>JAKSZU010000003.1:223401463-225866463 GCA_026018925.1 Tupaia tana
AGCAAACCCTTCCAGCATTAGTTGATAACTGGACGTTTTGCTACTGTGTCAAGTACGACAGACGTATTGCACAGTTCCACTTTTCCAAGTTTCTGTGTTGCTTGAAGCAGCATCAGAGTGCAGTGAACCTGGATTTTTAAGGTGGCTTAATGTTTGTCAGCAAATAACCAAGAACTACAGAGTGACAGACTCGTAACTTCGGGACTTGAAAGGTTTGGCAGACACAGGCAGGTACTGAGGGCAGGGGTGCAGCAGCCCCGCTGAGATAACGAGGTGGTGGAGAACCAGCTCTGTGCTGAACGCCTTCTGAGCTGGGGGACGCGTTCTGTGTCACAGCAGCCACGCGGAGGCTCTCCAGGTGCTCATTTCATGCCTGATTCACAGCTGAAGAAATGAGGCTCAGAGAGGCCGAGTAATGGCCACGGAGGGTCCCAGGAAATGGTCAGTTCAGAATCAGAACCGAGTCTCTCTGAGTCCACTGCATTTTCTGGCTCAGTAGGATCGAGGATCCATGTTGGGGAATGGCAGTCACGTGGCCGAGAGTTCCTCTGTACACACTGTCGTGAGGGGAGGGGGATACTCCGGTTGTTTGTCCTTTAGGTCCGTCCAACCGCGTGCTCCGTGTGCTGCACTGACTCTAACAGGGGTGTCCGTCTGCATTCGTAGGTCATGACTGGTGTGTCATCAAGCTGGGGGTGCGCGGAGTGATCCGGGGCTTCGATGTGGACACTTCTTACTTCACAGGCAGCTATGCTCCTCGAGTGTCGATTCAAGCAGCAAACTTGGAAGAAGGTGCAGTAGCGACTGGTGTCTGCAGGAATGAGAAACTGGGGGGGTCGCAGGGCTCCTCTGGCTAGGCCCGGCCGTGAGCCAGGCGGGTCCAGCAACTTGGCTAAGGGATGAACTCGGTGAAGCTTCGGAGCTGGGGTGCAGCAGAGTGCTCTGTGATCTTTGATTTCAAGCTTGGCAATGCTCTTGGGCCCAATATCGATTTCATCATCCCCACGCTCCCTTAGGCCTCACAGAAGCAGGTGCTCATGTCCTTGGGCTGTTTAGTGAGCAGGTTACTGAGCAGGGGAGGGGGGACAACTGGAGGACATGGAGGCAGGAATGGGACAGCTGTGGCCAGCCACACCCGGCCTGCTGTCACCTTTCTCTGTGGATGTGATGGTGCAGGAGCTGGAAGGTTTTCATATTCCTTTCTGTCTCTAGGAATGCTGGACTTTGTGAGTTTTGCAGGCTCCGTAAATCATTGTGTCTATTCCTTTCATTGACACCATCTGATGCTGGGTTTAGAATGAACTTGTTTGGAAATATACACACCCAGTCTGTGTACGGACACGCGCGTAAGGGGCAGTCGCGTCAGCTGGCCGATGGGTGCCAGACGCGCTGTGTGCGCAGTACTCTGCAAGACTCCGTGGGGATGCACGTCCCTTCTCCCCAACGAGAGCCGGTGTCCCTGAGCAGTAAATGATGATGCAAGTGACGTGACTTCACACACAGGAAATGACTAATGACAACCGAATGATCAATGAGTAGGCTTATTTCGGCAAACCCATCAATCGTCCACAACGGCTTCTGTTTCTGAATCACCCAAGCGTCAGTTCTAAGGACGCTGTTGGGAGAGAGAGTTTCGGGAACACCCTGTAGTAGTCCAACTTCACTCGTACAACTTTTAAAAGTTCTAATGATTTGTTGAAGGTTGACCTAAATTGGAAGTGATGTTTGTCACTCTGACCAGCACGCGTGGTACCAAATGTCTCACACGACCCCCTGACATCACGGTAATAAGTCAAGTGTTGTGGAGCTTCAGCTGCTGCCTGTCATCTTGGTCACCTGACACTATGACTTAAGAAATGATGGTCTTTGGTATTATCTGGCAGAACTAAAGTTACCATGTAACCCAACGCAGCACGCACATCCTCCTTGATTCTGAACCTGACCTTCTCCTGTGGTCACTCTGTCTCCAGATAAACAGCCAGAAATCCCACCAAGGGGAGGCAGGGCAGGAGCTGCCGCCACTCCCGAGGAGGTGGACGCCATCGCTGAGGTATGCCTCCCAGAGGAGGGGCTCTCGTCACTGAGTATTAGCGCAGCAGGGAGCGGCCTCGTGCCTGGCCGTGCGGTGTGACTCTCTGGGACACCGCACCCTGGCGTGCCTCACCTCAGCTTTCCTGCTGTGACCTTGCAAATGTGGCCCAGTCGGTCCTCGTGAGAGGACATCAGAGCTTGTGAGAGACCTCGACTTGGGCTTCGGAAAGCGGCCTCAGTACCCTCTGCAGACCGCTGCTTCCCAGGGAGACCCACACTGACCGACAGGGAGCTTTAGAACACCTGCTTTTAAGTTTAAATTTAAGTTGAACTCATTTAAATTAGTTCATTTATTTTTAATTTTTTGATATATATACATATATTTAAATTAGTTAATTAATTTATTTTTTGCTATTTTTTTGGTGCATGTGCTCATCAGAGACAGAGAGAAAGTGATAAATCGTTCCGAGGAGGGGTGGCCATGATGTAATCCCTTCTCGTCTAGCCTTCTCTGGGGATTCTGGGCACGCACGCACATGCACCTGGCATGCTTTTCATGCCACTGGGTCTGGGACTTGAACCTCCCAGTCGGCCATCTGGGTTCCAGCCTCCTGGACCTAACTCCATCTGCTGGACCTAGAATGCTTTTTGTAGTAAACTGACCAAGTAACTTTCTTTTTTTAAAGAGTTATTTTATTTAACTTAATTTACTCATTCTAATTTGACCAGAGAAGGGCTTAGTAAGAGAGAGAGGGAGAAAGTGAGAGAGCAAGCCGTGAGGTCCAGGACTCGAACTGCAGTCAGCCATGTGGGAGTCCAGCGCCTCTAACCACCAGTAACCTTTATGCCTGATGAATTAAGTAAGCAATTGCAGCTTGCATTTCAGTACATTTTTATTTTTAAAATGTGACCTGTCTAATAATTATATTTGCGTAAATGCTGATACGTAACAGACGGAAGGATAGCAGCGACGACAGCCAGGCCCTTCAGTTCGAGAAGTACTTCTCTAGAGGATCTGTGGCCAAGTCCGAGCCAGTCAGTGTCCCAGGCCTCATGGCCACGGGAACTGCCCCAGTTTTCATCCAGATGTTCACCCCACCATTTCGGTTACTTCTCAGAATTCTGAAAATGAAGATGTTTTCACTTTCAGAAGGGATCTGGGATCTCATCCTTCACTCACAAGTACCTACCACCGCCTCCCAGTGGCTAACTTAATCAGTGTGAACAAACGGAAGAACAGGCTTTTATTCTGTGTGCTTTGAAAAAGTTCTACTTTTTCTTTGGTGAGAGGAGAGGGAGAGAGGGAGAGAGAGAGAGAGAGAGAGAAAGAGAGAGAGAGAGAGAGAGAGAGAGAGAGAGAGAGAGAGTGAGAGAGAGACCCCGGCAGGGTCCCGGCACTGCCGTCTGCCCCAGTGTCAGCTACCTTGGGCTCGTGGGCACACACAGGACAGAGGACTCAAGGAGATCCCCAGACACGAACCGAGAACCCAGAGCCCTCCCACATGGTTGGCCTCACGAGTGTCCTGTTTTATAGCTGCACCCCCACCAGTCCCGTCCTGTTTAGTATTAACTCTGAGCTTGACTGTTAGATTTTCATGAACTGTGCCATTGGGTAGCCATCGTTAATTTTTATTCCAAAGCACGTCTACCCTGTAAACCCCACACAGGCACTAGGACGAGAGAGTTCACTGCTCTTACGAGTCATCGCTAACGTTTGAATATTTATTGCCAGTTAAAATCCGACGGCTGGGATCACTTGGTTCCCATGACAGAGCTTAAACCAGGAAACCCTTCCTCCAGCCACAACTATTTTCTGGTCAACTCCCAGCAGAGGTGGACTCACTTAAGACTCAACATTTTCCCAGGTAAATGTGACGGACCCATCCAAGTTCTATGGCTTCTTTATGTTGGCCAATTCAGAAAATAGAAAAGAAGTGATCATTGATTTCTCTGGCAATTTCAGATTATTGGTCTCTCTGTGCTCCAGGGAATTCTTGCTTTAATCTCTTCACCAACAGGCAGTTATCGAAAAGCTATCGAGTCTGTAAAGATGTGCTGGAATTAAGTTGTATTAGGTTAGATATCTCCTAGTAATTTCTACTCAATGGTGTATTAGCAGTCAAAGTGGTAAGTACGAATGACTCTTTTTCCTTTCATTTTTTAAGCATAGAATTAAAAGGTTTATGTTGTACAGACAAATAGGTGCAACCTCACTGCAGGGAGTTTCAAAACATTTTTATCTCCTTGGAAAGAAACGCCATCTCCTTCAGCTACAACCGTCACCTCCGCTGTCCCTAAGCCATCACTTGTTTATGTTCTGTCTTGAATTTTTGTGAATGGAATCATGTAATATTAACCTCTCTGGCTTCTTTCACACAGCATGTTGTTTTCTTCCTTCCTTCCTTCCTTTCTTTCTTTCTTTCTTTCTTTCTTTCTTTCTTTCTTTTTTTTAAAAAAGAATTAGTTATTTAATTCTATTTGTTATTATTATTATTTTTTTAATTTGACCAGAGAGAGACAGAGAGAGAAAGGGAAAGCGAGAAAGCAAGCCACCAGGTCCAGGACTTGAACCGCAGTAGGCCATGTGGGAATTCAGCTCCTTTAACCACCATGCCACCTGCCGGCCCACACAGCATGTTGTTTTCAAGACTCAGCTGAGACGTAGCAGGTGGAGTGCTTCATCTCTTCACGGGCGAGTAACTCTCCACTGTACAGGCACGCACCTAACGTTTGTGCCTCGGCCGACCGGCACCTGATTCTGTCGGCTGGTCAGAATAATCCTGCTGTGCACGTGTGCACAAGCTTCCGTGTGGCCACAGGCTTTTCGCTGTCCTGAGTGTGTACCTACAATCCGTGTTGTCGGGTCACACGGTGCCTCTGTGTTGCACTGTCTGAGGAGCTACTAGGCTTTTCTGAAATGACTGCACCGTTTTACATTCTTGCCAGCCAGGTATGGGCACCCCCCATTTCTCCACGTCCCTCCCAAACTCGCTCTCTGTTGGATCACAGCGTCCTGGTGGGTGTGAAGTGGTGCCGCTTGTGGTTCTGGCATGCATTTTCCGGATGGCTCGCGATGGTAGTCAGCTTCTCACGCGCTTGCTGGCCGTTTGCGTATTTCTTTGACCACTGTCTCTTCGGCTCTCTATTTGTCTTTGATTATTGAGTTGCATGAGTTCCTCCTACGTTCCAGATGCTAGTTCCTCACCAGGTATAAAAGTTGCAGATATTTACTGTAAAACATACAGGGTTGTTTCAATAGACTGCTTTGATTAAATGATTTCGAGCTTCTGTATAAAAATGTTTGGCTTCCATCTTCCAGGAAGTAATGGTTGGGACCCAGCGACAATGAGTGATGCCCGATGCAGTGGGGGCAGGGCCCCAGCCTCAGGCCGGCCTGGCTTGTTTCTCCAGCATGGAGCTTCCTCCCGGTGCACCAGGAGCCAGGTGGCTGTACCCAGGACCGCAGCAGGGCCACGCCCGAGGCAGGGCTCCTGTTCTGCTGGGGGTTGGGGCCTGGCCGGAAGGAAGGAACTTGGCCCCCTCGACTGCACTCACCAGGGCTCACCCTCAGCAGCAGGCAGGTGAGGGCGGGATGCGGAGCGCCCACGTCCTGCTGCTCCAAGGGCGAGCTGTGGACAGGGCGCAGCGGCCACATGCTCGAGCAGAGTCTCCATGGGCGGAGCTGAGAGGAGGCAGCGAACGGTCAGTCCTGGCCCAGACACCCGGCTGTCTCTCCACCGAGTCTTGGCAGACAGCTTTTGAGCAACTGCTGCTTCGTTTGCTGAATGCCCTTCCAACCACTTGCAGACACGTGAAGTGGGTCTCGTCCCCTAATTTTCACCAGCTTCACCGGGACACGAGGCAGCCATGCTCCACAGCTTGTGCCCGACGTGGACCTCGACCTCCGTTTTGGCCTAGCACTTGCCTGGTTCTCAGGTTTTAAAGACAGACAGCGGCACAGAGAGCTAGCGGCACGTCCCGGATAGTGACTGCTCACCTCGCTGCCTGCCCTAAGGCCGGGGAAGGGGTGAGCGTGCAAACTGGACACGGAGAGCGTGAATTCCACACACACCTGCGGAGCGCCGTCCTTCGGGAGAGACTGAGCACTGCCATTAAGTCATTTTGCCGTCAACAGGGCAGCTGGTCACAGGATTGAGTTGTCGGTCTTTGCTCTTATGAACAACCAAAAGGAAGGCAGGAGGGAAAAATAATTGCAACGCTATGATACTGAAGTATTTAGGTAGAGCCATAAGAAATCTCTATCTCACAATTCTTTTTTTTTTTTTTTTATTTTTGGCCAGAGGGTACATGCACTCACCAGAGATGAGAGAGAGAGAGGAAAGACAGAGAGAGAGAGAGAGAGAGAGAGAGAGAGAGAGAGAGAGAGAGAGAGAGAGACACCTCTCATAGGCTCAGTGAGCCAGGACAGCGGTGTTACTCCCGTGGCCTGGCCGGAACCACTCCTGCTAGCGGTTTTCAGGGATTTATGCCAGCGAAGTCTCTTCTTATTCGCTGTAAACAGCAAGGCTTCTACTGTCCTACCAACATTTTTTTCAGATCGCTCAGTTTCACCAAACTTTTCATGTGAAAACATACAGGGTTGGGGCCAGCAGGTGGCATGGTGGTTAAGGCACTGGACTCCCACATGGCTGGTGCGGTTCAAGTCCTGGACCTGGTGGCTTGCTTTCTTACCCCTCCCCCACTTGCTTTCTCTCTCTCTCTCTCTCTCTCTCTCTCTCCCCTTGCTTCTCACTTTCTCTATCTCTCTCTGTTTCTCTCTGGTCAAATTAGTAATAACAAATGCAATTACATAATTCTTTTTATTTTTTTTGAGAGGTTTTTGCTATAGGGCGCATGAGCTCGCCAGACAGACAGAGATAAAAAGAGAGAAATCACCCCCCAAGGGATTGCCACGCTGCAATCCCTTCTTCTCCGTTCTCCTCTCAGGATCTTGGGCACACACGCACACGTGCCCGGCGTGAGTTTAAGTCACCGGGCCCGGGACTTGAACCATGGTCGACTACGTGGGAGTCCAGCGACATAGACATTACACCAACTGCTGGTCCCCAATTACATAATTCTTTAAAACCCACACAGGGTTGAGTTTAACAGAACACACTAGTTACACGACTTTGAGCTCCTGTATACAAACTGCCTGGACTCCACCTTCCAGGAAGCGATGGTCGAACGAGCACAGCACTTTGAGCTCGCTGGGACCCACGTGAGCTCCACTGACCTAACTCCGGGCTCTAGGGCTTCTCAGCGGCTGGGAGGGCCTGCGGACGCCGTCCCTTGTCCCTCAGCTCGCCCCGAGCCGTGCGGCGAGGACGTAAACATACCAGGTTCTTGCTCGGGTCTGGGTGGGAGTGGCAGGGCTCATTTCTGACACCAGGCGTTTCATCCGAGCTGAATTTCCCATCTGCCTTTTGATCTTTTCGGGGCTGTTCATTCAGTAAAAAGATCCGAGCACCTGCCGTGCACCAAGTCCCCGGGAGGCAGGGTACAAAAGCAGCCAAACGGGGCAGCTCTGGCCTTCACTTCAGATTCCGGGTCTGGGATACGGGTAACAGCAGGGCTTAAAACGTGACAGGAAATGAGAAGTGATCTCAGACCGCTCCAGGGCTCAGCGAATGATCGGTGTGGATGGAGCCAGCCCGAGGACTCAGGAGGGCTGGGGAAGGGCAAGAACCCCAGAGAGCCGGGACGGCCTTTCTGAGGCCCTGGCACTAGGCACCTCAGAACAGCCCGCAGCCTTCTGGGGGGCTGGGGAAGGCCCGAGGCGGAGTCGTGCTGTGCTAAAGACAGAAACAGGCAGGTGCGCCCGGCCTGCTGCGACAGACATGGAGAAGACTGGGGGGCCCAGGGCGTGATATGCGGGCGGCCCCTGGGCCAGACCGGAAGTAACGAAGGCACCTTTCCTTTCCAGACGGTGGGATTGCCCGTCTCAGAGTGTACGGGACTGGACAAAAAGACTGGACTGCAACGGACCCCAAGGAGCCCGTGGACCTAGTGGCCATTGCTTTTGGGGGTGTCTGCGTAGGGTTTAGTAATGCACAGTGCGGGCACCCGAACAACATAATAGGTGAGATGATGCTGTCTCGGACTTCTGGGCACCGGCGCTCCCTCCTCACTGTGCTCAGACTGAGTTCCGAGGAAGGGCCGTCCCGATGCCTGACAGCAGAGAGCACCCCGATGCCTTCATGATGAATAATTCAATGCAGGCAGCCACCCCCCTGCCCGATTTGGCCCAAGTAGTTACTATCGAAGGAAAAGTTAAGTTTACCAGCCCTCAGCTTGTCTGTGCATGTACTGAAACACTAACTGTGTTGACTCACTCAGTAGCTATGTCCAAGTGTGTGGAGCTGTGATTTAGTGACACCCACGAGCTCGTTCTCAGATTTAAGGTGACGTGGTGCATGGCACCGTCCTGTGGTGTCGTCTTCTGCAGGAGTTGGCAAGACAAGGTCGGTGGCAGACGGCTGGGAGACTGCGCGAAGGCTGGACAGGCCCCCCATTCTGGAAGTAAGAGACCAAGACCAGTTACAGAGTAAAGCTTTCCCGAAGGAGTCTCTAGGCCGGCCCCGGGCTTCCGTGGTTAAGGGCGTCAGATCTCACATGGCTGACCATGGTTCGAATCCCAGCCCTGGTGGCCTGAAAACCATGCTGGGTACATGCGTGTGTGCCCCAAATCCTGATGGGAGTGGAAGATGGAAAAAAGGGATTGTGATCTGACCACGCCCCCCCTGGGAGGTGCTTTCTCCCTCTCTGTTTCTCTCTCTGGTGAGTGTACCTGACCTCTGGCAATTAAAAAAAGTATTTTTTAGAAAAGTTTTTTTTTTTCTTTTTTTCCTTTTTTGATAGAGGTTTTTGCCTTAGGGAATGTGCACTTGCTGGAGAGGCAGAGAGAGACAGAAAGTGAGAAATCACCTCCCGAGGGACATTAGCCATGCTGCAATCCCTTCTCCTCTCAGGATTTGGGACATGGATGCACACACACTTGGTGTGTTTCAAGCTACCGGGTCTAGGACTCAAACTTCAATCGGCCATGTGGGAGTACTGCTGTGCCATCTGCTGGCCCTCAAAGTTCTTTTTTTCATTTTCATTAAGTTTTTTTTTTTTTTGAGAGGTTTTTGCTATAGTGCGCGTGCGCTTGCCAGACAGACAGAGACATAGAGACAGAAAGCGAGAAATCACCCCCCAGGGGGGATGGTCACGCCGCAATCCCTTCTCCTCCATTCTCCTCTCGGGATCTTGGGCACGCACGCACACGCGCCCGGCATGAGTTTTAAGCCACCGAGTCCGGGATGCGAACCGCAGTCGACTACGTGGGAGTCCAGCGACATAGCCATTATGCTAACTGCTGGTCCCAATTTTCATTAAGTTTTGTATGGGAGAAATTTCTTAAGCATTCTTCTAAATGTTTGTCACCATCCTCCATGTTTTCCAAATTCCCTGCTAGTTTTGTTATAACATCAGGGCACATACACAATATGCTCATTACTGCCCACTGCCTCCATGAGGCGTTGGGATAGTCCTGTTTTTTCAATAAAGAAACAAAAGGATCTACTATTTTATGATACAAAAACTGTGAATAATTCATTGGCAGATATGCAGAAGAGCACACCCCTTTAATAACTTCTAGTACTAGTGTCTCCCAGAATGAGAGCACGTATGCACAGTGTGCACGTATGTACATGTGCGACTGGCCCACTCCATCTGCTGTGCTGGTGTTTGGGCCAGTGACTAATCTGAGCTACAGACACCAAAGCAAAGCAGATTCCTCTGTCTGCACATCTCCCTGCAAGCCGGTCAGAAACACCCTTCCCTGGTTTGTGTTAATTTCACGACACTGATGCTTCCAGATGCAACAACTGAGCCCCTGTAGACACTGAGGCCTGGCGGCAGTCCATGTGTTGGCACAGACTCAACCAGGAAGACATCTTACTTTCTTTCTTTCTTTTTTTTTTAAAAGGATTTTTTGCTAGTGCACTCAGCAGGGAGACAGAGAGACAGAGAGACAGAAGAGAGAAATCACCCCCCAGGGAGGATGGCCAAGCTGCAATCCCTTCTCCTCCATTCTCCTCCCAGGATTCTGGGTATGCACGCTCACATGCCTGGCTTGTTTGAAGCTTCCAGGTCTAGGATTCGAACTGTGGTCAGCCATGTGGGAGTCCAGTGACATAACCATTATGCCACCTGCTGGTCTCATGGAAACATTTACTTTCAAAGGTCAAAACAAACCAATCTCCACAGCTAAGGGCTGGGTTTGATAAGATGCTCTCATATATGACCTGAAGGACGCTGGAAGTGACAGAAGATTTCACTGGAACTGTATAGAAATTTACCAAGACCCACTGACCTCGCGAGCTGGCATCAGCACTAAGGAGTGCCCCAGAGCATGACACACACAAAGCCACCTGTACCTCAGGCACAGAAACACGCACAGCAGGAAATGAAACAGCCCCAGTGAGTCCCGACGTTTTCCACCTGCCAGTTTTAGGATCAGTTTCTCTCTTTTATTATTTACGGGAGAGGGGGAGAGCAAGCCCTCCCTCTGGGCGTGGTCACTTGCAGTCCCCCTCCATCTCTCCACTCTGGCAGGGCCTCGGGCATGCACAACACATGCCCGGCTGGGACTGCCATTGCAGTCGGCCGCCTGGAATCTGGCTCCCCACGCATGGCAGGCAGGGCCAGCCCGGGAGTTGTTCCCTGAAGGCCTCCAGGTCAGGTGACAGCTTTCTGTTTTGTGTCACTGCTAGCATGACGAGAGTGGCTTCCTCCAGCCTCAGGGCTGTGAGTGGGCAGTGTTCCGCCTGGCGCACCCCGGAGTAATAACTCAGATCGAGATCGACACTGACTACTGCCAAGGTGAGTGTGGCCACAGGGAGTGCTCTCTGCTTGGGGCGTTACCCAAGGATGTCATGGACCTGGGTGCCCCCACGCGCCAGGTCACTGGGGACAAGCTACTGTACTCCCGGTCATAGAGGCTCCAGAGCTGAGCACCCTTGCAGGACAGGCTCTGTACCCCAAGAGCCTGCGAGGACAGCGGGAAGGAGCCATCTTCTTACAGAGGAGGTTGCTACACAGACTGATTGGGGACCTCATCTCTGGTCTCGACACGAAGGTGGCCAACTACACGCTTCAAGTTGTGCACATCCATCTGTAAGATAATTGGACGAGGAACCCCAGTACCGTTACTTTTGAGTGGCACACATGCTTCTATGTATTAAGAGAGTTCAAAAGAAGTTTCTAGATCATTAGGTGGCATTTTATAAGTACTGGATTAGCTATTTCATGATTCTTTAGTTGTGCATGAGTAAATGGTGGATGTTCATATTACTATTTTGGATGACTGATTTATAAGTGTCTTTCAAGTCATGGATTTACTCAGCAATTATATCAAGGTGCAAGATGCCAGGCCAGGCTCACCATCCATAACGCTGGGTGTGAGCTCATCAGTTTAAGGGGTCTCGGAAGTTTTAACGGATTTTTGGAGGCCTTCAGTTTACTTTTTATTTTTTTAAAGTTTGTTATAGGGCGGGGACCAGCAGTTGGCGTAATGGCTATGTCGCTGGACTCCCCATGTAGTTGACCATGGTTCGAATCCTGGATCTGGTGCCTTCAACTCATGCCGGGCACATGTGCGTGTGTGCCCAAGATCCCGAGAGGAGGATGGAGGAGAAGGGATTGCGGCGTGGCCTTCCCCCCGGGGAGTGATTTCTGGCTTTCTGTTTCTGTCTTTCTGGCGACCACATGCGCCCTACAGCAAAAACTTCTAAACCATACCCCCCAAAAAACAAGTTAGTTATAGAGTGCATGCACTTGCTGGAGAGGGGCAGACAGGGATAAAGAGAAAGGGCTAGTGAGAAATCACCTCCCAGAGGGGACGGCCAGGTCATGTTCACTTCTCTATTTCAGGTACACACACTCATGTGTCTGGTGTGTTTTTTAAGCTGCTGAGTCTGGGACTTGAACCAGGACAGTAGCTATGAGGGATCCACAGTCTCAACCACTTTGTTACCTGCTGGCCCATGGAAGTCTTCATTTTAGATCATTTTTACTTTCCTCTCAGCTGACAAGGAGCATGTCCTGGGGGCCGGGGGATGTCAGCCCGCTCTGCTGTCAGCGTCCATGTGTGTTTGCAGTTTTAGTGCTGTCCTCAATCTGCAGCCTCTGCACGAGTGGGGCCAGCAGGTGGCATGGTGGTAAAGACACTGGAGTCCCACATGGCCAACTGTGGTTCGAGTCCCAGACCTGGTGGCTTGACAATTACCTTGGGCACATGTGTATGCATGCCCACAATCCTGAGAGGAGAGTGGAGGAGAAGGGACGGAGGCACGGCCATCCCCCAGGGTGTGATGTCTCGCTTTCCTTCTCTCTTTCTGTCTCTCTCCAGTGAGCACACATGCCCTATGGCAAAAACACACACACAGAAAAATAAATTAAAATCACTTGCTTATTTCTGAGGGCTGGCTTGTTAAAACCAGGTGAGCACTAGTAAGCCTTAGCCAAGCCCGAGCTGCAGTGGGCCACGAGTACGCTGCCGCGGCCCCGCAGGTGCCCTGAACCACGGAAGTCAGTCACGGAAGTGGGCGAACACGCAGAGCTCAGCGCGGCTAGTTCTTCTGGCACTGTCGTGTTAGAAAATGCGATGCCGTGAGGGGCCACTTTCCAGCTTCGTCACAGTCCTGGGTGGGGCACACGGCGGCACGCATGCACACAGCTGCCATCTGGGGCCGAGGCACGCTGCTCGCTGCAAGACCACCACACATGCCAGCCCAGACGCGCCAGCCAGACAGGCCGCGGGCCGGTTCTGGAGCCTCTGGGAAAGAAATATTCGCCTGTCTCCGGAGGCGGAGGCAAGCAGCACCGTCAGGAATCAGTTCACCCCTTCTCACAACCTCACACCTTTGCTTTTGCTTACAAAGAAAAGCGACTTGTTCCTCGCTGAGCCAAGCTGTGCCGAGTGTCACCGGAGGGCAGAAAGTCACTCTATTTGTGCCAACAGGTAACTGCCCTGACAGCTGCAAACTGGATGGGTGTATCCTGACAACGCAGGAAGAAGACGACATGATCAGACAGAAGTGGGACCTTCCGGTTGCCAGGTGGAAACCACTGCTTCCGGTCACCAAGGTTCGGTGCTGTAGGGGTGGCCCCCAGCCAGGGACTGCCCTCAGACCCACTTTTGAGGGACTGGGACATGATCCAAACCTTCTGCTCAGCTTACCAGTAAAATGAACAAGCTTAAAAAGCTCACCTGTGCACTCAGACGAGAGGAAGCAGGTGCCTTCCCACTTTGCATGCTTTTTAACTTTAACATTTTATTTGGAAACTTTCATGAGAAAGAGAGCTAGAACATCCCCAGCAGTCTTGGCACTGCAACCTCCCCCTGCCCAGGTCCAGCCAGCCCCAGATCATGGGCACACACAGGCCTGGTGTCTCCAGGGAGGCCTCCAAACATGAACCTGGCACCTCCGTGGGGCGGCTTTGCAGAGTGTGGCTCACCCCTGCGCTATGGTCCAGGGCCCTCCCCTGCATCTCTAACAATCAATGGGTTACAACAAAAAATGCTCAAATGTTTAGAGTATGTGAATGGAAAATGTTCCATATTTAAATTGTTTTCGGGGGCTGGCATATCTGAAGCTATAATGGTGTGTCCCCCACGGGACAGATGCTCACAGATGGTCCAGAAAGTTCTTCTTGGGTTGAGGAGGAGGGCATGGTCAGTGTGGGTCAGAGAGGAGCTGAGGGTGGCTCCCATGCAGAGATGGGTAAAGGGCTCTGGGAGATGCCAAGGTGACCTCTTTCACTTTCTTATCAGTTGGTTGAGTCGTTTGAAAACTCTCAGCCTCTGGGCACCTGCACCGCCCAGTGTCACTGGGCATGCCTCCCTTGCTAGCACTAATCCATGGTAAGGGTGGCCGTCAGTAACTGCGGGTCTTTGAGACCTGAAGTCCAAGTCGAAGGGCTGTATTGGTTGAGGAGGTTGGGTGTACACGATCTGCTGTAATGGGGGCTGTGCATACCCTGCTGTGACGGGGGCCGTGCACACCCTGCTGTAATGGGGCCCATGCACACCCCGCTGTAACCAGGACTGTGCACACCCTGCTGTAATGGGGCCTGTGCACACCCTGCTGTAAACAGGACTGTGCATGCCCTGCTGTGATGGGGGCCCGTGCACGCCCTGCTGTAACCGGGGCCGTGCACACCTGTCTTCCAGCTCTCCCCCAACCAGAGCCACTCGTTCGACAGCCTGACCCTGGAACTCCAGGACGTGATCACCCACGCCAGGCTCACCATCACCCCAGACGGGGGCGTGGGCCGCCTTCGGCTCAAGGGGTTCCCCAGCTCCATCTGCCTCCTGCGGCCCCGTGAGAAGCCTATGATGAGGTTCTCTGTGAAAGCGGGCTTCAGAGCCAACGTCTGAGCCCGCCAGACCCCACCTCGGCCCTGTGGGAGTCACCGGTCCTCGTCTTCCTCTTGTGAATGCATGTGTCTCCCGGTGACGTAATAAAGTGGTCTCACACAGCGTGCTCTGTCTTCAGTGCTGTCCGGCAGCTTAAAACCCGGCGTGGCTGTGAACGGCAGGGCTCTCGGAAGGGAGCGCTTTGTTCTGAACACCAGGGTACTAATGTTAACACTGTGATGTTCTGCACTGTCCGTGTGTAGATCCAGCCTGGTGTCTGAAAGCGTAAGCCCATCAAAACGACTGGGAACATGTGTTTCTAGAGTCATTGTCCCAGCTCTTTACCCAGACCTGGGAGCGACCTTCCAGGGACCCCCAGGCCCTGGAGGGTGCACCCTGAAGGGGGCTCTCCCCAGACCCGGTGCTGCTGCAGTCCCACAGCTCCAAGCTGCTTGGAATGGCCAAGAGATCCCTTCTCTGGTGGACAAGCACAGCTGACCCCGAGTTAGAGGACTGACCTCCTGAGCTAGAGGACTTTTGGGCCCAGTGGTCAAACCCTCCCTAGTGCTCAGATGAAATCTCACTCAGAAAGGTGCGGCAGCTTCCAGCCCGGCCCTGCTCAAAGGTCCAGCTGGTTCTCCCGGCCCCTCCCCGCCTCTTCTGCAGAGGCCACAGAGGGCCAGTGGGAAGGTCGACACCCCTGGCCGCTCAGCCCCTCTCCGCCTGGCCACCTCGGAAGGAAACCTCTCCTCTTCCTGCCCCGACCTCGGCCTGCTTCCTGCCTGGGCTCCCCGCTGCCCCCTCCCCTACAGTGCAGCCTGTGGCGGTCACAATCGCCCGGGGTCGCGTCAACACTGGGGTGCTGGGCGGGCAGTCGCGTCCCTGTGGCCCTGGCTCTCCGTGGCTGGGGCATCCGTCCGACCGCCCTGGGCTCTGCTGGCGTCGCCTGCCGCTGTCCTGCGTGAGGCGAGCGAGCGAGCGGCCATGGGCACGCGCAGGCCCTACACGTTGGTGGACACGACGCCCGCCAAGACCATCCTGGTGTACCGCAACGGGGACCCGTTCTACGTGGGCCGGAAGTTCGTGTTCTCCCGGCGCCGCGTGGCCACCTTCGAGACGCTGCTGGACCAGCTGACGGAGCAGGTGGACGTGCCGTTCGGCGTGCGGCGCCTCTACACGCCCACGCGCGGCCGGCAGGTGCTGGAGCTCGAGGCGCTGCAGGCGGGCGGCAAGTACGTGGCGGCCGGCAGGGAGCGCTTCAAGAAGCTGGAGTAAGTGCGGCCCGCCAGCGCCCGGGCTAGTGCGCCCCCGTTAGTGCGCCCCGGGTTAGTGCGCCCCCAACCAGCACGCCCTGGGCCAGCGCGCCCTCCCCGCTAGTGCGCCCCCCGGCCAGCGCGCCCCCGCAAGCGCGCCCCCGCAAGCGCGCCCCGCTAGTGCGCCCCCCCCCCCCGCCAGCGCGCCCCCGGCCAGCGCACCCCCGGCCAGCGCGCCGCCTCCCGCAGGCAGCAGAGCTGGGTGGCGGGAGGCGGCCCGAGGGCGCTGTAGGGCGGGTTCCGGGCTCCCTGCGTGTGCCCGCCGTCCCTGTCGCACTGGACACTGCGAGGCCCGAGCGGAAGCGGCTCTTTCTGTTGCTTCAGCTGTATTTTCCTCATGGTCCTCTATTTCCTTTAAGTTTACGTAGGTTTTGACTGAATTTGCTACTTCTCCATAGTTTTGTGTGGGGCAGTTCATGGAGGGCTGAGATGAAAGGCTCTTCCGAGATGCCCCACCGCTTCTGAATGGCTTCTGAATGCCGGAAGTGCTCCCAATCCACGGGAGGTCTGAACTGAAGCAGTAGCAGGATGGTTTCTCTTTGTGTTTTTTAGTGTGATTTAGTGAGAGCTGGTTTGTGATTTCAAATTCTTAACGTCATTTTCAAAGATGCAAATTTCCGTCCTATTGTTTTTGAAAACAAAACAAAACAAAACAAAACAACGTAAGTCACAGGCATCGGGTTACTGAGAGGTAGCGTCAGTAGTAAGTCGTGACATTTTGGGTTGAGACGGGGACCGCCAGCCTCTCGCCATGCAGGGTACCTCACGGTTGGGACTCCTCGCAGGCTCGCGTGCTGACGGCTGTTTCTGGAGGGCCAGTGGGATGGTGTGCATATCGGGAACCCAGTATTCAACGCTGTCTCACATCGCAAAAGAATATTTCTGCAAAAATGGATTTAAAAACCCTTTTCACTACATACATAATGAAAAGTATTTATTTTTTCCCCTCAAAATTTCCTGGTAAAATTGGCATATGTTTTGTATATTAACAAATAAGGGGGACCAGCAGATGGTGTAATGGTTACTCCCTTGTAGTCCACTGTGGTTCGAGTCCTGGACCTGGTGCCTTGAAACTCATGCTGGGCACGTGTACCCAAGATCCCCAGAGGAGAGTGGAGGAGGAGGGATTGCGGTGTGGCCATCCCCCCAGGGGGTGATTTTTTACTGTCTCTCTCTCTCTCTGGTGAGTGCACATGCCCTACAGAAAAAAATCTCTCTAAAACAAACAAAAAGAATGAGGAAGGAAACTCATTTAAAAAAAGTTGTCTGAGGGAGCATGCGCTTGCCAGAGAGAGAGAGACAGACAGACAGAGAAGGGGGGGAGGGAGAGGAAGCCCCCGCCAGGGCGTTTTCAGGCTGCAGTTCTTCCCCTCCATTGCTCCCCCGTCAGGATGCTGGGCATGCACACACACATGCCTGGGTGTTCTTCATGCTGCCGGGCTGAGAGCCCCGGTTCACGCGTGGCCTGCCTGATCCGGCTCCCTTAGCCACCAGGCCGCAGGAGGGGGACTTGTAAACATTACCATCAGGCCTGGAACGTGCCCCGAAGATCCTATTCTCACCCGTTTTCTGTGAGACTAGCATTTTCTAATAGACCATTATGCCTTTAATTGTGAAGAAAGAGTCTCGTCGTTTACGGAAAGTGTTTGAATATGTGGCAAAAATAGAAAAGCCATGAAGTGTTTCCCTGCGTGATTTTGTTTGTTTGTTTGTTTGAGAGAGATTTTTGCTATAGGGCTTGTGTGCTCGCCAGAGAGAGAGACAGAAAGCCAGAAATCACCCCTGGGGAGATGGCCATGTTGCAATCCCTCCTTCATTCTCCTGGGATTTTGGGCAGCATGCACACGCACCTGGCGTGAGTTCAAGCCTCCAGTCTGAGACTGCAGCCGCAGTCAGCCACGTGGTAGTCCAGTGCCTTAACCGCTATGGCCCTGCGGTCCCCTTCACGGTGCTCTCAGCGCTGGGATTATTTGAGGGAACATGAACCATGGATCAGGGAGGGCAGGCAGGGTTCTGTGTAACCAACAGCTCGGTCACGTTCATCATCCATGTGTCCGAAACAGGTCGGGAATATTTGCATGTGAAGTTCCACATGGAGAGGATTTGGGTTCCATTTTTTTTTTACTACTTTTTCAGCTCAATGAAGTATGAAATCGTAATCTAGACTTTGTTGAACAAATTTTGAAGGACTGTGCTGGCTGGATTTCCACTGGTGTCAGTAAGCTGGCACGCGCTGGGAATTATACTCTGTCATTACAGAGCCACTGAACAGTTAGAATTAATTTCACCTGAAAATACTATCCTAATTATGCCACCTGCAAATGAACTTCGCGGTGCAGCCTGAGGTGCTAATGGTCCCTCAGCTCGTGTCATGATGACGGCGAGGCGGCCCCCTGCAAAGACAAACACCACCCAGTCGAGACAATACCCGGTCATCACTTGCAGGGTTCCTGCATTTTCTGGTATCCGTTAACGCGAGATGGAGAGCATGATCCCCAGGATCCTTTTCTCTATTACCGAAATGTTATAGGTTAATAATTAAAAAAAATTACTTATTTTGATTTATTCATTTGGTCATTTTCATTTGACCAGAGAAAGGCAGACACACAGAGAGAAGGAAAGTAAGAAAGCAAGCCACCAGGTCCGAGACGTGAACTGTGGTCGGCCATGTGGGAGTGTCCAGTGCCTTAACCTCCACGCCACCTGCTGACCCAGGTTAATAATTTAGAAAAAAATCCCAGGAAGCTTAGATTTTATAATTTCTCTTGTGAAGAAAGCCAATTTTACAATAAATTTATACCAGGGCACTGTGTGTGTGTGTGTTTGGAAGGACTCCGAAGGATTTGCATTGTGGGGACTGGTCAGTAGTGTGGTGGTTAAGGCGAGTGGGCCCTTCACGGCCTACTGTGGGCTTTGAGTCCCAGACCCTGTGGCTTGGAAGACACTGGGCACATGTGTGTGCATGTCCAAATCTGGAGAGAAGAATGGAGGAGAAGGGATTGTGTTGTGGCCATCCTCCCTGGGGTTGCTTAGTCCCTCTCTGTGCCCTATACCACAATTAGAAAAAAGAAAGAAAGAAAGAAAAGAAAGGAATTTGAGTTACGGTAGGAACGTGGCCCTGTCCACCTGAAGGGGCTGCTGTTGAGCTGGGACGTCCGTCTCTGGGCGCTGCAACTCTGTAGTCTCCTGTGGCCACTCTGCCCTGACTGGAGGGTGGAGAAGGAGGGAGGTGAGCGGAGAGGCAGCTGGGTGCAGCAAGAGGGGTGCGGGTTCGGAGACAAGCCCTGGGGGCTGAGCCTGGCTTTTCTGCCTGGGTAGTATTTAGCAAATGCAATAACTCGGTTTCCTCCTCAGGGCAGTGGGGCTGGCCAGTGTCTACCCCATAGACCGTGTGAGTGTGTGGAAGCCGTGTTGAGAAACGTCAGCCTTGGTTCCAGCGTGCGGCTCTCTTTCATTCTCAGCAGTAGCGGGGAGGAGCGATGACACTGCCTAGTCTCCACTTCGAATACTGCCGTCCCTTTTCCTCTCTGTCTCCATCCTGGGTGGGGCGGAGTGGGACATGCAGCTGCCGGGGCCAGGATTTGAACAGCAGTGGCTATGTGATCCAGCTTCCCTAACCACTGTGCTAAGGAGCTGGCCCTTGCTAGGAATTTTTTTTTTTTGGTATAAAGTGCATGTCCCAACTGGAGAGAAACAGAGAGTATTAGAGAGAGAGAGAGAGAGAGAGAGAGAGAGCGAGAGAAAGTAAGTAAGAGTACTCCCAGGGAGGTTGGCCACACTGCAACCCCTTCTCCATTCTCCTCTCAGGAGTTTGGGCACCTACGAACACATGCCTGGGGTGCTTTCACACGCCATTGCACTGGGATTGGAATTGCACACCACGCCACTGGCTGGCCCGCTAGGATCTTTTTATGCCTTCATTTTTCTGTATGCATTTACTATGCATGTATGTATGTATGTATTTTTGCCAGAGGGCACGTGTACTCGCTGGAGAGAGACGGAGAGAAAGAGTGAGAATTCATCCCCTGGGGGGATGGCTATGCTGTAGTCCTTTCTTCTCCAGTCTTCTCTTGGGATTTTGGGTACACAGACACACACACACACACACACACACACACACACACAGGCGCACACACACGCCCAGAGTTATTTCAAGCCACTGGGTCCAGGACGCCTACCATTTCTGCCAGATGGGAGTCCAGCGCCTTAGACACCATGCCACTTGCTGGCCCTTCTGTATTTATTTTTACTTTTTGTTTCAATTTGATCATAGTTGGTCATCTCATCATCCACCTGCGGCCGGCCTTATGGGAGTCCAGCGCCTCAACAACGCGCCATCTACTGGTCCCACATGTTTGTATTTTTTTTTTTTTTTAAACCAGGAAGAACCTTTATCAGATCTAAACCTTAAGGTATTATTTATTGTCCTTGAAAACATTTTATTTTTGAGAAATATGGACAGTTCTCCCAAAGTCCCCAGGGTCACATGTTGTGTTAGTGGGACTCAGAAAACTTTGTCCCGCTGTCTTCAGAGTGCAGTTTCGCCACGGTGGAAGCCATGGTGCAGCCCGGGAGACAGGAGGAATGTGGAGGGGTCTGGGCTTCCGCTCTCAGGTGGAACCTGTGAGCTCACAGCTCTGACCATCCGTGACCTGGTTAAAAAAGGCTATTGAATTAGGTGACTCCTAAGGTTGCTTGTAAGGTTTAATAAAACTGCATTTTATGCCTCCCCTGTGTTATGGCAGGTTCCACTGGGCTACACCGCCGCTGCCCAGAGTGAGTCCTGCCCGCGAGCTCCACTTGTGAGCCAGTGTGGGTCCCAGCGTGGGGAGGCCAGTCCTGGTTCCACTGCTGCGGGACTGTGTTAATGCTCACAAGGACAATCCCCGAAGAGGCTTGAACTTCTTATCTGCGTATGTACCTTCGAGTCACGGTTTCTTCTTTCTCTTTTGCAGTTATATTCACATAGTCCCCAGAAAACCTGCGAAGATGAGGAAGTTGAAGGAAGTAAGTGTTCAATGCGGTCTCCTCAGGTCGGTGTGCACTGGGGAACTTGACAAAAATGCGAGTGTCGGTGTTGCACACTTGGCGTTTTACAGGAACAGCGTTTAGTAGGGACTGCCTGTGAAAGCATGCCACTTTTTCTTCTCTGTTTACATACAGTCACCCACTGTACATCTCATTTGTACAGCGTGCAAAGTGAGGTTTTCCATCCAAAATACTTTGTATATTGGCTCAACCAAGGGTATTATCAAACATGTTATCATCAACAAATAATTTTTTATTTCTTGTTTTTCTATGTATTTTGCTCCCCCCCCGATTCCCAACCTCTCACCCTCTGCCAATTCTCCCCTTCTCCCACACTGTCGCTGGTATGTACAGCTGTTTTCCATGCCTTTTTTTTTTTTTTTTTTTTTTTACATTTTATTGATTCACTAAAGATCTTTATTAATTTGAAAACTTTCAATAGCAAGCACAGCTGATCTATACATATCTATGAAGGCATGTCTGACTTTAGGCGTAACCCTCAGTGAGTAAAGTGAACATACTATAAAGTAGCACCTGTCTGGGGCTACATAGCTTATTGCAGTCATTAAATAGGTATTAAGTTATTTTTAATGCATTTTTTATTCTAAGAAAGACAATTTTAGCTTTAATAGATCAGAATCAAAAATTGTTAAGAGAAATTTGCTTAAAACTTAAAACCAGGAGAAAGGGGATTCAGTTCAGATAGTAGGTAGATGAACCTATTAGCAGTTCAAGAGAAGACAAAAATCCTTAAACATGGAAATCAAAGCATCAAATAAAATCAGTAATGTTTTAGTCTAAAGTCAAAAAAAGCTTCTATTTCACTAATTGAGACTCATGTAATTAATCTCTCTTCTATTGAATGTACAGTGTTACTGTGGTCCGATCTTTCCACTTAAACCCTGGAAGTTAGCATTCAACTCCAATCTTGTCCTTCCCATTAGGCTGGCCGTTCTCTTGGTTGTTTTTTGTTCTCTTATTTCTGTGTGTCTGACTTTAGTTTTCCTGGTGCGGCACTCACTTCCTTCAGCACCTCTTGGAGAGCTGGCCTTATGTTGGTAAATTCTTTCAGGTTTTGTTTATATGAGAATATTTTTGTCTTTTTTTCCCATATGAGGGATAATCTTGCCAGGTATAGTATTCTTGGTTGAAATTGTTTTTCACTCAACACTTTGAATATATTTTCCCATTCTTCCCTTGCTCACATTGTTTCCTATGACAGATCTGATGTTAGCCTTATAAGATATTCTTTGAAAGTAATTTGATGTTTCTCTCTTGCCAATTTTAGTATCCTGTCTCTGTCTGTGGTTTTGGTCAATCTGGCCATGATGTGCCTTGGGAAGATCTTCTTGGGTCGATTCTATGTGGGGAACTTTGTATTTCTTGTGTCTGGATATTTGAATGCCTCTCTAGGTTTGGAAAGTTTTCTTCCAGGATTTCATGGAATAGATTATCAGTGCCCTTACTAGTTTCTTCACCTTTGGGGATACCAATAATCTGGATGTTTGGGCATCTAATGGTATCTAGTATTACTCGTATGTTATTTTCATTTTTGGGGGATTTATTTTCTCAGCCTTTTTGGTGAATTTTTCTAGGTCAGAGGTTCTATCTTTTACATCTGAGATTCGATCTTCCACATGATCCAATCTGCTTTTGATATTTTTAAGGGAGGTTTTGATTTCCTGTATTACAGCCTTCATCTCTAATAATTCCATCTGATTCTTTTTTATGATGTGTATCTTCTCTTTCAGATCATGCAAGACCTTCCTCACCTCCTGGAACTCGGTATCTCTTCTCCTGTATCTTCTGGAGTTCACTGTCTCTCTTCTCTTGCATCTCTGTTAGCTTTGTCACTATGAGTATTTTAAATTCTTTATCAGACATTTCCGTCAGTTCCCTTGCATTGTCTGTGGAGGATGAGGAGTTATTCTTTTCCCTTAGAGGAGAGATATTTGCCTGTTTTCTCATATTTCCTGTGCCTCAGTGGTGGTTTCTGGCCATCTGATGGATTACACATTTTTTTCCCTAGTTTTTGGAATTAAATCTGAGCATTCAGAGGCATGCAGGAGGAGGTGACCTGCAGTCTGTAAGCAGTACCGTTTTTCTCCCTTTGCACAGCTGATTCAATGGAAATTGAGGATCAATCTGACCCTAAAAGCATTCAGATATTTGGCTACTGAGCACCTAGGCCTGTCTAGAAACTCAGCGTGTGGAGGCTGAGCAGAGAAGTGAGACAGAAGAGGAAAAGGAAAAGGAATAGAAACAACAAAAAAGAGAAAAAACAATAAAAAAAAAAAAAAGAAAAAAAAATCGCACCTCGCAAATGGGGCCCCTTCGAAGTCATATATAGCTGGCTGCTGACTGGCTTGTCCTGGCTCCTGGCTGGATCTGGGGGGTAGGAGGGTGAAGTCTGGGCAGAGGGTTTTAGCTGGTCATAGTCCATGAATGGGTCTGCTGAGAACTCAGTTATAGCTGGCGGCTGATCGGCTTGTCCTGGCTCTTGGCTGGATCTAAGGCATGCCACTCTCAAAGCCAGAGTCGCTGCACAAGCTTGTCACTCTTCTCAGGGATTTCCATGACCGAGTGGTAGCGTTAGTAAAACAGCCTAACTCCCCATGCTGGGGAGCCGTCTTGGGGGGATAGTCATGCAGTTACTTATGAAGATGTCTTTCTTTTTGTTTTGGGGAGATGTGGGAAGACAGGTGTCGGGAAGAGTTATCTGAAGTTATGAATGTTGGAACTAATTATAATGTTAAAGACGTGCCCCAGGTTCTCATCATTTCTGTCCTTGATAGACGTTTATGAGGTCGAGGGGCTGGAACGTGTCCTTGTTCCATTCATGTCATCTGACTCTGGGCAAAATCATCCACTTGTTAAAAGAGACCCACCTTTTTTTTTTTATTTAATTTAAATTTATTTATATTCATTCATTGTACTTCATTACAGCATACAAAATGAGATTTTCCATCCAGAGTACACTGTATATTGGCTCAATCAAGCACATCAACATACATGTTACTGTCAACAAATAATTTTCCATTTCTTGTTTCCTGTATGCTTTGCTTTTTTTTTTTTTTTTTTTTTTGCCTTAGGTTTTTTTTTTTTTTTTTTTTTGGGGGGGGATACAATAACATTTTCAGCACAGATAATAATCCATTTCTGAAAAGAGACCCACCTTTTTTATAAGCAACAAAAATCACAGGATTCTAAGCAAGATATCCTGTTAGTATTTAGAATTTCACACATTTTTTACTTTTTTTTTTTTTAAATGAGCTTCCTTTCTGGAGTATTACAGAAGCGAGGTGTTCTGAGGGCACCCACTTCTCTGAGCTGCAGTCAGTGGTCCAGCTGCTGCTCTTCAATCCCCTCTGTGGGCGCCACCTTCGCGGACTAAGGGGTGGATGGTAGCTGTGCTGCACCGGTGCATGGGCTGGCGTGCGTCCTCTGCATCTCATGGGCTGGCCCCTCCGCGTCCTGCAGTCCCCACCCAGAGCGCCAGCAGGGGAGTCGATCCAGCGTTGCTCACAAGCAGCAGCCTGTGGAAGCCCTGAGCTGCTCCGCAGAGTGTGGGCTGTGGAAGGAAGCCGATGACCTGCCCACTTCAGATAGTAACTTCCAGAGGGACTGCACGCTTCCCTCTGGAAAGCAACGCTGGCATTTGTCGGATTCCAGGGCCCCCTAGTGTGGAGAGCGTGCCTGGGCGCCTGCTGACCCCTCTCCGCGTGAGCCTGGGGGTGGGATCAGCCAACTCAGGAGGTGATCTCTGGGGCGTCCGTCAGTTGGAGTCTGTCCCTCGTCTGCACAGCTCAGTGGTTTAAATGCAGTGCGAGGAAGGCTAGCATTCCAGAAGGGGGAGACCTGCCCATCGTCTTGTCGGACCTTGTTTCCGGCACGAGGAGGCTCTGACCCAGGGAGCTGCCGTGCCGTGCCCGCGTGAAACAAGCGTCCCAGCACGCACGCCAGCGAGCCTTGCCCTCCTCCATCGGTGTTACGTCCCTGTGACATAACTGCTCTCCCTGTGAGGCAAGAGTTGCCCAAAAAGGTTTTTAGGTTTTCTTTTGCAATTTCCACTTCATTCATTTAGAAAAAATTCAATCACAAAAGTAGTTCTTATTGAGAAAGATGTCAAAAATAATGCGTAGAAAGCCAGTGAGGAAGTGAGAGATCACCCAGTCATACCTCTCAATGGCCAGCATCGCCGCGTTCCTCATGTCCTCTTGCATTGTCTTCTGTGCAGAGGTAGCACCTGCACATACAGCACATGCATACCCACCGCTGCCCTCACGCGAGCTGCAGATGGAGTGAACATCTGCTGAATTTGCAGAGGTAGACAATTGCGTGGGTTATTCTGATAGACACTGAAGCGCTTACAGAGCGAAGCGCTCCGAGCAGTGGCAGGGACAGTAAACCCTTGTGTCACGCAGGCCAGGTGCAAAGCGGCTTGACCAGGGACCCAGAGAGGGCGGCCCAGCAGGGTGAGGTGTGGTTCTCCAAGACTTTGCAAGGGGCTGGGCGCTGGTGCCTATGGGGCAGCACCAGGGGGCTCGGCCTGTGCTGCTCCAGCTCTTTCTAGGATAGGCGGAAACGGCCTTGAAGTGGGGCAACCGCCCGGATCCCAGGTGCCCGGGTCGGGGGGCCTCTAAAGCTCCTGGAGGTCTCGTTGGAAGTCGTGGCCACATGGAGCCCTTCCTGCGCCTGGTCCAGGTAGACCGAGGCCAGACCCCTGGGGTTCGAGGCCGTTTACAGCGGTGGTGTGTGTGTGTGTGTGTGTGTGTGTGTGTGAATGATTATGCAAACAACTGGGGACAACTTGAAGGCCCAGCAGCTGGGTGACCCATGCTCACAATGTACGCGGATCCGTCGGTGCCGATCTGAAATGATAGCACCCACAACGTTGCTGGGACTCAGGAGGGAGCTGTGCGACTCACGGAGCGTGGGCCCGAGGCTGCGAGTACAGGAAGTAGCCGGTACTGCTGTCACCCATGGTGCTCCTACAGCACAGCAGCGCCCCCGCCGGCTCTGGCTCCGTAAGCATCTCCCGATTTGAATGCAGTGCAAACTGCTTTGAAAATCAAATATCATCTGATAGAAGATTTGTCCAAGTCACAAAATTCAGTGTCTAAATGTCTAAGTTATTTTGCCTTGTTTTTTGGTTCAGTAATAAAGAGTAGAGTACCTAACTTCAGTACATTATTCCTTCACAGAATTTCTCTTTTCGTCAGAATATATTAGGAGGAAAATGGAGGAGGCATCCCAAGAGATCTGGACTCAGTACAGAAATTTACTTGAAATTAATTTGAGCTCCGTAATATACGCTTCGTATGGCCATAGAAATGACTGATCAAGTATTTGAATGTAATAAATCGGAGTTAAGTTTTATTAAGTGGTGGGACAAGGAGAACTAGGTTGGAAACAGATGCTCTTGGGACGCCGGCTCTCACCGCGCCCCTGCTCTCGTTGCAGCCGTGTGGAATCGTCATGGGTGTCACCTGACAACTTCCGTGATTTCAGCTTTCGGGTTGGGCTTTGTCTGTAGACGCAGCAGCCAGCCGCCAACACGTGACAGCCGTGCTCTTGGTGGTGACGGAGGATTGGGACTGACGGGGACCTTTGAGACAATGTTCCTGTTGGTGGGTGGCAGGGAGGCTATGGACAGGCGGCAGCCTGCAGCAGGTGCGAGGGGGGCCGGCAGGGACGTGGACTGACAGACGTGGGGACTGGGAGGGCTGAGGGCAGGCAGCAGGCATGGCTTTGGGAGGACGGTCACTGAAAGTGACCTGAGGGCTGCTAGTGTGGTGCAGGGGTCAGGACTGGAGCCGTGAGCACAGGTGTCACCACTGGGGCCTCCTGAAAGGCCCTCCTCTGTGTTTCTGCCTGCTCTGGCCGTGGGGCCAGGCAGGTGAGAGATTCTGCTCACGCGACATCCCCCCACACCCAGGGTCTCGGCCTGGTGCGGGCGTCGGCCTCAGGGACCGACTCTCAGCAGGCGCGGGAGGCTAGCGGACCTGTGGGCGCCTCGTTGCCGTGGCCATCGGCCGGGGCGCGTCACTTGCCTTGGGGGCCGGAGCCGGACGCTGCTTGTCTGCTCTCGGGCCTGTGCTTTGGCCGACCGCGCACCGGGTATAGGAGGTTGTGGGTATGGGGGGTTTCAAAATTTCGTGGACAATGGAATTTAAGTACAAGTTTATTTGGTACGAAAAATTGTGAAATTATGCAGTCTTTTCATAACATGCATTTCCCACGAACTTTCCGAGTTCTCGCGTGTGTTGGCTAGATGCACGGCGGCTGTGTCCCTGGTCAGGACACGGCCCCCTCGTGCCTGCGCTGGTCCCCCACACACTCCTGCTTTCGCACTGAGCTCTGCGAGCCCCGTGTGCAGCCCTGAATCGGCGTCCCCCTGCGGGCCAGCACCGCCGCCCAGAGCCCACCTTCTCTGCACCCTCTGGCCCTGCCCTGGGGCCGCACTGAGAGCAGGAGGACCCTCCTGCGTCCTGCTTGTGTTCCCGCAGGGCCGCGCGTGGTCGGCGGTTAACACGCGTCTGCTCATCAGGGCTGAATCCTGAGGCTTCTTTTTTGTCCTCGTTTTCCAGATCAAACCAGTGGTCCACTGTGACATAAACGTGCCTTCCAGGTGGCAGGCCTACCACCGCGTGTCCCGGCATGTGAAGTAGGTACCCAGCCTGCGGCGGCAGCACTTGTCCTCTGTAAAGAAGGTCGTCCAGCCTGAGGGCTCCCGGGCCATACCTCTTACCCCCTCCCTGCTCCCGTCGCCTCCTCCTCCCCCTCCTCCCCCTCCTCCCCCTCTTCCCCTCCTCCTCCCCCTCCTCCCCCTCCTCCCCCTCCTCGCCCTCCTCCTCCCCCTCCTCCCCCTCCTCCTCCCCCTCCTCCCCCTCCTCCCCCTCCTCCTCCTCCTCGCCCTCCTCCCTTCCTCCTCCTCCTCCTCCCCCTCCTCCCCCTCCTCCCCCTCCTCGCCCTCCTCCTCCCCCCTCCTCCTCATCCTCCCCCTCCTCTTCCTCGTCCTCCTCTGACCACAGTCTGCTCCAGATGAGAGAGTGACAGTGTGTTTGCAGAGTCCCAAGTGCTGGGTTTGGGCATGGCAGGCGGCATCCCCACCGGCCCTTGCAGGAGTCTCACTGACGCATTCCCTCTGGGTCCTGAGGAGCAGAGGGCGTGGGGCCTGGAGTCTGGGAGACCCAGTCGACCCAGCAGCCCCCGACGGGGGAGCAGACATACCAGGCAGGGCCATCAATTGCCAACGCTGTTCCTCTCACCGTCCTGGAAACTGCGGTGATCACTTAGTGTAATGGCTGTGTCACTGGACTCCCACGTAGTCGACCACGGTTCACGTCCCGGACCTAGTAGCTTAAACTCACGCCGGGCGCGTGTGTGTGCGTGCCCAAGATCCTGAGAGGAGAACGGAGGAGAAGGGATTGTGGCGTGGCCATTCCCCTGAGGGGTGATTTCTCATTTTCTGTCTCTCTGTCTCTCCCTATCTTTCTGGTGAGCGCAAGCGACCTATAGCAAAAACCTCTCCAGGGGAAAAAACAAAACAAAACAAAAAACACTTACCTGGAGCCCCGTCCGGGAGCCACGGGTCTTTCGGCACCTTCTGTAAACCCAGACCTTCAGAAATACTCAGACACAGACACAGGGCAGCAGCCTTCCTGCTGGAATCTTGGGACACGTGATGGCTTTGTGGGTGCTTCCCGACAGACCTGATCCCAACCCAGATCTCGGGACTCCCCTCCCCTGGCAGCCTTTTGCAGGAGCCACTGGCCATAGGTGCGCACGCTCCCTCCCCGGCACTGGCGTGCTGAGGGGCCACTGTGGACCCAGATAGCCACCTACGCGCAGCCCCCCGCGGGGAGTCAGGGACTTGCGGGGAGTCAGGGACTTGCGGGGTGGCGCAGGGACAGCTCAGGCCCTGAGATGTCCAGGAGGGAAAGGGGCGCGGCCGAGGGAGCGAGTGGCTCTGGAGCCGGCTCTGGGCAGCCGCGTGGCAGGGGGACCGGGCGCTCTCTGGCAGGGCTCCCAGAACATGGCCGGTGGTGACTCGGGGCTTGAAGGTCGAGGCTCGGATCTCGGCGCTGGCTCTGCCCTGAGCAAGCTGGGAGCCTGAGGTGGCTTGGCGACATCAGTTGTCACAGGCCCGTGGAGAGGGGTTTGCTCGCTCCTTTGCACGACAGGCAGGCGAGTCTGCAGCACCGAGCAGCTTAGTGTTCTTTTCCTCTCATTTGGAAGCGGCTGGCCAGAGCCATCTGAGCCCTAGCAGTGTTCTAGGGACCCTTTGCCTCTCGGGGACGCCCAAGGCCAGGGCAGGGAGGGAAGGAGACGGCGAACCTCTTGGCACCTCATGACACCAGGCCCAGCCGTGGTCTCTGGGACCTGGAGGAGGGCCCGGGGAGCATGAGGGCTGGCCCCTCATTGTGAAGGGGACGAGGGGACACAGGTGGGCGTCATTTAGTGACAACACGGGTTGTTCAGTGACCTGTCTTCCCCCTTGGGTATGTTCCCAGACCCCCCAGTGGAAGCCAGGGGTGGTTGGCACTGCCCTTAGATGCCGTGTCTTCCTACATGGCTCCGCGACAGGTCCACTCGTAGGTCGGGCACGGGGCAAGGCCAGCTGAACCACGGAGCGGAATGGAGAGGTCCCACGGGCGGCTCTTTCCCCCCGCTCCCCTGGCGCCCCACGGTGTCAGATAGGGTTGGCCCAGGGCACCTGAAACTGCGGAGGGCAGATTGAACCATTCCTCCTCATTTGTTGATTTTATTTATTTACATTTTTTGAGAGACTTTTGCTTGAGGGTGCATGTGCTCAACACAGAGACCCTGGAAGTCCGGGGTCTCTACCAGCACAGCGCCTGGTGGCCTTTCGGCAGCTCGTTTTAAACCATGCCGAGGCCGGTGCGTGTGTGCTGACGTCTCAGCGCTCAGGATGAGAGTACATATTCAATACACTGAAACACTTAGATAAAAATATAACATGACCTTGTTCGGATATCTCTTTGATTGCTCTTAGTAATCTCTGTTTGGAAAGACTCTTGTAGCAACCTGTCCCACTCCATGAGAGCACCTGCAGAAACGCAGTCCACGCAGCGCCCCCCAGGTCTCCGCCGGGCTGTTCAAATTTGGGAGCTGCTGGGCTCTGGGGCAGAGCCTTAGCGCAAAAAAACAGATTCTTTGTACTCTGGCATGTGTATTAATTAAAGTGTATATTTATAAAAAACCCCCATATTTCTCAAAATCTAAGTTATGTGCTTGTAACAAAAAATAAAACTCTTAAGACTTAATAATGTAAAAATAGTGTGAAGGTATTAAAAACCAGAATTATAAAGTCGAGTCTGTATTGTCAAAGGATATAATTATTTTTAGACTTATAAACATAAGCCTTGTATTTTACCTTTTTAAACATTTTGCAGAGTGTGGGCCTGCTCCTTTCCCTAGCCCGTTTTCAGCGGGCACTCTGAGGCCTGCCTCTTTTACCTCATTTTGATACAAGTTACAAGAGCTCGGAACTGTTGCCAAGTGGTTTTGGCTCAGGCCGCAGGCAGAACAGTAGAGTGCAAGCCGCACAGTGGGTTTTGCAGCGCACTAGGTACCCACTTGGCCCCAGCAGGAGGAATACTAAAACAGGCCTGGTGGATCCCCACAGCTGCCGTCCAACTGCAGGAGTGAGGTCGATTTTTTCTATGATCTTTTCGAAGGATTGGGATTACGTCCCTGGGAGGCTGTCTCCGTGCTGTGGGAAAGGGAGATGGTGCACTTTTTCAGACGTAACTCCCCCTCGTTTTCCAAGTGGACAGCTTTCTCCCAGTTGCCCATCATAGTAGTTGTAGACATATATTTAAAATTTGTTTTATTTGTTATTATTATTTTCCAAATGTGCTGTAGGGCGTGTGCACTTGCCAGAGGTGGTGGGGAGGGGCTGGCCACGCTCAGCCCCGTCTCCTCCGCCCGGCTCTCCAGAGCAGATGCTCGCACGTGCACCAGCATGGTTTCAGCCAGCGTTCCAGGACTCGGGCTGCTGTTGGCCACGTGGGACCCAGCTGCCTTAACCTCCATCCCATCTGGCTGGCCCCCTTTTCTTTCTTTCTTTTTTTTAAGGAAGGAGAGTTCTGTCCTATTTATCTGGGAGGTTTAGACTCTATAAGAAGCTATGTTCCTATGCCGTGGCTGCCCAGGCTCTGGGAGATGGCGCGGAGTAGCAGGGTCTGGGGGTGTGTGTGTGTGTGTGTGTGTGTGTGGCAGATAGAATTTCCTGTGCACGAGTGCTGGGTGTCTGGGAGCTGCTGGGTGTGTTACATTGTTTTTTTTTTTTTTTTTTTTTTTTTTTTTTTTTTTTTTTAAGAGAGGTTTTTGCTATAGGGCGTATGCGCTCTCCAGAAAGACAGAGAGACAGAAAGTGAGAAATCACCCCCCCCTCCCCAGGGAGATGGCCACGCCACAACCCCTTCTCCTCCATTCTCCTCTCAGGTTCTTGGGCACGCACGCACACGCGACCAGCATGAATTTGAGCCACCAGGTCTGAGACTCAAACCATGGTCGTATACGTGGGAGTCCGCGACATAGCCATTACGTCGACTGCTGGTCCCTGTTACATTGCTTTATAATCTGTCATTTTATTTTGGAATGTTCAGTTTTCCTCTTAAATTGAAAGTGTTACTGAGTTCTTTTCTTTTTATCCCTGCAGTGTTTTCACAAATGGAAGGTTATTTATTCCACCTGTAAAAATCATCATTCCCAAATTCTGCCTGTCTGATTGGACCCACGTGCTGGCTGTGATCGCAGAGAAAGTCTTTCCTCTGGGAGGTGTTCGCAAGTAAGGAGACCTCACCCCTGCAGCCTGGGCCACAGCAGCCGGGCTTTGGGCATCCCTCTGAGCTTTCATGTTTGGAGCAGCAGGGTCGAACGTGATCCGTTGTAGACTCTCATACCAATCCTCCAAAGCAGACAGGGTATCCTCAGCCTTTGTACCAGATCTATTTTTACCAGTTTCATTCGTGTATTCATTCCACAAACGACCGAGCCTCCGCCACGCGTTAATGTGGTGAAGACACGGAACATTACAGGAGGTGGCGTGTTTCCCGGGCGGGGCGGACTGCAGGTGCGGAGAGCCCTGCCGCTGGTGTGTGGAGGGCGCCTGCTTGATGGAGCGGTCGGCCGCCCTGGGCGAGCCTGTGTCTGAGCTGAGACTGGGCAGACTAGCGGGGAAGGAACCCCGTGGGCAGGGCAGCAGCTCCGCCTGGGCCTCGGGGTCAGACCTGGAGCCGACTCTGCGTCTGGGTCCTTGTCACGGCAGGCCCATCCCAACCCCGGGTGCCTTTTTCCTCACCTGGGATTTGGCACAGCGGCGGCGCCTGGTGCCGAGGCCGGAGAGCATGTGGGCTCACGTGCTGGGTACGCCGTGAGCTCGGAGGGCTGCACTTGTGCTCTGAGAGCAGAGCCCGGGCGGCTGTCCTGGGAGGACACGGCGTCTGTCCTGCAAACTCGCACGGCGCGAGGACGCAGCCAGACGCAGGCAGGAGCTGCGGTTCCCCGAGGGCCGGGCAGGCTGGCAGGGCGGGCCGTCTTGCTGCCACTGGGTCCCACTCACGTGAGGGCAGCTGGCTGCGCTGTGATGACGGGGACTGGAGGTGGGAGTGGGAGCCGAGCCGGGTGCTGGGGACAGCCATCTGGCCAACTCCTCAGATTTAAGGACGTTAGTAAATTGAAAGCAAAGATAGAAGGCGCGTCCCTCTCCCCGCTCCCCCTCCGTGCACGTGGAAGCCACGGAGAACTGAATTTAAGACACACGAGATGGAGGCGCTCATGTGACGGCAAGTGTGTCAGTCCGTGGAGGGGACGCCTGGGTGTGAGGACACCGCACGGCATGGCCGCAACGGGCAGCTGGGGCGGGAAGGCCTCGGCCAGGGACTGTGGGGCGCAGCCCCCCCACCGGTGGAAACCGGGAGCGGCCGCAGTGGCCTCGGTCCGGACGGCACCCGTGCAGTGGCGGAGTGTAATGGAGCGCTCTCCGGGACAGAGAGTTGGGCAAGAAAATCCGTCTTAACAAATTTAGGATGATTGAAATAACAGCAAATACTTTTTTCTAATCACATGGCATGAGGCTGGGAATCCGTAACTGAAGGAAAACGGGGAAATCCGTAATTCTGTGCAAGTCCAGCAGCACAGTCCTCCCTGCAGCCCCCGCACGGTCTCTCCGGCCTCCCAGCGTCTCCCTGAGAGTGCGCCTGCGACCTGGCTGGCTCAGGCGTGCCCGGCCGAGGCTCGGGCCAAGGCCTGTGGGCTCCAGCTGCTCTTGGGCACCGCGTCCCCTCTGCGCCTGGCGTCAGCGGCAGCGTGTCACTCTTCGAGGACAACTGGAGTGAGCACTTCCCCAGTGGCCGCCCTTACCTGTCCCCCCGCCTCAGCTGGCTCCCAGGCCTGGGGGAGCTTGGCGCTTGCTCAGCAGGGGCGAGGGCTTCTCTGAGGAGGTGGCATTTAAGAAGAGGTCTGAATGCCGCAGAGGGAAAGTACACACTGGTCTGTGGAAGCTCACCCGCTACAGGGAGGCACCGGTCTGAGGCTGTGAGATGTGAGACGGACGAGCTGGTGCACAGCGAGGGGCGAAGGGGCACCGCTCTGCCCTGGGGCTGCGCTGGCGGGGGGTGGGGGGTGCCCAGTGTGCTGCGAGGCCCTGAGTGGGCTGAGGCAGGGTATGACGCGACTTACGGGGTGCCCCGGGGGTAGAGGAGAGGGATGAGACCTACTCGGCACATCCTGCAGGTACTCGGGGGGAGCCCGCGGTGGCCCGGCCCAAGGTGCTCAGTTCCCCAGAGGCACCCTGAGCAGGTTCAGGGAAGGCGCGCCATGGGGGGCTACGCTGGGCTCACATTTTACGCCCCAAAATGGACGTGTACTTTAATGCCGTTACCCACAAGGCTTCGAAGTGCCCTGTGTGTTTCCGGGTTGGTGAGACAGAACTTGAGCAGCTCCTGTAGGGTGTGAGAGACAGGAGGAGGAAGGGGAGGCCGGAGACCCCCTCCGGTTGGTCAGGGTAGCCGGGGGCTCTTGGCGCTGTCCCTGAGAGGGCGCCCTGGACGGGGGAGCACGTCACACCTGGATGTGCCCAGGTGGAGGGGCCCCCAGGACGCGGAGCCACGTGGAGGTGTGCCAGGTTGGAGACGTGAGTGTGTCCGGGGGACGGTGGTGTTTAGTCTGGGACCACACGGTCGGAGGTAGGGTTGACAGTGATGCTGAAGACCCAGCCCCGGGCATGCTCTTGGTCTGCAGCAGGCCCCGCGGCCGGGGACCTGGGCACGCCACCCTCCCTGATGGCCTCCCAGTGTGCAGCGCGGGACTCTGCCTGACCGCGCCCTGGTTTTCTGCTCCTTGTTAGCAGGAAACAGGCCAAACCGAGCACCGAGCCCCTGGACCGTGAGGCTGGGGGTCAGGGCAGCGCGGGGCCGTGGAAACCTCAGCCGGAGAGCAGGGGCGTCTGTGATTGCTAAACGGACTTAAAAAGAAATCTCGTTACAGATAAGTATTTGAAAATTCCCGAGAGGCAGACTGCACCTTACTTGGGGAAAACATTCAAACTGGCTATTATTAACGCAAAAGTTTTAAGAGAAATTTAGAGATACTTACATTGTCTACTGTTTCCCCAACCTTTAAATCATTTTAAATAATCTTAAATCATTTAATAACTGACATTTATGTAATTCTTTCTGGTTTACAAAACAATTTTGCAAATGTTTATTTAGTTTTCAGATCTTCTGAGATGAGTAATAGAAAAACCTAGCTTTTAGTGTTTACGGTGCAAAACAATTTGCTCATATCCACGGTTCCATCTGATATTCACATTTGTGTTCACTTCTGTGAAATACACATGTCACTGAGAGCTGTGGTTCTCCGTGTGTGCTGGCTCACATGTTCACGCCTGCGTTTGTGCAGTCTGACATGACATGCTCACAGGTCACGTGGATGTACATGCAGTCTCACATGACACACAGGCTCACAGGTCACGTGGATGTACATGCAGTCTGACATGACATGCTCACAGGTCACGTGGATGTACATGCAGTCTGACATGACACGCAGGCTCACAGGTCATGTGGATGCACGTGCAGTCTGGCATGACATGCAGGCTCACAGGTCATGTGGATGTACATGCAGTCTGACATGACATGCTCACAGGTCATGTGGATGCACGTGCAGTCTGGCATGACACGCAGGCTCACAGGTCACGTGGATGCACGTGTAATCTGGTATGTCACGCAGGCTCACGTCATGTGTGTGCGTGTCAGATGATCTTTATGTGTCTCTTAGACCCGCTATGGTGTTGTTAGCAGAGATATCAGACTGGGGGAAAGTGGCGTGTTTTCCGTGCAAAATGTCATGACCTTCCCAACCACCCGATACGTGCGGCCGGGTGTTTTTACATAACAGAGGCTCACCTGGCTTCCGATCGTGGTGGCTGGACCGTCCACAGGCATGGGGCCGCCATCGGGCTGCCTCTGGTACCGTGTCACAGCATGCCGGCACGCGGAGAGGACCATGGGCACTGTCGCAGGAGAGAGCCCGTGGGAAGCCACCTTCCCTCTGCTACAACCCACGTGCGCGGACCTAGCCTCTGCTCATGGACACCTCCTGTGCCCTACGCCGGGGCATCCAAAGCCCCCTGCTTTGCATACTTTCTCTCATCCCAGAGGAAAGAGCGCTGGACTCCCTGCACACAGACAGAGAAGGGACACTAGCGAACCTCCTCGCCACCCTTCTGTGGCTTGAAAGAAGCCTGAAGCTCTTTTCGTCTACGTTGGGACGTTGAAGCTGAGTTTTACAGGGTCCGTTCTTCCCCACTCTGTCTCCTCGCCCTCCCCCCCAGCCATCTCTTTCAGCCATCCATGTCCTCTTCCTGTCCCTGACATCGTCACCCTGCTGGGCACCTCCTCCCGGTAGACACGGTCCACACCTTGTCCAGCTCCTGTCGGCCACTGAGTCATGGACATCCGGAATGATTTCTCCACCTTGCCCTCCCAGACAGGAACGTGACCCGCCTGTGTTCGTGGCCCCGGGACTGCTTCCTCTGCACCCCAGCTCGTGGCTGCGATGTGTAGGATTGGAATTTGGGTCTTACGAATTTGCTTGCTTTATCCTAAATTCCTTTAAGACAACACTAACAGTGCCGAGGGGAGCACCTGGGCAGGTCCCCGGGCCTCTCCTGGCTGTGCCTGTCGCTGAGTCTGTCGACGGCTGGACCTGCCCTCAACATGGACCCCCGTGTGGCGAACACGCGAGGCCCCACAGCCTGAGGACGTCGTCATCCTGCCTCTCCCACTTACGTGAGGCTCAGCTGGTGCCAACTTGATTCTTCCTGATTCTGAAGATGTCCCGCGGCAAGGCTGGTGGTGCCTGGCATGTCACCTGCCACTTCCGGGAGCCTCGGAGCACCTGTGCCCCCTCTCTGCTGGCCCCGGGAATAGAAGCGGGATCTTCCCTCTTTCTCTAACTCTGTGATGTGAATCTTCACTATTTTTTTTTGAGAGGTTTTCGCTGTAGGGCATGTGTGCTTGCCAGAGAGAGAGAGACACACACAGAAAGCGAGAAATCACCCTCCCCGGGGGATGGCCATGCCGCAATCCCTTCTCCATTCTCCTCTCGGGATCTTGGACACGCACGCACACATTGCTGGCTGAGTTTAAGTCACTGGGTCTGGGACTCAAACCGCAGTCGACTACATGGGAGTCCAGCGACATAATCATTACGCCAACTGCTGGTCCCAAATCTTCGCTATTTTTGCACATATTTCCTCCCTTTTTTGTTTTAGCATGTTTTTGGGATTTGTATTATTTGGAGGTTGTACTTTTTTTTTTTTTTTTGGAGAGGTTTTTTTTTCGCTATAGGGCGCGTACGCTCACCAGACAGACAGAGAGAGACAGAGAGACAGAAAGCGAGAAATCACCCCCCAGGGGGGATGGTCACGCTGCAATCCCTTCTCCTCCATTCTCCTCTCGGGATCTTGGGCATGCACGCACACGCGCCCGGCGTGAGTTTAAGCCACCGGGTCTGGGACTCGAACCGCTGTAGGCTACATGGGAGTCCAGCGACATAGCCATTACGCTAACTGCTGGTTCCTGAGGTTGTACTTTTATTCATCTTCATTTCTTTAAAGAATTTTTAAAATTAATTAATTCTATTTTTTACATTTAATCACTGTGTATCATTACAGCGTAGAAGTGCATTTTCCCATGAGAATACACCGCATTTCAGTCTTCCTCATTAACTTTGGTCTAAGCCTTCCCTGCCTCCTCCCAGGAGGGAACGCGCCCCTCCTCCACGCCTGGTCACGCCTTCGCTGTGTCCGCTCTGCTGTTCCCACTGGTCACCCCTCCACCATTTTCACATCCGACTCCTTCCTGCTTTATTTGTCTCTCATTCTTGTTTCCTACTGGCGGTCTCTCTGGTGACAGCTTCCACGCTCATGTGGACCTTGGCCAGTCTGTCTCATCGCCGTCTGAAGGGTCCGTCCACAGGAGCTGGAGCTGTGGGTCGCCGTGGCCCTGGGACTGCAGTCGGACAGTGGGGACAGAAGCTGCTCGGTCTCAGCGCTGCTCCCTACACGGCAGGCTCTGCGGCAGCTTCCCAGGGTCATTCGTGACCTCCGTGGTCTCCCTCGGTGTCTCCTGTGGGGTCGGGCTGAGGCAGCCCCGCGTGGCCTGGGCAGCTGGGGGCATCGGAATGAGGCGCACAGGCCTCGCCCTGCACTTTCTGAACCCGACTGCGTGGGCCCAGCAGCCTGGTGCGTTTGTCAGTTTATTTATTTATTTATTTATTTATTTACTTAGGTTTTGCCATAGGGCACGTGTGCTTGCTGGAGAAAGACAGAGAGAGGGAATGAGAGGGAAATGGGAAATCACCCCCGGGGGATGGCCATGCTGTAATGCCATCTCCTCCATTCTCTTCCTGGGATTTTGGACACACATGCACATATGCCTGGCATGATTTTCAAGCTGCCGGGTCCAGGACCCAAACCATGGCCAGCCCTGTGGGGGTCCAGCTTCTTACCCACCGTGCACTGCTCTCCTGCAGCCTGCCTTTGCACCAGCCCCCAGTGGTCCCGACGTGCCCCGGGCTGAGTGCCGAGGGCCGGTCGTCTCCGCGTTGCATCCCTTCTCTTTTCACCCCGCTTGCCGCCGGTTCATGGCCCCGCCGTGCTCTCTGGCATTGGCTCCTCCTTGGTCACAACCTACCGCTGTGCCAGTCTACACCGACGTTGCCGGCAGGCCTGGCACAGCTCTTTTTCATGGAATATTTTTTTATTGCCAGAGGGCATATATGCCCCGCAGGGTGAGGGGAAATCACCCCTCTGTGGGGAGCGCTCACGCTGCGATCCTTTTCTGTTCCCCATCCTGTCAGAATTGAGGGAACACATGCATGCATGCGTGCGTGCTCATGTGTACACGCACTCATGCATGTGCACACACACACACACACACACACCCCACTGGTGTGCTTCTCAAGCCTCAGGGGCCAGGGTTCAAGCCGTACTTGGTCAGAGGGGGTCTGCTGAGCCCTGGGCCAGCCCTTCATGGCACTCTTCAGTGGCTCTGAGAGACAGGCCCCTCTCCTTGGAGCTCAGGCTTCGGCGGCCGGGCCAGCATGTCCGCGTGCTCTGTGTACGGCTCCCCTCTGCCACAGCCTCGCTCCGGGGCCTGCCGTGCACAGCCCCGCCTGCTGCCCCCTGTCTTCGCTGTCTTCACGTGGTGACTCCGTGTGCCTACGCAGCCCCCCAGGGACATTGGTCCAGCCCTTACCTTTCTCTCTCGGGGCCCAGCCCTTGCCCTTCTCTTGTCAAATTTATCTCTTGTAAAAGTTTTTTTTTTCTTCTGTGAGTGTGAGAGACCACACCCTCTAAAGGATCTTGATGTTCAGTTCACCCCCGGCCCCACTGGCCAGACTGTGGTCTCACCTGCTGGCGAACACGGCGAGGTCTCCAGGTGCTGGCCGGGAACTTTCCCCGGTGGTCGGCCTCCCAGGCCTCGCGCGTCCCTGCCATGCCACGTCCGGCCCCACGCCCTGTTCACAGAGCTCGTGCACGTCTAGACTTGCTTGTCCACCTCGTCTCTGCCATGCCACGTCCGGCCCCACGTCCTGTTCACAGAGCTCGTGCACGTCTAGACTTGCTTGTCCACCTCGTCTCTAAGGCAAGGCCAGCCGAGTTCTTACCCGTGTAAACAGACTCTCAGCATCGAATGGGCCGAATCGTCCCCTAATAAGCTGGGGGAGCACTCGCCAAAATGTCGCTAATATTTGTCTTCTGGTAGTTACAAAAAGCACATCATTTGTTAATAAATGCTGGTTTGTTTTTCAAGGACTGCTAGAACAATATAAGTCAATTTGTATTCATGTTAGCTGTTATTAACATTAACCGAACACCGACCAGGAGCTTAACCTGTCCTCGAGAGCCCGTGAGCTCGTGTACAGAATTCTAATATGCTTTAATGAAAACATCTAAAACGGAAAGCCAGTGCAATCCAGAAGAGCCCGCCGGGTCTCACCGGCGCATCCGGGGTGGCCGCTGTGTCTGCCGCGTCTCCAGCAGTCCCGATTCTGGCCCCGTTACGCACGTAGAAGCCTGACCCGAGGCCGGTCTCACCCTCTGCACCCGTCTCTGTTCCCTTGTCCTCAGATTATTCACAATGACTGGGCACCTCCTGGACAACTCAGAGGACCTGCAGGACAATCATTTCTACGTCGCTGCAGGGCTGGAGACCTTCAAGCCGGTCCCCTACTGGAAGTCCCCGAGGGTCCCCAGCGAGGTCCAGCTGTGAGTATGCCGTACGCTGCTCCTTCCCGAGTTCGCCGATTCGCCTCTCCCAGCCCCTCCCAAATACGTCCAGTTCAGCTGTTGGTTGTTTTTCTGTAGTGCAGCTTAGTATGAAGGGTCTTTGAAAAGTTCACAAAAAACACATATTGTGAAACAATTATGCATGGATTTCAAAACTATTTGCACCAAATAAACAGGAAAACACTGAAAGTACAAGTTTATTTTGGTGCAAATAGTTTTGAAATTCATCCAAGCCCCCTCCTCCCGTCAGATCCCCTGCTGATGCCAAGGCTGAGCCCGCATCTCCGTGGGGTGAGCCCGCATCTCTGTAGGCTGAGCCCGCATCTCCGTGGGGTGAGCCTGCATCTCTGTAGGCTGAGCCCGCATCTCCGTGGGGTGAGCCTGCATCTCTGTAGGCTGAGCCCGCATCTCCATGGGGTGAGCCTGCATCTCTATAGGCTGAGCCTGCATCTCCGTGGGCTGGGCCTGTATTTCTGTGGGCTGGGTCCGCATTTCCATAGGGTACACCTGCATTTCCATGGCCCAAGCCCGCACATCCGTGGGCCGAGCCCGCACCTCCGTGGGCTGAGCTCGCATCTCCGTGGGTTGCGTCTGGCTGGGCTTTACACCTTTTAAGCTGACTCTGTTTTGTCTTTCAGCAAGTTTGTAGCAGACGTTGAAAAACATCTGCAAAGAAAGAAAAAAGTAAGTAATTAAGAAAAATATTTTACCAAAGGATGTGTGTACTCACCAGAGAGAGAGGGGAGAAAGAGAGAGAGAGAGAGACAGAGAGAGGAGAGCGAGAGAGAGAGAGAGAACCCCCATGGGTTGTGTTCACGTTGCCGTTCCTTCTCCTCCACTTCTCATTTTGGGCTTTGGGGTACACATGCACATGGACCAGGTGTGTCTCTGAAGTCACTGGGTCAGGACTCGAACCGCAGAGTCTACCATGTGGGATCCAGCCACCTTAACCGTTATGCTGCTGGCCGGCCCAGTAAGTCACTTCTGAAAGGAGAGGTGGCTGCTGTTCCGATCCTCCTTGCTGTAGGGACACTGCACATGCCGAGGGTCCCGAGCTGTGAGCAGCTTCCTGGGCACAGTGTCCGTGCTGGGCTCATGGCATGGAGGTGTCAGGTGCAGCCGTGTGACAGGCGAACATGCCGGGCGTGTGCAGTTAGGTTTCTGTTTGGGGCTCAGTGTCCAGAACAGGAGGCACGTGAGGTATTTGTGGTATAAATCAAGTATCCGTGAGGCTTCCTGGGATAGGGAGGAGGGAGACAGAGCCAGGCTCGGCGGAGGGTGTGAGCTGGGCATTCCACGCACAAGTGACACCTGGAGGGAGGCCCGGAGGTGAGAAGTCGCTTGCTGTGTGTGTGTGTGTGTGCGCGCGTGCGTGTGTGTGTTGACACGTACAGGTGAGCACGCAGCATCAAGCATGAGAGAGAATGACCAGGGAGAGCCAGGACACAGCCTGGAGCGGGGAACCAGCCGCAGGGCCCTCCTGTCCTTACGCCTGCCCGTCCTGCGTCCTGAGACAGTTGGATGCTGCATTTCAGTGGTTCGGCCGACGTCAGCGCTCACCTGGTAGAACCGTGGGGCTCTGCCAGTCCAGCTCTGCGCCCCGGTGTGCTCCCTGCTGTCGCTCGCTGGCCGCAGACTCCCCAGGCACTGGCTTTTTCTTTTCAGTACTTGGCAGCTGGCCCTGGTGACCCGGTGTCCCGTGGCAGGCTCCCTGCTCACCACGTGGCGCCCTCTCTGCCGTGGCTATCTGGCCGCAGAGCAGAGGCCTGCCTCGGAGGAGCCCACGCCCACGTCCTCGCTCCGGGCACCAGCGGCGTTCATGCTGCGGACACTGACCCCGTTCACGCTGAGGCCCTGACTGCAGTCCTCGCCCAGCCGCGTGGGGAGGCCGTGTGGGGCTGCAGGCCAGCCAGGTCAGGCGGGAGCCGGAAGCAGGGGCTGGGGCGTGTCTAGTGGGAGCGGCTGCTTCTTCCGGATTAGCTCACTTCCAGGTGGGAGTGAAGGGGAGGCGTGAGAGGCGGCCCTGATGCGTGGAGGTGTTGCTGTGGCGTGTGCGTGTGCGTGTTTCTGATGGGCCTGGTCGTGTCGCCATGTAGCTGCCTTGCTCCCTGTAGCGGGACTGCAGACACGTGCTGCCATGCCTGGCCTCGGCCGGGATCGGCAGTGTCCCCGGGGCTGCCGCGCTGGGTCCCTGGGAGCATTTCTGTTGCTGACAGCATTCCTTGGAGCATCTCGCACCTGCTGGCTCTGCTTCCATGTCGGTCCGGGCCTCCTGTGTGGGCTCTTTAAGGGGCAAAGGCTCTTCCTCCTCTGGATCGAATGGGTGTCTGTGAAGCAAGCGGGCACAGTGGCCTCCACACCGCGGGGAGGTGTGGCGCTTCCCGGCGATGTCCTTGGCTGGAACCGGCCGGGTGCCTTAGTCTAGTGGCCGGAGTGACGGTCTCGCCTTTGGCCTCAGTTAGTGAAAGCCGACCTGGTCTCCTCCCTCCTAGTTTTCCTCTCTGGTCTCTGTCATCAGACTTGCTCCCACAGACATGAGGTTCTGAGCGAAGCTATTACAAGCACCCCCCCCCCCACCCCCCCCCACCCCCCCCCCCACCCCCCCCCCGCTCACAGCAGCAACCGTACGGAGCTCTCACTTCGGAGCTCTCACTTCCAGCTTTCCGTTTGGAAAGGAAGGAAAAATTTTATCTTCACTTAGCAGAAGAACTTTAAATTTACTATTTAAAAAATTATTTATGTATTTATTTATGTTGGGAGAGGTTTTTCGCTATTGGGCGCGTGCGCTCGCCAGACAGAGAGAGACATAGAGACAGAAAGTGAGAAATCACCCCCCAGGGGGGATGGCCACGCCGCAATCCCTTCTCCTCCATTCTCCTCTCGGGATCTTGGGCACGCACACACATGCGCCCGGCGTGAGTTTTAAGCAACCGGGTCCGGGTCGCGAACTGCGGTCGACTATGTGGGAGTCCAGTGACATAGCCATTACGCTAACTGCTGGTTCCTAAAAAATTATTTATTTAATTTGATTTACTACTATCATCATTCCTTAATTTGCTATAGGGCATGTGTGTTTATCAGAGAGAGAGAGAGAGGAGAGAGAGGGAAAGTGAGAAAACAAGCTGCCCGATCTGGGACTTGAGCCATATGGGAGTCCAGCGCCTGAACCACCTCGCCCCCGCTGGCCCCAAGTCACACGTTAAAAGCGCCCATTTCCTGCATCTTTAAACTCTGAAGATGGAAAGTGGTAATTTCCCTTCGAACTTGTGAACTGGTAACCTACCACAAACGGGGCTCAGACTTACGTGCTCCTTACAGATCTCTTGATTTTTGTTACTCTCGTTATTCTACATTTTCTCTATAAAATTCTTTCGCTTGCTAAAGTTTTAGGTTCTACATTATGAAGAAAACTCTGGCTACAGAAGTTTTCAGTTATAATTACTCAGTCACATGTCTTCACTCACAAAACAGAGTTTGAGGATTTCTAGTTTCAATAAAAATGAACTTGCTTTTAAAGAAATGCCCATCACCTGAGACTCTGACGAGCAGGTCACGAGTGCACTGTCATAGCACATGGACACACACGAGCCGTGGAAAACAGCCTGCGCCTGTGCCGTTCCACTGCCCCGTCACGGCTGGTTCGGGTGCTCGCGCTGGAGGGCAGGTGTCTGGGCTTGCCGAGGTCTCTCATGGCACGATGAACCCGAGCTTTTCGTCCAGTGAGAGTAACCGGATGTAGCTACTCTGTTTTCTTCTCTCAAACTCAGTTTTACGATGACCGCGTTACTGGGACGTTGTCATCTATTACCTTCTCAAGAAGTAAGGCTAATATAATAAATGTTTAAATTTGCATTCTTATATTAAAATGCATAGTCTCTGGTGCGAGACTATAAAAATCAGTAAATCGTTAATAAACATTGTGTTACTATCACGTCTGTGATCAGAACATCAATATTAAAAAGGACTCCTTTCCCTGCATGGAGCACAAGTATCCGTGTGAACGGACAGTCACGGGGCAGCGTGCACAGGAAGGGTGTGTGAGAGCAGATGCGGAGAGGGTGCAGAGACCCGGCCGACCGCGACGTCCTGTGATGCACGTGTCCCCATGGACGTGTGTGCTCGGGCTGCAGAGGCTTCGTGGCAGCTCTGGGTGTGGAGCAGCGCTTGTGAGTGCCTGGCAGCCTGAGGGTGCCACGGCAGGTCCAGAGCAAGCCCATCTCCCACTTGGTAAATGCCAGAGGGGCTGGCTTGCCGGCGAAGATCTCCACCCCCTTCGACTGGATCTGGGTCACCCGAGCCAGGCCTTCTGCAGGAGCATCTGCTGTTTCTCCCCGGCTCCGAGACAGGCGGCCTCTGTCCTTCCACCAGGCAGACGTCCACTTTATCCAGAATTACCCTGCGGGGCTGCCTGTCACGTGCCCAAGCAAGACCACCCGGTGCAGTTGCGTTAAGATAGAGCCAGATGGTTGAAGTAAGCACTGGACAGAAATAGCGTGTCGTACAGCACTACGGGGGAGTAAGTCAGTGTGCCAGGGCTATTTCCTGTAAACGGTCTTTCTAAAAATTGTTTTAATTTTTAAAATTAAATTTACTTTTTTACATATCTTTTTTTTTTAAAGAATTATTTATTTGACTTTATTTATTTATTTATTTATTTATTTAAATATTACCAGAGATAGACAGAGGGAGACAGAGAGAGAGAGAGAGAGCGACAGAGAGAGGGAAAGTGAGAAGGTGAGCTGCCAGGTCCAGGACTTGAACTGCAGTCAGCCATGTGGGAGTCCAGTGCCCTTAACCACCACACCACCTGCCAGCCCACCCCTGTAAATGCTCTTAACAGGAAGGAAAGATGAATGAAATTGGAATGAAGTGCCTATCCCCCTTGCTACTAGAGCGCAGGCTGATGTCAGAGGGCTCCAGACTTGGGGACTCGAAGGAGAAATGCAGATGAGGTGACAGGCTCCTGGGCGCGTGCTCCCTGTTGTCCTGAGGAATCTGTCTTCCGAGAGCCGCGAGCCTCGTGTTGCCCTGACAGTGAGGAGAGCTCCAGCCTGCCCGGGTGCTACCTGAGCCCTGGTGTGACGACGCAGTGCCTGCGCGGTCCTGGCCTGGCCCGGCACACGTGTTAGTCCATGAGAGATTTGTGATTGTCTCTGCTCCGCTCTCCTGGTGCAGCATTCCCTGAACAGAATGCACCGGATGTTTCAGAACCCCGACCCCAGCTCCCTGCAAGGTACAGGCAGCACACACTGTTTTCGGTTTCCAAAACTGGCCTCTTAGATCTTGTTTCTATACTTGTGAACATGGCCTCAGCTCGCAGAACTGCTTAGGATAGGTGGAGGCGTTGTGGTGGGTCTCTCGTATAAGGCTGGAGCCATGTTTTTGTGTTTTAATTTCACGAGGGAAGAAAACCCCCACCAACCTGGTAGTTTGCATCTTGTTCGTTTTATTAATGGCACAAGGTAGTGTTTTTAGTTTGGCATTTCTTAAGTGACAGAGAGAGCTCAAGGGAGATATTTATTTATAGACTTTTCCTGGATTCATTTCCAAATTGTTAATTAAGATTTAAAAAAGTAAACCTAAAAAGACAGTGAGTGTTCTAAAGAGAGTTAACGGGAGACAGTTGGGACAGTATGAAGTTATTTCATCTGTCTTTAGCTGTGCTTTTTGATTACTGTCTACAGATTTTTAACAACCTGAGTTTCTTTTATTATAACCCAAAGAAAACTGCCACGTAGCTAATTTTTATCTAGGACTCTGTCCTCTTGCTCTGAGGTTACAGCAGGAATGGTGGTTGAGAAGCAGCTTCGTTAGGCTTTAAAGAATGTCTCCATTAGGACGCTGAAGACCTTCTGCCCAGACTTTACCCTCCTGTCCCCCCAGATCAAGCCAGGTTAGAGCACCCTGTTTATTCTCCCTGCCTCTCTTTATTTTTAATTTTTAAAAATTAAAAAATTCATAGCACTCTGTCTCTCTTTTGTCTTGCTAACTCTTATCTTTCCCCTGCCCCCATAGGACGAGCCAATCACCAGCCATCTGTGTCTGAGTCTGAGCGGCCCTGTTGCACGATGCACTAGTACAATGCGCAGTTTTCATTTTCTGCTTTAATTTTTTTCTCTTCTTAAAACTGTTTTTTTCTTTCTCTCTTTTTTGGTTGTTTCCTTTTCCTTTTCTTCTTACCTTTCTTACTTTTCTGCTCAGCCTCCGCACACTGAGTTTCTAGTCAGGTCTAGGTGCTCAGTAGCCAAATATCTGAATACTTTCTGGGTAGGATTAATCCTCAATTTCCATTGAATCTGCTGCACAAAGGGAGAAAAACAGTACTGTTTTGAAATTGCAGGTTACCTCCTCCTGCATGCCTCTGAATACTCAGATTTAACTAAAAAAAACTAGAAAAAAAATGTGTAATCCATCAGATGACCAGAAACCACAGCAGAGGCACAAGAAATAGGAAAAACCAAGAAAACATCTCTCCTCTAAGGGAAAAGAATAACTCCTTATCCTCCACAGACAATACAAAGGAACTCGTGAACATATCTGATAAAGAATTTAAAATACTCATAGTGACAAAGCTAATAGAGATGCAAGAGAAGAGAGACGACGAACTCTAGAAGATGCAGGAGAAAAGAGACTCCAAGTTCCAGGAGGTGAGGAAGTTCTTGCACTATCTGAAAATGGAGATACATATCATAAAAAAAGAATCAAGTGGAATTGTTAGAGATGAAGTCTGTAATACAGGAAATCAAAACCTTTGACAGTATCAAAAGCAGATCAGATCATGCAGAAGATCGAATCTCAGATGTAGAAGATAGAATCTCTGACCTAGAAAAATTCACCCCCCAAAAAATGAGAAAAATAACCCCCCCAAAATGAGAATAACATATGAGTAATACTAGATACCATTAGATGCCCAAACGTCCATATCATCAGTATTCCAGAGGGTGAAGAAACTAATAAGGGCATTGATAATCTATTCCATGAAGTCCTAGAAGAAAACTTTCTAAACCTAGAGAGGCAATCAGATATTCAGACCCAAGAAATACAAAGGACTCCACATAGAATCAACCCAAGATCTTCTCCAAGGCACATCATAGCCAGATTGACCAAAACCATAGAGACAGGATACTAAAATTGGCGAAAGAGAAACGTCAGGTTACTTTCAAAGGATAACCCTTCAGGCTAACGTCAGACCTCTCACTGGAAACAATGCGAGCAAGGAAAGAATGGGAAAATAAAGTGTTGAAAGAAAAACAATTTTAAACAAGTATAGTATACCTGGCAAGATTATCCTTCATATGGGAAGAAAAGACAAGAACATTCTCAGATAAACAAAACCTGAAAGAATTTACCTACACCAGACCAGCTCTCCAAGAAGTGCTGAGGGGAGTGCTAGCCCAGGAAAACTAAAATCGGACACACAGAAAGAAGAGTACCAAAAACAACCAAGAAAATGGCCAGCCTAATGGTAGGGACAAGTCCGGAACTGAATGTTAACTTCAGAGTTTAAATGGAAAGATCGGACCACAGTAACACTGCAAATTCAATACAAGAGAAATTAATTATATGAGACTGAATTGGTTAAATGGAATTTTATGACTTTTGACTAAAATATTACTGATTTTCTTCTATGCTTTGTTTTCTGTATTTAAGGATTTTTCAAGAGAACTGAATCCTAACTTTTTCCCTGACTTTAAGTCTTAAAATTTTTTGAATTTGATCTATTAAAACTAAAACCATTTTTCTTGAAATTAAAAAATGCATTAAAAATACCTATGTAGTGACTGCAGTCAGCTACATAGCTTCAGCTGGGTACCACTGTATAGCATGTTCACTTTATTCAGAGGTTTACACCTAAGTCAGACATGTGTTCATAGATATGTATATATCAGCTGTGTTTGCTATGGGAAGTTTTCACATTAAGATTTTTTCTTTTTTTAAATTTTTTTGAGAGGTTTTTGGTAAAAAGCTCATCGGAAAGACAGACAGAGACAGAGACAGAGAGAGAGAGAGAGAGAGAGAGAGAGAGAGAGAAATCACCCACAGTGGGGATGGCCATGCCCTAGTCTCTTCTCCTCCATTCTTCTCTCAGGATCTTGGGCACACACACCCGGTGTGAGTTTAAGCTGCAGGATTCGGGATTTGAACCATGGTTGACTTCATGGGAGTCCAGTGATGTAACCATTAGGTCATCTGCTTGTCCCAGATTAATTAAGATCTTTAGTGAATCAATAAAATGTGAAAAGAAAGATACGGAAAACAACTTGTAGGTATCAGAGACAGTGTGGATGGAGGGTGGGAAATAGCAGAGGGGGAGAGGTAGGGAATCAAGGCGGGGGAGAAAATATATTAGAAATAAGATATGGAAAATTATTTGTTGATGATAACATGGATGGTAATAACCTTGATTAAGCGAATATATAGTGTATTCCATACAGTGAATGAATGTAAATAAGTAAATTAACTAAAAAAATGGAGTGTCTCAGAAGGTGGAAGGAGCCCCAACATGCAGCTCCCCGCTGGGGTCCCCCGTGCACCAGCTTCAGGAGGGTGCTGCAGAGTGGTGTGAGCCCTTCTCCCTTGGGAGGGACTGTTTTGTCACCTTGTGGAAGGGGAGTGGACGGAAGAGGGTGGACAATGCAGAGCTGGAAGGGAGGTTTCCTGGAGGTGCCGAGTCTCCTCTGCCGTTTACCAGAAGGGCCTGCGCCTTCCTGACCCCACGCAGCGAGAGGACGGGGCTCCGGGCTTGCAGCCCTCACGGCTGTCCTCCTTTCCCTCTTACATGTTTGCTGCAGGGTGTGTGTGCTTGCTGGGGAGACAGAGCCAGAGAGACAGAGAGGGGATGTGAGAAATTACCCCTGGGGGTGGCGACACTGCAGTCCCTTCTCGTCCCCTCTTGGGGTTTTGGGCACGCATGCACAGGTGTCTGGAGCGTTTTTCAAGCCTCCTGGTCTGGGACTTGAACTGCGGGGGTCAGCCATGTGGGATCTGGTGCCTTAACCTCCATGCCACTCGCTGGCTCTACTTTTCATTTTTTTTTTTTTAAATGAGAGACAGAAAACAAGAAAGAGAGACTTATTTCTGATGTCGTTGGTGTTTGTGACCCTGCCGCCCCAGCCTCTGGGTGACCCAGCAGCACAGGCTCACGTCACCGTGCCTGGCCTGGTAGGCTGGGCCGGGAATTGAACCCGGGCGTCCCTGCAGCCCTAGCCCTGCACGGTGGTGCCCTCCTGCTTGCCCTGCCTAGCTGGGCCTGCCCCATATACTCCTCACTCTCAATTTGTACCTTAGGAGGATTCCAAAGCAAAAGAGCCTCATCCACAGGACGGCCTGCCGCCTAAGACCCAGGACTCTGTGTACTACGCCAAAGAGGGGACGAAGCCAGAGCTGGCGGGCCCTGTGGTCCGCAGCGGGGCAGGTAAGGGGAAGCCTCCTTTGCAGAAGGCGGCCCAGGAGGCGGCCAGGCTGAGCATGGGGTGTGTGTGCGTGCACGCTTGGTCCCAGACAGATTTTATGCTGCGGAGATATTTTTGGCTTTGACCGCCTTATCAGTGAGTGACCGGTTCTGCTGTATGTCAGAGGTCGGCAGAGCGGAAGGACAGCTTGTGTCCAAGGCCGTGGGATTCTCTGACTAGGAAGTCTGCAGGACAGAAATGGCAGCCCTCGGTCCTGTAGCTGCGTGTCCGTCGGGCAGGGTGTGCCCGCCCCGAAAGGACCGACTGCCCAGAGGCCAGCAGCGCGGTCTGCGGGAAACCTGAGCCTCCGAGCCACGGACGCCGTTAGTCGTTACGCGCCCCTTCTGGTCACGAGGCATTTAAAGCTGGGTCCTCGGAACTCACTCGAGTGCAGTCCTCAGCGCTCACACATGGTCTTACCCCGCCACGAGGGGTGCTCAGCTCTGAGCGCTGCCCCTCAGTAGGTCTCCGTGACGAGAGACGAGAGACGTCCCCGTTCCATCCACGGACCGGTGCTGCGGCTGGCGTGGGCACGGGCTGGTGTGGGCACGGGCTGGCGGCGGAGGGTCTCAGGGCTGCTCTGAGTTGGATGTCGCCAGGAGTCATGTCCTTAGCACTCCCTCCCCTGGCCTCTGTTCCAGGGAGTGCATCTCAGGGTGGGTCGGAAACGTGTGGCAGCCCCCGCTCACTCACCCTGTCTCTCCCTCAGAAGGAGACGTGTATACAGCCCCGACCCCTAACAAGGAGGCCCGGGGGGCGCCAGAAGTGAAAGAGGACCCCTGTATGCAAGTGGAGGTGCCCGTGGACCAGGTGGGTAGTGGGGTTGGGGCATCGGGCCCCAGTTCTGCTCCGTCAGCCCCAGCCCTCATCTCACCCTCAGCCACCCCCCGCCCCTGGCCCGCACATGTTCTGAGCCCCCAGGAGCCGCTGCTCACCTGCAGGCCCCAGGCCAGTGCCCCCAGGAGCCCCTCTCCCTCAGGAGCCTGTGCACATTGCAGTGTGTGACAGTGGCCGGGCTTCATCATTTCACGGCGGGCGACCCTGTGCCACTGGGCTGCCGGCTCTCACCGAGAGTCAGGCACAGAGAGGCCCGTCATGGCTGGCCGTCATGGACTGACGGGATGAATGATGTGATCAGGTGACAGGAGTGTGACGCTCGAGCCCCGCCTTCCCAGCCACGGGATGGGCAGTTTTGGCACAGGGCTGTGTGTGGACCCAGCAAGACCTGCAGCACCGCTCATGTGCCTAGGGCTGGCCGGCTGCCCAGCAGGGCCTCGGTTTCCCTGGCACTGGTCGTCCTGGTCCGAGGTGACTGTCCCCCGTGCGTTCTGACTGGCTCTCACTCCCGACATGTCCTCACTGCCCAGGTCCTGCCTCACAGTTGTTTTCTTTTAAGTTACCCGCAGAACGACACCTCCCGGTACCGTACGGGTCACTCGCCCGTCCTCCCACCAGGTCCTGGGCTTTGCTGGCCCCTGCTCTGTCCTGACTTCCGAAGAGCCCGGTGTTACCTGCGCGTGTTGGAAGGTTCCGGTTTACATCCCAGGCTGCTGGCCATTTCTAAAGTTCATTCCTTCTTGTTTTAGTTTTCTAATTGTCAGAGGGGGCCTGCACTCACCAGAGAGAGCCAGCGAGAGGGAGAAAGCACCCTCAACGGGGCGTGCCCACGTCACAACCTCCTCTTCTCTGTTTTCCCCATCCTGTTGGGATTTCGGGCATGCATGTGTGCTTAGTGTGATTTTCAAGTTACAGGGGCTAGGATTCAAACCACGGTCAGCCAGTGTGGGATCTGGCTCCCTGACCCTCTAGGCCACAGGGCTGGCCCTTTAAGGCTCATTCTGACATGGAGAAGCTCATGGATTCTGCAGAGCGTCCGTCTTCGGCAGGGACTCTCGAGACTGAGGCCCCACATCGGAGAAGCTGTGCCTCAACGTGAGCGACCTCTGTCTCCTGGGTCACCAGTGTGACGCTGCAGAGTCCCTGAGGCCTGTTTGTTCTGAACTAGGTGGGTGTGATGTGGCTGGGTGTGACGTGGCTGGGTGTGACGTGGCTGGGCGTGATGTGGCTGGGCATGTGTGGCTGGGCGTGATGTGGCAGGGTGTGATGTGGCTGGCTGAGAGCAGACATCTGGCTGGTTTGGCCTGGGGCATCTCTCGTGACATGGAGTACTGGATATCTATTTATTATTAAGAATTATTTCATTAATTTTATTTATTTATTCTTCTTCTTCAACTTAATGAGAGAGAGAGAGGGAAAGCAAGCTACCAGGTTCTGGACTTGAACTGTGGTCAACTATGTGGGAGTCCAGCACCTTAACCACCATGCCACCTGCCAGCGTGGATTATTGCCTATTTAAAAAAAGTACACCCACTGGAGTGAGAGAGAGAGAGAGAGAGAGAGAGAGAGAGAGAGAGAGAGAGAGAGCAGGAAAGTGAGAGAGCACCCATGGGAGTAGCACCCACTTTTGAAAAAGCTTTGCTATAGAGTACGTGTGCTCGCCAGAGACACAGAGAAAGGGAGACTGAGAGGGGGGGCACCCCCGGGAGATGTCACGCCACAGTGCCTTGTCCTCCATTTTTCTCTCAGCATTTGGGCATGTGTGTGCACTCGGTGTTTTCAAGCCACTGAGTCCGGGACTTGAACCGTGGAGTTGCCCGTGTGGGATCCAGTGCCTTAACCTCCACCGCACTTGCTGGCCCATGCCCATGTCCAAGGTCATCTTTTCCCCCTCCTAGGCTGTATTGTTTCATTCTTGAGCCTTTATTTTAAGAACTCGTACTTTTCAAGCTTTGTTTCTCTGTGGTTTCGACCGTAGGCCCTTGTGGCGTTTTGGTCAGCTGATTCACTGACTCCCAGCAGGGCTGCGGGCGGTCGCACTCGGTCCTCGGCAGCTCAGCACTCTGGCAGCGATGGCGTGTGTGCTGAAGCTCACTGAGTTACTGTACTCTAGGGCCAAGGACACAATGCTCAGCACTTAGAACCCACGCAAAGACGGCACCCAGATACTAAAATGTTGGCGACAAAGTTGTGTCTGATTTAAGGACTACAGTTTTTACAGAGTCAATGTCTTCTGCCAGGCATACGGTTCTGTATATTTTGGTTGATACTTAAAAAGGTAGGTAGGTGTGTACAGTTGCAGGCTCTGTGTGGTCCACAATGTTGATTCCATCTCTGGGAAATAGCGTAGCATTTACTCTGCACATAATCAACTTTATTTTAGCAGAGCAGGGTACGCTGTCCCTCCCCACGCCGAGGGCAGATGGACTGAAGTCACAGAGGCCTGGGTCCATTTCTGTCTCTCCTAAAGTTCAGGTGTTTTCAGGGAGTCCCTAAGAGTCAGTGTGAAAGGAGTGTCTTTCCTGGACCTCCGAGGAGCAGCCAGATCAGTGCACCCTGAGCCTCACTGCCTCGCTCCAAAGGGAGCACTGAGCAGGTCACCAAGATGAGACCGAAATAACCCGGACCCTTAGGAGAAGGCCGTGGAAATCCGCGCGGCTGGAGATCGTCCGTTAGAAAACACACTGAGCCTCAGAGCTCCGGTGCTTTTAGGTGTGCCACGACGCGACTGCACCCGCCAAGGTCACTGCAGGGTTAGCAGCTAGCGGCTGTCGGCTCTGTCGGCAGGGAGAGGAGGGGAGCAGGCCATGTCGCAGGGAGGATGACCTAGGGGCGTCTGCGTGATGGGAGCGTCTGGAATTGGCTGGCTTAGAGCTCGGTGGTGTAACTGACCCCGGCCTTCCCGTGGCGGTGCCCGCTTTCCTCAGCACCCTGACCCCAGGCCTGGGGCTTCCAGCTCAGGATCTCACCCAGCTGCCTCCGTTCTGGGTGTGTGTTACACGTGGGGATGGTGGCAGGACCAGGCAGCCGTGTCCTGGCCTCCCACGGCCCTGCAGAGACCTACGTGCACCTGTGCTTGGTCCTTGTCACCAGGGAGAGGAAGGAGAGCTGCTGGCTCCGTCCTCTGCGCCGACTTCTGGGTTTTAAGGGATCAGGGTCCCTGGATTGCGTGGACTGTAGCTGGAAAAAGTGGACATTTTCCTTGTTTATTGATTGATTTTGGAAAGCAGAGGAGGGGTGAGGGCGCTGTGAGGTAGGTGGTTGCAGCGTCTGCACATGAGCATTTCATCCGCAGCATCTTTGCGGCTCCCGCCTGCGGGTCCCGCCCCTCCAGGCCAGCCCCTCAGCCCTCAGAGCTTCTCAGAAGCCTCTGCCTGGGTCACAGTCCTGCGTGGCCAAAGGCAGGGCCACGCTGAGGAGTGCCCTGCAGTGATCTCGCGGTGCGGACAGCACAGAGAGCACTTATGCAAACCGGATCCATGGCCCTGGCACCCCGGGCGGCAGGGCCCGTGCCCACGGGCATCTCGTGGGCCACAGTCAGGTGCGCGGCCCATGCTGGCTGGCAGTGGCTGGCCACGTGGCTCTCTCCCCTTTGGAGTGTTCGAACCCTCCTCCCGCCGAGCGCTCCTGGCCGCTAACAGCTGAGAGCGCCCTTGCTACAGACCAGACCCTCCTCGCTTTCATTTCTCTTCAGGCGACATCTGTCCCTCCCCACGGGGGGCCACACTGAGGGCAGAGGGGCTCCTCTCTTTTCTATCTCCTCCGTCTCGCCCGTCCATTCTGGCTCTGGCCCACAGTGGCCCCTACACACGGGATCTGGACTGTCCCCGGTCCTTTCCTCCGACCCTTTCCTTCCCTGACGCATTCTCTGCCTTTGGCAAGACACTCCGCTTCCCGGCCTTCCCGGCCTCTCTGACCCCTCGTTCTCAACACCAACACGCCGAGGAAAGCCCAGGTCTCTCTGGGCGCCAGCACACCCCTGCCTACGGGTCTGGTTCTCCTGTCAGCTGCTCCGAGACACCGGAGTTAGCAGAGAGCCGCGGTCCCCGTCCCCACGGCCCACAGCCCACCGTGGCCCTCCTGCCGTCTGAGCCGGTGCGCCCCAGCCCCCCAGTGAGACTGGAGAAATGAAGCAGGCTTCCCCGAGACGGCCGCTCTCCACCCTCCCCGTCCGGGTGGCCTCACTCCGTCTCCTCCCTCCCAGCCGAGTGTGGTCTCTCTGTACCCCTGCCTCCCTCGTGGTCACAGAGTCCTCCTGGCATAGCCTCCCAGCTGGAGTTCAGCCCGGCCCTGGTCTGGTGGAGACTGTCCTGTCGCCGACGCTCAGGTGCTCTGGGGCCTGGCCTGCTTCCGTTTCCTGCAGTTGGTGGCAGCCCCGCTCTCGAGGAAGGCTCGACTGCTCGTCCACACGGTCGAGCTCTGTGTCTCCCGCTCCTCCCTCGGCATTGCACGGTCGTGCTGGGCGTTGGCTGTGACTGGAGCAGTGGTTGTCTTCCCGTGAGGCTCAGCTTCCCCGGGCCACGTGTGTACCTGCCACGGCCAGCGCGGCCCCTCGGAGGGTCGGAGTGCCTGTGTCCGCTTCTTTGTCGAATGAATTAATGAACTGATGATATTGCAACGATCTTCTGTGTTTTGAAAAGCTTGTTTATTTGCGATTCGAACATGCCTTACAATTTTATTCGTTATGATTACTTTTCTGTACGAGTGTTGGAAGGCGGTGCCCACATAGCCTCGGCCTCAGCGTGTCGGGAGTTGGAGTAGCAGAGGTGCACGGCTGGGCGGGCTGGGCACCGGGGCTGGGCTGTGTGGGGCACACGCTGCCTGTCTCTAACCCGACTCCTGCTGGCGCATCATTCCAGGCCGGTGGGTAGAGCTGTTGGGCCTTCAGGCTCTGCCCTTCCCATGGCGAGTGCATTCCCAGCCTACCTTGGGGGTGGGTGTGCGCCCCCCTTCCTGACGACGGGTGGGGGATCCTGGCAGGTGACCTGCTGACCGCCCCCTTGCCCTCGCTGTTAGGAGGCAGGCGCCTCTGGGGCCCACAGGGGACATGCAGCGCGTGCCCTCGGCCTGTGTCACTGCAGCCCCATCGGCCTCCCCAGGGCAGAGTGTAACAAGAGTGGCCCCTGGGAGTCTTTCTCTGGCCATGGAGCCCCAGATTCTCGGTGCCTCCTGCCGTGAGCCTCGGGATCTGGGAGGGGTAGCTGGGAGAGCGAGCACGCTGCTGCCCGTGGAGAGGCCTCAGGCTGCGGGGAACTGAGGGGCGCCCCCAGTTACAGGGATCTGTACCTGCTGACCAGAGACTTCTAGAGGGACCACGTCGCTGCCCTTTAGGGGCGAGATTTATAGTCTCTCTGGAGCAGTTGTGCCTAGCAGGCCAGCACTGCACGCATGGAGCCCACGGTGACAGCACGAGCAGACGCAGTTCCGTGTCCGGGAAAGCTGCACGCGAGCCTGTCCTAGCGCCGTCTCGAGAGCCACACGACTTCATGTGCTTTCGCTTTTCTAATGGAGTCTGACCTCGGTCGTCGGTGGATAAATCATGGATAAATCATGATGCGTTTCCTCCCTAGGCCCCGGCTGAGATGGTTGGTGAGGACGAGGAGATACATGACGACCCCTCCAGTGTGGGGGGCACTGAGGTGAGCTGATTCTGTCTCGTCCCGAGTGGTGTGGGTGAGGCCCGGGCACACTGGATGGAGCCTGGGTTTGGTGGCAGCCGTGTAGGCGGTGTCTGGTGGGCGGTCTGCTGTGGTGCGTGCCTCGGGTGGCGTGGGAACTGGCGCTTCATCCCCGCCGGGAGCTCCGGTAGCCTCCTGTCTGGCACTGCTCACAGCACCACGCCTGTCCTGAGACAGCACTGACTCACGCGGCTCCCGTGGGGAAGAGATGGACGTCGCGGTTTGTTTTCCGAATTCTGTCTCTGGCTTTTTCTTTCCAAGGAAGGGTCTTGTTTTAAGCGTTAGTCTCAGGCAAGGACTGTGTGCCAAGTCTAGGGTACCTGGCCTGTCCCTGTGTCCTCGGAGGGCGGAGGTGAGCTGGGGACAGCCCACAGTGGGTACCTGGCCTGTTCTGCATCCTCGGAGGGCAGAGGTGAGCTGGGCACAGCCCACAGTGGATACCTGGCCTGTCCCGCGTCCTCGGAGGGCAGAGGTGAGCTGGGCACAGCCCACAGTGGATACCTGGCCTGTCCCGCGTCCTCGGAGGGCAGAGGTGAGCTGGGGACAGCCCACAGTGGGTACCTGGCCTGTCCCACGTCCTTGGAGGGAAGAGGTGAGCTGGGGACAGCCCACAGTGGGTACCTGGCCTGTCCCACGTCCTTGGAGGGAAGAGGTGAGCTGGGACAGCCCACAGTGGGTACCTGGCCTGTCCCGCGTCCTCGGAGGTTAGAGGTGAGCTGGGGACAGCCCACAGTGGGTACCTGGCCTGTCCCACGTCCTTGGAGGGCAGAGGTGAGCTGGGGACAGCCCACAGTGGGTACCTGGCCTGTCCCACGTCCTTGGAGGGAAGAGGTGAGCTGGGGACAGCCCACAGTGGGTACCTGGCCTGTCCCACGTCCTTGGAGGGCAGAGGTGAGCTGGGGACAGCCCACAGTGGGTACCTGGCCTGTCCCACGTCCTTGGAGGGCAGAGGTGAGCTGGGGACAGCCCACAGTGGGTACCTGGCCTGTCCCACGTCCTCGGAGGGCAGAGGTGAGCTGGGGACAGCCCACAGTGGGTACCTGGCCTGTCCCACGTCCTTGGAGGGAAGAGGTGAGCTGGGGACAGCCCACAGTGGGTACCTGGCCTGTCCCACGTCCTTGGAGGGCAGAGGTGAGCTGGGGACAGCCCACAGTGGGTACCTGGCCTGTCCCGCGTCCTCGGAGGGCAGAGGTGAGCTGGGGACAGCCCACAGTGGGTACCTGGCCTGTCCCACGTCCTTGGAGGGCAGAGGTGAGCTGGGGACAGCCCACAGTGGGTACCTGGCCTGTCCCACGTCCTTGGAGGGAAGAGGTGAGCTGGGGACAGCCCACAGTGGGTACCTGGCCTGTCCCGCGTCCTCGGAGGGCAGAGGTGAGCTGGGACAGCCCACAGTGGGTACCTGGCCTGTCCCGCGTCCTTGGAGGGCAGAGGTGAGCTGGGGACAGCCCACAGTGGGTACCTGGCCTGTCCCACGTCCTCGGAGGGAAGAGGTGAGCTGGGACAGCCCACAGTGGGTACCTGGCCTGTCCCGCGTCCTCGGAGGGAAGAGGTGAGCTGGGACAGCCCACAGTGGGTACCTGGCCTGTCCCACGTCCTTGGAGGGCAGAGGTGAGCTGGGGACAGCCCACAGTGGGTACCTGGCCTGTCCCACGTCCTCGGAGGGCAGAGGTGAGCTGGGGACAGCCCACAGTGGGTACCTGGCCTGTCCCACGTCCTTGGAGGGAAGAGGTGAGCTGGGGACAGCCCACAGTGGGTACCTGGCCTGTCCCGCGTCCTCGGAGGTTAGAGGTGAGCTGGGGACAGCCCACAGTGGGTACCTGGCCTGTCCCACGTCCTTGGAGGGCAGAGGTGAGCTGGGGACAGCCCACAGTGGGTACCTGGCCTGTCCCACGTCCTCGGAGGGCAGAGGTGAGCTGGGGACAGCCCACAGTGGGTACCTGGCCTGTCCCACGTCCTTGGAGGGAAGAGGTGAGCTGGGGACAGCCCACAGTGGGTACCTGGCCTGTCCCACGTCCTTGGAGGGCAGAGGTGAGCTGGGGACAGCCCACAGTGGGTACCTGGCCTGTCCCACGTCCTTGGAGGGCAGAGGTGAGCTGGGGACAGCCCACAGTGGGTACCTGGCCTGTCCCACGTCCTTGGAGGGCAGAGGTGAGCTGGGGACAGCCCACAGTGGGTACCTGGCCTGTCCCACGTCCTTGGAGGGCAGAGGTGAGCTGGGGACAGCCCACAGTGGGTACCTGGCCTGTCCCACGTCCTCGGAGGGCAGAGGTGAGCTGGGGACAGCCCACAGTGGGTACCTGGCCTGTCCCACGTCCTTGGAGGGAAGAGGTGAGCTGGGGACAGCCCACAGTGGGTACCTGGCCTGTCCCACGTCCTTGGAGGGCAGAGGTGAGCTGGGGACAGCCCACAGTGGGTACCTGGCCTGTCCCGCGTCCTCGGAGGGCAGAGGTGAGCTGGGGACAGCCCACAGTGGGTACCTGGCCTGTCCCACGTCCTTGGAGGGCAGAGGTGAGCTGGGGACAGCCCACAGTGGGTACCTGGCCTGTCCCACGTCCTTGGAGGGAAGAGGTGAGCTGGGACAGCCCACAGTGGGTACCTGGCCTGTCCCGCGTCCTCGGAGGGCAGAGGTGAGCTGGGACAGCCCACAGTGGGTACCTGGCCTGTCCCACGTCCTTGGAGGGCAGAGGTGAGCTGGGGACAGCCCACAGTGGATACCTGGCCTGTCCCGCGTCCTCGGAGGGCAGAGGTGAGCTGGGACAGCCCACAGTGGGTACCTGGCCTGTCCCACGTCCTTGGAGGGCAGAGGTGAGCTGGGGACAGCCCACAGTGGGTACCTGGCCTGTCCCACGTCCTTGGAGGGAAGAGGTGAGCTGGGACAGCCCACAGTGGGTACCTGGCCTGTCCCGCGTCCTCGGAGGGAAGAGGTGAGCTGGGACAGCCCACAGTGGGTACCTGGCCTGTCCCACGTCCTTGGAGGGCAGAGGTGAGCTGGGACAGCCCACAGTGGCTGCTTGCTCTGCAGCTCGTGCTGAGCTCCGTGGCCCCACTCCCAGTGGAAGGAGGAATGAGCTCCGTGGCTTGTGAGCACATGGGCACTCGGTGCTGTCCTCTGCCGACTTGGAAAGGGGCATGGCTGGGGAGGACGTGCGTCCTCTAGGGGTTTCTGCAGGCTTGTTGTTTTTTTTCTTTTTTTTTTGCTATAGAGTGCATGCGCTCCTGGACAGAGGCAGGGAGAGGAAAAGTGATTTCTCACCTCCCAGGAGGGATGGCCATGCTGCACTTTCTTCTCCCTTCTCCTCCATTCTCCTTTTGGGGTTTTGGGCATGCTTGCCACGTGTGCCTGGTCACATGTTTCACATCACCAGTTCCAGGACTTGAACCATGGTTAACCATGTGGGAGGCCAGCACCTTAACCGTCATACCAACTGCTGGCCCTATTATTCAGTTTTCTTTCTTTCTCTCTTTCTGCCTTTCTTTCTTTCTTTCTTTCTTTCTTTCTTTCTTTCTTTCTTTCTTTCTTTCTTTCTTTCTTTCTTTCTTTCTTCCTTCCTTCCTTCCTTCCTTCCTTCCTTCCTTCCTTCCTTCCTTCCTTCCTTTCTTTCTTTCTTTTTCTTTCCTTCTTTCTCTCTCTCTCTCTCTCTCTCTCTCTCTCTCTCTCCCCTCCCTCCCTCCCTCCCTCCCTCCCTCCCTCTCTCTCTCTCTTTCTTTCTTTCTTTCTTTCGAGGATTTTGCCTGAAGACTCATGTGCTTGCCAGAGAGAGACAGAGACAGAGAGTAAGAGGGAACATGAGAAATCACCCTCCAGGGGGATGGCTATACCGTAATCCCTTCTCCATTGTCCTTCTGTAATCTTGGGCATGTGCGTGTGCGCGCGCACACACACACGCCCAGCGTGATTTTGAAGCTACCAGGTCCAGGACTCCTACTGCTGTTGGCCATGTGGGAGTCCAGTAAAATTACCACTACGCACCTGCCGGTCCCTCCATGGTTTAGTTTTAAGTAACGTGCCAGGAGCTTCTGATCTAAAGCAGCCAGCGAGGGGCCAGCAGGTGGCATGGTGGTTGGGGACGCAGGACTCCTACATGGCCAACTGTGGTTCAACTCTCGGACTTGTCAGTTTGCTTTCTCACTTTCCCTCTCTCTTACTCTGTCCCTCTCTGGTCAAATGAAAAACAAATAAATAAACAAACAAATTAAATTAAATAATAAGAAAAAAACAATCACCCGGGGGGTGATTTCTCCTCCATTCTCCTCTCGGAATCTTGGGTGTGCATGCACACGCGCCTGCTGTGAGTTTTAAGCCACTGGGTCCAGGACGCGAACCAGGGTCGACTACATGGGAGTCCAGTGGCATAGCCATTACGCTAACTGCTGGTCCTGAAAAATAATTCTTAAAGCAGCCTGTGAGAGCATGCCTGTGAGAGTCTGTGCTTCTGAAATGGTCCTGGCTCGGAGGCCGTCCACATTAACCGTGCCCTCGGCCCACCTCTCCCCCACCGACTCTGGTGCCCACGTCCCTCCCTCCAATGATGTCCTCATGTTCCCCCATTTCTGCCACAGAGCGCAGATGTCATATACACTGAGGGGCAGCTTTTGTGCCACTGCCCTTCTGAGAGCCCATGGCGTTCCTGGCATGGCCCAAACCCACGCACCTGCCTCCAGGTGTCTGACCTATGTCAAAGCTTCAGAGGAAGGAAGGTGACAAGGACCTGTCCGATGACTGCATTGTTAGCGGTGTGCGTTCCCCGGCAGGGCGGTGCGATTCTAGTGCTGAACAGAAGCCCTTCAGGTGCACGCGGCACCGGAGGAGGGGAGGAGGGACCTCCAGACTTGCTATCCGAGTGGGAAGATGGGGGCGGCAGGGGACAGGATATGCTGCTTTGGTCTGGAAATGTCTGATGAGCTGCGTGTGAGCACAGAGGACGGAGGACAGGGAGGGCGAGTACCCACGAAATGCAGGGGTCGGAGGGACGAGGTGGTGCCGTGGTGGCCAGGACGGGCGTGCGCTTGGCCTGGACGTCACGGAGCCACTCGGTGCCATTCCTGCCGGGAAGGGAGGTGACCTCGCTGTGAAGGGAGCAGAGACTGGGCTGTCTGCCCATTGCCCTCTTTCTTTTTCACTCGTAGGTAAAAGAAGAGGGAAGGCTTTATGACAACCCCGAGAGGAAGGTTTGTACCAACAATCTCTCGTTTTGTGTTTGCTACTCTGAAGACAGAGCTCACAGGGCATCAGGGGACCCCCCAGACTTGTCAGGTGCTTTTTGGAAACATACTTTCATGCCTCTGTCACGCACCACACCCCGCCCCTGGAGCGAGGCAGGGAAAATATGCCATTTTCACGTAGGCGAAGGGGCTGCTGGGAAGGCAGCTGAAACGCAGGCAGGTGCGGCGGGAGGTGAGCGGGGCCTGGCTCGGCGGCCGTGGCCTGCACAGCTGGGGGCCCTTGTGCAGGGTTACACCTCAGACTCTGCCACTGGGCCCAGGAAGCGTGAGTGTGGCGGCATCTCACCTGGCAGCCAGGTGTCCCAGCTCCAGGTGCCCCTCCCTGTGGACCTCACGGTGGGGAGACCTTGGGCGTGCAGTGCGCTATCATCTGTTTGGTCCCCACTTCCCTCCAATCCCTTGTCACGCCGTAAAGAACGTGGGCCGTCGACACTGTCTGGGAAGGTTGCCTGGGCAAAAGCAGCCTGTGGCAGCCACGGGGCCTGACACCCGCTTGACCATCGGGCCAGTGCTCTGCTGTCACCAGCCGTGTGGCGTCGGGAACATGCCTTAAAGTCGCAGAGCCTCCGCTTCCTCCCGTCTGAAGTTCGTTCGATTGTTTATATCGAAATCAACTCCCGGGATTAGGATATGCTCCACGTAGGCACGGTGTTATGGTTTTATTTTTATTATTAGAGATTCCCGACTTGCCAGAGTCCTGGCCACGTTACGGCGGAGGGCACACCCAGCCACCGCTCCGTGTGTGTGGATCCGAGTGGGCAGATGTGCAGGCTTTGCAGAAGGGCTCCTCGCTCAGTTTTCACTCTCACTCACCGCGAGGTGCCCTTTCTCAAGTCCCTTAACCTCTCTGCGCTGGATTAATTCCACTCACGATTGTGTTACCTGTGTGTGCATTTGCTCACCCGCTAGGAGTCACCGAGACGATAGATGGCGAAGTTTCTGTAAAGTAGATGTATCTGTGTTTCAGATGGTGTTTGTTCTTAAATTCGGTAATGACGGGCCACATTCCTCAGCTTGATATTAAACACACACTCCCACTCGGAACTCCCTCGTCGAAATCGGTGTGATCAGTTTTGTGTCTGGCATTCAGTGCTCTGAAGCCCTCGGCAACTACGCTGAGTGCTCTGCTGGAGAGGCTGACCAGGGCTCTCCGTGAGTGCTGAGCGTAAGTAATACCTGGCTTTCATATTGAGCGCCTGGAGATCCCCCCGTCTGCACATGCGTCATTCGCTCTTTTCATCAGACTGTTTTTTTTTTTTTATTATCTATTTTTTTATTACATTGAATTACATATAACTTTACAGTGTATTACATTGCTTTTTCAAAAGGGAATGCCATGCATGTCAGTCAGTACAGAGACATTAATCTCCCCGCTTCAACATTCAATATCTTTCCTATGTTTCCCCCAATCATTATTATTATTATTCTAATTATTTTTTATGATAAACATGATTTTTTTCCAATTATCAGATCATAAAGTTCCCAACAATAGGAAACATAGACTGCACTCAGGGCTGGACCAAGGGTGGGTCTCGTGCAGCCCCGCAAATGTAGGTGAATCTCCATGGAACACAGTTTCAGGAACGCGGCTCAGGAAAGCAGAGACGGCCATCAGCGGTTGCGGCACGCGGGGCAGATCCCGGCCACGGCCCGCGGGGGCAGAGCCCCGGCCACGGCCTGCGGGGGCAGAGCCCCGGCCACGGCACGCGGGGGCAGAACCCGGCCACGGCACGCGGGGGCAGAACCCCGGCCACGGCACGCGGGGGCAGGCCCCGGCCACGGCACGCGGGGGCAGGCCCCGGCCACGGCACGCGGGGCAGAGTCCCGGCCACGGCACGCGGGGCAGAGTCCCGGCCACGGCACGCGGGGCAGAGTCCCGGCCACGGCACGCGGGGCAGAACCCCGGCCACGGCACGCGGGGCAGACCCCGGCCACGGCACGCGGGGGCAGACCCCGGCCACGGCACGCGGGGCAGAGTCCCGGCCACGGCACGCGGGGCAGAGTCCCGGCCACGGCACGTGGGGCAGACCCCGACTGTTTTACCAAACACCACAGAAGGAATGAGGGGACACGGGCCGTGCGATCCGAGTCTGGAATACAGCGCCGTTGCTCTGAGCCTGTCTCCTTCACTGTAAATCGGGACCCTTCCGTCTTGTGGAGTTAGTGCAAGAATGGTAAATATTCAGAAAGTGCCTTCTTTGGTGGTGGGGGCGAAATTGTAGCTCTTGCTATTATCCTGCATTCTAATCAGGATTCTAACAGGCTTATTAGCACTTTATTAAGATTAGAATGTATTTATATGGTGTTTTTTAACATCACACACACAATACCTAATGCATATCATCATCAACTCTATTTTAAAATTAAAGTTTCTCCTATGGAATTGCACTTTCATTTTAAAGTTTAAAATACTTTGTTGACTTATAAACCGTTTATGTTTATTATAGAATTATTAGCAAATACACATAAGAGAAAAAGAGAAAGTAAATATACAACTTGTCTGTTCATATCTGTTTTCACTTTTGTGTGTATTCTTTAAGGTGTTTTCCATTTTTGTGTATTATTTATATAACACATTAAAAGGATCATGTCTTTGGAGGTAGATAGAAGAATCTAAAAAATACTATGCATCAATACCGAAGATATTTTCACCATTTAAATATTTTTAAATGTGCTTTAGAATGTTGGTTTATTTGTTTGAAATTGGTATAAATTTTCTTTTTTTTTTTTTAAAAAAAAAAGAGATATTTTGCTTATAGGGTGTGTATGCTTGTCAGAGAGACAGACAGACAAAAAGTGAGAAATCACCCCCCAGGGGAGATGGTCATGCTGCAATCCCTTCTCTTCTTACAATCTTGGGCACACATGCACACGTGCCTGGTGTGAGGTTTAAGCTGCCAGTTGTAGGGCTCGAACTGTGGTCAACTACATGGGAGTCCAGCAATGTAACCATTACGCCATCTGCTGGTCCCTAAACTTTTCTTTTTAATTAAGACTGCCATTCAGGTTAAAAACAACAGCACCAAGGACGAAATAACATGTGAATCGTGTTGGTGTGGAATTCTCCCAGAGCCACATTAGCAGTTTGCTTCTTGAGCATCATCTGTTCTGATTATTTTATGTCAAAGCAGGATTTAAAAAAGGCAGACTTAGATTTTTTTACTGGAAAAATATTAGCTTGATTTCTCATTAAGTCTAAGTTCTTTTTTTTTTTTTTTTTTTTTTTTTGAGAGTGTTTTGCTATAGGGAGTGTGAGCTCACTGGAGGGACACAGAGAGAGACAGAAAGTGAGAAATCACCCCCGGGGGGGATGGCCATGGTGCAATCCCTTCTCCTCCATTCTCCTCTCAGGATCTTAGGCACATACACACACATGCCTGGTGTGGGGTTTAAGTCAGTGGGTCTGGGACTTGAACCATGGTCGACTACATGGGAGTCCAGTGACGTAACCATTATGCCATGTGCTGGTCCCAAGTCTAACTTTTGATTATATGAAAAACTAAGAGAGACTTAAGCAGAAAAAAAAAAAAATTAAAATTAAATGTTGGGCTGTTGGGAAAGTCATGATGCATTTTTGCATGGAAAACACAGAAAAATATGTCATGATTTTCCAGACAACCAAATAAATGGGGTGATTTACTCACTAAGAGGTTTAATCATTTAAACTAGGATGATGAGCCTGAGATCTAGATGTCGCTCGCCCGTCTGTCCTGTCCCTGATGGATGTAGCTCCCAGACGGGTGCTAACGAAGTGCTCTGACCGGGGGTGTGCACGTGCTTCCCTCCGCATCGTCGGGTACCGCAAACACAGCGGTGTCTGATGCACACGCAAGACAGATGGCCAGAGTGACAAGTTCCAGGCGCAAGGTGTGTGAGAAGATGAGCCGGTAATTGCGAAAAAATTTAAAAGGCTTCAAAAATCAAGTATAGTTCTGATTAATAATTGTCCTACTAGGAGAGCAAAAAAGTACCTCCCATGCGATGCTGAGCACGCACGTTTGCAGCCTGTGCAGTGGCTGCCCCTCGGGGGCGCCAGCGCCGTCTCAGTAGGCCACGTGCGGCCCTCAGCATGCTGGAGGCAGCCCGCGACCCGGGAGCTCCCGAATCGGATGTCCTCCTGCCTCGGAAGCAGGTAGACTTCAGCCCATCGGAGAAAGCAGAATGCCAGAGTGAAAAATGACCAAGCCACACAAGATTAGAACGCAGGTGTGTTATTAAATGCATTCCATAGGGACCAGCAGTTAGCGTAATGGCTATGTCGCTGGGCTCCCACGTAGTTGACCACGGTTCGTATCCCGGACCTGGTGGCTTAAACTCACGCTGGGCGCGTGTGCGTGTGTGCCCAAGATCCCGAGAGGAGAATGGAGGAGAAGGGATTGCGGCGTGGCCATCCCCTCTGGGGGTGATTTCTTGCTTTCTGTCTCTCTGTCTCTGTCTGTCTGGCGAGCGCACACACCCTATAGCAGAAACCTCTCAAAAAAAAAAAAAAAGAAAAAGAAAAAGAAGAAAATGTATTCCCTAGAATACCTGTAAACTTTAAATACATACATACTTACATATATGTGTGTGTGTGTGTATGTGTGTGTGTGTGTGTGTGTGTGTGTGTATACACCACATGAATAGAACTAAATGTATCCATGTATCCCCTGGAATACCTGTAAACTTTAAATACATACACTCATGTGCATGTATACACACATATGTGTATGTACACATACATACATGCATTTATACTATGCAGCTAGTGTCACTTGTTCAGACGAAACCTGGATGCCTACAAACTGAGGACCTAGAACTGAGTGTGGACTGAGACTCGGCACGCTACCCGACCTGGCAGGGCAGTGTCCAAGCCCTTTTGTGCTCAGTCTGCAGGTCTGCCGTGAGCTAGAATCAGCGGGGGAGACGCTCTCAGTGGCGAGGGTCTTTTCCATGGTGAGTAGTAATATGTTCTGACAAGTTTATCATTTGGTCTTCTTGACCAAAAAAAATTCTGTTACTACTGTTGGGTTATTGAGCCAGAACAAACGGTGCCCAGGCGAGAAAAGGCAGGAGTGTGGGTTTTACCTGTGCAGGTGTGTGTGGTTCTACCTGGAAGGCCATGAGTCCTCCTCTGGCCCCGACTCCCAGTCTTTCTCTGCACCGGGTCTGGCCCCGGCTTCTCGTAGAGAAATGCCATATGGCAGGGCCAGTCCTATGCTGGCTTTTCCGGTGTGTATCTCAATGTTGTGTGGGCCTCTCTCCCAGGAAACAGCCCATCCTGGCCACTACTGTGCTCTCTTCTTTTAGCAGTTAGGCATGGCATATTTTTAAATATTATTTTATTTAACTTTAGTTATTCATTTACTTTAATTGGACCAGAGAGACAGACAGAGAGAGAGAGAGAAAGTGAGAAAGCAAGCTGCCAGGTCTGTGACTCAAACTGCAGTCAGCCATGCGGGAGTCCAGTGCCCTCAACCACCATGCTGCAATCACTGTGTATCACTCCAGCATATCAAATGAATCTTCCCATCATGGATACACTGAGTATCGGTTCAGTCAAAGACATTCCCATGCATATTATCATCGACAGGTAATTTTCCATTTTTGTGTCCCTTAAAGGTTTAGCTTCTTTCTTCCCCCCTTGATCCCCTCCCTCTCACCTCTCCCCAGTTCCCGGCCTCCTCACACACTGTCTCTCTGTGCTTTTATACACGTATGTGCTCCTCTCTGCCAAGGAGAACCACTGTCGGGAAGACTTCGCAGTGAACCAAACCTAAGGTCAGGACTGGGCATGAGAAAAAGAATCTTGGTCCTGTTGTAGCTTTTAGTCTTTAGATTTCATGTTGTTGGTGACCGAGAAATTTCAAAAGAGAATTTGACTTTGGCTGGAGTCATAATGCCAAGAAAGTAAAGAAGAAATAGAGTGTGACAGTCCTCTCGGTATGGTAGTTCCAAACCCTGAGTGGGTCTGTCTGATCCGTGCTGTGGGCTCGGTGAATTAGGCACGTCCTAGTTTGTTTTCGAATTTCTTGGCATGATGACTCCCAAACTGGCGTGGAGCTCAGACACTCACCGAGAACGAAATCTCAGACCGAGGAAGGGTTGGAGGAGGCCGAACTTGCCTTGGAGGAGCGCTAGGTCGGGGTGCCTCACTGGCCCTGAGACAGCGTCTCCTGCCAGTATTCGCCAGAAACCTGGGACGAGACCAGGTTTACAGAAGTGAGTAATTGCTGCTAGGTATAAAATGGAGTGGTAAAACAGTGAAACCTTTTTATAAGAGGTCAAGTAGTGGTTGATGTGGATGAACGTAAATAACATCTAAGTGACTTCCTGTGCTTGAAGAGCGCCAGGCTCAGCAGTGGCGTTCCTCCCAGGTCCCACCTACGCAGCGCTCCCTGCCACGCTCCTGCGAACCCCTGCGTGATTCACTGTCAGCGGTCGGGCACTGTGTGGACTGGTCAGCAGGCGGCTTTCATTTAATTCATGCTGCCAGAAATGCCGATAAACCAGGGTCTTGTGATCTAGCTTTATCTCTGGCTCAGGATTTCTGTGACAAAATGAAAATGGCATTGATTCTTCCCCTGACTTTGAAATTCCACCACCTGAGTGGTATCTTCCTGTTTTTTCTCTTTATTATCTTGGCTGTCCCATAGCCAAGTATTTTATTGCTTCTCTAAGAGGCAAGGTCAATATTGATTGAGTCCGGATTCTCAGAAGCTGTAAGTGTAAGTCATCGGTAATGCCAAGCGTGATTATGTGCGTCAGTTATGAAGAAACGTTCAGAGATCACGGCTCTACAACAGTAACACCAAGGTCTCTTCCGGCGGTCTGGTTCACCTGATTCAGGTGAGACACAAGGTCTTTTCCTGGGGAAAAGATGCTGTGTGTCCTACGTGACTTCAGGTGTGTGTCTTCACAGGGCTCTTCCTCAGTGAGACAGGAGGCGTCGGGCTGATGTTTCCTACTGGATCAGACATGGACGAATGAGCCTGTTTCTCGGTGTGGGCTCCTGCTGCATTCATGACAGTCCTAGGAGTCACAGCTAGGGAACTGAAGGAAGAGCGGCCGTGGCTCTGGTCCAGGCTGGGAAGTAGCAGTGGGAAAACCAGCCCACAGGCCCGTACTCACCACACCGTCCATCCTGCAAGTTCTGTGCTTTGCCCGGTCGCTGAGCTCAGGATGCAAATTCTCTTCCTCTTTCCCCAGTGGACCTGCGTTCGCTTCCCAGCACCCGCGGGGCCTGATCCTCGCGCCCCGCCCAGCCCTGGATTTGCACGGCGGCCTGGGCGCCATCCCAAGGCCAGGCGATGGCTGCCCGCCTTCCCTTCCAGCAGAATGTCTTCCTCTCTCCATCACTGCCTCTGGGCAGGGTGCAGAATCCAGGCCACAGGCTCTTTGTTCCTCAAGCGTGTTCCTGATTTATTTCTTGACCTTGACAACATGGACAGGAAAGGAGGTAAGATTCAGCCGTGTGCCCAGGAGGCGTCTTCCGTCAGCAGTCTGTAGGCCCTTCGTTTCAGCCCACTTCCTGCAGCGGTTGTCCGCAGTGCTGTCCGTTACCAGCAGACGCACAAGTGTCTCACTTCAGGCCTTCTGGCAGGACGTAGGCGAAGAACAGCGATGGGGGTTTGCTGTGCGCAAACACCGAGCTAAAAGTCAGCACAGGTATCTCCCGTGCGGCGAGAACAGATTGCATAACGGATGTTGTCCACCTTCATGCCCAACCTCTAGTGCCTACGGGGCAGCCAGGGCCAGGGCACAGAGACACAGGAACAGACCTTTCTTGGTGCAGCCAGACGGTCCTTCTGGGCTGGGAGTCTAGCCCTGGGGTCTGGAGGAGCCTGCTCCATTCCTCTGTGTCCCACGGTGCACGCTTGGCCGCAGGTGGATGGGTTTCTACTGAGACGTGACCCAGAACAGACAAACCCTTGCAACAGGGGAAGGAACCAATACCATCTGTACTGACACGTTTTCCCCTTGAGTTACAGAGATGTTGTCTGTATCTTTTATTGTATTAACTTTTTAGTTTATTTATTTATTTTTAGTGTTACTATCAGGCCCATGCCTTTCCAGAGAGAGAAAGAGGGAGAGTGAGAAATCCTCTAGTGAGGAGCAGCCGTGCCACAATCCCTTCTCCTCTCCTTTCGGGATTTTGAGAACGCATGCACACGTACCTGGTGTGATTTTCAAGCTGCTGAGTCTGGGGCTCGAACAGCAGTGTTGGAATGTGGTATCCAGCACCTTGTCTCCACGCCATCTGCTGGCCCACTCTCTGCAACTTTTAAAACACACGCATTGTTTTAATTGAAGAACGTATATGGCCAATTTATGACGCACACATAAGGGACCAGACAGGATTTCAGTTTTATGACGGGCTACATTACACAAGCATCGCTGTAGATGCGGTCCGGGCACAGGCAGTGACAAGCCCACTTGCATTTCTGGGAAGGGCTAGTGAGAGCTCTACTGGCTGCCTACGCCACTCCTTGACGGTTCTTCCAGGTGGATTTATTACTGAGCCACTCCGAACTGACAGCCAGATTTTGAAGAAATAAGTGTCTTCTCCCATAAGTAGTCTAGAGGAAAGAAAATAAAAAATGCAAAAAGGAAAGGGGCCTGAAGGCCCACGGGCACTTCGAGCTGACGGATGAGGTTGTTCGGGCGCCTTTTCCCCTCCTCCCACGTATCTTCTGTGGACCTGACAGCTCTTCCCCGAGAGAGTGCCCGGGCGAGAAGGAACAGCGGCGCTGAGACTCACACAGAAGTGGCGGTGGTGCTGACACGCGGGCCGAGGGTTTGCAGTTCGGGTCGCTTGGAGAGTCCATCCCCGAGGCCGTAGAGTGGCCCCTCACGTTGAGGCCTTAGCTCCCTGCTTGTTCACCGTCAGGGTTTGTCTACGTTGAATTTGGAGAGGAGGAGTCCGTGGCTGTTCAAAGAGGGGTTCTGTAGGTAAAAGTCACGTTTTCTGCCTGCGAGTGGGATGCGTAGGAGAGACAGGCTTTTTCTGCCGTCTCCGCTGTGATATGCCGAAAAGGTCTGCCCCTCGACTTGCAGTCACAGGAGCCTTCTGCAGGCTGGTGGCTGCGGCGGGCACGGAGGCACGTTGACGCCGCCGGCTTCCCACAGGGCTGGCGGGAGTGCGTCCGCACCCTTGGGCTCGTCTTCTGCTTCTGAACCCTGTGCGGCATCTTCCACCCCGACTTTGTTACTGTCTGTCTGTCTGTCTTTTCCGCAGTCACTGCGTATCACTGCAGCGTACCAAGTGAATTTTCCCATCACGAACACACTGCATATCGGTCCAGTCAAAGACATCACCATACACATTAAAGTCCACAGACTCCTTTCCACTCTGGCTCCCTCAAATGTTCTGTTTCTGTCTTCCCCCCGATTCCCTCCCTGCCGCCCTCCCCCATTTCCCATCCTGCTCCCGCTCTCTCCAACCTGATTTTGCTGCTGCTGTCCAGATGTGTGCCACATGCTCTGTGCCCCGACAGCGGAGACGTGAGCCTGCCACTCCGTCAGCAGGGCACCCTGGTCCCTGGGTCTTAAACTTCTATGCCAGAAGCACCCATGACAACGATGCTTCTGCAATCCTTTCACGACCCAGGAGGAGACGGAAACATCCCTTTGCCGATCTCAATACTGCAATTAAAGCATTCCCTGAAGGTCCACGGGCACTTCGAACTGACAAGTGAGGTTGTTCTCCTATTATAATGGAAGCAGTCAAACCAACTGCAGGTATCTGGTGAGGGGGTCTTTTGTGTCCAGCGCTTTGTGCCAGAATCAGACACAATGGACAGGAATTCGCAGACCTGGCCATTGGAGTCAGAGGCCATGCAGAGAGGCGGCGGGCGTGGGAGGGAGGCGCGGTGGTGGGAAAGGACTTGGAGCATACGTTTCATGCAGAGCTTCTATTCTTACGTTATATAAAAATGTGCAATTTAAAGTAGAAAATTAGACTTCACATATTAAAACAACGAAAAAGTGACTTAAGTCAGTAAAGCTGGTAATTTCTTTCCTCTGGTGAAAAGATGATGATTGTAGTTCCGACATTCTGTCTGTGAATACTGCGCTTGGAATTCGTGTGGTCTTTGTTTTAGGTGTCGGAGGTCGATGTAATAAGGAGAAAACGACAGTAGTCTCATGGTACAGTCATTAGAGCACGCAGGGGCATCACTTTTTTTGGTAATTCTATCAAATTTTGATAAATTAACCACTTCAGAGCAGTGGTTCTCTAACATTGTGTTCAGGACCCCTTTATACGTGTAACTTACTGAGAGCCCCCAAATCTTTTATTTATGTGTGTTATCTGTCAATACTACATTAGGGTTTAAAACAGAAATTTAAAAACATTTCCTTATTGATTAATTTACAATAACCATAGTAAATTAATTGCACATTACTGTAAATGACGTAATTTTTGTGAAAAATAATTGTTTTCCAAAACAAAGAAGAAGCGAGTGAGGCGTGGTCTACCGTTTTGGCAAAGAGCCTTGTTTGGCTTGAGGACAGGTGCCGGATCCCACACCTGCGTCTGCACACTGCTACCTGGGGCTGCTGCCGTTGGAGCGAGTGAGGAAGAGACACCCTCACATGGAGGTTGCAACTTGGAAAAGAGGACGGTTCTTACACGTTTTCAGATAATTGTGGCTATTCTGTTTCCCCCTGCCCCAGTATAAAAGGGCAGAATTTTGTTTTTCTTGGGAGGATATTTATACCTTTGTCCCAGTAGATTTTAGTCTGTTTTAGTATACACGTTTTTCCTAAATGATGTACTTGATCTGAATCTTCTCTCCAAGGAATCGTACTTGGGCTAATAGACGTATTTGACATTACATGGTGGCTAAGTGGGAAGCTGCCTATCAAGGAAACCGTGTGCTTTTTCACATTTAAAAGATGTGTTTACATTGTGATTTTCTTTTTTTTTTTGGAGAGGTTTTTGCTATAGGGCGTGTGTACTTGCCAGAGAGACAGAGAGACAGAGAAAGTGAGAAATCACCACCCAGCAGGGATGGCCATGCCACAACCCTTCTCCATTCTCCTCCTGGGATCTTGGGCACTCACGCACATCCACCCGCTGTGAATTTAAGCCACTGGGTCTGAGATTCGAATTGCGGTCAACTACATGGGAGTCCAGTGACATATCCATTATGCTATCTGCTGGTCCCTACGTTATAATTTTTAAAATAATTATTTTCATTTAGTTTTATTTCTTCTTCTTCTTATTATTATTTTCAATTTTACCAGAGAGAGAGAGAGAGAGAGAGAGACAGAAAGAAAATAAAGCAAATCGCCAGGTCCAGGTCTCAAATCATGGTCAATCATGTGAAAGTTCAGTGCCTTACCCATCATGCCACCTGCCGGCCCCCACATTATAATTCTCTAGTGATTCTCATAAGAAATGTGTGGTCCAAACATATAATAAAATAAGCATCCCGGGAAGGATAATTTCTGCTTTCCACACAAAACATCCCCCAGACAAGAAAGGATATTGAGGTACATTCAAAAGCAACAAATGTGAGCTTACATTTTAGCTACTATCAATCAGAAAGCTTTGTAGTACCAGACTTAAATATAATTGATGATTCTTTTTTTCTCTTTAAATGTTTATTGTAATTTCTGATTTACATATAGCCATTATGCATATGGAAGGATACAGAGTGGTCTTTAAAAGCATGTATATGGAGTATAATAAACAAATTGAGAATATAAGCATATTCACCATATTCAACATTTAACATTACATTGGGTCATTGGAAAAGTCATGATGCATTTTTGCATAGAAAAGCAGTGGGACCAGCAATTGGTGTAATGGCTATGTTGCTGGATTTCCATGTAGTCAATTGCGGTTTGAGTCCCGGACCCAGTGGCTTAAACTCATGCTGGGTGCATGTGCGTGCACGCCCAAGATCCTGAGAGAAGAATGGAGGAGAAGGGATTGTGGCATGGCCATCCCACCAGGGGGTTGATTTCTTTCTCTGGTGAGCACATGTGCCCTATAGCAAAAACCTCTCCAAATATGGAAAAATATGTCATGACTTTTCCGAAGACCCAATATTACGTTGTGACCATTTGAAACCTGCTCCAGTGGTTATTCTGCAAGTATGTAGTGAATTGTCTATGCTCTTCTTTACTGTGAGATGCAGTTCTGAAGAGAAATGGGGGCAACCAATCTCATAAATTAGCAAGGGTAATCTGAACATAGCCAGTGAAAGAAGAATTTGTGATTTCCATGTAGAGGACTGTGGGAGATAAGAGTTTGTAATCTTATAAAATCTGTGGGTATCGATCATTGGTCCAGTTAGAGATGGCTAAAATTGTACATAACAATACCTCATTAGGAAGAGAGAAAAAAGAACATTTTTTACTCACTTTTTCTTGTAAGACCATGGTATTGTACTGTGCATAAACGAGTAAATCCTTGAAAAAGCAAAGAAAAAACAAAATTGGAAAGATATATTTAAAAGTGAACACATGTCAAAGTCAGTGATTTGGTGATTTATGGGCTTTACAAAGTACTTGTTTTAGCCTTTTTGTGAATTAATTCCAAAGACTCAGCTGTAACATTTTGGACTTTTCCTCTATTGTCTTGTTTTATATAATGAGTAATGGTTGTAATAAATATATGAATTGAAACCTGTGGAGACAACTGTATCTCAAATAATTGGTGAATTTTTATTTAAACCTGCTTGTGTGTAAAATAGTTGAATCTGTGTTTAGTTCTGGCATTCAGCGTTATTATCGATATGTGTGGATTTATCCTTTGTTCCTAGTTGTTTTGTGTTCTCTTGCTTCTATTTGTCTCTCTCAGGTTTTCCTGGTATAGTAGTGCCCGGCATGAGTTTAAGCTACCGGGTCTGGGACTCAAACTGTGGTCAACTAAATGGGAGTCCAGCGACATAGCCATTATGCTAACTGCTGTCCCCTGGACTAAGTCAGAGATTTTGTCTTTTAGGTCAGAGATTCTTTTCTCTGTGTGGTCTAATCTGTTATTTATATAGCAGAAGGAGGTTTTGATTTATTTCCTGCATCATATTCTTTATTTCCAGAAATTATGTTTGGTTCTTTTTCAGTATGTCTATCTCTTTATGGAGGTCCTCTTTCAAGTCATGGAAGGATTATCTCTTCTCCTGGAATTGGTTGTTGGTTTTCTCTTGCATCTCATTGAGTTTTTTAAAAGTTATTTTTATTTAACTTTATTTATTTATTTTGATTTGACCAGAGAGCGACAGAGGGAGAGAGAGAGACAGAGATAAAGTGAGAAAGCAAGTGCCAGGTCCAGGTTGGCCATGTGGGAGTCCAGTGCCCCTAACCACTATGCCACCTGTCACTCCCATTTTTTTAAAGTTATTTTATTTAACTTTATTTATTTATTTTAATTTGACCAGAGAGCGACAGAGGGAGAGAGAGAGACAGAGATAAAGTGAGAGAGCAAGCCACCAGGCTGGTCATGTGGGAGTCCAGTGCCCCCAACTATCATACCACCTGTGGGTCCCATTTTTTAAGTTATTTTATTTAACTTTACTTATTTAGCATCACATTGAGTTTTATTACTATGAATATTCTGAATTATTTTCCGACATTCTGCAATCTCTTGTGTTTTATCCATCGTTGGTGAGGAGTTATGATCCTTTCAGAGGTAGGCATTTTCTGATTTTATCTTCATTTTTGCAGCTCTGCTTTGATTTTTAGTCATCTGATGGTAGACTCATCCCTTCCTACTTCTTTGGAGTATGTTTCTGTAGCTGTGTGCTCCTGTACTTCTTTACAGTATGCATAAGCTCCGTGCCAGTGTTCCTCCTCTTGTGTGTGTGGCAATGTGGAATCCACACTAGGAATTTAGGGTTCAGGTATTCCGAGGAAGGATTTTCTTCTTTTACTGCCAAGGGAGTTATGGGAAAAAATAAAAAATTCCTCCAGAGTCTCCTATGGGTGTTTGGTCTGGTATACCCAAACTTAACTGCCCCTGATGTGGACGGTTGAGCTGACAGGTGGATATAAGGTGGCGGACCACTTGCGCGGTGTGTGGCTGGAGAGCCCCTCCCCCCACAGCAGGCTGGCAGGGTCCCTGCTGATGGGCTCAAACCTGGTGCTTGTTTTGGGCCTGCCTGTTATTTCTTCTGTCTCTGGGATTGCAGGGTCTTACGGTTGCTCTTCTTTCTTTCATTTATGGTTATTTTTTGGTACTACACCAAAACTTGACAAATGATCCTTTCTTTTTTTTCAATTTATAAAAAATTTTATGATTTCTTATTTATGTTTAATCATTATACATCTCTCTAGCTGTCAGGATTGTAGGTATGTACACACATATGCCCAGCATGTTTTTCAAGCCTCTGGGGCTGGGCTTCAAACCCCATTAGCTATGTGGATCTGGTTCCCTTAACCACCAGGCCACGGGCCAGAGCGGAAAGATTCCCCCTTCGCTCTGAGCCGTGGGCCGGGCAGAACACTGTGGACGAGGTGGCTTAGAAACAGCAGCTATGTGCGTCTCGTCCTGAAGGTGACGTCCTGTGTCCGGACGTGGCGGACTCGGTGTCTGGAGAGGCGTCTCCCGGCTGATGGATGGTGCCTCTCCCTGTGTGGTCTAGGGGCAGAAGGGGTGAGGGTCCTCTTATAGAGCATTAATCCCACGCGTGGGCTGCCAGCCCTACGACCTAGTCACCTCCTAAGGCCTGCGCCTGTCTGTATGGAGACCTTGGGGGCGCGGTTTCGAACACTCAGGCCCCATGTCCTTCCTGAGCCTCCTTCCTCCTCTGAAGTGTCGTCATCCCTTGACCCTCGAGGGTCACGTGCCCGTCCCTGCTCTCTGTCGTGTCTGTATTGTCCATCGTCCCTCTCCCCCAAGGTTTTGTTCTCTCCAGGAAGCCGGGGTGCCATCCCCTTGGGAAGCTGTTCTGGTCCTCCGGGCACATGTGGCTCCCGGCGTCACCTTGCCCGTAGTCACTCACAACCTGAAACGTGGTTGGCTTTGGTTTTGCGAGTGGTCCCCTGGGAAGGCGCTGCCCTGCTTCTCCTGCCGGAATCCGGCCGGTCCTCAGTGACCCGCGGTCCTGTGCCCCCTGCCTGTTCTCAGGAACCCGCGAGCCCTGCGGTCTCCTCGGATGGCCCCGCGTGGCCTCTCATGACCACTGACTCAGACCGCTGCCCTCAGCGATCGTGCCTCACCTGCTCTACCCATGCTCTCCTGGGACTTTGTGTGGGGCATGGGCTGTCACCCTCGCCGTCACGAGGGCCTCCCTCCTGTGGCACAGCACCCTCTGCCTTGCCCCAGCCAGTGCCGTCTCTGCCCGGGCTCCCCTGTCCGCGCTCTTGGCTGCCCAAGCCCTGGCTCCTCCTGTGGGTGGGTTTACCCCGGGACTGAAGCCCTCTGCTTCTTGACCTGCTCGTGCCCCCCTCACGTTTCTGAATGTCCGTCCGGACCTCCGACGACTGTCTTCCGAGTCCTGACGGCGCCTGTGCCTCACAGTTTGCGGTGCCCTGGCGCGTCCAGCCCTGTGCCCCTCCCCTCGCCCCCAGACACGTCCGCCCTTGTCTGTCTGTGGCACCAGCCAGACAGACAGGGGAGGGGCGAGGCCTGTCTCGACTCCCTCCGCTCTGTCTGCCCTGTTCCCAGGCAGTCGGGTGGGCTCTTGGCTCCAGCGCCCTTGTCACGTCCTCCCTGGCCCTCTCCACGCTGGCCGATGCCGACGCTGATGTAGGCGCGTCTTCCACCCTTGTCCGTTATCCGTGTCCCTGTCGAAGCCGCGTCCGACCTCCTCTGAACCCACCCTGACCATTCCAGCCTTCGGTTGTTTCCGAAATGCTGGAGAACTTTGTGTCGACGCAGTCGGACTGCGGTTGTGTGCTCCCTTGGGGTCTCCATTTCCTATTTATTAATCGGCCCCTCACTGTGACGGTAAATCCTTCGCATGCAAACACCACACCTTGCACTTCCCCGGGAGCTCAGGGTGTCGACGGCAGAGCCCTGGGCAGGTCGTTGGCGCTCAGCAGAGAACTGGTGATCGGCCGAAGGCTGGCGCCTCCGGGAAGACGTTCACGGGGATCAGGAGCTCTTTAGTCTGTCTCTGCAGCTGAAATGCTCTTCCGTTTTCAGGAAGGAGTTGTTTTCCTCCCTCTGCCTCCGTGACTACGTTGAGAAGGCCTGCTCCTCTTCAGGGCTTGCTCAGACTGTGCTTCTGGCTTTTGCTTCCCTGACTTCTGATTCTTCAAGCCTCCGCGGTAGGGACGATGATAAACTTAGGAAGGACAGACTCAGCAGTTCTTTGCGATGCATTTTAGAAACATTTTCTTGCCATGTTTGTGCACTTGAGTTTCCAAGGTCACAATTACTACATTATTATCATTATTTATTAGAATTATTATTTATCAGTAAATGACTTCGACATTGCTATTAAAATTTTGACTTAAAAATCTCATTTTTTATAGAAAAGAGAAGGGTGTTCTTTTGAATGCATACACAGGGTATAAGTAAGACTTAATTGTTGCAGAACTGGCAGGTAGTGTGATGGTTAAGGCGCTAGGACTTGCACATGACCGACTACGGTTTGAGCCCTGGACCTGGCAGCTTACTTTCTCACCCCCCCCCCCCCATGGTCAAATTAAAAAATAATAATAAATAAAATGAGACAAAATAATTCTTTTTTATTTTAAACAAAGAGTTAATTTTTGCTCTGATAGACATTTTAGAAAATGGTCTTAACATAATTCCAAGGTACTTCTCCCTAAAGAGGCCTTTACGGCGAGGACTTTATTTTTATTTTTATTTCCTAGAGTGCTTATGCCTGCCAGAGAGAGACAGAGGGAGAATCACCCCCATGGGGTGTGGTCACGAAGCAGTGCCTTCTCTGCCATCTCTCCTCTGGGGTTTTGGGCATGCACGCACACATGCCCGGAGTGTTTCTCAAGCTGGAGGGCCAGGACGGAACTGCATGGTCAACCACTGGGTTCCAGCCTCCTGGTGAGCAGCCCTGGGGCTGGCCTCCAGCGGGGATTAATGTCACCTCTGACCCTCATCTGGCCTCTTGGAGGTGCGTGGAGTGTAGACTGAGGAAAGCCTCCCTTCTCAGGGACCTTCCTTTTCCAGCTCCGTGTCGACAGACTGCTGTTCACAGCTTAGAAAAACGAACGAGGGCAGGTATGGGTGCGGACAGTGTCACGTGGAGAGTTGAAGCCCAGTGTTTCTCTTTCTGATCACATGGATGACTGAACACAGGGGATCGCTGAGTGGCCTTGCCCCAGTGAGACGTCGCCAGCCCCGAGCCCCAGAGGAGTGTTCAGGGCTGGTGACGGGCTGCCCACCTCACCCTCTGTGCACTCTCCAGAAGGCGCTTTGGACAAGCGAGGATTGAAGCTGCGGGTGGGTTAGCCCAGCAGTGCCGGCGGGGTCTAGAAGCCCACGGTTAGGGGTCCTTTGTAACTGCAAGCAGCCTAGCCGGTTTCCGGGTTGCCAGCTAGGATGAGGTGGAGAAAGTACGGAGCAGCTCTCCAGTGGGTGGAGGCAAAGGCCGCAGGCTCCGGCTCCGTTTGATCCTCTCCGATCTTAAGCCGGGGGCAGGTGGGCGGTTCTGCAGAACCTCTCTCTTCAGTGGCAAGTGGAGCAAAGGCAGAGAGCTGCCCGTCATGGGGACCTGAGTCTGCGCTGCGACCCCTGGAAAACGCTGACGGACCAGTGCACCATCGTGTTCCCCCCGGGCTTCTGTGGGGTGTCAGAAAGTACCGTGTGGCACTTCAGAGGCAGTGACTGCGTTTTGCACAGAGGTTCCTGGCCTGCAGCCGCGAGGAGGCCAGTCATTTCCCACGTGCCTTCCCGCCGCCGCGTGCCAGACCGAGCGATCCCTAAGAATGGTTTGGTAAGATGCGATACCAAAGTTTCTCACTTAGCACTCATTTTTAAACTGTCTTGCAAGTGCTTAAGTCATGATTTCTTAGTTTTTTTTTTTTTTTTCATGATTTCTTCATTTTTGAAAACGGTGTTATTTTGCACCAGTGCCTCCGGCCACTGCCTGCCGCTTCCTGAGGCGCTGGAGGTCTGTGGCTCTCAGCCCTTTGCAGCCTGGCCTGTTTGCCCTTGCAGCTGTGGGCCTGTCCTGGCCCTGTGGGTCTCGGGAGTCCCTGTGGGCTGCTGCCCTGGGCGTGGTCCCAGGGCTCACCTCGGGCCTCTGCCCCGTGGCTCCTGCTCTGTGGCAGGAGGGAAACGGACCAGGCTGCTGGGACTGTGCCAGGGTCCGAGGGCTGAGGGCTTTCCTGGGGGTTTGAGCCCCGGGGGTTTGTTTCTCTCTTGCTTTGAGCTGCTTCCTGGCTGAGCCATACCCGCGGGCTCCGTGTCCCCGCGGCTGCTCTACACGGCTGGGGCTGTGTGCGTAGCTGGGCTGCCAAAGCCAGGCCCCTGAACAGTCCAGTCCTGGGTTTGGTCACGTCGGGGTTTCCCTTCAGAAGCTCGCTGGTTTCTGTCAGCACCGAGCGTAGTTTACACACCCTGGAGTTTGCAACCTCTCGGCCCGTGTCCCTCGACGACAAGGGGAGGTTAGTATTCAGGGAGGGAGCCGCCCTGGCTGTCCAGTCGGACCCTGGGCCTCGGCGCCCACACTGGCTCCCCTCGAGCCTCCCCTTGCGTCTCTGCGGCCACCATGCAGAAAGGCTGGGATGTGAGCAGCGGGCTGTGGGTGGAGGGGCCTGCCCGGGGTGGAGGGCACGGGTGCGGGTGTGAGGGAGCCGTCTGCACCGCCGCCCGCCTCCGTAGTGTTCGTGCTGTTTCGAGCAGCCCTGGTAACTGTGTTCTGGTCGTTCTTCCACGGGAATTTCTGAATGGACAGGGCAGTGATGGAAAGCGTGGAGTAACCGTGGAATCGGCGTGGTGGGGCTGCAGGTCCTGGTCTCCAGCGTGGCCGCCCAACTGGTCCACCTCTGGGGACCGGCAAGAACGAGGCTGACCTGGCCGTGCCGGGGGAGGTGGGCGCCGTGCACTCCGGCTTGGCGTTTCGGCAGGTCCTGGTCGAGTGCATCGGCCTCCGTCCTGGACTAACCCGTCACCATCCTTTGTCTCAGGGTGCAGTGGTCGCTGAGCACGCCAGCAAGCACCCTGTTTACCGTGAGAGGACGTTCCCGCTGCTAACGCTGGTGGTTTCTGTTTCAGGAAGACTATTCACGAGTGTGTTTTAAGAAAAAGTTTCCCTTAAGACACAACACAAAGAAAAAAGGTACGTCATAGATGTCAGAAACTTAGAAATGTGTATGTTCTGTAACGACGGGCCGTGGACGACCGTCACAAACAGCAGGTTAAAGTGTGTCTGGTGAAACATCAAAATATGCAGAGATCACCCCATGGGAGCAGATTTCACTCCCTGCCTGCTCTCTCTCCCCCGCCCCCTGCACCCCGTAACAACATTCCAAATCAGAAACGCCTTTCTTAAATCTTTCTGTAACCGTTCACTTATGATCGTAATTCTCCACCTTGGTAGCTTGAAAGTGGTTTCCAAAGAGTTCCCACGTGTTGGCTTCCTGGGGTGGCCAGGAGCCGTGAAGAGCAGGGAAGCCCTTGGCAGAGTTAACCAGCATGTCTGGGGAAGTGCTTAGAAGGAGGACCTTCTGGAGGTGTCAGCTGTCAGCTCTCCATTATGTAAGTGAGCATCTTACAGATGAAACCAGGGCACAGAGACAGGAGGGCCCTGCCCGGGGTCCCGCGGCTGCTTCCTGTCACTTCCTGTGTGGGCCGAGGCGCGAGGTCCGTGTGCACCAGGGGAAAATCCAGCGGCTCGTCCCGAGGTCTCCCCTGTGGCTGAGACCTTGGACCACAGCTTTTGTGTTCGTGAATATGATTTGGTCCTCAAAATAATGCATTCGTGGCCTTCTCTTAAAGCATGGCTTTAAAGCCTCTGTGATCACGGTGTCCCCAGAGGTCAGTGGCAGCGGGGACTCCCGCACCCCTGCGTAGCATCTCCATGGCTGGCTCCCACTCTTGGCCTTCCGGGTCTGTACTCGGTGTCCCTCTGCAGGAGAGTCTGCATGTCGGGCCTCTCGAAGAAGGATGTGGGAGCATCTTTGCCAGAGGGGAGGTTGAAGGGGACCCTACACACTCACGGGTGGACAAGCCACCCCCATCCTGCGGGGACTGGCACCCAAGGTCACACTAGGCGACTTCTCATAGCACTTACACATGGTCAGGATTAGACAGTTGAGCCCTGAGAGGAGCCGTGAGGGGACAGGACCTTAACAAGAGTGGCCCCAAGCTCATCTGTGGTGGGGACAGGGCGCCGGTCGTGTTGGGCCCCGAGAAACCGTGCCAGGAGGGCTGTGGCTGGGGCAGGGGCGGCTTTATGTCGGAAGCAGCGTGGGCCAGCGAGCTGGGTGAGGGAGGTGCCGGTGGCGTGAGAGCTCCGTGTGGGGTGACCCTCCGTCCTGTCTGTTTTCTGTGGACCGGGGTTAAGGGCAGGCGACGGGGCCTGGCTTCGGGGACCCCCATGCCTCGTGCCACTTTGAGTGTCCGTTTCAAAATTCTTCCAACGTCGACAGTCCCCGAGTCACAGCCTGTCAGCCGCTGTCGGAGGCCGGGCGTGTGTGCGGCGGCTTCCCCTTCCCGGTCACTGAGAGCGCATGGCCGGTGTGTTACACGCTCACCAGATCACCGGGAGGTTTCTGTTTGTTTCCAGGAAAAGGGGTTTGTAAAGTAGACCCCCAGGTGCTAGAACGCGAAGGGGGAGCTTGTACCACGCAGGAGCAGATGTGTCCCTGGGCCCCCAGTTGTCGCCTGGTGACCAGAGAGGGACGGCTGGGCACCGCAGTGGGTGTGAGCCCAGCCCTGTGTCCTCGTTGTCTGCGTTTCCCCTGAAGGCGGCTCTGGCTGACGAGCTGGGTGAGCACGGCCAGTCTTCCGTCTCCCCTGCAGCCCTCCCTGCCTCCCCAGCAGGTGTGAGTGCCGCTGCAGAGCTCACAGGACCGCTTCCTCTGAGCTGCCGGCCGGCGGACTTGGTGGCGCCGTCGCAGTGTGGGGACGTTCCTTCTGACTTTCATCTCTGGCGACAGCCTTGCCAGAGGGTGGTTCTCGTTCTAAGGGGGACGGAGTAGGCAAGCCTGTCTTGTCCTCGGGGACAGAGGTGACAGGAAAGGCAGCCCCTGGAGCACGTCCCTTTCCTCTCCGCCTGCATGCCCGCAGGAAAGCAGCCGCTTCACGTGGGGAGCCCCCGCTGTGGCCTGCCCTGCACCCCCGTCTCCACCCCCACGGCAGCCAGGAGGCTCAGCGATTTGGAACCCTCCGGCTGTGTCCAGGGGCCCGGTTACCCACCAAGAGCTCTGCAGCTCGGTGACAGGCTTCGAGGTCCCGGAACAGTTTTTCACCACAGCACGTTGCCCAGGGCCGGGACGCCAATCCGCCGCCTGAGGCCACCGAAGCTGCGGCCGACACAGGATGTATTTGGAAGGGAGAGCCCGTTTCCAGTCTCACCTAAGTAAGTTTCCTTCCCTCCTGCGGCGGGTGGCCTGGGGCCGGCAGGTGCACGGCCTCCACAGACTCGGGGCTCTCGCAGCCGCTGCACCTGTCCCCCAGCCTCCTCACGGCGACGGAGAGGTGGCACGTTTCTCTTCTCCTGGGAGGATGAGGCCATCTTAGGTCCCCGGAGTTTATTTCAGGGCAGTCTCAGGTCCTCTCCAGCTCTCCGGGAACAGCTTCTGGCTGTTTCACTGCAGCTACTTTGTTTTTAAGAATGGAAAAGCAGACAGGTCTTCACGGAGAAGGAACCAAAGGACTGGAGGAGGGCCGCCTCCCCGTCCGCGGTTTCCACCCTGCTCTCCTTGGCGCCCAGGTGCCCATGGGCCCGGCAGGGGCCTGGCTTAACCAGGGCCGCGCCCTCCCTGCGGCTGGCGCTCTGGCCTGGCTCTCCCGGCGGGCTGCTCGCGCTTCTCACCTCCCGGCTCCCTGGCGTGCTGTGGGCTGCGAGCCGCGAGCGGGCAGCGGCAGGCCAGCTCCCACTCTGGGAGGCTTTGTTTGATGTCTTCTTTCTTTTTTGTGCTATGATTTCAAGTCAATTTGTCAGCTAAGAAAGGGTTAAAAATGGAATTTTAACATATTCTATTGATCATCAGCTAGCTTGGCTCCATGCTAATCCATGTGATGGATTGTCCTTAGAAAAGCTACTAGCGGTCGGCGACAGCTGGGTCTGGCAGCGAGACAGCCCTGGGCTGCGTGGCGAGCTCCCCAGACGCCCACGAACCTGCGGCGTAGCCCAGAACTTGTCCTGGCCGCGTGGAGCGTTCCCTGCACGCCGGCCCCTCCGTGGCTCTCCTGACCGGGGGGCACAGCCTGCCCTGAGCAGGATTAGCCACAGCGGCTTCTTCTTTTTCTTTTAAAGAATGACTTAAGTTTCTTTATTATTATTTTTTAAATTTGCTACAGGGCTCATGCACTTACCAGAGAGAGGGAGGCAGAGAGGGAGAGAGTGAGAAAGCAAGCCACTAGGTCTGGGACTTGAACCATGGTCGACCATGTGGGAGTCCAGCACCTTAACCATCATGCCACCTGCTGGCTCCACAATGGCTTATTTATTTATTTTTAAAGAATTATTTTATTTAACTCTATTTACTTTTTTTTTTTTTTTTTTTTTTTTTCTTTTTTAAATTCTGACCAGAGAGGGACAGACAGAGTGTGCACAGTTTTGACAGAGAGGGAAAGTGAGAAAGCAAGCTGCCAGGTCCAGGACTTGAACCGTGGCTCACCATGTGGGAGTCCGGCACCTTAACCACCACACCACCTGGTGGCCCCACCACACCATCTGCTGCCCCAATAGGTTATTTATTTATTTAGGAAGGTTTTTACTATACTTCTAATGCGCTCGCCAGAATGACAGAGAGAGACAGAGAAATCACCCCCCGGGGGGATGGCCACACTGCAATCCCTTCTCCTACATTCTCCTCTCGGGATCTTGGGCAGGCACGCACACGCACCCGACGTGAGTCTAAGCCATCGGGTTTGGGACTTGAATCACAGTCGACTACACGGGAGTCCAGCGACATAGCCATTATGTCAACTGCTGGCCCCGCCAAGGGCTTAATTTTTAATTCTCCTTTCTCTACCTGGGGTGAAGCACAGAGACGTGCTGCTCTGAACAGGGTCCTGCTCATTTTCCTCCTGTCTTTTTGATTTCTGTCGGGTCACCCCGAGCAGCTGGTGACTGGCTTTCAAGACCGCTGTCCTTCCTGGCCTCCTGGCCCTGAGGGAATCCTTCCCCTCTTGTTCCTCTTCCTTGTAGAGGTCGGGGCAGAAGCTCTGTGGGGAGCTGCTCCGGTTAGCCGAGCCGTGGTGTCATTAGGTCGGGTCCAGCTCCTGGAAGCCGTGGCTGCCGGCTCAGCACAGCAGTGGAGAACACAGCGCCGTCTGGAAGGCTGCTGTTACAGAGCTCGCGGGCTGTGGGCTCCTGTCCGTGGCCAGGTCGCCGACCTGCGAAAACTACCTCGCTGACCACGCACACCGCTGCACCTAAGGGTGGGGAAAGGGAAAGGAAGCCGCTTGGCTGCGGGGCTCGGCTGGTCCCCGGCTCGCTCGGTGCCCCGTGCATTTTGTGGATGCCGGGCAGCACTGAGTAGCCAGCCGGCATCCCTTCCCATTCTGTCGGTGATCCGCTTCGTTTTTCCCTTCTGAGGGCTCGTCGTTCAGGGCTGTCCTGTGCTCTCCTGCTGAGGTATAAAGCAGTGTTAGGACTGCGCCCCCGTGCAGAGGAGGGCGAGCCCTGAGCCTGCGTCCTAGAGGCCCGGCCGGAGCCTGGACCTGCTGTCGAGGGGCCCCATCCTCGGGGGTCAGGCGAGGCCGAGGAGATTTTGGTTTGGGGAATCTGTGCAGTGGTGTGGTCTGGCTCTCCCGCCGGCTGGCTGAGTGTGTGAGCCGGGCTGTCCCACCCCTGTGCTGCCCCCGAGCTGAGGCCAGGCAGGTGTAAGGGGACCACGGGGAGTCCCAGAGGGCAGGGCCAGAGTGGCAGCCACGGGGCCCCGAGTGCATGCGGCAGGCCCCAGGGACTATGTGGGGGTTAACTTTGGCTTCCTGGGAGAGTTGTTGGCGTTTTGAAGTCAGTCTTTGAGTACACGCTTTGCCCCCACACTTTTAAAAACATACTTTATTGCTAAACCTAAACCTTCTCTGATAATCTCACATCTCACTTTCCTTGTACCAGAACGAACTCGTTTCCTATAAGGCACCGTTGTGTAACGAAGCCTTTCCTCCCTCCCCTGGGGGTCGCCCCGCCCGCAGTGGCCTTGTGCTCTCAGGCGTGTCTTGAGCTCCGATTGCAGGGCGGGGTTCCCGGCACCTTTCCTCACAGGATTGAGTCTCCGCCTGGGCCGTCTCTGCCTTCCTGGGAGCATGAAACCAGCGACGGGCCTTCTGTCTGGAGACGGCCCTCCTCCGGGAGTCCCGGAGGCACTGTTCCGTACAAATTTTGGTTGCTTGGAGGATGATAATATGGAATTATTTAAACATTGTTTTTTCCATATTTGAGAATGGAAAGAGGAGCAGTAAGCTGTGATGTGCGTGAGCGCAGACCTCGGCGTTAAGTCAGCATGGCGGGTGGGAAGGGCAGTGGGTGTCCCCCGGCGCTCCCTCTCCCCGTGCAGTACAGGCGTCCCTTCGCCTCTCCGAATGTCAGTTCTCTCATCTACAAGAGCTCAGTTGCAATGCTGAGCCGAACGGTGCGTTGAAAATGGAAGCCGTACATACCTGTGAGTGGTTCGTGCTTTTTGACTTGTTCTTGGGGAGCCCCCAGCTCCCCATGTCTACGGCGAGCTGCATGACGGAGCCTGCTCACCTGGCCTGGGTGGGCGGCCCTCTTCCACCTGGGCCTTCACAGGTTCCAGGTGAACTCCCCGACCCTGTGCACCTGCCGCTGACCGGTCCCCGGAGGTTTAGCTGGTCCGGTGCCCGACAGATAATAAAGCGGCATTCGCCCACGTCGTGCGGTCCAGGGCGTGGCTCTGCCTGCGAATTCCCTGCAGACCGCCCAGGAACGAAACCCCAGCGCAGCAAACCCCTGCCCTTCCTTTCACGTGCAGACCGATGCATTTTATCAGGACGGATAAAGGAGGAAGTAGCTTCTAGCACGATCACAGTTGAGGCCAGGCAGGAACCCGCGAGACCACAGCGTGGGTCTCCCTGTCTCCATGCCTCTCGTGCTGGGCGACGCAGCTCTGCGGGGCCACTCAGGCCGCCGCCCTGCTGTGGAGCACTGGGTGTGCTCCGAGCGTCTTCGTGACGTGGACTCAGCTCTCGAGCCCTCGTGGGGGCTCAGCCCTCCTTCCCACGGCTCATCTCCAGTGCATTTTCCCGCGGCACACCTGGCCTCGTCTTTGGAGGGCTTCCTTGTTCCACCCGGGTCTTCTCCTTTCCAAACCAATCTTCCCAGTCCTTCGAATCACGGGCATCCCACCTGCTCTCCCTCCCTTTCCTCAGGTGTATTTTCCCACGTCCAAGGTGAGGCCCAGCCCCGAACCCAGGGCTGGAGGCAAGGGCGGGCGGGGTGTCCATGCCCGGAGGGCTGTGGCTGCCTCACATGCCCATCCCGGGACATCGAAGGAGGCAGCCGTGCCCCGGCTCTCCGTGGCTGTGGTGACTCCTCAGGCCTCGCTGGGCTGGACCCGAGTAGCCGGTGGGCCATGGTCCTTCCTGGGGCTCCAGGGTCGCTGCAGCCGTTGCTGTGCCTCTGCCTGGTTTCAAACCTACAGCCCCGTGTGTCCTGACCGTCTCCTCCAGCTGGTTCCCCGTACTGCCCTCTCCTGCCCTGAAGGACCCGGATGATTACGCTGGCCTGGGTGTTACCCACCTGCTGGCCGTCCACACCCCAGCCTTGATTCCCCTGGGCCTGACATTTTCACAGCGTGATCTGGGTGCCATTACTGCCTGCCAAGCCCAGGGTCTTACATGTGGTGGGCATTGTTTTTTTTAGTTCATTGATTCTATTCAAGAGGAAAAATGAGGGGAGGGAGGCAGCCTTGACAGGTTTCCTCACGCGTGACTCCCTCCGCCAGCCTCCTAGCTCACCAGGGTCTGGGCGTGAGCTCTCCGGGCGCGTTCTCAGGCAGACTCAGGACGGCCCCGTGGCGGGCAGGGGTGCGTCCACGCTGCAGTTTGGCATACTTCTGCCGCCCCGCCGTGGTGGGCCCGCACAGTTTCCTGTCGTGTGAGCACATGCTCCGACGTCCTGGGCACGGGTGGGTGTCCTCCGCCGTCTCCGTCCGCTTGATCCCCCGGATTCGTGGCTCCCACCACACGGTGGCACTTTGCTGCCTCTGCCTCAGCTGTCCGGGGCAGGGAGCCCGTCCTTCCCTGTGCCCTCACCTCATAGCCTCGTTAGTGAAGATGGTACCACAGCCACCTTGGAAGAACGTGGCAGGGATCAATGCGTGTGCACACAGTGATGTAGCGGGGACACCGACGGCCCGGGGGTGCCTCTGCAGCTGAGAGGAGAACATGGCACGGACCATGCGTGTGCACACAGTGACGTAGCGGGGATGCCGACGGCCCGGAGGTGCCCCTGCAGCTGCATGGAGAACATGGCACGGACCATGCGTGTGCACACAGTGACGTAGCGGGGATGCTGACTGCCCGGGGGTGCCCCTGCAGCTGCATGGAGAACATGGCACGGACCATGCGTGTGCACACAGTGACGTAGCGGGGATGCTGACTGCCCGGGGGTGCCCCTGCAGCTGAGAGGAGAACATGGCACGGACCATGCGTGTGCACACAGTGACGTAGCGGGGATGCTGACTGCCCGGGGGTGCCCCTGCAGCTGCATGGAGAACATGGCACGGACCATGCGTGTGCACACAGTGACGTAGCGGGGACACCGACGGCCCGGGGGTGCCTCTGCAGCTGAGAGGAGAACATGGCACGGACCATGCGTGTGCACACAGTGACGTAGCGGGGATGCCGACGGCCCGGAGGTGCCCCTGCAGCTGCATGGAGAACATGGCACGGACCATGCGTGTGCACACAGTGACGTAGCGGGGATGCTGACTGCCCGGGGGTGCCCCTGCAGCTGAGAGGAGAACATGGCACGGACCATGCGTGTGCACACAGTGACGTAGCGGGGATGCTGACTGCCCGGGGGTGCCCCTGCAGCTGCATGGAGAACATGGCACGGACCATGCGTGTGCACACAGTGACGTAGCGGGGATGCTGACTGCCCGGGGGTGCCCCTGCAGCTGAGAGGAGAACATGGCACGGACCATGCGTGTGCACACAGTGACGTAGCGGGGATGCTGACTGCCCGGGGGTGCCCCTGCAGCTGCATGGAGAACATGGCACGGACCATGCGTGTGCACACAGTGACGTAGCGGGGACACCGACGGCCCGGGGGTGCCTCTGCAGCTGAGAGGAGAACATGGCACGGACCATGCGTGTGCACACAGTGACGTAGTGGGGACGCCGACGGCCCGGAGGTGCCCCTGCAGCTGCGCGGAGAACATGGCACGGACCATGCGTGTGCACACAGTGATGTAGTGGGGACGCCGACAGCCCGGAGGTGCCCCTGCAGTTGCATGGAGAACATGGTGTCCCCATCCCGGCAGAGTCTAGGCATGCCAAGCTCTCCTTCTACCTGGGGCTAGGGAGCGTAAATGGAGTGCGTATCTGGACTTTCTAAGAACAAACAGTGCAGTGAGCTGCAGGGAGAACGCAGCGGGAGAGGCAGGTGCCGTCCTGCCGCAGGCCCCTGTTAGCTGGTGCCCGTGGTGAGTTGGGCTGGAGTCTACACTGCCTTTCAGGACCCGTCCGGCAGATACCACTGATTTTGAGTAGAGGATGCTTCAAAAGATCCTGATCTTTATTTTTTATTTAAAATTCATGCTAGAGCAGGGCCAGCATGTAATGTGGTGGGTCAGGCGCAGGACTCCCACATGGCCGACCATGGTTTGAGTTCCAGACCCTACGGCTTGAAAATCACACTGGGCGCAAAATCTCAAGAGGAGAGTGGAGAAGGGATTGTGGAGTGGCCATCCTCCCTGGGGTGAGTCCTCACTATCTCTCTCTCTGTCTCTCTGGTGAGTGCTCTTACCCTATGGCAAAAACCTTAATGGGAGAATTCACTATGTAAGCTTTAAGGGTGTAGAGTGACTAAATGTAAATAAAATAATAATAACGAAATAGACTTCAGGTGGTGCGGGGGCTGCTGTGTGGCATGGAGCCACCTGGGAGGCCTGGGTTCGGGTCCTGGGTCAGCCTGAACGCATCACCCATGCCTGTCTCTACCTGGGGTCCCAGGGGCTGAGAGCTTGGGGGACAATCTCAGCATGGTGACACCCTGCCAAGGGCACCTCTCTCTCTGCCTCTCTTATGAAAAGAAAGAAAGAAACATTTAAAAAATACTTTATTTTTTGGAGCAGTTTTTGGTTCATAGTAAAACTGAGCAGAAAGTACAGAGTTCCATTTCCTCCCGCCCCTCACAGGCACGGTCTCTCTCGCTACCGCCTCCTCCACCAGGGTCGCTTTGCTACAGCTGGGGACCCCGCACGGACATGTCTCCCGACCCGGGGCGCAGCTCCCCCTGGGGACCCCGCACGGACACGTCTCCCTCACTCAGGGCACAGCTCCCCCTGGGGACCCTCTCGGGCAGCTCCTTGTGATCTTGAGCAAGAGTGTGACGGCAGGTGTCCACTCCGATGGCGGCACACAACGTGGGCTCACTGCCCTCAAGTCCTCTGTGCTGTGCCTGCTCACCCTGTCCTGCGAGCCCTGGCCATCGCAGATCTTCCCAGTGTCGCCTTCGTTTTTCCCGTCCCAGAATGCTGCGGAGTTGGGCCCATGAATGGCAGGCGTGAGAGGGGAGAGGTCTCCAGCCCAGGCTCTGCTCTGTGGGAGTCTGGTTGCAGAAGCAGCAGGAGTTGGAACAGTGGCTTCAGACGGCCAAGTGGTTAAGGGTGGGTTTGATTTTGAAAAGAGAATAGAATCATAGGTGGGACTAGCAGATGGTATAATGGTCATGTTGTTGGACTCCCACATGGCTGACCATGGTTTGAGTCCCGGACCCGGCAGGTTGAAATTCACGCCTGGTGCATGTGCACGCCAAGGTCAACAGGAGCAGGGGTGTGATCTGCAGGTAACTACTCCAACCAGGGGACGTAGGTGGCAGAGCCCGACGCCGGGAACTGCAGAGAGGCTGAGGACTTCAGGGAGGAGGAAGCGATAAAGGTCTGGAAACAGGGAAGAGGGGCAAGGAGGGCCCCTGACCATGTGCATGCCCGGTAGCCATCACATGCCAGAGTCACTAGGAGGGTGTGACCGGCTCGCGCTGTGTGAGGCTCTCTGAGTGTAGTGCATGTCTGCACGCCACGTGCACCCGCGAGCCGGCAGTGTGCACCCAGAGGTCCTCTGAAGCCCATCACAGAGATCCGTGGTCTCCACTGGGTGCGCCGTCACGGGCTGGGACAAGCTTGCCACTCGTTACGTACGGCAAGCGGTGGGTCCGGGACATGTTTAGGTACATCTTTTGGCTTTGCTGTTTCCATACTTCCTGAGCACTTTTGAATACAGGACATAAAAATGTGTTCAGGATAAAACAGCCTATTGCAGTTGCAAGAGTTCATGGGGTCAGTCTGTGGTCCTAAGGCCACAGTTGGCCAGGAGAGCCCTCGAGTCCCCACGGTAGACGTTGGGAATTCCAACTGCGCTTTGGTTTCACTTGTGATCCCCTGAGAAGGCCTGGCAAACGTCTCCGCTGACGTACTTGGAAAGGCCCAAGCCCACAGAGAATCGGCTGCCCAGGTAGTAGCTTCTAATGCAAAGCAGAATGCTGCCTCACTGTGGGCCTGTCACTTTCCACAAACTATATCCTCTACCGAAACACTGGGTTCACTCCCACCAATTTGAACCTGACCTCTTAAGTCCTAACGAGCAGCTGCCGGGTGGCAGTTGCACATGTGAGTGAGAATGAAAGCCAGGCTGCGGGACACGGCCCTTACCTCAGTCCTGCCCACACTGTCCTGCAGCACCGCGGGGCTCTGCGCACACTGGCAGCTCTTGGCCCCCTGCTGTGTGCTCAGTCAGACTCCCTTTGGCCTTGACCACACACAAAACCCGCCTTTTCTTTCCTTTTTTTTTGAGAGGTTTTTGCTATAGGGCGCGTGCGCTCGCCAGACAGACAGAGAGAGACAGAGAGACAGAAAGCGAGAAATCACCCCCCTTGGGGGATGGCCACGCCGCAATCCCTTCTCCTCCATTCTCCTCTTTGGATCTTGGGCACGCACGCACACGCGCCTGGCGTGAGTTTTTTAAGCCACGGGTCAGGGATGCGAACCGCGGTCGACTACGTGGGAGTCCAGCGACATAGCCATTACGCTAACTGCTGGTTCCCAAACCCGCCTTTTCTTGAAACACTCTCTTCTTCTTTTCCCGGCTCCAGTGCTGGGATCCCCAGCTGCTGTGTGGCAGCACCATCTCCTAGCGGATCTTCTAACGCGGCCCCCCAGGACCCCCTGGGACCCCGGCCCCCTGGCTGTTCTTGTGCATCTTTCCACCGCACTTGCCAAGATGTCAGGCCTTCAGAGCAGCTCCAGGCTCCTGGCTGGGCGCCCACGCTCAGTCTGGGGAAGCGCTGCCAGCCATAGTGTACCGCGGTTATCCTGCAGGGGAGTGCAGCCTGCAGGACACCCGGGAGCAAGGGTCTAGAGCCCAGAAGTCCTTCCCGCCAGGCTAGCGAGTGGGTGGAGACCCCGCCAGCTCTGACAGTTCCCAGGGCGTCGGCAGGGGCAGGTCTGCAGAGCAGTTTTTAGTTTACCCCCAGGAAGCGTGAGGGACCAGGTGCGTTATCCCACCGTGTCCGTGGGAGCGGTACATGCCTAGTTTTGGAACCTTTCCTTTTTGGGGACATGCCTACTGGGACTGCTGTTTCCTACTGAGGGCCGGGAACAGCTGCTCTGACACCCGAGCTGGGTGTCCCTCGCTTGCTGGGCGCTCCTGCCTCTAGCAGCTCAGAGGACTGTCACCTGCAGAATCCCGCACAGAGAGGAAATGCCACAGAGGCCCTGGGTCTGGCTGTGGAGCCGTGGGGGGGAGGAGAAAGAAGAAAAAACCCTCAGTAAGGTATACTTTTCCTTTGAGGAAGAAAAAAAAGAAGATAAAAATTCTGCCAGTTCCCCTGTAATCTCAGAAACTACAATTCGCATAATGTTGGAATAGTTTCCTGCACATTTTTTTAAAAACCAGAATTGGCCCCAAGTCCTCTGTGAATTAGTTCACGGGGTCGTTTTCCAGTAATCCCTTCAGCCATAGACCTTCCATTAGTCTCCTGATCAGTCAGCCCTTTGGTCAGCTTGTTAATGTCTGGATATTTTTTTTTAACAGCGTCTCTCAAGAGCCTCAGCAAGAATAAAAAAGTGGTTCCGGTTCCTGGTAAGAGACCGCGTTAAGACGACCCCTGGCAGCACTCTCGGTGACGTAGGTCACAGTGTGGCGACTGCCCTGAGCTCGCTGGACGCTAGTGCGCCGCTGCCACGCAGACGTCCACGGGCCTTCCCTGTCTCCCCCTGGAGCTCGGCCCTCCCGGGTCTGGGAGCCTTCTCCGAGGACTACGTGGCTTTGGAAGGAGCTGCGCGTTCATACGTGCGCTGAGCTTTCTAAGCCATCTTTTGTACAATTTTAGGTTGTTGACAAATGACTGTTTTGATCACTGTCAGTCCACAGTGTAGGCAGAACTTTCATGGTTAAACAATTCTTTAGTATTTCACTGCACTCGCCCTTATGATACTTTGTACAAAAGAAGTAGAGATGCGAGAAACAAAGCCCATGATATCTGTGATGTGACGTAGTCTCCTAGGGAGACTTCGGGTGAACGTGGTGTCCCCGTCTCTCTGCAGTGAGACTCCTCTGTGATAGGGCATGCCACGTATGGGTCTGGGCCACCCGCAGAGCGTGTTCACTCTTATCACCGTGATCCTACGGCTCCTAAACCCACATCTTTATTATATTTTTCAAGAAATAAGGGTGGGACCAGAAGTTAGTGTAATGGCTATGTCACTGGACTCCCATGTAGTAGACCACGGTTCGAGTCCTGGACCAGGTGGCTTAAACTCACACTGGGCGCGTGTGTGTGCGTGCCCAAGATCCTGAGAGGAGAATGGAGGAGAAGGGATTGCGGTGTGGCCAGCCCCCCTGAGGGTGATTTCTCGCTTTCTGTCTCTCTGTCTCGGTCTTTTTGGAGAGCGCACGTGCCCTATAGCAAAAACCTCTCCAAAAAAGAACAAAAAAATAGAAAAGAAATAAGGGTAACTTAGAAAGGGAACAAGCTTGCCCAAGGTTAATCTGAAAGTGGGTAGAGGAGCCAGGACCATTAATTATTCTTTAAAAACAAACGCAGCGTGGGCCAGGTGTGACACTGAGTGTTGACAGGTGTGGAAACGAGGCAGGTTAACGCAGCCACTGTCAGAAGAGAGTCTCATCTGTCGGGTACCCGGGAGGCACACGGGATGGCACAGCTGGGGCCTGGCAGAGAGGCTGCAGGCTGAGAGCAGACGGCAGGAAGCGGGATTGTGAGTGTGGACCATAGAGGATGGGCCGGGGTTTGCCGCGAACAGTGCACAGAAGGTGCTGGGCCGCGGGATGGGCATGTCCGATGCACGGGGATGGTGCTTCGCGGAGGTGCGACCAGTGTGGTGCGGTCGGTGCAGCCAGGGAGGGCCCACGAGCACCATGGTGGGGGGCAGGGCTCAGCTCCGATCGCCCCCATGTCAGGGAGCGAAGGCGAGGCTCAGCTGTAGTAAAAACCACCCCGTGCGTCTCAGTGATTTCACACCAGACGTGCGTGTGCCTCCACCGCGGAGGTCGCCTGCGGGTCAGAGGCGTCTCTCAGTGGCTGTCCTCCTCGCAGTGACCAGGGAGCTTTGACTCTGAGACTGCCATCTTGGGCATGCGGTGTCCGGGTTTGTTACGGGAGAGGAGAGGAGAGACAGGAGCCGTGTCAGACACGGAGGATGCGCCACGTCTCGGTCCCTTGGTCAGAACTAGTCACCCGGCCTCACGCAGGTGGAGCTCGGCTGCTCCGCCCCGTGGAGGGGTGCAGAGACCCCGGTGCTCACCTGGCCACTGCCCCCACGCCTGCCCTAGTCCGTCATTCCGAGGCTCTCGATCGGGATCCCGTAGGTCCTGTTAGAGCAGGGAGACGACGTGATGGAGTCCATGACTCAGATGACGCCGACAGCAGGAGCAGAGGGGAGCTGAGTGAGTGGTGTGCACCACACTCCCTCGCCCGAGGGCGGCGGCCTGGGCCGGGTGGAGCTAGATGAGGACGACTGTGGCAGACCAGGCTGGCCCGGGGCACCTGGCGTGGAGCAGAGGGCGAGGAAGAAGCTGGAATGGGCTTCTGGCGTGGGATGGGCTGAGCACCAGAGGGAGAGCGGGTCTGGGCAGGCGGTGTGCTCGCGTGCTGAGTTTGCACACGGCAGGCGCATGCGCTGGCTCCTCTCAGGTCCTTCGAGGCTTCCTGCTGCAGGTGCCCGATCACCTGCGACTCCCAGGGCACTGTCCTCAGTGTCCTTGGCCAAGTGGCCTTTCAGCGCAGGCCTTGCTGGTCGCCGTCTGGGCCGGGAAGGCGGGCCCATGGCTGGCGTCTTTCCTGAGCGCCGGCGGTTGTGGACGCCTGCCGGCGTGCCTGTCTATCGGGGAGACGGGCTCCCATTCTCCTGTGTTCTCAGCTCCTCCTCTTTCAGTTTGAGGTGCCTTCCCGATCTCCATGACTGACAGAAAACGCAAACGTTTTTTCCTGTGGCTTGTCCGTTTATAAGTGACTAATGAATTATAGCTGTTTAATTAACACTTGGTAATGCGTCTTCCATCCCTGCTTCTGGTAGGCTGACACTCCCCACCCTGTCTCTTACACTCGTTCGAGAGCATAGTTCCAGATGAGGGTGAAAGTGATAACGGACGGCACATCACACACGGGAGAATTCTCCGTGTTCATGTTATCGCTGTCACCGCTAAATCAATGAGCAGCAAACGTTATCATTTTATGACTGTTTCAGCTGGTTTCCATAGCTACTGTATTTATCAATGATTTTGTTTATTTCCTTTACTGAAAACAAGAAAAAGTACCACATGACGTTCTAGAAGAAAAGAACACACCTGTACTCCCAGCAGAAAATGAAGCCCAGACAGAACCACCAAGGAGACAGCGATCACACGAACTCTCACCAAGACAAGGACAGCTCTCTGAGGAACAGGCATCCTCTGAACAGTCATCCCAGGAACAGTCATCCCAGGAACAGTCATCCCAGGAACAACTATCTGAGGAACAGGAACCCCCCGACCAGTCGTCACCGAGACAACCGTCCCAGGAACAGCTCCCCGAGGAACAGGAACCCCCCGACCAGTCACCCTTGGGACAGCCATCCCAAGAACACCTTCCTGAGGAACCCAAACCCCCCGAACAGGCGTCCTTAGAACAACCGTCTCAAAACAAATGACCCAGGACCAAGGACGACAACAAACACCATGCAGACAGAACACAGCCTGTGGGGAAGAGCGACGGTCAGACGCTGGGCGGACACTGAGACAAACGGAAGTAAAATTAGACTTTTTTTCACATTATGCTATGTCAGTAGAATGTTAAAACTGTGGATTGCTTATTTTGCTGGTGAGACTTAAACAACATTTAAGGCTAAATAAATTCATCTGGAATTCCTTCCTCTATCCCTTGAATGTAAAGCAGGTGGGGGGGCGAGGCTCACGACACGGAGGGTGTTATTGCTGCCTGGTTGAGACTTCCCTTGGAAATGGTATGTGGGGGGAGGGAACCAAGGAGAAAAAGGAAATAAAATACATAAGAAACAAAACGGAAAATGACCTGTTGAAGGTAACATGTATGGTGATATCTTTGATCCTGTCGGGACCATCTCTGCGTGAACACGTTTCTCTGAGTGGGGAAGGCTGTGGATTAGAAATAGACGCAGTACACACACAGACACACAGGTATAGAAAAGCCCGGGTCGGGTGGGCACGGCTTCTCTGATGGAGAAGTCACAACCAGAACCAGCCTCAGGTGTATACTCTCATAGGGCAGAGAATGGGGGGAGGGGGAAATGGGATGCGAAAGGAATGGGGAAGAGGGGAGTGGGATGCAGAGAGAGCAGGGGGGAGGAATCGGAATGCAGAGCCAGTTGTTTTTGGATGTCAATCATCTGAGGATGTGAAAATGACTGGCGCTATGTAATTTCTCTGATCCTTTTGGGGACAATCTGATAAATGCTTGTGACTCCCTTTAGCCCGATACTGGGCAGTATGGGGTACTGGGTATCAACAACAATAGGAAGACGCCACTGACAGCAGGCTGTGCTACAGGGCTGGGCCTGTGAACCTTGGGGACCGCGAGTGTACCTAGCCGGTGACTGGTGACAGTCTGCAGTGTGACGCTCAGCCGAGAGCACGGTCCCTGGGAAGTTGGAGAGAAGATCCCGGTTTAAAGGTGAGTGAAAGTCGCACACGCCCGCTGTCCCCTCCGCAGCAGTTTCCCACACGACCATCTCCTCACAAAGGGGAAGGCGGCCTCTGCGCTCCGGGCCGCATTCGTATCGTGGTGTAGCCTGCCTCAGCGCCCAGGCTGCCCAGGTGGGTGTGGGGCAGGGCTGGGGGTGATAGGTGGCCGGGCTCAGCCTTCACAGAGCTCGCTGTCTGGATAAGCCACGGGCTTGCTCCACCTGCACACTGCAAGCCGGTGTGTTCGCGTGGCTCTTGGACCATGGTGGGAGGAGTGCTGCCTGACAGGCTGGGAAGGCTCCTCGGCGGAGGTGACACATGAAAGGAACGAAGGTGATTTACCTTCTCGTTTCCGGTTCTTTCTAAGCTGACAGCAGGCCTCACTGCAATGTGAGCGTGAGCTCCCTGCGGGCAGCTCTCGGAGCGTGCCTGCGCTCTCACGGTTATACAGAGCAGACCCCAGGGAGCCTAGCAGGTCTCGCTGGGCTGGGTGAGAGGAAAGGCGGCCTCCCTGCCCGGCACCTGTTTCCCCAGCTCTCCTTCCCCTCCCACCATGGATGCAGCTGCTGCCGGAGCCTGCAGTAGGGCATCCCTGGGGTGGGGGGTGGCACGCGGAAACGGGCCAGGCCACTGGTCAGGGACGCCACAGGCTGTGGGAGCTGCTCTCCAGACAGAGCTCACACCTGAGGCTGTTACCTCCTCCTCACCTGCTTCCTAACTGCTGCCGCGAGGGTGCTCCACGCGCCGTGGCCACCAGGGCCATACCACACTGTGCGTGTCCCTGCGAGGGGTACCAGGGCCAGAGGTGCTCCCAGAGGGCGTCTTCCTTCCACTTAGGACAAAGATGGAGAACGAAGAGTCCAGCGCCCTAACCACAACGCCACCTGCCAGCCCACGGTTACTAAATCTTTTAATTAAGGTTTTGTTATCCTGGAATCCAATGTGTTAGATTAGGTGGGTGGCTCTAGGATTTTTCAGCTGGTGCAGAAAATAATAAACTCCCTATAGAGAACAAAGAAAATGCATTGTTCTCATCGATATTGACGGCTCTTAGCAAAGTGTCTGGAGATTGTTAAGTGCTAAGGAAATGTTCCTTGAGAAGAAATAGCAGTTTATATTTGAATATTTTTTAGTACACATGGATCTGTTCTGTTCTAAACTTTCTGAAGAGTCAGGAGGAGGTCGTGGGCTGTGGCCCCGTGGGCTCTCCTGTGGTGTGAAGTGGCCACAGAGTAGAAAAAGCCGATGCGCTGTGGTATTTGACGGGCCGGCCTTTGTGTCTTCCCTTCCTGGGTGCCTCTGATGCGAGGTCCCGGCAGGGGGTCTCCATGTTGCCAAAGAGAGGCACGAAGCCCCCGTGAGACCGCTCAGGGGAGATGACCCCGAGAGGGAGACGGAAAGCCAGGACTCTCACCGCAGAGATTCGCGCTTTAACGTGAAAACCGAAATCACAGAGCTGGAGGCCAGTCCTCGGGATGGACTGGCCTTGAGCACACCTCTGCCCGCCACGGGAGGCCGATGCAGGGTTTCCCTGTTTCACTTCTCTGAGTGTGTGCACCCCCCAGATGCCTGCCCTTCCCCGGGGCCCTCGCAAGGTTTGCCACCCCGCGCGGTGACCAGCCTGAGGAGTGCCACCCCTGCGCGGTGACCAGCCCCGGCAGCTGTAGCGACCACTCTGTCCCACCTCACTGTCGCCCTTCCCCTTCGAGCACACAGGCTGGATTGTACTCCCCGAACACAAATGGGCTTCGAACCCCGCCGTGCCGTGCCAGGGTGTTTACAAAGCAGCTCCCGCTTCCAGAGGCTGTGCCCTGTGGGCAGACGCCTGACCTTTGCCTTCCTCTCTCATTCCAGCCCTGGAGCGCTGGGGGATCCCGCACCCTGGAGCTGGGACACACAGGCTCGGCAGTCCTTGAAGAAAGCCTGGCCCGTTCCCTTCTTCCCCCTCCTTTCAGGTGGGGTCACGGAGCAGGAGCTCTGCGGAGGCTCTAAATACCTTCTTCTTCTTGGCTGTCCTGAGCTGGTTCCCCGCCCCTCCCCACCCCCACTTCTCTGGACTGATGTTCCATCTGCGAGGACATTTCTTAAAAGCATTAAGGCCCAGCTGGGGGGTGGTAATTTAAAAACTGCTCTGCTTTTTAGAATGCCCTTTCCTCCTCGATCGATAGGCCAGCCTTGGCTGCAAGACTTGGAATATTTATTTCCTGGGGGTCTTTGCAGAGAATATATTACATAAGCGCGTTGAGACTCAGTGTCGTAATTTAATTTCACGGCACAAAGCCTGCTGCAGGTTTAAGGGTTCGTGGGGACATGATGTTGGCAGTGTTTCTAAATTAGAGCTGAAAGAACTTAATTCTGAGAATTCTTTTAGCCTAGCTGTTTCCGACGGCATTGGGACTGTGAGAGGCCCCGGGTGTCAGCCACGTCTAAGTGTTGGTCTGCCTGGTTTTCCTGACCCTTTAGGTAGTTCCTGGTTTGTGAGCTAGGGGAAAGTCTGCACCTGTTTCTTCAGGGCAGTTTTCCAGCCGGGCAAGTGAACTACCGAGGTCTGACCTCCATCCCGGCTGACTGTGCGCTGAGATGGACGCAATGGCAAATCCTCACGTCAAAAAGCAAGAGGTTGCATTTATTATTTCCTATAAAGATAGAGGGGGGTTCTCCAAGTGGCCGTGAGCTGCAGTGCTGGCTTCACCCAGGGCAGCCTGGGAGGGCTGGACTCCGCACCGCAGCTGCCCTGGCGCTGGGTGTGCACAGACTCGGCTTCCCCCACGTCGCGGTGCTGGCTCTGCTGGGGTGGAACGTGCGCACTGTCGTCGTCTCAGCTGAGTCGGCCAGCGCGGTGTCCAGGCGGCCAAGCGGTTTGGCACAGCATTTCCTAATTCTGTCTGCTCCTTCCCGCTACTGGAAAGTGCAGCGAGGGAAGGTGCCCGTAACCGAGCCACTTCTTGTGTAAGCATTTCTGATTCTTTTTAAGACACCAGTTTGAAAAACCAGTAAAGAAACTTGGTATGTACTCAACTTCGGGGTTTGTACCGGTGTGGAAATGGAAGCGAAGCCAGGAGCAGAGACACGCAGACGGCCCCGGCCCCCACGCTGACCCACGGTTCCAGAGTCACTCTGTGTGTTCATGCCAACGCTAACGCCTGCCCTGCCCTGTAAGTGCCTGCTGGCCTCACGCTACATGTCCGCGCAGTGGGTGAGCTGTGGCGGGATGGCCACGGCCACCGGCTCTGTAAGGAGCGGCCTGCTGTGTGGGTGGGACGTGCCACCAACTTTATATGTGGATTGTCCTGGCGCCTTCCCCCTTTTTTGTATTCCGAGATGATGCAATTCTGAGTGAGCAAGACTGCGCCCCGTACCCTCCTCCTCCTGGGCACCAGGGCCTGCAGTGTTCCGGTTGTTTGTGTTTTTATCACAGGGCGAGAGCAGTGGGGGGGACAGAGCCAGTGAGAGGGAAAGTGAGAAATCACCCTCTGGGGGATGGCCATCGCACAGTTCCTTCTCCATTCTCCTCTTGGGATTTTGGATGTGCACACGCCCATGTCCGGTGTGACTTTCAAGCCACCAGGTCTGGAACTTGAACTGTGGTCGGCCACGTGGGAGTCCAGTGCCTTAACCACCACACAGCTCCCTGGCTCCGGAGCCTACATTTTTAATAGAAATGACCCTGCACCTCTAACACAGGCAATAGCTACAACTATAAGCGTGGGAGAACAAAATGTCTCCATGTCCCACCCTTTGCTAATGCTTTCCATGGAAACATCTGGGTCCCTTTTCACTTCTGTTGTTTCTGAGAAAGCTGAGTGAGAGGGTCTTCTAGGGCTGTCAGGTCAGTGGCAGCTTCTGCGGGCTCACGGCGGGGTGTACAATCCCCAGCTCTTTACTTCCCACACACTGGGGTGTGCTGTGCCAGGCGTGTGGCAAGGAGTGGGGGCCGGCAGTGCGTCAGCCGGGAGGAACCCGCCGTTCCCTTTGTCCGTTACCCAAACAGCTTCTTCTTTGCAGCTCAGAGCAGAATTCTTTGAAATGCACATACTTCGGAAATAATTTTGAAATTGACCAGGACCTACTGGTGATTTCTTGAGAGATAAAAAAAACTTTTTTGAAGTTTATTTATTTACTCCGGGGGAGAGAGAGGCACCCTGACAGGCCATTACCCTGCCGTACACCCCAGCCGGGGTCCTGGCCTGCGTGCACCAGCGTGTACAGGAGACCTCGGGAAGTGACTCCAGGACCTTCTAACGTAACTTCAGCGTCGCGGAGAGGTGCCTCACCACGCCTGGGCACGGGCGTCAGATCCCAGATGAGCCCACTCTGGAGAGCACTGCGGGATGAAGCCCAGGGCGACGGTCGCTCCAGGTCCATTCTCATTTTGTCTGCTCCACGCCCCTGGGGCAGCGCCTCCTAACAGGGCCCACCGCAGGCCAGACAGCAGGCCCTGCTGCCCACAGCGAAGGCCCTCGGACCCCTCATCCGTGAGGGCTAAGCTGGGCGGTCCCGTGTGCAGTGGCTGTGGGAGACCGGGAGAGACCGTGTGCACAGCACTGAGGACAGATGAGATTAGTCATGTGAGCTGGAACTATCGGTGTTAATGGATATATTTAAGTTTCCCTGATTTAAGGGAAGAATCAGCAGTTGAACTGAGAAAGTGTCTCATGATCCCAGGACGCAAGTGGCTAGGGCAAGGTCGACTTCTGGGAGTTAAACCTTGACATGGAAACCGACGTGGGTCAGATCAGCTCCGAAACCGGCACAGGTGACCGGGGCTGCTCTGGTCAGCGGACTGCTTGAAGGGGCTGGCGGCGGGACGCCATCGATGCTCAGAGCATGCCCGACAGCCTAGAGAGTGTCCCGGGCGGACTCCCAGCGCCCTTCTCCAACCGCCTGCCTCAAGTGGGTCCAATTTTCCCTTTCCCCCGGCCTTGGACTGGACCCTTGGGTGGGCTGGGATTCTCGCGCTGGCTGAAGCTGGCGCGGCGTCCTAGCACCCAACGAAGCGCATGTCACGGGGACGGCGTTTCCCACTGGCCCTGGAGTAGTATGTCCTCAAACGCACACACAAGCGTTTCCCGCCCTGGCTCTGTGCTGGTGCACGTGTTTGCTAACTTACCACAACTTCTCCAAACTCACGCAAAGCCAGAGCCCTTACACTGGCTGCTTGCACGCCGCGGACTTTCTGTCTCCTCTTCTCTGCATCCCACGGTGTGGACAGTGCTTCCTGCCCGGGACTGCCGGAGGGAGCCTTCTCTCCTGAACTGCTATTTCTTCGTATAGTTAAAATCACAGCCAAAATGGGTTCACCTGACTCCTTTAACTGGCTAAATATTTCACTTATTTACTTTTTAGGGACGGGCAAATTATTTGTTCGCCGTGGCTACTTTACTAAAATACTTAAGTTGTATTTGTTTGGTAGAGTAAGTGGAAATTTTCGTATTTTCCTTTCAAGCGTATTTAGCGCAGGAGTAGCTAATGTCACAGTGGAATTCGGATGGGCTTTGGAGTGAGAGTAGCTACGGCTTAGCTTTGGCCACACCTGCTCTGAGCCACGCGCTGCGCCAGGACCTGGCACGTTGTGTCCCGTCCCGACCGAGCTCCCAGGTACACGTCGCGAGGGGCTCCGGAGCTTCCCGCCCAGTGAGCAGCGGAGCCGAGACCTGCCTCCCGGCCCCGGCACAGATGACCCCGGGCCCCGCACTAGGGCCTGGCTTCGCACGTCAAGCCTCTCACTCTGCCTTTTCTTTTTCAATCAGGGTAAAACTGCTTCTTGGTAAATCGTCATTTTCTTCAGGTATTCCCAGGGTTTATCGCACTCAGAAGCACCCCGTGGTGTGATCTCTCGCTTTGAAAGGTGTGCGTTTTTCCCCGTAGGAGGGTTACTCGCATGGTCTTAGTCCTACAAACCGTGTGATTGTTTGCTGAAGCCCCGCTACTCAGACTCCGACTCAGAGTCCTGACCTAAGTGGCACCTCGTCGCCGTCTGAAACTGAGGGGGCGGAGGTGGACAGGGCGGTGTAAGGCACAGTCAAGAAGGAGGTCGCGGAGGAAGTAACCTTCGCTGAGACGGTGGGTGAGGATGGGGCGGAAGGGGGTCCCGACGGCGAGGGAGAGCCCTGTGCTGGAGGAGCTGCGAGCTGGAGGCGGCCTCTACCCTGAGAGGAGGTGAGTTCTGGGCGGCGGTGACACGCAGGTGACATCTGCAGTGTCCTCTAGTTGACTTGACAAACACATGGAGCGAGGCCGGAGACCACAAACGGGGGTCTTGGGGCTGACCCAAGTGAAGGCCGGTGGGCCGGCCAGGAGTGGTGCAGGGCGGGGGCGACAGCCCTGAGAGTTATATCAGGGCCGAGCCTGCTCCACTAGGGGGGACAGGCGGGGGAGGGGTCTGTGGGAACGGCTGGCTTCCAGGTGGGGGTGGGCAGCTGTGCTGCCCCCGTGAAGTCTGGGCAGACCTGGCAGGCTGAGGTTGTGGGCAAGAGTGAGATGTGGCCTCATGTGGCTGGAGGTGTGCGCGTGGTCAAGACTCCTCTGGGCCTCAGGGGAGAGGGGCTCCTGGAGGAGGCAGAGTCTGTCCTGGCTGGCAGGCTGTGTAGACAGAGCACCCTGGGTGTGGATGGAAGGCTCAGGACAAGAGCCTCAGGCTCAGAGTGGGGTTGGAGCAACAGGGACACAGAGAGGAGGCGGGTGCCTGCCCACGACGGAGACGAGAGAGCGTCCAGATGGGCTGGCTGGTCACAGGAGTGCAGGAAGGGAGTCTGGGAGGGAGTGCAGCCGGCACGCACACGTGCTTGGCATGAGCTGGAGCCACTGGGTTTGGGACTCGCGCTGTGGTCAGCTGTATGGGAGTCCATCGATGTAACCATTGCGCCATCTGCTGGTCCCAAGATTCCTTTTCACTATGTGCCAATAAGTCAGTTCTTAGAGAACTTCTTGCTTTAGTCATCCTTCCCTTTCAGCTAATCAGAAAAACCTTGGCCTTTAAAAATGCTTAGGAACTTTCCAGACCAGCAGTTGGCATAATGGCTATGTCGTTGGACTCCCATGTAGTCGACTGCAGTTCAAGTCCTGGACCTGGTGTCTTAAACTCATGCCAGGCCGTGTGCGTGCGTGCCCAAGATCCCAAGAGGAGAATGGAGGAGAAGGGATTGCGGTGTGGCCACCCCCTTTGGGAGGTGAATTCTCGCTTTCTGTTTCTCTGTCTCTCTTTCTATCTTTCTGGTGAGCACACGAGCCCTATAGCAAAAGAAAAACAAACAAAAAACAAAAAAACAAAACCAAAAAACCTCTCCAAAAAAATGCTTAGGGGCTTTTTAAACATTCAGGCAGTTGCTTAATGAAGTGGGTCATCATGTAATTTCGTATTTACTGTAACTTGGTAGCTCGTCTGATGACACCTCCAGGGCCCTGGAGCCTATGCTGAATCAGACTGGCTTTATCAAGCAGAATGTGCTCGGCATGTCACAGCACAAGTGACAGGCTGCAAGGGTCTGGGCAGTTCTGCTTTAGAGCTCTCGGAAGTCCTGAGACACCATTTGTGAAATGGATCTGCCCTCCGGAGTTCCTGTGGAGAGTCCACATGGAGAGGGCAGGGCCTGGGGTTCCTGGGGAGAGGGAGGCCCAGCATCCTCAGGTCTAGCCACACCCCATCTTCCAGGGATCCTGCCAAGGCACAGGCATGAAATTTGGCCATTTCTGAAGTTCTGCCCACTGGTGCTCCAGGCGCCAGCAACTGCTGCTGATGTCACATGGAACGGAAGAGCCTCCCAGCTGAGCACAGCCAAGCCACGGAGCTAGGAAAGGTAACGTAATGGTTATTGCCTGAGGCTGCTGAGTTTCAGGGGACTTGCTGCACAGCAATTGCCAGCCCAGAGGCCACCTTATACCTGCATATGCATGTGTGCACGTATGTGCCAGTATCAGCAGACACTTCAGCATTTCTTGGTAAAGTGGTCACAACTGAAGCCACAGAAGGCTTTGTATGCTTAAATAATTTTATATTTTCTCAGACTTTTCTTCCCTAAGGAAACCTCATATCAAAATAGTGATCAGATAATTGAAAAGCTTCCCGGTTTTCCGTTTTTCTCTCTGCGTTGTAGACGGCTTTGAAGAATGCCTCTGAAGTCCCGGATGTTCTGAGTGAATGCGAAGTGGCTGCACTCCTCAGGATAGCCGTGAAGGGCAGCACACTCCCCCTCAGGGGCTGGTGTAATGGCTCTCTTTCTGGATGGGCCGAAGCATGTAGTAATAGAGAGAGACACAGAGAGAGGCAGGACGCATTCCCTGTGGGGTGCTTGTTAGGGATCCCTTGTTCCCTGTTTGGCCATCCTGTTGGGATTTGGAGCACACACAGAGACACAACCAGCATGTCTTTCAGGCCAGTGGGGCTGGGATTCCAACCAAAGTCAACCTGTGGGATCTTTGGACTAGGAGGTGAGTCCAGCATGCTTAATCTTAAATGAAGCATAAAGGCAGTGAGTCTGGCACGTTGTTGTAACTGCTGGAAACAGAAATATCTCGAAGGGTACAGCCGTGTACATGACTGGAGTTCTGCTGTTCATATTTCCAGGACCTAGTACTTTTCAGCGTGCCTCACATTTTGGGAGATGACTTGTCTCTCTCTCTTTTTTCTGAATAATTATTATTTAATTAATTAATTTATTTTTAATTTTGATGAGAGAGAAAGTGAGAGAGAGAGTGAGAAAGCAAGCTGCCTTGTCTGGGACTTGAACTGTAGTCAGCCATGTGGAAGTCCAACACCTTCACCACCAAGGTACCGGCTGGCCCCAAGGGGGGTGACTTGTCTCTTTGTCACATGAATTCGGATTGCTGTAAAGCAAGACCTCAGAAGTTCCAAGGCCAGCTAGTTTGATGGATAACACAGGGCAGCCCACCCACCGCCCAAGCCCTGCAAAGATAGAGACAGGCAGGGACAAGGGAACTTGATTTAGCTGTTGGGTTCATGTGGGGAGGTCCCCCACAGCATCAAATTTCTGGTCCTCAAAGCTTCTACTTGCTTGTGTGCCAAAGATCAGTGTACCTTCTCTTGTCACACTGGCTAAGATTCTGGAAATTGTGCATTTTCCTTCCTGCTGAAACAATGCCATCACAAAAGGGACTATCTCTGCCCCACGTGTGGTCATGCTACCCACTGTTGGTGGGCCTCTGTAGTGCAGCAAGGGAGAGGAGCTGATGGCCTTGTGTGTGCCAGTGCGGGGGCACCCAGCCCTCAAACCCTGGTTCTCCCGGCCTCCCTCCTCATCCCTCTGTAGGCTTCTTCCCAAGTGGCACCTCCCGTGAGACTTGACAAGCATCTTCTGTGTATGCTGATTTTGTACTTGAAATTTGACTTTAAAAAGTCACATACTGACACGACTCTGCGCAGTGTGTGTGTTTTTGAATAGAGGTGCTCAGCAATTTCCTTGGAGGAAGGAGGTATTTTCATTTTGGTTTTGTGCTGGCAACCCAAAGCGTAATAATTTTTGGAGTCCTATTTCCACTCCGGATTTAGAAGGATATTCCTGATGTTGTCTCTGTGTCTATTAAAGAATGGAAAGAAAATGTGTCCACTTGTTTTTATCCTTCCTGGCTGGGATAGTTCCTTCTCTCCATCCTTTCCTTCTTACCTCCCCTCTTTATTCCTTCTTCTTTTCCTCTCCCTTTCCTTCCTTTCTTCCTTTACCAGAAAAGCATTTAGTACCTTCATATGTGCATTTCAAAAGGTTTGTGCAAAAAATGAAATGAAAGTACAAGTTTATCTTGGTGCAAAACGTTCTTGAAATCTATGCAAAATCTTTTCATAATATCATTTCCCAATAATGTTGTGAAGTCCCCTTGTACAGTTTGTTTTGTGTTCATTACAGATATTTCTAGTCTCAGTTGTAGGAACACAAATAGAAAAACATCTGTGCTGATCACAAAGAGATGTTGTGTTTTATCAATTTTTGTATATATAGATAGGATCATATGCTTTTTAATTTTCTTTATGTTAACGTGATGTATTGCATTCACTATTTTGTGTGTTGAACCATCCTTGCATCCCTGTGATGAAACCTACTTGGTCATGGCATATAATCTTCTTAATGTGCTGTTGCATCAGTTTATTAGTATCTTGCTGAGAGTTCTTGCATCAGTACTCATCAGGGATGCTGGTCTATAGTTTTCTTTTTGGTTATGTCCTTGTTTGGTTTCGACATCAAGATGATGGGTGCTTCAAAGAATAAATTTGGGAGTTTTCCTTTCTTTTGAATCTTTAGAAATAGTTTGAGGAGAATTGGGGTAGATCTTTAAGAGTTTTGTGGAATTTAGAAGTTAAACCATCAAGCCCTGGGCTTTTCTTCTTTGGGAGACTATTACTGATTCAAACCAATGACTTGTTACTGCTCTATTCAGGCTTTCTATCTCGTTCTGATTCTCGTATGTGTACAGAAATTTGTCCACCTCATCTAGGTTTTCTAGTCTATTGGCATATAGTTGATTGTAGTATTCTTTTTTTTTTTTTTTTTTTTTGTATTTCTGGTATATCTTTTGTAACATTACCAGCTTTGTAACTGATTTTTATCAATCTGGTTTCTTTCTTTCTTTTTTAAATTTAAATTTATTTTATACATTCACTCACTATAAATCACTTAGCTTGTAAAGCGAATTTGCCCAACATGAACACACTTGATACCAGTCCGGTTGAGGATAGTATACATGTTGTCAACAGATAATAATTCATTTCTGTGTTCCATTAATGTTTTGCCTCTCTATTTTTCTCCTTAATTTCTTTTTTCATGCTCTCCCCCTTCTCTCATCCTCTTCCAACTCTGTATTCAGTAACAATAACCATTTTTCATGCTTCTATATCCTATAATCTTTCCATTTCTGTCACAGAGTATGGATGGCTGGTATATATTAAGTAGAGACATACAATGTCTCTCTTTCATTGCCTGGCTTGCTATACTCAGTAGTAAATCTTTCATACTCGTCCAATTTCTATCAAATGCCAGGATCTTGACTTTTTCATGGCTGAGTAATATTCCACAGAGTATACATGCTACACGTTTTCGATCCATTCATCTATTTGTGGACATTTGGGTTGGTTCTATGTCTTAGCAATTCTGAATAATGCTGCAATAAACATAGATGTGCAAGCACTTTTCTGACTAAGCATTCTCCTGTCCTTTGGGTAGATATCCAGGAATGGAATTGCTGGATCCTATGGTAGTTCTATTTGTAGGTCTTTGAGGAACCTCCATATTGTTCTCCATAGTGGCTGGACCAATTTACACTCCCCCCACCAGTGTAGGAGAGTTCCCTTTTCACCACAGCCCCGTCAGCACTTACCATTTTTTTTTTTTTTAATAAATCTTTGCCATTCTGGCTGGGGTTAGATGGTTTCTCATTGTGGTTTTGATCTGCATCTCCTTTATGATGAGGGATGTTGAATATTTTTTCATATGCTTTTTGGCTGTTGGTATATCTTCCTCACAGAGTTGTTTGTTCAGCTCAGTTTTTCATCTTTTAATTGGGTTGATCTTTTTTATTTACTTTCTTTCTTTCTTTCTTTCTTTCTTTCTTTCTTCTTTCTTTCTTTCTTTCTTTCTTTCTTTCTTTCTTTCTTTCTTTCTTTCTTTTTTTCTTTTTTTTTTTTTGTAAGCCGCTTAAGTTCCCTGTCTATTCTGGTTATCAGTCTCTAATCTGAGGCATAGTTTACAAAAATATTCCCCCATTTTGAGGGTCCCGTCTCAGCCCCTGTCTTCCTGTGGCCGTCTCAGGACTGGGCCGGTGTCACAGTACAGCACAGGCTGGCAGGTGGGCTGGACGAATGAGGGAGTGGTTTACGGGTGAGACTGAGAGTGAGGACAATCGGGCCTTCAGAACCCAAGACCTGTGTCCATGCTCTTACCTCCAGAGCTCACCTCTCTACACACTGGGTTCATTTAAGGGAGTTTTTTTTTTTTTTTTAAATGACCACAAGTTAATGAAATTACATTTTTTTCCCCAGAGCAAACATCCTACATTCCACTTCTACCTGGAGTGAGACTCAAAACAAATAAACACATTTCTCACTGAAAATTTGCTTTTGCAAAACCAGAGATTAAAAGTCAGGACCCCTGGGATGGTCAAGTCTGGAGGAATGAGCTTCTCTGGGCCACACAGGCACACAAACCCCCAGGCTGTTGGTGTGTAATTAGCCCGCACACCCGCAGGCCTGGGTCTTCTTGTGCCCCTTCCTGTGAGGTGCTGCTAAAGGCTCCTGGTTGAAATACATGGTCCAGGCACTGTCTCTTATCGTTCCCTTTCACAGTTCTTCACCAAATGATCTAATGTTAAAAACACATTCTAGAGGGAACCAGCAGTTAGCATAATGGCTATGTTGCTGGACTCCCACGTAGTCGACCGCAGTTTGCGTACCGGACCCGGTGGCTTAAAACTCACGCCGGGCGCGTGTGCATGCGTGCCCAAGATCCTGAGAGGAGAATGGAGGAGAAGGGATTGCGGCGTGACAATCCCCCCTGGGGGGTGATTTCTTGCTTTCTGTCTCTATGTCTCTCTCTGTCTGTCTGGCGAGCACACGCGTCCTATAGCGAAAATCTCTCAAAAAAAAAATTTAAACACATTCTAGAATGTTCTAAAGATGCAGTCAGCACGCTCTCCTTCTATGCTTGTATTAAACATCATGATTGAATTTTTTATAGAATGCTGACCCATAGGAACGTCCTTGAGTGTGGTCCTCTCCGCCAGGTGCATGGAAGGGCTGCAGTGTGACCACCTCATGAGGTGGGCCTTCCTGTTTTACAGACAAGGAAACTGACGCCTGACAAGTGGCTCCAGCTGATGGGCTGCCCAGGTTGGGTCTTAGATCTGCAGTGAGATCTCTTCAGCCCCAGGGTCCAGGTGTTTAGTCACATGTTCTATTAGTTAAATGTGCAACACTGAATATTTCTTCATGAGGGTTTAGAGAAAAAAGTAATTTAAAGAAGATCTCTCCATTTGCTGGAAGACTGCAAGCAGAGTTCTGTTCAAGGGCAGGCCAGTCAGCACCTGCTCTCTGCAGGAAAGACGGGGCTTCTTCCACACCTGCTGCCGGGGGGCACCACACGCAGCTGGAGCCCCACCCTGGGCTCTGAGTCCCCTGCCCGCCCTGCCCTGGTAGCTGCACTGACGGCTGACTCACACTGGCTGCGGGCGGACCAGCACTCGTGCTTGAGTATGATGTGGGGTCCTGCTGCCAGCACTGGCTGTACCACATGAGGTTCAATGAGGCACATCACTAGTGAAGCGCAGCGGGTAGGTGACGGCACAGCTCAGCACACATGTGACGGCCACCCACAACAGACGAGCCTCAGGGGTACCATTGCAGACTTGGTTCCTGAACTACTCCTCCTGCCCCATGAGAACTCTGGTGGCCAAAGACAGGCTTTCCGACTTTCGGAGGACCTGGAACAATCCAGAGAAGGGAGGGTGGCTGAGATGGCCTTCCGATTTCTTATATATTGTACTTATGCCCTTTGTTCTTCCATTAGGAATAAAAGACATGTAACAATTAAATAAAGATATCATGAAGTCAGGGGTTGGGCAGGAGCCCAGAGACACAGTGGGAAGGTGGACACAGGCCTGCTGAGGTGGGAGGCAACCACATTTCTCTGGGTCTCTGTTCTTGCTGCCAGAAAGGCCCTGGGCTCCCGGGCAGTGCTGACCCCGTCGGTATGCGAACCTCCTGCCCTCTCAGCCAGAGCAGGCATGCTGGGCCCTGGCCTGTGTCTCTTAGATCACAGTGTGGAAAACAGGATGCTAGCCCCTCGAGGAAGGTCCCTGGGTGGCCGTACTGTACGCAGTAACCATGTCTCCTTTAGCTGTTCCCTGTGGGACTGACTCTGGAGGCTCAGAGAAGTAGTTATGAAGCCCAGGGTGAGCCGATATGCTGCCCTCATCGCTGTGTAGGAGCTTGCTGCCACCTGAGCATAGTGGCTCTCTCTGCTATTTCAGGAAGGGAGCCTCCCCAGTGCCTGCTCAGGAGGATGTGCAGCCCAGCAGCAGAGACACATTGCACTGTCCTCCTGGTGTCCGGCAGAAGGACATGCAGCCCAGCTGCAGGAGTATAGTGCACCCACTTCCCCATTGTCCCTCAGGAGGACATGCAGTCCTGCCACAGGAGCACAGTGCACTCACCCCCTGGTGTCTGGCAGGAGGACGTGCAGCCCAGCTGCAGGAACACAGTGCATTCACATCCCCAGTGTCCCCTCAGGAGGATGTGCAGCCAGGTCACAGGAGAACAGTGCACCCACCTCCCCAGTGTCCCTCAGGGAGACATGCAGCCCAGCTGCAATAGCACAGTGCACCCACCTCCCAAGTGTCCCTCAGAAGGACGTGCAGTTGCACTGCAGGAGCCCTGTGCACCGACCTCCCAAGTGTAACTCAGGAGAATGTGCAGGCTGGCCGCAGGAGCACAATATACCCACCTCCACGGTGTCCTTTCAGGAGGATGTGCAGCCATGCTGTAGGAGTGCAGTGCACCCACGTGGCCTGCCTACTACCCCTTAGGGTGACCTCAGCTCAGCGCCTCTTTGCAAGAACCAGGACAGTAACTACCTGTGAAAGCCCTAAGGGACAGGACCCTAAGGGGTGACAAGTGCTGAGGGTCCATGTGGTGCCCTCATGCCAGGCACATTCTCATCTTACCCTCACTATTCAGGGTGAGTTCAAATTCGACCCTGGTTTAAGTAGGGCACACAGAAGGTTAACGGTGCTAGAGTCCGAATCTACATTATTTGACACCACATGTGTGTTCTTAATGACTAGATTACTGCACCTTTGTCATGACATCAGTTCTTTAAAATTTAAACTAAGATCCGTGCTACAGCTGTCTCATACCGAATGCGTTGTCATACAGAGCAGGTGGGCCTCGAAGCCGGAGGCCGGTCAGGACAGCCAGAGGTAGAGGAGCTCCTTGAACAAACAGTGAAGGAATGTGCCCGCGCGCCTGTTGTCACATAACCTCAAATGCCCTCAAGACCCAGCCAGAGGATCTGACTTGATCCAATCAAGTTAAAATTTACCCTAGAGTGCCAGGGCTTCAGAAACTGTTTAGGAATTCAAGTCCAAAACCAAAAACATAAAAAAGAATAAAAAACTAGTTCTTCTTTATATTGGACCATAGAAATATGAACATTGAAGTATGTATTTGCATGTAGGTTTCCATCTCTGGAAAATTCACCTCAGCATAAACAAACTGACTAGAATTCTTGGCCTTGACAAACTCTAAGCCCAAAGAATGAACCAAACAGCCCAAAAGAGGGCCAGCAGGTGGTGTCCTGCAGCTCGGTGCTCAAGGGATGTGATCCCGTTCGCTGGTCCACCTGCTCCTGTAGGCACGTGTCCATGGTCCGGCTGGTGGGGAGGCTGGGGGAGACTACAGTGTGAGGCCCTCTTTCTCTCCCTCTGTCTGTCTTTTACTCTAATGAAAGAAATAAACAAAAGCCACAGGCATGCCCTGTAGCCCAGAAAGTCAAGGGAAACCAGAGCCTCTTGACGGACCATGGTCTAAGTCTCAGCCCCAGTGGCTTAAAAGATTCACCAGGGGTGGGAACCAGCAGTTAGCGTAATGGCTATGTCGCTGGACTTCCACGTAGTCGACTGTGGTTCGCGTCCCAGACCCGGTGGCTTAGAACTCACGCCGGGCGCGTGTGCGTGCGTGCCCAAGATCCTGAGAGGAGAATGCAGGAGAAGGGATTGCGGTGTGGCCATCCCCCCTTGGGGGTGATTTCTCGCTTTCTGTCTCTCTTTCTGTCTCTCTGTCTCTCTCTGTCTGTCTGGCGAGCACACGCACCCTATAGCGAAAATACCTCACAAAAAAAAAAAAAAAAAAAAAAAAAGATTCACCAGGGGCCAGCAGGTGGCATGGTGGTTTAGGTGGCGAGTCTCCCACATGGCCGACTGTGGTTTGAGGCCTGGATCCGGTGGCTTGAAAAATCACACTGGGGCCATGTGCATGCCTAAAATCCCAGAAGAATATGGAGGAGAAGGGAGTGCAACATGGCCATCCTCCCTGAGGGGCGATTTCCCACTTTCCCTCTTATCTCTCTCTGGTGACCATATGTTTCCTATGGCAAAAGCAAAATGAATGAATGAATGAATGAATGAAAAAGATTCACCAGGCACATGTGCAAGCCCCAGATCCCGACAGGATGGAGAAGCAGAGGACGGGGTGTGACGTGGCCACGCCTCTTTGGGGAGTACGTCCTCCCCTCCCTCTCCGCTCTTCGGTCTCTCGCCGGCAAGTGCACACAGCTTCTGACAATTAAATATATGCATGCATGAAAGAAAACCAAGACAAAACGAGCAGTCACAAAACCAGGAAGAGCTTTCACTTTGGAGTGTGGTGGTAGGGGAGTTGCCCCTGAAGCCACCTCCTCCCTGAAGCCACCTCCAATACAGCAACCTCAGGCGGGGTCTCCTCCAAGACCGAATGTCCGTTTCAGGGTGCCCGCCTGCTCCTTGCTGTCTGCCCCACGCCCTTCCTGAGCTCTTCGGTGTTTCCAGACACAAGGCCCAGACGAACAGGGCTCCAGCCCTTCCAGTGAGGGGAGGTGGGGCCTCGGCAGGGAGGTGGAATGGGCAAGTCAGGCTGGCGTCCAGCAACTTCGGCGTGCGGGAGGCTGTCAGCTGCGGCCTACGCTCCCCCAAGTGCGTTTCGCTTTGCAGTTGTCGGCACACCTTGGAAGGAGCTGAGGCCGAATGGTGATTTACGGGGACTAGCATGACAGAGCGAGGCTCGGAGAGACTGTTTCGCTCCACTGGATCCGTAATACGCGTTTCATTTTCTCAGAAGAGCCGAGCCTTCCTCTGCACATGATAGACTACAACGACGTCAGGAGAGCGATTGCAGGTGCTCCGTCAGGAACTAACATGCACTGCAAAGTTTTCCGAATGCGTGCTCTTACAGTAGATGGCCCCTGACATGTAAATAATATCCGTTACGAGAGACCTTAATACACGACAGAAATTTGATGTTTATATTTCAGCTTTCTGGACCCAGCTGTGGGCTCATCCTGATGAGCCCCGCAAAGCCGAGTGCATGTCACTGTGGTGCCGTACGCCCTGGTCGTCTCTCCAGATCGGACACCGGGTCCAGGCCCCCCTCCTTCGCCCTCACGTGCTGACAGCCCGCCCTGGAGACGAGCACGCACCCAGTGTCGTTGCTGCTGACATGAACTGTCCGTGTGGAAGCGTGTGCACCGCGGGGCACGGCCGGGGCTGGCCAGCAGGGCCTGACAGCTCTGGACACAAGCCCAATTGCCCAGTGCCGAAACGGCAGTGGGGAGAGTCGTCAGGATGGCGGAGTCTCGGCGGATTAGCACGTCCCCGCTTAGGTCCTAAAGTATAAACCCACCCTTCTGTTGTTTTTTTTTCCTATTAGTTTTTACATTCAATCACTGCATGTCTTTAAAGCACACGAGATGAATTTTCCCAGCATGAATAGTCTGTGTATCAGCCCAGTCTATGATTTTACACATATTAGCAACAACTTTCCATTAAAAAAATGTTTATTTATTCATTCACTTATTTCAATTTGACCAGAGAGAGACACACACACAGAGAAAGGGAAAGTGGGAAATCAAGCCACCAGGTCCGGGACTCAAACCGTGGTCGGCCATGTGGGAATGTCCAGCGCCTTAACCACCACGCCACCTGCCAGCTCCCAACACCGTCCCATTTTTATGTCCATTGGATGCTTTGCTTCCTTTTCCCCTCATTCCCTCCCCACCCCACCCCCACACACTGTGCTGGGTATCGGAGAGGAACACGCTCATGCCTGTCACTAGTTCAAGGGAAAAGAAAACGCGTGACGGGCTCCCTGAAGAGCTGAATGACCCGAGTTGAATCCTCCTGTGGGGTAAAACACGGGGGACTGCCTTTGGTTGGGGCCACCTGGTGGCATGGTGGTTGAAGTGCTTCATTTCCACATGGCTGACCACAGTTCAAGTCCCATATTCAGAGGCTTAAAAAATCACATGGGGTGACGTGCATGTGCGTGTCCAGAATTCCATGAGGAGAACGGAAGAGAAGGGACTGCAGTGTGGCCGCGCCCCGGGGAGTGACTTCTCAGCTTTCCTCTCTCTCTCTCCAGTGAGCACACATGCCCTATGTCAAAACTTAAAAAAAAGAGAGAGGGAGAGAAGGAACTCCATACTGAGTCCACACTGTGGGGCAGAAGGTGGCAGACTGACTCTGGCTCATCTGATTTCCCGGTGTGGTACGCTCGATTAGTATTTAGCTTGCAGAAGCGGATCGTGGTTTTGCTCAGACTTTGCAGAAGCCTGAAGGACAGGAGGCGGTCGTGATGAGAGGGGACGTTCTGCACGGTGACTAGGGCCAGCTGAACGGCCGCAGAGAAAGCACACCCTGAAGCCAGCAAGCCCCGCTGCAGACATCGGGAAATGCTGACCGCCGTGTCGGGCAAGGCGATGGGCAGTTCTCCTGCTTCCCTCTCAGAAAAGCTCAGCACGGGACTTCGGAGATTGGTCTTGGGCTGTTAGTTGGCCGTGTTCCAGGTTGCCCACTTCCTGAAAATACCTGCCTTCACTTTCCACTAACATTTGCCTCTTGAGGGTTGGCTTTCAAGTGGGAGAAGCCAAACTTGGGTTGGTGCCAGATTCTGGAAATAGACAGTCATTACAGCTCAAATGCGAATGCCCAGCACGGTGCTGATCTGGGGGAGGAAATGTGTCACCCTGTTTTCAAAGACAAGATTTCATAGAGGAGTAATGCTTCCCGGGGTTCTGAGGGACGAGCAGAAGCTCGTGCCGAAGACACGGTGAGGAAGAACGGTGTACCAGGCAGAGCAAAGAGCATGGGCAGAGACAGCAGGGTGCTCAGGGGTGAGTGGAAACGGGAGCAGTTCCAGACCTGGGGTCCTCGCAAGCAGGCTACGGAGCTGGTCTCTGCAGTCACAAACGGCGGACATGTTTGAAAGACTGTGATGTAGAGAAGTTTTAGAAATCCAACTGTTGGCACTGGGGAGGGGAGAGTCAGAAGGGGATGGAGCTGAAAGCAGGGAGGGGCACAGAGCAGTCCGAGAGCGACAGTCTCGGCCAGCCAGCTCCCCGCACTGGGCCCTTCCCTCAGCCGAGTCAGCGAGCGGAGCAGGCAGTGCGCCCGGCGCACACTCGGCTCTCTCTGTCGTGAGCGTGGCTGTGCTCGCCCGGTCACATCGTAGTCATCAGTAGCTCCAGCCCGAGTCATTCCTGGAGGTGAGACCTGGCTTACCTGGTGTTTCTTCCTACAGTATCAAGCACAGTGCTAGGGAAATAGGCTTGAACATAATTTGTGGTTGAAAGTAAGTTCCGCTACTTCGGGAAGCTCCTCACCATGACGATAGGAAACGGGCTGCACCTGCAGGAGGCATCCTTTAAAATGTGTGCTCTGCGGAAAGCTGCCACTGCACGGGAAGTCACCAGGCACATCCAGAAACAACGGGAGACGTGAACGAAGTATGAAATCTAGAAGCTGTTAGGTTTCCGATGAGAGGCAGGGGGCAGGGAGATGCGTCTTCTCATCTCTCCACGTTGACGTTTAAAGCCAACCTCGGGGTCTCTAGACGTTTGTCTCACACATCGTCACGGACTTCCCAAACAAACAGAAACAGCGGAGGCGAGTCCAGCACAGTAACCTCCTATCCGTTCTGTGGGCCGAGAGCGTCACGCCGAGGCTGGAGCCGCCCGGCCTCTTGCCCTGGCCCTCCTCCCTGCCTCTTGCTCACGTGCCACAATTCCTCATGCAGAACATTTGCTATGAATTCAGAATGTCCAGGTCATTTTCAGAGAAGCATGAGAACACGGTGGGTCCTTCACGCCTCAGGGTGGAGGGACATGACAGCGACATGCACGTGGAAGAGTTTGCTGGGGCCTCGGAGCCTCGAGAACTCTGCCAGAGGGCCATGCGCCTCCCAGCATGCCCTGGGGCTGGTGAGCGCTCCCAGCCTCGATGCCTGTGACATCCGCGTGCCCTGGGGCTGGTGAGCGCTCCTGCCTCGATGCCTGTGACATCCACGTGCCCTGCGGCTGGTGAGCGCTCCTGCCTCAATGCCTCTGACCTCCGCGTGTAGTGATCAGTGCCAAGGCGACCGTTCTGTTCGGGCCACGGGTCCTGGTCCCTCCCAGGCCCTCCTTGCAGTGCTTCTCCCGCTGACTGGTAGGAGGCCGTTCTTCCAAGCTAGCTGAATCGGGCTGTAAAAGAACCCCTGAGGGGCCGCACCGTGGTGTGCTGTGTTTTCCCGAGAGTCCAGCCCGCTGGGAAACCGCAGCCTGTCCTGGACAGGAGCTTGGTGGCAGGGGCCCTGCTCTCCTCATGTCACATTCCAATCTTGCAACCAAATGATGGCGTCCCCTCTGGCTCCAGACCCGACTTAGGGACCTCCTGATGGGGCTGGCGAGCGCTGCGCTCGGCTGTGGGGCCCCGAGTCCCATGCCTTCCCCTGGCCTGTCTGCTCGGGCTGAGCTCTGGGTGCCCAGTGCTGCCCTCCCCTCTTCCAGCTGAGACAAATGTTGCCTGCTCGCCTTTTATCTTTGTGAACGAGGAAGCAAAATGTGATCTGCTCTTCATGAGGGAATATGTCCTTTAACAGGAAGGGGCCCAGCAGGTGGTGTCGTGGTTAAGTTGCTGGACTCCCATGTGGCTGACTGCAGTTCGAGTCCCAGATCTGGCACCTTGAGAGTCCCACTGGACGTGTGTGCGTGCCCCGAATCCCAAGAGGAGATGGAGGAGAAGGATTGGGTGTGGCCATCTCTCCTGGGGGTGATTTCTTGCTTTCTGTTTCCCTATTTCTCTGACGAGTGCACATGCGCTATAGCAAAACTCTCTCAAAACAACAACAAAATCCAAAAAAAAAACCAGGAAGAAAGTTTAACAACAGGGTGGGAAATACCTGAGAGTAGGCCTATATAATCTTTGGATTTTCAAGAGAAAAATGGTGAAATATGTCCCCACTGCGAACCTGGGCCTCGGTCTCCTCCCCTGTAAGATGGGAACAACAGCGTGTGTCCCGTGGGGTGGCCAGGAGGGGGGAATGACCTGTGTGCTTAGCACAGTTTCCCACGTGACAAGGGCTTAGGAACTGGTTGATAGACTGATAGCGTTCTCTTCAAGAGGGGCAAAAGTAAGACCAAATTCACCTCCCCTCAAAGGCCATTGTGTCATTCCAAGGCAAAAGTTTCGAACGTGTGTTTTGGTGCAATTTCCACTACTGTGTAGGCGGCCCGCAAGTCAGTAAAGCAGGGACTTGGAAAACGTGGGGTGAGGTCTGCCTGGAACCCTCTGCAGCGTGTGGAGAGGCATGATCTGCCCAAACCCGTGAAGAAAGAGGCCTGAGGGACTAACGTTAATGAAGGCACATTAGCACCAGCGTTAGGAAGCCGGGGCAGTGCAAGGATGGACTTTAAAAACTCATGTGAGAAAAGGAAGCAAACTCCGTGTCTTTAACAAGCGTTGGGTGAAGACTTCAGTAAGGCACCTGATCCCTCGCCAGGCCCCACCCCATGAGCTGGACCCCCGCCCAGGACGGGATCCCAACGCCCCATGACCTAGTTTCTGGGAGCGGTAGGCCCCGTGTGAGGGTGCTCCTGCATACCTGCAGAGTTGGGCGGTGTGGTTCATACTCTTTGGTAATTTTTTGAAACCTAGAAACATAGCGTGTGCATTTCCATGGTGTTAAAAGTTCTCTTAAACCACGATATTCATCTCAGCTAGTTGGCGTTCTCTATGGCGATGCTCTATTGTTTACTTATTTACACAAGGCGCCGATTTTTAAAGAAGTATTTATTTATTAGAGAGGGAGGTGTCCTCGTCAGGGTCTCTCTGCACCGTCCCTCCCGCAGCCTCCGGGCCACCATTGCAGGTGCACCCGCGCATTCTGGGAGGACCTGGTGTGTTCCGATGGACCCACGGTCCTTGTCCAGGCCTGCCACGCAGTGACAGCCCCACGCGCCAGCACCCTGCCACCTGTGCCCTGTGCTGGGCCATGGCAGGTGTCGATCTTGGTACGGCTTCTTTCTTGAGAACCTGAACAAGGCGTCCGCTGTCTGTGGGCTAACGGGCTGCAAGTCCTTCCCAGCTCTGCCGCTGGAGGGCTCAGGTGGCCTTTCAATCCCAGAGCAGCTCACACGTGGCTTTCCAAGACCTTCACTTCCGGGCTCTGCGGGACTTGTGTCCTTGGTCTCCTGGCAGCAGCGGGGTGGGGAGGGCCAGGCCTGCCCCTTCCTCTGCCTGGTGCAGCTCCTCAGCTTCAGCCAGTGTGGGATTGGGGCTCCGTGTGGCCAGGTCTCGCTGGTTTCCAAAGAAGCCAGAAATTCGGAATTCTGTGGAAGTCTGTCTTACATATTGGCAGCTGTCTGAACATGGAAATACACTCGCTGGGGACGACCGATGCACACCTGCCGCCTGGCCCGGCGCTGGCCCATGACTGGCACCTGGGGGTGCTCTCGGCTCCTGCTGTCCCCCGGCACCCCGCTCTGGAGCCTGGGGGCCCTCAAGCTCCTCGCTGGCCCAGGAGCCCTCAGTGTGGGGAGAGCCGTTACTTTCAGGCCTGTCCTCCAGCCTGTGGGCCCTACCAGCCCAAGGACCTGGCTCAGGGGTGGGTCAAAAGACATGGAGACCCTTCCTCTCTCCTGTCCTGTCACCTGCCTGCCCTGATGAGACTCAGGAGAGGGCGACAGGAGCAGAGGTCACTCCGAGCGCTCCTGGCCAGCCATGGTGCCGTGCAGCTGAGGATGGGAAATCAGGCGGTGTTGGAATCCGTGGTTGCACACGCCCCTACGTGGAGAAAGGCTATGACAGCTCTGGGCCAGTCGAGGGGCCCGCCTGCCGGACGGCCATGCCGAGAGGTTGCCCTGCTGTCCGGGAGCCGCTCCCCTGCCTTTCCTGGTCCCAGCACGGTGGCCAGGGCTTTCCTTGGGCCAGGGCGAGCTGAGTGGCGCTGGAACTCGACATGGCCCCGAACAGTGCAGGGCGAGGGCTTGCGTCCGGCGCTGGGGTTTCCAGCCGAGGCCGAGCCCTGAGGTCCCCGGCGTTTACCCGATGAGGTCTGCACGCTCCTCGTCCCTGCAGCTCTCTCCAGCCCGCGGCCCACCGGGCCCACCCGTGAAACTGCTCTGCAGCCCAGTGCCCAGTCCTGGGAGCAGCCCGTGGCAGGTTCCGGCGGGGGTCTGAAGGCCCCTGGGCAGGAGACAGCGCTCCGCTGTGAGCTCGGCTTAGGGAGGCTTTGCTTCCGGGGGAGAGCGGGCGGCAAGAAGTGGGGTCGGGCACCCGCTTCAGGATGGGCACCGCGAGCCCCCAGTGGGCTGAGGGGACCATGTCTGTGAAGGCCATTGCTAGACGGTGTAATGTCCCATCTCCAGGGAGAGCAGTGGGAGAGGCAGGGCCGGGCTGCTGCCTCCCCGCATGCTCCTTTGCGGCCAGTGCGTCCCTACTGCCAACCATCTGGAGCTGTCCTTGGAATAGTCACCCTTGTTGGTAGACGTGACTTTAAAATCCCTGTCAATCAAAAAAGAAGACAAAGTCCCTGTCAATCAACTACGTCACAGTCTTTTTCGTGTTTCCTCTCAGGGATTTTGTGTATGAGATCTGGAGAGAAACTGTGGGCCGGCAGGTGGCGCAGTGGGTAAGGCGCCGGGCTGCAGCAGGGCCAGCCACGGTCTGTCCCGGACCCAGCAGCCTGAAAACCACGTGTGTGTGTGTGTGTGTGTGTGTGTGTGTGTGTATGCCTAAACCCCAGGGAGAATGGAGGAGAAGGGTTTGCGGTGTGGCCATCCTCGCCGGGGGAGTGATTTCTCCCTTTCCCTCTCTCTGTCTCTCTCCAGTAGGTGCAAAACCTTAAAAAATGCAATATTACAAATATGAATTTAATGACATTAAAAAGTTATCCCCCTTTATTTATGTGTGTGTGTGTATATAAATATACATTTAAACATAAATGTAGCATTTCTTTTGAGAATATATCAGTTGTCCCAAATGAGTTAACTATGTTGAGAGCACAGATTTATTTAAGCATTTGTTTGTCAGCGTTGTTGCTTTTCTAAAATGAACAGTGTACTTGGGGTGTTGGTTCAGTATTTGCACCATGGTAAGAAAGCACGGGAAGGAGAAAAGGCTCTTCCCACGTGGAGAAAGCTGACTGGGTCGTTAGAGCTCCATCATTTGCGGTAGTTGCAGTTTTTGGCCAGCGATGTGTGGGTCGCAGGCACTGGGGCTGCCTGGGGGTTATTGCACAGAGGACCCGGGTTCTGGGTAGACGGCAGCTACACTTACAGAAAGGTTTGTCTCCTTCTGAAGCCACAGGACAACGTCTCTGTTCTCGGATATTCAGAAAATCTACCAGGACTTCCCTTTATAAGTCCCCAAATCGGTTGCATAGCGTTGGGCAAGAAAGCTTTCCAATTCCCGGGGTTTATTTTGAGAGCTCTTTTATCTACTTCATGATTCTTTTTTTTTTTTTTTTTTTGGAGAGGTTTTTGCTATAGGGCACGTGCGCTCACCAGACAGAGAGAGACATAGAGACAGAAAGCGAGAAATCACCCCCCAGGGGGGATGGTCACACCACAATCCCTTCTCCATTCTCCTCTCGGGATCTTGGGCACGCACGCACATGCGCCCGGCGTGAGTTTTAAGCCACCAGGTCCAGGACACGAACCACGGTCGACTACGTGGGAGTCCAGCGACATAGCCATTACGCTAACTGCTGGTTCCCCACTTCGTAATTCTTGAGACAATAATTCACGATCATTCCAAACCTTTGAACCTCAGTCATTTCGAAATGCCCTGTCACAGATCGTCACGTTCACTACACTTGGGGGCCTCGGTGTATTCGCAGAACCAGGTTCTAGGGGGTGGCAGAGGTCTCTGTGGGAGGTCCCTGGAGCCCTTCCCCAATGCCCGGGAAGGGCTCGCTGAGAGTGAGCTCAGAAACTGCCTGGAGGATTAAACAGACCCCTCTATAATCTAAAAGCTGAATTACTACCCTGACGAGCTTCCTTCCGGAGATGAAGTCCAGTGATGCCGTTCACCGGTTCCACTGCCCCTTGTTCTGTCTCTGCTACTTTTTTATTTACTTAGAGATTTTTCTATAGGATGTGTGCACACGCTGGAGAGACAGAGAGGCAGAAAGTGAGAAATAATCTTTATCTATATTTCTTGAGGCACATAAAGAAAAATAGAGGATTGGAATACCAGATTCCCTGAAGTACTCAGAGAACAGTGTTTTTACTTTTTACACTGTTGTCATAGGGTGTGTGCACTGGAGAGAGACAGACAGAGATAGTGAGAGGAAAATGAGAACTCACTCTCCAGTGGGGATGGCCATGCTGCAATCCCGTCTGCATTCTCTGCAGGGACGTTGGGGGTGCGCACATGGTCCAGGACTTGAACCATGGTTGGCCATGTGGGAGGCCAGTGCCGTAACAACCATGCCACCTGTTGGTCCCAGGAGAACAGTGTATATTAATAGTGAAGATAGAGGGGTTGCCCAGAATAGAGCTTGCCACATTCAGTTGATAAGAGGGTGTGAGGACTTGGAGGAGGGCCTGCAGACCAGCCTGCTAGCCGGGCGCGTACCCCTGCTGCCTGCCTGCCTGGCCTCCACAGGGCCTTCTCCAGGCCGCCCCAGGTCTGCCGCCTCCTGGGGGCTGACCGCGTGTCCTGCAGCCCGACCGCTCCCCACTGCCGAGTGGCTGCAGATGACGGCTTCCAGCGAGAGCTCCATCCAGTTCTTCCCTTCTCTCCTCCACACGACCCTCCTCGCTACCTTTGGCCAACCCTGTCCCTTTCCCCTTACAAAGGTTGAGACCTTCCTCATTACCTTTGTCAAATCCAAACTCTTTCAGAACACTGTCTTGCATCCTACTCCCTCCTGAGTAGGACACCCTTGCTTTCCCAGAGTCTGTGGGCGTGCCTGCCACTACCACTGCCACCTGCCCTGCAGCTGCAGGTCTGACCGCAGGGCCTGGGCTGGCCCTTCCTCCCGGCTCGCTGGGGGAGCCCAGACCTTCCCTGCCCTGTAGCTTTCACTTGGAGCCTCTTTCACTCCAAATAGGGCACCTAATTTCTGGTTAGCTGGCTGAACAGAGAACCTTTTTTTTTTTGGAGAGGTTTATTGCTATAGGGCACGTGCGCTCACCAGAAAGACAGAGACAGAGAGAGACAGAAAGCGAGAAATCACCCCCAGGGGGGATGGCCATGCCACAATCCCTTCTCCTCCACAATTCTCTTCTCGGGATCTTGGGCACACACGCACACGCGTCTGGCCTGAGTTTAAGCCACTGAGTCCGGGGCTCGAACTGCGGTTGACTACATGGGAATTCAGCCATGTAGCCATTACACCAACTGCTGGTGCAGAGAATCGTTTTCCTTAAACTTATTACTGAATATGTAAAAGTCCTGGTTGGCTCTCCTACAGCAGGAAGTATAGTGCACACCCTGAGTCTGCTTCTCATTTAGATGAAGAATTGCTTTATTGGAAAACACGAACCACTTCCAGGTGTGCCATGCCCCAGGCTCGGCCAAGCCAACCGCATGGGTCCTCAGCTCGGACTGCTTGTTCCTCCTCTGCTCCGCAGTGGAGGTAAGGACACGTCAATGTTTCTATCCAGGGAACAGTGAGGACATGTGATGAGCAAATGTCACAGGGTCCCCTGTCTCTCTCGGCCTTAATAAGCACCCTGCTCACCTGTGCTGTAGCGAACGGCGAGGGGAGGAGTGCGAGTGCCGGAAACTGGCCCTAGGAGGAGTTCAGGAAAACCAATGGCTAATTAAATGTCAAGTCAGAGAAGAGAGGCTATCTACATACTTATACACACACACATACTTATTTTGAATTTGCTGCTGGTTCAAATGAAGTAATGAAGAATCTAGTACGGGCAGAGCTAGCTACTCTGGTTTTGAACCAGGCACTCCTGGATATGGAGAATCAGTTTCAAATGCAATGATGACGTCTGATGGCAGTCCAGATGCCTAATGGAGTCTGAGAGCCTGTGACGCAGTGTCCTCGTTATGGGCACAATTTGTAACTGCATGTCTGGACTATGGGGTTTCTAATTTACGCGGTCGGCCCTGGATGGGGCGGACGGCGATGGAAAAAGGATTTCTCAGAGGCATGACTGGCCACATCTGAAAAGTCAGAACGGGAGTCTGGTGCCACCTCCAAGGGTGAGCTGGGGCCCGGGGTGACTACGGGCACGGGGCCCCGGGCTAGCTCCGAGTTTGCGGCTTCTCAGTAACCCCGAGACAAAGGGAGGTGTGATTAGGTCCTCGTGAGCTGGCCAGGTCAGCACAGCGGCCTCCTTTGGTAAAAAGGTCACCTGTCCTCAGTGAGCGGAACAGTCAGGCTGAGGAGTTCAAGGTCACCTGCCCACCTAGAAACCATTCTTTCAGTCCCTTTCCAGGGCTTCTTTCATTTTCCCCAATCCCATTGTAGTTTAATCATAAAAGTGGAAGATTACAAGTCGTCACCTCATTATGGAAAGTAGGAGAGTGGGGCAAGTCAGCTTCCTGTGTCCGAGGTTGAGACCTGAACGTGCAAGGAGCCCATCTGACCATGCGTGTGGCCCGACGGGGCTCAGAGGGCACCTCACTGGAGCCCACCTGACCATGCGCGTGGCCCGACGGGGATCAGAGGGCACCTCACTGGAGCCCACCTGACCATGCGCGTGGCCCGACGGGGATCAGAGGGCACCTCACTGGAGCCCACCTGACCATGCGCGTGGCCCGACGGAGCTCAGAGGACACCTCACTGGAGCCCATCTGACCATGCGCGTGGCCCGACGGAGCTCAGAGGACACCTCACTGGAGCCCATCTGACCATGCGCGTGGCCCGACGGGGCTCAGAGGGCACCTCACTGGAGCCCACCTGACCATGCGCGTGGCCCGACGGGGCTGAGAGGGCACCTCACTGGAGCCCACCTGACCATGCGCGTGGCCCGACGGGGATCAGAGGGCACCTCACTGGAGCCCACCTGACCATGCGCGTGGCCCGACGGGGATCAGAGGGCACCTCACTGGAGCCCACCTGACCATGCGCGTGGCCCGACGGGGCTGAGAGGGCACCTCACTGGAGCCCACCTGACCATGCGCGTGGCCCGACAGGGCTCAGAGGGCATCTCATTGGAGCCCACCTGACCATGCACGTGGCCCGACAGGGCTCAGAGGGCATCTCACTGAGATCCACAGGCCGCCCTGACCCCTCCCCACGGGGCCTGCCTGGCGGGGGCCCACAGCGCCTACTTCCCAGTAATGGGCGGGTCCCTCTGGCCAGGCCCCTGAGCCTTTCAAAGAAGACCCAAGGCTCCAGGTACTTTTTCTCTTTAAAGGGCTAGTGTTGGTGGGAGAAAGTTATGCAGATTTGAGGGTGGTGGGAAATGCCTAGCCTAACATCTGGCATGCTCCAGGTGTGAGTTGTTCCATAGAGCTCTGTTGAATAACAAACTCCTACTGAGCACTTTTCCCTGCTGTAGTTAGCGGGAGAAAGCACAGCTGTGACTCACTTGGCCACTAGATGGCACTGTGTACCCACCAACCAGCGCCATCCACGGCCCCGGGTTTTATTCTCTCACCTGGTCAGGACAAAGCCTCCGGAAGCTGGCCCAGGAGATTTCCAGTATGTTTTTTCTCATAAGCAAGTGTTTTCACCGGGGAGAAAGAGAGGCTCCTAAGTTATTCAGTCAGGATGTTTTCTCCTTTCTGCAATTTAGATTCAGATTCAATGTGTGTTTTCTTTTCCTTCTATCCGCCTTTCATCCTCCCAAGATGTTTTCGGCTACACAAACCAGGGTTTCTATCTTGCAGTTGATATTGGAAACAGGACCTCTTACGCGAGCCTCAGTGCAGAGGAGACGGAGGTTTGCGTGGAACTTCAGAGGGGGCGTTGGCAGGCTCCTGGAGTCCACCCTGACTGGCAAGGCTTGGTGGTCCTGGGTCGCTGCACGAGGGTCCCTGCAAACCAGCACCCTTCCTGCTCTCTGGGGCGGTGAAACTCACACTTGAATTCAGACCCCGCCTCCACGGTCTCTGCCACTGGGAGAGGATGTGGGCCTCTAGCCTCCTGTGGGTTGCAGGGACACCCCGGCTCAGCTCACTGTTTCTTGCATCCGTCTCTGCCCCATGAATGAGAACCAGCGGGTTTCCTCTGCGCCTCCCGCTGTGGGGGCTGACGTGCTTCGCCTGCCTTTGTAACAGTCCCTGTGGGTTGGGACAAACAGCCCCTGGGTCGGACCCTTGCCCAAACGCATGTGACTGACGACTTGTCCGCGTTTGCGGGTCTCACTGTGGCAACAAGGCGAGGTAGAAAGTGAGATTTTTATGACCAGAAGGAGCCTCGGAATGGGTCTGATTTGGCCCTTTTCTGGTTCTTTCCACTCTTTCTCTGACAGTCCATGGAGAATTGAAGACTTGCAAAAGGGAGGTCTTTTTGAAATTCCCAATCATGGCGGACGGCCAGCGGCATGGACGAGGACATGAGGACGGGGTAGGGAGTGAGATGCCGGCTCCCCAGTGCGGGGTCACCCCCGTGCTCCTCTGTTGGCCGCCCAGCTTCCCGAGGGCCCCCGCCGTGCTGCACCGTATCCTGACGCCGTCTGCTCTGGGGGGTGGGGGGTGTGGGGGGAGAGCACCATGATGCCTCCACAGATGAGCGCCGGGCCTGTCCCCGTCCCTGTCCCCGCCCCTGTCCCCGTCCCTGTCCCCGCCCCTGTCCCCGCCCCTGTCCCTGCCCCTGTCCCTGTGGCACACCCTGTGTTTCCAGTTTCGTTTAATCCTCTCTACTGGCTACTGGGTGCTCCCAGTGTCCTTGAGTCACTAGTGACAAAGTGGCGCCATGAGAGGTGACGTGGCTCGCACATGCTCCCAGCCTGTCACTGAAGTCCTGCTGGCGTCTGGCTGTCTTGCCTTTAACCTCTGGACTGCTCCCCAGGGCGTGGGGCTCATGCAGCCTTTAGCGGGGCCTTCCAGCCGCACCCACTGCTAGCCCGCGGTGCAGGCTTCGAACCACACAGAACTAGACCCGCATCGCCGGGAGCACTGGGGGCTCTCGCCACTTCTCTTCGCTGCTCGAGCCCTTCTCTAGCCCCGCATGCTGGCTGGGCGCTGTGCGGGCTGGAGGGCCGTCCCCTCTCTTGGCCTCGCTTCCTGAAGCCTGCAAGTTCCCCACACCAACGTTGGAATTAGACTTATTAGAACTATCTGATGGGACCAGCAGTTAGCGTAATGGCTATGTTGCTGGACTCCCACGTAGTCAACCGTGGTTTGAGTCCCGGACCCGGTGGCTTAAACTCATGCAGGGCACATGTGCGTGCGTGCCCAAGATCCCGAGAGGAGAATGGAGGAGAAGGGATTGTAGCATGGCCATCCCCCCCAGGGGGTGATTTCTCGCTTTCTGTCTCTCTGTCTGTCTGGTGAGTGTACGCGCCCTATAGCAAAAACCTCTCCAAAAAAAAAAACAAAAACAAACTATCTGATGAAGAAGAATTTCGGAACCAGCTGAAGAATGAAAGGCAACTACAACCTCCTGAGGAAGACGACTTGGGAACTGTTTCCGTGTGGATTCAGTTCGGAGCCACTCCCAGTCCCTTCGTTATCCTTCCAGAGCGGAACGTGAACATTTAGATAATTTAAAATAAAAAAAAAAAAGTGATTTGAAATTAAAAAATAAAAAAATAAAAAAGCAAAAACAAAGCCCAAACACAAACTGTCTTTCCCGTTTATGACCCTGGAACTTCAGTCTCCCCCACGTGCTGAGCTTGGCGTGTCTGCTAGGGGGGTGGGCGGCAGCCGTCTCTGCAAACCAACGCACGTGTGTAAGGGCAGGCCGCTAACACGCGTGTTTTGCAAGCTTAGCGCATGTTGACGAAGAGGGCTTGTGAGTGTCGGGAGGGGAAGGGGCTGCCGCCATGTGTAGCATAAGCTGCCGGGGAGGTGTGCCCTCCCATATCGATCGCCCGAGGGTTCCATTAGTATTGATTCGGGAAATGCCAATGGTGTTTACTGGCTGAATATTCATCACGGACGTCATCGGGAATATGTCAGCCTAGACGGAGGGGGACGCGCTGGGCTTGGTGGACGCGGACGGGCAGAGTCGAGCTGCTCGGCGTCAACTTGAACTTCCTGCCCCAGCTGTAATTGCTTCTCAGAGGCCCCCAGTCGTCAGTTAACCTTCTCTTTCCGGAAATTTCGGCATCATCTCGACTCTGTCTTATGAAACAGCAGAAAGGGAATACTCATGAGGTTGGGAGCCCGGCACAGGGACTCGGCTGCGGTTGTACCTGGGGGCTGGGCACCTGTCTGGATTTGCCCCAAGGGCCTACTCAAGCCTTTTAAATTCATATATGGCTAGCTAAGCTCAGAGTGAAGGAAGAGGCATCAAATCACACACACAAGCTCTTGGCAGGGTAAAGAACAAGAAGGAAACTTCTCCTGCATCCCCCCTCAAACGGCGGCCGGAAGCTGGACTTGGGGCATCGTTCTCACTCCTCTGGGGGCCGAGACAGCGCCGAAGCCCTGAGTGTGGAGACAGCCCGGCTCCCTGTGAAATATCAGAGCAGAAACCTGACCCGGTTCTGCAGCTCAACCTCGTGGCCCCTCTTCACCTTCCAGGCAGATTCTTCCTCTGACTATGGCCACGGTTAGTGGAGATGAACCCTGAGGCCCTTGCAGAGTAGTATGGTGTTATTAATGGAACAGAAGAACCTATCGGAGGGAGAACAGGGTCTGATATTGGACGGCTGGTTTACAACATCTTGTACCTTTTGTAACATTGGCTGAGTGCCTTATTTCTGCACTTCAGTGAGACGAGTCTCATCTAAAAATGAGACGACTCTCCTCTCACGTGGTTACTGCAGCAGCGCTGTACATAAACTCCCTGGGACACAGCATGGGTTCACACACCGAAACCCTCCCTCCTTCCTTCTCTCCCTCTGACTAATTGATCAGTCTCTTGAAGAGGCAATTAGAGTACCTGATGATGCATGGGAATGTGGTTCCTATTTATAGATCATTAATTCGTGGGTCTTTGAGAAAATCACTAATGTTGTTTTCCAAATCATTTATCTTTTCTCTATCTTAAATTATAATCTTATTTTCCCAATATGTTTGCTACATATGCTTAGTTTCTGTATTCCGACCTGCTATGAAGGGATGATGGAATTGATGATAACATTTGGGAGTATAGCACAGCTCTTCTTGCTCAACCATTTTAATATAATTCCGATATTTGTTCTATTTTGATTTATTTATTATTTATTGCCTTGATGCTTTCAAAAGGAACTCCAGGCTGTTTTCAATGAATGCCAGCAGAGAATACAGTAAAAGGGGAGAGAGACCCATGAGGATACGGAGAGGAAGAGGCAGCGGCCTCCAGGCCCGAGAGGTGGAGGCTCGCCTTCTCTTGAATGGCATGCTCTGTCGGAGTCTCCTGGCAGTGCAGGTAGCTGGGTGAAAGAAGTAGGCAGGTTTAGTGTTTCTTCTGGTTAGACAAAAAACACCTAAGTATACTTAGCACAAAAGCCAGCTTTGTCTTGACATAAATTTGAACACGGGTCTCTGGAGAGTCTAATGGAAATAACAGGTGACAGCAGCTTCTTGGAAGACTCGGAACCCATGACTGTTGGCCTCACGGGAGCAGAGAGTGTTCCATTCGAGGGCAGGGGCTCAGTGACGGCTGAGTGGAGGGATCCAGGGGCACCGTCGACCCCTTGAGACGGGCCAGACCCCTTCCAAGGTGGTGGCCAGGTGTTGGACAACCTAGACAGGCAGTGTGTGTGAGTTATCCGGACCCCCACCCGCTCCCCCTTTCCTGTTAGAGAGTGCGTGCACTTGCCAGGAAGAGACGGAGAGGGAGGGAGAGGGGGAGAGCACCCCCACCCCGAAGCATGGCCATGCCACGATCCCTCCCCCGTCGCCCTCCTGTTGAGATCTGGGGCACGCTCCAGCACCTGCCATGTTTCTCATGCCTGTGGGTCCAGGCTGGGAGTGCGAGGCTGGCCGTGTAGGACCCAGCTGCCTTAGCTACCAGGCCCCAGAGCTGGCCCCAGACGTACAAACCCAGGTTAGTGCGAGGCACTTCAGCTGGGTACACGTGGCGGAGAAGCAGACTGGAGGCACCGAGCTTCTAAATGGAAACCCACAAGCACAGCCCGTGCGGGACGAAGCCCCACTCGCTCCCACTCAGGTCAGCTGAGCTCCACGTGGTTCGACCGCAGTCGGAGCTGCCCAGCTGGGAGCACCTCGAGGTGAGGGAGACTCATGTGAGGCAGCATGGGGCCTGCTGGGTGGGCACGGCCGGGTCCTCGTCCTGGGGGGTGGGTGTAGACACAGCGGCCTCCAGGAGGACGGAGCGAGAGTGCGACTTCACAGAGAGCCAGAGGAGCTCCGTGGAGTCGCTAAGGAGGCGACAGCGCCGTGGCGCGCTCTTATTTATAGCCATAAGGTAGCCAGCCTTCTGTGTGAGGATTCCTCTTGTTATCTACGAGTGTGGAGTTTCCAATTATGCTGTAGTTTAAAAAATAGTTTTCCTGAGGGTTAATGTTTACATTTACAAATGTGTACAGTTTAACTAACAGTTTAAATGGAAATTTTAATATATTCTATGAATCGTTGCTTATTTGCATATTTTATCAATTCCCCGTCATTCCGGGTTGTGTGCAGCGCGGTAATTAGGAGCTGGATTGGAGAGGGCTGTGCATTGCTAGCCTTCATTTCAGAAAGCCGCAGTGAGTCGTGTGCCCGCCGCCGTGTCTGTGGCAGGCTGTGTCAGGACCGTGACTAGCCTGGGACTCCTAGCGGCCTCATGCGTGCGTGTGCAAGAGTGGGTGGGTCCAGAGGAACGTGCGCCGGGAGTGTGGCGGTCGCGAAGGTCCCTGGCACCTGCCTGCTGCTGTGTGAGCCTGGGGCTGTCGGCTGCTCCACCGCCCCCGCCTGGGTCCGACTCGGGCTGCAGGTGTCAGGGCGGTGGGTGGGAACTCGGACAGCAGGTCGGACAGCGCCGCGCAGGCAGCTCTGTTCACACTGAGCGTGCATCAGGGACCCGGTGGGCCCCGGATGGATGGGACGATCCACTGGGAGGAAGGCCCTGCAGACGGCACGCGGACCCTGAATCGCAGGAGGACTCCCTCCTCCCTCCTGCCTCTCTGTCCTGGCGGTGAACGTCCGTGTGGCGTGATGTTGGGAGGAGCCAGCTCGTCCTGACCACGGCGCTACCCTGCCAGCTGCGTCGGGATTCCCCTTCTAGTGCCTGCAGCCTCTCAGCCATCTTCCTGAAAGGGCTCACTCGGTGTCACTGCCGGTCCTTGGGGCAGGCCTGACCATCACAGAGTCCTTCCAACCCACAGGCGGCTGTGCTGACTGCCTGGCGCTGGGAGGCGCTGCTTAGCTCAGGACCGACCACAGACCAGTCTGCTGCGGGAACAGACAGCGCCCCTGCTGGGAGGCGTGTCTCCTGCTCACCCATCAGTCCCCTTCACGTTTGTAGGGACTGGGGAACGTTCTGGTCACCAGGGCAAAGGGAAGAGAGATGGCCAATCATTTGTTTGTTTTTAAAGGCATCTGTCTGGAAGAAGTACAAGCTACGTCTTATATCTAATTGGCCCAAACCAGTCATGTGGCCACGTCTAACTTCAGGGGGAAGAGCTGACCGTTAGTGAGCCGCGTTGGTTTCTAACACGCAGTGTGTTTACCAAGCTGAACCCGAGGTGTGAAATGATGTTTGCTAATAATTACGCTGGTACTTCACTTGTTCATCTTTCATGGGAAAATACTGATATCTAATTAGGCGAAGGTCTCGCTAGTAGAAGTACGAGTCTCTAAAGATCTAGAAACTGCAAAAAACACTGACGGTCGAGCTGCGTTTCCCCCGGCCTCGAGACTGGGTGCCGTGCTCCGCGCCTCCTGGGCCGAGTCCTGTGTGCTGCCTCCCCACGGGTGCTCGCCCCCTTCCTGTCGTCGGTGGGAAAACATTCCAGGCCTTCTGCAAAGGCCATGCTCCGGGACCGTCTTGTTCCCCAGCCCCCGGGGTGGTGAGCACGAACTACCACCCACCAGGCATCTTGGCCTTAGGGCCTCCTGTGCATGTGACTGTGAGGATTACAGACGACCTGGACGGGGCTGGGCAGTGCCTGGAGCACAGTTAGCACCGGCGTGGTAACCGCTGGCTCACTTCCTCGGCACGCCGCTGTCACCGCGGGGCTGAATTCTGTGACGAGGTCCCCTCCTGCCTGGCCGGGCAGGGGAGTGACAGGGGCTGAGCCTCACTGCTCCAGGGGTGCGCCCAGCTCAGCTTTGGGCCAGCATGTGGGTCTCACTCACTTCCCGCGGTGCCGGGGTCTGACTGCCGTGTTCCCCAGGCACGGCGCCCGTGGGTACAGGTGAGGAGAACAAGAGGCAAAGCGTGAGAGGGCCGAGCGTGGGAGCGTGGCTGCAGGGGCGGCAGCAGAGGGGACACACAGGAACCCGGGCAGGGAAGGACGTCTGGGAGCCAGCTGGACAAGGGGCTGGGGGGGCTCCAGGTGGGCAGAGGGCGGGGAGAGCGCTGGGCAGGCATCGGGCGAGGCTGCGGGCACCAGTGCCAAGGACAGGCGTCTCCGGCAGCAGCCACGGGGGCCAGAGGTGGGAGTTCCAGCAAGTGGCTGGGTAGGGTCGGGCCTTCCCCGGAGGAAAGCGTGCTGCCCTCTGGGGACCTGCCTGGTCAGGATCGTCATCTCCCTGCTCGCCCCTGCCGTCCCTGAAGGCTACTCAGAGAGAAAGGGTGGGGCGCCTCGGGGGAGAGGCAGTGGCGGTAATGGCGGAGGCCAGCTTCCACGGGCGCTTCCCAGGCCCATGGTCTTCTTTTAGGGCTATTCCTTTCTTTTTTCCATAAATAAGAAAGATGAGAGAGAGAGGAGAGAGAGAGAGGAGGGAGGGAGAGAGAGAGAGAGAGAGGGAGAGAGAGGAAGAGAGAGAGAGAGAGAGAGAGAGAGAGGAGAGAGGGAGAGAGAGAGGAAGAGAGAGAAAGAGGAAGAGAGAGAGAGGAGGGGGGAGAGAGAGGAGAGAGGGAGAGTGGGGGAGAGAGAGAGGAGAGATGGGGAGAAAGAGAGAGGAGGGAGGGGGAGAGAGGGGGGAAGAGAGAGGAAGAGAGAGAGATAGAGAGAGAGAGAAAGAGAGAGATGAGAAGAGAGGGAGAGAGAGAGAGATGAGAGAGAGAGGGAGGAGGGAGAGGGAGAGAGGGAGAGAGGGAGAGAGAAAGAGGAGAGAGAGGGAGAGAGGGAGAGAGGGAGAGAGGGAGAGAGAAACAGGAGGGAGAGGGAGAGAGGGGGAGAGGGAGAGAGAGGGAGAGGGAGAGAGAGAGGAGGGAGAGAGAGAGGAGGGAGAGAGAGGCCCACAAACCCCGACAGGGTCGCATAGTGCAGCCCCCCACACCTCAGCCAGCCTCGGTGGTGGACATGCGTGTGCCCAGCCAACTTGGAGAGGTGTCCAGACCAGCCTTGCACGTGGTCAGCCTTGCAACGTCCCGTCGCCGCTGCCCTGCTGTCTGGCCCCGTTTCTCCTTCTTGCCTTCATTATTTGGGTTTTCATGCTGTTTAAGATGCTAGTAGATGACCCGGCTCCGTCTGACGAGCTCCTGTCACGGTGTGTGCTTCGTTCTCACAGCATGGGCGTTGAGCGGGGCTTCCTGAGGAGCCAGCCATCACAGGGCCACGCTCTCTGCCATCAGCGCTCACGCCGAGGACCTAGACACTTCAGATGCACGGTGACCACTCGGGATCATCAAAGTGTTTTTGCAGGAAACTGGAAGTCAGGGAGGCCCAGTGGTGTGCAGAACATCTACAGCTCCTGGGAACAGAGGGTCCGAGCCTGGCCAGCACCATGCTCTTGTGTCCTCCTGTCCCCGGCAGCTGCAGGACAGTCCTTGCCACAGGAATGCAGGTGGGTACCCTGAACTCCCTGGTCTCCCATGTCTGTAGCCAAGTGAAGCCCCGTCAAGCAGGGCTGCGGTGCACGGTGCGCAGGGGAGAAGACATGCCTCTCGCTGCCGGCGATGCAACAGCCTCAGCTTCGGCAGTCAGGGTGGGTGTGCCGAGTGTGCGCGCCGTCTTTCCTGGTGTGTGAGCCGCGGCTTGCAGGCCCTGCCCACGCCAGCTGGGACGATGGCCCCAGCTGCCCTGCTGCTCCCCAGGCTCCTGGAGGGCGGTGTATTGCTCTCCCTCATGGAGAAGGACATGAGCCCAGGGCAAGGAAGTGGCCACTCCAGGGTCTGATTGCGGGTTTCAGTTGCTCGGGCGAGATCTGAGTCAGGCTTGTGTGATTCCCAAGCACAGGTGTCTGGTCGTCGGGGCTGGTATCTTAGCACAGAAGGGGAAAAGAAAGCGTACTATTTTCTTCCCTCTCCTCGATGTTTGCCTGAAAAAGGCTGAAGGAAGAACAGCTGCGGTGAATAACGTAGGACGCTGAGATGAGATCTAGGTTCTCTGTGGTGTGGGCTTCCGTGTGCTGACCCCCCTCACGCGGGCAGTCGTGGCGGCTGTCTGTCGTGTTACTGACCTGCCCGCCCAGACGCTCGGTCCACGCTGCTGGCCTTGTCATGCAGAATGTGCCTTACAGGGCGGGCCGGGATACCCCTCGGTGGGTCCCTTTGCTCGCGGGACATTTCTCTGACATTCTTTTTTTTTTTTGGAGAGGTTTTTGCTATAGGGTGCGTGTGCTCGCCAGACAGACAGAGAGAGACATAGAGACAGAAAGCGAGAATCACCCCCCAGGGAGGATGGTCACGCCACAATCCCTTCTCCTCCATTCTCCTCTTGGGATCTTGGGCACGCACGCACACGCGCCCGGAGTGAGTTTTAAGCCACCGGGTCCGGGACGCGAACTGCGGTCGACTATGTGGGAGTCCAGCGACATAGCCATTACGCTAACTGCTGGTTCCCATTTCTCTGACATTCTTAATCGCTCCAGGGAGGAAGGAAACAGAAACTAGAAACTGCCCAGTGGGTTTCTGTGTCCAGGAGACGCTGGAGCGGGAGAGCAGGTTTGGGGAGCAGAGCCCCCTGTGGAGGCGGCTCACGTGGGGGCCGGAGTAAGAGAACACCGACGGGTGACTGTGCAGGGTGCACGCTGGGCTCCCGGGTGTGACGGCGTTGACCCCCGCCCTGCAACGTCGGCTGTGCTGCTCTCGTTCTTCCGGTGAGGAGCAAAGGCCCCCTGTTAGTAAATTGTCCACGTGGGTTTCACCGCAGCCAGCTGTCCGGGCGCTCTGCGGCTGTCCCGCCAGGAGGCATCTGCTGTGGTCAGACTGTCCTGCCCATGTGGAATCGGAAAACCCATGTGTGGAAAGGTGGCGGTGCTAAGAGGTGGCCTTTGGCAGGTGATAAGGTCATGAGGGGGCCCGTGAGCGGGACCAGTGCCCTTCCGAACGACGTCAGTACTGCTCCTGCCAGCCACGGCAGTTGCACGGGGCAGACCCAGGTCTGCAGAGCTTGGCCGTCTCCGCAGCGGCCCACCGACTGCCACGACAGCCACCCAGGCATCAGAGCAGGCTTCGGTCATTCGTACTACAGGCCTGCGCCTTACTCTCTGTCCCTCCTTTTCCTTCATAAACATTTTCTGGGGTTGGCTGTTGTCCTAGGGGGTGAGAATAGACAAGAGGTCGAGGCTTTGCACAGGGAAGAGGCTGGGCATGGCTGCTGTTCTCTGTGGCTGCTGTGGCCTGTCTGCGGTTGGCACCCACTGCTCCGTCAATGGCCACGGCATTTCTGCTGATCTCCGGGCCAAGGGTGGGCACAGGCTGTCTCCAACAGCACTTGACCGATCTGTCGTGCCAACAGGGCTCGCTGTCTTCGGAGTGGACGTGGGGGCTGCACCAGAGGAGACCCTTGGTTCTGATCATGGGTGACACATGTGTTTCTGCCCCCCGCAGCAATGACCTGCCGTCCCCACTGAGGACCTGAGGCAGGAGCAGTCGCAAACGGGTCTCCGAGTAATACCCGCATAAGCATTTCGATGCCACCTCTGAGTCTACATGTTAAATCTGGGCAGGAAGCACTGCTTTGCACTCACCGCTAAGCTTAATGGCAAAATCAACAGCTACAGGATTGCCAGACTGTAGGTGACCCTCTCTTCTGTCCACTGCCGGCCATTTCCTGGGGCCCAACGATTTCCCCTGGAAGAGTCGCTTCTGAAATCTGACGAAGAGTTGCCCAGAAAACCCTGGAAGGCGTTTCTGGCGACATGAGCATTGCATTCCAGGCGTGTGGCAGGAGAGAGCTTACCCAGGGCGTGCACAGCCAGGAGGTCACTTAATTTTGATGGCAGCCTTGTTGGGGAGCCAGGCGGCTTTCGTTTTTGTTTTGTTTTATTCAATCTCCCCACCCCCATAGATGAGCAAGTTGAAGGCTCAGAAAAAGTAGGAGATGTGATTGGAAAATGGCAGTGCCAGGAAGCAGAGCCAATTCCTGACAAAGGAGTGGATGGGCGAGGCCTGGATCTCAGAGCCACGTAGGTTTAGGATTCTGTCCTGTCCTGTCAAGTCCCACATGTAAATCTGTGATCCATTCCAGTTTATTTTTGTATATGGTACAAGACAAGGACCCAGTGTTGTTGTTATTATTATTTTTTATTTTTGCATGTATCTGTCCAGTTTCCCCAAGACCACTTATTGGCAAGACTATTTTTTCTCCATTGTGTGTTCATGGAATCCTGTCAAAGTTCTGTTAACTATGTGCATGTGTTAGTTGGTTTCTGGGATCTCCATGCAGTTCTACTGGTTGTGTGTCTATATTTATGCCAGTACCATGCCATTCTGATTACTATAGCTTTGTAGTATATTTTGAGATCATAGAGTGTGATGCCTGTTATTTTGTTCTTTCTCAAGATTCTGTTGGCTTTTTAGAGCCTTTCGTGATTTCATGCAATTTAGGGGAATGCTCTTTCTATTTCTGTGAAAAAAAAATGCCATTGTGATTTTGATAGAGATAGCATTGGATAACTTTGGGAATGGCATGGACACTTTAACAATATTAACTCTTCCAAACCATGAATATCGGGCATCTTTTTCTAAATCTGTGTCTTCTTCATTTTAACCAATAGGTTTTAACCAAGAGTTTACTAAAAACACTGTATACAATTCCTTCACATCCTTAAAATACTTATTTCTAAGTATTTTATTCTTTTTGATGCTATTGTAGATGGGATTGTTTTCCTCATTTCATTTTCAGGTAGTTCATTGCTAGCATATCGAAACACTACTGATGGTTGTATGTTGATTTTCCATTCTGTACCTTTATTAAATTTGCGGAGTAGTTCTAACATTTTTTCCCTGTGTGTGTGTGTGTGTGTGTGTGTGTGTGTGTGTAGAATCCTTAGGGTTTTTAATATATAAGATCATGTTATGTTGTTCCTTTCCAGTTTGGATGCCTTTTTATTGATTTTGCTGACCTAATTTCCCCGGCTAGGCTAGGACTTCCAGGACTATGTTGACACTTTTTTTTCCTCCCATGTAGATCCAAGTTTCTTAGCAAAACTGTTTTCTCTGTGCCTAAAGAAATTTTTTTGCCATTTCTTAAAAGGAACATTTTATAGTTATGAATTTCCCCTGTTTCTGTTTGTCAGGGAATGTGTTTACTTCTTCACTTCTGAAGAATGATTAAATATAGCATTCTAGGTTTTATAGCTTGCTCTGTGTCTGACAAGATGTACTCTGTAATTATTTCTTGCTTTTCTATAGATAACGGCATTTTTTATCTCTGCTATCTTTCGTGGTTTCCTTTTTGTCTTTGGAGTTCTGTATTCTGAGTAGGATATGCCTTGCTACAGTGTGTGTATGTGTGTGTGTGTGTGTGTTTACTGAGCTTGGTGTTCTCTAAGCTTCCTGGATACGGAATCCATGCTTGTTACTAATGTTGCATTGTTTCCAGCCTGTACTGAAATGTGTTTTTCTTCTGTTTTCTCATCCTCTCCTGGTGTTCTAATTCTGTGTATATTGTACATTTTGAAAATTGCTCCAGGTTCTTGGATGTTCCACTGCTTTCTAAACCCTTCTTTTTCTTTACTTAGCTACTATAGACCTTTACTTAATTTTTTTTTTTTTTTTTTTTTTTTTTTTTTTTTTTGCCCCAGGATATGTATGCTAGCTGGAGAGAGAGAGAGAGAGACAGGGACAGAGAGGGAAAGTGAGAAATCATCCCCAAGGAGGGATGGCTAAGCTGCAATCCCTTCTCCTCTGTTCTCAGGCTTTTGGGTGCACACATGCACACATGTTGGGAGTGATTTTCAAGTCTCTGAGTCTAGGACTTGAACCATGATTGGCCATGTAGGAGTCCAGCACTTTAACTGCCATGCCACCTGCTGGCCCCACTATTGACCTCTTTTTAAGCTCATTGATTCTTTCTTTGGCCTTGTCTGTTGGGACTGGCCATTATTTTATATTTATTCTTTATTTTTGTAACAATGTTTTTTTTCTTTCTCCTGGTTCCTTTGGGATATTTTTAGAATTCCCATTTCTCTGGCATTTAACATATTAATCTGATCTATTTAAAATTCCTTATGTAACAATTACACCAACTATGTTGCTATGCCTGAATATGATCTCTGCAGACTTGTATATGTGGAGTTTTTGTGGGTTTCTTGTAGGAAGCATATAGTTGAGTCTTGCTTTTCTATTCAGTCTTAGATTTGCCAACAATTAATTAGAATGTTTAAACCATTTATATTTAATGTAATTATTGTTAATGTCTTTATATGACTATACCATCTTGATAGTTTTTATATTTATACCATTTTCTGCCTTATTTTGAGCAACTGAGTATTTTTTTTTTCTGATTCTAATAGGTTTTTATTTTTTCTCTGAAAGAGATGTTTGCTATAGGGCATGTGCACTTGCCAGACAGAGAGAGATAGAGAGAGTGAGAAGCCACCCTCCAAGGGGATGGCCACATCACAGCCCTTTCTCCTCCATTTTCTCAGGATTTTTGGCATGCAAACACGTATAACCGGTGTGAGTTTTAAGCCCCTGAGTCCAGGACTCAAACTGTGGTCACTACACCACTTGCTGGCCCCTCTAGTAGTTCTTGATCTTGGCTTATTACCTAGAGCTTTTGGGACAAATGGAGTGTGAGTACAGGAGAGGCCAGCCATATCTACTGTAAACATTGGGCTGCTTCCGTGTGCACAGGCTGTTTAACAGGGCCAGGCCTGTCGGTACTGCAGCCACTGGCACTTCACTCTGCTCGGTTTCCACTCCCACTGTCCCGTGCAGGCTCCTTGACCTAACCATGGGTTATGAGATGCCTTCACCTTCTAGTCTTCCCCCAATTCTTCCCTGAGAGATGCTATTGGAAGTCCCCATAAATTCAAACCATTCCACTGTTCTAAATCTCAAGCAAATCTTTCTTAACTCCAGCTTTCTTCACTGAGTGCAAGTACTTTAGTGCATCTTTAGAATGCTCACTGATCTAATCCCTCAACCTTTTCCTAACTGTATCTCCAGTCCACATGCCAGTGCTCCGATCACAGCACTGAAGACACTGTCAGCCAGCAAGCCTTGGGGTTTATGCTGTTTCCACAAAGTCCTTCCTATCAAAGTTTATCCTTTAAGTCTGGGGGTCTAGTTCTACCTCCTTCTGCAGGACTGCTATGCCACATTGTCCTCTACTAGTGTGGAGTTGTCTTCTTTCTGTGCTTCTAAAATAGAAGTTTATTGGCAGCAACTGTTTCATTCTTCTTTGATTGCCATGACCTCTGTAGTGTTTGTTCTCTTCCCAGAGCATAAGCTCACTGAGTAGGTTGGCTCTTGCTTCTTACACAGAGTTGATCTTCGGAAACGAGATGTCACTGGCTTCTAAGACCAGTAAGAGAAGCCCATGGATTGCCTCTCTACCTGCCGTCAGATCACCTGAGATGCTAGTTCAAAACCAACTCAAGGATGCTTTGCACACTTAGTGAAAGGCACTTCAGGAGGGAAGAGGTAAATAACAGGAGGCTTTATGTGTGAGACAACCCTCAGACTCTTAAGGAGCGACAAACAGTTGAAGATAGAATGCCATTACTTACTCGTTTTTCCATAGGGTGTATGTGCTTGCTGGAGAAAGACAGAGACAGAGAGAGGAAAAGTGAAAAATTACCTCCCAGAGGGATGGCCATGCACAGTCTCTTCTCAATTTACCTCTTGGGATTTTGGGCATGCACACACATGCACCCAGAATGAGTATCAAACCTCCGGATCAGAGACTCCAACCAGGGCTGTCCATGTGGGAGTCCATCACCTTAACCACCATGCCACCTGATGGCCCTAGGATGTTATTTTTCAATGAAAGGTATTTTTTCCTAAAGCTAAGTTTATTTACTCTTTGTCCTAAAGACAGGACAAAGCCAATTATTTTTTCTCATGACTGATAGTTGGATCTATCAGAGTAATTCCCAGAAGCAATACAATCACCTTTGTATTAGCGAAGACGGTTGTAAGTGATGGCAATAAAATTGGTATTATTGTCATGAATTATTTCTCAAGGGGTGCTATTCACAGGTTTAAGAAACTATGGAGTCCGGGTGCGGCGTCCTGCAGAGGAGATGGAGCTCAGTCGGCCAGCTCTGAGCTGTGCTCGCTTCCTGCTAACGCCATTCCTTCATCTCACCAACGCCCACTCAGCTCTGCTGCCCGCTGTGTCGCATGTGGTACCCGAGCGGGACCCTGGAGGGGTGGCAGTGCACACGGACCCGCCAGCCCGGCCTCCGTGGAGTGCGGCTGTTTCGGGAAGCCCCTCCCACACCGTGGGCTGTGGGGCCGCGGGCTCATGTCCGTCGGCTCAGCCTTCCTGTCAGGGACATTGCTGCTCCATCTCCTGGCTCCCGGGCCCTCTGTCAGCGGTCACCGTGGGTGGGTGTGATGTGCGGCCGGTCGTCTGTCCTGGTTCAGGGATGGTCGTGTACCTGGGCACTGGCTCCTTCCCAGGTCACAGGTCCCGGCAGGTAGGAAGAACGGTGTCCAACAAACCTCGGAACCGCCCTGCGAGGGGCCCCTGCGACTCCTCGGATCCCCCAGGTGAACACGGTGAACGAAGCTCATCCTCAGGGAACAGCCACAGCAGGACTAAGGACGCCTAGGCCACCAGGTAGGGCTCTCAGGGAGAGTGCGATCACCCGCGTGTCCACACACCCGTATGCAGAGGTACTGATAGGAGGAGGTTTGCTAGGAGGACCTGGCCCTCCACAGAGGCTCTTCCTCATGTAACCTGGAGGCCAGGGAGGCCTGGTGGTGTCCGCCCGTCCAAGCTCACAGGCTGGGACCAGAGGACCAGGGCAGCCCAGGGCCTGCAGGGGTGAGGTGAGGTGAGGCACCCCTGCTCAAGGAGGCCGGCGGAAGCAGGGGTGCCTCACCTCTTCCCTCTGCTTTTATTCTCTGCAAACCTGGGCAGCCTGAGACGCTGCGGCATGGGAGGGCGGGTTATGAGCCCTGACTCAGGCAGACCCCGACCAGGCTGTTCCCTCCAGGACAGCCAGGCCTGTGCGGGGACACCCGCGATCGACGACCACGACTCGCAGCTCATGTTTTACTGGTGTCCTGTAACTTACACTTGGTCAGCCCTGGGGCTGTGTTCGTACCCGCCTGTGGATGCCAAGGTTAGGCCAGACTCCCACACCGCACGCCACGTGACCAGTCTCCCAGGGCTGGAATTCCAGTCTGCCAGAGGAAGCTCAAGTCCCGGGTCCTGGGTTCCATCCAGGCACGTGAGTCACTGGACCCCGTCCCACACACAGAAGGTGCTCAGTCGCGTTTGCAGTGTTCCCGACCCGGTCAAATGACCACTCCAAGCCCTCTCTCCGCCGTCTCCCCCCTCAGGTTTTGGGCACACACAGGCCCCAAGTGTGTTTTTGGAGTCCCTGGGCCTGCGACTTAACCGTGCTGTCGGCCATGTGGGACCCAGTCACCTTAACTACCACGCCACTGGCGGGCCCAGCATTTGTGGGGTTTCCTAAGACAAGGTGTTGCCATCACAGGACAAAGCAGCGAGCTCTGCCCGTCGTCGTTGACACGCTGACCCGCTAGACAGGCCCTCGTTTTTGAAGCCAGTGTGGCTGTGCAGCTGTCAGGCACTCCTGTCACACACGTGTCCCCGCGTGCTCGCTGGGACCCGCCTGCGCAGTCACAGCATGCCCAGCTCCTGTCACTGAGGTCGGGGTCTGGACAACGCTTTTCAGGCTGGAGACAACTGAACCTCAGAATCATTTCTGGGCTAAAATGTAGAAACAATTGTCAAACTTCACAGTTTTAGGATGAACTACCTTCTAATTTTAAGTAAGCAATAATTTTCGAGAGTGGAAAAGGTGTCAATATTTGTAGAATATCAAGTTTGTTTCCATGGAAAATTTATAAAGCACAATTTCAAAATGTTTAATGTTTCGATAAAAAAGTTGGGTAATATACGGGCCAGGCTATGGCACGGTGGGCAAGGAGGTTGAATTCCACAGGTTAACCACACAGTTTGAGCCCCAGACCTGGTGGCTTGAAAACATGCCAGGCGTGTGTGCAGCATGCCCAAAATTCTGAAAGGAGAATCGAGAGGAAGGGGACAGGTCGCCGTACGGACATCCCCCCAGCCCTGGGGGTGAGTTCTCATTCCCTGCCTCCTCTCTCTGTGTCTGCCTTTCTGGTGAGCTCACACAGTGTAGAAAAAAACTTAAAAATAGTAACATATCCGCTTTTCTAGCCAACTCAGGACCCATGAGCAGCCCGGGCTACACCAACCTGGGCACGCTAACAGCCGCAGTGGACACCTGGAGGTGGGAATGGTGCAGGCGAGCTCCTCCACTGCACAGGTGGTTCCCAAAGCTGGCCTGGCCCTGGAGTACCCTGGGAACTGAATGATAGGAGTGTAATAGAAAAGGAAGCGGGTGACGTTGGTGAGATTCTGGTGTTTAACCTACACAAATTGTTTTCTGAAACTAAGTGGAGGTTTTATTCTTTTTTCCATGTATGTAGTACTTAAGGATTTAAGCATTTTAATAAGCTACAAGTATTATAAATGTTTTACTAAGTCACAATTATTATAAACCAGTAAGCAAGAACGCACACAGAAACGGGCTCATTATTGCTCATTATTAGCACAGCTGGGATTCCAGTTGGGGCCGCGGAGCCCACAGGGGACGTTAACCCGATGCGTGAAAGGGGCGGAGGCAGGTGCAGGGCAAGTGGGGACTCTCAGGGAGCACGGGAGAAAGTGAAGCCATTTCTGCACAACAGGGGAGACCCTAGGGCTCCGATCTGCAGGAAGCTTCCCAGGGTACTCCGGGGCCCAGCCGGGTTTGGAACCTCTTGTCGGATGGAGGAGCTTGTGTGCCCCATTTCCATCCGCCAGGTGTCCACTGAGCTTTTAGCAGCCCGGGCTGCTCAAGCGCTCTGAGATGTCACAGGAGGATTCAGGCGCCGCTGACCATAGTTGCCAATGAGCTCACTTCCTTAGAAGTGTTCTCCAAAACCCCTCCGTCACCCTGCCTCCTCTCCCGTCTTCTGCACACCCACTTGCCGAGGCCGTGTGCTCTGTTGGTAGTAGATGGGACATGCAGGGCCTGCTCTGTGCACGGCCCGCCCTGGCCACCACCAGCCTGGTCAGGAGCCTTAGACTCGTGAGACTGACCTAACAGGTAGGCCATGGTACAAGGTCGTGGCTAAGTGCAACCCTCTGCTCCCGTCAGCTCGTCAGCCTTCCCCGATGGTGTTCCTCACCCTGTTTCTGTATCTCGACTTGGTCAAGGGCCTTCTATGAAATTGCAGTTTTCTACATCCAAGCTGCGATTCCAATCTGAGAGTTTCGTAATGTGCAGGGGTAGGTCAGGCCCTGCCCTGGTCTTCAGTCCACACAAAGGGAGCAGAGTTAGCGAAAGAGCCAAGCCTCTTTGTCGGGAGTGACCTGAGCCCAGCAGAGTGGAGCAACAGGTTGGAGAGGGAAGATGGTGCCTGACACTAAAGCGCCTCCAAGACCTCTAAGGTTAAAGGTGTCCTTTAAGTCATGGGGAAGTTTTACAAAAGCAGCGATGTTTTCGAGACTTCAGCCAGCATGGACTTTGCTGGGGAAGACCTGAGGACAGAGTGGCTACCTGCAGGTGAGGGGCAGGGCAGGAGAGTGGATAGGCGTGGCCCTGGGTCAAGGGGTCACTCAGGAGGGACTTCCCCAGGCCACCCACCGGACTGTGACCACGTGAGTAGACAGGTGTGGCTGTGGGAGCTGCCAAGAGAAGTCAGGAAGGAACTAGGGTTTCCAGCTGGCTGGGCAGGCTCAGGGAGAGAGAGATGAAAGTTCTCCAGGCACGTTCCCTGCCCCGCAGCCACGGGCACCTGGGAGCCTGCTGGGAAGGCCTCATCCAGCCCCCCCCCCCCCCAGGAGCTCTTGCCCCCTCCCGGGGACAGGGCTGAGAAATCTGATTCGTGGCAAGGTCGAGAACCGTGAGGTGGGTAATGAGGATGAAAGAGACAGTCTGTGTGAGAGAAATCATGCACTTGACTGCACACTTTGGAACTGGGGATGGCCAAGAAGCGCCCGTGAGACCATGACTGCAGGGCAGGTGAGAAAATGAAATGTCCCGTTTTTAGATGGGACGGATCCAAATATGTAAGCTTTATAGATTGGCTCATTTTGCCCGAATTTTTAAAATAATTTTATTTTCTCAACTCAAATAATATAGGAAGATCAGTTAAATAAACATTTTTTGAACATTACAGTTTCTTAGCTTGTACTGCAGTGAGAAACGATATTAAAAGAAGAGAAAATAAAGTCTTTATTGCCCAAGCATAATTAAACTGGTTGGTTCAGGTGATATTGAATTTCCTTTCTGGAAAAAAAAAATGTGGAACTGAACTTTAAAAAACTACCTTTTGAGCAAACAGAGGATATTTCTTCCTGACATTTCAGAAGGATATTTATACCCAGATGCCATTACATGTTGTAATTATGTACTTGCACCTTATAATTGCACATTCTAATTACACGATCACATATGTTATGCTAATTATATAATTAGACTTAATTATAGCGATTGTGCAAATACATAGTATCAGAATCAAAACGAATGAATGAAAAACTATGGTATACATGAGAAGTACAAACTTTGTAAGGTAACCTCCAAAATTTTAGAGCACCGAATGGTTGTTTCAGATGATTTAACCGATAGGAACGTGAACTACCTCCTTTATTTACCAGTTATGTCAAACTCGAAAATTTGACGTTGTGATAAAAGTTCATGTAAACTGCACAATCACGAGGAAAGGTAAGGAGAAAGGAACAGCGAAGGAAGCAGAGGAGTGGCGGAGAGACAGAGCAGGGCCTCAGAGGGCGGTGCGGCCTGGTTCTACCCCGCTGGCGTTCTCCTGCTGTGCTCCGACCCCGCAGGTTCTGACCATCTCCGAATCCCTGGGCCTCCGTTATTAGCTGCCGCCGCTGAGATTCAGGGCAGGGGACAGTCGCTGTCACCACGGCGCTCTTGAACTGCCCCTGGCCTGGAAATCCTTAGACAGTATCTCGAAACACTGGAATGTTCATTTTCAGTACTTTCAAGTGATCTTGACCCTGGGGAAAAAAGTTCGCTAATAGTTATTCTTTTAATGTGGTGATTTGATCATTTTTGCTTATTTTTAAAGCCAAGGGCCTTAACTGACATAAAAGTGAGTATATAGGCTTTTTATTTATTTATTTTTCCCTTTCTCTCCCTACCAGGGCTGTGATTCCTCTGTGAGCAAATGATTTGTGAAAGAGGGCATATCTACCTTTAGGGCTTTTCCCAGCAACTAGCTACAAGGCACAGAGGTGGAAATGCCATTTAAAAAAAATAAAATATAATTTTAATTGCATGTTCTCCTGAAGAGTCACCAAAATGTCTGGTTTAATTTCTCGAGGGGGACTACTCTGCCCACCACAAATCCTGAGCCTGTCTTGACTGACAGAGTGGGGACTTGCAGTGGTAACCTCGCCGTAGCAGTCACTGCCTGGAAAGTAGCAGACCAACGCCTCCGTGTTTCACGTGTCCTCAGTGGGTGCCCAGGCTCACTCACACCTTCTGTCTCGTTGTCCTAGGGCGGTGACACACTCCTGCAGGCGCCAGTGTGCGCCCTGCCATGGGTCACTTTGCTGATCCAGTCCTCGACGCTGGCCTGGCCTCTGAATGTCTGCACATGGGTGTCAGTCCCAGCCTTTGTCACTGGTGGAGTGTCTGAAGCCCATGGTGTAGCCTTCGTGTCTTGTGCACAGCGTGGTAGGAGTTGAAGGGCCCAGCCTTGAGCCCTCACCCAGGAAACCCTGCAGGTCTGTGCTAAATGGAGTCCTTCCTGGAAGTGGGCTGTGGGTGGCAGTTCAAGCCCTGCATGTGGACAGCGTTGCCCTCTGTGTGTCTGGCCTGGTCTGTGTCTGGGTACTGTTGTGGTCATGGTCTTACCTGTCAGGACATACCAATTCCCGTCTTGTCGTATGCCTCGGGGCCCTCCTGGCCTCAAAGATCGTATACACACGTGACATCACATGCACTTTTCTTGCCGTAATTTAAAGTGATTAGGCCCACCTTCTAAAAAAATGCTGAAACAGGGTATGAACTGTCTGAACTGGAAGCCAAATTTCAATGATTTGGAATTTTTGCAGCATATGAGTTAGACAGTTTAAAAGGAATTGAGACCTTAGGCAATACAGATTATAAATGCTGCATTTTACAGATGTGGGGTCTGCCTCCCAGTGTTGATTAAGTGACCACCCACGGTCACCAGTGGGGAGGGGCAGAACCCACGTCGTCTGAGTTCCCACTCCGGGCTCTCTGCACCACCAGCCCGCCCCTTTGAATACTGCCCATTCATTCACATACAACATGTTTATTCAATACCTATGACTATGAAGCCCACGGAACCACAAAGATGAGTGAAATGTGCTCACTGCTCTCCAAAGCTTGTGAGTTGATGACGTAGGTAGCCCGCATTCGAACATCCCCACATGGAGGCAGAATCAGAGACATGCCAAGGCTGGGATTTTAAAAATGTGGAATGAGGCCAGGAGGGAGAAAAAGATCACAAAAGACTTTCTTTCTTTCTTTCTTTCTTTCTTTTTTTTTCTTGAGAGAGATTTTTGCTATAGGGCATGTGAGCTCACTGGAGTGACAAAGAGAGACAGAGATACAGTAAGTAAGAAATCACCCCCTGGGGGGTGGCCATGCCACAACCCCTTCTTCTCCATTCTCCTCTCAGAATTTTGGGTGTGCACATACACATGTGCCTGGCATGAGTTTAAGCAGCCAGGACTGAGACTTGAACCACAGTCGACTACATGAATGTCCAGTGATGTAGCCATTACACCATCTACTGGTTCCCCAAAAGGCTTTTTTTAGGTAAATTGTTTGAGTTTGGCCATGAAAGATGGTGGGACCCAACGTCAGCCTCAGGGACATTGCAGGAAGTGAGAGAACCCTTGCAGTGACCAGAGGAGACGGTGTTCCAACCTGATCTGAGATGTCATCAGAGAAGTTTTTGCCAAATGGTGGAAGTCTTGCTTTGAAACTTATTGATTTTAGTTTAATCTGGAGGTGAAGGGGAGCCACTTAAACTGTTGATGTTTCCTCATGATTAAAAAGAGAAATTGTAAATGGAATAACTTTTTTAGTTCTATCTCAGTCTGCCTGTTGATTGTATATAGAAATGCTATAGATTTCTGTATATTGATTTTGTATCCTGCAACTTTACTGTATTTGTGCATTACTTCCAGAAATTTTTTAACGGAAACCATTGGGTCTTCTATGTACACAATCATGTCATCTGTGAATAGAGAGAGTTTCACCTCTTCTTTTCCAATTTGGATGCCTTTAATTTTTCCTCTTTTCTGACTGCGTTGACAAGGACTCCCAGTACTATATTGAAAAGGAGAGGAGAAAGTGGGCATCCTTGTCTTGTACCCGTTTTTCATGGGAAAGCTTTCAGCTTTTCTCCATTCAGGATGATGTTTGTGATGGGTTTTTCATAGATAGCTTTTATTGTGTTGAGAAATGACCCTTGTATGCCGATTTTGCTGAGAGTCTTGATCATGAAGGGATATTGTATCTTATCAAATGCTTTTTCTGCATCAATTGATATGACCATATGGTTTTTATCTTTCTTTTTTTAAATTTTATTCATTCACTATACATCATTACAGCATAAAAATGAAATTTCCCATTCAGAATACACTGTATATTGGCTCAATCAAGCACATCAACATACGTGTTATTGTAAACAAAAATTTCCCATTTCTTGTTTCCTGTATATTTTGCCCTTTTTTTTTTTGCCATCCTTGATTCCCTATCTCTCACCCTCTGCCATGTCCCACCCTCCTCCCACACTCTCTCTGGTATCCATGGTTGCTTTCTATGCCTTTTCCCTCCAAATTTTATTGATTTGCTAATGAACTTAATTAATCTAAGTATTTCCAGTAGCAAGCACAGCTGATATATACGTATCCATGAACACGAGTCTGACTTCAGGCATAAACCTCAGTGAGTAGAATGAACACACTATAAAGCAGTACCTAGCTGGGGCTATATAGTTTACTGCAGTCATCAAATATGCATTTTTTCCTGAAACCTTTTTTTAAATTAATTAATGTACATTCATCCCCTAATCATCATCACAGCATACAAAAAGTGGTTTCCCATCCATTATACTGTATAGTGGCTTAATCATATATGTATGTTATCATCAATAATTTTCCATTTCTAGTTTCACATATATATATGTGTGTGTGTGTGTGTGTGTGTGTGTATATATACATATATATATATATATATATATATATATATATATATCCCATCAGACTAATAGCAGACCTTTCATTGGAAACAATGCGAGCGAGGAAAGATGGGAAAATACATTCAAAGTGTTAAGGGAAAAGAATTGCAACTGAGAATACTGTACCCGGCAAGATTATCTTTCATATGGGAAGAAAAGAAAAGAACATTCTCAGATTATCAAAACCTGAAAGAATTTACCAGCACCAGACCAGACCTCCAAGAAGTTTTCAAGGGAGTGCTATGTCAGGAAGATTAAATGTAGTCACACAGAAATAAAAGTTCAAAAGCTAAGAAAATGGCCAACTTAATTGTAGGGACAAGTCTGGAGTTGAATATTATATCCCAGAATTCAATTTTGAAGATCGAACCACAACACAACATAAATTAAGTACATGAGTCTGACCTGGTGTAATAATAGCATTTTGTGACTTTTGACTAAAATATTGCTGCTTTTCTTCTAGGCTTTGTTGTCTGGTTTTAAGAGTTTTGTCCTGTCTAGAGCTGTCAATAGGTTCATGTACTCACTATTTGAACAGAATACTAACCTGTTTCCAGGCTTTAAGTTTTAAGCAAATTTTCTTACCAATTCAAAACTGCTTTTCTTGAAATTACCAGCTGAACTTGCTATTGAAAGTAGTTATATTATTTAAGAAATTGTGTAATCAATAAAAAAAAGGGGGGGGGAAGGAATGGATTACAACTGTAGACACCAGAGATAGTGTGAGAAGAGGTTGGGAAAGGGCAGAGGGTCAGACATAATGCTGATTTTGTCACCAAACTGTGCGCATATATTGGGTTGTCAAAAAAGTTATGACACATTTTTGTACAGAAAAATCAGTCATGACTTTTCTTTTCTTTTTTTTTTTTTTTGCTATAGGGTGCGTGCGCTTGCCAGACAGAGAGAGACAGAGAGACAGAAAGCAGCAAATCACCCCCCCCCCCCCGGGGGGGATGGCCACACCGCAATCCCTTCTCCTCCATTCTCCTCTCGGGATCTTGGGCACACACGCACAGGCGCCTGGCGTGCGTATCTTTGACTATGGTTTTGATCAGTCTGGCTATAATGTGTCTTGGAGAAGATCTTCTTGGGTTGATTCTATTTGGAGTCCTTTGTATTTCTTGGGAATGGATCTTTGAGTGCCTCTCTAGGTTTGGAAAGTTTTCTTGCAGGATTTCATGGAATAGATTGTCAATGTCCTTATGAATCTCTTCGCCTTCTGGGATGCCAATTATCCGGATGTTTGGACATTTGATAGTATCTAGTATTTCTCGTATATTATTCTTAAATTTTTGGACAATTTTCTCGGTCTTCATGGTGGATTTTTCTAGGCCAGCAATTTTCTCTTCTATGTTTGAGATTCTATTTTCTATATGATCTAGTCTGCTTTTAATACTTTCAAGAGATATTTTGACTTCCTGTATTATACTCTTCTTCATCTCTAACAGTTCCTTTTGATTCTTTTGTAAAGTGTGTAATTCCTCTTTCAGATCTTGCAGGAATTTCCTCACCTCCCAGAACTCGTCAGCTCCTTTTTCCATTCTCTTCTGCAGTTCATTGTCTCTCTTTTCTTCCATCTCTGTTAGCTTCACCATTATGAATGTTCTAAATTCTTTATCAGACATTTCCATGACTTTCTTTGAACTGTGCGTAGATGAAGAAGAGTTATTTTTTTCCCTTGGAGAAGAGGTATTTTCTTGCTTTCCCATATTTCTTGTGGTCCTGTGGTGATTTCTAGTCATCACGTGGGTTTGTGGGCTGGAGGCTGCATTATCAGTGGAAAATCTTCATTTCTCCTGCTCCCCTGAAATCACTAGTTCTCAGTAGCCATGAAGATGTCTTCTCGGTTTTTATCTTTCTTCCTGTTAATATGGTGTATTACATTTATGGTTTTGTGTATGTTGAACCAACCTTGCATTCCTGGAATAAAGCCTACCTGATCATGATGTATAATCTTTTTTACAAGTTGTTGGATACAATTTGCTAGTATCTTGTTGAGAATCTTTACATCTATATTCATCAGAGATATTGGTCTATACTTTTCCTTCCTGGTCCTGTCCTTATCTGTTTTAAGGATAAGGGTGATAGAGGAAACATAGAATGATTTAGAGAGGGATTCACCTTTTTTGGATCTTTAGAAATAACTTGAGCAGAATGGGTGTTAACTCTTCTTTGAAAGTTTTATAGAATTCAGAGGTGAAGCCATCAGAGCCAGGGCTTTTCTTTGTTGGAAGGTTATTTATTACTGATTCAATCTCCTGGCTTGTTATGGGCCTTTTAAGACTTTCTATATCCTCCTGGCTCAATCTTGGTAGATTACATGTATTCAGGAATTTGTCCATCTCATCCAGATTGTCTTGTTTCTTGGCATATAGTTGTTTATAGTATCTTCTAATGATGTTTTGTATTTCTACTTTGTCTGTTGTTATATTGCCTGCTTCATTGCAGATTTAATTCACCTGGTTCCTTTCTCTCCTCTTCTTAGTAAGTCTCTCCTGTGGTTTATCGATTTTGTTGATCTTTTCAAAGAACCAGTTTTCACTTTCATTTATTTTCTGTGTAGTGCATTTATTTTTTATTTCATTTATTTCTGCTCATATCTTTATTATTTCCTTTCTCCTGGATTTTTTGGATTTTTTTGCTGTTGCTTTTCCAATTGTCTAAGGCATGATGTTAGGTAATCCATTTGCCTTCTTTCCATCTTCCTCTTATCTGCACTAATTGCTATGAACTGCCCTCTTATGACTGCTTTAGCAGTATCCCAAAGATTATGGGAACTCATGTCCTCATTGTCATTGGCTTCCATGAATCTTTCTACACAAGAAGAGTGGAATGGGTGACATCTCACTCCCTGACCCAAAAATATACTACAAAGCTGTGGTAATCAAAACACCATGGTACTGGCACAGAAACAGACACGTGGACCAATGGAACAGAATAGAGTCCCCAGAAATAAATTCCCAAACATACAGTCAACTGATTTTTGACAAGGGGTACCAGTCAATCCAGTGGGAAAAGGAAAACCTCTTCAGCAAATGGTGCTGGAAAAACTGGATTTCCATCTGCAGAAAGATGAATCTGAACCCCTACCTCTCACCTTTGATGAAAATCAAGTCAAGGATCTAAATCTAAGACCTCAAACTATAAAACTGCTCCTGGAAAACACTGGGGAAACTCTGGGAGACATTGGTGTAGGGAAAGACTTCTTAAATAAGACCCTCAAAGCACAGTCAATAATTCCCAAAATAGACAAGTGGGATTACATCAGACTAAGAAGTTTCTGCATGGCAAAAGACACAGTAATTAGTGTGAATTGACAGCTCTCAGAATGGGGAAATATTTTTGTAAATTATGCATCAGATAAGGGACTGATAACGAGAATACACAAGGAACTCAAACAGATGTTTGAAAAAAAGATGATCAACCCTATAAAAAGATGGGAGAATGAGTCGGAAAAAACACTCTCTAAAGATTACAACGAATAGCCAAAAGGCACATGAGAAAATGCTCAACATCCCTCATCATAAGAGAAATGCAGATCAAAACAACAACGAGTTGATCTAACCCCAGTCAGAATATCTAAGATTAAAAAAACAAAAAATGATAAGTGTTGGTGGGGGTGCGGTGAAAGGGGAACTCTCTTACACTGCTGGTGGGAATGTAAATTTGTCCAGCCAATGTGGAGAACAATTTGGAGATTCATCAAAAATGTACAAATAGAACTACCATATGATCCAGCAATCCCACTCCTTCTACCCAAAGGACAGAAGAATTCTTTATCGGAAAAGTGCTTGCACATCAATGTTTATTGCAGCCTATTCACAATTGCTAAGACATGGAACCAACCCAAATGCCCCCGAAAAGATGAATGGATTGAAAAACTGTGGCACATATACTCTATGGAATACTATTCAGCCATAAAAACAAAACAAAACAAAACAAAACAAAACAAAAAACACAAAAAACCATGACTTTTGACAGAAAGTGGAAGATTATGGAAGATTTACTGCTGAGTGAAGCAAGCCAGGCTATGAAGGAGAGACATCGTATGTCCCCACTTAATATATACTGAGTGTCCACACTCTATGACTGAAACTGATTGACCAAAGGATATACAAACACAATAAATGGGTGTAAATATCAGATATAATGTGTGTGGTCAACAGCACATCTAATTTTTAAATTTTCTACTCTTTGATTTTATCAATAGAATGGAAAAAAACCCCTCCATGTTGCATGTGGTAACCTTATCTCCTTGGGGGGTCTAAAAAGGCCTAAAAAGACAATTTGTGGTAACATCTCGTGACTTTGGGCACCTCCAGCATAGCTTGGTTGGAGCTTGCCTGCTTTGGGATTGATGCTGAGGTGAATGCAGGAAGTGAGACAGAGATAGTGCTTCCAGACCTCCCCCCATACAAGCCTTTCACTGGGCTGGAAGGGCTCTTGGGATGGCTGAGAAAATGGGCGGTAACTGGGTAATTGGAAAGAGCAGTCTAACTAGGAGTGTTTGCAGTTAAAATGGAAAGGGGGGAGGAGGTTCACTTCAGCAAAATATTGCTTGGCAGCTGGGATTCAGATTGTGTCACTGCCTTCCTCCAGTCTCCCAATGGTTTAGTTTATTGATTGCAACATATAATATTTTTATACATAAAGAATTTACTTGATCTTACACAGGATATGTGTAGCTATGTATGCATACATACATATATGTGTACATGTGAAATATATGCATTTATAAGTAGTTTCTGTGTAGAATATAAAATATATGATTCCTAATGTTTCCACGTGAGATTTGGGTGTTGAAATACAGAACAAAAAATAAACTCTCACATTAGGTATCTACAGACTTGGACATTTTGCTTTGGTGAATGCCATACATTTGAGCAAATAATTTAGTCACCTGGAACGTCAGGAAGACATGTACTAGTGTGCTTCAAGCTTTGTTCTTGAAGATGTAAAATGAGCTTTATGGTTATGCTATTGAATGCCCATTAGGTACTTGAAATGCTTACATTTGTGGAAGTTTGGGTCGTGTGATGTCATTAGGATAATAATTGATGGATATTAAATGATGAGCCAGAATCCATAGATTCACTAACTCTCCCTTATGTATGTCACAGCTTCATGGCTACGGGTGGGCACCTATCCTCCATCCAGGGCCAGTCAGATGCCATCATATCCCCTTGGCAGGAAAGACTCTGTCATTGTCACCACCATCATCATTGTCACCACCGTCAGTCTCGATGAGCTCCTACTAAGTGAAGTTTACATTTTACTGATCTTATGTGACAGGTTGAAATCAAAACATTGCAATACAAAAATATTGTATAAAATTACTTTCACACCATGTGTTTAAGATGTGTATGGAACATACATAAATTTTGTGTTTAGACCCAAGTCCCCTTCCCAACATCTCCTATTATTTATATGAAAATATACCAAAAATCAAAAATCCAAAACACTTCTATCCCCAGCATTTTGGATAAGGGATATGTAACTTGTATTTAATAACTTAACGCTCATCTGTTCCTGACAGCTTTGGGCACAGGTGTCTTATTTTCACACCCATGCCTTGGGTTCCTGGTGTGTGGAAACTTTGCCTTGCAGCTGTCAATTCCTGTAAGTTTCCCTGTGTGGGACTATTTACTCAGCAGGTGACCAGTGAAGATTTCATGAATCAATTGAACAGGGACAAATCAAAAAGACAGTGATCTCTGCTTACTGGGTCTTGAATGGACACTTATCCACCAAGTCAGCCCCAACTGTGCACAGCCATGCTTCACACTGACTGCCTGGCCTCCTCAAATGGACACACCACACTGCAATTCGGAGTGTCCTCTTAGCTTCCAGCACACGGAATCCTGACAATATCCACACTGCATTTTAAACACGTGTGTTGATTGACTGGAATCTAGATCCTGTTGTATTTAAGCTGCTGGTGAAGAGTGCGATATGCACATCTTCATCTTCACCTCACAAAGCAGACGGGTCCCTCCGTGTGGCTCTCAGGCTCTGTCTCCCCTTTGATGTTCAATAACAAAAGCATCGTCCTCTCATGGCTTCCCAGAGGGGATCTCTTTATGGTCTGGGGTTTCACCATAGGTTAGAGGATGCTTAAGGTGGCTGTCAGCTTCTCTCTGTGAACTGGCAGGATTCAGTTAGGGAAAGAGGGATGAGGACATTGTGACACAGCGTCCGTCCCCACGGTGTCCCTGAGGACTTTGAGAGAGGGGAGTGTCAGATGACAGCATGAAGGCACTGGCTTCAGAGTGGACACCAGACCACTAACCCTGAATGGAACGACTTCATACTAATGTGATGGGAGGGGGAAGGCAGGGTGCTGTAAGTCAAATTGGCCTAAATCAGCCTCCATATTTGGGTGATACAAGTAGCCAAGGCCTCTGCACCTCAGCCAATCACTGTCTGCCAACTGAGCAGACTGCAACCACAGTAGGCCAGTGCCTGCTGAGCCAGTCGGGGTGGTTTTTGCACAGCTTCCTTCTCTCTGGCTATAAGCACGACCCGCACTTGGTAGGGTGGAATGTTCTGAACCAACTGTGATGGGAGATGCTGCCAGGTCTAGAACCTCTCTCTGTTCAAATAAGCTCTGTTAAATTGAACTGGTTTTAGATTTTTCCTCAACCACAGCACTGTCTGAGCTGAGCTTCGTGTTGCTCACGTCCTAGGCAGCTCTGTCAGCATGGGCAAGCTCACCGGCTGGGACAAATCGATGCTGACTAGCACAACCACGCACCTTCACCGAAGGGGTGACTGATGGCCACCACAATCACTCAGAGGACCTCTACCACCAAGGAATGCCTTTCAGTCTTCAGGAATTTCATGTGGAACCAAAAGGGAGTAAGGATTTGGGGAAGGTAGAGAATAGGTCAAGGAAAGAAGACTGGTGCTCATTTGACGCCATTTGAGGGCAGCTGCAGAATTTCCATTTAAGAAGTCGTTTTTCGGTGTTTTAGCAGCCAGCCTGCCAAAGCACCTATGAGAGTCCTATCTATGTTACGATTCTGTGACTCTTGGCATTTGTTTTGTGAGTTTGCATCTTTGCAGACACTAATCAAAATGTTTTTCTTAATAACCCTTGGACTCTCACATTGGATCCACACATTCTCAGCTCTTAGGAACTCAGAGTAGCCTCACCGGACAGAGATCAATAATTTTATAGCCACTTCATTTCTTGTAAGTTGGCATGTCCCCTTACCTCCTTAGAAATGTTTCTTTAAAAATTGCGTATCTCCTGAGAAGTTAACTTGTTCTTATCTCATGAACTGTTTGTTATCTTACTTTAGTTCATTGGTTTATACTTATCTCATTAACTGTGGATTTTAGAATTACGACTGCTAGAAATATAAGAGTCCAGTCCTACTAAGACTATAAGGCCTGGGGGCCAGCAGATGGCATAATGGTTACATTGCTGGACTCCCACATAGTGAACATGGTTTGAGTCCCAGACCTGGTGGCTTAAAACACACTGGGCACATGTACATGCATGCCCTAAATCCCGAGAGGAGAATGGAGGAGAAGAGATTGCAGGGTGGCCATCCCCCCTGGGTGGTGATTTCCTGCTTTCTGTCTCTCTGGTGAGCACACATGCCCTATAGCAAACATCGCTCTTAAGAAAAAAAAAAAAAAGAGTATGAGACCTGTTGGTCTGCATTTCCATGTGCTTTATTTCTCACCATTTTCATGTCTTCCTTCTTCAAGAACAATAAACAAAAAATACCAAGAAAACCCCATTTATTTTGTTTCACTTACCCATGTCTAATTTTAAGGAATATATTAGCTACAACATTACTCAATACAAATTTTTTTGGAGGAAGTCAGTCAAACAAATATGAGCAAACATTTGATTCATTGGAAGATGCCAAACAGAATAAAATTATTTTGGCTATTTGAAATTGTCTTTCAATATTTGCCACCATAAAATAAAATTGAACCAGTAAGAGAAGTAAGAGATACTTTTAAACCTGATCCCATAGCAGAATGATTTGGATAGCACTGAAGTAATTCATTTACATACTTGTATTAATTTATCAAAAAGCTATTAAGGAACATTTACGCAAAAGAGGGGAGTTCAAAAAACTTGTGGAAGGCCAGCCAAGGGTGTGGTGGATAAGGCGTCTGGATTCCACAGGGTTAACCGCATCGTTTTAGTCATGGACCTGGTAGCTTGAAAAACATGCTGGGTGCATGTGCATGTGTGCCTAAAATCGTGAGAAGAGGAGGAAGTGGAGAAGTTATTGTAGTGTGACCATTCCCCATGTTATCAGCCAACTAAGTCTGGCAGCCTCTACCCACAGTCAATGAAATGACAGGCAAAGGTTGGTGAAGGCAGTTTATTTCTGTAACCAGTTATAGGGAGACAACCAGCAAAATCAGCAAACGGTCTCATAAAGCTCAACATATTCTCAGTATTTATAGGTACAAGATATGAACCCATGCAGATCATTCCTCACAACAATCAGTCAACTGCTTTCCCCTGAGTAAAGACCCTGATTCCTGTCTTACTTTAGATACCTACTCTTAGTTTCTGATCTGACCATTCCTCAGACAGAACTCTCTATGACTCAACACTTCATCAGATTGTTCTTGTTAGAGGCCTTTCTTATTTCAAAATGACTGCAGTTGCTAAACCTCAAGCTGGCCTGCTTCACCCATGGGAGGATGCTTTCTCATTTTCTGTCTCTTTCTCTTTCACTGTCAGTCTCTGGAAGTGCATGTGCCCCTCTGGCAAAATGTAAACAAAAGCTTACAGGAAAATGAAATGAAAATTTATTTTAGTGCAAAAATTTTTTGAAATCCATGCATAGATTTTTGCCTTTTTTTTTTTTTTTTCTTAGAGAGAGAGAGAAATTGAGTAAGAAATCACCTCCCAGGGAGGATGGCCACATTGCAATCCCTTCTCCTTTATCCTTCTCTTGGGATTTTGGACGCTTACGCACATTTTAAACCTCTGGGTCTGGGACTTGAATTGTAGTTGATTATGTGGGAATTCAGTGACATAATCATTATGCCATCTGCTGGACCCCAAGCATAGATTTTTTTAAAAAAGAATTATTTTATTTAACCTTATTTATTTATTTATTTTAATTTGACCAGAGGGGGACAGAGCGAGAGAGTGAGAGAGAGAGAGTGAGAAAGCAAGTCGCCAGGTCTAGGACTTGAACCACGCCAGCACCCTTAATCACCATGCCACCTGCTGGACCCCATAGATCTTTAATAATACACATTTCCACAAAATTTTTGAAGACTCTTCACATATCTAAAAACATGGCTTATATAAAAACAAAAACAAAACCAAAAAAACCAAAGTACCCAAATGCTCCTTCTCTAAACTTTTAAACACCTTAAACCAGCTGACCAGAGATGATCACATTCAACTCCCTTATTTCCTTTGGTAGTTTCATTTTCATTTCTATATAATATGCCTTGATGGATATTCCTTGCTTAATTAATTGATCAGTTAATAATCAATTGATTTTCTGTCATAGTAGGTGCAAATTTAGCCTCCACTTATCCTTTACTTCATCCCTCTTGTCTTTAAAATAACAGCATTTTGCCTAAATCAGGATGTACTCATTGATATTATGTAAAGATTATTTACTGCAAGACTGAATTATGTATTAAAATTGTATTTCTTGGGACCAGCAGATGGCATAATGGTTACATCACTGGACTCCCACATAGTCAACTGCAGTTGGAGTCCCGGACCCAGTGGCTTACAACTCATGCTAGGCACGTGTGTGTGTGTGTGTCCAAAATCCTGAGAGGAGAATGGAGGAGAAGGGGTTGCAGCATGACCAACCCCTCTGAGGGGTAATTTCTCACTTTCTGTCTCTCTGTCTCTCTGGTGAATGCATGTGCCCTATAGCAAAAAGCTCTCTTAAAAATTGCATTTCTTTTTTCTGCATTGCATTTTGATTTCCTTGGGGTTTATTGTTATTATTATTACTATTATTATTATTATTATTTACTCGGATGATTTGTTTGCCATAGAATTTTTTTTTTTAAACTCCAGTATGTTATCTGGAAATTTTCTTTCTCATATCACCTATTCCTCCACTCTTCTCCAATATTAGCTGACTACTATCTAGGTTGCAACGCAAATGATTTTATAGATTTCTTTTCAAAAATTAACAGGGCTTATGCCTCTTGATATATCAATTTTGTTTTTCCTTTTCTTTGGTTTCTGTAGTTCATCCTCTTGACTCCTCTAAGAAATACTACACAGAAGTTTTGGGATTATTGTGGCCAATGATGTCTTTTTCTGATATGAAACTTGACTGATACTTTGGCTAGGTATAAAATTATAAGAAAAAGAAAGCATTTCTTTAGAATTCTGTAAATATCCTTTATTATCTTTTCCTTTCAGCATTGTGGTTGATATATTTAATTCTTATTCCTTTGTGTATAGTTTTGCATTCTTTTTGGAAGCATTTAGATTTTTCTTTTTATCTGTAGTCTGCTAAAATTCCACATAAATATGCTTTGTTATATCGTGTCTTCCATTGGGTGGGTATATAACAGATGTAACAGCCCTTTTAATTTTATTATTTAATTTTATTTATTTTTAGGAAACTTGCTGAAGAGAGACAGAGAGAGGGAAAGTCAGAAATCACCCCCTAGGGAGGATAGCAACACTGTAATTCTTCCTCCTCCATTCTCCTCTCAGGATTTTGGACATATACGTACATGCACTTGGCATGATTTTCAGCTACCAGGTCTGGGACTCAAGCTGCAGTCAGCCATGTGGGAGTCCAGTGCCTTGACTTTATGTCACCCCTTGGGCACATGACAGGCCTCTTAGATGAGAGACTCATATCTTTAAGTTCCATAAAATTCTTGTTACTTTTTCTTAATTTCATTTATTTATTTAAAATGATTTAAAAATTAATTTTATACATTTACTCACTGTACATCAACACAGCTTGTAAAATAAATGTTGCCAACATGAACACCCATACCCTTTTTTTGAACTCTTTTTCCTGAAACTCTATTATTTATTTATTTATTATTATTTTTTTGAGAGGTTTTCGCTATAGGGCCCATGTGCTTGCCAGAAAGACAGAGAGAGACAGAGAGACAGAATGCGAGAAATCACCCTTCGGGGGGATGACCACGCTGCAATCCCTTCTCCTCCATTCTCCTCTCGGGATCTTGGGCATGTATGCACATGCACCTGGTGTGAGTTTAAGTCACCAGGTCCAGCACTGGAACCGCGATCAACTACATGGGAGTCCAGCGACATAGCCATTATGTTTCATCTCTTTGAAGTATATAATGTTGATTTGAATAGTAATCAGAGCTTTTTTGTTTTGTTTTGTTTGTTTTCTTCTCATTGAGGCATAATCTGTGTTCACATTCTTCTTTTTATTTAAGTTCATGTTTGTGTATAATTGGCTTTCCATAAATATTTGAGGATCCTGAATTTAGTTTAGTTTATAGTTTAGGCCAGGATTAACAAACATTTTCTATAAAAGGTCAGACAGTAAATAGCTTATGCTTGTGGCTATACTGTCTCTCATATAACTTCTCAACTTTTCTGTTATAGCAAGAAATCAGCTACAAATGGTACATAAATTGGTGTGACTGTTTTCTAATAAAACTTTATTAAAAATAGGCTATAGTTTAGGTTTAGCCTGGTGGCCATAACTTTACAGCCTGCTGGCCCATATTATTGGGTCATCAGAAAAGTCATGACATACTTTTCTATCCAAAATGAGTCACAGGTTTTCCAATGACCCAATAGATAGTGATATTTAAAAAAATAGGTACTTTTTGGTACCTACATGTGCATGAATAAGGATAGTTGATTTGGGATGTTGGGGTAAGAATTCTGGTCTTTCTAGGGAATCTCCAGCTGCCGGTGCCTAGAGATCTTTCTGTTCAGCTTCTCTGCTTTTCCTTTGCAGAAACCTCTAATGCCCTGCCTGAGCATCGAACCCTACCTGTGACCTACCAGTCATAGCAGGCTGGCTCCTGATCACGTACTTAATTTCCAGGCCTCTCCATAGGAAAAGTCGGCCTGCATTACAAAAAAGTTTCTTGGATTCCTACTCCAAAACTGCAGCATTAAAATACTGGAGGGTAGAGCTCAGGCTTCTTTACTTTAAAAATCCCATAGGTGGTTCCTGAGGGCAGACAGGGTAAGAATAACAGCTCTCGGGACCAGCAGTTAGCGTAATGGTTATGTCACTGGACTCCCACATAGTTGGCCGCGGTTCGAGTCCCGGACCCAGTGGCTTAAACTCAGGCCGGGCGCATGTGCGTGCACGCCCAAGATCCCGAGAGAAGAATGGAGGAGAAGGGATTGCGGTGTGGCCATCCCCCTGGGGGGTGATTTCTCGCTTTCTGTCTCTCTGTCTCTCTCTGTCTGTCTGGCGAGCACACACGCCCTATAGCAAAAACCTCTCAAAAAAAAAAAAAAAAAAAAAAAAAAAAAAAGAATAGCAGCTCTCTGAGAGATGGTTATTTTTCTGGGGCTTTGGGTTTACAACTCAAAAAAGATTGCCACCTTGTGGCAAAGACATGTTATTCTAATATTTAACAGATATTTAATAAAAGAAGCTATTTTCTCTAAATTGAGACATCTTTTAAAAACAAGAGAGAAAATTTACTACAGGGCATGGAAACTGCCTCTCTTCACCACTCATTTAGGTGAGGTGCTCGCCAGGTTGAATGATAAGAGTAAGTCAGAGTTACCATTGACTTTCAGCTTCAGGATCAGACTTATCAGAGCTGTAATCCCAAGGTCAAGAAAGTAACATGGACTCACCATTGCCAGGTGGCTGTGACCTGCAAGGTAGATTGATTATACAAAGCCATGGCGTGCAAGAGAGGCTCTCTGGGTTCAAACTGCTTCCCACGCCAGCCCTGTCAGACCTCTGTTTTCCCATCTAAGACCCCAGGCAAGCTGACTTCACAGTGACATTGCATGGATTTTTATGCTCCAAATACAACAATTTCTGACCAACTCAGACTAGACCTTCTGCCTACAACCCCCTTCCCCATGTCTGTCCCAGCCCCCCCAAACCTGATAAACCCTCTCCTTTCACTCCTCCCTTTCAGACACTAGGGAGACTCTATTATAGTTTAATGAATCAAGCGTCATCCCTGGCCCACTTTGCGCATGGCAGGAAGTAGGAAGGTCCTGCCACTGCAGAGCCTGCCACCCAAGGGAATGACCGAAGAGTGAAACTGGGGTCCAGATGCCACTCCGTGCAGTACTCGGTACCACCGAGCATAGAGACATCCTTTGCCTGCCCTTCGTCGGCGTCTCCTCTGTAAAAGTTACACCACATCCAAACCTCGGTGGCCGGAGGTCTGGGAGCAGAGATTGCAGCCCCATCTTGTCCCTGCAATGCGGAAAGGTAGAACAGAATGAGCTGACCATGGCGACACCTGGCTGGGGAGTGGACACAGAGATCCCAGCAGAAAGGCCCTTGGAGGCTGCGTTGTAGGTAGAAACGGCAGCGAGACAGAGACCTGACTTATAACGGAGGGAGAACTCACCTGACCTTCAGGCACCGGATGTCTCCTGCACGTGAAGATTGTATTTCTTTCCCAGGATTTTTATGAGGACTAGATGACCTCGACTCAAAATGCATAGAATGTCTACACTTCTTAAAATGTATTAGAGGCCTTAATCATAGAAATAATATTAATCTAACATAACACAATACATGCTCTATTATCAAATTACAAACGAAGACCAGGTATTACTGGGATAACCAGCTAAGGGCTCGCTGTGCTTCCCAGCGGATTTCAGCTTTTCTCTTCTACATTTCTGGTAAATGTAGCAGTAGCATTTTCTTGTCACTAATTACTCTGCTTTGTAAAAGTTGGTGTTCTCTTACAGCTGGCCTCTTCAATGCAAGTGACTTTGCTTGTTTCTAAGAACTGTCATTTTGCAAATCAAGTGACGTATTTTAAACAATGCTATAAAACCACTTTAAAGCAGATGTACTTATTAATGTCCTCAAATGCCCAGGTATATTTTATATATACTATTACTTATAGTTGTTGTCGATTGGAAGACCATTGTGTCAAAGGAAAATGAAAAAGCACAAGACGAGATCTCTCTCTGAAAATACTGGTGTTGCTTCTCTGTCATGTGTTATCTGGGAGAAAGTATTTTCTGCTGTATGGTGAGGCCTAGGACTGTATTTAAAACTTCAAATACAGACCCCTCGGAAGGCCTGTGTAGTCTATAATCACTGTCACTGCCTGTGTGGCCCAGAAGAGCTAGTATTATTGAGAAAGACCAGATGGAGCAGAAGCTTGGTTCTCCCGGGTCTCAGGTTTGGAATCAAGACTTCATTCAGCAAGGTTTCTTTTTCTTTTTCTTTTTCTTTTTTTCCCCCTTAATTTGCCAGAGAAAAACAGAGAGACAGAGGGAGAGGAAGACAGCACCCCTAGTGGGGCGTGGTCACACACAGTCCCTTCTGCTCCATCTCTCCCTCCCGTTAGGACTTTGAGCAAGCACACACATGCCTGCCATGTTTTCAAGCCACTGGATCTAGGGCTCAAACCACGCGGTTGTTCTTGTGGGATCCACTTCTCTAATCACCAGGCCATGGACTAGCCCAACAAGATTTATTTATTTATTTACTGTCCCGGCCCGCGGGACAGTCGAACAGGTTCCCTGGGGGAGGGAGTGAGAGATGGGACAAACACGCACACACACACTACGAGATGCTGATCAAGTCGTCTTCTGCCGTCTACTTCTTTATTCAGGAAAAATGGCGAGTTATATACAACTGGTGGGCACCAATTGGTTGCCCGAAATGCAAATGAGATAGAACAGCATGAACCAGTCGTTGATGTGGGCGGATCTCTCCTGTTGCCTAGAAACCCAACCACTTCCGGAGAGAATGGTTGGTCACATGATTTCTGAGAAACAGTTTGCTCAGTGAGGAAGTGAAGCCTAATGGTTTCCAAGATGGTGGATAGCTCAAGATGGCTTCCGTATGCAGTGCCCTCCACAATTTACTTTTGTAGAGGTTTTTGACTTAGGGTGTGTGAGCTTGCCAGGGTGAGAGAGAGAGAGAGAGAGACAGAGAGAGAGAAACAGAGACAATGAGAAAGAAAGTGAGAAATCATCACCTGGGGGGATGGCCACACTGCAATCCTTTCTCCACCATTCTTCTCCCTGGATCTTGGGCATGCACATGCGCCCAGCTTTCGAGTTTCAAGCTGCTGGGTCTGGGACTCAAACCACGGTCGGCCATGTGGGAGTCTGGTGATGTAACCACTATGCCATCTGCTGGCCCCAGGTTTCATTTTTATACCTCACATACTTTATTTTCTGGTGACACTTTTACTTAATATTCATTAAAATTCTCTTTCGTTCCCTATGACTCATGAGAATTGTATGGTTGCAAATACTCCCTCTCACAGAGCATGGCAGCAAGATTCTCTCAAATTCTGGAACCCATGATTGGATACAGCTCAGTATTTTAAGAGAATAGTATCCTGAGATATCCTTAAAGTCGAGCTGAGCAGGGGCAGCAAACTCAGGTCCAGATAAGATGGCACAAGTGCTTGTCCCACGTGCACCTTTTCTTGTGCAGCTTTTCTCTAGAGGAAGCCCTGTGGACTCAGTTCACATTCCTCTAAGCTGCACTTTAAATAGGTTTCTTTTAAGTTCAATTTTTTTTTTTTTTTTTTTAACCATTTCCTTTTCTAATCACCTTTCCAGTACTCGAACATGAGCTTTGCTCTGCCAGGACTCTACATCATTTTCTGCACATCTCTACCTGTGTCTGTATATCTACATCCATGCTCTCTAGCATCATCTGTGTGATGTTATTGTATACATGTATGTGGGTACACGTATGTTTCCCCTGTTTAAAGCATCCCAGCCAGGCCATTCTTTGAATGTCATTAAAAAGACCTAGAATGAACAATTCCAGTATGACCAAATAACCAAATGTTTAATGAGCATAAGGAAATTAACTAATAGTTCTCAAGTGGCTTAGAAGCTTGCTCAAGCCCATGTTACAATAAGAGGAACACAGCCACAGGTCTAGCTAGAAAGAGACCAGGAAGGAGAGTTTGCTGTGGTTACTCACACCAGGAATTTTCATGGAAATATGTCTTGTAACTATGTGGGCAGTGCCCATGACCCAGTGGTTAAGAGAGCCAGATCGCACATGGCCGCCAAGGTTTGAATCCTGGCCTGACAGCTAAGCTTGTGTGCATGCATTCTCCAAATCCTAACAGGATGGAGAAATGGAGAAGGGGTTGACCACGCCCCATTGGGGGATGTTTTCTCCCTCTTTTTCTCGGTAAGCATACCTGTCTTTTGACAATTAAAAATAAGTAAAAAACCAGAAACAAAACTATGCATGGCTTTAAACATTTTTTTTGCACCAAAATAAGTTTTATATTTTAATTTTGTCTTTTCATGAACTTTTTGAAGTTCTCTTATACAAGATGTTGACCAGTCAATGGGGCAGGAGGACCTATGCATTTTCAAGATTTTTGCAAAACAAAAGAGGCTTTTTTTGTCACACAGAGTATTGTGGTCACAGTTCAGGTGAGGGCAAGGCTGCTCATGATACCACGGAATCCAGCCTTTGGAGGGTCCGCTGTGGCCACTGGAGACCTCAGTCTGGGGAAGGCCACATATAGGCCTGGAGCCCGTGAAGGTGGATGTGAGTGCCTTCCTGGGTGTCCTTGGGCAGTGCTTGGTCGCATTCATTAGAGGCTGGCATGCTGCAGGAACTGGCCATTTTGACACATGAAGATGTGTTTGGGTGAGCACCGTGTCCAGCACACTCTGTGGAGATGTCCGTTACACGTTGACAGCCAGTTAGGTGTGTTAAAAGGGCTCACTCAGGTCAACAAAGCAATAATTTCCAACATGGTCCTCTGTTCACTGAGTAGCTAGCGTCTGTATAGTTTTTGTTTCATTTTAGCAAGAACTTAGAGATGACGTGGGTAAGCCGGTCCCCGGGTGAGGAAGTCAGCACTAGGCACCACCATCCCTGGTGAGGGAGAGCCAAGGGTTCGGAACCACCTGGAAGTTACTGTCGATACATGACTTCAGCACCAGGTTCTCTTATTAGCTGTGCAACCTTCAGCCACTTCATTACCGCATCTCTTCCTCTGAGAAGTGGGGACACAAACAACACCTACCTCACTGGGGTGTTGAGTGAATTAACCTATGCAGTTCTTTAAATCCTAGCTGGATGTAGTAAATGCTGTGTAAGTGTAGCCGTTATTGTTTAGAATTTGGGCACAGAATAAACACCTCTTTCCATGAAGACAGCATAAACACAAAAAGAGCTTTGAGCCTCAGGAAGTGACACCTTAAACGTGAGGTCCAGGGAGCCCTGTCTGTGGGTGCCTGGTGTTTCCTAGGGGATACGGGCTGCAAGCAGAACTATGAATTCTTCCAACCCTTTAGAGGGGAGGAATGTGTGCATTTAAGGAAAGCACACCATGGTGGTTATAAATATCTCAGAGAAAAAAAAATTTCAGGATGAAACTCTACTTCCTATTGACCTCTGTTGCTTGTTAGTTTTTATAGCGACTTAGGTCTCCTTCACAGTGCTCGTGGGAGAGGAGTCTGCTTGAGGGACTTTGAGGCTCCTGTTTTTCCAGACAGTGTAAACAGTTTTCTTTCTCTTCTCTTTTTTTCCTTTATTATCTTTTAAAATATGTGCCTGGTGCACACAAACTAACCTCACACCACAAATAAGCTCCAAAGCATTTTGCCACGACTGAGTGTCTGACCCAGGCCCTGGACTTTTCCTGGTCTCGGTGCTCTACCCTGTCCATGCCCGCAGGTCCCTGGAGCTAGCCTCCAACGGTGTGTTCACCATCACCCTGCCCTCTCTCAATAGCTGTGTCACGCGTGTGTGTGTCATGAGTTGAACCATGCCCTTCTCAAAACTCACATGTTGGAACCCTGACCCCAGGATCTCAAAGTGTGACCTGGTCAAGTTACAATGAGGTCATACTCTGGTTCCCAGTTAAAAATGACTGGGGCCCTTGTAAAAAGGAATTTGGAGACAGACAGATGGACAGGAAGAATACCACGGAGATTTGAATACGAGTCTGAGCCAAGGAGGGAGGTCTGGAGCAGACCCCCTGGCACGGTCTTGGGGGAACCAGCCCTGCCCCTCCTGGTCTCAGACTTCCAGCCTCCAGAAGTGAGAGAGAGCCAAGGCTTGTTCCTCCACGGGGCTGTGGTGCTGTGTCCAGCGACCTGCAGACGGGGGTGTGGATCCGACAAGGATCGCCAGCGTGCTGATTTCTGAGAACGATGGACATCTTATGACTTCTTTTTCTCACTCTAGATTACGCTTTTAAGATGCATCCGTGTTGCACGTGTGGTGCTCGGGGTTGTGAATTTGCTCTAACTGACCCATGTTCCCATTGGTAGGCACCTGAGTTGTCACTGTCTTATGAAAGAGCTGCATTAGTCTTTCCACTTCTGAATTCTGACTTGGAAGTTTCCTTTACCCAGTGCCGCCTGAACTAACTGGAGGAGCATTTTCAGTTTCTCTTTTTCCTATTCATTCTCTTCTCTTCTTTTCCATCAACACCAGTCTGCTCTGCCAGCCTTCTGCAGAAGGTCTAGTCTCCAGGGCAAGATCGCCTTGGCCGTGTGCAGTGCTGCAGTGGTAGCACGCCACTCAGGACGCTGATGCCGCATGACAAGGTCCAGAGTTCGCATCCTGAGGTCTCCCTGTACGTCTGGCGTACATTCCATCACGAAGACCCTATTAGGCGTGCCCCTCTCTCTCGGGGAAGAAAGTTACACTTAAAGAAACAATGGCCTCTCTTCCTTCCTTTTTGTAGTTATCTACCTGTGGAGACGGCTCATAGAAAGTGGAGATACACTGCCACGCAGAGCTCTAAGATAGAGCAGGATCTGGACACAAAAGCATGTGAGAAATGCGAGGGCCCAGGGCCACCCACGGCTCGCTTCCCACCTTGGGTTGGGCTAGGTCTGTGATTGACATCTGCTTGCCCCTTGTCACTAGGCCTCCCAGTTAGGGGCCTCTGAGCTGTGCATGCTGGCCTGCCCTGGTATAGATGGGGGAGCGTAAAGTTCGGCCCATTGACATCAAAACAAATAGAAACCCAGGGTCAAGGAAAAAGGCGTCATCTATCCAACACTGGTGTTTTCCTTATTTGATTAAAAAACCTGTCGCTTTACCCAGCAGATGTCATTATTTTAATAAACTGAGATTTATGATGTTCATAATCTGTTTATTGAATTCATATAGAATTATTGAAAAGTAATATGGCATAGCACATCCTTTTCCTTAAAATATAAATATTCAATATTTATATCCTTGAAATGGAAGGGCAGGTTCTTAGAGCTCGCAGGAATGTCATTACCTTCTACCTCACGTTATATACCAGCGGAAGAATCGCGAACCTTCTTTAATCGAGGCCACGCAGGCTGCTGACTGAATTACGAGCTTTAATAACCACCATTTCAGGTATTTGCATATTCGACTAGCTCAGAAGTTACTGGCTTGTTTGCCTTCTACTCTTGCAGGGGAATGATGTGAAGGTGTGAGGAGAGGCCTGCATTCCTGCTCCAGGTTACTTTCAGTTCGGGGAACGGAATTGAGCTCAGCGAATGGGCAGCTGAAGTTCAGGCCGGGAGTGCTCCAAGCAGGCCAAGGGGCCCTGCACTGCAGCTTCCTTCCTCCCCCCGCCCAGGCCACCTGAGTCAGACAGAACTCACTCTCGATAGCCAAACAGTCCTGCTCCCGGTGTGGGTGGAAGTTGGTCTGGGTAGGCAGAACGTAAGGCAGGAGACTTTGCGTGGTGCTATGTGCCTCCCAGGCCAGGGCAACCCCTCTTTTTGCACAGCAGACTGGGCAGGGGTTCCTAACAAACTCAAGTGGAGTGGCTTGGGCCTCCCCATTGCTCCTGGGTGGGTGAGGGACAGAACAGTGGCAGCACACGTGGGTAGCAGCTCCTGCCTTACATGTCTTCTGTTTCTATGTTTGTATGTTTGTAAATGTTCAAGTAATTCGAATTGTCCCCAAACACTACACAATGAGAGTGGTTCCCTTATTCAATGCACAGTCTAACACTGTGAGTGCAGGAGTAGATGGAAAACCCCGAGCGGGACCAGCAGTTAGCGTAATGGCTATGTTGCTGGACTCCCACATAGTCGACCGCGGTTCGAGTACCGAACCCGGTGGCTTAAACTCACGCCGGGCGCGTGTGTGTGCATGCCCAAGATCCCGAGAGGAGAATGGAGGAGAAGGGATTGCAGAGTGGCCATCCCCTCTGGAGGGTGATTTCTCGCTTTCTGTCTCTCTGTCTCTCTCTGTCTGTCTGGCGAGCGCATGCACCCTATAGCAAAAAACCTTTCCAAAAAAAAAAAAAAAGAAAACCCGAGCGAGCATTTACTTACATGTTTAAAGATCATCACGCAATTCTGCACGTTTTTTGAGTAACAGTATAATCTATTAAGATGATCTAATATGTTAGAATTTTTTATTATAACTCTTATACGACATGATAACGGAGTTGTTGGCAGACGGACGTCCTCTCACGCCAGGCTGCCATAGGGTTTCCCTCATTCACTTTGGAGAGAACCTGCCTCCACCCATGGCGTTCTTCAGGCTTCTTGTGGGGAGTGGGTCATTGTCACAGATATGTCGCATTGTCAGGCGCGCTTGGACATAGACTGCTAGATTTCCCCTTCCAGGCCCAGTGCGTGGCCATCACGCAGGATCCACTGGTCCTTCAGTTAATCTGTCCTCCTTCCTGTCGCGAGCTGGGAGCAACCCTTAGAGTACTTGCTGCGATCACGGCACAGTGGAGAGCAAAGCCCTCGGTGCTGGGGTCCGTAATTCGGCTGTTAATAAATTGTTCTGCAAGAGAGGAAATGGTTCTGCTGGATTAATCCTATTAATTGTGGGTGGAAAGCCTAGCAAATAAAATTGAATTATGATTGTTTTTATTAAAAATGAGAATAATTTAAATGTAAGACTGAAGCAGTAATTTTAGGTTTAGAGCCTAGAATATAATATTCTCATGCGGGGGTGGGAAGAGTGGCCGGCGGAGGTCCAGAAGCTGCAGGGTGGGTGCTGCCCTTGGAGGGTGGCAGGAGCGTGACGGAGCTGGGACGTGAGTTAGGGCTGACGTACTCCGGGCCTCGGCCCTCACCACCACCCTAGCCTGCCTCCTGCTCCCAAGATCTGGGTGGTTAGCAACAATGTGTGAAACTCTTTTTTAAAATTAAATTATAGTCATACTGATTTTTTAATTTCAAAGATGACTTAGCTTTCCGTCTGATCGATCTGTAATTGGCATTGGAGTGTTACTTAGCTTTGTTGCTCTTCTTGTTTTCTCAGACAAAAAGACGTGAGAAATGTAAATGGAAAGTAGCTTTTTACAAAAGCCTTAAGAATCATTTTGTAAGTTAAAAAAATCACCACAAGTGCAAATTTGGTGTCTTTAAATTTTTTTTTGCATTTTGTATGCTGTTAAGATATACAGTGATTGAATGTAAAAAGAAATAAGAAAATAAAAGACGAGAAAAAAAGAATTTATTTTAATATTGAAATCCATGCATAGTTTTTATATAGTATCATTTTCATAAACTTTTGGAAGACCCCCGTGTGTGTGTGAGTGCGTGTTTGCGTGTGTGTGGTGTGTGTGTGTGTGAATGTGTGTGTGTGTGAGTTGTGTGTGTGTGAGTGTGTGTGTGTGAGTTGAGTGTGTGTGTGTGAGTGTATGTGTTTGTGTGTTTGTCACTTAAGGATTTTAAGTTGCAGAGCTGTATAAAATTGATTCATTAAATAATAATAAAATAGCTTTGAGATTCAAAAAATCTTTTTAAAGAATTATTTATTTGATTTTATTTACCATTATTATTTTTAATTTGCTATTAGGGCATGTGTACCCACCAGAGAGAGACAGAGAGGGAAAGTGAGAAAGAAGCCACCAGGTCTGGGGCTTGAACCACAGTCGACTGTGTGGGAGTCTAGAGCCTTCACCATCATGCCAGCTGTTGGCTCTCTTTTTAAAATCTTTATCAGTATTTCTTAAATACAGACATATCTCTAATTAGTATGATGAATAATTAAGCATCATAATAATTCCTTCTTTTTTTTTTTTGGAGAGGTTTTTGCTATAGGGCACGTGTGCTTGCCAGAAAGACAGAGAGAGACAGAGAGGGAGAAAACAAGAAATCAACCTCCGGGGGGATGGCCATGCCGCAATCCCTTCTCCTCCATTCTCCTCTCTGGATCTTGGGCACGCATGCACACGTGCCCAGCGCGAGTTTAATCCACCAGGTCCGGGACTTGAATTGTGGTCGACTACATGGGAGTCCAGAGACATAGCCATTATGCCAACTGCTGGTCCCATACATCTAACAATATAATATATGTGATTATGGTATTATATATTAACATAATGTAAAGGTATATGATATTATTACATCTAACATAGTACATAAGATATTAATATACAGTTATTATATTATACATAGAACTATATATATGTATATATCACAATGATGATGAGTTGAAACATGTGCATTGTATGAGTGTGTGTGTATGTTATATTCGCTCTCACAAGCAGAAGCATGCTCTTCCTGTGTTTGTACAGTACACACACACACACAGAGCACGCTTCTGTTTATGAGTTTATTTTTAATTTTTTAAAATTTTTTATTTATTTTTTATTTTTTTAATTCTTTTTTTTTTTTTTTTTTGAGAGGTTTTTGCTACAGGGCGCGTGCGCTCGCCAGACAGACAGAGAGAGACAGAGAGATAGAAAGCGAGAAATCACCCCCCAGGGGGGATGGCCACGCCGCAATCCCTTCTCCTCCATTCTCCTCGCGGGATCTTGGGCACGCACGCACACACGCCCGGCGTGAGTTTAAGCCGCCAGGTCCGGGACTCGAACCGCGGTCGACTATGTGGGAGTCCAGCGACATAGCCATTACGCAACTGCTGGTCCCAATTTTTAATTTTTTTAATCACTAAAATTTTTTGTTTTATATCACCAGAAGGTCCATGTACTCACAGGTGGCAGGGGGGGTGGCAGCTAAATTGTTTAGTTAGGACTAAAGTTGAGGTCCCAGAGCACTTGGGCTTTGCTTCTGAGCTTGAGGTCCAGGACGCAGCCCAGACTAGCTGCTGATGCCTGGCCGTGAGCCCGTGCTCACAGCCTGGACCTGGTCCTGTCTCTGTAGTCCGCGCTCCATGGTGTCGGACCAGTCAACCTGTAGCACCTTGTTTCCTGCCTGATAAAGATGGGAGCAGGGGGCACCAGCCTTCCCGAGTGTGCGGGCAAATGTGTCAGCCCACGAGACAGGCTTTGAACAATGCCTGCACCCCGGCACCAGGAGCTACTCGCTGTCACTGAATGTGATCCTTGATCAGATGTATACCAGGATCAGCCAGTTGGCTTGATACCATGACCTGAGAAAATATCAAAGTCAGCATTATAAAGAAGATGAGATACTTACAGAATTAACTGGACCAGAGCAAATGCAATCCTTAGTGTATATTTAACTTATTCACATTCAGTGCATTTATTTTAGCAAACTGCCAGGTCCAGGACTTGATCTGCAGTAGGCTGTGTGAGAGTTCAGTGCCTTAACCATCACACCACCTGCTGGCCCTTGCTCAATGCATATGAAATTCCTTTAGGCCTCTCTTTACAGGGTATTTGTTTTAGCTGCTTAAAATCCTTAACAGATATATATTAATAAAACCAGTAAATACTCATTTTACTTTCTTAGACTCTTGCAAGGTCAGTAATAGTGTGAATGGGTGGGAGTTTCGATGGGTGGTGGGGCAGCAGGGCCTGTCCTGGAACCACGGAGACCTGGGCAGATGACCGAGTCTGCCTCTGACTCCCTGAGTGACCTTAGACACTTTACCTAACTTGCCTGGGCCTCGGTTTCTCCACTGGACACCTGTGCACATCAAGGTTTTATGGAAAGGAGGTAATGTGTCTGAGGTTCCCTGTGAACAGGAGGCCAGTGTGTGTTTTATACCTGTTGCAGCACGTCCAGAAGATGCACGCAGCTGGTCACGCCTGCTGTGTCTCTGACACTAAGGTGGGTTTGTTGTACTAGTCTCCTAGGGCTGCTGTAGTAAGTACCACAAACGGGAGCAGCTTCCGCAAAAGAGCTTATTCCCTCTCTGCTCTGGAGGCTGGAGTTCTGAACTGGAGGTGGTGGGTGGTCTTCCTCCTGAGGCTGTGGTGAGGGGTGGATCCAACCTGGCGTTTTCTTGCTTGGTCTTTATGTTGCCATAGTGGGGTGTGTGTGTGTGTGTGTGCGTGTGTGTGTATGTGTGTACGTGTGCGTGTGTGTGTGTGTATGTGTGTACGTGTGCATGTGCATGTGTGCACGAATGCAGACACTATGTCTTTGTCTGAATTCTCAGTGATCTTTCTTATTTAAATTTTTTTTTTGCTATGGGGCATGTGTATTCACCAGAGAGAGAGACAGCAACAGAGAAAGATAGGGAGGAAAAGAGAAAGAAAGAGCCCACCCCCGCTCTCAGGAGGTATGAGATGTGGTCCTGTTGCAATCCTTTCTCTTCCTCTTGGGATTTCGGGCATGCATGCACACACACTGGTGTGCTTTTTCAAGCTGCAGGGTCTAGGACTTGAACTGCTTGGTCAGCCATATGGGATCCAGCCTCCTTAACCACCCCACCACCTGTTCACCCAGATTCCCACTTTTTATCAGGATATCTGTCATGTTGGACTCGGATCCACCAAAATGACCTCACTGTAACGTGACCACCTCTGTAAAGGTACGGACTCACAGACAGGGTCACATTCCAAGGCTCTGCTGGGTGAGGACTTTAGTATATCAATTTCAAGGGGGAATAATTGTTTTTAAAAAATTATTTTTAATTGTATTTATTCATTCATTTATTTTAAGTTGACCAGAGAGAGACATAGAAAGAGAGACAGAGAGAGAGAAAGAGAGCAAGAAAGCGAGAAAGCAAGCCACCAGGTCCAGAACTCGAACCATGGTAGGCCATGTGGGAGTGTCCAGAGCCTTAACCACCATGCTACCTGCTGGTCCAGTTTAGGGGGAATAATTAGACTCATAACAGTTCTGTTATACATTTTTGACTTCAGAGTTGACTAAAAGTATTCTTCTAGTACTTTAAAAGTCCTTACTTAATCAAAAATATAACTTTGCTTATTTTTGTAAGAACTTACTGAGCCTGCAGGAGTCCCGGTAGGTTTTGTGGTTCTTACTAGTTTAATGATTCTATACTTAGCACGTATGTGGGCGCAAGCAGCCGCCTTCCTGTTACATGGGGTTGGTCTGTTCTGAGGTAAGACACTGCACCCAGATGCAACTGCATTAGCTAACAAGAATAGGGAAAGACTCAAGCCTGGCTACTTACCATACACATATAAATTAAGTCAGCAGGGCTGGCACTTCCCATCTATAAAACTGATAAACACAAGAGTAGCTTCTTTGGTGCAGGGAGGGGAGCACTCCCTTCCTCTCGGGCAGGGGTGGGGTTGGTGAGTTTTCTGGAGGACAGCTTAGCCATCAGAAGTATGAGTAAAGTACCCAGAGAGGCCACAGATGGTCATTATCCTAAGTAAATAATTTCAGACTTAAAGGAAAGCCTCCAGTATGCAGTGTTGGTAATATTTGAAGTTGGGGATTTTCTAAATATTGAATGATGTGGAGTTGATGAAATAAATGTGACCCACCTACACAGTGAAATAGTATTTGACCACTTAAAAATTTTATAGATGACATAGATTTTATATCTTGACATAGAAAGCTGTTCACAAAATTGTAAGTTATGAAAGGGTAAAATGGGTTATAAAATATCATGTGTATTACACTCTCATTGTGGCAAGAAAATGTCCATGTAAATGTAAAACATTTCACTAGAAAGACACATTCGGAAGTGTGGAGAGTGGGTCTGGTAAGCACATGGGCTTTTGTGTTGGCCATTTTCTCTTTCTTTTTCTTCTCTTATTTTTCCCCCTCGTCTTATTTCCTTCTCTCCTTTCTTCCTTTCAGTGAGAATGTGTTATTTTTGTAAAATCAAAAAGAGTTTATCCCTTTTCCCTGGGTCAGAAGCCTCCGGGCCAGTGAGATTTTTGTTGGTCCACCTGAAGCTTCTTGTCTTGTCAGCTGTTAGCAGGCCGGCCGGTGCCCTAAAACACTGCTTTCTTGGAACGTTCTGATTCTGGTACATCAAAGGATCACTCTGTGTAGCCTGTGGCCTGGTTCCTGGGTGGCCTACGGATGTCGATACGGCTGTGAGAACCTCCCGAGGATTGTTCATAAGCATTTCACTAAATTCATTTTGTATTGCTTTGAGAAAGTGCTGCCATGGCTGACAGGCCTGTGTCCTCTGCAGAAAGCGAAGGGGAGATAGCGAGTCCTTTGAAGTGGTTTGGGAAAGACATAACCTTGTAAACCTGGTTTAACTGAACAGACTTTGAAAGCATTAAGCAAATAGAAAATACTTTCTATTGAAGCTTTGCTGAAGTAAAGAGTATAAAAAGTATACTGAGTTTGCAGAACTCAGTAGAAACATTTTGTAAATTTATTATTTTATACATTCAATCATTGTATATCATTATATCTTGTATAATGAATTTATCCAATATGAACACACTTCCCCAGTCCAACTGAAGATATCGTACACATTATTATCAACAATCCTCCATTTCTGTGCCCCTCAAGTATCTTGCCTCTCTATACTTCTCCTTGATTTCTTTCCTCTCACTCTTCCCCTTCTCCCACCCTCTTCCCATACCATCTCCGGTGTCCGGAACCACTTTCCATGCTTCTGTGTCCTCTAATCTTTCAGTTCCCACCATAGAGTGTGGACAGTCAGTATATATTAAGTGGAGACATTCAATGTCTCTCTTTCATAGCCTGGTTTGCTTCACTCAGCAATAAATCTTCCATATTCATCCACTTTCTATCAAATGCTAGGGTTTTGTTATTGTTGTTGTTGTTTTTAATGGCACAGTATTTCATAATGTATATGTGCCACACTTTTTCAATCCATTCATCTGTTTGTGGACATTTGGGTGGTTCCATGTCTTAGCAATTGTGAATAATGCTGCAATAAATGTAGATGTGCAATCACTTTTCTGACTGAGCATTTTCTTATCCTTTGGGTAGATACCCAGGATTGGAATTGCTGGATCATATGGTAGTTCTACTTGAAGGTCTTTGAGGAACTTCCCTATTGTTCTCCACATTGGCTGGGCTAATTTATATCCCCACCAACAGTGTAGGAGAATTCCCTTTTCACCATATCCTTGCCAGCACTTATCATTTTTCATTTTTTAATATTAGCCATTCTGACTGGGGTTAGGTCGTATCTCATTGTGCTTTTGATTTGTGTCTCACTTATGATAATCAAAATGGTAATTCTGCCCAAATTAATTTACATGTTTAACACAATTCCAACCAGAGACATTCTTTTTTTTTTTTTTTTTTTTCGAAGAGGTTTTTGCTATAGGGTGAGTGCGCTTGCCAGAAAGACAGAGAAAGACAGAGAGACAGAAAGTGAGAAATCACCCCCCAGGGGAGATGGCCATGCCACAATCCCTTCTCCTCCATTCTCCTCTCGGGATCTTGGGCACGTGCCTGGTGTGAGTTTAAGCCACTGGGTCCGGGACTCGAACCGCGGTTGACTACATGGGGGTTCAGCGACATAGCCATTACACTAACTGCTGGTCCCACAACCAGAGACATTCTTCACTGATCTAGAAAACACAATCATAGAATTTGTCTGGAATCATAAAAGACCCCGTATTGCCAAAGCAATCCTATGCAAGAAAAGCGGAGGAGGCATCTCACTTCCTGACCCCCCCAAAATTAAAAAGCTGTGATAATCAAAACAGTGTGGTATTAGCACAAAAATAGACATGTGGAGCAATGGAACAGAATAGAGACTCTAAAATAAACCCCAAAACATACAGCCAATTTATTTTTGATAAAGGGCAAAAATTGATCCAGTGAGAAAGAGAGAACCTCTTTAGCAAATGGTGCTGGAAAAACTGGGTATCCACCTGCAGAAAGATGAATATGGACCCCTATCTCTCACCATTAACAAAAATCAACTCATAGTGGATCAAAGATCTAAACCTAAGACCTCAAACTATAAAACTATTGGTGGAAAACACTAGGACAATTCTAGTAGACATTGGAGTAGGCAAAGACGTCTTAAATAAGGTCCCTAAAGCACAGGCAATAATCCCAAAAATACACAAGTGGGATTTCATCAGATTAAGAAATTTCTACACAGCAAAAGACATAGTAATTAGTGTAAATCAACAACTCTTGGAAAAGGAGAATGTTTTTTTAAACTATGCCTCAGATAAAGGACTGATAACCAGAATACACAGTAGTAACTCAGTAGAACTGTTATTTGTGATTGAATGCCAGATTAAATGACCGGAAAATGGCCTTCCCCTAGCCCGTGAGTGAATGGCGATCGGGACCCCTCCTTGCGCCCACCATTTCTCTCAGTTTCAGCAGTGTCTGGACTCTCCATCCCTCAATTTCTCATGCCTTTACATGTGACCAGCCAGCCTCATCTGTCTGACACCTTGGCAGGAGCTCGAATTCTCCATTTAGGAAATGGAATGATTGGGACCACCAGATGACATAATGGTTATATCACTGGACTCTCACATGGCCAACCATGGTTTGAGTCTCAGACCCGGTGGCTTGATTTCTTTCATATTGGGTGTGTGCATATGTGTTTGTGTGCCCAAGATCCTGAGGGGGAGAATGGAGAAGTGATTGTGGCATGGCCATTCCCCTGGGGGGTGATTTCTTGCTTTCTGCCTCTTTGTCTCTCTGGTGAGTGCACACTCCCTATAGTAAAAATCTCTCCCTCTCTCTCTCTCTCTCTCTCTCTCTCTCAGAAAAGAAGAAAAGATAGGACCTACAGAGACCTGACTTTTAGCCTCTTAGGCATCCAAATCCCTGATCTTGTTATGTGGCTCCAGGAGAGCTGAGTGCCTGTGTTCACAGGAACTGGACTGCAGGAGGAATACAGAGTCCATGCAAAGCAGAGCCCAAGGTTAGGGACATGTTTCTTTTATAATGCTAGGAAAAGTGCATAGCTCATATTGCATTCAGAAACAAAATGTGTGGTGCCAGCCAATGCCAGCATAGCTTCAGCCTTTCTCTGGAAACTCAACTACTCTGCCACTCCATCTCTCCATGTGACTACCAAGGCAGCTCTACATTGATGGCTGATGCCAAAGAGCCAAGTTGTCCCGGTAGACATGCAGGTAGTGTTTACACACTTAATCAGAGACATGGGTCACACAGCCAGTTTCTGATGGTGATCATGTTATCCTAAATTTTCCCAAACCTGGGTTTATTTATTGCTCACATAGAGCTGAAGGAACTCAGCGTAGCCTAGTGCAGTCTCCTTGGAGAGGCTCAGGAGAGGAGGCACACCATGTTCTGGGTCCCTTGGGAGACTGCAGGGTGGTAGACAGACCCATCCTTGTGTGTCACTCCCTGGTGTTGAGCCAGTTTCATTGAAGGGTCCCACATGTGCTAAGCAGCTTGAAGATAAGAGGCTCTGGGGTGCTGCCCATCTTCATCTCTGCTGACAGCCATTTATGGACATATGTGGAGTGTTCTGGAGATGTAAAGGCTGTGACAGTGAATGTCAAATCTTATTTTTGTAAAATTCTGTGAGGGCTTTTGCTAGAACATATGCCTGTGACATTCCATTTTTCTGCCATGACTAATATATTTTTAATAAAAAATGAACTCCTCTTAATAAGGTAAATATTATCATTACTTAGGAAAAACATTGAGGAACAACTTGCCTTAAGCCAAATATATAAGTTCAGGAACACGAGAGATCTGTATCTTACATTGAGTGAGTGCTCAGCAAGATTTGCATTCTTTTATTTATTGACTAAGCCAGATACTATGAACTAAGGAGTAACCTGGCCATCATTTTCCCTAGAAATACTCCATTTCTCCAAGATGCAAACAACCAATGGGTGTATGCTCCAGATATAATTTTCTGTCTGGAAGTTAAATACATCTGTATTAATCACCTCCTTTTTGGCGGCGCAATATACCTGCTTTCACACAAAACTTAGTATGTTGTAGTATTCTGTAAAAGTATTTTTGTTTGTTTGTTTACATGGATTATGATTTACTTAAAAAGAAGTTCAATGCAAAAATCTGTCAAGATATACTCTCTTGTTGTTGAGAGTTTTTTTTTTTGTGTGTGTGTGTCTGTGTGCTCACCAGAGAGATAGAGAAAGACAGAGAGACAGAAAGCAAGAAATCATCACCCAGTGGGGTGGCCATGCCATAATCCCTTCTCCTTCATTCTCCTCTTGGAATTTTGGGCATGCATGACCTTGCACCTGGCTTGAGTTTTAAGCCAATGGGTCTGGGACTCGAACCGTGGTTGACTATGTAGGAATCCAGTGACATAACCATTATTCTATCTGCTGGTTTCCAAATATGTCAAGATACATATATATATATATATATATATATATATATACACACACACACACACACACACATATATACATACACACACACACACACACACACATATATATATATATATATATATATATATATATATATGTATTTTTTTGAGAGTTTTTTTTTTGTTTTTTTGTTTTTTTGTTATAGGGCATGTGCACTTGCCAGAAAGACAGAGACAGAGAGACAGAAAGCGAGAAATCACCCCCCAGGGGAGATGGCCATGCTGCAATCCCTTCTCCTCCATTCTCCTCTTGGGATCTTGGGCATGCATGTACACGCACCTAGTGTGAGTTTTAGCCACCATGTCTGAGATTCGAACTGCAGTAAACTACATGGGAGTCCAGCAACATAGCCGTTACGCCAACTGCTGGTCCCTGTCAAGATATATTTTAAGTTTACTGTCTTGGAATGAAAAGGCATTCATAAGTAAGTTTACAGAGTTCAGGAAGTCTGGCATAGAGAAAGGAGTGAGAGATGCATACATCTGACTGCACCCAGTCACCCCTCGCAGAGCTGTGGGATTCTGCCATCTTATGAGACTGTCATGGCGATGCCCAATGCTCAGAGTCCACCAGAGAGAACTGCTGAGGTGACGGCAGGTCTATGCCAATAGAAGGGGGAGGAGGGAGCTGGTTAGGTAGTCACTCAGGGGTAAAACGGGACATACCATAATATTAGAGATAATATGAAAAAGTAATTCTCAGGCCAGCTGGTCATGTGGTGGTTAAGGTGGCTGGATCTTACATGGCCAACTGCACAATCTGAATCCCAGACCTGTGGCTTGAAAACACACGAGATGCATGTGTGTGTGTGCCCAAAATTCCAAGAGGAGAATGGAAGAGAAGGGACTGTGGCATGGCCATCCCCTTGGAGCTTGGTACTTTCTCACTTTCTCTTTCTCTCCCTGTCTCCCTGGCAAGCACACATGCCCTAAAGCAAACAAACAAACAAACAAACAAACAAACAAACAAACTTCCAGCTGTCCTATTCCTGCACCTTTGTAACTCCAGTTCTGAAAAACTGCTGGCTCTCCCCGGTCCCTGCCCCACATACCAGCGTATCTCTAACATCCAGAGCAGCACATGCACGTAGTTTCGATGTGTGATGACAGATTCACAACCTGGAAGGTGCGTAATTAAGCACCACCCGGGTGCCCGTGACTACAGTGTCCCAGCTTGACATGTAAATGGGGACAGACCTGCTGTCCAAGGCTGAACAATGCAAACTCCTTTCAGCAAGTCACAGAAATATCTATCTTATTTACTTTTGCTGTGTGACAAAACATGAACGCATATTTTGTAGCATAAATGGTAAACAATAATAATTTAAAATATAATAGAAAGTAATTATAAAGTAAGGTTTCCATAGGAAATCAGCACCAAGAAAAAGACATGCACTTAAGTGGACAAGAAGCGGCAGTGGATGGGACTGAGTTTCCAGCCCGGGACTGTTACCACTGCTTGTGTTCCCGTGGGTGCGTGGGTCACAGAGGGGAGAATCGTGAGCACAGCTGTTTAATGCCAGGTGGTGGAGGCAGACAGGCTGCAGGAGGGACGCAGAGCAGTCATCTCATGATTCCGGTCTCATCTTTGCTCTCTGGAACTGGGCACCAGTTACTGGTTCTGACAAACATTCTGGATGGCCCGGTCTCCAGGAGCCAGCTCTAGAGAGCTCATTATCCTTGCTGTCTCCCCAGATGCTTCCTCTTTCCAACACAAGAGCATGCACTTTCTGGACCCACCTGACTCTATGGAGACCTTGCGCTTTGCACAGACATAGCACACTGCTTGGGCAATGCGGGGTTCCAAGTCCCATGACAGGATCTGGGCTTCACGCTCTGAGAGGATGGGCACTCAAACAGAGCTTTGTCCCCTTCAGTGACACACTTGTCTGATCTTGTTGGCTAAGGCTTCATTCTCACATGAACAGAGCTTACAGTGACGGATGTTTACATGGAGCTCTTTATATTTGCTGGCAGTGGAACACACATGCTGTCATTTAGCGCATTGGTTCATATCCCTGCTCGGCTGTTGCATGTGCCCTTAGTCAAGTTAGTGAGCCTGTGTCCCTCAGTACTCACCGGAGCAGCGTGGGCTAACGGTACACTCAAAATGTTCAATGGCTCAAACAAAATAGAAGTCTCTTTCTTTCTTATTTAACTCCTCCCTGCAGTCTTCCAGGGGTCCAGAGCAATGGAGGTTCTGCCGTCATCAACATGTGGCTCCCAGTTTGTTCTGGTGTCATCACCCTTTGCTGTTTCTAAGAGGATGATGGGTAGGATGGAGATGTGTGGGCTGCTCTTCTGGCTCAGGTCTGGGGGAGGCACATATCACTTCTACTCACACTCCATTGGTCCCGGTCAGCTATATGGTCTTTTTAATTAATGGAACAAAGAAATGCGGTATTATCTGTTGAACATAATTTTATAGTTTATCAACTGACTAGGGAGAAATGTACACATGTTGGAATATTCACATTGTAAGCTAAATAATGTGATTGAATGTATAAAAGAAAATGAAATAAAAAATTATTGTCATAATCTTTTTTATATTACATTAAATCACATGTATCTTTACAGTGCATTACATTTCTTTTTCCAGCATGATTACCATGCACATCAGTCAAGACAAAGACAGTACTATCCACATCATCATCAAATAGCTTTTCATCATTTTTTTTATATTGTTATTATTTATTCTCACTATTTTTTAAACATTCAATCACTATATATCATTTGGCTTATATAGAGAATTTACCCAACATGAAATACTTCTCAGACCAGTCCAGTTGAGAATACTATCCATGGTATCATCAACAGGTAATACACCATTTCTGTGTCCCACTAGTGTCATGCCTCACTATTTGTTCTCTTGCTGTCCTTCTCTATACTCTTCCCTTCTACCTCCCTGTTCCACACTGTTTTCAGCATCCGTAACTATTTTCACTGCTTTTATGCCCTCTAATATTTCGATCTCTACCATAAAGTGCAGATAGTCGGTATATATTAAGTGGATGCACACAATATCTTTCTTTCACATCCTGGCTTGCTTCGCTCAGCAATGAATCCTCCATATTTGACCACTTTCTATTGAATGCCAGGGTCTTGTTGTTTTTTTATGGCTGAATAATATTCCATAGAGTATATGTGCCACACTTTTTCAATCTGTTCATCTGTTTGTGGACATTTACGTTGGTTCCATGTCTTAGCAATCGTGAATAATGCTGCAATAACCATTGATGTGCAAGCTCATTTTTTCAAATGAGCATTTTCCTGTCCTTTGGGTAGATATCCAGAAGTGGGATTGCTGGAACAAATGGTAGTTCTATTTATAGATCTTTGAGGAACCTCCGTATTGTTTTCCACAGTGGATGAACCAGTTTACATTCCCATCAACAGTGTAGAAGAGTTCCCCTTTCACCACATCCGGCCAACACTTATCATTTTTTATATTTTTAATCTTTGCCATTCTGATAGGGGTTAGGTGGTATCTCATTATAGTTTTTATCTGCATCTCCCTTATGACGAGGGATGTTGAGCATTTCCTCAAATGCTTTTTGACTGTTAGTATGTCTTCCTTAGATTTTTGTTCACCTCATTTTCCCACCTTTTAATTGGATTAATCTTTTTTTTGGGGGGGGGAGTGGTTAAGCTGCTTGATTTCTCTGTGTATTCTGGTTATCAGTCCCTTGTCTGAGGCATATTTGACAAAAATATTGTCACATTCTTAGGGTTGTCGATTCACACTTGTTACCGTGTCCTTACCTGTGCAGAAACTTCTTAGTCTGATATAGTCCCACTTGCCTATTTTAGGGATTTTTGCCCATGTTTTGGGAGTCTTATTTAAGAAGTCTTTGCCTATCCCCAATGTCTCCAGAGTTTCCCTAATATTTTCCACCAGCAGTTTTATAGTTTGAGGTCTTAGACCCACATCTTTGATCCATTTTGAGTTGGTTTTTGTTAATGGTGAAAGATGAGGCTTCAGTTTCACCTTTCTGCAGGTGGATACCCAGTTTTTCCAGCACCATTTGCTAAAGAGGTTTTCCTTTTCCCAATAGATTGACTGATATACTTTGTCAAAAATCAGTTGGCTGGGAACCAGCAGTTAGCGTAATGGCTATGTCACTGGATTCCCATGTAGTCGACTGTGGTTCACGTCCCGGACCCGGTGGCTTAAAACTCACGCAGGGCGTGTGTGCGTGCGTGCCCATGATCCCTCGAGGAGAATGGAGGAGAAGGGATTGGGGCGTGACCATCCCCCCTGGGGGGTGATTTCTCGCTTTCTGACTCTATGTCTCTCTCTCTCTCTGTCTGGCGAGCGCACGCGCCCTATAACGAAAAACCTCTCAAAAAAAAATCAGTTGGCTGTAAGCTTTGGGGTATATTTCTGGGGTCTCTATTCTATTCCATTGGTCCACCTGTCTGTTTTTGTGCCAATACCATGCTGTTTCGATGATCACACCTTCCTTCGCAGACTCGTTATGAAGAACCAATGGGTCAAGCGATACAATGTGTAGGAAGCTGTCTGCAAACCGTGAGCACACCACAAGCACCAGCTACCCTGTTCACCAGGAGTAGGAGCAGACGCAATGTGATGTGTAAGGATTGCAGTTCTCTTTTAGCAGCTAAGGAAACTGGGTCTCTGACCAAGTTAAAATAATGGCTAAGAGATGAATTTGGGATCGAACCCAAGTTTGCTAAAGCCTATGAATTTTGTTCTCATAGATCATCCCTACTTTGGGGTTGGTATTCAGTAATGTTTGCTGAGAACTCCACTCCTTTCAGAGTCCATGAAGGAAACCATGAAGGAGAAAAGATAACAAGAAAAGTTAAACCATTAACTTATGTGAAGATTATATCTCTAAATAATTTGATTCACATTCTTTTTTTGAAAACTTAAAAAAAATTATGTTTAATCACTGTACATCTTTACAGTGCATGGCATGGTTTTTACCTGGCATGAATACAATGCGCATTAGTCAAGTCAAAGACATTACCGTATACATTATCAACAGCAGATAAATGATCATTTTCATTTGTGTCTATTAAATGTGTTGTTTTTTCTAACCTCCTCCCTCTCTGTCCACTCCGCATTACCCCCCATATTGTCTCTAGTATCTGCAGCTGCTTTTCCTGCTGTTATTCCTTCCGATCTTTCTGTTTCTGCTATAGAGCATAGACATTTGATATATATTGAGTAGGGACATATAATGCCTATCTTTCACAGCCTGGCTTGCTTTGCTTACTTAACTTGAATCATCCATATTCATCCACTTTCTATCAAACACAAGTCTTTTCTTCTTTTTTTTTGGTTGAGTAGTATTCCATAGAATACATGTGCCACAATGTTTTAATCTACCTGTCTGTTCTCGGACATTGGGTTGATTACATATCCTAGAAACTGTGAATAATGCTGCAGTAAACATGGCTGTGCAAATGTTTTTCCAATGAGGGTTTGTCCTAACCTCTGGGTAGACCTAAGAGTGGAATTGCTAGGTTGTATGGTAGTTCTATTTGTAGGTTTCTGAAAAGCCTCCATATTGGTTGTACTAATGTACATTCCCACCAATACCATTTTCATCACAGCCTCACCAGCACTCATCATTCTTTATGTTTAAGATTTTAGCTATTCAGACTGGGGCTAAGTGGGATCTCATTATGGTTTTGATTTGCATCTCCCTTGTGATAAGAGATGGTGAGCATGTTTCCACATGCTTTCTGGTCATTTGTATGTCTTCCTTGGAAAGTTGTCTGTTCAGCTCCTTTGCCCATTTTTTTAACAGAATTGATTATTTTTATTCACTTTCTTTAAAAAATGGGAAGATATTCACGTGAGTCCAAGTGGAAAGAAGTTGAAAATCCACTCTATCCCAAGGTTTAGAATCAGCTCCCGTACCGTGGATGTGCTCAGTGTACTCCCTAGCATGCTGTGCGCTCTCAGGAACCAGTTAGTGTCCATCCTTGTCATTTTGTGATTTATTGTCCTGACATAAAGCATGTAAAATACACATTAGAAGAATTTGCCCAGAGGCAGTGAATACTCCCCCTTACTTTCAACCTGTACCTTTTCTTCCTGCACACTGTCAGTCAGTTCCGGATGGGCTCCATCGGGACGTCCCCCTGCTATTTCACTTACTACATTTGTGAGAGTTCTCCTCCCACTTCCAGGTGGAATGCAAACAGTAAATAAGATGCGTGGTATTGGGTGAAATCTCTGTCAGCCTCCTAGATAGACTCCTCTATGTAGTCTAGTTTTTGTCTAAGTTTTTCTACAGGAACAACCGCCTTTATTGCATTTTACGTATGTATTATCATATCAAGTTCTTTGGATATATATTTTTGTTGACAGGGGAATAGGTGTCACTGTGACTAAAACTGACAACTGCAAAAGCATGTCTTTTTGTTTTTTATGCTTGTCGCTTTACAAAGCTCTCTGTCGTACGGCGATGCTTTCTTCTCATCACCACAAACAGAAAATCATGGCGTCGTTTTCTAAGGCAGGTCAGCATAGCCAGTCTGTTGTGTCTGAGGGTCTCGCTGCCCACCGAGCTGTGAGAAATCCACTACCCACTCATGAGACACCAGGCTCCCCCGGCCACCAGTCAGGAGCTCCGACTCAAGTCTTCCTTGGCCATGTTTCACCCTGGAGTGTCCTAGAAGGAATGCCGCTGAGTTCATGAGTTGAGCATCCCCATGTTCTTCTGTGAGACCAGTAGCTGGGGTTATTTAAGGAACCTATTTACATGCAATTATTGTTATTCGGTGTGATCATAAATTATGGATCTTCCTATACATATTGTTTTATTTTCTAGAGTTAATTTTAAGGGGAAAAAACTCTTTGTTGCTAGAAATGAGAATTAACTGTGTAGGTTATTATTTTGGTTATAATCTCCACCAGAGGAACAAAACAGATGCAGATTCAATCCGGGAAAGTTATAAATTCCCATAATCCATACATTTCATTAAACCTTCAAGAACACAAAGGGTTATTACAGAAAGGACGGATAGCCATTTCCCGCAAGGGTGGAAACAAAAACAGTTGCTCCCTGACTTATGATGGGATTTGTCCCAATAAACTCATTGTAAGTTGAAAATACTGTAAATTGCAAAAGTGTTTAATACTCCAAGAAACCTATTATAAAGTAAATAAAATCAGTAAGTTAAGCCATTGCAATTCAGGGACCTTCTGTCACAGGGCAGTGTTCAGCAAAGCTGTGTTGTGCACACGATCATCACACACGGGTACCAGCCTAGCAGGTGCACATTTGCATTTCACATTCCCGTGCATCTACTGAGCAAAAACAGGCGAAGCGAGGCACCTGAGTGTCCCAGTCTGCTTGGGCTGCTATCACAAATGGCCGTAAGGCTGAGCTGCTTGTTGTTAGCACCGGTTTACTTCTCATGGTTCTGGAGGCTGGAAGTCCACGGCGGGAGTGCCCGATGGCCAGGTTTGGTGCGGGCCGCCTTCTGGATCACAGACTGTGGAAAGAGAGAGATCCCTATCTGAGAGCCTTTCATCAGGGCACATTCCCGTGTATGAGGGCTCCACCCCATGATCCAGAACCTGGCAAAGGCCCCACCTCTTAACATACCACACTGTGGGGCAGGAATGCAACATGTGAACTGGGGGACACAGACATCCAGTCCGTCACGTTGAGGCCACTGCGGGGACATGTGGTGCTGCTGCACAGACTCTTGTGTCTCTGCCTTCCCACCGAATAGTCTAACGAGTACTGGATTTTCATGACCCCAACAGGTATGACACTTCGAGATGTCAGTGCGAAGATGTCAGCACGTCTGCCATGAAGAGCCCTGGAGGTGATGCAGTCCTGCAAGTACCTTTAGAAAGAAGAGAGAAGAATGCACAAGCATTTTCTAGCTCTCTGATAAGTCATTGGGAAATATGGTGTCAGGACGACTGTCTGACTATTTCCACGAAAATGGCACATGTGCACTATTAAGATCACGATGTAGTTATGATAAATTCTCTACAAATTTTATCCGAAAATAAATTAGTCTCACATTTAAAGATGCTTGCTTAAAATAACTGATGAGTTGAGGTGCTGAAATGTTAAAATGAAAGAAGGAAAAACTAACTAAATCAACAAATAGAAGTCTTCTTACTATAGGTCAGACAAGTCAGAGATTGCATCCACTTACAGTGGAGGAAACTGAGGCTCAATAAAGTGAGGCAGCTAGACCAGGTTCACACAGGGAGGCGAGAGGGGCCAGGATGCACACCGGCTGCCGGCCCACAGTCCTCCTCTCACTGTGCTGCCCCGCCCTCTCCTCGCTCCTGAGCCTGTGAGCCTCCTTGTCTTTGCTTCATGCTTTTAGCCAGCCCGGCCGATTTGGTAGTCTAAGGGGGTGTGGCGCTAAAGTAACCGGGCCAGGGCCGATGTTGGTGACCTTTCACAGCCAAAGGCCTCATGGAAGGCCAGAGAACGAGCCATGTTAAGACATTAGAAGTTGAAGGTTTGTGACTCTCACATCCTCCCTTGTCCTAGGAGGATGCTGAGATAGTGCGATGATATAGAACACGTGATATGTACGCAGGCAACTTTCTAACATTGCATCAGAATTACTGGTATAGTTTTATACCTATATCTATCCCTACATGTAAGAACATGTATATCGTCCATCTGCCCAAATCTCTATTATCTATCTCCATCTATTTATCATCTGTCTATATCTACTTATCTGTCTATATCTCTACCTATCTATCATATATCACTCACCCACCAACTCTACCTGATGGAGTATCTGTCTGAGGAGGGCCACAGGACAGCCTCGGAGGAGAGACAGACCGCCTATTGTCACTGCCTACTACTGCCTTTGTGTGAGTTGTGGCTCCCGTCTTCTCCAAAGCTCCCGAGTCACATGGCCTGCGTTCAGCATTGATGGGGCACCGGTGCTAAAGGTCCTGGCTTCTTCATGCAACACAGAAACACGTAGGGGCCTTCTCCACATCCACATGAATGACTAAGGGAGTGGAAATCGTACCCCATACGTCACTGCCCTCAGAAACCGCTTGTTTAAGGAGCTTCCATGGCAACCGTGGACTTCTGATGGTTGTGGGGAGGCCCACATAGCTCCCTGGGTCCTCTAGGATCCAATCCAACAAGGTCGGACTATTTTTTAAATATATTTTTTATTATTATTCATACATTAAATCGCTATACATCATTTAGATTGTGAAGAGACTTTACCCAGCATGATATACACCTCAGTCCAGCCCAGTTGAGACCACCACACACATCCTCGTCAACAGATAATAGATCTTATTGGTGTCCCACAAGTGTCTTACCTCTCCATTCCCTCCCCCCCCCATTTCTTTTCCCACGCTCTTCCCCTCCCACACTCTCTTTCCACTTTGTCTAGTGTCCATTACAATTTTTAATATTTTCATGTTTTCCAGACTCTTCTTTCTAGGTTCCAATGCCCTGAATCTTGTGGTCTCAGCTTTGTTGTGTGGCCTGACTATTTGGCATTTCCCCACACCCTCATCTCTTCGGCAAACACTCATTGCACCCTCACGGTGACCTCAGTAGTCGTGTTCCTTCCTTGGAGCTATGAACCCAGGGGGGTCCTCGGAACCTCCCCTGTTGGAACGTTCCTCACATGCACAGAGCTTTGTACACAATCAAAGGTGGGCCACAGGGACCCGCACTTAGACTCTCAGCACCAGGGTTTTCCAGACTGGGACACTGGATCACTGCCGCATGTGACAAATGTCTCCCTGAAGGGGGTGTGGGTTCTAAAAGGTCACGGGATGGCACGCTGCCTCTGTGCTGGCAGTCGGGCCTCACCAAGGAGGTGTAGCACCAGGTCCTGGAGGGCGGAGAAGAGCTGGCGGGGGAGCAGAGGGAGTGCGAGCGGTCGATGAGGAGCTGGGGGTCCAGGCGGGTCAAGCAGTATCTGAGACTGGGGCACTGTGAATGGGAAAGGGGGTGAGGAGCTGAGACCAAGGGAGCCATCTGTGTGGGTCTTTTTGTCTTAGGTAGGAGTTTGGCCCTTGTTCTGTGTGTGATGAGAAATCTGGACGCTTAGAGCAGGGAGAAGCAATGTGATAAAGTGTGTTTGATGTATAAAAATACTACAGATTTTTGTATGTTGATTTTGTATCCTGTCACTTTATATATTCATTATTATTTTCAGGATTTTTTTTGTGGATTTATTTATTTATTTATTGAAGGAGATTGTTGCTATAGGGAATGTGTGTGTGTGAGAGAGAGAGAGAGAGAGAGAGAGGCTGACAGAAAGCAAGAAATCACCCCCCCCCCCCAGGGGAGATGGCCATTCCGCAATCCCTTCTCCGTTCTACCCTCAGAGTTTTGGGCATGCACACATGCCTGCCGTGACTTTTAAGCTGCCAGGTCTGGGACTCAAACTGCAGTCAACCATATTGTAGTCCAGCGATGCAACCATTATGCCATCTGCTGGTTTCAGATTCTTTTGGATTTTCAATGTATATAATCATGCTATTTACAAATAGGGGTAATTTAATTTCTTTTTTTCTTACCCGAATTCCTTTTATTTTACTCTCTTGTTCGGTTGCATTGGCTAGGACTTCCAGCTCTAGGCTGACGAAGAGTGAAGAAAGTAGGCAGTCTTGTCTTGTTCCAGTTTTTAGCAGGAGAGCTTTCAGCTTGTTTCCATTCAGTATGATGTTAGCTATGGGTCTGTCATATACAGCATTTACTGTGTTGTGAAATGTCCCTCCTCTACTGATTGTGAATGACATTTCTGACATCCGTTTGAGGCTGGTTAAGAAACTAAATGTGAAATGCAGACCAAAGAGCTGAGCTCACCAAGGCGGTGGGTTAGAGCAGGAGGAGTCAGAGACCTCGCTGAGCCACTGTGAGCAAGGCTGTGGATGGATGGGTGGATGCGGGGACTGAGGGACTGAGGGTGACGCATCCTAGCTTGGGAGTGTGTGGAAAGCTGGTTTTGTTGCCTTGTACGTGTGGAGTCTGAGCAACCTACAGGACATTCACAGGCCGATGTGCTCAGGACAGAATGTACTTGTGGATGTACCTGGGACAGAAAACCGGGCAGGCAGAGGACGTGGAAGTCGTCAAAGTAAGAGTGCTCTAGAAGCCCTGGGCACACAAAGCTCTTTTCCACGTCTTCCATGAACTCCTTGCTGTCTGCTCTGGCCCAGGCTCTCCCTTTCCGGCCCTGCTGGCCTTGCCTCTCATGGCCACCCCATCTGACTCCGCCCGTCCTGGCCCGGGAGGTCCCCATCCAGTCTCCTTCGTAAGCCCTTCTGGGCTCCAGTCCCTCCTGAGCCTCCCCAGTTCCTTACTGATGACGCTAACGTAGAGCCCTGCGTTTCGACTGTATTTCCTTCATTCTCTCTTGAAAAGCACAGGGATTTAGAGCTGACTTGAAAGTCTAGGAATCTCCTATTTCCTTTGTGCATCCTGTTCTATAATTTTCTAGGTGGAGGACCAGGGGCTGGTTACTCAGTCTCTTCCATTCGAAGTTTTCTCATCAGTCGAAAGGGAACAGTGGTACTTTTTCAGGGTTGTCACATTCACTGAGGGAAAAGCGTCACACATTTTCCTAATGGCGCGTAAATGGTAAGCCCTCAATTGGTGTAGAAATTGGCTGTTTTTATTTTTTCCAGCCTAGACATGAGCAGTCTCTAGGGTGAAAAATGTTATCATCGAAAGTCTCATGGCGACTTTTATGTGGTTGTGTTCTGTGATGTTCACAAAAACTTTACTGAGTGCTTGCGGTGTGCTTGGGTCTTGACTGGGGACTCTCAGGATACAAAGGTAAGTTAGGAAATTTCCTGTCCTAGAAGTATTTACCGTCACTGCGGATTTGGGGTGTGCAGATATACCATTGCAACAAGGGAACAATGTGATTCAATTTCCTTTACTGGACCAGGAAAGAGGCTCGTGGTCTTGGCCGTGTGTCTGAATCACTTCTTTTCCTGGGGGATGGAGGGAAGGTGCTATTCTATGCTGTCAAGGATGAGGGCGCAGCGCCACTCGGCGCTGTTCTGAACTTTCCTGCTCATTTCTAGCTCTGGGAGGGACAGTGGGAAGGAAGGTAAGGGCTTGAGATAAAGCGGACCTTAATGATTTCACCTAAGACCATCTGAAGCATGCACTGGGAAGAACTGTTTTTGCATTCTTAAATCCATTCAGCTCTTCACTGCACATAAATAATGCTTCTGTTTTAGAAGCACCCTGGCAGCCGCATGATCAGGGCTGAGTAAGAACCAAGCGCTGACGGTCGGTCAAGGAGGCAAGGAGAGTGTGACGGCCAGCATGCCTGAAACCTGCGAGCACTCGCTGCTGTCCTCGTAGCTATTACAGCTGGAAGCTCAGCCAGCATCGGCGCGTTTTATTTCCAGGGGTCTGTACTTTACTCCAGGGACGTTAATGCAATTGTATTGCTATAAGAGAGAAGCTCACGTAAGAGAAGCAGCAGCCCATGTTGGAAGGAAGGACTTGCCCTGATGCTTAGGCGCTTGTTATCTTGAACTGTGTAAAAAAGAATCAATACAATTTGTGCTTAGACTAGCTGATCTCTTCGGTTGTCATGGCTACATTTTAAGGTATTGATTCATACAAGAGATTCCAAGCGTTGAAGGAGCCTTGGTAATAGTAGGGAGATTTTGTTTAGCAGAACCTTGACAGACCCCAGGGTGTGGTTACTGAAACCGGGGGCACATCGTCCCCATCTCAGGTGCTCTGGTGGGTGACTTGAGGTGACCACTGATACACCAAGGGCAGCCCTAGACAGCCCTGGCCATGTTAAGTGAAGCCTTGGGGCTAGTTCCAGAAGAAGAGCAGAGAGATGACACCGGCCAATCACCGTCATGAGGCAGAGCTGAGGGACAGCCCCATGTCTCTGCTCGCAACCATGAAACAGCAGCAGATAAACTAAAGAAAGAGACGAGGCTCTTAGAAGGTGTATGAAGGGCTGGCCGGTGGCATGATGGTTTGCTGGGACCATGCAGTTAACACAGGCTGAGTATGAAAGAACTGCCCCTCGTGCCTAGAGCAAGGACTCGGCTGAGGAGAACTGTTTGCAAGGTCAACAGTTTTACGAGTTCTGGACCTCACGAATTGTGTTGCTGTACTGTCCTGCACTCAATTTCTCTGCCATGGGCCTTGTTGTCATACCCCAGTACCCCATAAAGGCACCCCCAGCCTTACTATAATTTTTACAATAATCCTGAAAGAATGCGGATCCACTAAGGCGGCAGCTGCGTAGGGCGGCGGCTGTGAACAGGAGTTACTCCCATTAGACTCACCCCACCTTCCTAGAAAATGTCAACAGAGAATGCTACATTCACTTCTCCTACTAGGGATTACATAGATAAGCATTAGGTTAAAGCTACTAATGGGCAAAACGACCTCAGTAGCCGAGAGGGACTCGGGGACTCATCCTTGAGGTGCTGTTACCCCAAAGACCATAAGCCACCCTTACTCTCAGGACAAGGGCAAATTGCCATTCCCCAAGCCACAGTCATTAGCAGCATGTAGAGGGTCCCAAGTACACAGCAACCTTCAGCTACTCACAAGACCACATTCCTTTCCTATGTAGACTCACCCTCTTAGCTATAGACTACCCCAGAGATAACATAAGTATTTCACTTTAGTATATACTAACCTTGTCTTTACTAAACCAGACAGGATTTATTTCTAGTAATTGCTACCACCCTAGCCTGAAGCTAAAGTTCTCAAAAGGCTGACCTGAGGCCAATCTGGGACTAAAGTGATCAAGCTGGTCTGACTGAAGTGGTCAAGATTCCTGGGAGCCCTCTCATCCAAAGACCCTCCCTGGTAATCAAGATCAAAGAAGAGAATGCACCCAAAAAATGGACTTCCTCGTTCTAAAAATTATGACTGTTTATACCTAAACAAAACAGATGTCATGTTTTATGATTATTGTTCCTATACTTTGAATGCCTTATCTTTTAGAGCAAAATGTTTCACTTACTTCCCTTCACCCATCCCACTACTGTAAAACTCCTTCTATAATAAATACGCATGACTTCTGGCCATCAGGGCTGCAGTCTGGAGTTTACTCTGGCTGCAGTCGGCTGAGAACATGCTAAAGGGGCGTGAGGTCTCAGTCTGATTCCTGTTCACCCGCGTCGCCTCCCTGTGCACCCACCCCGGCTGGGGCACGGCTCCCGGCAGAATGGCGCCCAACGTGGGGCGTCCAGCAGACTGGCGCCCAACGTACCCCACGTCGTGAAACTCAGACAGGGAGGTGAGTAGACAAGGGTAAACACCCTTCCTCCTATATGGGTGCTGTGGACCCCCCGGTATAAAATAAGGCTGGGTAGAGAGGATTAGGAGGAAGGCCAGAACTAGAGATGCTTTATTGCCTAGGTGCAAGCAGTCAGGGGCATTGCTGCACCTAAGAATCAGAACCGTAGAGATGCTTTATTGCCTAGGTACAGGCGGCCAGGGGCATTACTGTACCTAAGAATCAGAACCGTAGAGATGCTTTATTGTCTAGGTACAGGCGGCCAGGGGCATTACTGTGCCTAAGAATCAGAACCGTAGAGATGCTTTATTGCCTAAGTACAGGCAGCCAGGGGCATTACTGTACCTAAGAATCAGAACCATAGAGATGTTTTAAGTGACTAGGTATTAGCAATCTGGTGGGGCAGTGCTGTACCTAAGAATCAAAACCATACAAAATTAATTAAGTGCCTAAATGTGAGCAATCCTGGGTAGTGCTACATCTAAGAATAGGATTTTGTATGTGAACATCTTAAAACGTACTTTAAAGCAGAAAGGTATTCAGGTCAGTAAAAGTCAAATCACATCATTTTGGACACCTAAGTCCTTCTGAGCAGAAAAAATTAGAAGAGGCTGCTGCTGATTATCATAACAATTGGCCGCTGCAGGAGCTTCCTATTGTTTTCAACCATCCTTAAGTATATAATTAAAAATTACAAAAAAAGGAAATTATTCAAAAGGTATCAATGTCAAAATAACCCCAGGAAAATTGTCTCTTGTAATTCTAATGTGTGTGTGTGTGTGTGTGTGTGTGTGTATACGTGTCATAATATGTCATAACTATATATAACTATATAACATATAACTATATGTTATATGTCTGTGTAAAAACAGGCCTTAAAATATTGTATTCAATTTTGTTTATAAAAAAGAGTGCTCATAAAAATTTGTCTAAATGTTTCTCAAGTTCATATAACTTTAATAAATAAGCTGGCTTAAAAAAAAAGGAAAAAAGAAAAAAGAAAAAGAAAAAAGAAAAAAGAAAAAGAAAAAGAAAAAAAAAAAAAAAGAGAGAAAAAAGAAAAAAAAAAAAAAAAAAAAAAAAAAAAAAAAAAAAAAAAAAAAAGAAAGAAAGAAAGAAAAACAAACCCAAAGCTTGCTAAACTGGTTAAGAGAAAAATACTTTGTGCCTAGTCTAGGTAGCCTTATCAATAGTGTTGTCTCAAAATATGTCGCTTGTATGCAGGTAAATCCTAAAACCCTCAGGCAAGGCTCTCTTAAAAATCAAAAAAAAAAAAAAAAATTAAATTAAATTAAATTAAAAACTTAAATAAATAGCCTTGTTTCTATTAATAACTTAAAATAATAAACTTGTCTACTAAACTAAGGCAATTTTAATGTTAAACTTGTAAAAAATAAAAACAAAAAATATATAAGATAAAAACTAAAAAAAGGGTTATGGCTATAAAAAATGTATTTCTAGTAGAAAAGGTTAAAAAGAAAGGTTTTTATAGAGAAAGAATTTTGTGTAGTGAGTTTTTGTCTAAGGATAAAATGGCTATATCAAAACAGGAGAAAAAGAGGACAAAAACTAGAGAATGTAAAGTATGTTGTTGAATGTTTGAGTTATGTTATAAAAGTCTAAGAAAGAGTTACAAAAATTAATCAAGTTAGTGTTCTAAAGCTAGTTTTACTATCTTTAAATGTTACATACAGTAAAACAACTAAAAGAAAAAAGCCCCTCCAACTAGTCCAGTTGGGGCCTCATATAGTTGTGAAGTTAGCCTGTGAGTCTGTCACACCAGAGCCAAGTAAACTGCTCTCACAGGGGCCTTAGTCTGTAAGGATGGGCCAGGAGGGTCCTTTGTAATAGTGCTTCAAAAAACAAAAAGCGACAGCCCTGCTCTAGTCACTCCAGAGGCTGATAACAGGTCAGACATTGTCAAGAATATGGCTCATTGGCTCCGTAACCAGATGGTCGGAGAAAGGACAGGTTGCTGCTAAGTCATGAGACGGTTAAAGTGGCCTCTGGTACCAGTAGGCTCCTTAGTCCTTGCTCCTATTAAGTACTCTATTCACTGTGCTTCTAATTTTGTTTTTTGCTCTAATTTACTCAATTTCTTACCCAATTTGTCTCCCACAGAATAAAGGCCTTTAAATATTACATGTTAATTGCCTCTAGACCTAGAGCCCAAGTACACCAGACATAATCCCATCGTGGAGGAGCACCTCCAAGAAAAGTGGGGAATGAAGCAGGAGCGACTCCATCTTAAAGAAGCACCTCCATTATAAACTCCTAGATTCCTGTGACTAGAAGCTTGACTTCTCCTCTGTGCCTAAGAGTAAACAGTAATTAACATTCCTATTGTCTTTATGTTTCTTAGCAATATGATCATCAGCCAGACCCCTTACCCTGAGCTATAAAGATCATTAAATTTCTATTATGTTTAGGTGGAGACAGAACCTACCCTAAAAAAGAATTAACCTGCTTTTCTTGCTTCAGCACTGTGCTTTTGCTTTTACATTGTTAAAACCCTACTCCCTACCCTTCTCCCCATCTGAGCCCACTACACCTTACCCTCATAAATTTGCTTGGGATAGTGATAAAATAATTATAACCACTAATCATTCTAAACTAATGGGGGGAGATCCTCTTGGACATGAGCAGCCTCGCGTCTCAACTCCCTTTAATTTTTCAGCTTCCACGGAATCATTCCCCCTTGCTTCTCAGCCTATAGTGTTAAGCCTCTTCCATTTTGTGTTACTCTTTCTCCTATAATTCAAGTTGCAGATTCCCCTTTAACCACAGGACAGCCACTTCCCTCCAGTTACAATGACCACACTCGTAATACGTAGACCCTAACTCTCCTTTCTCTTACAACATATAATAATTCATTTTTAAATACTGCACCTTCTATTCACGTACCTAAGTTACTTCCAGCTTGCCCAGCCTCAGCAGAACATTCCCGGGATGGCATTTCCTCATGGTCCGGTTTTCCAAACTGGATCCCCTGTGTTTTCCCTAAGCACGCAGTTCGTTATTTCTTAAATAATTATACCTTCTCTTTGTTTGATTGGTCCATCTCTAGCCCTGATTATGATTATCGTCTCTATTTCAAAGCTCACCCTCGTAAATTTGCTTGGGACGACTCAGCCGTACCCCCAAAGCTTCCAATTTACAGATGGTCTTCAACCGGATGGATCACCCCTATATATATGTCTTCTAATTTTAAAATTTTTCACAGTCATATTTACCGTTTGTTTGCAGCCCTTGGTCCTGTAACCTTCCATAGGTCTCAAAATACCCAGACATTCTACCTGCGTTCCTGTGTACGAGCTCCCTATGCAATTCTTCGGTATAATAATTCATCTCAACTTTCTTTTAAAGTGGAAAATAATCTTACCCACATTTATTGTACACAGTGCCAGGTTTCTAACTGCTTGTCTGTGACTGCTCAACAGCCTCATTTCTTCCTTCTAAAGCGCCCGTCTTATATTTTACTTCCAGTTAACTTAACTCAACCTTGGTATGCGGACCCCAGTTTATTTTCCCTCCAGACAATAAATACAGCCCTTGCTCACGCTCGCCCTAAACGCTTTATTGCTGCTTTAATTTTAGGTATATCAGCCCTCATCGCTATTATAGGATCAGTGGCCGCTTCAGCCACTGCCCTTGTTCAACAAGTGCATACTGCTTCCCACGTTAACGAATTAACTCTCAATGTTTCCACTGCCTTATTTAAACAGGAACAAATTGATCAACAACTGGCTGACAGAGTCAATGCTTTAGAAGAAGCAGTGTTATATTTAGGTCAAGAAATTCAAAACATTAAAGTCAGGCTAACTACTGCTTGCCATGCCGATTACAAATGGATCTGTATTACCCCTCTCCCTTATAATCACACTCAAGTCACTTGGGAACAAATTCAAGCCCACCTTCGGGGCGTGTGGAACCACTCTCTTACTATAAACATAGAACAGCTTCATGCCCAGATCACGGCTGTATCCAAAGCCCATTTAGATTCTATTTCACCCAGCGATGTGGCAGATAGCATAATCAAGTCTTTATTCTCTACCTTCACCACTTCCACTGATAATCTCCATACTTTAGCCTACTCTGTGGGGAGTCTTCTCTTATTAATTTTTGTTATTCTCCTTTGTTTACCAGCCCTCGCCAGACGTATAAGAACCGCAATTACATCGGTGGAGGCAAAGATTCACTTCTACAAATTACAAAACAAAAAAGGGGGAGATGCTGGGACCATGCAGTTAACACAGGCTGAGTATGAAAGAACTGCCCCTCGTGCCTAGAGCAAGGACTCGGCTGAGGAGAACTGTTTGCAAGGTCAACAGTTTTACGAGTTCTGGACCTCACGAATTGTGTTGCTGTACTGTCCTGCACTCAATTTCTCTGCCATGGGCCTTGTTGTCATACCCCAGTACCCCATAAAGGCACCCCCAGCCTTACTATAATTTTTACAATAATCCTGAAAGAATGCGGATCCACTAAGGCGGCAGCTGCGTAGGGCGGCGGCTGTGAACAGGAGTTACTCCCATTAGACTCACCCCACCTTCCTAGAAAATGTCAACAGAGAATGCTACATTCACTTCTCCTACTAGGGATTACATAGATAAGCATTAGGTTAAAGCTACTAATGGGCAAAACGACCTCAGTAGCCGAGAGGGACTCGGGGACTCATCCTTGAGGTGCTGTTACCCCAAAGACCATAAGCCACCCTTACTCTCAGGACAAGGGCAAATTGCCATTCCCCAAGCCACAGTCATTAGCAGCATGTAGAGGGTCCCAAGTACACAGCAACCTTCAGCTACTCACAAGACCACATTCCTTTCCTATGTAGACTCACCCTCTTAGCTATAGACTACCCCAGAGATAACATAAGTATTTCACTTTAGTATATACTAACCTTGTCTTTACTAAACCAGACAGGATTTATTTCTAGTAATTGCTACCACCCTAGCCTGAAGCTAAAGTTCTCAAAAGGCTGACCTGAGGCCAATCTGGGACTAAAGTGATCAAGCTGGTCTGACTGAAGTGGTCAAGATTCCTGGGAGCCCTCTCATCCAAAGACCCTCCCTGGTAATCAAGATCAAAGAAGAGAATGCACCCAAAAAATGGACTTCCTCGTTCTAAAAATTATGACTGTTTATACCTAAACAAAACAGATGTCATGTTTTATGATTATTGTTCCTATACTTTGAATGCCTTATCTTTTAGAGCAAAATGTTTCACTTACTTCCCTTCACCCATCCCACTACTGTAAAACTCCTTCTATAATAAATACGCATGACTTCTGGCCATCAGGGCTGCAGTCTGGAGTTTACTCTGGCTGCAGTCGGCTGAGAACATGCTAAAGGGGCGTGAGGTCTCAGTCTGATTCCTGTTCACCCGCGTCGCCTCCCTGTGCACCCACCCCGGCTGGGGCACGGCTCCCGGCAATGGTTAAGGTGGCTGGATCCCACAGGGCTGACTGTGTGCTGCAAATCCTGGACCCAGCAGCTTGACAAACATGCCGGTTGTGCATGTATGTCCAAAATCCCAAAAGGAGAATGGAGAATGGATGGCAGCTTGGCCATCCCCTGTGGGGGATGCTTTCTCATTCTCCCTGTCTATTTCTCTCTCTCTGTCTCTTCCATAAGTGCATGCACCTTAGCAAATTGAAAATATAAAATAAGTAAGTTAAAAAGGGAGGTGTATGTGAGGTACAGTCATGTCTGTTGGGGTAAGTGTGTGTGCCCCCTAAAGCAAGGCTTCTGCAGACGCGACTTGGTGGGGCGACCTGCGCTCCATCCAAGTTACCCAACGGTCGGCAAGTGTGACCGTTGCACTTAATGACTCCACTGATACCTGTGTTCCTAATGTGTGGTTTCGAAGTCTCTTTCTGGAATAGATTGGGACTGATGTCATTCTGTGCAAAATGGGACAAAAGGGGAAAAAAACCCAGAACCTCAGGAGGAACTGATCTTGGCTGATATAAAGTAACTGGAAAGCGTCGTGGAGCAGTGGTGGTGGCAGGAGCAACCCCGCCCCCTCCCCACCCCCGCCTGGGCTCTTCCCTCAGCCCTGCTGTAGGCCTGTTACCCGCCTTCCCTCGGCCCTGCTGTAGGCCCATCACCTGCCTTCCCTCTGCCCTGCCGTAAGCCCATCATCTGCCTTCCCTCGGCTCTGCCATAGGCCCATCACCCACCTTCCCTCGGCCCTCTGCTGTAGGCCCGTCATCCGCCTTCCAGGGCGGCCCAGGGCTTGCAGCTCTGTGGCTCCTGCTGGTGGCTTCAGTGATGCCATTATGTTTTTAAAAGAGGAAAAGAGAACAGGATTTTAAGAGAATAACAAAAAGGGCACACGTTTATTTATTTTTTCCTTCCCATTTAAAATAAGAATAGGGCTTATTCTGGGTTTTTAAATAAACCTTAACTGATGTTTCCAAACACGGCTGAGTCAGCATAGGCAGGCAGCAGTGCACCGCTGGTTGCCTTTGGGCTTAGTACAGAGCCTTAGCTTTGGATCAGAAACGTTCGCGCGAGCAGTCGTGAAGCTTCTCGGGCCTGGTAGAAATGGATACCACGGTGGTCCACAGGTCCGGTTCTCCTGGGTGCCAGCCTGGAGCTGGGTGCCCTACGGCTCACTTTGAACAACCTGAGGACGAAGATCATCTTTGCCCCGTAGCAGCTGTTGCGTTTCCGATGGAATGTCTGCATCCCTCCAAATTCAGATGTGCAAGCCCAGACCCTCAGGTGATGGCACTTGGAGGTAGGGCCTGTGGGAGGTGATTAGGTGCTGCCGTCCTGAGAGCGAGGTCCTGCTGGGATAGCTCCCTTACGGAAGGCGGAGACAAGGGCCTCCTCTCTCTTCCTCTCCCTCTGCCTCTCTTTCCATCATGTGAAGGCGCAGCAAGAAGGTGCCGTCTGCGTCCCAGGGGAGGAGTCCGGGTACTGAGCCGTCCAGCAGCCGCCCTTGACCTCGGGCTCCAACCTCCAGAACGGGGATGTCTGTGTAAGCCACCCAGTCTGTGGCTTTTCCTGACTGTAGCCAAGGCTGCCGAGGACGTGGGGACTGAGGCGCAGAGGCTGGAGTCTCTCTCCCGACGTCAGATGGTAAAATGCACAGCAAGGGTCTGCCCTGGGGTCACCTGGCTTCCTGGGGCAGCCTCTGACTCCCAGGGTGGGCGAATGGAAGAACTTGTACGCTGCGGAGGTGTGAAATCCCTGCCCGAGCCCAGGCCGAGACACTGCCCCCGTAACAGAGTCGAGAGGTGACCCTTCAGAAGGCGGTTAGCGCCCAGACACTGTCGCACGGTGGTAACAGCCTCCCCACCCCAGGACTGCAAACCTCAGGGCCGACTGCAGGCTCAGACCCGAGTCGGTGTGAAGCCACGGGGGACGTGCGGGCACATCCGGGGCCCTGAGGAGCTGGGGGGCGAGTAGGAGACCAGTGGGTGAGACCCCGCCGAGGGTGCTTCTCTCTCTCTCACACACACACACATGCACGCTCTCTCTCTCGCACACACACACACACACACACACGCTCTCTCACACAGAGGGGAGGGGAAGGAGATTGGGTTAAGGAGCGCTGGCTCATGAATGGACGAATGGCGTTATGACCGGGCGGGTGGCATCGGCCTGTTGCGGAGCCCTCCTGGTAGAGGTGTGATGTCCACCCCGTTCTCATTCTCCGCTCTGCCCTTCCTCTGCAGGGGCCCTCACCAGCCCAGAGCCAGGGTCTTGAACTTCTCAGTCTCCAGACCGAGAGAAATAACTTTCTTGTCTTTACCAATTGCCCAGTCTGTGGTTTTCTGTACGGCAGCAGAGAACGTACCAGATCAGATGCCACGGTAAAACGTCTTCTTACCCATCGATCGACTGATTGCAGGAAACAGTTTAGTATTACGAGCTGTATCATTTGTTTCTAGAGACAAACTTAGTTACTAGACTAGGGAGGACAGAAGGAATAAGAAAGATGAAACCCCCCGCCATCATATTAAGATATGCACACAGTAAGTATTTAAACATGGGGATACTGGCAACAGATGAGATTTGTTAAAAAGCCAACATTGTGGTCTCAGCTCAGAGCTTCCTGAAAGGCATGGCAAAAAGGGAAATTTAATCACGTAACTCATTAAATGAAAGGAAATGACTTTTCTTTTACAGAAAACAAAGGTTTTCTTGACATTTAATATTTTTCCTGCCTTATTGAGGTATAATTGACAAATTAAAATTGTATATATTTAAAATGTACCATGAGAGGGTTTAATATATACAAGCATTGTGAAATATTTGCCCCAGTCAAGCTAATTAACATACCTGTCACTGCACGTAGTTAACTTTTTTTTTTTTTGTATTTTTTTGTTTGCTTGTTTGGGTTTATTTTGGAGAGGTTTTTGCTATAGGGCGCATGTACTCGCTGGAAAGACAGAGAGAGACAGAGAGACAGAAAGTGAGAAATCATTCCATAGGAGGGAATGGCCATGCCGCAATCCCTTCTCCTCCATTCTCCTCTCAGGATCTCGGGCACGGACACATGCATGCACGCATGCACACGTGCCCGGCGTGAGCTTAATCCACGGGGTCTGGGACTTGAACCACGGTCAACTACATGGGAGTCCAGCAACATAACCACTATGCCGTATGCTGGTCACTTCTTGGGGCTTAGTTTTGAGCTCAAGTGCTGTGACGAAGTGCAATGCAGTCCTATTTAAGGGTGTTGGATACTGCAATGGTCTCTGCAAATCCAGAGCTGATCTCATGTGGTTGTTTCCTATGTAACAAATTTTCCCACAGAACAAGCTGAGGTAAAATCTTGGACCTGAGTCAGAAGTGATGGGAGGGATGAGTGCTATGGGACACAAACCTTCAGGGGCCGCGCAGTCCGGGGTGCATGGGTGGAGCTGGGTTGCTCCAGACCTGGGGCAGCTGGCCATGCACGTGTGGTGGGCGGGGAGGAGGGCTCTGCTCAGGGCAGTCCCGGGACTGCCCACCACCGTTCCAGGCCTGGCCGCAGCCCAGCGGAGGCTGAACTAGGAAGGAGGGGCGGCCCGGCCGTCAGCCGCTGGAGTCCAGAGCTGAGCCGGTGCCTCTGATGGCCCAGACAGGCTCACGAGTCACCTCCCTCCCGCCGTCCAGCTTCTTGCTGTTTCTCGAACACCACAGCCCACTCTTTCACATTTACCTTTGAAGTTGTACTACTTACTGTACTCATAATGGAGAGCATGTGCATACACTTGAGGGAGAGAGAGAGAATGAGAGAGAGAGAAAAAGAGGAGAGAGGGGGGAGAGAGCGAGAGAGAGAATATGAGAGAGAGTGAGAGAGAGAAAAAAAAAAAAGGAGGAGAGAGGGACCAGCAGTTAGCGTAATGGCTATGTTGCTGGACTCCCATGTAGTTGACCATGGTTCGAGTCCCGGACCTGGTGTCTTAAACTCACACCAGGCGTGTGTGTGTGCATGCCCAAGATCCCAGAAGGAGAATGGAGGAGAAGGGATTGCAGCGTGGCCACCCCTTGCTTTCTGTCTCTCTGTCTCTCTCTGTCTTTCTGGTGAGTGCATGCGCCCTATAGCAAAAACCTCTCCAAAAAAAAAAAAAGAGGAGAGAGAGAGAGTGAGAGAGAGAACACGAGAGCGTGAGATATAGAGAGAACACGAGAGAGAGAGAGAGAAAGAGAGAGAGAGGAGAGAGCGAGCAAGAGAGCACAGAAAGCCACTTGGACAGGGCCGCACCGTGCTGTGACCCCTTTCCTGGCCCTTTAGCACCTTAGGATCTGAGCGTGTGCTTATGTCCCCGTGTGTCTTCAGGCCCACCCTGGGGTCCAGCCTGCTGTTGGCCAGCGGTTTCCAGCCCAGGGCTGGGCCTGCTGCCGACTTCCCAGCAGGCACTGTACACGACTCCTTACACCTGAGAGTTCTTCCACCCAGCACCTTCTTTCCCCCGTGTCGCACTTCCTTCAAGATTCTTCCCCAGAGAAGCCTGCTTCGTACAAAGGCCTTGCTCACATGTGAAGTCACACTCCCGCTGCCTGGAGGCGTCCTTACCTCCTGTTCTGCTTTTCTCCACAGCGAGGACTGACATCCCATCGCCCACTGACCTGCTTATTTTCCTTCCGCAGGAGGACGCACTCCGTGGAGTCAGGGTTGGTCTCATGGTCCACAGCTGTGTCTCTAGGACCCTGAGCTGTGCCTGTGGGCTGAGCGAGGAGTGCTGTGCTACTTCGTCCTAGGTGTGCCCTTATGTGGTGTGAACGTGGGCTGCGATTCGTTACTGAATCGCAGGTGCCTTTCACTTAACAGGTGGATGTGCCCAGTCCTCATTATGACAGGTACACCTGGCCTCAGCCCAGTGGTCCATAGCATTTCACATGGGCGTGACGTCGGGATCCACCCTGGGGCACTTGCAGACTGACCATCCCGTCTCCCTCACTTCAGGCACATGAGCCACCCCTCTGTGCGCACTGTCTTCTTTGTAAGGTAAAATGGCAGCGGACCTAGGGGGCTGTGAGGACAAAACAAGCTGTTGCGTCCAGCACAGGAGCAGTGCCCCTGCAGAGCGAGTCCCAGGTGCCGCTGCGGGCTCCAGCCCAGGGCTGCGCTCCGAGCATCCTGACTTCCTGGCATTCTCCAAGTGTGTTCATGCTTGTTTTGCTTCCTAATGATCCAAGGTAGAATGCAATCTCTCCTTGTTTTCCTTTGCTACTTTTAAAAATGGTTTGCTATTACTGTTTTTATTTTTAAACTTGAAGAATGATGCACTCAGAGCAAAAATAGATCCAACCCTTTGTAGATAGAAGATAGCAGAATAGACCGCAGGTCTGGTCTTTGAGTTCACAGCCTAAAGGTGGGCCCCACCTTCCTCTGGGTTAGAGCTTGTCAAGACACTCAAGAGAATGCTTTTCAGAAATAGTAATAAGGGGACCAGCAGGTGGCGTGGTGGTTAAGGCGCTGGACACTCCCACGTGGCCGACCACAGTCCGAGTTCTGGACCTGGTGGCTTTCTTTCCCACTTTCTCTCTCTCTCTCTCCCCTCTCTCTGTCTCTGTCTCTCTATCTCTGTCTCTCTGTGTGTGTCTGGTTAAATTAAAAACATGAATGAATAAATAAAATAAAATAAGTCGTGATAAAGACTACTACCATTTTTTTGAGTAATTTGAAATCAGGTGTTATTTCCATGTTTGGGCTCTTCTAAAAAGTCAGAGCATCTGAAAAGTTCTCAGAAATACTTTAAATACCTTTGAATTCACAAAAATCAAGCATATCTTTTCATCTGAATGTCCGGTGTGTGCTGGCCCCGGGAACCTGAGGGAGGGCCGGGTGGCATGTTATGGTGGGACTCCATCTAGACCTAGAACACCGGATGGTGCGGGTTCATCCTCCCTTCTCGGTGTGTTAATGTGGCTGTGGTTGAATGGCTGTTTCAGACCTGAAGCTTGTTGAAGATTATTTATTTATTCATTCGTTCATTTCTCCCATGAGCAAGAAAGGCAGGAGCGATACAGAGAGAGGTAGCACCCCCAGCAGGGTCTCGACCCACGATCCTTCCTACTTCAGCAGCTCTGGATTATGGGCATGTGCCTAGTGCACAAGAGCGGTCTCTGGACTTGAACCTAGAACCTGCTTATATGAACCAGCCTCAGAGTGTCGTGTCTTACTGCTGGGCCTCCATCTAGCCCCCACAGACATTTGTCACCAAGTAAAGAGGACCCGATCGTGGATTGTTCTGTGATCGGAACCTCTCTGCTCAGGCCGCCCTCTGCAGACCCTTGTCCCCAGGAACCGTCCTGCATGGTGACCCCTCAAAGCCAGGAAAATATTGCCATCTTTATAGGCTTCCTGACAGCACAGGAGCATCTGGGAGGGTTCTGCTTTTGTAGTCCGCCCCCCCCCCCCCCCCCCCCCGTGTCTTAGTTTGGTTCCTATTAATTCAATTAATAGCCTCCATTATTTCCCGCTGATTGCAAATCCCCTGGCAGGTATTAGGAACCACCTAGGGATCGCTTACACAGCAGACACCGCATACTTTGTATCAAGCAAGCAGGTACAGTGCAGGGAGGGAGAGACCACTTGCGTCTGTGATCCCGGACAGCGAGCGGAGTCATAAAGCCAGATAGGCCACCCTGGTGGCCGAGTCCTCTGTGTTCATCGAGATGTTGGCAGAAATGGCATTTTGGAATCACTGAGGCCGTACGCTCCACAGAGGAAAACCCAATAGCTCCCTACCTGCTTGCTTACCCCCGTTAGAGGGCTCTAGATGGAGTCTGGAATATTCATGTGACCGTGCGACCAGGGAATCGCTGGGCGAAGGGCAAACACAGCCAGTTTTCTCTGCTTTCATTCATGAATAGAAATACAAATCACTCTGGAAGCAGGTAGCCAAGGCAGCCTGGTGCATAAAAGCAGAATATTTTCTTCTGCGGCTCTGACAGTCTCCGTCCTGGGGGCAAACAGTGTATATTTGGTATCGGTTTTATAAAAAGTGCTACCCCCAACATTTATGGGTAGCCGCATGCTTCTTTAAAATTCAGAGGGCAAACAAGCGGATGGAAATGCCGGAGTCAGAAAGCCTCGCGGTGCTCCTGCGTGGCGTGGCGTGGCCTGCGTGGCGTGGCGTGCTCCTGCGTGGCGTGGCGGGGCAGCGCTTGCACTGGCAGCCCTGAGCCGTGAGGAAAGACGCTGCAGGCCGTGCTGGGAGACCTGAGGAGTGCGGGCTCTGCATCTCAGTGAGGGATGCATAAAGTGTATTTTCATCATCTAAGAGAGTCCATTTTCCTCGGGTTTGTTTCCTCTTTGCTCACATTTTATTGTTTCTATCTCTCTAGAGTCCTGGGGGGATATTACGCTGCTCCTTGTCACAGGGAGACACTGGCAGGCCATTCATTTTCTGCAGGCAAAGCAATCCTCGTTATTCTGGCCTTCCTGGGAGAGCGCTGGCTGGGCAGTTTTGGAAGCCTTTGCTCATGGTGGACCTCACTCGAATCTCCCTCTTTCAAGGGCTCGCTGAGGGAGCAGATGGTCACTGTTTTGTGGACTGAGGGGTCAGAGCTCGGCATGTTTATATGGACTTGCCCGAGGCACCACGGGTTAATAAGTGGATCGAGGAACAGAACCCGAGTCCGCTTTCCGGACCGTTATTTTTGCTGCTATACCCCCTGCTCGTGATATGAATGGACATGCCCATTTCTGGCCCAGGCTCAGTGGGTCCCAGCGGCAGCGCTGTGTGGAGGACTTGCCTGTGCTGCTGTGAGGAGCACGGGCTGCAGGGCTGACTGGGTCAGGCTGAAGTCCCAGCTCCACCTGAACCCTTTTCGCAGAAGTACCCGAACTTCTTTGAGATGAGTCTCACCCTGATTTAGGCTCCAGTGCCTGCTTGGTAGGGTTCTGGTGTGGACGTAGCCCTGTGCTCAGGACGGAGAGGGAGCTCAGGGCCAGTGGAGGGTGTTGCTGAGCCTTTCTGAGCATGTCTGTGTGTTCACGGGCAGGTGCCGCCGGGCCTGTGTGAGCCATCTGTGCTCCATGCAGGAGGCCTGTGGGGCCTGTCCTGTCGGGTGGCAGAGGCTCTCAAGGGCTTGTCCTGTGGATGCATGTCAGAGCCGAGGAGGGGAGGGCTGCCCCAGGGAAGCCAGGGTTAGGTCCGCCAGGCTGTCTGGGCAAGGACAGGACGACCCACGTGGCCGTGGTGGCCGGTGGCAGAGGGCAAAGCAGGGTGGACTAGACAGGCCTCTGCCTTACCTCTGGGCAGAGCCTTCTCCTGCTTTGGTGCAATGAGAGGTAAACCGCCACTGACCTCTGCCTCTGCAGAGCCTATAGCTTCGGGGACACTGAGAGCCAGACACCTGACTTCTCTCTGGTGTCTCTGGAGAAGCGTCCTGGGTGGAGGTCCTCGCAGGGGGGCTCCTGAGCGGCTGCAGGGGACGGCCCTGAGCTGGCTGTCTGTGATGGCTTTGAGACAGCAGCCTCTGGAAGAGCTCAGGTACCTGGGGAGAGTTTGAAGGATGGAGAAGGATGGAGAAGTGGGTGAAGATTGCGTGAGGTCCATGTTTAGCCTGAGCCCAGACAGCTGGGTGGTTCATGCTAATGTGACCTGGGGGTCCTGCCTGCTGAGACTGTGTACACAGCCGGAACCCTGCCTGAACCCCCGAGGCACCTGATGCATTTCAGCATCAGAGAGAGAAGATGGGGGTGCTCAAACTCTGGGGGGAGATGAGCAGGCGAAATGTCAGCTCCTCTGGGCCACGAGCGTGCTGCGTGAAGTGCGGGTGGACCACGCAGGAGGGAAGGGAACTCCGGGCTGCTCAGGGCCATGAGAAGCGGTGCCAGTCCCCAGGGTGAGGGCTGGGTGGGTGCCCCAGTGAGTGGCACAGCAGCGCAGCCGAGGGGCAGAGCAACACAGAGGGGGAGAGCCATGCAGCCCCCAGGAGCGGAGACGCCAGGGGAGAAGACCTGTCCGCAGAGGGCCCCAATCAGCAATGTGTGCTTTGCTCCAAAGCCTCTAAAATTGGGGAATTCTGCGCCTTTCCTGGCCAGGGGCCAGCTTGACCCAGGGCTGTCCCAGGAAGCTGGTCCCTGTCATGTTGATTCAGGCATCTCTGTGCTTTGTGCACTGGGGGCTGATTTCGCCAGAGATGAGACTTTGGACAAAGCTAGCTGGCCACCACTCCGAAGGAGGTGCAGAGCTCAACGCCACCGTGAGGACGTACGGTCCAACATGCAGAGGAGACACTTAGCGTGTTTTTATTTACCTCAAGTGGAATCTCTGGTGTGATTCCTGGGGGCTTACTTTTCATTTCTTCATTGTAAGTGCTGCCCTAATTAAACCTTTCTCCAGAACTTTTGTGCTTCTCAATGAAATTAGAACGAATGAATAAAAATGCAGATTCTAATTAGCACTTCCTGCACATTAAAGAAATCACTCTTTCTCTTACTTAAAGGAGTGTTACTGGGAAGAAATAAATCGTCTTTGGAATGTCATTTTTCTTTTCAGGGAGTGGTGATAATTCTCAGCAGAGCGGCTGCTCCCCGTGACGGCATGTCCGCAGGCTGGCCCGTCCCGCAGCAGTCGGAGTGATGGCAGGCCCTCCGAGTAGGAGCGATATTTACTCAGAGGGAAAAAAAGGCTTGCAATAAACATTTTTTTATAGGAAGCTATGCATGAATGCATTTGTTAAATTGTTTTAAATAACCTCAGCACCTAATAAAAATAGGATTCACGGGGAAACTGAAGTTACGTTTTAAGATACGATAACATCTGCATCTCTGAATGATTTATATCTGTGACATTAACTCAGCATTATAGGAAAAAACACTGTTTGACCTCAGGCAAGCTGGTGTGAGACGTGAGCGTGTTCCAGGTTGAAATTTCCCTCTTCAATTTTTCATGAAATTCTCCCAGCAGGGTCACTGCTGGGTCCTGAAAAGATTTGCAACATGAGAATCACTGCAGCTCAGCCGTCAGAACACCAGTTACCCTATCCGCACTGCCCCTTCGTGGTAATGGCACGCGTAATACAGAAGAGGTTTCAGGCCCGTCAATTGCAAAATTATCATTTTTCACCAAAGCAACATTATATTAACCGCTTAATTATTCATGACTAATGCTTGTCATGGTGAAATATTGGCCTCGCTCAGTTAGTGAGCACTGGCCCAGCTTCCCTTCCTGAAGGGCAGTAGTGGGGATCCCTGTTTCATTAGCGCTCCTGAAGGTGGGGCGCCTCGGCTGCCTGCTGTGGCCTTCCGACCCCAGTCCCTTTAGCAAGTGTACTGCACGAGGTCTGGAGCGGTCTGTCTCTGAGGAGGAGAAACTGACTTGAATGGTCAAGGTGGGCGGACAGAATTTGGGATGCCGCAGTTTTGAGAAATGGTATCGTTTGAATGCTTTTATAAGGGATGCTTTACTTTTTTTTAAAATTTCAGTTTATTTTATAAATTTAATCACTATACATCACTTAGCTTGTAAGTTGAATTTACCCCACCTGTCCGGTTGAGGATACAAAATACACTATCATCAACAGATAATAATCCACTTCTGCATCCCATAAATGTCTTGCCACTCTATTTTCCTCCTTAATTTCTTTCTTTTTTGAGGTTTTTGTTTGTTTGTTTTCTTTGCCTAGGGCATGTGCATTCACCAGAAAGACAGAAAGACAGTAAGGAAAAATGAGAAACCACCTCCAGGGAGGATGGCCATGCTGCAGTCCCTTCTCCTCCACTCTCCTTCTGGGATTTTGGGCACATGCACACACATGCCTCGCATGAGTTTCAAACTGTGGGACCCAGGACTCAGACTGGGAGTCCAGTGCCTTAACCACTATGATATTTGCTGCCCCCAAGGGACGCGTTTGTAAAAGTGACCTTCCTCTTGAATTTATTAAAATCAAGAAACCTGTTGGTGGACTTAGAATTGTGGCCGTGGCATGTGGCTGCACTTGTTACAGGAGGTTTGGCCACAGCATGCAGGATTCTGGCTTGACGACCAGGATTCCCACCGTGGACCGTCCGTGCTGCGTAGACCTGAAGGTGCTGACAAGGGCTCGGGCCTCCACGGTCTCCCTGGCCCCTGCCTGCATCCCCAGCTCCTCTGACTGCTCCGTCAGAGTTCCGTTCTGCTCACAGCCCTCTCTCTTCTGGGAATTCTCTGGACAGCATTAGGAAGACTGGAAACACTCTCTGACCCCATGAGATACATCAGTGCCCCTAGGGTTTGTAGGATGGCTTTTTCTTTTCTTTCTTTTTTCCATTAATTTCCCAGAAGGCATGTGCACTCACTAGAGAGAGGGAGAGAGGGAGAGAGTGAGGGAGACAGGGAGAGAGGGAGAGAGGGAGAGGAGAGAGGAAGAAAGGGAAAGAGGGAGAGAGGGAGAGGAGAGAGGGAGAGAGGGAGAGAAGAAGTATTCTTCATGGACCATGGTCACGGTACGATCTCCTCTCCTCCAACACTCCCTTTATTTGGGATTTTGGCCACTGGGACTCAAGCCAAGCAGTTGGCCAGGTGGGACCTGGCTCACGTAGCCCCCAGGCCATGGGCTGCCCTGCACACGAGCTTTTCTCTGCCAGATGGGCGCCTCCTCGCTGCCGCCCAAGCAGGACCTCGCAGGAGACACGCGTGGGTCAGTGAGGAAGGTGCCAGCCTAGGCTCGCATTGAGCCTGGATGCCGAGGGCAGCGCACCCTTCCCGGGGGACATGGCCGGCAAGCGGTCATTTAGGGTGGCTCTTGTCCTCGTCCTGCGGGCTCAGGCTTTCTCACTCTGCTCTGTGGGCAGGCCTCTGTGAGCTTGCCCATCTCCCTAACTCTTTACCCCATAGCTGCCCCCACATCTCGAAGGTCCTCACGAGGATCAGAGAAACTGGCGAGGTTCGGGGGAAGTCTCAGAGCTTCCAAAATGACCAGGGCACCAACCGCATGAAACGTGTATATTAAGGAAGAATAGAGATGCTTGAGTGCATCTTAGGGACCATTTCCCAATTTCTGTCACCCGTCTTTGCAGACACGGCACAGTGGTCTTGGTGACCCTCAGTGGGCCGTCGTGAATCCTCCTTGAATCCTGTCTGGACTGTGTGAGCTCTAGTGCGGGCTTAACTGAGGGGCCCCAAACGTTTATGTGCTGAAGTCCTATGCCCGGAACTGCAGAATATGACCCTAGATGGAGACAGAGTCTTTAAAGTGGTAATTGGGATAAAATGGGTCGTTAGGGTGGACCCTAATCCAATCCAACTGGTGTTCTTATAAGCAGAGGCCGTTAGGATCCAGAGGGGAAAAGAGGGATGCTGAGTGATGACACGGGAGAAGGCTCCATCTGCCAGCTGGGGAGGGAGGCCAGGGAGGGCCTCTCCTTGCAGCCCTCAGAGGTGGCGAAACCTGTCGACGCCCGGGGCCAGGACTGCCAGCCGCCAGAACCGTGAGACAGTTCCCACCACTTAAACCGCCCTGTACGTGTGCTTTGCTACTGCAGTCCAGCAGAATGACACACCCTGCCACACTTGGGTAGGTATTTCGTGTGCTTTCTCTTTTAATCAGACGGTTTTCTATGGAAGGTGCTGCTATGGTTATGATAATCCTTTGCAATTTTATTTTAGCATGGTTGCTTAGAAAACACTCCCTTTTTGTTGTGCTCAGGAGCTGGTCCTGAGCTGAGGAGCTCACGCATGTTTTGTTTAATTGATTGCACGTTCTGCTCTAGGGGTGTGTAGTCAGAACCCCAGATCCCACATGTGGAAGTGCAATGTACGTGTGTGGGTGTGTACGTGTGTGGGTGTGTACGTGTGTGGGTGTGTGGGTGCTATAGCTCTACAGCCGGATTCGTGTCTCAGGAGGCCTTCAATGTCCTTTTCTTTGGGAGATCTTTCTTTATTGTCTCAGAAAGACTACTGCCCTCTAGTTTTTATATGGTTGAAATCTTACCCCATGCTGCAATCCCTTCGCCTCTCAGGATTTTGGGCACACATGCACAAGTGCCTGGTTTGAATTTCAAGTCACTGGGCCTGGGATTTGAACCGCAGATGGCCATGTGGAAGTCTAGTGACATAACCATTATACCATCTGCTGGTTCCACTCCTTCTATTAATTTTTAACAGAATCCCTACACCAAGACTGAGACCTGTGAAACATCCAGTAAGTAAAACTTTACCGGACTCAGGGGCACATGCTGAGCTGCACCAGGATGGCACACAACTGGCCGGTCTAGCTCCTCCCTGGCATTTACCCAGCTTTTCTGCAGTTCTGGACCTGAGTCCTGGTGCCTGCGTGTTACCATCTGGGCTCCAAGCTCAGAATCTTCCTGCCTGCAAGCGCAAGCATGGTTAGACCCAGAATAGTGGGACACTTGTAATCCTGGACTACAGAAGGTCTGTTTTCTGATTTCTGGATTTAAGTCCCAGAAGTTTTCCCCAAATGACCGACTCTGGGCCTGAATCTGGAGACAGAACAAGGGCTCTTTAATTTAAACATACATGAGACTTCAAAAAGTCTGTAGAGAATAGAATTAGAGTACAAGTTTGTTCTGTTGCAAAAATCCATGCAGAATCTTTTTTTAACGTGCCTATTTTATAGAGAAGACATGTGATTTAAAATGCACCGCTGCTCTTTCATTGCCTGGTCAGTCTCACTACTGTGCTTCCTCTTCAGTCACTTGGCTGTTTGATGACTCTACAATGCTGTCCCACAACGCGAGGTGGCCATGGCCACACAAGGGGCAGGGACAGAGTGCTGTGCGACCCAGAAACAGTGATGTCCCCAGTGTGGGGTTTCCGCAGATGTTAGTTATTCAGCCAGCCACACTCGCCGTAACTGAGGTTGAGTTTAGAGCTGATGCTCTGGAGTGTGCTCTATTTGTTGCAAAGACCTACTTAGATTGCTCTTGAATATGAATTGCCTTGGTAATTCTTGAAGTCACACAAATGCAATTCCCTCTTTTTTTTTAGGACAGAAAAATGAAGCGAGAGACATTAACCGCACATTAAATGAATGGCAAAATAACTACTCACTGGCGGCCACCATCCCATGAATAAATGGAATCGCAAAGGACAGGGAAGGCGGGGCTATAATTACCCCCTCGCTGCCCGCGTCCCACCAGCCACGCCTCGCGGTGGCCCTTCAGTGTGGCGTCCATGAGAGCACCTTCTCGGCCTTGTCCTGTCTTGGAGAAATATCCCTACCAGAGAAGCGGCTTTGTGAGTGTATTACCTTTCTTGATTAGAAATAGGGTGTTGAGAAGATATTTTTAAAAAATATGTCATTTAACTTTATTATTATTATCATGTTTCAATTTTACCAGAGAAAGGCAGGGAGAGGGAGAGGGAAAGTGAGAAAGCAAGCCCAGTCACCAGGTCTGGGACTCAAACTGTGGTCACCCACGTGGGAGTCCGGCATCTTCATCACCATGCCACCTGCCAGCCCCTAGGACGTGTTAATTACTGTATGCAAAAGTTCTAGACTCCACTGGGAGACAAAGATATAAGCCCTAGTCCCCGCCTCCGGAGGTGTAGCCAGGCTGGAGGTGGGATCTTCCCTTAGGGAAGTCAGAGCCGTAGTGTGCCGGTGAATGGCTGCCCCGGCTGAGGCTGGGGGAGGCCGAGATGGACACGCTGTCTTCGCAGGTTGAGTGAGTAGAGCTGGGCTTGGCCTGCTTTGTCTAGGCCAGCTGTGGGACCCTTAGGTTATGTAGGTGTTTCATTCAGACGTGGAAGAACCCAGATAACCACATACCATTCCCTTGGCCACGGGACTTTCTTTAGAAGTAAGGGCACAGGGGACCAGCAGCAGATGGCTTACCGGTTACGTCGCTGTGTTCTCATGTAGTCAACCACAGATCAGGTCCTGGACCTGGTGGCTTGAAACTCAAGCCAGTGTGTGTGCGTGTGTGCCCAAGATCCCAATAGGAGAATAGAAGAGAAGGGACTGTACCATGGCCATCCCTCCTGGGGGGTGATTTCTTGCTTTCTGTCTCTCTGGCGAGTGCATACACCCTATAGCAAAAATTCCTCTTACACAAATAAAATGATAAAATAAGTGGGCACATTTTAGTCTAGACCAGTGAGACCCGGGGGAGGGCAGGTTGCTGAGGGGTCCGGGGGAACTCTCCTCGCTGTCTGCCTCTTCCTCCCCTGGTTCCTGCAAGCCACACCAGCATGCCTGATGCTCAGAGGAGCTCACGCAGAAGTGCACAGGTGGAGATATTTACAGAGGGGAGGCGCTGACGTCACCAGGAGTCTAGGTTATTGCTGGGTTTCCTCTACCAGGTGCATGAGCCACTGTTATACAGTAACCAGACGGGCCCCACGACTGCAGGGTCCAGGCCTGCCCAGCCCTCTGAGTCTCTGTCTCCTGAGCTGGAACTGCCTGCCACAGAGCCTGCTAGTGATGGCAGGCGTTTCTGCGTCTGACTGTCTGACTCGATCCCCTACAATGTCGTTTCTGTTTAGCTTTGAAATAGTCATTAGCTGTGCAAAGGGTACACTTCCAGCTCACGTTCCTTTTAAAGGGCGCAGAGAATTTCAGGATTCATTACTGTCGTGGTAATGGTCACCTTCCTGAGCAGATGGAGTCTGACCACAGAGCTTCCATGCAAGAAGCAGCAGTTTGTGGGGGCCGGTCTCCCTGGGGGGGCTTGCACTACATGGGGACACCACTCATTCTTTCCAGGTAGAACTTGGGCTTCTCCTTCCACTCAGGGGTCTAGGCAGGGTATCTGGCTGCCCAATGGGCTGTCAGCAAGGCAGCCTGGGTGGCTCCCGGGGTGCTGCTAGCTCCTGAGTGTGCAGTGGTGATGAGGCAGCCAGGCTTGGTGAGTGCCAGGCCCTGGCACAGCCAGCCGGCCCTTGCTCTGTGGGTGTGCTGGGAGGGAGGGTGCAGTTCATGCCGTGAGTCCCTCAGCTCCCCCTGCCAAGTGCCTCCCCTTGTGATGGCCCTGCATAGACTTGCTGGTACTTGGACCAGGCCAGAACATTCTAGCAGGACCCAGGACAGTGCCCTGAAGTCCCTCCTTCTGGGCAGCGTGCATTTGGACATTGGCCCTTTTCAGCAGGTCCTTCCTTCTGGCCGCTGGCTCCTGCAGAAATCTGAAGTGCCCCTTCCCCAGGAGGGGTCTGAGACTGGCGCTGTGTGGGAGGCATATCTCTGTGGGCAGGACAAGGGTTGGACCTCCTGACCAGTTCTGCACATGGGGACTGCCCATGCCTCCCGAGTGCAGGTCTCTGCCGTATCCCCTGAGCCAGGTCGGGCCGGCCAGGCTGGGGCTCCAGTAGTTTACTTGGGAGGAGCGGGGAGATGTGGGAGGAGGGTCGCTGTGGAAAATGGACCCCAGCCTCCTGGGTCCTCAGCCTGCATGAACCTGTGTGGAGCCACTCTCCCCGGCTGAGGGGTGCCTGCTGCTTCTCACCCACCATGACTACGGTGCATCTGAGGGGACACCCAGTGGCTGCAGGAGCACAGAGGGTGTCGAGCACAACGCGAGGTGTGCTGAGCCTCAGTCCAGCGCCCTCCCCACACGTCCTGACGCAGGCCGTGTGCTCCTCCAAGTGACTGTGACGCGTCTTCCTCCTGTGGACCAGGACACCAGCTTCCTTTGAGTGTGTGCATGTGTGTGTGCACACGTGTGTGTGCAGGTGTGCCTGTGTGCATGCTTACGTGTGTATGCGTGCGTGTGTGTATGTGTGTGCCTGTGTGTGAGTGTGTAGGGACAGGGATGTCATATGGAGTTCAGACGGAGTGGCGTCTGCCTGTACACCGGCACCCTCCTGCCAGGCCTGGCGCTCTGCACGCCCCAGACATGGCCGCTGCAGCTCTCTGACCTTACAAAACAGATGTGTGAGTGATTTGGGACACAGAAAACCCAAGTGCTGCCCACGGGGCACGGATGGGAGGCAGCAGCTACAGCCCAGCCTCACGCCCTGCAGGGTCCTCTCTTTCCAGGTGGAGGCTGTCCCCCTGGGGAGGCTGTCCCCCTGGGGAGGCTGGGCCCTGCTTGCAGAAAGGAAACAGTCCTACGTCCCTCTGACAGTATCCAACCAAAGCAACTTGATTTAAAATCTGTCCCTGGCTTCTACATTTTGTGGTAAATTGGATATCAAATGTATGCATTATTGAATTTCATGTTCTGAATGTTTAATTCTTCTCCAAGTGTCACATAATTAGCCATTACTTACATAAACTGTTTTCATTAGTGGCTCTAAACGGGTGAGTGGCATTCATATGTAATAAACACAAGTCCCGGAGCCGGGAGGGAGAGTCGGGGAGGAAAGGGGTAGCCCGGGGTGGCCGGCAGCCCCAGAGCGCAGGTCAGGCTGGAACCCCGACCTGGCTGCCAGGTACACACAGGCAGAGAGGCGGCGGGGCAGAGCGCTCTGCTCCTCCTGCCGTGGCTGGGACGCTGGCCCAGAATCCACAAAGCAGGTCTCACCCTGCAGCACGGCCCCATGGCCACCCCCAGGGGACCCGGCGGTCCTCACAGTCACGTCTGAGCCTCTTCAGGAACCTCACACACCCGCTCCAGACTCTGGCCTAGGTGCACGCTTTCCTCGGCCCCAGTTCTGCGTGGCTCGTGGCCCTCCAATAGCCTCTGGTCCTGCTTACCACCTTGACCTGTAACCCCCCAGTTGATATTCCAACACAGAGGACCCCACTGCTCTGTCTCAAGGTCGCCAGCCCTGCCATGACCAATAGCTGCCAGTCCCTCCCATGCCAGCTCCGACCCTGACTCTGGTCCTCACAGCCCGGTCTCGTCAGTGCAGAGTCTACACTGCCTCAGCCTCCGTCTCCAATACTGCTCCTTGCCCTTCATTCCGCGGAGCGGCCTGCACATCTCTCGTGTGCCCAGCGTCTCCGGGCGTCTCTACATTTCCCCAACGCGCAGCTCCTTCGTGAGGACACTGCCTCTCCTGCGTTCTTCCCAAGCGGTGGCTGTTTTCTTTACCGCCGTCCGCCCTTGCTCACTTGGAAAATAGCCCGAGTCTAGCCCGCCTGCCCCGGAGCACCCTGCGTGGCCCTGGAGGAGAACCGGCCCTGCTCGCTCCGGGCTGAGTCTGCCCAGGAGGTCTGCAGTGCCCGGCGGCGGCTGCATCTCCTGTGCGCGTGCTCTCCCTTCCTGTGCGCGTGCTCGCCCTTCCTATGTGCTCTCCCTTCCTGTGCGCATGCTCTCCCTTCCTGTGCGCGTGCTCTCCCTTCCTGTGCGCGTGCTCTCCCTTCCTGTGCGCGTGCTCTCCCTTCCTGTGCGCGTGCTCTCCCTTCCCGCGTGCTCTCCCTTCCCGTCTTTCCCCTGACCTTTCCTCTTTCAAACTGTCCTCCTGGGCCCACAGCCAGGCTTAAGCGGAGTGGTAGCAAATGAGTAGCAGGTCCCTCACCGGCCGTGCGGCCCTGTCCCCCGCTCCCTCCTTTCCCTGGGTGGACGCTGCTGCCCAGGAGCACCCGGCCCTCCCGGCCGCCGGTGTCCCTTCCCGGGCTCAAGGTCTTTGCCCTCAGCGCACAGACGAGTCGGTGTTCCCTCTAGAGCCATTTCCCTCCTTCCTCTGATGAGTGGAGAGCCTGGGCCTTGTGCAGCTCAGCCTCGCGGAGCGCAGCCCTGCCCTGGCCAGCACCGCCGCTACCGGAACCGCCTCCACCTCCCGCGCTGCCCGGGAGGCCCACAGAGCTGCTGGGAAAGGCCAGCTGTGTGCGCGGGTGGGAGAGTGCTCACTGCAGACAGCGGCCGGATACAGGTGCAGTAAGAATTTGGGGGGGAGTTGTGAGATACCCGTGTGGATGTGGGGACTGTGGCCCGAGGGCTGTAAGACCTGCAGGCCTCTCTGCTCACCACGGTGCTGGGAGCCCATGTGAGTTCCTGGGCTGCAGAGCACGGCCCTGACAGGGAAGGCATGCAGGTCTGCGAGTCCCGGGACTCGGTTTCACATTACAGCTTTCATGCTAAGCTTTAGGTATGCTTCTTTCCTTTTCTTTCTTTTTTTTTTTTTTTTTGACAAATTTTGCCCTACGGCATGTGTGCTTACTGGATAGGAGACAGTGAGAGAGAAAGTGAAAAATCACCCCCCCCCCAACACACACACACACACTGGGAGTGGGGGCGTAACCTTGCTGCAATCCCTTCTCCATTCTCCTCCTGGATTTTTGGACACTCATGCCCATGCACCTGTTATAATTTTCAAGCCTCCAAATCCGTGTCTTGAACTATAGTCAGCCTTGTGGGAGTTTGGTGCCTTAACCACTACGCTACCTGCTGGCCCCATGTTTCTTTTTTAAATTTAAAAGGGAATCAAGGAGAAAAATAAAGAAGTAAAACATTTAAGGGACACTAAAATGGAAAATTACCTGTTGATAATAATGTGTATGATAATATCCTTAACTGGGCTAATATATAGTGTATTCACGCTGGGAAAATTCATTTTATAAGCTGTAATGATATACAATGATTGAATGTATAAAATCAATTTAAAAATAGAATATAATAAGTAATTTCTTATTTATATTTAATTGTTGTGTATCTTTGTGGGGTATGATATGGCTTTTCAATGCTTTCATATGACTTGTTTACCCCACGGCCCCATCTCCTATACAAGATATGATTTTACTTCTCAGACGTTTCGAGCATGATGTCGTCACCACCTATAAACATTGCAAAGCTGCACACGAGCGAGTGAACACATTCACACATACCTTCTCCGTACCGAGCGTGACCCTCACCTGCTAAGTAAAGCAGGCAACGAGAGTGGGGTATTTTGGAAAGTCTTGGTTACAGACGATCAGACACACATGAAGGGATAGGGGAAAGGAAAAAAACGAAGCTAAAGAGAATCTTCTTTCAATAGCACTTTATTTCACGGAATATTTGGTTATTTTACAGTCTAAATTATATTTCCAGGTCTATGAAATAAATGTTAGAAACAAAGCTCTGTTTCCACATTTTTTTTTTTTAGCTTTAGTTTTCCCTCTGCTATTGAGTTCTAGTTTCATTCCATTATGGCAAAAAAGATGTTGGCATAATTCAATCTTCTAAAGATTTTTAAGACTTCTCTTCTGACTTACTGTATGATCTATCCTACAGAATGTTCCAGGTGTACTTGAGAAACATTTCTGTTTTGCTGCCATTGGCTGAACTTTTCTACATTTGTTAGGTTCATTTGGTGTACAGTATTGTACAAGTCAACTGTTTACTTATTGATTTTCTGCCTGGATCTGTTATTAAAATAGAATATTGAGGTCTTCTGATATTATTGTATTGCTATATGTTTCTTCCTATCTGCTGATGCTTTATATATATTTAGGTGTGCTGGTATATATAACATATAAATATAAAAACTATATTAATATATAATATATTAAATAGTATATATATTATATTCCTGGTAAATTGACCCTACCATCCTTATATGATGTAATTTATTGTCTATTCTATTTCTGACTTAAATTCTTTTTGTCTGTTGTAAATGTAATCACCCTGTTCTCTCTGGTTGATGTTCCTTTGCTACTCTATATCTTTTGATTGGGAAGTTTAATTTATATTTAAAGTAATTATTGATAGTAAAAACTTACTGCTGGTGTTTTGTCTATTTCTCTATCTTTTGGTTCTTTTATTTATCTTTTCTTCTCTTATTCTACTCTTATGCTCCTTTGTGATTTGTTAATTTTTTTTTGTAGTGATATGCCTTGATTCCTTCCTTTTATCTTTTGTGTGTATTCTATAGGATTTTCTTTATAAATGAGTTTATCTATTTATTTATTGAGACACACACACACACACACACACCCCTACAGAGTCTTCATGCTAATCCACCCCCAGCCCTCAATCAACCCAGGTCACGAGTACACATCCATGTGCTTGTTGTCCACTGGTGATCTTGAGGTGCAAACCCCATGCCTCATGTGGGTTTAGTCTTACTGCCATTGGAATACTAGAGTATTCTGTATTTGTCTATGTATTTACCTTTATCAGTGAGTTTCATATGATGTTATGTTTCTGGTTAGTATCTTTTTATTTCAATTTGAAGTCCTTAAACATTTTTTGTAAGGCAGATATAGGGGTGATAAACTCTTTCAGCTTTTATTTTGTTTGAGGAATATCTCCCCTTAATTTTTGAAGAACAGTTTGTGGGATATAGTATTCTTGGTTGATATTTTTTTCTTTTAGCACTTTGAATTTACTATCACATTCTCTCCTGTTGTGAAATCCACTGGTTGTCTTACTGAAGCTCTCTTGTATGTAATAAGTTGTTTTTTTCTTGCCACTTTCAAAATTCTCTATTTGACTTTTGACAGTTTGAATGTAATGCATTTCAGAGTGGATTTCTTTGATTTATTCTTATTCAGGATCCTTTGAGCTTCCTTGGTCTGGATGATCATCCTCTTTCCCAAACTTGAGAATTTTTTAACTCTCAGTTTTTGGAATAAACTATCTGGTATTTCTCTCTATTTCTTCCTCTGGAGCTTCCATAATGGGCATACTCATATCTTTTATGGTGTATCATAAGTCTGTTAAGTTTTACTCACTTTTCATTCTTTAATCTTTTTGCTCCTCTGACTGAGTACTTCAAATGACCTGTATTTGAATTTGCCGATTCCTTATTCTCCTTAGTCTGCTATTGAATCACTCTATTGATTTTTTTATTTTCACTTCAGTGATTGCATTTTTAAGCTTTATGTTTTCCAAGAAACTCCCAAGATTAGTTTACATAGTCAAGTAGGGAAGAGTAAAGGGATAAATAATATAATTAAAACTGTTCTCTTTTCTCAAGTGCAAATTGAATCTGGGTAAATTAAATATTGATATAATATTATCCCACAATATTTCCCTCCTCAGGCCCTCACAAACCTAAAATTATCCAAGGAACCTCAAATATTACTCAGTCTGGAGGGATTCACATACTCTTTGAAGCTTTTTCCTGGAGCTTGATCCTTCTACCATTATTATTATCATCCTCTGGCTAATACTATAGTTACTTGAATTAGACATGAATGATCCTCAAATATTCTTGAATCAGATCTCAATTATTTTTTTCTCCCTGTTTCTGGACACCTTTATAATAATTTCAGCGCATTTTCACATATTTCAGACATTCTCGTGAACTCCTGTTTCTTGGGGGCTGGACAATAGGGCATTTCTTGATTCAAACTTGGGATAAGCTAGATGTAGTCCTTTGCCTCATTTTCTTGGTTAAACCTGTTATAGAAGCACAATTACTAAGAAAAGGGAAAATATGGGACCAACAGATGATGTAATGGTTATGTCTCTGGTCTCCCACGTAGTTGACCGTGGTTCGAATCCTGGACATGGAGGCTTAAAACTCACACCAGGCATGTGTGCATATGTGCCCAATGTCCCAAGAGGAGACTGGAGGAGAAAGAATTGTAGCATGGTCACCCCCCCAGGGGGTGATTTCTCACTTTCTATCTGTCTGTCTGTTTCACTCTGGCCAGCACATGTGCCTTATAGCAAAAAATCTCTTAAAAAAGAAAAAAGGGAAAAACATAATGCAAGTTTGACACCTTTTTTATAGAGGACAAATTTTCTGCAAGACAAACTTTATTTAATATTTATTTTTGGCTTAAATTGTTTATTATTCTTTTTAATGTATATTTGTTCTCTCCTCTTAGTTTTTTATTATTAGTATTATTAGTATTATTATTCATACATTCAATTGCTATACATAATTTATATTGTAAAAAGACTTTACCAAGCATGATGTACACCTCAGTCCAGCCCAGTTTAGAATACTATACACATCCTTGTCAATAGATAATAAACCATATCTGTGTCCCACAAGTGTCTTACCTCTCTATTTCCCCTCCAAATTTCCTTTCCTATGCTCTTTCCCTCTCCCACTCCCTTTCCACTTTGTCTCTAGTGTCAATTACAAATTTTTTCATTTCATTTTCTTTTATACATTCAATCACATTATTATTTGTCTTACAAAATGGATATTCAACAGGTGAACATTTCTCCCTAGTACAGTTGATAAACCTACAAAATATCTTCAACAGATAATACCACATTTCTTTGTGCCATTAATGCTTTGCCTCCCTATTTTTCTTCTAAATGTCCTTCCTCAGACCCTCCTCTTTCACACACACTGTTTCTGGTATTTACATCTATATACTGTGTTTCTATGTCCTTTAGTTAATTAGTTTCAGTCATACAGTGCAGACACTTGATATATATTAAATGGGGACAATTGCAATTTTTAACGCTTTTATGTTCTCCATTCTTTCAGTCTCTACCATAGAGTGCAAACAGTCAGTATATGTTAAGTGGAGACATACAATGTCTCTCTTTCATAACCTGACTGTGGGAGGCTGCGCACCAGCGAGTCTGCCGAGGTTTCTCAGAGAGCAAACAATTGCCATGATTGGTTCCCTCAAAAAACCTGACCTTCAAAACCTTGCTCTGATTGGCCACTAGAATCCCTCAGATTTGCATATCCAGCACCTCATGATTGGTCCAAAAGCAACCAATCATAACCCACCGTTTACAACCAATCACGGCCCACTGTTTACAACCAATCATAACCCACCTTTTACGATCCTTCATTTAACCAGTCACAGCCCACCAGTGTGTATATAACCACGATGCCTGGCCCACAATAACGAGATGACCAGGAAGACAACGAAGACGACACAGAAGACCAGGAAGACGACGACCCTGGAGAGCCTGAAGAGCTGAAACACTGCACAGTCCGCACAGTCTCCAGACGACCCTGAAGACCCTGAAGAGTTGTAACACTACATCATCTCCAGACAACCCTGAAGAGCTGTGATACCACGTCGTCTCTGTGCTGCTCACAATAGATGACGCGACCCTGAAGAGTTGTAACACTGCGTCGTCTCCGTGCTGTACCGTGCTGCCCACAATAAACAGACGACACTGAAGACACTGTGTTGTCTCCATGCTGTGATACTATGCCACTTGTTCCGGCTCTCACTCCTTCCCTCAGGAAACCTGTTTGACTGTCCCCCCGGGTAGGGACACGTGGCGCTCAAACAAGGGACCTGAGTACGAAGGATCCAGTGAAGAGCACCCGAGGAGGGGACGGCAGAGAATCGTCCCGAGAAAGGACGGCAGAGAATCGTCCAGGAGGGGATGGCAGAGAATTGTCCGAGGAGGGGACGGCAGAGAATCGTCCCGAGATAGGATGGCAGAGAATCGTCCGGGAGGGGACGGCAGAGAATTGTCCTGGTGAGTAACAAAGATCGCTTACTTATAAGTAATAAGGGTAATAATGGGACAAGTAATAAGGGTAATAATGGGACAAGAGCTTAGCCAGCACGAACAAGAGCTTAGCCAGCACGAACAAGAGCTTAGTCAGCACGAACTATTCATTCAGGACTTAAAAGAAGCCCTTGCCACTATGGTCACTAATTCTAAAATTGAAAAGGAAAAGAGAGAGGATCTTATTTCCCTAGATAGTGAAGGAAAAGTTAAAAGCCCTAAAGGCGAGACAAAGCCCCCAAAATCAAAAAAACTAAAAAATAAAAACAACTTTAAAGCTCTACAAGAGCCAAAGAAAAACAAGTCATCAACTAGTTCAGAGGAGGAAATCCTAGAGGTCGAGGCTGATAAATATAATAACCCTGAATGGCTGTCTTTCAAAAAACGGCCGCCACCCTATAACACTACTGCTTCAGCACCGCTTCCTATTGACCCAAAACAAAAAATAATTAATAAAATAAAACAATTAAAAGAACAAATTCGATTAGGAAAAGAACACTGGGAACTAATACTTTGGAATCAAGGAGCAGGACTTTTAGCTGCTTGTTTTATTGCAATTGTACCAGGTTATATATCTCAGTCAGTAGCTAGATCCTTTGATAATGAAGGCATTGCTATTTTTGCACTTCAATTCACATACTACTTGTGGGTAAAATCAGTAAAAACTGAGTCAGTTTCTTGGACAATGTGCTGCTATCATATTTCTATATGGTCTCTGCTTGGGGTGGTTATGTGTTTATCATCAACCTTATTCCACTGGATGTGTTTGTGTTGTTACTGATGCAGAGATATAGCAAAAGAGTCTACATAGCATATAGCATTTTCTACATTGTGGGTTTAATATTATCCATGCAGATACCTTTTGTATCACAACTAGAGAAACTAAAAACCAATACAAAGAAACAAAACTAGTTCAGGAATCACACAAGACAGGCTTTGAGACATTCCCTGTTATGGAAACTACAGATCTCCAAGGACAGGTTTGGTGCCGTCACAACAGGTTTATGGTAAAAGAGATTAAGGTGGCAGTCGCCCAATATGGAGCTACTGCTCCATATACCTTAGCTATAGTTGAAGCTATTGCCGAAGGCTGGCTCACACCATCTGATTGGCAAACATTAGCCCCAGCTAACCTTCTTAAATCTCAAAACACTCAGCCTTTATGTTCCCCTAACTGCAGCTACAGCTGCCAGCTCTACTGGCTTGGGTTATTATGCCAAGTCACTGAGGATCTTATCTCAGACCAACTAGACTCCCCGGCTGAGGTGGTTTTTCAAAATAGATGAGGTTTAAATCTCCTCCTGGCAGAACAGGGGGGGGTCTCTGTCTTGCTTTATAGGAATCTCTCCAACAACATAGAAAACTCGCCGATGGTCTGCCTGGAATGATCTCCTCCCTTTCCTGCTCCCCCTACTCGGCCCATCCATTGGCCTTTTAATTGTCTGCTCACTGGGACCTGTTATATTTAATAGGCGCATGTCATTCCTCAAACAGCAAATTGACTTGCTTATGGAAGACCAACACCTCTATACTGGTCTTGCCTGAGGCGCTGAATCGGTTAGCCAAAGACGAGTAAGAGAGTCTGATGAACCCAATAACTGTTCAGTCCTTCCACCTAAGACAGGAGGCCCATCATAGTTATGGGACTCTCCAATGACGGGTAAGAATGGACTTAATGGTTCCATAAACGACTCCAACCTAAGACAGGCACGATTCCCCCAGGCCTTTACCTCATCTCTCAAATTAAAACAGAGAAGGGGGATATGTGGGAGGCTGTGCACCAGCGAGTCTGCCGAGGTTTCTCAGAGAGCAAACAATTGCCATGATTGGTTCCCTCAAAAAACCTGACCTTCAAAACCTTGCTCTGATTGGCCACTAGAATCCCTCAGATTTGCATATCTGACACCTCATGATTGGTCCAAAAGCAACCAATCATAACCCACCGTTTACAACCAATCACGGCCCACCATTTACAACCAATCACGGCCCACCGTTTACAACCAATCACGGCCCACCATTTACAACCAATCATAACCCACCTTTTACGATCCTTCATTCAACCAATCACGGCCCACCAGCATGTACATAACCACGATGCCTGGCCCACAATAGCAAGACGACCAGGAAGACAACAAAGATGACGCAGAAGACCAGGAAGACGATGACCCTGGAGAGCCTGAAGAACTGAAACACCGCACAGTGTCTAGACGACCCTGAAGACCCTGAAAAGTTGTAACACTACATCTCTGGACAGCCCTGAAGAGTTGTGATACCACGTTGTCTCTGTGCTGCTCACAATAGACGATGCCACCCTGAAGAGTTGTGACACTGTGTTGTCTCAGTGCTGTACCATGCTGCCCACAATAAACAGACGACACTGAAGACACTGTGTTGTCTCCGTGCTGTGACACTACGCCACTTGTTCCGGCTCTCACTCCTTCCCTCAGGAAACCTATTTGACTGTCCCCCCGGGTCGGGACACCTGACTTGCTTCACTCAGCAACAAATCTTCCATATTTGTCCACTTTCTATCAAATTCCATGGCCTTGTTGGTTTTTATGGCTGAGTAGTATTCTATGGAGTATATGTGCCACACTTTTTCAATCCATTCATCTCTTTGTGGACATTTGGGTTGGTTCCATGTTTTAGCAATCATGAATAATGCTGCAATGAATTTAGTTGTGCAAGCTCTTTTCTGACTGAGCGTTCTCCTGTCTTTTGGGTAGATATAGGAGTGGAGTTGCTGGATCATATGGTAGTCTATTTGAAAGTCTTTGAGGAACCTCCATATTGTTCTCCACAGCGGCTGGACCAATTTACATTCCCACCCACAGTGTAGGAATGTTCCCCTTTCACCACATCCCCTCCAGCACTTATAATTATTTGATTTTTTTTTTCTTTTTTTGGAGAGGTTTTCGCTATAGGGCGTGTGCACTCACCAGACAGACAGAGAGAGACAGAGAGACAGAAAGCAAGAAATCACCCCCCAGGGGGCATGGCCACACTGCAATCCCTTCTCCTCCATTCTCCTCTAGGGATCTTGGGCACGCACACACACATGCCTGGCTTGAGTTTTAAGCCACCGGGTCCAGGACGCGAACCGCAGTCGACTACGTGGGAGGCCAGTGACATAGCCATTACGCTAACTGCTGGTCCCTCATTATTTGTTTTTTTTAATCTTCACCAGTCTGACTGGAGTTTGGTGGTATCTCATTGTGGTTTTGATCTGCATCTCCCTTACAATGAGGGATGTTGGACATTTTTTCATATGCTTTTTGACTGTTCATATGTCTTCCTTAGAGAGTTGTTTATTTAGCTCATTTTCCCATTGTTTAATTTAGTCAGTCATTTTCTTCTGGGTAACTTGCTTGAGTTCCCTGTGTATTCTAGTTATCAATTCCTCTTCTGAGGCAGAAGTTAACAAAATTCTCTCCCCTTCCGAGGGTTGTCAAGTCACACTAATTATGGTGTCCTTTGCTGTGCAGAAACTTCTTTATTTGATGTAATCCCACCTGTCTATTTTGGGGATTATTGCTTGTACTTTGGGGGTCTTGCTTAAGAAGTCTTTGCCTACCCTAATGTCTCCCAGAGTTTCCCCAGTGTTTTCCACCAGTAGTTTCATAGTTTGCAGTCTTAGGTTTAGATCTTTGATTCACTTTGAGTAGATTTTTGTTAATGGTGACAGATAGGAATTCAGATTCATCTTTCTACAGGTGGATATCTAGTTTTTCCAGCACCATTTACTGAAGAGGTTTCCCTTTTCCCACTGGATTGACTGGTACCCTTTGCCAAATATGAGTTGGCTGTATGTTTTGGGAGTTTATTTCTGGGGTCTTTACTCTGTTCCATTGGTCATCATATCTGTTTTTGTGCCGATACCATGCTGTTTTGATTATTACAGCTTTGAAATATATATTGGAGTCAGGAAGTGAGATGACACCTACTCCAGTCTTCTTGTGCAGGATGGCTCTAGCAAAATGGTTTCTTTTATGATTCCAGACAAATTCTATGATTGTCTTATCTAGATCTGTGAAGAATGTCTCTTGTAATTTTATAGGGATTGCATTAAATATGTAGATTAATTTGGGTAGGATTGCCATTTTGATTATATTAATTCTCCCAATCCAAGAACATGGGATGTCCTTCCACTTTTTAGTGTCCTTTTCAATTTCCTTTTTAATGTTTTCATAGTTTTCCTTGTAGAGGTCTTTGATTTCCTTCGTTAGTTTTACTCCTAAGTACCTTATACTTCTTGTGACTATGGTAAATGGGATTACTTTCTTCAGTTCTGTCTCTTTCTGCTTGTTGATTGTATATGGAAATGCTACAGATTTTTGTAAGCTAATTTTGTGTCCTGCCACTTTACTGTATGCATTTATTTGAGGAGTTTTTTTGTGGACGTTATTGGGTCTTCTATGTATACAATCATGTCATCTGCAAACAGAGATAATTTCAGCTCTTCTTTCCCTATTTGAATGCTTTTTATTTTCTTCTCTTTTCTGATTACACTGGCTAGGACTTCCAGTACTATACTGAATAGGAGTGGAGAAACTGGGAAGCCTTGTCTTGTACCAATTTTTAGTGGAAAAGCTTTTAGCTTTTCCCCGTTCAGTATAATGTTAGCTATATATTTTTCATAGATGACTTTTATTATGCTAAGAAACGACCCTTCTATGCCAATTTTTCAGAGAGTTTTAATCATAAATGAGTATTGTATTTTGTCAAATGCTTTGTTCTGCATCAATTGAAATGGTCATATGGTTTTTATCTTTCTTTATATTGATATGGTGTATTACATTTATGGTTTTGCTTATGCTGAACCACACTTGCTTCTCTGGAATAAAGCCTACCTGGTTTTTTACATGCTGTTGAATATGGTTAGCAAGTATCTTGTTGAGAATTTTTGCGTCTATATTCATCAGAGATATAGGTCGGTAGTTTTCCTTTTTTGTCGTATCCTTATTCGTTTCGGAATGAGGGTAATGAAGGCTTCATAGAATGAATTTGGAAGGGTTCCTGCCCTTTGTATTTGTAGAAACAGTGTGAGTAGAATGGTGGTTACTTCTTTAAAAGTTTTTACAGTCTGCAGTGAAGCCATAGGGACCTGGACTTTTCTTTGTTGGGAGATTATTTATTACTGATTCAATCTCATTGCTTGTTATAGGTCTATTCAGGCTTCATTCTCATTGCTTGTTATAGGTCTATTCAGGCTTCAATCTCATTGCTTGTTATGGGTCTATTCAGGGTTTAGATGTCCTCCTGAGTCAGTCTTGGTAGATTATATGTGTCCAGGAATTCGTCCATCTCATCCAGGTGTTCTTCTTTGTTGGCATATAGTTGCTCTTAGTATCCTCTAATGATGTTTTGTATTTTGGTTATGTCTGTTGTAATGTTGCCTGATTCATTGCAAATTTTATCTGGTTTCTTTCTCTCTTCTTAATTAGTCTAGCTAATGGTGTGTCAATCTTTTTTCTCTTTTCAAAGAACCAGCTTTTGCTTTCATTTATTTTCTGTATAGTTTGTTTGTTTTCTATTTCATTTATTTCTGCTTGAATCTTTATTATTTCTTTTCTTTTAGCATTTGTTGGATTTTTCTGTTGTCGTTGTTCCAATTCCCTGAGGCATGATGTTAGGTTGTCCTTTGCCACCTTCCCATCTTTTTCTTGTGAGTACTAATTGCTATGAACTTCCTTCTTCTGACTGCTTTTGCAGTGTCCCATAAATTATGGAAACTTATATATTCATTATCATTTGTTTCTATCAATCTTTTGATTTCGGTCTTAATCTCCTTGTCAGTCATGAAGTTATTCAGAAGTAGGTTGTTTAGTTTCCATGTATTTGTGTATTTTTGAGGGTTTTTTCCTGAGATTAATATCAAGTTTAATTCCATCCTGGATATAGTTTCTGTGCCTTTGAATCTGTAAAGACTGGTTTTGTGTTCTATCATGTGGGGCTGAGAAAAATGTATATTTTGTGTTTTTTGTTTGTTTGTTTGTTTTTGTGGAAAGTTCTATAGATGTCTATCAAGTCCATATGATTTGTGGTATCATTTAGGTCCTGAATCTTTTTGCTTGTGTTTTGTATCATTGACCTGTCTAAAGGAGATTATGGGGTGTTGAGCTCTCCAACAATTATTGTGCTGCAGTCTTATCTTTCCTTTTAGATCTAGCAGTCTTTCCTTTACATATTTGGGTACTCCTGAGTTTGGTGCATAAATGTTTATAAGCTTTATATCATCTTGGTGAATTAGCCCTTTTACTACTGCATAATGCCTTTCTTTGTCTTTTTGGTCGTAAAGCCTATTTTGCCCAAAATCAGTATAGCAACTCCTGCTCTTTTTTGGTTTCCTTTTACATGGAATACCTTCTTCCAGCCCTTCACTTTTAGTCTGTGTATGTCTTTATCCATGAGATGGGTTTCTTGTAGGCAGCAGATGGAGGATTTCTGATTTTTAATCCATTCAGCCAGTCTGTGTCTCTTGATTAGAGAATTTAATCCATTGACATTCAATGTTATTATCATTATTTTCAGACTTGTCCCTACCATTAAGTTGGACATATTTCTTATTTTTTTTTTTTTTTTGTTCTCTTATTGCTGTCTGTTTCTATTTAATTTTCTTGGTATAGTACTCCTTTCAGAACTTCTTGAAGAACTGGTCTGGAGTTGATAAATTCTATCAGATTTTGTTTATCTGAGATCGTTTTTGTTTTCTTTTCCCATATGAAGGATAATCTTGTTGGGTCCAGTATTCTTGGTTGAAGCTGTTTTTCATTTAGCACTTTGAATATATTTCCTCATTCTTTCCTTGCTTGCATTGTATCTGATGAGAGATCCGGTGTTAGCTTGATGGGATAGCCTTTGTAAGTGATTTGACGTTTCTCTCTTGCCAATCTTAGTATCTTTATCTGTCATTTTGGTCAATCTAGCTATGACATGGCATAAAGAAGATCTTCTTTGATTGATTCTATTTGGGGCTCTTTGTATTTCTTGGGTCTGGATGTTTGAGTGCCTCTCTAGACTTGGAAAGTTTTCTTCCAGAATTTTGTGGAATAAACTATAAATGCCCTTATTAGTTTTTTCACCTTCTGAAATACCAGTTATTCAGATATTGGGGTGTTTCATGGCATCTAGTATTTCTCATATATTATTCTCGGTTTTCTTGGCTGTTTTTTCAGTATTTTTGATAATTTTTTCTTGGTCATTGGTTTTGTCTTCTACATTTGAAATTTGATCTTCTACATGGCCTAACCTGCTTTTGATACTTTCGAGGGAGGTTTTAATTTCCTGTATTACAACCTTTATATCTAACAGTTCCATTTGATTCTTTTTTATAATGTCCAATTCTTCTTTCATATCATAGAAGGAATTCCTCATCTCTTGGAGCTCAACATCTCTTTTCTCTTGCATCTCATAGAATTTTGTTACCATAAATATTCTAATTTCATTTTTTGACATTTTTGTAATATTCTCTAATTTTTCCTTACTTGGAGACAAATTACAAGATGCCTGGCTGCTTTCTATCCTGGGTAGGGAAAGAAGAGAGAGATTAACAAAAGAAAGGCACAAGCAGGGCAGAAAAGCTGATTTTTTTTTTTTATAGAAAAAAATGTTAGAAGGGAAAGAGAAGAGCAAGGGGGTGGGGGCGGCACTTGCCTACCTGGTTAACATGGGGATCTGGAGCAGTGTCCCTGGCTGGGATAGGGCTGCAGAGCCCCGAGCTGAACCCAGAGGCCCAACAGAGGCACCTCTCCTCTTAGTTTTTAGCTCTGTGGGGGAAGACAGGAGAGAAGCTTTGCAATATATGGTCATGTTGCAGCTGGGTTTTGAAGAATGTATATAATTGAGCTACATCAACAGATAAGGGAACAACAGCTCATGGAGAAGAAGGGTATATAAGGGCCTATATTAGGAAGGAGAATGACACATTTCAAAAAGGTAAATCTAGAAAGTGGCTTGTGTCTGTTAAGTCTTTGGTATTCCTCTAATTAACAGGCAGGATTTGCTTTTACAACATTTTCCTGTGACTGTTACTTGCTTTTAAGCATTGGAATGTGGTGGGGATTATTCTGTATAACTTCCAAGGGAGATCAGAAGAGGTGATGCAATTTCTGCCTTGTTGTATGGAACTCTAACTCACATTTGGAGCCCCGAGCCTTCCTGTAACAAAGTTCAACTCTTCCAAGGTGGCCATGCTGTGAGGAAGCTCAGACCAAGTGGAGAGGCGCATGTCTGATCCAAGGTGGGCTGAGGTCCCTGCCTGTAGGGAGCATTCACTGCAAGACTGTGGGTAATGATGATCTGAGTGATCCTGGCCCCAGTCATGGTGTCACCCCAGGCCCAAGTCTTCTTAGCTGACAACAGCTCTTTCTTCGACTGTGTCTTTTTCTAATCTTTGAATGACAGCAACCATGAGTGTAATAAAGAGCTTGTTTAATCTACTAAATTTTGTGGTAATTGGTTATGCAGCAGTAGTAAGTTGAACATAGCTTAGGTGAGGAAAGGAGGTAGTTTTAAACTGGAGAACTATATTGAGTCCATTTAGGAAGGTTCTTGATGCCGAAAACAGAAATTTGGACTTTATCCTATAGACCAAGCATTGGAGAACTTTTTCTGAAAAGGGCCATAGCGTAAATATTTAAAACTTTGTGAGCCATCTTTGGTCTTTGCTGCAATTTCTACTTCTTTTTACTTAATTTGTTTTTTTACAATTTTTTTTATAAAAAAGCTATTTTTAGCTCAATATAAACAGGCAGCTGGCTAGATTTGTCCTTCAGGCTGTAGTTTGCCAACTCCCTGCTATAGGCAATGAGGGTTTTCAATTAAAGAGTACACTTATCTGATTTAAAATCTAACATCAACCCCTACTGAATCACTAATTCCAGATGTTATTAGAGAAATATAGAAATATATCCTGTGATTTTAATAATACAAATTGATATTTACTGTGTTCGGAATTGACTTACTAATACACACTAAGAAGCAAATGAAAGGTTTGGACAAGAGCAGAGTATTATTACTTTTTTCTTTTCTTTCTTTTAATTTATTTTATACATTCAACCACAATACCTCACTTGGCATGTAAAGTGGATTTACTCAGCATGAACACACCTTACACCAGTCCAGCTGAGGACACTATGTATATTATCATCTGTTTCTGTGTCCCATAAATGTCTTGCCTCTTTATTTTTCTCCTGTCAATAGGAACATAGGCCATTTGTGGTAAAGACATTGAAATCTTAGTATCTGAATAACCGATGCATCTATAATTATTTCTAAAATGTCCCTTATCAAAAGTTTCATTTGAAATTAAAAATCTTAGATGTTGCTATTCTCTTTCTGCCCCAGGACATTCTTAGAATGGAGATGTGCTGTTTGGATTTTTAGCCAAGATATTTTGAAATAAATAATGATCCCCAGCAGTTTTACATCATGCCATCTGTGCCAGATGAAGCTTTGTCAGGAACCACTAGCTACAAACGCAGTAGAGTTTAGAGTCTTTGTTATGTGCTGCAATAGGAAATCAAATGCTGTTTTACGGAACTAAATGATATCACACATTTTAATTTTATTTAAATAACCAAAGAGATTAGTTTAACTCATTATCTAGCTGCTTGTTGTTGGGAGGTATATTTTAAGGCTCCCAAAATGTGTCTAATAAAATAATCTTCATGTAATCATTTTATTCTGAAGAGAGTTTCTTGTATTATAAACATTTAATTCACATAATTTTGCTGCAGATCACCTTAGACAGTATACAATTTATTGTACTCAAATGTAAGAGGAGTTTCAGGTCAAATTGTCACGATATGGAGATAAAATGAAAAAGATGGATTTAAAAATACATATGGAAATGTTGGTAAATTATTCAATCTCTTTGATCTTTAGTTGCTTTTTCTGTAACCTGGGAATAAATAAAAGGATGGATGAATAAAACAAATCAGCTTATTGAACAGTAATGAGTACCAGATAAATAATATCTTTTTATTTTTTTCCTGTGGTAATTTCAAGAAAGAATATTATTTATATTTTTGTCAGTAATAGAGCTGGATCTCATTTTTCTTTCTTTGTGTTGTGAACTATAAAATAAGATAAAGTAGGAGAAAGCATAAAGAACATACCATTAACAAATATGTAGTGAGTACTTATTTCATAACTAGTGAGAAATGCCTGCTAATTTCTTGTAAGTGTTTAGTTTCTTTTGGCCAAGTCAGTTAAACAATACCTTTCTTGATGGAATTTTTTGGTTATAACCATGATTTTCTTTAGGTCCCTTCTTCTGAATTGACCCAATACCAAGCATATCTCAATTCTCATAAGATATCTTTACTGGTGTATATAAAACCCTGTTACTTCCTAAGTGACAGGGGTTTGCTTTGTTTTTCCTTTATTATCATAACTTCTTGGGGACCAGTAAGGTAGTGTAATGGTTACATGACTGAACTATCATGTTGTTGGTCACAAGTGCCCGGCATGAGTTTCAAGCCACCAGATCCAGGACTTGAAACACGGTTGGCCATGTGAGAGTCCAGCGCCTTAACCACTGTGCCAGCTGCTGGCCCTAAACTGTCTATGTTTTAACTCAGCTGTGATGTGTCTTCCTGTAGTCTCCTCCTCTTGTTTGTGTGTGTTCTTGAGTCCATTGTAAATTTTCTGCTGAACCCCGCCCTGTCTCTTCCCCAAGTGTCTCCTGCTGTCTCCCATTACCGTTTCCCCTTCTGTGACTTTGAGTCCTTCCGTGTCAGCCATGGAGTGTGGACATTTGATACGCGTTAGGCAGGGATGTACAGTGATTTTCTTCCATAGTCTGACTTTTTCCTTAGTGTAGTTTCTAGGCTCCTCCCCTTGTGTCAAATGAGAGGATTGTGTTGCTCTTTAGGACAGAGTAGTGTAGACCTTAGATGGTTGCCCATACATAAAAGAAATGACTTTTCTAATTGTTTAATAGGGCTCCTTTCCTGGGAATACTAGGGAAGGATGTAAAGAGAGTGCTTGTTAAAATTTTTTAAAAATATATTCTTTTCTTTAGAATTATTTTATTTAACTTTATTTATTTATTTTAATTTGACCAGAGAGAGACAGAGATAGAAAGAGAGAGAGAGAGGGATCAGCAGTTAGTGTAATGGCTATGTTGCTGGACTCCCATGTAGTCTACCGCAGTTCGAGTCTCGGACCCGGTGGCTTAAACTCACGCTGGGCGCGTGTGCGTGCGTGCCCAAGATCTCAAGAGGAGAATGGAGGAGAAGGGATTGCAGCGTGGCCATCCCCCCCTGGGGGGTGATTTCTCCTCACTTTCTGTCTCTCTGTCTCTGTCTTTCTGGCAAGCGCATGCACCCTATAGCAAAAACCTCTCCAGAGAGAGAGAGAGAGAGAGAGAGAGAGAGAGAGAGAGAAGAGAAAGTGAGAAAGCAAGCTGCTAGGTCTGGGATTTGAACTGTGCTTGGCCATGTGGGAATCCAGTGCCCTTAACCACCACACCACCTGCTGACCCCAAGCTTGTTAAAATGTAAAGGAAGTGGAGGCTGGTCAGATTCTGAAGACACATAGACTGAAGTTAAAAATGTTTGTCTGAGATTTAAGGTACTACAGGAATTCTAGAAAGAATAGCAAGATTGTTCTGCATAAAAGGAGTTTGAAGTGAGAATAAGAGAAAAGAAACTGGAGAAATGCTGCACCAACAGAAGAGGAAGGTAGTGTAGGTGTGGCATAGCAACTCTACCCAGCATCTTCTCTGACCATGATGGGATTAAACTTGATATTAATTTAAGAAAAAAACCTTGAAAATACACAAGTACATGGAAACTAAACAACCTACTTCTGAATGACTTCATGACTGACAGAGATTATGACTGAAATCAAAAGATTCATGGAACTAAATAATAAGGAATACATAAGTTTCCAGAATCCATGGGACACTGTACAAGCAGTCAGAAGAGGGAAGTCCATAGCAATTAGTGCTCACAAGAAAAAGATGGGAAGGTGGCAAAAGGACAACCTAGCATCATGCCTCAGGGAATTGGAAAAACAACAACAAAAAAATCCAAAAAATGCCAGGAGAAAAGAAATAATAAAGATTTCGAGCAGAAATAAATGAAATAGAAAACAAACAAGCTATACAGAAAATAAATGAAAGCAAAAGCTGGTTCTTTGAAAAGATAAAAATGATTGACACACCATTAGCTAGACTAATTAAGAATAAGAGAGGAAGGAACTAGATAAATAAAATTTGAAATGAATCTGGCAACATTACAACAGATATGACAGAAATACAAAACATCATTAGAGGAAACTATGAGCAACTATATGCCAACAAAGAAGAAAACCTGGATGAGATTGACGAATTCCTAGACACATATAATCTACCAAGATTGATTCAGGAGGATGCAGAAAGCCCAAATAGACCCATAACAAGCCAAGAGATTGTATCAGTAATAAATAACCTCTCAACAAAGAAAAGTCCAGGTGCCTATGGCTTCACTGCTGAATTTTACATAACTTTTAAAGAAGAGGTAACCCCCATTCTATTCAAACTATTTCTAGAGATCCAAAAGGATGGAACCCTTCCAAATTCATTCTATGAAGCCTCCATCACCCTTATTCCCAAAACGAATAAGGATATGACAAAAAAGGAAAACTACAGACCTATATCTCTGATGAATAAAGATGCAAAAATTCTCAGCAAGATACTTGCAAACTGTATCCAACAGCATATAAAAAAGAATACTCATCATGACCAGGTAGGCTTTATTCCAGGTTTAGAAAATTTTTGAAAATGACATTTGGTATATAACAAAATAGGATAGAGAAAAAGCAAAATCTAAAATGTGGAAGAAGTTACTAAAAATGAAGTGAGAAGTCCCCAGCTGCGTTTCCATAGGGAGGAAGGAAACCCTTGTATAGCTATTCTGAGTGTGTCTTTAATATGTACATGGAAATGTAGACGGGCTCTCCTGTTTAGAAAATGTGTTCTGTAGGGGCCAGCAGATAGTGTCATGGTTATGTCACTGGACTCCCACATAGTCAACTGCTATTCAAGTCCCGGACCCGGCGACTTAAAACTCATGCAAGGCACATGTACGTGTGTGCCCAAGATCCTAAGAGGAGAATGTAGGAGAAGGGATTGTGGCATGACCATCCGCCCTGGGTGGTGATTTCTTGCTTTCTGTCTCTCTGTCTGTCTCTTTCTCTCCGGTGAGCACACATGCCTTATCGCAAATATCTCTCAGGAAAAAAAAAGAAAGAAAAAGAAAATGTATTCTCTGAGAAAATTCATTCATTCGTTTCCCATTCATTTGTGCATCCAAGACAGATTACTAGCACGTAAACTTAGCTAAATCGCGTGAGCTCCCTTTATCTTTTGATCCCCAGAGGGTCTGTAAGCATGACAGAGAGAATGCACAGAGCACTCCCCAGAGGGGCATGGTCGCACCACAGCTGCTTCTCCTTCATGTCTCTGTCCTGTCAGGATTTGGGCGTGCACACACACTCAGTGTGTTATATAGCCCCGAGCTCTTATTAGAATGATGAATGGCCTTGTGGACTTTAGCCCCTAACCACTGTGCCACAGAACCATTTCCAGTTGGTTAAGCTGTTAAAACTCAGGCACCCTGTCTATGAAATGGGGCAATGATCTCAACTCTGTAGGTTTGTGTGAAAAATAAGGATTAAGCAATAGAAGATTAAGACAATGAAGGACAGCAATAATTAAGACTGAAAGAAACTTAAAGTCTGGGCCAGCCAGTGGCATGGTGGTTAAGGCTGGTGGATCCCACATGACCAACTGTGTGGCTCGAGTCCCAGATTCAGAGGCTTGAAAACATGGCAGGTGAGTGTGCATGTGTGCCCAGAATCCCAAAGAGGAGAATGTAGAGGAGAGATTGTGGCATGGCCACCCATCACTGGGGGGTTTTCTCACTGTCCCTCTTTCTCTCTCTACCTCTGTCTTTCTCTAGTGAGCACACATGATCTATAACAAATTTAAAAAATGTAAAGCCTTCACAATGCAGTTCTCACTGCTGAGCCAAGAGGGACCAAGATTAGCTGCATGCCCACATGTGTGAGTCCGCATTGGCTGTACATGCCTCCTTGCAATGTCCTTGAAAGTTCCAGAAAGGGCTTGTTTTACAGGAAGCACAATCTTCTTGGTCTCTGTTCCCACCTGCTATGGTCTGGACTCTTGTCCTGCACTCCTCCCTTTCCAGATCCATACGCTGGAGCTCAGTTTCCAATGTGAGGGTGTCCGTCAGTGGAGCCTGTTGGAGGCTGTTAGGTCACGAGGGTGAGTGTTTGTAAGGGACTACTGCTCTGTGAACGAGGTCCAGAGAGCCCGCCGACCATATGCAGACATGGTGATAAGGAACCAGAACATGGATCTTCCTCAGATCCACCCAAATAATCTCATACTTCAATTCCATTTTCCACAGACTTCTTGAAGTCCCCCCTGTAGTTCCTGTGTTGATGTTATTTTCAGCCGACTTCCACCTCGCTCCGGGGGCAGTGCCGTGTGCTCACTAATCTGCCGCTGCAGAGGGATTTCTGGAACTGTAAGCCATCTCTGTTACATTACCAGCCTAAGGTGCCTTGTTCTGGCTGCGCTCGGGGACTGGGGCTCCATTGATAAGAACGTGCAGTTAGTAGAGAGAGTTTCAGGGCGGGGCCGGGGCAGCGGCATAGCACCAGCTGGACCTGTGCCAGGATCTCATTCTCTACCTTTATGGTAGAGATCGAAATATTGGAGGGCATAAAAGCAGTGAAAATAGTTTTGGATACTGAAGACTGAGGAGTGGGGCAGTAGAAGGGAAGAGTATAGAGAAGGATAGCGAGAGAACAAATAGTGAGGCATGACAGTGGGACACAGAGTGGTTTATTACCTGTTGATGATGACATGTATAGTATACTCATCTGGACTGGTCTGAGAAGTATTTCATGCTGGGTAAATTCTTTATATAAACCAAATGATATATAGTAATCGAATGTTTAAAAAATAATGAGAATAAATAATAATAATAATAATAATAATCTGAAAAAATGATGAAAGCTATTTGATGATGATGTGGATAGTAATGTCTTTGTCCTGACTGATGTGCATGGTAATCGTGCTGGAAGAACAAATGTAATACACTGTAAAGATATCTGTGATTCAATGTAATATAAAAAAGATTATGATATTAAATAAAATTAAATTAAAAGAAGCCTCGTACTCTTGGTGGTCTCACCCTTGGACACTTGTGCAGAGGGGACAAAAGTTGAGGAAACACTGATACAATTAATTAATAATAGTGCTCGCCTGGTGTGGTAGGATGGGGGTTTTTAAAAAATTCTTTGTATTTTTCTTTTTATTAATAATATTTTTAAAGTGGGAAGATATTACTTTGATGACCAGGGAGCGAAGGGAATCCCTTTACAAAGGATCTTTCAGTATTTTTTAGGCCTGGGTTTTATAAAATATTTTCCTTCTAAAGACATCATTCAACGACACTGCCATAATTGGAAGGAGTGGGCCGTGGTAAGTGGTTTCAGGACGACTGTCTCATATTGATTCCAATAGTGAGTGAGAGTGTAAATGAGCGTGTCCGTGCCCCAGGTCCAGACGCCAGGCTGCGCACACCCTGATTAAAATTTAATAATTTATTAAGCACAGAGACTGCACATACATCCTCAATAAATATTTATTAAATAAATGAGTGATTGCATTAAGATGAGTTTTGTCATAGCAGTCAGGTTTAAGCCCACTACATTATCTGAAATTGAAAGAGAAAAGCTGCTTACGAGTCAGCTGGTGCAAAGCACAGCTCCGGACCCAGGAGACCCGGATTCTGTGAGCTGCTGGGATAGACGGGGGCCACTGCTTCCTTCCCTCCCCTGGTGGGGGACTCATGCGCTGAGTACTCTGCTGTGTCTTTCCTGTTGCTGAGATCCTAGCAACATGACTGAGGGAAGGCAGGCGTGACTTGAATGTGAGTGTGATGGAAGGGAGTGTGTCTGACATGGGGTCTCATTGCTTGCCCCAGTGGCTCGATGGTGGTGATGAACAAGCTGAGGTGAAGCAGAGGGCATGTGCATAGCTGCTTCCAGCCGCCCACATGACCGAGCTTGCCCCGGCCCCTAGAACTGGACTACACTCTCTCCACAGACCCCACATCACTCTCCCCTAGGAAAGTGGGGCCACCCATATCAAGGAGCAGGTTTAGGCCATCTCAGCTGCCTTGTGTGGACCTTGGGCATTAAAAGGCCGTATGGTTGAGGGTGGACCCGACTTCTTCTTTTCCCACATGTGGCATAAGTGGTGAGCTTTCTAGGACTCTCAGTTGTGGTTTCTTCCTACCAAGATTCCAGTCAGAAGTCATAAGATGTAGCACTGGGCCTCAGAGAGCAAAGGCCCACCCGGGCCCCCGTCACTTCATGGAGTCCTGCCCAGCTGATGAGAGCCATTGGGTTCTCTTCGGAGAATCCTGCCTGATGGTACAGTCCTGCTTGGCCTTCTTTGTCACTGTTCCCTGTGGTGTTTCCTTCCTTGGGATCTTAGGCAGAGGGATTGTACACTGTCCTCGTAACGCAGGATTTGGGTGCTCTTAGGTCTAAGAGCAAGTATCACCTTTACACCATCATAAAAGCACTCCATTTGTGTTTTCTTCCAGCACTAACACTTTTTACAGAAAGAGTATCCTCCATCTGTGTAGCACTTTGCAGTGTCTGGCAGGCGTTTACATACCTCATGTCTTCTCCAAGGTCTGCAAGGGAAGGTGATGCCCTAAGGTTAGGGCTGGACCTCTAACTCCGTGCAGAGTGGCTGGCATCTGAGGGACACTCACTGAATAAGTGACAAGTAACTCAGTGAATAAGGAGACTCCTCTGTGTGGACAAGGTGGTTGGTGTTATGATTGATTTACAGATGGAAAAACTGAGGCTTGAAAGTATCAAATGACTTTTTTATTAAAAATTTATTTATTTTTACTTATTTATTTTTATTATTTTAAAAGTTGCTATAGGACATGTGTGTTGGCTAGAGAGAGACAGAGAAAGGAGAGGAGAAGAGAGAGAGAGCGAGAGAGAAAGTGAGAAAGCAAGCCGCCAGGTCTGGACTTGAACAGCAGCTGTCAGCATGTAGGAGTCCAATGTCTTAACCACCATGCCACCTGCTGGGCCCTCAAATGACTTTCTTAAGGACACATTCTAGAGAGTAGAAAGACTTGTTCAATGCTTTTTAAATAAGCACCTTATAGAAGGATGCCACTAGGAGGTTCACATAGAAATTGTTTTCCTGGTAATGATGACCTATAGTCATTTTTAGCAGTTGTGTAGAGGTGTAATTTACATACTGTAACTTTACCTTTTTTGAGTCTACCGCTCAGTGATTTTTAGTAAACTCTTCTTACAGTCACTCCCTACTCCCAGCCCCAGCAACCTTTGATTTTCCTTTTGTGTCTAAGTTTTCACATAAATGGAATAGTACAGTATGGAGTATGTTGTGTCTATCTGACTTCTTTCAGCAGCTTTCTATTTTTGAGACTTGTCTATAGTGTGGCTGATTATTACTTTTAATTATTGACTAATTGTTATATCACGTTTTCATCGACATTCACCAATTGAGGATATTTTTAATTTCAGCAATTGGTTATGTGGACGTGCTGTCATAAACATGGCAGATATGCACTTGTGTGGACATGGTTTCTTTTCTTCTAAGAAAATACCTAAAAGTGGAATTGTTTTTTCTTATAGTAAATTCATGGGTGGGTGTTTTAAGGAGGTAGGTGAACTGTTTTCTAAAGTTGTTGTACTATGTTTTCTTACCAATCTATTTTTTTATTATAGCCATTCTAGTGGGTGTGTAGGTGTTCTTATTGTGGTTTTAATTTCTGTTTATTTAAGGACTAAAAAAAACCCAAGTTGATGATTTTATGTGTTTATTGGCCATTTTATTCTGTCTTCTTCACCAGAATGTTTTGTCTATGTTTAAAATAGTTATCTTTTTATTGAGTTATAAGATTTTTTGTATATTGTGGATACAAATTCTTTATCAGAGATGATTTGCAAATGTTTTCTCCTTATATGTGGCTTGATTTTAATATTTAAATCTGTGTCTTTTGAAAAGCAAAATTTTAAATATCAATGAAGTCTAGTTTGCTGGTCTATGCTTTTGGTGTGGTGCCCAGGAAATCTTTATGTATTTACATTTGGACGTTCAGTTATCCCAGCACCATTTATTGAAAAGACTATTTTTTTCCCATTGAGTTGCCTTGGCACTTTTGTCAAAAGTCAGTTGACCATCAATGTGAGAGGTTTTTTTCTGCACATTTTGTTCTGTTTCAATGACATATTTGTCTATTTTCCTGACAATATAAATATGCTATATCTTTATAGAAATTTATAAAGGAATGTAAGGTAAATCTTTCTACTTTGTTCTTTTTCAAAAGTGTTCTGGCAATTCCGGATCCTTTGCATTTCCATATACATGTTAAGATCAGCTTGTCAATTTTGTTAAAAGATCCCAGGGAATTTCACTGTCAGTTAGGACTGACTGTCATGTTAATAACACTCAACCTACCATATAGAGAAGAAAAGAATGATGTTAGAATGCTAGTGACCATTTTATCTGACATTTTCTCGTTTTCTATTTCACTTCACTGTTTATCAGTGTTCTTTCCACATAGGGGAGTCTATGTTTAGATGCTTTTTTTCTCTGTGAATGTTATGAATCCTAGAATATACACATATGAGAAATCACACATATAATGCGCTAATAGGCTTTAGGAGTTCCTTACATCCTTCAGTCTATATCAATCCTAACTTTCCTTACCTGTGAAAAAGAAATCACCAGGAATTTGTGGTAAAGGAAGTCTTACTCTACTTTCTGCTCCAATCTTAATTTGAACTTTGATTTCAAAATTGAAGTAGAAGTATCTTTTCCATTACTTTTCATCTCAATTTGCATAGCTATATTGAAAGGCTTATGAGCAAATCATCTTGAAGTGGTTAGAAAACGTCCAAGTTTGAGCATTCTGAGATAAAAATCTTACCCCTGCCCCTGTCTTTCCTTCCTTTTCCTTTCTCTTCTCCACCAACCATAGTTCACAATAGTGAACCTCAGGGAGAAGTGTGCCGATTTGGGGCCACTGACATGCACATGAGATGAATGACATTTCACACATGAAGGGGGCTCATTAAATAGCTGTCTTTGCAACATTCATTTTCTATGGTAATCTAATTTTCTGATGAAAGGGGGATCATTTAAATTGGCCTGATCAGTCTTCTTTCAACTCCTCGTCAGAATCCATCCTGGGGACCCAATTTCCTGGTCCAGCAGGGAGTGTTTGCGCCTGGCCAACTCTGCAGCAGTCTGGACAAAGGACATTCATAACAGACTCGCAGGTGGTTGTAATCACTTCAATTAAAGCAACAGAAGCAGCTGGGCTGGCACATGTCAGCCTGGACAAGTTCTGGCCAGTGGATTTCAGTGTTTTGTTTTTTAGTGTTTAATTGACAGCAGTAATGTTAGGGGCTCGTGAAGGTGCTCCGTAAGCAAGGGAACTTTGTGGCCACTGCTGAGACTTCTAACATCTGAACTGTGCTGGCATTCCCTCCTGGGAGGAACCCTGGACTGGAATGCACGATCTAATCAAAGAAACATTGGTCCAATTTGTTCTTCCTTCCCTCTTCTTGTACCTCCTTCTTCTCTCTCTTTTATTGTATTTTTTTTTCATTATGAAGCAATTTAGATTTTGAGGATCTTAATTGTCAATTATAGACTATCTTTTATAAGTTACTTACTCTTGTTGTTAGGTGACCTTTTTATTCTCTTACTGAGAAAAATAGAGGAAAAGGGAGATCCTTTATGCTATAGAAATCTTTTTCTGTTGCATAGAGTACTAAATAAGAAAAAAGTAGAAAAGAACTATGGCAAGCAGGGAGCCAGGGATTCTGTCTAACCCACAAGAATTGAAAGAGAGATTTTCCAATTACTTAAAGCCAAATGTAAGTTTTAGATGTACAAAATGTTGGACAATGGCAAAAAAAAAAAAAAATCAAACAACTTTTAATTCCATTCTGTATGTCTCTTTCACATTTAAACAGTCTTTTTAAAACTTGCACAGAAATAATTTACAGCACAGTTAGTAGGGGAAAAAAAAAAACAGGTAGAGAATTACGCATTCCTGAAAGTTTAGCTCATTAGACAGGGTAGAAAATCACCCTGGTAGGATAAGAAAGGACTTACAAACTACTCAGGCGTGAGCATGAGTGTTCTATGTGGTCAGGGATACAGGCAATGACAGAAAATACATTTCGGGTATGCAACAATTTAACTCAGGTAAATTTTGAGTTTTAAAACACATTTCATGGCTGGGCTCTAGGTTCTTTATAAATAGTACCTTTAAAATCTTTGCAATACTCTGGGGAGGTAGGTAATTGGTAAATAACATTGTGCTTCCTTTTGACAGTGGGAACACAAGTATGGAGAGATTAAGACATTTGCCCAAGGTCACCCAGCCAGTTAATTAGAGAGGCAGAAATAAAATGTGTGTCCCAGTCCAGTTTTCTTCCATTATACCTTATTGTTACTTCCTTTCTCGGTATCTCAGATTTTAACAGTATTTTTCACACTTGCTACTAATTAGTAACTTTGGGAGCCTTTCTTTTCAGGAATCTTAAAGACTCGAGTAGGCATGGGAACCATCTTGGGTTTTTATTGCCTCTGAAGCCACCTAAACTTTGTGCACGTGGAAGTTATTTATTGGACTGATGAAAATATATTGGTTGGCATGGCTTTTAAGAATACTTTCAAGAAAGTGCTTCACCAGCAGAAGTTATTGGTAAATAGATGGATACTGAAGGACTAAGAATCACTGTCTTAGTTTCTAAAAAGAGGGCTGTAGACTCACTGGTCATTTCCGGGGCCCATGCCCACTAAAAACTGGAACAAGATAAGGCTTTCTACTTTCTCCACCCTTTTCTTTTTCTTTTTTTTGGAGAGGTTTTTGCTATAGGGCGCGTGCCCTCGCCAGACAGACAGAGAGAGACAGTGAGACAGAAAGCAAGAAATCACCCCCCGGGGGGATGGCCACATCTCAATCCCTTCTCCTCCATTCTCCTCTTGGGATCTTGGGCACGTGCGCACACGTGCCCGGCATGAGTTTAAGCCACTGGGTCTGGGACGCGAACCGTGGTTGACTATGTGGGAGTCCAACGACATAGCCATTACACTAACTGCTGGTCCCTCCACCCTTTTCAACATAGTACTAGACATCCTAGACAGTGCAATCACAAAAGATAAAATAAAAGGCATTCAGATAGGAGAAGAAGAAGCTAAATGGTCCCTATTTGCAGATGATATGATTATATACATAGAAAATCCAGAGGACTAGACACACACACACACACAAAATAAAAAATTAAAAAAACAAGCAATAAATGAATTTAGTAAAATAGCAGGAAATAAAATAAATATATGAAAATCTACAGCATTTTTAAAGAGGTTTTTGCCTTAGGGCAAGAGAGAGAGAGAGCGAGAGCGAGAGCGAGAGCGAGAGAGAGAGAGAGAGAGGAGAGAGAATGAGAACACATCCCCCAGAAGGATTGGCTATGCTACAATCCTTTCTCCTCCATTTTTTTTCCTGGGATTTTTGGCATGCATGCACATGCACCTCATGTGATTTTCGAACTACTAGGTTCAGGACTCAAACCACAGTTAGCCATGTAGGAACTATGTGATGTAACCACTAAGCCATCAGCTGGCTCCATAGCATTCTTATATACCAACAATAAACAGGCTTGGACAAAATTGAAGATTCATTTACAACAGCCACAAAATGAATAAGATAATTAGGAATGAACTTAACCAAAGAGGCAAGAAAAAGTATGAAAAATGGAAAAAATAAATTGAGTATGGTACAAAAAGATGGAAAGACATTTCTATGTTCTTAAATTTAAAGAATCAATATAAAAATGTCAGTTCTCAATTAATTGGCATATTCAATGAGATTCCAATAAAATCACTAGTGACAATCTTCACAGAAATAGAAAAAAATAATAAAATTTGTCTAGAGTTGTAAAAGACCTCATACCATCAAGATAATACTGTGAGAAAGTAATTAAGTAGGAGAAATTTCACTATCTGACTTCAAAATACATTACAAAGTGGTGATAATCAAATCAGCATGGTACTGGCACAAAAATAGACACATAAAGACTAGAAGATGGCATGGTTGTTATGGTGCTGGACTCCCTCATGGCAGACTGTAGTATGAGTTCCAGACCCAGTGGCTTGAAACTCACATCAGGTGCATATGTATGTATGCCCCAAATTCCAAGAGAATAGAGGAGTATGGATTGTGATGTGGTCATCTCTGTTGGGGGGTGGGCATTGATTTTTCACTTTCATTTTCTCTTTCTGTATCTCCAGTGAGCACATGTGCATTATGGCAAAATAAACAAACAAATGCTTAGACCAATGCAACAGGATAGAAAATCCAGAAATAAACCCCAAGTCATATAGCCAACTGATCTTTGACAAAGGGTACATAGAAATGCAGTGGAGAAAAGTAAGTCTTTTCAGCAAATGGTCCTGGAAGAACTAGATATTAACCTGCATAAAAATAAAACAACCCTTATCTCTCACCGTTAAGAAGAATCAACTCAAAATGAATCAAAGATTTAAATGTAAATCCTCAAACTATAAAACTACCAAAATAGACAAATGGGATTATATCGTTCTAAAAAGCTTCCTCACAGCAAAGGAAACAACAACCAGAGTGAAAAGACAACCCTAAGAATGGGAGAAGATATTTGCAAATTATTCTCAGAGAAGAGATTAATAACCAGACAATAGAGAGAACTCAAACAGCTCACCCATAAAAAAAATAAATGATATAATTAAAAAATGAACAAATGAATGGAATAAATGACTCTCCAGGGAAAACTTTTAAATGGCCAAAAGGTATGTGAAAAAAATGTCCAAAGTCTCTAGTCATAAGGGAAATGCAACTGAAACCACAATGAGATACATTTAACCTCATCTAGAATGGCTAGCAAAAAATAAAGAATTAAAAATGTTGTTCAGACTGTGGTGAAAAGGGAACCCTCTTACACTGTTGGTGAGAGTGTAAATTAGTACAACCTCTATGGAAAACAACATGGAAGTTCCTCAAAAACCTGCACATAGTACTACCATTCAATGATTCACTTCTCGGCATTTACCCAAAGGATAAGAAAACATCATTCAGAAAGACAATTGCATATTTATGTTTATTGCAGCATTATTCCCAATTGCAAAGATTCCCATGGAATCAACCTAAGTGTCCAAAAACTAATGACTGGGTTGATGAACTGTGATACAGGTATACTATGGAATATTACTCAGCCATAAAAAACAATGAGACCCTGTCATTTGATTCAAAGTGAATGACTATAGAAAAATAAATGTTGAGCAAAGTGAGCCAGACTTTGAAAGATACACACTGTATATCCCCATTCAATATGTACTAAAAGTCTGTACTCTGTGGCAGAAGTTGAAAGACCCAAAGATATGATAGTAGAGAAGATAAGGGTAGATACCTGAGATTGTAGGGAAGGGAGTGGATGGTAGAGTGGGTGGTAGAGGGTGAGGTTGAGATGCAATGTGAAGAAACATTTAACAGACAAAAAAAGAAGTAAAGTTTTCTGTTGAAAAAAAATCTGTTGTATATATTATAATGGGGACTTCATATAAAATGTGAAATTAATCTAAAAATAGTTATGAAATAATTGTGTTAAGGTGATAGCATAAAATAAAAAGTTCTAGATGCCCCCCCACCCCCCAAAAAAAGTATAGCTCTTTTTTACTGTGCAGCTGACACATTACACTCTAAGAAACTTACAGTCACTTCTCAATGTCACTTTAATATCTGCAGCTTCTAAGAGAGTAAGCAATAGGTAGAAAGATCTTAACTCATGTGAAAAATGTTCATAAAAATTGGAAATATGGACTCTGTAGCAGATAAGACTAACAAAAGGCTAGCTGTCATTCTATTTGAGGAGATATTGTGCGGGGGTAGGGTTCAGACATACAGCTTTGGCGTGTAGAAGTAAGATGAATGAGTGAATGTTAAAGGAAGGAAAAATTGGTTCAATATTGGGGATATTTTCAATCATCCAGCCAGAGATGTCCAAAAATAGACTGCCAATCCATCAGTGATCTCCTTGTTTAAAAAGGGAGTCTAGCAGAAATTGGAAATTTCATGTTGAGATGTTACTTGTACAGGGGATAGGGCTGGACATTGGTTAAGGAGATAAGCCGTAGTTGACTAATCACTTCCATTAAAAATTAAAAGGCTCTTCTAGAGATAATAGGATATGGGTAATATGGGGTGGTTAATGGGCAGAGGCAGGGAGGGAAATGGGACCAAAAAAAAAAAAAAAAGAAAAGAAATCTGTATGTTTAATTGACAGAAAAATGAAAAATTATTTGCTGACAACAATGTATATGGTAATGTCTTTGTCTTGACTGATATGTACTGTAATCATGCCAGGAAAAGTCATGTTGTACATTGAAAAGATGTATAGTGATTAAATGTAAATAATTAAAAAAATTAAAAGGCCCAGTGGCAGTGGTGTAGTGGTAGTTCAGGGCTCTGCAATGCTGCAAGCCATATGGAAGATCAGGCTTTGGTTCTTGAGTGGACCTTTGGGTGTGCATGAATGGGTGCTCATAATTCTGGCTGGCTGGGAAAGGTCAGGAGGAGGATTATGGGGTGTGATCCTATTGAGGGTATTTACCTGTCTCTCTCCCTCTCACAAAGGAAAGAAAGTGCTTGTTAAAATGTAAGGGAAGTGGAGGATGTTCATTTATTATTATTATTATTATTATTATTATTATTATTATCATTGGAGAGGTTTTTTAGTTATAGGGCGTGTGCGCTGGCCAGAAAGACAGAGAGAGACACAGAGACAGAAAGCGAGAAATCACTTTGCTGGGGGATGGCCACGCTGCAATTCCTTCTCCTCCATTCTCCTCTAGGGATCTTGGGCACACATGCACATGCACCCGGCGTGAGTTTAAGCCGCCGGGTTCAGGACTCAACCCATGGTTGACTACATGGGAGTCCAGTGACATAGCCATTATGCTATATATTTTTAATAGAAAGATTACATGTGCATGCACAAGAGAGAAATAGAGGGAGAGAGAGAGTGAGAGAGAGGCAGAGAGAAAGCAACCTCCTAAAGTTCTCAGTCATGATCTCTTTCTCCAGTCCTCAGCTCCTCAGGATCCTGGGTGCCTGATGTATTTTTCATGTGGACCTTGATCTGAACTGAGGTCAGATGTGGCTTCTACCACTGAAGGGCACTAGCTTTACTGCTGTGCCACGGCAGCAGGCACACCCCCCCCCCAAAAAAAAAATTAAAGATGAAAGGTTTGAGATCAGGGAACTACAATATTCAAATATCAAGACAAGGGACAAGTTATATTTATCTCCTTTCCTTCCTTCCGTCTTTTCTTCCTTCTTTTTCTTTCTTCTTTCTTTTCCTTTTTTCTCTTTTTCCTTTATTTTTCTTCTTTTTTATTATTTATCATTTCAATTTCAATACATTCAATCACATTATTTAGCTTGCAAAGTGAATATTTCAACATGTGTACATTTCTCACCAGTCCAGTTGACAATACTATAAAGTTATCTTCAACAAATAATAACCTGTTTCTTTGTCCCATAAATGCTTTGCCTCTTTATTTTTTTTCCTTAATGTCCTTCCTCATACTCTACTCCTTCACCCACCCTCTTTCCACACTGTATCTGGTATTCACAAACATTTGCTATGTTTCTATATCCTTTAGACATTCAGTTTCGGTCATAGAGTGCAGACACTCAGTATATATTAAGTGGGGACATACAATGTCTCTCCTTCATAGCCTGGCTTGTTTCATTCAGCTGTAAATCTTCCATATTCATTCACTTTCTGTCAAAAGCCAGGGTCTTGTTTATTATGGCTGAGTAGTATTCCACAGAGGATATGTGCCACAGTTTTTCAATCCATTCTCCTGTTCATGGGCATTTGGGTCCATTCCATGTCTTAGCAATTGTGAATAGTGCCGCAATAAACATGAATGTGCAAACACTTTTCCAATTAAGAATTCTTCTGTCCTTTGGGTAGATACCAAGGAATGAATAGAGTCCCCAGAAATAAGCTCCCAAACACAGCCAACTGATTTTTGACAAAGGGCACCAGTCAATCCAGTGGGAAAAGGAAAACATCTTTAGCAAATGGTGCTGGAAAAACTGGATATCTACCTGCAGAAAGATGAATCTGAACCCCTATCTCTCACTATTAATAAAAATCAATGCAAAGTGGATCAAAGACCTAAATCTAAGACCTCGTACTATAAAACTGCTTCTGGAAAACACTGGGGAAACTGTGGGAGACATTGGAGTAGGCAAAGACTTCTTACATAAGACTCCCAAAGCACAGTCGATAATCCTCAAAATAGACAAGTGGGATTACATCAGATTAAGAAATTTCTGCATGACAAAAGACACAATAATTAGTGTGAAATGACAGCCCTCAGAATGAGAAAATATTTTTGTAAGCTATGCATCAGATAAGGGACTGATAACCAGAATACATGAGGACCTCGAGCAGCTGTTCTGAAAAAAGATCTTTCTATTTTTTTCTTTCTTTCTCTTCCTTCCTTCCTTCCTTCCTTCCTTCCTTCCTTCCTTCCTTCCTCCCTCCTTCCTTTCCTCCCTTCCCCCTTCCTCTCTTTCTCCCTCCCTTCTTCCCTTCCTTTCTTCCTTCCTTCCTCCCTCTCTTTCTCTCTTTCTCTCTCTTCTCTCTCTTTCTCTCTCTCTCTCTCTCTCTCTCTCTCTCTCTCTCTCTCTTTTCTCTCTTTCTTTCTTTCTTTCTTTCTTTCTTTCTTTTCTCTCTTTTTCTTTCTTTCTTCTTTTTCTTTTATGTATTTATCCATCTACCCATCCATTCAATCTTTCTATCCATCATCTATCACCTATCTATCTATCATTTTCTACTTATACCCATGTATCTAATGATCTGTATCCACTTATCTACCTATGACATTTTAGGAATTTGGGGGCCCGATGGTAAATTTGAGTACATTTATTTCCTCAAAGTATTTAAATATCAACACTTAAAAGCACAACTTCAGCAAATCAGTTGCAGCTCAGAAACAAATTTATCCTGCTCTCCTCAGGTCATCTGTTTATGATTCTAGTTCCAGTTCTAGACCTTCCATTCAGTCTCTCTCTGGACCTTGGTTTCCTTACCTGTAAGTGAGAGGGCAAGATGGAGCTGGGGCTTAGACTGTATTTCTAAGAATTCCATCTATTTCAAAATACATTTTGCTTCTGAATATATGTGTGGGTGTTAATTCATGACAATGTTTGAAGTTTTATATACATTAATTTTATTCCATGTAGATTGTAGAAATTGCCTGAAAGTGGAGTTTTCATATGATCTGTTGACTGCTCAGGAAACAGAATGACCCTTTGGAACTTTAGATCCTGTCACTTTCGTGCTTGGAACCCTCTCATTGCTTTCACCGGGGTCTCATTCAGGATAAAACTTCCAAACCTGGTCATGGCCCAGAAGACCCTATATGATCATGTCTCCCACCCTAACCTCGTTGCTCATGACCTTTCTCACCTACTCAATTCTGGCCACTAGATCCTCTTGTTCTTCAAACTTTCCAAGTACCAATGATGCCAGTCTCCATGCCCCCACTCTGCCCGAAGCACTCCTTGCTAAGAATTCACCATGCTCACACTAGTGTCACCCTATCTGCACCTTTCCAATACAACAATGGAGAGAAATGTAAGTAGATGCACCTCGTGCTCCAGCTGACATCTTGCTGTCTTGCTCTAGCTGTAAGAAAGGCATGTAATGTCACCATGTACCTGGGTACATGACACGACAAAAACAGCTGGGGCTTTTGTGTGCCAGAAGAGACTGGTGCAGGTAGGGAGGTAGGGCGGGTGTCCTTGTGTGGATTTGCATTTCCCAACAGCCTTTCCTTCCATTGGCCGTGCCACTCCTGACCACAGTGGACTTTGATCTGGCAGAAAGGCGGTTTTTGGCTTACTGACTTTCACTGCTAGCTGTCACACAAGCTCTTGGCATCAAGCAGAACAGTGCTGAGAGGCCGCCAATGGAATGAAGGTCTTAACATTTTCAAGGAGGCTATGAAAAAGAGGGCAATGGAGCAGTTTACAGCTGTTAAACGTTCAGGGTAGAACTACCTCGTAGGTACTTCATGAAAGTCGATGTATTTCCTGCTTTCTTTGTGCATATTTCTGTCTTCCTGACACCTTTACAGTGGATTCTTCATTAAAAAAAATCAAAATGCACTTCTTCAATATTTTATCAGCCAGTTTTGAGGTGTCTGCAGATATAAGGTCTTTCAACTAATTCTATGTGATCTAGAAAATAAAAGCCAGTACATTTACCCACTTCACTTCAAAGTACAAATGCTGTAAGGTCACTATCATTATTAATAACCAGCTTCATTCTTTAATTTCTTAATGCTAGTTTGCAAAGATGTGTAGCACAAAGAAGCTTGGCAGGTGCTAGATAACAGCTGTTCATTAGATGACAATAATACCTTTAGTTGTGAAATAATTTTCTTGTGGAGTATCTTGTATCAATGAAATTATGTCCCTTTCCGCCTCTTTATCATTTTCCACATAGTCCTGAGAGGTAGAATTGGTTGGTTTTGTAATTTCCTCCCACTTTTGAGAAATCAAAGAAATAATGCTTAGTGATTGGCTGTAGGTCACATGGCTAACTCGTCACAAGAGTGTTAGAGAAGCACATTTTCTTGCCATCAAATATTTTTTCCTAATAAAAAAAGGAAAGGCAATGTTTTTAGCATGGAACTTGACAAGTAAGACATGCTTAGTAGTTAATTTTTTTCATATGGTATTACATTTTATTCATGATGGACATTGATTTTATATTTTGGGGAAGGGGGAGCTAAGTTTTTTATATTTAATCTAAAAATATATATCTTGCAACTCTTGCCAATAACACGGTGTTCTGAGCCCTGGTTGAATATTGGGAACACCAGCAGAGTGTAGCCACCCTGTCAGCCAACCGTTTGGGGGGTTATTGAGTCCTCAGTGCTTTGCAGAGAATTCCCGTTAGCAGCTAGAGATGAGGACCACAGTCAGAGGGATGTATGCATGGCAATGTGTAAGCGAGATTTTTCACTCAAGTATTCTCTTATTCTGAACATCCATTGAAGGTGTTTGCCAGCAGTTCTAGACTGACTTGAGTCTGTGTGTGTGTACATGTGCATGTGTGTGTGTGTGTGCACTCGAACTCTCAAGGGAAGAAGGTTTCACCCAGTGGAAGGCTATGCTGTCTGCTGCCGTGATTAAGAACTTGGTCTTTGTTTGGTACTTTGTGTTCACTTCTCCACCTGCTGTGATCTCCCAGTTTGATCATCTGATGGATAATAATGCCTGCCTCTCAAGATTAATCTGAGAATTAAAGTTATTTGTTATAACAAATAACCTCCCTAAGAGGTTGAAGTACCTATACCTTAACACGTGACCTTATTTGGGCATAGGGTCTTCAAGGAGGTAATCAAGTTGGAAGGAAGTGACTAAGGTGGGTTTCTGTCCACCATGACTGCTTCTTGGGAAGCTGGACACAGAGAAAGACAAGTAGAGGAGGAGGATGATGGGAGGAGGCACAGGAGGTGGCCATCACAAGCCAGAGAGAGAGGCCAGCAACAGATCCTTGCTTACAGCCCTCAGAACCGGCCCTGATGGCCTTGATCATGCCCTCATCCTTCAAGACTGTAAGGGAATTCATCTCTATGATTGATGCCACCCAGTCTGTGGTCCTCTGTTACGGCAGCTCCAGAAAACGAATACCACATTCTAGAGTGTGCGACGTGGCGCCCAGCTCACTGTGTAGACTCAACAGTAAGAAAGCAACAGTAGAGGAAATAAAAACAGAGACTATGACTGCGGTGATTATAACAGAAATAATAGATTATTTAAGAAAACATATATTTAGCGCTGATGATTGATAAAACAGATACAAATAATGTTTAAAAAGATTTTAATCTATTTTACAACATATAAATTATAGTATATCATTAGTGAACTACTCAGTATAGAGCCCAAGTTGCTTTGTTTTGTTTTGTTTTGTCTTATTTATTTATTTATGTTTTGCCACAGGGCACATGTGCTTGCCAGAGGGAGGGAAAGTAAGAAAATACCCGCCTCCCCCCCTCCCGCAAGGGGATGGCAATGCTGCAATCTTCTCCTCCAGTCTCCTACCAGGATTTTGGGCATGCATGCGTGTGAGCCTGGCATGATTCTGAAGTTGCCAGTTCTGGGATTCAAACTGCTGGCCATGTGGGATCTAGCACCTTGAAATTCATGCCATCTGTGGCCCTTAAGTTGCCTTTTTAAAAAGAGACTATTTTTTAGAGCAATTTTAAGTTCACAGCAAAAGTGAAAGGAAAACACAGAGATGACCATGTGGGCAAGCAAAACCAAGTTTATTTTTTCCTTCCCTATTATGCAACCCCCTTCTCCGTTCCCCTTATTAGAGAGGTTTCTGCAGTAGGGCACATGTGCTCACTGGAGAGACAGAGAGAGACAGAAAGTGAGAAATCATCCACCCCTGAGGGAATGGCCACGCCATTCTCTTCTAAACTCCTCAGGATTTTGGGCATGCATACACACGTGCTTGGCATAGTTTCAAGCTGTCGGTTCAGGGACTCAAACCACAGTCAACCATGTGGGAGTCCAGCGATGTAACCACTACACCCTCCACTAGTCCTCTTTCCCCCTTTCCTTACCTTACATCAGTTAGGACTTTCAGTATGATGTTGAAGAGGAATGAGGAAAAATGGGCATTCTTGCCTTGTTTCTTACTTTAGTGGGAAATTTAATTCCTCACTGTTAAGTCTGTTGTTATCTACAGACGTTTTCTAGATTGTTTTTTGTCGAGTTGCAGATATTTCCCCACCTCAGAGATACATCTATCTGATGGGGTTTGCATTGTCGTGGTCCTCTGCCCAGCCTCCCAGTAGCTAGGGTCATGGGCGTGAACAGTCTTGCCTGACATACTCAGGTTGGCCTCGGAACCAAACCCAGGCCTGCCCTGCGGCCTCCAGCCCCGTGAGTGTGCCACTGTGGCTGGCCCTATCTCCTGCTCCTTAAATGGCCTATTGTAGAGTTCTATTTGAAGTCCTCAATATCTTTCCCCAAATTATTTGAAAAATGTCCTTTATGATCTAAGTGTAAGTTTACCTTAGAGGATTGACTTCTTTTTCTTTTCATATTTTACTTTGCAATTAAGTTAATCCTCAGTGGCACTTGAGTTCAAATTCTAATTATATAATTAAACATCTGTATTACTTGGTGATTCATGATGACTTGCAAAGTGTATCCTTTCAACGTAATTGACTCTACATTGAGTTTCAAAGTCTTGGGCAGTAACACAAGGAAGGAGGTGATGTTCTGACTTACAGCTCTCCCAAGTGGTGCCTGGATTCCTAGTCAGTGAAGTAGGCACTGCAGAAATTTCTCAGCTCAGTTTTCTATCACAATCTTATAAATTCTAACTGTAATAAAAGTATGTTCTTATTTTCTCAGTTAAATCAAAAGAGTAAAACCCTTATATATTTTCGGGCTAACATGATCATAGTGTTAGAGTAAGTTTTATCCCTTTAGGAATAAATGCATGTATATGCACAGAAACCACACACATAGGCATATATCCCCCTCCCCCCCCCCAAACACACAGCACACACACATGGATACTTTCCTTATAAGGTATGTTGATAGACAGTGCCATAGAATTTTTAATGAAGTCAGGGTTTATTCCTCTAGAGCCTAAACTGAGGAGTAGTCCAGGGATAGAGTGAAATGATTCAAAAAGCCTTGGTGGGGTTAGCACCATAGGCAGTGGCTAAGTGATGTGCACTGGGAGCTAGGTCCCACATGCCCGACTATGGTTTAAATCTTGGCCCTGATGTCTTGAAAAATATTTGGGTGCATGAGATTGCATGCCCAAAATCTCGATGAGGAAGGACAAATGAAGCAAAAATAATTACGACATGACCATGTCCTAGTCGGGGCTCTCTCTGCTGAGCACACACATGCTCTGGCAATGGAAAAAAAATGAAAACCTACTGTAATAATTTACTAAGAGACAGGTTTTACAAAGCATGCCATATGGGAGCTGGACTAGACTTCTCTGGGTATGCCTTTTATATTGTGGAGTCAAAATATTTGATGTCTAGGACAAGCATCTTCAATTATCAAATATATATATATATATATATTAGAATTGGGCAGGGAAATTGATTCATGCATACCTTTTCTTCATTAGCATGAGTTAAAGCAATGTTTCAAGATCCATTTTTATTTAACTAGAAAGAAATCTTTGAAGATTCTGGTTGAGATTTTATTTATTTGATGATAGTAAGCAACTATTTTATACAGTTAATGCATAGTTAAATTTGAGAGCATTTTTCTATCAATCACATATTTTTCCTCCTTTACTGGACTCTTTTCAGTTCTTCTCCTGTTGACACCTCTCCCATCCACCTACCAACCTACCAGGTTACCTGGCACAACGACTTATTCAGAGTAGGCGCTCCACATTTTATTTGAAGTAGAAAGCACTTTCTATTTTCCAATGCTTCTTAAAACAAATGAATCAGGACACTGGGCTGATAAGATGTCAGTTCTCTTAAAGGAGAAATTCTAATGATGAAAACCACATTTAACAATTATGGAAGGTTTTTGTCTTTTCATTGTTTCTAGCTGGTTCAACTTTATTCACTGTGAAATTATAATGTAAATTAAAATGTCTGTTCCTCTTGTTTTAGCTGAGTTAATGCTATTCAGAATTGTCTTGCAGATATCCAGGAATAATAGCACTTTTGCACATCATTTGTGGAAGCATTTAATGCAAACTAATCTAGCTATTATCATCCATAGCTGTAGGCTACAGAATTCTGTGGATCTTTTTTAAAAGGACTGGCAAATCCCTCTTATTAATGTAGAGAGACTTATAGTAAAGTGACAGACATTAAGATTCATGGGATTCTTGCCCCTCTGTCACTGAACCTGCTTAGCATATGATCCATAAATTAAATTATTTAGACATATGTTAAAGAATAGGCTCTGGGAATGAAAAGAACAACAGAATGATGGTATCAACCTAATTGCACCATAGTCACAGTGTACCTCAGAATTTCTGCCAGTGCAGCCTAGGATAGTTAGGAGGGTCTTAAAAATCCTCTCTCATTTTTGATCACACATATGATATCTTCCCCTCTGCATTTAAAAACATGCTAGACAACCATTGGGTCTTTTTTTTTAATTTTACCTTTTTAAAAACTTTTAAATTAATTAACTAATTAACATTCATTCCCTGAGCATTGTCACAGCATACAAAATGTGATTTCCAATCCAGAATATACTGCATAGTGGCTTAATCATACATGTTATCATAAATAACTTTTCACTTCTAGTTTTATATATATATATATATATATATATAATATTATATAAAATTTCCCTCTATTTCTCACCCTCTGTCATTTTCCACCCTCCTTCTACACTATCTCAGGTGTCAACAGTTGTTTTCCATTCCTTTTTCTCCTACATTTTATTGATTCACAAAATTCTTAAATAATCTAACTACTTCAATAGCAAGTTCAGCTGGTATGTATATATCTGTGAATACATGCCTGACTTTAGGCATGAAACTCTGAGTAGAATGAATATACTATAAGGTAGCACCTAGCTGATGCTATATAGCTTACCACGGTCATTAAATAGGTATTTTTTTAATATATATTTTTTTAATTCAAGAAAAGCACTTATAGTTTTAATAAATCAAAGAAATGCTAAGGAACTTTCCTGAAAACTTAAAGCCAGGAAACAGGTTAGGATTCTGTTCAAATAGCGGGTACATGAACCTATTGGCAGTCAAGACAGGACAAAAATTCTTAAAACTGGAAAACAAAGTCTAGAAGATAATTTGGAATATTTTAGTCAGAAGTCATAAAATTCTATTTCACCAGTTCAGTCTCATGTACTCAATCTTTTGTTGTGGTTTGATCTTCCCAATTAAATTCTGGGATATAATATTCAACTCCAGACTTGTCCCTATGATTAAGTTGGTCATTTTCTTAGTTTTTGAACTCTTATTTCTGTGTGTCTGTATTTAATTTTCCTGGTATAGCACTCCTGCCAGAACTTCTTGGAGATCTGTTCTGGTGTTGGTAAATTCTTTCAGGTTTTGTTTGTCTGAGAATGTTCTTGTCTTTTCTTCCCATATGAAGGATAATCTTGCCAGGTACAGTATTCTTGGTTGAAATTGCTTTTCCCTTAACACTTTGAATATATTTTCTTGTTCTTTTCTCACTCGCATTGTTTCTGATGAGAGGTCTTTGAGCAAAGAATATCCCATCAGGCTAACAGCGAACTTGATTTTTCTCTCTTACCAATCTTAGTATCTTGTCTTTGTCTGTGGTTTTGATCAGTCTGGCTATAATGTGTCTTGGAGAAGATCTTGAGTTGATCTATTTGGGGTCCTTTTCATTTCTTGAAACTGGATCTTTGAATGCCTCTCTAGGTTTGGAAAGTTTTCTTACAGAATTTCATGGAATAGATTATCAATGCCCTTATGAGTCTCTTCACCTTCTGGGATACCAATTATCCAGATGTTTGGACGTTTGATGGTATCTAGTATTTCTCATATATTATTCTCATTTTGGGGGCAATTTTCCCAGTCTTTGTGGTGGATTTTTCTAAGCCAGTGATTTTATCTTCTACATCTGAGATTAGATTTTCTGTATGATACAGTTTGCTTTTAATACTTTCAAGGGAGGTTTTGACTTCCTGTATTATAGCCTTCATCTCTAACAGGTCCATTTGATTTTTTTTTATAGTGTGTATTTCCACTTTTAGATCTCGCAAGAACTTCCTCACCTCCTGGAACTCGTCAGCTCCTTTCTCCTGCCTCTTCTGCAGTTCATTGTTTCTCTTTTCTTCCATTTCTGTTAGCTTTGTCACTATGAATATTCTAAATTCTTTATCTGACATCTCCATGACTTTCATTGTACTGTCTGAGGATGAAGAGAAGTTTTTACTTTCCCTTGGAGAAGAGCTATTTTCTTGCTTTCCCATATTTTTGGTGACCCTGATTTCTAGTCATTGATGGATGGTGCATTTCTTTCTAATTCTTAAAGTTCGATCAGAGCGTTCAGAAGCATGCAGGAGGAGGTGATCTGCAATCCCTCTTCTGTTCCACTTTCACTCTTTGTGCTTAAGATTCAGTGGAAATAGAGGAATATTCTGATCCTAATTGTATTAAGATATTTGGATCCTGTTCACTCGGACCTGTTTAGACAGTGAATAGACAACCATTTTCAATACATTTTGTTATTGAAAAAAACCCTGACTTTTAGGGAAATAATGGAAAAGAAAAGAAAGAAGTAATATGTGTACAGAGTACAAAGTTGCTGGACAAGTCATGTGAACCAAATGTTGTCTGTTCTTCTTTCATACATTTGAGGTTTTTTGTTTTTAATCTAAAAGGCAAAAGATCACAATAAAGTTCAATGGATTCTCTACTAACAAATTTACACTGAATTATCTTGAGTATAGTCTTCGGAGTAAGACTGCCTTGGGAAGCCTGGAGTATTTCATTTCTGTTATTTTACATTATTATTATTTATACATTCAGTTGCTATACATCATTTAGATTGTAAAGAGACTTTACCCAGCATGATATATACCTTTGTTTTTTTCTCCTCCCCTTGGATACCAGCACATATACTCTCAACTCAGGATAACTCCGGGTAGTGATCGATAAGACATTGTTTACATTAATATCTTTGATTTTAGACTTGTAATAAATTTCATAGTGGTAATATTTAGAATTATTTCTCCTTTCTAAATGAAGTTCATAAGATTCATGGAAAATTGTTTACTTTCTATGTTTTTCACTATGCACATAAATGTCTTTAATTTTTTTTCTAGAGCATCTTTCCAGAAGTAGATTATTAATTTTCTTTGATATGACTGTGACTTGTCATCAAGAGATTCCTTGATCGTTTATGTGGTGATGATGAAACAGAGCCCCAGACCTCCTATCTCCACAGCCTTACAGATGCTAGACTTCAGAGGAAGAGTAGCATGTCCTATGGGCCATCACTGTCACCCACGTATGGAAGAAGCTAGAACCTATGGCAATCAGAAGAGTCAATAGCTGAAATGATATCTCCTGGGGCCAGCCAAGTGGCATGCTGGTTACAATAGCAGGATCTCACTTGTCTGACTGCAGGGGAGTCCTGGACCCAGCAGCTTGAGAAACATGCTGGGAGCATGTGTGTGCATGTCCAAAATCCCTCAAAGAAAATGAAGGAGAAGGGATTGTGGTGTGGCCATCCTCCTTGGTGGGTGTGCTTTCTTACTTTCTCTCTCTTTCTCTCTCTCTCTCCAGAGAGTTCACATGTCCTACAACAAATTAAAATAAATAAATAAATAAATAAATAAATAAGCCTTCCAAAGTTGCCAGACTTCTCAATGCTAATCATTTTTCTGGTTCAGGTATAATATTACTAATCTACCAGAGGGACAAGGACATTCTGCTAATATAGATTCATCTGTTGTTCATGTCACAAATATAAGAGATAGTGAGTCCTATTCATTCAAGGAAAAGGAAGGAAGCAGTATGGAACTTTACTTCAGTTCTTTAGTCTCTGACCTCTGCCCCTAGCTGTAGCTCTCACTCTGGAGTTAGGGCCCTCGTGTGGAGTGTGAGTGATGAGCTCCTCTGAGAATCTGATGTGTCTGTGTGTACAACAGACATGGTCTATGGTTGGAACAAGGTCTTTTACTTTTTTACTTAATAAAGATCTATGTAAGTATTTTTGCAACTTTTAAAATTTCTGATTTTCTAAATTTTTGCTAGAGAGAAGCAGAGAGGGAAAATGAGAAATCACTGCCTGGGTGATGGCCACACCCCAATCCCTTTTTCATTCTCGGGATTTGGAACACACTTGCACACGTGCTTGAAATAGTTTTTCAACCACAGTGTTCAGGACTCAAACTGTAGAGTTGGCCATGTGGGATCCAGTGTCTTAAGCACCAGGCCACTTACCGGCTCTGCATTGTTGTAATTTAAAAGAAATAAGACCATGTAAGATACTTATTGTATTATTTTTATTTTTAATCTTGCCAGAGGGCATGTGTGCTTGCCAGAGAAAGACAGAGAGACAGAGAGAGAGGGAGGTACCAAAAGCACTCCCTAGTGGGTCATAATCATATGTAATTCCTTCTCCTCTGTTTCTCCACCCTGTCAGGATTTGGGGCATACAAACACATGCCCCTGGTGTGTTTTCAAGCCTCTGGGATTTGATTGCAAGGTTGGCCAGGTGAGATCCAGCTCCTTTAACCACCAACCCAAGGACTGCCTTCTCAGTCATAGGTGTTAAAAATGCAAGTTTTATTATATGGAGACTGTTGAATTGAAAGTGCCTTTATGCTTGAGAAACTTTGGAAATTTGGGTTCAAATATGGAACACTGAGAACTTATACAGGGACCTCCTACACATGCCCCAGGATCACCATCAGATTCCAAGAGGCTGTTGTTGGTGGGCAGTTAGCAGGGAGGAGAAGAAGGGCCACTGGGGTTCTGGAGATAACCAGCCCCATTGTACTGATGGGTTTGCTTTGCCTGGTTAGTGGAAGAGCCTCGGGTTGTGCTTTCTAGCCAACTTCTCTTGATCAGTGAGCTTGGTACTTTTTTTTTTTTTTTTTTTGAGAGGTTTTTGCTATAGGGCACGTGCGCTCGCCAGACAGAGAGAGACAGAGAGACAGAAAGCGAGAAATCACCCCCCAGGGGGGATGGCCACACCACAATCCCTTCTTCTCCATTCTCCTCTTGGGATCTTGGGCATGCACGCACACGTACCCGGCGTGAGTTTTAAGCCACCGGGTCCGGGTCGCGAACCGCGGTCGACTACGTGGGAGTCTAGCGACATAGCCATTACGCTAACTGCTGGTCCCTGTACTTTTTATTGTTGTAAGCAAATAAGTGATCTACGGCATTTGGAAATTTGTATAAATCGCTTTTCTCACCTTAAAAAGATGAAAATGTCTTTTAAGCACTAGTTGAAATTAGTGAATATCAATATATTATGATATGTTTTTTAAAAATAGTTTAATATTTACACATCACAAATGACCATATTATTTTCTGTGTGAAAATGAATGATATCTTCACAATCATGTCATTCGTACACACCTGAACTTACAATGCCTTACTTACCAATCCATACTAATACTTCAGCTGTTTTCCATAAATTAACTCTGTTTAAGTCATAACAAAGCTTTCTCTCTGTTTAATAGAAAAAATATGCATGCTTTCAGGGAGCTCTGGAAAGTGCCCTCAGCTTAAATGTGTTCTGTATTTCCCATCTGTGTGATGAAATCCACAACAGGATACAGACTGAATGTCTATGCAACCAACGTCTCCCAGTTAGATTACTGTGAGTAATTCTATTTTCAAATGGTGAAGTCTGCAGAAGACTTTATTTTTAATAAGAGAGTATTATTTTTTGGTTTATTTACTTTTCATTAAATATCATTTACTATTTATTATGTCTCATTTGATAGCCATCTTGACATCCTTTTCATTTTCTTTCTTTTTTAATTTCATGTCTGTTGTATATAGCTTTAATTGTCTTGAGGTAGGTCCATTCCACCTCTCTTTTACTGAGAGTCTTGATCATGAAGCACTGTTGTATTTTATCAAATGCTTTTTCTGAATCTACAGATATAGATATGATTATATGTTTTTTACATTTCTTTATTTTAGTATGATGTATTGCATTTATTGTTTTGTGTGCATTGAGCTATTCTTGCAGCCTTGCGATAAAGTCTACCTAGTCATGGTGTATAATCTTTTTAATGTGCTATTGGGTTCGGTTTGTCAGTACCTTGTTGAAAGTTTTTGCATCAGTATTCTTCTAGGATATTGATCTGCAGCTTTGTTATGTCCTTGTTTGATTTTGTTATCAAGGTGATGGATGCTTCATAGAATGAGTTTGGGAGGGTCCCTTCCTTTTGAATCTTTAGAAATATTTTGAGGAGAATTGGGGCTACCTATTCTTTCAAAGTCTTGTTGAATTCAGAAGTGAAGCCTTCTGGTCCTGGGCTTTTCTTTGTTGGGAGACTATTATTTTATTAATATTTTAATTTACATTTAATCACTATATTTCTTTACTGTGTAAAACATTGACTTTGCCAGTGCAACGATGGTACATATCAGTCAAGAAAAAGACATTGCCATATACATTATTATCAGCAAATAACTTTTCATTATTGTGTCAATTTACTACTGATTCAGTCTTATCACTTAATATTGGTCTATTCAGGCTTTCCATTTCATCTTGATTTGGCTTAGATAACTTGTACATGTCCCAAACTTTGTCCACCTCATCTAGATTTTCTGGTTTGCTGACTTATTGTCAGGCATAGAATTCTCTCTGTCTCTCTCCTTTTGTATTTCTGATATATCAGTTGTAATATTACTCTCTCTGTCTCTCTCCTTTTGTATTTCTGATATATCAGTTGTAATATTACCAGCTTCATTGCTGATTTTATCTATCTGATTCTTTTCTCTGTTTTTCTTGATTAGCCTAGCTAATGGCTTACCAATTCTGTTTATCCTCTCAAAAACCAAAACAACAACAACAACAAAACAGTATTTTACTTCCTTTTTTGGTATAATTCATTTAGTCTCAATTTATTTATTTCAGCTCTAATCTTCACTATTTCTTTTCTTCTTTTGAAATTTTTTATCGTTGTTGTTGTTTTTACAGTTCCTTAAGATCTGGTGTTAAATTACTTCCCATCTTTCTATTTTTTTCTTGTGAACACAAATGGCTATGAACCTTCCTCTTATGAACGCTTTTGCTGTATCCCAAGATTATGGAGAGTGGAGTGTTCATTATCATTGGTTTCAATAAATCTCATGATTTTGGTTTTAATTTCTTCAGTAGTTTGAAAGTCACTCAGGCATAGGTTATTTAGTGTCCATGTTTTTGTGTATTTTCAAGGACTCTTTCTGTGGTTAATTTCAAGTTAAATTCCCTTGTGGTCAGAGAAGATTCTAGGTAAAGTTTCTATACTTTTAAGTTTATAGAGGATTGTTTTGTGGCCTAGTATACGGTCAATCTTTGAGAATGTTTCATGTGAAGATGAGAAAAAATGTATTTTGTAGCTGCTGGGTGGCACTCTATATATGTCTGCCAAGTCTTCAGGTTTATGATGTCTATTAGTTCCTGTGTTTCCTTGTTTAATTTTGTCTAGATGACCTGTCTGGTAGTAACAGTGTTGAAATCCCCCATAATTAGTGTGTTGTAGTTTACGTCTCCTTTTAGATGCTGTAGTCTTTCTTTTACATATTTCGGTGTCCTAGCATTGGGTGTATAAATACATATGATCGCTATAGGTTCTTTGTGAATTAATCCTTTTAAAATTATGTAGTGTCCTTCTTTGTCTCTTTTTACCCTTCAGGGTAAAAACTTTAGGATAAAGATTATTTTGTATGATATCAATATCATGAGTCCTGCCTTTCTTCATTTCTGTTTGCATGAAATGACTTTTTCCAGCTCTTCACTTTCAGTCTATGTAAATCTTTGTAAATTTGGTGTGTTTCTTACAAGCAACATATAGAAGATTTCATTTCATTCGTCCATTGAGCTAGTCTGTGTATTTTAATTGGAGGATTTAATCCATTAACATTCAAGGTTATTATTGATATGTGTGGACAAAGCCCTGTCATTTACTCCACCAGAAATTACTGAAATGTCAGAAAAAGAATTCAGAATATTTACCATAACTAAACTCAGTGAAGTGCAGGAGAAAATAGACAATTCCAGGAGGTGAGAAAGTGTTTCCATGATTTGAAGGAGGAACTCCGTAAAGAGATAGGCATCTGAGGACTTTTCCTTCCTTCTAAGGTGTAAGATTAAACATCTTGATCAGCGAAGGATGTTTCTGGACCTCCTTCCATATTGTTCAGTGTGTGGCCTTTGAGTCTTAAATTATCTTGTCAATTTAGACTCTACTGTTCTGCATTTGTAAATTTTGTTTTTGCAGTGCATCAAGCCAGTATGCTAAGGGCCTCACAAAGGGTAATAATGGGACAGAAACCTTATTAAGTTGCATTTCTCCGTTTTGACCTCATTCATCAACCTGTGATGAGGAGGGCACTGGGCATCAGAGCACAGGAACTGAGATCAGGAGAGTCATGGCCAGGAGCCGTGTCCCTGTGCATCCTGCCTACCACTCCTGCAGTTGCCTCAGCCACAGTGCAGCTGTGACAGGTCATCTCATTTTCTTTTCTAAAACTATAAATGGGTGTCTCTGTAATGCTATGGTCTCAGTACCTCCAGCTTCCTGGGTAGCTATCACCTGCTGTGCAGAGAGAAAGCTGTGTTGGTGGCCCCTATGCCAGGAGTTAGAAACTGGCTGGCAGTATTCCACATCCAGCTACTGTTTTCAGCTCTATGAATTAGTTCCTTGACCTGACTCAGCGGTATTGGTTGATACTCAGCGCATAATCCTTGCTTTATGTACTTGGATGGCATTAGGAAAAAAGATCAGAGGTTGTCTGAAATCCAGACTGCTGCTAAACTTCAGTTCTGTGAATTTTACTGAGCAACCTTGATCAGTTTTATGAGCTCTGGAGAGAGACAGTCCTATTTGTTACAAACTAAATAGCTGTATGGTTTAATAGTCCGATGCTTACTATATATGATTCATGTGGGGGCTTCTTGGGGTACTGAGAAAACAGGGAGTAGTTGGGACAGTGGCGATTTGTGTCTCTGGAAACAAAGAACAACTTCTCAGTTACAGAGAATCAGCAGAGTTGCTGCTCACGGGTCTGTCTACCTCTCTGTCTTTCTCAAATGTGTCTGTCTCTATAAGAGATTATCAGCAATAAATAGGTTGTCTTCTCTTTTTCATTTTTGGTAAAATCTGAATTATTTTAAAATTTTCATTTAGCCTAGTAATAATTTAATTTGTAGATTCATGAAAGGCTTAAATTATACATGAGGGTAGTTTATGTAAAAGTGGAATTAAAGTACAAGTTTATTTTGATTATTTTTATTTACATTTAATTATTATATATTTTTGTTTCTTTCTTTTTATTTTTTTGAGAGGTTTTTGCTATAGGGTGCATGCACTCTCCAGAAAAATAGAGAGAGATAGAGGGACAGAAAGCCAGAAATCACTCCCCAGATGGGATGGCCATGCCGCAATCCCTTCTCCTCCATTCTCCTCTTGGGATCTTGGGCATGCATGCACACACACCCAGCGTGAGTTTAAGCCACCGGGTCCGGGACTTGAACTGCGGTCGACTACATGGGAGTCCAGCAACATAAGCATTATGCTAACTGCTGGTCCCAATTATTATACATCTCTACAGCACACAATATAGTTTTTCAAAGTATGCATGCGGTCTTTGTCAATCAAGTCTAAGATATTACCGTATATATATATATATATATATTTTTAACAAATAACTTTAAATTCTTGTGTCTGTTAATTTTTTTCCCTAAGCTCTTCCTGCCCACTCCCTACTATCCCTTTCTTTTATATAATCTCTGGTACTTATATGGGCTCTCCCTGCTATTATATCTTTGAATCTTTCAGTTTCTGTCATAAAACAAGTTTATTTTGGTGCAAAATTTTTTGAAATTCCTGAATAGTTTTTATATAATATGCATTTTCCATGAACTTTTTGAAGATCCTGCATACAACTCTTCAACGATTCTCCTGTGCCTTATAGTAGTGCTATGATTTTCTAAGGATGACTGTAGAGAAATACTTTAAACATGAATTCCATCTCAATTCTACTCATTTTGTCTTAAATCTAGATCATCTAACATGTAACAAGAAAACAGCGAGAGTGCTCAGAGCCTCACGTGATCCCAGTGACCTCCCCTCCTGGTGTGCACACCTTTGTGTAAGTCCCTGCCTGGAGAGGAGCAAGGCCGACACGCTCCTGGCCAGCAGGGCATGGCGAAGCAAGTGGGCTGTCATCCCCTGGACAGTTCACAGTGCCGGACACAGGGGTGGATGCCACGCCCATGATTGCCTTCCATTTTCCACACCTTTATTTCAGTTGCTTGAGAGAGTCTCGCCCCTCTTGGTGGCTTTGAAGAAGTAAGCTGATGTGCAAGGATGCCTATGGAGAGGGCCAAGTGGCAAGGGGCTTTGGGTGACTCTTAGAAGCCAACGATCGGCAAAAACTTGAAGCTTCAGTCTTTTTAAACTTTTATTTATTTCTTTTTAAAATTTGTTCTAAGGCATATGTGCTCACCACAGAGAGATAGAGATTGAGAGAAAGGAAAGATCAGAAAGCAAGCCCTAGGGGGCATGGGCATGCTGCAATCCCTTCTCTGTTCTCCTCTAAGGATTCTGGGCATGCATGCACACAAAATCTGGTGTGTTTCTGTAAGTCACTGTGTCTGGGACTTGAACAGCTGTTCACGTGCAGCTGGTCACGTGGGATCCTGCTGCCTTAACCACCATGCCACCAGTGGGCCTCTGAAGCTTCAGTCTTACAACTGTATGGAAATGAATTCTGCAAATGATCTGAGAGAGCTTAAAAGTAGGTCTTTTCTCAACTGAACCTCTGATGAGTCTCTGTTGAGACTGCAACACCTGCTGATACCTGGATTGCAGCCTGGAAAGACTGCGGAGCAGAGAACTCAGTTCTACCCCACCATGATTTCTTAACTGTAGAAGTGGTGGTAATACATGTGTGTTGTTTTGAGCCACTAGGTTTGTGACAATTTATTATGCATCAAAGAAAACTAATGCAATGGCCGACAGCGAATGGCACCAATCTCCCTTGATCCAGCGTCCACCTCTCTTTTCCTGCTCACGGCGCCTGAGCTGGGCCAATGACCCCCTCAAGCTTTCTATCTTCTTCACCTCTTAGTCACAGAACTTCAAATTCCCTTTGCAATATTTCTTGGTTTTATTTCTTCTTCTCCCTCACTCTAACTGTTGTTCGAAGGCTCTTTTTCTTTTCGAACCACATTTATGCTACAAATAGAACTTTCTTTTTCCTTATACCCATGTTTTCCTTTTTTCCTAAGTCTGTACAGCCAGGTGAGTCTTCCCAAAGCTGACTTAAACATGGAAATCCTCACTTACAATATAGGACCTTATCTATTATTTCATCATCCCATTAGAGGCATAGTTTTTGAGAACTCATCAAACAGCAGTCTCGTGCTAGAATTCGCATGTGGAGGAGGTCTCTGATGGGCTAGGGGGGAAATGCCACCTGGAAGTAACCCCTGCACTACACACTGGCCCGGCGCTGCTTAGAGACTGACGCCGGAGTGCGTGTGGAGCGCAGGCTGCGCATTGTGGTGCTGGGAGGCTCCTCACCCTACCTGCCTGAGGTGTCTCCTGACACTCCTGTTCTTGTGAGTCTTGCTTTTTCTCCTTTCCCGTGTTCTCACTTCCGCTCCTCCCTCCAGTGTCTCCGATCGACTCCGATTCCCAGCGTAACACTCTCGGCTCACCCTTGGGCACGGTGCGTGTTTGGTCAGTGAGTTCCATGCTCTGAGTATCAAGTTAGTTGTGCTTTGTCTCGGAAGTGAAACTTGAACAACCTTCTTTATTTCTTGCATCATAAACATCTCAAGGAGAAATGTCTGTTTTGACATCTCTGCCTGGTTCTCGGCTTCACAGAGGCAGGTGCTGCATAAAGGCTGGTGCACTTGTTTTAATTTTCTTTCTGTAGTAAAAACTGCTCACTGTGTGACGTTACAAAGCTCCACAGTAAATTTTAATTGACAACTAAAGAAAATTATTTCAAGCAGTGAAAGTATCTATTCCGTTTTTGAGGACATCTCAATGACCAATGTCTGATCTTTGAAGTGCGAGTGCTCACGCGCTCCTGGTTTTATTGATCCAGGAACGCGTGTGTGATTTTCCTCTTACAGCTCACATGAATCAACAAAATAACATAGATATGTTTTTAATTCCACTGGGAGCATTCGAAAAATGTCTTATCATGAAAAATATGTTTTTGTTTTCTACATAGTAAAATATTTCTCTCTATATCTTTTGTTTAGATGTTTGCTTATTAACATTAATAAATGTTAATACACATTACCATGGTCACCATGATAACAAATGAAAGCCGAAAACATTATGCTATAGATAGAGATGGGGAAATTACTGGGAAAGGGTCTACACATTCATTACTTTTAAAAAAGTATTTATGCTAATACAAAGAACATTTCTGCCACAGATAATGAGTATTTATTTTAAAAAAATCTGTACAAAACTTCATTATTAGTGGAGGCAATTTAGAATCCATCCCCTCAAAATCAGAAATAATACCAAGATGCCTGTGATCACTTCTTCTATTAAAGTTTATAATGATTTAACAAGAGAAGGAAAAGATAAAACGAAATATAAGAACTGAATGTGGAGAGATAAAAATGTCTTGGGAACCAGCAGTTAGCTTAATGGCTATGTCGCTGGACTCCCACGTAGTCGACCGCAGTTCACGTCCCGGACCCAGTGGCTTGAAACTCACGCCGGGCACATGTGCGTGCGTGCCCAAGATCCCGAGAGGAGAATGGGGGAGAAGGGATTGTGGTGTGGCCATCCCCCCTGGGGGGTGATTTCTCGCGTTCTGTCTCTCTGTCTCTGTCTGTCTGGCGAGCGCACGCGCCCTATAGTGAAAACCTCTTCAAAAAAAAAAAAATGTCTTTATATGCAGGTGATAAGATAATTTGCTGACAAATCCCAAACAGTTCAGTGGGCTGATCGTAGGGAATCAAGCACCTTTGCGGAAAATGGAATCACCAAACAAACAAAAATCAAGTCAGTTTTTATACCAGCAATAACCAGTGGGACAATGACTCCACTGACAATTTCATCAATATTTATACAGATTGAGAATGAATCTACCAAATACGTGCAAAATCTTTATAGAGAAAATGATAAGACATTAGTGATATTAGCACGGAGATTCATGCCACTTTTGTAAGTAGAAGCACTTTACCTTAATGATATTATTACTTTCTAAATTAGTCTCCATTAAATCTGATCAAAACCTAAAAATATTTTTCATAACCTTCATAAACTGATCCTAAATTTTATATGGAACAACAGAAGGCCAGGGATAGGTAGAACCTTTTGAAGAATGGGACCAGCAGTTGGCTTAATGGCTGTCGCTGGACTCCCTTGTAGTCGACCGCAGCTCGCGTCCCGGATCTGGTGGCTTAAAAAAACTCATGCTGGGCACGTGTGTGTACATGCCCAAGATCCCGAGAAGAGAACAGAGGAAAAGGGATTGCGGCGTGGTCATACCCCCTGGGGGGTGATTTCTCGCTTTCTGTCTCTCTGTCTCTCTCTGTCTGTCTGGTGAGCGCAAGTGCCCCATAGCAAATACTTCTCCAAAAAAAAAAAAAAAAAAAAGATGACTGAGGAATTTGCCCTTCCAGATATTTTGCTTTGTCATGAATCTGTAGTAATTAAAGGAGTGATGTATTATTGTAGAAGCAGAAACAGAAAACAATGAACAGAATAAGGAGCTTGGAACTAGCCTATATTCAGTTCCTAGGGGGATGATAACCACGCACCCCGACTGGATGGCTTAAAACGGCAGAAATGCATTGTCTCACAGTTCTGGAACCTGGAAGTCCAAATCAAGATGTCTCAGAGTCATGCTCCATCTGAGAGCTCTAAAGAAGCTGACTGCTCTCCTAACTTCTCTAGGTTGGCAGCTGTCTTCGGTGTTCCCTGACTAGCAGACACGTTACTCTAATTTATCCTTAGCCCGTCAGAGCATCTCGCGCTGTTCTGGATGGACAGTGGCCACGCTGAGTGCCCTGATCTCTTACAGTGTGGACGAGGCTGGCACATGCATGCTTGCCAGCCAATGTTCCTGCTCTCCCGACGCACGTTCAGCGAATCACTGTCATCAGCCACGGGGGAGAATTTACACCTTGAAAACTGGCAATTGCTACAACCCAGGGTTTTTTTTCGCCTGCACCTTAACCAGCACACTCTGCCACATAGCTTAGACCTTTGTCCTCCCTCGGTTATACACTTGATGTTTTTAATGCTCTTTAAGATACTGTTATCTGTTTTGTGAGTTTTCTTCACAATTTTGACTCAAATTGAACTTCCTGTCAAGTAAGTCTTAAGTTTTAGTTGTTGTTATTAAACAGCCTTTAAAATAAGTAAATATTCTAAATAAAATGTCACCTACAACTACTTATTTATTTTAGATCTGTCTGCCTCTTCTTTAGGTTTTATTTTTAACCAAATTGCACCTATGTAGAATTCAATCAGTTAATAGTATACTTCTATAAAGAAAATCCCACAGTACCCTACTCTACTCTTTCCTGTTTTGCTCCCGCTGGAGGCAACACCTTTTAGTGGTCTCTTTGGGTATTTATCTCCATATCTCTTTTGCTCTGGCATGAAAATTCATGTGTTGAAAACCTGACCCTCAACATGGCTGCATCAGACCCAGGGCCTTTAAGAAGATCATCGAGGTTAAATACACCAGGAGGAGCACCCTCCCCAGGAACCCAGTTAGCCTGCACTGTGACCTCGGACTTCTGGCCTCCAGAACCATGAGAACGTCACTTGTGTTGTTTGAGCTACTCAGTCTGTGGCTTGCCATGGCAACTGAGCCAGCTAGGGTCTACAGAGCAGGCTTATTTGGCTGTCTCTTGGTTTGCCAGTTTCAGACACCATCAGCTGACGGCACCCGCCGACAAGCAGGAATTAGTGCATTTTTGCCACCAGCCCCTCAGCACGGCCCTGCTGTTCCCCCACATTCCCAGTCTGGTGTGTGCATCCTGTGATTAGGGTCCCTCTTGCCTTCCTGCCCCCAGTCTGCCCCTGTAGTGACCAGCTTTTCATGGTGAGAGCCCCCAGTATGATCATGTAAATGCTAGTTCCACTAACTAGACAGTGAACAGTCATCTGCCCCTGCTGTGCTATGCTTATTTTGGGTGGAGTTTATTTTCTAATTCTTTTATTTTCAGATTAATTTCATATTTTATATAAAGTCCCCATCACGATGTATGTAATATATGTATGCATTTTTCTTTTATTTTCTGATTTTTTTTACATTCAATCACTGTACTTCTTTACAGCATACAAAATGGATTTCCCAGCATGAATACATTGTGTATTACTCTAGTTGAAGATATTATCATATACATTTTCACCAGATAATGTTTTTTTTCTGTGTTCACTATTATTTTTCAACAGAGAACTGTTGTTTTTTAAAAATTTTCGTCTGTTAAATGTTTCCCACCTTTGCCTCTTATACCCACCCGCTACCAGAGGGTGCTATGTATGTTTGCCTGTTTAATTTTCCTTGCTACTGATTCATCCCCAAATGCAGCAGCACAGTTGCCCGCATCTGCCCTCACTGAAGTACAGACTTGTTTCAGTCTCATCTTCTCCAGGAATTGGTAAAGATGAGATTGCCGCTGCCAGGCCCCGTCTGAGCTGGGCACAGGGTACCAGGCTGCTTCTCCACGTGCTCCCAGGGTTCGAGGCCCCCATTCCTTTCTTCTCCCAGGTCCTCTTATCCCTGGGTTACTCCCCTCTTCTGGGTGAGCGCTTCGCCTCCAGTTCTTCTCTGAGACAGTACAACCTGAAAATCTCCTTATTCTATTCTCATGCATGTGTGATAATTTGATTTAATTTAGAATTTTAGTTTAGAAATGATATATTTTCAGAATCTTAAAGGAATTGATTTATTGCTTTTTAGAACTAAAAAAATATTTTCATTCTTTGATCATTTCCTCTGTAAGAGCTTTTAGGCTTCCCTCTCGAGCAGTATGAAATGTCACAATGAGTTTTTGTTTGTTCGTTAATTGTTTTACACATTGTGCTGGTACCTCGGGGTACCCTTTAAACAAGAAACAATTTTATTTGTCAGTATTAATTACTTTGCATACTCCTGTAACGTGCTCTCAATCCCAACTCTGTCCCAGGGCCCTGACAGGAAGCTTTCTGGTTCTTTCTGAATGAATCCTGGGGGCGGGAGCTTAATCTCTTACTCTACAGAGCAGGGATCACATTAGGAAATTTAACTTTTCTTTGAGCAAACTTTCTAGCTATGCTCCTTATTTTAGTAACTCCTCTTACCCTCATTTTCAAGTAAAATGAGCACTATTAACTCCTGAGGCTTTTGGAGATACTGTGTTATTAATGTCGCTTCGCAACCTAGTAGAAGGCGGACTTCGCAAAGGTCACGGGCAAGGCATGAACAAAACTATGGAATGAAGTTTTGCTTTAATTCTGTGTTTTCACAATTTTAGTTTTTAAACATCAACATCAAAGGTGTCTGAGAGAGAGGAGAGAGAGAGGAGAGGGCAAGCCCCTCGCCGTGGAGCTCGTCACACCGCTATCCTGCCTTCCTCTAATTCTCCACCTCTGGAACCCTGGACCCGCAGGCAGTGTGATTTACAAGGCCGTGGGGTTAGGACCTGAGCCCTGGTGGGCCACGTGGGAATGTGGGACCTGGCCTCTTCTGGGCACCACCTGCTGGATCGCTGCACCCTGCAGCTGGCCCTCCAGGGACTTGTGAGGTCCCTGTGTAGTAGAGCATAGCCAGGGGCCAGCGTGGATGACCTGTGGATGGGAGAGCAGAGGAGATCAGAGAGGCCACCTGGCAGACCGAGCAGGGGCTGTGGCCTGTGTGTGGCTTTTCTCCTGAGGTGTAACAGGCACAGAGACGTTCGGCACACGGGGGAGAGGAGATGTATGACCCGGTTCTTTAAACAGCAACTCGAGCATCTCATATGGCAGCGAAAGTGTGTGCCAAGGAGCTTGTGGCAGATGGTCGCCATGACCAAAGGGAGAAGGCTGTTTCCAAACTCGGCCTGCCCGGGCGTGGGGAAGCCTGGGGTCTTGGGTAAGGCCCAGTCGCAGAATTGCCTAACATTGCACCAGGAGATGTTCAAGTTAGCCAGGCAAAGCTAGGCTACAGGGGATGTTTTCCACAGCACGTGTGCCCGAACACACAGCAGAGAGCAGACGGGTGTGCTCAAGTACACTGGTCGGTGCAGTTTCCTGCTGTGCGTTTTGTGGTGCTCGGCACTCTGCTACCAGCCACCAGCCAAGGGAAATACCAGACGTGCCGGGTTACCCTGCCATCCACAAGCTGATTGCCGTGAGAATAACACTGTTTTGAAACTGCTTCTAGGCCTGCATCTTCATACAGTTATATGACAGCCTTGTCAGTTCAAAAGTAAAGTATTTTTCAAGTACAATTTTTAAAAGGAGTTTTCAGTTTTGGTTTCTGGAAACACTTTAATTCATTATTGTGCATTTGGCCTTTGAAGACATTTTCCTGGTGAGTAATTTAAAGTAAAAAAACTATATTTGTTTAGTGATTTATCAGTACAGATATAGATAAATGCATTTTGCACAAATGCTTTGCATGTTGGGGTGGGAAAGTAAGAAGAGCAGAGAGAGGGGGGACGAGCCCTTTCAACGAGCCTCTCTTTGCCCTCTTTGGGCAGGTGTATTTCCACAGATCCTCCTGGGGCCAGGGTGGGTCAGCTGACAGGGGGACGCTGCTCCTTTGCAGTAACTTAGGTGAAGGCTAGCCGTCTAAAACCTAATACAACCCAAACTAAAAAATGTTTTGAGATGCATAGAGTGATGGTAAAAGTATTTGGGTAAAAGAAACAAATGAAAGATGAGCCGGAAGTTAGGCTAATGTTACCTTATGGGTGGGAATCGGAGGGCTAGAGCAGGGACGGGTGGAGCGGGGGCTGCTCGCGATGGTATGCCCTGTGTCCAGGTGGGCGGAAACACCACGGCCAGCTCATTGTTTCTTGTCATTACTCAGGTACAATCGACACGGGGCCGTCTGCGTGCGTAAACCTATACCACTTAAAAAGTAGCTCACTGGGGTCCGCGGGTGGCAATGTTGTTAAGGGGCTGGACCCCTGCGCGACTGACCATGATTCAAGAGCCAGAGCGGACACCTTGCTTTCTCACCCACCCCGTCTCTCTCTGGTGAGCGTATGTGCACTATAGCAAATTTAAAAAATATAATAAATCACATTAAATAAAAATAATTCTATTAGGGCTGGCCTGCGGCACAGCAGCTGCATACAAGGAGCAGATCTCCCATGGCTGACTCCAGTTCAAATCCCAACCTGGCAACTTGTAAAACATGCTCAGATGTACCATGGCATGGCTCAGATCCTGAGGGGACGGCGAAAGGGAGGAATCAGAGGGTGGCGTGGCTACACCCCCAATCTGGGATGTGTCTCAAGCACAGTAACCGAAAATATACTTAACTTTGATTGGAAAATAGACATATTTCTGCTAAAACCACACAAAAAAGACAGTTGCTGTGACTTATTATCCACATTTTTGAACAAGTTTCCTGAAAAGTAAAAAGTTTAAAGTAAAATTAGAAGCAAATACTGGAGGAGGAAAATTATTATTATAGGCAGGTAATATAATTACTATGTGGAAAACTTCAGAAATGTAACTGAAATTCTATGGGCTATAAAGAGAATTTAATAAAGTGGTTCATTGCAAAATAAGCATAGCTAAATCACTATCTTTTCTATACAGCCATGGAGTCAGAGTATTTAATGTAACAATGAGGTATACATCACAATAGAAATGAAATATAACACTGTAAAATCTCATAGAAACTTCTATTTTTGAAAAAAATAATAAGTTGACAGATACAGAAAGAGATAAGTACCATATTCCTGAATAAAAAAATTGTATTATATTAATCTTTCCAAATAATTTAAAATGTTAATGCTATTCATACATATCTTAATAATTTTTTGAACTGGATAAAACGATTTCAAAGTTCATTTGGGAGAAAAACATTTCAACATTATGGCCAACATATTTGTGGGGGAAAATGGTATTCCATATGCTACTTGATATTATAGCTTGGTTCAAAGCCATGGAAATTAAGACAATCTTTATTAGCAGCAAATAGACTACTCCCAGAAAATGCAGAAAAACCCCAGTTACATAGAACACGTTATAATGTGGAAAAGGCAGCGTTAGACAGAACTGGGAGAAAAGATGCTCATATCCCCGTGTTGACATCGACGATGCTACACCGTGGTGACCCCACCCACGCAGGGTCTCCGCCTCGTGTCGTGGTGTGTGAGGGTACACACCTGCTGCCTGGTTTCACGGTACGGAAGGTTCAAGCAAAGCAGAGGTCCAGATGGAACCACCTGCCAGCTCATCATCCTGAATCTGTGAAGCAGGAGCCTGGCGCAAGGGCTGGCAGCACCGGAGCTAGGGTTAGGGCTAGTTTCAGCCCCGAGGCACCAGGAGTGCTGGAGGCACCAACACCCTCCCAAGGTCACAGCCTCAGCAAGCCGGACTGGGGCATGCACTCTGCAGGGAGGCCGGGCGGGACTGGGGCATGCACTCTGCAGGGAGGCCGGGCGGGTGTGCTCGTCTGTGTGCAGGGCTCTGTGGCCAGACGGCTGGGACCCTGCAGGGACAGTGACCATCTCCCTTCCTGGTCTCACAGGCTCCTCACATTCAAGGATGCTCCAGCTCTCTGCTGGCGTGAGGTTGTCTGCTGGCCCCCCACCCAAGCTGATTCCAATGTAGAGAACATCCCCTTCCTTCCAAGAGAGCTTGGTTTCCTTCCAAAGGGAAGCAGAGATCTCCCCACTCTGTCTCTCTCACTCTGCCTCTTTCCCTTTCTTTGTCTCTCCCTGGTCAGGAGCTACACCTGGGGGTGTTTTCCGGCCACTGAACAAGCTTGCAGCTCCATAGCTTTGGGATCCCTCTCCCACAGTGTGGATGCCCTGCCCCAGCGTTAGCAACTGACCTTCACCCCTGGTACTGCCCAGGGCAGTTAGTGGGGCAGAATTGGTGGGGCTGCTGCAGTAGCCTGAGTCCGACTTCTGATCCTGAAGCCTGGTGTTGGCTGCCAGGACCAGCAAGCATACACACATTGCAAACTTACTGGGGTGCATCGGGGTGGAATGTGGGGCTGTTCTCTTTCTGTCCAACTGATCGGAAAGAACAGAACAGCAAAAAGATAAGATTCCCGCCTGCCACGTAGACAGGTGAGCTGGCTGGGGCTTCTTCCCCACCCAGGGCATGTTTTCAGCCTGTTTATGCTGAAGGGCACAGCTAGGGGGCCCCAGAGAGCGAGCAAAGAGACACACCTGTTTGGGGCCTCATAACAGGAGTGACCAGTTCACTAGTAAAAAGTTACCTGATTAAGTTCTCTAGAACTTTCCCGAGTAGATGAGATTTTCTGTAGAGGAGAGAGTTGAGTCATGTTATGGCAAGGAGTTCCTCTGCTTCTCAGAACCCAACCATGGCGACTCCGTGTAAATACTCCGACAGAACATTTGGAAAGATGACCCCAAAATAAACTTCCTGGATGGCTAGGACTACTGATGACTATCACTTTACAAATGCATTCACTATGTGAACATTCCCCCCCCCCCCCCAGTCCAGTTAATTAGAATATCTTCCACCAATAACACCACACCTCCTTACTATTATTTTGCTTTATTAACTAAAGATGAATAAATAACAGAATTCAATCTAGTCTATTTAAGGCTAAAAAACTTGAAATCCCCTTCAGAAAGCCTAAGTTATGAAAAAATGACAGTTTTTTTACCATGATGCTGTATTAATATAAACGTATTTTATACTGTTTTGTCCATCCTAAGTATTTTGTTCATTCATTTAGTAAATGGATTGTTTCAAAAAAAAAAAAAAAAACAAATGCATTTGCAATTATATAACATAGTTGAATATTCATTCAGAACTGGGCAGAGCTATTTTCGCTTTGAAATAGAAGTTCAATTATTACTATTTTTTATTGTTGTTTGTTTAATTTGTCAGAGGGCACATGCACTTGCCAGGGGGAGGGGTAGAAGAGAGCACTGCCTGTGGGGGACCGGTCTTGCTGCAATGTCCCCCCATTTCTCTAGGATGGCGGGACTGGGGCACACGGGCGTGTGTGAGCATGTTTGTTAAGCGAGGGACTGAGATTCAAACTGCACGGTTGGCTCCCCTAATCACCAGACCACGGGCCGGACCAGTTAGGACTGGGACTTTTCTAAAACACCACATTAAAGTGTATTCAGAAAGTAAAGAGTTATGAAAGTGGCACACAGACTCCACGATTCACTCCTTGAAATGATGCAGTGAAACATGGGTGGGGGTGGGAGGCTGGGCACCCATTGGAGAGGGCCTTGGCTGGAGGCTGGCGAGCTTTGACCCGGACCTAACAGAGCTGTTTACATGGGAGAAGGTCTGCTGCAGTCTGTAGCTCTGCAGTGTGGTGATCAATGGCATTGCAGAGAATGGTGGGCAGGTATCCATAAAGGGGATGCTGGTTACAAGCCGTGTTTATTTCACGTCAGATAGGAAGAGCTTGCTTTTCTAAATCTCCTGTTAAGCAACAATCACCCTAGTTTACCTAACGAGTTTAGTTTAAGTTGGAAATGTGCTTGTACTGTACTCATGATCAGCATCGGTGCAGTTTCCCGACTGCATGGAACCCCTGACTTGTTTCTAGCTAGGCATTGATGTGTTAAAATGAAAAGGCACCCGCCTGGTTGTCAGGAGGTCCTACCTGGGTGCTAGTCCTCTGCACGCTACCCTTCGGCCGTTTGACAGTCACAAAATTCTCACTGAGAACCTAATGACCTCATTTGGAATATAAAGGAGTTGGATGGATCAGCCTCTGAAATTGATTTCCAGCTGTGACACTCAGTGTGTCCTAGACCCTAACTTTACATTCATATTCAGGTGATCACTATAGAGGTTGTCCCAGATCTCAGATAAAGACTAACGACGAGGAGTAGCGATTCGACAATTTGGCAAAACTGTTTCCGCGCATCATGGAAAGTGTGATGGAGAATGGAAGATTAGAGGTCAGCTCAAACGCTTCCCCTTCTCAAAGCTGGCCGGCAGTGAAGAGAAAGACGAAGGAGAGGACTGGAAAGTGGGGGCGGCGAGGTGTTGCGCAGGCCTGGCCAACGTTTGGACTGCTCTCTTTAGAAACGCTTCTGTTTTAATTTACCCCGCCCGTCAGAAACACTTTCATCCAAGGACTTTGGATGCTCAAACTCGAGAGAAATAGTACGGTTAATAGCTTCTTTTCCTCTTGGAAGTCTCATTCACCGTCTTATATCTGGTGAGTTTTAGCAAGGAAGAAATACAAGGCAAAACTATAGTTTCAGTCACTTTATTAGAGATGTTAAGGAGATCCATTTCACTCATTGTCGCCCAGAATATGGGACTGAAAAATACCATGGCTCACAGCTGAGAACAGGGCCGAGGTAGGGCCTGCCACGCTGCAGAGGCGTGCTGGGAGGCTGTGCAGGTAGGGAGCAATGGGTAGTCCAGTTAATTGAGGTTAGGTTGTTATTATTATTATTATTTTTTTACTTTTTGCTTTAGGGCATGTGCACTTGCTAAAGACAGAAACAGAGACAGACAGAGAAAGTGAGAAAGCAACCCTGGGGTTTGGCCGTGACACAGTCCCTTCTCCTCCACTCTCCTCAGGACTTTGGGCATGGCCATCTACTGGCCCGAGGTTGAGTCTCTGACAGTTTTGGTGAAGTGAGATCAAATGGAGATGAACAGATCGAATGTGCTAAGGTTCTGCTCCTCATGGCAGTGAGTAGTTAGCGGAGACACTTTTTAACTTTTAGACACAAACTAGACAGCACAGAGTCAAAGGAGAGTCACCGGACCTGGTGGGGGAGACTAGAGTTCACGGTCTTAGATGACGCCTGCCTAGCATTGCTCAGGAGGGGTGTTAAGTAAGAAAGAGCTGGACTAATAATACCCAGTGTATCCATGCTGGGAAAATGACTTTACAAGCCGTAATGATATACAGTGGTTGAATGTATTAAAAAAAGGAAAAAAGAAAAAAAAAATGGGGGGGTGGGAAAAGATGACTCAGCAGGGAAAACAGCCCAAAGACTAGACAGCACAGGGCTGGCCTGCATGGGCGGGGTGAACGTTATTCAGCTGAGTCGGGCTGGGGTGAGCAGGACGGGATGGAGCCACGGAAACCTTTGCGGGAGTGTGCGCTCTCTCTGGACTGCGTGGAACTGTTGGAATGTCTGAGTGCAGTTTCCGCACACAGTGATCAGCATCAGTGTGAGACAGAAGCAGCTGGGGTGCCTGTTTAATGGGGTGCAGAGCCAACCCAGAGGGCTTCTGTCTCTGTGGGTCTGTGCGAGTTTGCAATTCTAACAAGCTCCAGGTAGTCCTGAGGCTCCTGCTTTTGAGAATGGAGGGAGCACCCAGGTGAGTCATTGCCCCACAGAGCGAGTTCTGCAGCAGCTGGCTTTCCAACACAAGCCAGTCCTTAAGGGAGTCCAGCTGTGGGAATGCCCCGTGCTTCCTGGCGGCTGGCACACCTACCTCCTGAGAGCCTCTGCTCTCACCCGCCTGGTCCAGCTTGCCCTCCACCTTCATGCCTGGGCCTTCTGCATCCAGCGCATTATTTTACAAAGTGAATTTTTATATCTTCGGGTTCCGGGCTCTGTAGACTCATGTCCTTTCTCTTGCTGGGCTTGTCCTTTGCTGTGGCTCAGGTCATGACCTCGGCTTCTGTTTGGTTTCAGGCATCTTTTCCTAGGAGTTATCTGAATATCGCAAAGTTGTGGTTCTGTTCTGTGTGAAAGACCGGGAAACTTGGCCTAGTGGTATATGTGGAGCCAGAAAGGACCTTACGACACGAACTAGAACCCGCGGCAGTTCTTTCACTGTCTTTGATGGCAAGAGAGAGAGCGAGGAAGCACCCCTGACAGGGTCTCAATGCTGTGATCCAGCCTAGACCAGGGGCATGTGTCTGCCCAGTGTACTTAGGGAGGTCTCCAGATGCAAACCGGGAACCTTCTCATGTGGATCTTCCTTGAAGAGTCTCCAATTAACTGCCGCTCCATGATCTGGCCCCAGAGTAGACCTTCCTGAGAAGGGAACTCTGTCTGACAGTGTTTGCCCTCCCATGTTGTCATGGAGATACTTCATATCATGAACTCTGTGATAAAGTCCATGTAGACCATGAAGTGGAAGGAGCCCATCCGCGCAGACCGCGAAGTGGAAGGTTCCCGTCCATGCAGACCTCGAAGTGGAAGGAGCCAGTCCACATAGACCGTGAAGTGGAAGGAGCCAACCTACGTGCACAATTGCTGGCAGTGTGGCTTTGAAGACATTGCCTGACTTCCATGGACCGCACATTTCTTACCTCTCAAATTAGGGTCATGGCACCAGCTCCATGATTTCTTGGGGAGGATTGAATTAGAGAGTGGAAGTGAAGGACCTTGTGATGTGCCTGAGGCAGTAGAGGCCCTAAGGCCATATTAATCTTCTGTTCCTCACTTTTAAAATAATAGTGATGTCCTTGCCACCTTAAAATGTGAGATATCAGGGCAAATAGTTGTTTTAAGAAAAGTTTGGTTTACGGAGGTAGATTTCTAGAATCTTTTCTTATTGGAGTATGGAAAGGTGTGTCTTTCTCAAAGTCCTACAGTCTCAAATAATATTTGATTATATTTCATTAATTTCGAGATAGTTTTCATCCTCTTCCATGTTGCCCAGATTTGAATCTCAGTATTAGAACATTTGCCTGCTGGATTTCTCTTTCCCTTCAGATGGGGACTGACCACACAATAAACTAAGTACATTGCCACCCCCGACCCAACCCACGCCAACCAATGAGAACAATATTATGAGAGCCTGCTTAACGTAAAGAAGGACATTGCAATAGGAAAAGTTTAATCTGTGGTTCCAGGAGATAAACTTGGGTCATTCTTGACTTTCTAGACCCAGCTGGATAACTCCAGTAACAGCTGTTTCCTGTAATGGCTTCAGATGTATGTTTTCTGACAAGCATACAGGAGCTGAGTTAGAAGGTGACGGCCCGCATCGGCTTGTGGAAGGTCTGTGTCCTCAGTCAGCCATGGTGACGCTCTGTGGTTGAGGCCCTGAGGAAGGCCCTGGGTCTCTTGTGCCTTCTGGGTTCACAAGGGCCCCCATCCCACCTGGTTGGCTGGGGCAGGGCTGGGGCTGGGTCATGGTCTGAGGACCCTGTTGAATATACCTGTCTCTCTGTCTCTCTGTGTCTGTCTGACTGTCTCTTTTGTGGAAGAAATACATAAATAAACTTTAATATCTTGGACTTGACTGATAAACACCACATTCATGCTAGAAAAAACCCTTTTGTATGCTGTAAAGATGTATAGTGATTAAATGTAATAAAAAAGTACTATATCATAACGTGAAAAAATAATTTTGCTTCTTCTGTTATCATACAAAAATGAATTTATACCTCTAAGTGAATTATTTGTATTATGAGGTAAATAATATACATTTTTACTTTAGTTGACAATTTATGAATAAAATCAGCTATTAGTTATTGCCACATACAGGATTTGGGCTTAGATACTATGAGGATTGAATTTGGTTTATTGTTACCAGATCATATAATGGTAAAAGAGTAATTACTATTAAGAAAAAAAATAATTTTATCGTATATTGTATTGCAATTTAAATCAAACCTGTGGAGGCACAGCGAGGTTGGATTACTGGGCCTGCACAGAGGTGCTGTGTGCGCGAAGGTCCCGTCTAAAAGAGACGAACAGAGAAGGACCCTGACGACACCCATCAGAGGCCACGTCTTGTGATCATGGTTTCAGCAGATGGTCTCTGTGCGAGTTTACCCTCATCAAGGAAATGACTACCCCCAGCATTAAAATAACCGAGGGCTCTTCAGACTTTATTAGTCTTTTCTAAACTAAGTAAAAAACTACAACCTTAAGCAGAAATCAGTGGTCACCATGTCCAACTTGATAAAATGTTGTGACCTTTGAACTCACAGCTAAAGTTTATGGGAACAGAAGGATTTAGAAGCTTCCGTGCAGATCTTACCACACATTTACTTTGAACTTCAGAAACCACCATACAAAGCCTTGCACGATATTTCACACGCACACATCAAATCCTTATGCAATGAATTTAAAATTATCTGTTTAAAATTATTTTAGGGGCTCTTTCCTATCTCTGCCTTTTCTAGTACTTTGTAGCACTTTTTGTGCCAGCAGGTGTACAAAAAAGTTGGCAAACACTGTTTCATCTTCATGCCCACTTTCAAGAAACAGGCAATACATGCAGTGTGAGCATCACTATTGTCCATAAGAAAACTGAAGACTGAAACTAATCGGTCCAAGCTCCTCCAAGAAGGAAGTGGTTTAGTGAACACATGTAGGAAAAGCAATCACACCAGACACTTTCTTGGGAGTAATTGGGGTGGTTTCCTAACGGAAATGTGGTATTGTGATCATCATAAAGACAAGTTTTAGGCAAATTTCCTTACCAATTCAAAATTTCTGTTCTTGAAATTACCAGCTGAACTTGCTATTGAAAGTGGTTAGATTATTTAAGAAATTGTGTGATCAATAAAAAGTGGGGGAGAAAGGAGTAGATTACAACTGTAGACACCAGAGATAGTGTGAGAAGAGGGTAGGGAAAGGGCAGAGGGTCAGACATCATAGGGGTAAATATATATACATACACATATACATATGTATACATACACATATATATGTGAAACTAGAAATGGAAAATTATTGATGATAACATACATACATGATTAAGCCACTATACAGTACATTCTGGATGGGAAACCATTTTTTGTATGCTGTGACGATGATTAGGGGATGAATGTACATTAATTAATTAAAAAAAAGTTTCAGGAAAAAAGTACATATTTGATGACTGCAGTAAGCTATATAGCCCCAGCTAGGTGCTACTTTATAGTATGTTCATTCTACTCACTGAGGTTTATGCCTCAAGTCAGACTTGTGTTCATGGATATGTATATATCAGCTGTGCTTGCCATTGGAAATATTTAGATTAATTAAGTTCATTAGCAAATCAATAAAATGGGGGGAAAGGCACAGAAAGCAACCATGGATACCAGAGAGAGTGTGGGAGGAGGGTGGGACATAGCAGAGGGTGAGAGATAGGGAATCAAGGATGGCAAAGAAAAGCAAAATATACAGGAAACAAAAAATGGAAAATTATTTGTTGACAATAACATGTATGTTGATATGCTTGATTGAGCCAATATACAGTGTATTCTGAATCTCATTTTGTATGCTGTAATGATGTAGAGTGAATGAATGTAAATAAATAAATTTAAATTAAAAAAAAGACAGAAGGAAGAGAGGGAGGGAGGAGGAAGGAAGGAAGGAAGGAAGGAAGGAAAGGGGAGTGAGAAAGACAAAGAACGACTTGCTGACAGTAGGGAGATGCTGCATAGATTGAACTGGTCGGGGCTGAATTTCCTGTCTTGTTACAAAATTATTGTCTGTTTGCAAAATCTGAAGTGAGGACCTACATTTTCAGAAAGCAGCTTGAATGGGACAGCATTTTCATTTCTTTATTTTTCTATATGGTAGATAAGATGCTCAGTGCAGTATTTTTCTAAAATTGAAATATTACCTTTTTTTCCTCTCCTCTTGTTTTTTTCACTCATCACAAAGAAATTTTTACTGAGATGTCATCATTTTCCTAATAACTAGTGATGATTACTTCTGAGCACTGGAGACAGAGGAAGATCCTGAGCAATGCAGAAGTAGAATGGGAGGCTTACCGGCTTACCGGCTTACCGGGAGGAGCGCGTCTTCTCAGAGACGCTGTGGGTTGGGAAAGCCACCCAAATATTTCATTGTTTTTGCTGGAATGTCAATAAGTATCAATGTGCCAGATATTTTCATTGCGCTTTCCAAATAGAGGTCTTTTATAAAAAAATTTGCATTTATATTGGCAAATGTATTTCTATAATAAAAAGAAATGTCAACTTCAGAGTTAGAATATGCAGAATCTGCCTAATTATTAATTTGCCTAAAGCATACAACTTTGGGCAAGATATTTAATATTTTGAACTTTTTAATTTCTGCATATGTGAAGGGAGATGGTGATACTTTCAATTTTTGTAAAGATTATATGATAGGACATATTGTGGTCTATTACAGTGTTTGGGACATTAAGTAGACACTGAATAAATGCTATTTTTATTCCTTTCTCGTTGTAATGAATGTACATTTTATTTGATGAACTGTAAATGATTTTCTTCTTCTTCTTTTTTTTTTGTTTGAGAAGTTTTCACTATAGGGTGCGTGCACTCGCCAGAGAGAGACAGAGAGACAGAAAGCGAGAAATCACCCCCTGGTGGGGGGGATGGCCACGCCGCAATCCCTTCTCCTCCTTTCTCCTCTCGGGATCTTGGGCACACACACACACGCGCCCGGCGTGAGTTTAAGCCATCGGGTCCAGGACTTGAACCATGGTCGACTACATGGGAGTCCAGCGACGTAGCCATTATGCTAACTGCTGGTCCCATGAACTGTAAATTATTTTCAAGGAAAATCATAAATAATTTTATATACTTTTTTATAGAGAATTATTAGGTTAATTGGTAGTTTGTGGCTTAGATAAATGATGGAAATCTAGATTAAAAAAAGCGGCTACAATTGTTCTGAAGTAATTTGGGCCCTTAGGCATCTATAGAAAGAAGGTATCATGGTTTGAAAAGTGATCAGGGACATTCATAAGATACCTAATAAAATAATGAAATATACTGATGAATTAATTAAAGATAAAACAAGCTAAATATGACATTTAAGTCAATGGTGTTAATTATGGCCTAAGATGTGGTGGCAGACTTCACTTTTATTTATATTTTTTAACAGAGTCCACCTAAAGGTTTATCATTAGTGTTTCGAACACTTTGTGGGTATTGGTGGCTTATGTTATGAAAACTATTTCTATTTTAATTATTTAATATTTCTCTTTACTATATAAAATCGGTTTGTCTTTTCACAGGTGAAGATTTTTCCTTTTGATCTATTGACTGCTCCTCTCTTAATAAAATCAGTATTAGCAACACCAAGAATGCTTCTAGAATACAGTTGAACTCATGAAAAGTACCACAAATGATGGTCATTAAAAAAGAAAACTAATCCGAGACTAAATCTGAAAAAGAAACTGTCTGTAACATAATTAAATGCCAGCTGAAATTAGTTGAGATTTTGAAAAGAAGACTTGCAACAAAAAGTTTGAAAATTATTACAGATAACTAAAGAATTAGATAACTTTGAAATTTAGAACTCAATTCTCATAATTAACTCTGAAGTACAGAAATACATCTTTTATAATTGGTATGACAAGAGAAATCATTTATTAACGTAGAAAAGAGTCCCAACCTTACAGAAAAGGGATGCTTAATTACAGGAATAATTAAGTTAGAACGACTTTACTTTCCATTATTTAATGGATCAGTTGCTTTCTTAAATGATTTCCTGTATGGTTTGGAGGATAAAATAAATTTCCTGATTTTTAAGCCTAACCTTCTTTTGTGATAGCATTTTTGTTTTAAACTGATGATCCATTATTTAAAGAAATGATTCTCTTTAAGCCACAGTCACTCTAATGTGTCGGTATGTGGTAAGCATAGTGGTGTTCATTCGATTTGCACACACTGCCAACACCTTTTGGCACCAAGGTGCTTGCTGGTAAAGATTCCATTTACCTTCTAAAGATTATTATAATAATCTTAGCTATAGGCCTAGCTGGTGACTATTCTCAATACCTCTCCCTTGAGTTCATAATCAACAGATTCTCACTGAATTCTACCATCTCATCATGTAGGAACAGAAAAATACTTAAGGGTAACTCCACACAGGACAGCCATCAGAAACAAGTCTTGCCAGAGTGTCCCTTAAGGGGCAGATGGTTAAATATAAAATACACACAGACACCTTCATTTCTTACTGTTAATTTAAACTCCTTTCTCTTTGACTGACTGCAGGTTTATAAAATGCTGACTAGTTTATAATGATTTCGTTACTCAGCTCTCTCACTGGAAAAACAAAAGGTAGCCTAGAGATGGGCCCATGTATTTAAGTTGTCACTCTCGTTAAGGTTCAACATGAACATCACTTACTGTCTTGCTAAAAATGGGAAAAGAGGTTGCTGTACTTTCTAAGATGTTGACTGAGCTCTGACTCTGTAGCAGGCACTATGGTGGACACAGAACAAGGGCAGATCAAAGAGCTGTGATGTTCACAGCAGGAATGGACAAAAAAAAAAATACACCACAGCACAGCAGGGGTTACACAGAGGAAGCAAGAGAAAGCATTATGGGGAAGAAAGGGGCAAAGTGCACGCTTTTGTTGAACTTTGAAGGATGAGCAGAAGTTTCCTGGGAGAGGCAGGTTGTAGTGAGGTGTGGAGGGCAGGGGGGCACCTCAGGCAGAGAAGGCTGTGGGCCAAATCAGAGAATCTTTACACACAGGCATCCCGGAGCTCTCATGGAAGAGACACCCATAAGTACTTCCACTGGGCTTTGTGCAAGGGCTGAATATTATCCTGAGAGGTATGGAACAATGGAAAATTAGAGACAGTCCACAGACTGAAAATGCAGTACTCCAAGAGAGATAAGACAATTCATGACTTTATTAGAAATTATACCTGGTTATTAAATAGCTCCTTGAGTTTTTTTTTCCGGTGAAGTTCATACTTATCTTTCCAGATTGCCTTGCCTGCCTTTGAAGCAGCAGCGTCTACTCCCTGGGCCGAAGCATCACTCTCTGTCAATTAACTTGATTAACTCCTACCCAAACCACCGCTCCACAGTCTCTCCTGCCTCTTCTCAGGGCTGCACTCCCTCCTCCCACTCCTCCTTCCATGGTGTTAGAGATGCTGATCTCTCTCTGGGTCTGGAAGACTTTCTTCTTCTGTCTTTGCTTAACCAACTCCTACATCTTATATCCTGACTCCTGTGGCATTTCCTCTGGAAGATGGACTTCAAGAACATATCCCAGCACCTATCCCTCTGACGCCTCAAAAAAGGTTGGTTGTTAAACTTTGCTCTAGAAATAGCATTCTAAGTGGGCCACACCCAAGTCTTTAGTCATGCCCAGAATTGGCAAATGTCTACCTTGGGAGGGGGGCTGTGATTTCTCACTTTCCCTCTGTCTGTCTTTTTCTCAGGTGAGCACACATCCTCTATGGAAAAAAAAGTCTTAAAAAAAGTAGGTTCTTAAAGATTACAAATGTCACACAGTGCTATTTTTCCAAGTGAAGAGAAATCCTTGTGATCCTGTATGCATTAAACTTTGTGAAGCAAAGCAGTCCAGGTTCTGAAAGACAGGCATCGTATGTCCCTGTGCACTGTACGCCGAATGTCTGCACTCCACGGCGGAGCCTGAGAGATGGGCAGTGTAAGAGCAGGGAGGGCACTGTAGAGACTAGAGACAGTGTGGGAGGGAGAGGATCCGGGAAAAAGACTTTTAATAGACACAAAAATGAAAAGCTATCTGTTATGGATAATGTACATGGTAATGTCTCTGACTTGACTAACACACACTGGATTCCTGCCGGGAAAATTCACGTTGTACTGTAAAGATGGACAGTGAATAAATGTAAATAAAAGAAATTCAAAAATTTCCATGAACATTAAAAGAAAAAAGGCTTTTCTATGGACTGTGAATCGTTCTTATAAAACTATATAAAAGGATAATAGTAAAGCTGCCTTCACTGAAGCAGGCGGGACCCAGGACTTTGCAGGACAGCACCCTTGAGCGTCTTCAGCACACGGTTTAGCAGCCATCATTCTGCACCCCCACCCCCCACCTTATGTGTGTGTTTTTGTTTGTTTGTTTTTAAGAGAGATTTTTGCTATAGGGCACATGTGCTTGTGGGAGAGACAGAGAGAAAGAAAGCAAGAAATCACCTCCTGGGGGGAATGGCCATGCTGGAATCCCTTTTCCTCCATTTTTCTCTTGGGATCTTGGGCACACATGCACATGTGCCTTGCATGAGTTTTAAGCTGCCAGGTCTGGGACTTGAACTGCTGCCAACTATGTGGGAGTCCAGCAATGTAACCATTATGCCATCTTCTGGTCCCCCACCACCTCATTTTGTAGGTGAGAATGCTGAAGTCACGAGAGAACTTTCTCCATCACAAACCATCAACCTTTGTTGGTTTGGATACCTCTCTACTCCACTGTCCGGTGTTTCTCGTGCACCCTGGTTTAGGTGCATTCTTTCTGCCCCACGTCTCTGAAACCTTCGCGTATCCTCATTTTCCAAATTCACACCAGAAATCGCTTCTCCTTTCAAGGGGAGGTGCCTGTAAGGCTTAGCTAGTGAAAATCCGGAATCCGAAGAATGCTTTGGTGCCTGTGCACATTCACTCTGCACTAGAGAACGCAGTACTGGGAAGAGTTTTGCTGAAAGTCATTATAAGAATGGTTAGAATGATATGTCACGGTATCATTGGATTTCTCTTATCATCAAATGCTGTGGTTTATTCCTTCATTCTAAAGTCACCAAGAATCCATACGTGTGTGTTAAACAAATCTGAAAGAAAGTGTCCGAGGCAGGTCTCCATGGGGAGCACCTGTTGGAAAGTAGAGGCGTAAGACATGGATGGGAAGGGCAGTTGCTGCTGGCTGACAGCGGGGAAGGCGTCCCAGGGTCCTCCTGGGCATTTACCCAGCACCTCCCTTTAGCCATTTATGAACGGTGGCGTTGATCCCGAAGCCTTCCTGGATTGTCCTATCTGGTCCAAGCAGGCTCTGGTGACCTAAGAGCCCTTGTGTAGATTCCCAGACTTGCATTCAAAGCAGCAGAAAAATGCCTGTTTGGGGGACTGGTGAGTGCTAGGGCATCCCCAATAACGTCCCTGAACTTCCCAAAGATGGTGCCTGGCCCTATGCTTATTTTCATTTTCCATTTCAGTTCCGTATTGAATTAGAACAATGCCTTGTGTTATACATGGAAATTTTCCCTTTCTTTTCTTTTTTTAGTTTACATTTAATCAATGTGCATCTTTACAGTGTGCTATATGGATTTTCCCAGCATGGACACAGCGCATGTTAGTCAAGTCAGAGACATTGACATATACTGTACATTGTCATCAACAGAAGACTTCTCATCTTTGTGTCTATTAAATGTTTTGCTTGTTTGTTTTGTCCCTGATCCCCTCCCTCCCACCCTTGTTACCTACCCACTCCTAAACTGTCTAGTATCAAAAGTTGCCCTCCTTGCTATTATACTTTCCAATTTTTCAGTTTCTGCTATAGAGTGCAGACATTTGGTTTAAAAACAGAGACATACAATGCCTGTCTTTCATAGTCTGACTTGCTTCACTTAGCATTAAATCCTCCACTTTCGTCCAGTGTCCGAGTCTCATTGTTTTTCTTGGCTGAGTAGTATTCCATAGAGTACATGTGCCACAACTTTTCAATCCACTCATCTATTCTTGGACATTTGACACTTTTCCCTTGAAAATCATTACTATACACCACACCTTAACAGTGTTAACCTTTGCTTTTTAATTTAAATGTATTTTGTTGGTTCATTTCTCATATAGAACTAAACTGAATTTAGTTGATACTGATTCAAAGCCTCTCCTCTCCGATTTCACTGCAGTCTACACAAAACATGACGATCCTGGGTGCTAGTGGGCCCAGAGTGCCAAGAATCGGTATCTCCTTGCTGCACACGGGGAGAGCTTGCACAGCCCTGGTCTTTGGCAGCTGCTGAACATTTGCATTCTTCACAAGACTGTGCTGTTACCTCATTTCACGACTTTGAAAACATTGCTTTAGCCAGTATCTGAGCCAGTTGAGATAAGTAGGTGTGTTTTGTCTGCAATGTGAATCTCAGTATGTCTTGTGTGCATGATCTTGGAGTCCATCAAGATAGGCATCATTTCTGTAATCAGTGATACACAATTATTTGATACCTCATCACTTTGAGATAAATATTTTAACTGAATATATGAGAAATAGGTCAAATACATGCTTGGAAATTGATTTTTTAAAAAAATATGGTTCAACCAAAATGAAGTATGCTGTTCTCATACACTGATAAGATACTCATCTCAGCCTCTGCCCTGCAGCCACAGAAGGCACGGTAACTGTTTCCTAGTTACATTTTTACTTTAATGTAAATCATCACTGGTTTAATACAAAGCTCCCTTGTAGCCCTGAAATAATGAATGATTTGTGTCCAATAATCACTAGGACTCTTGCTTGGGAAGCTGCTGGACCAAGCACTTTCCTGACTGAAACTCTTGCACCTGATCTTAGAATGTTCAAGTGCAGGCAGTCAAGAGGGTTCTCACTCCTCTGTTCTTGGTTTAGACTGACTTTGATGGAAGTTGGAGGGAGGTTTGTCTCTAGGACAGAGGGACAAAAATAACCTTTTTTTTTCAAATAATTTTTTATTTAACTTTCTCTCTGTTTCTTTCTTTCTTTCTTCCTTTCTTTCTCTCTCTCTTTTTCTTCTTTCTTTTAATTTGACCAGAGAGAAACAGAGTGAGAGAGAGAGAAGGAAAGCAAGAAAGCAAGCCACCAGATCCAGGATTTGAACCACAGTCAGCCATGTGGGAGTCTGGTGCCCTGTGAGCCCCAAGAGTAGCTTGCTTTTCTAAAAGTTTGAAATAAGGTTCCGCTTCATGGCACAGCAGTAATGCCCTGCCCAGGAGAAGCCGGATCCCACACAATGGCGTTGGGATCTCGGTCCTGGCCAGCCTGAAACATGTTGGGTGTGCAGGGCATCCCCGGAGTGCAGCAGGCTGGAGGACTGGGGAAGGAGATCGTGGCGGGACCAGACCCCAGTCTCTTTCTCTCTTGTGCATACACACGTGCTCTATCATGACTGAAGAAAATGATTAAAAATTTCAAGTGGCTTAAAAGGAAAAGATCACCATGACCCCAAATGCTGGATGGAGAGAGACTTCCGTTCTGTGTTCCTGGAGGACTCCGTTCCTCTCGCTCATGTGAACGGAAGGACGGGGCAGAGCCTGGCCCAGAGTGCGGGTGGAGAACCGGCCACGGCCTCCAGCCTGGGTGTCGCACCCACTGCCTTTGGGCAGCACTCTTCTCTCTGCTTCCTGCTGTGGCCACGCTCAGTGCACTGGGGTCTCACTTATTCGAGTGTCGATCGCGGTGCTTTCAGTTGTCAGGGTAAAACCTTATTTCAGAACAGCCTGGAATTTTGCAGATGTTTTCATCACACAGAACAAAACCTGGGAGGACAGTGTGTGGGCTCAGGGCCTCAGTGATGTCCCAACCTCTGCCTGGCGTCACCATCACTGGCTGAATCTCAGACCACTAGTAAGGTGACCACAGCAGGGCCGGTGCTCCTCTCTCACGGAAGATGCCCCTTGTCTGGTTGGCTCCGTCGTGCTAAGAAGAGCTTCCCAGCTTGTCTGTCTCCACACGGGGGCACCGCTGGACAAGTGACTTGGTCTGTCACGTCCCCCCACCATGCCCCTCCACGCCACCCAGAGCCGATGTATCCCGGTGTGCTGGAGGAGGCCTGGCACACCTGACTCACCATCGTCCAGGTGCCCGTGGGGGAAGCCATTGCATAGACGGCCTCAGGCTCATGTCATTTCCGGCTGATCGGGAGCTCAGTGGGCAGACTCCATGGAGGGCCAGGGGTCCCACCTGGGTTCGGGCTGGGTTTAATTCCGACGGGCAAAGCTCTGCAGCTTTTTTAGCACCACTTATGCGAGCTGGACCTTCCAGTTAAACTTTTATTATTAAGCCAACTCACATTTGATCTCTGTCTTCTGCGTTTCATTTCCCAGTGAAATTCTGAAGGGAAAGGGAGGATGCTACTTAACAGCTGTTTCTGTGGGATTGGGAATGGGATTCTCCCATTAGAAAGAGCTTTTTCTTTTCCTTTTTGTTCTCACGCACTGACCATGCAGCACAGGTGGGCGCCTGGTCCTTGGTGGGATTCTGCTAGGAAGGGATGGTGCTGGACTCAGCTGCTGGGAGGGGCTGTGTGGCAGGTCCTCGCACTGCAGGGCTTGGCACCACACCTGCCCCTCTGCGACCAGTGAATGAAGCCGCCTGTGACTGTGTGACTGTGGCTCTGGATATTAGCGTTAGAGCGCTCTGGTTTAACAGAATGCTATGGCAGTGGAGTAAATTTCTCCGAGGGCAGTGAACTGATTGAGGAACCAACATTGGGCCTGTGGAATACTGCTGTAGACTCTGTCTGAGTAAAATGCTAGTGTCAGTCGGCAGTGGCTTGGCCTGTGTCGCCTGTCTTCTGCCAAGGTGATGTGCGTGGGGTGTCAGCTGCCCTCAGGCCAAGGTTGCACTGGGAGTTCAAGGACTTTCTTTTCATAAAGATTTGTTTGCACGACAAAGTCTTTTCTTGCACAACCACGCTGAGGTGTATTTTCACATTACTGTCTCACCCCCTTCCTTCCCCTTGCCTCGCTCTTTGCCTCTTTTATTAGGACAGCATCAAAAGCATCAAATTTATTTCCAGCCTCACCAGCCACCTTGCCACCAGACACATTCTTCTTGTGTCCACGTGTTCTAACTGGAAAACGCTTTCAACCTCCTTGTCATTTGGTTCATTGCGCTCGGAGCCAGTGCCCCATACCCCACATACCTGCAGCACCCCTGTAGGCCAGAGCTGGTCGCCTGAAAATGTAAACTGAGTCAGAACATGCAAAGCCAAAAGGACTTTATTTATGCCTAAGTTTGAGGCCTACACCTGGGAACGGCCAGGATGAGAGGGGTCCGGGTACCTGCAAACTTGCCCACTGCGGTCTTACAGCCCTCAGACAGCTTTTAAAGGCAAACATCAGAAACGAGAGGGGAGAGGTGAGAGGGGACAGTTTTCCTTGGCTACCAGGATCCATAGCAGCGGTGGCCTCGGTCTGAGGCTGGGCAGGTGTTTGACACAGGACATCCTGTCAGGTCACACCGGCTGTTCTTCACTGTTCTGAGGCTGGCAGTGTGCTCTTGATAACAGTTCTCGTGACCAGGTCTCCTGACGTGGAAAGATTCCCCCTCCAAGGCCATCCTGACTCACTGCAGTCAGGACTGACAGACATGTCTGCATTTTGATTCTGAAAAACCTTCACAGGATCCAGTTCAAATATTATTTCTTCACTTTCATAGAAAGAATGCATTGTTTGCTAATATTAGCTATAATATTATTCTTCAGTAACTCTATGACTTTGAACTGCAGACATTCATTCGAGGGGAATCTCCCCTTATTATTAAAAGTAGAAAAATGTTACGCTCTTACTTATGGTCTTAGAATGGTGCTTGGCACTATTTAAGTCCTCAGAAACATTTGTCAAACAGGTAAGTCAATTGTTCCTAAAATGTAACAAAACATGGAAATCAGAAATAGCTTCCGTGTTTATGAGGTGGAAGGCCATTCATGCCAGCACACAGGTAAGGCCCCAATTAATGAAAACGCAGCGTGTGGCACAATTATGGGATTTCCCTGGTGATGGTGTGATGGCTATCGCCATGTGAACAGGCAGAATTTCCACACAGTGACCACAGTTTGGGCCCCTTGTCTTACTTTGAATTTAGCCAAGTTTCACAGTTAAAGTTAACTTTATGAATCAGGTACTTTTAATAAAACATTCGGCTCTCACCGAAAATGAATGGCTGTGTTTAAATTTAAGTACATTATATATAATTTCATGGAGAAATGATTAAGTCACTTATTTTTCTTGGTTGCTCAGTATAAAACCAAACAAAGGGCCAGCCAGTGATGTGAAGGTTGGGCAGCTTGATTCCTCATGGCTGACTGAGGAGTGTGAGTCCTGGACCTGGGGGCTTGAAAACACGCTGGCTGTGTGTGCTAACGTACCCAGACCCCGACGGGAAGGAGAAATCAAGAAGGGAGTGTGATGTGACCACCTCCCCTGGAGGCGCCTTTTCACTTTCTCTCTCTCTGTCTCTCTCCAGTGAGAGACATGAACCTTCTGGCAAAAGACAAAACAAACAAGAACACTTGTGAGGACTGTGACCTCACCGAGGCCATTGCTCACGCAGGGGCTTATTCTGACTGGTTTAAGTGTTGGCTTACAGCGTTCATGACCACACTCAGGCCTTGTTACCTTTTCTGGCCAACGTGTACTCTTTGCCTATCGCAGGACAGAACTGGCTCAAGCCATTTGTCATGGTGTTTTCAAGGACTAGTCCACCAGAGGGCACCGCTGAGCATCTATGTACTGATTGCTGTTACTATTTTAAGTTTGTTTATTTCCTGGATCACAGAGAGAGACAGAGAGAGAAGGATGAGTATCCCCAGCAGATCTCCACGGTGTGGTCTGTCCCAGACTCCGGCAGCCGGGACGAGAACACTGGGCCCTCCATGTGGGTCCCGCACGCTGAGCAACGTCTGCCTGCTACATCCGCCTGGTCCCACGTGTGTGCTCAGTATTTTGTACAGGAGAAGGGTACAGGGAGAGTAGAGGGTCATTTTGCAGGTAAGTAAATGTTTGAAAAGGTCATACTTATATTGATATTTAGGGAAATGATAACAATGTATTCATCTGATTAGAAGTATTAGAAGTGAGCAAATATTCATAGAAAATTCTGTATAGTACTCTTAAACCATAGTGCTTGTGCATGTGTGTGTTCACGTGTAGGGAATGCTTATGCAGAGAGTCACATATTCTCTCCTTTATTTTACTGAGATTATATTGAATAAGAGATGCAAGGTAGGGACACCAGTGGGACTCAGGTGCCACACCGGCCCCTGGTATTTGAACTGGAATGTCCTAACCTGCTCATCCAGTTGTCTTTCTCTGGGGGAAATGATGGAGCAAGAGAATTTCCATCATCCACCACATTCCTTCAACCCCAAGCGATGTTGTTGATGGAAAAAGCAATTATAAACATTTTAAAGGTTTAAATACTCTGACATTTCTGAACGCTAAGGCACCGACTGCTTCATGTCTGTGTGCTTGATCCTAACCTATAATTCTTTCCCCATCTGTGTAAAACAACATTCCATTGCGAAAGCATGTAGCAAGCTTGTCAATAAATCAAGTGAAGATTATGTACATTTAACAGGCTTTGTGGATAAATAGAAAAACAACTGACTGTTTTAGAAGTTTAAACCAAATGGCAGTGTGTGTTTTTCTTAGATTCTATAAAAATAAATCATATTTTGATGTGTAGTTAAAGATTAGTAGAACCTGGTAGAAATGTCAAAGTTTTGATTAGTTTATTTAGGTATTCTTCTGGCTTACAAGACCTTATTTTTTAACCTCTGAGCAAATGTGGAGGATTTTTATTCTACATTTTATTCTACACAATTTAAATAGAAACAACTTGTAAAGGTTAATAGTACAATTCTGCCACCTAATTTTCATCGCAGGTCTCATCTTTTCTCTCTTGGTATTATGTTTCAGTTAGCCCTCCCCTGTGTATAAAATGTTCCAGTTTGTACATAGTAAATTGCAATAATGTTGGAATAAATATGTAGGTGTGGGCACTAGACAGAGCTGAATAATAACATCTTGTACAAAAATATACATTGTTCTTCTCTCACAAGAATACTGCTAAATTGGCATTAAGTTAATGGAGCCCTGTAGCAGAAATGAAGAACACAGGTCCTCTTCAGGAGGAGTCGGTGGGCCTACTCGGAACTGGGGTGGTATTTCTACCACTGCGTTGTCCTCGTCCTGGGTCTTCACTGGCTCCTTGTGTTTGCTTCATCACACCTTCTACCTGTCATTCAAGAAGCAGCACTGTGAAAGTAAAAACCCACATAACACATCAGAGTGATGTTACTAACAGCACTTTGTTCTTGATTGCTACGACAGAAAATCTAGCCTTACATGGCTTATGAGGAAAGGAAATTTATTGATTCACACCAGGAGAAATGTAAGGATTCAAGAATGACCGAGTCCAGGGGTCCAGACCACCTCTTGTTCTGTGTTGGTCACCTTTATTCCATGGTGGCTCCAATGCCAGTGTTCGTGGGCACTAAGTTATCTGCCAGGGGCTCAAAGCCTCTGCCCACCCGTACGTGAATCCAAAAGAAATTAGGGCAATGCTTTTTGGTTATCAACTCACTGCGTCCTGTAGCAGGACCAGACTGAGTGCTCAGCCATCTCTGTTCAAGGGACTGAGCTGTTCAGACCGAGCAGGCTTGCGGCACATGCACACCTTAAATCTGAGGTAAGCAAGACCATGTGACACCCATCAATAGCAGCATTGGATAGGGTTTCCCCAAGGAATATTGGCTTATTGGCTCTCAGTTCAAGGGAAAGTAGTAAAGTTACAAAAGCAATGGATAACTATCATGTAAGCCCACACAGCAAAAGTAAGCCTTAAATACTCTCATCAGGCTTATGCATATTTTACTTTGGTTTTATTTATATGACTGATGACAATTAAAGTTGAAACTGGGGCCAGCTGGCAGGGTGGTGTTTGAGGTGACTGAATTCCCTGTGGCCAAATGTGTGGTTTCAGTGCCACACCTGGCAGCTTGAGAAACATGCTGTGTATGTGTGTGTGTCTAAAGTCCTGAAAGGAGAAATGAAGGAGATAGGATTGCCGTGTGGCTGGCCCCCATGGTAGGGGGATGCTCCCTCACTCTCTCTGTGTGTGTCTCTTTAGTGAGCCCATGTGCCCCTAGCAAAATTTAGAAACAATTATAGTTGAAACCAAAACAATTTATTATTTAGTTCATAAATTAGAAATGGAAATAAAATTTAGAAGTACATACAATTGCTAAGACATGGAACCAACCCAAATGCCCATGAACAGATGAATGGATTGAAAAACTGTGGCACATATACTCTATGAAATACTATTTGGCCATAAAAAACAACAAAACCCTGACTTTTGACAGAAAGTGGAAGAATATGGAAGATTTACTGCTAAGTGAAGCAAGCCAGGCTATGAAGGAGAGACATTGTATGTCCCCACTTAATATATACCACGTATCTGCACTCTATGACTGAAACCAATTGACTAAAGGATATAGAAATACAGTAAATGGATATAAATACCAGATATAGTGTGTGTGAAAGAGTAGAGTTTGAGGAAGGACATTTAGAAGAAAAATATAGAGGCAAAGCATTAATGGGACAAAGAAATGTGGTATTATCTGTTGAAGATAATTTTATAGTTTTATCAACTGGACTAAGGAGAAATGTCCACATGTTGGAATATTTACTTTGTAAGCTAAATAATGTGATTGAGTGTATAAAAGAAAATGAAATAAAAATATATTACAAAAAGAAATACAGTAGTAATTTAGTCGATTCTTTTTTTTTTTTTTTTTTTTTTTTGAGAGTGTTTTGCCATAGGGCGTGTGAGCTCGCCAGAAAGACAGAGAGACAGAAAGTGAGAAATCACCCCCCAGGGGGGATGGCTATGCCGCAATCCCTTCTCCTCCATTCTCCTCTCAGGATCTTGGGCATGCACTCATGCCTGGTGTGAGTTTGAGCTACCAGGCCCGGGAGTCGAACTGCTGTCGACTACATGAGAGTCCAGTGACATAGCCATTATGCCAACTGCTGGTCCCATTTAGTCAATTCTTATTTTCTAGATAATAGATAAGAATTATAATGTAATATATTCTAAAATATTCTTGTCCCATTTTGCACACCTTACCTGTAATTAACTAATTATGTTTAGGGATTAAGCCTGCTCACCTTCCCCCATGGTAGCCCCAAGTCCTGGGGTTCATGTGCACTATGGTTTACGAGAGTTCTGCTGTTCTATTTTGTTCTCTGCGTATTCCTTTCTATCTAAATTTCTGTTTTCTTTTCTATCACTTTTTCTGTAATGTTATCTTCTTTAGAATTCCATTTTTATTTATGTCAAGTATATTTTAGAGCACCTTTGGTACAAATTTATTAGTGGCTTTAGTACTAAATTATATGTGTATAATTTATAACAGTCTACTTGTGTTGACGTTTTATTATTTGAGTCAAGTGTAGACACCTTATCTGCCTTTAAGTCCCTTTGCATTCATTTATTTTATTACTATTTCATATACATTCTCTAGATATTTTGGAAACCACATTAGACAATGTTATACATTTTTGCTTCAGCCTTCAAACATAATTTAGAAAATGAAAAAGGAGAAGAATCCATTGCATTTAATCTTTGTACTTATATTTGTTTCTTCTTGAGAATTCAATATTTCTCCTTTTATCTATTCTTTTCTCTTTAGAAAGTTGCCATTTCTTTAGTCATTATTTTAATACAGGTCTTCTGGTGACACATTTTCTTAGTTTTTCTTCATTCAAGTGAACCTCGACTTCCCCTTCAATACTGTAGGATATTTTTGCATGATAGAGAATTTTAGGTTGATTTTTTTTTCAGTACTTGGAAAATAATGTACCATTTCCTTTTGGCTTCCATGTATTTTGATAAAAAATCTGCTGTACTTCAAATTTTGTTTCCCTTTATACAAAAGGTGGCCTATGTCTCGTACTGAATACAATAAGGCTTTTGTCCAGTGTTTAATCTTTAGCTAAATATTTGATTATGATGTGTCTTGACATGAGTGTCTTTAGATTTTCCCTCTTGGGTATTTTTCAACTTCTTGAATCTATAGAGGTATGTCTTGCTGTCATATGATTCTCTGAATACTTTTTAAGCCCTGCCTTGTTCCTTTTACCCTCTATGACTCTAAGAACATGAAAGTTAGATCTTTTGCTATAATCTTACAAGTTTCTGAAGCTCTGTTCCTCTTTTGAAAACCCTAGATTATTTCTCTCTGTTGGTCGGTTTGGGTAATTTCTATTGTTATAGATCAGATTCATTGATTGATTCTTCTGTCCTCTCCAATCAGACATTGAGCTATCCAGTAGATTTTAAAACTCATTGTTGCATTCTTCAGTTCCTAAATTTCCATTTGTTTTTCCTTTATATCACCTTTTTACTTGCTAAAAGTTTTTGAGTTTTTAGATTGATTTTCCAATGTCTGTGTCATCTTGGTGTTTACATTCATTGATTGTCTTTTCTCATTCAGGTGATATTTTTCTGTTTTGGGCATGATAAGTGCAATCATCTATATTCTGGGCATTTGGGACATGAGGTAAAGATATTCTTAATATTATTTAAGTCTTCTCGTGTTTTCTATGATACCACACTGAAGGGAAAAATGCTGACTCACTTTTCCAGGTGGAATGAGACTTCATATTTCCCACTCAGCCTGTTGTCACCTGGAGTAGAGGAATGTGCTGTCACTACTGGCTAGGCTAGAAGTTCAGATCCTCTCTCAGTCTCTACTGGCACCACCTGGCTTGAGAGAATGGCAGCTCATTGCTGCTCCTCATATCCCTAGCAGCACCACTGAGGGGCTTCTGGTCACCCACTATGGAAATAGTGCTGGCCCCTCACTCACCTCTCTCTCTGACAGCTTCCCATAGGGAGAAGGTGCCCCATTACAGCTGGGTGAAAGTGGAAGTCCAGGCTCCCAACCTCCAATTCCTATAGCATTTGACAAAACTAGGGTAGTCAGCATCAGAAAGACTTCTATCTTGCTTGGTTGCCCCTTCTTTGTCTTTTGGCCAGAGAGAGCAGACTTTTTAATGAAACTGTTTCTGCTTCTTCTTTCTCCTTCTTTTTTCCCTTTTTCCTTCTCCCTTCTTTCTCTTTGTCCTTGTTCTCCTCCTCCTCCTTCTTTATTTATTATTTTTTATTGCTGTTGTCTGAGCCTTTTGATGTTCTTGGGTTTCCAACTTTTCCACATGGTCAGGAATGACTGAGGTAAAAGGAATGCATAAGCACCTCATTGCTGTGCTCTCTCTTGGGCCCAAGGTCTCCACCTGGTATGTCTTCTCTTCACAGTTCAGAATCTTCTTATGTTTATTGTATTGGTAACGCCCAGGTGTGTGAGCTGTTCTCAGGAGAAGGATAGAAAAAAGTATGTCTACTCATCTTGTCCCAGGCATGGAAGTCTATTAAGCTTTTATGAACTCATTTTAATATAGACAGTTCAAATTCAAGTATTTTTCTACTTTCTCAATTGTACATATAAGGCAATAAATAATGCTCAGGGCTATTATTTTAGGTCTGGATAACATAACTTTTAGTTTGGGTATCCTTGCACCCAAAACTATCACAGGTGATAAAAGTGGGAATAGTTTTCAAGCTTTCATTCAGCATGGCTGTATTATGCTTTCACTATGTGATTAGCTTATAGCTTTGTTCACACTATAATTTTTTGCTTAGTAAGTTAATCAAGAAATTGTAAATAGTGTTATTAATTTCTTAGCCTAATTGTAAGGGAAGTATAGAAATACACAAATGAGTCTCTTCAAGAAATGTAGATTCTAAGTAAAAGAACTCCGGAAGAGTATTATAAAGTATTACAAGAATTACAAATGGGAATTTTGTCCAGCACAAAGAGCATGTACTTTGGAACCAGCAAAGTTTGGGCTTACATCCTGCAGAAAACATACACCAGATGAATGAATCATGAGAGGTAATTAGCAATGTTTCCTTTATTTGTAAAAGTGGGCTTTGAGTAAAACAATACATCACTTACAAAACACATAATGGAAAGAAAGGCAGGGAAGTTAAAATTCATAAAGAAATAAAAGATTAAAAAAATAAAAATAAAACACCTAATGTAGTGCACAAAAGCGGTTTGCAGTGAATGGCATCAATTGTTATTGACACAATGATAATTAAGGGCAAGTTTGGAGTTGCCATCTCTAAAAGATTCATGATCTAGTTTATAAAGCTAAATAAAATACTTGTCAAAATTAGGATCATTCTACCACCGAGATGGTATTGGTGAAGACTGCTAAGACCTCCCTGTTAGTCTAGTGGATGTCAGGATAAGGAAGAGGGACTCAGTTACGACTGGCTGAATTGCACCTCCCAAAGATGGCACTCAGGTGGCCAGCGAGGTGGGGTGGGGGGCAGGAATGAAGAGGCAGCACCACTCTGAGAAGAGTGGGAGGAGGTTGTATTTCCGGATCACTTGTCTAACCTGATGCTGTAACTCCATAAAACTGAGGGTTTGGAGAAAGGGTTTAATTGTAGGTATGTGTGTGGTAGGGATTGTGCTAGTATAAAACTGGTAGAAGCCAGGACCAGCAGTTAGTGTAATGACTATGTCGCTGGACTCCCATGTAGCCGACTGCAGTTCGCGTCCTGGACCCAGTGGCTTAAACTCACACCAGGCATGTGTGCGTGCATGCCCAAGATCCCGAGAGGAGAATGGAAGAGAAGGGATTGTAGTGTGGGCATCCTCCCTGGGGGGGTGATTTCTCACTTTCTGTCTCTGTCTTTCTGGCGAGCACACATGCCCTATAGCAAAAAAAAACCTCTCAAAAAAAAAAAAAAATGGTAGAACCCAAGTTCTACAGCTGCTAAAAATTAGGTACAGGCTAGATTATTATCTGATGTAGAACAAAGGCAAATACAATCCTACAGGTTGGATCAATAAATAAAGAATGGAAAGAAAAGGTCCAAGATCAATGAGCTTTTCCTGGCATGACTGAGCTCTCTCTCCCTGATCAGAATGGCATCAGAAATCTGTGCAGATGATGCAGGAGGAATACATGTAAGGAAGTCCACGAGGGTGGTGAAAAGAACTGGATCTCACAGACCGACCCTGTTCGATCCTGCCTCTCCTACTTGCAGGTGCCCTCATCCCAAGTGAGGTGCCAATCTCTGTGAGCCCCAGGTGAGTCCCTATTAACGGGGAGTGACAGCCGTCACCTCCGGGAGTCTTAGTGGGGACAAATGTGCAGTGTCTATAAGACAGGCACAGTGCCAGGAGTGTAAAAATATCATGTCATTCTATCCCTCCAAGTGCCTCGGGAGAGGGGTGAGAAGGGCCCCCCTGTGAAAGGAGGTGGTACAGGGACCCCCTGCACTCTTCAAGGTGGCGGTGTGTGTTCATGGCTGTCTAGGCACAAGTGCAGGTGTTGATGGTCAGTTTTCCACAAGCTAAGGTGGTCCTCACATCCCTGTGTTGCAGTTTGTCATCACAAGCTAAACTTGAACAGTTTGAGGGCAGCATGCAATATGGCTATCTCTGCTGAGCCAGGTTTGGGCCAAGCACAGGCGGAATGCCCAATGGGTGCTATCAAACCCTCCTGGTACCCTCAGCCAGGCCCTCGACCTCGAACTCATCTCCATGTGAATGCCCCTGAAAGTAAAGCCCCAGAAGGATGTGTAGAGACCATCGACTATACAGAAAGATTTGCACTTGTTGCTTTTTTGCTTTGTCAAAGCAACAAGATTGAAAAGAAAAAACAGAAAGAAGAAGTAGTCCAAACCTGTCAGTAAAAAAAGATAAAGCACTGTCCTCCTGAAACTCAGGCCATCATGGGCTGTCTTTAGAGCAAGCTTTGTTTTCCCTAAGCATTTTTTTTTCTTTTTTAATTCACTTTCTTTTATACAGCCAATCACATTATTTAGCTTACAAAGTGAATATTTTAACATGTGAACATTTCTCCCTAGTCCAGTTGACTAAACTAAAATATCTTTAGCAGAAATTGGCATGTTTCTTAGTCCCATTAATGCTTTTCCTCCCCATTATTCTTCTAATTGTTCTTCCACAAACCCTGCTCTTTCACACACACTATATCTGTACTTACATCCATTTACTGTGTTTCTATATCCTTAAGTCAATCACTTTCAGTCATAGAGTGCGGACACTTGGTATATATTAAGTGGACATACAACGCCTCTCCTCCATAGCCTGGTTTGCTTCACTTAGCAGTTAATCTCCCATATTCATCCACTTTCTGTCAAAAGCAGGGTTTTGTTGTTGTTTTTCTTTATGGCTTAATAGTATTCCATAGAGTATACGTGAGATAGTTTTTTGATCCATTCATCTGTTTATGGGCATTTGGGTTGGTTCCATGTCTTAGCAATTGTGAATAGTGCCACAATAAACATCGATGTGCAAGAACTTTTCTGATTAAGAATTCTTCTGTCCTTTGGGTAGATACCAAGGAGTGGGATTGCTGGATCATATAGTAGTTCTATTTGTAGATTTTTGAGGAATCTCCAAATTGTTCTCTACATTGGCTGGACCAGTTTACATTCCCACCAGCAGTGTAAGAGAGTTCCCCTTTCACCACACCCCTGCCAACATTTATCGGCTTTTTTTTTTTTTTTTATCTTAGTCATTCTGACTGGGGTTAGGTGGTATCTCATTGTTGTTTTGATCTGCATTTCCCTTACGATGAGGGATGTTGAGCATTTTTTTTAATGCCTTTTGCCTATTCGTATGCCATCTTTAGAGAGCGGTTTTTTTCAACTCATTCTCCCACCTTTTAATAGGGTTGATCATCTTTCTTTGAAACAGCAGCTTGAGTTCTTGTATATTCTGGTTATCAGTCCCTTATCTGACACATAATTTACTAAAATATTTTCCCATTCTGAGGGCTGTCCATTCACACCAATTATTGTGTCTTTTGCCATGCAGAAACTTCTTAGTCTGATGTAATCTCACTTGTCTAGTTTGGGGATTATCGACTGTGCTTTGGGGGTCTTATTTAAGAAGTCTTTCCCTGCGCCTATGTCTCCCAGAGTTTCCCCAGTGTTTCCCAGGAGCAGTTTTATAGTTTGAGGTCTTAGATTTAGATCCTTGATCCACCTTGACTTGATTTTGTCAAAGATGAGAGGTAGGGGTTCAGATTCATCTTTCTGCAGGTGGAAATTCAGTTTCTCCAGCACCATTTGCTGAAGAGGTTTTCCTTTTCCCACTGGATTGACTGGAACCCCTTGTTAAAAATCAGTTGACTGTATGTTTGGGAATTTTTTTCTGGGAACTCTATTCTGTTTCATTGTTTTTGTGCCAGTACCATGATGTTTTGATTACCACAACTTTGTAGTATATTTTTGGGTCAGGGAGTAAGATACTGCCCACTCCACTCTTCTTGTGCAGAATTACTTTGGCAATACAGGGTCTTCTATGATTCCAGACAAATTTTATGATCATCTTTTCTAGATCTGTGAAGAATGTGTCTGGTACTTTGATTGGCATTGCATTAAATATGTAGATTAATTTGGGTAGAATTGCCATTTTGATGACATTAATTCTTCCAATCCAGGAAAATGGGATGTCCTTCCACTTTTTTGTGTCATTTTCAATTTCTTTCTTTTTTAGCTTCTCGTGGTTTTCCTTGTGGAGGTTTTTAACTTCTTTGGTTAGATTTATTCCTAAATATCTTATACTTTTTGTGGCTATGGTAAATGGAATAACTTTTTTCAGTTCTATCTCAGTCTGCCTGTTATTTGTATATAGAAATGCTATCAATTTCTGTATATTGATTTTATATCCTGCCACTTTACTGTATTCATGTATTACTTACAGTAATTTTTCCATGTAGACCACTGGATCTTCTACGTATACAATCATGTCATCTGCGAATATAGAGAGTTTCACCTCTTCTTTTCCTATTCGAATGCCTTTTATTTTTTCCTCTTTTCTGATTGTGTTGGTGAGGACTTTCAGTACTATATTAAAAAGGAGTGGAGAAAGTGGGCATCCTTGTCTTTTACCCGTTTTTCGTGGGAAAGCTTTCAGCTTTTCTCCATTCAGGATGATGTTCGCTATGGGTTTTTCATAGATAGCTTTTACTATGTTGAGAAATGACCCTTCTATGCCAATTTTGCTGAGGGATGTAGTATCTTATCAAATGATTTTCCTGCATCAATTGATATGACCATATGGTTTTTATCTTTGTTCCTCTTAATATGATGTATTACATTTATGGTTTTGCATATGTTGAACCAACCTTGCATTCCTGGAATAAAGCCTATTATCATGATGTACGATCTTTTTTCTAAGTTGTTGTATATGATTTGCTAGTATCTTGTTGAGAATCTTTGTGTCTATATTCATCAGAGATATTGGTCTATAGTTTTCCTTCCTGGTCTTGTCCTTATCTGTTTTAAGGATAAGGGTGATAGAGGCTTCATAGAATGAACTGAGGAGAGATTCACCCTTTTGGATCTTTAGAAATAACTTGAGAAGAATGGTTAACTCTTCTTTGAAAGGTTTATAGAAATCAGAAGTGAAACCATCAGGGCCAGGGCTTTTCTTTGTTGGAAGGTTATTTATTACTGATTCAATCTCCTGGCTTGTTATGGGCCTATTCAGACTTTCTACATCCTCCTGGCTCAATCGTGGTAGATTATATTTGTTCAGGAATTTGTCCATCTCATCCAGATTGTCTTGTTTCTTAGCATATAGATGTTCATAGTATCCTCTAATGATGTTTTGAATTTCTACTAGGTCTGTTGTTATATCACCAGTTTCATTGCAGATTTTATTCACCTGATTCCTTTCTCTCTTCTTAATACATCTCAATAGTGGTATATCAACTTTGTTTATCCTTTCAAAGAACCAGCTTTTGCTATCATTTATTTTCTGTATAGTTCGTTTATTTTTTATTTCATTTATTTCTGCTCGGATCGTTATTAGTTCCTTTCTCCTGATGTTTTTTGGGTATTTTTGCTGTTGTTTTTTCAATTCTCTGAGGCATGATGTTAGGTGATCCACTTGCCTTCTTTCTGTCTTCCTCTTATCTGCACTAATTGCTATAAACTTCCCTCTTATGACTGCTTTAGCAGTGTCCCAAAGATTATGGAAACTCATGTCCTCATTGTCATTGGCTTCCATGAATCTTTTGATTTCAGTCTTTATTTCTTCAGTAGTAGTGGAGCCATTCAGGAGTAGGGTATTTAGTTTCCATGTATCTGAGTATTTTTGAGGATTTCTCTTGAAATTAAAAATCAAGTTTAATTCCATCATGGTCGGAGAAGATGCTGGATATAGTTTCTATGCCTTTGAATCTGTAGAGGCTTGCTTTGTGCCCTATGATGTGGTCAATCTTTGGTGTGAGAAAACAGTGTATCTCATGGTTTTTGGATGGAAAGTTCTATAGATATCTATTAAGTCCATTTGATTTATGGTATCATTTAGATCCTTGATCTCTTTACCTATTTTTTGTGTAGATGATCTGTCCAGAGGGGATAGTGTGGTGTTGAAATCTCCAACAATTAGTTTGTTGCAGATTATCTCTCCTTTTAGATCTAACAGTCTTTCCTTCACATATTTGGGTGCACCTGTGTTAGGTGCATAGATATATATTAGCATTATATCTTCTTAATCTACAGAGCCTTTTTACTATGATATAGTGCCCTTCTTTTTCTCTTTGAACAGTTTTTGTTTTAAAGCCTATTTTGTCAGAAATTAGTATCGCAACTCCAGCTATTTTTTTTGGTTCCCATTTGCATGGAAAACCTTTTTCCAACCCTTTACTTTCAGTCTATGTATGTCTTTCTCAATGAGGTGGGTTTCCTGTAGGCAACAGATAGAGGGTTTCTGTTTTTTTTTTTTTTTTTCCATTCAGCAGGTCTGTGTCTCTTGATTGGAGAATTTAATACATTAACATTCAATGTTATTATCGATGTTACTGGATCTAACCGACGTTTAAGTTGGCCATTGTCTCAGGTGCCTTTTATTTCTTTATTTCTGGCTGTTAATTCTTTAGGTTTCCTGGAACAGTACTTTCTTCAGGGTTTCTTGAAGAGCTGGTCTGGTCTTAGCAAACTCTTTCAGGTTTTGTTTGTCTGAAAAGATTTTAATCTTTTTTTCCCATATGAAGAATAATATTGCAGGATATAATAGTCTTGGTTGAAATTTTTTCTCTCTTAAAACTTTCAATACATCTTCCCATTCTTTCCTTGCTTGCATTGTTTCCATTGAGAGGTCCAGTTTTAGCCTGATGGGATGGCCTTTGTAAGTCACTTCTCATTTCTCTCTTGCCAGTTTTAGTATCATGTCTTTATCTGTAGTCTTGGACAGTCAGGCTAAGACGTGCCTTGGGGAAGATCTTCTGGGGTTGATTCTATTTGAGGTCCTTTGTATTTCTTGGGTCTGGATGGTTGAGTGCCTCTCTAGATGGGAAATTTTTTTCCAGGATTTCATGGAATAGATTTTCCATGCTGTTATTAGTTTCTTCACCTTCTGGGATGCCAATTATTCTGATGTTTAGGCATCTAATGGAGTCTAGTATTTTTGTATATTATCCTCTTTTTGTTGTTGTTGTTATTTTCTCTATCTTTCTGGTGTTTTTTTCTAGGTCAGAGGTTTTATCTTCTACATCAGAGATTCGATCTTCATCATGGTCTAATCAACTTTTAATACTTTCAAGAGCATTTTTTATTTCCTATGTTACAGACTTTATCTCTAATAGTTCCACCTGATACTTTCTCAGAGTGTCCATTTCTTTTTTAATATCATGGAAGAACTTCCTAATCTCCTGTAGTTCATTGTCTCTTTTCTGTTCCAACTCATAGAATTTGGTCACCATGAATGTTCAAAATTCTTTGACATTTTGGTAATGTCCTCCATATTTACAAAAGATGGAGGGGAGTTACCCTTTTCCTTTGGTGGAGACATTTCCTAGTTTATTCAGACCTGAGGCTCTTTTTTTTTTGAGAGGTTTTCGCTATAGGGCGCATGCGCTCGCCAGACAGACAGAGAGAGACATAGAGACAGAAAGCGAGAAATCACCCCCCAGTGGGGATGGTCACGCCGCAATCCCTTCTCCTCCATTCTCCTTTTGGGATCTTGGGCACGCACGCACACATGCCCGGCGTGAGTTTTAAGCCACCGGGTCCGGGACATGAACTGCGGTCGACTACGTGGGAGTCCAGCGACATAGCCATTACACTAACTGCTGGTTCCTGAGGCTCTTCTACTTCTAGCCATTGGAAGATGTATTTACTTTTGAATATCTCTTATGGGAATGTTTCTCCGAGTAGGAGTAAGTGTGTTTCCCTTTTGCTATAAATTGATGTTTGCCAAAGTCTCTTGTCTCTTGTTTTTAGCAATGTGGTCTCAAGACGGGTACTCTACTGGGGTGTCTGGAGAGCAGTATCTCCTTTTTTCACAGGTGGATCAGTACAAGTGAGGATCCCAGAGAACCTAACATTACTAGGGAGTTTCAGATCTCTGATTCTAGACCTGTCTAGTCTCTCTGGCAGAGTGGATGATGAGGAGGAGAGGATAATATGAGAGAAAAGAGAAAACAACAGAGAGGAATAAAGAAAAAGTCATGTGCCCCATGTTAGTGCTGCGCGTGATTTCGCCAGAGGCCTGGAGACGGGACTGGCGCCTGCTGCAAGGGAAAGGACAGTCTGTCTTCCCCAAGCATTTCTAAAAGGAAAAACTTTTTAAATGACTCAGAAAGTTCAGGTGTCTATAGGTAGGCCTATACCATTATGTGATTATTTTAGATATGTGAATAATAATATAGTTTTATAATTTTATAATTTAAAAATAGAAGCTTCTCAGAATAGCAGACATAGCATGTAAGAAGAGAAAATGTGTACATGAGATGTAACCCTCTGTTTCTTCCATAATCACAACAGTATATGCAGCCGAACTACATTACTGAATTCTATAATTGTCAAACTCTGCTAAGGAGATTAATGTTCATAAATTTAGCTGAACCGCAGAATATTACATCATATATTCTAAACCAGTAAAATTTCAATGTAACAGAAGAACAGAGAAATAAATTATTCCTATTCATAGACCTAAGATGACGAAGTCTTAATTTAAGAAGAAAAAGAAAAGAAAAACTTCGTAATCCTCCTACCTTTTAATTTTAGTAAAACAAAAAAGAAACATTTTAAGGGAAACTACCTGTTGCCACAGGGGTTTAGGACATTGTTGATCCCGGCTTGATTGCAGCTACCTAGTCCTCATCTGGGTCACCCTCATGGCGCTCAGAGACCAAGAACACATACTCCTGAACTAGGAGACCCGGAGTCATCTTCCTTGACCTTTCTTTCTTGATTTTCTTCTTTTTTCTAAATTGGTTCCTGAGAAAAACCTGCTTCCTTAATAATCGATGTTGCCTCCTCACCATGGGGAGCAGCCCAAAAGTCACTTATCTGAGGGGTCGCAAGTGGTTCTGTTGATGTAATGCAGGGTTCCTGGACTCAGTTAATACTAGGACTGTCGGAGGGTGTTTGGGTACCATGAAGAAAGAAAGCAAGCTCCAGTTAACCTCGCTGTGCCAGGGCACACCTTCCAAGCACACGCAGGACCCTGGGGGAAAGAAGCCCTTGTCTGATGTTTTCCGAGGTAGTCTAAGGTAGCCTTTCCCACGATCATTGAAACCGATGTGTTTTCCTGATGGATTTCTGCCTAATTCTTATAACTTTTCAGATTGAATAGAAACAGAAAAATGCAGCACTATCATAATTTGCAGTGAAGAGGTAGGGTATTGGCCATCTTGTCACAGAAGAAACATTGCTTTCCATGCACATTTTTAATCCCAGTCCAACCTTACATGACGAAAATAACCCAGGCATTTATTTTCCTACAGCATTGCTACTTTGAACGGTCTGCTCTGCACCACTGCTGCCTCGGCCCTCTGCCTGGGCTGCCACACTTGGTCAAACTTTCTCCTGCCAGTCCCTCGAGCTCAGTGCCGTGAGGGTGTCACCTGTGTCTGTCCCCCACCTGCCAACCAACATTCATGCACAGACAACATCCAGAACAACAGCCCATTCGAAACAAAAACGAAGCAAACACGGCGGCTACACTACGCATGTGTGTGCTCCAAGGTCGTCCTACTGGCCTCCACTCTCCCTGCCTCTAATGTGTGTGCGTGCCAAACTCCCGAGAGGAGGATGGAGGCGAAGGGACTTCAGCGTTGCCATCCTCCCGGGGGCCAACTGCTCGCTTTCTGTCTCTCTGTCTCTCCAGTGAGCGCACACTACCTATAGCAAAGTCTCTTTAAAACAAACAACAAACCCCAGCTCATCTGGCGTGCACAGCCACAGGCTCCAGGCCACTCCTGTTCCTGTACTTTTCTTCCTCTCGGCCAGTCTGCGCTAGCTGCCCTGTGTAACCTCTCAGCACCCCGTGGTCACAGCACACACACGCACTTACTGAGTCTAACTCGAGCGTGTTTCCTACTGCTGACCCTCCACGGCGCCTTTGCTATGGAGATGGGCAGGAAGGTGTCGGCTTGGGGGACATTGACCAGGAGCACCTGGAACTGTGCCCAGACAGCTGTGGTGGGGACTCCTGCCTGGGTGTGCAGGCAGCTCCCTGCACCGTCCCTCTTCCCAGGCTGCTCTTCTGTGCCTCTCTGGGCGGTTCTTGCAGGGACGGAGGACATGACGTGTCATACCCCAGCCAGTGTGCCTGTCTCGTAGTCCCTGGACATTTGTTCCATGACTGTCCCAGGTGACGGCTGGCACTCCCCATAGCAGGACACCTGGAGCTCACAGAGATGGGCCTGTGAGGGGGAGAGCCTGTGAGGGGGGGAGGCAGGCAGAGCAGGAGTCCGTGAGCGGGAGCTCTCCCTCTGTACCCACGGGTCCCCTGGCACGCTTTTCCCTGCCCGAAACCTCTTGATGTCAGGAACACCACAGAGCCTAGCTTTATGCCTCCCTGGGTTTGCTCACCCTTCTTTCCCCGAATGACATTCTCCTCTCTTGGAGGCATTGCTCTTTTCTGGCAGCCCATTCCAGTTAGTTCTACCTGCACACGGCACCCCGTGACTGGGAGAACAGCAATGCAGGCCACCACAGAGGGCTGTGCACTGCCTCTGCCTGTGCCGGTCCTGGAGGGGATCAGGGAGCAGCTGCCGTGCAGGGAGCACCCAGCCTGTCCTGCGCCCTCTCACTGCACAGCCTTCCCTGTCACTCTTCCTGTCCTCTCCGCTGGTGAAGGACAGCAGGTTTGCATGGCAGAGCAGACCCTGGCCCTGTGTCAACGGGAGTGAGCACAGGTTTGGCTCTGCTGTCGTCGCCCAGTATGTGACAGCTTCCTGGACCCGTTCCCTTGACCTGTGCAACTTCTTGTTCTCAAAGCTCCTCCAGGAAGCCCAGTCTGATCTTCCTGCCGAAGCCCAGCCAGCTGTTGGGGCTGACCTGTGTCCTGCATCTAAAGGTGAAGTCATAGCCCCAGTACAGAATGTGGCTGCGTTTGGAGCTAGTCTTTAGTGAGGTGATTAAACTGAAGAGGTTATTAGAATGGACTCTAATCCAGTAAAACGAGGGTCCTTATAAGGAGGTGAGGTCAGACAGGTACAGGACCAAGACCACACAAGGGGACCAGGAGAAGGTGCCATCCACAAGTGGAGGAGAGAGGTCTTGAAGAGGCCAGCCCTGCCAACACCCCGATCTTGGACATTTGGCCACCAAAACTTCTTTCCAGAAGCAATTTCGGTTGTTCTTGCTGCTCAGTCCACAGCACTTTGTAATGGGCTGCCCTGGAAGACAAACACGCTGATGCAGTCACACCTCCACTCTGCTGAGAGGAGAAGCAGAGCTTAGTGGCTCTCAGCACCTCGGAAGGACCTACCTCTGTTTTACTCTGAAGTTCAGGCTGTTAACTTAGCAGGCCCACTCCTTCAGAGGAAAGGCTCAGACATGGACGGCATTTGGGGAGGCTTTGCCTGCTGGATGGCAGGAACAGGCCTTCCGAAGGGGACTGGCTGCTGTCCATCACTGCAGTGCTGGTGCCCCCCCCCCCCCAAGGCCCTCTGTTAGGGAGCCCCTTGGACCCTCAGACCAAGCCCGAGCCAACATCAGCTTAAGTCTCAGGAGAGTAATCTGTGAAGCTTCCTCAGAATCACTGTACTATACACGTGATTTGCTATTTATAATTACTCAGTATTTTTTAAATTGTTGGCGAAGTAACTGTCCTATGCTTGAACTCTCATCCAAAGCTTAGAAACATTAGACATGTCAGATGTGGGTTTGCATGCCCCCAGGACGTACACGAGCGTTCTCCACAGTTCGCAAGCAGCTCTGCAGGCTCAGAGTATCTCCTCCTTTTCAGCTTCTGTGATGACAACTCCGACTGCACGTGCAGCCTCCTATTCCTTTACGTATTCTGCATATGCACGTGCACACATGTATCTAAATCATAAGGCAGAGTTTGATGGGTAAACACTGTAATTACATACCTGCTCCTATCACGATCAACCACACAACAATGATCTCCAACCTGGATGCCTTAGTCGCAATTCTCCTCCATCAGAAAATAACCTGACTTTTATGAAAAAATAATTCTTTGCTATTTCTATTCCTAGAAAGATGGCTGCAAGTGGAACCGGCCCACAGCCAACTGTTAGCGACACACAGTGGGCAGATAAATGAGAAAAAGATTATCATTTTAGTTATAAGCCACTGTGTACTTACATGTATATGAATATATAATACATATTGTACTCATAATATAATTATAATTGTTATTTAAGGGATCTTCAATAGGTTCATGGAACACATATTATGTGCGAGTACTTCAAAGCTTTTTCACACCAAAATGATTTGTACTTTGGGGCCAGCAGATGGCATAATGGATTTATTAATGGACTCCCCCCTCAAAAATTTGTACTTTAATTCAATGCTTCCAGAAATTTTTTGAAGCCCCTTTGTGTATTAAAGTTAATATGTGCAATGACATCTATTATATGAGCACATGTTTACATATATTCACTTGTTAGTAGTCATGCATGCCATCTAGGTTTGGAAATACACTCTGTGGTGTTCGCACCGCAGTGAGCTGCCTAAGGACACCCTTCAGAACACAGTCCTGTTAAGTGATGCATGACTATATTTTTTCAGGTGTTTCTTTATGTGAAAAAGCACATAAGGGATATCAAAATATATTACCGTAACTTCAGAAATAATCATCACTAAAAGCAGCATATTAAATTAAATTAACTAATTTTTAAAAGAGATTTTTGCTATAGGGTGTGTGTACTTGCTGGAAAGACAGAGACAAAGATACAGAAAGCAAGAAATCACCCCCTGGGAGGATGGCCGTGCCACAGTCCCTTCTCCTACATTCTCCTCTCTGGATCTTGGGCATACATGCACATACACTTAGCATGAGTTGCTGGGCCTGGGACTTGAACCATGGTTGGCAAATGTGAGAGTCCAGCATTGTAACCATTATTCCTGCTGGCCCCAAAAGCAGCATATTGTAAAGAACAATTCTATCAAATCTGACTTTCAGCTGTAGTGTCTTATTCCCTAACTAACTTTCCCCGACTACTTCAGTTTTGAGAAATTGTTCCTCTCCTCACATTTATGGGCTTAGCCACACATGGCATCACTGGGGAATATCTGCCAGCCTAAACGTTTGCTGTTTCACGTTTGCAATTCCTTTTTTCCCATGTGTATGTCCCCTCCCAAAGCCCTGAGCTGTCTTCATGTTGCTCAGAACCATTGATGCCTCACGAATGTCCGTTTTCACAGTTATGACTCTGTGTTCCACTCCCCGTTAGCCACCCCGAATCATGGGCATACACATACCACGTGTATTCTGGGAGGTCTCTGGACGGAGACTCAGAACCTTCCATGTGGTCAGCCTTGTAGAACATCACCTTTGACCTTGTGCCACCATCCAACTTCCCAGCCTTGTAGGTTTTCATTGTCCCTTTCTGTCACAGGAAACTCAAAGCTGGTAGAGGAACGTGCACTGTCAGATGGTGGGTGGCAATGTGAGGAACTGATATTTGGTAAATAGATGTGCTAGATTCCCTTTAGTCATTCCTCTTTTTTTTTTTTTTTTAAAGAATTATTTTATTTAACTTTTATTTATTATTACATCATTATTATTTTTCAGTTTGATCAGAGAGAGACAGAGAGAGAGAGAGAGGAAGTGAGAAAGCAAGCCACCAGGTCCGAGACTTGAACCATGGTCAGCCATGTGGGAGTCCAGCACCTTTAACCACCACACCACTTGCCAGCCCCAAGTCATTCCTCTTTTTTTAAGAATAATTTTATTTTACTTATTTATTTACTTAAATTTGACCAGAGTGTGAGAAAGGGAAAGTAAGAAAGCAAGCTGCCAGGTCCGGGACTTGAACCACAGTCAGCCATATGAGAGTCCAGCGCCCTTAACCACCATACCACCTGCTGGCCCCAGTCATTCCTTTTTTTTTTTTTTTTTTGGAATCTCTCTCCATTTGTTTAGTTCTTTGATTAGTCATTCCTTCTTGAGTATACAGAACTAGTTCAATATTTCATTCACTATGCGATCGTCTTATAAAGACTGCATAAAGAATTTAGGAATGGCTGGACCTTGGCCCTTGCACCTTACACAGCAGAGTTGAGAGAATAAACATACAGAAGATAATGTAGCAGAATGGAAAGACGTTATCTGGAGTCTCTAAGAAAGGCTTTTGAATTCTGAATCAGTGTTTTTAGCAGTTCTGTAGCAGCAGAAAATCTCATGAATCTCTTTGGAGATTGTGACTCTCTTCTGCCGAGTAGGAAGAAGTTAGCACCAGCACTCGAGGCCAGGCTGGTCCCTGCTCTTCTGTTTCAGCAAAGGAGAGCCTTCCTTGAGCCGCCTTTCTCACATCTCTGACTCTGTCCAGAGACCATTCTCTGCTTTTAAAGGAGTCACGTGATCAGGCAGGGTCCACGGATAAGAAGTCAACTGTGGCATATACAGCTGAATGTCAGGAATGAAGTACAGCAAATTACACATTCAGGGATAATGCAGGGTGTGTACAACAGAGAAACTGGAAATATTGGTGGCATTTCAGAATCCTGACTACCATACCTCCCAGAAAATGATAAATTCCACACCGACTGTATAAAATGCAAAATATGAAACTATAAAACTTCCTGAAGGAAATAGGATAAAATCTAATCTCAGGGTAGGTGATGTTTTCTGTGGCAAGAGTCATGTTAGGAAAACAAAAAAGAGAGGCTACAGATTAGAAAATTATATTCATGAGATGAGCAGATGGCGAAATGGTTAAGTCACTGGGCTCCCATGTAGTTGACTATGGTTCAAGTCCCAGACCCAGCAGCTTAAACCCCACACTGGGAGCATGTGTATGCATGCCCAAAATCCTGAGAGAAGAATAGAGAAGAGATTGTGGTGTGACCATTCCCCTTGGAGAGGATGATTTTTCCCTTTCAGTTTCTCTTTCTCTCTCTTTCTGGCGAGCACATGTGTCCTATAGCAAAATATCTGTAAAAAAAAAAAAAGAAGAAAGAAAAAAATTATGTTCACTATGTATCTCACAAAGATCACGTATTTAGACTATATGAAAGAATTCTTATGATTCAATAATATAAAAACACAAACAAAGCTCTTGTAAGACATAAAAATGTCAAATAAGAACATGAAACAATGATAGAAATAATGATCTATAGTAATTATAGCAATTATTTTGAAGTATGGCAGAGTATGTCAGCCTAAAATATGTCATTTTTGCATAAGTATTGTTTTAAGTTAAACACACTAAAGAAAATCAGATGCAAGAAGGGCACTCTTCATTTTCTTCCTACAAGCAAGAGACAAACTCTCACGTGCAAGATACCCTCCCTATATCAGGGAGAGGACAGACCTTGTTCTCACAGAGACAGAGATGCCGAGGTTCAGGTAAGCCTGCACAAATGTGATAAGCTGAGCCTTACCCCTCTCTGCACTTCTCCAGGATAAACTTTTTAAACTGTTTTCTGTGTATTAAAATATTAAGATTCTCATAGAAAATTTATTGCACTGTTAGATTTTTTTCCTTTTACATGCTTTATTTTTATGACCTGCTTTTCCTGCAGTATGTGATATAGCATATAGTTTTATATGTAAATGTTTATCTAAATATTTGTTAATCACTACACAATATTTTATATCATGGCTGTATCATTTTATATATTTTGCCAATTTGACATTAAAATTTTTATTTATTTTTACATTTGGTCACTGCATATCATTATGGCATACAAAAAAATTTTCCTAGTATGAATACACTATGTATTAGTCCAAAGATATTACCATACATGTTATTATTAACAGATAATTTTCCATTTTTGTGTCCCTTAAATGCTTTCTTTTTTTCTTTTTCCCCTTGATTCTCTCTCTCTCACCTTCCTCCCATTCCCCACCCTCCTTCCAAACTGTCTCCGTACCCACAGTTGCTCTCCACGCTTTTATACCTTCCAGTCTTTCAGTTTCTCACAGAGTGCAGACATTCGGTATATAGCAAGTGGGGACATACAGTGCTTCTCTTTTATGGTCTGACTTGCTTCACTTAGCAATGTGTCTTCTATATTTCTGAACTTGCTGTCAAATGCCAGGGTTTCATTATTTTTTTTTTTTTATGGCTGAGTAGTATTCCATAGTGTATATGTGCTACACTGTTTGAATTGTCTTACTGAAGTAAAAATCAAATTTTCTTTATAACATTTCCATTCTGTTTTGTTTTGTTTTGTTTTGACAGCTTTTTTTTATAGGGTGCATTCGCCAGAAAGACAGAGAGAGACAGAGAGACAGAAAGTGAGAAATCACCCCCCAGGGGGATAGCCACACCGCAATCCCTTCTCCTCCATTCTCTCTCGGGATCTTGGGCATGCACGCACACGTGCTGGTGTGAGTTTAAGCCACCAGGTCCGGGACTCAAATGGTGGTCGACTACATGGGAATTCAGTGACATAGCCATTACGCTAACTGCTGGTCCCAGCATTTCTATTCTTTCACCTATGTGTCAATTTAAATTCTACAAAAGTCATGATCTTTCAGTTTTTTTTTGGGGGGGTGGGCTGGAGAGAAACTGCTTCCTACTGGACTCAGGCCCTTGAATAAGGCATTCAGCTCTCACAGATGGTGGGTGCATTTTTGTTCTATTGATTGAAGCCACATGTAGTTATGTCAGAAGTGGCTTTGTTATAGGGGGTTTAATCTATAGCCCATTCCCTTACTGTGTAACTTTGGCTTCTATATGTAAGTGGTAAAGCTTACAGTTAGGGCTTCTACCTTAATTCCAGTATTGGTATAACACAGAGGGCTGCTGAAGCCCTAGGCATGCTCAGCACAGGATGGCAAGGTTTTTATTTAACTGAACTTTGTAGTTAAGTCAAAGTTTCAATACCTTAATGCAAACTTTCTAGAAGGTGAGCCTGCTTTTTTGCCTCTTAATCACACTCTATTGAATTCAGTAATTGGACTTTTGTTTGAAGACTGAGGTTATTAAAGACTTCAGGTTCCAAATACATAATATTTAGTCCAAAGTAGATTCTATAAATGAACTTGTTTTCTTATGATTTATCTTTTCATTCATTGACACTCACGAATACCACACAGTCAGTTTAAGCTCCTCTCAGCTTACGCTGAGTTTAATTAAGATTGAGGGGTTATACTACTAAGACAGCAATACTTGTTGCCTCTTTTTATAAATTTTGTGTCACATACATCATTTATTTATTTATTTATTTATTTATTTTATATTACATTTAATCACATATATCTTTACAGTGTATAACAGTGTATTCTCTTTCAGCACAATTACCATGCATCTCTATCAAGACAAAGACATTACTATCCACATCATTGTCAGCAAATAGTTTTTCTTTTTTTTCAGATTATATTATTATTTTGTTTCTCTTCTTCTTCTTCTTCTTCTTCTTCTTCTTCTTCTTCTTCTTCTTCTTTTTTTGGGAGAGGTTTCTGCTATAGGCAGTGTGTGTTCACCAGAAAGACAGAGAGAGACAGAGAGACAGAAAGCAAGAAGTCACCCCCCAGGGGGGATGGCCACTCCGCAGTCCCTTCTCCTCCATTCTCCTCTCAGGATCTTGGGCACACACGCATACGTGCCCAGTGTGAGTTTAATCCTCCGGGTCCAGGACTCAAACCACGGTTGACTGCGTGGGAGTCCAGTGACATAACCATTACATCAACTGCTTGTCCCTATTTTTTTTTTTTTTTTTGGAGAGGTTTTTTGCTATAGGGCGCGTGCGCTTGCCAGACAGACAGAGAGAGACAGAGAGACAGAAAGCGAGAAATCACCCCCCAGGGGGAATGGTCACGCCGCAATCCCTTCTCCTCCATTCTCCTCTCGGGATCTTGGGCACGCACGCACACGCGCCCGGCGTGAGTTGTAAGCCACCGGGTCCGAGACGCGAACCGCGGTCGACTACGTGGGAGTCCAGCGACATAGCCATTACGCTAACTGCTGGTTCCCCCTATTTTTTTTTTTAAAATATTCACTCACTATACATCATTTGGCTTGTAAAGAGAATTTACCTTACATGAAGTACTTCTCAGTTGAGAATATTATACATATTGTCATCAACAAGAAATAAACCATTTTTGCTTTTTCAATCTCTACCACACAGTGCAGATAGTCAGTTTATATTAAGTGAATACATACAATATCTTTCTTTCATAGCCTGGCTTGCTTCACTCAGCAATAGTTATCAAATGCTGGGGTCTAGTTGATTTTTATGGCTGAGTAGTATTCCATAGAGTATAGGTGCCACAGTTTTCCACCCAGTTCATCTGTTCATGGACACTGGGCTTACAGGGCTTAGGAATCGTGAATAATGCTACAATAAATATTGATGTGCAAGCACTTCTCTTTTTTGGAGAGATTTTTGCTATAGGGCGCATGTGCTCGCAAGACAGGCAGAGAGAGACATAGAGACAGAAAGCGAGAAATCACCCCCCAGGGGGGATGGTCACGCTACAATCCCTTCTCCTCCATTCTCCTCTTGGGGTCTTGGGCACGCATGCACACGCGCCCGGCGTGAGTTTTAAGCCACTGGGTCTGGGACGCGAACCGCGGTCGACTACGTGGGAGTCCAGCGACATAGCCATTACGCTAACTGCTGGTTCCCTGCAAGCACTTTTCTGACAGCGTTCTTCTGTCCTTTGGGTAGATACCCAGAAGTGGGATTGCTGGATCAAACGGTAGTTATACTTGAAGATCTTTGAGATGTCCATATTATTCTCCACAGTGGATGGACCGATTTATATTCCCGCCAACAGTGTAGGAAAGTCCCCATTTCACACAACCCTGCCCACACTTATCATTTTTTGTGTTTTTAATCTTTGCCATTCTGACAGGGGTTAGGTGATATCTCACTGTGATTTTAATTTGTATTTCCCTTATGATGAGGGATGTTGAGCATTTCCTTATACACTTTTTGGCTGTTTGTATGTCTTCCTTAGAGAGATTTTTGTTCAGTTTATTTTTTCATCTTTTAATTAGCTCGATCATTTTTTTTTTTTTTTTCTGGTAAGCCACTTGAGTTCCCTGTGTATTCTGGTTATCAGTCCCTTATCTGAGGTATAATTTAGAAACTCCTGTTCTGAGGGTTGTTGATTCACACTAATTATTGTTTCCTTTGCTGTGCAGAAACTTCTTAATCTGATATAGTCACACTTGTCTATTTTAGGGATTATTGCTTGTGCTTTGAGAGTCTTATTTAAAAAGTCTTTGCCTACTCCAATGTCTCCCAGAGTTTCCCTGCTGTTTTCCACCAGTAGTTTTATAGTTTGAGATCTTAGGTTCTTTGATCCATTTTGAGTTGATTTTTGTTACTGATGAAAAATGGGGATTCAGTTTCATCTTTCTGCAGGTGGATACCCCGTTTTTCCAGCACATTTCCTTAAAAATTTTCCTTTTCCCACTGTATTGACTAGTATCCTTTGTCAAAAATCAGTTGGCTTTAGGTTTTGTGGTTTATTTCTGGGATCTCTTTTATTTCATTGTTCCACCTGCCTTTTTTAGTGCCAATACCATGCTGTTTTGATTTTCACAGCTTTATAGTATATTTTGGGGTCAGGACGTGAGATGCCGCACACTCCACTCTTCTTGTGAAAGATTGCTTTGGCAATATGAAGTCTTTTATGATTCCAGACAAATTCTATAATTATCTTTTCTAGATCTTTGAAGAATGACTCTGGTATTTTGATTGGGATTGTGTTAAACACATAGATTAATTTGGTATAATTGCCATTTTGATTATGTTAATTGTTCCAATCAAGGAACATGGGATTGTGTCACTTTCAATATCCTTTTTAAGATTTTCATAGTTTTCTTTGTAAAGCTCTTTGATTCCTTAGTTAGGTTTATCCCTAGGTATCTCATACATTTTGTAGCTATGGTAGAAGGGATTCCTCTCTTCAGATCTACCTCGTTCAACTTGTTGTTTGTATATAGAAATGCTATAGATTTTTGGATGTTGATTTTGTATCCTGCCACTTTTCTGTATTCATTTATTACTTCAAGAAGTTTTTTCATGGAAACCTTAGGATCTTCTAAGTTACCATCATGTCATCTGCAAATAGAGATATTTTCAACCTTTCTTTGCCTATTTGAATGCCTTTTATATTATTCTCTTTTCTGATTGCATTGGTTAAGACTTCCAGCACTATATTGAAAAGGTGTGGAGAAAGTAGGAAACCTTGTCTAGGTTTTAAAAGCTTTAACCTTTTTCCCATTCAGTATAATGTTAGCTTTAGGCTTTTCACAGATGGCTTTTATTGTGTTGAGATGTGACCCTTCTATACCAATCTTGCCAGGAGACTTAATCATGAAGAGTGTTGTATTTCATTGAATGCTTTCTCTGCATCAATTGAAATTATCATGTTTTTAATCTTTCTTTCTGTTAATATGATGTATTATATTTATGGTCTTGCATATGTTGAACCACCCTTGCATCCCTGGAATAAAGTCTACCTGGTTGTGATGAATAATCTCTTTTACATGTTTTTGGATATGATTTACAACTATCTTATTGAGAATTTTTGCATCTACATCAGAGATATTGGTCTGCAGTTTTCCTTTTTTGTCATGTCTTTATCTGTTTTGGAAATGAAGATGATAGAGGCTAATAAAATGAATTTGGGAGATTTCCTTCCTTTTGGATCTTTAGAAATATTTGGAGTAAAATGAGGGTTAACTCTTTCCTTTTGAAGAATTCAGAAGTGAAGTCATATGGACCTGGGCTTTTCTTTGCCGGGAGGTTATTTATTACTAATTTAATCTCCTGGCTTGTTATGGGTGTATTCAGGTTTTCTATGTTCACCTGATTCCTACTTGGTAGATTATATCCATCCAAGAATTTGTCCATCTCTTCCATGTTCTCTTGTTTGTTCACATATAGTCGCTCATGGTATCCTCTAATGATGTTTTGTATTTCTATTGTGTCTGTTGTTTTGTTACCTATTTCATCACATATTTTATTTTTCTGGTTTCCTTCTTTCTTTTTCTTTATCAGTCTAGCCAATGGTGTGTCAATCTTGCTAATTTTTTTCAAAGAACCAGCTTTTGCTTTAATTTATTTTCTGTATGGTTTGTTTATTTTCTATTTCATTTATTTCTGCTTTAACCTTTATTATTTCTCTTTGCCTGGCATTTTTGTTGTTGTTTTTCCAATTCTCTGAGGTACCTCTATTTGCCACCTTTCCATCTTTTTCTTATGCACACTAATTGCTATGAATTTCCCTCATATGACAGCTTTTTCTGTGTCCCATAGATTATGGAAACTTGTGTACTCATTATCATTTGTTTCCATAAATTTTTTGATTCCAGACTTTATTTCTTCAGTAGTGGAGAAGTCATTCAGAAGTAGGTTGTTCAGTTTCCATGTGTTTGTGTATTTTCAAGGGTGTTTCTTGAAATAATCTTGAGTTTAATTCCATCATGGTCAGAGAAGATGTTGGATATAATTTCTATGCCTTTGAATCTGTAAAGGCTTGATTTGTGTCCTAACATGTGGTCAATGTTTGAAAAGGTTCCATGCCAGGGGGGGAGAAAAATGTATATTTTTTGGACTTAGGGTGGAAAGTTCTATAGATATCTGTTGAGCCCATTTGATTTATAGTATCATTTAGGTCCTGTATCTCTCTATTTTTTGTCTTGAAGATCTGTCTAAAGGAGATAATGGGGTGTTGAGATCCCCAACAACTATAGTGTTACAATTTATCTCTCTTTTTAGCTCCAGCGATCTTCCTTTCATGTATTTAGGTGTTCCTGAGTTGGGTGCATAAATACTTATAAGCGTTATGTCTTCTCTATAAATTAGCCCATTTACTATTATATAATGCCCTTCTTTGTTTCTTCTTACAGTCTTTTGTCTTAAAGCCTGTTTTGTCTGAAATTAGTATTGCAACTACAGTCCTTTTTTGATTTCTCTTTGCATGGATTATCTGTTTCCAGACCTTCACTTTTAGTCTATGTATGTCTTTACCCATAAGATGTGTTTCTTGTAGGCAACAGATAGAGGGCTTCTGTTTTTTATTTTTTAATCTGTTAAGTCAATCTGTGTCTCTTAATTGGAGTTTTTAATCCATTAATGTTCAACATTAAATCACTATTTTCAGGCATGTCCTTATCATTAAGTGAGCCATTTTCTTGATTGTTTTTTGTTCTCTTATTTCTGTCTGTTTTTAGTTTTCCTGGTATAGCATTCTTTTCAGAACCTCTTGAAGAGCTGGTCTGGAGTCAGTGAATTATTTCATGTTTGTTTATCTGAGAATGTTTCTTATCTTTTTTTCCCATATGAAGGATAATCTTGCCATTATAATATTCTTGGTTGAAATTGTTTTTAATTTAACACTTTGACTATATTTCCTCATTCTTTCCTTGCCTCCATTGTTTCTGATGAGAGGTCTGAAGTTAGCCTGATGGGATAATCTCTGTAAGTAAATTGATGTTTCCTTCTTGCCAATTTTAGTATCTTGTCTTTGTCTGAGGTTTTGGGCAATCTGATTCTGATGTGCCTTGGAGAACATCTTCTTGGGTTGATTCTATTTGGAGTCCTATGTATTTGTTGGGTCTGGATATTTTTTTTTTTTTTTTTTTTTTGGAGAGGTTTTCCGCTATAGGGCGCGTGCGCTCGCCAGACAGACAGAGAGAGACATAGAGACAGAAAGCGAGAAATCACCCCCCAGGGGGGATGGTCATGCCGCAATCCCTTCTCCTCCATTCTCCTCTCGGGATCTTGGGCATGCACGCACACGCGCCCGGCGTGAGTTGTAAGCCACCGGGTCTGAGACGCGAACCGCGGTCGACTACGTGGGAGTCCAGCGACATAGCCATTACGCTAACTGCTGGTTCCCTTGGGTCTGGATATTTGAATGCCTCTTTAAATTTGGGAAGTTTTCTTCCAGAATTTCATGGAATAAGATCAATGTCATTATTTTCTTCCTCTTTGGGGATACCGATTATCCAGATGTTCGGGCACTTGATGGTATCTAGTATTTCTCATATTTTTTTTCAGTCTTTTTGATATTTTCTCCTAGGTCAGAGATTTTTGTCTTCTACATTGAAGATTCAATCTTCTGTGTGATCTAATTTACTTTAAATTCCTGTATCAGATTCTTCATCTCTAAAAATTCTGTTTGATTCTTTTTTATGGTGTTTATTTCTTCTTTCAAATCATGAAAGGACTTCTTCACTTCCTAGCTTGTTGTCTCTTTTCTCTCGAGTCTCATTTAGTTTGGTTACTAAAGATATTCTGAATTGTTTATCTGACATCTCCATGAGTTCCATTGTGTTGTCTGTGGGTGATGAGGAATTGATGTTATCTCTTGGGGAGAGACATTTTGTTGGTTGCTCATATTTCTTGTTCTTTGCTGTGGTTTCTAGTCATCTGCTAATCCATATGTTGCTCCCTACGTTATTCAAGTTATCTCCGAGTGTTCAAAGGTGCAGGAGTAGGCAATTGTTGATCTATCTTCTGCTCTGCCTCTCTGTTGCTCACCAGCACCTTGCACTGTTGTTTCTGGCCCTGGTGACCTGAAACCCTCCTTGTTTCTAAAGAACAAGTATTCCTGAAACTGAGTCAATTACCTTCAACTCAGTAACAAAGAAAATCCAGGTCTAAACAAAACACCAAAGTCCTGAGAGTTCAAAGGTGAATGAAGGAGGGGATGAGCCATGGGTCCCAGCCTTTAGACCCTCCAGCCACAGGCAGTCTGCCTTCTAGCAAGGCCCTTCCCTGGAATGAGCACAGAAATCATATTTTTGATACTTTCTTCCTCCACCCCTTCTCTAGCTTGTCTCAATCATTATTTACCAAAAGCTGTGACTACAAATTAACCCAACTAGCACACGTCAGAGAAGCATTTCAAAAGTGTGGTAGCCATCATGTGAGCACTGTGAGAATATGTCTTCTGTGACAGGGCAACGATGTACTGTAAACTCTAGTAGTTTTCCTAATTAAAAATTTTTGAAACTTATTAAAATCTCCAAGTGGATCACTGTAATATATTTTTCTGGGGGGGGAATAATATATGCAAATTATTTTAGCAGATAAAATATAGAACATAGCTTACGCCCTTTCTGAAGTCATAGCAGCACTGACTCCTAAGATGGTAAGTATGAATTGCATTTATAAATGTCATACACAGAAGCTTCCAAAAACACAAAAGCAATTGCTTACAACTTTAAAACTTAAAATTTCTGGCCAATACACATCTTTCCTATGATATGAATTTAAAAGGGATTTAAAAAGATACTGTTGGAAGAAGATAATTCTCCATGGATCTGCTGTTATTTTTGCACATCCCTTAAGCAAAGAATATTGACAGTTTTGTTTAAGAATGTTCTCACAACCAGACAAGTATGGAAAGATGAAAGTAGTGTCTTCCTCCAGAGAGATTTAAAGATATCTCTTATCAGAGGTATTCAGAGTAATAAAGCTAGAGACATTCCCCTCTTCTCCTTAAAGAAGTCCTGTCAGTAAAGAAAATGTCTATATCTCTCTTGCCCCTGTGGAATTCACAGGGCAAGAGAAGCCAATGTGAACTGGACACTCATGGTGCCTAAATGTCATTTAGGTTCTTTGTTTCCCAATGGCCTAGTCTATGGAAGTGTGACTAGTCCATCTATGATGGTGAGGATAGTTCACCTATGGAGGTGTTGATAGCCCACTTATTGAGGTGTGGATAGCCCACCTATGGAGGTGTGGATAGACCACCTATGGAGGTGAGGATAGCCCACCTATGAGGTGTGGATTACCAACCTATGGAGGTGTGGATAATCCATCTATGAAGGTGTGGTTAGCCCACCTGTGAAGGCAAGGATAGCCCACCTATGGAGGCATGGCTAGCCCACCTATGGAGGCTTGGATAACCCATCTATGGAGGTGTGGATAGACCACATATGGAGGTGTGTTTAGCCCACCTATGGAGGTGTGGATAGCCCATCCATGGAGGTGAGGATAGCCCACCTATGAGATGTGGATAGCCCACCTATGGAGGTGTGGATAACTCATCTATGGAGGTGTGGATTACCAACCTATGGAGGTGTGGATAACCCATCTATGAAAGTGTGGTTAGCCCACCTGTGGAGGTGAGGATAGTCCACCTATGGAGGCTTGGATAACCCATCTATGAAGTTGTGGGTAGTCCACCTATGGCGGTGTGGGTAACCTATCTATGGAGGTGAGGATAGCCCACCTTTGGAGGTACAGATAACCCATCTATGAAGGTGTGATTAGCCCCCCTATGAAAGTGAGGATAGCCCACCTATTGAGGTGTGGATAACCAACCTATGGGGGTGTGGATAACCCATCTATGAAGGTGAGGATAGCCCACCTATGGAGGCATGGCTAGCCCACCTATGGAGGCTTGGATAACCCATCTATGGAGGTATGGATAGCCCACCTATGGAGGTGAGGGTAGCTCACCTATGAAGGTGTGAATAGCCCACCTGTGGAGGTGAGGATAATCAGTTTATAGAGGTATGGTTAGCCGATCTCACAACTACCTGCTTCTTAGGGACTGTTAGACTCAGGGTATAAGCTGATATTGAACAGAAGCTTTTTAAGCTTTCATATTTAGCTGTGGATTAACAATTTTAGGTGTTTATAAAATCAGAGAATATTTGTTTATTTTAAAACATACAAAAATAGTCATTCAATGCTCCTGTATAGTAAATCTCCTATTTCAAGTTTACACTCTATATTTTATTATTATTTATTTATTCATTCATTTTAAACAGATAAACAATAATTGTTTTGTTTTGGAGAGGTTTTACAGCGCATGCGCTCACCAGAAAGACATAGAGAGACAGAGAGACAGAAAGTGAGAAATCACTCCCAGGAGGGTGGCCACACCACAATCCCTTCTCCTCCATTCTTCTCTCAAGATCTTGGGCACACATGCGCATGAGCCTGGTGTGAGTTTAAGTCACCAGGTCCGGGACTTGAACCACAGTCGACTACATGGGAGTCTAGCGACATAGCCATTACGCCAACTGCTGGTTCCCAGATAAACAATAATTATATATATTTATGGGGGTACAGTGTGATGTTTTGATATGCGTATATATTATAGAAAGATTCAATCAAGCTAATTAATGTATCTTGCATCAGTTGAACTTTTTTGTGATAAATACCTTAAAAATCTATTTTAGCAATTTTGAAATATGTATTACCTTATTTACTATGGTTTAAAAATAAAAATTTTGGGACCAGCAGGTGGCGTGGTGGCTAAGGTGCTGGACACTCCCACATGGCCAACCACGGTTCAAGTCCGGACCTGGTGGCTTGCTTTCTCACTTTCTCTCTCTCTCTCTCTGCCTCTCTCTGGTCAAACTAAAATAAAATAAATGGATAAATAAAAAATTATTAAAAATAATAAGAAAAATTCTGTCATTTGTCACAACGTAGATGAAACTGAAGGACATAATACTAAGTGAAATAAGCCATACAGACAGCACTGCCTGGTCCCCTTTGTAGTGGGAGCTAGAAAATCCACTGTGCTTTGCTGAGTTCTGGCCCACGTCGGGGGAATGTTTGGCTGAATAAAGGAGTGACATGGGGTGGGAGGTTTGAAAGAGCTCTGAGGTGTTGGAGGACTATGGGCGTGGAGCACTGAAGCCTCTCTTAGACTTGATTGATACCCATTATGGCAGGGAACAGAGAGTCGACCTTTGCTCAGTTCTCTGTATCTGAAAGCTTTGCATCCAATTTTAATATACAGATCTCTGGCCCTCGGACACCTGCCATCCCTGGACTTGCACCTGCCAATTCCAAGTGTTAGCATTCCAGGTTCCTGCACATGCTATTGAAGCGGACATTGGGTAGGACAGTTCTATACAGCACTACTGATGCCTGTGTGCTGGATGGCCCATCAGAGTGAAAACAGCAGACCTGGGCGACAAGTTACTCTATTGCTAGAAAGCCAAGGCTTGCACACTGTGCATCTTTGGGAGTTTTGAGGTGTCTTCTTTCATGCTATTTTAATTAGGAATAAACTCTGATCTTCATAAAACCAAGGTTTTATTCATTTGGCTATAATCACAGGCGTAATAAATAACAAGAGAGTGAGGAGAAAGGAGTACTGTGTATGGTATCCTAAGTGCCTTGAGCAACGAGGCATCTGAAGACAATCGTGTGTAATACACCAGGCATCACAGAGCATCGCCTGAACGTGTGGCTTCTCAGAAAAGCCACATTAAGCAAACTGTCACCAGGTATCGTTTTCCTAAGAGCTAACAAGTTCGGCTGGCGTTTAAAGGTGCTACATGCTGTAATATGATAATGTAAGTTTTTTCCTTATACCTCTCTCTTCAGAGAAGTAGAGCTGTAGAATTTTAATGACTTCATTTCTGATATTCAGAGCTTAAATATAGGCTCCAATTTGCACAATTGTAGATTTATTCCTGGCTCCCTGGATACTGGACAGTTCATGAACATTTCACAATTATTGCAAGTTGATTTATCCACTTCATACCCTAGCCTTCACATTCACCTGTTCAATTAAGGTGAAGATGAGAGATTTTCTGCTGCTAACAATAAACAAAAAAAAAAAAAAAAAAAAAAAAAGAAGGAAAGAGAAAGAAGAAAGAGTAAAGATTGTCCATGGCATTTGATCATTAAAAGTGTTCTGAAACAGGTAATTAGACTGAAATTCTGCAGAAAGCTGTATTATTTAGAGGCTAGCAGGTGTGTTTTGGGGGGCTGGGCTCTCACATGGCTGACTATGCTTTGAGTCCTGGACATGGTGGTTTGAAAATTATGCCAGTCATATGTGCATGCACACCCAAAATCCTGAGAAGAGAATGGAGGAGAAGGGATTGTGATGTGGCCATGCCCTCTGGGATGTGTGTGAGGGGTCACTTCCTCACCTCTGCCTCTCTCCAGTGAGTGCATATACCCTATGGCAAAAACCTAGCAAACAAACAAACAAAAACTATATTATTTAAATACATTCTTTAAAATCAGCACAATTGGCGCTGCCTTACTGTAAATAGGTAATTGAGCTCTTCGGAATTTAAACCCAGAGACATAAGCTATTAGGTGACATTTGGAAATTGTATACTATTTCTGGAAATGATGGAATTTCAGAAAACATATGGGATTATTAAGTCATCAGACATTCCAGGCTGCCTGCGATTACTAATGCTTTCTTCTTGGCATCAACCACCTCGATTAAGAAGGTTGGTGGATGGTAGAATTGTCTAGGTGAAGAGGCGATGGGCTAGAAAAGTGAAGAGGAGAATAATCAGCTACTGCTTGGAGGAGAGCCCAGGTTTAGTTTAGAAGCAATGATTTAAAAGGCCTCTGAGGGCTGGCCCTGTCGCCCAGCAGTTGAGGGAATTGAATTCCACTTGGGCAACTGTGTTGGAGTCCCTGACCCAGGAGCTTGAAAAACGCAATGGGCGCCTGAGCACGGTGCCCCAAATCCTGACAAGATGTAGAAGTGGGGATATGGGACAGGATAGCGGCATGACTATCCAAGTAGGGGGTGCTCTCTCCTCTAGCCACCCCTCCCTCTGGAAATATAAATAAATAAACAAACAGGCTAAATAAGTAAATAAATGATCAAAGGGTCAAGTTTCCTCAGCTGTGGGCACCTGTGCTTCAATCTTCAAAGTTTAATTCCTGAATTAAGATTTAGCAATTTATTCCACAAACTGTTCTTAATATTCGTAGACTTGGTTGAATTGAAAGACTAATTATTTTTAAGCTAAGAGCTCAGAATAAGTGAGTAAGAATAAGTCCTCCTTCATAAAAAGAAAGACAAAAGGAAATGTTGAAGTCTATTTTGACATAAACCAACTTAATGTACTGAGTTAAAACTTACTAGGATTCATTTTCATAAAATGTAGTGTAGAGAAGAAATTCCTTTACATTGCTGGCATGAAATGTGGGACTTCGGACACATCTGGAAAGCCAAGGCACGTGTTCCACGCTCCAACACGGATCCCGCTGTTCACTCCATCCTGGAAGGAATGCTTAGAGAGGCAGCGTGTAACTCCGTAATTATTAACACTGTGTCATGGACAACAGTGAGGCTCAAGTTCCACATCTGCCAGGGATACGAAAGGGAGTTGTCGAAAGAATATGTGTGGGGAACATCTAGCTTTGGGTCAGGCACGGAAAAAGCAGCCTTACTAGAGCATGCCGAGCAACTGCGAGCTTACCAAGGGGAAGGGAGTTAGTTAAATAGCAAACCTCAAAGGGGTTTATTAAACATAGAGAACAGTTGTAAGCCAAATATGGGTGACTTGGTATCTGCTTTGTTATTCCTCAGAAATACTGCACTGAGTATGTGACCTCATGACTGGACTTCACTTTGATACTTGTCTATGCTTCATGGTACCCTCTACTTTTTTTTTTTTTCCTTTCATTTATTTATTTTTACATTTTTCCACAAACATTTACTTTACATAGCAAAAAATTTTAGCTCATACTCCATTATTCTTGACAGTTTACAAACAACTTTCAAAATTTCAAAATACTGAATTTTAAAGATAATGTTCAAAATATGTATTACAATTTTGTATAATTTTATAACTCTATAACAACAGAAGCAGTATGGTTTCAAATATATATATATATGTATATATATATGTGTGTGTATATATATATATGTGTGTGTATATATATATATATATATATATATATATATATATATTTAGAGATATATATATTTAGAGTGCAGACACTTGGTATATATTAAGTGGGGACATACAATGCCTCTCCTTCATAGCATGGCTTGCTTCACTCAGCTGGCTTTTGAAAGGAAGTGGATGAATATGGAAGACTTACTGCTGGTACCTTCTACTTTTAAAGGGCTTGCATTTTGAAAAACTGCTATGGCCTTTTATGACCTGTATATAACATAGAATAAAATAATAAAATACTTCATAGCTTTTTTTTTCTTTTTTGTAATTTATTTATTTGCATTCATTCACTGTACATCATTACAGCATACAAAATGAGATTTTCCATCCAGAGTACACTGTATATTGGCGCAATCAAGGATATTACCATACGTGTTATCACCAACAAGTAATTTTCCATTTTTTGTTTATTATATTTTGCTTTTTCCCCCCCTTGATTCCCTACCTCTCACCCTTTGCCATTTCCCACCCTCCTCCCACACTGTCTCTGGTATCTATGACTGCTTTTCATGCCTCTTTTTCTCGTTTGTTTTTGTTTTTACATTTTATTGATTCACTAAAGATCTTAATTCATTTAAATATTTTCAATAGCAAGTACAGCTGATACATACATATCCATGAACACATGTCAGACTTTAGGCATAAACCTCAGTGAGTAGAATGAACAAACTATAAAGTAGCACCTTGCTGGGGCTCTATAGCTCACTGCAGTCACTAATAAATAGCTATTTTTATGCATTTTTAAATTTCAAGAATAAGTTTTAGTTTTAGTAGATAAAAATTTTAAAAATGTTAATAGAAGTTTGCTTAAGACTTAAAGCCAGGAAAAAGGTTAGGATTCAGTTCAAACAGTAGGTAGATGAACCTATCAACAATTCAAGAGAAGACAAAAATCCTTAAATATGGAAAAAAAAGCATAGAAGAAAATCAGTAATGTCTTAGTCAAAAGTCATAAAATTCTATTTTACCAGTTCAATCTCATGTAATTAATCTCTCTTCTGTTGAATTTGTCTGTGTGATCTTTCCATTTAAATTCTGGAAGTTAACATTAACGTTACTGTTGATCTTTCCAGACTTGTTCCTACCATTAAGTTGGCCATTCTCTTGATTGCTTTTGTACTCTCATTTATGTGTACCTGATTTTAGTTTTCCTGGTATGGCACTCCCTTCAGAACTTCTTGGTGACAAGCTGGTCTAGTGTTGGTAAATTCTTTCAGGTTTTGTTTACCTGAGAATGTTTTTTCTTTTCTTCCCATATGAAGGATAATCTTGCTGGGTGTAGTATTCTTGGTTGAAATTGTTTTTCACTTGACACTTTTAATGTATTTTCCCATTCTTTCTTGCTTGTATTGTTTCCAATGAGAGGTCCGATGTTAGCCTGATGGGATATCCTTTGAAAGTAACTTGACATTTCTCTCTTGGAATGGCTGAGTTCTATTTTTTTATTTTATTTTTTTTTCTCTTTAAATTTATTTATTTTTTACATTAATTCACTATACAGCATTACAGCATACAAATGAATTTTCCATCCAAAATACACTGTGTATTGACTCAATCAAGCACATCAACATACATGTTTTCACCAAATAATTTTCCAATTCTTATGCCTTATATACTTTGGTTTTTGTTTTGCCATCCTTGATTCCTTATCCCTCACCCTCTGTCATGTCCCACCCTCCTCCCACATTGTCTCTGGTATCCATGGTTGCTTTCTATGCCTTCCCCCCTCCATTTAATTGATTTGCTAATGAACTTAATTAGTCTAACTATATCCAATAGCTAGCACAGCTGATATATACCTATACATGAACCCAAGTCTGACTTTAGGCATAAACTCCAGTGAGTAGAATGAACATATTATAAAGTAGTACCCAGCTGGGGCTATATAGCTTACTGCAGTCATCAAATATGAATATTTTAAAAAATTTCGATATGAACAGTTTTACCTTTTTTTTTCCTGCAACTTTTTTTTTTTTAAATTACTTAACATTCATTCCCTGAGCATCATCACAACGTACTGTAAATGTAAATGTGGTTTCCCATCTAGAATAAACTGCATAGTGGCTTAATCATGCATGTTATCATCAATAATATTCCATTTCTACTTTCATACACATGTATACGTATATATGTTTTTTACCCGATGTTTGACCCTTTGCCCTTTCCCACTCTTATTACACTATCTCTGCTATATATAGTTGTCTTCCATTCCTTTTTCCCCAACATTTTGTTGATCACACAATATCATAAGTAATCTAACTACTTTCAGCAGGTAATTTCGAGAAGAGTAGTTTTGAACAGGTAATGATATTTCCTTGAAACTTAAAGCCTAGAAACAGGTTAGTATTCTGTTCAAATAGTAGGTACATGCACCTATCAACAGCTCAAGACAGGACAAAAATCCTTTAAAACCGGAAAACAAAGCTTAGGAGAAAAGCACCAATAATTCAGTCAAGTCACAGAATGTTGTTTCATCGGTTCAGTCTCATGTACTTAATCTTTCTTCTGTTAAGGTTCGATCTTCCAGACTGAATTCTGGGATATGATATTCATCTCCAAACATTGTCCCTACAATTAAGTTGTCCATTTTCTTAGTTTTTGAACTCTTATTTCTGTGTGTCTGCATTTAATTTTACTGATATAGCACTCCCTTAAGAACTTCTTGGAGATCTGGTCTGGTGCTGGTAAATTCTTTCAGGTTTTGTTTATCTGGGAAAGTTCGTGTCTTTTCTTCCCAAATGAACGATAATCTTGCTGGGTACAGAATTCTCGGCTGAAATTGCTTTTCCCTTAATACTTTGAATATATTTTCCCTTTCTCCCCTCGCTCGCATTGTTTCCGATGAGAGGTCTGCCGCTAGTCTGATGGGATACCCTTTGTAGGTAACTTGCCTTTTTTCTCTAGCCAGTCTTAGTATCTTGTCTTTGTCTGTGGTTTTGGACAATCTGGCTATGATGTGTCTTGGAGAAGATCTTCTTGGGCTGATTCTATTTGGGGTCCTCTGTATTTCTTGGGACTGAATCTTTGAGTGCCTCTCTAGGTTTGGAAAGTTTTCTTGCAGGATTTCATGGAATAGATCATCAATGCCCTTATGAGTCTCTTCACCCTCTGGGATGCCTATTATCCGGATGTTTGGACGTTTAATTGTATCTAGTACTTCTCGCATATTATTCTCAAGTTTTTGGGCCATTTTCTCAGTCTTCATGGTGGATTTTTCCAGGCCAGCCATTTTCTCTTCTACATTAGAGATTCTATTTTCTGTATGATCTAGTCTGCTTTTAATACTTTCAAGGGAGATTTTGACTTCTTGTATAATAGCCTTCATCTCTAACAGTTCCATCTGATTCTTTTGTAAAATGTGAAATTCCTCTTTTAGATCTTGCATGAATTTCCTCACCTCCTGGAACTCTTTCAACTCCTTTCTCCTTTCTCTTCAGCAGTTCCTTGTCTCTCTTCTCTTCCATCTCTGTTAGCTTGGCCATTATGAATGTTCTGAATTCTTTATCAGACATTTCCATGATTTTCATTGAACTGTGTGTGGATGAAGAGGAGCTATCCGTTTCCCTTGTGGGAGAAGTATTTTCCTGCTCCCCCATATTTCTTGTGGTCCTGCAGCGAGTTCTAGTCATCTGGTGGATGGTCAGTTTCTTCCTGAACTCGGAGGTTCAATCTGAGGGTAGAGGAGTGTGCAGAAAAGGAAGCAGAGAGAGGGAAACAATACCAACAACAGCAAAAAAACAGACAAGAAGCAGAGAAAAAGAAGAGAAAAACTTTTAAATAAATCTAAAGAAAAATTAATATTCAAAAAATTTCAATAAAACTCAAAAATTAGAAAACTGTGCAGTGCGCTTGCGTGCCGAGCAATATGGCTAGATCGCAGGTGCCATGGAGCTGACTGTCTCTTGAAGAAGGGCTGTTCTGGGAGGAGGAGAGGGGATTATTAACAAGATAAAGGACTAGCTAGGAGGGGCCAAAGGGCCCTGTAAAACGCCCCCCCTTAAAAAATTCTAAATAGCAAAAATGAAAAAAAATGACAGAGAGAGAGAGAGAGAGAGAGAGAGACAGAGGACAGAGACAGAGGTAGAGAGAGACAAGGACTGATATAGAGAGAGGAGACTTGAAAGGGGTCTTCCTACCACGCTGGTTTTGTATGCTGGAGGCCCAGTTAGCAGTGGAACATCTTCCTTTCTCCCACAATGGCTAGATCGCAGGAGCCATGGCGCTGACTCATTCATAGCTTTTTCTAAAAAAAAAGTTGTGGAAACAATCATTTTCATTAGCTTATATCAGAAAAAAAATATTTGAGGCAAAGGTAAAGTTCTATAATCACCAAATACATTTACAAAAGAAGTTTTTTAGTGATTCCTAAAATAAAATCAAGTTAGCAAATAACAAATGTTTTAAAATATGCAGTTTACAAAAAAAACATACTATCATTCTTATTAGACATTTTTACACATAGACATTTCTCCAATGGAAAGAGTAGGGTAAGACATAAAAAAATTGTGATTGCCGATTAAAAGAGGAATAGAGAGAGGGCAGGGGAGGAAGAGGGCATGAGAGAAGCGGAGCGAGGAGGCACTGTGTGTGGGAGTTCTGGGTGAAGTGCCCGTTGTCTCTCGTTGAAGGAGCTGGACTTCTTGGCGAACACTCCCTGGTTGCAGCCAGTTTTATCCATGCTATCACTTTTCCTCCTCTCATGATTATTGGCCAGACTTCTACAGCTTCCATTCGACCATTTGTTCCATAATTACTTCATTTACTCACTGGGCAATATTCTAATTAAAATACAGATGCCTGGGGCCAGCAGATGGTGTAGCAATTACATCACTGGACTTTCACGTAGCTGACCACTGTTCGAGTCCTGGACCTGGCAACTTGAAACTCACATTGGGAGTATGTGTGTGCGTGCCTAAGACCACAGGAGAAGAATGGAGGAGAAGGGATTGAGGTGTGGCCATCCCCCCCCCCCCCCTAGGAGGGTGTTTTCTCACTGTCTTTGTCTCTCTTTCCCAGGGAAGCACACTTGCCCTAAGCCAAAAACCTCTCAAAAAAAAAAAATGCAGATGCCTTATGTAATATAAATTTTCCTTGCATGTGGAAATTTAAAAAGAAAATTTTTAATTTTATTTTTCAGGATTTTGCCATAGGACTTGTACACTTAACAGAAAGTGACAGAGACAGAGAGGGAAAAAGTGAGAAGTTGCCCCTTGGGGGGGGGGGGTGGCTATGCCACAGTCATGCACACATGCCTGGCATGATTTTCAAGCAGCCAGATCTGGGAATTGAACTGTGATTGGCCATATAGGAGCCCAGTGCCTTAACTAGCATGTCACTTGCCACCCCAAAGTTTCTTAATGCCTAAAGAAAGGCTCCAACTTGATAGTCCATCAATATCACAGACTTAGCCTACGTCTATGACCAGATGCAATATAATTCCCATTAAACATATTCTTCTTTGGATTCTGGACACTGAGACTTAAACATTTAGACCCATCCAGTTGGCACCATGATAGAAAGCTGAACTGTGTTGCTGAAACCCAAATGTCTGGTTGGGATTTGGATTCCCAGGTTGAATTGAAACCATGCCAAGTGCATGCATGTGTGCCTAGGACCCCACAGAGCCAGAGGGCCAGAGAGCATGTGCGACCAGATCCTGTAGAAGGGGCTTCTCTCCTTTTCTTTCTCTCTCATGCATGCACACATGTTCCATCGAGTAAAATTGTTTAAAAACAGTTGTCTTCCAATTGTACATTTGCATTCAATTAGCCCTGAGTTCAGCTGGTTCATCTTTTACAAGTCATCCTTGATCAGGTATTTTATTTTCAGCTATTGCCTTGGTGCAAAGTCTAAAGACCAAAGTTGGTCTTTTGTGATGATAGTATAAGTGATCAACACACGTCTTGAAATCTCTAAGATCACATTGACTCATCACATCACCAAGCACCCAGAACCCACTAAGCTTTCCAACCATCTCTCCCTTTTGCCTTCCCCTGAATTACTCCAATAGGAGAACAGAACATCACCAACCACCCAGAACCCACTAAGTCTTTCAAGCATCTCTTCTTTCCTCTTTCCCCTAAATTACCAATTTCTTTACTTTTAAGACCCTACGTAAAGTTTCTTATTTATGAACTTTATGTAACTAAGATTGTGTATAATGTATCCTTTGTCTCTGGGATATTTTACTCAGTGTCCTGGTTATAAGAGATCTATGTACTTTGTGGAATAGAGTATGGTTCCCATATTTTCAGGGCTGCACATTTTCCCAATGAGTAAATCAATTTATTTATCCATTCTCATTTTATGAACATTTGGGTAGTTTCCAATTCTTGCCATCACAAATAATTTTTTTCATTTATGTCTTTCTATGGACAAATAACTTCATTTCTACACACCCAGGAGTAGAAAGGATGGATTACTGGGTGTTGCATGTGTTCATCTTTGATAAATACTGTCAAGTAGTTTACCAAAGTGGTTGTACCAGTTTATTCTGCACCTTTCCTAACAGTTGGTATTATCTGTGTTCTTATTTTAGTTCTTGTGTTGGCTATATCTTTGTAAAACTGAATTGCATTTTCCTAATGAGCAAAGAGATTGAACAGCTTTTCATGTATTTATTGCCCATGTGGAACCATTTTTCTTAGAGCATCTGTTTAAGTCTCTTCCACAATTTTTCTATTTGGTTGTCTCTTTTTTAGAACGGAAATTGATCTGTAGGGGTTTGTATCAGTCATAGTTCTATTACAGATAGAGAACCAGGAGAATGGAAATATATGAAAGAAAGTGGGAGAGAGAGATTTGCTATAGGACCTTGGCATCTGTAATTGTGGGAGCCGACGAGGCCAGCCTGAAGTTCACAGGCCTTCAACAGGACAGCTAGCTCCAGAGAGCAAGCTGGACCTGTCAAAGCTGCTGTCCGCAGGTGGGATTTCTTCTGGGAAATACCAGTTCGGCTCATAAAACCTTTCAATAAACTAAATACGCCACATTATCTAGAATAATCTTCTTTACTTAAAATCAACTGATAATAAATTTTACACTTTAAGCCACTACAAAATGCCATCACAGATATATTTACGCTCGTGTTTAAACCTGAACTCTGTAATCCAGCGAGTAGGCACACCAACTTTGCCCTTACGGGTTCCTCACACATTCTGGGTATGACTGTCCCCGCACCCTCTCCCCTAAGCTGAGAGTGGCTCCCTCAGTCCTCTGCTGTGAAAGCCAAACACTGAGTTTGAATCTTTAATTATACCTTTCAATTCTAGAGCACATTTAATTCTTTTTTATTTTTTCCAGATTTCCCCTAAAATTTCTCAATTCTTTAAAGCAAGTCCTTCATTCTACATATTGTAAGATTTATGTCCTGTATCCCATTATCTGTATCACATGGGTTCTGTCTCTACTAATGCTTTGTCTCAGCTGAGGTCCCATCTCATCTCTTCGTGTGTTTTCTCGTACCTAAATATGGAAAACATCGCAGACACTATTTGAAGTCCTGGATGGTACCGATTCCCTTAAGAGAATTTTCTCTTGCTTCTGTCAGGCAGCCCAGGCTAAGGGCATTAGAAACCTCAAATCCCCATTCCCCTTTCAGGATAATTGCTATTTGAAGCTGGGTTCCAGTTCCCTGCAAAGCTGATGTGTTTGTTCACCCTTGTTCTTTTTTTTTTTTTTTTTTTTTTTTTTTTTCTTTTTTTGGAGAGGTTTTTGCTATAGGGCGCATGCGCTCGCCAGACAGACAGAGAGAGACAGAGAGATAGAAAGCAGGAAATCACCCCCCAGGGGGGATGGCCACGCCGCAATCCCTTCTCCTCCATTCTCCTCTCGGGATCTTGGGCACGCACACACACGCGCCCGGCGTGAGTTTAAGCCGCCGGGTCCGGGACTCGAACCACGGTCGACTACGTGGGAGTCCAGTGACATAGCCATTACGCTAACTGCTGGTCCCTCACCCTTGTTCTTTGAGGAGGAGTCCAGGATTCCAGCCCAAGACCTAGGGGTCATAAGGCTCTTTCTCTTTGTCCCCCTTGTCTGTCAAAGCTCTGCTCAAGGTTTGTTATCTCACAGGCTGCTTCCAGAATCAGTCATGGCTTTGGGAGGAAAATACGACAAATTATGGTTCATGCCTCATCGTTTATCTCTGGCGACCCTCTAATTTGGTCTAACGGAAGCTCATCCTCCCCTCCCCCGTGACAGAAATGGGACTCCTCGCCCCTCTGTGTGACAGTAACTTTGACCTTACCTGTTACTGTTATCAACTTGACCCATTTTGCACTCAACCGACAGACGGAGTTTCCACGATGCAAATCCCATCACACAGCTGTCTAGTTTAAGAGGTAGTCATTTTTCCAGGAACCCGTTCAGAAAGGAGGGAGGCATGCAGGAGTTGTAGCCCTGCCCCGGGGAGACAGTATCTTTGGGTAACCCAGGCCAGGATAAAACTGCTCTGGTTTGGAGCTGTCGGAAGACAGACAAAGTTGATCTGTTCGGTCACTTCAAAAGTGCAAGCGCAAAGCTGCATCACCTTGGTGTCACTGGTGTGTAGTAAATCTCAGTGCTTTCCGCATTCCTCCTCCTTGGTCACTGGCTGTCTGCGTCGCCTCCCCCGGTGGGATCTGACCTGATTGAGCTGCTGATGCTCGCTCAGTATGCTCATTCTCAGCTGCTCAGTGAGCTCCGACCTTGTGCTAGGACTTGGACAGCCGTCTCCATCATGAGTGTCCTGCCAACAACTTTATCCTGCCTTCCCAGACAATGCACTCTTCCTAAACTCCTCAGAAATAATGCCCTCTGTCACAGTCTACCCTGGGACCTGCCAAAAAAGAAAATAATAGGTCTCATCATATCTACGTTCCTGGCTCAGACCATAAAAAAATAAACAAAAACAAAAAAACCCAGACTTTTGACTTGAAAAAGTAGTAAAAATCTCTTAATCCCACTTGTCTTGTGTCACAAACTGAGCCTCAGGAAATACGGAAGGAGCCAAGGCAGAGCAGAATGCTTAGAAACGACAAACCTGCTGTCGTCAGAGACCTGTAGCACCTGGTGCTTGTACTTTCCAACTCGATCATTTCTAAGATTACAGTCAATTTCCCTTTACGTATAAGTAAATCTAGAGGAATGGATGTGGTGCCATGAAAAATATAAAGGCAGCCCAACCTCTAAGAACTCTGGTCAACCACCAGCACTTCCGGCATGGCCTGTGCCGGCCACTTAGCTGTGTCTGAGCACCCCACGTGGCCTCTAACCCGCCCCTTTGGTCCGTCTGGGTCTGGCTGTTGTTTTGGAGATGCTATGGCCTTTGTGTTTCCAGGCACATCTGAATTCATTTGCCCACTCTGCACAGGCTGTGGCATCGTGTGGCACAGACAGGGATGCACACTGAAAAGGGGAAGGAAGACGAAAGCACAAAGTGTGGCAGGACAGTGGCAGGACGGAGCATGAGTTCCATTCTCTGCTCCGTGTCATCCGAGAGGAGAGCACCATTTAGCCCGACTGTGTTCCAGCTTCCTCATGTGCAAAAAGGGGCTGGATGAAGCTCTATCTAGAGTTGTGGTGAAGGTCAAACGACCCTGGTTTTCAAATCCTGCAAACCTCTCGTGAGGCCTGTTTGTAGTTCCCAGTAGTCCACAATGCAATGGGCATTTGTCCTTCTTGTCTTCCCTTAAGTCATGCACAGAGGCTCCTGGCGATATGCAGCTCACCTCTCCCACTCAAGCCCATGGCTGTTGCTGTCTTTTCAGAGTTCTTGTATCAGAGCTCTTTAGAGACACAGGGCCATCAGGTTTCACATAGATAATATGAGCTTTATGGCAGGTCGTGTTATTTCGGAAGCTGAGAATTTCCTTCATTGGCAAGCTGGAGACCCAGCAAAGCTGGTGAGCAATGTAGTCTGAGCCTGGAGGTCTGAGAACTGCAGGGCTGCTGGTGGACATTCCAGAGTCCAGAGGCCTGACAGCCAGCGACTGATGCCCGAGGACAGGAAGGGTGGACGTTCCAGCTGAAGGAAAGAAAGAGCAATGTTGTCCGCTGTCTTTTTATTCTACTAGAGTCTCAGCTGATTGGATGATGCCTCCCACACTGGGGAGAACACGCCCTTTACTCTGTCTTCTGATTCAAATGCTATTATCTCTGCAAACACCCGCACAAACATATCCAGAAATGTTTCACCAGCTATCTGGGAAGCCCACAGCCCAGTCAGGTTGGCACTTGGAATTAGCCATCTCAACTCCGTTCAAGTGCCCCCTTCTCAGAACACATTTCCATGGCCCACCTGGTGAAGAGCCTGCCTCCAACTGCTCTATCCCACCGTTGAAACTACTAATGTGTAAAGTACGTATTTTAATTATATTTTGTATTTGTTTGTGTTCCTAATTATTAGTTCTATTTCACCAGACTCCATGATGTGTTTGAAGTCAGAGACAACTGTTCTGCTTTTACTGACGTTCCAATGTCTCATCAAGTGCCTGACGTTGAGTTGGATGGAACATACCCTGTGCTCATTCATGTCAGCTCGTAGTAAGTGGCCAGAGAAAGAAGGGGAGATAAAACCCAAAGGTCAAGGCCTAAATATATGTCTATAAGCTAGTAAGAATTACACAATGTTAGCTTGGGATTTACTGAGTTTAGATAAGGGAACATTTCTTAGAGGCCTTTAGTCTTAAGCTGGACCATCAGTCAGTGCATTGAATAATTGCTTTATGATAGTTGGCTCTAAAGATATTCCCAATGTATAACAATTTAATACAGAAAGTAATGTCAAATTTTCAACACATGTTATTTTCATAGTCTTACTCAACTTTTAGTTTTAATTGAGTTTCTTTTTTTCTCTGTTTATCTAATTTGTAGACTATTCCAGGCACAGAGAACTTTTCCCTCACTAGAGCACTAGGGTACTTTTTGCTTAATGTATTTCAGTGTGGTCTTTATGAGTGCCTTTTTCTTCCCTAGGAGACTGTGCGTTGAGGGACTAAAACCTAATTTACAGTAGCATAAAAGAGATAATAAATATTTGTAGAAAAAAAAAGAAGAAGGGAAAGAGGCAGGAAGGAGGGAAATAAAGAAAAAGAAAGAGAGCATAAAAGAGAGAGAGAAAAGTGAAAACAATAGATGAAGACACACTCGAATAAGGAGTAATGTTAATGTTTGAGGCTTATGCATAGCCAAGGTCTTTTGTCATTTGTTAGCAAGGTTGGCCTTGCCTCTGAGATCATAAATTTTTTGATAAATATAAATGTGATTGTGAGGTCATGTTTCATACCTCTCAACCCCCACTGTTGACTGTTTCACCCCAACCCTGAATGTTCTGGACTGAAGGTGTGCAAGCTCCTTATCTTCAATAGTTTAAAACCTGCTGGGTAATACTGTCTCATTGGTGCCTTATGTCTCTGACATTATGAGCTGTCATTAAGTAAATGTTTTTAAACTAACTAATGCCACATAGAAGGTGCTATTCTCCATGAGTTTGGAAGTCAGAGATATAGGGCACAAATGAGACATACAAGTGGCCAACAAATATATAAAGGCATGTTTAATATCTCATCATAAGGGAGATGCAAATCAAAAACACAATGAGATACCACTAACCCAAAACAGAAAGGCTAAGATTAAAAAAATAAATAATGATAAAGTGTTGACAAAGCTATGGTGAAAAGAGAACTCTCCTACACCGTTGGTGGGAATGTAAATTAGTATGGTCACTGTGGAGAACAATATGGAGATTCCTCAAAGACCTAGAAATAGAACTAGCATATGATCCAGCAATTCCACTCCTGAGTACCTGCCCAAAGGACAGGAGAATGCTCAGTCGGAAAAGTGCTTTCACATCTATGTTTATTGCAGTATTATTCACAATTGATAAGACATGGAACCAAAACAAATGTTCACGAACAGATGAGCGGATTGAAAAAGTGTGGAACATATACATTACAGAATGCTACTCAGCCACAAAAAATACAAGACCCTGGCATTTAATAGAAAGTGAACAAATATGGAAGATTTACTGGTAAGTGGATCAAGCCAGACTATGAAAGACAGGCATTGCATGTCCCCACTCAGTATGTACCGAATGTCCGCGCTCTACGGCAGAAACTGAGTGACTGGAAGGCACAAAAGCATGGAGAGCAATGGTGATACTGGAGACAGTGCAGGAGGAGGGTGGGGAGTGGGAGAGGGTGTGAGGGAGGGAATAAGGGGAAGAAGAAAAGAGAAAAACATTTAAGCAGCCCAAAATGGAAAAAAAAAGGTTGATTATAACGTATACGGTAATATGGTAATGTGTTTGACTGGACTAGTATGCAGTATATTCATGGCAGGAAATTTCATTTGGTTGTTGTAATGATACACAGTGATTGAATGAAAAAAAAAAAGGCAGAACAAGAGGGGAAAAAAATCCCATTTACTTTGTACCTACTGTGTATTACTCAGCTCGGTTCTCCATTCTAGGATAGAAGAGTAAATTTGTTTTTTTAAATTGCTTTGTTTCTATTCAAGAGAGAGAAGCAACAGACAAAAACATAATTTGCTCATCCACATCCACCCACGCTCCCTTCTGTAATTGTGAGCATTGGGACTTCTGTTTTCCTGCCCTTGGTTAGTGGTTACTAGATCTGCACTCTTGAAAAAATAAATTTTTTCTATGGGTTTACACTGGCACGTGGTGTAAATGTTAGCTGCATGAAATGCGCTGTTTTTGTTTTGGTAGATTTACTCAGAACTTCTTTAAGTATTACTAGGTGTCCCTTTTGTAAATATCCACAGAAGAAAGCCTACTCTTATCATAAAACCTGGAAAAGTGGTACTTTTTGTGACCACTTAGTCTATGTTCATGTACAGACTCTACGAGTGTCTTAATTGATTTTGCACATCACTTTGGGTTATTACCAAGCTTAGATTCAAATCTGTGCAACCCATTGTTAACTGTTGTAAAGTGCTGTTAGTCACTAACTGCCGCGTGCAGAGCCCCTGCCTCTGCCCGCCTTTCTCACGCTTTGCTGTCCTCGTTGGTACCTGTGTATTGCACATGTCTCCACACTCAGCATCAGGAATCTATCTCTTTTCCCAATGTAGTGAGGCATGAGTCAATTAAATATTGAATTCTGGTGAGAATATGAGAGAACCCTCCAAGCAGTGCTTTTTAAAAAATGAATGGAATTGATCCCCGTAATCTGATGCTTGCAATGAGAATTCTAGAGTGGTTCAATTTTGCCCTTTCTGGGTCTTTCTTCCTCGGCCACCTTACAGTTACAACCACGTGCAGCATCCTTTCAGATAGACCAGGGCATGGGCGAGTCAGAGCAACCACCGGTTAGATCGGGCTCTGTTTAACGATATGTCTGAGAAACTCTACCAGCAACTTTCACCACCTTGTGCCCAGCAGGTGGCCATCTGTGGAGACTAACCGTCTATCTGCCTATTTGTTTTATAACGGACACATTGCAACACCCCCCCACACACACTCAAAAGGAAAATAAAAGTGAAACAAACAAAAAATGATCTTCTGTTAAGGTAAAAATGGATATTGAGTAAAGGAACAGTAGTTTCTGACACAGTATAAATAAATAAACAATCCTGGCTTCTTTGGCGATATTGTAATGTTTTACAATAAAAAATTTAGCGTTTACATAGTACTTTAAACCTTTCCAAGTGATTTTATATCTGTTTTCATAGCTTTATATTAGTTTGCTGCACTTTTCTACTAAATCATTGGAAGTATTTGTCACTTCCCTTCACTATAAAAACTGGAATTTTCATTCAAATGATTAATGATGTGTTTCTCTTTATTTTTCCTTGTTATTTATATAATTTCTTTAACTCGATTTCCTTCTGATAGTTCTTCCCTGGCAAGATTGGTTATTAATTTGATGAAATTTGCTAAATCCTTTTACAAATTTTATAAATCCCTTTTGGAATTTATTATTCAAGATACAGAACAGGATGCACGCTGTGGAGCTCACTGAGTCTGTGAGTTAGACCTTCCGGTCTCAGCGACACAGGGCCTGGCCGCTGTTACCTTGGTTCCCATCACTTCGAGCAGCTGCCAACACGATAAAGATGGATTTGTCACCGAAAGTGGGACTAAATGAGAAACAATGAGTGCTTTCTTCTCCTTGATTTCTGTAGAATAAAAACCTTAAGGCAATATCTCACCACTAAAAATATTTGTTTTCCTTTCTCTTCTCTGTTCTTAGTCTCTTTTCTAATATGTTATCAGCATTTGACAACTTAAAGAAAAACCTGGGAACTTATTCTCAGACACGCTGCTTGTTTGCATCCGTGGGCCCCGGGCCACCTGCGAGTGCTATTTGATCGCCTCACCCCACACTTGGTCTTCCCATCAGTGCTTCTGGAGCTGCCCCGAGATCTCCCAACCCCACACCTCGTGCCACACTGCTTCAGAAAGAAGGGGACCACTTCTCGTATGCTGCTGAAACATCTCCTGAGTTTCAGTTCCCTGACAATTTAAAAATATCATGTACCTCTCTCAGTATTGCATTTTCTTCTCAAAGTCTTAAATACTATTAGACTTTGCAATTACACTGCATTTTTATGCTCTCTCTGTAGTTTTAAATTTTGCCAGAGGGTATGTGTGCTCATTGGAGACAGAGAGGCAGAGAGAGAGGAAGGGCCAGAAAGTGCCCACCATGGGGCATGGCCACATCACAGTCCCCTCTCCTCCATCTCTTCCTCCCTTGGGGGCTTGGCATGGACGAATGCCCAGCATGTTTCTCAAGCAGTCAGGTCTGGGACTGGAACCGCAAGGTTGGCCATGTGAGATCCATCATCTCTACCACCGTACCATAGGCTGGCCCCTGTGACCTATATGTTTTATTTGGAATAAATGGAAGTGTATAACTTTTATTTATTTATTTATTTATTTATTTATTTATTTATTTATTTATTTATTTTTTAAGTGAAAGTACCTTTATTTTAGGGGGCAGCAAAAATACAACTTTTAGTTCCTTCTCAATGCCAATTTATGTTCTTTTTATCCCTAAACTGTTGACTCACTGATAATTCCTGTCTAGGTAAGTTTTATATAGTCATTAAAACACTTGACAAATTACTACGTGTATTTCATATGTTGATTTTACTTTTAAAATTGCATTATCCAGGACCAGCAGATGGTGTAATGGTTATGACATTTGACTCCCTTGTCATCGACTGTGGTTTGAGTCCTGGACCTGGCAGCTTCAAACTCACACCAGGCACGTGTGCATGCTTTCCCAAGATCCCGAGAGGAGAATGGAGAAGGGATTGCGGTGTGGCCATCCCTCCTGAGGGATGATTTCTCACTTTCTGTCTCTGTCTCTCCTGTGAGCGCATGCGCCCTATAGCAAACATATCTCTCAAAAAAATGGGTTATCTGTATTAGGATACCATGTTTGTTTTGTTTTTGTTTTTGTTATTGTTTTATTTGCTGTTTTTTTTTTTTTTTTTTTTTAATCATCCGTTTTTTAATTTTCTTTTGTATTGCTTACATTGTTTCCATTGAAAGGTCTGGTGTTAGCCTGATGGGATGACTTTTGTAAGTCTCTTGATATTTCTATCTTGCAGCTTTAGTATCTTTTCTTTATCCGTAGTTTTGGGCAGTCTGGCTAAGATGCACCATGAAGAGGACCCCCCTGAGTTGATTCCATCTGGGGTCCTTTGTATTTCCCGGGTCTGGATGTTTGAACGCTTCTGTAGACTTGGAAAGCTCTCCTCCAGGATTTCATGGGCTAGATCTGCAATACCCTTACTAGTCGCTTCACCTTCCGGGATACCGATTATTCAGATGTTTGGACATTCAGTGGAATCTGGTATTTCTTGTATATTATTCTCATTTTTTTGTTGTTATTTTCTCTATCTTTTTGGTGTTTCTTTTCTAGGTCAGAGGTTTTGTCTTCTACATCCGAGATTCAATCTTCAGCGTGTTCTAATCGGCTTTTAATACTTTTGATAGTTTTTAATTTCCTGTATTACAGACTTCATCTCTAATAGTTCCATTTCATTCTCTCTATGGTGTCCATTTCTCCTTTCAAATCATAAAAGGATCTCCTCCTCTCTTGGAATTCGTTGTCTGCTTTCTCTTCCAACTCATAGAGTTTTGTCACTACGAATGTTCTGAATTCTTTCTCTGACATTTCAGTAACTTCTTCTGTTTTTGCAAGAAATGGAAGAGAGTTATTTTGTTCTTCTGATGGAGACATAGTTTTTGGTCTTTTCAAGCTTGAGGCTCCTCTGTGACCTCCAGCCACTGGGTGACGTATTCACCTCTGGATACCTTTTTGGAGAATGTTTCTGCCACTGGGAACTAGTTTGCCTCCCTTTTGCTGTGGATCGCTTCCATGCCAAAGTCTCTCCTCTGCTGTGTTTCGCAATGTGGCCCCCACAGGAGGAGTTTTCTGTTCAGGTTTCTGAAGAGCAGTTTCTTCCCTTTTACAGGTGGTTCCTTATCAGGCGAGGATCCCTGGAAGCCTCACGATGCGAGGATGTTTGAAAACTGATTCTACACCTGTCTAGTCCCTCTGGGTGGGTGGAGGATGAGGAGAAGGTGACAATATAAGAGAGAAGAAAAAAGAACGTGAAAGAGGAAAAAAGAAAAAGCTGTGGGCCATGCTTGCGCTGTGTGCAATTTTGGAAGGAAGCTACAGACAGAAGTGGGCTCCCCCTGATTGCTGAAAGTGGCCCCATGGGGAAAGGAGAAGCAAAGAATTAGCAAAAGAAAGAAGGGAAAAAAACAGTCTACCTTTCTGGTGGGGAGCAGTGGGGGGCCCTGAGGTTGGAAGCTGGGACCAGAGCTGGAGCTGGGGCCAATGGGCTGCCCTGCCTCAGTTTCTCCTACTAGTTAGGGAGCTACGGATGGAAGTGGGCTCTCCTTGAGAGCTGAGAGTGGTACTTCCTGTCTGGGAGGAGGGGGTGGATCTGAGGTTGGGAGCCTGGGCTAGAGTGGAGCCGGGTCCAATGGACGGCCCACCTCAGTGTCCCTGACCAGGCGTGGGGCTGCAGATGGAAGTGGGCTCTGCTTGAGAGCTGAGAGCTGCCCCATGGGGCAAGGAGAAACAAAGAATTAGCAAAAGAAAGAAAGAAAAAAAAAAAGAACAGCCTACCCTTCCTTCAGGGAGTAGTGGGGGCCCTGAGGTCGGGAGCTGGGGCTGGAGCCGGAGCTGGGGCCAATGGATGGTCTGGCCCCAGCTTCCCTGACTGGGCAGGGATCTGCAGACAGAAGTGGTTGACTTAATATTTCAATTCTGCTTCTACAGATCTCATCCCAAATTATATTTGTGTTTGAAAGTTATCAATTACCACACAGTGCATACACACAATACAACATACAGATCATGCTACTACATATTAACATTTAAAAATTTTTTGTGACCATAAGATTCTAAATAACAATATTTTGTTACTAAACCTGAATTTTCATTATAGTTATTATTAATACACACAATTGATCAAAATATAAATACTTTAGAACTTTTAAAGTATATGACAAAATATAAAACTTAATGGGAAAACCATCACAGATTGAGATGAACTACTTTCCATTAGTTTTGTACATCTATGGAGTATATTTATTTCATGTTAAAACTGGTCAGTGTTTGGGTCAGCAGATAGCGTAGTAGTTACGTTGCTGGACTCCCACATGGCCAACTACAGTTGGAATCCCAGACCCAGTGGCTTAGAACTCATGCCAGGTGCGTGTGCATGTGTAAGCGTGCCTAAGATCCTGGGAGGAGAATGGAGGAGAAGGGATTGCAGTGTGGCCATCCCTCCCAGGCGTGATTTCTCACTTGCCCTCTCATTGTCTCTGTCTCTTTCCATGCCCTAAGGCAAAAACCTCTTAAAAAAACCAATTGGTTGATGTTCACATAAATTCTATTCAGTCTTTGGTTTTTATAGATGTAAGATCTAAGATTCATCATTCTTATAAACAGAGATGGAGCTCTGATAAGCTTGTGAAAACATGTTGCGCTTTTCTCAGAAAGGTTTTTAATATAGAAGATGCTGTCACCATCCAGATTTAATGTTAATGATAAACCAGCAGGCAGTTACATCAGATTCTCTGATAATTTTATGAAAGCAAAGAAAAAAACTGACTTCGACTTAGTGAAAAGTTCTATCACCTGTCCCTGAAGTTCCTTACCTTTTCAAAACCTGGAAGGATTTGAAAGCCCAAAAGGACATTCCCCCAAGACTAGTCAAACAACTGTTATTATTATTATTAGGTAAAAATTCATATTTACTCCAAAATCCTGTGAGGAAATTGCAAACATTTGAGCATTGCCCTGGTGGAGTGTAGTAATGTTGCAAACATTTAAGCACTGCCCTGGTGTATTGTAGTGAGGGCTGCCATTGTATGTATGTATGTATGTATTTATTTTTTTTATCTCTTGTTCTTTTATACATTTAATCACGTTATTTAGCTTATGAAGTGAATAGTCCAACATGTGTGCATTTCTCCATAGTCCAGTTCCTGAATCTAAGTCCCAGGTGATCGCTTACTGTGTACTGACCCTGAGCTTGGCACGGAATGCTCTGGCCACAGGACATGGCACAGGTGACACGGGGAGAAGCATTTGCAGTGTGCTCACCAGGGGCACCACTCTCATTGCTCCCTGGGGGACCGGCTGCCCCGTCACAGACAAAGGAGGCATCTACAAGCCGACAGCACCAGGCAGGTAGCCAGGCTCTCAGAGCCCCGCCCACCAGCCAGCAGGACACAGGTAAGCACCCACAAATAAGCCTGTCCTGGTACAGTCAGCAGAGCCGCCCAGGGGCCAGCTGCATTGTGAGCAGCAGCAAATGCTGGCTGTAGTAAGCCATGGAAACTGGGTTTGGTTTGTCCCACAGCAATCACTAACTGATAAATGTTAGGCCAACAATATATTCTCAATACGTTTTCGCAGGTATCGTTTCCATGTAAAATTATTGTGTGGTGTTCCTATTAGTTACTTGATTTAGTTGACCTTCTCTTCCACATAACCTATTTAGTAAGTTCTATTTTCATTTTCATATCAATACATAAAATAAGTTTTAATTTCTGTGAACACAAATCTTATTCTCATTTTTTAGTTAAAGTAAATGTGTTAACGCACATTACTATATATAGCTTGTTAGATAAATTGCAAAATGGTCAATATTTAAATTTTCCAGATGTAAGAACATTGACTTATATTTTAAATAACTTCTAAATATAAGACTACATGTATATGCAGTTATTCTTCATTGGATTTTTAATTATGCAATGTAATATGCAGCTACAATTTAAAATTGTTAGTAAAGTGAGAAAAATTAGATAAGTGCTTACTGGTTTTTGGCAACTATGTATACATACATTTGAATGTGTGTATAGCATAATGACATTCAGGTTACAGAAACTGTTAAATGAGGTCAAATTTCCAAAATTTGTAAATTAGTTCACAGATTTTATGAGAAATCATGTTCAGCTTTTTCTTTTTTTCCTTTTTTTTGAGAGTTTTTCGCTATAGGGCGCGTGCGCTTGCCAGACAGACAGAGAGAGACATAGAGACAGAAAGCGAGAAATCACCCCCCAGGGGGGATGGTCATGCCGCAATCCCTTCTCCTCCATTCTCCTCTCGGGATCCTGGGCACGCACGCACACGCGCCCGGCGTGAGTTTTAAGCCACCGGGTCCGGGACACGAACCGTGGTCGACTACGTGGGAGTCCAGTGACATAGCCATTACGCTAACTGCTGGTTCCCCAGCTTTTTCTTATCTATGTAATATAAAAGAAAAATGGAAAGATCTGGAAAGCAGGGAGGGCAAATGTAGATACCAGAGACTGTGTAGGAGGGGTGGGTCGGTTAGGGCGGGAGGAATGAGCTCAGGAAACATTTAGCCAGCACAAGAATGTACAGTTCTTTATTGAAAATGATGTTTGTGGTAATATCTTTGACTTGATTGACATATACTGCGTGCATGTTTTGTTAAACCGTACTGTATGCTGTAAAGATGTACAATGATTAAATGCAAATAATTTAATAAATAAAGATAAAAGCTACTAAAAATTTAAGTGGCCCATTACCTAGCATGTGATTTTAATTTTATAAATAAGAGGAAGAAAATACTAAATATTTTATGAGATGAAGTAAGATGAGTTGACTATCATTGGAATAAGTGTTCCATGATATGATTGCTGAAATAAATTTTTTCATTTCATTTTATTTTATACATTCAATCACATTCTTATTTGGCTTACAAGATGGATATTTTAACAGGTGAACATTTCCCCCAGTACAGTTGATAAAACTACAAAACATCTTCAACAGATAATACCACATTTCTTTGTGCCATTAATGCTTTGCCTCCCTACTTTTCCTCTGAATGTCCTTCCTCAGACCCTCCTCCTTCATCTCACTGTATTTGGTATTTACATCTATATACTGTGTTTCTATATCCTTTAGTCAATTAGTTTCAGCCATTGAGTGCAGACGCTCGGCATATATTATGTGGGGACATACAGAAATGAATTTTAACTACTGCTTTTGAAGTATACTTATTCTAAAAGAAATCATAATTTTTTTAAGAGAGAGAGATTTTTGCTATAGGGTGTGTGCACTTACTGGAGAGACAGAGACAGAGAGACATAAAGTGGGAAATAATCCCCTCCAGGGAGATGGCCACACCGCAATCCCTTCTCCTCCATTCGCCTCTTGGGATTTTGGACATGCATGCACAAGTGCCCAGTGTAAGTTTAAGCCACTGGGTTCGGGACTCAAACCGCAATCGACTATGTGGGAGTCCAGTGACGTAACTATTACACCATCCACTGGTCTTGAGATCATAAAATTTTTGTTCATGGGATTTTTTTCTCAGCTTAATTTAAAAGAAAAGTACTGTTACCAGTATTCATTAGCTGTTTCAAGGTCATTTTCTTCCCTAGGGATGGCTATCGAGAATAATTGAAAACGTTTTGTATACATAAAAAATCTGTTTGAATATTGAATTTGTATAAAACTTCCAAGTAAGGGTCCGGAGGGTGGCATAGGGATCAAGATGGGGCCCACACGGGAGGTTTGGTTGTGTCCTCAGGCTCCCTGAGCCAGCCAGGCATGTGCGGCCGCCCAGTCTGGCTGAGGCGTGGAGGGATTGCGGCACGAGCACCGGGTCGGGAATGCGCACCGGGTCGGGAATGCGTCTGCTCCCTTCCGTCATCTCTCTTTGTTTCTCATGGAAGGAAATAAATACACTTAGATGAGAAGACAAAACAAATACTCTCAAATAAAGTACTCTGAAAACTTAGCTAGAAACCTGAATTTGTTTTCAGAAATACAATATTAAATATCCATTTTTTGTCTGAAATGACTACACATAATTCCTGACCAAGATCTTTAATGATCTCTTCAAATTCTTGATTGTCAGGTCAATGTGAAGATTTATTTATGAAGAGTGGTGAAAAAAATCATCATAATGTTGGCAACGAATCAAATTTTACAATAATTGATTTTTTTATTGCCAAATGTAATGCTGAATGTTCTTACTGACATTGCAAATGGACTCACACCTACTTAAACTTTTTCATATCAAGTATTTCAAGATTATTCGCAGATGTGCATGCCTTCTTAGAGCAGCCTCCCCGGGGTTGGAGGAGGCGCCACTTGAAGGGCGTGAGTCAGGGCCACTGCGGGGGTTAAGCCCACCCGGGCCCCTCCCTGGCCGTCCGCGGTCAGCAGAGTGGCCAGAGCCTGAGTGGAGACCTGCTCCTTTGGCGCCTGGGCAGTAACTGCACAGAAGGCCCGAAGCCCCGACATTGGGGAGCACAGAGCGCTCTGTGGTTGCCTGGATCCCACACCCACACCGGAGGGGCAGGAATCCGGGTGGACCGCGAGCTCCCGCCAGCAGGGACGGCCTGCGCAGCCTCGGATCCCGCTCTGCTGGAGCCAGCCTCGGAGCACCTGCACGTGGCTTCTGGTCGCCCACTGCGGAAGAGGCAGGGACAGATGAGTTCCTCGTGTCCTCTCTGTGCTGTCCATTTCACAGATCCGGGAGTGACTACCGGGTTACTCTTCCCGCCCATGGTGCTGATCACCAGTTCTGCGCTGGAAGGCATGGGGTGCGTGGCCTACCCCAGTAGGGTGAAATAAATGGCCTTCCTGCCTCTGCCCCAGTCACCCTTTGTGTTCTTGCGTCTGATTCCTCTCCTGCTCCATACTCCAGTCAAGCTGAAAACTCCCTGTATTATATGGTTTCTAATCACCAAAGTGTGTTCACACTCACCATTCTAGCTTCACCTTCCTCCCCACTTCTACCTGAAGAAAACTTCCCTTACTAGGTTTGGTTATCTAAGTGATGTATAGTGATCAAATGTACAAAAGAAATTAAAATAAAAAATAAAATAAAGTTTGGTTACACTGGGACTTTGGCCATCACACTGCCAATTTACAAAATATTTTCACAACTCACTGCATACTGTCTTATATGAATATTACAGGCTGGCTTAATACAGTTGATACTCCTGAAGAATCTAAGGGAGTTTTATTGACTTATGGGTCTCTTAGTCCTATTACAAAATGCCTACTAGTGGGGGATTACTGGGTATAGGTTACATCAAAAGGGCAAAACTGTATACTCAAAAACATTTTTTTTAGGTTCTATATGTCAATTTATGTCCCATTTTAAATTGTGTGAACCTACCGAGAAATAGACACGATGTGCTTATCGACTTGCCTGCATTTCACGCCTATTACCGGCACTAGGTTTCCTTTGGCAGCATCTATCAGGACTCAAGTTCTGATCCTGATCATATATCAAGTGCAAGAGGCGTCTTCATGCTTTCTTTTAATCATTCTCCATATTCTATGGGGTACCATTTATAGAAAAATCCATTCCTCTCAAATAGGAAAATCTCTGCTGGTAGCTTACATGGAATTACAACAGAAATGCTAGAGTTCAAACAGGAGTGGCTCAAGTCCTGCTCAACTCTATACTAGATGTCTAACCTTCACAGGTTAGATAGCGTCTGTGAATGCCAGACTTTTCACATAAGTCACTATCTTTAAAATGCTAATACATTTCCCTCTTTCTGATGTGAGATGTGATACTTCCTTTAAAGGTACGATCCACGCTATTCTTCACGGTGTTCAGCTGTTTTCATTCCTGTACCTTTTAACATATTACACAGAAGTGTGAGTTTTTTTCTCATTTTTTTTGTTACATGTAATCACTATACATCTTTACAGTGTACAAAATGGTTTTTCCCAGCATGCATTTAATGCATATTAGTTAAGTCAAATATATTACCATATACAATATCATCAACAGGTAATTTCCATTTTTGTGTCTGTTGAATTTTTTTTTCTGATCCCTTTCTCCCACTCTCTGTTACCCACTCCCTCCTATCCGTCTCTAGTATCTACTGTGGTCTCCCTGCTTACACCTGCCAATCTTTGACTGTCTGCCACAGAGCACAGCCATTTGGTATATGTTAAGCAGGGACATACAATGCCTGTCTTTCATAGTCTGGCTTGCTCTATTTAGCATTAAATCTTCCATATTTGTTCACTTTGTATTACTGCTAGGGTCTCATTTTTTTTTATGGCTGAGAAGTATTCTATAGTGTATGTGTACCACATTTTTCTTCTAACTCATTCATTTGTTTTAGGACATTTTGGTTAATTCCTCATCTTAGCAATTGTGAATAATGCTGCAGTAAACATGGTATGCAAGTGGTTTTCCTGTCCTCTGGGTAGATGCCTAAGAGTGGAATTACTGGGTTGTATGGTAATTCTATTTGTAGGTTTTCTTGAGAAACTTCCCTACTGTTCTTCATAGTGGTTATACTAATTTACCTTACTGCGTAAGAGACTTCCATTTTCACTGCAGCCTCATCAGGACTTATCAGTCTTTATTTTTCAAATTTAGTCATTCTGGTTAAGTGGTATCTCACTGTGGTTTTGGTTTGCATTTTCCTTATGATAAGAGATGTTGAGCATTTTTCATATGCTTTTTGGCCATTTGTATGTCTTCCTTGGAGCATTGCCTGTTCAGTTAATTTGCCCACCTTTTAATTGGATTCTTCTTTCTGCAAATAAGCTGCTTGATTTCCCTATGTCTTCTGGTTATCAGTCTATCTGAGGCATAGTTTGCAAATATTTTCTCCCATTCTGATGGTTGTCTATTCACTCGAAAAATTTCAACTTGCATATTTCTATTAAAATAAACCTTTCAACTCCTTAGAAACATAATTTCTGTAGTTGAGCTTTGTATTGGAGAAGGGAGTTGTGAAGAGTATGTGTGTGTGTGTGTGTGTGTGTGTGTGTTCAAGAAACAAAATAATTTCACCTCTAGACCTGTTATTTCTAGAGGTTATTAAAAATATTCTCTTTTCAGACCTGAAGAGGAATGGGCTTCAGTGCCCACATGGGTTCTAGCAATCCTTGCCAGTTTGTGCATACAGACAGAGGGAGTACCACTATATGTCTCCACTAGGAGGGAATGGGACAGATGTGTGCCCATATTCAGAGTCATCTCCCCTGCAGGGACTACAGAGCCAGCCAGGCCTGGGGGAGGCCCTGTGCTCTGTGGCAGAAACTAGACTCCCTGTGCGTGGGAGCTAGGGAGCATTGACTAGAATGTGGTGCACGTTTTGGTAAAGTGGGGTTTTTGTGCTTTACATGAGTGGGACCAGCAAGGAGCTGCCCCACCTCTGGACTGAGTGAAGCAATAGACTTGAAAGGGGAGAGGGGTGCTTATTCAGGCAGAGCACCACAGTAATTTCTGCTGTTCGGGAAAAGAATGCCAGGGTACGAAAGATGCTGGGATAAGGATAACTCAGAAGGACAAGTCAGAACTTGCAACCAAATTAGCTGATTGCAAAGAAAACGAACCAGCAACAAGACTTAAGACTAAAATTGTTAATAATTTCTGCAGATCTTTCTGCTTCAAACTCAACTGAATTATTGATGATTATTTTGTATTGCCAGGTAGTGTATGTGCTCACCAGAAGAAAGAGGCAGAAGGCAAGGTAAAAGAGGGAGTGCGCCCCAATGTGGTGTGGCATGCTGCACTCCTTCTTTCTCCATTCCTCCATCCTGCCAGGATCTGGGGCAGAAGTGCACATTGCCTGGCGACCTCAGCTGTGGTTGTCTATGTAGGATCTGGCTCCCTTAGCCACTGTGCTTCAGGGCCAGTCCAAAGTAATGACATTTTAACAATTGACAATGGTTTTTGGTTGTCTTAGATCAACTTTACATCAATCTGAGCTATGTCAAAAAATAGTATCATGGAAAATTGTTTTTAATAAGATTTCTTCTCTGATATATTCACTTATGCATGTATATATACACACACACAAAATTCTCGTTACATTTTTAATAACTGAAAAATAAGTCAACTACTATATATCTTTAGTTGAAAATTTTATTAAAAAGTGACTGAATTGCAGTTAGTATAGGGTGTTCATTGCATATTTCTTGAACATTGAGCATTAATTAAAGATATTCAAAAGTTTAGGTGTCAAATCCATAGCAGATGTGCACATTTCATGTACATTTTTTTAGTTGCCTCTTGTGGTTACAGTTCTCATACCCTTGTTTAAATAAGTGAGCCTCCTCCAGCCGCAGGTCCTCAGGTTTTCCTTACCAAGTGAGAGCAGTAAGACATGAGCAAGTAAGACATTTCAACTTTTTAATTTTGTGAAATGAAGTGTTTTGTTGTAAATTTCATTCAATTGAAGGAAAAATTTAGGTATCTTTGTTGGATGGCCTTAGTGGTCGTGCCAGGTACAATTGGTCCAAGAGGATTGCAAGAAAATGATGGTTCATAGACGGTGGTGTTGATCGTCTTGAAAAGGATGGTACTGGGGCATCTATTTGATGTCTACACATTTGAGTATCATACTTCCTCCCTAGACACGCTTCATAGCCTTTTGGTAACTCATACCTGAATGAATAAAAATTGTCTCGCATACATGTGTGTGCATGTGTATGTACACTCACGTATGTATGGCATTTTGTTTTTTAGACACTGTCTTTCTGAATCATGATCCTATTGCCTCAGCTTCCTGAGTAGCTAGGCCCACAGGCATGTGCTTGTGCACCTGGCTCTAAAAACACTATTAGTGTATATCTATTCAGAAAATCCCTTCTACCCACTGCAGAGTTCTTTCTTTATTAGCTGAAGAAGATTCAGAACTCTCATGTGAAGTCATGTGCAATGGCATCTCCCCACACTGATGGGAAGAAGGAGATTCTGGGGGGGGGGAGGACATCTGTTAGGACTGGATCAATAGTCCGCATGACGGAGAAGAACATTCTGACCAAGCCATGGCAGAGAAGATGTTAGAGCGATGGAGACACCAGAAGCAGAATCAACTGCTTTGGTACTGCGCAATTGCTGAAGAGGAGGGAGATGCGGAGGCTTTCCAGGTTGGGTGGCCCTTGTAGCGCTGTTAGCTGGTATCAAAGCTGCAGATGGGGGACCAGCAGTTGGCATAATGGCTATGTCGCTGAACTCCCATGTAGTTGACTGTGGTTCGAGTCCTGGACCCAGTGACTTAAACTCACACCGGGTGTGTGTGCGTGCGTGCCCAAAATCCCGAGAGAAGAATGGAGGAGAAGGGATTGCGGTGTGGCCATCCCCATGAGGGGTGATTTCTTGCTTTCTGTCTCTCTGTGTCTCTGTGTCTTTCTGGCAAGTGCACGCACCTTATAGCAAAAACCTCTCAATAAAACAAAAACAAAACACATAAAAACTTCAGATGGAACAGCAGTCTGGGGAAAGTGAGTATGAAGGGCATGATGTGCACAATGTGAGGAGACTCCAGAGACCTGGCCAGGAAATGGCCTCCGGGGCACCTAGAAATGTGGGTTTTAACTTGGAAAGCAGATAAGGGGGCCCTGCAGGTGGCATGGTTGTTAAAGGCACTGGACTCCCACATGGCTGACAGTGGTTTGTGTTCCAGACCTGGTGACTTACTCTCTGTGTCTCTCTCTGATCAAAATTGAAAATAATGATAATAAATAAATAATTCTTAAAAAAAAAAATAGGAAAAGAAAGAGCTGATGAGGGATAGAGCTGGGAGCTCTTAACTGAAAGCACGAGAACATGTATGTGATCACCGAAGGGGCCGGGGGACAGCACGGGAACACCTGGGCCTGCACAGGGAGGTCGCAGGTTTGTGTCCTGGGACTCTGCAGGCGGGGTGCCCATGCCTGTAATGTGAGCTGGCAAAGCTTGGTGGACTGCTGTGTGGCGATCCCACAGGCAGTGCTCGTCTCTCTCTTTCTCATGAAAGAAATTAATAAATAAAAGCTTTTAAATATCAGATTGAAAATTAGATGATATTTTATATTTTGTTTACTTTAAATTGTCATTTGATGTCTTATCTGTAACTCTTTCTGGGTTTACCAACAAAATAGTCATTAGATAATAAGACTTGGGGGCCAGCCCCATGAACTGGTGGCTAAGGGAACCTGAATCCACTAGGATCTGACAGCTCAGGTCCTAGTCCCGGTGGCTTGACAAGCCCATGGGGTACAGCACATGTCCCAAGTTCCAACAGGATGGAGACATGAAGGAGGAGGGGTTTCAATGACCACTCCATATCGGCAGCTGCTTTCTCTCCCTCCCCCGCTGTTTCTCTGTTCCTCTTGTGAGTGCATGTGCCCTCTGTCAATTAAAAATAAAGAAAGCTTTGTAAGTGGATTCCAATGTTATAAAGTTTTTTGACTTAAAACTTTTTTTAGGTATTCCTCCAGTTGGAGCATTTTTTTAGCTAAAAAAAAAAGTATTAATTTTTCGAGATATAACCTCTCCCCTGGCAATCATCTCCATAGGCAAGAAGAAAAGCATAGTGGGAGGCCACAGTACCAGTGTGACTGTGTCTCCATGTACCCTCTGTTATAAAAGCAAGAATAAATTACATTAGGGCAACATGCTTTTATTATCATGTTAAAAACTCGAATGGATAATGCTAGGTTGCTATACAGTCAAAGATCACTCTGTGTCTCATTTTTAACACAGACATTTTGCTTTTAATAATGTGTTAATGGGAGGAAACACGGATGCCATTTGTGTAAGTCTTTGTTCTGGCGGAGGAATAACTGATATTATCTAATGAATATGCAAATAACTCCAGGCTCCTTATTAATTGTGTCTGAACCATCTGTCCCTGCAAAGAGCGCTTGACTGTTTGCCACATGACACTGTGTGATCGTGAGCACAGAGCTGTCTAAGAAGTCGGAGTGCTTAATCTGTGTATTTTAACGAACCTGTGCTTTTACGATCATCAATAAGTGAGACAGGTTCCCTAAGCTGAAATCATTCGTACACAGTAGATTATTTGGGGTTGATATTTCAGAGGGAAAATGCCAAGGCGAATAACATTGTTCTACATTACCTAAACCATGGACTTGAGGGCCCCAGAAGGTTTGGATAGAGCCCGACGTGTGTGACCTGGCTTCGTCAAACTCAGTCCTGAAGCACACATGGACTGCTTCATATCTGTTCGTGATCAGGGTACCGTGTCCCTCATGTCCCTCCTTACCCAGAGGACTTACAATTGAATTGTCCTGCTGGTGTCCTACACAAGGTAACAGTAGCTTGCCTCTTTAAATGAAGGCTGAGCTAAAATATAATAGAAACCTTACTCGGATGTAAAGCACTTCTACACTAAGGTTGGAAACAACAAAAAAGAATCAGAAATATGTTTGCTTTTGTTTTATCTTATTTCTCTTCAAATCAAAATTCTTGAACCCTGTTTTTAATGGTGGCCTCGTGCTTTTCATAAACCCTGCCCCATAGTCTAAACTGACTGCTTGGCTATAATCAAACACAGTGCTTTATCTATTGTCCACGGGGTGAGCAGTAAGGAAAAAGCAAGCAGTATTCACTTTCTGGGAATCTCCTTGGAAGATGTGCGCTTCCCACCCTCTTAGGCTAGAGTCCTTGGAAAATCCAATGTGGCTTTGCCATACAAAAACGTCGAGCAGGCAGTTCAAGGAATGGGCACTTTAACAAGAACCTATCTCAAGTCAAAGTTCTTTACATAAGTAAACAAATCATTGGACTTGTGAGTTGTACTTGAAATTAAAAAAATAAAATTGATGAATTTGATAAGATTGAGCCAGCAATAACCTCATGACATTGAAGAGCAGGAGAAACTTTTCTCCTTAATGCCCAGCTAAGTTTTCTTCTGGGTATTTCTTTATGATAATGAAATAAAATCTCCGAATTATGAGGCTGCATCTGTTATCACTGAAACTGATGCTTACAATTGCAGGTGCGAGACCAGCAGGTGGCACGGTGATTAAGTCACTAGATACCACGTGGCCGACTCCACAGTGTGAATCTGTGTGTGTGTGCATACCCCAAATCTCCAAGGGAGAATGGAGGAGAAGACATTCTGGTGTGCCCATTCCCCCTGGGCCACGATTTCTCACTTTCCTTTTGTGTCTCTCCAGTGAGTGCAGGCACCCTACAGAATAAAATCTAAAAAAATGAATTGGATCACCTCTGTGGTTCTTCCTGTCCTACTTCAGCACAAGTAAGGAAATCACTGCATCTTTTTAAACTCTGTGGAGAGATGGAAACTTGAGATGCTACTTCTAGCTCAGGACATGTCATCAGATTTCTAGATGTTACTGATTCCATGTGACATTCTGTTTGGGGAATCAAAATAATAGCATTTGCCACAACCCAAGTGGTGATGTGTTTAAAGAGCTAAGAGAAAATGATGTAAAATATCTTTGGAAGACTAGTGTTTTCAGGAGGTTTAGGAAATTATTATAGATATATATTAAATGATTGCTCTAACAGTAGAATGCTCATTTTAAGCAGTCTATGATATGGATCTGTTTTCTCCATGGGTAAGCTCCCCTAAGCCGTCACTAGGAAGTGACTCTCTTTACCCCATCTGCAGTGTCATCAGAGTAGGGAGGAGACAGAGTCCGCCTTTGCAGGTCTATCGTATAAAGGCTCCTTAAGAATGTTGTACTATATACCAACAGTTTGCTGAAAGCGTAAAATTTTGGTGCTCTTACAATAATAACAACAACAAACGGTAACTATATGAAGAGACAGATACATTAATTTGCTTGACTGCAGTACTTTGGAGTATATGTTAAGTTGTGCTGTATATTTTAAATATATACAATAAAAATGGATAAATAAAAGTAGCTGCAAGTAATTCACAGTCCTTCTCTTATGTTATGTTGGGCTTTTATTGTTTCTTCGAAAACGAAGGGCTCGCTCGGGGCTGGGTGATAACCGGCTGCTCAGGTTGAGCTGGACCCCACGGAAGACCTGGGCTCTGCTCCCTGGTCTACCTGCACACACTGGCTGGCTGGGAGGCAGGGGATGGGAGACTGTGGAGTGAGACCCTGTGGGGGATGCTCTTCTTGTCTTTTCTTTCTCTCTCTCTGACTATTGTGAAAAAAATTAGTCTTTAAAGAAACAAAGTACAAAAACTTCCTCTCCTGATGTAAAATATCCCTAAGCACTCTAGAAATACATCAGATCATTTCCTTTAGCACTCATTTTACCACTCGGAGTTTTGAGTTGCTGGTCGTGACAATCCTGCGGCCTCTCTCATTGTCCCAGGAATGTCAGAGATGAGCACCTGAGTGTCGATGCCCACTGGCTCCATCACTTCATTCATATTCCTCTTCCTCATGCCTTCATGGCTTCCATGGCACTCAGTTGGTGAGTGCAGAGAAATGCAGCCCTCCGCCATTTTCCCATGAACGACTCCCACGGCACCGACCTTGGCTTCTCATGATATCATGGAATTGCTTTCAAAAAGTTTTAGACATGGGCTATATTTTACATGATTGAATTTCTCCAAATAGCACTGTAAGTGTTGCCTGTTACACATTAACAATCCTTATATCTTCTGTCTGTTTTCTAATTCCTGGTTTCTCTTCATGATCGTGTTACCGCTTACCAGTAAGTACATCTAAGGCAGTTTTCTATGATCACACTCTGCTTCTATTCCATACCTTAGTCTCTCTTAAACAGCAAACCCCCCTTTTTTATAACTCAGTATTATTCTCTCATGTATTTTAATCTTCGAAGATCTTCCAGAAATCTCCTTTGTGTACAGACCTTTCCAGGTTGGTGTTTGGTATCCTTCGTGGCATGGCCCCCACCCACTCAGCGCATGGCCTGGGCGTGTGCAGGGCTGGTCATGGCGGAGCCGTGCAGGAAGCCCAAGGCTCTTGGTCAGCAGTATCCCTGGACGTGCATGCATGGACTCTCATCCAAATGGCCGAAGCTGGGAGTGGATGGTGGCATGAAGACTCTGGAAGTGCCTGCTTCTCTCTCCCCCCACCTTTTTCTCCCTCTCGCTGTATGTTTATCTCTTTCTTGAAATAAGTCATAAACTTTAAAAAAAAGAAAAGTAAAAGAAGGCCAAATGTTAGACTGCATGCTCTCTGCAATGCATCGTCACGTCCCCTCTGCCCTCCTCTGCCTGTGTGCTGCCTCCTCCTTCAGTTGCCCTACTCTCTCCCTGCAGATCAGGGTCATATGGAAATGGTAATTTTTTTTAGTACATTTCAAAGTTCTTTTACTTAACTCATTTTTGAGTTATTTGTTTCTAGTGTATGACTGTGAGTTGCTGAAAGTCAGGAATGGTGTCTTATCTGTCACTGCTGATCTTACTACTCACTGCATTTATGTATTGTCTTGAACAAAATCGGTGCTAGGAAAACCTGAATTGGATCAGTTGCTCACTGTTTGTATAACAGAAAAGTGAAAGCATAACTAAAAGCTTTGTGGTTCTTCAGTTGTGACTTCTATTTTTTACATGTATACCATTACAATTTACAAGAGAAATAAAAGTATCATCTTTTAGTTTTTTTGTTTGGAGAGATTTTTGCTATAGGATGTGTGTGGTCACCAGAAAGACAGAAAGCAAGAAATCATCTCCCATGGGTATGGCCACACTGCAATCCTTTCTCCTGCTGAGAATGCACGCATAAGTGCCCAGTGAGTTTGAAACCATCAGGTCTGGGATTTGAACTAGGGTTGGCCATGTGGGAGTTCAGCAATGTAGCCACTATGCCATCTGCTGGCCTCCCATCTTTCAGCTTTTCTAGCAGTCTTTTCAAGCAAAAGTACAAGGTAACCTACTAAAATGCCTTCAGAGGTCCTTAGAAACAGATTACTCCAGGTCTGACATTGGTGAATACTACTGGTGGTTGATGGCTTCAGGAACTGTGAATAAGACTTTCGTGAGGAAAAAGACACCAATAGCATGCCCCCAAACTTCAGAGAACAGAGATCAAGGTCTGCCAAGAATACCCTTCTTTGGCGTGAGCGCACCATGCATTTCTAAAGCTCTGCCAAGCTTCGTGCTACTGAGAAGTTGTCAACACTATGGGATTCAATTTACTCATCTCTAACGTGGGGCTGGTAATGAACGTGGTAAAGATTGAATGAACTCATATGAAGCACTTAGGACACTTTCAGAAACCTGGTAAATGCTTAAAATATGTTAGTGTTAGTATTTGTCAGTGGTCTTGTGTCTTCATTAGGACTGAAGGAGCAAACATCTCTTTCCTATTCACCCACAATGTAGCACCCTCTGTTTATACAGATTTCCTCTATATGCACCTCTCTAGTAAAATACTAGATTCGTTTATATAATTTAAACTTGGGGGGTTATGTCCGTTGTTTCCACTTGGCCGATTTATTGCAAATCCTACAGGATTATGCACATTGTGGTCTCTTTAAAGTATGGGCCACTGAAGTCCCATTTTTCTCAGTGCTGATGCCTTAGTTGAAAGTCTAAGACACTGGGAAAGATTTCTTTTATGTTGTTTTATAAGAAAAAATACAACTTCTCCGCTGGCATGACCAGAGTTGTGCTGACATGGACTGGTGGGAAAACTGTCCCAGTCAGTACCACTGACATGCTCACCTCATCCTCAGGATTAGTGTCTTGCCTGCATTTGTGTTAATCTTTACATTTATGCACATACGGAGGGACATGATTACTTTCTAGGTAATTGTGCTTAACCAAGGTTCTCATGGACAAGGAAGCATCTGTAAAAATATGTTCTCTACCAAAAACATGATATTAAATCAAGTAATGAAGGGAATATGTTAACTAATCACAACAAAGTTGTTAGTTAATTTTTAATGTTTTCTATTACTCAACGATATTGGAAAACTCATATGAGGTAATAAGGTAGGCAGCATTACAGAACCATACAGATGTCTACATTTTAACCCTAGAAATTTATAAATATGTTACCTTATATGGAAGAAAAAGAACTTTGTAGATATAATTAAGATAATGGAACTGGAGATGGAGAGGGTAGTCTGGATTACTCAAGCAGCTAATTTAATCACACATGCTCTTAAAAACCTTTCTCAGGCCAACCCATGGCGTGGTGGTTAAAGAAGCTGGATTTCACATGGTTGGTTTGTGTTTTGAGTCCCAGGCACAGTGGCTTGAGAAGCATGCTGGGCATGTGTGCATTCCTAAAAGCAGGGAGGACGGAGGAGAGGGATTGTAGCCTGACTGTTTTCTAGGGAGGGAGGGATGCTTTTCTGCTTTCCCTCTCTCTCTCTGTCTTTTTTAGTGAGCATATGCTCCCTCTAAAAACACAAACAGAAAGCAAACCAAAATGTTTCCTAGCTTAGGTGAGGATCAAGGAGAAACACTATGGCAGGAAGGTCAGAGATGTAAGGGGTGACTGATGACGGAAGGAGTGGACCGTGAGTCAAAGTGTATCGGTGCTTTCTGGATTCTGAACAAAGGGGTTAGATGGATCAGCTCCTAGAGCTTCCAGGAAGAAATCCAGTCCTGCTGATACTTAATCTGAACCCAGTGAGGCCCGTGTGGGGACATCTAATCTGTAAAACTATAAAATAATACGTTTTATGTGTTAAGTCAGGTTTGTGGTCATTTATTACATCAACAATGAAAAATAATCCACCCTTTTTAATTAATTAATTACTTTATTTATTTATATACATTCAATCACATTGTTTAGCTTATGAAGTGAACATTTCAATATGTGAACATTTCTCCCCAGTCCAGTTGATCAAAATATCTTCAACAGATAACAACACCACACCTCCCCATCCCATCAATGCTCTGCCTCTGTATCCCTCCTCCAAATGTCCTTCCCTAGGCACCACTCCTCCACACACACACCACATCTGGCATTCACACCCATCACTTGTGTTTGTATATTTTTTAGTCAATCAGTTTAAGTCACAGAGTGCAAACACTCGGTATATATTAAATGGGAACATATAATGTCTCTCCTTCATAGCCTGGCACTTGCTTCACTCAGCAGTAAATATTCCATATTCTTCCACTTTCTGCCAAAAGCCAGGGTTTTGTTGGTTTTTATGGCTGAATAGTTTTCCATAGAGTATATGTGCCACAGTTTTTCAATCCATTCATCCATACGGGGGCATTTGGGTTGGTTCCATGTCTTAGCAATCGTGAAAAGTGCTGCAATAAACATTGATGTGCAAGTACTTTTCCAATGAAGAATTCTTCTGTCCTTTAGGTAGATACCTAGGAGTGGGATTGCTGGGTCATATGGTAGTTCTATTTGTAGATTTTTGAGGAATCTCCAAATTGTTCTCCACAGTGGCTGGACCAATTTACATTCCCACCAGCAGTGTAAAAGAGTTCCCCTTTCACCACAAGCCCACCAACAGTTATGTTTTTTGTTTTTTTTAATCTTAGACATTCTGACTGGGGTTAGACTGTACCTCATTGTTGTTTTGATCTGCATTTCCCTTATGATGAGGGATGTTGAGCACTTTTTCATATGCCTTTGGCTATTCGTATGTCATCTTTAGAGAGTGAATTTTCAACTCCTTCTCCAATATTTAATAGGGTTGATCATCTTTTTTCCAAACAGTTTCTTTAGTTCCTTGTGTATTCTGGTTATTAGTCCCTTATCTGATGCATAATTTACAAAAATATTTCCCCATTCTGAGGGCTGTCAATTCACACTACTGTGTCTTTTGCCATGCAGAAACTACTTAGTCTGATGTAATCCCACTTGTCTATTTTGGGGATTATCGACTGTGCTTTGGGGGTCTTATTTAAGAAGTCTTCCTTTACACCAATGTCTCCCAGAGTTTCTCCAGTGTTTTCCAGGAGTAGTTTTATAGTTTGAAGTCTTAGATTTAGATTCTTGATCCACCTTGACTTGATTTTTTGTCAAAGGTAAGAGGTAGGAGTTCAGATTCATCTTTCTGCAGGTAGAAATCCAGTTTTTCCAGCACCATTTGCTGAAGAGGTTTTCCTTTTCCCACTGGATTAACTGGTATCCCTTGTCAAAAATCAGTTGACTGTATGTTTGGGAATTTATTTCTGGGGAATCTATTCTGTTCCATTGGTCCACATGTCTGTTTCTGTGCAAGTTCCATGCTGTTTTTGATTACTACAGCTTTGTAGTATATTTTTGGGTCAGAGAGTGAGATGCCACCCACTCCACTCTTCTTGTGTAGAATTATTTTGGCAATACGGGGTCTTTTATGATTCCAGATGAATTTTATGATTGTCTTTTCTAGATCTGAGAAGAATGTGTCTAGAACTTTGGCATTGCATTAAATATGTAGATTAATTTGGGTAGAAATGCCATTTTGGTTATATTAATTCTTCCAATCCAGGAGCATGGTACGTCCTTCCACTTTTTTGTGTCATTTTCAATTACTTTTTAAATGCTTCTCATAGTTTTCCCTGTGAAAGTCTCTAACTTCTTTGGCTAGATTTATTCCTAAATATCTTATACTTTTTTGTGGCTATGGTAAATGGAATAACTTTTTTCAGTTCTATCTTAGTCTGCCTTTTATTCATATATAGAAAAGCTATCGATTTCTGTATATTGATTTTATATCCTACAACTTTACTGTAATCATGTATTACTTCCAGTAATTTTTCCATGGAGACCATTGGGTCTTCTATGTATACAATCATAGAAGATTGTATAGAATAGAGAGAGTTTCACTTTTTCTTTTCCTATTTTGATGCCTTTTATTTTTTTCCTCTTTTCTGATTGCATTCGTGAGGACTTCCAGTACTATATTAAAAAGGAGTGGAGAAAGTGTGCATCCTTGTCTTTTACCCATTTTTCATGGGAAAGCTTTCAGCTTTTCTCCATTCAGGATGATGTTTGCGATGGGTTTTTCATAGATGGCTTTTACTGTGTTGAGAAATGGCCCTTCTATGACGATTTTGCTGAGAGTCTTGATCATGAAGGGATGTTTTATCTTATCAAATGCTTTTTCCGCATCAATTGATATGACCATATGGTTTTTATCTTTATTCCTTTTAATATGATGTATTACATTTATAGCTTTGCGTATGTTGAACCAACCTTGCATTCCTGGAATAAAGCCTACCTGATCATGGTGTATGATCTTTTTTATAAGTTGTTGGATATGATTTGCTAGTATCTTGTTGAGAATCTTTGTGTCTATATTCATCAGAGATATTGGTCTATAGTTTTCCTTCCTTCTCCTGTCCTTATCTGTTTTAAGGATAAGGGTGATAGAGGCTTCATAAAATGAATTAGGGAGAGATTCACCCTTTTTGATCTTTAGAAATAACTTGAGCAGAACAGGTGGTAACTCTTCTTTGAAAGTTTTGTAGAATTCAGAGGTGAATCAATCAGGGCCAGGGCTTTTCTTTGTTGGGAAGTTATTTATTACTGATTCAATCTCCTGAGTTGTTATGGGCCTATTCAGACTTTCTATATTCCTGGCTCAATCTTGGTAGATTATATGTGTCCAGGAATTTGTTCATCTCATCCAGATTGTCTTGTTTCTTAGCATATAAATGTTCAAATTATCCTCTAATGATGTTTTGAATCTCTACTATGTCTGTTGTTATACTACCAGCTTCATTGCAGATTTGATTCACCTGATTCCTTTCTCTCTTCTTAATAAGTCTCACTAGTGGTGTATCGATTTTAATTATCTTTTCAAAGAACCAGCTTTTACTTTCATTTATTTTCTGTATAGTACATTTATTTTCTATTTAATTTATTTCTGCTCGGATACTTATTATTTCCTTTCTCCTGGAGTTTTTTGTATTTTTTTGCTGTTGCTTTTCCAATTCTGTGAGGCATGACATTAGGTGATCCATTTCCCTTCTCTCCGTCTTCTTCTTATGGGCACTAATTGCTATGAACTTCCCTCTTATGACTGCTTTAGCAGTGTCTCAAAGATTATGGGAACTCGTGTCCTCATTGTCATTGCTTTCCATGAATATTTTGATTTCAGTCATTATTTCTTCGGTAGTAGTGGAGTCATTCAGGAGCAAGTTATTTAGTTTCCATGTATTGGGGTATTTTTGAGGATTTCTCTTGAAATTAAAATCAAGTTTAATTCCATCATGGTTGGAGAAGATGCTGGATATAGTTTCTATGCCTCTGAATCTGTAGAGGCTTGCTTTGTGCCCTATGATGTGGTCAATCTCAAAAAGTTTCCATGTCAGAGTGAGAAAACAGTGTATCTAGTGGGTTTTGGATGGAAAGTTCTATAGATGTCTGTTAAGTCCATTTGATTTATGGTATTGTTTAGATCATTGATCTCTTTACCTATCTTTTGCCTAGATAATCTGTCCAGAAGGGATAGTGCGTTGTGGAGATCTCCAACAATTAGTGTGTTGCAGTTTATCTCCCCTTTTAGATCTAACAGTCTTTCTTTCACATATTTGGGTGCTCCTGTGTTAGGTGCATAGATATTTATAAGCTTTATATCTTCTTGATATATAGAGCCTTTTACTATGATATAGTGCCCTTCTTTGTCTCTTTGAACAGTTTTTGTTTTAAAACCTATTTTGTCAGAAATTAGTATCAGAACTCCAGCTCTTTTTTGGTTCCCATTTACATGGAAAAACTTTTTCCAACCCTTCACTTTCAGTCTATGTATGTCTTTCTCCATGAGGTGGGTTTCCTGTAGGCAACAGATAGAGGGTTTCTGTTTTTTATTTATTCAGCTAGTCTGTGTCTCTTGATTGGAGAATTCAATCCATTAACGTTTATTGTTATTATCGATGTCACAGGATCTGTACTGACGTTTAAGTTGGCCATTGTCTTAGTTGACATTTATTTGTTTGTTTCTGGCTGTTAACTCTTTAGTTTTCCTGGAACAGTACTTTCTTCAGGGTTTCTTGAAGAACTGGTCTGGTTTTTCAGGTTTTGTTTGTCTGAAAAGATTTTAATCTTTTTCTCCCAAATGAAGGATAATCTTGTAGGATATAATAGTCTTGGTTGAAACTTTTTCTCTCTTAATACTTTCAATTCATCTTCCCATTCTTTCCTTACTTGCATTGTTTCTGTTGAGAGGTCTGGTGTTAGCCTGATGGGATGGCCTTTGTAAGTCACTTCTTGTTTCTTTCTTGCCAGTTTTAGTGTCATGTCTTTATCTGTGGTCTTAGACAGCCTGGCTAAGATGTGCCTTGGAGAAGATCTTCTGAGGTTGATTCTACTTGGGGTCTTTTGTATTTCTTGGGTCTGGATGGTTGAGTGCCTCTCTAGACTTGGGAAATTTTCTTCCAGGATTTCATGGAATAGATTTTCCATGCTGTTATTAGTTTCTTCACCTTCTGGGATGCCAATTATTCTGATGTTTGGGCGCCTTATGGAATCTAGTATTTCTCGTATATTATCCTCGGGTTTTTTTTTTTTTTTTTTTTTTTGTTATTTTGTCTATCTTCTTGATGGTTTTTTCTAGGTCAGAGGCTTTATCTTCAACATCAGAGATTCGGTCTTCAGCATGGTTTAATTGACTTAATACTTTCAAGGGAGTTTTTGATTTCCTCTGTTACAGACTTGACCCCAATAGTTCCATCTGATTCTTTCTCAGGGTGTCCATTTCTTCTTTCCTACCATGAAAGGACTTCCTAATCTCCTGAAGTTCATTGTCTCTTTTCTGTTCCAACTCATAGAATTTGTTCACCATAAACCTTCTAAATTCTTTATCTGACATTTAGGTTACATCCTTAGGCTTTAGGAGAGATAGAGGGGAGTTACTCTGTTCCTTTGATGGAGATGTTTTTCCTGGTTTATTCAGACTGGAGACTCTTCTACTTCTAGCCATTGGAAGATATACTCACTTTTAAGTACCTCTTAGGAGAATGTTTCACTGACTAGGAGTGTGTTTCCCTTTTGCTGCAAATTGACATCTGCCGAAGTCTCTGTTCTGTTTTAGTAATGTGGTCTCAAAAAAGATACTCTATTCAGGTATCTGAAGAGCAGTATCTCTCTTTTCACAGCTGGTTCGGTACAAGGGAGAATCCTATAGAACCTTATATTACTAGAAAATTTTATATCTTTAATTCTAGACCTAGCTAGTCCCTCTGGCAAGGTGGAACATGAGGAAGAGAAGAAAATATAAGGGAAAAGAAAAGAGTACAGAGGGGAATAAAGAAAAAGTCTGGCGGGTGGCTGCTACAGCCAAAGGGACAGTCTATGGGTCTGAGTGGGTCCTGGACTGGGCAGTCTGGAAGTGAGGTGGTGAGGGCAGTGTTGCCCCTGTCTCAGTGACCCTTACTGACCAGATGCCTCAGTAATCCACCTTTTGATACCTGGAAGTGAGATGCTGTTGTACTTCCAGGTATCAAAAGGTGGATTACTGAGGCATCTGGGCAGTAAGGGTCTGATTGACTAACGGTTCTACAAACACAAGAGATGGGTGTGACTGTCAGATGAGGTGTATGTGGAGGAGTGGGGCCTAACGAAGGACATTTGGAGAAGGGATATGGAGGTAGAACATTGATGGGATGTGGAAGTGTGGTGTTATTGGTTGAAGATATTTTGATCAATGGGACTGGGGAGAAATGTTCACATATTGAAATGCTCACATTGTAAGCTAAACAATGTGATTGAATGTATATACAAAAAAAGAAATAAATTAAATAAAAAAATTACACTCATAGCTAGGGAAATAATTCTGCTGCTGGTCAATGGGCACAGCTTAAAGAATTTTGGAAAGAATGATAGACAGAGCCTAGATTGCCTTAGACAGAGCCTAGATTGCCTCAAACAGACTGTCCATGGAATCATGGGTGGTAAGGAGGTAACAACCCTGATAGAGTGGTCTTAGAAGGAAGTGAGGAGGATGGAGCGGAGACTTAGATCTTCTTAGAAAATGCCTACATTGTCCTGAGCAGATTGTAAGTAGAAATGTGGGTGTTCTTGGCCTTGTTGGCGAGGCCTCAGGAGGAAACAAGGAGCATGTCAAAGTGAACTGGAGAAAAAGCAGTCCTTACTGGTGGCTAGGACACAGCAGTAGGGGTGTGTCCTGCAGTTCTGCCGAAGGTAGAATTTTGAAATGAAACTAAGTATTTCACTGAGGTGACTCCCAAGTAGTGTTGAAGGTAACAGCCTGTTCAGTTGCTTGGTTTTCTTGCTGCTCGTAGTAAAATGTGAGAAAAAGTGATAAATTAAGGGAAGAACTATTAAAATAAAAGTGAGTCCAGGAGTTGTTGATTTGAAAAATTCTCACCTCATTCAGATTGCAAAAGATTCTAAATGGAGATATTGACTACCAGGAAGGGGTGCTTCAGAGAAAAAGTCCAAGCATTGGCCGTAAACTTTTGTTAATACCTCAAAAAGGTCAAAAGGCCAGAATGTTCAGTTATATAAAAGGCTCTTTGAGAATACTGAATTTATGACTAACACATCTCCTTAATGAAACCACAGAGCATCTAGAAACATAAGGCATTGTTACTTAGCTATCTTGGCATAAGAGAAAAGTAAAGAGAAAATAGGAAAATTTGTGATGAGACTTTTGTCTGCTAGTGTGAATCCTTATAATATACACAAAAAGACTCACAAAGTTTTTGAAATAAATGGTTCAGGCAGAAGCATAACAACTCTAGTTAGCACTGACAGAACGCTTTACCCAGTGTTGCTCAATGAACACTCACCAAGACAGACAATATTCAAATTTGAGCCTATTTGGTCTATCAATTTTTGAACTAAGCATGTTAAAAACTCAACCATGATAGCGTATTAGCTGATATCTTCTTGTGGTTCATCAGTTTTTGCCTATGTATTTTGAAGCTCTGTTATTAGTCACATAGACACTTAAATTTCTCTCCTCTTCCTTCCTTCCTTCCTTCCTTCCTTCCTTCCTTCCTTCCTTCCTTTCTTTTTTTTTTCTTTTTTAAGAGATTTTTGTTATAAAACATGTGAACTTGAACGTGGTGGAGAGACAGAGAGATAGGAAGTTAGAAATAACCCCCCAAGAAGGATGGCCACTTTGCAATCCCTTCTCGTCCATTCTCCTCTCAAGATTTTGGGCATACACACACACACACACACACACACACACACGTACGTGTCCTATGTGAGTTCTAAATCTCTGGGTCCAGGGCTCAAAATGCTGGAGTCCAGTACCTTAACCACCATGCCACTTGCTTGCCCTGACATTTAACATTTCTATGTACTCCCAATGACAGGACTCCTTTATCATTCTTAAATGACTTCTTCATCCTGAGTTGCATTCTGGCTCTGAAATCTATGTAGTCTGGTATCAGCCACTCTAGCTATCTATCGAATAGTGTTTTCATACTATGTATTTTTCATCCTTTTAGTTTTTATCTATTGTGCCTTTGTATTTAAAATGAGTCCCTGTTCTTGTGTTATGGACTGGAAATGTTCATCCAGATGGTAAACTGAGGCAATCCTAGGCATCACCTTACTTGTTTTCCTCTCTCCGTTGTCATTGCTTTTATTGCTTGATGTCTGATATCTTGGAAACGTATGTAGCTTATGAAATCCTTTCATACACAGATTAAACAGATGTTCAAGTGAGATTTTTAGGTTCCAGGATAATGATTAGTAAGTTGGAAGCATTAAAATAGCTTACACCAGGTATCCCAGGCATTGTTTTTCTTACAGTTTAGCCCTCACAATGATCGTATTAGGTGGGCATGCAGTTTAATTACAGCAATTAAACATCTGCGAGATGAAGTGAGGGGAAGTAACTCAGCCTGGTTGTATATTTGGTAAGTGAGTAGGAGGAGAAATAGTTGGAAAATGCCCCCCTCCATTTTCCATATTTTTAATAAAAAATACATTAGAGCAAAATATTTTTTAAATTATGGGAAATTATAGACACATTTAATTTATAAATCTAAATTGATATTCTTAAAGTGTTACCATATATAATTTAAGCATATACTGACTGATAACTAAAATCAAGTTAGGTGTGCATAAAAAATGCAAAAAAGTTGACCAATAAGAAATATATCTTTCTGTCTCTTTCTCCAGTGAGTGCATGCTCTCTATGGGAAAATCTAAAAACAAAACAAACAAACAAAAAGCCTACATACTGTAACACATCAATAACTCAAGAAAAGTTGAATGTTCTTTTCAATAGGTATTGAAGAAGAATTTCTACAAAGTCCAAATCTTATTGTTTATTATGTTAGAAAAATAAAATATACTTCTTGAACTTGATACAATGTACTTATTTCAAACCAGTACTCTTGCACTTAATTGTGAGCAACCTTGATAAGACTGATAGGAACATTCTCAAAATAAGAATCACATTATCATCATTTTTAGTTAATGTTTATCTGGAAATATCAGCCAATTTGTTCAAAAATTTTAAAAAAATGCCTATACCCATTATTTGGTTACCAAACTTCTAGAAGGAAATTTATCTTGAGGAAAAGATCACCAATTTAGAAATAAAGCTTAGGGAGAAGTCAGCTAGAATCTCTTATCCTCTGCTTCCAGGTCTCTTTCATACTGTATTTAGTTGATTTATTTTGGGACCAGCAGTTGGTGTAATGGCTATGTCGCTGGACTCCATGTAGTCGACTGCAGTTCAAGTCCCGGACCTGCTGGCTTAAACTCATGCCAGGCGCGTGTGCGTGCATGCCCAAGATCCCGAGAGGAGAATAGAGAAGGGACTGCAGCATGGCCATCCCCCCTGGGGGGTGATTTCTTGTTTTCTGTCTCTCTGTCTCTGTCTGTCTTTCTGGAGAGCACACATGCCCTATAACAAAAAAAGCCTCTCAAAAAATATTATTCATTTTAACATTTGTTTTTCCACTGAAAATCTCCATTAGGGTGAAAATAAATTATCTACATATTGACATGCGGGAATGGTCACCTATCACACCTTCTGGCTATATATATATATATATATATATATATATATATATGGAGTAAAATCATAAGCATTAAACAATGCAACATCATTTATGATTTGAAGCTGGATATCACCAAATTATTCAAATATTAGAAATGCCGTACAAACTATAATGCATCTGCTTCTTAAAATAGTAAGGGCAATTGGGGGCCAGCAGGTGGCATAGTGGTAACATCGATGGACTCCCACATGGCCAACAGTGGTTCGAAAATCATGCCAGGCACGTGTGCGTACAAGTGCATGCCCAAGATCCTGGGAGGAGAATGAAGGAGAAGGGATTGCACATAGCTCTCCCCCTGAAGGGTGATTTATTACCTTCCTTCTCACTGTCTCAAGAAGCAAAAATCTCTTAAAAAGTAAGATTCAGGGCATTAAAGCTATATTTAAGATAATGTACTAGTTGATGAAATATACTAATACGCTTATAATTGTGGAAACTAGGAGGAAATACATTGAAATGCTAATAGGAGTTGCGATATGGGAAGCTTATTTTTTCTAATTCCCTACGCTTCCAACTATACTTTAATGAACATGTTTGCATTGTTTAGATAAGAAAAGAATACACACTTCAAAATAAAAATAGCAATTTATGTCTATTTCTTATTTGCTCTTTAAACACTGCATGACAAACAAATTAAAAAAATGGTCTCTATAATTAAAACACAACACTGTTAGTATATGTGACTGTCTAAGATATGGGCAATTTGCTGCATTAACTAAGAAAGGAATTGAACATACGCTGTAATTTTCAGCCTATTACAAAAACAAACTATGAAATATTATGTTTATTGTAATAAAAGGACTGATTATATAAATACAAGAAAACCAATGGGCATGCAAGTATTAATTTATAAAATAAATAAAAGACACTAATGTGAAGATTTATGAATGGAATACATAGGCTTAATATACTCTACTTGAGATCCATAATTTAAGTTTTCATTTCAATATAATCTTGGTCACTCATTAAATCTGCAGTTAATAATAAGATTCATTTATAACTTAGAAATACACTACCTATACATTTTATGAAATTATTCTCTGCAGGGTTTCCATAAAGTAGACTTCTAGTTATGCAATTCCAAGTTCTCACGTAACTTTTTTAAGAATTTAAGATGTGACTCTCTAGAAAAACTTTTGATCCAAAGATAATATATTTTAAAATGAACTCTCAAAGTAATCGTAGAAAAAATACAATTTAGAATTTTCTTTTCTGTTATCAACATATTGCAAAACACAGCGGTAATTTAATATTTGATGTAGTTGCCTGTAAGAGTTGACACCCAAAATAGCAACTATATAAACAGATCTGTTCGAGTGAAAATGTAGCTTCTATCAGTTTTCCTTCCTTTCTGGAAATTTCTGAAAAGTCCCTGCTCTGCAATAGAGGTACTTTTGTACGATGAAGGCAAAGCGGTTATGGAGAAACACCGAAAGTAGTCATGACTAGCTTTGAAACAATTACAGTGTGAGTGGCACAAATTTAGGTTCATCTCGACGTGCTTTGAAATGTAGGAAAATGTGGCCCATACTCCCCAGGTCTGAGGCTGTGCTGGCCCAGGCTGGTAGAGCCATGGTACCAGCATGCTCACCACACTGGGCAGCTCTGAGAACACAGAGCACGCGAACACTGAGAATTTTTATGAGCTCGTGTTGTTTTGGAAGGAACACAAACTTCGGTCATTAACTCCTAATGGCTGCTTTAAAGCAAAGCTCTCATTCTAATTGTTCAGTAATAGGTAGTTGCTTAAATGAATTATGTATGTTTTACGATGTGTAGCCATTAAAAAGTGGGCTGCATGAGAATATTCAGTAACATTAAAAATCACATGATCAATTATAAACTGAAACATTGAAGTCATTATATAATAGGTTTATTATTTTCATCTTTTTATTTAAAATATGTAAATAGAAATGTAGATGGATAAACAACACAAAAGTTCATGGTGACTCTCTCGGGATGGGAGTATTTTTATGATTTCTAACTTCTTCATCTTAATTAGCTTTCTATTTCTCCTAAGAACATTTATAATGATGAAATGTTATTTATTACGATAACTTTTTGCTTTAGGAAAAGAATCCTTTTTGAAAAATGCTCAGGAAAACATGAAGAAAGGTAAAAATATTCAAAATCACATTTCCTAGAGAAAACCTCCGTAACATTTTGATGACCAAACTTAAGTCATCTTAGCCTGTGCGTTCCTGTAATCTTTGATAAATGGTCATATGGCAACTGTTTTCCTGGACTTTTGTTTTTATTCAACACAAAACTTTGGGCCTCTGTGCTTTTCAATTAAATAATTACATTATTAACCAAATTAACCTCTAGAGTATAGTTTATTGATGCCCTTTCATGTTTTTATCACTAATTCCTTATTAATCAAAATTTAAGTTTTTTCCAGTTCTTTCAGCTATAAATGGTATTGATTATTTTGTCTATATACTTAAAAGTTGAACTGTATGTTTTACATTTAGAATTGCAAATTGGTGTTAGAAAGTGCGTAAGGCATATTTAATATGCGTGAAATTCTCCATTTCCCTACCCTTGGACACTTGGTCATGATTCATCATTCTTTCTTTGAAATAGAGTTTTGCATTATTTTATTTTATTTTGCATTTTACTTCTACTTCAAAAGTAACATCATTTGTGTCTATATCTTTCTACCTATTCAAACCTCCACATTTTTTCCTGTCCAGTTTGGTAGAAAGAATGTTAGAATAATAAACGAGTTGAAGATAACTTTCCATTCTTTTCTATATCCTGGAACAATTTATGTAAATAATAATAATTTTTTTAATGGTTGAATGTAATTGGCCCATAAATAAATGCAATCGACTTTAATCTAAATGTCTGTTATGGTTATGTAGGGACACTACGATTTATGGTATTCTAACATATCTGCATTCGTCTTCTATCTTAATACCACAATCTGTATTATTTCGCTCTGTCTATTGATATATCTTTTTCTGGTTTTGTTTTAATTTTTGGTCTGCCTCTCAGTCTCTTGCCACTCGTTGACTGAGGGAAACAAGGTTCCTTGATTGAAAGCCACACTGAAAGCTCCATAAGGTGCATGTTAAATTCACATAAGGAAAGTGTAAAGCGCTATTAAAGAAAGAGGAATATGTTTTGAAAAGAGCAAATGTTCAAATTTTCCTTGTTTTCCTCTGCTTCTCTAGTTCAAAAGATGAGCATGTGGGATGTCATTCAGAAGTAAATCTACATTTCAACCGGGCGTCCAGGTGCTCCTGTGCACCTGAAGGCTGGGAGGTCTGCTCTGAAGACCTCTGCCAGGTCTGTCTGACGTCCATGCTACAGAGGGCACCAGGGGGCCGCTTACAGCACACACACCTGTGGCTCCCCAGAGGGCCCCACAGGCAGGTCTCCTCCCCTAACCTGCTGCCTCTACCTCCTGCTCAAAACCTCCATGACCTCCTTTGGCTAAGAAAATAAAACCCTTATCGCCTCTCTCCATCTGGCCTCATTCACTGGTTGAGTGGAGTCTTTAAAATTAGAGGTAGGGCAGCCTTGAGGGTCTTTTCTTGGGTCCGACTGCCATAGAATGGCGTGGGATTATAACGTGAATTTTGTTTGTATCTAACTTGCTACTTGGGTAATGCAGCAAACTTATGAAGCACACCTTCTTCCCATTCCTTGGTATCTCTGGGATTAAATATATGTATATATACACTCACTGTATTATCAAGAGCAGTTTTAGGCTCACAGCAACACTGAGCCCCAGGTACAGAGATTCCCGGGTACTCCCTGTTCAGCCTCCCCCATCGTGAACACCTCCCATCAGAACAGTCCACTTGTCATTTGGCTACACCTCCGTTGACACTGCCACCACCCAGAGTTCAGTTTACATTTGCGATCGCTCTCGGCATTCTCTGTTCTATCAGTTTGAACAAAAGAACGATGATATGTACCCACCATTAGTTCATTCTATTTTATCTCTTCCTTTGTCATACCTACTGCACTCCTGGAAATTGTCTTTCTAGTTTATTAAAAATCACTCTCGAAAAGTAGAAGTGTTTGAAATGTCTTAATATCTGACACTTGTGGAGTATGAGTGAGATTTTCTTGATAATTTAGAGTGTTTTTGTTGTACCTACAAGCTCATTTACTCCGTGAACTTAACTATAATCACAGATAATGAACTTACAGATGACATGTTATGTGAGGTCTGTTGGTAATTTTATTTTTTGTTGTTACTAGGTCCAGCATGAAGTCTTTGGTTACTGTGAGTGAGAGGGTGATTTTTTTCTTTTTTTTTTTATGTGGTCTGTCCCTTTGGTTTCTTCAGCTTGTACAATGCCAGTCCATCTGAAGAATTTTTATGAATACTGCATTTTTGCCCCCCCCCCCCAGCTTTCTGCTCAGGGATATCACTTTTTTTTTTTTTTTTAACAAAATCATGTTTCTCATTTTCTGCTCATAAATTCACACAATATTTAAGTCTCTATCATTGTTATTCCTAAGAAGTACTATTTATTTTATTGCAAATCTTTCCTCAATAGCCATTAGTTTATTCAGTTCTACAATGTAATTTATTCACTGTATAAATAATGGTTACTTTTTCAACTTCCAGTACTGTGATATTTTGTCCATTATAGATGCAGGGATTTTTAATGCTAAGTTTTTTTTTTACCATTCATTTTTGATAGAGAATGAGTGTGTACACAAGAGAGAGAGGGAGAGACAGAGACAGAGAAACGCCCTCTGTCAGGCTCAGTTTCCTTCCTCTATACCTCCAGCTTCCAGGGTCCTGGCATGTGCCTGCTCCCCCAGTGTGTTTTTAGGCTCTGTGGCCTGGGGACTCAGACTATGGTTGGCATGTGGCTTGCACCTTTATAATCTGACATGAAACTGATTTTGTCACAGGAGCTGGGCTGTGTAGTTTTGATTAAGGAAAATAAAGTTGATTATTGAGGATAGGATTAAACATTGGTCATCCACTGGACAGAACAAGGAGCGTTTATTTCCTGTGTGGTCTCATTGACTTTCACCCCCAGCTCCCCGGCCCTAGTTGCAGGAGCACAAGAGTGTGACTCACATTCTTCATGTCCCATGTCCTTGAGGTTAGGCAGTACCAGTACCTCCCTCTGGGGTAATGCAGGCTTGTGCACCACTTACAGTAGAAGTCTTTCATATGGTGGCATTGTCAATTTGGTAAAATGGTTGCACATAAATTTTAATGAGCGTTATTTCTTTTAAGGTCTTGTGCTCTTCTAGCTCTAGCTCCTCATAAAATCGGCCTCTGAGAGATGCCAGTGCCCTTGAACCAGGTTGCGAGACAGCCAGTGTGTGGAGGACGGAGCGTGCTGCTCTACACCACCTCATTTCACACAGGGAAATGGAACACTATCAAGCTCCAGCGACAGCATTTAAATGGATGGAATAGGGCACATGGCATGTAAGTAAAAGGGGTGTATAAATCATGTATAGTACACAGTCAAAAAAGCCATCACCCAGAATATCAAGCATTCCATAAACTTTGAGTGCCCTCCTAAATGATTCTGGAAGGTTTTGTTGAGGTAGGTTTGAAACCTGTAAGGGCATACTACTTACTAGCAGAGCCACTATAAAGGACCAGCCTTCTACTCTTCCCCTCATGATGTCATTGCAAACTTTTCTTATTAAAAAAGAAAAGTAAAACATTTCTGAGCTGCAAACCCATTAGTCTGTCTCTGGGCAGTCTCCATTATCCACATATTTGAAGGAGTAATTGGCACCCGTGACGTACACAACATTCAAATACTTATTTGTTGCCATGTCAGCATTGCATTGTGTCCACCCGTGATAAGTAACTGAGGCATAAATATTATGAAGGTTTCACCATCTAGATCCTCCAGCCTTAATCCTTGTCTGGGAGTTTCCCTGTTACGTAGAGTAACAAGCAGACAAGGTGAGACAATGAGCTGCAGGAGGAAAGGATACGAGGAAGGTTAACGTGAGCAGAACTTGAAGTCACACATTTTAGCTGAAAATGTCTAATCTGAGTGGTCTAAGAGCTCATGTGGATTAGCCACTAGTCTTTCTGGGTAGTTTATTCAGATTAGTTATACACTCCAGAATTAGGAGTTGTCAATACTGATCTTCCAAAAAAGCCATGGAGTTACATTTTGTGGAATATTATCGAATTTTGAGTATCTCCCTCTTCCACAACAGTGTCTTGGCAGACCCTGGATGAGAATAGGTCTACACATGTCAGAAGAACACATTTTTTGGACTGAAGTATTAATGTAGAGAGACTCCTAAGTTAAAATACCGAAACCTGGGGCTGGCAGGTGGCGGGGTGGTTAAGGGCTCTGGACTCGCACACGGCTGACTGCAGTTCAGATCCTGGACATGGTGGCTTGTTTTCTCACTTTCTCTCTCTCTCTCTTGCTCTGTCCCTCTCTGGTCAAATTAAATAAATAAATAAATAATTAAAAAAAGAGAAAGATACAGAAGCCTACACTCTGGTAGTGGGTTCTACACAATGACGACAGCAGACAGAACACCTACTATATAGCATACTAAGTTCAACTCTGAAACAACTCGACATAAGAAAAACAAAACAAACAAAAAAGCTGGTTTTCCTTAAAAACAAATAAAAGGGCTTTTCTCATTTAAAAAAATCAAAGTGATGAGTCTCTACTTGCTATTGAATGTGTGGGTCTCCCTGGAATGCATCTGCTGGAATGCTAACTCCCAAAGTAATGATATTAGTTGATGGAGCCTCCAGGAGGAGAATAGGCCATGAGGGTGGGGCCCTCAAAAATGGGGTTAATGACTTTATAAAGAGCCCCCCCACCCAGAGCAGCCTTGTTCTCCCACCATGTGAGGTTGCAGAGAAAGACGCTCTGTGAGCCAGGAGGGCCCACAGGACGCTGATCTGCCAGTGCCTCGAGCCTGGACTTTAGCCTCCAGAACCTGTGAAAACAAGTTATTGTTTAAACATCTTAGTCTACGATATTTTTGTTATATTCCCAAGATTAAGATAGTACCTTGTGAGATGCAAAGTTGATTTTAAAAAAAGCAAAACTAGGTCCAAAATCAGGTGTGCGAAAAGGTCACAAAAATCTGTCAGTAAAATTTTATTTTTTAATTTTAAACTACATATTTGCAGGTATAGATGTGCACATATAGAAAGTTCTTATCTCTGGGTGGACATGGTTATGGCTTTCATTTCTTTATGTTAGCTGTTATTTTTCATTTTCACACGATGAAGATAAGCTCCATTTGTGATCTGAGAAAAAGCCAGTCACCAACTTCGTGGTTATCTTTTGTAATCGTGACTCGAGCTTTGTGAAAGAGTTCCATGACAGAAAGCAGTGCTAACTTTTTCAACAGAATATACTGAGGGTTACTGGAGGTTGAAGCATGGCAGGCAATGTGATTAAATGGCATTTATCAGACACGGAGCTGAGGACCTAATATATTCTGACTGTCTCCCATAGCTGTATGACTTTGGGAACATTATCTCATAGAGAGTAATGATGAACTATCTTTATATCGCAGGTCTCCTAAGCCATGCGTCCTAACCTCAACATTACAGATCCACTTGAAACAATTCTAAAATTTGGTACGAGGGCATTGTTACATAAAGAAGCAAGCATTCTCCTCTGGAGAGTGGACACGTTTTAGACCGAGTGTATGTTATAAGGAAAACCACCAATGGCTTTCTTCCATAGGGGCCTTTGAGATCCACCAGTCCCTGGAGCGGTAAGCAAGGTGACGTGAGGGCCACCATCTCCCTTCAGGACTACTGAGTGATGGTTCCAGTGGTGGGAATGGGGATGGCAGGGCATTTTGTCAGTGGCAGCACTTGATGATCAGAGGCCTTGAGTGTAATTTTCATAAGTAGCAGGGTCAGAGTGACCACTTGGAGGCCCTGAGGAGTGAAGAGTTACGGAGATGACTCATAGAACATGGCAACCAAGGACCAGACTCCTCTCTTTGTAAAGGGATGGTAGGAGGTATCAGGAACAAGACAGCTAGGTGGTCAGGAAGAGCACGGCTAAGTTGTATAATAAAAAGAAATCGAGTGTGGATAATCCGGAACCTAACAGCATCACTCCACGGCAAACTCTCAGTCCCTGTCCAGGTTCTGGACTGCAGCCAGAGTGCAAGCGGAATTCTATGACTGGAGGAAAAACAGGGTCCCCAGGAGAGAAGCCTGCATGTTCCCATACTGATGAAGTCAGACGTGAGGATTCCCCAGAGGAGTCTGTAGCCAGGGTCGGGGTGACTGCACACTGCGGGAGGGGACTACGAGACATCTGGATGGCCATGTGCACAGGTGAGGGACTTTGACACTCACTGACCCGTCACCGCAGTGGTCACACATGGGGCTGGAGGATGAGAAACGACGTGTCCAGCCACTGCTCACAGAGGAGCGTGCCCCTTGCCCTGGTGTATCATTACCATGGGAATACTGGTAGTTGGCCCATGCCCCACTGGTCCTGGCCATATGAGCAACATGGAGTGGGAGTTGGCAAGACAGTTCCTCACTCTTCACTCCCCACACATACCAACCGAGACAGAAAACTAAGGCTGGTATTCCACACTGGGGAAATAGCAGAAATGAATCCTATGTTTAAAGATCTAAAGGTACAGGGTAGTGGACTCCATCATGTCTGAAGTTGATTTTCCTGCAAGATCCAGGGAGATCCCAGAAGATACTAGAGGGCTCCTGCAAGGTCAATCAGGAAGCCCAGGTGCTGCTTCTCTGGACATGGCGCCTGCCTGGAGCAGTTACGGCAGCCTCAGGTGCATGGTATGCAGACATCGGGGCCAGATGCACTTTTTTCTCTCTCTACCAGGAAGAGGGTTGGATGGGCACTCTGGGTTGTGCAGGGATAACCTGGATGCCTGATTGTTATGGAGACTGTGAGTTTGGTTTTCGGTCAACCTGTACAAGGCAGGCATGTGCTCGTGATCCTGGTTGGGATGGCTGGATGGGGGGAGTTGGGGCAGAGAGCTTCTGAGACCCGGTTGAGGGTGCTTACCTCTCTCTCTGTGTCTCTTACTCTCATGAAGAAACAAACTTTTTCAAAAAGAGGGTCACAATATTCATAATTATTTTTTTTAATTTATTTTTTTTTGGAGAGGTTTTCACTATAGGGCGCGTGCGCTCGCCAGACAGACAGAGAGAGACATAGACAGAAAGTGAGAAATCACCCCCCAGGGGGGATGGTCACGCCGCAATCCCTTCTCCATTCTCCTCTCGGGATCGTGGGCACGCACGCACACGCGCCCGGCGTGAGTTTTAAGCCACTGGGTCTGGGACGTGAACCGCGGTCGACTATGTGGGAGTCCAGCGACATAGCCATTACGCTAACTGCTGGTTCCCAATATTCATAATTATTTGGAGAGGAAAAACTACATAATTTTAACAGTCTTACCCAAGGCATCTTAACTCCTCCACTCTCCACCATGTCTTAGACCAAAGAGTTGGGACCTGCTACATACACATTGAATCTTCCCAGTATGCTGATGGACTTACTGTAATTGAATGGACAAGTGAGAGTGGCCATTCTGTGGAAGGTCTTAGTGGGGCATATGTATTTCAGAAGATGAAAAATAAAATATATGATGATTTAAGAGCTCACCACATAAGTAAAATTTCCAGGAGTCAAATAGTCTGGAGGGCGTTAGGAAATTCTCCTCAAATTTATTGCATCATGCACTTTCTACCAGGAAACAGTGCCTGCTAAGTATATGTTGAATGTAGACAGAGTCTATTCAACTCCAAGAATACTGCTCTGAAGTATACACTGAGAAAAATTTAAATCTCCACTCTTCATGGGTCTTTGCAGTGTAGACTGCAGCAAGCAGCCAGCCACTTGGGCTATATGACCCAACAAAATCCACGGCTTTGGAGATGCTGGCTGTGGGATTGCTCAGTATGCAGTTCAGGAGAGTCTCTCGTGGAAGAACCACAAGGCAGACCCCTCAGATTCCGAAGCCTGCAATCTGCAGCAGCAGAATGTAAGTTCTTAGAACAATTACTCTTACTCTGCTGCAGGGCCCCGGTAGATACACCTCAAGTTGCCATGAGGTCAGAACTGCCCTTCATGCTCTGAGACCTCACAGACCTGAGAAGACCAAGTGTAACCATCACAAGACAACGCAATACACCCGAGACTGAAGATGCGTGAGGCAGGGCAGGTGGCTCAATCGTCATGTCTTGTACAACTGTCCTACCAGGTCTGTTCTTTCAGCTGCAGGAGTAAGCAAAGCCCAAGGCTATTTGCCAACAGAGTCACGTGTGTCTGGATGGCCGCCGCTCTACAGCCCCACTCACGGTGGCCTCATGGTGGTGAGGGGAAAGTTTTCCAACCAGCAGAACCTCTGATGGTGCATCTTGTGTCCAGTGGATATACAATTCCAAACATTTATTTGGACATGTACAGGTTACGGACTAGCCTGAAACCCTCAGAGTGATGCTTCCACCTATGCACCGTCCTGTAACACTTCCTGATCCTAAAGAATGACTGAAGAGCAAAGGGAGTGGGCCTTACTCAGCCACAGCCAGAGTTCATGATCCCCCAAAGTCTTGCATGACTTGGACAGAAGTTTAAGACTTGCTTCAGTTAAAAATAGCTGTCTATTTTGTTTCACTGAAGAAAAGGTGGAAATAAACAGATCACAAACCACTGCAGATAAAGCAACTGATTTTCAGACTAAAGGGAACTGCGATAAAACAGAGATTTAAACTGGCACAAAGATGAGTACCAGTCGATGGCCTCAAGATGTTGTTGAATGTTGAAGCGGGGAGATTAATGTCTCTGTACTGACTGACATGCATGGCATTCCCTTTTGAAAAAGCAATGTAATACACTGTAAAGTTATATGTAATTCAATGTAATATAAAGAAGAATATGATGATAATAAAAAATTAAAAAAAATAAATTAATTAAAAAAAAAAGATGTTGTGAACCATAGGCTTCTCACGTCGGCTTAGAGGGACTGTGATTGTCTTCCACTTGGTAGAAGGTTTTGTCTCTATTTGTCTGGCTCACAGCTCTGAGATGACTCACTTGGGAACGTGTGTAAAAGTGTGTTCCCAGAGTGATTTCGTGTACCCGGTACCTTCTCCAGAGCTCTGTGCTCTGGGATAGAGCTCAGTGGCTCCTGGAGTCTTTATCTATAACCTCCACACTCACCACCAGCCCAGTGCCCAGCCTGACGCCTCCTACCACCCCTTTAAAAAGAAAGGAGTCTTGTCCTTGGTCCTGCAGAAATGATGACCAGAAAGGTGGGGCTTGCAAAGCTACAATGGTGGCAGTGTAGGAACCTTCTCTGTGGCTGGCTCTTTAACTGTTGTGGTCATGCCCAGGCCTGAGACCATGAGCTGGTGTGAAAAACTGGGTCCTCAACTTAGAAAGTTACTATTTCTTGCCTCCTTAACCTACTCTAAGTCAACCCACAACACGAGATCCACAGGTATAAACTGGGCCTTGATATGTTTCTGGCATTGTACTGGGTGCCTTGCAGGCCCTGAATCATCGAAACAGCTCCATAGTCAGTTATGACCATCCAATTAGAGAAAAGAAAAGGACGTTTGAGAAATGAAGCTGACTCAGCTTTAAGCTTATTGTTTTACAGTTTCTTTCTCTCTTCTAAAAATGAGAGAGACAAAGGGAGAGACGGCTCACCCCAGAGCATCCTGACCTGGAGGTCCACCCCAGCATTAGCCACGTGCTAACGTGTGCCTAGCGTGTCCAGGGAAGTCACTGCACGCAAATCTGGAACCTTCCAAGGGCGTGAACCTTGCAGAGTGTTGTGTTTTCCACTGCTCCTCCACCCTCAACTGTGTTGTAGACAATAATGCAACTTAGTGAGATGAAGACTACATAGATGAGATCTGTTGCATCTTCACACTTTGTATACACTCCGGACCATAGAATTACTTGTTCTAGAAGATTTTTCTCTCCAAATCCAACACAGATTCTAATTGCCAGGAGTTTACTATAAGGGTTTTTTATTTCCTTTATAATTATTTATACACACACACATACACACACACACACACACACACACACACACACACACACACACAAGATTTAGGACATGGTTAACACACTGTGAAGAAACAAAGAGGTTGTATCCAGTTCTCATTTGACCCTAGAATTTCTGCATATAATTATTACTCTCTACAAACCTTCCAAAGTTTGTAAATCCCTTGAAGGCTGGACTGTATCTTATTCTGCTCTGCCTCTTAGAACTCCATCTCTTGGCTGAGTGTCCCCTGCAGAATTCTAGTCATCTTGCTGTCAGGAAGAGGGAAAGGAACCACAGAGTTTCTTCTTTTTTCCAAAGTAAGGAGAAAACTCAGTTTGCTTTCATGTTCCCTTGAAGTAAACACAAAGCCATGATGACTAGTTTTAGTTTAAGTGAATGATTACTAACTTCAAGTTCACCAAGAAACTGCTAGATGTTTCGGTCCATTCAATCTGTCACTCAATGTCAACAACTAAAACTTTCCTCTATCTTCTTAAGGTCTTTCTACCTATTTTTCCGTCACTATCTCAGCAGGTAATTTGTTTCCTCATTCACTGAGGAAATAGAAACACTGATGAGAAATGCTCAGGGCATCAACCCTTGCCTCTGCACAGCCGTCTGTGACTGCGTTCTTACACCTGCCTCCTTCCTGCTCCTGGGCCACCCTCTCCCCTTGGCAACAATACCCGCCTTCTCTACCTACACGGAAATTGCTCCCACAATAACTGAGTATTATGTTCTTGTCCTCTCCCTCTTCCTCCTTCTTTCTCTTCTCTTCCTTGTCCTTTTCCTTTTTCCTAGATGACTCCCATTATTGTAAATATTGCTGTAATTTCTCCCGACTTAAGAACGAAACAGCAACCACAGAAGCAAGACAAAATCTTTTCTTCCACAACCCTTGCAGTAATTATCTATTTCTCTACTCTTCTTTCTAGCAATATTTATGGAACAAATAATGAATTGTCTCCCTAAACATCCTTTCCACTGTTAAAACCATTGTGAATTATCTTGTTTAACCTCCCAGAAGCATTTGGCATAGTCAACCAGTATCTTATTCCTATAATTTTACGTTGAGTCTAGAACACCATGGACTCCAGGTTTTCCAGTTATCTCACTAGTTCATTGCATTCTCCACTAGCTTCTCCAGCTTGGTCTTTCTTTCTTGTTTCTCTAGAATGATTCAAAGCTCAGTGCTCAATCCTCTTCCCTTATCTTCTCCACTTATTTTCTTTTTGATTTTCATTTAATTTGTTCATCCTTCCAACCTGTAGGCCATGCCTCTCCTCTGCACTCCAGACTTCCAGACTTACTCTATTTGCCCACTCAGCTCTGTGGCTGTGATTGGCATCTCCAGATCTGTCATTCAGATTGGTTCATTGTTATCTCTCAAGTATTGTTTCTCCATCTTCCTAGAGTTGGTAAGTGGGAAATGGCCATTTTCAACTGTTTAAGCTAAACAGCTTTTACTAATCATTTTTTTCCTATACCAGAGCTCAGTGTTCCAGCTCCTCTAGTTCAAAAATAATGTAGAATAATCCGAAGTCTGACAATCTATCTGCCAGCTACCTCAGGACCACTCTGATTTAAGGCCCCACTGACTCTCTTCCATAGCATGTCAGCAGCTACCCGCTCTCCTGCATCAGCTCTGTTCTCAGCACAGGCCAGAACAGTGTTGTTAAAATTTCCATCAGGACATCTCAACTTTCTGCTCAAAACTATGTAAAAGCTTTTCTTGCCACTTAGAACAAAGGCACGTATTTTGATGGTCCTAAAAGCTTCTCTGTGATCAATTTGAAACAACCTTCCACCCCCTATCCCGTGTCTGCAGCCCCTCTGGACCTAGGCCTTCCTTCCGTGGAGCTCACACGATGGTCGTGAGGATGGTCTCCAGTTATCACCCAGCAGCTCGAAGATAAGACTATGCTCAAACTCAGACAGGGGGTACTCACCCCCAAACTTCTTTATACATCTTATAAAGGTTTTTAAAAACATTTTAATTTCAGACTAGTCTTGTCCTAACTCAATAATCTAAACTTATGCTTCAGAAATCTCTCTTCAGAGGCCTGTCTTGCAGGTTCTTGGAACTGTCTTCTCATTGTGGAGCATGGTCTGGAGACAGCCATGCCTCCAGTGTGTAGGGCTCACAGCTCAGCAGGCTCGGAGCACAAGGAGGCCCTGGGAAGTCGGGTACATAGCAGCCTCTTTAATCCTCTCTCTTAACAGCAGGTCAGCTCTGCCCAGTTAGCTTCTCGATGGGCGTCAAACTCTCGGGCATATGTATTGTCCCCACTTCTGACAGTCATGTGATTGAAGTCCTGGTCCTTATGATTTGGCTGGTGTTTGTTTGTCCTGTGCAAATTTTAAAAGCTTCCAAAGCTGTTACAAAATGTTGCCCTTTCTCTTCTTGAGATGCAATCAGAAAAAGACTGTTTACCTAGAAATTAACTGGGGACCATGGTTTTTGTACATGTACCTGACTGTCAATCCAGCCTTAATATTCTAATTTCTATTGTTCTCTCACTTGACGGCCCACACTCCTCAATATATGTGATGCAGTGACAGTTAGGTAATAACCCCACTCCTTGGACTCGTTGACTCGATACCATCTTTGTGGCGAGATACTAAATTCTGTGACATACGCAGAGTCACCTCGTAATACAGCGGGACCCTCTGGTTCTCCTGAGAGCCGGGAGCACTGTACACGACCGGGCATTCCTGACACGTCACGGGCTCTTTTGGACATGCAGGTACGCTGAGCTCTTGGTCATGGCTGAGCTCTTGGTCATGGCTGAGCTCTTGGTCATGGCCAATCCCGGTAACGAAGGCCACTTTCCCCTTGATAAAACCATGAGGATAGCCAGAAAAGAGCACGCAGGAGGTTAGGACTCTGAAGAAAGAAATGACAATTATTCCAGAGGTTATCATCACATTGATAAATTCCAAACTATCATCCGGTCGCCTAGTATTGGCTTATAAAAGAGCATTTTAGAACATAGCTGACGTGATCATAACCAGATTCAACAATTTACTTTTCCAGAGGACAAAGGAACGGAGATGCTTTGGTGAAGGATATGTGTAGATTCCTTTTGCAAGGACAATCTATAATTCTGTATTGCCATCCATTAAAATGGTTCAAATGAAACTCTCATAAGTTCATCTCGAAATCAGAATTAAGCCACGCTGTTTTCCACTTATACTTAAGTGATTTGAGGAGATCATATCTGGGGTCCAGCAGGTGGTGTAGAGGTTATGGCACTGGTCTACAAGGCCGACTGCAATTCCTGTCCCCAATCCAGCAGCTTGAAACTCACTCTGGAAGCATGTGGGGGCATGTCCCAGGAGGGCGATGGAGGAGAAGGGATTGCCGTGTGGCCATCTTCCCCGTCTCACTGTCATTTTCTGTGTTTCTCTCTGTCTCTCCAGCGAGTACAAGTGCCCTATGACAAACAAACAAACAAAACAAACAAATGAAGAAAAATCTTAACCAAATAAACAAACAAAAGCTCACTTCTGAACTGTTTTTGTAACACCTTGCTACCCTATAGCTGAAGGGCGAGGGTGAGGGCACAATGTTAAATTATATCCCTGAGCAGTTAGCTGGACAGAGTGACCTGTATGACGTGTGACTGTGCTGACTGTCACTCAAAGTGCCTCAACAGGATTCTCTCCATGAATGAACTATCCCCACTAAGGCTCAGAGGAAGGCCTGCTTTTTGACAAAAATAAATGTCATAATCATTCCATAATGGATTTGATGCAACTTAGATATAACGTAAGAAACCAAGAAGAAAATCTCTCTTCTTATGCCAGCAAATGGCATAATTTTTACATTGGAAGACTCCCACATGGCCAACTGTGGTTCGAGTCCCAGACCCAACAGCTTGAAAACCATACTGGGCATGTGTGCATGCGTGCCCAAGATCCCAAGGGGAGAATAGAGGAGAAGGGACTGTGGTGTGACCATCTCCTCTGAGAGGTCATTTTCCACTTTCTGTCTCACTCTCTCTCCGGTGAGCACATGCATCCAATAGCAAAACTCTCTTAAAAAAAAATGCAACAAACCTCTTCCCACAAGAAATAGTCCCTGCTAGGGACCATGGAATATAACCAGTGGACCCAGTACATATTCATAATGTTATAGTTTATCTCCTCACCCCTGTGTAATTAACCAACAGTTAAACATGCAGACCTCCAGAGAGAATGACTGTACTTCAAATCTACAGAATCAGAATTTCAGGGTTTTCAGCTGAGACAGATGTGATTTTATTTTATTTTTTATTTTATTTTATTTTTGCTAGAGGGTGCATGTACACATGAAAGAGAGAGACAGACAGACAGAGAGAGAGAGAGGAAAGGAGAAAAATCATCCCGCAGAGGGCCTGGTCATACCACAGTCCTTCTTACTCCAGTTTCTTACCCCGTCAGGATCATGAACCTGAACACTCATTCATCATGCTTCGTTTGTTTGTTTGATTTTTTCCAACCCGCTAGAGCTGGGACTCAAATCCTAATTGTCCATGATCCATGAAGGACCCAGATTCCTCTGCACAGTGCTTTAGCCATCACATTACAGGGCCAATCTGATATCTGAAATTTATGAAATCATAGTCTTCTTATTGTTTTTTTTTTTTGTATTTCTTTAAATTTACATTTAGTCCCTATACATCTTTAAAGAGTACACAATGATTTTTCCTAGCATAAAAACAGTGCATATTAGTTAATTTATAGATATTATCATGTTATTATTATTATTATTATTATTATTTTTTTTTTTAGAGAGGTTTTTGCTATAGGGCACGTGCGCTCACCAGAAAGACAGAGAGAGCAAACAGAAAGGGAGAAATCACCTCCTGGGGGGATGGCCACATCTCAATCCCTTCTCCTCCATTCTCCTCTCAGGATCTTAGGCACGCATGCACACGTGTCCGGCATGAGTTTAAGTCACCGGGTCCAGGATTCAAACTGCAGTCGACTACATGGGAGTCCAGTGACATAGCCATTACGCTAACTGCTGGTCCCATGTTATTATTGTTTTTAAGACGTGAAGATAGAGAATCATTGTAGAAAACTTTTATTGAAAAGTTGCTTAATCATCCATGCTCTGGAATTTCTTTGGGGGACCCTAATCCTAGGGCTTAATTATATTGAATCCACCTGATTATATTCCATGGCCACTGCTAAGTTTGAAATTCAAGGGCTGTTACAGCAAAAGGATCCTGGCGAATGCTCTTTAGACTCCAGGGGGCCTATAGCCCAGGGATAAGCCATAGTACAGGAGTCACAGCTTTGCAAAAAGGTCCAGCCATAGCAAGTCCTGAAATTCCACTTCAGCTGGATCTGTAGGATCTCTGTGCTCCCAGGAGGAGAGTGGAGGAGAAAGTGTTTTGGCATGGCCATACACGTTGAGGGCTGATTTCATTTTCCTTCTCACTGTTTCTCTCTCTTCCTCTCTGGTGAGTACATGTGCCCTAAGGCAAAAATCTCTCCAAAAAAAAAAAAAAAAAAAAGAAAAAAGGTTGCATGAGACAAGAAAACAGATAAGAAGGAAAGTAAGAGAAGTTATATAAAATACAAGTCCACAACAAAACTTCCAAATTGTGCAAGAACATCTAATATCAATTCAGAAGAAAATAGCCAACCCAGTAGTAATAGTCAAAAGGGACAGTTATATCCAAATGGAAAAAATGCAAATGAAAATGCTCTTTACATCATCAGTCATAGGAGGTAAAGAAAATAAACCGACATGAGACTAACACAACTCACCTGTCAGGTGAATAAAATTAAAAATAAAATGAAAATAGTAAGAAAAGCAAAAAGAAAAACAGGAAGAAGTACTAAGAAATCAGAAACTTGGTATCAGGTGAAAATCAAGAGCAGTTAGAATCTTCATACCTACAGGAGGTACAACCCCTTCAGTGCACACTCCGTTAGGGTTTATGAAGTCGAACACATCCTGCCTTCTTACTCTAGATTTGTCTCTGCATATCCCTACCTGCAATGCCTATATGTGTGGAAGAAAAGCAACGTAAAATGTTTGTAGCACCTTAATTTTTATTTTTTATTTTTTGAGAGGTTTTTGCTATAGGGCGGGTGTGCCCGCCAGACAGACAGAGAGAGACAGAGAGACAGAAAGCGAGAAATCACCCTCCAGGGGAATGGCCATGCCACAATCCCTTCTCCTCCATTCTCCTCTCAGGATCTTGGGCACGCACACACACATGCCCGGCGTGAGTTTTAAACCACCGGGTCCCAGCCTTTATTTATAATATAAACCCAACTAAAAACAACCAACGTCCATCATCATCAAAATGTAAAATAAATTCTAGCATGCATGCACGACATGAAAAAGAACTTACTACATGCAACAAAACACATGAATTTCATCATAACTTGCCTAGAGAACCAAAACATTAAAAACAAAAAAAGGATATATTTCACTGACTCATGTGAAGTTCCAGAATGAGTAAAATCAATCAGTGGTGATAAAATTCAGAATAGAAGTCCCCTCAGAAGAAGACTATTGACTAGGGAACGGGCTCCACAAAGAAGCTTCTAGATTGTATAATAGTCTTGATCTTGGTCTGAGCGGTTGTTAGGTAAATACATTTGTAAAATATCACCGAGCTGCATACTTGAGATTTTTAGACGTTACCATATCTGTGTTATATCTCTATTTTTCAGGGAAAAAAAAAGGAAAACAATTATAATACCGTGAAGTCATTAAAGGCAAACTCCTGGTAGTAGAAGCTAGTGGCACGGCACTGTGCATACACTGTTCACACATCTGTGACCAAGTTTCTCCATGCCAGGATGGCACTAGCCCATGCAAGCCATGATTTAGTCTCAGGGTCCCTTTCAACCCCGTGTCCTCAAGAGTTCCTCCTGGGGCAAAAGTTGGCACCTGAGATAATGCCTTTCTACCATCCTGGATCGAGCTCACGGTGACCAGGCGCCATTATCTAAAACAGTGCAAGGAAGTCTATGCGTTGTGTGGTCCCCCAGCAAGTGAGTAGGAAAGGCAATATTAAAATCAAAGTTCATAACAGGCCTCTTTCTCTCTACCGCTTCAATAGAAAACTGAATAATACAAAAGGAAAATTATAATCGCCCCCTCTTGCTCACCTCATCTGCCGCTCCTGTGCAAGCTTGCCCTGTCAGTCTGAACACTTGCCCACACCTCGTGTCAGCCCTGTTCTCAGGCTACACAGAATTTACCCTCTGCCTCCATTTTTCTGCTTATTGACTCATATTTCATCAGTGGAGATTAATTCTCTTTTAAATATGTCTTGAAATCTTTGCTGCTTTCTGTACAAGCTGGTCTGTTTGATATATATGCATAAAAGATGCTAATAGAATAAACTATAAAGTCATTCATTTTACAAGCAAATATTCAGAAATAAGTTACATTGGACTCTCTAAGACACATCTGCTTTGCAAAAAAAAAAAATGAAAACTAAATTGATTTGATATAATTAAGTCGTAAAGAAAGGGCTCATCCTTGGCAGTTAACCCTGAGAGTTATTAGCTGCTAAGACATGCCCTGCCCCTGGGCTTTCATTAGCATGTGAAAAATGTAGAGTACTTATTACAGCACACTGTGCAAAACCAGAACAAGTTGAGCTTCCATTTCCAAGGGATATGCTGTTCTTAACTTATTGAATTCCTACCAATTAGTGTAAGGCCATTAGGAAAGTCGCGACGTATTTTTCTATGCAAAAAATGTGCCATGACTTTCCCAGTAGTCCAAGAGTACCTTCTGCTTTTGTTATATCTTTCTTTAGAAATTGCTAATACTGTTTTGAAACGCATATGTGCATTTAAATGAAATGTTTTGTAAATGTCTTTGGATTAAAAATCAAATAACATATTTCTTTGTTTTATAATTTTTTTCTTAATTGTAAAGTAATTCTCATGGAAAACATGAAAAATGATCAAAAGAATAAAAACTACGGGAACCCATCACCGATGGCTTCTGATAATTATGTTGACTTTTCCTCTATCTCTGAGTTGGCATTTATTTAGCATATCAGAAATGAGAAGTTATAAAAGTTTTTGTTGAATGAAGAAGTGATCTTTATTGTATAGTGAGATAGAAACATGATAAAGTTAGAATCAGAACTGAGAGATTTTAGAACTTAGAGTTGTTAGTATAAAGAATTTAGAGAATGTGAGAAAAGTCATTTTTTGTTTACGATGCACGAATAATCGTCTTGATTACGCCTTCTGCAAGTTCTCCTTTTTTCCCGGGTTGTGGAAATGGAGAGTTCCCCAGGCCACCTTAACATTTTTAACCTATCTTTTCCACTTATCTTTATATTACTAAAATTATTTCCAAACTTGTTAAAAAATATCTTCTTTTCTACATGACAGAATAGGTCAAGATAACCAATCTCTGATCAAAGTGAAGCAGGCCAGCCTGAGGTTCAGCAAGACAGCAGCCATTCTGTAATTAAGAAAGGCCTCTAAGGAGAAAAATCTGACCGAGTGCTAAGTCATGGGAAGTCTGCCTGAGAAATGAGCAGATGAGAACTCAGGAGAGGGTAGTTGGAGGAAAACAGGAATCAGGACAGTTGCTCAAATGAAAGCAGTTGACTCTGGCTGGCTGTCGTGAGGAATGGCCTACACCTGCTGGCATCTCTTACCTGTGAACACCGCACGGCGCTGAGCTCTGAGGCTGTCTCCGTAACCTCTGCCTCTCACTGACCACGAGTAGAAGCAGCCAGGTCTAGTTCGCTGGTAACAAGAGAACATTAAGAATTGTTGAGGGCCAGCAGAGAACATAGTGGTTAAGGTGGCTGGGTCCCACATAGCTGTCTCTGTGGTCAGAGCCAAAGACCTAGCAACTTGAAAAACACACCAGGCACATGTAAGTGTGTGCCCAAAATCCTAAGAGGAAAATGGAGGAGAAGGGATTGTGGTGTGGCGTCCTCCCTGGGGGTGCTTTCTCACTTTCCTGCTCTCTTTCCCCTATAGCAAAAACAAACAAACAAACAAAAAGAATTGCCAATCTTTCCAGGTGAAGGAAGTTAAAAGGTCTATGTTTTAGGCACTATGTTACATGTTTTGGGGTTCATATTTTCCACTCAGAAATGCTCCAAGGACAGAACTGCCTTCTGTGTCTTCTTGTCCTTTTTAAAGGAGATCATGCATTTGCTCAAATTGAGGAATTCCAAGGTTGTACATGAACAGAGATTTGAAAAAAAGAAAAAAACCTGGCAAGTGTACAATATTACGGGAAGAAAGGTGGATCGTCACTCCAGTTGAGTGTGTAGGGCTTTTCCAAGTTCTCCAGGGTCATGGAGACTACATAATTGATTTGTAACTCCTGCTAAGTTGTAGGTCTCGTGTGTGTGTGTGTGTGTGTGTGTGTGTGTGTGTGTTCAGGTGCACTAGGAAAAAGAAATCTGGATTAGACAATTTTTCAGGTAAGTTTAAGTACTCAGCGGACTATTTTAAGAAAAAAGAGACCATGTACTTACAGCAATTGCTTTTCCCCTAATGGAATTAGTTTATAATTCAGTGATAACAAACAGAATTAGTTTATAGTTCAGTGATAAGAAAACACCACAAGGTGACCAAGGGCTAGACATGGTGTGTACGGAAGCATCTGTGATTGATCCGAGTCCCTGGGCCACCTGAGAATGGAAAGAGGAGTTTGTCTGTGGGTACATGATCGGGTCTTTCTTCTTAATCACCGCCCTTCCCTCTGCTCGGCCCAGTGCACAGTAATGAGACAAGGTGGCTGGCACAACAAGTTAATTAATATTGAACTTCCTGTACTTTCCAGAGCCGGTAGGTGTAGTTCTGTTGTAATAACCACACACACAGGAAGCTTCAGGTGCTACTGCTGCTCGGTTATCTGGGCCCACAGTGTGCTCTGCACTTGTGCTGGAGGGTGCATATGCAGAGGTGGCCACAGCCCCACCCCTTGTATCCTGAGGACGAGTAGTGACTAGGCTCCATTCTGGGCTGCACTAGTCTAGAACGGCCACGGCGACTGTGTATTAGATCGGAAGCTTACGTTCTGCTCTCCTCAGGAATACTCCCATAACCCTACACCTGGTCCGAGTGAACTCCAAGTCCCCAAATGAAGGACTCAGTCTTCAACAGTATATCAGCACAGGGGAGTTCGCACATTGAAACCTTCACTTTGCCTATCAAACTAGAGATGGATTTTAGTTCCACAACCAGTAACCACAGCTTATATTGTGTGCATTCGCCTATGTGTTCAACCTGCCACCTGGAACAGAAGTTGTGTAACCCTCAGCCATCCTCAGTTATCTTCTGAGATGCCACCAAGGCACAGACCTGACCCTGGTGGGACTCAGCCTCGCCTGCCAACCCGGCCAGTTACCTCTCTCAAGCTTGCTCTGATTCCTTGTCCTTTTTGTTTTGTTTATGATGATGGAGGGTGTGCTTGTGCAAATGAGATCCTTCCTCCCGTTGGATCCTGGGGACTTGCACACATGCTGGATGTGACTCAGGCTAACTGAGCTGGAGATCTGAACTGCCAAGTGTTGCCAAGTGAAATCCTGCCTTTCCTGAGCAGCGCATTCCTGAGCCACCACGGTGGCCCCTATTTTCTGTTTTACTTTGCCTTTGATGGCTTCAGGGGAAAGAAAATAAGCACAGATTTTGGGAACTTTTTATGCAGTCATGAACTTTCACATTTTCATTTAAACTATTCAAATATCTGAATATAAAACAAGGAAAACCTATCACTTGTTGAACACATCCTCCACCAGGTAATGGGCTAAGTCATACATTACACCATTGAGTCCACACACCGCCACAGGACAGGCGACAGGTGACCAGCTATAACTGTTGCTGTAAGTCAAGTGATAGGCAAATACCTGCAAGCTCATGTGGTTGAAGTTAGTATTTTTATCCCCACTACTTTTGTTGTCTGGCAAAGCTCATTTTATTGCCACAGCTGGGCCCTTTGTGGTACCCTGGAAAGACCTCCTGGTAGAAAAACACCTTGGAATTCTTTTGGATCAAGTGTTTGTGAGCCTTTTAATTGTCCACAACTCTTACCTAGGAAAGGATAAATTACAGAGAAAACTTAAAAAAAAATTTATTTTTTTAATATTACGTTTAATCACATGTATCTACAATGTATAATATTTCTTTTTCCAGCACACTTACCATGCATATCAGTTAAGACAAAGATGTTACTATATACATCATCATCAACAAATAGCTTTTCAATTTTTTCCAGATTATTATTATTATTATTATTTTAAACATTCAATTGCTATACATCATTTGACTTGTAAAGAGAATTTACCCAATGTGAAATACTTCTCAGAGCAGTCCAGTTGAGAATACAATACAGGTTATCATTAATAGGTATTAAACCATTTCTGTGTCCCACAAATGTCCTGCCTCTCTATTTTTTCCTCCCTGATTTCCTTCTCTATCCTCTTTGTTTCTCCTCTGCCCCCAATATCACGCTGTCTCCAGTGTCCATTACTATTTTCACTGCTTTTATGTCCTCTAGTATTTCAGTCCCTACCATAGAGTGTAGATAATTGGTAGGTATTAAGTGGATACATACAATATCTTTCTTTCATAGGCTGGCTTGCTTCGCTCAGCGATAAATCTTCCGCATTTGACCACTTTCTATCAAATGTCAGGGTCTTGTTGTTTTTTATGGCTGAATAGTATTCCATAGTGTATATGTGCCACACTTTTTCAATCCATTCATCTGTTCGTGAACATTTGGGTTGGTTACGTGTCTTAGCAATTGTGAATAATGCTGCAATAAACATTGATGTGCAAGCACTTTTCTGACTAAGCATTCTTTTGTCCTTTGGGTAGATACCCAGAAGTGGGATTGCTGGATCAAATTGTAGTTCTATTTATAGATCTTTGAGGAACCCCCATATTTTCTCCACAGTGGCTGGACCAATTTCCATTCCCACCAACAGTGTGGGAGAGTTCCCCTTTCACCACAATCCTGCCAACAATTATAATTTTTTACATTTTTAATCTTTTCCATTCTGACAGGGGTTTGACAGTATCTTATTGTGGTTTTAATCTACATCTCCATGATAATAAGGGATGTTGAAGAAAACTTTTGAAATAGATTTTATGAGAAAGAATACTGGAAAGAAAATTTTCAATGGCAGGAAATTTTGACCATGTGAAAGGCAGTTTCCACATTGCCTTTTGAACTTGCTGACAGCAAATTGGTAATTAAATATTTGTGATCCATTCTAGACAAAACAATGAAACTTTAAAGGTCTCCCTCATCCCTTTAAAAGTATGATTTTTGTATTCTATTTGTCTCAAAATGAAAATGTATTCTTTGCTTTTAGGGTTTAGATATAAATATACACATATGAAAATAATCTTTATAATTATCTTATTAAAACTCTCATTATTTTGTCTATTTGGTTTTTCCAATACTGAGAGTGATGTGATCATATTTGGTATTATTGTTGGGGTGCCACCAGAATTACCTTAAATTTTCTAAAATATAAATAATATTCTATAGTTATTTTGAAATAAAATTGAAACTGAATAGCATAAATTTTCATAGGAGTTTTTTGTACCTTTCATTAATAAAAATGATTGTTTCAATCATTTATACATTTACCTTTGGCCTTACTTTGCTTTTCAATAATATTCATTTCTGCTTTTTAAAAATGTACATTTATACCATATATCCATTTGAATTTGCTTATTTCCTGTTCATTGACTTTTTTTTGACCCAGATTTTTCTATAGTTTTTTTTTTGGGGGGGGGGAGAGTTCTTTTAATTCCTATTTATTTATTTATGGTTTTGATTTCTTATTCACATTTAATTCTTATAAATCTCTATAGCACACTATATGGTTTTTCAAAGTGTGCATGTAGTACATCACAATCAAATCAATGATATGTACTTATTTTTGACTATAGAACTTTATATTCTTATGTATATTAAGTAGTTCTTTCCTGAGCCCCTCCCACCCACTCTCTGCTATCCACTCTCTGCTCCTGGGGTCTAAACTTGTTCTCCTTACCATTATATTTTCAGATCTTTCCATTTCTGCCATAGACTGCAGATATTCAATATAAATTAAATAAGGACACATGATTTTTTTTTTTATAGTCTGGCTTAGTTCACTTAGCATGAACTTTTCTATATTCAACCACTTTGTATCAAAAACAAGGTCTTATTGTTCCTTACGGCTAGTAATATCCCGTAGTGTCCCTATGCCACGTCTTTTTCTATCCAATCATCAGGTCTTGGGCACTTAGGCTGATTCCATGTCTTGGCAATTTTAAATAATGTTGCAATAAATACGGATATACAAATGTCTTTCTGACTATTTTCCTATCCTTAGGTAAATACCAAGGAGTAGGATTACTAGGTCATATGGAAGTTCTATTTGCAGGTTTTTGAAAAACCTCCATGTTGCTTTCCATAGTAGCTGTACCAATTTTTATTTCCTTCAGCAGTGTAGGAGGATGCTCTTTTCACCACGGCCTTTCCAGCACTAATCATTCTTTATGTTTTTGATCAAAGCTCTTCTTACCAGGGTTAAGTGGTATCTCATTGTGGTTTTGATTTGCATTATCTTATGATAAGAAACATTGAATGATGGAGCCCATACAGCTAACACAGGCAGAACATGGGGAGCTGCCTCTCATGTCTAAGCGAGGACTGGGCTGAGAAGAACTGTAAGCAAGGTCAACAGTTACGAGCTCCAATTCTCCACTGTGTTGCTGTACTGGTCTGTGCTCAATTTCTCTGCCATGAGCTTTACTGACGGTACCCCATAAGGACAAAATAACACCCCCAGCCTTACGGTAACTTTTACAATAATCCTGAAGGAATGCGGATCCTTAATGTGGCGGCGAATGGGAATTATCTCCTGAGACTCACACCACCTGCCTGGAAAATGTCAATAAAGAATGCTGCATTCACTTCTCCTACTAGGAATTACATAGATAGCATTAGAAAGGTTTGAGTTAATGGAAAGCTACTAAATTGGTGAAACGACCGGTAGCTGGGAGAGGCTTAGGGACCCATCTGTGAGGCACTGATATCTCAAACAAAGACCATGAGTCACCTGTGATCTCAGGACAAGGGAGGATTGCCATTCCCCAAGCCACAGCCATTGTATAGAACAGCACGTAGAGGGTCCCAAGTACACAGTAACCTTTCAGTCATTAAGCTGCTTATAAGACCACATTCCTTCTCCATATGGGCAATAGGCTCACCCCCTTAGCAGTAATATAGATATTCCACTTTAGTATATATTAACCGTGTCTTTACTTAACAAGACAAGATTTCTATCTAGGCCTTTGTAACCAGCAATGCTGCCGCGCTGGCCTGGGACTGAAGTTATCAAGCTTCCTGCAAGCCCCCTCTTCAAAAGACCCTTCCCCGTAATCAAGATCTAAGAAGAAAATGCACTAGACAGATGGACTCCCTCATACTCAGAACTGTGATTTATTTTACCTAATCAAACAAGACAGACATCATGTTTTATGATCATTGTTCCTGTACTTTGTATACTCTATTTCTTAGAGTAAATCTTTTACTTCCCCCTCACCCCTCATACTTCTGTAAAACATCCCTCAATAAATACGTATGTTTGATAGCCACTGGGGCTGCAGTCTTGAGCTGGCTCTGACTGTAGTCGGCTGAGAACATGTTAAAGAGCATTGAGGTTTCAGCCTGAATTTCTGCTTGCCCGCGTCGCCTTCCTGGGTACGAGCTTCAACCCATCCCGGCTGGAGCAGGCTTCCGGCAATTGAACATTTTTTATATGTATTTTGGTCATTCATCTTCCTTACAGAGTCATTTGTTCAACTCATTGGCCCATTTTAAAATGGATTATTCTCTCCTTTTTTTTTTTTTAATTGTGGGTGAGCTGCTTAAGTTACCTATATAGTTTGGTTTTCAGTCCCTTATTCAAAACATACATTGCAAATATTTTCTCCCATTCTGATGGTTGTATCTTCACTCTAATTGTTTCCTTTGTTGTGCAGAATCTTTGTAGTTTGATGTTATCCCACTTGTCTATTTTTGGTATTGTTTTCTGAGCTTTAAGAGTTATATTTAAGAAAATTTGCCTAGTCCAATGTCTTCAAATGTTTTTTCCATGTCGTTTTTCTTTCTTTTTGTAATAAAACACTGTGTAGTGCTTTATTTTTTTAAATTGCAATAGCAGATAAAGTTGACCTTCTTTTTTGACTTTTTTTTTTCCATTTCAAACTTAACATGCTGACAAATTTGCTCTAAAATCTTTTCTTTCGGTATGTGTTATCTTGTGTTAGCTTTTATCTTTTTTTTTCCTGGAAATCTGGAAGCTTAAATGCCCTTTTTGTGTGATCTATGGTGCTTTGCTTTCATCAGAATGCTTTGGCTCCAAGTGACAGAAACATATCTTGGATCAGCAAGGGTACAAAGGGACCACACTGACTCAGATGACTATGCTGCGAAATGACTGCATCACTGCAAGGTCTCAAAGGCAGAGCAAATGACACGGGGTCTCTCTTTGACTCCATCTCTCCATTTCTCTCCGTGTGCTGGCTCCAACCTTGCAGGCCACATTAACCACACAGCAGGGAGTGTGCCCACCATACTCTATCACTTTTCTTCTCAGTTCCAATTAAAGGACAATGAAGACTGGGGAGTGGTTTCTATTTGGCTCTGTTAGGCCACATCGCCATCCCCTGCTTGGAATAACAGCCAGGGCTGGTGTTGGTGCTAGGAGTGTTGTCTTGGTCTTTCCTAACTTTTTCTGCTGTTAGGAAATCATCTATTTCTTTAATCCTTTCTTGTGTGAAATTATAATGGGTCATAATCAAACCTTTTCCTTAATTTACTATGGCTTAAGTAATTTCCTGTTACTCATGAAGAAGCAACCCAAAACTAACCTAATATGTTCTTGTAATTCTTCTTGACTGGTAAAGTTTCTAATCCATGCTGCTCCTTGGAAGTTTACTCACACAGGGTGTTTTGAAGGAATCTAGCATTACCAGGGCACTGTTGGAAAGGCTCTGGGCCCTGCTGTGGCAGCCACCACTCCAGGTGTCCAGCCTCAATCACCTGCCGTAGGTGACGCTGATGAACATGGCTGGAATCTACTACACACACACACCTGTCCCCTCACAGCCACACACATGATCCCCTCACATCCACCCACACCATGCCACACAGCACACACATGCACCACACCAGACCACACAATGCACACATACACATCATAGCACACTACATAAGCAATACACACACATACACACACACACACACACACACACACCTCACAAAACATGATGCACAATGTACAAACCTGTGGCTGGTCATGTGGATTCCAGCACTGCCATCTGGACACTATGGGTTGTGCCATGTAGGCACATGAGCACATGAGCAATTGTAAGATGGGAAAAGAAATGGGGGAGATAGTTTATAGGGACAGATCAAAAGGGCAGATGGCTTTTTTTTGAAATTTTGTTAACTTTTTAGGAAGAGGAATAAGGTAGGGGATAAGGAACTAGAAAGGCAGAAATAAGGTGATGTGATAGACATTAGCTGAGTCTGGCAGACTGGCCACATGCCAAGTTTTTTCATATATGTTACTGCATAAAGAACATGTGAACAGGGCCAGCAGGTGGTATGAGATCAAGGTGTTGGATTTTACATGGCCGACTTCACAGATAAAGTCCTGGACAAGGCAACTTGAGAACCATGCCCAGCAGGTGTTGTGTGTGTGCATATCCAAAATCCCAAGAGAAGAGTGAGAGAGAAGAGATTGTGGTGGGATGATTTCTCACTTTCCCACTGTTTTTCTCTGTTTCTCTCTGGTGAACACATGTACCCTATAACAAAAACTTAAAAACAAAACAAACCACATGTGAGCAAAATATTCCAACTTCATAACATGGTTTCATTTAATATGGTTTTTAGCTAAGAGATGACTATTTCTTCTTTCTCTAATTTCATCACATGGTGTTTGCTCCAATCTATCCCAGAGATTGAAGTCTTCTTGCCGCATGTTAGTTCAAATTCCTCCAAAACATCAGAACAACAAGGATTCTCTACAATTCCTTTAATCAATGAATTTCTTCATGAGATTCTCTCAAAATGATCACATTTGCATTATTGACTTCAATTGAGTGCATTTTTAAAGAAAAAGAAATGGGGATGGTGTTAGTCTGAGTCTGGCTGATAAACACAGACACAATCAATGGGAAAGGGCAGGGGTCCCTGCTTCTGCCCTCGAGGTCGATGATGCAGCAGGGCCCCTGTGGCCGCGTCCGGCATGGAAAAGCCAAGTATTTATTAACACTGAAGGAAGGATGGAGCCGGTTACACACCGGGCAATTGGGCTCAGGAAACCTTAGTCCAATAAAACACGATCAATGCCATCCATCAGGAGAGTCTTCTATTTATTAAATTTTTTCTCACGAGGTGGTCCATTTGTCTTGTTCCTGTCGCTTAGCTAATGCCAGAGCAAGGCTCTTAGTAAGTCCTCTCCAGCTACTGATCGTAAGTGACTGAAGTTATCTTCTCATTTAAAATAATTTTACAGTATAAAATGAATAAATGCTCAGTGAAGACGATCTCACTCTTAAATCAACAGGGTTCCCACTGTGAAGATATAAGTTTTATTATTTTGCTAATACTCTTCCTAGACTTTTTTTTCTGTGAATTAAAAAAAAAAGTCTGTAATGGAGCTCAAACTGTTTATGTTTATGCTTTTTACTTAATATTGTAACATAATTTCCTTTATTATAAATGCTTATGAATATTATTTTAAGTAACTGCATACAGTTCTACTACATGGATATGCCGTTTATGTTAATTATTCTAATTTTAGAGGATATTTCCACTGTCTTCTTTTTCCCATTATCAATAAGCTGAGCTACAATAAACTTTTTCTGACTGATCTTTGTGCACCTCCTTATAAAATAACTCTTTCAAAAAGAGCAAATAATTTTATGTATCATCTCTAAACGAAAATTCTAAAAGGTGTCTTTTAAAAATGATTATTTATTTAACTTTACTTATCATAATTATCATTTTTTAATTTGCCACAGGGCACATGCACTCACCAGAGAGAGACAGAGAGAGAGAGAGAGAGAGAGAGAGAGAGAGAGAGAGTGAGAAAGCAAACTACCATGTCTGGGACTCAAACTGCAGTTGACCATGTGGGAGTCCAGCGCCCCAACCACCATGCCACCTGCTGACCCCTAAAATGCATCTTTAACCTGGACTTCTTCTGTAGGTCCCAGATTCTCATGTGTAACTGCTTTCCTGCCATCTTCACTGGAATTTACTAGAGATTTCTAACAGAACCTCAAACAATTATATCCAAATTAGAGCATCTGTAGTCCTACCTCGGTCTTTCCCATCTCAGTAAATTGATTCTATCAATTCTATTGATATTTAGATGTTCAATCCAAAGTTCTCAGCACCATTTCTTTCTTCTTTTTTTTGAGAGAGATTTTTGCTATAGGGTGTGTGCATTCGCAGGAGAGTCAGGGAGAGACAGAGAGACAGAAAGCGAGAAATCACCCCCCAGGGAGGATGGCCATATAGCAATATCTTCTCCTCCATTCTTCTCTTGGGATTGTGTGCTCACTAGAAAGAGAGACAGAAAGACAGAGAGACAGAAAGTGAGAAATCACCCCCCAGGGGTGAGCATGTTTTCATATGTTTTTTAACCATTCGTATGTCTGCCTTGGAGAGTTGTATGTTCAGCTCATTTATCCATTTTTTAATTGGGTTGAATATTATTATTATTATTTCAGGTAAGCTGCTTGAGATCCCTGTATATTTTTGGCATCCATCCTTGATCCCAGACACAGTTTCCAAATATATTCTCCTATCCTGAGGTTGTCTCCCTGGTATTTCATCCCAGATCAACCCTACCCTCAGTCTGAGTCAGTGAGGTGAGCCAATCTCAGCTGGGGCTCCAGGAACAGAGTGACGAGGAGTCTGTAATTCTTTTTGTTGTTGTTTCTTTTTGGGTTTTTTTGAGAGATTTTTTTGTTTTGTTTTGTTGTTGCTATAGGGCATGTGCACTTGCCAGAAAGACAGAGAGACAGAATGCGAGAAATCACCCCTAGAGGGATGGCCACGCCACAATCCCTTCTCCTCCATTCTCTTCTCTGGATCTTGGGCACGCACGCACACGTGCCCGGCGTGAGTTTAAGCCATCGGGTCCAGGACTCCAACTGCGGTGGACTATGTGGGAGTCCAGTGACATAGCCATTATGCCAACTACTGGTCCTGAGTCTGTAATTCTATGCTAAGAAGGCAAGTGTAACCCTAAAACACAGAAAGCAAGCAAAACCAGGACTAGAATCGAGTCCTACAATAGAGTTCAACAGCATTGCCAAGCTCATTCATAGAACCTAAGCCGTGAAATTAATTTAAGCAACTTTTTCTAGAAAACGCAGGGCAACATCCACGGCCTTAATTAATGGAGTTGTTAAAGATGCTGAGCTAATTTGGGGCACTGATCTTAGTTTTGCCCTTAGGAGCAGGCATTGTAGGTTAAAAAATAAAGCAGGAATACAATGCTCTGCCTCTATTTCTCAGGTACTCGCACATGTAAATGCAGGTATATGATAAACATCACAGACAGGATGTGCTCTTGGAGAAATAGCTCAAAGTATTTTATAATAAAATTCTATTTTGGGGGTCAACTCTTAGGTTCTTAGTTATTACAAAGCATTTCTATTATAAATGATGTAATGCAAAAGTAAGTGTCTGCAATGAAAAGTCCATGCAGAAATAGGGAAGCATTATTTTATCTATAATTAATTGAATGCTGTTTTTTTTGTTTTGTTTTGTTTTGATTTGTTTTGTTTTTCTGGTGAGGGCTAGGGTTACATTTTTATTTGTTAGCCTTCATATTTGGGATCTCTGCTCTTTATTCAGAGGCTTCAGTATGAGATCACAAATATTTTGATTTTTATCCAGCTCTGAAGGGAAGATGCCTCAGGTATTGAGCAAAATAAATTGCTATTGAAGCAATGTCCTCTTTCTGCCTCAATCCCAAGGAAGAGAAACAGACTGACCAGCACCGACCTTAGAAGCTGGCTCTGAGAGTCCGTCTTGACGTGGGGCAGCTGCATGCAGCCTGATCCCACTGGCCACACATGGGCAGGCCGTTGCAGGCAGGCCCAGCCAGAACCCCCTGTCCAGACCTAAATCGTTTCATCTCCTCTTGACTCTAAAGGATTCGAAGCTCTGGGTCTCCCAGCGAGGTCCTCCTCCCCTGCCCTCTGCGTTTTAGAGTGTGAGTTATTCATCCACATGCCAGATAGTTGGGGCTGAGTGTTTTCAAACTACTCTTATCTCATTTGTGCAAAAAGAGATACACATCCCAAATCCTAGATTTGTCATAGAGAACTAAATAACATTACCAGCATAAATTCTCATAGTGCTTGACACAATATAGAGAGCATTTTAAAAATTCTAGTGTTCCTCCACTGATGTATTAATAACGATGATAAACAAATCAAGGTGTCTGAAACATCACTCCAAATCTGCTCTCTTCGAAATTTTAGTTATAAAATAATATAAATATATACAAGTGCACAGTGATCAAATGAAAGCTAAGCTTAGTACAGCTCATGTGCGTAGGTAACAGACAGGAGAAACCACCTCTACCCTTTCCCTGAATTCCTGAGATAGAAATGGAAATACGGTCAGGGTTTCTAAGCTGTCTTTACATGTCAGTGTCACAGGTGTGCGTATGTGAGTGGTATGTAATATTGTTTTGTGTCTTCCGTTTTTACGTAAATGCCATCTACTGCTTATCGTGGTGCTGCACAGTTTTTCCCACAGTGTTACAATGTGTAGTTACAGCCAGATCGCTACAGTAGCTACGGCGTGTCTGTGTGCCTTACTACCGTGAAGTGTCCAATTGTATGCACTCATTATAATCTGCATATCTACAATGGTTACATTGGTTGATTCTATATTTACCTTTATTTTAGTGTTTTACATGTATATTTGTTTATTCATAAGACATTTTCTCTTTGCACTTTTCCCAAGTATTGAACATTGGCAATTTTGCTTTTCATTTTTTAGAGGAATTGACCATCTTTGTGTCTCTTACACATCAAAAAAATTCTTTCCAATGATCATATGTACTTATTAGACACACCAAATATAAATGAATATATCAATTACATTATATTAGGTGGCTTTAGTATGTAGACTGAATTATGGGGGTTCTCGGTACTTTTGAAAATTTTGAGAAAGAGAAAATAGCTCTTAAACTTATTTAATTTATTAAATTAGAAAGATTCTTATATATATATACATATATACACACACATATGTATATATATGTGTGTGTATGTGTGTGTGTGTGTGTGTATATATATATATATATATATATATATATATATGATTGAAAAAAACCCAAAAACATACACTTTAATGATGATACGAACCCTTTCAGGAACGAATGACAGTGCTGTGAACTACATATAAATTTTATTTCTTCACATGAATTAAACATCAGATAAAGGAAAAACTAGTGAGAGAGCAGAGCTGGACACCAGGATGTGCCAGAGGGAAACCAATAAGCGTGGACTTGGCAGGGCGAGGTCTCAGTCGTCTGGAATGTCTGAAGCACTCCAGACTGGCCTGACAAGGCTCTAACTGTAGTTGGAACTTTTAATTCTGCGTCTGAGAGTCGGTATGAGAGGACAGCTGACCAGCTTGTCTGAGTCCCAGTCTATCCATTCCTAAGGTGAGAGAATCCTTTCTACCCTATTTGTCTTCAGACCGATGCTTACAATGCTAAAGTTTCCAGTTACGTGACATACTCTTAGCTTCTAAGAAAGGCTTTCTTTTCTTTGTAAATACTAATATGACCGGTAGAAATTCTAGATTAAGCTGCAGGTGGCACACCTGTAATCCCAGCTACTCAGGAGGCTGAGGCAGGAGGCCTGTGAGTTGAGGCCAATCTGGGCAACAGAGCAAGGTTCTGTCTTAAAAAGCAAATAAATTGTAGGCTAACTATTTATAGTTTTAACTGACATTATAATGTCCATGATTAAACCATACTTAAGGATGTAAATATGCTTTACAACCATTACCTCTAACAGCACTAAATGAATAACAGGTTAGAAAAATACATGATGGTTTGGAAACATGTATAAACTACAAGCAATTAACAAACATAAATTAATTTTCTTCAGTATATTGATTATTAGACTCATAGTAAAGGCTAGAGAAAGACATAGACCAAAAGACAATAATGCAGCAAGAACCACGACTATAAACATTGCCATTGGCTCTTGAATGTCCGCTCCTGGCAGACTTCGTCAGCAAACCTCTTCATAGAGAGATCAGTTCCAGGGAGTTTAAATGCTGATAGAAATCACGTGATGAGCTTGCAGCAGAGATGCCTCACACTTGGCTCTTGGTTCGGCAGACACAGCCAGTGACCGTCCAGTTGTCCAGAGGACTCCTCTGAGGTCACGAGGGATAAAGATTGTACAAGGAAGACGAGTGGAACTCAGGCCCCTGGAGTCTCCCTGGAAGTCCTTGATGGTCTTCATATTCAGTTCAGCGTTTCGTCCTCAGGAATAATTTTCAATTATTTGCATCTATTTCAAATGTTTTTCAAGTTATTCATTCTTTAATAATTGTTTCCATAAAGCCAAAACCATTATTTATAAACTAGAATTTGCTGGATAGTCCCAGTGTTCTAGGATTTATTAAATAACAATGTCATAAACTGTGGTTTAAAAAAGAAAAGAGCCAACGTTTCTAAGTAGTAACCAGTACGAATGTCAACAAGGGCAGCTCTATTTAATTTCTGAAGGTTGGATTCAGACCAGACTCTGGGCATTGAGTCCCCTCTGGTGCAAGACCCTGGTTTACAGCATGTGTTTAATGAACTCAAGAACCTTGCTTAGTTTCCACATATTTAGTCATAATCTTATTTTTTCCTAGTCTCAACTAGACTTGAGTTCTAGAAGCTATCTCAAACCCATTTTCCGTTAACAAGGGGTAGGCCATGTATCATCCTAGAGCCACCGCCTGGCAAGACGCCAGTGGGGAGTCTGCGCACTGGCCCTCACCCAGAGTCTTGCCTTCTTGTTCCTGGTCTGGGTTCTTCTGTCTCTTCTCTCCTTTTCCCCTTGAAGACCACTGTTCTATGTTCACACAACACATCTTCCATAATATACAAGGAAGACCTTCACAGTATTACGCCTGCTCCTTGGTTTTTGAGGTCACGAATCAAAATTCAGTTTCTCAATGAGCAAACTTCATAAATAAAAATAGATAGTAAAATAAATAACTTGGGGAAATCATTGCAACTTTGAAAGACTTAGGGCAAGTACATTTCTGAGACATGCTAATATTTATTAGAATTTTCAGTCAAGTACCTGGCCTGGACCTAGCCCTGTGCTAGAGGTCACATACTGTTTCCCGATTTCTCTTTATTGTGTCAGTCTAGGGTAGAGGTTAGAGCAGGGGTCATGTTGTCAGACAGAGACAACACCATTCCAAACTCATGTTGGCCAACCATTTGCTGGTCTATGACTTGGCAAATGATCTAACCTTGGTTTGCTAAATGTTTTTTGTGGGCAAAAAATAGTTATTTTGAGGATTAAATGTAATAAGGCATATAAAATAATATGGGTACTAGCATATTATAAGTTTGGAATGAAAATTTAGTATTCATTAACTTTGTTTCCCTGATAGTCTCCCAAAACCCATTTGCCATTCTCCATTATAGTTAGTCCTGCCATATATAAATGTGGTATTTAGAAAGTAGGTGTAGGTCACTATGTTTAAATGGAGCCCAACAACTTGACCACTTAATTCACTTTCTTTTGAAGACATTCAGAAAAATTGATGCTTAGAGAAAAATATGCTGTATTTATCTCTTACTGAACTTTGCATTAAATACATATTTCTGGGGACTGTTGTTCTTGGTCACTTGGATTTAATTTTCCTTTAATTTATTGCCATCTATAGTAAAGGCTCTAGGTTTGTTAATATTAAGAAGCTAAACTGGAAAATATTATAAACTTCAATTTTCCATTTTCATTAAATGTGCTTGGCATATTGATGAGGTGTATAATTTAGCATACAATATTAAAATTTTAAACATAATGACCTGCACAAAAAATTGGCTGAATTTTTGGAACTGTAACTACATTAATTAATGCTAGGTTACATTGCAGTCTCTACAAAAGGATAGTTAAAGCAACACAAATTAATTTTCTATGATTAATAAGGTTCCTCTGTATAGCAAAGGAATTGAGGCTGATTATATTAGCATTTCCAAGGGTTATCCAAATTTGATGCATTTATATAAATCAACATAGTAAAATCGGAAAGAAAAAGGTCTGGAAATAAACCTTAAGAGACATAGACTTGTCATTTTTCCAGCCGATGTTGTACTTTTAACGTAGCGCTGTACATGCCATCACTCTCACTTTTGAGTGTAATATGTGTGAGCTATGTATCCCGTTTATTGTTTTGAATGTGAATAGCCAATGTTTCAACACCACTTTTTTTTTTCTAAAGCATTCTGGGCCAGCAGGTGGCGTGGTAGTTAAGGCGTTGGACGTCCACATGGTCAGCAGCAGTAAGAGCCCTACCTAGACTTGAAAGCTTGAAAATCACACCAGTCTCATGTATGTGGATGCCAAAAGTCCCAAGGGGAGAAGTGGAAGAGAAGGGAGTTTGGTATTGCCATCTTCTCTCAGGGGTGATTTCTCACTTTCCCTTTCTCTCTTTCTCTGGTGAGCATATGCCCCCTATGGCATAAACCTTAAAAAAAAAATTCTTTTCTAGATTGTTGCCATACCTTTATCAAAGGTAAATTCAGGGATCAGCAGATGGCATAATGGTTACCTCCCAAGGCTCCCACATGGCTATCCGTGGTTTTAGTTCTGGACCCAGCAGCTTGAAACTCATATCAAGTGCATGTATTTATGTGCCCAAAATCCTAACAGGAGAATGCAGAAGGGATTGCAATATGGCCATCCCCCCTGCGGGGTGTGATTTTTTTGCTTTCCGTCTCTCTGGTGAGTATGCACACCCTATAACAAAAATAACTCTCTAAAAAACAAATAATTTAAACACATAAGCATACTTATTTCTGGGCCCTGAGTCCTGCTACATTGACTTTTACACCAGTTCCTCTGGTATAATTGGTATAATTTCTAATTGTTGGATATCCAAATATTCATTACTATTACTATTACAGTACGCTAAAATACAGAAGATTCTCCTTTCTACTTCTTTTAACTTTATTTTTATAATCTTGTTAATCAGCTCTAGGAATTTTTATACTTCACTGGGACTTTCAACATGAACAACTGTGTTAATCTACAGATAGGAACTTTGTTGCTGTCATTTTGCCTTTACAACCAGAATTTTTAGCACAATGTCAAAAGTGGTAAGAGTGGACATCCTTCTTTGCTTATAATTTTAGGACAAAACCTCCCATAAGCTTGATGTGAGCTCTGGGTTTTACACGTTTTTTATCATGTTAAGGAAGTTCCCTTCCATTCGTAGTTGGTATGCATGTGAATGATATGTGGTAGTGCGTTTTTTCCCAATGTTTTTTCCTCCATTTATTGGGATGGCTATGGGCTTTTTTCTTCTATAGTCTGTTAATGGGGTTGTAGTAGGCAGAATGATGGCCCCTGAAGATGTTTGTGTCTTAATCTCCGGAGCCAGTGAGAAGGCTAGGTTACATGGTAAAGGGGAGTTAAGGTTACAGATGGACTCAACGTTGCTAATTAGGTAAAATTGAAACCGGAGACTGTTTGATTATCCAGAGGGCTCAGTGTAATCACAGGGGTATTTAAAAGTGAGAAAGGGAGGCAGAAAAGGAGAGTCTGAGGGAACCGTGACTACAGAAGGAATTCTAGTGATGTAAGAGATCTCAACCTGCTGCCCTAGCCCACGTGGAGGTGTAGGGAGGGTCATAACCAGGAATCTGAGTGACCCCTAGGAGCTAGGAACAGCAAGGCTATGGGTTCTCCCTAGAGGCTCCAGGAAGGACAAGAGCCCTCTGCTATATGGATTTCAGCCCAATAAGACTCACAACAGACTTCCAATTTGTTCGTATGTTCATCATAGACTTTAGTGCAGTTTGGTTTTCTTATAAAGTCTTCATCTGGTTTTGATATCTGAATAGTTCTAGAATTATAAAAAAGTAATGTTTCTCTCCTCTTCCCTTTACTAGAGCAACTGTGTGGAAGTTGAGTTAATTCTTAATTATGTGTTTGGTAGACACCATATAGAACTGATTTGTGAATGGTTTTACTTCATATACAATTTCTTTAATAAAGATAGGACTATTTAGGTTGTTTATTTCTTACTGAGGGAATTCTGGTGGTTTGTGTCTTTCAGTGAATGGGTATATGTTGCCTAAACTGTTTAATTTATGGGCTACAACTGTTTATGGTATCCTCTATTCCAGCACTTATAGGTCTGTAGTCATAAACTTTCTTTCATTCCTAACATTGGTAACTTGTATCTTCTCTCTTTTTATTCTTGGTAAATCTTACCTAGAGTTTAAAAATTTCTCCTTAAAAAAATTAGCTTTTGATTTGACTTGTTTTCCCATTATTTATTGTTTTCAATTTCACTGATTTTTAAGTTTTTGAATTATTTCTTCTGCTTTCTTTGGGGTCAAATAATTATTTTCTTCCTGACTTATTAAGGTAATAGTGTAGATGTTCATTTTACAACATTTTTTTGGATGTAAGTCTTTTAATGCTATGAATTTTCCTCTAAACACTTCCTTAAATGCATCCTACAGAGTTAAACTTAGTGTATTTTAATTTTTGTTTAGTACAAGTATTTTTCAATTTACTTTGAAGTTTCCTCTTAATTTCTGATTTTATGTAAAAGTATATTTATTTTTCAAATATCGGAAATTTCCCAAATCTTTCTGTTATCAATTGTTAGCTTAATTCTTTTGTGTTGAAGAATATATTTTACATCACTTTAGTTCTTTTTCATTTATGAAGGTTTGTTTTATTCCTACCCAGGATTAGTGTCTCATGGAGAATGTTTCACGTGCAATTGAGCAGAAGGTATGTTCTACTGTCATTTAGTGGAGAGTTAAGGGCCAATTATAGTTTGCTTAAAACTAAGTCAAATCTTCTATATCTTTACTAATTTAATGTGCACTTTAATGAAAAAAAAAAGAAATGTAAAGAATTGGGGCAAGCAGGTGGTGTAATGGTTAAGGTACTGAACTCCTACATAGCTTCCTGTGGTTCAAGTCCTGGGCATGGCAGCTTGAAAAATCACACTGGGCACGTGTTCATATGTCCAAAATCTTGAGAGGAGATTTGAGGAGAAGGGGTTACAGTGTGGCCATCCCTCTTTGGAGAATGATTTCTCGATTTCTTTCTTTTTGTCTCTCTCTGGAGAGTGCACATGCTTTTTGGCAAAAACATAATAGGAAAAGAAAAAAAGGAAATCTAGAGGACCAATACTTGATAATGGACTTACTGAGCTAAAAACATATATTGACAGACATCCCTAAAGACCAAAAATGCGGACATGGTGTGTTTGGAATTCTAAGTCATTACAGAGTCCAAAATGTTTTTACATGTATAAATACGCTAAAAATAAGTAAGATTGGCTGTGTGGTAAGGTGGTAGCATATTGATCTGCAGTGCCGGAAGCCACATGGCCAACCATGTGTTTGAAAACGAAGTCAATCTGAAGCATGCCCTAAGAGCCTAACTAGTTAAGGAGTTAGAGGTAGAAGACCATGGTCATGAGACTCTACTGAGGTTGCCCTCCCCCCCACTTTCTTTCATAAAAGAAATAAAATAAACTTCAAAATAAATAAATAAGTAACGCAATTAATGGAAGAAAGCTTGACAAATATTCAATAATAAGATAACATATAAAATATATTTTTAATTACTAAGATTTCAAGTCAAATTTGTGTATCTACAGCAGTTTTAAACACCACAATTAATAATTTTTAATGTGTTTGGTAGGGAGAGTTCTCTCAAAGTTCCACCTACTAGTATACATACCTGTGTAAGCCCTGGTATTTTAAATAAGGTAGGTTCTGCTCCTGGAATTAGGTTATGTTATGTATGGCACACTGGTCTTTAAGAAAAGATGAAACCGAGCTAATCAGTTGAGCCCTTAACTCAAGGTGTAGGAAGTCAGAGAGTCAAAGTGACGGAATTCAATTCAAGAGAAATTCTCTGTTGCTGGCTTTGAATATGGAGGGGGCCACATGACAAGGAATATGGGTATTGTTTAGGAGCAGAGTGGCCCTTGGCTGACGGCAAGCAACAGGGTCATCCATCCGATAACTACAAGAAGTTAAATCTGGCCAAGAAACTACTGAGCTTGGACATGTATTGCTCTTGGGAGCCCCGAGAAAGGAGACTAGCTCAGACCAAATCACAATTTCAGTCTGGTAAGGCCCTAAGCTCTGAAATCAGCCACACCATGCTCACACTTCTGGTCTGCCTTAAGTTACTAAGTTTGTGGCTAGGCACTATGTACTAATGGAAAACTAGAAACTGACAGGTATATAGTAAAAATGTTGCACAAGATCTTTACAGAGAAAATTATAAAATTTGTTATTATGAAGATTAGAATTCCTACCAAAAGTACATATAGGTTTAGTGATATTACAAAAAAAACGAACAAATTATTTTTGGACTTGAAAATAATATTTTATGTTGAAGGTCAAGATATGAAGACTAATTAAATTGATTTTAGAACATAAAGAGACAGCTACTCTCACTTTGTTGCTGAGAATATAAATTGTCATTAGGACATGTGCTAGGCAAAGAGAGAGGGAGAGAAGAGTGTGAGAGCGCCCCTTGATGGGGCGTGGTCATGCTGCAATCTTCTCCCTCCATTTTTCCATTCCATCTGGATTTTGGATGAGCATGCATGCTCAGGTCCCCAGCGAGCTTTCCAACCTGCCAGGGCTGAGATTCCAACCATGGTCAGCCATGTGGGATATGGCTTTGTATGCGTAGCACTTAACTGCTGGGAAAAAGGGGCCAGCTCATGGGAGTTTGGTATAACAAAAAAATCTAAGTGCCAGTACTACACCCCCACACACATACCAGACTTTAAGAAAAATATGTATGTAAGAAATGTCTTTATAAAATGCTTTTTCCTTTATTAAAGACCTTATATAACGTTCCCATGAAGAAGACTATCCCTAGCCATTATTAACGTGGGATGATAACTATAGTATATTTTATGTGAACTAAAGAAGTCAAAATGTTGTTCACACCGGAATACAAAAGTTTACCTTTTTTTCTGCAATGAGATGAAAAAAAAAATGTCTATTATTATTCCTCTTGGAGAAGAGTTTCATGTATGTTAGAGAAGTGATTTGGTGGCACAGAATTATTAGAATACACATGTTTATGTGTCAGATGTTTGTCTTTTAAAGAGAAGAGATATCAAATCATGGGCACTTACTGAGTTTGTCAAGATGGATTTAGGCATGTCAATCATGGCGTCTCAGCTAAGGGAGATCCAATGTCTTGCATAACGGAATGGAAGATGTGGAGAACTGTCTGGGAAGAAGAGACTGGATGCAGAAGAAGGAAGGCCCAAGAAAAGCAAGATTGCTAAATGACACCACTCAAGAGAGAAAGTGAATCGTAGTAGAGATTTAGCCTTCTCACCGTGGCATGTGCGACCTGAGTGGTCTCATTCACACCCCAGTGACGTTGGCAGCAACATGCGTAACTCACCATTAATACTTTGGTTGTGAAGTTTGCTGGAAAAGCATGACATGACAGTGTGCTGAGTTCTGTACCCAGGACAGACACAGGCTGCCTACAGGGCCTCTGAAGTGAGAGGCAACGGAACCAACTGATGTGTTGCTTATGGTGTGAGAGGAATAAGAGGAACTTGTAGCACAGCTCTCTGTGAAGCACACAGCCACGGTAAGTGTAGTTGGGTTTGCAAATCATTTGTTTCTCCTTTTTGTATTTACTTATAGTCAGATTTTTTTGGTGATAAATATGTACTTAAGATTAGAAAATATATTACTTTTGTTATAAAAAGTGCTAGTTTGGTCGTCTGTTTTCTACTGACTTAGACTTTAATGAATACCAATTATGCACAGAAAATATGCCAGATATTATATATTCCTTGACATTTTTTTTTTTTTACTCAAGCACTCCCCATCACCCCAGAAAGGTTTTGTCACAATTGCACGGTTGCACCTGGCCTGCCTTTCCTCCTTTCTCAGGTGCAAGCCTTCTTGAGAACAGGGAGCCTCTCCACCCTCTTACTGTCCCCACTGATCCTCAGAGAGGTTCATCCCACTGAATCTCTGCAGATTCTAACTGCATCTCTGAAGTCTCACCCGACAGGTGGAAAATGGAGAGCAGTTTACCTGGCGACCATGTCATACACACCTGGTGGGTCACCTGTAACCTGTGGAATCATGAAACTTCATCCAATGAGTCAACCCTGGCTGACATTAAAGCCAGAAAACACTGTAGAAGTATTCAAGTGAGATGCAACTTGGTCGCCACTGAGGAGCCTCGGATTCAGAGCTTTGCCTTGCAGCTTTGACTTTCTGCCACTCGCTTCTCTGTCCCATGTTAGGTTTCCCGAGTCTGCAGCTGCCACACTTCGTGTATCTCAGGGACAGGAGCCCTGGGCAAGGTGCTTCTTTCTTTGTGATACCTCACAGTTGTCCTATGACAGTTTTCAATAGAGCAGATAGTACGTGGGTGTGCGGTCTTCAAGAAGTTTATGGAAAGTGTGTATTATAGACGATTAAACTTTTTTGCATCAAAATAAACTTTAACCCCACTTCTATAAACTTTTTGAAGTTATTTTGTATGTGCATGTGCATGCTTTGTATATATGCGTATCCAATTTGGTGGGTATCTATCCAATGTTTTCATATTGTTGAAATTAAATACAGATAATTATCTTATTTATATATCCCTAATAATGAATGTCAGTCTCAAATAATATTTATTCATGGAAAAGGCTAGGAGAGATAGGTAAAAATATTAATAATGACCTCTGTGGCTGATAAGTATATTTATACTTTTTAAAAAGTTGCATACATTTTCTGTAATTGTATGTTTCTCAGTCCGACAGGTGACAGGGAACATATTTAAACAGAGGGATTTTATCCAAAGCATTGTTCTGACAGTTTGGAACTGTAATGGCAACAAGAAACACGGAGGCATTGACAAACACCTGCACGAAGTAGCACCCCAGGGCCTGGGCATGTGGGAAAAAGGCTGGAATTACTGCAGCATAGATGCTCGAGAGTGGACTTTGAACAGCAAGTGCTGCCCCCGTGGAGTATGCAGTCCAGATCCCAGCAGGACCTGCAGAAGTGCCGCTCAGCCTCTGACGGTGAGCATGCCTGTATGTTTTCAGGTGCACGGAAATGGGAGGAGAGCCCCAGGCCTCCCCCCACACCAGACAGGCTCCCTCTGGCCTCTCCAGTGGCTGAGCAAGCGATGGAGGTAGATGTCTGAAGAGAAATGAGATTACTGGCCCAGCCTCAAATCACAAAGTAAGGAATGGAGTCGAAGCTTAGGACACAACTTGACAAGAGCATATGTCACTTCAACTGAGAACAAAGACAAAAGCGAAAGTGTTCCCAAACCAAACACCACACCTACTTTATTAAAGATGACAGACCATCTCATTCTCGGACAAGAGTCACAGTGAAAGATCTTTGGCAGACATTCCAAGGTTACCTGGTCACTAATTTGTTAACTGGAACATTTTAAGTGAAGTCTCTTCACACAATGTCTGGCTCATAAAAGATAAAAAAATGCTCAATAAACCTTTCTGGAGTAAGAAATCCTAGGAAATAATCACGAGATATAAATTTTGAGGATTTGGCTTCTAGCAGTTAAGAAAGCTAGAGAATTTGGTAATAAGTTTTCACAGCCTCAGGCTCAGCTTCGTTTTGTCTAAGACAGTGGGCAAATTCAACCATGATTCCACCTCTGTTTGAAGGAACGAACTTGCCAATGTACATGGTCCCTAGATTTGGTCAGTCGGAGCTATGGGGGTCCACAAGAAACAGCATCACCTTTGGGTTTTCAAATGAACAGACTTTGTTGAAGGGCCAGACTTGGTTAGGAGCATAAAGAAAGAGCAGGTGTGACGAGTGGCAACAGCAGGAAGCGATTGCTTCCCTTTAAGGAGGAGTGAAGGGATGTTGCTACATTTCCTGGAGTCAAAGAAGAGTGCTTCCTGGGTAGAGACATGGCTGTAGAAGAGCTCTGAGATCGTCAGAGACACAGGGCTCAGACAGGAAGGGGTTAGAAGCACAGCGCACTTCCGCCAGCCCCGGCCTGTCCAGGTGGCCTACCATGGACAGAAAATAGCAGGACGACTCAACGAAGCCCAGGTTACATAGTCCAAGGTTTACAGTCCTTTTTGTTTAGACAGCAGGACAGGCAGGAATAAAAAGTTAGTTTAGAACAAAAACAAAAAACAAACAAACAAAAACCCTAGCACAATAGAGCTGTACAATTTTGCAGTCAGCCAACATTGTAACTTGTGAATGAATAGATTTCTATGTGTGGATTATGACTCGTATATAGGTGACCAACTGGTTTGAAAAACTGAGAGCTCTCATGCTTTCTTGCCAACAACTGAGGTCTGTTGGTATTTCTAAAAATTACATATTTTTTAAGAAGACTGTCTTGAAATATTATCCACTGTAGTGTTACCAATTCCTTTTTATTTCATCGCAAAGTATATATTTTGGATTTTACACATCGCCTATAAAAACAGACCCCCAACCTCTGTAATGGAGGAAGGGGGGAATCCCTAAAACAGGATCTTTGGTGAAGCTGCCAAGTGGAAGTCATTTAATTGCCAGAAAACAAATAGGGTGCATTGTGGCAAAGGAAACAGAAACATAAAGTTAGTACAAATATTTTTCTTGCACCTTGTACTGACTGTTATTTTAAAAATATTTTAGAGACACTTTTTAAAGGTAAATATCTTTAAAATGTATTCTTCTAAACTGAAGGATATCACTTTAAGATAAATTTTGTTTAGCAATTTTCATTGTGATAGTCCTTAGTGCCATTTCTCAAATATTAGAAGTCTCTGCTTCTGGCACAGCTGAAGACAGCAATTTTCTTGTGCTTTATTTTGACCATAAAACGTGAACAGTGGTGGTATATGCATTAATGGTAGAATTTGAAAAGCTGCACAACTGGGGTCGTTCTCTCCTTCCCTCTTTCACAGCTTGCACCAGCTCTCCTAAGACGAGTACTCTATCAGCCGAGAACCTTATCAGCCCAATGTGGAATAGAGCCCCAGTGGGGCTAATCAGAGCAGACCCACCACTCTAAGTCACTGTGACCTGAGTTTGTCCTAATGCAGTACAACTCAGCCTGTGCTTCTTGCAGAAGTGTTCAAACAAAAGCAATTTATACTTGGACAGCCTAGAGTCAATTCAGGACACCATTGGCTATGATATTACACCTCAAGCCAACCTCTTCATGACTGTGACGTCTGATTTTGGAAAATTACCACCATCTCCCATTTCTCTTTTCTGAACGTTTTACCAGATAAAAAGCAAAGGTGTAAAATAGTGTTTGTTAATACTGTTTGTCTATGTCTGTAGACTTCTGTTGGTACGCAGAGTATTGGAAGTATATGAAGGGTCTTCATAGAAAATGTGTATTATGAAGACATTATGCATGGATAAAAAACTGTGCACCCAAATAAATGTGAACTTGAATCCCATTTTCAGTGAAGTTTTTGAAGTCCCTTCATAATACACTCTGCACTGACCTCAACATGAAACTGAGAATATAGATAAGCAACAAACTCCAGTTTTTAGGCCAAAACAAATGCTGGATTGGGTAAACATTAAATGTGAGGATGGGTATGACAGTTTTGACTCCTTGTGGAAATCCCATCTGAAACATTTAAAGGTTTCTTGACATTCAAGTTACCCTAAACTCCATCAAAGAATCTAAAATGAATTATTTGACGAAAAAGTTGAAGAAGCGCAATAGTGATACTTTCCTGTGAATGAAGGAAAGTCGTGAATAACAATTACTTGCCATTATCTATGTCCATGTAACTTCTCTTAATAGACCCCTAACTCTGGACACAGAGCTGCCCAGGTAGACACTGTCGTTTCCCAATCTTTGGCAAGACATGGTCATCTGCTCAAGTACCAGTCAATGGATTGCAAATATAACAAGATACACAACGTTGTAATTACAATGTTAAAGAAATATCTATGGGATCCAAAAGTCTTCTGTATTCCTGCTGTTTAAGATGCAAATGAGGGGCTGGCAAGTGGTGTGGTGGTTCAGGCACTGGATTCCCACATGGCCAACTGTGGTTCAAGTCCCAGACCTGGTGACTTGCTTTCTCACTTTCTCTCTGTTTGATAATATTAATAATAATAATAATAATAATAATAATAAATTAAATTAAAATTTTCGAAAGATGCAAAGTGAAAATAAAACAAATGCTGATGGAAGGTGAGCTATATCATCCAATTAGGAACCAAAGGGGAGCAAAATAAACTTTTATATTATGTTAATATAATTTGGAGTCTTCCTCTCTCTTTATAAAATATAACTGCTTAGATTATTCCAGCTGGTGGTGAGTGATCACTATAAATACAGTAAAAGAACTAATTGATGCCTGTTTTATGTTTTTTTTTTTTCCTGTAGCCAGGGTTTTTTAATTTTTATTTTTATTAAACTTCAGGCTCTGTGGACTGAGTTAATCATTTCCCATAGGCCATGGCCCTTTATCATCCCTGATGTGCTTATTTCATTTCCTAGCTTGCTCTTGGTGTTATCAGGGCTATTTACATCACTTCTCCGTGCTTCAGCTTTCTCATTTGTAAAATGAAGATAATAATAGTTTCAATCTTTTAGTGTTGTTCTGAGGATTAAAAACATTAATTTGTACAAAGTATTGTATCCAGCCTGTAGTAATTGCTGACTATCATTTTTATTAGCTACTATTATTTATTTCTTTGCATTTTCATTCCTGATACCATTTCCTCTGCTCCCACAGGCAGTCTTTCTAATACATTAATGTATATCCTTTTGTTTATATCTGTTCTTACAAAGTATGCACTATGGGTTTCTGTGCATTATTTTAAATTTATGCCAATGGCATTATGCTACATGTTCTCAGATCCACGCATGTTACCCAGAGTACTTTAGCTCCATTTCCTTGAACTGCTCTCTGGGACTCTGTGGTGTATGACCAACACATTCCGAGTGATAGGTGCCAGGACTGACTGGTTCTTCACCATCATCAGCAATGGTGTGATGAATGTTCTTGAGAAAGTTTATTTTACCATGAGTAGGTAATGCTTATTTATAATCTGACCAAATATTGCAATATCTTCAGAATGGCTCCACCAATTTCCATTCCCACCAGCATGTGAACTTTTATTTGTTTTAAAAAGAATTATTTATTTTATTTATTGTTATTATTATTATTTTTTAATTTGCCCAGAGACAGAGAGAGAGAGAGAAAGAGAAAGTGAGAAAGCAAACTGCCAGGTCTGGGACTCAAACAATGGTCAGCCATGTGGAAGTCCAGCACCTTGACCACTGTGCCACCAGCACATGGGTGCTTTTATGTCCACTTATGTTACAAACACTTGGCACTATCCAGCTTTTGAATTATTGCCTGTCCAACTCTACATTTGCTTATGAACAGAAAGGCACCAGCCAGCCCCGAAGCACGTTTAGTGCTGTGCTTTGAGAACTGGATCTCTCATGGCTGACCAGTTTGAATTCCAGCCCTGAGAGAAGGAAAGGCATGCCAGATAAATGGGGGTGCATGCCCCAAATCCTGAGGAGTGGTCAAGTGGAGGAAAAGGAGGTGTGGAGTGATCATGCCCTCTTTGAGAGTGGTTTTTGTTTTTTCTCCTCTCTTTCTCTCAATCTCATTCTCTCAGTTGAGGACATGAGCCCTCTGACAATTAAAAAAGAAAAAATAAAAGGAGACAGCAAAGAAACAACATCACAGAACATTATTGCCATGGAGATGAAGTATAACAGATAGATTACCTACTGAGTCCTAGTGTAACGGACAGAGTACCTACTGAGTCCTAGTGTAACGGACAGAGTACCTACTGAGTCCTAGTGTAAAGGACAGAGTACCTACTGAGTCCTAGTGTAACGGACAGAGTACCTACTGAGTCCTAGTGTAACGGACAGGGTACCTACTGAGTCCTAGTGTAACGGACAGGGTACCTACTGAGTCCTAGTGTAAAGGAACAGACTACCTACCAAGTCCTAGTGTAACAGACAGACTACATACTGAGTCCTAGTGTAACAGACAGGGTACCTACTGAGTCCTAGTATAAAGGACAGAGTACCTACTGAGTCCTAGTGTAAAGGACAGAGTACCTACTGAGTCTTGTATAAAGGACAGATTACCTACCAAGTCCTAGTATAAAAAACAGACTACCTACTAGTATAAAAGACAGATTACCTACTAAAACAGGTTACCTACTGAGTTCTAGCATTTTTTGAATCTTCAAAGAACTGATCTTATGAGACAGCCAATGACATTGAATTCCAAAGTGTCAAGGACCCCTTCGGAGAAATTGGACCCACAAGCTCTTTAACTTGGAAGAGTTAGGGAGAAAATTTTGACTCTGTCATAGAAATGGTCATAGAAATATACGAGATGCAGTTAACTCAAAGTTAAACTAAAGTCGGGTGGTACATCAGTGCAGCAGGCCAGCAGGAAAGGAGAGGTATGAAAAGAATGGTCAGGTGACAGACCAGGAATGGGTATTTGAGAGAATCAGGATAATTACTCGGGGAAAAGCAGTGGACTCTGACTGACCATAGAGAGGGAACATTAGTACTTGCTGTATCTTGTATCTATGAGTACTGAGAACATGTTGAACTTTTTGGTACTTGCTGTCTCCCTATAGCCAGTTACTGAAATAAACTCCCTTCATCTCTAGCCTCTGCCTCATTTAATTCATCCCTGAGAAGAAACAACCAGACTTAGGCTGGTAACGCCAATTCTGAATAATTGCAAAGCAAATAAACAAGAAAGAGTGAGTTCACACTCACTCTCAGTCTCTACCAGATGCTCAAGTGAAAGAACAGGCAAGAGAGAGCCTCCATTAAAGGATCAGGTTCCCAGGGGCTGATTAGTCACAACTGGGGTAATGGCACGAAGTGAACCCTGTTTCCTTGGACAGTTAGCTCAAGGAAAACAATGTCTTTAAGCTCCTGAAAAAGGGACCATAAACATTTTAACCTAGAAGTCCACTGGGATTTAAGTGGAAGCAGAGCTCATTTGTCTCTAGCTGAGAGGCAGGAAATTCTTCTCTGGCCTTCAGAGTTCAGAGAAAGAGCCACTGCTTCTGGGAGAAAGATAGAAGGAACAGACATCTAACCCTAGGGGAAAGATAGGGAACATTTGCAGACTCAGATCCTGCACAAATACAAAGCAAATATGAATGACTGAGGGAAGGGCAGGGGATTGCCTCCTATCTAGAAAAGGTATGAGGCCCTGCTGTTACCTGGGCATCGGATACGAGGGCAGGGATCGTACAAAAACTGCATCCTTGAGATCCAGGTGCACGGGTCCTGCCTCGCACTGCAGACATGCCAGAAGAACCAAGGATTCCCACCTCCACTACAAGACTAGCCCACAGCAAATGACCAAAATGTACTGCAATGAGAAGGACAAGAGTTGGGGGACTGGCAGCTGGTGTGATGGCTGTCGCTGGACTCTCACAGTCGACCACAGTAAGTCTAGGACTGAGTAGCTTAAAACTTGTTCCAGGCATGTGTGTGTGCATACCCAAGATCCCAAGGGGAGAATGGAGAAGAGATAACAGTGTGACTATTCCCCCCTGGTGGGTGATTTATCATCTTCTGTCTCTGGTGAGCACATGCGCCCTATAGCAAAACTCTTTTTCCAAAATAAAATAAAATAAAATAAAATAAAATAAAATAAAATAAAATAAAATAAAACAAACAAAACAAGAAAGAAAAGGACAAGAGCTGGAAAGAACTCCTCAATGGGGCAGGGATATAGGAAAATAGAAATCTGTGTTGAGAGCAGGGACAACAACAAACTCTTGACACTATAGCATTGCTAGGAAAAATATAAACCTTGTGAAAAAATGAGGACAACATTTGCAACAAAAAAAGTCAAACCAGTGATATTGACCCGGTCTCACACAGTGGCTAAGAGCAGAGTGCCCATTTCTAGGTATAAAACTGCTTACTTAAGTCTTTACTGTCCTTTATACGATGTATAGCAATTAATCAAAAATTTCAAGACACTCAAATTAAATCAAAAGGAAAAATGTTTCATTGCTAAGAGATAAAGCAATCTGTGGAATCGGATTTAAAATAATCTAGATGTTCACTCTCTGAGGCAGGGAGTATAAACTAACCACGATTAATGTATTAAAGGATCTAACAGAAAATATATACTACAAACAAAAAAAGAGGAGAAATTTCAGAATCAAGGTGAAAATTCTAGAAAAATCAAGTGAAAATTCTAGAAAAAGGACTGATCAAGATACAGATAAAAATTCCCTTTGATGGACTTATTGGCAGATTAGAGATAGCTGAGAAAAGGGAACTAATGAAAACCTAGTACTACGTGTTTGTGTAAAATGAAGCAAAAGAAGAAAAAAAGAGTGAAATGAAACAAAACGTATTGTTTTCTTATCTCTGTTCCAATCTACTTAGTCTTTACTTGGAGAGACAGAGCTGAATCTTGTAAATATTGTCCTTTGCCAGGAGAGTGAGGAGGGCCTTTCTCTGAATCTCGTATGTCTCTTTGACTGGGTTTCTGTACCACGTGCGGCTTTCCCAGGGCTTTGCTACTGAGCCCGTTGCTTCTCCGGTGTCCAGGTTACATAGCCATGCTGGTCAGCGGGTTCCTCAGCCTCCCTCACGTGGCTGTGCAGCAGAGTCCAAGGTGCTCCACCTTTCTGCAGATGGCTGCTCCATAACCCAAGACAAGGAAAAGATAAAGACATTTTATATTCTAGAAAAATTAAATCCCAAAGAGAAAAACAACTTAAAATTACAAATAAATTTTAAAAATTTTTAAAGAATTATTTAATTTTATTTATCATTATTTTTAAATTTTACCAAAGACTGACAGAGAAAGAGAGAGGACAGTCAGAAAGCAAGCCACCAGGTCCAGGACATGAACCACAGCTGGCCATGTGGGAGTCCAGCATCTTAATCACCACGCCACCAGCTGGTCCAACACAAATAAATTTATAATTGGAAAAAGAAATCAAATAAATTTTGACAGAGTGCTCATCTTGCATATCCTATATTCTTAAGAAAAAGAAATATGCAATTACATGTAATAGGCTTCCTATTAGTAATAACATTATTTTTGAAATTTCAGTATTATTTAAAATATTTAATAGGCTAAAGTAAATAAATTGAATATATTAATGATGTTAGAAATAGGACTTTCAGTGTAAGAGCCAATAGACATAAATTTGTGAGGGAATATTCTCTAATGTGGAATTTGAGCCAACTAGAGTAATATCAATTCACAAGATTCTTTTGTTTCCTACCTTTAACTCCTCAATGATCCTGAAAGAATAACACTTCTGAAGCAGTGAACAAAAATGCCTGACTCTTAGATTCTAAAAGCCATTTTTCACAAGAAGAAATTAGGGTTCCTTAGAAAAATGGCTGACTCTGCCTCTAGGGCAGACAATGTGTAAATTATTCTGGGCCACTCTTTATGTGTCAGTGTGCCAGGAGCACTTAAATATTAAAGCATTCATATCAAAAGGACACGTGAACCTTTTTAAAGAAGCTCTCTTTGTCAAATTTAGGGGGATAATTCGAACATCAAAAGTAGCAAGTGGGGCCCATGGTAGCACAGCAGCAACACAACTGGACCCACACGGGAGAGCCCTTGGTTCATGTCCCAAGACCTCCCTGTTTATGCCTGGCACATGGGTGTGTGTCATGACCCCAGCAGGCTGAGGCTGGCGGTAGCTCACAGCACGGTGGCCTTGTAAGAGTTCTTTATCTCTCTTTCATGGGAGGAAAAATATAAGCAAACATTGCCCATAATAAGTGCAGGGTTTTCTTCATGAACAAGTAGAACTTGGAACTCAAAAACGAAAGGCAAAAGTAACAAAAAGCAAACAAATGACACTTGTTCTTCACATCTGAATGGCAGCTGGAATGCAAGAAAAGACACGGCAGAGTAGAGATTTGATTTAAGCAAAAATCATCAACTCCTAGTGTAAGTTTTTGTGAAAGGACATTGCCATAATGGCAAAGCATTTATTCATAAGTTACCTAGGAACTGGAAAAAAAAACTTTAATAGAGAGGTGATTAGGTGGGTAATCTGATACAAATCCTTCCAGATATGTGCAATAGGAGACACCTAGCACCCTCTCTGAAAGATTCTTTTCTTTTTTTGTTTTGCATTCTCTGTATTTTCTTTTCTTATTATTTTTTGCATTCAATCATGTATATCATTATAGCATAAAAAATGAATTTCCCCAGCATTTCACAAAAGGTTTTTTGTTTTACCTAAACAAGCTCTTGTAGGCCAGAGATTGAGCAAATTTTTCTGTAACTTACCAGAGAGTAAATATTTTAGCCTTTGTGGGCCATATGTTCTCTGTCATGATGACTCAAGTCCATCACAGTACAAAAGTGTGACAATATGTCAGTGACAGCTTACAAATGCTTTGGTCGTGTTTTATGAAACTTCTCAGAAACAAGTGTGAACCAGTTCTATCCCAAGGCCAGGAGTGTGTTGTGTTGACGTTTGTCATAGATTCAACTTCTAGTTCAAAAACCTATGAGACAGGAAACAAGAAATGGAAAATTATTTGTTGACGATAACACATTTGTTGATGTGCTTGATTGAGCCAATATACAGTGTATTCTGGATGGGAAATCTCATTTTGTTTGCTGTAATGATGTACAGTGAATGAATGTAAATAAATAAATTTAAATAAAAAATAAAAAATAAAAACTATGAGAGAGTAAGGGACATTACATGACACCATGAGGAAACAGCTACAGAAATTGAAATAACAGGACAGTCTACAAGACTTATGACCACACTAATAACACAAGGCATTTAAAATTAGACAGACAAGCACGAATTGAACAAGACACATAAGGGAGGCCTATAAAAGGCATAACAACTAATCCAAACATTCATTGAATTTCAGATAAAGATAAAAGGAGTAAGAAGACAAGGAAGAGGGAAAAAAAGGAAAAACTCTAACAGGAAAACTATACATAGAGGTTGTGTGTTTCATGGTGTTATTGAATTTCTGTCACTGCTGTTATTATTACTTTTATTATTATTTTAGAGATTTTTGTTATAGAGCACATGTGCTCACCAGAGAGATATAAAGAGATGGAGAGACAAAAAGCAAGAAATCATCCCCCTCGGGGGCATGGCCATGCCCAATCCCTTCTCCTCCATTCTCCTCTAGGGATCTTGGGCATGCATGCACATGGGCCGGCAATGCCAGTACTAAAACTGTGGTGGTAGACTGTGTGGGAGCCCAGCAACATAACCATTCCGCCATCTGCCGGTCCCATTATTAGTTTTGTTGTGGTAAATGGTTATGTGAGAGAACGTTCCTAGTTTTCAGAGAAGTATGTTACATTTTATGGGAATGGAGGGTCATGCTGTCCACTACTTATTTCAAATGGTTTGAGAGGGAAATATGTTTGAGAGAATATGCACATTTGACTAAATGTAAACGATTTTTATGTATGTTTACATTATAAATACAGGGTATTCACTTTGTTTCTACTTTTGCTTCCATTTAAAATAAAATATTGGGAAAAATACATGCAAACAAAAAATTACAACCTTTAAAAAAAAAAAAAAAAAAAAACAGCCAATCAAGCAACACCCTCTTTATTCTGCTATTACAAACACTTTTTATCTCTTTCTTCCAGAAAGGATCTCCCTGGTGTTTTGGCTTTTCAAGGCCGTTAGGAGAGAACTACCATCCCAGGTCCCACAGTAGATAGTTTTCTTACTAAAGAAATATATTCAGAAGCTTACAGAAGTCAAAGAGATGAAAATACGTATCTCCTTAACATGCCACATTATAAGTAAAATGTGTGCATGCTTTTATTGGGTATGCAGGGGGAGAAAAAGATTAAATACCTCAGAAGCCTGTCGGAAGTGACAGCGTGGCAGACAAAGCCAGTGAAGAATTAAGCATTTGCGTTTTTTAATCACCAAATATGCTACTGGAAATCTTTGAACCTCACCCTGAATCCCTGCTGCTTCAGGAGAACTCTCTAATTCTCTCATGACCGATTAGAAGGGTAGTGTCTCTGCCCCACAGATTCTGCACAGAGAAGCAGAAGGATGGATTTTTAATTTTTAAGATTATTTTTGCTTGTCAATGCTAATCCAGTGTGGAATTCTAGAGATAGGCAGGCAGTGTCTTCCCATAGACAAGAGAAACCTTATAGGAACAGTCACGTAGCAGGGGAAGGAAATTAATGTGGATTAGTTGCCTGCTGTGTGTAAGACGGTGTCTTGGAAAACATGATTCTTCGCTGTCATTCAGCCCCTGCAGCTGTCCCAGGTGAACAAGGGAGCCCCTGTTGTCTCTCTCCCTGGGTCCCTCATCATTTGGCTTCCTTGTCTTCTTTTTAGGAGCTACAGGTACAGTCCAGCCCTGGTAGGTGCTGACAGCGCTCCGTGGGACTTCTCGTCCTGCCTTTTGTCTATAAATAACCCAGGAAAGCCATAGCAGGGGCACTGGAGTGCTGCTCCTGCTTTGAATGTGGGAACCTGGAAGATCAGCCCACCTTTCTGGGTTGAGCTTTCTCACCTATAGAAGGGGTCCCTCCCAGGGGGCGCAGGGCACGTCCTGTCTGTCATCTCTGCCTTTTCTATATCCGCCTGCTGACCCCTGAGGGGCAGCACATCTATCATAAAGTCAGGTGCAGAACCTCTGAGCAGCCAGTCGTTCAAACCCGCAAGCCACTGTTCCTCTGTTTGCAAAATGATGGTGCTCATGAATTGTGAGTAATAAGGCGGAGATTACTTTGCAAAATGGATACAGGAACACCAAGGACACCATGATTTCCTTTGCTACTTAGATCTGTAAAATCGCATCCTTACATCACCAGTGACAACATTTGTACTGTGGACTGGTTAATTGGTACACATCTGTGTTCTACGAGTATGAACAGAGAGGTAATAGCAGAAAACATTTCACTACATGTTTTTCCCTTTTCAGAGAGTGGAAACAGGATAGCAAAGATGAACTATCATTTTCTTCCCTCTTAAAGATAGAAAACTAGATTTATTAAAATTGGAAAAATGAGAGCCGAATGCTTCTTGGATTAAAATATCTAACATCATTATGAATTATCTGCTATGGACTGGTTCCTATGTTAGGTATTTAATAGGACAGTATGTAATATATACTCTAATGTCATTTAAAAAGGGTAGTGCTATTAACTCTCATGTGTATTGTGCACATATATGTGTATTTGAATATGTATTTAACATGCATTATATAAATTTATATTATTTCATATGTCCATTTTTTATAAAGATTGTATAAAATTTTGCTATTGCAGAAATTTTTTTCACAGCTTGGTTTTGCATTTATTTTTTAAAAAATTTTTTATTTTAGTTTTTTTAATTATCATACATTCTAATGTTCTTATATATACTACCATTATAATTATCTCACTCATATATATTTCACATATATTTAATTTATATATGTGTGCTTACTTTATATTATACTCTTCATAAGTATGTGGAAAGTAGAATGCAAAACTCAGAATGTGCACGTGAGACAACGTGGCCACATTTTGTGTGCAGGACAGTGGAGGTTGAGAGGGGTTCAGTCCGTCATCCTGAGCTGGAGCCTGCTGCATGGCACCACGCTGTAGTTATGGATATGATTCTACTACAGTTCAACTTCATATTTTACCCAAACAGTGACTCTTTACTCTTCTTCCGAGATTGTTGCCAAAGGGTCTCCAAAGTGATGTTCCCTTGAGAAAATGGAGTCCACCTGCCCCATGTTCTTCAGAAAGACGGGGATGTGCCGGCACTCCGTGAGCTCCTTATCCATCTGAATGGCAGGTTTTCCTGTTTATTTGACACTGGACTAGTCAAGTCCTTGGTGCTGTTGGCCTGCACTCATCCATCTGTGCACGTCCGACCAAGGGAGTGTTTTTTTTCCCAGGGTTGCTTTCCTTCTGTCACTTAGAATTAACTTCATGTGCGAGTGTGTACACTCACGCATGCACGGGAGAGACACAGAGAGAGACACAGAGAGAGAAGAACCCTTGAGAGGATCTTGTCGTGCTGGGACCCCTCCCCCCAGCCCTCCATCTTCTCAGGACTGTGGCCACCCACCGGTGTGCCTGGTGTGCTTTCAAAGCTCACTCTGGGATCTGAGCTAACGATTGGCCATGGACTTCTGGCACTGCAGGGCACTTGTGTTATCAGGGCACCATAGTGACTGGGACAGAACTTTGGGACTGAGGCCCCTTCTAGCCTTCACTCTGACTGTTTCTTTAAAACACAAAAAAACAGCGACAAATGCTATTTGACTGTTTATATGGCAGAGACAGAAAGACACAGCCACGCAACTGCATGACCACTGACGCAAAGCCATATCCTGAGCCGTAGGAACAAAATGCAGACAACATAACACTATTTTTTTCACCCAAAATAGTCTTTAAATGTGCTCAAGGCCCACTTATCAACAATTTTCTGTAAGAATGCGATTTTCTCATTAATAGCACTCTGTTCAAAATAATGTTAAAAGTAATTATAACTTTTTTATAGAAAAATGAAGCCAATATTTGAACATTTGTTTCTAAAGTATAAAAGGTAACAAAATTACCTGAAAAAATTGTCTTGTCTTTTCTTTTTTTTAAAAGATTTTGCTACAGGATGCATGCACTTGCTGGAGAGACAGAGAGAGACAAAGTGACAGAAAGTGATGGCCACACTGCAGTCTTTTCTCCATTTTCCTCTTGGAATCTTGGGCATGCACACACATGCACCTGGCATGAGTTTTTTTTTTCCTTTTAATTTAACTTAAAAAATATTTATTTATTTTAGTTTGACCAGAGAGGGACAGAGAAAGAGAGAGAGGGAGAGAGGGAAAGTGAGAAAGTAAGCTACCAGGTCCGGGACTCAAACCACAGTTGGCCATGTGGGAGTCTGGCACCTTTAACCACCATGTCACCTGCCAGCTCTCTGGTGTGAGTTTTTATTTTTTAAATGAATTATTTTATTTAATTTTATTTATTATTTTCCAGTTTGGACAGAGAGAGACAGAGAGAGAGAGAGAAAAGTGAGAAAGCAGGCCACCAGATTTGGGACTTGAACTGTGGTGGCCATGTGGGAGTCCAGTGCCTTTAACCCCCATACCTGTCCCAACCCTGATGCGAGTTTTAAGCCACAGATCTGGGACTCGAACTGTGGTTGACTACGTGGGAGTCCAGCAGTGTAACCATTATGTCATCTGCTGGTTCCCAGATTTTTGTTTTCAATAAAGTGTTTCAGGAGAGCGTACTACATTAACAGGAGTCAGTGTTACTATGTAGCTTTTTGTTTCTGAATTGTCTTACAATTCATAGCTTGTTTACAAGCATTGTATTTAAAAAAACATACCATACACTGTAAAGACATACTGTGATTAAATGTAAATTAAATAATAATAATGAAATACATTTTTAAAAATTATGCATATTATAAAATCATATTTAACGTATTTAAATTTACTTTAATTACTTAATAAAATATTAGTAGAACTTTTTTATTTACTTGAATTGTGGCAATGGGTTAAATAAATCTTGCACAACCTTCTGCATTTTTTTTTTTGTTTTGTTTTGTTTAAATAACCAAGGAGGGGCCAGCAGTGAGTGGCATGGTGGTTAAGGTGCTGGACTCGTACAAGGTCAATTGCAGTTCAAATACTGGACCTAGCTTGAAACTCATGCCAGGCGTGAATGCTTACATGCCCGAAATCCCAAGAGGAGAATGGAGAAGAAGAGATTATGGTGTGGCCGTTACCCTTGGGGAGGGATTTCTCATTTTCCCTCTCTCTGTCCCTCTCTATGAAACACATCTGAGGGATGGTTGGCCAGAGCCAGGTATGAAGTCTAAGGTCAAGGAATATGGTTTCTTTGTGTACAAAGTTAATTGACTCATGTGTAAAAAGAAGTGCTTCATCTTCAGGTTTTTGACCTATACTCACAGACTTGCTTAAAAAAATGAAGCCTTCCAACCAGGCAGAAATATTTCCAGCATTCACACTGTAACAGTTTTGAGACCGACTGGCAGCCTGGTATATCAATGGCATAGGTATGCATAATTTATTTAATAGGAGTTTTTAAAATGAGATTTAATGATAGTCTTAAAATAAGTTGAAAAATATTTTTTGGTAAAGTATTCACTTAAAGGATTAAAAATTTACATAATGTGTTGAAAAGGTTAAAACAATACAGCCCTTTGTTTTTTAATTTAGCTTACTCCCTTCTATAATGAACTGGTATTTGACCTGAATTCTAATTGTTAGCTCGAAACTATTAGAATTAACTTTCCCTTTTTGTTTTTTTTTTTCCAAAAGTTATAATTTATACATAAAAAGAGAAACATGGGTCTTAAAGTCTTGGCTGTGGGGTCTAGACTCAGTCTGCAGTCAAGGTGCCTGGTTAAGTCTAGACTTGACCTCTTGCTAGAGGGTATGGCCTGAACTTGAAACTCACTCCTTGTAGACCTTGGGGGATTCACTTTTGCTTTCTTTGTGACTAAGTAATCTCTGGTGGTATGGTCTGGTGTCCCTTATTCTTTACCTTTCTGTGTAACTACTATAAGACTTTGCCTTGTGATTAGCATGAGGTTTACAGATAACCTTTTTTTAATTTTTTTTTTTTTTTTTTTTTTTTTTTTAGTTTTTTGCTATAGGGTTCAGGCCACTGGCCAGAGACAGAAAGGGAGAGGGTAAGAAAGTGAGAAATCACTCCCTCCCCCACAGGGGGAGCCCATGCTGCAATCTCTCATCCTTCATTCTCCTCTTTGGATTTTGGGCACCACACACACGTGCCTGGCATGATTCTCAAGCTGCAGGGTCTAAGACTCAAACCTCAAAGCTAACCATGTGAGATCCAGTGCTTAGCCTCCATATTACCTGCTAGCCCATCTGTAAAACATCTCATAACAGACTACTTCAAGTTGATAACTGCTTATCTTCGATTATATATATATATATATATATATGTATATATATATATATTTACCATCAATACTGCCCATTTAATCTTTTCCATGTCATAGTTTACATCTCTTATTTCTAAGCAAATTATTGCAGTCATTATTATTTCTAAGATTTTTATAAATTTATTATTATTATTTTTTCTATATGTATGTGTGCTTGCAGAGATAGAGAGAGAGTGGAAGTGAGAAAACACTCCTCCAGGGAGAGTGGCCACACCACAGTCCCTTCTCCTCCAGTCTCTTCTCTGGATTTTGGTCACCCAAGCACATGAGCCAGGTATACTTTTTAAGCTGCTGGTCTGGGACTCCAACATTGAAATTGGCCATGTGGAATCTAGCCACCTTAAACTCCATGCCATCTGCTGGCCCATGTTTGTTTTTCTTTAACCTTCACAGTGAGATGTAAGTGGTTTACACACCACCATTATATATTAGGGGACTCTGAATTTGACTGTATAGTTACTGCTAACTGCAGTCTTTTCCTTTCATCTAGTCTCAAGTTACCAATCACTGTCCTTTTATTTCAGCTTAAGGAACTCCCTTTAGCCTTTGTCCTAAGACTGGCCTGGTGGTGATGGATTCTCTAAGTCTCTGTTTTTTCTAGGAAAGTATTTATCTTTTTATGTCTGAATAATAGTTTCCCCATGTGAAGTATTCTTGGTTGGGTGGGTTTTTGCTTTGTTTTATTCAGCACTTTGGTGCTTCTGCTGAGAAGTTTGTTGTTTGACTTCCTGGAGCCCTTCTATGTGATTTCTTTCTTTTCTCTTGCTGCTTCCAGAATCTTCTCTGTGTTTTTTATTTTTTTATTTTTTTATTTTTTATTTATTTATTTTTTTGGTTTGTTTTGCTTTTTAGATTAATTGCCATAGAGTGCATGCACTTGACAGAGACAGAGAGGGAGAGGGACAGGGAGAGGGAGAGGGAGAAGGACAGGGAGAAGGCATCCTCTGACGGGGCATGATCACGCTGCAGTCCCTTCTCCATTTCCCCATCTTGCCAGGATTTTGGCATGCATGTACATGTGGCTGGATGTTTTTCCAGCCACTGGAACTGGGATTTGAACCATGGGTAGCCAAACGAAATCCAACTCCCCTAACCACCTAGGCACAAGGTTGTCCCTGCCTTTGGTTTTTGACAGTTTTGTTGCAATATGTCTTGGTGAGTCTTATTTGGAGTGACGCTGATTGGAGACCTTTGGCCTTCTTGAATGAGAATGTTTATATCTTTCTCCATGGTTAGAAAGTTATCTTGTATTACTACTTTAAATAAGCTTCCTGTCTCTTTGTCTCCCTTCATCCTAATCTCATATATTCAGATATGTACCTTTTTGATGCTCCCATAAATACTGTAAGCTATATTTCTTTTTATATGTTTATTTCTCCTCTACCTATGAATTTTCTAATAACCTGTCTTCAAGCATAAAGATTATTCTGCTGGATCAATTCTGCTATTGATGCTCTCTATTGCATTTTTTGTTTTATTCACTGTATTTTTTAGTTCCAGAATTGATGTTTTTATTACTGTATTTATAATTTTAATCTCTCTATTACATTTCTAATTTTGGTCATTTTTATTGTTTTTCTGATTTATTTGAATAGTTTGTGCTCTCTTGGAAGCTTTCTGAGCTTTCTTAAAACAGTTATTTTGAATTCTTTGTCAGAAAGTTTATGAATATCTATTTTTAGGGTCCGTTTTTGATGTTCTATTCTGTTTCCTTTATGGTGTCCTATTTCCCTAGTTGTTCTTTATTTTTATTGGTGTGCATTGGTGTCTGTGCATTTGAAGACACAGAGACTTACGGGATTTATTTGTAAAAGTCCTTAATTAGCCATCCTGTCCAGAGATTTGGGTAACATCTTGGCTTGGTCCAAGGGTGCAGTCGTTGCCAGAGTGTGTGTTCATGCTGTCCTGAAGGATAGATCATCAAGTGTGTGGGACTGGAACCTGGATCTCTGAGGTGTATCCAGGAAAACTACCCTGATGTCTATGTATCCCGAGACCGATCTCCTGTTGGCGAGGGTTTTGAGCCTGAGTTTACAGTCGCTGGCCAGGCACAGAGATTTTACCCGGCATCTGGGTCCAGTGAAATGAGCTTGCACCTTGAGTTCATGATTGCCGGCTTGGGTCTTGGGTCCCGGGAGCTGGCATGGAGCCTGAGTCTCGAAGAGGCGAAGAGGGGGCCTGGAGTCTGGGTCCATAGGAGATGGCTCAACAGCAGGGCCTACTGGGTTGGACCTAGGCCTTGGGTTTGATAAAGCTTAGGGCTAGTTTGATGGTGGGGCAGACATGGAGCCCGGGACCACAGATGCTGGCTCAGTGCCTGGAGCCAGAGAAATTGTCCTAGAACCTGGGGCTGTAGAGATGACAGACAGCCTGGAACTGAGGTCCTGGGCTCATACTGGTCAGCTCGAATATGGCTATTGATGTTGTTGTTGCCATTCTTTGAAAGAAAATAGAATACATGATGTAAGTGCTTTAGCTGGTAGGCTGCTGTAAATTAGTGCTCCAGTGTTGTGACCAGGATTAATATTGGCTTTGGCAATTCCATGAAAGTGCATTGATAAGACCTGAAAAAGAGGATTTTACAGAAAATGAAAGATCAGTCTGAGAGAGGGACAGTCTTTTCATATTTAAAAAAAAATTGTGGAGGATGAAATTTAATGGTCCATCTGGTCTCATTGTGATACATGTGCTGTTGAACAACCACTAGCTCATTAAACTCTGGCTGGCCATGCTTCCAGACTCCCCACCAAGACTGGCTTCATAGCAAAAATTAATAACATGTGTTGACATTAACTGCTGAAATTTTTTAGAAAGTAAATTTTTGTTGGACATTTGTGTTTTATGTTCATGGGTGATAAGCTTCTGTTTAAAAGAAATTGAAAAATATTCCATTTTATTTTCAACTAAAGCTTGGTTATCCATGAATATATTTCTGAGGCTGTGAATGCCTTAATAACTAGCTTTTTCCAAATGTCTGATTTTAATTATTTTTAAGAGGCTGATTATTTCAACTGCTGACTAGGAGTTTCATGGGGAAGGACTTGGTAACTGAAATAATCTTACTTGATTTACTACCTTTGGAGGTTCTTTGCCCTATTCTTAAAGTAAACAAAATTAAGCTCAGTTTTTGGATAGCTGCATAAAACTGAATCCGTAGATTCATGGGGTGTTTTCTAAAAATGCAGCTTTACTTGGAGTACTTGAGGAAATTGGCGTGGGGGACTGGGGAGCTTTAGTGCTAGGTCTGGCCTTAATTTTATATGAATCTGGAAGAGAATTTTGGGCTCTGCAGATGTGAAGTTCATACTGAGACTTGGTTTCTCTCCTTTCTTATGCAACGTGAGATCTCTGTGAGAACTGCTCTCAGCACGAGGTGTTACTGTCCACTGACTGCTTTCTCAGCTGCCTGGTGATCCTCTCGAAGAGAAGACAATGAAAGAAGAGGTCGTAGTTATATTCCTACCATCCCAGCGCCTGAGTGCAGTGCTCTGGTCTGCAGAGACAATTCAGAAAGTTGCCACCATTGGCAAGCTCTGGGCATCTACTGAGGTTGCCCCCCAGCTAGTCATTGTGCAGTATTCTGCATGTGCCACTCCAAAAACCTCGAACTGGTGCTGTCACATTCGCTCACAGACCAGGGAGTGGAGGTCGAAGATGAAATTGTTTGTTTTATGTCAGGCATCTGATAATTGGAGAGATGGGTTTTGAACCTAGGCTTGCCTGATCCTATTAGATGCTCTTTTGGGGTAGCCAGATGATCACTTGCACAGTACTTTCTGTCTTTCTAAAGACATGCACCCTGCGGGTAGAGAATGAGTTGGCAATGCAACTGAATAATACAAGGAAAAAGGGAAACTACAAGGAGGCAATGGGGACATGTATCACCAAATGTAACTTATTGCGGGCTTTCCCTGTGAAATTCTTGCAACACATAATACTTCTATTCATGAGTTCTTCTCACCACCCCTTCTGTCCCCAGAATAGGGAGTAAGACACGACATAACTGCGTTAGGTGGCCTTTAAGAATCTTCACCTCTTGGTGTTCACATCCTTCCTTGAGTCCTCTCCTCCCACGTTAAACAGGACTGATCTGTTTACCCGATGATACTGTGGAAAAGATGGATTGTGACTTCCAAGACTAGGTCAGCAAAGGCATTGCTTCTCTCACCTAATCTCTCACCTTTGACATTCACTCTGCAGAAGCTACAGTCACATCATGAGGATTCTCAGCTTCCCCATGAAGTGGCTGAGCACACCTTGTCAGCTTCCTGAACCATTTGTCTGAGTTCAAAACCTTCCAGCCTGGCCACTGCCGAACTGCCGAAATGTAGAACTCATATAAAATAATAAATGTTTACTGTTGTTCTAAGCCACCAACTTTTGGGATAGTTTGCTATGTAGTTGTAACCAGTATGGAATTTGACCAGGGAAATTGGGATGCTATGGAAAAAAAAAAAAACCTACAATGCAGGACAAACTTTAACTGGGTGGCAGAGGACTGTGTTCAGTGTTAGGGAAGCCTGGAGAGAACTGGACTGGTTGTTAGCAGATGCCCCTGGCATTTCAGGAGGCTGCCTAACAAGAGCTGTGAGTTTTCATTTCTTAGTTTTTTTCTCTACACTTCATTTTCTTCCCTTCAATTTTCCATTGCCTAAATTCAACCTAAAGCCAAAAGGCGAGGGAACCCACTAATTCAATCCACACAGGTGGGTTTTCTGGGTCTGAAAGTTGGGTAGAGAAAGACAGAAAAGGATAGAGAATAGATCTCAAAAGACACTTATAAGACATCCAGCTCAAAAATATTTGTTTATTTTTTCTTTTCTTTTCCACATCTGACTATTAAATCAAGAATTATGTCTTGTTCAAGGAAAGCCTACTGCTAGTGGTCTGAACACATGGTAAAACCATGCATGCTTGGTGAATCACAGATTCTGTGACTTTTATTAACAAATGGGGAAAATAATAGCAAGACCTTGCAACAGATATGTAAAGATAAAATTTAAACATGTATCTAAAAGGTTTTTTATCAACAGCCATGCCGCAAATGATTTACTATCAAAAAATTTTATTTTAGAACATTCCATAAGTGATTATTAGTTCATTTCTATTTCTATTACTTTGCTAGGTACTGCAAAGATGTAAAAATGTGTAGAACATTGTTATGTTGTTTGATTTCTACTTGATATAGGGCATGTGCACTCACGGGTCAGGGGCAGAGAGAGATAGACAGATAGAAAGTGCTCCCCATGGAGGATGGCCTCCTCCTTCATTCTACTCTTGGGATTTGGGGCACACACATACACACACCCAGTACATCTTTCCAAGCTGCCGAGGCTGGGACTTGAACCATACAGTGAGTCATATGGAATCCAAATGCTTTAATACCGTACCACAGGCTGTTTTTTTTTTTTTTTTTTTTTTTTTTTTCCCTGAGTTTAGACTTTTATTTTGATAAAAATAATTACCATTAAATCAGTACCAAGAGTTGTAGAATAGGTAAATAAATATAAGAATTTAGCAAGAAGACATCCCTGTAGGGAAAAGGTGATATGAACTGGTCCTTCCTTCCTTTCTCCCATTCGTGCTTCCATAAAAATAAACCATATAAATGTATGTGTGTATACTTACATATGTATAGGGGGGGAAACAGTTAAGCAAACTGTATGTGTATTTGATTTGGGAAGAATTCTGGTTTTTTTTCCTGAGATGTGAATAAGAGGTAGGTGCTATGACTATGAAATGTGTACACAAACAAATAGCTAAGAAATGAGTGAATGGAAGGCTTTAAAAAATTGCAGAAAAGGAGACAAATGACTAAAGGCATATGTGACGGTTAGTTTTATGTGTGAGTGTGGTTGGCTGTGGCGCCCAGGAGTTTGGTCAAACACTAGGCTAGATGTCACTGTGAAGCTATTTTGTGCATGTGATCAACACGTATGAACCAGTGGGCTTTAAGGAGATTATCGTAGAAAGAGAGGGTGGGTATCATTCAATCAATTAAAGGCATTAAGAGCAAAAATGGAAGTTTCCTGGAGAGAAAGGGCCCTCATAGCTCTCAGTTTCCAGCCTGCCAATCTTCCCTACTAAGTTGAAATCCAAGACTGAAACATAACTCCCACCTGAGTTTGCGATCTGCTGACCTGCACTGCATAGTGGGACGTGACAGCCCTGGGAGTTAACGTCTTTCAATCAACCATATGAATGTGTGTGTGCGCATGCACCTGCCTGTGTGGGAAAACAACAAAGCAGTATTTAGAACCTGAAGAGATAAGCTGCCCTGTACTGAGGATAGTTATGGAAAAAAGGGAAATAAACAAGTTTACCTGGCCTACAGCGTTTGGAAACCATCGTCAGCAACAAGGAAGGCTCCGGAGAGTCCGTCCAATCGTCTCCTGGAGAGGGCTTTTTGAAGTAAATAATCGGCTTCATGGGAGATATATTTCCTTTCTTCTTAATTTGCTCTTGCTGAAAATTCATTTCTATGTTAAATTTATTAATTTTTAGATTTTTTTCCCATAGGATGCACGTGTTCACCTGAGAGAGACAGAGAGAGGCAAAGTGAGAAACATTCTCCCAGCAGGGGGGTGGGGCGGGGGCATGAAACCATTCCTTCTCCTCCCTTCGGACTTTGGGCATGCACAAATATATACCCGGTGTGATTTTCAAGCCGCTGAGACTGGGACTCAGACCTTGGAGTCAGCCGTGTGGGATCCAGCCCATGTTAAACACCATGCCAATTTTTATGCTCAGGTTTTAAATGTTAGATCTGACTTTGTTTATACTGGTCATAGAGATCCAAAGGTACAAGAAGGAATGATTGACAGTCTAAGTAACTCTTCTGTGGAGCCCTGAATAGTGGCATTTCCTGTTATTGCAGAGACCAGAGGGGTGTTAGGGCTTGTATATCACTTCCCAAATGTAAGGGTTTGTTTTCTTCCTAAAACCTATTTTTTAAGCATCGTAAACACTTTCTACTCTTATTTTTGAAAATGTAAAACTGTAGAAAGAGAAGAACAGCCATAACACTGTAATTCAGTCATCACTGCTCAGACAACATGGAGGTGCCATTTCCTTGTGACACTTCTTACACAATTAGGGAGATCCTCCTATATGTGGAATTTTGTAGCGTTTTTTCCCCACTTACTATCATATCTTCTCTCTTTACTTATTTATGTATTCACTTACTCATTCGGTCTATACACTGATTTTCTACTCTGTGCCAGGCACCAGGGAAGGTGCTGGGGAATCCATGAGAAACATGAAAACAAATCCTGGCCTTAAACTATTTGGAACAATATTTTTAATGCTTGTGTAATAACCAACTGCAAATGTTTACAATAACTTCCTCAATTATATCTCAGATCCAAGGTATTGCAAGGAATGGGCTGACCACGTGAGAAAATAGAAACGTAGAGCCTTTATTAGGAGTGCTCCTGGGCGAAGGTCGCTGGTCGACAGAGAGAAAGAGAGAGGGGGAGACGGGCCAGAGATGTTGCGCACTAGAGCGGGGTTTAGTGATTTTTATGAGTATAGGGAAGGGAAATATCTTAGAGGTAGGAACAGTCCAGGTATGGGAAAGGTTTAGAGAAAGAGCAGATTGCTGTGACACGTAAGGCCTGGTGACATGTACAGAGTAGAGCCCCGTGTGCAAAACAGAACACCATGTGCAGAGTAGAACGCATGTGCTACATCCGGGTGAAATCCGAGTGCAGTGCAGGTCTGATGACAGACTAGATTTGGGCTATATCAGCTCCCTGTGGTGTGGTATCCAGCCCTCACATCCAAGCTGCCCAGGCCTCTGGCCTAGCAGGTATTAGTTGACTTTTTTTTTTTTTGAGAGAGATTTTTGCTATAGGGCATGTGCCGTCACCAGAGAGACAGAGAGAGATGGAGAGACAGAAAGCTAGAAATCACCCCCCAAAGGGGATGGCCATGCAGCAATCCCCTCTTCTCCATTTCCTGGCCTGTGGCATGTCAGACGTGTGGGGGACACTGTCCTGACCTCCATGTCGAGCTGCCCTATGTGACCTCCCTAACCTGCTCCCGAGAGCTGAGAGCCTGCTTGTGCCCCTAGAAACAGGAGAGAGCCCTCGAAAGCCAGGCAATCATTAAAAACAACAAGGATGACAACAAAATGCTTAGGCTGCTGGTGGGGCTGGCCTCTTTCCAGTTGCTGAATGGCTGGGCTCCTATAATCACTTCGCATTGTGCCTGTGTAATCAGGTTGACAAAAGTGGACAAGATTTTTGGAGGCAATCAAGCACACTAACTCATTTAAAAATGCTGAACAGGTGCAACTGGGACTCATTGAAGGTGGTTATTAGGCGAAAGTCGCTCAGAGGAAGGCGTGCCTAACATCTGTGCCTGTCATCAGAGACACAATAGAGCTGGCGGCAGTCAATGGGCAGCGCCTTCCCGAAGGGAGGGGCAGCCCAACACGCCCCTGACTTAGGACTTTCCCTGCTAGGGCAATTAGCATGTGAAGGGGAGGATGCTGAATCCGTCCTTTCTTTTCCCTTTTTTTATGGGGGTGGGTGAAAAGTGGAGCCTGATTTAATTAAGAAGGGCAGTACCTCCAGGCCCTGCCTAATGGAACGCCAGCTCTGCCGGAGCACGGGCCTTCTACTGAGGTCTTTGTGACTTCAACCTGCTTAGGGTGACTGCCTCCTGGCCTTTCCGTTTTCGGGGATTCCTTTGTTCTCCCAAATTTTTGCTTTTAAAAATTGTCCCCAGTATACAGAACAGCTCATCGCCAGGCACACTTAGTGTCCAGGAAGGCGATGGGAGATGTGAATAAGCCTCGGAGAGCAGCTCTGGGTTCTGATGGACGCAGGAAGAGCGTGGAGGGGTAGAACATCTGCCAGTGAAACCCAGCAGGGACGCCGAAGGGGGACAGGTCCTCAGTTTCCCCTCTGTTAGAGAAAAAGTGAGACTTTCCCAGACTGAATTAGTAAGGATGGAAGTAAAAGTAAAGCATGTTTTCTAAGGTTCTTGGAATACAAGGTCCATTCACATCATAATGGCCCAGAGTAAGGGGTAAGACTTCAGACTTTGGTTATGATAATGAAACAACCTTGGCCATGAATAAGGGCCACTTGACATCCTAAACTCTCACTTATAGGAAAGATAAGGTTTTTATTTCAGTTTGTAAAGTGTTTTGTAGGATGGAAACTGCTGGCGGTGAGTTCATAGACCAAAGCTGAATGGCTCCAGAAATCTGAACAGAAATTTGATTATCTAAGGCCTTACCAATCAAGGACGCCTGCCCCATGAGATGATCCTGCCCTCTTGAACCAATCACAGAGTTGATCATATGCCCGGGACCTCTGCCCTAATTTTGCCCTTAAAAACGCATGTAGGGGGGAACCAGCAGTTAGCGTAATGACTATGTTGCTGGACTCCCACGTAGTCGACCGCGGTTTGCGTCCCAGACCCGGTGGCTTAAAACTCACGCCGGGCGCGTGTGTGTGCGTGTCCAAGATCCCAAGAGGAGAATGGAGGAGAAGGGATTGTGGCATGACCATCCCCCCTGGGGGGTGATTTCTCGCTTTCTGTCTCTATGTCTCTGTCTGTCTGGTGAGCGCATGCACCCTATAGTGAAAACCTCTCCAAAAAAAGAAAAGGAAAAAAAAAAAAAAAAAAAAAAAAACGCATGTAGGGAACATCTCTGGGTTTCCTGGTCTTTTCAGCATGAACTGCCCCCTCCCCCGCCACCTTTGCAGTTTGCAGTAAAGCTGCGCTCCCCTTCATCACACCATGGCCCATCGTTTGGCCTGAGAGCACTGGGAGGGAACCCGAATTGAGCTCACCAACATTAGCACTAACCCATCATACATATTGGGGAGATCGCTTCGATAGACACTTAACTTCAAAATACACTAATTTTTAAAAAATCAAATGAGAATCTCAGGAATAGTCTTAAATATGGAGTTAAGGGCCAGCTGGTAACGTGGGAGTGAAGGGAGCTGGATCTCACAGAGCCGACTGTGTGACTGGCACCTTGGAAAACACATCAGGTATATGTGCAAGAGTGCCCAAAATCCCGAAGGGAGAGGTGGAGGGAAAGATCTCAGCAGGACCACACTCCGTAAGAGCCTTTTCACGCTCCTTTTCTCCCTATCTCTCTCTCGCTTCAGTGAGCCACAAGCCCTCTCCTGAAATAGTAAGATGGCGTTCCACAGTGTGGAGAAGCAGAGGTGAATTTCGGAAGGAGCTTCTGTTTTCTGGTTGCAGTTTAAATACTAGTACTCAACGTCCACAGAATGCTGACTCCAATTTCATGTCCACTCACAAGGCTGCGGCCCAGAGGTGGGAGTGGGATGAAGAAAAGGCAAGGGTCCTGTCCCACTCCAGCACGAATGCTGGTGGGCTGCCCCAGCAATGTCATCTCAGTCGAGGAGCCACTGAGGGTGTGGAGTGCATGTTTTCATCTGTCCACCCCAGGGTCCTCAACAATGCCAGGTACTTGCACAATTATTTAGCAAAAGGAAATATAAATAAATGTCAGTATATAAAAATTAAATATCACAAATAGCTTCTCTTCCAGAAAAAGTACTATTCCAAGGTCTTTAACTATTAAGATTCTAGATTCTGGAAATAGCATTTCACCCCCCCTTTCCCCCCATCTCACAATGCATACACACACATGCACATGTGTATACACCCAAGCATTTCAAATTCTTTTATTTTTACATTTATTTATTTATTGAGAGAGACAAATAAAGAAAGATAGAGAAAAGGAGAGAGAGAGAAGGAACCCCCTGTAGAGGTTCAAGCTGAGATCCACCTCAGTGTTGGAAAGGAGTGAAATCTACCACAAATGTGTTGTATCTTTCTACAACATCAGACTTCTATTTGTGTGTGATTTAAACAAACCAAATCGGCAGTCACAGACAATGGTTGGGGAGGTTCTGCCATGAGAGTCACTACTAGCATTGGACAAAACCAAACTTCAACATATACAGATACTGGAATTTGTTTACATCTAGCTAGAACTAGATAATCTCATATGTATTACTGGGATAAGCACACACTTAGATGTCAGCTTATATAGTGGGTTGTCAGAAAAGGCAAGATATATTTTTTTATACAAAAATGAACCATGACTTTACGACAACCCAATAATTAATAGTAAACATACAACACACAATATAGTTAACTGGAAAGGGGAGGAATGAGAAGAGGGCCAACAAGCCAAGTCAATGTTAGAAGCTCAGAGTCCTGCTGCCCAGTCCCTCCTCGGCAGGGATTTCAGTGTGGGAGCCACTGTGAGAGTGACTGCACCGTAGTGACAGCGTGGGCAATTCTCTGTTCAAGCCTCATCTTTTTACATCCTTGGAAGAACAAGCCCCTTGCTTATCTAAGTTGCCATATGCGGTTCAGTTGCATGTTGAATAGACAAAGGATGTCACAAGAGTGGGGGTGGGGGTCAAGTCACTCTTACAAATGAGTTACCCTTTGAACCGGGTTTCAAGTAGAGTCACTCTTGTCCTACACACCCAGGCTCAGCTAGTGCAGATCACGGGCATATGCATGCACGCCCAGCATGCAAAGCAGCATGCAAACCTGAGACCTCCCCCATGGCTTTAGCATTGTGGAGGGCTGCGTTATTCCTGTGTCGCCATGGTTGGGCTTAAGTTCTGATGATTATATATTTTTATTGAAGAAATAAACTTTTAATTCTGAGGGCAGCAGATGACATGGTGGTTAAGACCCTGGACTCCCGCATGACCAACCATGGTTCCAGCCTTGGACCTGGTGACTTGCTCCCTCACTCTCTCTCTCTCTCTGTAGGTGCACATGCCCTATAACAAATTAAAAAATAATAACAGTAAATACAAATAAATTTTAAAAACCTTTCAATTTTTACTTAATTATACAAATGTCTATCTCAGATATTTATTAAATATTACATTTTGAAACAACTGAGTATATGTCAGCAGAGACTAAACACAGAGATTTACTCGAGAGAGAGTGAACGGGAGAGAGGAAGAGCTCACACCCAGGGGAAGCTGTCATCTTTGCATGTCTGATTTTGGAAGGGATACATCTTCACTTCTGCTGTCGCCTGTTGGTGGTGCTGACCAGCATGGGAGGGGAGGGCAGGAGAACGTGAATTTCTGAAAATGGTCGTTCACTGGGGACATTGTCCAGGTCACCACCTCCTTTCATCCTCTGAAGTCTTTCATTTGCAGCGTAAAAGCCTAAAGGTCTGGCATTCCCTGTATCTGGAGTGGTCACAGGACACATGGCAGCTCTGTATCGTTGTTTTATTCTTTCCTACATGAATAGAAAGCTATAATCTAAGCTTTCTTCTTGCTTTAAATGTTTTAATATGCATAGCATATACATAGTAAGGTGCACAAATCAATGCTAGAGGGCATGTGTGCTCTCCAAAGAGAGACAAAAGGAGAAGAGAGATAAAGATCTTTCCATGGGCACTGATTGTGCCACAGTCCCTTCCTCTCCACCTCTCCCTTCTTTCAGGACTTCGGGCACACACACATATGTGCCTGGCGTGTTTCTCAAGTCAGGTCCAGGACTCAAACCACGTAGTTGGCTATGTGGGGTCTGGCTGTTTTAACCAGCATGCCATCGGCTGGCCTAGAATTTTGAAAATTTAAAACCAAGAGTATACTGGAATGTCCCCTAACTTGGATTTGTTTGATGTTCAGTTATGGTTGAATTTAAATTATGTATTACATGACTTGCCTTTGCTTCTTGAATGGTGTCAATTAAAGAACAAAATTTGAATTTCAATATGTCTCCTGTGTCCTGCTGTGATGGAGAGAGAGAAGTCCTGTTTCTCGTCCTTGTTTGTAAGGAATACCTGGTGTAGCGATTCATGGCTTGGACCACAGCAGCCATCTTGTCTACCTGAGTTGTTCAGGAGTAGAAATCTCGTCACTGCTGATGAGAACGGAAGGAGTAATCTAGGTCTTTGATATGATTGTTCTGTCACCGCACCAAACCTGGAAGTGGCTGCCTCAGCCTTCTTTATGTGTAGAGACATCTTATGTTCCTGAAGCTGCTGTTTTTGGTGTCTATGTGTAAGCTTTCGGTTGGACAGGTCCTGAGAGTCCTGTCTTCAGAAGATAGTGTTCAGGTCTCCTATTCTGTCAACAAGCCTTCACTCCCTTGCTGTAGTTTCATCTCTTGTCATCCTGCTGGCCTCCCTGACTCCTCCTACGATGCTTCCCTACTTCTGAGCCACACAGAGATCTTCCGAGTTTCCTCCAGGTGCTTACGCTCTCTTTGGCCTGAATTTTGGAATTCTCTTGTGCACCTTCAATGTGGCTTAATTCTCTTTATTCTTTACAACCAACCACCTATGTCCTATCAATACACTGAGAGACAGACAGGATCACAGGCTGTGTGGTATGTCCTGAGCTTGAGCCCGTGAAACATCACACATGCTGTTCCAGGTACGGATAAATACAGTAGCTTCACGCCTTGCTGAAACATACATGTAACACATACCAACACACACCAAACATAATTCAAACATGCATGAAAACATGCATGAAACATATACCAAACGCACATGAAACACACATGTAACACATATCAATATACATCAAGCATAATTAAAACATGCATGAACACACATGAAAACACATAAAACACACACAACACACATCAACATACACTAAATATAATAAAACATGCATGGAAACATACATGAAACAGAATCAAACATACACGAAAAATACCTGAAACACACAGGGTCATTCATACAACACACATGAAACATACATGCAACAGATATCAGCACACATCAAACATAATTTGAACATGTATGAAGCATGTGCGAAAACACACAGGAAACATACTTCAAACATGCATGGAGCATAAATTAAACATGCCTGAAACATTCAGGGAACACACATGTAACACACATCAATGTACATCAAGCATAATTTAAACATTGTGAAAACACACAGAAAGTATATATCAAACATACATGGAACACAAGAATGAAACAAACTTCAAAATAAATGAAACACATGAAACACACAAACATACACATATCATGCACGAAACACATATCGACACACAAACATATGTGGCATACATGAACACATATGAGACATACATTAAACATATATGAAACATATACTGAGCGTATATGAAACATATATTAACATATATTAAACACACATGAAACATTCCCAAGGTCCAGTTGTATGAGATCCAACTCACGGAGCTGCCTGACCTGAACACACCTGACTGTAATACCACTGTTTACTCGTCTGGCTGTGTCCTCCCTCTGTAGTCCCCTCTGTGGAATCTTTCAGGGTCTTTATGTGGACCCTTCATGTTACATTTCCATGTACCCTCCACAGTGCCTGGCCCACAGTGGACCAGCCTCCCCAGCTTGCTTACTCGTGTCCACAGTATGACATCCCTGCTTCTGTGGTTGCCTCCTGCCTAGTTGTCTCCCTGTTTCTCTTCTGGTGTCTTCTCACAACCGCCGAGAAGTCCTCGTTATAAATCAGATGAGGCCCCTCTTCTAGTCAGAGATCCCCATAGTTTCCCATTAGAATTGGAATTCAAGCCAAACTCTCTGCTTCTCAGATTTGACCTCTGTCTGCTTCTCCTCTTTTCTCCCACGGCTCCAGCCCCACTTCACTTTCTAGGGCTAAATACACAAGACTTGGCCCTGCTCAAGCTTGGCCCCAGATCTTTATGTGACTTGCTCATGCTCTTCATTCGGGGCCCTTCGGCTGTCCTCCTTCCATAGTGGCTTTGCCTGATGCGTCTCATGGGAGCACACCTGCTACACTCCGTCTGCCTTGGCTCTTTGTCAGCTCTTCAACTTGCGGCATGGTGTCATATGCCCTGGTGTGCGTGTTGTGCCGATGGCATGGCCTGTACATTCACTTGTGTATTATCTGCTTCTCCCCCTGGACATCAGCTCTGGGATGCGGGCCTTGTCGTCTTGTTTAATGTTACACCAGCACTGGACAGAGCAACCCTCAGGAAGTGTTTATGGTGAAGTGAATTCATTAATGAACACTTCCAGGGGAGTGAGAACATCGTGTGTGTGTGTGTGTGTGTGTGTGTGTGAGAGAGAGAGAGAGAGAGAGAGAGAGAGAGAGAGAGAGAATGCTATTTTATTGCCAGAGGGCATGTGTGCTCACCAGAGAAACAGAGAGAGAGAGAAAGCACCTGTCCCCCATAGGGTGTAGTCACGCTCAGTCCCTTCTCCAGTTTTCCATCCTGTCAGGATTTTGAGCACGCACGCATATGTACTCAGTGTGTTTTCTGAGTTACCAGGGCCAGGATTTGAACCACGGTTAGCCACGTAGGATCTTGCTCCCTTAACTACTTTGGCTATGGGGCCAGCCCAGAGCAGCATATTTTGGAATGCAATTCAATATATGCATTTATATATGTAAGTGATAGATATATATATATGTGTGTGTGTGTGTGTGTATATATATATATATATATATATATATATATATATATAAAATGTGTATATATATATAATGTGTATATATATATAACGTGTGTGTATAACAAGTGATATATATATAATACACACATATATGTACACGTGTCTGTGTGTGTGTGTGTGTGTGTGTGTGTGTGTATTCCCCCCTCTTGGACTTTCGGGTAGAGAATGATTTCCTGGAAGAATATTTGACAGGATCTTAGTGGACTGATACATTTTCATACCAGCATTCATTCCATAGTGTTTACGGAAAACCTGTACTATAATCAGCAATTATTTGGGCCTCCGAGGATGTAAAGGTGAATTAGACATTTTCTCTAACCTAGTGACAGGCAGAGGAATGGTGACAAATAAGATTGGGACAGGAAAAAGCCTGCTCGCTGTGTGCTCCAACCATGTTTAATGGCTAAGCTTTAGGAATAGCTTTGACACACAGCTTTTGCTGGATGACAGAAACTAAAAGTAATTTACAGTCTTACTCATTTTAAAATATTCTTCTGGAACCAGCAGTTAGCGTAATGGCTGTGTCGCTGGACTCCCACGTAGTTGACCGCGGTTCGCGTCCCGGACCCGGTGGCTTACAACTCACACCGGGCGCGTGTGCGTACATGCCCAAGATCCTGAGAGGAGAATGGAGGAGAAGGGATTGCGGCGTGACCATCCCCCCTGGGGGGTGATTTCTCGCTTTCTGTCTCTATGTCTCTTTCTGTCTGGTGAGCGCACGCGCCCTATAGCAAAAACCTCTCCAAAAAAAAATATTCTTCTTTAATTCAGGTTGATGTTTGAAAGACAGTTCATTGCAAGTTGAAAAATACTGCAAAACTCTAGGCGCCCCTTCTTTTCCGCTCTCCTAATGAATGCAGTATTTCTAAGGGACCAAGAGAAATACTGAGAAATGAAATAGACTCTGACCTCAATGTTAACAATAAACATTTCCAGTAGTGTTAAGTGGATGCTAAATATATAAAGCTAATTATTTCATGGATTTGTGTCCATCAGTGATTAAATAGCAGTTTATCTCTGTTGCAGCGAGAATTCTCCAAGCAACCTGATCTAAAAGTAGCAACATCCATGGAGCCTAGTCTCATAGCGTTCATCCCTGAGTATCTTTTCGGAGACCTCAGTTATGTTGCTAATTATTCCGAGGGTCCACTTTCCCTTCACGCTATTGGTCTGATTCATGTCTGGTTCTTCACTGCCACACCTGGGGGCGGGGGCGTCTTTTGGAACAGGAAGGGTGCCAGAGGGTCTGTCTGCAGGCGACAGTGCCGAAATGTTACGTGTTGAAGGGAAAGTCGTGAAGTGTCTGGTGGCCCTGAGAACTGCCCAAGCTGGCCTTCCCCGTGTTCAGGCTTATTTCCTGGCTCTGCTGACTGGTGAGGGACGAGGGACAGCAACCAGAGTAATTACAGCGAGTTCTGGATCTCTGTGTGGGAACAGCTAGATTGCTTCTTGAAGCATGATGGCTATCAGGAGGGAGAGGAAAATACAGAGAGGAAATTAATTCATACTCTAATGAATTTTTTAATTAGTATTAAAAAGTCCAGACTTTAGCAGTATACTTCCCTGTAGGGAATGATATGGAATGATCCAGGTAATTAGGGGGAGTGAAGGTATTAAAACAAACTTATGGCTACAACCCTAAAGCGGATGTGTGAAGGTCAGTGTTCAGGCTCCGGATATGGAGTGAGGAGGGGACAGGTTGCCGCTTTCCTTGAAAGGGAAAAGGCGCCTTCACTACAAACACAGGCCTACGTGATAAAACCTATCCCTGACAGGGCCTTGGAATGCTCTTTGGATGTAAATTGGCCCTTTATTAGTACTATTTTTAAAATTTTATTTTAATTTCTTTTATACATTTAATCACATGTGTCACCTAGCTTGTAAAGTGTTCTGCTTTGCTGTTGTTACCGAACTCCAATCAGGTCCGCTCGCCAAGTGCTATAAAACCAAGCCATAGGCACATGGTGTGGTGAAGGAAAGTATAGCTTTATTGCAAAGCGCAAAGCAAGGAGGGCAGCTCATGCTGAAAAGACCCGGTCTCCCCAAGATGTTCCCCACATACGTTTTTAAGGGCATAATTAGGGGCAGAGGTCCCAGGTGCGTGATCAGTTCAGTGATTGGTTCAAGAAGGCGTGATCATCTCGTGGGCATTCTTGATTGGTGAGGCCTTAGATAATCAAATTCCTCTTCAGGTGTTTGGAACCCTTCAGCCTGGAGTTTCTGAGCTCCCAACCAGCAGTTTCCAGTCTACAAAACATCTTACACATTGAAATGAAAACCTTTTTTCCTTTAAGTGAGAGTTTTAGAGGTCAAATGGCCCTCACTCATGGTCCATGTTGGTCATTGTCATAACCAAAGTCTGAAGACTTACTCCTTACTCTGGGCCATTACAATGCAAATGGACTTTATATTTCAGGAACCCTAGAAAATACATTAGGGAGTTCTTGCTTGGTTTCACTGTGTTACAAATCATACTCTTGGGACCAACAGATGGCGTAATGATTATGTTGCTGAACTCTCACATAGTTGGCCATAGTTCGAGTCCCGGACCCCAGCAGCTTAAAACTCATGTGAGTGCGTGTGCACGCATGCCAGAAATCCTGAAGAATGGAGGAGAAGGGATTGTGGCATGACCACCCCCTCCGGGGGGTGATTTCTCACCTTCTGTCTCTCTGTCTCTGTCTGTCTCTCCAGGAAGCACATTCACCCTATGGTAAAAATATCTCTCTCTCTCTCTCTCTCTCAAAAAGAAAAATGTACTCTTATTCTAACAATTTCCCAATAAAAATTAAGCTAATATTAAATAAAATCAATAAAAGTTAAGCTAATATTTTTTAAAAATTATATTTATTCATTTATTACCACTTTTTAAATTTGATCAGGGTGAGACATGGAGAGAGAGAGGGCAAGTGTGAAAGCAAGTCATCAGGTCCAGGACTCGAACTGTGGTTGGTCATGCGGGAGTGTCCAGCACCTTAACTGCCATGCCACCTGCTGGTCCCCAATATTTTTTTTTTGAAGAGGTTTTTGCTATAGGGTGCATGCGTTCACCAGACAGACAGAGAGAGACAGAGAGACAGAAAGTGAGAAATAACCCCACAGGGGGATGGCCACGTCGCAATCCCTTCTCCTCCATTCTCCTCTCAGGATCTTGGGCACGCACACACACGCACCCGGCGTGAGTTTTAAGCCATCAGGTCCGGGACACGAACTGCAGTCGACTACGTGGGAGTCCACTGACATAACCATTATGCTAACTGCTGGTCCCTAAGCTATTATTTTAAGGATAACTATCACTGTTTTTCTTTAATGCTATTCTGCTGCTGATATGCATAATAGCACTTCAGAAAAATAGTAACACCCTTGTGCTGCCGTTCAGTCCTCTCATAACCGTGACTGTGATGCCCTAGCATGCCCAAATGAGGACTTTCTAAATAGTACACTTCAGGAGGAAATTTTGGAGTAGTTTCTCTGGGAAGAGTGTTTGATTTTTAATCTAGAAGTAGAGATTGTGTGTGTGTGTGTGTGTGTGTGTGTGTGTGCGCTCTATCCCAGTTCCAAGTACCAAGAATTAAGACTAAGCCATTCTGAAAACCAATGCTGTGCACAGAAAAGATGAGAGAACCCTTTGGGAGCCTTACCCATGCACGGGAGTCTGACTCGTCTGGGTGGGTGCTAGTCAGAGACAGTCGTCCAGAGGCTGGGGACGAGTCCTCAAGGAGACACTCCAGCCATGTGTATTGCAAAACGTCACTGTCATTTATAACTTCTGAATCTCAGTGAAGAATTATTTAATGCTCTTTCAGCTTCCCATCTTCATATTCTGGCATCTGTCCTGCATCTTGTTATCAACCCAATCTTCAAAAATACCATTTAAATGCTGCCATTCTGCTGCCGAAAATAAGCCTTCATTCGTCTATGGGATACAGCTCTACCTTTTTCCTCTCGTCATTCAAGTCTCCAGCCATCTGACAGCAGTCTAACTGATCTCCAGTCCAAGCTCCGACAGCCCCTCACTGATGCCTTTGGGCATGGACCGGATGTGGCGTGTCCGACTCCCAGACCACACATCTCTGCGGGGAGCTCTCGGGCACATTGTGCAGGAGAGCCAGGTGGACCCTGTCCCTGAGTCTGGCGGGTGGAGCATGGGCTCCACCATGCTCAGCCCTGTCTGTGACTCTCCTGAGGCTGATCCTGCACAGCAGTGCTGTGTGGCATTTGCTTCTGTATCTCACTAGACATGACAGGCTCTGTCATGATCAAGAATTCATCTTCCACGTGTTTGTCCTTACACATGGCATAATGAGGTACACGCATGAAAATGATTGCTTATTGAGAGGAATTCAAATTAATTATTAATTGATATTCTGTGTTTTCTTTTTTTGTTTTGTTTTCTCAAAACTTGGAGATTAGGACAGAGAAGCAATCCTTTGTAAACATTTTTGTACATGTCCTGTAATTATTAAATCATATATTTTTAAAAAAGGTATCATTTTAATACAATAAAATCATAGAATAAGTTCAATATTGCCATAAAAATTATGTTTTAAGAAAGAAGAAAAAATGCACTTCATAAAGGATTTACCGAGACTATTTCTTTGCTTGTGGATTCTGTGTAGGGATTATCTAACCAGGAGGTCTCTACTTTTGCCACGGGTTGTTTCTTCTCTTCGTGGAAGAACAAAGCCTCTCTACTTCTAGGCTGAAACCTCACCACGCAGGGTTCCACTGGGTCCTTCAAGCCCAGTCCGTAGGCCTTCAGAGCAAGCACTTCCTCTGTGGCAAGCCATCTCAGCCTGTCAGAGACGCCAAGTTAGCAACGCCGCAGCCTACACTTCCAGTGTGGTTCCTTCCCTCTTACCCACACCTGCAACTCACGCAGGTACACACGTGCACAACCACCCCCTGTACCCCCTCACATCCCGTTCCTCCCTGGGCTCTCTCAGCTGCTTTGCAGTGTCTGGTGACGACGGTTAGCACCCACAGGAACTGGGAAGACTCCATGGGAGAGGCTTCATATAGTTCACGACAATTTTCTGTCCATGTCAGAGTTAAACAAAGAGAGAAATTTGAACGTTTCCAGTTTCCAGTAGAGACGAGTGGAGACGACGAGCACACCAGCTCCTCGGACGAAACCCTTGCACACTGTTCTCCTGCACCGGGACCCGCATCCTGCCCTGTACACATGTACAGTATGTGCCAACGAAAGTGGAGAGAAAAGCAGCAGCAGCTTCAGGACCTCTTTCTGTTCCTGGCCTTTCAGGACATAACTGTCTCCAAGAGACGAGACGAAGCAGCCCCTTCTCACCTTCCTGCCCTTGAGGGGAGGGAGAGAGAGCAGCAGCCCACGGCCTTCCCTGTCGCAGCTCTCCTGAGACCCCCTTCCTCAGCAGTGAGGGGCTGACCTCCAGGTGGCCTCCGAACGGAGTCGCCCAACTGGGCCACGCGAGGCGACACCCAGTCCACGGGGCTGAGTTTCAGGAGGAACGCTGTATTACGTGAACTTTTCACTTTCTTACCCTGCTGACATTTTCTGGATCCCGTATTTCTTTAATTTCTTTTATAATGAATGTAGGAAATCTCTCATCAGTAAAATTGAGTTGGATAATTTAACACAATGACACTTAATCCAGGCTTTAGAGGCATCAGAGCAGGAGGAGCATAGCCAAAGCACGCTCCCAGCACAGCAAGCCTACTCTGCCTTCACAGGTCCGGAAGGGAGCTCTCCAGTAAGACGGCTGGGCCTGCAGCCAGGACAGCCCTGCTGCTGACACCATGTCCCACGAGGCAAAATAGCGCCTTAAATGGGTTTTACTTTTGGAAATGAATCTACATGACAGCCTGTTAAGACCTAAACATCAAAACATTTCCTAAGAATGATAGAAATACTGAATATTTACCATGTTTTATCACTGTCGGTATTAATAATTCTTTTATTTTTTAATGATGATTTTTATTTGCATTATCCAGTTGTCCTACGTGAAATGATTCTATGTAGGAAATTAGACGAACAAAGGTTATCTAAGGAAGTCCCATCCTTGTAGGCGTCGGGAGACAGAGACGTGCTTGCTTCATACGGATAACTCTGTCTCCCTCCCATAACTCGCTCTGGGAGTTGACTGGGAAGGAAGAACGCTGGGTGCTGCTTACCCGAGTCGCTCTGTCTGCAGAGCAGATACATGCATCGACACATCGAATCAAGATGTTACCAGATACATTGGGATCATCCAATCAAGATATTACCAAATACGTCTTTGCCCTTACACTCTTAGAAGGAAGTACTTTGAGACTTATTTTATTTTTTAACATTTATTTATTTATAAATGTTTATCTATTTATTTTAATTTGACCAGAGAGGGACAGAAAGAGAGAAAGTGAGAAAGCAAGCTGCCAGGTACGGGACTCAAACCGTGGTTGGCCGTGTGGGAGGCCAGCGCCCTTAACCACCACACCACCTGGTGCCTCCAAAGAGGCAGTGCTTTGCAGACATAAGAATGTAGAGAAACCATTTTTCTAAAGCCTCTTTTACATTATATCATGCTCTTGTTAGCTAGCAATTAGGCGATATCACTTGATGGAATGATTTCTTCATACCGTTAACACTGAAAGGCACCTTTTAATCATAGGCACCTTCTCTACTTCTACAGAAGTTTAAATCACAGTGGACTAGCTGCCTGGGCTGGGGGTTAAGGCAGGCAGAACCCACACAGCCCACTGTGCAGTTCGAGCCTCGGACATGGCAACTTGAGAAGCACACAGGGCATGTGTGCCTGTGTGCCCCAAGTCCTGGCAGGAGAGGGTGACGGAGGAGAAGGGGTTACAGTGTGATCATTCTGCATGAGTGGTTCTTCCTCTCTGTCTCTCTCTGTCTCTGTCTCTCTCTGGCGAGCACACATGCCCTGTAGCATGCACACACACACAGACACACAAGAAATTATGCATCATGCTTGGAGAGTTTAAATGTTGAACATAATTTCACCAAAAATATTTTTAATTGAATTGGAACATGCTTTACTTTGTAAAGGACTCCATTTTTGGCTTAAGATGGAATGAAATGTCATTTTTAAATGAAATATTTAAATGCAGGTACCAACTTATTAATACCTCAACTTGCTCCATAATTGTCAAAGAAAATTACAACCGAAAGAACTACAACGAGAATGTGACAAGTTGAAAAAGGTCCGAGATTCGCGACCAGAGAAAATGAGAGCTAGTGCTGGAACCGAGGAGAGCAGTGAGGACCCGTGGGAAACAGCCTGCCCCGCGTCCTGCCTGTGTCCTGCCCCGCGTCCTGCCCCGTGTCCTGCCTCGCGTCCCACGGGGCTGGCTGGCTCTTGTGACCCAGCTTCTCTACAGGCAGCAATGGCAGTGTCTGCCACTTCTGCCATTACAGGGGTGTGGGACACTTCTTCAGTGCAATCAGAACTTCTCCAGAAAGGTCGTATCACATGTGCATTCTCGCTCTCTCTTTATTTCTTCCATGACACACACACACACACACAGAGACCAAGAGAGAAAGAGAAGGATGGAGAGAGAGTCAGGCCCCCTCCTACCCACCCCCCCCAGGGTCCTTGTGCTGCAGCCCGCCCAGTCTCAGCGGCCCGGGGCCCTGGCCTGAGTGCCTGGGTGCAGGAAAACCCTCGTACACACCCAGGAGCTTGTCCTGTGTGTCCGGCCTGTTACTGCTGTTCCACGGTCCGGTCCTCAGAGACATTCTCTTGATCAGAGTCGAGATGGTTCCTCCTTTGGTAGAGACTTTGTTTATATATATATATATATATATATATATATATATATATATATATATGTGTGTGTGTGTGTGTGTGTGTGTGTATATATATATATATATATATTAACGTGTTTATTCTCTCAGCTTCCCACCGAGCACGTTTCAGTGGCCTTTCCGCACTGGGATGTGGTTAGAATAACGAATGTGGGCCAGTCAGTGAGATGGAGGTTAAGGACTGGAGGCTACATGGCCAGCTGTGCTTTTCGAGTCCCTGACCTGGTGGCTTGAAATACATGCTTTGTACGTGTGTGTGTGTGTGCCGTTAATCCCACAGGGAGGGAGACATGGAGGCGAAGGGATGGCAGCCTTACCACCCCAGGTAGGGCGCTTTCTCACTTTCCCTCTCCAGGTCTCTGTTTCTCTCTGATAGCTACAGGCACTCTCTGGTAAAAATTAAGAAAAATAAATGAATGTGAGTAAAGAATGTATTTATGAATAAGTGATGACTACTTTTATATTTCACCTTGCTGGCACGAAGAGCAACTCACTTAAACTTCCTCCTGATTCATTTCCTCTACGTTTAAATTTCACGTTATTTAAGAGTCACAGACATGTCACTGATTGTAAACCATGACAACAAGTTAATTTAGCACATACTGGTTTATTATCCACCTCAAGCTCGGCATAGTGGCAGGTGCCGGGGCCCAGGGGCATCTCAATCCCAGATTCTGTCTTCGAGAAGCACTTGGTCTAACTTGGGAAGGTGGCCGGAAAACAAGTACCCATTTCTAACTTCCCAAACCTAAAACATTCCTTAGAATTTAGGCTGGGGAACCAGCAGTTGGTGTAATGGCTATGTCGCTGGACTCCCATGTAGTCTACTGTGGTTCAAATCTCAGACCTGGCGGCTTAAACTCACGCTGGGTGCATGTATGTGTGTGCGTGCCCAAGATCTTGAGAGGATAATGGAGGAGAAGGGATTGTGGTGTGGCCATCTCTCTTGGGGGGTGGGGGGTGATTTCTCGCTTTCTGTCTGTCTTTCTGGCGAGAGCATGAGCCCTATAGCAAAAACCTCTCCGAAAAAAAAAAAAAAAAAAAAAAAAAAGAATTTAGGCTGAAATGTCAAGAAGGAGATCTACATGAAGACCCATGCCCACCTACAGGAGGGACTTGGTAATCAGTACTGAAGCAATTTTGTTCCAGTTATTCAACGCCTTATCAAAGACACTTTGCCTCACACTTGCCCTAACTTTTCTAAGTAAGAAGGGATTTATACCCCCTGAAATGTACATTTAGGTTAGATTAAGAGAGGGAAAGTTCCACAGGAGAAGAGAATATAGATATGTCTAATATTTTATGTAAGGGTATTAGTCATAACATTTCAGTTTTCTGAAAATAAATTGTCCAACCATAGTTGTCTGATTCTTGACCTCATTAAGGATTTATATTTTAACTTTTAAGAGAGAAAAATAATGAAATGATGCAACTGGGCTGACGTGGCAGGGGCAGCTGCTGCGATGGCCGTTTCCCTAGCCTCTGCTGACGGTCCAGCTGGGCTGGCACTTCATTCCTTTGAGAATCACGAAGTGCGCAATATTTTCTTTCTCCTTCTTTTTTTCTTTTTTGCCAGTGATCATGTGGACTCACCAGAGAGAGACAAAGATGAGAGAGAGAGAGAGAGAGAGAGAGAACGAGCAACCCCAGTGGGGTGTGGCCAGCCGCAGTCCCGTCTCCATTCCTCCACCTCGCCGGGATGTGGGGTCTGCACGCACTCACAGCCGGTGTGTTTCTCAAGCTGCCCAGGGCCGGGACTGCTACCACGGCTGACCATGACAGACCCAACCTCCCTTAGCCACTGGGCGACAGGGCTGCCTGCAACAGCAGTTTTTCAAAGAGATGATTATGGAAAAAAAAATCTTAAAACTTTAATATTGTCATTCTTTCCTTAATATTTGAATAAACAGATACATTTCCAGCTAACTCAAATTCTAAAGCAAATCAGATGAAAAGAAGGGAGCTATTTTTTTTTTTTCAGTGTGACCAGTATCCTTTATCTCCATAAGTTGCAACTCCAAATAGTAATTTTCAGCACGTTTAGAATCCCAATACGTTCTTTAGTTGCTTTAACCGGTACAGAGAAAATCTCATGCTAAGAGTTGGTCTACTGCAGGAGATCTTAATGTCTTTATTATTGGGCTTACTTAACATCAAATTTAGGTTCAAGTGAATAAAAAAAAATACATGGCTCACCTCAGACACCTAAAACAGCTTCGCCAAAAAGCTCTTCCTGCCTTCCCTTGTCTGACTCAATACTGAACGCAGGAATTAAACTGTCGTGTTCATTAAGATTTCTTCAACGATATTAACTAGGGTTCACGGAGACGTCGTTTCCCGAAGACGCGGTCGAAGTGTGCATCGCCCTCACCAGATGCGGAGGTGTCCCCGCAGGAGGGAGGACGGGAAAGCGCTGCTCTGGCGCCGCCTCCGCCTGCCTGGCTGCCGGGGTGTCCTGCGCGGCTCCTGATTTCCTGGTGGCCCTGCGTTCCGGTGTAGGCAGGTGCTCACAGGAGATGAGGAAGGAGACCTGAGCAACTCGGGGGGCTGTCTTCAAAGGGGAGCGGGGCCTTTTGCTCCCACCAGCTCCAAGAACTCTGTTGTCACTTGGGCAGCCATGGCGGGCCACCAAGATGAGGGTCCAAAAGTGAGATTGCGAGCCTGGGCCTCCATGGCCATGGAGCTGCTGCAGGCGTTAGGACTGCCTGACGCTGAACTTCCTTCCGGAAGAGAGAAGTGAGCTTCCTCTCGTGGGTATCCTGTCCTTTGAGGGTGCGGTTCCAGGCAGCCAGTGGCTCAACTGCAGAGAGGGGTGTCCAGCACCCCCGGTATGTACACCCCAGTGACAGCTGAGAACTGTGATCCAGAACATTTGGTACCTTTAATTGTGTCACTGATTTTATTTATTTATTATTTAAAAAAATATTAAATATAATTTTATTATTCTTAATTTGCTGTACGGCATGAGCACTCCCAGAGAGACAGAACACGTGCACCTGTGCAAGCCCAAGGGAAAGTGAGAGAGCATGATGCCAGGTCTGGGACTCGAACTGTGGTCATCCACGTGGGAGTCAGCACCTTAAGCACCACACCACCTATTGGACCTATGTATTTGTTTGTTTTGGAGAGGTTTTTGCTATAGGGTGAGTGAGCTTGCCAGAAAGAGAGACAGAAAGCGAGAAATCATCCCCAGGGAGGATGGCCACGCCACAATCCCTTCTCCATTTTCCTCTTGGGATCTTGGGCACACACGCACACAAGCCCAGTGTGAGTTTAATCTACCCAGTCTGGGACTTGAACTGTGGTCGACTACATGGGAGTCTAGCAACGTAGCCAGTACGCCAACTGCTGGTCCCTATTTATTTATTTTTTAACTGTTAGAAGACACATGTGCTCACCACAGAGAGAGACAGAGACAGACAGCATCCTTAATAGGATTCCTCATTTCTCTCTCCTGTCAGGGTTTTGAGTACCTTTGTAAGGGACAAAGTGTTTCCTGTGATAAGGGTGTAGCTCCCAGGTGGCCACGAGGACCCTGAGAAGTCCTTCTGCAGCGACCTCACAAAGCCCACTGGGCACCCATGGGCTTGTTCTGCTCTGCACCGATGGCAGCCTGGCCAGCGGGATATCCGTGGGCAGCTCTGGGTTCAATGGCAGCCAGTGGAGAGAGCCCAAGGCGGACAGCAGGACGCTCTGGTCTGGGAGAAGGGAGAGACGGCAACACGTCTTCCCAGGCCTTACCTCCTGGTGTTAAGTGGCTGGTTACAGGAACGGAAGACATGTCCTGTCGCTAGCATCGTACCTGACAATGGGTAGTTATTAATATTTTATCGTTTCCAAAAGCTCAGGTTTTCTCAGTTCAACTAAAATACTTGTCTCTGTTTTCCTACTTTTCCAACTCTTAGTTCTAGAAAATTCAGAAGCATACACAACATGCTGTTTTCAATGAGAATGACTTTTTTAAATTTAAGAATTATTTAATTCTATTTGTCTTTATTATTATTTTTAAAATTTGATCAGAGAGAGAGAGAAAGAGAGAGAGAGAGAGAGAGAGAAAGCAAGCCACCAGGTTCAGCCATGTGGAAGTCCTGTGCCTTAACCGCCATGCCCCCTGCCAGACCTGAGAATGACTTTCTTCGGATAGAAACAGGAACAGTCACTCACTACTCTAACCATCCATTGTAACATTGCCTTATCAGTGGAGACACTAGACTTTAAGATGAGCAATTAAAGACTTTAGAACTTCACGTCAGTCTTAGAAGTGCGTTATTTCTAAATGTAAAACATTAATTGGAATATCTCAAATTATTCCTTCAATGATCTCCAAGGTATTGGGCTTTTAAAGTTTATTTATTTATTTATTCATTCTATTAAAGAGAGAGACAGAGAGAGAGAGAGAGAGACAGAGAGAGAGACAGAGAGAACCCCTAAACAGCATCTTCATGCTGTGATCCACCTGCAGCCCAAAGAGAGAGACGGAGACAGAGAGACCCCCCAAACAGTGTCTTCATGCTCTGGTCCACTTGCAGCCCACCATATGGGCTGATAGGTGCAGGGACATGAACCCAGAACCCCAATGAGATCGAGTCACAGACCATTACTTCACCACTGCACCTGGCCCAGATGCTGGGTTTTACAGGGACAAACTGAGCATCGATGCCTACCTAAAATCTATGTTACATCTGTAAATTTGAATACAAAAGTATAAATGTAATTAGTTTTCTCTTAAACCCTGGATCAAATAATGATAGTTCTAAATATATGTATATTAAATATTATGTTATCTACTATTTGTTAGTTTTTAAATATAAGTAATAGTTATAAATATAAATAAATATTTTATTCCAGTATTATGATATTTTTTTTTTTTTCATAGGGTGAGTGCAGTTGCCAGAGAGAAAGAGAGAGAGAGAGAGAGAGAGAGAGAGAGAGAGAGGAGGGAGAGAGAGATGGAGAGAGGGAAATTGAGAAATCACCCTCCCTCCTCCAAGGGGGATGGCCGTGCTCCAGTCCCTTCTCTTTTTTTTTCTCACGATTTTGGGCACCAGTGCAGATGCATCTGGTATGATTTTCAAGCCACTGGGTCCAGGACATGAAACATGATTGGCTATGTACCTTAATTACCAAGCCATTTGCTGACCCCTCCACTGATTTTTTTTAAAGAATTATTTTATTTAACTTTATTTATTTACCCATTTTAATTTGACAAGAGAGAGTTTGTGTGTGAGAGAGAGAAAGTGAGAAAGCAAGCCATCAGGGCCAGGACTTGAACCATGGTCAGCCATGTGTGAGTCCAGTACCTTTAAGCAACATGCCACTTGTTGGCCCTGGTAGCCTTTTTCAGTCCATAGGTTTATTATCTTTTTTGTCTGAGAAAAAATCCAGTTTTGAAATTTTCACCCTTTTTTTCTCCATTCACTCTTTCTGAAATACATTAAATTGATTCTTGGGGTACTCTGAACCTTCCTGCTTGTTTTTGGTTCTAGTTTTTCTTTGTACTGTTGGGGGTGGTGATAGCTTTATTCCAGATCATTCTCCAGACTCTGAGAACTTTCCTTTTCCCTGATTTGTTAATTCTCATAACACTCATTTTTATATTTTTGAATTGTACCTTCCAAACTCTATGAACATATGCATTTGGTAAATTGCTTTTAAGACTCTCAGGGTTAAGTTCTTAGTTCTTACAGCTGGCCAAATGACAGCATATTGGGAGGTGGAATGGCTTTTCTTCAAGTATTAATAAGGCAACGTACGAACAGGTTTATGTTAGGGAAAAAAAATCAAACAATGATATGTATTCAAAATTATTCCTTGTTATTTCATAAGCAGGAGGCGAAGTGCCCATTGTCTGTAGGCAACACTTCTTCAAATGCGTGTTTACCGCCTTCAAGTTGCTCATCCATAGACGCAGCTTCTCTGGTTCCTGCATTCGAGCCCTCAGACATTTGGCCCTTAATCCCTCCTGCTTTCCTGCTCCTGTTTTGCCCTCCTTATTCCCAGAATCTATATCACTAATATGAGGGAAAAAAAACAAGGAAAACTCTTCCGAGTAAAGAGAACGAATTAAATGGGCAAAGCTAGTACTTTGCTTTCTGAGCAGAGGAGGGTAAATACGATGTTTGATAATTTTGCTGTCAGAATGTATTACCAACAACCACTCTGTGGTATCCAAAAGTTTCTGGAAAATGGAATTAAACAACAAGTTTATTTCCATGGAAAAGATTTGAAGTTCATTCATAGTATTTTCATAGACACATTTTCTTTTTATTTTTAAATAGATTTTGCCAGAGGATGCGTACATTAGCCAGAGATAAAGAGAAACAGCGAGAAAGCACCCTCCACAGTGAACGGTCATGTTGTAACCCCCTCTCCTGCATTTCTCCTTCCTTCTGGGGTTTTGGGCACTTGTGCACACACACCCAGTATGTTTTTCAAGCTGCCAAGTTGGAGACATAAACCATGAGGTGGGCTTGAACTATATGGTTGGCCATGTGGGTTCTAGCCACTACAGTCTGGCCCCAAATGCACATTTTCTTTCTTTCTTTTTTTAGACAGATTTTTGCTATAGGGCACATGTGCTCACTGGAGAGAGAGAGAGAGACAGAAAGCAAGAAATCACAGCTCAGGGGAGATGGCCACACTGCAATACCTTCTCCTGCATTCTCCTCTTGGCATCTTGGGCATGCATGCACACCTACCTGGCATTAGTGTTGTCTCCAGGTCTGGGCCTCGAACTGTGATCAACTATGTGGGAGTCCAGCGATGTAACAATTATGCCATCTTCTGATCTTAGCCCATATACATATTTTTTATGAACTTTTTGAAGACCCTTTGTATAAATCTGAGATACCCTCCACTTACTAACTAAGGACTTCTCTCTCTATGGATATGCGATGGGTCCACCGGAGCATTCTGGGGTCCTGCAGGCAGATCTCACCTGACTGATCTTAGTCTTCTCACATGCCTTTGAGTTTAGGAATTAGAGACTTAACTCTGAGCAAATTATTTAGCATTGGCATATAATTTTATCAATATCCTTGAACAGATCTTAAGGCTAGAGGTTTTTTGGTTGTCATAATTTTGCTATATTGCTGGAGAGAGCTAGAGAGAGGGAAAGTGTGAAGGCACCATCAGGAGAGTGGCCATGCCGCAGTCTCCTCTTCTGCATTCTCCTCTTGTGATTTTGGACCTGTACACACATCTGCCTGGCATGTTTCTCAAGCCACCAGGTCTGGACTTGAACTGCACAGTTGGCCACATGGGATCCAGCCAACTTAACTGCCACACTGCCTGCTGGTCTGATTTTTTTCTTTTTAAGTTTGTTTGTTTATTTCTTCCATGAGAGAGAGAGCAAGAGCGAGACAGAGCCAGATGTCCTCCATAGGGTATTCATGGCACTCTCCACCCCCAGTCTCAGTCAGTTCCAATCATGGCATGTGTGTGTTCCTGAAGTGTTCAGGGAGGTCCCAGGATGTGAACTCAGGACTTTTCCCATGAGGGTACAACTGTGTTACTTCTCACCCATGAGAAATGGCTTAGAGGGAATCAAAACTTAGGAATAAGACTTTACTGTGTTTCTTTTCTTTTTTTTTTTTTAAAAAAAGAAAAAAATAAAAACCAAAAAAAAAAAAAAAAAAAAAAAAACCCAAGAAAACGACGTCAGGGCTGTCTCTACCCCTCACCTGTCCTATGCCCTGCGGTGTGTGAGGTCTGACCAGTGAAGCCATGTCTACTGCCTTTCTAGGCATACTGAAGTAAACAGGTGGGCAGTTATTATACTCAGACCCATGGATGAACCAGGAAGAATTATTCCTGAATTTCGATGTTGCTTATTTTCTTCCTATGGGGATGTCATATATGAGGAGTCTGAGAGAATAGTTTTATGTGTCAGCTTGACAGAGATTTTTTTGTTTGTTTTATTTTTATTTTTTTCATTTCATTTTCTTTTATACATTCAATCACATTATTATTTGTCTTACAAAATGGATATTTCAACAGGTGAACATGTCTCCCTAGTACAGTTGATAAAACTACAAAATATCTTCAACAGATAATACCACATTTCTTTGTGCCACTAATGCTTTGCCTCTCTGTGTCTGTGAGGATGTTTTGGGACAAGATAAGCATTAGAACTAGTGGTCAGGCCCCTCAGAGTGTTATTACGAGATGGCAGAGGAAGGAGGGAGTGTGTCTTTTTGTTCCTGCCTCATCTTGTGAGCTGAAGAAGCCCATCTCACCTTTTGCCCTTTGATTGAGATTTCCACTGGCTCCCCTGGGTCTCAGTTCTTTGGATTTAGACAGATTATACCAATAGCTTTCTTGGTTCCCCCTTTACAGACAGTCCGTCATGGGATTCTCAGCTTCTGGAATCTATTTTTTTTTTTTTTTTTTTTTTTTTTTTTTTGGAGAGGTTTTTGCTATAGGGCGCGTGCGCTCGCCAGACAGACAGAGAGAGACAGAGAGATAGAAAGCAGGAAATCACCCCCCAGGGGGGATGGCCACGCCGCAATCCCTTCTCCTCCATTCTCCTCTCGGGATCTTGGGCACGCACGCACACGCGCCCGGCGTGAGTTTAAGCCTCCGGGTCCGGGACTCGAACCACGGTCGACTATGTGGGAGTCCAGCGACATAGCCATTACGCTAACTGCTGGTCCCTAGAAGAGAGATTTTTGCTATAAGGTGTGTGTGCTTGCTGGAGAGACTGAAAGTGAGAAATCACCCCCAAGGCGGGATAGCCACGCTGCATTCCCTTCTCCAATCCCCTCTCAGGGTCTTGGGCATGCATGCACACGCGTACGGTGTGAGTTTTAAGCTGTCAGGTCTGGTTGACTATGTGGGAGTCAAGCAATATAACCATTATACCACCTGCTGGTCCCAGCTTCTGAAATCTTAAAAGCCAATTCCTCATTATATTTTGAAAACCAATTCCTCATACATCTCTATTTACATACATCTTATTGGTCTATTTATCTGAAGAACCTTGAATTGAATGTATCTCTACTGTATGAATAAAATTTTGTCTGCAATATTTTGGTCATTTTGTTTCTGAAATTTTCTATTCTGTTTTGACACCTTGCTGGCAATGAGATTCACCTTCTTTATTTTTCAATTCTAATTTGATTAATCAACAGCAAGATATATGTCATTTGAGAATCACAGCATTCTAGTTTGTTTATCAAGTCATTATTGTGTATTTCCTGAATATAAACTCGACTTATGTGAGCCTTAGCTGTGAGACTCTAAGCTCTAATTCAACCCTTTTCCAAATAGATTAGCAAATGTACTTCTCTTCCAAGTGGAGAGAAAATCAGAATATAAATCCTTTGATTATGCATTGGAATTTGAGGCAAGAACTCCAATGATCTTTTACCCTGTCACATACTTGCTTGAGGAAAAAAATTGCATGTAACCTTAAGGTGAGACCTGTATCATCTCTTAAAAGTGTGTCCTCCTCCTCTTTCCCTTCATTCTCTCCTCTTCCTCTTCCTCCTCCTCCTTCTTTCTGTTCTTCTTTTTCTCCTACTCCTTCGTTGTCATCTTCTTCTTCTGCTCTCTCTCTCTCTCTCTTTTTCTGATGCCATTAATATTATTCTTCAAACTGTGATACCAAATCCCTGTACCAGACCCTGGTACAAGTTTCTGGAAACAAATAGCTTGTAAAATGTTTTAGAAGTATTTAGAAGTATTCATTACAAACTAGAGCTATATTCTTATGGGACAATTCTTGTGCAGCCAGAGCCCACATGTCTTCAACTGGTCTTTAAACCAGTGTGGCAACAAAATGCTGTTGCCATGCAGAAAGAATTCTAGTTTGGTAAAAAGATTCGATCTCTATGAAAACTGAGAGCAAACTAATGTCTAAGATGTCATCTCTTGAGGGTTATTTTATGGTTCTTATTTTTAAAAAAATTCTTAATGGGGGCCAGTGGGTACTGCAGTGGCTAAGGTGATGGACTCCCACATGTCTGACTGTGGTTTGAGTCCTGGACCTGGTGGCTTGACAATCATGCCAGGCGTATGTGCATGGATGCCCAAAGTCCCAGAAAGAGAATGGAGGAGAAGGGATTGTGGTGTAGCCATCCCTCTGGGGGGTGATTTCTCACTTTTCTTTTCACTGTCTCTCTCTCGCAAATGCACACGCCCTATGGCAAAAACCTTAATTATTTTTTCTTATTGTAGTTTCCTTCTATAGTACTGCATATCTGCGTGGCTCATTTACCACTCTCAGGTAGCACACTTGCTTATGATGTGCAACTTGAAGTTAGAATAATCCATGACGTCTGTGTTCTATACAATCTCTGGGTGGCAGTGCAGCTTAGTGTCCTGAATTAATTTCCAAAATAATGAAACATGTAACTCAATTGGAGATGTGAATCACATTGCCCATTTAAACCTAGTGCTGTGGAAAAAATGAGTCTCTTTTGCTATTGGCCTTCCTGAGTTTGACTGTGTTGAGGTACAGGTGACCCCGGTCATCAAGTAGATTTTTTTCATGTTTAAACTTGTGGCTTCCATTTTGGACTTATTCTCAGTCAACTCTCACCATGCCCTGGACCTCACTGAAATGAAAAACACCTGTTACTTGAAAGATAACGTTCAAAGAATGAAAAACAAGCCTGACTCTTAAAAATATTTATAAATCACATGCTTCTGACACAGAACATATAACCGCCCTTTACAGAGAATTTCTAAAACTCAGCAAGAAAACAAATGTCAGTTAAGAAAGGCAAAATATTTTAACAGATATTCATAAAAAAGATTTTTTATACTTCACAAATAAGCAGTTGAGAAAATGTTCAACATCATTAGTCTTTAAGAAAGCCTTAGTTTGGGAACCAGCAGTTAGCGTAATGGCTATGTCGCTGGACTCCCACGTAGTTGACTGCACTTTGTGTCCCGGACCCGGTGGTTTAAAACTCACACCAGTGCGTGCCCAAGATCCCGAGAGGAGAATGGAGGAGAAGGGATTGCGGCGTGACCATCTCCTCTGGGGGGTGATTTCTCGCTTTCTGTCTCTATGTCTCTCTCTGTCTGTCTGGCGAGTGCACGTGCCCTATAGTGAAAAAAACCTCTCAAAAAAAAAAAAAAAACAAGAAAGCCTTAATTTAAAAAAGTATAATCCAACATACCTATTCGAAAAGCTAAAGTTAGAAAAATAGAATACATGATAATGCACAATATTATGTACTCTAAGGATGTAGAACAGACGGAACTTCTATGGATGGTGTGTGGGGAGACCTAAAAATGGCACTGTCTCATTGGGAAACAACTTGGCACTTTTTTACTTAAATATATATCTGCTATGAAAAAAATATATATATACCTACGGTGCAAACCAATCATTCTATCATTTTTGTTTTTTTGTTTACTCAATACAAATGATACCATCTAGCCACCCAAAACTTGTGCATTATTTTCATGGTTATTTTATTTGTAATTGCCCAAAGCTGGAAACTACCTAAATGTCCACCAAAAGGTGACTAGACAAATGAATTGTGTTGCATTGACACAATAGATTCCTACTCAGCAAAAAAGGAAGGAGCTATGATATATGCAACACCATGGACAAATCTCAAAATAAGTTTTCTGAATGAAGGAAACCAAGTCAAGAAAAAAAAAATAGTATTATTTGACTCCATTTACCCAAATTTTTATATGTGTAGACTAACCTATTATGCAGAAAGCAAATCACTCATTGCCTGGGGATGGAGGGCAAAGCTTGGCCATAAAGGTGAGAGAGGGCATTAGAGATATTCACTATCTTGATTGTGGTGATAATTTTGCCACTGTATAAATACATGAAAATTTATCAAGTTGTACTGTTAAAGTATGTGCAGCTATTACATATTTACCTCAATTTGCTTTTTAAAAAAACCAAAATATCAAATTTAAAAAGTTAAAAAAATAGACCATATAATAAAAGACACAGCAAATATAACATTGAAGAGAATATTTACATAAAGTGGCTGGAAAAATATGACCGCAATCACACTGAACACTTCAATAAATGCTGTTAAGGTTGATAGGTCAGTCATCGGAACCATTATAGAACAAATCAGTGATGATAATGAATTACTAAAAATGTCATCAAATAGCCAAATTTGAAAATATAAACTAGATATAACAACAGGAAAAATTCACCTTTTTATCAAGTTTCTTGAGAACAACCCCAGTGGTTTTTTTATTTGCCAAAAAACAGAGCTTGATAACTTCATGTTGTAGAAGTATGTAGAAATTGATTCTTTAACCATTGTGCAAACGATGAAACTGAGTAACATATCCAAAAATAAATGTTCCTTCAGTACAAATTTGAATAATTCTATTAAACAACTGTTGAGAGACTTAAAAAATCATACCGAAATATTTTCTTTAAAAAAGATACTATTTTGCTTTATGTAATTTTATTTTTAGAGGTTTTTGCCTTAAGGTGCATATGCTCATGAGAGAGAGAGGTGAGAGAGAGAAAGAGAGAGAGAGAGAGAGACAGTGAGAGGGAAAGTGGGAAAATGAGTTCCAGGAATGTAAGGATGGTTTGATATTAGCTAATGATTAATCTAATAATACTATGTCAATAAATCAATGAAAATATCATTACATTATTTCATAGACATATTGTTAAACTTATTAAACATTCCATACATAGCTTGAATTACTTTCATCCTTTTTTTTTTTTGAGGACACTTATTTTGGAGGAAATGGCTTTCTTTTCTAATATAAAATAATTTTTTTTCTCAGCTTGCTCAAATATTCTCAATCTTAGCTTCATTGGATTCTGAGTAATTTCCTTCAATGTTATTTCCCATGCTGCTTGCTTTATTTGTGTTTACTTAAACAATGTATTGTACATTTTTAATTGATGTCTAAATTGTGTTCCAGTTACTACACTATGTAGCCAGTCACCCTAACTTTAGTTGCTGAAGGGAACAGCAGTATCAATTTTGTTTTCCAAACTGAATGTTGGCCAGAGCTGTCGCAGGGGTAATACTCTGCTCTGTGATGCCAAAACCTTAAAGAGGATTGGCTTTGGGTCCCTGGTCTTCTTGAACATGTGTGGGTGTGCCTGTGTACTAGGATCCTGGCTAGCTAAGAGGGCTGGAAGGGAGAATTGTGGTGTGAGACCTTGTGATGGTATCTGCCTTTCCTTTTCTCTTTTTCTCTGTTTTTCACTCATGAAAGATATAAATTAATTTAAAAATGTGGATGAGTCTCAGCAGATGCAGTTGTTCTCAGCAAGTTTCTTATGTAGAGTTTCTCCCAATTTATAGACTTGCGAATAGAGACAAGTTGTTTTTCTCTAAGTACCCAGCAATGGTATAGTAGCCCAAGATAATGATCTTGAGCTGGAGAACAGAAGCTACAAAGGAATACCTTTTCCTAGGCATTCTGCATTCAGCCAGCACATGTTGCCACAGCTCTGATAAGAACTCAAATTTGCTGACTGAGAATGATTGGCTAGAGTCATTGCCATCTGCCCTCTGGCTTTGGTCTATATCCTCAAAGGAATTTTGTCTTTCCTATAAATGAATACTTGTTTTTGAACCTGAGGGGTTATGATTTTCTGCCCATAGAAGTTTGGAGATCCAAAATTTTTTTTTTTTTGAGAGATCGCTCGCCAAAGACAGAGAGAGACATAGAGACAGAATTTTCACGCCGCAATCCCTTCTCCTCCATTCTCCTCTTGGGAAACGCACGCACATTTTTTTCCGGGATACTACATGGGGTCCAGCAGCCATTACGTGCTGTGAGATGATTAAGATGCTGGATTCTCACATGGTCAACTATAGCTCAAATTCAGATCCAGTGGCTTGAAAAATCACTCTGGGAGTGTGTGCATGTGCTCAAAATCCCAACAGGAGAATTCATCCCCCAAGGGGGATGATTTCTTTCTCTCTCTTAGTCACTCTCTAACTCTCCATAGTGAGCACATATTTTGTTTGGGGGGAAAAAAAAAAGCTAATTTTGCCAAATAGAACTTTTGGAATTAAAGAATAAAATCCAGAAAGCAAAACCTCCATTGAAAGAACAGAATAAACAGAACAGAATAAAACAACAGAATAAACCTCCATTGAAAGAACAGAATAAACAGAACAGAATAAAACAACAGAATAAACCATGAAGAAGAAAGAATCTCTGATCTCAAAGACAAAGTTTTTGACTTAGTTCCAGCAACTAGGAAGACAGTAAAAATAGTCACTAAAAATGAGGACATGTGGAAAATTCGAGATACCAGTAAATGGCCAAATATTTGCATTATGTATATTTCAGAAGGTAAAGAGATAGGTAAAGGCTTAGAAAACCTCTTTTATGATATGTTAGTTGAAAACTTTTAAAACTTGGAGAGGCATATGAAAATCCAAATTCAGGAAATAAAAAGAGCACCACATATATGTAACATAAGAAGATCCTCTCCAAGGCACATTATAATCAAACTGATAAAAAATCAAAGATAATATTCTAAAAGTGAGAAGAGAGAAATGCCAGGTTTTAATAAGAGTTATCCCATTAGATTAATTGTGGATCTTTCAACTGAAACAATGCAAGCAAGAGAAAATAGACAACATATTTAAAGCTCTCAAAGACAAACAATTTTAGCCAAGAATAATATAACTGGCAAGATCATCCTTCAAATGGGAAGGAGAAATGAAATCATTCCCAGATAAACAAATGCTGAGAGAATCACCAAAAGTAGGCCACTCTTTAAAAATAGTTAAAGGAACTTTACACCTGAAAAACTAAAGGGAGATAAATAGAAACAAGACAAAGACAGAATAAATAGAAAAAAAGAAGAGAAAAATGACAGGACTGAGTCCATATATATATCAATACTAACCTTGGATGCTAAGATTAAAATTTTCAACTAAAAGATACAGATGAACTGAAGGAATGAAAAAAAGAATGGAACCCTTTATAGGTTGTTTCCAAGAAACAAACCTCATTGACATAGATATATATAGACTAAAAGTGACAGGCTGTAAAAAGCTATTTATACAAACAGAAATGAAAAAAAGATTTGTGATATTATTATCAGATAGAATAGACTTTAGGACAAAAAATATAGAAGAGATTAAGAAGGACATTTTATAGTTCCAAAAGGATTAATTTATTATGAAAATATAACAATCATAAATATTTATGAACCTAATGTCAGGGGTACCCAAATATGTAAAAGAAAGACTACTAGATCTAAAGCGAGAGATAGACTATAACCCACTAATTTTTGGAGTTTTCAATGCCCCATGGTCATCTGGACAGGTCATCTAGATAAAAAGTAAACAAAGAGACACAATAACTAACTGATGGCATAAACCAAGTGGACCTGATAGACATATATAGAGTATTTCCAGCAACTATGGAATATGTTTTTTTCTCATCTCCACATGGAATATTTCAAAGATTGACCACATGGAATATTTCAAAGATTGACCACATGATAGACCATAAAATAAATCTACATAAAAATTTTTAAAGAATTATTTACTTAATTTTATTTATTTATTCATTTATCTTAATTTGACCAGAGAGACATAGAGAGACAGAGAGAGAGAGAGAGAGAGAGAGAGAGAAGCAAGCCACCAGGTCTGGGACTCAGACTGTGGTTGGCCATATGGGAGCGTCCAGCACCTTAACTACCACACCACCTGCCAGTCCCCAAAACAAATCCCCATAAATTTATAAGTATAGAAATTATACCCTGTATAATTTGTGCTTCTCTGAGCACAACAGAACTAAACTTGAATTCATCCATGGAAAGAATTGTTGAAAATATACCAACACATGGAAACTAATTAATCTACTCCTGAAGAAGTAGGAATTATTGAGGAAATTAAGACTGAAATCAAAAGATTCATTGAAACTAGTGACAATGAACACACTACTCTCCATAACTTCTGGGACACAGTGAAAGTGATGGTAAGAGGCAAGTTATAACCATTAGTGCTCACGAGAAAAAAATAGAAAGGTGGCAAATAAATAACATTGTATTGGGACTAGCAGTTGGTGTAATGGCTATGTTGCTGGACTCCCATGCAGTCTACCATGATTCGAGTTCCAGACCTGGTGGCTTAAACTCATGCTGGGCGAGTGTGCGTGCGTGCCCAAGATCCCGAGAGGAAAGTGGAGGAGAGGGGATTGCAGCATGGCCATCCCCCCCCAGGGGGTGATTTTTTGCTTTCTGTCTCTCTGTCTCTCTGGTGAGCACATACACCCTATAGCAAAAACCTCTCCAAAAACAAAAACAAAAAAGCACACACAAAACAAAAACAAAAACAATAACCTTGTATCTTAACTGGAAAACAACAACAAAAACCTCCAAGAATAAGAGAAGAAAAGATATAGTAAAGAGTAGAGCTGAAATAAATGAAATAGAGAATAAAAAATCAACAAAATGAAAAGCTGGTTTTCAGAGAGGATAAATAAAGTTGAAAAACCATTAGCTAGACTAATCAAGAAAAACAAGTAAAGGAATAAGATACATAAAATCCGTAATGAAACTGGCAATATTATAACTGATATATGAGGTGTGTGTCATGCTGGGTAAAGTCTCTTTACAATCTAAATTATGTATAGTGATTAAGTGTATAAATAATAATTAAAATTAATAGATAAAAATTATAAATAAAAAAGAAATACAAAAAAAAATGAGAGAATACTAAGAGCAACTATATGCCAGCAAGCTAGAAAACTTAGCTTAGATGGACAAATTTCTGGACAAGTAGTTTACCTGGGTTGAATCAGCATGAAATAGAAAGCATGAATAGACCAATAAGAAGTGAAAAGATTGAAACAGTAGTAAATGTTTCTCAACAAAAAATATCTAGGTCCAGATGGCTTCACTTCTGAATTCTACAAAACTTTTAAAGAAGAGCTGATTCTAATTCTCCTCAAATTATTCTTAAAGATTCAAAAGGGAGAAATCCTCCCAAACAAAAAAAGAGAAGAGAAAAAAATTACAGGACTAAGTCCACATATATCAGTAATAATCTTGAATGTTGATAATTAAATTCTTCAAATAAAGATACAAATTGGTTGAATATACAAAAAAAAAAAAAAGATACCTTCTATATGTGGCTTACAAGAATCACTGTCTTAGGCAACCTATGAAGTCTCCATCACCTTGATAACAAAACCAGATAGTGACATAACAATAAAAGAGGGAAAAAAGGCATGGAGAGCAATTGGGTATTAGAGACATGCTGAGAGGAGGGTGAGAAATGGAGGGCAGAAGAGAGGAAAAAAACAAACATTTAATAGACAAAAAAGTGGAAAATTATTTGTTGATGATGTGTATGATAATATCTGACAGTACTCAAATACAGTGAATTGTTGGAAAGATTCATTTTGCATGCTGCAAAGATGTACAATGATTAAATGTTGAAAAAATAAAAATAAAAAAATATAAAAAAGAAATTACAAGATAAAGTAGAATTAAAAAAAGGAAAACTCCTGGCCAATATCCCTGATGAATACTGATACAAAAATTTTATACAAGATACTAGCAAACTGAATCTAACAACATATCAGGAAGATTATATACCATGAGTAGGTAGGCTTTATTCCAGAGACACAAGAATAGTTCAACATACATTAAAAAAATTATATTAACTTTGTCTCTTTTTGTCCAAGATGACATTCTTTTTAAAACATTTGTGGATTTCCAGTGAATAAATTTCATAATCTTCTTTACTAGACAAAGCATGTGCAGCCACAAAGCTACATCATGGACCATTCCCATGATTACAATGAAGAAAGTGACTAGAAACTATTGAAAACCAAATGATCACATTAAAATGCAATACACTAGAAGATGAAATTTTTATTGAGAAAGAAGGTGAGGTCATTACTTTATGAGTAATTGTGAATTTTATATTTTAGAAATTTCAAAAGATAGGAGATCCTGAACCTCTTCCTTAAACCCACCTTAACTAGCCTGTTTCTGGGGATCCAGCTTCATTCATGAGTAACATTTGCCATTGTTGAAAGGTTCTCACTGGAGGCTGGATGGCAGTACAGCTGTAAAACACGGTGCTCCATAAGGCAGACCCATATGGAAAAATTGTCAGTTCAAATCTGAAGACCTCCCTGAGTGAACTACTCATGTGTGTGCCATTATTGAGTCTTGTGAAGGCTGGGGGAGATGGATCATAGTGTCAAGTTCCCACTGGGGTATGCACTCTCTTTGTCTCTTGCTCATAGAATAAGTAAAAAAACTTAAGAAAAGGTCTTCTGATCCTCAATGAACAACAAATCTGACTTAGTGACTTGCTTACAAATGGGATACTTTTGTTAGATGTATCTTGGAATCGTTTTTCTTAAATTCATTTTTATCTTATTTTTTTTTTATTTTTTAGAAGCAAAACTTACAGAATGTATGTGTGTGTGTTTCCAACAGAGAACTTTGCATTCTTTTGTCTGTTAAATTATTGTTCCCATTGCCTCTCCCACCCACCCTCTACTACCCACTGTCTACCACCCACTCCCTTCCCTCTGGTATCTTCATTATCCTCTCTACTATCATATCTTTGGATCTTTCCGTTTCTGCCATAGAGTGCAGACATTTGGTTTATACTAAGTGGGGGTATACAGTGTGTCTCTTTCAAAGTCTGGCTCACTTTGCTCAACATTAAGTCTTCGTATTCATCCACTTTGAATCAAACAATAAGGTGTCATTGTTTCTTATGGCTGAATAACATTTGATAGTATATATGTGCCAGTTTTTCAACCCAGTCATCAGTTTTTGGACACTTAGACTGATTTCATGTCTTAGCAATTGTAAATAATGCTGCAATAAACATCGATGTACAAGTGTCTTTCTGACTGAGTGTTTTCCTATCCTTTGGGTAAATACCAAGAAGTGGGTTGCTGGGTCATATGATAGTACTATTTGTAGGCTTTTGAGGTCCTGCTATACTGTTTTACACTGACATTATACTAATTTACATTCCTACCAGTAGTGTAAGAGGGTTCTAATCTTGGTATCTTTTAATCTGATTTTTTCCTCTAGATGTTTTACATTATTATTGATAAATAAAAACTGTATATATTTAAGATGTATGCATGTATATATATATCTACATATAAATATAATTATGATATTTCAATATGTGCAGACTTTGCAAAATGATTTCCATAATCAAGTTAATGAACACACCCATCACCTCATACACTTACCACTGCATCTGTGTGTGGTAAGGAGACTTAAAATCTACTTTACCAGCAAATTCCAAGTTTATAGTAACTTGATTTTGAAACAATAAATACATACACTTATAAAAATGTGGGGGTGTTTAAATAGATAAATTGATCACAATTCAAGTATAAAAATATTAAAGGAAACTTTCCATGTGTATCTGATTTATATACGTGTACACAAAGGTACATTCATATAATGTGTATATGATTTATATACATGTACACAAAGATACATTCATATAACCAATGCAGTTATTTAATGTGTAGCTACTTTTTGTTTTGTAAGAATTACGTAAAGAATAATATAGCTCTGCTCAAATCACCTAAGTCATACCTTGGAAGAGCAGTCTTGTCACTTCAGTAAGTATGCAGATGTAAGCACTACACCAGGCGAGCTGCCAACATGGTGACTTATGCAGGTGAATACCAATTATTTCTTCTACTCTTTTCCACTGAACGTCCCACAAAAGCTTTTGCTTCAGGCCTATAGTATAAAATATTATCCTTACAAGTAACTAATACTATAATAACAGAAATGTAATTTATTTGCATCTTAGTTTTACTTGTTAAAACAAGAAAATTCAAAGATGAAATATTGCTGAAGGTTAATTATGTGTCAGATTTTGGACAGATGTATTTATTTTAATTTGTAAGTAAATTCTACCAACTCTGGAATAGTCCAGGTAGCCTATTGAATCAGGTGTGGATTCCTGAATTTCCAGCTTTACTCACCTTTTGGACAGATTGCCCATTTTCTGGGCATTTGCTGACGTCATCCAGAGGACGTCGCATTACTCTGTTCTCTTGTGCTCTGCACATCCCTTGACGGTTTAGCACATGAACACTTTGATGGTGAAGTTCATGTTTTACTTCGAGTTGCACCCTTCATTCTAGCCAGTGCCTAGAGACGAGCAGGAAATTATGGTGAGAAAATAGCTACAAGGGACCTGCTGCAAGCACAGGGAAAGAGAACTTGCTCAGATGGGGTAGAGGAAGGTGCAGACAGCTGGAGATGAGAGAATGCTAAAATGTAGGGAAAAAACCAACAGGGAAATGTCAAAAAGTTGATAATACCAAACAACCCAAAATAAAGTTTTTACTAATGTCCTTGTGGGCTATTACTAATTTATGGAGTCAGTATATAGCAGCCAGCATCTCCAGTTGAACCCAAACTACGCTTAGTTCTATGTCCTGATGCATATGGAGCATGGTGATGGACATGGGGGGACACACATCTTGCATGTATATATATATATGTGTGTGTATATATGTGTATGCATACTTACATGAGTGTGTGCATGTGTGTGTATGCATACTTACATGAGAGTCCTTATAATGAGGGCCTCTATCTTTGGTTTTCATGGTGAAGATCATGCAATAACTATCAGGATGCCAAAGTAAGTATAAACCATCCCTCGGACATATATTTTGTAAAAAAGGATTAATGTAAAATGTATTCCAAAACTTTTAGACCTCTCATCAATTAAAGATATGACTTAAAGACAAGAAGCTACTCCAGAGCAATATTGACACGGTCTCCTTTGCAAGTCCGTCCTTCCTGTTGCAGTCTGCCTGCTGGGACCCCATATATGCTGCCCTCTGACCTCAGCTTGCTGAGAGAGTGTTTTGGTTGAGCCCCCTATGGGCTGTGAAGTGTTAGAAGGTGCACAAGAGAGGCATGGCAGTGCCTGAGAATGTTCTGGAATATTGACAACATCTACCTCTGTCTGGGAAATCTAGAGTGTCAAGGACTGAACCAGTGGTTCACTGATGGACTTAACACCAGGAAGAGCCCTGGAGGACAGTGGATCCAGCAAGGTCCTTCTGGAGACACTAGTAAAGTGTGCCCAATAGGGGTTGGTTGTCTTTCTGGGCCAAGGGGCACCACATGGAAGCCACATTCTCTTGGAGCATACTCTGTGCCACCCTCTACCCTTGCTGAGCGTCAGGAAAGAGATAATGTGAGAAAGGGAAAAGTGGAGGCCCAACAGAGTTTTTCTTGTTTATTTTTTGTCTTCTTCTTATTATTTTTAACCACTGCTTTCTGAGTTAGAAATAGGTGGAGAGATATTAACATAAAGTCAAGTGTAAATTATTTTAGGTTTATTTATTTGTGTCTTCTGTGAGAGACAGAGAGAGAAAGAGAGAGCATGTGAGCACTCCTACAAGTTCTTAACACCATGAGACATCCCACCTGTGGCCAGACCCAGGTCATGTGCACCCATATGCCTGGCATGCTCAGGAAGTCTCGACGTGAGCCCACAATTTCCCCACATGGATCAATCTCCCAGGGCATTGTATTTCCCTGCCATGCTACACTCCAGCTCCAGCATCTTGTCCCTCAATCCCACTTATTTAGTATTTTGTATATTGCTGAGTGGTCTAAAGTTTTGGAGTACATTTTACCTTAAAATATTTCATAAAATCTTTCACATTCTCTACCCAGATATTGGTGACTCCTACAACACATGCCTTTCCTGTCTAAGTTTCCAAGATAATTTATTTCCCCCTGTAAATATCCCCAGGGTAAGTGTATCCCACCAATGGCCTGTGGACTTGCACCAGCTCAGAGAGCCAGTGGTGTGTTTCTTCATCTCCTCAACTCCTTGTTTAGCAATGCCACCTTGGTTGAGCAATGTTGTTCATGTCAATTTACACCATGGAAATTGGCAACTGCCACTGCTCCCATGTTGGTGGTGTGGTTTCTGACTGTTAGCCATTTAACTGCATGTGATTGCTCCTCACCCACTTGTAGGCAGGCCTTAGACAAAAACACCATCCAAGGTGGTGTTTTCCATTGCACTCTTTTTTTCTTTTTAGAATTATTTAATTTAACTTTTGTTATTTATTTATTTTAATTTTACCAGAAAGGGACAGAGTAAGAGAGAGGGAGTGAGAGAGCAAGCTGCCAGGTCCATGACTCAAACCTTGGTTGGCCATGTGGGAGTTCAGTGCCCCCAACCACCATGCCACCTGCAGGTCCCTCCATTGCACTCTTCACCATCATATACTTCAGAATCTCTCTCTTCTTTGTGAAAATTTACTTTGCTGGTCCCCACTCCAGACTGCCTGAATCAGAAATATAGCCTCTAGTTTGGGCCTCTATAGCCCAAACTCTTGGGATGAATTTTATATACTGTAAAGATTTGAAGACACTCTATTAAAGACTTTCTTGCCCAATAGGCCTTTTTAATTGCTAGCATGCCTTAATGTGTTATGTTCTAGGTGGCTCTGATATTTCATAATTTGTCATGTTCTCGTTAGCATTACAACATAGTTAATTTTTAGATTAATTTGAGAAGCCAAAATTTTCCTAGACAACAGCATTGATGAGGTAATCTACCAGACAGAGAACAAAAAGAGCTATTATTGAAGAAGGACGCTTAGTCTGAACTCTTCGTTTCTTCTGCTATAATAGCATCCTGACATTTGCCAATATGCTGCTAATTTTAACTCTAGAATTATGGGAGATAAAACTGTGGCTTTATCATACAGCACTGACACTTTTTACTTGATAATATGACATGATTGGCTGCAATTTAAGGAAACAGTAATACAGGAGCACATCTAGCAAGAACATGGTTGATAATTTATAACAAGGACCTTAAGACATATATGTATGCATTCATGTGTGTTTGTATGTGTGTGTGTGTGTTAGCACAGCCATAAGTGGATTAAAAAACATATGACAATTCATGAGAGAACTCCTCAGACTTCCCTCTGTGTTTTTAATCTTGCAGACAGCTGAGCTGGTCGTCAACTATGCATCACGTAATCACAAATGATGAATAGGAGAGAATTGTGCTACTGCTTGCAGGTGGGTAGGTATGCAAGTGAGAATGCAACAGGAAGGAAAGGTAAACTGGCAAACTGGAAAACATGAACAGTTAGGAGAAATGAATTCTGTATCAGAAAGGAAAACATTTCCCTTATAGTCACACCTACCTTCTACAGAGACATTTTAGAAGTCTTTGGAACTCTCTCCTGAGAGGCTGCCACGTGTAACTTTGCTAATACAGTCCTAAAAGGACTACATTTCTTTGGTTAGTAGAGATGAAAGTAATTTGAAACTCCAGAGTGTGGGCATACAAGGAAAAATTGAGGGAGGCAAAGAGATTGGAAAAAAGAATTCTTGTTTCTTGCTGTGGAATTTTTTTTGGGAAAATCTGTTACTTATGAAGAGATGATTTTGGGAGACATTGGATTTATATGTAAAGACCTAGAATATAGATGGAAGATCACCAGAAAGGAAGTCTTTGAGAAATTCTAAAGTTTCTTGGGGAAGGCTTGTTTAAAACCATGAAATTGGTAACTCGTATCATTATGCTCTCTCCATAATGTGGGATGGAGCTTACATTGGAGTAGAAGTTATAGTCACCATTCTGAATTGTACATTATGTAATAAAAAATTTCCATTCCAAATGTTTCCTGAATGATCACTAAGCACAAGGACCAAGTTCCAGTACCTTGGTGGAACATGCAGTTAAGAGCGAGCAAGAAGGCCCCGTTCTCATTTAAAGTAGCTCCTGACGGTTGAGTTAGGATTAGCCAGTTGGACAATCAGGACGAGGCAGGGCTACACAGTGTGTGTATGTGTGTGTGTGTGTGTGTGTGTGGGCATTCCAGCTGAGAACAGAGATGAGCAAGCCTACTCCAGCAGGGAAGGTCACTGTGTATTTCAGGTCCAGCACTTAGTTCAGACAGGCTGGAGGAGAGTAACAGGAACGTCTGTAAGAACAGGTACAAACACCCAATATGTCAAGTTAAGGAGTCTGGGCATTAGCTTGTAGGTGATGAAGACTTGTATAATATCATATTTGCATTAAAAAATTACTCTGGCTGAGTACAGGGGACCTGTTGGTTAAGCTAAGAAAAATCTATTCATATGATGTGACCATCCTGGGAACCTGTTGCCTGATGCTGGTGGAGAGGGAGATGTCATTGAATTGTGAATTCCCTTTTTCTTCTCCTGTAGGGACTGTCCCTTCACACCTGGTTCGCCATGGACCCTAGACAGGATGGTGATCGTGGACACATCAAGCACCGCCAGGAAAGCCTTTCCTTTGAGCTGTGCCTTGCTCTTCTCCATGCTGTAGGCAGGTGTTCCATGCCTGCAGCTGTAGACCAAAAGGAAAGCTTGATGTTTGGAAGTGCAGACACGGGGAGCGTGTCAGTCAGAATGCCCCTCATACTGTCTCCTCCCTTAGAGACACGCACATATACACATACACACTTATTTCTCAATTCGGCATTTTTAAGTTATTAGAAATGTCAGGACACAATTTCGTGCAGTTCCCAAGATACACATCGACATTCTCAGTGGAACAATTATGATTCCTTCCAAGGTAGATGTTCCCACTGTCAAAATAAGTAACTAATTGTTCAAAAGACCAAGGTAAAAGCTGGGAGGCAATATTGCAAAATAGATGAATGGAGGTTTTTGACTTAAAAGAAACCTTGAAGAATTAATTAGAATTATATAGGCACACTGTGTTTCTTTGGGACAGTGTTTGATTTCTCTGAAACTCCAGTGTAAAACCTACCTGTCAAGTAGGAAACATAACAGCTATGTCAAAAGGCACTTATGCATTGAGACAGGCTCTGGTGCCGAGTGGTTAAGGGAGACGAATCCCACATGGCTGACCATGCAGTTTGAACCCCAACCCCAGTGGCTTGTAAAACATGTTGAGAGCATGTGTGTATGTGTGTGCCCCAAATCATGACAAGAGGGAGAAATGGAGGAGGAGGGATTGCAGCATGACCACACCCTACTGTGGGTGCTTTCTCACTTCTCCCCCTCTCTCTCTGCAGAACACAAAGTTCTTGGCAAATCTAAAAATAAAAGGCAGGGGTATGTTGGTGCATAGAGGGCAGGTCTGTTGTCTGACATAGTTGTTCCATGAACATTCTCTACACAGAGGGATGAGGTCTACCTGAGGGCTAACAAGCATTTTATTTTAAAAACTTCACATACATAAATTAAATAGGAATCATAAATAATAAATTTTCAAGGAAGATATTTTGTAGAATGTAATTAATTTCATAGGATTTTCTTAGTCACAGAGGTCTGTTTCTACCCTATCTATCCTTGGTCCCAGGCCCAGCACTTAGTTCAGACAGGCTGGAGAAAATATATTGTTTAGAGGTACAGTTAGGTAGTTATGTGGAAAACAGGGAAACTTTCGAGGAAAAACATTTCATACAATTTGAGATAGCAATATTACACACAAGCTGGTCACTAGTATCAGAATATGGAGGCTGTGGGTAATACCGTCAAACTATAAATGCCAATAAATATTTCTTTTTCAAAAAGTCAGAGATTTTGCTAACAGATTATGTAACAAAATATCAATGATTCATGTACATATTTTTATTCTTCCTTTGCAAATTACAATTTTTTCTACAAAGCTAATTTGAAAACTCTTTGTTTTGGAACATGATGCACAATTTCAGATTCTAACATTTGTTGAAAATGTTATTTCTTTATACTAATGATAACATTTTAGTTGATTCTAGTTTCAGGGGGAAAATACATTTAGAATCTAGAAACTGATGTCATGAAGATTCACAGTTCAGAGGGTCAAAGGTTTGATATCTCAGGTGTAGTTGGCAATATTTTAGGATTTTCAAGTTTATGAAAGATCATACCTCTATTTTATATGTGAATAAATTATATACACATGTTGATTTATATGTATATGGTTCATCTCTGTGGGAGAATATTAAAGTAGTTAGGCTGTAAAACATTTAATCAGTTAAGTTTTCTCCAGTTTGCCTTAGGCTAAAGTAAAATTTCAAAGGAGCTACAAAAATTGAGTGACCTTCAAAGGTCCCCTGTCGGGTTCATTAGCACCACTGGATGCTAATCTTAAAGCTGGTTAATGCTACTTGAATAAAATTTACCTGGACCCTAACAAGGATTGATGAGGGAATTTGTAAAATTGGTTTTGATTTTTAAGCGGTAATGACCCTTGACTCTCAAAGGAGAGATGCTCAGTACTAACAGAGCGATGCGCTCAGTTCATACAAATATCCTTGTGTTCTCTGAGGCTCGGGGTCAGCCGGACACTTGGGAAAGCAGAAATGACTGGGCGCGAGATGTTAGCCTACATGTGAGATCTCGGACAATCTCCGAGATGCAGTGGCCACTTGAGAGGAAACAGCATTAACTCTGTGTATGCTATGATGAGGTGGGTTTGGATTTTTTGAGATATTTTTCCCTTAGGGTATGTGCACTCACCAGAGAGAAGGTAGAGAGAGAGAGAGAGAGAGAGAGAGAGAGAGACAGAGATGCAGCCATGCTGCAATCCCTCCTCTTCCACCCTCCTCCTAGGGCTTTGGGCATGCATGCACATGTGCCTGGCATGAGTTTTAAGCCACCAGGCCTAGGACTCGAGCTGTGGTAGGCCATGTGGGAGTTCAGCAATGGAACCACTGTGCCATCTGCTGATCCCAGTTTGAGTTCATTTTTAACATAGGCAGAATTTTCTTTGTAGTAAGGGTTACTTCAATTTACACGAGGAGTCTCCCAAAAACTCATAAAAATACATAGTAAAAAATAAACTACACATGACTTTCACAGTTTTTTTGTACCAAAATATACTTGTACTTTAATTCCATTTCTCTTAAACTTTTTGAAGCCCCCTAGAATAATGTACTGAAGCTGACAATTCTGAACCCGACTACATTCCCTGTAATCACTGGAAAAATGAAATTCGATATGAAATTTACCACCTCATTTATAGTTTTTCATTTCTGTCCATAGGAAAGAACTTGAAAATTTGAAAACAAAATCAAACCCATATAACAAATAAAAAGACCTCCTCCCAAGTAGTATCAGGTAATAAGTCCAGACTATTCCACTGGTGTATCTGTTAGTGAAACATGTATTTCCCAATAAAATTACCAATCAAGCTAATTTATGTACATAAATGTAAGGCTTATGATTTATGTGACATTTGCTGTATTACTGAGAGATCCCCAAGGCTGTGGGTTATTCCAAGAGTTGATTTCTTAATTAATACTTTTCCCTGGCTTCATCTCTTTAAGTTAAATGTCATAGTCCTCTGGAAGTAATATGACTATGTTACATCAGGTCCTAATAAATTTGACTTGATAGACTTCATTATAAAAATAAACATTTCAATTAATATATTTATAAACCTGTGCACCAGATTATTTAAAAAAAAAAAAACCAACATACTTTAGATATATAGTAGCTTTCAGAAAAGACATCTGATTCCACTCTCACTCATCCTTAAGGTTCTAATTACTCTGACATAATAGCTATGGGATTTTATTTCTTACTGATCAGACAGATTCCTCAGTAAGATGTAGCAGAAAAGAAACATTAAAATGCTGTTCTATTTGACAGGTCTGTAGTAGAAGTCAGTTGGATCTGATTTATTTTCTTCAATTCTGTCATACTGAAAATATTTTTTATGTTTCTTCAGCCATTTTTGTTTAGTGAACCCAGATACAGACAGATAAATGGTGCATGATGAAACTAAGACAAAAAAAAAATGAATTTGCTGTTCACATACGTGTGTCCATACAAAGCTACGAGCTTCTGATCTGAAGCAGCTTAGTCTCATTGTTACTTCATTCGCTTGTCATGTTAGTCCAGTCTTTTATTATTATTTGTGTGCGTGCACGCATGCGTGTGAGTGTGTGTGGTGACCACCTCTGTCGCACACAGGTATTTGGGTAGAATGAATAAAGGGATCCTCTGCCTAGGCATTTTCTTTTTTTTTTTATTATTTTTTAAAATTTATTTATTAGTTTCCTCCATGAACAAGCGAGACAGAGGGTGAGAATGAGACAGAGAATGAGAGGGAGAGAGAGACACAAGTGTCCTCTACAAGGTCTTTACTCTGTGATCCACCCCCAGCCTCAGTCAGCCCCAGATTATGGGCACGTGCATTCTGGAGAATTCAGGAAAGTGTGTGGATATGAACCTGGAAACTTCCCATCTAGGCATTTTCTTAATGGATTTTATTTTCAATTTTCTTCTCAACTTTTCTAAGTGCTTTGAGCCAAGAGTGGTGATTTATTTCATTTACTTAAGGAAGAACATTTCTATTTGTTTTCAAAAACATATATTGGTTCTGAATCAATGTAAGAAACATTCTCAAATGAAGGGTACTTCAAAAAATTTGTGGAAAAATAAAATTAAAATATGAATTTATTTTGGTATAGACAGATTTTGAAATCCATGCATCATTTTTTCATAATGTACATTTTTCATGAACTTATTAAAACACATGAAAACTCAGATTTTCATGTAAGTAATTTCAGGCTTTTCGAGTTTTTTTTTCCTTCCTTCTTTGTTGAAATAAAAAAAGGGACTTCATGAGGCCAGCAGGTGGCATAGTGGTTAAGGTGGTGGACTCCCACATGGTTGACTGCAGTGTGAGTCCTGGACGGCCGACTTGAAACTCACACAATGGGCTCACGTGTGTAATGCCCCAAAATCCTAGAGGAGAATGAAGGAAAAGGGACTGCAGTGTGGCCATCCTCCAGGTGTTGGGAGTGATTTCTCACTTTGTCTCTTTCCATCTCTCTCTGTTTCTCTGGCAAGTGCATGCTCCCTATAGAAAAAAAAAAAAAGATCTCAAAAAAGATAGAAAGAAAGAAAAAGGACTTCAGATAATAAACTTCGGTCACTGTAACTGTTAGGGGAAGCTATTTATTTAATAGGTATTTACTGGTGCTTGCTTATGTCGCAGGCACTATGCTGGCTAGTGAGAGCGCCAATACGAACATTTCCAAACTTGCAGTTCATCCATTACAGCGGCTGACACAAAGCTGGCACCTGATAAAAAAGGATCTTTTTTTTTTTTTTTTTTTTTTTTTTTTTTTAACTAAAACAGTTAACAGTTTTATTTTCACATTTCACAATACAAATAAAAATTGCACTTTTTGTCTCATTTCTTTCCTCCAAAACTACTCTTATTTTTAAATTTTTGAGAGATTTTTTGCTATAGGGCATGTACACTGGTCAGAGAGACAGAGAGAGACATAGAGAGACAGAAAGCAAGAAATCATGCCCAAGGGGGGATGGCCATGCAGCAATGCCTTCTCCTCCACTCTCCCACTGGGATCTTTGGCATGCACACACACACCTGGCGTGATTTTTAATTGGCCAGGTATGGGACTTGAACCATGCTTGACTACGTGGCAGCCCGGTGACATGATCATTATTCCACCTGCTAGTCCCTTATTTATTTATTTTTTAAAATAGGAACAGGGAGAAAGTCTTTCTTGACATGCTTTAGAAAACACAGATAGTCACAGTGCCATGATCGCCTGGTGAAGTAGAACAAGTTATTATAAAACTGACATAAAGAATCCTCCTTCCATGCTTTTCTGTCTGGCTATCTCATTCCTGTGTGAATAGGCACCATCATGGGCTGGGCAGGAGGTGTCATCACGGGGTCTAGACATCATGGGCATGTGGCCTCCCGCAGTGGCTTTGCTCCAGGAACAGGTCCTACTGGCACCCTCCTAGGAGAGGAGGTCCCCCACTGGTCTCGGGAGGGCCCCTCATGTGGGGTGCTGGCAACACACCAAGGTGAGAGGACCTAGGAGACTGGGTAGAAGTGACATGATGTCCCCTGCTACCCTTCAAATTAAATTTGCTCTTTCTGGCAGAGAAACAGTTCTTATTAATACAAATGTATTTCATGCATAGCTTTTTGAGCAAACTACTTTAAGATAATGATTGACTAGCCCCTGTGTTCCTGAAGCATTTATTGGCACCATGGAGTCAAACTTGGAGGAAAATAACAGGAGTGGCTCCAGAGCGGATGGACTTGTCTACAGAGGCAATGCATGAGCGCATGTGCATGTGTGTGTGTACTGAAATCCTCACAAAAGGGGGTACCTACTGAGATGGTAAAAAGAGAAAAGACCCTTGGTTAGGAAGGACAGTGCTAGAGACTGTCCAACCATCAGCTCAGCCACTGCTCTTCTGGTCTACTGTTTTTTCCTCTCATTTCCCAGTGTTATTTAGCCCTCTGTTGCAAAAATTTGCTACTTATCCAAATGTTTTGCTACCATTCTCTTACACATTTTCAGCAGAGCCTTGTATTATAATGTCTATGTCTGTATCTATCGCTAATCTATTGGGTCATTGGGAAAGTCATGATGTATTTTTTTTTTGTTTTTCTATGCCAAATTGCTTCATGACTTTGCAGATAACCCAATATATTTGCCTACGTATATCTGTTTATCTGTATCATATATATCTGTATTTTCATAACATACACTTTAGCATGGTCATGCAACTTGGGAGGAAGCACCAGCCCCTCCACACCAGTCCTGAGTGCCAACCGTGGTTGTAAGGTAGACATGGTGCTTCCTCCTTGCCAATGTAAGGCTGAGGCAAAAGCTTATGATGATGCTGGTGCACAAGAGAAAAGCCCTGGAGCCCCTCCTGAAAAAATATCTCCTCACTCTTCAAATGACTCATGTCAAGGGGATTTTCCTTTATTACCAGTTCTTTAAGTTTGTTTATTTCCCTTGTGATCCAGAGAGAGAGAAAAAGAGAGAGAAAGGACCCTCAACAGGGCTCCTAAGCCACAATCCAGGCCCTAATCATGGCTGCACAAAGGCCCAGCACACTCGGTCAGGGAAGTGTCTGGACCTGACCTGGGAACCTTCCTGGGAGGGATTGCCCTGAGGAGCATTGCGTGTTTCCATTGCACTCCCATCAGGACCTGGGGATTTTCTCTCAGTGAACACGTATATGGCTGCGTGATGAGGACATGCTTGAAGATGTGGCAGCCGTTAGGAAACAGAGCTGCAGACAAAGCCAGTGTGCTGAGGAGGGTTGGCTGAAAGAAGAAGAGAGTCTGGATCCCTGATCATGGCGAAGTGTCTCCTCTAATGGATCAGGAATCCCTCTGCATTTGGCTTGCTTGTTATTAGAGAGAGTGAAAGCAATATGTTTAATCAATTTAATGGGATTTTTGGTGTCTGCAGCTAAATCCTTAACAATTTATACAGTTTTAAGTGTATGCCAGAAAATTTCAGAAGCACAGTGGGGAAATTCAGTTTTATCTTATGTAAATAATTATCAATGCTGACTAGATTTAAAAAAAAACGTAGAAATATTTGAAATGCAATTTTGTAAACCAAAAGTTTTTAAGTGTGAGTAAAGCTCTTTATTCCCTAATTTTTCATTAATTTGATGTATTTTTACAACCTATCATATGTCTGAATTATATAAATTAAAAGAGCAAAAGCTTCTACTGGACACAGTTAAGCCAAATATAGCTATATTTTAATTTCTGATGTGTTATTCTACTAATTTGAATCACTAAAAGTTATAGAGAAGTTAGAAGTACAGGTAATTTTTTTTTTCTTTTTTTTGGAGAGATTTTTGCTATAGGGCGTGTACACTCGCCAGACAGACAGAGAGACATAGAGACAGAAAGTGAGAAATCATCCCCCAGGGGGGATGGCCACGCCGCAATCCCTTCTCCTCCATTCTCCTCTCGGGATCTTGGGCACGCACGCACATGCGCCTGGCGTAAGTTTTAAGCCACTGGGTCTGGGACGCGAACTGCGGTCGACTACATGGGAGTCCAGCGACATAGCCATTATGCTAACTGCTGGTTCCCAGGTAATTTTTTTTTTTTTTTAAGTGTGAAAATAAGTTGTCGACATGGTGCTTTATCACTCTTGGTACGTTGGTGAGTTTTTCCTACAGTCAAGGATGTTTTCCTACATGAATGTGCCACAACCTTGGGAATCAGTGAGCTTGCACTGATAAACTCTGGCCGCCTAACCCCAGGCCCATCAAGCTTCTCCAATGGTCACAAATGCCCTTTACAGAAAAGGAACTACTTCTGGGTGGCACACTGTCACTACTTGCACTATCTTTCATTTAGTTTCATCTAAAACAGCTGCTCAGACTTTTAGATGGACAGATTGGGAGATTGCGACTTGCTGTTCTGTGGAATGAGCCTTGATCTCGAGTAACTGGTGACGGCTGGTGACTGTGCACTCCTGCCTTTGGGGCAGAGAAACCCCCGACGTGGTGCTCTGTTCTCACTGCACCCTAAAGGGCCCCTGAGGTTGACTTGTCCCAGTCCTCGCGGTGTCAATTCTGATCATGTGATCAAGGTGGCCTCTTCAAGGCTTCTCCACTTTCAACTCACTCTTTCATATTTTGTAATTAAAAAGTATTTTGTGGCATGATGCTTTGTCATTGTAAATATTCCACTCTTCAGCATACATGCACATCATTCATTCATTTCTATCAATTGTAAGTGTGGTTTCCATTTTACTCAATGAGTTATAAACCATTACTGCCAACGTTGTTTTTCAAACTGTCCCAGATATTGCCAGTAGGACCTGCTATGCCGGCTTCTCCTGCATTTGCCCCGTCCTGTTGTTCTCTGAGAATCTCGGAACTTCCTGGCACAAGGTATCCCAGGCTTACGTGGTGCTTCCCCCAAACGGCGATTTCTCTGAGCAACCCTGATTTCTCCTAGCAGAGATGGCATTCACATCTAGGACTGGGTACTGCATGCTCCTGGCTCACGGTGCCTTGTGGTCTCCAGGCCTTGTCCGTGGACAGAGCTGGTAACATACATGCACCCACACACACGTATGCACATTCACATGTGTATGTATCTAGATCTATCTGTGTATTCGTATGTTAAACTAGAAGTCTGTGCAGATAACTCCAATTCCTGTCTACTCTATAGGGTTAATTTTAATTCTCATCTTTGTGACTTCCTTTACAACAATGAGAATGTCGATTCCCACTAAGTGTAAAATACATACTTATTTTATCTTCTTATTTTCCCAGGCTTTTTGTAAGTACTGAACTCTGGTCACTTCTGCCACGTCTTCCATGAATGGATGTTCACCCTTGAAGATACCCTCTGCTGGGACCAGCAGTTAATATAATGGCTATATCAGTGGACTCCCATGTAGTCAACCGTGGTTCGAGTCCCGGACCCGGTGGCTTAAACTCACACTGGGCACATGTGCATGCATGCCCAAGATCCCGGGAGGAGAATGGAGAAGGGATGGCGGCATGGCCATCCCCCCTGGGGGGTGATTTCTCGCTTTCTGTCTCTCTGTCTCTCTCTGTCTTTCTGGCGAGCGTGCGAGCGCATGCACCCTATAGCAAAAACCTCTCTGAAAAAAAAAAAAAAGATACCCTCTGCACCCACTCTGTGTCTGATACCTTACCTGGGCGCCTTCCTCGCCTACTCAGGTTCTGACAGCAGCTCTGGGCCCCACACTGCCCGCTCCCTCCACCTATCCTGCTGCTGCTTTGGCCTCCCATGCACTGTCTAAGAGAGTTAAGGCTGAATCACTCAGGAAGGAAAACGCAGGGGAAATAGAAAAGGAGACAAAAGGTCCCATAGACATAAGGTGGAGTTTTCCAAAATGGTGATTTAGATTTCCCTGAGATTATTGGGAATTACAAATATTTTTATGTGAGAAGTGATAGATCCTAAAATGACAGTGACTAGCTGAACGGAATGTGATAAGATTTTTTTTTTTAATCTTACATTTTCTCTTTTCTTTGATTAGCTTAGAAATTGTTTCTGCACTTACAAGAGAAAGCTTATCTCCTAAGAAGACTACCATAGGGCAAATACCTAACCATAACACAGAGTGATCTGGATTTCACCTGTTTGCAGACGTGGAAGTGCAAAGAAAGCAGCGGATGTTCACACTGACCAGGCAGTGAGGGCTGCCCGACTGGCACTGGGACTCCTGGGCTGCAAAGGGTCAGTGGGTTTCCAGGAGTCAGAGAGTGACTGGGGGCAAGTTCAGCTGGAAGGATGAAGCCGCACAGGTGTCTGCCAACATGCAGGAAATGCCTTTCATCCTATTATAATTTGAGGGAAAATCTTGTAGTGTGTGTGTGTGTGTGTGTGTGTGTGTGTGACTATGATGACCTGTGTGGTGAATGAATACGTGTATGAGTATTTGTGTGTGAGGGGTGTGTGTGCGTGTGTGTGTGTGTGTGACTATGATGGCCTGTGTGGTGGATGAATACGTGTATGAGTAGTTTATGTGTGTGTGTGTGTGTGTGTGCGTGCGCAATAAAGTGAAAACCACGAGAGTTTTAATCTACAAGGCAGGTTAAAATGTATTGATACCCACGTGGTCTCCTAAGATACACGTTTTGTGCATTTTTCTACGTGGAAGGAGCCCTGCCCTGCATTTAACTCGCAGTATCACTAGAACTCTTAATCCTCGCGTATGTCAAGGAAGAACTTCAACCGTCATGGGCAGAGTGGGATTTCAGGTTTAAGTCATGGGAAATGAGACAAGATAACTGTGAAACAAGACAAACAAGATAGGTCAGCAGGTGGCATTGCAGTTAAGGCATTGGACTCCCACATGGCTGACTGTGGTTCAAGTCCTGGACCTGATGGCTTGCTTGCTTTCTCACTTTCACTTTTTTCTTTCTAGTGAGCGCACATGCCCTACAAAAATTAAATAGTAGTAGTAGTAGTAGTAATAAATAAATAAATAAATAAAAAATAAATAATTCTTAAAAAAAGACAAACAGGAAATTCAGAAAGAACTACCATAGGAATACCTTATGTTCTTATCAAATATGCACACACACACACACACTGACACATATGTGAGTGTGTATATAGTTTAATTTTGTTCAGACATATAGACAAAGCACCTACATTCTGGCACATTGCATTAAAAATAACTATGCAAGTGAAAAGCTACTTATACAGAAAAACTCAGGGAGAACTGGTCTTGATTCTTTAAGAAGAAATTTGAGTCCCCCCAAAAATTATTTTACAAAAATATCAAACTTGCTTTTTTCACTGTTTTACTGGTAAAATAAAAATAAGTAAATAAATAAACATCACATTTTAAAGCATATGTTGGATGGCATAGCAAGTTAAAACTGTCAATTGCAGGCCCTAACAGCTGGGACCCGTGGCTCATCCCTCTCCATCCCCCCACTTGCCTTTGTATCTCAGGTTTATGTCTTGGGACTTTAAGACAAACTTTTGCTCCTCTCCACCCCACCAGTAGACCGGTTTAAGCTCACAGCATTGCCAGACACCAGGCTGCCTGTGGCTGCAGGCCCTAATGGTCAGGGCCCGTGGCTCATCGCCACTCCTTCACTTGCCTTTGGACTCTCAAAACTTTGGTGTTGTGATCACATTGCACGCCACGTGCTCTTTTCTTTGCTCCTGAGGTGAAGCTCTTTAGGTCAGTTGGAGGCTCACCACTCTTTAGAAACAGGGAGGACTTTGGGTCACTCAGGACCTGAGACAACAGTGCAGGGTACTGCTGAGCAAGTACCCTGAGCAAGGGAGGTAGACCAGAAGATAGATCCCCAATTTTCTACTCCTGCACACCTTTGAACACTCAAAGGTACTGTGAATAAGTTAGGAAGGAACGTGGAGACCACCCCATGACTAGGAACAGTCAAAGAGGCACAAGAAGTATGAGCAACCAACAAAATGTCTCTCCCCCAAGGGAAATCATCAATCCCACATCACCCACAGGCGACACAATGGATGTGGTGGACATGCTGGATAAGCAGTTTGGAATATCTGTAGTGACCAAACTATCTGAGATTCAAGAGAAAAGAGACAATGAGCTCCAGGAGACGAGGAAGTCCTTCCATGATTTGAAAGAAGAAATAGACATCTTAGTAAAGAATCAGATGGGCTGTTAGGGATGAAGAATGTGACACAGGAAGTTAAAACCTTCCTTAAAAGTATTAAAAGTAGATTAGATCACACAGAAAATTGAATCTTGAATGTAGAAGACAAAAATTCTGACCTAGAAAAAAGTATCAGAAAGATTGAGAAAACAACCAAGAAAAATGAGGATAATATATGAGAAATACTGGATACCATCAAGTGTCCCAACATCTGGATAATTGGTATCTCAGAAAAGGAAGAAACTAACAACGGCATTGATAATTTATTCCATGAAATTCTGGAAGAAAACTTTCCAAACCTAGGAAGGCATTCAAATATCCAGATCCAAGAAATATGTAGGACCCTGAGTAGAATCAACCCAAGAAGAACCTCTCCAAGGCACATCATATTCAAATTGGCAAAAACAGCAAAGACAAGACAGTAAAGTTGGCAAGAGGGAAATGTTAAGTTACTTACAAAGGTCATCCCATCAGGCTAACATTGGACATCTCGGCAGAAACAATGCAGGCAAAGAAAGAATGGGGAAATATAGTCAAAGTGTTGAATAAAAAACATTCAACCAAGAGTACTATACCTGGCAAGATTATCTTTCATATGGGAAAAACAGATAAAAACAGAGTACTATACCTGGCAAGATTATCTTTCATGTGGGAAAAACAGATAAAAACATTCTCAGATAAACAAAACCTGAAAGAGTTTACAAACTCGAGTCCAGCTCTTCAAGAGTTTCTGAAGGTAGTGCTATACCAGGAAAACTAAAAAGTCAGATGGACAGTTAGAAGAGAACAAAAAACAACAAAGAAAATGGCTCACATAATGATAGGTCCAGAAATATAGATAATAACATTGAATGTTAATGGATTAAATTCTCCAATTAAGAGACACTGACACAGACTGGCTGAATGGATTAAAACAAACAAAACAAAACAAAAAAACAACAGAAACCCTCTATATGTTCCCTACCAGAAAAGTACATTATGGATAAAGACATACATAAGCTAAAAGTGAAGGGCTGCAAAAAAGATATTTCATGTAAATGGAAGTCAAAAAAGGGCTGGATTTGCGATACTGATTTCAGAGTAAATAGACTTCAAGATTAATACTGTAAGAAGAGACAAATAAGGGAACCAGCAGTTAGCGTAATGGCTATGTCACTGGACTCCCACATAGTCGACCGCGGTTCGCGTCCCGGACCCGGTGACTTAAAACTCATGCCTGGCGCATGTGCGTGCGTGCCCAAGATCCCAAGAGGAGAATGGAGGAGAAGGGATTGCGGTGTGACCATCCCCCCTGGGGGGTGATTTCTCGCTTTCTGTCTCTATGTCTCTCTCTGTCTGTCTGGCGAGCACACGCACACTATAGCGAAAACCTCTCCCCCCCCCCAAAAAAAAAAAAAAAAAAAAACACAAAACAGAAGAGACAAATAAGGGCATTATATAATAGTAAATAGGCTAATTTATCAGGAAGACATAACACTTATTAATACTTATGCACCCAACACAGGAGCACCTAAATATGTGGAGGAAAGACTGCTGGAGCTAAAAAGGGAGATAGGGAGCAACACTATAATTGTTGGGGATCTCAACACCCCATTATCTCCTTTAGACAGATCTTCTAAACAAAAAATAAGTAGAGAGATACAGGACCTAAATGATACTATAAATTGAATGAACTTGACAGGTATCTATAGAACTTTCCACCCTAAGGCCACAAAATATACATTTTTCTCACCTTGGCATAGAACCTTTTCAAAGATTGACCATATGTTAGGATAAAAATCAAGCCTCTACAGATTCAAAGGCATAGAAACTACATCCAGCATCTTCTCTGACCATGATGGAATTAAACTCAAGATTAATTTCAAGAAAAACCTTCGGAAATACACAAACACATGTAAACCGAACAACCTACTTCTGAATGACTTCTTAACTACTGAAGAAATGAAGTCTGAAATAAAAAAAATTATGGAAACAAATGATAATGAGTACACAAATTTCCATAATCCATCGGACATTGCAAAAGCAATCATAAGAGGAAAATTCATAGCAAATATTGTGCATAAGAAAAAGATGAAAAGATGGCAAATAGATAACCTACCATCATGCCTCAGGGAACTGGAAAAACAACAACAACAACAACAAAAACCCCCAAAAATGCCAGGCAAAACGAAATAAAGATTTGAGAATAAATAAATGCAATAGAAAACAAATGAACCATACAGAAAATAAATGAAAGCAAAAACTGGTTCTTTGAAAAGATTAACAAAATCGACACACCATTGGCTAGACTGATAAAAAAGAAAGAAAGAAACAAGATAAAGCAAATACTTGATGAAACAGGGAACATTACAATAGACATAGTAGATATACAAAATATCTTTAGAGGACTTTGAGCGACTATATGCCAACAAACAAGAGAACATGGAGGACATGGATAAATTCCTGGAAGTATATAATCTACCAAGATTGAATCAGGAGGACATAGAAAACCTGAATAGACCCATAACAAGCCAAGATATCGAATCAGTAATAAATAACCTCCTGGTAAAGAAAAGCTGAGGTCCAGATGGCTTCACTTTTGAATTCTATAAAACTTAAGGAAGATTTTAACCCCTATTCTACTCAAATTATTTCTAAAGATTCAAAAGGAAGGAAACCTTCCAAATTCATTTTATGAAGTCTCCATCATCATCATTTCCAAAACAGATAAGGATATGACAAAAGGAAAACTACAGACCAATATCGCTGATGAATATAGATGCCAAAATTCTCAACAAGATATTTGGAAATCGTGTCCAACAATGTATAACAAAGATTATTCATCATGACCAGGTGGGCTTTATTCCACGGAAGGAAGGGTGGTTCAACATACACAAGACCATAAATATAATACACCATGTTAGCAGAAAGATAAAAAAAAAAACATATGATCATTTCAATTGATGTAGAGAAAGTATTTGATAAAATACAACATTTTTTCATGATTAATACTCTCAGTAAGATTGGTATAGAAAGGTCATTTCTCAACACAATAAAAACCATCTATGAAAAACCTATATAGCTAACATTATACTGAATGGGAAAAAGCTAAAAGCTTTGGTACTAGACAAGGCTGCCCACTTTCTCCACTGATTTTTAATATAGTGCTGGAAGTCTTTGCTATTAGAACTAGAAAAGATCACAATATAAAAGGCATTCAAATAGGCAAAGAAGAGTTGAAAATATCTTTATTTGCAGATGACATGATGGTAACTTAGAAGACCCAAAAGTTTCCATGAAAAAACTTCTCAAAGTAATAAATGAATACAGTAAAGTGGCAGGATACAAAATCAACATCCAAAAATCTATAACATTTCTATATATAAACAAGTTGAATGAAGTAGGACTGAAGAAAGGAATCTCTTTCACCATAGCCACAAGATGTATAAGACACCTAGGGATAAACCTAACTAAGGAAGTCAAAGACCTTTACAAAGGAAACTATGAAAATCTTAAGATATTGAAAATGACATAAAAAAGTGAAGGATATCCCATGTTCCTTGATTGGAAGAATTAACATAATCAAAATGACAATTCTATCCAAATTAATTTACATATTTGATGCAATTCCAATCAAAATACCAGAGATATTCTTCACAGATCTAGAAAAGACAATCATAGAATTTGTCTGGAATCATAAAAGACCTCATATTACCAAAGCAATCCTGTACAAGAACAGTGGAGTGGGCGGCATATTACTCCCTGACCCAAAGGTATATTATAAAGCTGTGATAATAAAAACAGCATGGTATCGCCATAAAAACAGACAGGCTGATCAGTAGGATAGAATAGAGATCCCATAAATAGACCCCAAAGCTTACAGCCAGCTGATTTTTGACAAAGGATACCAGTCAATCCATTGGGAAAAAGAAAATTCTTTAGTAAATGGTGCTGGAAAAACTGGGTATCCACCTGCAGAAAGGTCACCATTAACAAAAATCAACTCAAAATGCATCAAAGATCTGAACCTAAGATCTCAAAGTATAAAACTACTGGTGGAAAACACTGGGGAAACTCTGGGAGACATTGGGGTAGGCAAAGACTTCTTTAATAAGACTCCCAAAGCACAGGCAATAATCCCTAAAATAGACAAGTGGGGCTATATCAGACTAAGAAGTTTCTGCACAGCAAAGGACACAGTAACAAGTGCGAACTGATAACCCTCAGAATGGGAGAATATTTTTGTAAAATATACCTCAGACAAGGGACTGATAACCAGAATATGCAGGGAACTCAAGCGGCTTATTTGGAAAAAAAAATGATTAATTAAATTAACAGATGGGAAAATGAGCTGAATAAAAATCTCTCTAAGGAAGACATATGAACAGCCAAAAACGTATGAGGAAATGCTTGACATCTCTCATCATAAGGGAGATGCAGCTCAAAACCAGAATGAGATTCAAGAATAATATAAAAAAAAATGATAAGTGTTGGCGGGGATGTGGTGAAAGGGGAACTCTCCTACACTGTTGGTGGGAATGTAAACTTGTTCAGTCACTGTGGAGAACAATATGGAGGTTCCTTAAAGATCTAAGAATAGAACTACCATTTGATACAGTAATCCCTCTTCTGGGTATCTACTCAAAGGACAGGAGAATGCGCAGTCGGGAAAGAGCTTGCACATCACTGTTTATTGCATTATAAGACATGGAACCAACCTAAATGTGCACAAACAGGTGAATGGATTGAAAAAGTGTGACACATATACTCTATGGAATACTACTCAGCCACAAAAAAACAAAAGCAAAAACAACAAAAAAACAACAAGATCCTGGCATTTAATAGAATGTGGTCTGATATGGAGGATCTATTGCTGAGCGAAGCAAGTCAGGATATAAAAGAACGATATTGTATGCATCCCCTTAATATATACTGGCTATCCACACTTTACCATAGAGATAGAAATATTGGAGGACATAAAAGCAGTGAAAATATTTAGAGAGGCTTAAGGCAGTGTGAAACAGGGTGGGAGAAGGGAAGAGTATACAGAAGGATAGGAAGAGAACAAATAGAGAGGCATGATATTAGTGGGACACAGAAATGGTTAATTACCTGTTGATGATAATGTGTATAGTATTCCCAAGTGGACTGGTCTGAGAAGTATTTCATTTTGGGTAAATTATTTTTTATAAGCAAAATGATATATAATGATTGAATGTTTAAAAAAATAATGAGAATTACAATAATCTGAAAAAAATGATGTAAAGCTATTTGATGATGATTTGGATAGTAACATCTTTATCTTGACTGATATGCAAGGTATTCCTTCTGGAAAAAGAAATGTAATAGACTGTAAAAACATATGTGATTCAATGTAATATAAACATGATTATAATAATAATGAAAAATAAATTTAAAAAAGACTGTCAATTTTACATACTGAGTTTGTCAAATAAATATTTTACAGAATTTTTTAAAGTCCTCCAAGCATTCAAAGATATAAATAACTAGAGAGGAAGTAGGATATATAATATTTAACTGATATTATTTTCTTATATTTCTCTGTTTTCCTCTTATAGTTTTTCCATTTTCCTTTTATCAAAATCCATTACAGGCATGCAATGCAACAGGTGTTGTGCAAGGCGAGATAGAGCAATTAAAATAACACTCTCTACCCAAAAGGCTGAGGAATAAACAGATGTGAAATAGATCATTTATTTATGCACATAAAATAATAAATGACGTCAGGTACAACAAAGTGTTTAGGAAGGAGATTTAAACTGCTTTCCTTTTTCAACATTTAATTGCCTAAGTCTATAACATATATGCAAATTAGAGTAGGGTAGACGTTGTTCTATGAACCTGCTGGAAGTCCACGTGCTGGCCTTGAGGCTGGCAGCGGGCCCACAACGGCAACCTGATGTAGCACTCCCTCAGCCGGACAGAGGCAGGCGCCTAGAGATGGAGTACTTCTTGGCTTGTCTGGGAAAGTGAAGAGGCCATTTTACACGGGAAACTGAAATACGATCATATTCATACTTGAAAGTCTTACGTGTTACATAGTGTATCTGCCTCACCACTTCAAGGACATAACTCTCTGGCTGCAAAATTTGCAGATTTATGACTTTAGACAGCACAATGACTATTCCTGTTTAGGGGATAGTATAAAAACTACACAAAAACAAACATAAAAACCTTCTGCAAAGCTAAAATGCATGTACCTGGGACAGTAGAGGCCTGCAGGGAAGTTGTTATAGCCCAAGGGGACAGGATTCCTGTTTCATAATGCCAGGCTCAATCAATTCCATGGGTTTCTGTATGTTCTTCCTCACATATATTCTATTTTTAATCTGGACAGAAAAGTCATTCATCCTAAGGTGTGAAAAGGTGGACTCCAATCATCTATGGTAAGCCAATGCCCCACAGACTTCCCTAACTTAGGCACTGGGACCCAGGGCTACTCTGTCTCTGAAAATTGGGTTATAATTTAGATTTTTAGCAAGATCCCTCAACTAGGCATTACATTGCTTAATAGATTTCCTTCCTTCTCTGCTTTCCCTTCCTCTTTGAGAAGGTACAGTGTGGAGCATATTTATCCTGCTCTGTGAAGTCTGCTCTTGCTGTCTGTCCTCAGAAAGATCACTTAGTAGGCTTTGGTAGACTCTGCCATGCTCTGAGCCATTTTCTGGTAACCATACCTATTTCATCAGCAACAAGACATTCAGTTTCCGCTCAATAAGCGTAGGAAGTGCTCCCGAGTCTCCGGTCCTTAATCTCCCTGCTGTTTTATGTGTCTCAGAGGCACGTGGAATCGGCAATAGCAATTCTGAATGTGCTCTGTCACTCTTGGTGCCTTCGATCCAGAGCTGGTGCATTCCAGGATCCCTGCCGTTGGCAAGAGAAAAGCCCAAGGATGCCAAGGGATTCAGCCTCATGGGAATACACTGCCCAGGACTGCCGTCCCTATGTCGTCTAACAAGCACCTGCTTGAGATATGACATGAAAAAATGGGAAATTCTGAGCATCCATGTGCCTCATAACAGAAGGAGAACATGAATGACGGGCTGGATGGAGGCACAGGAAGTCATCATGTTCTGCGAGGCTGATGCTCCTACAGGGCTCGCTCTTCACATCTGAACCTCCCAAATCCCCTGGGCACGCACGTCATGACTGGAGGTTGGCTGAACCTGCGGCTGATGTTTGTGACTCTGTTGGGGGATACTTGTCTCTGTCTGTTTCTCTCTGTGTCGCTCTCACCTATGAAATAAATAAAATAAGATGAAAACTAAGTATTTCTGTTTTAAGGGTGAAAAGTCATTTTAAAGGGAAGAGACGAATATCATCACATCTTCTGTGTTAACTACTTATCTTTATTAGTTCATTACAATTTTACAACATTTTCCTGTAGTTTTTATTATTTATATTTTGCTGGTGAGAAAAATGAGGTTTATGGAACTTACTAGAACTTGGAAGGTCACACAGCCTGTGCATTTGTAGTGTGAGTCATGACGCTTTCTTGCAGAGTCTCCGGGTAGGTCTCTTCTGAACTAACATTTGGTTTCCACTCCAGCACTTACTTGGTTATTTTATAACAATGGATTAAGATCTTAATATGATTGAACAAATATGCCATTTAACAGAAACAATTTTAAGCCAGCAAGGCAGCAGTCACTGTGTCCACTTAAGCCTTAAAACATGGCTATGGATAATGGATGGCTGAGTCTCACCCAAGTCGAATTTTAGATTTTAACGTCCTTTTACGTGACTTCTTTGTTTGTCCTTAGATTCACTCGTTGAAGTCTTCACCTCTAATGCGATAATGTTCAGAGATGGGGTCTGTGAGAGTTGTTAGGTCATTACGGTAGAACCCCTGAAATCTACCAGAGGGCTCCCCCACTTCCTGTCTGCCATGTAAGGTTGCAGCAAGAAGAGGGGCACTTCTACACCAGGAAATGGGCCCTCATCAGTGCCTGATCTTGGACTCCCCGGCTTCCAGAAATGTGAATCCTAACCTCAGTCAGTGGTAATGCATGATAGCAGTCCAAACTGATGAGGGCACATCCTACCAGAAATAACCCTCTATCTTGAAACTACATTTTAGGAAGACAGTGCTTTTCCAGTGCACTCGATCTTGTATGCCACAAATGACCAGCATGTCTGCAAGTAAAGATATGCTTCCAGTCGTCCCGCTGCAGAAGACACTGCGTGCTTCATTTTTTACTAAAAAGTCTCAGAGTCACACCTTTGAAAATACAATCTGGATGATTAAAACCCTGCATATGGGAACAGCAGATGGCATAATGGTTATATCCCTGGACTCCCACATAGTCAACCATGGTTTGAGTCCCAGACACAGCAGCTTAAAACTCATGCTGGGCTCATGTATGTGAGTGTCCAAGATCCCAAGAGGAAAATGGAGGAGAAGGGGTTGTGGGATGGCCATTCCCCCTGGGGAGTGATTTCTTGCTTTCTGTCTCTCTGGTGAGCACACATGCCCTATAGCAAACATCTCTCTAAAAACAATAACAACAACAAACCCTGTATGGACTCAGCCATGGTTGAATGAGCAGTAGTTGCCACTGCACAACACAGGGCCTACATTAAACAGTCCTAGGGTAATTCCCAGGTTAACCTGAACAAGCCATGTGCTCCTACGGACTCTCCCATGATCCTGGCTGGTAAGACCCTGACATGGAGGGTCCCTATCCCTCTCTCACTTTCATGAATTAAATAACTAACTACATAAATAAACTAAAAAGAAACTTTGGTAAAGAAGCAATGATATGCATACAACAATGAAAGAATTAAAGAATACAACAACTCTAGAAAATTACAATAGCAACAGTAATGATGAGATTGTGGCTGTGATAAAGTAGTAAATAGCTTTAATATAAAAAAAATCGAGAAAAAAAAAAAAGAGCTTAATGGAGTCCAACATTTGACCTGCTGGCTAAGGCACTGGATCCCACATGGTTCAAGTTCTGAACCTGATAGCTTGAAGAAAACACTGGGTGCATGAGCTTGTGTGCCCCAAATCCTGAGAAGAGATGGGGGAGAAGGGATAGTGGTGTGGCCATTCCCCCTGGGGGGTGATTTCTCCCTCCCTCCCTTCTGACTCTCTCTCTGGTGAGCACATCTGCCTTATAGCATAAAACCAAAACAAATAAACCAAAAACTAAAAACAAAACCAACAGACAAAAGCTTCACAGTCCACATTAGGATGTGCATTCTGGGAGAGAAGGCTTATTTCCATGGTTTCCTTTCTCGTGTGTGTCTTGACATACTTTCTAATTCGGTAAGTGAAATTCAATGGAGTATGGGATTCAAGTAAACAATTAGGTCCCAACTGAATACCTGATAGAATTGGTTACATTAATTACTGGAGAGTCCATTATCCAAATAGCATTAGAAGTTGCAGCTATGGAAGAAAATTTTGAATGAAGACAAATCTGTGGAAAGAGAAGTAAAGAGGAGAAGATTCACGTGCTATTCGTATTCGTACCAAGGCCCAACGAAGAGTAGCCCCTCATTAAATCCAACACTGTAGGACAACGTACTGCACACCGGCTTCAGCTTGCTTTTGTTCCTTGGCATGGTAAGTCTTGTTTAAATACTTAGCTTGCAGGAAACAATCACGGTTTTCCTGAGACTTTGAGAGCAGATAACCTTAAAGCCAGAAAGCAGAAGTGCTTGAGAAAGCCTAAAGCATCTGCCTTGACGATCCGTCTGGTGGACCTAGCTACAGCTAAAAACCACCCTGACACCTACAAGTGTCTTATGGGATGGTCCAGGGGAGGAGGGTCTGCTGTGCAGGACAGAGGGGCAGAAGCCCTCCCTTTACCTGCTCTTTTTTTTTTTTTTTCTTTTTTATGTTCTTTTATTTTTATTATTTTATTTTGAAAATTTTTTATGTACATTCAATCACATTGTTTAGCTTACAAAGTGAACATTTCATTATGTGAACATTTCTCCCCAGTCCAGTCGATCAAAGTATCTTCAACTGATAACACCATACCTCCCCATCCCATCAATGCTCTGCCTCCATATCCCTCCTCTAAATGTCCTTCCTTAGGCCCCACTCCTCCACACACACCACATCTGGCATTCTCACTCACCTCTTCTGTTTGTACAAACTTTAGTCAATCAGTTTCAGTCATAGAGTGCAGACACTCAGTATATATTTAGTGGGGATATACAATGATTCTCCTTCATAGCCTGGCTTGCTTCACTCAGCAGTAACTCTTCCATATTCTTCCACTTTCTGTCAAAAGTCAGGGTTTTGTTGGTTTTTATGGCTGAGTAGTATTCCATAGAGTATATGTGCCACAGTTTTTCTGTTTTTTATTTATTTTTTATTTTTTATTATCATCATAATCTTCTTTATATTACATTGGGTTACATATAATTTTACAGTGTATTACATTGCTTTTTCAAAAGGGAATGCCATGCATGTCAGTCAATACAGAGACATTAATCTCCCCACTTCATCATTCAATATCTTTTCTATGTTTTTCCCAATCATTATTATTATTCTAATTAATTTTTGAAACAGTCAATAACTATTTCTCATTTTGCTTGTAAAAAGACTTTACCCATCGTGAAATACTTCTCAGACCAATCCAGTTGAGAATACTATACATGTCATCATCAACAGGTAATAGGCCATATCTGTTTCTCACTAACGTCTTGTCTCTCTATTCTCTTGCTATCTTTCTCTATCCTCTTCTCCTCACCTCCCCCCATTCCATACTGTCCTATTCTCGTTAAGTACTTTCACTGCTTTTATGTCCTCCAAGTTTTTGCTTTCTACCATAGAGTGCAGGTAGTCGGTATATATTGAGTGGATACATACAATATCTTTCTTTCATAGCCTGGCTTACTTCACTCAGCAATAGATCCTCCATATCTGACCACTTTCTATCAAATTCCAGGGTCTTGTTATTTTTTATGGCTGAGTAGTATTCCATAGAGTATATATACCACACTTTTCCAATCCATTCATCAGTTTGTGGACATTTAGGTTGATTCCATGTCTTGGCAATTGTGAATAATGCTTCAATAAACATTGATGTGCAAGCACTTTTCTGACTGAGCGTTCTCCTGTCTTTCGGGTAAATACCCAGAAGTGGGATTGCTGGGTCAAATGGTAGTTCTATTTGTAGATCTTTGAGGAACCTCCATATTGTTCTCCACAGTGGTTGAACTATTTTTTTTTTTTTGAGAGGTTTTTGCTATAGGGCGCGTGCGTTCGCCAGACAGACAGAGAAAGACAGAGAGATAGAAAGCAGGAAATCACCCCCCAGGGGGGATGGCCACGCCGCAATCCCTTCTCTTCCATTCTCCTCTCAGGATCTTGGGCACGCACGCACACGTGCCCGGCGTGAGTTTAAGCCGCTGGGTCCGGGACTCGAATCGCGGTCGACTATGTGGGAGTCCAGTGACATAGCCATTACGCTAACTGCTGGTCCCATCCACAGTGGTTGAACTAGTTTACATTCCCACCAACAGTGTAGGAGGGTTCCCTTTTCACCACATCCCCGTCAACACTTATCACTTTTTATATTCTTAATCTTTGCCATTCTGACAGGGGTTAGGTAGTATCTAATTGTGGTTTTTATCTGCATCTCCCTTATGATGAGGGATGTTGAGCATTTCCTCATATGCTTTTTGGCTGTTCATATGTCTTCTTTAGAGAGATTTTTGTTCAGCTCATTTTCCCATCTTTTAATTGGGTTAATCATTTTTTTTTGCATAAGGCACTTGAGTGCCCTGTGTATTCTGGTTATCAGTCCCTTGTCAGAGGCATATTTAACAAAAATATTTTCCCATTCTGAGAGTTGTCGGTTCACACTTGATATTGTGTCCTTTGCTGTGCAGAAACTTCTTAGTCTAATATAGTCCCACTTGTCTATTTTAGGGATTATTGCCTGTGCTTTGGGAGTCTTATTTAAGAAGTCTTTGCCTACTCCAATGTCTCCCAGAGTTTCCCCAGCATTTTCCACCAGTAGTTTTATTGTTTGAGGTCTTAGGTTCAGATCTTTGATCCATTTTGAGTTGATTGTTGTTAATGGTGAAGGATGGGGATTCAGTTTCATCTTTCTGCAGGTGGATACCCAGTTTTTCCAGCACCATTTACTAAAGAGGTTTTCCTTTTCCCAATGGATTGACTGATATCCTTTGTCAAAGATCAGTTGGCTATAAACTTTGGGGGTTATTTCTGGGGTCTCTATTCTATTCCATTGGTCCACTTGTCTGCTTTTATGCCAATACCATGCTGTTTTGATGACCACAGCTTTATAGTATATCTTGAAATCAGGGAGTGATATGCCTCCTACTCCATTCTTCTTCTGCAGAATTGCTTTTGCAATACGAGGTCTTATATGATTCCAGACAAATTCTATGATTGCCTTTTCTAGATCTGTGAAGAATATTTCTGGTATTTTGATTGGAATTGCATTAAACATGTAGATTAATTTGGGTAGAATTGCCATTTTGATTATGTTAGTTCTTCCAATCCAGGAGCATGGGATGTCCTTCCACTTTTTAATGTCACTTTCAATATCTTTTTTAAGATTTTTGTAGTTTTCTTTATAAAGGTCTTTGACTTTCTCAGTTAGGTTTATCCCTAGGTATCTTATACATCTTGTGGCTACAGTGAAAGGGATTCCTTTCTTCAGCTCTGCTTCGTTCAACTTGTTTTTCATAAATAGAAATGCTATAGATTTTTGGATATTGATTTTGTATCCTGCCACCTTACTGTATTCACTTATTACTTCAAGAAGTTTGTTCATGGATACATTTGGGTCTTCTAAGTATACCATCATGTCATCTGCAAATAGAGATATTTTCAACTCTTCTTTGCCTATTCGAGTGCCTTTAATATTGTTCTCTTCTCTGATTGCAATAGCTAAGACTTCCAGTACTATATTAAAGAGCAGCGGAGAAAGTGGGCAGCCTTGCCTAGTACTTGTTTTCAGAGGAAAAGCTTTCAGCTTTTCTCCATTCAGTATAATGTTAGCTGTAGGTTTTTCATAGATTGCTTTTATTGTGTTCAGAAATGACCCTTCTATACCAATCTTCCTGCGAGTCTTAATCATAAAAGGATGTTGTATTTTATCAAATGCTTTCTCCGCATCAATTGAGATGATCATATGGTTTTTATTTTTCTTTCTGTTAATGTGGTGTATTACATTTATGGTCTTGCGTATATTGAACCACCCTTGCATCCCTGGTATAAAGCCTACCTGGTCATAATGAATGATCTTTGTTATATGTTGTTGGATACGATTTGCGAGTATCTTGTTGAGAATTTTTGCGTCTATATTCATCAATGATATTGGTCTGTAGTTTTCCTTTTTTTGTCATATCTTTATCTGCTTTGGGGATGAGGATGATGGAGGCTTCATAAAATGAATTTGGAAGGTTTCCTTCCTTTTGAATCTTTAGAAATAATTTTAGTAGGATAGGGGTTAACTCTTCCTTAAAAGTTTTGTAGAATTCACAAGTGAAGCCATCTGGACCTGGGCTTTTCTTTGTTGGGAGGTTATTTATTACTGATTCAATCTCCTGGCTTGTTATAGGTCTACTCAGGTTCTCTATGTCTTCCTGATCCAATCTTGGTAGATTATATGCATCCAGGAATTTGTCCATCTCCTCCAGGTTATCTTGTTTGCTGGCGTAAAGTCGCTCATAGTATCCTCTAATGATATTTTGTATTTCTGCTATGTCTGTAGTAATATTGCCTGTTTCATCACATATTTGATTAATCTGGTTTCTTTCTTTCTTCTTCTTGATCAGTCTAGCCAATGGTGTGTCGATCTTGTTAATCTTTTCTAAGAACCAGCTTTTGCTTTCATTTATTTTCTGTATGGTTCGTTCATTTTCTATTTCATTTATTTCTGCTCGAACCTTTATTATTTCTTTTTGCCTGGCATTTTGGGGGTTTGTTTGTTGTTTTTCCAATTCTCTGAGGCATGATGATAAGTTATCTATTTCCATCTTTCTATCCTTTTCTTATGTGCACTAATTGCTATGAATTTCCCTCTTATGACTGCTTTTGCTGTGTCCCATAGATTCTGGACACTCGTGTACTCATTATCATTTGTTTCTATAAATTTTTTTTATTTCAGCCCTAATTTCTTCAGTAGTGAAGAAGTCATTCAGAAGTAGGTTGTTCAGTTTCCATGTGTTCGTGTATTTTCGGGGTTGTTTCTTGAAATTAATCTTGAGTTTAATTCCATCATGGTCAGAGAAGATGCCTTTGGGGTCCTTCGTTTGAAATAACCAACATTCATGTCCCGGTAATGCTGCCTCATCGTGCAGGCCTGATGTCACATCACGTGACTGTTCATGGTGAAGATTTGCAGCACACTGGCAGTGCGCATATCTCAGGGCCTTCACTGCTGTGAGAATGCTGGCTCTAGAGCAGATAGTGCCACCTGCTGCAGTTTCTTTCATGATCCCCACGTGGAAGAACTCACGACTCAGCATAAACTTGTGAGCTTCTTTTTTTCTCTTCCTCATTTTAAAAGTAAGGAGATTGAAACTTTGAAGGACTTGAGTTCCTCAGGGTGCCACTGTTGCATGGCAGAACTGGGTCCAACAACTACCTATTTGGGGAGTCAATCCTGTACTTTTGCTGTAGCTCACAGAAAACCCTCCTGAAGAGGCTGCATCAAGTATGCCGTGGTGGAATACTTACTGCAAAGGAGATAGCAGCGGGGTGGTCTCGAGGGCTTCGCGCATTGTGCTGAACTGACACAAAACTCCACATCTGCAGCTGCCTTTCCAGACTTCCCAGGAAAGACCAACATTTCTTGAGATAGACTCATTTTGCTCCTTTCTTGGAAGTGGGGGTGATACAGCAGAAAGAGCCCTGTGCTCTTTCCACTGTAGGGCATATCTGCTCGCTGGAGATAGAGATAGAGAGCGAGAGTGAGAGGGAAAGTGAGAGAGAGAAAACAGCCCCCGGGGGATGGCCACACCATGGTCCCTTCTCCATTCTCCTCTCAGGATTTTGTGCCATGCTTCTCCAGCCCTAAGAGGCTCAACTGGCCATATGGATTTGGCACTGTAACTTCCACACCACCCACTGATCCCTGGTGCTCTTCCTTCCGAAGGTGGAGTAGGACACAGCTTCCCACACATGTTGGTGGAAAATGCTCTTTGAGGACAGTGATATCCAAGACGGCCCTGGACAAGATGCCTGAGCTCCATGGGAGTCAGCCTGCCCTCTCCTCCCAGGACAGCCTCGCCACTTTGGGTTGACTTCAGAGTTTGACCCTTTCAGTTTGTGTCCCTGAACAAGGAACTCAGCAATGCATGACTCCCTTTTTGTTTTGTTTTATTTTATTTTAGAGGTTTTTGCTATAGGGTGTATGTACTTGCCAGAGAGAAACAGAAAACAAGAAATCACCACTCCCTCGGGGTAAAGACCACAGTGCAATCCCTTCTCCTCCATTCTCCTGGGATTCTGGGCACACAAACACAAATGCCTGGTGTACACATGACTCATTTTTTAACTCATGAGATAGAGATACTAATATGGTCACAGAGGCTTGCAGAGAAAGTGAGAGACAGCACGGACTAGCACAGAGCAGTCCTGCCTCTCAGACCTGCCCGCCCTGGCCAACCTCCACAAGCTTTGACCTTCATGGCCCCCGATTACAAACTCAGGATGACAGAAGAAGAGGTGGAAAAGAAACGACTACAGTGCTTGGAGCGCTGGCTCCGCCTGTCACTGGGGTTGTGGACCTGAGTCTGGCAGTGGCTGTGGCAAGAAGGTACCAGTATTACCGTCAGTGACCCCGGTCCTCATGGTCTCTGCTAAGTGCATTCTTCCCCTAGAGTGCTCGCTGTAAAATTGGTCATCAATGCATATGAAGAGAATTATCCACAGCTATGGGGCGTTTTGAAGATGGTAAAGTGATAGTTTGAAAGTATAGACATGACCATTGACAAGGCATCTGACAACTGCATTATGAGACATATGGTCCTGAAATGTCACTCTTCCGAGCAAGGCAATGGTAGGGAAAAGTGACTGGAGCCATTGGTTTGGTTACAGCTGCTGTTTGCAGAGCTCAGAGGCACATACAGGTCCTTGTGTTGGGCTGGAGTATGATTCACGTTCGACTTAGGAGCGCAAGCACACCATGTCTGTGCCGTGCCAGATCACTAGAAAGAATATGGCCACTTCTGGATAGGGTGGACAGGGAGCACTGCAGTCTCTTAGCAAGGTATGAGCTGAATGCTCTACTGGTAGGAAATCATTCAGGCGGCGACCGTGTGGTTAATTTTGATATATCTTTGAAGTTCTGTTTCCTATTCTTTGTTGTTTTCTTGGTACTATATACTCTTCCATATACACTGTAATTCAGGATTAAAAATAGATGTGAAAACACTTCTAAATGTTAAAATCTGCTTCACAGAGAAAGCCATTCACTGTCCAGCCAGTTAACTCAAGATTTAGTGCTCCTTGGATTCATGGGCGTTCTGAGGGCATCGTACTCTACTCCTCGGTGGAGATTATTCAGTCCACAGCATCGTTAATAGAATTTCCACCCTGTTACGAGAGTGAGGAAGTACGAAATGCCTGAATCCACGCTGAAGGAGAATCGTGCACTAATTACGTACCAGGCGAATGTTAGACACCTGAAGACAACCGATGTATACGTCACCGGCTCCCACGCGATGCCATCAGAAGATAAACTCAAGGATTGTTTTTCATCTAATTTCACTAAATCACACCTTTCTTGCATAAAAAGACAAAAATGTGGCTCAGCATAACCTGCAGAAGAACCACATGTACCCAATCATAATGTCTAGCTGTAGCTCTCCATCTCAAGTCGTGGATTTTCAAATACTCCAGTCAACTGGTCACTCCCAGTGAGGAAGAACATATGATTCCACTTTCACCCATCGCTGGAGTTCTAATTACTTTGATTTAATGACTGTGGGATTTTATTTTTTACTGTTTGGATGGATTCCTCACTAATACTTAACAGGCAAGAAACATTAAAATCCTGTTTGGTTTGACAGGAGCAGAGTACAATGTCAGCTGGACTGAATTTATTTTCCCAGGTCCTCTTTCCTCAAAAATATCTTTGATGTTTGCTTTAACCAGATTTATTTAGGAAACAAACTATATTCAAACGTAGCATCACCATTTTGTGTCCCATTCAGTTTACAGTAAACATTTCTGCTTAGATTCTGTCGTCGTGCAATCCGTGGATGAGCCGCACAGCATGGTCAGCGTGCTAAAGTATTTAGCAAGAAAATGCATGTAATCACCCATCAGGGTGCATGTGTTTACCCAGTCCCTCTCTTGTAGGAAACTTTCTGTGTTTTCTCGGATCCTTGTCTGTTCTCTCAACATCCTGTCCTTATTTCCAGCAGAGCACCTACCTCAGCAGCTGGAATGTTTTGTGCATTGTATGGACTGAGAGCACGTGGAGTTCAGTGTGTTCATTACATAGCAAAGTGCCTGGTCCCTGGCTGTCAAATGGAGCTGTTTCTTGAGAGGAACTGCGTCTTATTTCCTGTGTACTCATTCCATCTATACGCAGGGTACAAAATTAATCCTTGGGAACCAGCAGTTAGCATAATGGCTATGTCGCTGGACTCCCACATAGTCGACCACGGTTCGCATCCTGGATCCGGTGGCTTAAAACTCACGCCGGGCGCATGTGCGTGCGTGCCCAAGATCCCTAGAGGAGTGTGGAGGAGAAGGGATTGTGGTGTGACCATCCCCCTGGGGGGTGATTTCTCGCTTTCTGTCTCTATGTCTCTCTCTGTCTGTCTGGTGAGTGCACGCGCCCTATAGCAAAAACCTCTCAAAAAAAAAAAGTTTAAAAAAGAAACCCAAAAATTAATCCTTGTATTATAAATATTGTAAAATAAACATAGTTTTATTATCTATAAAAATGTATAGCAACACAGATATAAGAATGGTGGCAGTGGAAAATGTTTTTCCTTTTTTAGAATCTTTAATTTGCTATAGGGCATGTGCACTAGCCAGAAAAAGAAAGATGAGAAAAAAGAGAACGAAAGTGAGCAAGCACTTCCCACAGGGGACATTCTTACTGCAATCTCTTTTCCTCCATTTCTCCCTCCTGTTGGGATTTTGACATGTACTTACATGCACATACACACACACACACACACACACACACACACACAAACACACACCTAGTGAATTTTTTAAGCCATGTGGGGATCCAGCTGCTTTAACCACCATGCCACTGGCTGGGCCAGAAAAAGTATTTTTAGTGATTGTCAATGCCTTTGTAACCAATAGAGTCATTATATTGATCCCAAAAGAGATAATAATAAATAATTAGGATCCTGTTTGTATTAGCCCACACCATCAACTGCAAAAGGCAACCAACTTCAGCTTTTGTGAAAGGACAGGATGTTGAGAGAAGAGACAAGGCAATCTATTTACTCGTGTAGCTGAGAAGGATGCTAAATATGGCAATGAATATTGTTTTCCTACCCAAAAGTGACTGTTTCTCTTTCTGATCATTGGAAAGTTTTAAGGTAGACATGAAGAACTTTTGATGCCATGGCATGCAGTCTGTGGCAGAGGTTGCATCCAACCCCTGCTCTGATGCTGACATACAAGAAATCTATTAGTTTAATCTTGGAAAGCAATATCTTAATCTGTAGGAGAGGGCAGGTAAGGAGAAACAGCCCTGTTTAATGCCTCTGGTCACAGTTCTTTGAGAATTTAATGCCCGGAGCTATGGCACCTAGCTTGCAACCAAGAGAGGAAAACTAGATTACATGAACTCATAAAAGTAGTCAATTAACTTGCCAACCTTGAGCAATTTTAGTGTTTGGGGAAGATCTCATCCTGTTTATTTGGAACCTCTTTTATTCCTAATTTTGGTAATTTGTCTTTTCTTTCTTTTCCCTTGATGTACCTTGCCAGTTTCTTGTAAATTAAACTAATCTTAAAAAGTTAACTTTATTTATTTATTCTACTTTATATTTATTTCAGTTCCACTGATTTTTTAAATCTTGCGTCAATTTATTATTATTATTATTTATACATTCAATCGCTATACATAATTTATATTATAAAGAGACTGTATCTCAGTCCAGTTGAGAATACTATACATATCCTCATCAACAGGTAATAAACCATATCTATGTCCCACGAATATCTTACCTCTCCATTTTGCCCCCGAATTATCTTTCCTGCACCCTTCCCCTTCCACATTCTCCTTCCACTTGTTCCCTAGTGTCCATAACAATTTTCAATCCTTTTATGTCCTCCAGTCTTTCAGTCTCTGCCATAGAGTGCGGATAGTAGGTATATGTTAAGTGGAGACATACAATGTCTCTCTTTCATAGCCTGACTTACTTCACTCAGCATCAAATCTTCCATATTCATCCACTTTCTATCAAATTCCAGGGCCTTATTGTTTTTTTATAAATCATCTTTTTCCTTTTATTTCATCTTTGATTTTTAAATTTTTTCTATGTTTCTAAGACGGAAAATTCAGTGACTTTCAGTTTTTCTCTTTCTAATATGTGTAACTTGTGACTATAAATTTTCCTATAAGCACTGCTTTATCACCACCCTGCAAGATTTGATATGAATATCATTGTTATTTAGATGAAAAACTTTTAAAAATATTCATTGTAGTCTTTTATTTTAGGGATATATCTACTGCTTATTTTTCATATGGTTAGGGAATATCTTATTATTTTGTTTCATCTCCTACTTTTATCATCATCAAATGTACTTGGAACAATTTTAGTCTTTGGATAATTAAAGATTTCTTTTTTCTTTTTTGTTGGAGAAGTTTTAGCTATAGGGTGTGTGCACTCACCAAAGACAGAGACAGAGACAGAGACAGAAAGCGAGAAATCACCCCCCAGGGGGGATGACCATGCTGCAATCCCTTCTCCTCCATTCTCCTCTTGGGATCTTGGGCATGCACACACATGTGCCTGGCATGAGTTTTAAGCCACCGGGTCTGGGACACGAACCGCGGTTGACTACGTGGGAGTCCAGCGACATAGCCATTACACTAACTACTGGTCCCGTATTTTTTTTTTCTTAATTGGCGTACTTAAACTTGTACCTTAAAGTTCTATGGGTTTTGAGAGATGCACAGTGCCATGTATTCACCATTACGCTATCATGCACAATTGTGCACTGTCATGCACAATTGCCTAGGTTTCAGTTATTAACCTCCCTCATCCACTAGCTTTGGCAATCACTGATTTTTTTTGTCATGTCTGTAGTCTTGTCTTTTCTAGAATGCCATTCGAATGGGATCATACATACACAATCATAGATGAACTCCTTTTATTTAACTATAATATATGCAGGTATGATTCATTCATGTCTTTGTATACATTGACATTTCTCTTTTATTGCTATATGGTATTTTATAGGAAGGCTGTATCAGAGTTCATTTATTCATTTACCTCTTTAAGAATAAGTATTCATGTGCGTGATGGTTTGTGGACAAATGTTTTCAAATCAGTTAATAAATTCCTCAGTGTGATAGATTTTCGGGTTGTGTGGAAAGACTATGTACAAAACTGCCATGCTGTCTTCTAAAATGATTGCACTTCTCTGTACTCGAACCAATAATGAATGTGGCTCTTTATCCTTACTAGAAATGAATATTATTAGTGTTTTTGGACTTTAACAATTCTACTAGATGTATTCTGGACTTTCACTGTTGTTTTAATTTGCACTTCTCTAATGACAAATGGTGTTAAACATAATTTCTTATGCTTTTTTTCATCTGTGTATCACCCCTGTGATTCAGATCTCTGCTTATTATTTAATTTTATTTTTGTTCTGAGTTTTTATTAAGTTATTAAGTTTTATAAGTAAATTTTGAATTTTTTCGTATATATTAAAAAGAAACTTTTAACAAGTAGGAATTTTGCTAATATTTTTTCCCTGTGTGTGGCTTTTTTCACATTCTCTAAACAGCATCTTTCCATGATTGAGGTTTTTAATTTTAATAAAATCAACTTATCCTTTTTTTACTTAATGTGTATTTTGCTGTTACACATGAAAACTTTACCAAACTCAATCTCACATATATTCTCTAATATGCTTCTTCTAGTTTTACAATCTTATGTTTTATATTACTTTTGGGATTTGTTTCAAGTTAATTTTTGTTTAAGCTAGAATGTTTGTGTCAAGGTTCAACTCTTTATCCATATGGACATTCAAATGTTGAAGAGATAGACCATTCTCAATTGACATGCCTTTGCCCTTCTGTCTAAACTAACTTTACTGTAATTATGTGAGTGCATTTCTGGGCTCCTCGTTCTATTTAATCTATCTAAATGTCTATTTCTTCATTGATAACACTCTGTCATGGTTACTTTAAGATTACAATGTCTTCAAATTGGGTAGTCTCAATTTTTTAATACTGCTCTACTTTTTAAATTTTGTTTTGGCTATTTTAGGTCCTTTGCTTATATATATATATATATATTATATATATATATATATATATATATTTGATATCTAAGTAGTTTTCAGGGATTTTGATTGGAATTTTATATACCCTAAAGGTGAGTTTTATATTAACAATATAATCAACATGTTAACAATATCATATCTTCCAATCACTGAACATAGAACATCTGTCTATTTAGGCCTTCTTCAACCTTTCTTTAGTGAATTGTATTCTGATCCTGCACATTTTGTTAGATTTATAACAAAATATTTCATTTTTTAGTGCTATTGCACATGGTATTTACTTTTAAATTTGAAATTAAAATAGTTTGTTCCTGATGAAGAAGAAAAACATTTAGTTTTATATATTAACAACCACAACTGGTGAGACATAGCATCTTGATCTTATTTCCAATCTTGGGGTAAAGTATAAAGTTCCTCTCCATTAAGTATGATTTTTCTTGTATGTTTAGGTTGATTTTTTAAAGTTTATTTTATGAGCGAGTGAAAGAGAGAGAAACTTCCTTGGTAGGGTCTTATCTGCCATGATCCCCTTCCTTCAGTCCTCCAGCTTGTGAGGACCTTCAGTGTCTGCACATGTGCATCTGCCATCTAGGTTGACCAGTTGGCCATGTCAGACTCCAGAACTGTAGGCCAGAATAGTACAGTCAGTGTCACTGAAGATGGGCTTGTAGATTTCTTTTAATCAAATATTTTATATTCTTAATTTACTAAAATCATCCACAATAAATTGGTGCAAGATTTTTTCAAATGCTTTCTTTGATCAACTGAAATGATCATATAGTTTTTATTCTTCACTGTGTTGATATGATCAGTTAAATTGATTGGATTTTTAATTTTGAATCAGACTTGAACACCTGAAAAAAATCTCATTTGGCAGTAATATGGTTATTATTTTTTTACATATTGTTGAATTTGATTTGATAACGTTTTGAGGGTTTTTGTATCAATATTCATAAAAGTTATTAGTTTGTAGTTTTATTTTAATGCCTTCATCTAGTACCAACATACATAACGTTGGCCTCAAGTAACTTTTAAATGCCATCAATGCTGGGGCAAGCAGTTGATATGGTCATTAAGATGCTGGACTTGGGACCATCAGATGGTGTAATGGCTACGTTGCTGGACTCCCATGTTGATGATTGCGGTTTGAGTCCCAGACCTGTTGGCTTTAACTCACACCAGGCACATGTGCATGCGTGCCCAAGATCCCAAGAGGAGAATGGAGGAGGAGGGATTGCAGCATGGCCATCTCCCCTGGTGGGGGGTGATTTTTCACTTTCCCTCTTGCTATCTCTCTGTTTTAAGTGCACATGCCCTGTGGCAAAAGTCTTAAAAAAGATCCTATTAATGCCAGTCCTCATCTCAGAAAAAACAAATTTGAATTTCTGGAGTGGATGCTGGGAGTTAATATATTTCAAAATAACATCTCAAGTGATTCAATGTGACAGAGCTGAATACCCATTTTTACATGTCAGACTGATTGTTCTTTAAGTCTTCACTGCAAACAGGATGTATTTCATGATTTGAAAAATTCCTAGTGAGCAGTCCAGGAGATGCCAGGAGCGAGTGGATGCGTAACTGCTGAGGAGATGATATCTTGTATTTTTCCATCTATTTCTTTGATCTGAAAGTATCTTTATACTTTATGCAACAAGATTTATTCTCTAGGAAGGAATTTCTTTATTGGTATCAAAACGATTTTCTTGTAGATAGTGTCTTTATGTGCCTTAATCTCATAGTGCCAGACCGAGTTGGGGAAGAATGAAAGATACAGAAATACAAACTTTTTAATAAGCAAATCTTTTTACAGGTTTCATACACTTTCCTCCTGAGATGGAGCAGTAGGGGAGGCCAGATAAAAGAGAAATCATCAAGGTACCGTGGGAGCTAAGCTCATCCCAGGCTAAGAGAGTGGTTCTGCTTCACAGAAAACAGCAACCAAAACCAACAGAATACTCTGTGGGCTGGTTATGCTGACGGGGAAGTCGCAAGGACTTCTGGCTCATCCAGGGCCACTGCCGGGAGTCCTTGTTCACAGTGCACTGGGGATCTCAGTCTTCTGCATTAGCTGTACCTTCTATCCAGCATTTCCCTCACATATTCACAAGGCAAAGTCCCTATGGAGTGACAGGAGGTGTCCCACATTCCCAGGAGTCCGGACGAGCTGTGCTGGGAAGAGTCTTTTGCCCGCCTTCAGTCATTTATCCAACAGCATTTGCCAACCAGATGATCGAACAAATGTTCACATTTGTAGTGATTGATTTTAAATTGTATTTAGAAAAAAATTAATTACGGGCTCAATAATTTTAATGGATAATCTTATTTACTTTTTATTTTTTATTGTAATTATTATTTTTTTGTGTGTGTTTTCTTTGTGGGGGGAGTAGGGAACTGTACTTTGTTTTGGTGTGTTACTGTGTTGCTAACAGAGATTCCTGAGGCTGGTGATTCAAAGGAATAGGGATTTACTAAGTCAAAATTCTGGTGGCAGAAGAGTCCACAGATACAGGCCTGCTGTCAGGATGGCCTCCAACCTGGCCAATGGAAGCAGAGAGAATGGCGGCATCTGCGAAGAGGGAGCAAGCTGCAGTCAGCTCTCTGGTACAGCGGCCAGCTCACTAGAACCGACCTCTGATCACAAGAAATAGAACTCACTGTGTCTTTCACGACATCATCAACCTATCCGTGAAACTGTTGCCCCCATGCTGCCATCACCATGACCCAGTCACGGAGTCCTGGGCCTCACCACTTCCCAACATCAAATGTTTGGGCGACAAACCACCATCCGAACAGTAACAGGCTGTATCATCAAATGAAAGCCTGCTATTAACAAGTGTGAAGGAACACGGACAAGATTCCTGTTCTGACGTATTTATTCCATTCGAGGGGAGTGTGTTGTCAGGAGGAGTCACTAATCATTCTGCAGAAATGTGGCCATCTGACAGCTGAAGTCAATCTGGACAGAGCAAGTGGACGAAGAGCTACCTTCACATGGAAACTTATTTCCGTCACAAGTAATTGCATTGGCCACTCCCTGGGTTTAGGATGAAATCATGATAGTAAGTATAATTGTCTTTCCCAGATATCCTTATTTCTGTGACATGCTCTGTTACTTCCACCCTTCTTTGCGTCTCCTCCTGTTTTTTCTCTTTATGTTTCTTACTTTACGCCAATCTGAGTCAGATCCTGGACTGCTGGTGCTTGTTCCCTGATCCTGTCCAATGGCAGCGGCTCAGCTGGGCCCCACGGAAACATTCACACTTTAATGCTGCTGTTCGGCTATGGGAAGCAAATGTTACCTGCTTGTGTTTCACTGAAGAAAAGGGGCCCCGTGTTTCCCTGGGCCCTCCGCCTGGCTCTGGGGCTCTGCGGCTACTGCGACCCTGTGGGTTTGGCAGTGCGCCTGATCCCTGTTGTTGGATGCTGATCATTACCATGTGACCTGAAGATCCAGGAGCAAACGCCCGGAATGACGCTGTTCACCGTCAACACTGCGCATCACTTCTAGAGAATTTTTGTTTTTTTTTTGAGAGGTTTTCACTATAGGGCGCATGCACTCGCCAGACAGAGAGAGACATAGAGACAGGAAGCGAGAAATCACCCCCCAGGGGGGATGGTCATGCCGCAATCCCTTCTCCTCCATTCTCCTCTCGGGATCTTGGGCATGCACGCATACGCGCCCGGCGTGAGTTTTAAGCCACCGGGTCTGGGACGTGAACCACGGTCGACTACGTGGGAGTCGAGCGACATAGCCATTATGCTAACTGCTGGTTCCCTAGAGAATTTTTTGACTCCATATTATTGCAATGTTCTACACCAGCAAATAAAACAGTTACTGAGAAGGGAGTTATGAAAGTGATTTATTGACACTCACACCATCCAAACCCTGAATACAATGGAAAATCAGCCCGGAGCTTGGCTCTTTGAATTACACAGGCATCCACAGAAGCGCTACGTTAGTGGTTCTCACCTAAAGTGAAAGCTTCACTTCACTTGCATTCGGAAGCACCCCTCCCTCCCAGTGACGTCCCTGTAGGAGAGCCCCCCAGCCACCCCAGTATCCTGCTTCCAGTGTTGGTAACAGGCAGGGAGTACCACAGGGTGATAAGATAAATGTTTATCCAGAAAAGCACAGAATCTTCTTCCTGTCTGGGCTTTCCCACTAGGGACTGGCTTCAGGCAGAGCTGACCTCAGCACAACTGGGCAATGGAGAGGGGCCATCGGCAGTGATGTCACAGGGGCTGTCTGACATGAGCTGAGAACTCCATCAACAAATCCTGAAGATCCTGTCTGTTAGAGGTTGAATTTTGAATTATGTCTGCCCAGAAGACTTTTTAATTTTTTTTTTTTTATTTTTGCTATAGGATGCATATGATTGCTGGAAGGACAGAGAGAGAGACAGAGAGACAGGAAGTGAGAAATCACTCCCTAGCGGCAGTGGCCATACTGCAATCCCTTCTTCTCCATTTGCCTCTTGGGATTTTGGTCATGTACACAAATGTGTCTGGTATGAGTTTTTAACTTCCTGGGTCTGGGACTCGAACCATGGTCAATTACGTGGGAGTCCAGTGATGTAACCATTACGCCATCTGCTGGTCCCCAGGAAGCATTTTTTAAAAGGAAATTTAAAAGTTTATTTCTTCCATAAATGAGAAGGGCAGGGTTGAGGGTGGGGAAGAGAGAGAGAGAATCCCCAATAGGGTCTCCACACATCTTTAAGATTACTCCTGTGAGAATTTTCAAAGGAGCCTTATTCTTAATACCTAAAGCCTGGAAATAGCCTCGGTATTGATCAACAGGAAACTGGACAGACATACCATTGAGTAGTCTCATAATGGGAAATCAGTCAGAAATGAAAAAGAATGGGTTCTGTTACGCAAAATAAAATGGGATACCTTTCATAAACCATAAGCTAAGCAAGACAAATCAGCTGTGGAAATGTATATACTGACTGATTCCATTCATTAAAGCGCTAAGGCAGGCAAAACTAGTCTTTACAAAGAGGGTCAGAGGAGTAGCAGCAATCTGGGGTGTGGATTGACTTGAATGGCCACTTGAATACTTTCTGAGGTGTCAGTAAGGTTCTGTGTCTTGAGAGTTTGTGGCACAAGGATATGCATCAGTTAACACTTACTGAAGGTATGTTTATGTTTGAACATCTCACTTTATGTGAATTTTCTGTACAGAGAGAGAAAGAGGAGCCCCCAGCAGGGTCCCTGTGGGGGACTCACCCCAGTCTCAGTTGGCATAGATCATGACCATGTGGGTGCATCTCTTGTGCTTAGAGAGGTCCCAGGTGGGAGCCTAGCACCTCTCTGCTGTCCATCCAGTTACCTCACCGTTGCACCACCATCTGTCTGTCTAATTACCTCACCATTGCACCACCATCTGTCCATCTAGTTACCTCACCGTTGCACCACCATCTGTCTGTCTAGTAACCTCACCATTGCACCACCATCTGTCCATCTAGTTACCTCACCATTGCACCATCATTTGCCCGTTTAGTTACCTCACCATTGCCCGTCTAGTCACCTCACCATTGCACCAGCATCTGCCTGTCTAGTCACCTCACCATTGCACCAGCATCTGTCCATCTAGTCACCTCACCATTGCACCATCATTTGCCTGTTTAGTTACCTCACCATTGCCCGTCTAGTCACCTCACCATTGCACCAGCATCTGCCCTTCTAGTCACCTCACCATTGCACCACCATCTGCCCGTCTAGTCACCTCACCACTGCACCAGCATCTGTCCATCTAGTCACCTCACCACTGCACCACCATCCGTCCATCTAGTTACCTCACCATTGCCCGTCTAGTCACCTCACCACTGCACCAGCATCTGCCCTTCTAGTCACCTCACCACTGCACCACCATCTGCCCGTCTAGTCACCTCACCATTGCACCAGCAGCTGTCCGTTCTAGTCACCTCACCATTGCACCAGCATCTGCCCTTCTAGTCACCTCACCACTGCACCACCATCTGTCCATCTAGTCACCTCACCATTGCACCAGCATCTGTCCGTCTAGTCACCTCACCACTGCACCACCATCCGTCCATCTAGTTACCTCACCATTGCACCACCATCAGCCCAACATTACTCTTAAGCACACTTTTATTTACCTTAAAGTAGATAATGAAAATAATAAGCTTAAGTTTTGAAACTGGCAGAGGAAAGGAGAAAGGTAGTGAAAAGTGAGGGTGTAACCACTGTAGCCCAGAAACTTGAGGTTATTTTTGGTTCACAAAACATTTTGGGAAACAGTACCCTGCTGTATCTGGGGCACCTGAAACCAAGCCCTAACCAAGACTGCAGAGTGGGGAGGGATGGTAGGAAAAGTGCAGCGAAGGTGCTATATTGGCTGCTTCATGCCACCATCGGTAAAGTCCTTCCAGTGAAGATAATCTTGGCCAATACTATTGGTCTTCGAATGAAGTCAGGGAGGGAAGTGATTTTAAAAGAGCTCCACTACCTTCAGTCCACCATCTGGATCGACTGGTGCCAATTTTCTGTTTGTTTGTTTTTAAATTCAGTATCTTACAAGCTTCAAATTAGAAATGGAGGAAATGGAGAATTAATTTGCAGTAGGTATGCATCTTGTGAGTCTTCTGTGATTCTCATATAATCGAATTATGGAAAAATACACTAGGTTTTGGCTTTTCTACACTCATTTCCAAATACACAAATTTTACGTTCTTATTTCTCAATCCCAAAGCAGATGTCAAATTCAGTTAAACTGTTACCTAACTTGGATTGTAAAACCTAGATTTCATGGTTTAAAAAGTCAGTTTCTATATCCCCAACTGAAACTTGTGTATGCAGTAGCTGAAAAGCAACACTTCTGACAGATCAGGTTGAGGTCTTAGGTTTTTCTCTTTCTTTTTTTCTTTCCTTTTTCTTTTTGTTGAGTTTGAATTTTTGTTCAAGCACTTCTCAGAGTTTCTGTACAACAAAGAGGTAAAGTCTGCCACCAGAGAGGAATTAGGTACCTGCTGCTTCTCTAGATACTATTGTCTTGAATTGGCTTGGAAAGTAGCCCTGCACTTAGGGGAGGGCATGAGGTAGACCAGAGAACTGCTCCTGGTACTAAAATGAGAAAGGGCTTCCCGACTATTCCTAGATGATAACTCTGGCTAAGGTTGCTCTGTGTGCAGTTAATGGGAAGTAGATGGACGGATTCTGCGATGTTTGAGAAAAACACATTGCTGAAGAAGTTCTCAAACAGATCAACAGCTTGTTCTTTTTAAAATTTCCTTTCATTTCTATTTCTTTTATACATTCCATCATGTTACTTAGCTTACACAGTGAATATTTCCACATGTGTACATTTCTCACCAGTCCAGTTCACCATACTAGAAAGTTATATTCAATAGATATAATCCATTTCTTTGTCCCATAAATGCCTTGCCTCGCTATTTTTCTCCTTACTGCTCTTCTTCAGACTCTACTCCTTCAACCACCCTCTTTCCACACTGCGTCTGGTATTCACAACCATTTACTTAGTTTCTATAGCCTTCAGTCATTCAGTTATGGCCATAGAGTGTGGACACTCATATAAATATGTGTGTGTGTGTATATAATTCTAATCAGTAAAGTACCCAGGCCCAGCCCAAGTGCTGTGGGCAGCAGGCACCCCTCTGCAGTGCTGGGCATGGCAGGTTGTGGGTAAGGTCCCAGAGCACGCCAAGCTTGATCCCAGGGCTAGGTGAGGGAGGATGTCTTCCCTCATGTTCTCCAGCTCATGAAGCAGCATCTCTACTGCCTCGGCCACAGCAGCTGGATCTATTAATTTTATTTCATGAGAGATAGAGAGGCAGTGGTCTGCTAACCTCAAAGGTCTGCTCACACTGCAGCCCCCTCACCTAGCCCTGGGATCAAGCTTGGCGTGCTCTGGGATCTTACCCACAACCTGCCATGCCCAGCACTGCAGAGAGGCACCTGCTGCCCACAGCACGTGGGCTGGGCCCGGGTACTTTACTGATTGGATTTATAGACATCCTCATCGCAGGCCAGGCCCCACAGGGAGTCAGGCTTTCCTTGTTGTGTAAACAATGGAGGAGGTGGAGACCCTGATAAGACAGCAGTTGTGTGGACAAACAGATGCCAGGGAGGGAACCAACAAGTGTCTCTAATTACTCACCCTGAGCCTAGTCTCGCCAATCAGCCAAATAACTTCCTTTTTCAAGAGGAATGTGAGTGTTGAGAATATCACGTGGTTTCTCCCTAGTAGCCTTAAGGGAACAAGAGTTTCCTTTTATTGGGCTAAGGCAGAAATTGGAGCTGACAATTTTCCATTGAAAGGACACCCAGGATCTGAATATGTGTAAACATGAGAGTCCTTAAATTTGCTTTTTATTGAAGAAATCATGAAAAATCTAGATTGAACTGGAAAATAATATCCTAGCCAAGTGCCTTAAAAATCAAGTTTATTGATTTTCTTTAATATAAAAGAGTAAAGTTAACACCATATCTTCATAAAAAAAGTAGTGATTTTATTGAACTGAATATATTCTCAATAGAGATGATGGGGACATGCTATTTTCAAGCAAATTTTTAATTTCTCCTACATTGTCAAAAATAGATGTTCAGATTGGACAGACTCTAACCATTGCAATCTCTATCTCCCAGTGACAAACCAGCAATCATGCAAAACCAACCAGCCAACCGACCGCTGAACCCCTAAGAATATTGTCTTATTTTGCTTTGCCTAAGTTTGGTCCTCAGCCTTCGTTTACTTTGGAAATAATAAGGCATTATGGAACGTGAGCGAGTTTTATTCTGACCTAACTTCACCCTTGTTTGTTTTAGATCTAGAGGTAGATTGGCAGCTCTTCGGAAGGAGCATTGTCTTATCCTACTGCACGTGAGAGCTGAGCCCCCTGCCCCTTCAGCCAGCAGCGCACTGAGTGGCTCAAACGAAACACAAGGTCAACCGGAGACGCGCTCCTTGGAAAGAGAAAAGCACCGTTTCCTCAGAAGCCTTGTCTTATGAAAGGGGAAACAAGGGCTTAATTGGCCTTCAAACTAACAACAGCTGAGAGCCCTGAAGCCTGAGTGCCATGGGCCTTAAACCCAGTTAGTCTTCCCCTTCCTGTGCCACTTGGAAGCAACAGGTGTCCCCAGGCTCCTCCTCAGCTCCACTTCCTGCTGGTGTTCCCAGGTTGCTGTGAAGGTGGACAGGGGCTTGGATTTCCCAGGCAACTCTCGTCCTGTAGCATGGACATTTTAGAGCCAATTAAGCTGGTCCCCTGGGATGCAGTCTGGGCTATAAAACCTCCTCAGGCCCTTTGCTGCGATGTCTTCAGCAGATACTAGTATAGAAATCCTAGTATATGTCTTAACGCCAGTGAAATCACAGTGCAGCAGTGACATGTGGTTTCAGTCCTGAGTAGGCACTGGCAGGTATGATACTTCACAGCAGGTGCTGCTGCTGGCCATTAAGAAGACACATTCTCCGCAGGGAAAGTTGATACCCAAGGCAGCATAGGCTATAATGAGCCATGAGTGTTGGTTATAATTTAGGCAGTAATAAGGGATGGGACAAACCAATTAGAATCTTTGTGGGGATAAAGGTCTATGCATGGCTGAATATGTATTTCTGAAGCAGGCTGAGATCAGTTGGTGCAATGGCCAAAACCAGCAGAAAAAAGTCAAGTTTTGTTTACAGTTCTAAAATGCATACTTATTATCTTTAGAATAATTTATCAGGTATAAAATGAGAATAATTTTAGCTCTATTTTTACTGTTAGTATTTTTATGTATATTTAAAAAATAATTATATATATGCATTTAAAAGAAGCACATACAACAATGTAAAAAATCTGTGTGTATAAATGTCAATATACCCATCCCTTGATATTTAAGGGAGAGTGGTTTCAGAACTCCCTGCAGATATCAAAAATCCAAGGCCCTTATTTAAAATGGGTTAATGTCTACATATAACCTACACAGATCCTCTTATATACTTTAAATTATCTCCAGATTACTTATATGTAATCTTAGCCTCAAATACAAGTGAAAAAGGAATATTTGTAAACTTCTTCGGCATCACTCTTCTAGAGATCCACTATTCCCCTATTTCATAACAATTGGGGTCACCTGGCTGTGTCCCTAGTTGGCTGTATCCGCAAGAACAGAATCCGAGACTAGAGGGGGCCAACTGTGTATTTTACACACACACACACCATACATGCATGAGTGTGTATTGTTTTTTTATTGTTAAAAAATGCTGCTTTATAATGTCTTTCTTTCTTCATGAATCACCTCCATCTTCTGATGTCAACAAAAATTTTTCTGCTATGTCTTTTTCATTTTTTTATATAATGATATATTATTTTTATGTAACAATATCTCATTACAGCTTGTAAAATGGAACTTTCTCCCATGAATACCCTGTATATTAATCCAGTTAAAGATACCACCATACACATTATCATCAACAGATAATTTTCCATGTTTGTATCTCTTAAATGTTTTGCTTCTCTGTTTTTCCCATTGATTCCTACCTCTCACCCTCCCCCATTTCCCACCCTCCTCCTCTTTTGAGGCTGTTCCGGGTCCAGGACGCGAACCGCGGTTGACTACGTGGGAGTCCAGTGACATAGCCATTATGCTAACTGCTGGTCCCGAGGCTGTTGTGACATTTCATTGAATGAATGGTATTCAGAGCAAAACCTGGCAAAAAACAAGTGCTTAATACATGTTCCCTCTTCTTGCTAAGTTAGGAAGACAACACCAAAGGGGACTTCATTTCACAGGGACTGTGGTGGGACCACTTACGGAGGCCAAACCCAGGAGTCTCACACAAAAGAGAGGGACAAGGAAAAAGTCATTCTGAGCAAAGGTTCGTAGTGACAATTATGATGCAATATAGATTCTCCCTTCTTGGCTTTGTGTGTGGATGTGTGATTTTCATCTCTCTTCGTTCTCATTTCCTTCCATTCCCCTTGGGCTGCACATCAGAATCTGTCCCAAACTCCTGCTCCTCTATCTCATCATGGGGTGGGAATATAGGAATTTTAACAGAACTTGTTTCCATAATTTGCAATGTCTTTAAGATATTAACTGGGAAGTCAGAGTTCCTTGGTGGTTCGTTGTCCAGTATAATAGGGGACAACAGTGGGTGTTCTAACAAAAGCTGACTCTAAACAAATGGGAGGCAGTCTTGATACAGCAAATGGCAACCAGTGATGGTGGTGTAATTTGGTCAACCCAGCTTCAAGAGGACAAGGGAGACCTACTCCTTCCTCTTCGTGAAGCTTGATAACCTCCTCCTTCCTCTTTGTGAAGCTTGATACTCTTTCCTAAAGACTTCTAGCTAACCTATGTGACTACTTGAATCTGATGTGCCTTAAAAGGAGGAGCAAAGTAGAACATACGTCTTATAATTAAGAATGGGCACAATGGGGCCTGCAGGACAAGGCAGAGTAAGAGATATCTTCCAACAACGCTCAGCTGGTGGCCATGTGGTCAGAATAGCTGGGCAGCTGTAATCTCCTCCCCAAGGTTGTGGTTCTTCCAGGGTAAGAACCGTATAGTGGATACAAATGGTGGGATTGAGGTGGTAGGAAAATGGACATACATTACTGTACTCTTGAAGTAGCCAAGGCAAAGATTATAATTTCCATTTGTCTAGGCTCTTCTCTCACCAGTATGAAGACAACTATCGTTTTACACAGATTAGTAGAAATATAAATCATTGAGTAAGAAAGTGAGACCTTCCTCTTTCTATATACTAATATGAAGGAGGAGAACAGTGTCACTCAGAGTGCAGCTCATGGATGGGGCACCAGGATGGCTGTCCTCGACTGTGCATCCTCACTCATACTAAAGGATTAGGAGCTAGCCCAGATGTAAGTCTACCATGTTACTGAGCACGTTTCTTTCAGCTGGTGTTTTCTCCAGAGAGTAATACTTAGCTAAAGAAGCCATACATTGGTTTCCCTGTGTCCCTGTCTCATAGGCTGGCACTCTGAGTAGCAGAGACTTAGAGGGTTCCAATACCTGGAAGTATATCATCTGAGAAGCAGTGTGCACATTGCAGGAAGCCACACCTCCCGACAGTTCTTCGCTTCTCCAATTCTGATACGCTGCTTTCAATGATGGAGTAAACAATGTGTAATATGCTAACAGACAATTACAAAATATTTTCACATGATTTCAAAAGTTTTGGAGTTTGGAAACAATATTTATGCATTTTATTTCACCTTTGGTTTTTTTTTTGGATGTATAAAGTTGATTTATTCATAATAAACAAAAGCTTGAAGCAACACACATTTTTATCAACAGATGAATAGATAAATTGTTTATCTTTATAGTGAAATGATTTTTAGCAATGAGAATAGTGAACTACTGACACACAACAACATGAATGAGTCTGAATATAATAATGCTGAGTAAAAGAAGACAAAAACTGTACATATTGTTTAATTTCATTTATAAAAACCTCTCCAAAATGCAGCTCATTATGAAATAACAGTGTGTCAGCAGTCATCTGTCTGTGGGTAGCATAAGGGTGGGTGGGAAACAGGATTTCACTGGGGCATAATTGGGGAGATGTATATATATATGTGTGTGTGTGTGTATATATATATGTATGTGTGTGTATATATATATATCAGTATCATTTATGGTGATAGTCTCACAGACATAGCCATATACAAAAATGATCAAACTGAATATTTCAAATATATGAAGCTTATGGCATGTCAACTATACCTCAATAAACCTGCATTATAAAAAAGGACAAAAACATGCCAGAATTTGAAGAGTTAGGATACAAACATAGGTAAAAGCCTCATGCAAATAAGTTACCTAACCTATTCCAATGACAATACCCTCATCTTTAAAAACACATTGCAGTTTTTTTCTAACAAGAGTTAGTAACTAATGAAAAGTAAATTTAAAAAAAATCAAGTAATTAGGAAATGAGTGGGAATGTGTAATGAAAAACTCTGGCTACAGAAAGTAATTAGGGATTTTTGTTTACCACATTAATAGAGTATAAAAATAATAAAGTGAACTTCATAAGATAGAGGTTATATGAGATAATCTCTGTAAACTATTTAAAACAATTTCTAGAGCAGGGTAAAATTTTTATACATGTTACCTACTAATGGAGCACTATTAGTTAACAGTTTAAAGTGTTCATAGGATTTGATGCATGCAAAACAACTAATGTAAGTGTCTTGGATAAATTAACTTTATCCTTTCTCTAGCCTTAGTAGCTAATACTGTTGTCCTTATTTTATAAATTAGAAAACTAAGAAAATGAAAAATTAAGTAACCTTCCAATGTCCCAGAGTTAGTTAGTGGTGAAGAGAGATAAGAAACCAAGTGGTAACCTCATGAGATTTGGTATTAAACCACCAATCCACCTGGAGCAACACTAGTCACTTTAAGAAACCAAAAGAGATGGACATTTTTCAGTTTTGCATTAAAACAAAAGATGTCAGCTCTTTGAAACAGACAGATTTGTAACTGGTCTTTGGTTCTAAGAAGAAAGTGCTGAATCAGCATCTACCTAGCAGAAACAATGAACCAACAAATTTCTCAGGAGCAAATTCTCAAAATCCCATGAAAGTTTTATACACCATAAAAAAGAATCAAATGGAGCTGCTAGAGATGAAAGCTGTGTTGCAGCAAGTAAAAATCTCCTTCAGAAGTATTAAAAGCAGATTAGACCATGCAGATCGAATCTCAGGTGTACAAGACAAAATCTCTGAGCTAGAAAAAAATCACCAAACGGACTGAAAAAATAACCCTAAGAAATGAGCATAATATATAAGATGTACTCGATACCATTAAACACCCAAACATCTGCATAATCAGTACCCCTGAAGATGAAGAAACTAATAAGGGCATTGATAATCTATTCCATGAAATCCTGGAAGAAAACTTTCCAAACCTAGAGAGGCATTAAAATATCCAGACCTAAGAGATATAAAAGGCCCCACATAGAATCAACCCAAGATCTTCTCTAAGGCACATCATAGCCAGATTGACCAAAACCACAGACAAAGACAAGATACTAAAATTGGCAAGAGAGAAACATTAGGTTACTTATAAAGGTTATCCCATCAGGCTAACATCAAATTCAGCAGATGGGAGATTAGTTATAAGTGACTGAAGTAGTGAAATCGAAGTTTATGACTTTCGCCTAAAACATTACTGATTTTCTTCTATACTTTGTCTTCCAGATTTAAGGATTTTTGTTTTCTTGTGAGTTGTTGGTAGGTTTGGCAATTTGTTTAAATTTTGTTTTATGAAACTTAAACATAAATTTTTCTCCCTTCTGACTCCTCTGGAATTGAAAAATATTTGTGAGCATTCTTATTTTGTGGGAGAATGGTTATTTGTATAAGTTCAATAATATTTGTTGCCTTGCATCAGAAATTGGAAATACCGATTATTGCCAAGGATTTGTCTGGGATGACATATCTGAAGATATGACCAGAAAGCTAGGGAACTAAGGTTGATCTCAAGAAAGCCAACAGAAGCTCTTAGAAAGATCGCCTGGTACCACAAACAGTTCTGCCTGGCAGGTAAGTAAAGAATGTCACTTCCTTACAGGCCCAAAACCCTTTCAAGTACAGGTACTTAAAGGCACAGTCAGATGGTGAATTCCTGACTTGGCTAGTAGCCTTGGGAGGCTTTTTAAAGAGTCTAATCTGAATTTCCTTATAAAGGGTCCCAGCAAAGCCACCTAAATCAATTAGTATTCTTATGGGGCTTTGTGCAAATAACAGACTAAATTGAGACTGAACTTCTTATTTTTTGCCAGATAAATTAGTTTATGCCTCTCTTTATTAAAAAGGGGAATAGATAGAGAGGAAAAAAGTTTCAGAAGAAAGTTATAGTGCCCTTATTACTGGATTTTAGCTTTATCCATATCTGTCATCTACACACACACACATACACACACACAGACACACACACAGACACACTGCCATCCACACACACACACACACTGCCATCGACATACACACACACTGCCATCGACACACAAACACTGCCATCGACACCCACACACACACACACACACACTGCCATCCACACACACACACACACACACACACTGCCATCGAGACACACACACACACACACACACACTGCCATCGACATACATACACACTGCCATCGACACACACAGAACCTCTCCTCGTTTCTACTCCTTGACGTCCATGTGGTAGTGACTCTTCCTCAGATGCTTCCATATGTCTCAAAATATGTGCCATTTTTATTTCATTGTGGCAGGTTAATAGATGTGGCAAGTTTGATTAATTATGATTTAAAACTTTCCAGTTTTAAGTTTTCCTTTTTTTATTCAACAGGAAGAAAAAATATAACTTTCAAGTACAATACTTCTAACAATATGACTGATTTTTCTTGAAAAAGAAAGAACTGTCAAAACATGACATGTCAGACTCAGCTTCCTTCTACCAACATATCACAATCTGTGTTGATGGGAGGGATATTTTAATTATTTGTTTTTAATCTGACTCCAGACTTGACATATGGCACCTCATTAAGTTCTCTCTACATATTCTGGTAAAAACAAAAACAAGCTGTACAAAGTTATTCAACTTCTGGGATAAAAGTTATTTTTAAGAACTTCTATTGCTTCCAAGGAGGTTAAATGATTAAAAAAACCCCAAAAACCCTAAAGATTGGAGTGACATCAGTTTTGAAAGATTGGCAGAGAATCAATCACAGCAGACATTAGTTGTTGGTAAAATGTGTTTCTTGGATAAGGAAGGGTATATATACAGATAAATGGAAATTGTTCTTCTCAAGGTTTATTCTTCCATGAAACTCATATATATTAAGTGGAGAAAAAAATCATATAGCACCTAATATTTTCAAATTGTGGTGAAATTTGAGTTCAGGCATTTCTCAATTTAGTTTCAGAAAAGGAAGATTATTGACTGTATTTGAAACTTTATGTAACCTACTTTATTAAACATCTTTTCTGATATAGTACAAGGAAACAATTCTGACAACTATATAATTTTTCTTATTCCCTGGTGATTAATTTAATAGAACAGTCAATTAACCAGAAAATTTTTGTTTTCTTAGACAATACATTAAAAAATTTGAAAATTACTTTCACTCAAGATTTCATTAAAATATTTAGAAAAAGGACCTTTTTTAATCCAAAAAGTAACATTTGGAGAACATGTTGATACTTGCTTGGTTTCAGTCTAGAAATCTGGATTGTAATTGTCTACACACATGGACATGGCTAGGCAGTAGTGCTCAGAGGTTCATTATTTGCCACCCAGCAATAAGCAATAATGTCACACATTGCCAGACTTCTACTGAGTCAACAGCTGCACGGGCCAGGAAGAGAACACACAACCCCCTGTGCTAAAGAAGTTTACATTGTTAAAGAGAATGTTGGCGACTACACAAGAAGTGGATGAAACTGACACTAGCCCAAATCCTCTTAGTCAAAGACTGTATATAAAACGATTTAAGGATCAAGACTTTGGCATCAAGTTGGTTGTAGGCTACTGAGCCCATTAGATTTGCATACTCTGTTACTGTCAAGAAAAGTTCTATAAAAATATTTGTGCTAATCCACACGATTGACTCACTTTACCACTTAGAGTTAATTTCCAACATCAATGTGCTAACTAATAAGTCATCGTTTTCATTGATGAAAATCTAATATTTATTATACTAACTAGTGAGCCTCTGGTATTGACAGAAGATGCAGACAAGGAAAGAACTTACACAAGCCTTCTCTGAAACTCAAACAGAGTAACTGCCAGCTGCCACCAACTCTGAGTTATAAGTAACTAGGATATAGACTAGCCTAACCCAATGTGAAAGTGTACACTCATACTCACATGTGAGTACATGTTCAGAATACACACACACACACACGCACACACACACACGCACACACACATCATCATCATCATCATCATAGTTACCTCTAGCATGTGAGAGGGTAATAAGGAACTGTTTATCTTAACCATGCCTAGCACCTAGCAGGCACTCACCAAATACTTCCTGAACATTTTATTAGATAAATTAATACCTCAGCAGATCATTGAGAAGTGTATGAACAAAGGCTGAAATCTGGAAATGGAGACCTCCAAGGAATCGCACGTTCTCTCAGCCTCTGCGGAGGTAACACAGGACACACAGCAGGACCTTCTCGATCAGGGTCTCTACCCTGCAGACCATAGTCATTCTTTGTTTCAGGCCCCCACGTAGCCTGCAGTTGTTTCTCGTATTTGTAGGTAGAGTACAGGGTCTGGGATTCTCCTTTGACGATACTGGTTTGATCATTCTGAGTAAGTTAATTTTTGCCATTCACAAAAATCTCAAACCTTCAAATAGTCTTGATTGATGTAGCCTGATTTGCCTGTATAATCAAGAGTCTGCCCACCAAAATGGACAAAAGGAAAGAAATATCACAGGCTTCTCTTCTGGGTTTGCGGTGTAGATGAACTAAGGGTGAAAGTGGGGAGATAGCAGGCAGAAAAGCGCTGGGAAACAAAAGGAGCACAACCCGGGGCACAGGGCGAGGCCGACTCGGCAGGACAGGACGGACAATCTATCAGAGGACCGTCCAGTTACAGAGGGGCTCCAGCATCCTCTTTTGAGCTGGAGGCCAAGGAGAGGCGTGTGAGATCTGTGTTGAGGCAGCAGTGGAGGACGCTGTTGCAGAGAACACTGTTTGCCAAGAGAAGTACACATATTTAAGTGAAAAGTGTTTCTTGTTGAATAAATCAATCTGCTTGTTCTCACAGGACAACCAGAGATTGAAAACTCAGGGAAGCTAAAGATGAAATCTCATTGGGATAGCACAAAATAAACAGAGCATTGCCAGGCTTACTCCTCCAGCCACACGAGCATGTTTGCAATAACCATTGTGACTCCCCCAGAACTGTCCATGGAACAGAAAGTGCGGAGGACCTGGAGCCTGAAGTGCCCACAGGGCCACACAGCAGCGGTGGAAGTAAGCCTGGGGTGCAAATGTCCTCGAGTTTCCCCAAGGCACAGTGCAGTCCAGGCCCAGAGGGCACATCTGCGTGTCGGACGGCGGTTTTCTACAACTTGAGCAGGTGCTCCCAAGAGGAAAGGTACAGCCTCTCACGTCTCTCTACTGGCTGGAGCCAGAGGAAGGTGAGCAAAGTCCCTTGAAGAGCACCTGGACACGTCCCTTTCCTAGAGGCTCTGACCCAATAGGAATGAGCAGAGGCCGGGGCAGCCGAGGCGCGTGCCCACGCAGCACAAAAGTGAAACCAGAGCCTTCTTTTCCGTGAAGCTCTCAGTCAGAGCTCTGCTTTTCTTCCTGGACTCATAAGCTTTGCTTCAAGAACTTCTTTTCAATATGGTGTGTGTTGTTTGTTTTTTAATAAAGTGAGAGTAGGAAAAGAAAATATCCAAGAAATAAAAATATCCCAGAAACAGCAAAGCGGTGTGGGAGTGAGATGCTTGATGCTTACCGACAGAGACTCAGAGGCATTTCAGAGGCTTTTCACAAAAGCAGAGCAGGTTCCGGACTTCTACATCAGAAAGCTAGATCGTTTGGCTTAGGCACGCAAGATGGTGATGAAACAGGTATTTATAATGCCCTTCTTACCAGACTCTTAAAGTAAGAAGTCCGTGAGAGACAATTTGAAAAACAACGTTGTAGACTTTATTCCTTGTTTGACAAAAATCACTGTGGAAATCAAAAGCAAAATAATATATAAATCTTGCTCATTGATGATGCCAGAAATAGAAGCCAGGAGAGTTTTGGACAGTGATTTACTAAACAGAATTATTAAGTTTTGGAATTTGATGCATTGCCTCAAGCAAGGGTCAGCAGGAGGTTTCCAATGTCAAACCCAACCTACTGCTGTTTAAAATGTAGCTTCTTTCATGACATTTGTGTTGTTATGATGCCATGGTGGTGGTCATGTGGTAGCATCTAAAATTTATGTTTCCCTTCAATGGTGGTTTTTAATTTTGTCCACAAAGAACAATCTCAGCACATATCTGAGTAATGTCCATGATGCTCAGGATTTTTCTAAGTAGATTTAGGCCTGGTGGAGGTGAAGAAATTTTTTATAATACACACAGATCCATTGCAAGATGAACCTGGTGTTCCAAAGTCAAAGCTTTACTGTAAGTCGAAAACAAAACACAACAAAAGCATAAACAAGCAATTAAAGTGCAGTGAGTAACAGGAGGGTGTGTGCACCATGGGTGACTTTGTCCTTCTAAGTAGCTGAGGTCAGAGGAGTAATAGCGAGGCAGACGTGCTCCTGTTCAAGCAGTCCCTCCTCACGTGATTTAGCTTTGGCCTCTGGGGCAGTGGAGGCGTGCCTTCCCTCTGACAGAGCAAGGGGTAGATGAACACTCTTTATTTTTTTTTTTTTTCTGGTGTTACAATTAAATTTCATTTATAAAAATTTTGATGCTTTGCTCACTCCTGCTATAAAGGTTTTATGGATTTTTTTATAGGTGCAACAACCACAATAGTGCAACACTAAAAGAATTAAAGACTAATTTTCGTTCACATTTCTTTTCTTTTTAAAAGTTTTATGATTTCTTACATTTTATCGGTGTACGTCTCTATAGCACGCAGTGTGGTTTTCAAAGTACGCATGCCATACGCAGTAATCACATCAGGGTCTTTCCATATATCATTTCAATGAAGAACTTTATGTTCTTGCACCTGGTAAGTATTTCTTCCCCGGCCTTTCTTTACCCACCCCCCACCACTAACCCTATACTTACACAGTCTCTGGTATTTACACCCGTCCTCCTTACTATTACCCTGTTTTTTCTTTTAAAGGTGAAAAATACACAGGATTAACAGTACAGATTTTTTAAACCAGGTTTTAGCCATAGACGGTGTGTACTCACAGGAGAGAGACAGAGAGAGACAGTGAGAATCGCCCCTCCCCCGGGGGCAGGGGTGGCCACACAGCAATGCCTTTTCCTCCATCCTCCTCCTGAGATCTGGGGCACATACATGTTCCCAGTGTGGGTCTCAAGTCACTAGGTCTAGGACTTGAATCACAGTCAACTATGTAGGAATTGAGCAACCTAACCACTACACCACCTCTGGCCTCCAGAAGATGATTTTTTAAAGTTTATTCATTAATTTATTTCATGTGAGAGAGTCAGGAAAAGGGAGAGAGAGAGGGAGTGAGAGAAAGAGAAATAGGTGTCCCCAACAGGGTTTTCATACTATAATCCACCTCCTCCACCCACCGCAGGCAGCCTGGGCCGTACACAGACCTGCTTAGTGTGCTCGAGGTCCTGGGATGCACAATCAGGACTTTTCTCGTGTTTGTCCAGTTGTGTTACACTGTGCTGGCCCAGAAGTTGTGTAAACATGGCAGGATCATGGATTCAGTGACTTAGGTCATTGATGGTACCATCAGTGAGAAGCTCAGGTTGTAGTGATTTAGCCTGCCAGGGTCCAAATCGAAGTTTGACAATTACTAGTTGCATGACCTGGACCAAATAATTCAATGATTTTGTGCATGGTTTTCTGAGATGTGAACTAGGAATAAGCTTAGTGTTTATCCCATACAAATATTATAATGCATGTATAATTCATGTATGTTTATCCCATACATGAAATAAATATGCAAGGTGCATGTGAACAGCTTGGGACAATGTATAGTATATAATGCAAAATAACAGTACACTTCTGTGTCACTTACTGACAGTGATAAGTTCTGAAACATGTGCCATCAGGAAATTGCATTGTTTTGTGGACAGTAGAGTGTGCACGGACACAAAGCTAGACAGTACAGCCTGCTACACTGTAGGCTAAAGATGGTGTAACCTATTAAAACTTTCAAGGCTACCGTGGCAGATATGGTTCATGGTTGGGGGAACTGTCCTTACGTGGCACATGACTATAACAAGAAACAATCCACAGGATAGTCGAAGTGGCAAAGCAAAGGATACGAACATTGAAGGAAAATATGCCTGGGGTGGGAGTCACACACCAGTCTGTTTTTCAAGATTCCCAGGTGAAACCAATAAGAAGCCATGGACACCCTTTTGGCAGGAACTGGCATTTCCAGTACTTCACCAAAATGACGAACACGAAGGGAAAGAGGAAAGGCCCCAAGATATACTTTCTCTAGGCCTTTTAGAACACATGGAGTGGTTCCATTGGCAACATACATGCGAATCTCTAAGAAAGGTGGTATTGTAGACATCAGTGGAATGGGTGCTGTTTAAAAAGGCATGCCCACGAATGTTTACATGGCAAAACTGCAAGAATCTACAACGTTACCCAGCATGCTGTTGGAAATGTGTGCTTCAGTTCAGAGACCTCACATTGACACAGGAGGAGCAACACTGGCCTGCCGTTAGCCTCAGTGACCAAGGCATCCTGAAGAGAAGAGAGAATGTCCCAGGCTTCACTCTACTGGGTTAGACATCTGTCTCATGGAAGATGTCTCGTGACATCCTTGGGGAGATAAGGATGCCGAGGAGTCTGTCCTGCAAGGCTCTGACACCAGGAATCTCCTCGCTTGAGGCTAGAGCGGGAAAAGCACAGGCTTTGCTCCCACTCCCCAGCAGCTTCAGTCCACCTTGTGGGCAGTGTGGAAAGGGCCCAGGGAAGGCGTGTGCTGAGTGGCTGTGCGCTGAGCCAAGTCAGGAAGCTGCAAGAGTGATCTGAGCACCGGGTCTCACCTGGTCTGAGGCAGGGCACCTACTAGTGAGGATGGATGCCCGCAGTGGCTTCAGGTAAGTGCAGAAACAGTGAAATCCCATAGGGCTCAGCACAAGGACACATTCTGCTTCTACGGGGACCGAGTGCTTTACCAAGTGTACAAACCTACAGGGATAAAGGTCACTGAAGCCTTTCTCAGCCAAACAAGAGCTAAGCGGATTCATGAGGCATAGGAGTGATGGCCCCAGGTGGAGACTAAAGACATGTACAAAGGAACCTAATTTTAAACATAGACTATGCATAAGAAAGATATCTCCCACTGTAATTTCATTAAAGTAACTAAATTATTAAAATAAAAATAAAAAGAGCTTGAGACTGCTGACAGATGTACAAGTGAAACGTATGTCGACTCTGGAAGGAAGTAAAAGGAAACGTGTTGGAAGGACTGTGTTATACGATGTGGTGTCGTACTATTGGAATCAGATTGTCTTAAGATTAATAGAAGTTTTAACCTCAGAGCAACTAGGGAAATAAGTAAATATATAAATAATATTAGGTTGATATATGAAAAGTAGATATAAATAGAAACATAAAAATGTATTTTTGAGGGCCCACAGGTGGCACGGTGGTTAAGGTGCTGGACTCCCACATGGCTTACTGTAGTTTGAGTCCCATACTAGGCTGCTTGCTTGCCTTTCTTTCTTTCTTTCTTTCTTTCTTTCTTTCTTTCTTTCTTTCTTTCTTTCTTTCTCTCTCTCTCTCTCTCTCTCTCTCTCTCTCTCTCTCTCTCTCTCTCTTCTTTCTTTCTTTCTTCTCTTCCTTCCTTCCTTCCCTCCCTTCCTTCTTTCCCTCCTTCCCTCCCTCCCTCCTTCTCTCCCTCCCTCCCTCCCTTCCTTCCTTCCTCTCTCTCTCCCTTTTCTTTCTTTCTTTCTTCTTTCTTTCTTTCTTTCTTTCTTTCTTTCTTTCTTTCTTTCTTTCTTTCTTTCTTTCTTTCTTCTTTCTTTCTTTCTCTCTTTCTCTCTTTCTTTTCTCTTTCTTTCTCTCTCTCTCTCTCATGGACGTGATCTATAGAAAATTAAAGCAATAATAATAATAATAATAACTGAATGAAGAATTCTTTTAAAAATATATAAAGGCTGGGGACCAGCAGTTAGCATAATGGCTATGTCGCTGGACTCCCACGTAGTCGACCACAGTTCAAGTCCCAGACCCGGTGGCTTAAACTCACGCCGGGCGCATGTGTGTGCGTGCCCAAGATCCTGAGAGGAGAATGGAGGAAAAGGGATTGCAGAGTGGCCATTCCCTCTGGGGAGTGATTTCTTGCTTTCTGTCTCTCTGTCTCTCTCTGTCTTTCTGGCAAGGGCACATGTCCTATAGCAAAAAAACTCTCCAAAATATATATATATAAGGGCCAGCAGGTAACATTGTGGTTAAGGTACTGGATGCCAACATGGTTAACCTTGGTTCAAGTACCAGATCCAATGACTGGAAACCCATGCCAAGCACATGTGCATGCATGCCCAAACTCCCAAGAGGAGAATAGAAGAGAGGAACTTGGGCAAGACCATCTCCCCTGGGAGGTGATTTCTCCTTTTTTGTATCTCTCTGTTTCTCTGGCAAGCACACATGCCCTATGGCAAAAATCACTCAAAAAAACAAATAAATATATATACATACACACACACACACACACACACACACACACACACACACATATATATATATATATATATATATATATATATATATATATATATATATTATTTTAGGGACCAGCAGGTGGCATGGTGGTTAAGGCACTGGACTCCTTCATGGCCAACCACTGTTTGAGTTCCAGACCTTGGAGCTCGAAAACCATACCAGATGTGTTTGTGTACATACCAAGAATCCTTGTAAAGGAATGGAGGAGAAGGGATTGTGGTGTGGTTATCTCCCCAGGGGGTGATTTCTTTCTTTCCCTCTCTGTCTCTCTTCAGTGAGCACATGTACATTATAGCAAAAACCTACAATTATGTATAAATACATAATATATTTATTTTAAACTAAGGAAATAGAGAAAATACAGCAAAGAATAGATGGAAAAAACAGAAGACAACTAATTGGATGTCAAATTTAAACACAAATATATTAATAATTATCTGAAATATTATCTTGAAAGATAAAGGCAGAGGCTAGACTTCTGAAATATTTAGACAAGAAGCCATTTAAAGCTGAGGTGTATCCTGGTGTGTTCAGGGAAGCCATGCTCTAAACCCATCCCCTAGACTCCTGAAATATTTAGACAAGGTAAAGTGACCTCCGTCTTCTTTCTGTCTTTAGCTGACTGTCTGTCTCATGCTCTCTCTCTCTTTAAATTTTTAATTTCCTTTTTTTTTTTTTTTTAAAACTTTTAAGCACCTCTCCTCATCTTGGAGGAGAGATTTTGTCACGGAATGACCAGAAACAACCACAGAGGCACAAGAAACATGAGAAACCAAGAAAATATCTCTCCTTTAAGGGAAAAGAAATACCTCATCATCCACAGACAGTACAGTAGAACTTGTGGAAATGTCTGATAGAGAATTCAGAATATTCACAATGACAAAACAAAACGAGACGCAAGAGCTGAGAGATAATGAACTCCAGAAGATGCAGGAGAAAAGAGAGAATGAGTTCCAGGAGGTGTTGAAGTTCTTCCATGATTTGAAAGAGGAAATACACACCATAAAAAAGAATCAAACGGAGCTATTAGAGATGAAGGCTGCCATTCAGGAAACCAAAACCTCCCTCAAAAGTATTAAAAGCAGATTAGTCCATGCAGAAAATCAAATCTCGGGTGTTGAAGGCAAAACCTCTGATCTAGAAAAAAACAACTAAAAAATTGAGAAAATAACCCTGTAAATGAGAATACTGTAAGAGAAATTCTAGATAACATTAAGTGCCCAAACATCTGGATAATAGGTATCTCAGAAGGTGAAGAAACTAATACGGGCATTGATAATCTATTCTATAAAATCTTGGAAGAAAACTTTCCAAATCTAGAGAGGCATTCAAATATCTAGACCTAAGAAATACAAAGGACCCCTAATAGAATCAACCCAGAAGATCTTCTCCAAGGCATATCATAGCCAGACTGGCCAAATCTATGGACAAAGACAAGACACTAAAATTGACAAGAGAGAAACGCCAGGTTACTTATAAAGGTTATCCAATCTGGGACCAGCAGTTAGTGTAATGGCTATGTTGCTGGACTCCCATGTAGTCGACTGCGGTTTGAGTCCCGGACCCGGTGGCTTAAAACTCACACCGGGCGTGTGTGCGTGCATGCCCAAGATCCCGAGAGGAGAATGGAGGAGAAGGGATTGTGTCGTTGCCATCCCCCCGGGGGGTGATTTCTCGCTTTCTGTCTCTCTGTCTCTTTCTGTCTGTCTGGCGAGCACATGTGCCCTATGGCAAAAAACCTCTCCAAAAAAATAAATAAATAAAAAAGGTTATCCAATCAGGCAAACCTCAGATCTTTCATCAGAAACAATGCAAGCAAGGAAAGAATGGGAACATATACTCAAAGTGTTAAGTGAAATACAGTTTTGACCAAGAATAGTATACCCTGCAAGATTATCCTTCATATGGAATCATAAGGAAAGAAAGGATAAAAACATTCTCAGAAAAACAAGACCTGAAAGAATTTGCCAATAGCAGACCCACTTTTCAAGAAGTTCTGAAAGGAGTGCTTGACCAGGAAAACTAAAGACACATACAGAAATAAGAGAAAAAAAGGCAACTAAGAAAACGACCAATTTAATGCTAGGGGCAAGAAATATCAATAACAACGTTGAATGTTAACTTCCAGGAATTAAACGGAAAGATTGGTCCACAGTAACTCTGCATATTCAACTCAAGAGAATTTGAACATAAGACTGAACTGGTGAAATAGGAATGTTATGAATTTTGAGTGAAACATTATTGATTTCCTTTTTTTTTTTTTTTTGCTATACTTTGTTTTCCCAATTTAAACATTTTACTTTTTTTGAGTTGTTGATAGGTTCAGCAATTTGTTAAAATATTTTTCTTGTTTGTCTCTTCAAGTGGAAATACAAACTTTTCTTCTTTACTGAAAAAAACAAAACTACCCTTGATACAGACAGCTTCAAGCCATCAAAGATGAGCCCACTTTTCAGTCTGTGAAAAAAACTGAGTATTTCACGCTGAAGTGAAAATCTTTGCCTATATTTAATTCCTGTTACCTAAGTATAATACAACATTTACTATTTTTATTAAAAAAAAAGGTAAAGGCAGAGATTTTCAGATTGAATAAAAGAGGTAAGAGCCCACTCTGTGCCCCTACGTGCTGTCTACAGGAAGCACACGTTCAATGTAATGAAACAAGTAGATTCTCAGCAAGCAGTAGGAAAAGGGAGAATGATAGCACAATTCTAAAGAAAGCTAGATTTCAGAACAAGAAATGTCACCAGGATGAAGAGGAATGTTGTAAAATGATTAAGAGGCAATTCATTTTAAATTATAAAACCTCCAAGTTTCTAAAAATATAATAGAGTTTCAAGTGTCAGGAAACAAAACTCAATAGAACTGTATAACATAGAAAAATCTGTAATTGTTGGCAATTTAAGCAATTATCTTTTTATAATTGATAGAATGAGTAAACAAAGTATGTAAGTTACAGAAGTTTAGAAAAACAGTATCTTCCAACTTTTCGTAATTCATATTTATAGAGTATCCCATCCAACAACTGAAAAATATGCATTCATTCCAACTACACAGAGAACACTTGCCAAGTTAGACCATATTTTGGGCCATGAAAAGTTTTGAGTAAATTTTAAAGGATTAAAATAATTTAAAGTGATTGGAAGATTACAAAGCATATTCCTTAAGAACAGACTTAAACAAGAATCAGAAAATATCTGGAAATCCCAAAATATTTTTAAATAAAAAAATCACATTTATAAATAGCCCACTAGTCAAAGGAAAAAGTACATGTGAAATTAGAATATATTTCCAACTGAATTATATAAAAACACATACTACAAAGTGTCAGAAGGACTTAAAACATTCCGTAGAGGGATATTGAGAGCACTGAATGCTTACTTCACAATCAAAGAAATTCTTAAATCAATGAACTCTGCTTCCACTTTAGAAAAATAAAAGTAAAAAGAGCAACTTCATATTCATCAGAAAGAAAGAATATGAACAAACACATAAATCAATTAAAAATAAAACCTAAAAACTAAACTGAAAATTAATAAAATCAAAAGCTTGAGATAAAAGCATTTAACAGACACAAGAATGGAAAGCGATCTGCTGTTGCTGATGATATAAATGGAAAAATCTGACTTGACTGACATGCACCTCATGCATGCTGGGAAAACCTTGTTGCCATCTGTAAAGGTGTACAATAATTAAACAAAATTTAAGGAAAAAAAGAGAAAAGATCAATAAAATGGGTAAATTCCAGTCAGTTTCATTGTGGAAAATAGAAAAGACACAAATTATAAAAATTATATATAAGGGAACCAGCAGTTAGTGTAATGGCTATGTCGCTGGACTCCCATGTAGTCGACCGCGGTTCACGTCCCAGACCTGATGGCTTAAAACTCACGCCGGGCGCGTGGGCGTGCGTGCCCAGGATCCCAAGAGGAGAATGGAGGAGAAGGGATTGTGGCGTGACCATCCCCCCTGGGGGGGTGATTTCTTGCTTTCTCTCTCTGTGTCTCTCTCTGTCTGTCTGGCGAGCACACGCTCCCTATAGCAAAAACCTCTCAAAAAAAATATATATATATATATAAAAGACTAGGCATGAGAACCAATATAACATTAAAAAGATCATAATAGAATGCTATAAACCATTTTCTGTAATTAATTAAAAAACTTAGATGAATGCTTTTGCCCTATAAAATAAGAAAAAATCATGTCCTTTATTATATTCAGTATTATATTGGAAACCTGATCCAGAAGAATAAAGCAAGACAAAGAAATAAAAGACAGGTCAGAAAGAAGCAAACTGTCTTTGTTCAGAAATATCATTATAATCTAGTTAGAAAATTATAATAAATTTATAATGTAAATATATCATTTTAAAGTGTTTAGGAAGGTCACAGGATATAACACAAACAAACTAAAAGTCATTGTATAAGTTATGACAAATTGAAAGATGAACTAAAAAGTCAACACTATCTATGATAACATTTTAAAAATTATAAAATACTTCGGGGTACTTTAACAAGAATGAGAAATATTTGTGCACCAAATATTAAAAACATTGCTAAGAAAAATTAAATTGAAGTTGCAAACTGGAAAGTACATTCCAAACTCATATTTCAGGTTGTCTGTAATTTATGTCATACTTATAGAACATCTGTATGATATATTTATAGTTTATACATAAGTAGTAGAACCCTTGTGATTTAACACAAAGAAGACAAAAAATATAATTACAAAGTGGAACAACAAGTACTTTCCAAAGACAGAGGAATGGCTGATTATGAGATAAATGTGTTCAACATTACTAGGGAAAACAAGCTGAACATGCTGTAAGACTACGACACACCTAGTAGAAGAGCGACAATAAAATATCAGCAAGTGTTGTTGAGGAAGTGAAGCCACTGGAACTCTGATATATTACTGAGGGGAAAGCAAAGTCCTTAGGAAAGTTAAAATTTTTTAAATTCACGTCCTTAGGAAAGTTTTAATGAAGCTAAAATCTACTTATCTTATGATCCATCAATTTTAGTCTTAAGTATAAGCCATGAATATTACAATATCTGAGCACATAAAGACCGAGACATGAATTTTCTGTAAGTTTTACTCATAAAAGTTAAAAACTGCACACAGTTGCAATGTGTATCGTTTAGTGAATAGGTGAAGAAATCGTGCTGTCTTCATATTACTGGATCCTACTCAGAACAGAGAAATTGAACTATTGATACATAGATATATGCTTATAAGTGAATTTCAAATGGTTAAAGCCAAGTGAAGCCAGAGATCAAAAAAACATGTTTGGGAAACTTCTTAACATGATGTTGTAGCCAGGGGTGGTCACTAAGGGAAATGAACACTTCTGCGCCTGTTATGGTCCCTGTGCAACCTTGCTGGGTGGAGAGATATCACATTGCCTTGGTCACAGTGGTGCATACATGAATGTATGTTCCTAGAAAAACATCAAGATGTGTGTATTCTGGAAGGGAAGAGAAATAAAGATCCTCAGAGGTATTATAAGAAATTGATATATTTAAGTGTATACATTGATGACTCTCACGATCAAATTTTATCAAGTGTATTTTAAAAAATTTTGCAGAATTGAAATATATATTTGAAATAGGAATCTATGACATCTGTCCATTTATGCATTTGTATTTACTGAAAATCCCATTCTAGGATTGATTTTGATGGGTCTTTTGTAGACAAAACAAAGGTGTATTCTACTTTTTAAACAAATGCTTGTTTTGGTTTATTCTAATATGCACATTTTATATTTTATGTCTCTTCTCATATCTTTAAATTTTTCTGTGTAAAATTTGGAGTTGACAGAGATGTAGTAAAGTTTATTCTAACCTGATCTGCTGGGACGATAAGGACAGGAAGGGGCACACCTGGTATGATTCATTTATTTATTCTGCTAAACCTCCCACACATGGATGAGCTCACCCAGGAGAGAGCAGTAGGAAGGACAGCAGTGACACCAACAATGTGACGAATAAGAGCAACAGAGCATGGCAGGAACTTAGGACATTTGACACACAAGTGAACTCTTCTCCGTAAATCCTCACTAACCTCCACAATGGTTTTAACGGAGCTGCATGTAAGCAATACACACTCCTGTGCACACTCCTGTACGCGCTCCTGTGCACACTGCCATGAGCACTGCCATACGTACTGCTGTACACACTCCTGTGCACACTCCTGTACGCGCTCCTGTACACACTGCCGTGAGCACTGCTGTACGTACTGCTGTACACACTCCTGTGCACACTCCAGTACAAACTGCTGTACACACTCCTGTGCACACTCCTGTACGCGCTCCTGTGCACACTGCCATGAGCACTGCCGTACGTACTGCTGTACACACTCCTGTATGCACTCCTGTACACACTGCCATGAGCACTGCCATATGTACTGCTGTACACACTCCTGTGCACACTGCTGTGTGCACTGCCGTACACACTGCCATATACACTCCTGTAGACACTCCTGTACGAACTGCCGTACACACTCCTGTATGCACTCCTATACACACTCCTGTGCACACTGCTGTGTGCACTGCCGTACGCACTGCCATACACACTCCTGTAGACACTCCTGTACAAACTGCTGTACACACTCCTGTACAAACTGCTGTACACACTCCTGTGCACACTGCTGTGCGCACTGCCATACGCACTGCCATACACACTCCTGTACGCACTCCTGTACACACTGCCGTGAGCACTGCCATACGTACTGCTGTACACACTCCTGTGCACACTGCTGTGCGCATTGCCATATGCACTGCCATACACACTCCTGTAGACACTCCTGTACAAACTGCTGTACACACTCCTGTACACACTCCTGTACAAACTGCTGTACACACTCCTGTGCACACTGCTGTGCGCACTGCCATACGCACTGCCATACACACTCCTGTAGACACTCCTGGACAAACTGTTGTACACACTCCTGTAGACACTCCTGTACGAACTGCTGTACACACTCCTGTACGCACTCCTATACACACTCCTGTGCACACTGCTGTGCTCACTGCCGTATGCACTGCCATACACACTCCTGTAGACACTCCTGTACAAACTGCTGTACACATTCCTGTACACACTCCTGTACAAACTGCTGTACACACTCCTGTGCACACTGCTGTGCGCACTGCCGTACGCACTGCCATACACACTCCTGTACACACTCCTGTACAAACTGCTGTGCACACTCCTATAGACACTCCTGTACGAACTGCCGTACACACTCCTGTACGCACTCCTATACACACTCCTGTGCACACTCCTGTGCACAGGATTGTACACATAACTGCAAAGTAAAAGACGGCCTGGTCGAGTTAATTATTTACTCCCAGAATGTGGTTGATGCAACTGCTCACATTCGTAATCGGTATCTCTTTCAAAAGTAAATACAAAAACAATTGTTGAGGTCCTTATGACAGAAATAGTCATTTTTTATTTGTTTGTTTTTATGTAATTATTTCTTTCATCTCAGCTTATGAGAAGCCCTGAACCACATTTACAAGTACGTAGAATTTCATACGTTTTTGTATGGCACTTCATCTCTTCATCATCTAACTTTCCTTTTCTTAATCTTTGCCTTTTGCAGTTTCCTCACTTACCTATGTTTATCTTGTGTTACATCAGTTTGGAGAATAAGGTACGGTACAGACAGATGGTTGACAGATGACGGACAGACAACACCAAGTTTACTGACGTGAGAGGCCGACTTAGAAAGGTTATGAAATTTACCAGGGTACACATGTAGAGGTTGACGAAGATCTCTGTCTGTCTGGAATGGCGTTTTCCGTTCTGTCGAAGGCACCTGGTTGTTTCACACGCCTGTCTAAGATGGGGCCTCATCAACACGCTGGGCTCTTGCAGGTGCCAGGCAATGAGGATCAGCTCTCCTGCTGCCTAGGCTGAAGGCTGGGCTTGTGGGAGTGCACCTGCCGGGGACAGGGACACACATCCTCACATCGCATTGGCTCTCAGTCGCAGAGGTGGGACTAATGCCATGGGGTTAGACTGCCTTCTTTAATTTTTTATTTATTTTTATTTATTTATTTATTTTTTACACTCTTTACTGATATTATTCTTTTTTATTGTTATGTGTTCATTTATTATTATTATTATTATTTTTTGTTTAGGAACATTTCTTTTTTCTTTCAGGGCTATTAGATGTACACTGAAGGGCCCTGGAGCGGTGTCTGGAGGAAACCTGTGGAAGGAGAGAGACAGCACCGTGCCTGGGGAAGACAAGCCCGCGATGGGGCTGCCTCGACAACAGCTGCATGGACTCCATTCAGAGCAGTGAGAGGGTGCATTTGATTGAAGATGGGGGAGGGAAGGGGAACGCAGAGTGTGAGAGTTGAGAAAGGAAATACCAGAGGGAGTTTCTCAAAACCTCAGAGAGTCAATTACCGCAGAGGCAGGTGGGGGGACTCCTGCCCAGCTCAGGGACGCACAGGACAGGAGATCCACGCCCCAGTGTGAGTGGAGGCTGGGGCTGAGGCGCTGAAGCTGCTGTCCTGGGTACGTCACACACGCAGTCAGCATCTGGGCTGTGGGGATGGACCCAGCACGTGGGGAGCTTTGCCATCTGGCACCCAAGTCAGCTGCATGAGAAGGCTCACGTCCAGCTCTCTCCTGCCCGCACGCTCAGAGCTGCCTGGACCCTGACTGTGTGAAAGGAATTCGCCCTCCATGTGTGGATCCCCGTACCTGACACCACAGGAAGAGTCCAATCACATCGTGCCATTTTCTCAGAATGGAGACCTCCAGATAATCTTTTCTGCTGTTTGGAAGTTAGCTTCAGTGTCTCATATGAGTTTTCATGGTTAAATATTTTATACTGGAGTCTAGAAAATTTTCAAAAAGTATGAAATCTGAGTTAAAAGTGATTTTATTTGATTCACTGAGAGCCCCTCTGACACGTAAATATCTAGATGGTTGGTCAATCCTTTTGCCTCTGACCTGAGTCAGTGATTTGTTCCGTGGTTTGACTTTATTTTAGCAGGGAAAACCACCAGGTGCTGGTTCAGCTCCCTCTCCACACCCAGTGAAAGGCAGAGCTCACTCTGCAAACATTCAGACGTCCTGTCCTGTCCTGTCCTTCCTCCTTGCGGGAGCGGCTGACTTTCTCCTGGTCTGGTTCTCTCTTTCACTTCCTGCCCTTGGGCCTGGTGGCTGCAGGAGGAGACTGGGACAACTCACATGTGCGAGGCAGCTTTTCTTCCCTTTTCTGTGTTAACGCAGGGCAGCACATGTGGATGTCTACGGTAATGCCGAGGGTCAGGGATGGGCTTCCATTGCACTAGAGAAGATGATCCATTTAAAACTAAACATTAAACATCCTCGCTCGTAAGATCCTCCAAGCAGAATTCAGAACCTCCACCCACTGATCCTTCCTGTCTCCTTCCCAGCCTGCTGCCACTTCCTCGTCCTTTCCTGTCTTCTACCCCTCCTGCCTGCTCTGCCAGCAAAGGCCCCATGGGTCCTTTCCTTTAAGCCTACGGGTTTCCATTTGGCGTGAGCTCCTTTGAGTTGGCTTCTGCCACCAAGACTTACAAGACACTGATACCCAAAGGTGTGGTTTTGGAGACATGCTGTTCCTGAGCTACCTGTCATAAAAAGTAATGTCAGTACAGTTTCCCTGCTCATTTGGGTTTGCTTCACAACGTGCTCGCTAACATCTCTGCAGGTGAGAAGGATGGAGAACTCGATGTCTCATATACCCCCCATTTGTCTGGCAAGGCAGGTGTCTGTTACCCATGTCAGGCTAAACTGGGCAATTCCACAGGACAGGCCAGCGTATGCCCTACTGAGGCCGTCACAGCCGCTCCTCAGCTGGTCTGAGAAGTCACGCTGCAGGAGACACAGGGTACCCATGGAGGATTTTCAGGGTGCTCCAAATGGGGGTAGCTTGAGCAAGGCCTGAGGAGGGAGTGTGCCAGGATGTCCCTGAACATTAAGGAGGCCCTTGTGGCCAATGGAGGGAGAGGGACACAGTGCAGGGCAGACAGTGCTGTGTGTCAGAGGCTTCGTGAGGCTTACTCCGGATGAGCTGGCGGGGGGAGGACTCGGGCAGGGGACCTGGGCTCCAGAAGTCTAAGGACTGGAGACAGAGGAAGCCTAGCAGAAGGTGTAAGGTACAAGTGTGACAATGACTGTGGTTTTCTCCATTTCTAACCTGGTGTTGTTTTGAGCTTGCCCTGGTTCAGGTGGTTACCAAGAACTTGGTTTAGAAACGGAACAGTGCTAAAATAGGTATCCATCGTAGATGGCTAACCTGAGCCAGTTAACATGCAACACTGCACATACTTCCCAGTTTCCTGTGGTGAGGACGGTTAAAATCTACTCTCTCAGCAATTTTAAGAGTACATTTTATTCTTATTAGCTACAATCTCCATATTGTATGATAGTTCTCTTGAACGTATTCTCCTTTTTAACTAAAACTCTAAACTTTCGACCACCCTCTCCTCACCCTGCCAGTCCCTGGCAATCACGATTCTACCCTCTGCTTCTATGAATTTGACTTCTTTAGATTCCAGATCTGAGTGAGATCATGTGGCATTTGTCTTTCGATGCCAGGATTAATTCACTCCGCATAATGGCCTCCAAGTTCCCACACTTTGTCCCTGATGATAAGGTTTCCTTTTCCTTAGAAAGCTAAATTGTGTTCTCTTGACTGAATATATACTGCATGGTATGTGATAAATATGTACACGTTTTGTTCTTCAATTAAGATAAATAAAAATGTTGGATCATTTCAAAATATTGAAAAACTAGAACAGCATTGCATGATTCTTTCCATTTTGTATTTATCATCATTAATTTTGATGTCCAGTTGTCTTCTTAATTCATAATGGGCACCTTAAAAAAATGAGTGACTTTTCCTTCTGGCAATTTCTTCACACAAATTAATTTCAGGACATAAAGGGGGAAATAATGAATTCAAATGAGTAAGTGGTTCTTGAACAGTTTCTCACGAATTATTTAGCAGCTCAGCTTATTTTAACACATAACTCCAACCCTGCAGGCCCTCCTGTGATCTGGGGCTATGGCACTTCATGCGCTTGATGTTTCTATGATAACTATTATAAGTATGTTTTATTTAAAATCTTGTCTTAAAGTATACATTTTTGGTTTAGCAAACATGGATTAATAGATCCTCAACAGTGCATGACATTCCCTGATGCACTACATTTTATGAAGTACTTGTGTTTTTTTTTTTTTTTTTTCCCCTAGAGGCCCATGTACTTGCCAGATAGAGAGAGAAAGAAAGAGGAAGAGGAGCGAGTATCCCCTCCCCAATGGGGAATGGTCACACCACAGTCCCTTCTCCATTTCTTCCTTCTTTTGAGATTCTGAGCATGCGTGCACATATACACGCACACAGACCTCACATAGTTCTCTTGCTTCTAGATCCAGGACTTGAACCTCAGGCTTGGCTATGTGAGTTCCGACTGCCTCAACCACCAGGCCATGGAGCCAGCCCAGTACTTGTGTAATAAGTAATAGAGTGTTACCTATAACATAACCTACAGTTGTATTCTATGTTATTTTTATTTCAATATAATCACTACTTTAAATAATTTAATTCAAAAGCACGTCTATGCCTGCGCCCATAGATGATTCTTTTTCAAAATTATTCTTATATTTTCTTTTTATTTCTTACTTTTCCTATGCAAGTTATTATTATTATTATTATTATTATTATTATTATTATTATTTTTGGAGAGGTTTTCGCTATAGGGTGCGTGTGCTCGCCAGACAGACAGAGAGAGACATAGAGACAGAAAGCGAGAAATCACCCCCCAGGGGGTTGGTCACGTCGCAATCCCTTCTCCTCCATTCTCCTCTCGGGATCTTGGGCATGCACACACACGCCCCCGGCGTGAGTTTTAAGCCACCGGGTCCGGGACGCGAACCATGGTCGACTACGTGGGAGTCCAGTGACATAGCCATTACGCTAACTGCTAGTTCCCTCTGCAACTTATTTTTATATTTGGTATTTTCATGTTTCTTATTAGAAGCAATGTTAGTCACCAGGAGATGAAGCAGTTTTAAATCTGTACCAACTGTTTTATAACCAAGAAATTCGTTTTTTCTATTACCCATTATACAAATCCAGGTTCTTCAGGTCACTAAAAATATCTTGGGTTGAGCTCTTAATTTATACTCTAACATGTGAAATTTCATGGCCATTAGGGTGACTATATGTTGTATGAAATTTGGATTTCAGTCATTAACCATTTTAATAAAAATATAATTGCAAATGAAATTGCAGCCCGGTATTTCTTTTTATTGCATTCTTCCCACAATAATTCTGCCTACACAGTGCTCAAATAACCACTCGATTAAGCCAGTTCAGAGGAAACTGTTTTGATTACCAATGCCTGAGTAAAGAGCTTTGGCAAAGCTGGTGGGGTGGCCGGGCAGACTGCCCGCAGCCTCTCTGTAGGAAACAGCTGGGGAAGCCCGCCAACCTGTGCCCTGCAGCAGGGTTCTCAGGTGGCAGGTCCTGAAGACAATGATGTTGAGTGTTAGGAGGATCTCACTGTCAGAAAATGCTCCATCACCCACCACCTTGGTCATCCATGACACCATGTGGTTGGGAAGCATCTGGGGAATTCCATGATATAACTGGCCTTCCAGTGAGCATGTCGTTGAACTCTAATCAGGTTCAAGTATTAACTGCAAAGCCAGAGTTGCTGCCTAAGGTTTGCAACCAAGAACCCTGATGGCTCTGAGTGCGATTTCACTCTGAGGCCTGCGGGCTTGGCAGAGGAATGTCTGAGCCTGTCTGTCCCCGGCTTGCACACTCAGAGCCCCTGGCACTGGAGAGGAGTCCATAAAGGAGACCACTAGAGTCGAGCACTGCAATACCCTGAGGGTGTGCATGGTGCACCGCAAAGCTCTAGCAGCAGAGACGGGTGCTGAAATACTGAGCCTGACCCTGGGTTAGTGGGAGACAGACACAGGCACGGAGGCAGCCCAGGGCGGAAGGGCTTACTCTGAGTGGCTTAGGGAAGGTCCAGAGGAGGCAGGAGGTAACCAGAGACGAGGTGTGTGTGTGTGTGTGTGTGTGTGTGTTAGAACTGCTGAGGATAGGAAAACATGAACTCCAGGTGAAAGGAACATGCCTCACATGTGGGAACACATGTGGTGCTGAGCACAAAGCTATTGACTGTAATGTTGCAGGCCCTCGTTAGGGAACTGAGCAGGGTCGCACAGGAAGTGCCACAGTGCTGCTCAGTAGGAACCCCTGTCTACAGTCCAGACATCGTTGGCTGATCTGCAGCGGTCTTCTGAAGTGAACGACAGCCCTCTTATCGTCAGAGCACGGAGGAAAGGCGCCCCAGTGACCCCTTGGTGGCCCTGACACACAAGGCAGCTAGGCGAGCCCGCAGCCGGAAAGCCGGACTCAACAGCCGTTGCTGGACGCACACGTAGGAGCTGTGTTTACACGCGACAAGGTAAGCACAGGTTTAAAGCAAGAGGTGCTGCCCCTTGGTTAATAGTATGTACTCTGGAGTGCGTTGGGGCCCTCGGGCCAGGAGGTGCAAGGACATGAGGCCCCAAGAACGGAATCCAAGTAGGGCCAGCCCGGAGTCCATTCCTCTGATCCCCTTTGCTGTGGAAACCCACGGACCACCATTTACTGCTGGGCGTAGTAGATTTAATTCAGTAACAACACCATGGCTTAGGTGGAGAAGAACTGGAAGGGCCCTCTGTCCTCCAATCCCTGTTTGTGATGCTGGCAGGGAACGGGGCTGTTCTGAAAACTATGTGCAAAATATATGACGAGGGGCCAGCAGGTGGCACGGAGGTGAAGGTGCTTGATCCCACGGGGCTGGCTGTGCAGTCCAGTTCTGGACCTGGCAGCTTGAAAATCATTCTGGGCGCGAATGTATGCCAGACATCCCAAGAGGAGAATGGAAGGGAAGGGATTACAGTGTGACCATCCCCTCTGGGAGTGGGAAGTGAGTTCTCACTCCCTCCTCCTCTCTCTGTCTCTCTTCGGTGAGCATGCTCACCCTATAGCAACATTAATACACACACACACACACACACACACACACACACAATTATACACTATCTACCAGTAATTTGTATTTTTAAGACAGAGATCTGGAGTAAGAATAATCATATTAAACACAGTATTTTAATAATCACTGGATACTTAAGAGATGACCTAGTTTACAATAAAGATCTGAACTCCATAATAAATAAAACATGCTGGTAGATGCTTGCATCAGGAAAAGAGAAGTGGATGTCCAAAATGTCAGGAGCACAATCTTTTTTTTTTTTTCCCTCATTTTATTGATTCACAAAATACCTAAAACTAAAAATATGGTCAAAGCTAGAATCCAGTTACAAGTGCACTATAATTTTCTTCTGAAACTTTTTTAAAAAATTAATTAATTTAGATTCATTCCCTGAGCATTGTCACAGCATACAAAATGTGATTTCCCATTCAGAATATGCTGCATAGTAGCTTAATCATACATGTTATTGTCAATTTTATATATATATGTGTGTGTGTGTGTGTGTGTGTGTGTGTACGCATGTGTGCATGTGTATTACCCCTATTTCTCACCCTCTGCCATTTCCCACCCTCCTCCCACACTATCTCAGGTGTCTACAGTTGTTTTCCATTCCTTTTTTCACCCACATTTTATTAAATAATCTAACTACTTTCAATAACAAGTTCAGCTGGTATGTAAATATCTGTGAATACATGTCTGACTTTAGGCGTGAAACTCTGAGTAGAATGAGTTTACTATAAGGCAGCACCTAGCACCTAGCTGATGCTATATAGCTTACTATGGTCATTAAATAGGTATTTTTGGATATATTTTTTAATGTCAAGAAAAGCAGTTTTAGCTCTAATAAATCAAAGAAATGCTAAGGAATTTTGCTTAAAACTTAAAGCCAGGGGACCAGCAGTTAGCATAATGGCTATGTCACTGGACTCCCACGTAGTTGACCACAGTCCGAGTCCCGGACCCGGTGGCTTAAACTCACACCGGGCGCGTATGCGTGCATGCCCAAGATCCCGAGAGAAGAATGGAGAAGAAGGGATTGCGGTGTGGCCATCCCCCTGAGGGGTGATTTCTTGCTTTCTATCTCTCTATGTCTCTCTTTCTGGCGAGCGCATGCACCCTATAGCAAAAACCTCAAAAAAAAAAAAAAAAAAAAAAAAAGAAAAAAGAAAAAAGAAAAAGAAAAAACTTACGCCAGGAAACAGGTTAGGATTCTGTTCAAACAGTGGGTACATGAACCTATGGACAGCTCAAGACAGGACGAATCTTAAGGATCAATTATGACTTCAGAGAAATCCTCAGAGTTGAGGAATCAGTTTCTTTTAACAATGTTAATACGTTGAAGAAGACAAAGAGGATGACCATAATTACGTTGATGCTAACAATAATAACATAACAAACATTTGAATGACTTTTATATGCTGGGGCTTTTTGAGGTTGTTAATTTAATCTAATTACAACACTGTGGGTTAAGGTAGAAAAGAACTTGTTGACTCCAGTGACAGAAATCAAGTGTTTTTCCTTTTCCTTCCTTTCTTTTTTCCTTTCTTTTCCTTTCCTTCTCTTTCTTTTTCTCCTTCTTTCTTTCTTCCTTTTTTTTTACTTTTTTCTTTCTTGTTTTCTTCATTTTTTCTTCTTTCTTCTCTCTTGCTTTCTTTCTTCTTTCTTTTTCTTCCTTTTCCTTTCTTTCTCTTTCTTTTCCTTCCTCCCTTTTTCTTTCTTTCTTTTTCCCTCCCTCCCTTCCTTCCTTCCTTCCTTCCTTTCTTCCTTCTCTCTCTTCTTTCTTTCTTCTTTCTTTCTTTCTTTCTTTCTTTCTTTCTTTCTTTCTTTCTTTCTTTTTCTTTCTTTCTTTCTTTCTTTCTTTCTTTCTTTCTTTCTTTCTTTCTTTCTCCATTCCCTCCTTTCTTTCTTTCTTCTTTCTTTCTCCCTCCTTTCCTCCCTTCCTTCCTTCCTTCCTTCCTTCCTTCCTTCCTTCCTTCCTTCCTTCCTTTCTCTCTCTCTCTCTCTCTCTTCTTTCTTTCTTTCTTTCTTTCTTTCTTTCTTTCTTTCTTTCTTTCTTTCTTTCTTTTTTTCTTCTTTCTTTCTTTCTCCCTTCCCTCCTTTCTTTCTTTCTTTCTTTCTTTCTTTCTTTCTTTCTTTCTTTCTTTCTCTTCTTCCTTCCTTCCTTCCTTCCTTCCTTCCTTCCTTCCTTCCTTCCTTCCTTCCTTCTTCCCTCCCTCCCTCCCTCCCTCCCTCCCTCCCTTCCTTCCTTCCTTCCTTCCTTCCTTCCTTCCTTCCTTCCTTCCTTCCTTTTTAATTTGCCAGCGGAGGTGTACATTGATTGCAGAGAAGCAAAGAAACAAAAGGAAACAGCGGAAGAGAGATGGAGAGTGAGAAGCACCCCACATTTATGCAGTGAATGAAGCCGATGGAAGCAGTACACTGTACAGACAGTCCTCTTCTACAAATTAAAGTCGTTTTTGTTGCATTCATTCTGTAATCCATGTTGATTTGTGGTAAACCTTTACTGTCAAATATCTACCAGGCCTCCAGTGTTCATAATCTTCAGAATCATGGGGAGGGACTGGGGCCAGAGGGCAGTGTGGCAGGAAAGCTCCGTGCTCTGTGAGGCCGCCCTCCGTAGTCAGGGTCCTGGGTCACGTCCAGACACTCCCCGTAACATGCTGCACACACGTGTCTGGGATCTGGGGCTGGCTGAGGCTGGGAGTGGATCTCTGTGTTGAGACTCTGTGGGGATGCTGTCTGTCTCTCCCTGGCTGGATGCAAGCTGATAAGCAATACCTTATCAAGGTCTGCTTTAGTGAGGCTTACTTCTGTTTAGCGCATGCCCTGTCCTTCATACTGAAAAAGGAGAAAGTAAACATGAACACACAAAATAATACTCAGATTTACATGGTACCAAATGACTGGAAACACCGATTTTCCATTGCAATATGTAGCACTTGGTTAGGTTTCTGTTCAATGTTATTTTAGTGTTTAGTGTTCTCAAATATTAGAAACATTAAGTTCTTTTAAGTTGTTCTTTTTTTTTTTTTGAGAGGTTTTCACTATAGGGTGCATGTGCTTGTCAGACAGAGAGAGAGAGACAGAGAGACAGAAAATGAGAAATCACACCCTAGGGGGGATGGCCACTCCGCAATCCCTTCTCCTCCATTCTCCTCTCAGGATCTTGGGCACGCACACACATGCGCCCGGTGTGAGTTTAAGTCACCGGGTCCGGGACTTGAACCATGGTCGGCTACATGGGAGTCCAGAGACATAGCCATTACGCTAACTGCTGGTCTCGAAACATTAAGTTCTTAAAAATTTTATTAAAATATTATTAGAGAAACTTAAAAAACTTTATTAAAATATTATTAGAGAAACTTGATTATTCTAAAAAATTTAAAACCACACTTTAAAAATTCTTATTAATTTCTTTTGGGCATTTGTATATTTTCAGAAACTTAACTTTTAAGGTTTTAATAAAAAGTTAAATGTCTTTTATTATGGTTAAAATAACCTAAATTTTCTAAGACAAGTTATTTGACACTCACAGAATGTCAAGGAACAAAACCAATTAATAATTAATCTAAAACTTTTAAGTATTTAGTCTCTGCCCGACTGTTAGAAATACACCGGGAAAATAAATGACATACTTAATTAAGAAATAAGAGAAAATGAGGATACACTATTATATGTGTGCAGACATATTGATAAATGGAATAACAATTATCGAACACTGGTAATTAGGTACCATTGTAGACTTTTTTCTTTTTTCTTTTCTTTTCAAATGTCCATTGCCAAGCGAGGTTGGAGAGAAGGCAATGTGAATATGGGAAGCTGCTGGGCTGTTTTCCTGAGTGCGGCACAGAGGAACCCCTGTCTCAGCGTTAGCAGGCACCCGGCGGGTCATTCCTGCAGCCCAGGGAATGTGAATCCATTAAGATCATCTCTTCCCAAAGACAGAAAGGGTCAATATTTTGTAAAGAATTATTTATTTAATTTTATTTATTTTTTCATTTATTTTAATTTGACCAGAGAGAGAGAGAGAGAGAAAGCGAGGAAGCAAGCTGCCAGGTCCAGGGCTCAAACCGTGGCTGGCCATGTGGGAGTGTCTAGCAGCTTAACCACCACGCCACCTGCTGGTCCTATAGGGCCAATCTTTAAAAATACCAAGAAGGGGAAAGGTCCTAAAAATATGAGAAGAGTGAAGTAGCACAGTGAGTGGAGAATCTTGCCAGTATTTGAGAAAACATTTCCAACTCAGGATCTTTGGGGTGTGTGTGTGTATGTGTCTGTGTTTGTGTGTGTGTGTGTGTGTGTCTGTCGGTATGTCTGTGTGGGTATGTCTGAGTGTGTCTGTGTTTGTGTGTGTGTGTGTGTGTGTCTGTATGTGTCTGTCTAAATGTGTGGTATGTCTGAGTGTGTATGTGTCTGTGTTTGTGTGTGTGTGTCTAAATGTGTGGGTATGTCTGAGTGTGTATGTGTCTGTATGTGTCTGTGTTTGTGTGTGTGTGTGTCTGTATGTGTCTGTCTAAATGTCTGTGTGGGTTTGTCTGAGTGTGGGTGTGTGTGTGTGTGTACATGTGTCTGTGTTTGTGTGTGTGTGTCGGGTGCCATTATGCTTTAATGAAACACATGAGAAGCAATTCAAATGCACCAAGTGGATCAAAAATTTGCTTTTTAGTTTTAGGTTAGAATATCAGAATGTCATAAGCAATACAAAATTTCTTTTTCTTTGTCTCTTTTTAGAGAGATTTTTCCTATAGGGCGTATGTGCTCGCCAGAGAGACAGAGACAGAGAGACAAAAAGCAAGAAATCACCCCCTGGGGGGATGGGCCACACTGCTATCCCTTCTCCTCCACTCTCCTCTCAGGATTTTGGGCCATGCCCTCTGTGTGAGTTTTAAGCTACCAGGTCCTGGATTTGAACCACAGTCAACTACATCGGAGTCCAGCAGTGTAATAATGACACCATCTGCTGGTCCCACAATACAAAATTTCTAAAAAAATAAGTGAACAGACTTTCTTTTTTTTATTATCATCATAATCTTCTTTATATTACATTGGGTTACATATAATTTTACAGTGTATTACATTGCTTTTTCAATAGGGAATGCCATGCATGTCAGTCAATACAGAGACATCTCCCCACTTCATCATTCAATATCTTTTCTATGTTTTTTCCAATCATTATTATTCTAATTATTTTTTAAAACAGTCAATCACTATTTCTCATTTTGCTTGTAAAAAGACTTTACCCATCATGAAATACTTCTCAAACCAATCCAGTTGAGAATACTATACATGTCATTATCTACAGTTAATAAGCCATATCTGTTTCTCACTAACATCCTGCCTCTCTATTGTTCTCTTGTTATCTTCCTCTATCCTCTTCTCTTCACCTCCCCCATTCCATACTGTCCTATTCTTGTTAAGTACCTTCACTGCTTTTATGTCCTCCAATTTTTCGCTCTCTACCATAGAGTGCGGATAGTTGGTATATATTGAGTGGATACATAAAATATCTTTCTTTCATAACCTGGCTTACTTCACTCAGCAATAGATCCTCCATATCTGACCACTTTCTATCAAATGCCAGGGTCTTGTTATTTTTTATGGATGAGTAGTATTCCATAGAGTATATACACCACACTTTTCCAATCCATTCATCAGTTTGTGGACATTTAGGTTGGTTCCATGTCTTAGCAATTGTGAATAATGCTGCAATAAACATTGATGTGCAAGCACTTTTCTGACTGAGTGTTCTCCTGTCTTTTGGGTAAATACCCAGAAGCGGGATTGCTGGGTCAAATGGTAGTTCTATTTGTAGATCTTTGAGGAACCTCCATATTGTTCTCCACAGTGATTGAACCAGTTTACATTCCCACCAACAGTGTAGGAGGGTTCCCTTTTCACCACATCCCCACCAACACTTATCACTTTTTATATTCTTAATCTTTGCCATTCTGACAGGGGTTAGGTGTTATCTCATTGTGGTTTTTATTTGCATCTCCCTTATGATGAGGGATGTTGAGCATTTCCTCAGTGAACAGACTTTCTATCTAAGGTATATACTTTATTTTGGTGTCTAGTATCATATATTTCCAATAAAATCTTATGAATACACTACAGAAAACTGTTATACTTAAAAAGAAAACCTTCTTAATTAAAAATGTTGTTAACATAGATAGTATTCACATTAGATGTTCTTAAAGCCAAATGTTTTATGATTTTTTTTTGTGTGTGTGCCATGATTTTAATCACCAGAAACCAAAATATTGCTTAATTATGTAATTACTTACCATTTTCAATTTTTTTGGTGGAGTGGTCACACACTAAAATCATCCTGACAAACTGGATGAGTCATAATGAAATTGAACATGAGCAGATTTTTATTAGGAAGTATTTTAAAAAATAATAAAGTACTTCAATTTCAAAATAATCTATTTTATGAAATGAAAAAAAAATTTCCAATAACTGTGAAAGCTCAGAAAAGCTTTGAAAGATCACACTTATTTTCAAAATTGGGTTAGCTTGTCCCATTATCTAGGTGGCTATTTGCACCAGTACGTTAATTTCTTGTTATTAAATTAATCCTAATGGGTTTTGTGGATAACTTCAATTTTCATTAAGTCACAAGGGAAAAAAATGATTCACATTCCCTAGGCCATGACAGACAAATATTTACAGACCAATACTCTTTATTTTTCAGCTAAATGTCTTTGATTTTCATGCCAGTTCTATAAGTTCTTCAGACAACAAAAATTTCGAAGTACATTTTTAAAAAGAAACACTGGATTAGTCATATTCAAAGGAAATACCCTTCTTTCTGCCTCTCTCTCCCTCTCAATCAAGTGCCATGTACCCTGTAGCAAAATCTCTCCTAAGTTTTTCTTCATTCACGTTGAGTGCACGTGCGCACTAGAGAGAGAGAGAGCAGTCCACACGGTCTGGCTGTGCCACGGCCCCTCCTCCCGTCCATCGGAACGCGGGCACTCGTGCAGGAGCCCAGCACGTTTCAGGCCGACTGGGCGTGGGACTCACACTGCAGGTGCCCTGTGGCATCCAGCTTCTCTTGTGCAGCACGTTACCTCTGCACCGTGGTGCCGGCCCCATTTTACACTTCTTCAATCTCTGCCTTTAATCACTGAGTATTTTTTCCTTCAGTGGATCTCTACAGGGAGGGAGAAGTTAGTTTCCCTAATTTATCTAAGGTCCATGGCTGAGATCCCTCCAAGGGCAGGTAAAAAGAGAAAGGAAATATTGTTGGTGAAAGTTTTATGTGACGTGAAGCCTTCAGAAATGAAAATCCAAAGAAACAGAAAAAAACAGCATATTTTACCCCAAGTATGATGAAATGAATAGTTACGAAGAAACACGATGGATAAAAAGAGGTCTAATCAAGGAGAACTCGCTTGTACAAATCCTTCTGAGTCTCTGTGTCCTCAGCGATGATGATGTTCTTTTTCTTGGGGTATAGGGAGGACCCCTCTGGAAAGAAGGCCTATGATTTCCTTGTGGGAAGATCACACAGGTTTTGTGACCACTTGAGGTGACGAGGCCAAGGGGATTCTAGTGTCTGTGGGCCACTTCTGCTGCACACCAAGGTGCTGTGTCTGGGGCAGCAGGTCCTGAGTCCCACGCTGTCCCTCACAGGTCTCTCTTCCAGTTTTCCCCCATCAGCTTCCATGCCTAGGTCTGGACCACTAAGGGCTATTTGGTTTTAAAAACTCCTCTCTTGGGAACCAGGAGTTGGTGTAATGGCTATGTCACTGGACTCCCACGTAGTCGACCGAGGTTCACGTCCCAGACTCAGTGGCTTAAAACTCACGCTGGGCACGTGTGCGTGTGTGCCCAAGATCCCGAGAGGAGAATGGAGGAGAAGGGATTGTGGCATGGCCATCCCCCCGGGGGGTGATTTCTCGCTTTCTCTTCTCTGTCTCTCTCTGTCTGTATGGCGAGCGCACGCGCCCTATAGCAAAAACCTTTCCCCCCCACCAAAAAAAAAAAAAAAAAAAAAAAAAAGCTCCTCTCTTGATTTAGGTCTTAGCAAATCATGTTCCTAAGTCTTGTTTCTCTCTCCTATAATTCATTCATCCTTTAGAATCAAAGTTTTCTAAAATATGTTTTTATTAAAATAAAATTTAATTCTCCTTTTAGTCTAGGGTGATAAGCATAATCCTTAGCTTACTCTTGAGAGACCTAACTTAGTTTACAACAGCACACTTTTCTCAACCATGTCGATATTCTAACATAGAATAGAAATTGTAATTTTCTTACATTATATATATATCCTAAAATTTCTTCTTTTCCTCTTAAGCTATCTAAAAGAGTTACCATTTAAGAAATTGTTCCTTTTATCTCCTCTTCAAATCTTTCTCTTCAAATGAAAAGCAGAGGCAATCTTTATAGTGACTTTATTGGGATTACAGATATGTTTTCACCCACTTGCTAACTCCTGTCGTTTGGCCACGGTGGGCTCAGGTGCTGAGCTAAGGACTCAAGGTTCTACCTAGACACATCAGGAACGGAGATGGTGGAATAAGGGAATTCTGACTGAAATAAAACCTAGGGCCTGTAAAACAAGTAACAGTCAAGTGTGGGTTGATGCTCATGCTCAGGAGACCCGGTCACGCACTGAGCACTGGCTGTCTTTATTGCGGGATATTCTATTTGCAACTAGTGATGCATTTCTCTGCAAAATATATTACATGGATCTTTTAAAACTAATTTAAATAAGCATGTGTTAATTGCTTTTTCATCTACTTGAACTACACGTTCTTCATTGAGAGAATTGATTCTTTGGGGACAACCTTGTTCTATCTCCTATAATATTTCAGAGTTTGTATCCATAAATAAGATATTTTATTGTATTTGAAAGAAAATATGATAAAACAGAAAGGGGTATGGTGTTTTGGTAAAAGCTTAAACGATAAATTAAAAAGTGAAACAACAGAAACCCAGACCTCGCCACAGTGGTTCAGTGGTGGGGTGCTGTTGTATGATGCTGGGGGCTGGAGGGAAAGGCTCAGGGTTCATATCCTGGGCCTGTCTGAAACCTCAGGTGCACCTGAGGGTGGGGAGAGAATCACAGCATGGAGACTCTGTCAAGAGCATCTCTCTCTCTCAGAAAATGAGTAAATTCATTTGAAACAAAAAATGGTAGCCATTCAATTAGTGCCTATTTTCCACTGACTAAAAATGTTGTCTGCTTTCTTGAACAAAGAGCAGTGAAGATATCATTGTTGAGGGAAAAAGGAGAGGAAATATTGTTTGCTTAGGCATAAATAGATTTTAAACATTAATTTTTTTTTTTTTAATTATTGTTTTCTGGGGAACCAGCAGATGATGTAGTGGTTACATTGCTGATCTCCCACATGGTTGACCATGGTTTGAGTCCCAGACCTGGAGACTTGAAACTCATGCTGGGCACGTGTACATGTGTCCTCAAGATCACACGGGGGAGAAAGGAGGAGAAGGAATTGTGGCACGGCCATTCCCCTGGGGAGGGTGATTCTCATTTCCCCTCTCATTGTGTGTGTCTGTCTCTTCCCAGCATGCGAACGTGCCCTGATGTAAAAGCATCTGAAAAATGGAATGTTTTCTTATAAAGCATAGATGAAATAATAGTCTATCAGTAAGGTTTTGTGATTCTATTGGGTCATCGGAAAAGTCATGACATATTTTTCTATGCAAAAATGCATCATGACGTTTCCAATAGTTTAGTGTAAAATATGAACTCTCTGATGTGTTTCTTATGTCTTCATACACTATCCCCTAATTTTATATGTGTTTAAAAGTAGATTGTTTCTACATCATCTTTCAATAAACTCTACCTTGTTGAAATTTTGAATTGAATTTTAACTTGTCTGATATCAGGATCACTTCTTAGGCTTTTTTTCAATCATACAAAGAAAAAAAATAAAAGTAAATGAATTCAATAGCTGCTCAAAATATCAGGAGGAAAAAAAGGTGAGATGAGACCTAAGCTCTATAAAGACAGTACAAACAGATAGATGATAGATAGATAGATAGATGACAGAAAAATGTAAGTAAAGAATCTATAGACCAACCACGGTCATGAAAAAGAAAACTAATGCAGTCTAGCAGGTGACACAGACGTTAAGGCAGCTGGATTCCACACAGCTTACTACACCGTTCAAGTCCTGGATCAGGCGGCTAGAAATTCATGCCGGGTGCATGTGTATACATGCACAAAAGCTCAAGAAGAGAATGAAGGAGAAGGGATTGCAGCACAGCCGTCGCCAGTGAGGGGTGATTTCTTGCTCTCCCTCTTTGTCGCTCTGTCTCTCTCTAGTGAGTACACACCCCCTATGGCAAACAAAGTTAATACAGTAAGGCTGAACAAAATATTAATAAACAAACCCAATATTACATAAAGAAAATAAAACATCAGGATCAAGTGAAATTTATCAGATAAATACAAGAAAAATGTTTTACTAATTAAAAGTTCATTAATACGCAGTATACTAATAGATCACACAAAAATCTTGTAACAAACTTCAACAAAATGTTTTCCCTGTTTCTAACTAAAAACATTCAAGAAAATAGGAATCGAAATAAACTTTATTTGACCTAACTATCCCTATCCTCTCTTTTTCTCTCACAAACATACACATGTGGGTCTTCAAAAACTATATGGAAAAATCATATGATGAAAATCTATGTATGTATTGAAATTGTTTTTGCAGCAAAGGAAGCTTCATTTCCATTTCTCATGACTTTTGTGAAGTTTGTGAGCCATATACATATGGTTGGATGTGATTTGTCCTCCAAAGGTCAGCAATCTGGCAGCTTTGTCCCCAGTGTAATGGTGTTGAGAGGTGCTGGGACCGTTAGGAGGAGGGTCCTGATGGGCTGTGTTTGCTTCATGGGGACACCACTTTCATGAATAGATCAATGCTGCCTGTGGAAGGCAGGGAGGCCCTGCCCACTCAGGAATAGGTAGTTCTGGGGAGAGAAGGTTGTTACATAGGTAGGATAGTTGCCTCGAGGTTTCTTTTTCTCTTTACAGGTGCTGCTAGGTTTTCAGTTTTCTTTGCCACATTGAGATGCTGCAGAAGTTGGCCAGATGTTTATTTGTATAAGAGATATTAACATAAGATTTACAATTATGTGTGTGCATCTTTTATCTTACATATAGAAATTTATACAGACAGAGAAATTTATGTGTGTGTGTGTGTGTGTGTGTGTGTGTGTGTATGTTTGTATGTGTATGAAATGGCTTCAAAAAGTCTATGAAAAGTGGAATTACGAGTTTATTTTGGTGCTCAAAATTTGGAAATACTGTACATGCTTTTTCCGTAATATACATTTTTATGAGCATTTTGAAGACTACATGTGTGTGTGTTTGTGGGCATGTGTGTGTGTGTGTGTGTGTAGAAAGAGAGCAAGAGAGAGAGAGAGAGATGTGTGTTTGTGAGCATGTGTGTATGTGTGTGTGTGTGTAGAAAGAGAGCAAGAGAGACAGAGGGAGGGGGAGAGAGAGAGAGAGGAAGAGAGAGAGAGAGAAAGAGAGAGAGAGAGAGAAACACCCCTCGTGGGGCACGGTCATGCTGCAATTCCTTCCTCCTCCACTTCCCCTCCTTTGGGTTTGGAGCATGCACATATGTACCCTGCATGTTTCTCAAGCTGCTGGGCCTTGGGCTTGAACTGCACAGTCATGCATGTGGAGCCCAGCTGCCTTAACCACCAGGCCATGGGCTGGCCCAGCAGTCAGTACTTTTTTTTTTTTTTTTTTTTTTCTTTTTTTGGAGAGGTTTTTGCTATAGGGCGCGTGCGCTCGCCAGGCAGACAGAGAGAGACAGAGAGATAGAAAGCAGGAAATCACCCCCCAGGGGGGATGGCCACGCCGCAATCCCTTCTCCTCCATTCTCCTCTCGGGATCTTGGGCACGCACGCACACGCGCCCGGCGTGAGTTTAAGCCGCCGGGTCCGGGATGCGAACCGCGGTCGACTACGTGGGAGTCCAGCAACATAGCCATTACGCTAACTGCTGGTCCCAGTACTTTTAATCTTCACTACTAGTCAACATTTGACTGAAGGTCAGTGGAATGAGACAAGAGAAATCAGTAGGATGCCTCAGAACTGGTGAAGAAGAAGAAAGTTCTCTCTACTTGTAACTGATCTGTTAGAAAACATGGGAGACCCAGAATCAGCGAGAGAAGTAACAAACCAAAACTCTGGGTAGAGGATACGAGATGAATACACAGAAACGGAGAGCTACGATACACGTGCACGAGCAGATATGGGGCAGCATGGTCAGTGCCCTAGTCTGTGGGGCTGCTGAAATGAAGCACCGAGTGCCTTAGGAACACAAAGTGTAATTTATTACAGTTCTAGAGGCTGTGCCGTCCAGGATCAAGGCGCTGGCAGATTCCACATCACTGAGGCTCTGCTTTTTCATAGAAGGATCTTCTCTCTGCGTCTTCACATGGGGCTTCCTTTATAAGGACACTGATTCCATTTATGAGGGCTCTGCCTTCATGACCTAATCACCTCCCCAAATGACCTATTGATCACCTAGTATCTACTTCTCTCCTATTATCTATCACACATCTACCTCGTATCTATTACCTATGCTCTATCTATTATCAATGTATTTATCTATCACTTTTCTAACATCTCCTGATCTATTAGCTATCTGTGTCTCCATCTTTCTCCCCATCCATCACCTGTCATCTGTCACCTATCATCTACTGTCTAAGAGCAGCTGTCTGTCATCTGTTTGCAAGTGTGAATATATGCACATAGTTCTAGTCTAGGAGAGTGTAGAATCAGCGGTCCTCTGATAGCACATCTAGGGGCCTTATTCTGAATCAGTGCTAACTTCCTTGCTTTGATTGTTTTACCACAGTCAATATCATGGTAATGGCGGGGTGCAGGAAGGCTGTATTGACACTCCTTCCACTGCTTTTGTAACTTTTATGTAAGCCTTATACTCTCATGATGTTGAAAGTATAAAAACTGTTATTTAGAGATTCTACGGGTGAAGAGTAACCACAAGTAGAACCACAGGAAACAGCTCTTCCCTCATTCTCTTTTAACAAGTTGTATACCCAATCTCTGTTATTTGTGGCCTAAGAATATTCAGAACTTCTAAGATCTCAGGAGAGACTGTTTCAATGGACTTCTTTTCTGGAAGGAGCTAGTAATTAGCTAGTAATTTAAAGCCATCAATTTGTCCCTGGTTTATAAATACAAATCTTCCGTGATTTAATTTATTTCTGTTTTCTCTGTATATATGGAGGGAAATGATAACTCTCTGTACACCTCTTGAAACCTAAAAAAATAAGTTATATATAAAAATAAAAAATATTGGAAACTATTTTTGCTCCTTTATTTTTTCAATGATATTTAAACTTTTGTTCTGCTGTACATGGATTTTCCTCTACGATTCTCGTCATGGTTAGTTCCTAAAATCTCTCAACGTATCAGTTTTGCACAACTGTACTTAAACACAGCTCATATTATAAGCCATTGCTTAAAGGAATGTCATTTATCCCATTCCTGTAGTTGTTTATCTACTGCATATTTATTACACATGCATCTTTCATTACCAGTTTCGAATTCATCAGGTATATACAACACTCACGTAAAACACTGTGGCTCCATATTCTGAGTAAAGAGAGGTGGGTCAGCAATTCTTTACTCACGTGACTGAGGTGTGAAGTAGCAGACATGAAAGATCACCCTTCATTTCCTTGCATTCTTTTTAAAGATCATATTTAATTAAGTGGCAAAAGACATATTCTTTCTCTCAAATTAGGGTGAACAGAAATGGAAAATGAAGAGGATCAGGCACATTTTTTTTAATCTAGTCTATTTTTCCACAAATATTTTAATGCCTACCAGGTCCTGGACACTAAAATAATGCTTACACTGAGCACTTGTCTCTAGCAACTTACTCTCTGTATGATTTCTGTCTTAGTCTTGTGTGTGTATGTGTTTATGTGTGGGTGTCTATGTGTGTGTGTCTGTGTGAGTGTCTGTGTGAGTGTCTGTGTGCGAGTGTGTGTGTGTTGCTAGCAGAGCTTCCTGAAACTGGGTGGTTCATAAGAAAACAGGGTTTATTAACTCGCAGAGCTGAAGTTGTCCCACAGTTGACTAAGAGGAGCAGAGCCCTGAACACAGGAAGCCAGCGCTGCCTCCTCTCATCTCCGTCCTGGGACAAAGTGGTTTCATGTGACGGCTGTGAAACGAGACGGTGGCATCCACCTTGATTGCTGCTGAGAGGATGAGTGGAGGGAGCGCATCGAGGGGATTGGCAACGTGTCACCCAACGTGCCAGGGAACTCCTGTCTCTCTCCTCGCCTGCGTGCAGACAGCGTCCACGCCTGTGATCGGCTGCCCACCAAAGTTCCGCTCCAGAGGGCCTGGGTATCGCGCGTTACTCAACCTCAGCCTCTACTGTTGCCAGACGAGAACAGGTGAAGGTGGGAAAAATGATTTTTGAGCCCTTTTGCCGATGTCCAAGAGGCCTTCTGTACTATGTGAGCTCAGGAGCTTCGGGAACACCTCTCCCATGCCTTATTTAGGACTCAACAGAGACATGCCAGAGGGGACAGGTGGGAGGCTGGCAGCCACGTCACGGTATCCATGACTTACCAGCTCAGCAGTGCCTCACAGGTCAGCCCCAAAGATTTCTGAATTCCTGAACATTTTGGCGTATTTCCTATGTATAAGCTTGCTATGAAGGTTACAAATAAGTAGGGCCCACACGTGACACTGCTAAACTATGCTGCTTGTTCAATCTTCCTATATGAGACCTGGTATTTCCCAGGAGCTTTTTTGAAGTATCGCTATGCGTTTGGTACAGTGTAGGAAATATTGACCTCATTAGGCTGGAGGAATGGCACTATTTGCTAAATAATTGAATTACCAGAGAAAATGAGGTGCAGTGGCACCCCTGAGAAAGCTTTATGTTGAATGGGTATGAGCAGAGAGTCAAAACCCACAGAGTCACTTTACGTGAACATATCGTCGGTGGAAATGAACCGACGACTGACCAAAGACGCCCTTTTAGCGTGCCTCTCAAAGCGGCCCGTAAGGCCGTCCCAGCGCCCTCCCAGCACCTGCCTGCTCTGCCGTGCGAGCCGGTGCACGGGCCTCTGGCCTCACTGCACGAGAACAGACTTCACACCCTGAACTTCCAAATGCTGGCATCTGAGTAAGTTAATACACTTCTGTAGTTTTGTCGTCTCAAATCTAATCACCTCAGGCAGTAGGCAGGCGCTTTGTGCGTTCACTCGTGATTGAAACTGCCCAGTTAGCTGCCACAGGGTGGCTTTCCCCTGGGTCGCAGGGGACTGGCTTAGGCCTCAGCAGGCCGGATCCTAGTTTGCTATTGTGAGCTTCGCCATCCGGGACCGACGCATTTTCCTCCTGGTAGGCTGTCGGTGACCATCCAGAATAACCCTTCCCAACGTCCCCAGTGTAGACACAGCCAACTCTGCTTACAGCAGAGGACACAGCAGCCCGTCCATGCGCCCATAGACTGTCCCAGAGTTGACGCGGGGAGTCCTTCACATCACAGTCGTCATGTCTTTGAGGGAGGACATACTCAGTGCTAGGAAAGAGCATTAGCGCTTTGGGGGTTCGTACACGATGCTGCCCCGTGGGGTCGGGTACGCACATTAGTAGCATGTTACATTATCTCATATGGTTATGTGTGTACTCAGAGCTCCCCTGTAACACAAGCATGGAGTTTGAGTATTGACTGCTCACTAAGCCCCAGAAATTGTTTCAAGGGTTTAATTTTTAATCTTTAAAACAAGCCTGTGAGGAAGAAGGCACACTCCATGAAAGAAGAAGTCCTATGGATTCTGCCCCAGGTCAGAAGCTCAGTCAGCACTCATGGAACAAGTGGCTCAGTCCCAAACTGCAGGACACAGGGAGGTTCTGAGCGGCCGCTGTGGGCAGGTGGTGGTGGGAGAGCGTCATCTACATCCAGCAGGTTCTGGGCCAGGTACTTCTTTTCCCAGAGCATGTGATGCCCCAGCCATGTCCACTTGGGAGTGAATGTGGAATAAAAGGAACTCAGTGTAGACTCTGAAGTCCAGAATCCTGGGTTAAATACCTGCTCTGTAGATAAAAGGCTCCGTGATCCTAACTTCTCGTCTCATTTTCTGCAACTGTCATACTTGTCTGCTTAAGGTATGTAAGCACTAGGTACAATTTAAATGTAACACCAATTTAAGACATTATTTTAAGCACATACTTTAGAAATACCATTGTCCTTTCCTTCCTGTGTGAGGACAGCGAGGCAGGCACTTCGGCACACCGTCCTGCTAAGGCTGGCACCTGTTCTGGCAAGGACTCAGTCAGCTGAGAAGTCAGTGCTCGTGCGGGCCAGCTGCGCCACCTGCCTGCTGAAATGGTCTCCCTAGTTGGTTTCACGGTGGGGCATGGCTCCTGCAGGAGAGCCACATCGGAACCACCTCTGGAGCATCTCAAGGAGGCAGACACCGAGACCGAGCTTTTTGTGGGAGGTCGGTGTGATCCACGACTTTCCTGATTGAGTTTTGCACAAAATAAAGTTTGAGAACTATTGTAGTGGATGCTAAGTATACCATCACCATAAAGCTCAGTGAGTTTGCTAGAATATATTCTTTCTCTTTTTTAAAGGGTCAGTAGGTGGCATGATGGTTAAGGCAGTGGATCTCTCATGGCCAGCTCTGTGGTTCAAGTCCCAGCAGCTTAGAAATATGCCAAGTGCATGTTTATATATGCCCCAAATCCTGAAAGAATAGAGGAGAAAGGATTGCAGCATGACCATCCCCCTGGGGGGTAAAATCCCCCCCGCTTCAGCCAGCTCTCACCCATGGGCACCTGTCTCCAGCATTCTCAGAGAGGTCTCTGGTTGTGAACCCAGAAGCTATCACTTTTCCTGTGGTAAATCAGCTTCTGGAAATTAAGTAGTGAGAAATACACTCCTGCTTTGAAGTTGTGTTTGGTTTTCACTCTTCCATGCTAAATCATGATGATTAAAAAGAAATATTTGCTGAAAATATATCATTCGCTGAAAAACAAAAATAATCCTCTGAGAACTGCTTTCAGAATACCGGGAAGGAGGTGGGCTTACTTGCGCACAAATGCTCTCCAGTCACACATTGTCGTTTGTTTCCCTCAGCCCACAGCACAAGGCCCTCTCTCGTCCCCTGTGTGCTGCCACACAAGGTTTCAGGGGAGGGGAGGGGACCCAGAGCGCCTGACGTCTATGGGAAGACAGCTGAGGCCAGCGTGTCACCTGTCATGATAATCCAGACCTTTCCCATGGCAGTGGAACTCCTAAGAAACACTCACATGACCCGCATGCTATTTAAAAATAGGAAACACTGTGGGAAGATGATTTTGGTTTGGTTTGCTATAGGGTATTTCTGCTTACCAGAGCGACAGAGAGAGTCAGAGAGACAGAGAGACAGAGGAAAAGTGAGAAAGCACCTTCCTTAGGGAAAAAGGTCACACTGCAGTCTCCTCCCTTCCAGCCTCCTCTTGGGATTTTTTAGGCATGCACACTCATGTACCTAGCATGAGTTTCAAGTTACGGGGTCCAGGATTTGAACCATGTGTTAACCATGTGGAATTTAGCTGTCTCAGCCACCAGGACACTAGCTGACCCCTAAAGATCATCTAATTTTGATTTATACTAGGGGTGGGGACATGACATTTGCCTGATTTAGTAAATAGCAATTAGACAACTCCCTACTATATTTTTATTTCAGGGCCAGGTGTTGGCACAATGGTAGTTCAATAGGACCCACATGGGAAAGGTCCTGGGTTTGTGTCTGAGGGCCTCCCCGGAACACGGGATGCACAGGCCTGCCTGCGAGCTAGACCACATGTTGGTCGAGTCACCTCCCCTTAGTGGGGACAAAGGAGTGGCCAGGATGAGGTAAGCAAGTGCAGGGTGTGGGGAAGGGGGGCAGATCACACTTTGCTCTGCATCCAATTCCAGCCAGTGTGCCCGTTGTCACAGGAGGAACTGAGGCCTAAGACAGCCGAGTCACAGAGGGGCAGGGATGGGGGAGGTGGAGGAGGAGGCAAGACCCTCTCCTACTCTTTCTTTTGTAAATTTCTGTCAGTGACTATCACCATCCTGACAGAATTCAGTTCATCCTCTCTGTCTACAATATGCATTTGTTCACCCAGAGCTTGAATGTGCAGGTAGGTGACTGTGACGTCACGAATGTGCCTGTTGGAGGAGCAGGACCGCTCACATGGCTGCATGGACAGATGTCAGAGAAACGTTCCAATGTTGTTCCCCCATTTTGAGATGTTGGCTTGTCTTGCCTTGGTTTCCCAATATACATGGGTGAGATGGAGCATTGCTTTCAGGAACGCAAGAGTACAGCAGGTGTCAAAAGATGGAGTGTGATAGCCACTCACTGGTGTCGTGACATGACGTGGGCCTGGGTCTTTTACATCTCCAGCTCAGCTTTGCATGGGAAATAAGTGTTCTTGCTTGCCAGAGTGCTCGGCCATTGCTAGATCTGGGAGCTGGGCAGGAGGGGGTGGAGAAGAAGGGAGAAGGCTGAAAATCAGGTCTAAAAAGGCCACACTGTGTGGGAGCTGAAGTTCACAGACATTGGTCAAGAGGAAACCCTGCGAGCGAGGGCTCCAATAGAATTTGATGGGAGGGATTTCTAACACTTAGTTTTAAGTACGTTTTAATGTAAGAGCAGAGCTTCCAACAAGATGCCTTTCTTGTTCACGTAAGCCTACAGAACCAGGACTGCACATGGCATGCTGCTCCTTCGCTGTGTGTAAGCTCTCCTAATTTCCTGGACAGACAACACACACTCCATCGGACACGCAGGTTTCGTGTAGGTGGCGTTTAAGAGAAGGGGGGCATTAAGCAGTGACCACCGTGGGGTAGTGTGGTGTAGCACTGGAGTAGCACATTCCGGATCACAAAACTGCAAGGGAGAGTGAGTGTCCCACACACAGGGATGGAAATTCAAGCTGACTTATTTCTGTATCTAAAAAGACCAAATAATTTCAGTTGACATTAATCACATTTTTTATGCGTTCTTTTTTTGAAAACCAACTGTGTTTTAAACAACCCTTATGCTAGCTTCTTCAACTTGTTCTGTCCAGTCTTATAACCTTTTCTGTGTTTATTTCATAGACTCACTATCTTTGCAACATGTTCAATGATGACTTGAAAATGAATCAACAGGAATCATTTATTTTTTTTTACAAATAACAAAGTTCAAACATCTCTAATTTGGAGCAGTTATACCTGGCAACTTAGAATTTGCTGGTATCTGAGGGTATTCTTTTCTGTTTTAAGTCTTGTTTTGAAAAAATGAATCTAAAATATTTTAATGCATTTATTTTTCTTAATAACTACAATACAGGTAAAATAAATGATATTTGACTTGACTATGGATTTATTTATGACCGAGGGTTCTATTTTTACAGAAAACATGAAAGTATGCATAAAATTTCTGCATTGGCTAAGAATCATTGTGTAGTTTTACAATTTTTGGTTAATTCATGGTATGGTCTTAAACTCCTTTTACAAATAGTACAGAAAATGTTTGACTAATAAAACACTTTAAATAATCATGCCATCAATTTGGATTTTGTTGTACAAATGTTCCAAACTCCCCTTAGCATCAAGAGTTTACATACAGATTAGTTATTCATATCAATTACTTAATCTTCCCATGGTCAAACCCTCCCAATAGTTAATATCATATTATATAACACATTTAAAAACTGTTCAGCAAAAATAGAAGAGTTATAATTCACTGCTTTTGGGATCCATAGCTCAGTGTCTTGGTGAGATAGGTAGATATCCAGCTTTTCACTTTTGAAAGCCCAGATTTAGACCCCCTGAGGTTCAAGCGTTCCTCATCTCACTTCCAAATACTATTTATGTGGACAAGCAGGTATTTTTTTTTTCCCTAGGAAACTCTTATTGAATCATCATTCTTCTCAAGATAACAAAACCCTTGCAGAAGTTGCCGGTGCGTGACGTTCTAGTTTCAGAGACTCTTGCTCAGCTGAGTGCAGTGACCTGAGAAGCTGACACTTTTCTAAAGGCCATACATTTAATGTATACAATTCAAATAAGTATTTGAAAACATGTTATTGAAATAAATATTTTAAATGTAGTTAATATTAGGAGTCATAAACCCAACAGTACCAAAATAGAAAACAATTCATTAATGAAATTTGGAGATCAGTTGATTAATAGAAATTGAGTTTTTAATAAGTGCTAGAGCAGCTATATGTTTAATGGCTACTATGTGCAATGTCCTAGACTTATATGTGTGTGTGTGTGTGTGTGTGTATATATATATATATATATATGTTGCTAAAGGGAGTGTGTGCTTGCCAGAGGGATACAGAGAAAGAAACAGAGAGGAGAAGGAGAAATCACTTCCTCAGGGGGAGCTGCCACATTCCAATCCCTTTTCCTCCATTCTCCTCTTGGAATTTTAGACATACATGTATACTCGCCTAGCATGTTTTTCAAACCACTGGCTCTGGGACTCAAACCATGCAGTCAGCCATGTGGGATTCAGCTACCTTAACCACCACACTACCAGCTGGCCCTGGCCCTCCTAAGATACATGTCCACACATGGTCATTCACTCACACCCCTTAACAATGCTATGATTTGGACACACAGTAATTATAGTCATACCCATTCTACGGATGTGAAAACTAAGATGGAGCAAGTTCAGTGCATGGCAAAGACCTACAACTATTGCAATAAATGGCAAAAGGGCTTGAAAGCCCAGACATCTGACTACATAGCCTACACCTTAAGCCACTGCATTAAATGCCATTTTTAGGCAATTTGCATTATATCATTTCCCCAATCCAGAAACCACCAAGATTACTATAACTGCATTCATTACCAAGAAAATAACGGAAGTTATGAGAGGTTAATACTGAGTGTAACATACAGCTAATAAAAAATGCTTCTAGAATTCATGCCCTAGAGTATATGGCAATATATCTAATTCTTGTTTTAGTATCACATTTTGCCTTCAATTGCATTTGGGGCTTTATAGCTTTACATTTTAGGATGAAATGTGTGAAAGTACAGAGCTGATGAGGAAGATGGTTATTTTTCTGAGTTGCCTTATAACTACACCTTCATTCATTGAAAAAGAAGGAGGAACTCATCGATTTCAAATATTGAAACCAGCCCAAGGGTTACAGACAACCAAGGTGTGTGCTATAAAAACACCAGGGGAACCCGGGAGGAGATGCTGCTAGCAGAGAGGAATGTTTCAGAGATAACTCGGTGGGATTTTTTTTTTTCACTCGCTTTTCTCATTCAGGTTAATTCCTTATGTCAACAAGGCATAGATAAAGTTTATGATATTTTCCGGTTTGATACACATCATCTATTTACAGGTGAAAATATGGACCGCATGGAATTGTTAGATATTTAGTGATACTGCTCACAAATACCATGGAGCACAGTATCTGGGGGATCACTTAGCCTTTGAGTGGATTTAAAATTCATGATTTCTGGCATCCCTTACAGCCCTGCAGTCTCGTGATGTGCATTTTCTTGGCCATTTTCAGCTTGATCTATTTCAAAGCGAGGACTCTGAGGCAACTTCAGAAATCGATTGTTGAAGAATTGAAGTGTGAGCAAAATGTCCAAGAAAGTCATAGATTGCTCTGAAGGAGAATAAGTCGTCCAGCAAGAAATTGTTTTTAGAGTTAATCCAAATAGCTTCCACTAGTGCAATATGGTTGATCTTCCATTTATTTTCATCCAAGGCAGATATGTCTATTTCAAAGCACACCTTTTTCAGAAAGACTCCAAAGTAACTGAATTTGGGCTTTGAAAAAGAAAGTCAATCCCACCCAACAGTATTCATTGGAGTTTGTGTGTGTGTGTGTGTGTGTGTGTGTGTGTGTGTGTGTGTGTGTGATTTTATAGTTTATGTATTTGTAGTCTTGCATTTCAAACACACATAATATATAAACATTGTATATGTACACACACACACACACACACACACACACACTTTTTTCTTTTTTAAATGAAAACAAACAAGATACTAGCCTAGTTTTCTTCTACCTCACATTTTTGAAAGCACGTTCACATTTAAGAAATATGCCTCCCGCAGGTGCTAGAAGCAGGGCAGTGGTGGGGCATGGGAGACCAGCTGCTGGGAAGGCAGAGTCTGAAGTGGAGCAGATTCCTCCGGGGAGCGGGTCTCAGCGAGAGCAAGTCGCCCAGAGTGTCCGTGACTGCGAGCTGCGACGCTTCCCTTCAGTGCCAGGGACAGAGGGTTCGTCTCCACGTACAGCAGCAACTGGTAAATTCCACCAGTCTAAGATTTTGCATCTAAGTTTTCCGCTATCTCCAAAGTCGGAATTATAATACCATTGGAGAAACAAAAGATACATGAAAATAAGAAAAAAAAGCTGATTGAAATAGTTTCTAACTGATCAAATGAGAAATCACCCGAAGGTAGTATCAGAAGGGCAGTATCACATGCGGAAATAACCTTTTAAAATGATTTTTACAATGTATTTTATTTCATTTTAATTTCTTTTATACAATCACTGTGCATCACTTAGCTTTTTTTTTTTTGAAGAGGTTTTTGCTTTAGGGCGCGTGCGCTCGCCAGTCAGACAGAGAGAGACAGAGAGACAGAAAGCGAGAAATCACCCCCCCCCCCCCAGGGGGGAATGGCCAAGCTGCAATCCCTTCTCCTCCATTCTCCTCTCGGGATCTCGGGCACGCACGCACACGCGCCCGGCGTGAGTTAAGCCACCGGGTCCGGGACTCGAACTGCGGTTGACTACGTGGGAGTCCAGTGACATAGCCATTATGCTAACTGCTGGTCCCCATCACTTAGCTTTTAAAAGGAATTCTCCCAAAACGAATACACTCCACAGCAGTCCCGTTGAGGATACTATACACATTACCATTAACAGATAACAGCCCACTTCTGTGTCCCGTAACGTCTCGCCTCTCTCCTTCTGCTGCGCCCCTTCCCCAGCTGACTGTCCAACATCATGTGGCCTCAGGAGTCTCAGGCACACAGCTCTCTCCATTCTGCCCACACGCTTGTTCCACTATAGTCACCCCATGGTGCGATTACATTCTCTCTGTATTCTCCACACACAGAGGTTGTACATTAGGGACTCAAATGAATACATGCATTTATTTGCAATGATTCCTGCACTAGGGTGTGGACTTTCTGCGCCTCTCTCTGCAGGACTGTGACCCTTTCCATCACACTTTTCTCCTGAGAATTCTGTACGCACAGCTCTCCTGGCATGAAGGCGGGGCTGACGGAGGGCTGTTCTCCACCGTGCCTGTGCTCTTTCTGTCTTTGCACGGGAAACCTGCCTCTCCAGGAGTGGCTCTTACCAGTGTCTGCCCAGACAGGTAGACAGCCAGGCTCCACCCACAGGGGGGACAGATTCTTCCTCCAAATTCCTCTGTCCAGTGGCAGTGGGATTTCATTACACTGTTAGATGTCAGTTTCTCTTCCTCCTCCCCTGAAGGTTAAGGTTTTCAAGAAAGTTGGGTCTGGGAAGAATTTTGGCCTTGGTTGTCATTACACTTTTCCAGCTGGCAAAGTGGAACTGTCCTTCAGTTTATCTCATGATATGAATGAACATCTTCTTGAGTTCATGCAGGAAAAACTAGCAACTGGGAAAAATGCTGGTGACTGTTGTCCCTGTGGGCTTCTGCCTCTCATGGTAGCCCCTGCATTTGCCTGAAAGAAGTTATAAAAATTTTAGCTGAATCTTCTCATGGGCTTGTATGTTGTCTGGCAGTGTCCACCATGGGAATAGGTCTAGGTACAGGTGTGAGTGCTCATACTTGCTTTTTTTTAAAGAGAGATTTTTGCTATAGGGTGTGTGTGCTTGCCAGAGAAACACACACACACACACACACACACACACACAGAGTTAGAAAGTGAGAAAGCACTCTCCAAGGGGGATGGTTATGCCACAATCTTCTCCATTCTCTTCTCTGGATCTTGGGCATACATGTGCACTCACCCAGAATGAGTTTCAAGCCACCTGGTTTGGGACTTGAACCACAGTCAGACATGTGAGAGTCCAGGACTGTAACCATTATGCCATCTGCTGGTTCCAGTATTTGCTTATCCCTGTATTAAGTGTTTCTCCCATATTTTGAGCTAGTTGTTTGTCTGGTAGCATCAAATTACTCAATTTCTTTGAGTAGTTCAAGAAAAATCATTTAATTATAGTTTTTTTTAAGCTGTTTTTCCTTGTAAGTGTGGAAGATGACACATTTCCAAATTCTCTACAACTCTGGAGTAAAACAAGAATTTCATCAATAATTTTTGAATTTTTATTTTTAATAGTGTAGTTTCACATGATAGTTTATCTGGACTCCACCTTTGAAAATATTTCAAGGATTCTCTTCACCAAAATAATGTCAGGATATCTAGTGATAATGTCTGCCAATAATATCAAATGCACTTTTAACATTTATCTTATCACCCAATTCGAGAATCATGGATTATTTTTATTTTTAATTACTGGAAGGTACATGATGAGAGAGTGAGAGAGAGAGAGCACTCTCCCGTCTCTCAGTGAAGCAAGGTCACACTGCCATCCTTTTCCTCTATTTCTCCATCCCGTCAGGACCTTGGGAGCACACACATGCATGGGCAAGCCTTTTAAGCATGGCAGCTTGGATCTGAACTGTAGTGGGCCATGTGGGACCTAGCTTTCTATGAACAGCACTTAAACCCTGTGTCACAGGGACAGCACAAATCATAGATTATTGGACACTCATTCTGAAGGCTCCTCAGACTATGCTTGTTCCAGTGATTTTATCAGCTCGTCTTGGCTTGTTGACCTCATAGATGATTCAGCTCACCCAAAGTATTCTGGTGCAACTAGCTTCAAAAGTGATGTCAATTCACAGTCTTTATACTAACCCTACAAGTAATGGCATTCTTTGTAGACAAACAAAAACTATGAACAATATTCTCGAGCTGAAGATGCTAAAGATTCAACAATGGGAAAACATCTCCCAGGAAAGTGTCCCCGTACCTCTAACAGGTTCATTTTCATCCTTTATGCAGTGTCTGTGTCCTTTCCTAAGTCACAATGGTGCTCTTTGATGACAGCCAACTACTCAGGCTGGTCATTCCGTGCAGGCCTTAGGTGGGCCTTTACAAGGGCTTCATTTCCCAGCTCCCTCAACTATACCTCCTACCAAAGGACCCAAAGAGGAGAAAGAGGCCCTTGGATGGTTGGGTCCCTGAGGTGGTAAAGAAACGTTACATTTCTTCAGAAGATCTATCAGTCAATGAAGTGGATCTATGACCAAAAAGGTGATAAAATCAATGGTCTCTTTGAGATTCTAACTTATGTTTTCCAAATCCTATTCCAGTGAATTTTATATTGTATCAGACAGTTTTCTTTTACCCTTTAGAAGATTAAGAAAACAATGTCAACACTTAACAAACATCAACTACATTTTAAGTGGTATATGTTCCATACCAATTTTCCTTGATTTAGCTGAGGCCATTTGGTGTGATTACCCACAGACAGGAAGGTTATTATATGCATTAGAGTTCATTGGTGATACTACAAGTTGTTTGCCTTTTTATCTCCCCATAAGCCCTGGGACTACATTTTTCAAGTAACCGTATGTGCTGGTACATTGTCAGAAACACTGAATCTGTGCCCAACTGATCAGTAGCACAATTTCCAAACTATCAGAGCCAGAGATCTGAAATTCAGTGAAATGAGGAGAGACACTGAACATTAAAAGGTACCCAGCTGCCCTGCTTCTCAAGTTACTATCCTAAGTAGGTCAAAGAGTTTTTATGTGTACAGTGAATGAGAACCACCTAGGGATTTCCAGGTTCCTAGGCCCAAGCTTGGACCCACTCAGGCGGGATCCTTGTAGGCTAGCCCAGGAATCTGTAGTTACTTCATATCAGGTTGGGATATTCATATTTTGCTTTTTCTGGTTAAAGCATGTAATTATTTCGTTTAAGATTTTTTCCTCTTAGAATGGTCAATATATTCTTCCTTTGCTTCTTTTCTTTTCTTTTTTTCTTTTTCTTTTTTGGCTATAGGGCGGTGTGCTCGCCAGAAAGACAGAGAGAGACAGAGAGACAGAAAGAGAGAAATCACCCCCAAGGGGGGATGGCCACGTTGCAATCCCTTCTCTTCCTTTCTCCTCTCAGGATCTTGGGCACGCACGCACATGCACCCGGCATGACTTTAAGCCACCAGGTCTGGGACTCGAACTGCGGTTGACTACATGGGAGTACAACGACATAGCCATTACGCTAACTACTGGTCCCTCCTTTGCTTATTTTCTTTTCGAAGTCCTTGTTTTTGTTTTTTTGCTTTTCCCTCACGTATATCAGTCATATCTTGAGAGAGTGGTAAAACCTTATTTTCATTTTCTCCACCTGTAAGGTATTTTGTGATAATATGAGAGATTTTCTAAATTAGAACCCATCATTCCAAGTCTGAGCTTTTAAAATAAATATAAAATAAAGACTAGATAATGTTTATGATAACCATTCACTAGGAATTGATGTGGAGACACTGATAGCTTTGCCCTTTTATGAAGACTCAGAAAAAAAGTTTTAAATCTACCGAGATAGTGGTTATGAGAATTTTGACAATGAAAAAAAATAGTAAATCATTGAAACCATCTTGGTAACACGTCCAAATTTTCTTCTTCAGGAGAGAAAAGAGGACGTAAACATGAAGTGGCAAAGTGCAACAGGTGATGTAAGGCAGCAGGACGATCTAACACGTGAAGAGCATGGTACCCGCCAACAGTGTGAAAGGAGTGAGCACACACTTGTTAATTTCTCAAATTCTGTGTTTTCCTTGTGATGATAAAGAAGTAGTCTTAAGTAGAATAATTTTTAGTCAGTGGCATGGCAGACAATGACAGGCTATGTTACACATGAGCTGAACACACTTAGACAAGCCTTCCTTGGGTGTGGTAACAGAGCAGCCACTCCAGTTACATGAGCAAAGATGCTGAGATGATAAATCTGATGGGACTGAATCAAGTTGAAAGAGAGGAACAGAAGAAAGAAGTTTAATCACAGTCACCATTGAAGGCATTTCTATGATGAAGTAGTCACTGAAGATTTTGGAACCGCACATATATTGCTTTTGCATTCTTTCCAAAGGTTTTGCAAATCTTACCACCTTGTGTAAAACCAAAAAGTGGTTTAGGTATCAGGGCACAGTAAAAGAGGCTGGGCGGTAAAAAAGCCTAGATTTGATCCAGGATCCATACCTTTTCTGCACCATGCTGATAATTCCAAAATTATAAAGATTTTATAATAATCTAAAGTAAAACAATTTTTTTCCCCATAGAGACACCAGAGACAGTAAGAGGGAAAGTGAGAAATCACCTCCCAGGGGCAATGGCTACATAACAATCCTATCTCTTATATTCTAATCTTGGGATCTGGGGGCATGCAACACACTCTTGCCCAACATGATTTTTGAGTCACCAAGTCTGGGACTCGAATCATGGTCAACCATGTAGGAGTCCAGAGACTTAACCATCACACCACCCGCTGACTCCAAAACACTGTACTTTTAATTAGACTAACATTCATCAGGAGATAAGGTAATCCTTGTATCAACCTTGGGCCCAGGGCATTTTATAAAATTTGAATAATTTGAGATTGCTCAAATTGATAATGTTTGAAGTCCTTGGTACTGTTTTAACTTCTGGATAAATTTATTAGGAAAAAATTGTATTTGATTCTGAAATTATAGAAGAATCAACTACTTACTTAGTATATTTTACACACTTAGTAAAAGTGAAGCTTACCCAAAGTATCTGGTCTAAATTGTGCTGAATTCATGAACAGATTACTTGTGATAAAAGCTATACCTAAATAATAACACTGGTAAATCTGTACTTTGTATTAATAACAACCCTACTCCTGGACTCATGTATATATAAACTTGTTCAGCCTCACATTGCCCTTGAAGAAGATAATATTTACAGGTGAAAATGTTAAGGCTTATTTTATTTGACTCTAGAAATGCCTTTTCCCAAAGAACCATCTTGATGGAAATTTGTAGCTATTGGATTTCTTACCAGTAAGGCTTTTCCAAGAACTGCATTTTCCTGGAAATATAGGATTATGATACATTGAACCCAAATCATTGGCATATGTAGTACTTTCATCTTTCTGCTTCCCCAGATGAACGTCAGATGTGGTTAATGCAGAGTCTGTGAGCCCCATCTTTGTGTTCTCAGGTTCCAATAGTGTTCATGATGGGATGGATAGTTCTTTCTTCTTGTTTTTTTTTTTTTTTCTTTTTTTTGTAATTGCCAGATATTGTATACACTCAATAGAGAGAGAGGGAGAGAAAGAAAGCACCCCCAAATGAAGCATGGTCACAGCACAATCCCTTTTCCTCCATTTCTCCATCTTGTCAAAATTTTGGGCATGCACACACACGTGCCTGGCAGGATTTTCAAGCCGCTGGATCTGAGATTTGAACCACAGTCAACCATGTGGGATCTGGCTCCTTAACAGCTGTGCTGTAACGTTAGCTCCTTCTCAATCAATATTTTTTAAAAGAATGAGCAAATACGAAGCTGGCCAGCAAGCCTTTCCTTGTATCACACTACAAGCCCAATGAAGTCTTCTGCCTTACGTATTCCCAACCACCTGTGCCGGCCTCATCCCACTGTGGTGTGAATCTCACTGCACTCTTCTTCCTTGCTTTCTTGACAACCCAGCCCTCTCCACTGCCCAGACAAATGTGTGATATTGAGGGAGGGGAGGGGTTACCATGTATAATACATCTGTGAATTCCTAATGTTAGCAATGCGTCTGACGCAGCTGGTGAGGGCTCAGTGCAAAAACACACATGCAATTGGAAGGGCTTCCTCTTCCATTTCTCATTCCTCTTCCATTTCTCATTGCTAAGGAGGAGGCTTATAATAAAAGTGGGGATAGAACAAGGAATATTAATGTTATAACGCACAGGTGATTTTATATGTATATATATATTTATATATATTATACAAAATAGTTTGCTTGCATTTTTGATTTGGTATTTTAAAGGAAAAAAATCTAAAGCCTTCCTTAGGAGACTCAGAGAACATGTGTCATTACTGGATCTTCCTGGGTAAAGTCCGGAGGGACTATGTGCCACTCATACCAGCCAGTTCTGCCAGATAAGGGTGGAGCTGGGTCATGCCAGGGAAAACCACTGGGTAGAGAAGATGGAGGGAAAACAGGAGGAAGGAGACAGGAGGATGATCAGAGTGACAGAAGGCTCCCAGATTCCCAGTGAAGGTAGCTGTGGTGTGGGCTGAAAAAAGTGCAATGGAGATAGTTAGAAAAGCAAACTCTCTTTAGCCCTTCTACCCTCTGTGATGTACAGAGGAAAAGAAACACGGTCAGTGGGAAGGTCAGCTGGCAGCATTAGATCCTCGAACACTGACATTAGGTCAATATTACTCACACATATATACATATATGCGTGTGCATATGTACACACATGACAGTGTACATCCATATGAGTATTTGAAAAACTATTTGCTTTGGAGATTGACATAAATTTTGATCTACTCTGTGGATTAATTAACCACTCATCTAGGAAGGATTTTAGGACATTAACGACTTCTGTGAGGCTCATCCTTTTTTCACTAGGAAAAAATGATATTGATAAATTCTACTTTTCAAAATTATTAAATGACATAGAGATTTGATACTGAAGAACAAACAACGTCTAAATAAATCTGAATATTCTCTGTGTATTGGGAAACCAATAAAAGTGCCTTCTTTGATCCCTAGAAATCTGAAGAATTTCCAAGTCAGGGATTTCTAACCTTCCCTCTCCTGCCTGTCACACAGGGCCTTATAGATTGTCTGGGAACAGTAAGTGCCATTGTCAGATTGACTATAATAAGGAGAATGCAGTCTAGTTAATTTGCATACACGCTGTCCTTAAACTAGCTCCTAAATAAGCCTCCAGTGAAGACAGTTAATTACACATGCACTTTAATGTTGTGCTAGAAGGGCTACAATCACTCCTTTCCTCAAGGAAGCATACTTATTTGTACTACATTATTTTCTTGTTTGTTTATTGGTATTTCCCTGGAAAAGACAACAGAGCTTGTTAATTTTCCTTTTTGTTTTACTTTTTCCTATGAAAAATTTTAAACATACAAAAAAAAAAAATAGAAGGAATGGTGCTGTGTGTCCCCATACTTGTTGTCTAGTTTAGATAATTATCAATATACAGCCGAACATTTTTCATCTTTATTTCACTGCAGCTTAACTCTTCTTTTTTTTTACTTTTTTTTTTTTTGGAGAGGTTTTCGCTATAGGGTGCGTGTGCTCGCCAGACAGACAGAGAGAGACATAGAGACAGAAAGCGAGAAATCACCCCCCAGGGGGGATGGTCACACCGCAATCCCTTCTCCTCCATTCTCCTCTCGGGATCTTGGGCACGCACGCACACACGCCTGGCGTGAGTTTTAAGCCACCGGGTCCGGGACGTGAACCGCGGTCGACTACGTGGGAGTCCAGCGACATAGCCATTACGCTAACTGCTGGTTCCCACTCTTACTGGCTATTTTATTGTTTTTGAAGCATAATTTACCTGCTTTAAACTTGATCTATTAGAGGCATATAACCGAACACTATTCATTTGCATATTTACTTACTTATGTTTTGTACCACCATCACCACGGTCACCCGAGAACATTTCCTCCTGCTTGCACTCACATCTTACAGAACCTTAAGCCTTTGCTTTTGCCTTCGGGCTCTTCACTCATTCCTAGTAGTCATTTACCATAAATGGAGTTAAATAATATTTAGACTTTTCCTTGTGATTTCTGTCCCTTAGTATGTGTTCTTTTCAAATTTAAAAAAATGTTTATGTTATATTTAATCACATTTTACTTAACAATGTATAACATTTCTTTTTCCAGCATGATTACCATGCATATCAGTCAAGACAAAGACATTATTACCCACATCACCATCATCAAATAACTTTTCTTTTTTCTCAGATTATTATTATTATTTATTCTCATTTTTTAAACATTAAATCCCTGTATATCATTTGGCTTGTAAAGAGAATTTACCCAACATGATATACGTCTCAGACCAGTCCTGTTGAAAATACTATACATGTTATTAGCAGTTAGTGAAACATTTCTGTGTCCCACAAATGTCCTGCCTCTCTACTTTTCCTCCCTGGTTTCTTTCTCTATACTCTTCATTTCTCCTCTGCCTCCCATTCCACACTGTCTCCAGTGTCCATTACTATTTTCACTGCTTTTATGTCCTCCAATATTTCAGTCCCTACCATAGAGTGTAGATAGTTGGTAGGTATTAAGTGGATACATACAATATCTTTCTTTCATAGCCTGGCTTGCTTTGTTCAGTAATAAATGTCAGGGTCTTGTTTTTTTCATGGCTGAATAGTATTCCATAGAGTATATGTGCCACACTTTTTCAACCCATTCATCTCTTTGTAGACATTTAAGTTGGTTCCATGTTAGTAATCATGAATAATACTGCAATAAACATTGATGTATAAGTGCTTTTCTAACTGAGCCTTCTTCTGTCTTTTGGGTAAATAGCCAGAAGAAGTGGGATTGCTGGATCAAATGGTCATTGTATTTATAGATCTTTGAGGAACCTCCATATTGTTCTCCACAGTGGCTGGACTAATTTAAGTTTCCGAAATAGTATAGGAGTTCCCATTTCACCACATCCCCACCAACACTTACCACTTTTTGCATTTTTAATCTTTGCCATTATGACAGGAGTGAGGTGGTATCTCATTGTGATTTTATTCTCCATCTCCCTTATGATATGGGACATTGAGCATTACCTCATATGCTTTTTGGCTGTTTATATGTCTCCCTTAGAGAGATTTTTTTGTTCAGCTCATTTTATTATCTTTTAATTGGGTTAATAATTTTTTTTATGTAAGCTCTTTGAGTTCCTGTGCATTCTGGTTATCAGTCCCTTATCTGAGACATATTTTACAAAAATATTTTCTCATACTGACGGTTGTTGATTCACACTAATTACTATGTCCTTTGCTGTGCAGAAACTTCTTAGTCTGATATAGTCCCACTTGTCTATTTTAGGTATTATTGCCTGTGCTTTGGGAGCCTTATTTAAGAAATCTTTGCCTATCCCAGTGTCTCCTAGAGTTTCCCCAGTATTTTCCACCAGTAGTTTTATACTTTGAGGTCTTAGGTTCAGATCTTTGATCCATTTTGAGTTGATTTTTTATAATGGTGAAAGATGAGGGTTCAGTTTCATCTTTCTGTAGGTTGATACCCAGTTTTTCCAGCACTGTTTAACTTTTCCCAATGTATTGGCTGGTATCCTTTGTCAAAAATCAGTTGGCTATAAGCTTTGGAGTTTATTTCTGGGATCTCTATTCTATTCCATTGTTTTACCTGTCTTTTTTTGTGTCAATACCATGCTGTTTTGATTATCACAGCTTTATAGTATATTTTGGGTCAGGGAGTGATATGCCACCCACTCTACTCTTCTTGTGCAGTATTGTTTGAACAAAATGAGGTCTTATGATTCCAGACAATTTCTATGATTGTCTTTTCTAGATCTGTGAAGAATGTCTCTGGTATTTTGATTGTAATTGTGTTAAATATGTAGATTAATTTGTGTAAAATTGACATTTTGATTATATTAATTCTTCTGATCCAGGAACATGGGATGTCCTTCCACTTTTTTGTGTCATTTTCAATATCTTTTAAAAGATTTTAATAGTTTCCTTTGTAAAGGTCTTTGACTTCCTTCGTTAGGTTTATCCCTAGGTATCTTATACATTTTGTGGCCATGGTAAAAGGGATTTCTTTCTTCAGCTCTACTTCATTCTCATTGTTGTTCATACAAAGAAATGCTACAGATTTTTGAATGTTGATTTTGTATCCTATCACTTTATTGTATTTGTTTATTACTTCAAGAAGTTTTTTTTATGGAAAACTTTGGGTCTTCTCAGTATTCCACCTTGTCACCTGCAAACAAAGATATTTTTGACTCCTCTTTGTCTATTTGAATGCCTTTTGTGTTATTCTCTTCTCTGATTGCATTGTCTAAGACTTCCAACACTATATTAAAAAGCAGTGGAAAAAGTGGGCAGCCTTGTCTGGTAACAGTTTTCAGTGGAAAAGCTAAAAGCTTTTCCCCATTCAGTATAATGTTAGCTATATGGGTTTTTCATATATGGCTTTTATTGTGTTGAGGAATGACCCTTCTATACCAATATTACTGAGAGTCTTAATCATGAAAGGATGTTGTATTTTATCAAATGCTTTCTCTGCATCAATTGAAATGATCATGTGTTTTTTAAAATCTTTATTTCTGTAAATATGGTGTATTTAATATTTATGGTCTTGCATATGTTGAATTACCCTTGCATCCCTGGAATAAAGCCTACCTGATTGTGATGAATAATCTTTTTTATATGTTACTGGATATGATTTGCAAGTATCTTGTTGAGAATTCTATATTCTTTAGAGATACTGGTGTGTAGTTTTCCTTTTTTGTCATGTCTTTATCTGTTTTTGGGAATGAGATGATGGGGGCTTCATAAAATGAATTTTGGAGGTTTCCATACTTTCAGATCTTTAGAAATAATTTGAATAGACTGGGGTTAACTCTTCCTTAAAAATTTTGTAGAATTCAGAAGCGAAGCCATCCGGAAAGAGCAAAATACGCTTTAAGTAAGATAATTAGGACTCCTGCACCTTCAGCATGCATATGGTGTAGATTGGATTGGCGTTTTTGAGAGAACCACATAATATTGCCCTTGCAAGGTCAGTGTTCCCTCTTCCTTCTTCTAATAGAAACAGAAAGTTGTTCATTGCCCTGTGGGGATATCTGCTTAACTGCTCTTTCCCTTGGTTCCCACACCAAGGTGTTCTATATCACCTATTACATTCTAAGTGGATTTGGGGTACATCCTAAACATGTTCTAAATTAGCAATTCTCTCTTGATTTAGGCCCCAAATCATAGTGTAAATAGAAAGTGCAGGAATTAGGGGAAAAGTGAATATAGGGTTAATGATAAATGTGGCCACCAGAAATATAAACCATCTGATTCTGAGTTTAATGGCAATATGGTCACCATCAACAGCTCTTGGGCCAAATGTGAAACTTAACCTGGAGTCTTAGAGGCCCTCCCCATTCCCTTTTTGGCTCTAATCTCTCTAGGGAAAATGACAGCCCTTTTTTGTGCCAAAGCTTTACAATTTCATTTACAGAAATTTTATAACTGGGTGGGGATATTTACAAGTCATACCTTAGTCCATTCTAAATGTTGAATAAATCAATCTCCATTTAGAAGAACTTAAGAATTTTTCCGTTCCCATTTGTTCCTCTCTTAGATATCCAAAATCAATAGGTGGAACCTGGCCCTCAAGTCTTGGCCTCTAATCTTCTTATCAATGTTAACCAGGCCACCTCCCTTCTAGATGCACTGAGCAGAGCCCTCAGCTCTCTCTGTGGCTGCCATTTAGATTTTTTTTTCCCAGTTTCTCCACTTTGAGACAGGTCTTAATAATGTCCACTCCCAATTTCAATTAGTAGCTCAGGAAATATTTAGGGGAGGACCTAATTGGTGTAGAATAATTGCCTTCTTTGGAACAGTTTTCTGTTAACATTTCCTTAAAGACTGCTCATAATGATAATTTTCTCATATTAGTATTATAATAGTTATCCACATATATTACTTGATAAAATGCCTATACAATTAATTTTTTTTCCATGTTAAAATTGGATTTCATTTCTCAATGGTGTTTTTATTAAGCACAAATTATTTTAATTTTGGTGAAGTCCAATATATTTTAACCTATTATGGATTGTGTTATTGATCTGAATTTTCTTAAATAACCCTCTGTGTAACCTAAGGTCATAAATATTTTCTCCTACATATATTTCCAGAAACTTCAGAGTTTAAGTACTTATATTCAAATTTAGGATCTGTTTTGAAGTGATCTTTTATATATGGTGTGAAATAAGGATCTAAATTCATCCTTTGTTTGTGGATATCTAATTGTCCCAGCATTATTTATTAAAAACAAAAAAGTATCCTTTCACACTTGAAATGGATTGGGCCTTCGGTTGAAAATCAATCAACCATAAATATAAGATTTTATTTCTGGATTCTCAGTTCTGCTTTGTTAAGGCATATGTTTATTTTATGCAAATATCACATTGTCTTGATGACCTTATATGTGTTCTAGTAACTTTTAAACTGCCTGTTATAATCCCTCCAACTTATTTTACAAAATTGTTTTCCTGTGCTGTGTTCCTTCATACTCACTGTATGTTTTAGCATAGACTTGGCAATTTTTATAAAAGCATTCTGGGATTTGATAGGGATTCTGAAAAATCTAAAGATAAATTTGGGGACAATTGTGCTGTTAAAAATATTGAATTTTCTCATTCTTAATGTTGAGAGAGCTATCCATTTGTTCTAATTTTCTTAAGTTTTTCTCACCAATAGAAAACAAGTCTTGTAATCAAAAAAGTTAAATTTATGTTTAAGTATATTATCACTTTGATGTTACTGTGAATGGGTTTTTAAAAATTTTATATTCAGGGACCAACAGGTGTCATTAACAGTTACGTCACTGGACTCTCACATGGCCAACTATGGTTCTAGTCCTGGACTTGGTAGCTTGAAAATCACACCAGGCATGTGTGTTTGTGTGCCCCAGATCGCCTCCCTGGTTCTCCAGATCATCAAATCTTGGTCATGTGTGTGTGTCTGGTTTGTTCTCAGGCCAACATGGGGATCTGAACTTGTAGTCAGTTGACTGAGTGGCATCCAACATTGGAGTTGAACACACCACTGACTGCGTCACCAGGTCTGGGTCACTGACAACACTTTTTAAAGCATTGATTAAGATTTCTATCCAAATAATCATGTCATCTATATACAAATAGTTACCCTTATTTTTCTCCAATATTGATGCCTTCAACTCTTCACTTTTTGTTTCTCTCCTTTTTCTCTCTCCCTCTCTTTATCCTATTCCTTTTTTCTTTCTAGTCGACTGGGTACAGCCTTTAGTTAAATGGTCATGAAGTCGACATCCCTGCCTGACCCAGATCTTAAAAAATGTTGTGAACTGTAGGCCTTTTATAGATGTTTTATAAGAAGCTGAGATCATTTCTTTCTTTTCCTAGTTTTTTAAGAGTTTCTATTCTGAATCAGGGTTGGAGTTTTGTCCAATGTGCTTTCTGTGTCTATTTGTCTTCTGTTGTATTTATATGATATGTTACGCTTTTTCATTTTCAACAGGTACAGTAAACTTGCTTTCCTAAGACATATTTATTTTGTTCTATTATCTAATACTTTTTATATGTTAGTAGATTCAATTTGCTAATATTAGTTTAAATTTAGTATCCACATAAATGACAGATACTAGTCTGTAATTTATTATAGTTTTCATAATGTTCTTGTCTAGTTTTGGCATCAAGTTAATGTGGCCCTTAGAATAATTTGCAAATTTATCTGTTTCTGTTTTCTAAGAGAGTTTATAAACAATTGACATAATGCAGGTTATTCATTTTTGCCTGTTTGTTCTTTAGAGATTTTTGTAATAGGGCACATGTGCCCACTGGAGAGAGAGAGATACAGAAAGAGAGAAATTACCTCCCCAGAGGGAATAGCCATGCCATAATCCTTTCTCCTTCATTCTCCTCTCAGGATTTTGGGCATGCATGCCCACATACCTGGCATGAATTTTAAGCTGCCTGGTCTTGGACTTGAATTGCGGTTGAATATGTGGGAGTCCTGTGACGTAACCATTACACCATCTGCTGATCCCCATTTTTTAGTTATTTTCAACTCCAAAATTTTTATTAGTGTTTTTTAAAACAATTTTTTCTTTGAGATAAATCTCTACATATTGAGTTACTGTCATCTTATTTCCTTCAGTTTTTTTAAATGATTCTTTTTCGACATATAAGATAGTTGACATAATTTTTGTCTCCTAATTCCAGCATTTATGCCCTCTAAGTTACAGCTGTCACTGCCCCACCTTATCTCTCTTGAATACAGGTCAGACTGTACTGTTTCTTTGCACGTCTCTAGTATTATATGGGAGATTAAGTGTTTTTGATAAAATAGCTTCACCACTGTGGATTTGATATCTTATCATTCAAGGGTTGATATTAGATTTTTAAATGGAAGGTTTTGGGTCTAGTTGCCAGGGATATACTTGGGCAAATCTTTTAAGAAAGGGAGAAAAAGAGTCAGGCAGATGTAGTTGTAACACTGGCCACATCATAGTTACAAGAAAAGAAAAGCAAGTTTAAACAATTCTTAGCATCTACAGTTATCCATAAGAATGTATTCTCCTCTGAACCCAAAGAGCCAAGTCAGAGTCCTGCTGATGAAGTTGTTTAACTCAAGTAAAACAAAATAAAAGAGCTGCTTTTATGCTAACCCCAGAGGATCCGAGCCTAGAAAGCAGTACATCCCCTGTTACCTCCTAACCTGGGTGCTGGTTGCATTCTCTGAATACCTGAGCAAATTTGAACCTAGTCTCTTGGACTTTGAGGATATGAATTTTTCTGAAGCCACCAGAATATCAATAAACCATTAAAAAAATCAGGGTTTCTATTATTTATCAGTGAGGTCTCTGCCATCACTCTTCCATATGCTAATTTCTTATCCAAGTGCAATTTCTCTGAATGAGAGGAGACCTATGAGACAGTAGGAACATTGTCTAGTGGGTCTAGCTTTTGTCTTAGTTAAAATTTAAGATTGTTTTCTGATCTAATATTGTGAGGAAATGTTTCTTAAAGCCAATTTTGAAATCAAGATCATGAACTCCCTTGGATAGTCTATTCTCAGAAGGTCAGGAGGATTTGTAAGGCAAATATAATGCTTTACTAAATTAATACAAAGTCATTTTAATTTAGGTTAAGAAAGTCAGAGTGCGTGATAGGAAATGCATTCATTTCAAAATAAGTAAATGATAATGATCATAATAATAATGGAGAAGTGCATTCATTTAAAAATAAACAAAGGATAATGATGAAAGGATTGGGTGGTGGCATATTGGTAGGACAGTACCACAGAGTCTCTGGCCCACATGGAGTGTGTCCTGGGTATCAGGGAGGGCCTAGAAACCTCCCTGACTCTGCTGGGAAGCTGTGTGCCCACGATGTGTTGCTGGCCAAGGCTGGAGGTGAATCATGACGTCGAGGTCTTGTCAGAGGTCTCTCTCTCTCTCTCTCCCTCTGATTAAAGAAAAAAAATAAATCTAATAATAACAACAAACATTGTTTTGGAGGGCATAACAGCAGTGAAAATAGTGATGATAAGACAATGTGCAACGGGGCAGGAGAAGAGAATAGTGTGGAGAAGGATGCCAAGAGAACAGAGAGGCATGAATTTGTGGGACACAGATATGGCCTATTACCTGTTGATGACGACGTGTAAAGTATTCTCAACTGGACAGGTCTGAGAAGTATTTCATGCTGGGTAAAGTCTTTTTACAAGCAAAATTATAAATAGTGATTGAATGTTTAAAAAAATAATTGGAATAATAATAATAACCTGGAAAAAATGAAAAGCTATTAGATGATGCTGATGGGGATTTTAATGTCTTTGTATTGACTGATATGCATGGTATTCCTTCTGGAAAAAGAAATGTAATACACTGTAAAGTTATTTGTGAGTCAATGTAGTATAAACAAAATTATGATAATAATAAAAAAATTTAAAAAAATAACAAACATTGTATAATCTCAGGCCTTTATGCCAGGCAAAGATATCCTTACTCAAGTCAAGTCTTCTTTCTTTCTCCTCTTGAGAAAAGTCTGGCTTTTAAAATCTGTTAATTGATCTGATATTAAATTTGTTACTTATTGGGTGGGTGCTACTCTTCTAGGCCAAATGGAAGTCATCTATTTGTGTGGAAATATCTAAGATCTCAAGTGCAAGGGTAATGTAATTTGTAGACAGTTACCTTGCCTTTTAAATTAGGGTGCTTTTCTACCCAATGAGGAGTTACAGAACAAGGAAGGTCAGATAGCCTGTGGACTGGCTCAGTGGTGCAGCAGCAAGGAGCCGCGCAGGCCAACCACGGGCCTGGGTCCTGGTTGGCTCAGAGGGCAGTGGAGGCACCGAGGCTCAAGGCTCCGTTCAGGATGCTTCCCTTCTCTTTCTCTTGCTCTCATAAAATAAATAAATAAAATAAACCAAAAAAAAAAAAAATTCAAATGAACTGTAATTATAGGTCTAGGGTAAAATAATAAAAAGGAACAGAATGTTCACCAAGTTTTAGGGCTGCAGATTCAGGTACACGCTGGAGTGAATCTAGCTGTGGAACTGACTGGCTGTGTGAAGGAAGCTGATGCACTACCAGATTTTACCTTTACTGTGTAATTTATAAACAAATTTGTTGGCATGCAAATTATAACTTGTCCCGAAAACGTCTTTCACTAATTAAAGCTTGCAGAAGCCTGAGAAGGGCTGAATAATTAATACAAAGCTGGCATGTTTCTCAGTTAAGTGAAGTATTACCAAATTAGATGTCGAGATTAGGAAAAATGAACTACTTAAAAACACATTTTAGTTTTTTAAGTCTCTACTTTCAACATGTATTTTGAGGAACCTTATGCAAGCGTAAGACTAGAAGATCTTAAACACCAGCAGTCCCTAGGCACCACCATTCCTCCCGCCTATCCTGAGGGAGCTGCTGTCCTGCCCAGTCAGTCGCTCTGCTCTGAGGCTGCTCTGAAGCCCAGCTGGCGTGACTTGCTCCCTGGCCTCTGCTCCTTGTGCGGCAGCAGCGGGTGAAGAGGACACGGGGTTAGAGCGATCTGATTCCAGTTCTCAGGGTTCCAGTTTGTCACACGGGTGATTCCTTTTTTTAACCTTTCTGGGATTTTTTATTTGTAGGTCATTACAAGTACCATCAAGGTTTAATATAAGAACCAAAGCAAACATGAGACTACTCAGTAAACTTTCTCTCTCCCCATTCATTTTTATGGTCCATGGTGTATTCAGTGGGTAAGAAAATCATAGTTGTTGCTGTTTTGTTTGTTTGTTTGTTTGCTGTAGGGTGCATGAGCTCACCTCACTGGAGAGACAGAGAGTGAGAAACCACCCCCCGGAGGGATGGCCACACCTCAATCCCTTCTCCTCCATTCTCCTTTCAGGTTTGTGGGCATACATACACACCTGCCCAGAGTGAGCTGTAAGCTGCCAGGTCTAGGACTTGATCTGCAATCAACCATTTGGGAGTCCAGTGATGTAACCATTATGCCATCTGCTGGTGTCATAAAATTGTGCAGTTATTATTGTATGGAGAGGATGGTGGTGAAGTTGAAATTACAGTCAAAAGAAAGGATTGTACATAGAGCATTCTTGAGCTTTAACAACTGAAGAGGTTTATCCCATCTCACCCTAGAAAATAAAATAATTGCAAAGGGTATTGCAGTATAAAATATGAAACTTTTAACAAATTGATCAAAATACTATCTTCAAAGTTTTACTATTTGGCTCACTTTTACTTGTACAGGTTGAGGTGGCTTCACTAGGTATGCAGTGGGAGTTTGATGGGACTGCCCACCTCCTGCGATGATTATGTAACAGTGGTGGCTAAGCACAAGTTGGAATGCGCTTGCTTCAACCTCGTATCCCACGGCATCTGCACATCCTGCCACATGGCAGACATCTAGAAATACTGCTGAGTCAGTTTCACGGACATCTTTATCCCCTTCACCACACTCCTGGAGCCAACCTCTTTCTACTCCAAGCAAACACGTATACCCAACTTAGATGTACCCCAATTCTCCCAGAGAAAAAGGGATTTACATTTGCTAACCAAGCACTTTTTTTTAAAGTTTATTTTTTCAGAGGAACAGCAGAGGGAGACAGCACTTCCAGAAGTGTTTTCATGCCACAATCCACTCCCTGCGGCAGCCAGTCAGGATCGGGGAGACCTTGGGATACAAACCTGAAGCTTTCCCATATGGGTTCAGCATCAGTGTTGTGTTGCTGTTGTACCAATGTGGCTGGCCAACCTGGCTGTGCTTTTATTAAGAAAATCTGTAATGTTATATTGGAGTAAGAGGGGAAACTTTTGTCCTCAAAATATAGAGCCAGACATAATATGCATATATATGTATGTATGATTGCAATGTATAGAACCAAACATTCACGATAGGAAGAAGATAGCATGTTCACATGATAGATGGAGCCAGTCATCGCTGTAGTGACAATGGCACTTAGTTGTAAATACTCTGAAGAACACAAGCTGTACCTTAATCACGTTCCGTTTGGGCAAAGAAGGTCAGAAGGGCCGTTCTCGAAACACATAATCAATTCTCAAACAATCTGTGTAATAGTTATAAAATCAATATGTGTTCTTATTGCCAAAGTATTTCTTATTTTATATGTTGATGTAGATTATTTATCATTGGGGAAATGCTTCCATTCCTTTCTGGTTAATGTTACATGAATATATAGAAAAGGACATGGACAACATTTAGGAAAGAAAAATGTTTGGGTCGGTGGAACTCAGAGACAAAGCTAATGTTCTCATATAATGAACGAATATGCTGCTTAATTTGGATCACTGATTAACATTGCTGTGTGTATAGGTGCAGGTGCATTCACGAAGCCGTATTTTTATGGCTATGGGTGTGCTTTTAACATATTAATGATCGTTAATACCAGAAGAAACTACGTGACAGATAAATTCTGATGTAGAAACTTCAGGGTAGGATCCGAAGTGACCTATAAGCTACAAGAACTTTCTTAAATGTTCCACAAGACTATTTGTAGATGCCATGAGGTTCCAACACTGAGTAATTACTCTAGGCAGAAGTAAAGTGATTTGGAGGCTGAAAGAGAAGGAAAACCACTGCTGCCATGCCAGTGGTAGACAGGGTGACATATGAAGCAGGCTGAGAGACAGTGGAGAGTGTTTGAGGACTGGGCTGGGCTAGGAATTAATCTTGCACGTGCTACATGTAGGCAGTCTCGCTGGAGCCATAAAACGGCAGGTGTCACCGCCGTGCTGAGGCCTGGAAGTCATAGCCAGGTTTATGCCTCTTTTCTTCAGCTGCTGTTCTTGTTTTTCATTTGTTTGTCTTGGGTCATTTTCTTTTTCACGAGCAGACAATGCAGAATGTTTGTGCAGTAGGCGCCCCAGAGCTAAACTTGGGCCTTCTAAGAGATTTCTTCCCAGTCATTCCTTTTCCTTTATGGACAAAACTTAGGCAGCTTTGGTATTATGTGAGATTTCCACTAGCCAGAAGCAGCCAGGAATCACTGGACTTTGACAATTTCCACACATGTCAATATTCAAGCAAATTGTGCAGCTCATACAAGGTCTCGTTCTCTATCACCAAATCATATCATTGTGGGTTTCCTAACAGCAATTGATGTTTTAAAATGGATTAGGTCAGTAAATCTTTTGATAAGGTAAATTGATCCTTGAAGTTTCTTTGAATTTGAAATTTTACAGTTTGTTTAAAGCAGGACAAATTTAAAGGACAAAATATTATTTGCAAAAATAATTTATCAGATACCCTTGTATACATTTTGAATATTATGTCTATGGTAAGTGTATACTCAAAACTAAATTAGTTATGAGGATATCTTCCATTTAAACTTTAGACTTAGTTGCATATAAATGCTGACCATACTTCCAAAGAAATGCTTTAAATTGGATTTTCACATGTATCTTGAGATCATTTTGGTGTATCTTTTTTTTTTCTTTCATTATGACAATTTTTTAAGCTGTCCTTAACTATTGCAGGGAAAGATTTCAAATGACTAAACAGACAACTAAAATCCACTCTGACTGAAATGACAAAAAATACTGTTACCTACTAACAAACTACTATTCTGCCATTACATATTAAGTAGCTAATAGAAATCTTTCCTGAATTGGCCACTTTGTTTTTAAGTCAACTAGCCTGAGAAGGTGGCGCCGGCAGTGCACGGCATGCGAGGTCGTGGTGAGCAGCAGCAGGAGGGTGGGAAGCCATGTTTGGAGCAATGTGAAGCTCCACTTAGAGACAAGAAAATCAAACAACCGGAAGGGAAAATAGTGTGCATATAACTTGGAGTAAACTGAAGCATTTTGTATTTTGCGTATAGACCGTTAGAGGAAAAGGAGGGTGAACACAGTCAAGCATGATTTCAGGGACAGGTGGCACCCTAATGTAGCCTCAAGGAACGAGAGGATCTGGAGAAAGCAGAAGAAAACGAGGAGCAGAGCGAGATTAATTTTTATGTGGTACTGAATGTCACTCTCCCACTGGAGGATGATGGTTCAAATGGAATGAGTTCCAAAACCATGATACTCAATCGTTACTGAGACTAAAATTTGAAATGTACCAAATATATCAATTATATTAAAATTACCACAGTAATTTTTGCTAAAACTTAAGAGTAGAACCATAAATCTTTCTGAATTCAAGTGATTTTCTTCTGATTAATGTCCTGGGAGTTCTGTGTAGCTGAGGTATTCACCTGTAGAGTTAATTGAAGCAAGGAAAAGTACAAAGAATAACTTCTTGCATTTTTTATTATGAATGTCATTTCAATAAGTCACTGATGCAGAAGAGAAAAAAATGTGGTAAAATTACTAACTGTCAATTACATTAATACCCATGAGTCTTCAACATATGGATTAAAGCATCTTGCTATCTCCCTTCAGTAATTTATTCCTAGGAAAATCCCCCTGGCTTAAATCCCTACTGAGCATGCTATTAGGTGGATGAGGAAAGGGTCTGAGCTGGAACGTACCGTGAATATGTTTGGTCTTTATTTATGCTGTGCCCTCTGTGGTTCATCTCCTTAATGGTTCCACTGCTCACTCCATCCTTAATCCAGAGGGGGCCATCCTGTCTTTCAATGTCTGCTCTAGAACTGAAGATTTAATTAAAAATGAATCACACTAATGAACAATACATTTATTTCAAATGTGCTAGAGGAAGAATGCACTCACCAGAGAGAGACAGAGAGACAGAGAGAGGGAGAGGAGAAAGACTTCACACAGAGATGTGCACTCACACCACAATCCCTTCTCCTATCTCCCTCCTTTTGGGGTTTTGGGCACATATACACACACATCGGGTGTCTTTCTCAAGCTGCCAGGTACTGAATTCCAGCCACACAGCAGTAGACCATAGGCTCCAGTTGCCTTGACCATCAGACCACCATTTGTCCCCTGAATACTTTTAAAATAATTTGGAGAAAATTAAACAAACAAAACATTTAATAGATGCTAAAAGGAAGTTATCTGTGGATGATAATGGATATGGCAATGTTTCTGACTTGACTAACTCGCACTGTACTAATGCTGGGAAATACCGTCTTATACACTGTAAATATGTACAGTGTTTAAATGTAAATAAAAAATATTGGGGGAAATTAAAAATACATAAATAAAATAATAATTCAGAGAACACTCTACTGGGGCACCTGTCACATCCCACAAATTGTCTAGGTAGCTGATAGGTGCAGAGACCAGCAAACAACAGTCGTTCCACATGAAGAACCTAAAATCTCGCTCGGAAATAAAAACACCTCAGATATGAATGGCGCATCAACACTGTGTGTATTTCTTACAGTTGGAAATCTGTCCTAATATTTTTGGAGTGACATTGCTGAGATCTCATGGATTCTTTTTGAGAGAGAATTTGCGAATGAAATGTATTAATCGGCAGAGAAGGTGTAGTCATGGCAAGACTGTGAGAACAGCTGTGCGAATGTGAGGACTGGACAAGAAAACCAGTATCTGGGAACAAGATCATGTACATTCAACAGAGAAAAAATAAGTGGTTTTCCAATTCTAAGGCAGACTTATCAGCATGAATTTATAGACACAAAATATTGCTAGCAGAGGAACGTATCAGCTTAAAAATAGAGAAAAAAACAATTAAAAATGGAGCCTTGGTATTGGGAGTGTTTATCTAAAGCCATCAGAACTTCATAAATAAGAGCAAGGATGAAAATGTTCTGACTTACTGGTAGTAATCAGTGACATCTATCTCTTCCAGCTCATCCATTCACTTGTATCTCATGTCCATAAAGTATTTCAATAGCATTTACTATTCTCTAGAGAGAATTTGCTAGAACACAGCCATAACCAACTCTGCTAGGCAATTACACATCTCAGTAAATGTATGTATGGAGTTCTAGTTCTTCATGAGGCTTCATTGGTGTGAGTCTGCTCCTTAAAGGGTAAGGTTGAGGGCAGTGCTACAGACTCAGATGGTAAATCCAAGTGTGAGAAAAGCACCAGGACAAGCTCAGTACCTGCAAAGCATCCCAGCTTTCCGAGCATGCCAATAACCCATGCGTATAAATAAATAGGATTTAACATTTTTCAAATAAATTAGCTATTTGTCAGGAGAAAAAAAAAGATAACAAGGAATAACAAAATCTATGTTTGTATATAAAATGTGCAGACCTGGGTAACTGCGTTAGAGATCTCTTTGGATAAAGATCAAAATATGAAGTAATAAAAAAAGAGGGGACTAGGTGGATGTGACACTGAAAGCCACTACACTAGCACAGTAGCTATGTTGGTGACAACACAGGGCATATACTGTCTGCTTGTAGTTATTTAGTTACAAGAAACAAACCCAAAGCTAAAACAAATGAAAAGCTCTGATATATCTTGATTTATGTGTCTGATAATGATTTATCACTGAATCTAGAGAAAATACAGACAACACTGTCAAATTAAACTAACTCTAAAATACATTTTTTAAAAAAGTAAAAGTTAGAAAGATATAGACATGTGTGTATTTTTATTATCCTAGGTAAAATTACTAATTTTTTAAAAGTTTATGAAGTTTGGGTATCATCACTCATTAAGCAATTTTATCAGGTGTTAAAGATGGGAACTGTATATCAGTAGTTGGGAGACTCTTGATCATAAATCCGGGCACTATTACTCCAACTAGCTTGGAAGGGGAGACAGGAAATACACCGAACCTTAGTACCGGTGTTACTACACAAAGAACGCATGCTTTAGATTTTAAAATGAAATTTCAAAAAATGAACATGCATAACCAAATGAAAGTAGAGATATACTACATGCCCAAAACAACTATCTCCACAAAAATTAGACGGACTGATGACATTTTAATGAAAAGGAGAGATGGCTATTTTCCAGATAAGAAAGGCCATGAAGGGGAGAACCTGTGGCGTAGGACATGAGGCTCTGAGAGATAAAGCACTACTCAACTCTGCTTTTTTGCTATGTCTTCTCTGATGAGAGGAACAATCTTCAGAAGTAAAGGTGTAAAACAAATTACCTGGTAGAGAGTTGACAATCAAGATAAATGAGGTAATTTTAAAAGAATACCTAGAGAACAGCTTCTTTTGATTCCACTTATGAGTGAGCTCAGGCAGTCTTTGTCTTTCTGTGTCTGGCTCATTTCACTTAACAAATGTCCTCAGGTTCAGTCAGGTTGTCTCAAATAGCAGAATTTTATTCTTTCTGATGTCTGAATAATATTCCATTATGTACATGTACCACAGTTTCTTTATCCATTAATCTGTTGTTGGACATTTAAAAAAATGATAAATATATGAGGTGATAGATATGTTAATTACACCATTTTGTTCATTACATAATGTATACAGGTATCAAGACACCATATTGTGCCCTATAAATATGTAAATTATGTGAAAGTTAAATTAAAAAAAATTTAAAAACCTAGTTACTCTAAATGAGTACTGGTCAGCAGTAATTTATTAAAACCTGTCTAGTAGTTGTGGCAGATGGTATAATGGTTATGTCGTTGGACTCCCATGTAGTTGACCATGGTTCAAGTCATAGACCCAGTGACTTAAAACTCACACTGGGTATATGTACACATGTGCCCAAGATATCTAGAGGAGAATGGAGGAGAAAGGATTGTGGTGTGGTCATTCCCCCAAGGGATGATTCCTCACTTTCTGTCTCTGGAGAGTGCATGTGCCCTATAACAAAAATCTCTCTAACAGGACAACAACAAAATGTCTAGTATTCATTTTCTCTCCTTTCCTGAAAATAGATTATACCCATTCTTATTTAGCAGTCAGCTAAATCCAAAACAGCCAACCATAGACTTCCATTTCTTTTAACACAAAGTGCTATGTTCCCAACCTATTCAAATGTGTTCCTCTTCCAGGAATTTTCTTCTGAAGCTGGGAGGACCAACTCTCTATAGTCTATTGAGTCAAGAAATTGGGTTGGTAATTATAAAGAAGAAGTCCATATGTATTAAAAGAAAGGCAATCAGAATTAGAATTAATTTTAATTGTCACTGGGTTCCCAATTCTTGCCCTTTGTGTCTCAAGAACTTTTTTTTTGAGTCTCTGAATCTCAATGTCAACAAATTCTGCTTCTGTAACTTCTGCTTTTAGGCCAGTAGAAGCTAGGTTTCCATCACTTAAAAATCAAAATGATTCTACAAATTTAACACAATCCCAATAAAACTACCAGAGGTATTCTTTACAGATGCAGAAAAAGTGATCACAGAATATGTCTGGAATCATAAAAGACCTCGTATTGCTAAAGCAATAGTGTGCAAGAAGAGTGGAGTAGGAAGCATCTTACTCTTGGACTCTAAAATACATTACGAAGCTGTGATAATCAAAACTGCATGGCACTGGCACAAAAACAGACATGTGGACCAATTGAATAGAATATAGACCCCAGAAATAACCCCCAAAACATACAGTCAACTGAGTTTTGACAAAGAGCACCATTCAATTCAGTGTGTGTGTGGGGGGGAATCTCTTTAGCAAATGGTGCTGAAAAAACTGGGTATCTACCTGCAGAAAGATGAAACTGGATCCCTATCTCTCACCATTCACAAAATTCAACTCAAAATTGATCAAAGATCTAAACCCAAGACTTCAAACTATAAAGCCACTGGTGGATAATGCAGGGTAAAACTCTTGGAGACATTGGAGCAGGCAAAGACTTCTTCAGTAAGATCCCTAAAGCACATGTAATAATCCCCAAAATAGACTAGTGGTATTATATCAGGTTAAAAAGCTTCTGCTTGACAAAAGAAACAATAATTAAAGTGAATCATCAACCCTTAGAATGGGAGAATATATTTTCAAACTATGACTCAGATAAGGGACGGATAACCAGTATATAAAGAGAGCCCATGAGGCTTACCTGAAAAAAAAAAAAATCAACCCAATTAAAAGATGGGCAAATGAGTTGAACAGATAACTCCTTAAGAAAGACACACAGTAAAAAAGCATACCAAAAAAAAAAAAAAAAAAAAAAAAAAGCTCAGCATCTCTTATCATAAGGGAAATGCAAGGGAAATGCAAATCAAAACCACAATGAGATATCACCTAACCCAGTCAGCATGACTAAGATTAAATATATATATATATATTATATATATATATATATATAATATATATATATAATAATATATATTATATATATATATATACATATATATATATATATGTATATGTATATATATGGCTCCAACCCAAATGTCCATGAATAGATGAATGGATTGAAAAAGTGTGGCACATATACACTATGGAATATCACTCAGCCATTAAAAACAAGACCCTGGCCTTTGATAGAAAGTGGATGAATATGGAAGATTTACTGCTAAGCAAAGCAAATAAGACTATGAAAGAGAGACACTGTATGTCTCCACATAATATATACTGAGTTTCTCTGCACCCTATGGCAGAAACTGAAAGATTGGAAGGCATAAAAGTGTGGAGAGCAACTGTGGATACCAGAGACAGTGTGGGAGGAGAGTGGGAAATGGGGGAAGGTGAGAGGAAAAGAAGCAAAGAGAAAAAGAAAGAAGCAAAACATTTAAGGTACACAAAAATGGAAAATTATCTGTTGATGATAACATGTATGATAATATCTTTAACTGGACAAGTATGCAATGTATTCATGTTGAGAAAATTTATTTTACAAAATATAATGATATACAGTGATTGAATGTATAAAATAAATGAAAATAAAATAAAATAATTCAATAACCAACAATAACAACAAAATCAAAAAAGAAGAATATACATACACAAGAAAAATTATCTTGGCCAAATGAGTGATATCATTGACTAATGCAAAGAAGACATGAAACTGAAGCTGCAGAATGACCATAGGTTGTCCATGAAAATCTACACAAACTGAAGAGATGACAGAGTAGCTGAAGAAACTGAGATACTGACTTATTTCTGGTTATCACTGGGTAAGACAGATGTCCCCAAGTGGGTAATACTAAATTACTAAATCTAGTTTCACTGAGAGAATTTTTTCTATATGAAGTTCACTCTCCCAAGTACCCAGCCAGAGAAAATGTAAGAGAGAGAGAGAGAGAGAGAGAGAGAGAGAGAGAGAGAGAGAGAGAGAGATTCCTTGTTTGAATTGCTTAGGACCAGAATTATCTTGAATTTTTGGATTTTTTTCAGCATGTGGAATCCTCTCATGCACATAATGAGATATCTCAAGGATGCAGCAAGAATCTAGGCACAAAATTCACCCTTAAAGGTAATTTTATGCAATATTTTTGTTTTGCAGCATTTTGATTGTAACCTGTCACATGAGGTTCAGTGTGGAATCTTCCACTTGTGGTGTCATGTCAGTATTCAGAAAATTTAGAGCATTTCACATTTAGGAATTTCAGATTATGGATGCTTATCACGTATTTTAGATGTATTCTCACTAAAGAAAACTTACTTCTCAGGGGAGCCTATGACACCTGCAAAACAGCCTGGATTCACTAACACAGTGGTGAGTTTGGCTTACGTCTGGGTGGCTCCTTTTTTCCTACTTTTTTTTACCCACCATGTCCTTCTGGGGAGCTCTCCTCTTTCTTTGACTTTCAAGTCAAGGTTGCCAGATACTTTGCATTAGTTTATTTCGACCATATTACATTTTCAGAATATTTGGTAGGACTACACAGAATATCTGACAGGAGTCAGAGGATTAAGACTGTATTAGAAACCTTCAAATAATCTGTGTATTTCAAGAAATGTTGATTGCTGAAATGAAAGGCAAACTAATTACTCTGATTTAATCATTACACTTTGCAGTTTTATATAGAAAATCATTTCATACCTCTACAACAATAAACAAGTACAGTCTAATAAAAAAATGTATCCAGAGGAGGAGGAGCCCATGTACCTACAGGGAGGTGCACAAACATACAATCTATGCTTCTGTCAGTGATGGCCTGTGCCCGCCAAGGACTCCTACTTTTCCATCCAGCATACCACTTTACTCTGCCTTTTCAGACCTCTCAGAGATTCTAGTAGCAACACAATGATGGGCTCAGACACGTGGCTTGGGTTCCTGTTGGTACTAATGTAAATGACCAAAACAATAAACAACACAAATTTCTTATCTTACAGTTCTGGATGTCAAAGTCAAAATGGTTCTGTGAATTCAGCAGCAGGAATACTCAGTGCTAGTCTTAATCAGTCATACTCTCCCTGGGCCCCATTGAGAATCTCCCCTGGACCTAAATACCAATGAACCCTAGAATCTGTCATTAATGGGAAGCTCCTCCTCCCCAATCAGAAATATTGGGAACAGGCTGGGTCTTTTGCAAAGTCTAATTCCATCAAGATTAATTTTCAAAAATATGTTTAAATTGAGAGTCTTCTTTCAATTCCAGTTGGACTGAACCCAATTTTGGCTCCTGCTGCTAGGAAACCATTACTCAAGAGACAACAAATGGGGGAAGGAATGGTTGCTTTATTCAGGAAGCCAGCAACCCGGGAAGATGGCAGACTAATATCTTAAGACCATCTTGCATTCCAGTCTAACAAAAAAGACCTTCAAAGGGGAAGGTGAGGGGAACCATGTGCTAGCTTATGCATACAGCAGTTCATTCTCCTTGTGAGCGATCTCATAGAGGAGGTTTGCTGTGTCAGGGTTGTTATTCTCAGATTTGTCCGTTTTGGCCTGACCTGGTCATCAGGTCAGTAGTTCTTACCTTCCTCAAGTGTATCTGCTCGCTGTTTTCTAGGCCCTCTGCTGTCAGCAAGGCCTTAGCAAAACTATGATTCTTTCCTTCAAGCTAAGTCTTTAAACAAGACTTATTGTGTCAAAGAAAGGAAACGGGTGTTGGATTTAACATGGAGCTACTTTGCACCTTCACTGAACCCTGTTAAACAGCCTCCTCGCAAAATCAATCGAATTTCCTAACAGTCTGTACCTTAAGATGAGTCAGGGAAGATGTTTCTTCATCTCTCCAGGAACATCTTAATACAAGACATTCTATTGCCACACTTTTTCTTAAGTCTTCTAGATTTCATGTTTAAAAGTGACAGTGGGCTTTGTAGATCCTAAATTGCATAAGTTTAACATACTAATGAGAGTTAACTTGGTTCCTATCAGAGGTACAAAAAATGACTGAGATGAGTGATGAGGAAAATGCAGACTAGAGTAGACATATTCTACATCATAACTGGGAGGTGAAAGGAAAGTTATGTAAATAGCTGGTTTAACATATGGAAGATTAAAAAATAATTTAAAAGGACAGAAATGTCCACCAAGTATTCTTGAATATTGTACTTATAGGTTATCATTTCAGTAAGAACAACAAACCTATAACTGACTTCTGTTAACTGTAAACTTGGTATACATCAACAATATAAGGGTCCTTCAGCAAAAGGTAGTGTCATAAGCTTATTTTATATTTTAATTGATGGGTGATGACCTAGTCCCAGATGTTGGCACCTGTAACGCAGGGGCATTGGGGGTGTGAAATAATAGTTTCTCTCTACAAAGATGGTTAGAGTGTACTCAACATCTTGCATCACACTTTTGCTGCCCCAAAGTTAAATCATTAGAAAAGGAAATTCAAGGGACCAGCAGTTGGCATAATGGCTATGTCTCTGGACTCCCATGTAGTCGACTGCGGTTCGAATTTCAGACCTAGTGGCTTAAACTCATGCAGGGTGCATGTGCGTGCATGCCCAAGATCCTGAGAGGAGAATGGATAAGGGATTATGGTGTGGCCATCCCCCCGGGGGGTGATTTCTTGCCTTCTGTCTCTCTATCTCTCTCTGTCTTTCTGGTGAGTGCATGCACCCTATAGCAAATCCTCTCCAAAAGAAAACGGATACTTAAAAAAAGAATACTAAGCATGTTTACCTTAGAAAGTAAAAAAAAAAAAAAAAAAAAAAAAAAAAAAAAAAAAAAAAAAAAAATTGGTACATAGGGATTTCTATAATGTAGAAGAGAAAAGAGGACTCTATGTTGCCAATGGGTAGGTCTGTGGGCAGCCTTGATATATGTCTGGACATGTTTTTTCTGTCTAGAAGGCCAGAGGGTATTTTGCAAGGATTATAGCAAGAAGAGTTCTGTCAGAGCAGGAGGGTTCGAGCGTGGTTGAATATTAAAATCACTTGGGAAACCTTTATGATGCCATAGCTGTGCTCTGCTCCAGCTCAGTTTATCACAGGTCTCGGCCTGGAGCCCTGAGAATGGCAGTGTCCCAGGCCCAGGATGAATCAGAAACAGTGTTTACCTGGAAATGATGAAATCCAGATCCCCGGTGAGATCACAAAAAAATTAAACGCCAGAGGTCAACAAGAGAGGAGGACTGGAAGATGGATCTACAGGTCAGCTGCTCCTTCAGACAGAGAGGATGGGGTAAGTGATTTGCAGTTAGGAGATATGAAAGACAGCAAGAGGATTATTTATCAGAAAGGTGAGTTGGGCTGAAATTATTTAGATTAAAATAAGCCAAAAGTGAACTGCAGGCTGAATTGCAGTAGTGTAGTGATGACAGGCTCCACAGTGCCTGGAGCCACGTGGAGGATCAGGGTTCGGTTCGAGGGTGATGTATCCACATCGGAAATGCACGTACCCATCGTCTGGGTCGGCCGGGGAAGGCTATGGCGGAGGGTCACCGAAGCCTGCTGAGGGTGCTTTTCCTTCTCTTGTTTGTGAATTAAATAAAGTTCAAGAAATGAATTATATGGGCTGAGAACATACTCTTATCAGATGATGTCTATGTCGCTAAAGATTGGAAAAGGTGGTTTCTGGGCTACACACTTAAGAAAGTAGATGTCTTTTGCAGGATGAAGTAAGATTCTCTTCACAAGAAATGATCCAGGAGCAGCGTTGATCATTCACTTCACAGAAATGCTTAAGAGAGGACCAAAATGTTAAATTTTATCAAATTAGATAGATTACAAGTAGGAAACAGAAAATCTACACTTAAATGCAAAATCCCAATATTGCCAGTATTGGTGGAGAAATTCTGTTTTTTAACTTTTTTAAAACTTACTTAAATTTATTTTTTTTAATTTACATTCAATCCCTGAGTATCATTACAGCATACCAAATGAATTTCCCCATCAGGAATATGCTGTATACTGGATCAGTCAAAGCTATTACCATATACATTATCAATAGACATGTACACGAAAGGTGCTTTTGCTACCAAAGCTCTTCCACCAGAACCCGGGATTTTTACAGTCTTGAAGTTCCCTGACCCAGCAGATGTGCTCTGTACATCGTACCCGTGAGTAGTGCTCCTTCCTTTAATTTTCCAAGATTAGTATGATCTGAGTGTTAAGATGTGTCCTCAGCTGCCATTGTCATCTTTTATGTTTGCTTGAGGTCTGGCACAGCATCCTCTAGAAATCAATTATCTTTAAATGCCACAACTTGATTATTTGGACAAGAAGTCTGGAACATAGGTAGAAGGTAATTCATGCTAAGCTAAAACACAAGATCACAGAGAAATACAAAATCAAATAGGAAAATATTACCACTGGGTACTAATAGTTTTTACTCACTTCTGATAACAATGTTCTGTTCATATGTTATTAATAGAGAAAGACAGAAACTGTCATCATGTATTTTCTTAAATGTGGTCTTGAAGCAGGAGCAGCTTTCATTCACGTCGCACCTCTCTGCTGAGACAGGAGCAGTGAACCACAGTGGTGCTGATGCTTAGGCCACAAGGTCTGAGGTGGGCAAGGTCAGAGTCAGTCACAAAAGGCTGACCATGTGATCAATTGTCACAACCAGGCTGCTCCGGAGGACAAGCAAGTGGGACGGCAGAGGCAAACTCTGCTGCATCCAGGGAGACTACAATGCTAACTGCACGGTCATGCATGAGCAGGAGATGCAGAACTTGGGCCAGGACAGCAGACTTTGAGCTGGCCCTCTGCTCCCCGAGGCTACACACAGTGAGGGGAGCCCTGGGCCCCAGCTGAGTCTAGGTAACCCACTTGAACAGATATGAGCCACAGGGCCAGCAGGTGGTATCGTGGTCTAGGTGTTGGACTCCCACATGGTCCACTGGGGTTCAAGTCCCGGACCCGCTGGCTTGAAACAGGCTGAGCATGTGTGTACATGCCCAAAAGCCTGAGCGGAGAATGGAGGAGAAGGGGTGTGATTTCTCATTTTCTGTCTCTCTCTGTTTCTCCTAAGAGTGCATACATCTTAAAGCAAAAATCTCTTTAAAAAATATGAGCTATGCTCACAGATCCTTAGATAGTTTTGTAGAAATATCAATAAAAAAAAAGAATGATTATTTATGTGCCCAAATAATTCTTTCTCTCAGTTCTTACCTAATGTATATTTAAAATGTTTTCTTTTATTAAAAGAAATGAGGGCATCACATTTCTAGACATAAATTTATTCTATACAATGAAACACACTTATGTAATCAACATACAGATGGCTGTAGTGTAAGAGAATGTCTAAGGATTCCTATTTATTATTTAAAAATAACCAATACTTGGTGTTTTAAAATTGTACCTTTTAAGTCAAGAATAATTTTATTTTGCTTCCTGTTAATTTAACTTTATTGTTTGGCATTTTATTTAAATGGGATCACTGGAAGTACTTTCAACTCTGATCTGGCAGACACCATGAATAGGAATCTAATGTGAGTTTTCCAGTTCATTCCATCTGATGGCTCCAGTCATAGAGAATGAACTTTAAAAATGGCAGAATTGTCTTCAGAGTCATTTTTTGTGCTATTTCAGCTCTGGCCAGATTGGATCCAGGCTCAAATTGTTTCCAATATTGCCTTCTGAATTGGATTCCAATTTTCTGGTGTGTGTGAATACACCTGTGCTCACAAAACAGCAGGCCTTTTCTTTCTTTCTGAAAACTGTCATAATTTAATGTCTAAAAGGACTTTTCATGGACCTCGTCCAGTAACCCTTATCAATAGACTTGGAAGTATGCAGCTGCCTCAATGGAGCTTTCAACACAGCAAACACATAATAGAGATTATTTTTTATAAAGTCTATTACTGTAGGGGGAGTTTAGGCTTAAATTAACTTGGGATTTATAATAAAAGTAAAAATGACCAAAATGCTACAATTTGTGAGTAACTATTTCCAGGAGCCTGGAACTGTCATGGGAGAGGAATGGTCTCATGTATGCTCAGCAGTAGACAGCGGTCTGACAGGAGTCCTTGGAATGTTCACAAAGACACAGATCTGCTCTCCTTCTATTCAGGTTCTTGTTTGTTTCTGAAATTCTTCTAAAGGGGACACAAAACTTTTATGGGAGAAATAAAGCAATAGGGCTGGCCTGTGATCTATGGTTCAGGCCGGTGAGTTATGCATGGCCAGCTTTGTGGGTGAAGCCCCAGGCCAGTGTTTTCAGAAACAGGCTGGGCATGTGTGCATGCATGTCCAAAATCCCAACAGAGGGAGATTTGGAGGGGAAGGGATTGTGGTGCCTCCATGCCCCACTGCGGGTGTACTTTCTCCCTCTCCTTCTCTTTCTGTCTGTCTTTCTCTGGTGAACACATGTGCTTAATGGTGAAATTTAAAAAAAAGAAATTGAATTTCATGGTGGAAAGTCTGTAAGACAGCGAGAACGAGCACACTCTGCAGTGGGTGTCCAGGCTGAGGTCAAAGTCCTTCGGATCAGAGTGTTTGTGAAGGAGGCGGTCGGCTCCAGTGGATTATGCATTCAGGTATTTTTCCATGTTTTGAAAGGGGTAAGGACAGGGAGGGAAAGATGTGAAGCCTGGTGTGGACCCCACCTCCAAACGAAATGGAAAGACACAGCAACTACAAAACTTCATTCTCCGCCTTCTCAGCACCTTCTCCCCAGGTGTTGAACAGGGAACAACCAACTCCTACTGTCCTGCCTATTTAAGAAGTCAAAGCTGGAGCCACGCCAGTGCCACCTGGGTCAGCTCTGAAGCTTGGCTGTTATCGATGTCAGCCATCGACCTGGCATCCTAATGCCAACAATTGCACTTTGAAACATGAATGTACAAAACCCACATACCCAACTTGCAATGACAGGAGGTCACAGCCTGCCGACCAACCAGGGGCTGCCGTGCACTGCTCTGCAATGCCGGGATGGTCTTGTGGGGTCCCCCTCTGACTCGGGTTTCTCTGTTCTGGATAGCTCCTCTTTTCTGTCTTCTTGAACCTCTAGTTGTGGGTGTGGACCAGGTGAGGACAGTCGGTAGAGTGCCCGTGGGCTTTTCCAGTGATCACTGAGGGACCGCATGACTCACTGAGTAGTGAAATGAATAAGGATGACTTATGAGTGGTACTGAGTGAATTGCACGCTCGTACGGAAACAAGTGAACAAGAATGATTGTGGAGCACTACCTCCTCCCACACACAACATTAAACTGAAGTGAATTGTACACGTAAATGTGAAAGGTAATGCAACATAGCTTCCAAAAGTTATTATGGGGACAAATTTCATGACACTGGGGTAGGCAAAGATGTCTTAAACAAGACTCAAACAGCACTTGACCTAAGGAAAAGAAAAGTAATTTCAGTTTAATTAAAATGATCTATATCTATATCTATCTATACACACACACACATATACGTAGATACATGGAGAGAATGAGAGAGAGACGTCACTAAGAGAGTACAGTGCAGGCCAGAGATTAGTGCTGCATATATTTGAGAAAGGACTTGCACGTGCTTATGTAAAATATGCCACAGATCAACAACACAATAAAGCAAATAGAAAAGTTGACAAGAACTCCATGAAAGAGACTATTAAATATTAAGGAAGAAAGCCAAGAGGTTGTGTGGTAATTAAGGTGCTGGACTTCCACATAGCTGACTACGGTTTAAGTCCTAGACCTGAGGGCTTGAAAATCAGGGTGGATATATGTTCATCTGTGCCCAAATTCCCAGGGGGGAAGGGAGGAAGAGGGACTTGCTACATGGCCTCTCCCTGCTGGGGGAGGGGAGATGTCTTACTTTCCCTGTCATCGTTTCTCTCTATTTCTCTCAGGCAAGTATGTGTGCCCTATGGCTGTGTGTGTGTTAATAAAGGAAGTGAGAAAACAAGAGGGAGCCGAGGAAGAGGGAGGAAAGAGAAATAAGGAGGTAAGCAGCAGGACTGAACCATCAATAACAGAGAGAGGCACTCGATAGACTGCCCACAGCGACACGCCCGAGGACGTCATCTACAACTGGGGCACTCCAAACTAGAGGCAGGAGTAAGACTGCAGGGACATGCGGGAATAGTACTTGTTAGTATCTGCTAAGGCAGAGCACGCACATATTGTGTGAAATACGTACATCCGTGTCCCCCAAACATGCGCGAGAGTGCTCCTGGTACTGCGGCTGCAAGGCTGCTGCGTACTGGAAACCCTCTACCCTGTAACCAGGAAACAGATGGTGATGCATCCTTCTCTCACCTTCTCGTACAGCAGTGGGATGGACGGAGCTCTCTCACTAGAGAGCCGTACCAATGAATCTTGCAAACCACAAATGGAGCAGAGAAAGCCAGACACAGAACTAGTGCAGACTGAATGAATGCATGTCGTGGAATTAATCCATGTCTGTAGAAATCATTTATTACTTTTGAACACAGTAATAACCAGAAGGGCTCATACAAGCGTCTTCTTAGCTGATGACAATAACCCAATGAAAAGGTCATTGAGCTCTACATATGATTTGTGGACTTCCTGCTGGACATTTTGCTTCAATGAAGATGTTTACTTGGAAAAACAACACAACAAAAGGAGCACCGACAAACACCCTCAGGAAAGGCTCTTTGGAAACGATGCTGTCTGGCAACTGTTCTGCAAAAGCCCTGTCAGTGGGAGCTGCCTGGTAGCAGGTGCTACTTGACACCACCCTGCCCAACTCACTCTTAATCAGCGACTCTAGAACCTTCCCTGTTTCCCGTCCCTGCTTCTAACAACCCAGCTTCTTCCTAAGTAGTTTTCTCAAACTCCTCTCTTCTTCATTTAACATCACTGGCTTCCCATTATCCTTCAGGATAAAGGACAAAGATGCAAATCTATTATTTAGAACCTTTGTATTTGTGGCCTATGAGTGTATGCTTTTATTCCTCAATATCCTTCCTCTCTTCCCTAGTGCAGTGGTTGACTTTAGCGATGATGAAGCATCAGACCCCATCGTAACCCCTCAATGATGGCATCAGGCATGGACGCACGAGCATCACTGGGGGACATGAATGCACAGCCTGCACAGCCGGGCGCTGCAGTGTTGGAGCAAGTTTCAGACTGTCCAGGAAAACTCTAGAGAGTTCTCAACAGTTCTGTTTAGCTCAATGGCACTCCCAGGAATTTTCCTCTCAGAAGGTTTTGTTTCTGCCCATTTTAGTGCTTTAACATCCTGAGGGCCCAGTTTTTATCTCCCATTATTAATAGCCAGATAACATTTCTTTTTGTTATCCAATGCAGTTATTGCAAGAGTTGGTCTTTGATTTATTTTGGCAATCATCATGTAGGTGCTAGGGTTCTATTGGTTGTAGGTACAATGCCTAGATCCTTTACTCCCTGCTAACATGACGATAGGTTTCCTGTGGGAGTCAAACACACACCCATAATTCAGTCAGCAAGAGCCAAGGTAGTGGGGGGGGGGTCACAAAAAATGTCTGTGATTACTGTTAATGAGGGACTACTCAGACAGGGGCTTTGCAGAGAACAAAATCCAGGAAATACATTTCTTCTCAAATACAATTTTTCAAAGTATACTCCTGGTTCAACCTTACTGTAAATCTGTAAATCCTTCCTCAATTCTCTCCACTCGAAATTAATGTGACTTTTCTGTGTGTTTTTTTGGTGTATGAACCATGTGGCTGTAATTCCAAGATAGCATGTATTCAGGAACAGAAGTTATGACCATTTCAGTATTTCCTACCAGAGTGAAGGTAGACACTGCATTCAAGTTTATATCTCTAGTCAGACTATTTTAACCAGCTATTATGTTATTGTCATAATTCTTTCAGGCTATTATAACCAGTTACCTTAGACTGGGTAATTCATAAGCGAAAAATGTTTTCTGCTCACAGCTCAGGAAGCTGGAAGTCCAAGATGGCGGTGCTTCCAAGGTAGAGCCTTCTTGCTGTGTCCTCACGTGGATGGGGAGGGGAACTTCCTGGAACTCCTTTACCTGGGCACTAATCCATTCAGGAGGGTGGAGCCTTCATGACTTAACCACTTCCTAAAGACCCCACCTCTTTATTCTATCACGTCAGATATCAGGTCACTACACGTAAATTGGTGCTGGAAGACACAGACATAAGGTCCACAGTGATTATATTTCTCAGAATTGGTGCCTGCTGGATTAGGAAATTGCTGGAAGAGTATTTTTCATCCTTGAAAACAGATAGTTCATGTCCTGTGGGAGATTCCACTTGAACTCTACCAGAGAAGGTTGGCCACTCGGAAAGCATACCCATTTTGACCTTTGGAAGTCATTCATCTGCAGCTTAGCTCAGCACCCTTATCCCTGCGGCTAAAAGAAAGCAGAGAAATAGTGTAGACGAATGCCTGCTCAATGTCACATGTCATCTCAAGAACTGTCATAGCTGGCCTTGAAGCTCATGGATATTCCCATTTTTTAGGTGAGAAAAATGAGGTCTGGAGAGGTTTAGTGCCTTATCCAAGGTCCACTGTGCTGGTAACTGGTAAAATCCAGACAGCAAGGCAAGTAGGCATCATTGCGGTGGACTTTCACCTTCCACAGACAATGGCACACTGGACTCTCCCAGCCTAAGACCTGAACACAGCTGTGAGAGGAAGCACTAATAGGATATAAGGAAAAGCCCCTTAGTGGGCTTCATATGTGTAGTACACGTGAGTCCATAAACACACAGAACACAAACCGTTTATTTAGGTAAAGCAGCTCATCCTGGATCCTCAGGTTCAAGCCGTAACAGCTCCTTACTTGTTCATCTTAGTGTTTACTTTCCAACTTTCACATATTCTGCTTTTGGGGATTATCACAGTCTTTGCAAACGTTAATTAAGTAATTTCAAACTATTCTACAGTGATGAATGTTACTCATTTTTTTCACAGGTGAGAATGAAGAGAATTTATAAGAGAAGTTTTAGGAGGGAATCTTAGCGAGTTGATATTCTGTGATTACCTATGCAGAATTGAACTCTTCTTTACCCATACCAAAACCCCACACCTTGGAAAGGAATGTGCATTTTTTCTTTATCCCATTTTATCCAGCCTCTGTTTATAATAGGATTTCTGGCTGATGGTGAACCAACAAAGATTTAGAGAGCTCCCTGCCCTTCCAAACCCTGCCGTTTGCCTCGATGTCAATCTGTCTCTGCCTTGTTCAATAATGCATTTCGTCTGGTTTTTTTTTTTTTTTTTAAAGTAAATAGAATGAAAGATAATTTATACCTGACATGTTAACAGTGGTCACCTTGACACAGTAGACAGCATACTGAAACCAATGAGTGCTCTTCCTTCATAGAAAGCCAGTAATGCCCTACACCTTTTTCACTGAGCAATGTGCAATGGGAAGAGTGGGAGAGAATCAGATATGAGTTCAGATCCTCACCATGGAATTCCTTTGTTGTGTGGTCTCAGGTGAGTCATATCAGCGCTCTTATATTCAGAGACCTCGTCTATGAACGGGGATTAGGATGTACCTCGCTCACATCATCACTGTAACATCCAATACAGGAAAGATTCTTGTGAACTGAATTATGTGAGCGGGTAAGTTGTCATGGTAAACAGCCCAAGAACCAAAATATTTTTCCTGGTAATACAGATCGACTTTATTAATTATGGAAATACCAATAGAAACGTAACAACTGAGATCGGTAACAGTCTGGTGTTCCTTCTTTGGATGCAATTTTTTTTTTCTTTTTTCTTTTTTTTGGAGAGTTTTTTTTTTGTTTGTTTTTTTTTTTTTTTTGTTATAGGATGTGTGTGCTCGCCAGACAGACAGAGAGAGACAGAGAGACAGAAAGCGAGAAATCACCCCCCAGGGAGGATGGCCATGCTGCAATTCCTTCTCCTCCATTCTCCTCTCGGGTACTTGGGCATGCATGCACACGTGACTGGCGTGAGTTTAAGCCACCGGGTCCGGGACTCGAACCGCGGTCGACTACGTGGGAGTCCAGCGACATAGCCATTATGCTGACTGCTGGTCCCTTTGGATGCAATTTCTATTTCATTTTATAAGATATTCTTAAACAAGGAAAAAAGGCAAAAGAACTTTTCAATATTAGTATTAAATCAGACAAAAGTTAATTCTAAAATAGTTACCCCCAAAATTAAATTAGCTACAGCTATCTCTAGACAAAAGTAGTAAAGTGAATGCCAGGGGTTCCCTGTAAGCAAAGCAGTTCTCCTGTGTGAGTGTGTGTTTGTGTGGATGTAGACAGCTGGGGAATGGTACAGGCACCTACTGAAGGAAAGACCAGGTGGGCAAAGCAGGGGGTTGGGGCTCATGACAGAACTTGTCCCTGGGTTTGGAGTAGGGTCAAAAGCAGTCAGATTTTAAGGAGTCCATTTGAAAACGTTTCGAGAAAACGCAGGTATCAATTTTGCATAATTTAGTCATTGAAACTCAGCTGCAGGGTACATGGGGGGACTAAACTGGTTAGAAAGTGTCACTTTGTCCCTTCTCTTCTGGATAACTGTCCAGTATGTCCCCAAGGTAAACCCTCCAAATGTCAGTCTGGGCATGTGGCCTTGGGGCGACTGCTCCCTGACTCCTGATGGCCAGATAGCGTAACAAACAACTTGCTGAAATTCTGAGTCCTCTGCTCGGTAGGCTGCCTTGCCGAGGAATGGAAAAGAAAATTAGTAATTATGCAGCAGTTTCCGACACTTGGACTAGAAGGTCCGGGCAGGTCTGGGCATCCCTCTGTGATAGTGCCGAGCGAGGCGCTGTGTCATGCCAAGTTGGTGACAGTGTGTGCTGTGTGTGCGCGTGCACACTGAGGCTGCATGAGATAAATACCAGGAATCACAGTAATCAAGACAGATATAGCTTTCCTGACGCTCGTCCCTAAACGGTTCTGTCTCCCAACTAAGAGTTCACCAGTTCCTGCTTACATAGAGTTATTCATTCACTCATTTAATACAGCTGACTCCTGAGGTGAAAGTCACTTGGTCCCATTCCTCAAGAGGCTTGCAGCTGTGTGGGTTGTGGGGCAGCGGTCCCCTAAGGAACAGGGAATACATTCTAAAGCCTCTTAACAGGTAAGTAATACACACAACAAAATATTAAACGTTTGTTGTTCTCTTACAATGTGTTAGACACTGAGATAAATGCTTTTCATATTTTCGTTCAGACATAGTTGTTAGTACAGGGCATTATTATATTCATTTAAAGAATCTGGAATCTGATACACAGAGGACTTGTCTGCCTGCTCTTTAACCAAACCTTCCAACCACAGGTGGGGCTGCTGGGCGGATGCTCGTGGTAACCCAGATACACAGGAATGCCACCATTGCTACATAGCAGAGGATGGGCTGAGAGCACACATGTGATTAGTGTGTGGACAGAAAATGACAGGCCTGGGATTTAACCCCAGGGCTCTTAAATCCAAGGCCGGTTTTCTATCCACAAACCTGTAATGTGTAGATTTTACTGAAAGACAAAATCCAAATGCCATCACTGTTGCAATTTTACCTAAGCATCTTTTTAAACTTTCTTTTACCAGGATTCTGACTCCCGCTCACTGGAAAATTTATCTGATGAAGGTTCAAAGGTATTTTATTTCTTCGAATGAGTTTCATGCACACACACCACACACACGCACACACACACACACACACACACCACACAATCACTCTTTCTCTCTCTGGATAGAATTAGTCCACAATTCCTAGCCTTATCAGACTGCAAAACTAGCATCAAAATGGAAAATGGCACTTTCTTCTGTTCTATTACAACCCTGATTATTTTTTTTACATAAATAGCGCCCCAGTTGGACTGCCAGCAGATCAAAGCAGACTGCATTAGGGAGAAGTCGGCGGCGGAGGCTGGCTGGCTTCTGACAGCTCTCAGTTGCTTTGATCAGACACCTATCAGCACAGACAGGCACCTTTTTTTGCCTTTTGTCTGAGCCAGGAAATGGGGGAGATGAGAGCTCCTTTTGGTCCTAATCCCACCACTCTACTTGACAGGAGATGAAAGGTGCACCGTCACTGCTGGTAACAGCCGACTGCAGTGTGCGTTCATTATCCGCGTTATCACTACAAATTACACGGTGCTCTCGGGTACCTGAGGAAAGAATATTTAAAGCAAGCAAACACCTCTCTGCCAGCGATATTCCATGAGCCCCAAGAGAAGAGCCCTCTGTCAAAGCATTTCCAACACAACTTCACCCAGAAGATGGAGTCACATGAAGACTTCAGGTCTCCTTGGGTAATGTTGTCCATGGTGGTATCCAGCTGGGAAGTATGCGTGTGTGAATGTGTGTGAGTGTGTGAGTGAGCATGTGTAAGTCTGTGTGAATGAGTGTGTGTGAGTGAGCATGTGTAAGTCTGTGTGAATGAGTGTGTGTGAGTGAACACGTGCAAGCATGTGTGAGGGTGTGTGAGCGAGTGTGTGAGTGAGCATGTGTGAGTAAGCATGTGTGAGCGAGTTTGTGAGTGCATGTGAGTGAGTGAGCATGGGTGTGAGCATGTGTGTGTATGAGTGAGAATGTGAGCGAGTGTGTGTGTGTCTTTGAAATGAGAACACACAGTGCTCTGTGAAGCTGCACTAAGCTTAGTGGTGTCTTGTTCCCCAATGTCTTTAAGGTCAGTCCATGTTGCCGCGTTTGGGCATCAGTCGAAGGGTCAGGTGTGAAGAACGCCCCCATTTAATAAGCTGATTTTAGGTGGTACCGTGACAACCCCAGTCCCAGCCGTGCAGTCTATTTCCAAACCCGTTGACCCAGAGGCAGGGGAAGTTTCAACTTGTGGAATGTCTGAAGTAACAATCACGACAATATGAACATTGGCAACTACTTTTCCATGATCACACGTGTGTGTGTGTGTGTGTGCACATGCGTGTGCTTCTGTGTGTGGTGGTAGGGATGATGGACTTATCTCTGGGTCAGAGACTTCTGAGGTATTCAACATTTGTACGTTTTTCTGCCCTTTCTTATCAACATGGAGACAGGTATTATCATAAAATATTAAAATGAGTTGAATTATGATTTAGGAAAAAGAAGTCTTGTCTTCTTGTTCCAGTTAGTTCGTTGTGTCTGACTGTTCTCACCAGCGTGGATTTACGTAGATAATTACACCACTTCTTGATTTGTCTTTAATCAGAACCTTCTTAGTCGGTCGATTGTACTCTGTTTGCAAAACCCAGATTATTTGTCGCCAGTTTGTGGAAGTCGACTTCATTATTCCGGGGAAACTTCCTATCTCGATACCGACCACGTGGCACAGCTCTCGCTGAGACTGGGTGAGGGCTGGTTCTAAGGACAGACTGAAACTGGAGGTAGTCATTGGGCTCCACCAACCAGAATGAGTGTGTGGGCAGACTGGACACCGTGGGCACACTCTGGAGTGTGTGCGCAGACTGGACACCGTGGGCACACTCTGGAGTGTGTGCGCAGACTGGACACCGTGGGCACACTCTGGAGTGTGTGCGCAGACTGGACACCGTGGGCACACTCTGGAGTGTGTGCGCAGACTGGACACCGTGGGCACACTCTGGAGTGTGTGGGCAGACTGGACACCGTGGGCACACTCTGGAGTGTGTGCGCAGACTGGACACCGTGGGCACACTCTGGAGTGTGTGGGCAGACTGGACACCGTGGGCACACTCTGGAGTGTGTGGGCAGACTGGACACCGTGGGCACACTCTGGAGTGTGTGGGCAGACTGGACACCGTGGGCACACTCTGGAGTGTGGACTACCAAAGGAGCAACAAGGGCCAGCCGCTCCACGGCTTGGTGGTTAAGGGAGCTGGATCCCACATGGCAGCCAGTGGTTCAAAACCTTGGCTCAGGAAGCTTGGGGGGGGGGGAGTAAAAACAAAATCAAAACAAAACAAAAACCCACCAGATTTAGACGTGTGAGTGCCCAAAATCTCAAAAATGATAGAGAAATGGAGAAGGGTGATTGTAGTGTGACCATGCTCCATGGTCATTGGGGGTGTTTTCACCTTCTCATTTTCTCTGTTGCTGTTTCTCTCCCTGGCCAGCACATGTGTCTTCTGGCAATAACAAAACTTACCTACTTCATAGCCTACAATATATAATTTGTTTTCTTCTTTTAGTTTTGCTTTAAGTTTTTTATATACAAATGTCACTCAATGGATGACTTTTTTTTGGAGAAGTTTTTGCTATCGGGTGCGTGTGCTCACCAGAAAGACAGAAAGAGACAGAGAGAAAGTGAGAAATCACCCACAGGGCGTTGGCCACGCCACAATCCCTTCTCCTCCATTCTCCTCTAGGGATCTTGGGCACATACGCACATGCGCCCAGACCTGAGTTTAAGCCACTGGGTCCAGGACTTGAATCACAGTTGACTATGTGCGAGTCCAGTGACATAGCCATTACACCAATTGCTGGTCCCAAATGGGTGACATTTTTAGACTATTCTATCCTACCTACATGACATGTAAGAACTGTAACATAATGAAGTTCTATTCTCTCAGATCATTTATATCTACATTGTTTCTAGTCAGTAGTGAGCCATATCCTTTATTCCTCTGTACATAATGCGCCCTATTTTTCCAGAGGCTTTTACAACAGAGAGACGGAGAGATTTTTCTTTCTCCTTTTTTCTTGGAGAGGTTTTTGCTATAGGGTACTTGTGCTCACCACAAAGACAGAGAGATGGAGAGATAGAAAGCAAGAAATCAACATCCCCCATAGGGAATGGCCACACCGCAATCCCTTCTCCTCCATTCTCCTCTCTGGGATCTTGGGCATGCACGCACACGCACCTAGCATGAGTTTAAGCACCCGGTCTAGGACTTGAACCACTGTCGACTACATGGGAGTTCAGCGACATAGCCATTACGCGAACTGCTGGTTCCTTCAACTTTTTTCTTATCATTAGTTATAGTCAGTTTGATTGTAATGTGTTTGGTGTGACTTTTTTACATTGTTTATGTTTGGAGTTCATTGAGCTTCTCATACTATGGGTTTAAAGTTGGCATTGTATTTAGAAATACTGAATACTATTATTTCTTCAAACAATGTTTGTTATTTTTTTCAGTCTCTCCCTTTGGGGTGACTCCAATTATATATATGCTGTGTCGTGTAACACTTTTCTCCAGCTCACTAATACACTTTGTTTTTAGTCATTTTTCTCCCTTCACATATGTCTTTAGGCTCACTAATCTTTACGTAGTGTGTAATCTGGTGATAATCTTCCCAGTGTCATTCATTTTGGCCTTTTTTTTTTCCCCTCTGGAGGTTGATTAATTGAAGTCTTTTTTTGTGTGTGTATGATCAATATTTTTAACTATTGAATCGTCAGAAAAGGTATGATGTATTTTTACATAGAAAAGCATAGAAAAATATGTCATGGCTTTTCTTTCAACTCAGTAGCATGCTCAAAATTTCCTGTACTGGGACAAGCATTTGGCATAATGGCTATGTTGCTGGACTCCTATGTAGTCAACCACATTTCAAGTCTAAGACTTGGTGACTTAAATTAATACCAGGCACATGTGCGTGCGTGCCCAAGATCCCGAGAGAAGAATAAAGGAGAAGGGATTGTAGCATGGCCATCCCCCTGGGGGTGATTTCTCGCTTTCTGTCTCTCTGTCTCTGTCTTTCTGTTGAGTGCACGCACCCTGTAGCAAAAACCTCTCAAAAAAATTCCTATACTTTAACAAGTAAATTATGGTTATAATAACAATGTATTTTTCTACTGATTTTCTCATCTATGATATTTCTGAGTTTATTTCTATTAACTGGTTTCTTTCACTATAGATTGCAGTTTCTGTTGATTGTATTCCTTCTGTCTTTAACTAAATGACATACATTATGGCATTTATTCTGTTGTGTCCCAAATAATTTTGTATTCTATTATTATTATTATTTATACATTCAATCACTATACATCATTTATATTGTAAAGAGACTTTACCCCGCATGATATACACCTCAGTCCAGCCCAGTGGAGAATAATATACATGTCATCATCAACAGGTAATAAATAAACCATATCTGTGTCCCACAAGTGTCTTACCTCTCTATTTTTCCCTCAAATTTCTTCTCCTACAATCTTCCCCTCTCCCACTCTCCTTCCACTTTGTCCCTAGTGTCCATAACAATTTTCAATGCTTTTGTGTCCTCCAGTCTCTACCATGGAAAGTGGACAGTCAGTATATGTTAAGTGGAGATATACAATTTCTCTATTTCATAGTCTGACTTGCTTCGCTTAGCAATAAATCTTCCATATTCATCCACTTTCTATCAAATGCCAGGGTCTTGTTTTTTTATGGCTGAATAATATTCCATAGAGTATATGTGCCACACTTTTCAATCCATTCATCTGTTTGTGGACATTTGGGTTTCTTCCATGTCTTAGCAATCATGAATAAGGCTGCAATGAATATAGATGTGCAAGCTCTTTTCTGACTAAGCATTCCCCTGTCCTTTGTATCGTAGATACTCACGAGTGAAATTATTGGATCACATGGTACTTCTATTTGAAGGTCTTTGAGGAACCTCCATATTGTTCTCCACAGTGGCTAGACCAATTTACATTCCCTCCAACAATGTAGAAGACTTCCCCTTTCACCACATTCCTGCCAGCACTTAATGTTTTTTTTTATTTATTTTTATTATTATTTTTTTTAATCTTCACCATTTTGACTGGAGTTAGGTGGTATCTAATTGTAGTTTTAATCTGCATCTCTTTTATGATAAGAGATGTTGAGCATTTTTTCATATGCTTTTTGGCTATTCATATGTCTTCCTTAGAGAGTTGTTTATTCAGCTCATTTTCCCATCTTTTAATTGGGTTTATCATTTTATTCCACATAAGATGCTTGAGTTCCCTGTGTATTCTGGTTATTAGTCTTTTATCTGAGGCATAGTTTATAAAAACTTTCTCCCATTTCAAGGGTTGTCAATTCACACTAATTACTGTGTCCTTTGCTGTGCAGAAACGTCTAATTGGATGTAATCCCACCTGTCTACTTTGGGGATTATTGCCTGTGCTTTGAGGATCTTGCTTAAGAAGTCTTTGCCTACGCCAATGTCTCCCAGTTTCCGAGTGTTTTTCACCAGTAGTTTTATAGATTGCAGTTTTAGGTTAAGATCTTTGAGTTGATTTTTGTTAATGGTAACAGATAGGGGTTCAGATTCATCTTTCTGCAGGTGGACACCCAGTTTTTCCAGCCTCATTTGCTAAAGAGGTTTTCCTGTTCCCATTGGATTGACTGGTACCCTTTGTCAAAGAACAGTTGGCTATATGTTTTGTGGTTTATTTCTGGGTCTCTGCTCTGTTCCATTGGTTCTTATGTCTGTTTTTGTGTCAGTACCATGCTGTTCTGATTATTACAACTTTGTAATATATCTTGGGGTCAGGAAATGAGATGACACCCACTCCACTCATTTTACATAGGTTTACTTTGGCAATACACAGTCTTTTATGGTTCCAGATTAATTCTATGATTGTCTTTTCTAGGTCTGTGAAGAATGTATTGCAATTTTGTATGGATTGCATCAAATATATAGATTAATTTGGGTAGAATTGTCATTTTGATCACATTAATTCTCCCAGTCCAGGAACATGGGATGTCCTTCCACTTTTTTTACCCTTTTTGACTTTTTTTAAGATTTGTATAATTTTCCTCATAGAGGTCTTTGACTTCTTCGGTTAATTTTATTCCTAGGTATCTTATACTTTTTGTGGCTATGGTAAATGGGATTACTTTCTTCAGTTCTGCCTCTGTCTGCTTGTTATTTATATATACAAATGCTATAGATTTTTGCAAGTTAATTTTGTATCCTGCCACTTTACAGTATGCATTTATTACTTAGGGAAGTTTTTTCATGGATACTATTGGGTCTTTTATGTAGCCAATCATGTCATCTGCAAACAGATAATTTCAACTATTCTTTTCCTATTGGAATGCCTTTTATTTTTTTCTCTTGTCTGATCACATTGACTAGGACTTTCAGTACTTTCTTGAACAGGAGTGGAGAGAATGGACAACCTTTTCTTGTGCCAGTTTTTGGTAGAAGAGCTTTCAGCTTTTCCCCATTCAGTATAATGTTAGCTATAAGTTTTACATGGATGGCTTTTATTATGCTGAGAAATAATCCTTCTATGCTAATTTTACTGAGAGTTTTAACCGTGAAGGAATGTGTATTTTGTCATATGGTTTTCCTACATCAATTGAAATGATCATATGGTTTTTATCTTTCTGTTAATATGATGTATTACATTTATGGTTTTGCATATGTTGAAGCACACTTGCATCCCTAGAATAAAGCCTACCTGGTGGTGATGAATAATCTTTTTTATATGCTGTTGAATACAGTTTGCAAGTATCTTATTGAGAATTATTGCATCTATATTCACCAGAGATATAGGTCTATAGTTTTCTTTTTTTGTTGTATCCTTATCCATTTTGTGAATGAAGGTGATGGAGGCTTTAGACAATGAATTTGGAAGCGTTCCTTCCTTTTGGATCTCTAGAAATAATTTGAGTAGAATGGGGTTACCTCTTCTTTAAAAGTTTTGTAAAATTCATAAGTGAAGATATCAGGACCTGGAGTTTTCTTTGTTGGGAAGTTAGATATTACTGATTCCATCTCATTGCTTGTTACAGGTCTATTCAGCTTTCTATGTCCTCCTGAGTCAGTCTTGGTAGATGATATGTGTCCAGTAATCTGACCATCTCATCCAGGTTTTCTTGTTCACTGGCATATAGTTGCTCATAATATCCTCTAATGATGTTTTGTATTTCTATTATGTCTGTTGTAATATTGCCAGTTTCATTGCAAATTTGTTTTATCTGGTTCCGTTCTCTCTTCTTAATTAGTCTAGCTAATAGTGTGTCAATCTTGTTTATCTTTTCAAAGAACCAACTTTTGTTTTCAGTTATTTTCTGTATAGTTTATTTTCTATTTCATTTATTTCTGCTCAAATCTTTATTATTCCTTTTCTTCTGGCATTTTTTTTGGATTTTCTTCCTTGTTTTTTTTTTTTTTTTCAAATTCCCCGAGGCATGATGTTAGGTTGTTCTTTTGCCACTTTTCCATCTTTTTCTTAAGCACACTAATAGCTATGAACTTCCCGCTTTTGCAGTGTCCCATAAATCATAGAAACTCTTGCACTCATTATCATTTATTTTCATAAATTTTTCAATTTTATTTTTAATCTCTTAGTAGTCGTAAAGTCATTCAGAAGTAGGTTGTTTAGTTTCCATGTATTTATTTATTTTCGAGTTTTTTTGTGAAATTAATATCAAGTTTAATTCCATTCTGGTTGGAGAAGATGCTGGATATAGTTTCTATGCCTTTGAATGTATAAAGGCTGGTTTTGTGCTCCATCATGTGGTCAGTCTTTGAGAAGGTACCATGTAGGGCTGAGAAAAATGTGTATTTGTGGGTTTTGGGTGGAAAGTTCTATACATGTCTGTCGAATCCATCTGATTTATGGTATTATTTAGGTTGTGTTTCTCTTTGCTTATTTTTTGTCTCATTTATCTATCTAAAGGAGATAATGTATTCTGATAACTACTTTGGAGTTTTATTCTACAGTATGGCTACTTTTTTAATAACTTTTTTCAATTTAATTTCCACTTTTGCATGCAATCACATTATTTAGCTTACAAACTGAATATTTCAACAGGTGACCATTTCTCCCTAGTCCAGTTGATAAAACTATAAAATATCTTCAACAGTTGATACCACATTTCTTTGTCCCATTAATGCTTTGCTTCTCTATTTTTCTTCTAAGTGTCCTTCCTCAGACACTACTCTTTCACACACACTGTATCTGGTATTTATATCCATTTACCGTGAGTACAGTTACTTTTTAAAAAAAAAATTTATTAACATTCATTCACTATACACCATTACAGCATACAAAACGAGATTTCCCATCCAGAATACACTGTATATATTGGCTCAATCAAGCACATCAACACACATGTTATCATCAGCAAATAATTTTCCATTTTTTGTTTCCTGTATATTTTGCTTTTTTTTTTTTTTTTTTTTTTTTTGCCATTCTCTTTAGTTCTGCAAAATTCTTTTTTTTTTTGAGAGGTTTTTGCTAGAGGGCGCCTGTGCTCGCCAGAAAGACAGAGAGAGACAGAGAGAGATATAAAGTGATAAATCACCCCCTAGGGGGGATGGCCATGCCACAATCCCTTCTCCTCCATCTCCTCTTGGGATCTTGGGCATGCATGCACACACGCCCGGCATGAGTTTAAGCCACCGGGTCCGGGACTAGAACTGTGGTTGACTACATGGGAGTTCAGCGACATAGCCATTACGCTAACTGCTGGTCCCATAGTTCTGCAACATTCTTAAAAACCATCATTCCTACTCATTGGGCCATTCTAGTGATACTTCTCATGTGGTTTAGATTGATCTACAGTGATGGCATTTTTGTTTAGCTAATCTCAAGTATTCTAACTTCTCTGGTACAAATAAGAAAATTATAAACTTTAGTACATTAACAAAATTAGCAACCATTATTTTTTTGTTTTCTTTTTGAGAGGTTTTTCTATAGGGTGTGTGTGCTCGCCAGAAAGACAGAGAGAGACAGAGAGCAAGAAATCACCCCCCAGGGAGGATGGCCACACTGCAATCCCTTCTCTTCCATTCTCCTCTTGGGATTTTGGGCACGCACATGCGCCCAGTGTGAGTTTAAGTCACTGGGTTCAGGACTCGATCTGTATTCGACTACATGGGAGTCTAGCGACAGCCATTATGCCAACTGCTGGTCCTAAAATTAGCAGCCTTTGAAAAAGACTTTATTTCATTGAATTTAATTCATTTTACTTTCTCTTTACCAAGAATTTGTCAAATAAAATCATGGTACAAAAATTGAGAGTGAGAGGCCAGTGGTGGCACAATGATAATACGACTGGAATCTTGTCACAAGGGCCTGGGTTCATGTCCTGAGGCCCCCTGTGCGAGCCAGGTGGGATACATGTACCCATGATCTGGCACGGCTGAGTCTGGGGGAGGATTGTCATGTGGAGACCCTGTCAGCGGTGTCTGTCTGTCAGTCTGTCTGTCTCTCTCTCATGGAAGAAGTGAATACATACACTTTAAAATGTAATGAAATCAAGCAAATGAGGAACTTTCAGGTATCATGAATTTTACATAGATCAGAAAGAAATATAATGCAATTATTATAGAGTTCATAGCCTTTTGAGCCACTGTTTCATCTCTGAGCTAATTCTGGTAGAGCTTAGCATGACATCATCAAGGGCTATGGCAACATGCATGCAGGAGTGACTAACACGTTCCTGCAGTCATTCTCACCCCTCTGCCCAAGTAATTAGTTCAGCAAGGACCACACGAAACATTCTAACAACCATTATAATGAATTGTTATGGTAAATAAAGATATTAAACATTAAAGAATAAATAATCCATGATTATGAACTGACACAAAATGACACTTAATATGGGTGTAGACAGTAAGTATAATTTTCTATGATCTTATTTCAATTCATACTGTCAATAATACTAAGAGGTAGATATAATTTCTTTTCATAGTTTAAAGATAAGAAACTGACATGTATACTGAATCATTTTCCAAAATCAGAATGTAACTGGCGATTGTTTTCCAGGAGCAAATACTGGTATTTTTTTTTATAACACTTCACAGCAGCTGGTGGGTTTAGTGGTATGTCTGTGTATGTTTATACAGAATTTTTTTTAAGAATAATTTATTTAATTTTATTTATTATCATTATTTTTAAAATTTGCTATAGGGCACATGTGCTCACTAGGGAAAGAGAGAGAGAGTGAAGTGGAGAGAGAGAGAAAGTGAGGAAGCAAGCCACCAGCACTAGGATTTGAGCTGTGGTCGGCCATGTTAGAATCCAGCACCTCAACCACTATGCCACCTGCTGGCCCCACAGGTGTGTCTTGGTCTCCTTATGTAGTTGACACTGGAATCATTACAGCAAACATTGTGAAATAAAATGACCCTTTGATGATTATATGTATGGTAATATCTCTGCTCTAATATATGGTATAATCACGGTGGGAAAATTCATTTTATATGCAGTAAAGATGCTCAGTGATTTAATATAAAAAATAAAAGAAAATAAATAAAAAAAATATAGAGAGAATAAAATGACCCCCATATAGTTCTGATGATTCACATTCTTTCAGGTGATTCTTTCAAACCTAACCAGCTATTCTACACTCTGCTGTTGGGAAGTTAATGAGGGGGTGACTTGTTGGTGGATTTTAAGGTTACTTATGGCTGCATCACATCTGCACCATCCGACTGCCTGTCTGCCAGGACCCGCATGCCTGGTGGGCCTTGAGCATGGGAAGTAAGGAATGAGACCTCCGTCCAATTTTACTTCCTTGGACTGACCTCACCAAGGCACTCTTTAACACATCAAAATGAATACAGCAAAGGGGGGAGGCTGGAGGAATTAAATGCTGTTGTCGTTATACATTGGAGTATTATGTTAATTAAGGAAATGGATTTTTTCCCTCTTATTTGGGGCATACTTTAGAGGAGACTATTTGTGATCCTTAATTACATCTCTCCCGGAAACTGGCTTGTTGGTTGTTTCACAGAAACATGAGACTAAATGAGAGAAGAAAAATCAGAGCCAGACACACACACATTGCTGTCAGTATGCAGTGCATACATACACGTGGTCCAGCATGTAAGCACATGTGGACACATGGTCCAGCATGTGAGTGTGTACATGTGGTCCAATGTGTAAGTGTGTGTGCATACATGGTCCAGTGTATAAGAACATGTGTACACGTGGTCCAGTATGTAAGTGCATGTGTACACATGGTCCAGTGTGTATGTGTATACATATGGTTCAGTATAGAAATGTGTGTGTACATGTGGTCCAGTATGCTAGTGTGTGTGTATACATGATTCGCTATGTAGGCACATATAAACATGTAGTCCATCATGTAAACACATATATACATATGGGCCAACATGTAAACACATGTGTACACATGGTCCAGTGTGTAAGTGTATGTGTACACGTGATTCAGTATGCAAGCATGTGTATAAATGTGGTTCATTATGCTAGTGTGAGTGTACATGTGATCCAATATGGAAACACGTACGTACACATGGTCCAGCATGTAAGCATGTGTGTACATGTGATCCAGTATGTACGTGCATGTGTACCCATAGTCCAGTGTGTTAGTACATGTGTACATGTGGTTCAGTATGTTACCATGCGTGCACTTGTGCTCTAGTATGTTAGCATATGTCTACACATGATCCAGTATGTAAGCATGTGTGTACACATAGACCAGTGTGCAAGCACGTGTGTATCCCTGGTCCAGTATGTAAGTGTGTGTGTGTACACGTGGTCCAATGTGTAATCACATGTGAACATGTCATAGTGTGTAAGCATGTGTGCACATTTGGTCATGTGAAAGATGCAGAACAACAAAAGGACCATGTTAAGGGCATGGGATGGTGTCATTACAAAATATCAAATATTCATAATAGAAAGCACTTTACAAATGAAAAATTTGAAACTACAGTTTACACCATGGCCTCCCTATTGGCTTACAAAAATACGCCACTTTCAGATACTGACTAAGATTTCTGGAAGAGTTTGAAGACCAGCATTTACTAGTCCCACATATCCCTTCTGGACCATTTAAGAGAGGGATGGCTGTCGTTAGTGCAATCACAGCATGTCCAGGAGTGCGGGAGGGATTCTGGCTGTTGCACTTGCTTGTCCTGGCACAGGGCAAGCACACTCATCTCTGCTTTCTGAGTTTTCAACAGCTTGTAAAACCGCAGTGTAGCTGTGGAATGAGCTGCTATTGGTCAGCGGCTGTCTTCTCTATATAAACCTAGGAATGTAAACAAGGGACTCGGAAGTGAGAAACAGCCTGGGTCTAGAATTGAGCCAAGCCCTGTGCCTAAGTCGAGAACGCATGCAGTGGCATCAACGCCGAGCATGCAGCAGGGCTGACGTTGAGATCGGCTCCTCCTGCTAGTTCCTCTTCTCGTCCAGAATCTGTGCATGACCAGATGAGAGTCCCCCTTCATCTGTCATCGTATTTGCTTTACTCTGATTTCCTCCGAAAGCTCCTGGCTAAGACACTGCTTGGCATTCCTGGCCTGTTGGTCAGTGGTTAGCTTTGTCTGTGTGAACTCCAGTCACCAGTCACCCTGATGGCTTCTCTTTTGTGATCCGCCCACTAAGCCTCCCTCCTTCACACTGCTACCCACTTAAACAGCTGTGCTGCACTCAAATTATAAGTCAAGTTAAATTCTTATTTATACTGTTGAGATTGGGATCAGGGTATAATACCTATTTCTTTAGGAGCTGAACATAGTTTTGCAAAGTTGTATTAATATCTACTCAATGATCTTGATGTTACTAGTATTTACTTTGTGTTCCAGGACATCGATATGAGAACATTGCTCTGTAGATACTGATAACCATGGTCAGGTGTGGCAGCTTTTCCAACAGTAGTTTGGGTGGACTATTACCACCTGTGCAGGCCGTGGGGCGGTACTCAGCCCCTCTGCTGTGTTTCCGGTTGCATTAATGCAGTTGTGAGAACAGAGTCCTCAGTGCTCGCGTGCAGCCAGGCTAGTCCCGGAACCCAGCGATAGAGCAATGATGATGTTGCCACTGCTTGGCTTAGTGCCAGGGGTTGTGCGCACATTATGTCTAATCTTAGTAAATATTTTTTGAAAGATTTATCATTACCCCCATTATACACACAAACAACTTAGAGCCTAGTTAGGAAAAAAAAAAAAAAAGAAAAAACCCAGAGTCAAATGTCAACCCCGGGCTGAACCCTGTGGTCTTTCTAGCTATTCTGGAACATTAGTAGGCTTGAGCCGGTGACCAGCAGACACACAGGGAGCTCACAGGGCCCAAGCTTTTGGTTTACAAAGGGCCTTGCTTGGCTGGTCAAGGCTGTGTGCCTGGGGTACTTTTCAGGCACTCATAACAAAAGCATCGCTTGTCACATTCTCAGCGCACTCCTGTCCTGTGCTCAAGCCCTTCGTGCATGTCATCCTTGATCCTTACACATCCCTAAGACCAAGTATGGGTGTCCCTGTTTTCAAAGGGTCTCAGAGAGCTTAAATAACCTGGACGAAAGTAGATGGGAGAGCCTGGTGGTAAACTCTTAGCTACTGACTTCTTGCATATACACAGCCATCATCACTGCTATCCCCCAAATTCTGGCTGATGTTTGGGGTTCTTGACTCCCAGCTTCATCGTTTATATCAAATTCCTGGAGCGGTCCTAATCCACTCTGGAGGGAGAAGGTTGCTCCCACACTTGACATAATGGTTATTCTCCTGAGAGTCCTAAACTACCATTACAGAATGAGAGAATGAGTCATATTATTCTTGGGCCCCGCTATCACTTTCAGCTGGATACGTCTGCATTTTGTAGTAAAGAATATCCTTTACATGCATTAGACTACATATTTATGATATTTAATTATTTATTTGAGAGAGTTTTGCTATACAGTGTGTGCGTTTTGCTAGAGAGACAGAAAGAGACAGAGAGAGAGAAAGTAAGAAATCACAGTCCGGGGGGATGGCTATGGTACAGTCTCTTTCCCTTCATTCTCCTCTCGGGATGGGCATTAACACACACGCCCAGCGTGAGTTTTAAGCCGCTGGGTCCGAGACTTGAACCGTAGTCGACTGCGTGGGAGTCCAGTGATGTAACCATTATGCCATTTGTTGGTCCTGTGATATCTATTTTTTAAAAACATTCTTACTCAGGCACTGAAAAATATGATACTTTTTAAATCATAAAAGTGCCACACTGTTCATATCTGTTACTAGGTATCTTGATCATTGAGAATTTACAGGTTTTGAAAGCAAATTTTCAGAATAATCACATTATACTCATAATCAGAAATCGTCACTAAAGTTGATAAAAATCTGGTAGAATATTTTCTTCCTATTCCAATGGAGTAAAGATAAGTTGAGTGATAAATATCAATGCAAACTCACTTTGTGGGGCTTTCTCTTATTTTAGTCTTGGTTTCTATCTCTCATGACTAGGATTTTGGTTTTGATAATAATTATGATTCATCTAAAAATTACAGATGTGATGCTAAATTGAAGTATCTTGTCTTACAGCATACAGATACGTAGCATGTATAACTTGAGAGATACCAAATTTCACTAAAAACTAACAAAATGCATTAGTATCTTGAAGTTATCATTGTAGGGTTCACTTGTCCAACTGATGCCAGATGGGGTGAGTTTCCTAATGCCCACCCAGACCAGTGAATCAGCCACTCTTGTGATCAGTTTTTTATTTCACACTGGTACTTTCACATCTTACAAACATTACACCACACACACACACACAGTATGGATGTATGAAAATTGGACTTAGAGAAAAAAAGAGAAAGATACACATTTCCTTTTGCTGGAATTGCTAAAAGGCATTATGAGCACTGTTTGTGAACTGGCCCCTTAGAGATAGTGTCCTGCCTGTCAGCCTTAGCCTCGATTAATTCTAGAAAATCACAGTCAAGCTGGACCGCCCAACACTGCAGCAACAAGCCTTCTGTAGGTAAAAGACGGCCAATGGGTAGAAGAATAGAAAAGCTCAAGGTAGTTATGACAACCCAACTTCTATGGGGATGGGGAGATCTGCTTATTTCATCATTATGTCCTGGAAATACATCTTGCATCAAATATTTTTGGAAGAAGTTGGTACCAAATTCTAGCAGGAAAAAACATTAGTAGAGTTTTGGGTCAGTTAGGTTCATACTATGAACAATGAAATGTCTTTCCTCATTGTTGTAAGAAAGGGAAATTTGTTTTGAGAGAGGTTTTTGCTATAGGGCATGTACGTGCACCAGAGAGACAGAAAACAAGAACTTACCTCCTGGGGGCATGGCCACATCGCAATCCCTTCTCCTCCATTCCCCTCTTCGTATTTTGGGTATGCATGCACAAGCACCTGGTTTGAGTTTTAAGCTACTGGGTCTGGGATTCAAACTGCCGTCGACTATGTGGGAATCCAGTGATATAACCATTTCACAATCTGCTGGTTCCAGAAAGTGAACATTCTAAAATAAGAATTTAGCAGCCATATTTAGTACCTACTCTCCCACCTTCACTTGGGGCTTTGATACTCGGTGATACTGGTGGACAGCTTTGTGTGCAGAGCTATGCTGGCCCCCGTGGACTGTTAAGTTCCTCAACTACAAGGACAACCCCTGCTATCCTGCCATGTCTCATATAAAGTTGACTCTGCATAAACATGGGCTGCAACGAATGTCACATTAGGAAAACTCTGGAGAGGGGACAACAAGGTAATGTAACGATCATTCAAAACGTTTATCTGAATTAACCCAAATAGCTTTGTCAGATTCCTTTTCATGGGGAAGCATGTATCCTGTCCATGAGCCCTTCTTTAATTGAACCTTCTTCAGAGAAGCCCAGAGCCCAGAGAGCTCATAGGTCCATGCAAAGCCCACTCAGTAACTGCTGAGTCGTTTGAATGACACTGCGCCTTCTAGCATTTCTGTCTCTGTTTACCATTATTCTTAGCAATGCCATTAGGTGATATTCTGGCATCAATGGATGCTTCTTATTAGTAATAAATGGTTCTGGGAAGTCACCTTCATTAACTCAAAATTATCACATTTTAAAAATGAATATGTGATCAATGACTACCAACTCCACCCTTTTTTTTAACATATTTTTACTTTTTTTTTTTTTTTTAAATCATAGCAGCTGTTTCACAAAGAGAATTGGTTAGTCACCCAAGACATGAAACCCTGAAGTCCAGAGCACTCTGACACACATGGATTCTATTATTATTCGTTGCTGTTCTTCCAGGTCATCTTTCCTGCTAAATCTCAGGTAGAGTTTGCAGTGAAGAGTCTTTCCATTTCTGTTAAAATTCATGAGACACAGTCTTAAAACCACAGACTCTGTAGTCATTTATCGACGGTCTTCTCATTCTTTTCAACTCCTGATGCAGTTCAGAAAATAACAACAGCAATGACAAAACCATGCCTCAGACACACTTGGCATTTGAAGAACTGCTTCAGCTTTCTGAGAAGATGCTCTTGACTCACTGCACCTTTTCTGTAGCGAGCCCTTCCTGCTCTTCTCTCTCGTAAAGTAATGCAATGTCTGTTCTCAACTCTGCCCAAGTACCTCTTCCTGGAGGAACCCTTTCTTGTAATTCTCCATCATTTACCTTCATTTTTTATTTTATTTTTGAGTTCTTGCCATAGAATATATGCACTTACCAGAGAGACAGAAAATGAGAACTCTCCCTCCAGGGGCATGACCACACCACAATCCCTTCTGCTCCATTTTCCTCTTAGGATTTTGGTCACACATACATGTATCCACAGTGACTTCCAAGCCACTATGTCCAGGATTTGGACCCTGGTAGGCCATGTGGGAGTCCAACACTTAACCACACCACATTTACATTCATCTCCCTTCTTACCAATTCCTCACCCCAAGACATATCCTCCCACTTGGGCTTAGACAGTTCTGTGCGTTATTATAATGCCACCTAGTAAGTACACCATGACATCAAATCTTATTAAATTGACTATCTGTGTATGAAGACTGAAAACCTCAGAACATAAGAACCTAAGTTATTTTTCCTCCCATAGGGCACGTGTACTCACCAGAGAGAGACAGAGAGAGGAAGTGAGATATCACCACCCTAGGGAGATGGGCACACCACAATTCCTTCTCCTCCATTTGTCTCTCAGGATTGTGTGCAGACATGCACATGTGTCCAGCGTGATTCTCAAGCTACTGGGCCCAGGACTTGAACCACAGTCGGCCATGTGGGAGTCCAAAGGCTTAACCACCACATCAAATACGGGCCCCAAGAGCCTGAGTATTCTATCTTTACACGTTTAGAACCTATAGTAAGTACTCAGAATAACTTATGTATCCATATGGAATAATAATCTTGTGATTATATATTTATTTCTTTTTCCAATCTCACCTTTCAATTCTGCAATATTGAGTGCAATTTCCCTCTGAAATAATTAGGCAGAGCCCAGGAACTTCTATTCCTTTGCATTTCTGAGAACTTTAAATGTGGAACCTTATATCTGATTTTGCACAACCCCAGTGCATGCTTTTGCTCTGATTTCTGTGACTTTGAGGTACTGCCTCCCCTTCATCGGCAACACTATCATCTGAAGGATGGGAAACGGGTGGGAGGAGGGAGCTCTTGCATGACTGACCCAGTATCAGGGAGAGAAGGGGTCCTTAGCTTTGCTCTGGCTCTGTCTAGCCTATCAGGGATTAATGTGTGGGTGTGTGTGACTTCTCGTGGGGACATCCTCATCTTCAGCTTGGTCCCACCCCTCATGAAGACCACTCCAGATCTGCGGTTGCAGGACTTCGTTGGCCTACTTCCAGGACATGCTCCAGCCTTCCTTCAGATGTAGGAACTGCATTTGGAGCCACAGTTTTGCATCCCTGTTCATCCTTGTGGCTTTTCTCATGAAAGTGAAATCTGGGATCCATCCAACAGTGTCTAAAGGGTGCAAGGAGCTGCTGTGAAGGGAGAGTTGTCACCATCTTAGGAGGACCTCCCATATCCATGAGTGCCTGCGTGTCCCAGCAGCCCACAGCCTCAGCAGCACGTCATCACAGAAGGGGACGTCTTTGTGTGGGTCTCGTAGAATGAAGGCTGAGAGTGGGCGGGCAATGTGATGCTCTTTTCCCACGGCTGCATCCTCGATTTGAGTATTGCACACTGCACACATGCTTGGAAGAGTTATGTTGTACCTCACAAGGAGGTACAGCATTCAATGTAAAAAAGAAATTATTTTTGAAAAGAATGATTCCCTTTGGACTCATATTCCTGTGGCTTCCCAGGAAATAAAAGCTACTGTCCACACTTCTTCAATGCGGGGAACCTGTGCTGACTGGTGCTCACGGGGTCTGCCTCTCTACTGTCCTCCCGCAGGCACGCAGGGCGGTTGGTGGCCATCAGCACAGCTCTGCCCCCTGTAGGGAGACTCTGAGCAGATCCATGGTGGTGCTCTCCAAAACTTGCAGTTACTTGACACCTCCCCCCACTTCTTTTGTATCTTTATGGACAACACATCGACAAAAAGAAAACTCCATGTTATATCCCGGTAATGGCTGGCTGGATGAGTGAATGAATAAACATACAGCCAGGCCTATTTCTATAGAGCTATCTGTACCACATGTAAGTTTTGCTCCAAATTAAATTGTAACCTAAAACAATGTTTCAGAAGAGCCTGAGTTTAAATTAGACATTACGCCCCATATTATAAAATAACTAGGTATTCTTCTGTCATTTATGGAGGCCCTCTCTCTGTATATTGTAGCACATCTCCCTTAAAAGCGTGAAAACTGCGAAAGATAAGACTTCTGTTCTTCGGAGTATCTCCTTATTGCTAGGGATATGACTGAGCGCATGGCTTTCCCAGTGTATATTCTGAGTTAAATGCAGGGGTCACAGGCATTTTGAGACTTCTGTTAACTCCATTTTTTGTACTGTTTATAAGGATTTAAAATTGTACTTTTTTTTTTACAGGTGACGATGTAAAAATGTCATACTCTAAAATTATTTGTAAGATTAAGCTAAGTATATGTGTCCTACTTTGACAACTTATATTTAAATTTTACCATACAAATTCTCTATCTCAAGAGCCAGTCATTAGTAAGGTAATAGGTCACTTGTCACAATTATCTCAGAACACTACTACGAAAGAATTAAGTTATCAATAATGCCAAAAATAGCTGAGCCTTCTACAGGCCCTTTGCCATCACCTTTCATTACTCTAAGATTCCTTGAAGGTAGAATCTGTATTTCTCCATTTTTCTAACTCCCACTGGTTAGCACAGCAAGCAACCAGCAAAGTTTGGCAGGATTTAATTGGACAAAGAGGTAGTGTGAGCTCCCGTACACACCTGTACAGGTTTAAAGAAGTAGCGTGAGCGCCCGTACATGTACAGGTTTAAAGAAATGATCAGGAGCCTAAGTAAAACAGTAAGCACCATCTTCAGCTCAGGATGTGGCTTTTCTTCTAGAGAGAACAGATCTAACAGCACAGACACCTCACCTCCTTCACCACAGAACTGTGATAGGAGCTGTAGGGACTGATAGGTGGTTATGGCCTTCCCCAAACTTCAGAACAATCTGGGAGGGACAGCCATGTTCCCAAGGAGGAAGAGATGGCTAAAACGAGTGTCAGTTAGAAACAATTGGTCTTGCTAATAGGTTTGTAGTAAGAACCATGAGGAGAGAATGGGAGTCAAGACCTCAGAAACCTGATAGCACCTGCCCAGTCACAGAGAAGATGGGGCCAGGTCAGTTTTGAAATAACAACATTTGCTCTGCTCTATAATATATATATATATATATATATATATATATATATATATATATGTATCTGCATTATGAAACAAAGATTTTCTCACAAATGAGAGTATTAATTAATACATTTAGATTCAAGAGGCAAAAAACATAACCTTGTATGGCTTATATACAAATAAGTTTATGATACTCATAAAGCAAGAATTCTGCTGCAGCTACCAGCGCTGGGATTTCAGAACAGGTGTGTCTTAGGTCTTGACTGTCACAGTTGTAAGGTGGCATAGCTGATCTTAATGCCATGTTAATTAATAATTGAGCCAGAAAAAAAAGGAAGGGAAAGGGCACAGGAGTGCATGGTTTGCTTGCTTCATAACCTCATCTCCAACATTAGCACAACACATCCTCTGTAGGTATTGCTGAGTGCAGAAAGGGGGCCTCTGGAATGTGTGCTTAGCTTTTACAGGTCCTGCGTTTGGGGTGTCAGGAACAAGGGCTTGGGAGTGACTCTTGGGTCAGCCAACCACAGACTCTGCACCTGGGCCTAGGTAAGGTTTTCATAGTTAAGCCACTCTAGAATCCGTTTGGTGTATGCAATCCTTTGATTGGTAGAGAAGAGAACGACAGTGTGACTCATTGCATATATACTCTTGGTTTTGCACAGTTCTGTTTATCTGAAGAAGTTCTGGAGTTTATTGTCAAATTGCTAGTGTCCCAAGCAAGGCATATGAATTTTAAGTATGATGATTACATATGAGGGGAGATGAATAGTAGCATGGTATGCTACATAAAATATAAAAGCCCGGAAGAGGATAATTTTAAACTAAATCTTATAAGGTCTTTCAGTCTTCAGGCAATCCAAGTATGTGCTTTCCCAGTGGGTTGCATTTTTCTGATTCCACGTTCCACTCCCTTGGCTGGGAATTCCTTGCCTCCTCCTTCTAAGCAATGAAGATAACTCTTCTTTTGGATCACAATGATACCTTGAGACACCATTGCATTTTTGTAATGACTCAATAAATTACAGCCTGTAGAGTTAGTGTCTGTCTTCTCTTCTGAGTAGATAGGGACTAGTTTTAATTCCTAATCAAATCTTCAGAATCATTATTGCAAGTTACTTGGTGCACAGAGGAGTCTACCATTGTTTGAGTGAAGGCAGGAATCAATGAATTATTAATGAATGAGTGAATTAAAGTAAAACTAAACATGTGCACATTGAAATCTGCTTCAAGATGGTCAAGACCATTCGATGACATGTCCGCACTCATATGACAACTGTGTCAGAGGTAGTAACAGCAGCCGGTGAAGACATATCTGCTGGTAGGCAGAGGGGCACTAGCATTGGAATTTCACACAAATTTCACTGAGATGTTTCATTTTAAAAGACATTGTCTTTGTTTCGTGTCTGTGTACAAGTATGCATTTATTTAATGGTTTATGTGCCTCATATTTCTTTTACAGATGTAATTCACACTAAATAACCCTCTGGATTGTAAGTAGGAAGTATCTTGATGGCACAGGAAAAAAGGTAATTTGGACAGGACATAAAAATTAACTATATCCTGGGGCCAGCAGGTGGCATGGTACTTGAGGCACTAGACTTCCCACATGGCTGACCATGGTTCGAGTCCTGGACTTGGCAACTTGCTTTCTCACTTTCCTTCTCTTTCTCTCTCTCTGGTAAACTCATGTGAAAAATAATAAAGATAATAAACAAAATAAATAATTTTTAAAAATTAGAAAAATTTTAACTGTCTCCTACACCAAACCAAGTCACAAAGCATTGTTGGTGCGACCACCCCCAGGGCCTTTCTGATCCGAAATGCCGCAGATCCGTAGGGAGGGCAGGGTCCATGGGTCTCTGCGGTGTGTCCTCTGGTCCTGGTGGCTCGTCTGCACCCCTTCATCAGCCCGTGGGCCCAGCATCACTGTCTGAGCAACACTGGTGGGCTGGGACTCCGAGCGAGAGCAATCGCACTTGTCACGTTAGTCTGAGAAATGGTTAAAGCCTCGGCCTTTCCACCTACGGGCTAGATAAACTGGTCAGGAAGATAATTAGGACAGTTCTCAATCAAATTCTCTGCCTTAAAATTGCCCGAGGAACTAATTTTTTTCCCATTTCTCCGTCTATTTTTTTTTCTCATGAGGAAAGTGAGAAGAGGCGGACTAATGACTAGGAGGACCTGGGAGTCATTTATTGCCTCTAGTCTCTGGACTGTTGTAAGAAGAGAGAAACTACATTTCAAAGTTAATAAACGTACCTTAACCTTTTCAGATCCTTTTGCACTGTACGGACTGAAAGTTCGTTACTTTGCATCTCGTCCCGGTTTGTTCTTAGAGGGACTAAGCCTTCAGTCCTAGGAGGCTGGGTTCTGCCTGTGTGGGACTAACGCAGCGGGAAGTGACAGGGTTTTAAGTGACCTGTTTGCCAGCAGGTAACCTTCATTTGCTGCTCTTAGACTATTGAATATATTCCAATTTACATCCCTGACTTTTTTCAGCATCCCTCTGGAGAGGTTTTGGCTCCTCCTCAGCTCTGGAATGACTGAAGCCATGCACGTTCCCTGAAGGAGGGCCACACTCTGCGGTCCCCTCTCCGCTGGCTCCCTTGTGTCAACACCGCTCTATGTCTGCACCTCCTGACAACGTCACCTCTAAGGTGCAGTCGCCTGTGTCTTGAACACCATTGACACATCCCTGCCTTCCACCCAGAGCTGCTTGTAAACTAATGCGAGCCCTGTGAGCTACAGGCAAACTCGTAACCTCACGAAGCAGCTGAAAATAGCCCAGCTGTCTGCGGCTGTGGCGTCACTGAGGTTTACGGATCCCCACTTACTGCAGGCCCCAGATATCTGTTATCACGTGTGATCTTCACACCTGCCCGAGACAGAGAATGTATTTCACCTGAATGTGATAGGGTTCTATTTCACACTGCTGAGATGGGAAACCTGAGGCTTAAGCACTTCAGTGCAGTTTCCAGTGAGAAATGGAACACCTGGACTATATTCGCTGTCTTTGCTAAGGTGTCTCAATCCAAAATCAAATTCTACGTTTAGAAATTTATAATGTGAATCTTCCTAGAGAAAGATACAGAATTCTAAATATAAAAAATTATGAACAGTTAAGCTCGATATCCCACCTATTCCCTAATTCAAAGAAAAAATTGTAGAAGAGGCAAGAAAGAAAAAATCGAGAGATCGGTGACTTGCCCGAAGCTCGTTAGACCGGGAATGGGCTCACGGTCTTGGCCACTCCCCTCCAGGTTTTAGTGTCTAACGGGATTAGATATTTCAGTGGCCAATCGCTTCCATTCTCTGCTTGCACTTCCAGCCTGCAGAGGGGCTGAGCAGGGGTGTGTTCGGGTCGTCTGACCTGGCTGGGTGGCCGGGTGGCCGGGTGCAGCTCAGGGCTCCTGTGTTCCATGAGAGTGCCCTGATTCAGGTGTAGCCCGTGGACTCTGAGCTGAAAGCTGTTGCGTGAGGGTCCGAGAGGGCGAGTGTGATTCCCACCTCCCCACTTTCATGCACACCTTCCTGACCTGCGGTTCAGGATGTTGCTATGTTGACTGAAATAGGTCAGGAATGAGCTAGGCATGTGATCTGTCAGCAGATATGTTGCAAGTAGAACAGACTCCTACACGGAAATGCGTTTCCTGCTCACGTGTGTGGTTTGCTGTCTGCGTGTCTGCCCGACCTCTATCTAGTTTGTCTATCAGCACATCTCTGAAGATGGTGCTAGGGTGTATGTGTGTCTGTGTGTGTCTAAGGAGAAAGAGGGGCATTCTCCCATGTAGTCAACTGCGGTTTGCAACCCAGACCCGGTGGCTTAAAGTCATGCCGGTGCATGTACGTGCGTGCCCAAGATCCCGAAAGGAGAATGGAGGAGAAGGGATTGTGGTGTGGCCATCCTCCCTGGGGGTGATTTCTTGATTTCTGTCTCTATGTCTCTCTCTGTCTTTCTGGTGAGCACACGTGCCATATAGTAAAAACCTCTCCAAAAAAAAGAGAATAGAATAATGTGTATTGACCAATGACATCTAACCTCATGCCCCAAGAAATGATAGTTATTATCAATAGTCTCATTAGGATTTCCTTAGGTTTTGGGTTAAAAAATATATGTATAATTCTCTGGGAAATGTGTTAATTTTGCCAGTTTTTGAAATTTATTTCTATGAAAGCTCTGTGTAGCCTTTTATGCCTTCCCTTTTCAATGAACATTATTAGTCACACTATGTTTGTGAGTATAACTATGGTATATGTGTTTTCTGTGCTATAAATATTATTTTATGTATAGCTCAATCTAATGACATATTCTATTGCTCATGAATATTTTATTTTCTCTGTTTCTATTATAAAGCATGTTCCCCTGAACCGCACGGTGGTCAGGAGCTAGTCAATAGAGAAACGGTGTCAGTAATGTGGACTGTGAGAACCGGAGCCGGAAACTGTTAACTGGACAAGTGTCGTCACCTCCAGTGGGTGAAGAACACTGAGAAGCTCCCCCTGTACAGATGAGGCAGATACGGAAGCGGCCACAGGGAGGGAGCACAGGGAGCACAGGCCCGCACCCTCAGGGAAGGCTTTGTTGCACAGGAGCAGAGGCTGCTGGGAGAAGAAAACTGCAGGCAGATGTGGGCAGGCCGAGGCTGCTGAGCTAATGCAGCTGGGCCTCTTCAAACCCACCAGGCGCTGCTCTGGACGGCAGCACAGAGGGGCCGGCGGGGAGCCCTTGGCCTGTGACCCTCCTGCGGTGAACTTTGGCTCTCTACGGAGAGAGTTGGAGCCAGCAGAGGAAAAACGTCTCTGAGAGTCGTCTGTTGGCACACGCGCAGTCAAGGACGGTGGGCCCGGGGCTGGCCAGCAGCAGCCCGCACTCATGCAAATCCCTCGGACTGCCCTCCATGAACAAGAACTCTGCAGGGCGTGCCCGGGGAGGCTTGCTCCATCACAGCATGTGCACATTTCATGGTCTTCTCTTCATTTTCTTATTTCTGTGCATGTACCACTGTCCATCTTTATATCGCACACAGCCAATTCCCAGCATGGATACACTACACACCACGGCAGCTCCGGTCAGACACCTCCGTCAGTCATCGTTGGCAGATGGCTTCCATCTTTGTGCCCGTCTAACATTCCCCCCTTAGTGCCCCCCACCCCTCCCATTTCGTCATTTTTAAGAAATGCTAAATTGCTTTCTGATACCGTGTCACTATGTGTAGCACTGAACACAGCACGCTCCACGCACCGCTGTGGCTTTCACTTTCATCCTCACGATTATTAAGGGGACAAGTTTATTTGCCTTTTTATGGACATTTCTGTTCTCTCTTCTGTATAGTGATGGCATGTGTCCTGTGCTCATTTGTCCAGTATGCACGTGAGTGAGTGTGTGCACGTGAATGTACATGTGCATGTGAGTGTGTGCATGTGAGTGCGCGTGTGCACGTGAGTGCGTGTGTGCACAATGCGTCCTCTCCGCATTGTTCCCAATAGGTTTTACATATTATACAGGCTAACCCTTTTTTAGGTATGTTTGAAAATATCTTCTCCCAGTGGTCAATACCTTCATCGTGTCTTATGTCTAATAAAATTGATTAATGTGATGTAAATTAACTTAACATTTGTTTTCTCTTGGTTTGGTCATTATAGACTCTGGGGAAAATCCATTATGTGTGCTGTAAAGACATACAGTGATTGAATGTAAAAAAGAAAAGAGAGGGAACCAGCAGTTAGCGTAATGGCTATGTCGCTGGACTCCCATGTAGTCGACCGCGGTTCGCGTCTCGGACCCGGTGGCTTACAACTCACGCCGGGCGCGTGTGCGTGCGTGCCCAAGATCCCGAGAGGAGAATGGAGGAGAAGGGATTGCGGCGTGGCCATCCCCCTTGGGGGGTGATTTCTCGCTTTCTATCTCTCTGTCTCTCTCTGTCTGTCTGGCGAGCGCACGCGCCCTATAGCAAAAAAACCTCTCCAAAAAAAAAAAAAAAAAAAAAGAAAAAAAAAGAAAAGAGAAGGAAACAAGTAAAATTTTTAAAAAAAGAAAGAAAAGAAAGGCACTGCTTTCTGTATGTGGGAAAGTGAAAATTCTGCCGTTTCCTCCCAGCGTCTTCCCCAGGGCGGGGGTCTCTCTTTTACCCATGGGGCACGAGAGATGAACGGTGCCCACCTTGCTGAACGTGCTTGTGCGTCCCAGCCCTCGGCTGCTCCTCTGTGGTCTTCCGCAGACCACAGCGATGCCGCCGGATGCCTCGAGTGCACTGTGAGCACCGGAAGTCCTGTCCATTCGGCTGGGCTCGTCCTCCTGTCACCAGACCTTGTCAACAGTTGCTTCCAACAAAGACTGAACCAAGTTTAAAACTTGAGTGCACTGACAATGTTAGCATTCTAAAATTTATTTCTCATGTACATTGAATCTTGGTACATCTTTCTAGTGTGTGGTGTATAATATGTTTTCCAGAGCATGGAAAGATGCACACGTCCATGTCCACTGCAGTGTCATTCACACTTGCGGCATGGAGTCAGCCTAGATGCCAAAGAACTGATGACTGGACTGAAACGACGTGACCGTGGACGCTGAAGGGTGCTGCTCAGTCTCAGTGACACGATGTCAGCATTTCGGTGACAGCCCAACGCACAGAACTAGGCTGTCTGACGGAAACAATTGTGTCTGATACAAATACTGACAGTTTTCTCTCATTTTTTCCAACGTTTATAATTCTAGGCCTCACCATTTTTATATTGTTACATGGCTAGGCCTGTTAGTCCAATGTCAAAATGACGTAGAGATGGTTAATATTTTCGTTAATGTTTTATCATTTATTACAGTGTCTAGGTATTAGGTGAAGAGTTTTTTCTGGTTAGAAAGTTGCTTTCAGGCCAGCTGATTGAGAGGTGTTAAGGCAGTTGGATCCCACATGGTGGGTTGCATGGTTTGAGTCCCGGACCTGGCAGGTGGCTCATCAAACAAGTCAGGCAGGAATGAGAACAGACCCAAAATCCTGAGATGAGAATGGAGGAAACGGAATTGCAGCACGGCCATCCTCCCAGGGGGTGATGTCACCTTTCACCTCACTCTATGTGTCACAGTGTCTCTCTCCAGTCAGCACATACACCCTGTGGCAAAAATCTGAAAGATAGAAAGTTGCTTTCTTGTCTAGTTTGCTGTAAGTGTATCTTGTTAACTGACCACATTACGTTATATACTAAATATATCAAATTACTTCTCAGGAGATAGTGAGCTGATGACATTGTATTTATGCTTTATGAATTAAGAAAAATATGTGCAGTGATTTACATATCACTTTCACAATGGTCAACTAACCTTGAACTCCTGATGTAAGGCCACTTTAATCATAATAAGTATGTTTCTGGATTTTATCTATGAATATCTATTAAAAGCTTTTCAGATATTGGGACCAGCAGTTAGCATAATGGATATGTCGCTGGACTCCCACATAGTCGACCACAGTTCGAGTCTTGGACCTGGTGGATTAAACTCACGCCAGGCGTGTGTGCATGCATGCCCAAGATCCCTAGAGGAGAATGAAGGAGAAGGGATTGTGGCGTGACCATCCCTATTGGAGGGTGATTTCTCACTTTCTGTCTCTCTGTCTCTCTGTCTCTTTCTGTCTTCCTTATGAGTGCACACGCACTATAGCAAAAACCACTCAAAAGAAAGCTTTTCAGGTATGTTATGTGCATTTTAAAATAGTATTTTCTTATCTAGATATGATATCAAAGTTTACATAATCTCACAAAATGAATCAAAGAATATTCCTTATGTGTCTGCCCTTTGCAAATGTTTACATAAGGGTGGAGTGTGTGTGTGTGTGTGTGTGAGAGAGAGAGAGAGAGAGAGAGAGAGAGATTTAATTTAACTTTTGTTTTAATTTCATTGCTTGTTATAAAACAATCCAATTTCACTATATTCTATTTGGGGGGAGGGGCAGAGAGGTTTTTGCTATAGGGCATGTGCACTTGCCGGAAAGACAGAGAGACAGAAAGCAAGAAATCACCCCCGGGGGGGTTGGCCATGTCACAATTCCTTCTCCTCCATTCTCCTCTCGGGATCTTGGGCACACACACACACACGCCCGGCGTGAGTTTAAGCCGCCGGGTCTGGGACGTGAACCATGGTCGACTACATGGGAGTCCAGTGACATAGCCATTACGCTAACTGTTGGTCCCAAGTTTCACTATATTCTTTATTCATTTTTGTCTATCATTAAGACAAATGGACAAGGGGTAAAAGTACAAAACTGCTAATTGTAAAAATACTTGATTTTCTAAACAGAGGCCTGGTCTGGGACACACTGAAGAAACACAGTGACCTCTTCCCTGGTTCTCGGTGAAGACATAGCTGCTTTCTAGCACATGACTTGGGAGCCAAAAGCTAGATTGCTTTTCCACCCTGAGCAAGGAGGCCTTCGATGGCCATCCTGTCTTCCCGAGGGGCTGGGTTTAGGTGGGGGGAGACAGCATTTTTTGTTCTGTAGTTTCTATCTCATCTTTCATAGTTGAACTAGAGAAGGCTTCTGTGTCTCACCCTCCCTCTCCCTCGGCGTCTCATATCTGGGCAAGCCAAGAGGGAGCCTGGGTGGGGGTGGGGGGTGTGGCAGGAAACTCCAGCCATGCCAGCCCTCCCCTCCTGGCCTCGCAACCTCACTGCAAATGCAACCCTCACACCAGGCTCCTTTCCCCACTGTCAGGTCATTCTAGGACAAGCGTGGTAGACAGTCCCAGCTTTCCCCACCTCCGTGCACCTTCCTGCTCTGCGTGAGTGGTCAGTCTCCACATCCGAACCACATTGGCAGGTGTGGGCAGTTTCTCTTTCAGGGGTGCAACGGCAGAATAGAATCACTGTATCTAGTCCTAAGTATCCATTGCAACTTTTTCAGAAATTGCCAAACTGTGTTCCAAAGTGTCGATGCCGATGCCAACTCTGTCCCCACCGACAATTTAGAAGCATTCCAATTCCTTCTTGATGAGGCTGGCCATTACCTGCCCTTTGTTATTGCAGTCACTCTCATGGCCTGTAGGGGCATCACCCTGAGGTCTTCATTTGCATTTTCTATAGACTAATGATGATGACTCCTTAGCCTTGTTTGTTAACAACGTGTGTCTTTTGGGAAAATTTCTATTTAATTTTCTTGCCCATTTTTTTTTTTTTTAAATTGTGTTGCTTTTCTTATTACTCATGACTTACAAGCGTCTTTTTATTTTCCAAACGCAAGTCCCTTTTCATTTCTAGGATTTCCAAGTGCTTGCTCCAGTCGGGCTCCAGTTCTTTTTCCTGGTGGTACCTTTTGAGGTGCTCACATTTCTACTGCTTGTGAAGTCTGCGTTATCAGGTCGTTCTCTTACGGCTTGTGCTTTTAGTTTTAGGCCTGAGATCATGTTGCCTAACCTCAAGAAATTCTGTTGTATTTCATTCTAGAAATTTTATAGTGTAAGCTCTTCTACTGGTCTGATTTAACTTAATTTTTTTTTTTTTTTTGGAGAGGTTTTCGCTATAGGGCGCGTGCGCTCGCCAGACAGACAGAGAGAGACAGAGAGACAGAAAGCGAGAAATCAACCCCCAGGGGGGATGGTCACGCAGCAATCCCTTCTCCTCCATTCTCCTCTCGGGATCTTGGGAACGCACGCACACGCGCCTGGCGTGAGTTTTAAGCCACCGAGTCCGGGACTTGAACCGCGGTCGACTACGTGGGAGTCCAGTGACATAGCCATTACGCTAACTGTTGGTTCCTTAATATTTATAAATGATGTGAGAAAGGGTCTAGTTGTATTTTTAGTACATTTTTTATTATGGTAAAATAAAAAAAAAAATCACCACTGTTTAAAAGTCTGCAGCTAAAAGTGGTGAGTACATTAATCAGTTGTGAAATGAATCTCCAGAACTTTTCACCTGAAAATCTGAAATTCTATGCTCCACGACTGTCCATTTTCTTCCCCCACAAACTCTGGGAACTATAAGTTTACTTTCTAGCTTTATAAGTTTGATTATACTAGGCACCTCAGGCAGGTGTAACCGTACAGTGCCTGTTTGTGTTGTGTGTGAGTGTGTGTGCACGTGCGTGCCCTGTGCTCACACATGCCTGTAGAGGGCATTGCATATGGAAGCCATCTTGAGAGCTGTCTGCCATATTAGAAACCTTAGGCTTCACTTCCTCATTGAGCAAACCATTTCTCAGAAATCATGTGACCAACTGTTGCTAGGCAATGAGAGATCCACCCACATCATTGATTGGCTCATACTGTTGTATCTCATTTCGGGCAACCAATCGGTGCCCACCAGCCTGTATTTAAAGCACAGTTTGCTCTGCAAGAAGACTTGATCAGCACCTCATCTTGTCTCCACTCTGTGTGTGTGTGTGTGTGTGTGTGTGTGTGTGTGTGAAAGTTACGTGTGGGTCCCCTTTTTCACCATCCTCACCCAGGTACCTGTTCGACTGTCCTGCGGGTGGGGGCACGTGCCTGGCTTGGTTCAGTTAGGACTATGCCCACAAGGGCCCTCTGTGTGTTGCATGTCGCAGAACTTCTCTTCAGGGCTGAATGACAGTCTATGTCTGTACCACGTTTTACTTAAAAGGTCTGAGAGCACATTCCAGCACAATTTGTTGAAAATACTTTTTTTTTTTAAAAAAATGTAAGTTTGCTTATTTATTTTTTCTAAGAAAGAGACAGAAAGAGAGAGAGAAACCCCCAGCAGGGTCTTCATCCCATGTGCCACCCCAAGTCTCAGCCAACCCAGACCAGGGGAGCACACAGCCACCAGTGTGACCAGGGAGACTGCAGGATGTCAGCATGGGACCTTCCCCTGTGGACTCCCTGCAGGACCGTCATGCCACCACGGAGCCCCCAAGATCATCCTCCTTTCATGTCTAAATCCTGCGACATCTACTCAGGCTATCCTATGAAGGAAATATTTAAGTGTGTTTTCCAAAGTGCTACCCAACAGTGCATTGCTTGGGTAAGTCTACATTTATGTTGATTTTAATGTAATTAGTGTATTAAGTATTTTCTTTACCATGGCCTATTTGTGGTGTTTACTTTCCATAGATTGTCTCACAGTTGTACTGAGCTCATCCGACTTCCACACTTTTATGATGTTTTTGCTTACTCTGCAGTTTCCCTTTTAGCTACGTTCACCTGTTTACTTTTCTTGATTGAGATTTTCAGATAATCTTCTCTAACTTCTATTGTATATCCAAAAGCTTTCTCACTCTAATAATGAAACTCAACAGTAAATTAATAAACCTTCAGTAGTGAAAGGCAATAATAAACCACTGCTCCCACTCTTTCCCTGTATGCTCACCTTTCTTCATCTGCTCTGCTTCTTCCGCGGGCTGCGCTAGTGCTTTTGCTTCTCTCATTACTGCTTGCACTTTGGCCCTCCGTGGGTCTCCTTTAGAGCTGTTTCAGTGTTATTCTGGAAAGAACATACCAGCCTGGGTACTCCACCCTCTCACGCTTCTTTGGTGTGTTCACACTGTCTTCACCGCCCCTGGGTAATTATTGAGGTCACTCCTGGGCTCTGTGTACTCACATTTACATCCGTACCCATGACTGCCACTGAGCTCTCACTCTGACTTTGCCACTGAGCCGTGGCCACACTGAGCTCGCTACAGACTCAGACTGGTAACAGCTTTTCCAGAAGCAGTGATGTTTGAGTTCGTCATGCTTGTAAGGCAAGGAGCAAGCCTTCTTAGGGGCAGAGCAGCATGGTCAAAACAGGCAGAGGGCCAAGCGGGAACACCAGTGATGCGACTAGCTCCACAGGGTGAGGCCCTGGGTTCACATCCTGGGACCTCCCTGAGCACACTGGCTGCACGTGTGGCCCGTGATCTGAAGGGGCCAAGGTGGGGACGGTGGCAGGAAGACCCTGTTTGGGTTTCCTGTCTCTCTCTAGCAAAACACACCTCCCTTAGGATCCCTAGACTTTAGTATTCAAGGAGGTGATGGATAATAAACGGACAGATTCTGAAAGTTTGGGCTTTGATCAAACTTAGGTATACTGAGACATTTAGACTCATCTCAAGTAAGGTTCGCCCACAGGTTTTAAAGAGAGCCATGGATTGGTCATATTTTTACTTAGAAAAGTTAATTTTATCCACAGTCTCATGAATGAATTAGATAGACACAAGGCTGGAAACAGAGAAACAGCTTTCACAGCTGTTCCTGTAATTCAGACATGACAATTAATACTTTCACGTTTTAATTTAATGACATGATTTAAAAGTACTTGGAAGGAGAGTGAGATCGCTGCTACAATTTTTAAAAACTGACCCCATGGTCGGTGTCCTGATGAGCCATCACTCCGGAACTACTTGTCACATTAACACATCTCAAGGGTCCAGGCCACGGTTCCATGCAAATAGGAAGCAGACGGACTGTAACTGTGGCTGCAAGGGCAGGATGAAGAGTTTACCCTCCTGACGGCAGGGAGAAGCCACATCAGTCCTCATGTAAACAGATGATCATAGTGTCTGAGTATGTGCTTGCTTCTAAAAGTGTTTGCATATATGGGAAAAATGTGCGCCTGCCTTCAGTGACAATATTTTCCTGAGAGTGATTTTGGCCAGTCTCCATTCCAGGAGGGAAAGAAAACAAACAAAACACGCAGAGCATCCAGGCCACCTTGCCCCTGTGCTGACCGCCCCGCTGGCTGCACTGGAGTGAGGCCTGAGCTGCTGTTTTTCGTTCTACATTAGTGACATTCTCTCAATTAGAGTGAAATTGACCTGGGAAACTTTAATAAATATGGCGATGCTATGTGACAAATGTGTTCGTATATGAGGTACACACCTTTGATCGCAATGGGTGAGGCATACTCTTTCTTTCCTTTCTGGGGGATACATTTATCCTTTAAGTACGAATATTCCCCCCAAATGCATGCTTTGTAAAGTTTTTTTTTTCAATGTGCTTGGAAAAATTTGTCATTAAAGAATCTAAAAGGATTATTTTCTCATACTAATTCCCCACCTTGATCCAATTTCATACATGACACAAAAACCATGCATCCATGGGTTGCTCACTCACTCAGCCATCCACTCACTCTCCATTCACTTAGCAGTGATCAAATGCAGCCTCTTCCACAGAGGGACAGAGCCGTGACAGACGACAGGGTGGAGCAAAAAATCAAAATAATACTTCCTCCCAGGGAAGAGAGAAGACATTTATACACTCAAAATTTTAATAAAGCCGTATGTTTTTTGACATAAGATTTTGCAGTAATCGGATCTCTGGGACTTCATCAGTGAAGCACAGATGGGTGTTGACTGGACAATCCTGGACATCAGATTTGATGGGAGAGGCCCTTCCTGGAGCAGATAATGAAATGATCCATGATTACTAGGAAAATGCGGACAACTTCAGATGGTTCCCAATGGCCGGAATATAGGGCGTCTACTCCTACGGAGTCCTGGATTTTTGTTCAGCAATTTCAATTTATGCAGGAAGCCAATAAAGGGATTTAGCGTTTAACTTTTAAAAGACAACCTTTTCAGATTTGCATTTTTAAAAATCAAGTGGTCATCTTGTTTTGATATAGGAATTATCATCACAGCTATAATCAACACTGAATTTCATATGAGTTAGACTTAAAATGACAAATATCAATAAGCTAGTTGTGTTATAAACACATTCCTCAGAAGTTTTTTATATTGGCCTCACTGGAGGTGTGCTTGTGCATGAGGGTGCAATAGATGATGCAATTTTTTTTCACAAGTAAGTGTGTTTCTTTTATGAGTATGTTTCTGGCAGACTAAGGCTGGCTACTTCTACTCTCCAGCAATAAAATGAGAAGCAGAGGCTGAAGAAGAAAGGAATTTATTTCTGCAACCGGGTTACAGGGAGACAGACAACCAGCACCATCAAACTGTCTCTAGAAAGCTCAGTGCGTGTTCAGTACTTACAGATACAAGACAGAAGCATACAATTTAGTCCTCACTACAGCCAGTGCTTTCCCTTGAGAAGTTATCCAGATCCCTGTTTCTTCAAGTACCCACTCCTGGTTTCTCATCAGTCCGGTCTTCCAGCAGACCTCCCATGACTCAGCATGTGGTCCGATGGTCCTCTTAGAGGCCTCTCTGAAGTACAAAACGACTGTGCTCCTGCTGTACCAACTGTCACCTACAACTGATGTGTTTTTAATCAAGCAAGGCCTTTGAAATGGTCATTAAACTTTCTGGAACTTCTTCTAGTATGTGAGCATTGTCCATAAGAACGTGGGAAATGTCATCTCTTGGTAGGACTCAGGACAGGACCCAGCATGCAGGAGGAGAGCCGTCTGTCCATTAGACGGCTGAATTCTGGAGCAGATGCGGTGTCTGGTGAGCCAGTAATAGATATCACTGACTTTCCTCCTGCTTATTACAATTGTTTGCATTGATTGATTGATTGCTATAGGATGTGTGCTCTTGCTTGAGAAAGAGAAAGAAATAAATAGAGTTAGAAGTCACTCCCCAGGAGGATGGCCATGCCACAATCCCTTGTCTTCCATTCTTTTCTTAGGATTGTGAGTATGTATGCACATGCACCCAACGTTTTCCAGGCTGCCGAGTCTGTGACTCGAAGTGCAGAGTTGGCTATGTGAGATCCAGCTGCTTTAACCATCAAGCTACCCGGCTAGCCCACGACAACTGTATGAATGGCTGCTCCAGTAGGGTGTGTGGTGCCCATCTTTCTGTTCCGATTCATGTTGTTCTACATGGCTTTGGTTATTGGTGGGTTAAGTGGCTTTGTGTGCACTTATTGATTGTCATTTTCTTTTGCAAATGGACTATACATGTCTCTTGCTCATGTTTCTATTAGTATTTTTTATTTTTAAAGAGGTGTTTATTAAAATATTTTCTTTCTCTGAGATCTAGCTGCACTTATTTCTCTAGTTTCCTTCTTGCTGACATTTTGTTTCTATCAATTTTGAAATTATTTTTGCTTTTACTAATGAAGCCTATGTATATTAATTTTCTTTCTTTTGTGAGTTTACTCATTATTTTACCCTAGTTCATTTTATCCATTTCCTGTTATGGCTGGTTTTAATAAAGCCACAACAGATGGCTTAGGTTTGGATCGAAAGAAGCTGGACGAACTTCAGAAAAGGAATGATGTTATCAAGGAACATTTTTTATATACCCATTTTGACAATTTAATTATTCATCATTATTGGGATCTAACTCATTATCAAATTCAACCGTAATATACTAGCGTCAAGCTATTGTTGCGATGTTAGTATGAAGACACTTTGAGTGTATTACACTGTACGGCTTATAGGTACTGCCTTTTCCACGTGAGGGAGACACGAAGGTTTCACAACAGGAATAGTGCCGACTCAGTTTCTGAATACGAGCCTTCAGACTGCTACAGCCGTGTGGGGCATTCTGGCCTCTGAGTTTATCGGGCGTGTGCAGCTGTTGCTGCTCTTAGACAGAGTGCCAAGAGGAAATAATGAGATCGTATAGAATTCTGAGAACTAAAACTTTCAAGAGAAATCACAGAGCTAAGAAAATAAAGAAGAAAAGGATAGAGAGAGCCAACGCTCCAGTAAGTCTCACTGCTTATTTACATACCATCACCCTAAATGCTTTGCATTAAAATTTTTCTTTGAACAATTGCCCTCCCTGGAATGTGCCAAAAACCAAGTCTGTTTATTTCAGAGGCTGGCACCACACCAATAATTTCTAAGCCCAAAGTATGCTACTGCAATTCCCATTTCACCCTGAACTTGAGCTAAAGACATCTTTGATTGGCATGAATGTGGTGGCAAGTGAGGAAACCCCACTGACACCAGGAGGGGAAAGACAGTCGTCTTCATTCTGAATACATGCGCCATTCCACTCAAGGAAAGGCAAGCTGATTTCGGAAGGTTCACTTCTGTTTTCTGGAGATAACAAGATGTGAAGCATTCACTTAAACTCAGACTGTTGATAAAATTCTTCAGGCATTATCGTCGCTGGGTAAGTATTTTCTACACATAGCATTCAAACAGAAAGCTGTTTTGGCAATTTGGAAAACTCATCTTTGTTGTACCTTCTGTGAAAAAGCATAAAAGCATCCCTGTCTTTGCCCACTTATTATTCCTTAAGTTTGACTTGATCAGTGGAAAAAAAATGTTTCCTTATTTGAGATAATAAAAAATCCTATAAAAGCACTTTTGGCTTCTATGAAATAAGGTTTTCTTTAACCCCCTTTTAAATTAGCAGATATGTAAAAATGTGTTTCGCCTGGCAACCTGATTTCTTACTAGTGTGTAAATTAATAATTACTTTACAACTACCATTTAATTAGCCAAACATGGTCAGAAGGTCTGAGTAGAAAATATTTTGAAAAATCAGATATATCTATCTATTCATCTACCAATACATATATGGATAATTTAACATAAATTATTAACTGTGTTTAGTATCTGTGCTAGTTAAACACATAACAATTTTGAGTTTAAGATAGTTTAAACTATATTATAATACTTGTAGATAAAAGCAAAAGTTAGTAAAGTGTGATTCATGCCTGAGATACTAAGTAAGTAATTCAGTTAGTTTTGACTAAAAATTCACAGAGGGTGACAGAGAAACAGAAAGCGAGAAATCTTTCCCCCGCCACCGCCAAAGGGATGGCCACACCACAATCTATTCTCCTCCAGTCTCCTCTCAGGATTTTGGGCATGAATGCACATGTGCCCAGCTTGTTTTAAGCTGCTGAGTCCAGGACTCGAACCACGGTTGACTACGTGGGAGTCCAGCGACGTAACCATTATGCCATCTACTGGTCCCAGAGAACAATGTATTTTAAAGTTCAGAATATTATCACTAGGCAGAATCTACTAAATGTGTAAGACAGAATGGAAAAGAACAGGACAAGTGAAATCCCATATTCCTCTAGTAGCAGGTGGTCCAGGAGACTGATCTCTGCGCAGACCGTCTTTTCGTTTTTCTTCTCTTTGGTTTTCTTTTCCCTTCTGGTTGAACAGTATCACGAGGTCTAACATGTGATGTTGGTTTAAAGACTAGCCCTCTCTGCCCCAGTCCGAGTGCACGAACCCCTAACGTTATGGTACTTGCCTCCTTCTCAATTGCTTTCTCTGGATTACAGATCCCTCAATAACTGCAGAGGTGAAAGTGTCAAATGACCACACAGATTGGGGACATTTTTCATTATGTTATTCCCTGAACATAATGAAAAGCATAATCATTCACCCTTAACACTATGGCCAAAATAAATAAATATATACATTATTATGTTTAGGTCATCTCTTCATAATGAATCAATTCTTTAAAATATAAATTAAAGGTACTTTGGGGACATATCTATTCACAGGACTATCTTGGTTCTAATCATCCCTCTTCAAAGAGTTTCTGCCACCCAGGATTCTGACCAGAGGTAACTACACATGCTTTTCTCGCATTTCTGGAGCCATTTACTTAACACACGGCATTATGTGGAGAGAGATTTTCTGGTTCAAGACAGTTGGCTGTTGAAAATTAAATTTTGTGGGACCCCAGATGGCATAATGGTTATGTTTCTGGACTCTCATGTAGTAGACCATGATTCACATCCTGTACCCCGCTGCCCATGTGCATGTGTATGCCTAAGACCCCAAGAGGAGAATGGAGGAGAAGGGGTTGAGGGATTGGGCATGACCACCCCCTTGTGGAGTGATTTCGAGCTTTCTGTTTCTCTGTCTCTCCAGTTAGTTTATGTGGTCTATAGCAAAATATCTCTTAAAAAATATTTTTTTTGTTTGTTTGCTACAGGACACATATGCTTGCCAGAGACAAATAGAGAGAAAGAAGGGAAGTGAGAAATCATCCCTCTCAGTCTCTTCTCCTTCATTTTACTCCTGAGATGTTGGACATGCACACACCCAGGCCTAGCATGATTTTCAAGCCACCAGGTCCAGGACTGGAACTGCCCAGTTCAGATGGAATCTAGCTGCCATAACCTCTGTGCCACCTGCTGGCCCTGAAATAGATTATAAAACTAGGCTGATTTTGATGGATAAAATTGTCATAAAATTTCCTTAAAAGTCTTTTGAAATATTTCCTAAATATTTTTACAACTTTTAAAATTTGTATAATTTCTCATTGACATTTGATGTTGTGCATCTTTGTGGAGTACAATGTGGATTTTCAAGAGACACATGCAGTGTATGATAATTAAATCAAGGATATTACCATAGTCATCATTTCCAAAAGAATGTTACAATGTGGACTTCAACTTTTGCTCTATTAGTGTTTTTCCATTTTCTTATTTTTCATTTAGTTTTGAGATATATGCAAGATTGCATATCCCTTCCTTTCACTCGGCTTTGGTGTGGCGTTCCACAAGCCACTCACCTTTCCACATGCATTTCTGTGTATGCGGAGAGATTTGCCCTGAGTGCCCCTCTCCCCACCCCCAACCCCATGCAGCCCTGCAGTCTGCGTGACCCTCTACTTCTCTGGCATCAAGCCTTCCAATTCCAAAACTCCCCTGTGTACTTACACTGAGACTCCTGATTTCAGACAGTGGATATGCAGCTCCTAGCACATCACAAAGTGAATTTCATATCACAGGCTCATAGAAAGTTTCACTGAGTGAAAGACAAAGATGGCACAGGAGAAGGTGACTTCCGGTGGTTTCAATGTCACTTGCGGTCAGTTTTACTGTACTTTTAGATACTATATCAGCATACTATTACAGATTACAGCAAATGTAAAAAGAAAAATAATGTGATTCATAGTCAGGAGGTAAACCAGTGAACTGGTGAGCAGACCCCAAACAACCCAGATGTTTAAAAAGGTAAATAAAATGAGTGAAGAAATAGAAAATATCAGGAGAAACCTAGAAACTTCATGTTATGTTGCTGTATTAGAAACTAAAAAGCATAACACATAAAAGAAAGATGTGATTAGTGAAATATCAGATCAACAGGAGGAAGAATTAGTTACTTTGAGAAAAAATTACTAGAAATCATCCAAACTAGTAGAAAGTAAGGACAAATTAAAAGTAAATAACAAATTATAAATAAAAATAAAAAAAATAGTCTGGTAGTATTAAATCTTCTTTCACCTTGTTTGAATTTTTATTTTTATTTTATTTTATTTTTTTTACATTCAATCATTGTGTATCATTACAGCATACCTAATGAATTTCCCTATCCTAAATACACTCTATATTGTTTCATCAAAGTTATTACCATACATATGTAAAAAATTTTTTTTCTTTTTAAATTAATTTCATTTATTTATTTACATTCATTCGCTGTACATCGATACAGTATACAACATAAGATTTTCCATCCAGAATACACTGCACATTGCCTCAATCAAGAATATTACCAAACATGTTATCATCAACCAATAATTTTCCATTTCTTGTTTCTTATCTATTTTGCTTTTTTTTCTTCCCCTTATTCCCTACCTCTCACCTTCTGCCATTTCTCACCCTCCTCCCACACTTCTCTGGCATCTATCTACGGTTGTTTTCCATGCCTTATATTTTCACACATTTTATTGATTCACTAAAGATCTTAATTAATTTAAAAACTTTCAATAGCAAGCACAGCTGATAAACACATATTTATGAACACATGTCTGACTTTAGTCTAAACTCAGTGAGTAAAGTGAACATACTATAAAGTAGCACCTAGCTGGGGATATACAGCTGACTGAAGTCATTCAATAGGTATTTTTTAATGAATTTTTTTAAATTTAAGAAAAACTGTTTTAGTTTTAATCATCGAAATAAAAGAATGTTAAGAGAATTCATTTAAGACTTAAAGCAAGGAAAAAGGTTAAGATTCAGTTCAAATAGTAGGTAGATGAACCTATCAAAATTCAAGAGAAGACAAAAATTCTTAAATCTGGAAATCAAAGCATAGAAGAAAATCAGAAGTATTTTAGTCTAAAGTAAAAATAATCCTATTTCACCAGTTCAGTCTCATGTAGTTACTCTCTCTTCTATTGAAATGCAGTTATTGTGGTCTGATCTTTCCATTTAAACTCTGGAAGTTAATATTCAGCTCCAGACTTGTCCCTACCATTAGGAAGTCTATTTTCTTGGTTGTTTTTTGTACTCTTTCTTTTTTTTTTTTTTTTTTTTTTTTTTTTTGAGAGGTTTTCGCTATAGGGCGCGTGCGCTCGCCAGACAGAGAGAGACATAGAGACAGAAAGCGAGAAATCACCCCCCAGAGGGGATGGTCACACCGCAATCCCTTCTCCTCCATTCTCCTCTCGGGATCTTGGGCATGCACGCACACGCGCCCGGCGTGAGTTTTAAGTCACTGGGTCTGGGACGCAAACTGCGGTCGACTACGTGGGAGTCCAGCGACATAGCCATTACGCTAACTGCCGGTTCCCTGTACTCTTATTTCTGTGTGTTTGACTTTAGTATTCCTGGTATAGCACTCCCTTCAGCATTTTTTTAAAAGCTGGTCTGGTGTTGGTAAATTCTTTCAGATTTTGTTCATCTGAGAATGATTTTGTCTTTTTTTCCCATATGAAAGATAATTTTTTTTTTTTTTTTTTTGGAGAGGTTTTTCACTATAGGGCGCGTGCGCTCGCCAGACAGACAGAGAGAGACATAGAGACAGAAAGCGAGAAATCACCCCCCAGGGGGGATGGTCACGCCGCAATCCCTTCTCCTCCATTCTCCTCTCGGGATCTTGGGCACGCACGCACACGCGCCCGGCGTGAGATGTAAGCCACCGGGTCCGAGACGCGAACCGCGGTCGACTACGTGGGAGTCCAGCGACATAGCCATTACGCTAACTGCTGGTTCCCATATGAAAGATAATTTTGCCAGGTATAGTATTCTTGGTTGAAATTGTTTTTCACTTAACACTTTGATTATATTTTCCCATTATTTCCTTGCTTGCATTGTTTCTGATGAGAGGTCAGATGTTAGCCTGATGGGATATCCTTTGAAACAAACTTGACATTTCTCTCTTGCCAAAATTAGTATCCTGTCTCCGTCTGTGGTTTTGGCCAATCTGGCTGTGATATACCTTGGGGAAGATCTTCTTGGGTTGATTCTATGTGGAGTCCTTTGTATTTCTTGGCTCTGGATATTTGAATGCCTCTCTAGGTTTGGAAAGTTTTCTTCCAGGATTTCATGGAATAGATTATCAATGCCCTTATTAGTTTCTCCACCTTCTGGGGATACTGATGATCTGGGTGTTTGGTCGTTTAATGGTATCTAGTATTACTCATCTATTATTCTCATTTTTGGGGTTATTTGCTCAGTCTTTTTGGTGAATTTTTCTAGGTCAGAGGCTCTATCTTCAACATCTGAGATTCAATCTTCTGCATGATCTAATTTGCTTTTAATACTTTCAAGATAGGTTTTGATTTCCTGTATTACAGCCTTCATCTCTAACAATTCAGTTTGATTCTTTTTTATGATGTGTATCTCCTTTTTAAGATCATGCAAGAACTTCCTCACCTCCTGGAACTCATTGTCTCTTTTCTCCTGCATCTTCTAGAGTTTGCTGTCTCTCTTCTCTTGTATCTCTGTTAGCTTTGTCACTATGAATATTTTAAATTCTTTCAGACATTTCCATGAGTTCTCTTATATTTTCTGTGAGGATGAGGAGTTATTCTTTTCCCTTAGGGGAGAGATATTTTCTTGGTTTCTCATATTGTGCCTCTGCAGTGGTTTCTGGTCACCTGATGCATTATATGTTTTTTCCTACTTTATGGAGTTAAAACTGAGCATTCAGAGGCATGCAGGAGGAGGTGACCTGCAATCTTTAAACCATACTGTTTTTCTCCCTTTGTGCAGCAGATTAGATGGAAATTGAGGATTAATCTGACCCAAAAAATATTCAGATATTTAGCTACTGAGCACCTAGACCTGTCTAGAAAATCAGTGTGTGGAGGCTGAGCAGAAAAGTGAGAAAGGCAAAAAGAAAAGGGAAAAAAAAGGGAAAAACCAAAAAAGAGATAAAACAAGACAAATATAATTTTTAAAAAAGGAAAAAAAAATGGGGCCACACAGAACTCAGATACGGATGGCTGATGATTGGCTTGGCCTGACTCCTAGCTAGATCTGGGACAGGAGGGTGAAGTTTGGGCAGAAGGTCTTCATTGGTTCGACTCCCTGAATGGGGATTCAGAACCCCTACCAAACATATTATCATCAACAGATAATTTTCCTTTTTTGTGTCCCTTAAATGATTTGCTTCTTTCTCCCGTCGATTCCCTGCATTTTGTCCTCTTTCTAGTGCGGTAGTCCAGTAAAAGAGAGAGACTATGGAAAAAATAGATTAATTGACTGAATCGTGCCTGGTACTTTCCAAATCAATTTAAAAGACACTAACATAAGAAGTTCAGCACATTTGGGGTAGTGTTAACACAACACACAGCACACACACAGACACTTAGGCATGTTATAATCAAACTGGGGAAATCCAAAGGTAAGAAGAAATCATCAACCTCTCATTACGGTAGACAAATGAATTAGTCCTCAGGTCAGCTCCACCTAGCGAGAATGAAGACCGTAACTGGTAAACGCCCAGAGGCAGACTAGAGAGGGTGGAAGGCATTATCTCAGAGCACTGGGGGGAACGTGAGGGTCTGAATCTCTGCCTTCCTGACTGGAAAGCACGGCCCAGCCCGCACAGCTGTGGCAGGAGCGGGAGTGTGTGTCTGAGTGTCCGCGTGTCTGTGTGTATGCTTGAAGGGAGCACTCTCAACCTTACCTGCAAAATCGATCTGGGGTCATAGCACTGAGATGGGAAAACACCTGGAAATCTAAACAGTTAGAGAAATCCTAGCAGCACAAGGGCCACTGAGTGAGGTTCCAGTTGAAAGCATACCTCCCTCTAACATCTGCAAGACAGTCATGGCGCCTTCATGAGACCTCCAGGGTCAGACGAGCAGGGTCAGGAGGACTCTGCTCTGGAAGGAGCAGTCACTCAGAGCCAGGAGTAAGATTTGGTGCATTTCTTTCCTTCCTTCCTTCCTTCCTTCCTTCCTTCCTTCCTTCCTTCCTTCCTTCCTTCCTTTCTTTCTTTCTCTTCTTCTCTCTCTTTCTTTCTTTCTTTCTTTCTTTCTTTCTTTCTTTCTTTCTTTCTTTCTTTCTTTCTTTCTTCTTTCTTTCTTTCTTTCTTTCTTTCTTTCTTTCTTTCTTTCTTTCCTTCCTTCCTTCTTTCTTTCTCTCTCTCTTTTTCTTTCTTTTCTTTTTCTCTTTCTTTCCTTCTTTCTTTCTCTCTCTCTCTGTCTCTCTCTCTCCTTCCTTCCTTCCTTCCTTCCTTCCTTCCTTCCTTCCTTCCTTCCTTCCTTCCTTCCTTTTTCTTCTTTCTTTCTTTCTTTCTTTCTTTCTTTCTTTCTTTCTTTCTCTCTCTCTCTCTGTCTCTCTCTCTCTCTCTCCTTCCTTCCTTCCTTCCTTCCTTCCTTCCTTCCTTCCTTCCTTCCTTCCTTCCTTTTTCTTCTTTCTTTCTTTCCTTCTTTCTTTCTTTCTTTCTTTCTTTCTTTCTCTCTCTCTCTCTCTCCTTCCTCTCTCTCTCTATCTCTCTCTCTATCTCTATTTATTTCCTTCCTTCCTTCCTTCCTTCCTTCCTTCCTTCCTTCCTTCCTTCCTTCTTTCTTTCTTTCTTAGAGAGAGAGAGATTTTTTGCTATAGGGTGTGTGTACTTGCAGACAGAGAGACAGAAAGTGAGAAATCACCTTCCAGGGAAGATGACCATGCTGCAATTCTGTCTCCATTCTACTCTCAGGATTTGGGGCACGTATGCACACACGCCCTGCATGAGCTTTAAGCTGCCAGGTCCAGGGATTGAACTGTGGTCAACTAAGTGGGAGTCCAGAGATCTATTTGTTGGTCCCGATTTGGTGCATTTTTTAACAGAGACCATTTGTGCCCAATTTAGCTGACAGAGAACAGGAAGTGTCAGAGCACGGAGATCATACTTGGAAACTAGGAGGAAATCTCTAGAAGCAAGGGAATCTCAAAGGAGATGAGTCCCATCTCTATCCAAATTCTTGTGTAAAAAACTGGTTTCACAGGCACGGGGAGCTGGCTAAACGAGCAACAGGGGAAGCCAAGTCTTCGGGGAGGTGGGAGGGCAGAGGACAGATCTCGGGGGAGGTGCAAGGGCAGCTTCAAATTCTGGAATGACAGGATTTACATTTCAAGTCCAGTCAAGATAAAAATAAATAAATAAATACTGCAAATAAACTACTAAAAATAAAACCACACATTTAAAGATAATTTGTTTTATGAATGAAAGGCAAATAATGGGACCAATGAATTAACAGATAGGTATATAAACAGAGAAGCAAAAAAAAAAAAAATTTGAGTATCATACCAGAAATAGATCTATGCAGATATAGTTCACTGTGTTGCAACAAGCAAATAAATACTTCAGTGGAATAAGGGTAACCTTTTCAACAAATTGTTCTGTATCAATAAGATAGTCATATACAAATAAATTTATAAATAAGTTAATAGATTAATCAACCTCACTTCAACTCAGAATAAAATTAAGTTTTTTGAAGGGAGGGGCAAAAAAGAAGGAAGGAATATGAATGAGCAAGATTCAAGATAATAGAAATCAAAACTGTCTAATGTTGTAAAACAGACCCCTTCTAAAAAGGGGTCTGGTCAGATACCGGGATGGGACACTGAGGACGCAGGTGTGCACTCGGGCGTGCGGCACCAGCCCGTGGGTTCAGAGGCTGTGACTTGCCCAAGGCTGCGCTGGCCGTCGGGGCTGGCAGGAGAGCCAGGCACTCCGACTGCTGAAGCCTGGGTCCTCCCTTGCTATTTCTGACTCTCTGCTGGTTCTTGGCCACACTTGGTTTCCCGGGTGCTCAGCAGTTTGGGCAGGAGCAGTTCCCACATGGCCGCTGTACCTTGTACCAGCCCAGCTGCGGAGACCGTCTGGGAACTTCCCTCACTCTTACCTCAGGACGTTTTCCAGATTATTCCACAGAAAAGTCCAGCACCGATCTTCTGCTTCAGCGTGGTCTCTTTCCGCTACCTGATGCCCTCCGTCTGCCTTGGACAGCCTTGCTTTCTGCATGGAAAGGCAGCGCCCTCCTGGGGAAGGGAATGAGCTCTGCCACTCACGCGAGTCAGCAGGACCGCAGCCACCGTGCCGCGTCTGACTCAGACCCCTGAGTCACCCAGATGCACCTGGTCTGTTGCCACCCCTGGTCGGGCTGCATTCTGCTCACCATGACTGACAGGAAGGTGGACATGCACATACATGCACATACCGGGACACCACCGTGTGTGCACACACAGGCGCACAAGCACAACGCCACAGGTACACCCGCATAAAGCCACAAACACACCGCATACCTGCATTTGTGTTTACATACATGCATGCATGGCATACACACTGTACACACATGTACCATTGCATGAGTTCATACACACAAGCACATATCTCTCACCTCAACATGTGCTAACCAAAGTCACCAACGAGGGGTATGCATGCACATACGTCAAACACATGCATCACCACGTCTCCTTATTCCTGGGTAGGAGACCTACCCACACCCTACCAGCACTCGGCTTACTCATCCCTAGGAGGTATTTTAGGATTTTCAATACTTCCCCCCCGCCCCAATTTCTGAGCTGCACTGGTTATTTTGCTGCTTGAAACCTGTGACAGTATTTTTAGTTAGGAATCTAAGGTCTTGAGATTGTGGGGAGGGTGAGAAAATGATCTTTAGAGAGCCAAGGCAAAATTGAGCAAGTCAATTTTCCTCTCACTGGCCTATTTTTGAAATTTCTTCTATCATTTCTTGATCAGGAAATTTGTTGGCCAGATGACAAAGTATGAAAATAAATTTCCTCTTCCATAGCTTAAGAAGGTGTTTATGTAAATGTGGCCAAGGGCAAGGTTGAATGGTACATATATAAAAAAATGTTTAGAACACATAATTCCACCTTTCTACCCAAACTTCTTAAATTAATAGTACCTCTCAAAATAACATAAATGAAACTAACCTGTTTCTCCAAATGAGTCAATGATTCTACAAAAGTGTAAGCACATTAGAAGTCTGAAGAATTAGGTTCTGGTCTCAAGTGAGTCAGTGAAATTGACAGAGTGACTACTCTGGGCTGTTTTGTCCTCCCAAGATCACAGCGAGGACGTCTTCAGTGACACAGGTGGCGTCGTGACCGCTGTTCTAGGCTGTGACTGAGACTTCTCTGAGAAGCTGAGAGTACTCAGTGAATCACAGAATTTGGGAGGTGGGAGGCACTTTGAAAGCAGCTGGTCTAACCTCATCATTCTATAAATACTGAAAACTAGAGTCAGAAGAGAAAGCGTTTCTTACCCCACATTACAAGCCCCATTAATAGCAAATAAGCAGCAGGTCCCAGTGCTCCGTTCCGGGGTGCTGTCCTCGGGCACCAGTAGTTTAATCACTGTCTTTACATGGAATGCACAGAGACCTGACTGTGTCACCTTTCTCTCCCTGTGTAGCAGCTTGAAACGGTACACATTTATTATCTTTGATAATCTCCTTTTTAATAAACTCAGAATCACTTGATTAGTAGCTGTGAGCCCAATTTTTCGTGAAACACAACAAAACCCCTGTCGTAATATCTCACTGCATTGGAAGGAAGGATCTTGGGGGACCAGTTTGGAATTTTCTTTACCAGGCTTCATAAAATATCTTAAATTCTGGCCAATAAAAATTGAAAATAAAGGGGAAAGTTGGTCTCTACTGAATTGCTTTGCTACAACTTGGACCTTTTATGGACTGAAAGGTCATCTGGACAAGAACCTCCATGAAGGCAGAGCCTACCTTTGCCGGTCTCCATCAGAGACATGTGGGCACTAGTGCAACAGGACCACGGGTATCATCAGCCAGCTCCGCAGAGAGAAAGCCCAGAGAGTAACACAGCGCACCCGACGGACAGCTCCTTAAGGGTGGAACCCTGTGAACTGGGGGAATGGAGGCTGGTCTCAGCCCTGCTGTTACCTGTGTGCATTGCTTTGCTTATCCTGTCACTGAAACCACCACCGGACACAGCGTTGTATTTTCATCGTGCCTCTTCCCCATTAAATCTCAGTTCTGTATGGGAAGGAATTATTTCTATTTTGCTCACCACTGTAACTCCAATTCTTGTAAGAGTGCCTGGATTCATTAGTGCTCAGGAAGGCATTGAACGACATTGGAGCCCTCCCTAGCATACAGCAAAGCTTACCTTAGGACCACATCTTAGAACAGGCGCCGGAGGTCCGAAGAGAAGCAGGTTGGCTTGTGTTTTCTAAGGTAAATAGTGTGACATTTTCCCAACTGTTTCATATTTTTTCTTCCTTTTCTATGTTCCATTTTTTTTTCTCTCTCTTTTTCTTTGTTTTCTTTTGGATTATTTTTATTATGCCATTTTTCCCTATAATAGTTTGTTAACTGTGCATTCTTAACCTATTCTGTAGGAATTACCCTAGAGATTTCAAATATGATTTTACTTAAATAGTATTCAAATATAAATTAATTATTTGGCCCCCAACCAACAATGCAAGGGTCCTACAATGATTTAAATCACATTTTCCTTTTTACTTTTTGTATTTGTTTTGTTTTCTATAGTGTATAACAATCCTACTTGTGTTTTATAACCCTGTAGATTTAATAATTGTCTTTTATGATCAATATTCACTTAGAGTTATCCACACACTTACTTTCCTCTTTTCATTCTTGTTATTAATTCTGAATTCAATTTTGCTCATCTGAAGAATTTATCTATCTTCTTTGGTAAGGTTCTTCTAATAATGAAAGCTCTCACTTTTTGCTTATCTAAAATATTTTGACTTTGCCTTCATAACTGAAGGACTTTTCTTTATGAAATACATTTTTTCCAAACAAAACTTATGCAAACCTTTACTTATAAAGGAGGTAAAAGTGAGCTTTACGGGTGGGGCCGAAGGTCAGATGGTGGACTGCACCTGTCTCTCATCCTCACAGCACTTGGTGGGCTCCTCTGAACAGCCAGAGTTTCCAAACAACTGATGCCTTTGATACATTGTGCTTTATAACTTCATATTTGAGAAGAGCCAGATGGTAGAAGGAAATTAATAAGAAATGGCGTTACAGTTTGAATAGGTCCCCTGAAAACTATTGTGTTGAGAGTTGATTGTAACAGAATTAAGAGGGCAAAAACGTAATTCAATTATTGTGTTGAAAGATGAGGCCTTAGGAAGGAGATCAATGACTGGGTGGTTAGGGTGGGGCTTTTGTGATTGAGCCCTGGTGGACTTCCAAGGAGAGGAAATGAGACAGAGTTGCATGTGGAACACAGAACACGCTTCCTGCCCACCGCCATCTTGTGATACAGCTACAAGAAACCCACCAGGGAGGCCCTTGGACTTAGGACCTTCAAACTGTGAGCTGAATGAATCTGCATTTCTATAAATCATCCAGCGTCAAGCATTTTTCTGTTACTTGCCACAACAGACCGGAAACACTGGGATTCAAGGGTCCCAGTGTCTCACAACTTATTGGTTATGTGACCTTAAACAAGTATTTAAAAATATCTGTACACTTAATTTTCCTTGTTTATAAAATAATAAAATTACCATTTACTTAATGGCACTAGTTTTTTTTTGGGGGGGTGATAAAATGACGTATTAAAAGCAAATTTATTCACTCGACATCTACTTCACTTGTTATGTCAGGGTTCTTTACCCATAGATAACAGAGATTCTGGACTATAAATCATAGAAGATGTATTTTTAGAGATACGTCTGTTGAGGAAAAAGCCAAGCTCTGTAAAATATTGAAGGAGATTGATTCTAAACCACTATAGGTAACTGCGTCCAGGGGAAACCTAATCTCAAGAGACCTTGAGAAAGTGCTTCCCTTGCAGCCAGGTCCACAGCAGAACTTTGGCACATTTCAGAAAAGAAGGAACTGGAGTCAAGGTTGTAAATCAATGTCCAGGTGATCCATTGGTTTGGTCTGAGAGGGTGGAGTGTCTTGAATCAGGGGTTTTCAGGTCACAGGTAGATTATGCGATTCTTCAGGTTGGTATTAGCTAAAAGAGCAAGCTTTTCCAGGAAGGTTTAAGCTGAACCTTGCTATTGATAAGGGTGTTTACCCATCATCCTGTGGTGTCATGCCAATCAGGATACAATAAGTAAGCTGCAATTACCAGGCAAGGTGACCTGCTCAGCAAGATTGATGACAGAGGTTTGTTCTCCCCAGGCCCCAGACCCCACAGGAAGGGATTTTAGAACAAAGAAAAGGTCAGAGTTCAGTACTCATGCTCTAGCACACAGGATCTTCCAAGAAGAGTGAAAGAATTGAAACAAACCAACCAACCTAGAAAGGAGGACATATCTAGGTATCCAGGCAGCTGGAAATAAATTTTTTGTGAGTCAGGGTACTATTTTTAAAATAAATGATTTTTAATGGTTTTTTTTTCTAGCTTTTTTATTCTTCTCTTAATTTAAAATTATAAAACTAAAATGGAGGGACCAGCAGGTGGCGTGGTGGTTAAGGCGCTGGACACTCCCACATGGCCGACCAGGGTTCAAGTCCTGAATCTGGTGGCTTGCTTTCTCACCTCCTCTCTCTCTCACTCTCACCCTCTGTCTCTCTCTGATCAAATTAAAAAAAAAAGTAAATGAATTAATAAATAAAATAAATAATTAAAAAAAAAAAAAACTAAATGGAAAGGCAAGACATTTAAGGGACACAGAAATGGAGGATTGTCTGTTGATGATTATGCATATAAAATGTATTTAACTGAAATGGTGTGGAAGATGCTTGGAAATTTCATTTTATAAGGTGTTGTGATGTACAGTGATTAAATGTAAAAAATAAATTTAAGAAGAAAAAAATCATAAAACTGATAATCTAGTATATTTTGAGCAAGATTCATTCTCTTTTCAAGTGTAGAGAGGGTACCTTACTTAAAAGATTTTATTTATTTTTTTTGGTATAGAGCACGTGCGCTCGCCAAAAAGACAGAGAGAGACAAAGAGAGAGAAAGCGAGAAATCACCCCCGGGGGGATGGCCACGCCACAATCCTTTCTGCTCCATTCTTCTCTGGGGATCTTGGGCACACACGCACATGTGTCTGGCATGAGTTTAAGCCACCAGGTCTGGGACTGTTCAGGTTCTGTTTGCAGAGTGGGCCAGAGGGAGGTATACTAGAAGGAGTCTGAGAAGGTTTGTTCCAAACCCCACAAGTGGTGTCTAAGGGGGGCCAATACGGTATAAGTAGAAACAAGTCTGCAAATGACAATAGTGGGAGGAATGATATTGACTGCATTTCTGTAGGTTAAAAAACGATGGTTCTTGGGACCAGCAGTTGGCGTAATGGCTATGTCGCTGGACTCCCATGTAGTCAACCACGGTTCAAGTCCCAGACCTGGTGGCTTAAACTCACGCCAGGCACGTGTGCATGCGTGCCCAAGATCCCGAGAGGAGAATGGAGAAGGGATTGAGGCGTGGCCATCCCCCTGGGGGGGTGATTTCTTGCTTTCTATCTTTCTGTCTCTCTCTGTCTTTCTGGTGAATGCACACGACCTATAGCAAAAACCTCTCCTAAATAAATAAATAAATAAATAAATAAATAAATAAATAAATAAAGATGGCTCTTTAATAGTCTTTCTGTATGTTAGCAGTGATTATTTGGAATTTGAAATGAATAAGATATTAGTATTTATAATGGAATAAAAACATACAGTAAAGGTAAATAGAACCATATATATGCCAAACTTGTTACACTGGAAACTGTGAAAGGTTCATGAGAGAAATGAAAGATCACCTAAATTAAAAAAAAAAAAAAAAAAAAAAAAAAAAAAAAAAAGATGGTTCTTACATTTTTTTTTAAAAAAGGTGTTTCTTAAATATCAATTGTTGTGACTCAAACAGAAGATATGTTGAAGCCCTAACCTCCAGTACTTGCGCACATGACTATATTTGAAAACAGTGTTGGCCTTCCTCCATGTGCAGACGGTGGCCGAGTGAACCACAGTGCTGGGAGCCATAGGACCAGCCTCTGGTTCAGGTCTCTGGCCAAATTGGCCTAGACACTCTGTCTATGTCATCTCTTTTTCTGTCTCTCTCATGCATGTACACAAGCTCTCCATCATGAATAAAATATATAAACTTAAAAAAAATGGAATCCTTCCATTCATAAGAAAAAAATGGAGTCCTCACAAACCCTAAATAAAAACAACAATAACACTCAAGTTAAAATGAGGTCATGCTGGATGAGGGTAGGCCTTTAACCCAATGTCTGGCATCCTTACAAAGAGACAGACTCGAAGCCACAGAAGGAACACTGGGAAGAAGACCGTGTGCAGACCGGGAGTGAGCTCAGAGTGGCATGAGTGCAATGAAGATTGCCAGAAATGGGTCCTTCCCTAAGGCCTTGATGTGTGAGGGCCCTGCCAACACCTTGATTTATTAGTTTTAGACTCCACATTGTGAGAGAATAAATTTCTGTGGTTTTAAGCCACTCAGTTGATGATAATTTGTTTCAGTAGCTCAAAAAAAAAAATATCACACACTTTATAATCATCGTTATAAGTGCTGTATGTAGTTCTAGTATAAGCTCTAGGACCTATTTATTAGTATAAGCAGTAACACTACCACTAGCAGGTATGCAGCTATTGCACCACCACTGCCACTGCCACTGCCATGAATACTACTAAAATGAACTCCTCTAATGGCAGTGGTACAGAAAGAATTTGCAAACGACACACACAGAAACAACTTATCAGCACTGTCTGAGTCCTAGGCCCTGGCGTTGTTAATGGTATACACTAATGCCCAGCAGCAGCAGAGCATCCCAAAGAGCCCATAATGACAGGTGAGTAAAACACCATAGTAGAGAGACAGCAGGGCAGACCTCTGAACTTGGCTGTGTTTGTTAGCATTGGTTTCTTTATATCTTACTATTTTGGCAGATGGAGTTACACAAAAAATAGTGTCTACTTTCTTGAATCTATAGAAGGGAAAAATATTGAAACCCAAAACAGAGCCACAGTTCTGTGTTTAGGGTTTTACTGAAAAGTAATTTAATTTTTAAATTTTTCAGACTTTTAAGTTTGTTTATTTATCTCACAAAGAAGGGACGAAGAGAGAGAGAGTGAAATAGAGATGAGCAGCAGCGACAGAGATCACACCACAATACACACTCCCACAGGCTTTTCAGCCACCAGACCACAGGCAGGCCTGTGCCCAGTGAGTGCAGGAGTCCTCAGGAACCGAACCCTGACCTTCCATAAGGCTTCTAGCATTGCAGGGCGTTGTGCCACTGCTGTGCCATCACGGCACACTTCTGCGTGGGAGTGCTGGTACCTGGACGTTCACCTTCTCTGCTCCTCCTCCCGCTCCTTCTCCTTCTCAACGTCTTTTGTTTATTTGACCCTGCTCTGTGCTTATCCTCGCTTTGGGGGATAATTGTGCAAATGTTCACTATTTCTTACATTAATTTTTTCCTGCAGATGGTTTCTAGGAATGGGGGTGGAGGTAAGGTAGAGATAATTAGAAGTCTTGCTGAACCATATCCAAAGTGTTTCTTGGTCATAGTTTACAAAGATCATTGACTCCTCATTTTTTATTTAACTTATAATATTTTGCTCAGTCTTAATTGGTTTGGCATTTGTTAATGATTTTGTCAGATACCAGCACAAATGAGTAATGATATAGTTCAATCCACCCAATTTACCTAGAATAACGTATCAATTATGTTGTGTATAAGTATTGCCTTTAATTAGAGAGCTTGTTTTATGAAACAGGTTTAGTGAGGAAGGTATGACAGAACTCTGTAGAGTCAATTTGTAGGCTGGTTATATGATCTCAAATGCATCACTTTACTTCTCTGGGTTTCGGGGTCTTTGTTAAATGGAAGGGATGAACGAGGTGTTCTCTAGGGCCTGAGTCAACGCTAACGTTCAGCACTTCAGTGCTACTGTTATTCCACGTTTTTGTAGCCATATTTCTCTTATGCTGGATGTGTAAGAATGAATCTACAAAAATAATGGTGGTCACAGGAAGTCCAAACACATCCAGAAGAGTTTAAACAGTATTTTTAGAGAATCAGAGATTAATACGTCCTATTTAGATCAATCGCTCTTGTCTAATGCCCTTGGAAACATTAAACTGCTCGCTACTTCATGGCTGTCCTTCATTTCTGCAGGTGGCGTGTCGATGACAATGGCACCAGTTTCGCTGTCGCTGTGCTGGCACGCCTCCTCACCTTGCTCTGCCTCTCATTGGGGACAACATTCTAAAGAATGTGGTAATTATTTCTTTATATGCTTTTGCCTTTCTGTAAGGTAGTAGTTTTTATCTTTTTGTTACATTACAATTTTTGTAATTAATATCAATTTGACATGGTCTCATAGTAAAGAATGTCCTTTGTTCTAGCTTTTGTGAAGGTCTATGCTCTGTGTCAGACAGCTGGTAATGGACGTGCACCCAATTCCAGGACCGGCCCACAGTGCTCAGGTTAGTCAAATGTTCTGAATGTCTCAATGACTGTGCTTCAGGTGGACCTTAACATATAAATCCATGGGCTCTAGTGAACACTCCCTCTGTGGGTGAGTCTTGTCTAGCTAAAGAACAATTGCAAAGGAAGAGATAAGAAGAAAAGAAAATTTCTTGGTCTTGTAAAGCTACATCAAATACGGATCAGACCCGGGGCCTGCGGTCAGACACACAAGCTGCAGGGTCAGTGGAAATATCAGCCTGAGTGCTGACTTTGAAAAAGCCAGGGCAGACGGGTATGATACCTGTCAGTTCTTTTGAAAGCGTTTTTATTGGGTGCAGGTCACAGAGGAGGAGCTTCTGGGGCTGAGAGAAGGGCGAGGCAGGGAGGGGGGGGGGGGGAGTCCTGTTAGCAGCTTCCTGCGGACTGAGGTCTCCATGACAGGCAACTCAACAGGAGCGAGCGGGTCCCAGGGAGAGCCTCCGGGGCTACCATGGGAGGGGCCGTCTAGGAAATCAGCTGAGTCCTTAGTGACTTCAACCGTAAGCCACCCCGTTTCTCCCGGTTTTCTGGCCCTCATTTATTTATCTGTGTTTTGTATAGGACTCTGTTTTCTAGATAAATTATATAATCAGCCGAAGGTCTGAATAAAACAATAGACGGGCCTCCCCTGCATGGGCTCTCTCCAGCAGAATTCACCTTCAGGCTTGCACTGCTCCAGCAGCTCTGCCCTGCCCGGGTCTCCCGCCTGCTGCCCCTGCAGACTCGGGGTGCTAGCCTCCCAGATCAAGCACGCCAGTTCCTAGAACTCCTACCCTCTCATGTGACACGCACACACTCATGCATACACACATACACACACATGCACACGCACAACACACAGACATACACACACGCACACACACAGCACACACACACACACAGATACATTCTCTCTCATACACTCTCTCTGACACACACACTCACACACATACATACACACTCATACACTCACACATGCACTGAAGTTCCTTTTTTCAGGAACCCTGGCCAATACAGAATGCCTTGATGTTTTTTGAAGAGTCCATGAAATGAATACAGAATTTAGGCAAGCCTCATTTGGGGAATGGGTGTGTGGGGAAGGAATCCACAGCACTAAACGGAACACTCGGCGAGGAGGAACGGCGCTCGCCACCTTTGTTGAAGAAGTGCTCGGGATGCAACTTCAAGCTGTTTCCACCCCTCTGACGTCACGTGTCCTTATTTAGCCGTGAGTCTGGCAGTCCTTCTCCCATCACACTGTGTCTGACTATTCGTCTCTAATTTAACACTTAGGCCAGTCACCAGTGACACAGACTGTTTCTGGTTGTCAATTCTGTTAATAGTTCTGCTCTATCTCATATTGTTTTAAGGAAAAGTTTCACTTCTAAGAACCAGTTGGCAGCTCGCCTGGAGAGGCCGTATCTAATAACTTCTTACCGTATCTCTGTCCTGCTGTCAGTCAGGGCCGGCATCCTGTGCAGGTCGCCTGCTCGTCTTCTCTGTAAAATACTGTCTTGTCAGAATACCATGTTGGTGAGTCCAGATCTCCATGCTAAATTCCAAATCAGTTGTTAAAGTCAACTTTTGGGTTGTTTGTGTGTTGATGATTTTTACAGCGGTTGAATAACCCCAGTTGTCCCATACACTTCTGTCCCAGAAGGCCTTGTCTACTGAGCCAAGAAAGACGCGCCTCAGTACCTCGCAGAGGCCCGCACTTGGGTACCCACGTCGGTCACGCATCAGTCAGCTCTGAGCTTTCGGAGACAATCGGGCTGCATTTCCTCGGCCTGGCCTGTCTTTTGTCGTCAGTATTGAAAGAGTCCTTTCCCACTGCAAGGCAGATATTATGGAAGAAAGTTATTCTCTGACTACGTAAAATTTAGCATAGAGCCTCCTGGCCTCAGACTATTGAACATGTTTACCATGACAATTTGAGAAGTATTGGTCACACAAAAACAATATATTTTTTCTTCATTTTTTTTCTGTTTTTTTCTCTTTTGCTAGAGAGAAATGGAAAGAGGAGGGGGTGGGAGGAGTGAGAAATCACTCCCTGGGGAGACGGCCGCCCAATCCCTTCTCCTGCAGCCTCCTCTTGGGATACCAGTTTCAAGCCTCTGGTTCTCGAGCTGTAGAGTAAGCCACATAGAATCCAGCACGTTAACCTCCAAGCCACCTGCCGGCTCCATGCAGACAGTATTTTAAAAGTTGCTGTTCTCAGAGCACAAAATACATTGGTAGGACGCGTTCTATGGGAGTGTGGGTATATTTGTGTACACATTGGGGTTACAGAAGTTATTAGGCCCTTCTATAGGAAAAATGGTACATTTGTATATATAGGAATGTAAATAAAGGGTTTTTATTGTTACATTTTATGTGGACAATTTCTTTTCCAGCCTAGGGAAGAATTGTCCTTTAATGAACAGAGCAATATGATCACTCCTCAGAACCAGATATTCTGACGTGATAATAAATAGGTCAGTGCATTACTTTGATCCCTTACAGCCCATTTAACAGCAAAAGAAATTTGGTAGCATTCTAAAGTATGTTGAAATAGGGGCTAGCAGGAGGCATAGTGGGTAAGGTGATGGATTCTCTGACATGGTGGACCACAGTTCGAGTCCCAGACCCAAAGATTTGAAACTCCTGCCAGGTGTGTGTACCCAAAACCTCAAGAGGAGAATGGAGGAGAAGGGATTGTGGTGTGGCCATCTCCCCTGAGTGGGGAGGACTTCTTGCATTCTGCTTCTCTGTTTCTCTGGTGAGTGCTCTTTCCTATAGTAAAAATCTCTCCAAGAAAATGTATGGTGAAATAATGTCTTGAAAAGAAGGTTGAGGAGTTTGCCATCGGATGAGTATTGGAATTGCAACTTTGGTACATTCATTCTGTTTAGGTAAAATACACATCGACTCCGAACATCAGCAGCAGGTGCAGATTCATGTTATTGCTAGTCTATCGGAAGGATGAAAGGAAACAATACAGGGAAATTATCTGCAGATGATTCCTTAGCAGTGGTTCCCCAAATCCCGACATCCGTGTCTTTAACACATCCCAACATCTGTGGGTGAAATGGTTCAGCTCACAGGCTTCTCGTGAGGATTACCTATGACACACTCGAACATGCTGAGGGTGGTTCCAGGAGGACAGGATGCAGGCCCTGTGGGTCGCGCCTCACCTTGCATCCCAGTCCTGGCACATGGGCCCTGCAGAAGCTAGGGGCTTTGATTGCCCTTCCTCATGCATTTGCAGCTGAGCTCTGGAGCTTGCCATGCTTGGAGGGTGGACATGAAATGGAAGTCCCTTCCTAAAAGCACTGAAAAAATAAGACGTCCCTGCAGCCTCCTGAGGTGCCATACCACTTCCCAGTGACGGGGGCAGCTGGACCCGAAGCCAGCAGCACAGAGGCTTCTGTCTCCTGCTCCCGAGTCTCCCAGACACAGCGGGCATGGCCTGCAGCAGTGTGGTTTGGGCGGCGGTCTCACAGGACGGCACCGCTGGCGGGCCTGCCAGTTTCCTCTTTGGAACTCATTCCTGAAGGCCCACCAAACTTTATTTTTCAAAGACCTTTTTCTGAAGTGCTGAATCCCATGAAGGACATTACTTCCTACGTATGTTCCTCTAGTGTTTTCTGTTTCCTGTGTAGAGGCCTTTAGATAGCCTTTCTGGTTAGCTTTCCCTGACTGCAAGGGGATTTCCGTCTCACTGGGCATGCAAGGACACAGGGAATTAGTGGGAAAAATCCCAAGGTGCCTGGGGGATCTGCCCAGCCACGATGTGGTCACAGAGTGTGGCATGGGCTGTGTGGGTGGAAGGAAAAGCGAGCGAGACCAAGGGGAGGAGGGAGCTGAGCATGCCAGGCACCCAGAGAGGGTGTGCAAGTGTGCAGCAGGGACCCTCTGCTGTGGGGACATGGGCACGTGTTATCCCCAGGATCTCAGTGAAAAGAAGCAAAATCCTCCCTGACAACAGAACTCTAAGAAAGAGCCTGTCTCGGGAGGGTGCAGTGGGGCTGAGCGTGGGAACAAGGCTGGGTTAGGGGAAACGGTGGGGATGGCTGAGTGACCCTTGTGGGTTCATGTAAGCCAGCTCGATTTATTGACTGTATCCTTGCCATTTGTTTTGACAACATGAAGAACCATTTCTCTTGGGGGTATCTCCAGTTATGTGTTAGGTATTTTGATTTCTTCCTAGTTATGTTGATAGTCAGTTACTGCATGACATAGTGATTTTCTTTTTTCTTCTTTATTTTTCTTTATTTTTATTTTTTTAAAGGTTTTTTGTTAAAGGGTTCGCGTGCTTGCCAAAAAGATAGAGACAGAAAGACAGAAAGTAAGAAATTATCCCCCAGGGGATGGCCACACTGCAATCCCTTCTTCTCTATTCTCCTCTCAGGATCTTGGGCACGCACGCACACGCACACGTGCCCGGCGTGAGTTTAAGCCACCGGGTCTGGGACTCGCACCGTGGTCAACTACATGGGTGTTTAGCAACATAGCCATTACGCCATCTGCTGGTCCCAACATGGTGGTTTTCAAATGATTCTTTACAGAGACAGAAATACTTTGCACTTAATGGTATATTTTATAAGAAACCACCAAGAGAAGTTATGGAGAAGGCTTCAAGGTATATGAAAGAAAATCAGACAAAAATCTAAAACAGTAATACAGCTATTATATTAAGATCCCAGCTAACTTTTCAAACGGGATGAGAAGACAGATTCTGTTAATTTTATGGCAGTTATTTAACTGTGCTGCTCCCCAAATGCCTTTACAAGAGAAAAGGGCTTTGGAAATTTGATATTTCTTATTGTAAAATTCCAGCAGGGTATCCAGTCCGCCACCTTGTTTTTCTGTAAACAGCCCTTGAAGAATAAACAGAGGGTGGACCGAGGAGGGTTACATAGACCTAACTAGAGTTTAAACCACCCATGGTAACCGTATCTAAGACGTTTGCTCTGTGCATTTCTAGGGCTTTGTTTCTAGCAGATTTCTGGGCTGGTTAGTATAAATAAATAAATAAAACAAACAAAAAAACTCATCCTCAAATTATCATTGTGAAAAATATTTCACCTAAAGCAATATTCACTCCAAGATTCGCTACTTGGTTTTTCTTTGTTACTGTAAATCTACATTGTTTGATAAACAAAAATGTATTTGCTAAAGATTATCAACACTATTATCTGTCTCACTTAGAGCAATTTTATCTGTTTTTATCCTGTATTTCTTTCTCTTATAATCCAACTCATAGAAGTTAACATTTGATAGCCCAGCCCTGTAGCCTCGTGGTTAAGGGAGACAGAGCTCACGTGGCTGATCACAATTCAAACCCTGGTCCCAGCAGCTTGAACACCGGATGCGCGTGCATGCTCCGAACCCTGGCGGGATGGAGACTTGGAGGACGGGCTGTGATGTGGCTGCTCCCTGCCGGTGTGCTCTCTCCTTCTCCGTGTCTCTCTGTCTCTCCATCTCTCTCTAGTGAGCTGATATGACACTGACAATTAAAATAATAAGTAAACAAATAAATTTTTTGAAAAATTAACACGATTTTTCAGCATTTTTCGTGTCTCTCTGTCTCTCCGTGTCTTTCTCCGTGTCTCTCTCCTCCGTGTCTCTCTGTCTCTCCATCTCTTTCTAGTGAGCTGATATGACACTGACAATTAAAATAATAAGTAAACAAATAAATTTTTTTGAAAAATTAACATGATTTTTCAGCATTTTTCCATTTATACTACAGTGTGTAAAGTGACTTTCTAGCAGATTAACAGCTGTAAATTTTTCTCCAACCATTTATTTACCCTCAGGGAAGCCTTATCCAAAGTTCTGCCTGCTCACAACCTCTTGTGGTCCCCGTCTGAGGGAGAATGAGCAAAGGCTGTGTTTGGGAAGGGCTCACACCTCTGGGATGCCTGAGGAAGGCATCCTTTCTTTCTTTCTTTTTTTTTTCTTAATAGAAATTCAGATTTTATTCATATATTTATTTTTTGGTTTTGTTTGTACTTTTTAAAAAAATTTTTATTTCAATTTCTTTTATACATTCAATCACATATGTCACTTAGCATATAAAGTGAATATTCCAACACGAATACGTTTCTTACCATTCCAGTTGAGAATACTATACACATTATCTTCAACAGATAATAACCCATTTCTTTGTCCCATTAATGTCTTGCCTCTCAATTTTTCTCCTTAATGTTTTTCTCAGACTCTCTTCCTTCTCCCACCGTCTTCCCACACTGTATCTGGTATTTATAACTATTTTCTGTATTTCTAAATCCTCTAGTCATTCAGTTTCGGTCATAGAGTGCTGATAGTTGGTATATATTAAGTGGAGATATACAATAGCCTGGCTTGCTTCACTAAGCAGTAAATCTTCCATATTCAGAATCTTTCTGTCAAAAGCCAGGTTTATTTATTTTTTTTTATGGCTGAGTAGTGTTCAATAGAGTATATGTGCCACACTTTTTCAATCCATTCCTCTGTTCATGGACATTTGGGTAGATTCAAAGTGTCTATAATTTCTTTCTGAAAGGCAAAAGAATTAAGTTTCTCTCAAATGCCAAGCATGGAGCTAGGATTTAATTTTACTCCCTTAGTTTTGTTTACACAAACCGTGGAGAAAGGTGATTACCTATTTATTTCTTAGTTGAGGAGCAGAGTGGGCCCTCAGATTTCTGTGCTCATGCAGTAGGGCGTACAGACTAGGAACGTAGCTTGATCTTTGTCCCCCCTGACTCTACAGTCATGTTCTTGTCTCCTCGGGGGCCACTCTGGAGTTCTCCGTCCATAACCTGAAGGTTTGTTTTGGAAACTACTGGAGAAGGGCAGTACTTTCTGAGTGACAGCGCTCAGTCACTGCACATGCACCTGAGCTAAACCCGCCATGGCACCTGAGATGTATCCCAACTTTGAGAAATAGGACGTCGGTAAATACTGCACTACAGCTGCCTAGGGGGAAAAAGAAAAAGGAGAAGGATAAAGGAAAAAGTCAATGTCTGTTGCTTTCTGTGAGACAACTCCCCCAGGGATGGCAGGTGTCCTGTTAGCTGTGGCGGTCACAGAGTGTGGAACTGGGGAGAGACGTACCTGCTTATCTCTACTGAGCCCCAGGAGCAGGGGTCAGCGAGACACTTTCTGGAGAGTCTTTGCCACCTGCACACTTTACAGGCGGGAACCGAAGCTCAAATCGCCAGTAACTGCCAAGGTCACATGCCAGGCAGGAGTAAACTGGGCATGGTAAGTTCCAAGCATTTAAAAGGCTTTGGATAACATTAACTGTTCACAGCTGGAGTAAGGAGATTGTATTCTACTTATGTATATTTCTTGGCAGAAGATTACTAAAATCATTGACAGAAGAGGTCTTACCTCCTGGCACACTCTTCCATCGAGCCAGCAAAACGTGGCTTCTGTTTGGTTTTCCTTAAAGATTGCGGTGGTGTCTTCCAGGAAATAAGACCATCGTGGAGATTTTTCTGGATAGACACTTGCAAACCTTTTTAAAAATCTGGTTAAGGTCCAGACTTGGGCATAGTCGGTGGCTACTGAACTGCAGTGCTGGAAGCCACATGGTCCACTAGGGGTCTGGAGGCCCCAACTGGTCGAGCAGATGCACTCTGGGGCCATGCGTACCCAAGATCTTGATGAGTGGGAGATCTGGGAGAGGGGGTTCACAGTGAGGAGACCCTGCCAAGGCTGCCTCTCTGGCACTTGCTCTCTCTTTCTTTCTCAGAAAACTCTGTGTGGTACAAGGAGTCGATTCATCTTGCAGGGCCTGTGGCAGCATCCATGCAGTAAAGGATTCTTGTCACTTGCCCTGGACAGAGAGCCCAGGAAACCACGCAGGAATCATGGCCACCAGGGTTAGGGTGGGGCAGGATGAGAAGGGCATGGTTGTAGCCACTTACACCTCAATAAGTGGGTACAGATCACGTTTCACACCAGGCTGACACAGCAATCTATGGGTGCCTTGTCTTGTGTCTCTACAATTCCCTGTTCTTTGAAAGAAGATTTTTTTTGTTTTGAAACAACAGCACAGAAAAGTGTTCAAGCTTTATTTGAATGAAAAGTACAGGGTGTCTCCCAGCAGACGGTCTTCCCAGCATTATCACAGAGATCGGCGGGGCGAATGTTTCTCTGTTGTTGTCTCAGAGAAGCTGATATGAATAAATTCAAGTACACATTGAATCAGTGGTGTTAGTTAATAAAGCCTGATTGCACTTCTTGCTGCTGTTTTCTTTATAAACTATTTGGTATACGAATCACAATGTATGTAAATAATCATGCCTCTCTGTCTCTCTGTCTTGCCTCCCATGTCTGTCTTTCTCTCTCTCTTTCTCTCTCACTTCTTTTCCAACTCTGAGATAAAGCCAAAAATACCTGTGGCTTGAAATCACTCCCAGTGGTGATTAAAAAAGACCTTTCCTGATGAGATCAAAGGTAGCTTTTCTTCTCTGGGTGGAAACAAGATCTTTGCCCGTGGTTGTCACCATGGAGTGAGATGTTGCCATGAAGGTGAACATACGATGTCCTGTGTAATCATTCAGGTCAAGTTTTGTTTAAACACAGTCTTTTCAAAGCTATTTATAGCTCCATGGCTAAGGAGAATACATCTTCAGTGAAAGTGAATTGAACAGGGAAGCAATTGAATTCTGTCATGCAATAGCCTTTTGAAGGGATCAGGGGTGGGTATTATGTGCTACCACCACAAAAACAAGGTAATGCATTCATTAGTTGTCTAGATTTAACCATTACACAGGTGTGTGTGAGTGTGTGTGTATATGAATACATATGTTATATATTTCAAAACAGCATGCATGTGACAAAAATATATAATGATATCTGTCCACTTAAAATAAATAAATAAATAAATAAATAAATAAATAAATAAATAAATAAATATAATTTCTTCACCCCCTTCTCCTCCACCCCAGAAAAGGAGCTTGGATGTTATAAAAGGAAAAGTACTTGATTAGAAGTTACCCATCCTTGGGACAGCAGATGGCATAATTGTTACGTTATTGGACTCTCACGTAGTTAACCATGGTTTGAGTCCCAGACCCAGTGGCTTAAAACTCACACTGCGCACATTTACGGGTGCCCCCAAAATCCCTAGAGGAGAATGGGGGAGAAGGGATTGTGGGAATTGCTGCGTGGCCATCCACCTTGCGGGGTTATTTCTTGCTTTCTATCTCTCTCTGTGTCTCTGGTGAAGGCATGAGCCTTACAGCAAAAAAAATCTCTTCCAAAAAAAAAAAAAAAAACAGAAGAAGAAGAAGTTGGCAGTCCTAGGGTCTTCTGAGATTGCACTTGTGTACACTGTGGCCTGAAATACACGCCCCAACGTCCTTGGGTCTCATTTCCTGTGTTTTCTCCTTCTGTCATTTGTGTAAGCCCACAAGAACAGGGAATAATGCACAAATATATCCAGATGTCTCCACACACTCATACTCATGTGTGATTATATTTTTTCTCTGGAGAGCCCTTTTCAGCCTGAGATAATATGGCTCCAAAAATAACACAGTCCTATGAAAACTGCACAAAGATTACGTGATCACTTAGTCATAATAGCTACTCCATGACACTCAGAAATGAAGGACCTTCCACAATGGCTTTTCCGTGTAACAGCTTCTACACACTGAGTGCTTATAACGTGCTGAGTACTTGGGTAAGCACTTCACTTATACTGCCTTTTACCATCATTAATCATCACAATTACCTGATGATTTGTGTTTTCTATTTTATGGATAAAGGAAATAAGTGAATAAATAACATCAAGTGACACAGTCATATCTGGAGGTCCTTATAATTAATTCTGTTACTTGCTAATTCTATATGATGAATGTATTCAAGTGCCTTTGAATTTAATATGCACATCTGCATTAGTATATAATATTGTATTTGAATCATTTGTCTATTTGTAGTGTTCTAAAGCTTTAATGTAGTTTGATCCTGCTGAGAAAGTGCAAATTTGTCCTTCAAAGAAGGATATTTAAAAAAAAAAATATGGGGCCAGCAAATGGCACAGAATTTAAGGCACTAGCGTCCTACGTGGCCTAACCATGATCCTAGTCCTAGACTTGGCAGCCTGAAAATCATGCCAGGCGAGTGTGCATGCATGCCCAAAATCCCAGGAGGAGAATGGAAGACTAGGGGTTGTGCTGACCATCCCCCAGGGGATGATTTCTCACTTCCACTTTCCCTCTCTTCCTCTCGCTAAGGCAGGCACATGCACCTACGAAAAAAAAAAAAAAAAACTGAAACAAAGAAACAAAAAGAAGAAGAAAGTAATATTTCAGTCCATGATAAAATTATTAATGTTTGTGTAGAAATGTGGCAAGATCTAGGAAATGTAAAAGTAACCGAAAGTCCCGTAATCCAACTATATTTTAAGATATGTCTGTTTAATAAAGCATCATCTTAATCCCCAAGTAATTCATAGTTATGTAGAAATGTTTACTTCAGAAATTATTTTTCTAGCATTACAGATTCTGCCTTCCCTTAATTACATACCGAATGCTAATGAGAAGACATGGCCCAGATTTCAGTCGGGGTTATATTATAAGGGTTAAAAGATAAGCCAGAAATATAAAATATGCCATGTTACGTTTGTGTCCGACCTGATCACAAATATGCCTGTGGTCAAATCACAGTTGGTCCATGTACATCGTCTTGCGGTTTGGGACCAGCAGTTTTTCTGCTGGGTAGAATGAGGATTAAAATACCGCCGTCTTGAGGGCAGCGGGGAGAATGAAATAAACGTCGATGCTCACTGCAGTTCTTGTTTTCTCATAGGTGAATAGCTTTGCCTCTTCCTCAGTGGATAGTAAAGTGGGTATAAAAATTATATAGAAATAGTTCGTGTCACGTAATCTTACTTCCAACAAACAGAACATATTTACTCTGATGATAGCAGGCTACCGTATTGGAGGGAGGAAAGAAAGCAATTTGAAATAGAAATTGAAAAGAAAGACTTAGAGGTTATGAAAGTCTAACTGTCTAATAATTACTATGGAGACTAAGAGGTCAGTTTGAAAGCTTCTGCACAGTGTTACAGTAGGCGTCCTAGAGCAGGGCTAAGGAGCCATTGGGAAGGTCTCCATTTAGAGTATACCTTTTGTGTGAGAAAACAGCCTTTCACATCTCTTACCTCATTTGTTAATTTGAAGTGTGGGCGAATTTAGTGAGTGGGTAGAAGGGAAAAGATTTTCCAAAGTTAAATGACTGAGTTCACTGAGGGAGTGGACAAAGAGTGGTTGAAATTTTACTAGAGGAAAAAGTAATAGTGAGATCTTTCTTTGAGTGTATCTAGTCTCTACTTTGGAAAATAAACATAAATAATTACCTTATTTTGTAATTCTATTGTAATTCTATTCACTGGAGTTTCAAAAGAACTGAAAACAAATTGTCCATTTTATAATTTCTTTGTACTACAGAGGTGATAGGAGTGAAAATGTAATACCATGTTAAAAGTTCTTTAGAACTCAGTCTCCAAGCAATATATAACTATTAACTCTACATACCACATTTTTAATTTAAGAGTGACCTGAGTGTGATGTGAATTTTACAAATTGGCAGTGTGTACGAATGTTTAAACACATTTTGCTACAATTAATTCACATCCCTCTTCAAAATCATTTTTCTTCCACTCTCTGAAATGGCGGACCACAGGTTTCAAATGCCAGTTTTGCGCCCAAAGATGCCTGATGTACAGTGAGCGGTGTGCTGTCCTCCTGTAGTGAAAAGAACCAGTGGGATTTTACTGAATCTAGTTTTCCTTTTTTAAACATTTATTTCTTCCATGAGTGACAGAGAGAGAGAGAGAGAGAGATAGAGAGAGAGAGAGAAGTACCTCCTCCCACCGTGTCTTCACGTCTTGCTCTACTCACAGCCTCAACAGCTGTGCTCTAGGGAAGTCGCGCACACCTGGCAGTTCAGGAAAGTCTCTGGCCTCAAACCTAGAGCCTCACCATGTGAGTCGGCTTCTCAAAGCATTCCATCACTCCTGTGCTGCTGTGTGGCCCCTATTTTCCATCTTTTTACCTTGCCTAAAATAGCCTTGCCTTTCATGCCTAACATAGAGACTCTTCATCTGAGGGGGAAGACTTCTAGGGGTGCTTCCGCGAAACTTGGAGTGAAATGCCTCCTGACTTAGTGTCCAGCCTAGCCTGGCTTCATTACCACATGCATTTATTTATTTAGTATTATTATTTTTAAGGTTTTTGTTGTTGTTATAGTACATGTGTACTTGCCAGAGAAAAAGAGAGAGAGAGAGAGTGTGAGGGAAAATGAGAATTACCTCTTGGGGGGGATGGCCATGCTGCAGTGCCTTCTCCTCCATTCTCCTTTTGGGATTTTGGGCTTGCATGCACACGTGCCTGTATAATTTTCAGCTGCCACGTCCAGGACATGAACTGAGGTCAAACAGGCAGAATTCCAGTGCCTTCACCACCATGCCACCTGCCAGCTCTCACCACATGCAGGTGAGTCAGCTGGTGAGAAGGTGCTGATGTCGGCGGTCTTTCTCATATGGTCCTGGCTCCTCTACAGTTCTGCATCTTCTTTACCCCATTCATGCATCTATCCCTCCTGGAATCTCCTTACTTGGGCAGTTGTTTTTAATTTCTGATAGTTTATTTGCTTAGAGTTTGGTCATGAGTTCTCTTGTTTTCCTGTTTCTTAGGTATTTGCTTTTCTGTCTTGCCTGGTTGGCCAGCACAATTCTGAAGAATTAACTAATTAAAGTATTAATGTGTTTTTAAGCTGAATATGTTAAATCAACAGTAGTTACTGACTTAATGCTCAGCCCAGAGACCACAGTAGAGTCTGCTCCTCTACATCAGATGTGTTGATTAATACTTCGCAGAGGAAGGCTCCAGATTTTTACAGCTCAGTTAATTGAAGAGAAGTCAGAGCTTGGGGCTGTATAATTAAGTTGCTGGAAAATTAATGCAGGAATTGGCTTTGTGATTTGATTGGTTTAAAATCTATGAATACACTTACTTAATCCTCCTGAATTAGACTTGAGTGCCAGGAAATTATGTTAGCTACATTTCTGCAATGTTCTCTCTTCAAGGCAGTGTTCTTTTGCAGTCTTTAAAAGAAATGATGTGTATTCAAAACACAGTAATCCTCGGCTACCAAGTAAAAGTGAATATTTTCTTGTTCGTTGGTGAAATGTGTTGGATATTTTCGATAGTTTCACTTTCCCAACTGATTTTCTGATTACCTTCTGTGCTATAAATAATTACAACTTTGTGGCTACTGCTGAACACCCACACTGCAGTCTGCTGTTAGGATTGACAGTTCCTGTAGGTCAGCAACACCAGGGAATTGTTATGCACGGAAGGAGTGTTAAGAAATCCTTTAACAGTCCTGTGGAGTGATGGTGAATGTCTACTTGGGAAAAACACAACGCTCACCAGAGGTACTGTCCCTGAAAGCTCGAACCTTCACTTTCTGGTAGTCTTCTACTTGTTTGGCATTTCTCTCTGCCTTTCTTTTTGCTTTTTGAGAAAAAAAAATACTGAACTGTCCTTACCTTTATTACACTCCTCAATCATAATAAGTTGTATTCTATTTCCCAAAATACACCATTATAAAGCTCCTAGCTGAATAAAGTATCATTTGGACCTGTATAGTTTTTATAATAGGCCTTTCATCGTCCTTTCACATGGGAAATATAAAACATCACACACACACACACACACACACACACACCCCTTCAGTTGTTCAAGGAGGCTCCTGACTCAAACCCAGAACGTCCCATGCAGTCATCATCACAGACTGCTGTGCTGCTCTGTCTGACACAGTGCCACCGACACCAGGCAGGCCATGCCACCCCAGGCCACCTCCCAGGATGTCTTTACAGTTCTATCAACTGCACACCATTTCCGATGTATATGCTTTTTTTTCCCCCAAAATGTTTTTGCTATAGGGCACATGCACTCGCCAGAAAGAGAGACAGACAGCGAGAAATCACCCCACATGGGGGATGGCCACTCCACAATCCCTTCTCCTCCACTCTTCTCTCAGGATCTTGGGCACGCATGCACACTTGCCCGGCCTGAGTTTAAGCCACCAGGTCCGAGACTCAAACAATGGTCGACTACATGGGAATTCAATGACATAGCCATTATGCTAACTGCTGGTCCTCCAATGTATATTCTTTCCAATTTTCATATATCCAAATATACTTCTTGACTATTCCTTAGGCTCTAACTAGAAGATTGAGTCCATCTCATTTGGGTTTTTATAATGTTTGTATATGTTTTAGTCAATATTCTCTCTTCTGCTTTCCTTATTTGAGAGATTTGTTGAGATCTCTGACCTGTTAATAGTCTCGGAACATCATTGTTCTGTGCATTTACCTCTTTTGCAGTTTCAAAGTATGGAAGTAATTATACTTGAATCTTTTACCAGATATTTTAAATTGAATGTTCAATATTTATTTTCAAGGGTTTTTACCTTATACTTCATTCATAAGAAAAAAAATGATACAAAAGTTGATGATTAACAATAGATTGTTAAGTAGAATGAGAAAATCGGCCTTTTTATAAAAAGCTATTTCATTTATTATTACTATGTTTTAATGAGAAAGAGAGCAAGCGAGGGGAAGGGGTCTCCCATGCTGTCCTTTCCCCAGCCGCTGAGCCGTGCGGGGTCACAGGCGTGTGTGAGTACTTGCTCGGGCTCCATCTGGGCCCTGAACCCGGGCCTCCCACTGGGCTCTGTCATGCCTGAGCCCTTGTGCCTGAGATTTTAGACAACTGGCTTGGGCTTGAAAGAAAAATATCACCTGATCATTATATAATTATGTATATGTAGGTGGATTGTAAAGGAGACTAAACGTGGAATGTAAAAGGCATACTGAAAAGCGAATTGAAGAAAATTAATTTTAATCCACTGAAAATTAATTGAAGAGGAATGCTTAAAACATAAGGGAGGTAGACAGGTTTAAACAAAACTTCCGAAGCATAAAAATGTAAGTAGAAAAAATATTTGATGTTATATAGAAAATTAAACATTTGCTTTTAGAAAGTAACAAATGGACACAGCTTATAAATGACTGAAGTGAAGAAAGAAATTACCATGTCTAAAACTAAGATGGTATAAATATTTATACTATTCAACAATTTTCTGAAAATCAAGAAGAAAAATACAGCATCCCATCAGGAATTTTCCAAAGAAAACCAACCTTAAAAGGTTTCTGAGCATATAGAGTGATATTTTTAAAAATCATTATCAAAAAAGACCTAATAGTGGGCCAGCAGATGGCATGGTGGGTAAGGCACTGGGCGCCTACATGGCCCTCCATGGTTCAAGTCCCAGGACAAGTGACTTGCTTTTTCACTTTCTCTCTCTCTGTCTTTTTCTGGAGAGCATGCATACCCTATAGAAAGATGATGATAATAATAATAATAATAATGATAAATACAATTTAATGATTTTTTTGAAAAAAATAAAAAGACTTACTAGAAGAGAAAATGCGCGCGCGCACACACACACACACACACACACACACCCCTATATAAAATTTGACCTGTTTGACCAGCGAGGGTTCCGTTCTTGGCCAATAACTGACAGGAGTAGGGATGTGGAACGCGGGCTTGTGCATACATTGCTGCTGGGGGCTTAGACTGGTGGGGCCTTCTACAGAGCTGCCCGACATATTCAAAGAGCTCTTGCATATTCATGACCTGCTAATGCTTATGCACGTCCACACAGGAACATGCTGAGGAAGATTATTGCAGCTTTCTATGCAGTGTTAGGAAAATCAGAGGAACACCGGGTGTCCATCTCATCAGGCAAAATGGGTCGGACACGCATGCCTGTGTACACGGAGTGGCACAGATACTAAGGACTGGATTACATGTTGACCTGACGCCATGAAGAAAGATACACATTCAGTGTGGAATGACGAGAAGTTAATAAACGGAACGAAATCAGTCCCTGAGGCCTGGCCGGACTCTGTGCTGCACACAGCCCAGCTGGTGCGTGGCTCCCTGTCGGGTGAGCGAGGGGGGCTGAGGGCGGGAGGTGGTCTGGAAGGAACTGAGGAGGAGAGCCAGGGGGCCAGGAGTCAGGGATGGGAGTCTGTGCGTAGTGATCTCACCATCTCGCGGGCACCCTTCCCACTCCAACTTTGCTCCCAGCCACAGCACTGAGCCCACCTTCCCTGACTTCTTCCACAGAACCCAAGACTTGCCTGGGGTTTGAGCTTGTTTTATGTTGCTATTGCTATGGAAGTAGATTGGACACATGAGCTGCACTTCCCTTGTTTGGTTGTTTACGTGTTTATTTGTGTAACTTGGTAACGATTTTGTAGGGTCATTTAGTAGGATAGATTCTGAGGACAAGGGTGAGTTCAATTCTGATCTACTCTCAGGCTCTGTGCCTTGAAGAATAGCAGTAGTGCTGAAACGTAGATATTGAGAGAAGGAAAAGTATTCACTGTCATGTGCGCGAGGGGCTGTGTGTTTGCACAGGGCACGCATCCTGCAGATGGTACACAGACACCCATATCTAACAGGAACTCTACTAAAGATATACATTCCTGGTTATAGGTCAGTGTCAGCTCGTGTAACTGGAATCCAGGGGCCAAGAGAATCAATAGGCTACGAGTTAAAAGCATGGGATTATAGCCTTTGCATTATTCATCCATTCTATTCATTTGACATGTGTTGAGTGACTGCTAGCTACATATGTACACAGTCATGTGTGTGTGTGTGTGTGTGTATGTGTGTGCGAGAAAGAGAGGGATTTGCTCACTGTTCCGTTATTGACTCAATAACCAGGTATCATGTGCCTATCATGTGCAAGGTGCTGTTCTTAAACATGGGGTTCCAGTGATCCTTGATCTCAAGACACAAACACACAGGTGTCATTTCACCCTCTTACCAGAAAATTTGTATCTTGCATTTCCATCACAGATTTATTTATTTATTTATCTTGAGAGATTTTTGCTATAGGGCGCATGTGCTCACTGGAGTTTCAGAGAGAGACAGAGAGACAGAAAACGAAGTGGGATGTCCACATTGCAATCCATCCTTCCCCATTCTCCTCTCGGATTTTGGGAACACAAGATCATGTGCCTGGCGTGAGTTTTAAGCCACCAGGTCTGGGACTTGAACTGCAGTAGACAATGTGGGAGTCCAGCAACATAATCATTATGTCATCTGCTGGTCCCACATCACAGAACTTTTGATTTCCTTACTTACATAGGTAAATGTTACTTATAAGACCAGAGTCCTACTGAGAACACCAGAATTAGCCAAAACTGACAGGTGGCTTTGCCCTCTCTCTGAGTAACTACCTGCTGTGTTGTTCCCTGCAAGCAAGATGGTATGAGTTCAGGTGAATCGGCCTGGAGGAGAAGGCCGTGGAGCTGGAGGAGCTCGCTTGCTGCCTTGCTGAACGAGGGTCAAACTGGTTACGGCTGGAGGAGAAAGGGGTGTAAAGAGCTCAACTACGTGTGTGAGATGGCTTCCAGCAGGGAAGAAGGAAGAAGCTAGGACAGGAAACCTGGGATTCCTATACCATTCAGAAAGTTAGTGGTTGCTGAGTGGGAGACTTGAGAGTTTTTGAATTTTAATTTTGTGCAACACAAAATACACTATAAAAGTATATAGATGCAAGAACAGACAGCTTTTGCAGACAGCTTGCATGACATTCAAGATATTTTCTGTATTATAAATACAGAAACACCTTACACACCACTTTATAAAATCATTGCAATGTATGTGCAAACCATTGTTGTAAGAAAGTCTAGGATTTTTACAAATACTATTCTATCTGTTACACAAATATTCCCACAGTGTTATCTGGATATAAAGTTGTATGTAAGTTGCTAGCTGGGTTTACTGAAAAAGGCAAAAAATAGATTCAATTTGGGGGTTACTTATGACCTTGTATGGTAGGAAAATCCTTTCCATAAATACTTGTAACTGAAGTCATACGTAAGTACACCGGTTTCAATGTCAGAAGGGATAAACCTCATCAGAAGATCAGGAAGAAATTTCTGAAGGAGATGAATTTTGATCTGGACATTAAAGGTAGTGTCATTCATTCTTTGACAAATGTTTTATGAGTGCCGACTGTGGGCGATGTCAGAATCTCTGCCCACATGTATTAATAATAGCATGTGGAAGATAGCATTAATACAAATCTGGGAGTCACCGGATGATTGCAGATGTGATTGGTGTAGTGAAGGGAAGTACACGGGGACATGAGAAGGCATGACAGGACTTTATAGCAGGCGATACAGCGGAGGGAGGCCAAGATGCAAGATGATCAGGCCCGAGGGACTTCAGGAGAGAGAGAAGGCATGACCTGGGGGAGGGAGGCAGAGACGGCTTCAGACCAAAGGAACGGAGTGTGCAGAGGCTGCCCTTTGTGGTGGGACATCGCAGTAGGCTAGGAACTGAAAGAAGACCAATGAGAGGCTTCGATGGTGAGGGAGGGTGAGGTCACCCTGAGGCAGGAGAGGCTGGCGGGGGCTCAGCCAAGGAGGACGGGAAACGGGACTGCTCTCTCCTGTCTCTCTGCCCCAACTTCTAGGCTCTTAGCTAGAAGGGGTAACCTGCCCACATGGTGACATCCCAATGTGGAAAAGCCAGCACTCAAATCTACGTCCGCCGCCGCCTCAGACGCTGTTCTCAGAGCAGCATGATCCTGCCCGGAGCCTGTCTGGCACCATGGCGTAGAATGAAGAGAGGAACAAGCATGTACTTGTTTCTTCATGTTTTGCCAGTGTAGAGGGGTGCTACTCGGTTGTACTTCCTTCCTGAAATGAACGACGTCTGTAACAGTGAGCTACTGACCCAACAGCATCAACAGCATGGCTGAGCTTTCCCGAGTAACTGTGGGACACCTTAGCGCATAGGGAGTGTCCCGACTGCCTGTCTGTGGGAGTCATCCCAGCTTCTGTGGCGTGGAGCATACAGGCAGAAGAATGTAAACAAGAAATAAATATGAAACTACTTAGAATTCCAACTTGCAAAACTCATGCTCTAAATTGAATATGACTATACAGAGGTTGGTAGGTGGCTTGGTGGTTAAAGCATTAGACTCCCACATGGCTGATCACAGCTTGAGTCCCAGACTTGGAGGCTTGCGTTCTCACGTTATCTCTCTCTCTCTGGTGAGTGCATGTGCCCTGTAGCAAAACTGAAGGATAATGATAATGATAAATACAATTATATAGATAATCCTTTTAAAGAACTGATTATATATTCAAACCATCCTAAATAACTATGCTTCTTTGCAAAGATGGTATTGCATTGTTATTGAGAAAAAGGAAAATGATTATAATTAAAGGTAAAATATAATGTTTTATTTATATAATTTTATCTGAAATACTTATTAGATACTAGCTGAATAAACAAGTGAATATTTTGGATGTAAAATTAAAAAGATTAATGTTTCTTTTTGTGATAAACATTCATTCTCTTTTGATTTCTTTTGATTATTGATATACTATAATTTCAACCAGGAATATATTTTCCTTCCTTTAAAGAAGCAAGGATTAGGTGAAATGGGTAGTTAGTGCTTCTACTTTTACCACCTTAAGCCTTCCAAAATCACTAGGAGCATGATTTTCACAATCATATTCACCAGGCGACCAGCAGATGGCAGAATGGTTACATCACTAGACACCCATGTAGTCACCTGTGGTTTGAGTCCCAGGCCCAGTGGCTTAAAACTCAAGCTGAGTGCAAGTATGTGCAAAGCCACAATCCCAAGAGAACGGAAAAGGGATTGTGGCATGGCCATCTCCCTGGGGGGTGAAACACAGTCAAGGTCATAGAGAGACATGTTGGGCAAGAATGGCCACACACGTATGATTGATAGGACCATGCCACACTGTCTAGATGTGCGGCGGGCTACAGCCTCCAGGCTTGTGTAAGCACACTCGTGCAACCGAGCCACACATTTCTCAGAAGATACCCCTGTTATTAAGCAGTTCAAGATTGTAAGGGAAGGCCACCAAGTTATCGAAAAGCTGCAGTTAGACACGTGTCCTTTCGTTCTCAGCTGGAATGCATTAGCTACTAATCTATTAGCTCCCAGTCATGGGACTGAAGGAGACGGGGCACTATATAAATAGGTTGTGTTTTCCCGCTGGACATTTTGCTGCCGTAGGAATTCATCTTTAATTTGCTCATCTCAAAAATGAACACTGTCTGACTGTGGATGGGGTGAATGTCTGGCATTAGTGATATGTCTCCTTTCAATTAGTCCTGAATTTATCACATTAGCCTCAAACTAGTATTGATTAAGAGATTAAGGACCCAGAAGGTATGTAGAAAATTTTATTAGCTCCCTAGTGGTGTCATGACATTTCTTAAAGAAAAGATCTTGCATTGTACATCAATATTTGAAATATTTTCATAGAATTATAGTACGCTTCCTAACATGATGAAATAATGTCTCAAGTTATTCATTTGTAAAAAGAAGAAGGTTGCAAATATATTCACACATGGAGACCAGCAGATGACGTAATGGTTATGTTGGTGGACTCCGACGTAATCGACCATGGTTCAAGTCCCTGACCCAGTAGCCTAAAACTCATATTGGGCACATGTGCGTGCAAGCCCAAGAATCTGAGAGGAGAATGGAGGAGAAGCGGTTGCAGCGTGGTCATCCCCCATGAGGGATGATTTCTCGCTTTGTGTTTCTCTGTCTCCCTCTGTCTCTCCAGTGAGCACACATGCCCAATACCAAAAATCTCTTAAATATATATATATATATATATATATATATACATACATATTCACACCTGAGTGTTGGGAGGGGTGTGATATTTCTTTAGCAACTTTCAATGTATCTGGGCCCATTTTTCTCGGTAAAATATCATAGAGATGAAGATAAAAGCAATGCTTTTCACAGCAAATGTAGACAAGTGGATGCCTGTGAGAAACCCCTCCCTGTGTCTTCACGTCTACTTCGAATGAATACTGGCTTTGCTTCTTGATGTGTACATCTACGGAAAAACGTAGGAAGAAATTTTGTTTTACCCCTTACTCCCCAAATTCAGAGTTGTTGGATCTATCATCGCTAAAAACTGAGCATTTCTTCCCATCTCACTTTTAGAGAGGAGAAGGATCTCCTCGCAGCCCTCAGTATGTAAATGAAGACTTAGCAGGTCAGGAACCGCTGATGGATAACACAACGCAGAGGCAGTGACGCATTACACATTCTCAGAGACAGGAGCCTCCTGCCGGCCAGAATGCCATGGAGGGGTAAAAGCCAAATAAACTCTGTTTTCTTGGTGTCACTGTATTCTGCAAACTTCTTCCTAGAATTCCCAGTTATCCATTGGCTCCAAGTGCTAAAGCAAAGGCATCAATGGTGGGAAGAAGATGCCACCAGAGGAGGTAAGAATTCGCCAGAATTGGGACCTTGCATCCATTGAGTCATATCAGCACCGTTTGCCTATCTGGGTCCTTAGGAGAGGTTCGATTACAGACAAGTAGAAATGTAAGCTCGGAAACCCACTGATACAGCACTTTTAACCAGCGTGCAAACAAAAACCCGAAGGACTTATTAGAAAGAAGCAGAGCAAGAAGTCAAGTATTCCACCAGCCATGTTACGAATTAACTCTGGCGGCTCCAGGCCAGGCTCTCCCTGCGCAGAGGCTGATCGGGGAGTGCACGGCCCAGATTCCAGCACTGAGCCTGGCCGGGACACAAGCCTGCCATCCTGGCTCTTGTTTGCTCCAAGTGGCTGCCCCTTTCCTTTGCCCTCCCCGATTCTGTTCTCATGTCTGACTTCAGATTACGGCTTATCAACACTCGTCTTTGACTCCTTTTCTCTGATAGCCAGTTGCAGAGATGTTTGTTTTTTCTTATGACCATTTTGGATAAAATTCTGCTGTTGACCCTTCCACTCCATCCAAACTGGTCATAGACATATACCTTCAATCACTGTAAATCATTACAGCATGCAAAATGGGTTTTCCCAGCATGGATATACTATATATTAGTCCTGTTAAAGATATTATCATGCATGTCATCATCAACAGATAATTTTCCATTTTCGTGTCCTTTAAACGTTTTCCTTCTTGTTTTCCCATTGGTTCCCTTCCTCTCTCCTGCACTGAGCTTGATTCTGTGGGATGCAGGTGAGATGAATTCTTCCAATGGATGATGGAAAGTAAACACAGCCAGAGCTTCAGATGTCCGAACCAAGGAAATGTGAAATGACATTTCACTTACTTTTTGCACCATCAATTAAAGTTATCACACTAAAATCTCTATGAGCTCATTGCAGCTTTCAAAGTTTTGCTTTGGTTCTTTTGATTTTATTTTTTAGGAATTTTGTTATTTAGCCATGAAATGCTCCAATATCTTTATTTTTTATTAAATTTATTTATTTACATTCATTCACTGTACATCATCACAACATACAAAATGAGATTTTCCACCCATAATATACTATATATTGGCTCAATCAAGCATATCAACATACATGTTATCCTCAATAAATAATTTTCCATTTCTTGTTTCCTGTATATTTTACTTTTTTTCCCCATCTTTGATTCCCTATCTCTCACCCTCTGCCATCTCCCACCCTCCTCCCACACTGTCTTTGGTATCCATGGATGCTTTCTATGCCTTCCCCCCTCATTTTATTGATTCACTAAAGATCTTAATTAATCTAAATATTTTCAATAGGAAGTGCAGCTGATATATACCTATCCATGAACACAAATTTGACTTTAGCCATAAACTTCAGTGAGTAGAATGAACATACTATAAAGTAGCACCTAGCTGGAGGTATCTAGCTTACTGCAGTCATCAAAAAGGTATTTTTAATCATTTTTTTTTAATTTCAAGAAAAAGAGTTTTAGTTTGTTTGTTTGTTTGTTTGTTTTTTCTTCACACTATCTCTGGTGTCTATGGTTGTCTTCCATTCCTTTTTCCCCATTTTATTGATCATACAATTTCTTAAATAATCTAACTACTTTCAATAGCAAGTTCAGCTGGTAATTTCAAGAAAAGCAGTTTTAACTTTAATAATTTAAAGAAATGTTAAGGAACTTTGCTTAAAACTTAAAGCCAGGAAACAGGTTAAGATTCTGCTCAAATAGTAGGTACATCAACCTATCGACAGCTCAAGACAGGACAAAAATCCTTAAAACTGGAAAACAAAGCCTAGAAGGAGACAGCTCCATGGCTCCTGCAATCTAGCCATTTTGGGAGAAAGGAAGATGTCCCACTGATCACTGGGCCTCCAGCATACAAAACCCGCGTGGTAGGAAGACCTCCTTCAAGTCTCCTGTCTCTGTATCAGTCTTTGTCTCTCTCTACCTCTGTTTCTGTCCTCTCTCTCTCTCTCTGTCTTTTTTTTTTAATTTTTGCTTTTTAGAATTTTTTAAGGTGAGGCATTTCACAGGGCCCTTTGGCCCCTCCTAGCTAGCCCTTTTTCTTGTTAATAATCCCCTCTCCTCCTCCCAGAACAGCCCTTCTTCAAGAGACAGACAGCTCCATGGCTCCTGCGATCTAGCCATTTCGCGCAGCGTGCAATTTTTGAGTTTTATTGAAATTTTCTGAATATTAATTTTTCTTTTTTAGATTTATTTAAAAGTTTTTCTCTTCTTTTTCTCTGTTTCTTGTCTGTTTTTTTGCTGTTGTTGGTATTGTTTCCCTCTCTCTGCTTCCTTTTCTGCACATTCCTCAACCCTCAGTTTGAACTTCCAAGTTTGGGAAGAAACCGACCATTCACCAGATGACTAGAAATCGCTGCAGGACCACAAGAAATATGGGGAAGCAGGAAAATACCTCTCCCACAAGGGAAACGGATAGCTCCTCTTCATCCACACACAGTTCAATGGAAATCATGGAAATGTCTGATAAAGAATTCAGAACATTCATAATGGCAAAGCTAACAGAAATGGAAGAGAAGAGAGACAAGAAACTGCTGAAGAGGAAGGAGAAAGAAGTTGAAGAGTTCCAGGAAGTGAGGAAATTCATGCAAGCTCTAAAAGAGGAATTTCACACTTTACAAAAGAATCAGATGGAACTGTTATAATACAAGAAGTCAAAATCTCCCTTGAGTGTATTAAAAGCAGACTAGATCATACAGAAAATAGAATCTCTAATGTAGAAAAGAAAATGACTGGCCTAGAAAAATCCACCGCAAAGACTGAGAAAATGGCCCAAAAATTTGAGAATAATATGCGAGAAGTACTAGATACAATTAAACGTCCAAACATCCGGATAATAGGCATCCCAGAGGGTGAAGAGACTCATAAGGGCATTGATGATCTATTCCATGAAATCCTGTAAGAAAACTTTCCAAACCTGGAGAGGCACTCACAGATTCAGTCCCAAGAAATACAGAGTACCCCAAATAGAATCAACCCAAGAAGATCTTCTCCAAGACACATTATAGCCAGATTGACCAAAACCACAAAGACAAGATACTAAGACTGGCAAGAGAAAAAATGCAAGTTACCTACAAAGGGTATCCCATCAGACTAACGGCAGACCTCTCATCGGAAACAATGCGAGTGAGGAGAGAATGGGAAAATATATTCAAAGTATTAAGGGAAAAGCAATTTCAACCGAGAATTCTGTACCCAGCAAGGTTATCATTCATTTGGGAAGAAAAGACACGAACTTTCCCAGAGAAACAAAACCTGAAAGAAATTACCAGCACCAGACCAGATCTCCAAGAAGTTCTTAAGGGAGTGCTATATCAGTAAAATTAAATGCAGACACACAGAAGTAAGAGTTCAAAAACTAAGAAAATGGGCAACTTAATTGTAGGGACAATGTTTGGAGATGAATATTATATGCCAGAATTCAATCTGGAAGATCGAACCTTAACAGAAGAAAGATTAAGTACATGAGACTGAACCGATGAAACAACATTCTATGACTTGACTGAATTATTGCTGCTTTTCTCCTAAGCTTTGTTTTCCGGTTTTAAAGGATTTTTGTCCTATCTTGAGCTGTTGATAGGTGCGTGTACCTAATATTTGAACAGAATACTAACCTGTTTCTAGGCTTTATGTTTCAAGGAAATATCATTACCAGTTCAAAGCTACTCTTCTTGAAATTACCTGCTGAAAGTAGTTAGATTACTTATGATATTGTGTGATGAACAAAATGTTGGGGAAAAAGGAATGGAAGACAACTGTATATAGCAGAGATAGTGTAATAAGAGAGTGGGAAAGGGCAGAGGGTCAAACATGGGGTAAAAAACATATATATATATATATATATATATATATATATATATATATGTATACATACGTATGAAAGTAGAAATGGAATATTATGGATGATAACATGCATGATTAAGCCACTGTGCAGTTTATTCTAGATGGGAAACCACATTTAGTATGTTGTGATGATGCTCAGGGAATGAATGTTAAGTAATTAAAAAAAAAGTTGCAGGAGGAAAAAAAAAAACGGTAAAACCGTATCAAAATTTAAAAAAAAAAATGCATATTTGATGACTACAGTAAGCTATATAGCCCCAGCTGGGTACTACTTTATAATATGTTCATTCTACTCACTGGGGTTTATGCCTAAAGTCAGACTTGGGTTCATGTATAGGTATATATCAGCTGTGCTAGGTATTGGATATATTTAGACTAATTAAGTTCATTAGCAAATCAATTAAATGGGGGGGGGGGAGGCATAGAAAGCAACCATGGATACCAGAGACAATGTGGGAGGAGGTTGGGACATGGCAGAGGGTGAGGGATAAGGAATCAAGGATGGCAAAACAAAAAACAAAGTATACAAGACATAAGAATTGGAAAATTATTTGCTGAAAACATGTATGTTGATGTGCTTGATTGAGCCAATACACAGTATATTTTGGATGGAAAATTCATTTGTATGCTGTAATGATATATAGTGAATTAATGTAAAAAATAAATAAATTTAAAGAGAAAAAAAAAAGCCTAGAAGAAAATAGCAATATTTTAGTCAAAATTTATAAAATGCTATTTTACCAGTTCAGGCTCATGTGCTTAATCTATCTTCTGTTGTGTTTTGATCTTCCCGATTAAATTCTGGGATATAATATTTTACTCCAGACTTGTCTCTATGATTAAGTTGGCCATTTTCTTAGTTTTTGAACTCTTATTTCTGTGTGTCTGTATTTAATTTTCCTGATATAGCACTCCCTTGAGAACTTCTTGGAGATCTGGTCTGGTGCTGGTAAATTCTTTCAGTTTTTGTTTATGTGAGAATGTTCTTGTCTTTTCTTCCTATATGAAGGATAATCTTGATGAGTAAAGTATTATTGGTTGAAATTGCTTTTCCTTTAACAGTTTGAATATATTTTCCCATTCTTTCCTTGCTCGCATTCTTTCTACTGAGAGGTCTGCTGTTATCCTGATGGGATATCCTTTGTAGGTAACTTGCCATTTTTCTCTTGCCAATCTTAGTATCTTGTCTTTGTCTGTGGTTTTGGTCAATCTGGCTATAATGTGTCTTGGAGAAGATCTTCTTGGGTTGATTCTATTTGGGGTCCTTTGTATTTCTTGGGAGTGGGCCTCTGAGTGCCTCTCTAGGTTTGGAAAGTTTTCTTGCAGGATTTCATGGAATAGATTATCAATGACCTTGTGAATCTTTTCACCTTCTGGGATACTAATTATCCAGATGTTTGGATGTTTGACGGTATCTAGGATTTCTTGTATATTATTCTCATTTTTTTTTTTTTTTGGCAATTTTATCAGTCTTTGTGGTGAATTTTTCTAAGACAGTAATTTTCTCTTCTACATCTGAGATTCTATTTTCTGTATCATCTAGTTCTAATTTTAATACTTTTGAGGGAGATTTTGACTTCCTGTACTATAGCTTCATCTATAACAGGTCCATTTGATTCTATCTTAAAGTGTGTAATTCCTCTTTTAGATCTTGCAAGAATTTCCTCACCTCCTGGAACTCGTCAGCAAAAATATGAAACCTTCACGAATTTGCATGTCATCCTTGTGCAGAGGCCATGCTAATCTCCTCTGTATGGTTCCAATTTTAGTATATGTGCTGGTGAAGTGAGCACCTCCAATATCTTTAAAGCTTAGCTTATTGAAATTTTATAAGGAAGAACTCTGTGTAAACCTGAAACATATAAAAGCACATTAATGATCTTAGTTTATGATTTCTAATTTTGATGAAAAAGAACCTCTTACATATGAACCATACCAGACGATGTCCTTACAAAACATCTACAATTTAGAATTGTTCTAATGATGTCCTTACAAAAAAATCTACAATTTAGGTTTATTCTTTACTCTGAACTTGCTGTATATACATTTGAAAATAGAAATCAAGTAAATTAAAATTGTACAGAGTTATTGACTAAGAAAATACATGGCTTACATATTTTAAATAATAAAAAACCTGATTCATAGCTTTAGTTGTATATCAGATCTCATTATTTTCACATTTTATGTTCTATGTCTATAAAATGACTCATGCAGTGGCTGTTCAAGCTCTAAAATGTTTTACAACAAACAGTGGTTTGGGATAGTGAATGCTATCTTTCTTGTCTAAGGACTTGGTCTAAATGCCCAAACTTAAAACTTCAGTTGGGAGGTATCTGTAAAATCCAGACATAACGGCAGTGGATAGTGAAAACAGTCCCCAGATTAAGTAGGCAGTAACATTGCAGCCCGGTCTGGGACCTTCACCCTGCTATTATTTGTGTCCACTCCTCTGACAGACACACAGTAAAAAAAAAATTCTAGATATATGAGAGAAGTTCACTGATGTGGAGAATCATAAGAAAATTGAATCATCAACCTGGTAAGAAGAGCAGCCCACATACCAACCCAGTTATGTGACAGGGACTCCAGGGTAACAAACTGGTGCATCTTGGGTGCACCTTATGTTGCAAGAAGGGCTCATTCCTGTCTTCATGGAATGCCTCCATGGCTTCAAAAACTTGCAAACTTTCAATAATGCTATTTTAGACCTGTAATACATTAGGGGGAACGTTTTTAGGAAAGTCTGGCACATGTCTCACAGAATTTGGGTAAATACTTTAACAATCTCTGCTTCTATACTGACAAAATTTGAGGATGAGAGTCGGGGAGCAGCCTGAGTGGGTGCCAAGGAAGCAATCTCTAGAGCACCTTTTGGCTAAATGAACGTAAAGGAAGTTGGTAGACTTGAGGGGTTTTGAAGGTACCTCACTGAGGTGGAAGTCTACACATGGGAGAGGATGACACGAAACTAGACTGAGGGTTTTTCACATAGGCAGAACCTGTGAGGAATAGCTGAAGATGTTCTTGAAGGTCTCAGCTTTCTAACACTCATGATAGGAAACCAATGTCAAGCCAAGGTCAGCCCACAGAGAACTTAGATGGCAGAGTCACCCACAAACTCTTTACTCCTTTCTTCTAACATTTCTTCCCTTGCTCGATCTTGAGTAAGCCAGAGGAAGAAGAGACAGTGAGGTAAAAGAAGAAAACAAGAGAAGACTCTCCACCTTCCCCAAGGAAGACCTGTGAGCCACCAACTATCCCCTAGGGTACAGAAGTGGGCAGAAGTCTGTGAAAAGAAGAGACGGGTTGAATTAGATGCAGGGAGAGTGTCATTTTAGACTTGGCCTGATTTGTTTATATGTATAACCGGCTAAATTGCTGATTTAGATTTTATAACCAAGATGTCACCAAGTGGCAGAAAAAGGTGGTAGAACACAGCATGTTTGAACACAGCAGCAATGAAGGTAAATAAAGACATTTATTTTTGTATCATACTAAATTCAAACCACCTAATAGTACTCTTGCTAAATTACCATATTGTTGGAAATAAAGAAGGCACATGAAATAGAAAGAGGGTTATTATTTATTTATTTATTAAAAAGAAACATGCTTATGGTACTTCCTTAAATAGCTCTTATCTCAGTCCACTTATGCTACTATAACAGAATATCACAGACTGGGTAATTTATAAAGAAAAGCAACTTCTTGATTCAACAAGGTGTTGGTGTCTGTTGAGAGCATCTCGCTGTGTCAGGATATGGTGGAAAGCAAGTGAGTGAGAGAAAGAAAAAGAATGAGGGGAGAGGGAGCTGAATTCATCCTTTTTTTAGAAATCCATGCCTGATGTATTCACATCTTAAGATTCCACCTCTCGATGCTGTCACATTGAAGATTAAGTTTCCGACACATAAACTTTGGGGGACACATTAATCCATAACAATGTTCAAAGAGGATAAATATTTTATTTTACCACTTAAATTTATTCAGTCCATTTTTCAAGATTATTCCTATTCCCTGTGCCACTTTGCCGAGTGCAACTGCCCAGATTGGGTGCTTTTACAGTGACATAGATTTGAGATGAGGTTCATCGTGGCTGACTTTAAGAAGACCAAGTCCTAAGGGCCAGTAGATTGCATAGTAGTTATGCCACTGGGTTTCTACATGACCAAACATAGTTCAAGTCTGGACTCAGTGGCCTAAAACTCATACTGGGCATGTGTGCATGTATACCTAAGATCCTGGGAGGAGAATGGAGGAGAAGGAATTGTGGCATGGCCATCCTCCCTGGGGGGGTGGTGGTGGTGATTTCTTACCTTTCCTCTCACTGTCTCTGTTTCTCTTGCAAGCATTCGTGTCTTAAGCAAGAATCTTAAAAAAAAAAAAAAAAAGAAAAAAAAGGAAGAAGAAGAGCAAGTCCTATCTTGGGTACTGGTCATTGCTAAGATTCATTGGGCAGGGCAATTCAAAACCATGATAGCAAATGCAAGACTCAGATACTGGGTGGGACATAGTGGGGAAAATACTGTGGTAGGTAAGAGTAGGAGTTTCACTGGGATAATGAGGGTAGAACAATAGAGACACACATAGATACATCCTGGAGAGTAAGGTTGAACAGACAAGGAGAGAGCACCTTTGTCAGTTCCCTGAACACTTCATCTGTCTGTCTGCCTTTCGTATGTGACTTGAGAGTTGTCATGTTCATTTGATGGGAGAGTGTTAAAGAACCAGAGAATGAGACTCTCATTCTAAATGCATCTCAGCAACTTGTATGAATTTCAAAAGTGAAAGAGTAAGGTGAATTTGGGGAGGTGAAGGCAGGGGTCATACAATTCCTAAATTTCTATGCAGTAGTTCTCCTTTTACCTCAGTTACACTTCCCTTGATTTCAGTTATCTGAGGTTAGGGTTAGGTGAGTACAGTACAGAATATTTGCAAAAACAAAGCTAGACCACGTTTACATAAATTTTATTGTAGGATTTTGCTATAATTACTCTATTTTTATTATTACTGTGTCTAATTTATAAATTAAACGCCATCATAGAAGTGTATGTATATCTAAAAAGACATAGTATACAGGGCTAGTTACTCCTCATAGTTTCAGGCATACTTCAGAGATCTTGAAGCATAATCCATCATGGGTAAGGAGGTAGGGGGTCTCTCGTAAAGACAGCAAGCATCCAAAACTTTCTCCATTTCTTAGATGAGTTCTGTTAGTAAATATTAAAATTAAATAAAATTAACAAAAACATAATAGGAGATAAATTATTATAAAATGTCTTGATCAATTTCATAAATTTAAAAATCTTACAAAAAATTCAAGTGATTTCTACTTTAGGAAAGTGGATATTGTCCAGGATCACATCTGTGGGAAATAAACATTCCCTGCTGTTGGTTTCAAGGTTATGCTTTAATTACTCTATTGTTACCTGAACCACAAGCTCATGAAAAGCTAAGTCTGATCAATCAATGCAGCTGCCCTTCTACTCCACAATGTTCCTCAGATGGTCCATGAATATACATGAATTTGTTTCCATATGAATAACTTCTTGTCAAACATGTCACTTCAGTTCCATTATACATAAATGTTTAGTCATTTTTTATATCATTAATCAAAAAAAGTGAAAGGCATATGAGCTAGAACTCTGCAAGAATGCAGATAAAGCCTGGAGGTTTCCTATCTACCTACCTAGCTATAAATCTTCTATCTATTTGTCTCCCAAAGATGATAGAATTAAAGAAAAAAAATCTTAGTTCTGATTTTTGGTTTCTATACAAAGCATAAAATAATACTGCCAAAAATACAGCAACTCAGGCAAAAACAAAAACAAAAACAAAAAAAAATGATTCAGGGAAGCAGGCATAAAGGTAGGACAGGTTATAGATAAATTCATGAAGCATAATATGGAAAAAATAAACATACAATTTTAAAATCATTAAATAAAAATACATTGCATGTTTAGATGGTCAACCCAGAAAAGAAAAATAGTTACAGTATTCTTTGCTTGTTGTTTTAATTTCAACAAAGCATAATGATTTTATAATCATACAATTTTAATTTCAGAAAATTAATGCTAGAAATATATATGGATAAACTACTTACTGGATATAATTGTATAGTACATGTGAATATTTTTAAGATGTATAAAATAGTTTTTATAAATCATTATTTTGTATATTATTCTTACAATATAATTAGTAAGCAAGTACAATTCACACACACAATCTTTCAAAGATTTATCATATTCCATTTTATGTTTCTTAATCTTTTTTTTTGGAGAGGTTTTTCGCTATAGGGCGTGTGCACTCGCCAGACAGACAGAGAGAGACATAGAGACAGAAAGCGAGAAATCACCCCCCAGGGTGGATGTCACGCCGCAATCCCTTCTCCTCTACTCTCCTCTTGGTATCTTGGGCACGCACGCACACGCGCCCGACGTGACTTTTAAGCCACCGGGTCCGGGACGCAAACCGCGGTCGACTACGTTGGAGTCCAGCGACATAGCCATTACGCTAACTGCTGGTTCCCTATGTTTCTTAATCTTGAACTCTTAAATCCTGTGACTGCTACATAAATACTGTATATAATCTATCTATCTAACTCTATCTATCTATCTATCTATCATCATCTATATCTATCTATCATAAACACTAATAAAGAAAACTGTCTACCAGGGGCTGGAAGATACCATAATCAAATTACATTATTAAAATCATATTAGAAATATGATCAAAAGTGACAACCTATGAAATGGGAGAAAATATTTGCAAAGCATACATCTGAGAAGAGGTTAATTCTAAAAGAAAGTCAAACAAGTTGATATAAAAAAAATAACAAATTATAAAAGTGGAACCAAGAATCAAAATAGATATTTCTGATAAGAAGATATACAAATGCATAATAAGGATATATAAAAATAGTCAACATCACTAATCATCAGAAAATGAAAATTAGAACCACAATGAGGTATCACCCCACACTTGTTACGCTGGTTATTATAATGTCATAAAGACAAGATAATACAAGTTGGTGAGGATGTGGGAGAAAAGGAAATCCTGCACATTGTTAGTGAAAATGTAAATCAGTGCAGTCATTATGGAAGAGAGTATAGAGGTCTCTTAAAAACTGAAAATAGAGCTACTATGTGATCTAGCAATTCCACTACTGTGTATATGTCCAAAAAATGAATTTGATATTACAAGAGCTATCTGTACTCCCATGTATATTGCAGCAGTACTTACACTAAACAAGATAAAAAATCAACTTAAGTAATCATTAATGGATGGATAAAGCAAATATATTTACATACTGAATGCTATTCAGCCTTAAAAAGGAAAGAAAATCCTGTCATTTCTGAAGGTAAGGATGAACCTGGAGGACATTATGTTGAGTGTAATAAGCCAGACACAGAAAGACAAATACTGCATGATCTCACTTATGTGTAGAATCTAATAAAACCCAACTCAGAAACAAAGATTAGGATGATGATCACCAGTTTAGAGGGTACTAAGGAGGAAGATGTTTGGGAGATGTTGTTTAAAGGGAACAAACATCAATTAGGAGTAATAAGTTTAATAGATCAGTTCTGAAAAACAGTGACTATAGTTAATGAGAACACAGAGTATGCTTCAAAATTGCTTAGGAAGTAGACTTTAAATGTTCTCACTCAAAGAAAGTATGTGAAGTAATATATATGCTAATTAGCAAGATTTAGCTATTTCAAAATATCCAACAAATTTTAAAACATCATGTTATACTCTAAATATGTACAATTTGTGTTTGCCCATTACTTTACTTAATTAAAAAATAGCATAAAATATTTTTCCTATTTCTTTTGCATCTGAACTGCATGAAAATATAGCAGCCTAAGTATTCAACTTTGTCCAGATCTTGGCAAATCGGAATTGGTCAAGGGAATCAGAGATGAATAAAGTAGGTTAATAATCTTACATGATCACTGAACTGAGACTAAATGCTTCCCAGTAAAGAGGAACACACTTCCAAGTTCATGATCAAAGGAAAATTAAATATAGAAATGGAACAGATAGAGATCAAAATATTAACTTCTATTTTTTTATACTAAATCAAAGTATATGACTTATATCTAGGTCAAATGGACTTTTAATGTTTTAATGCTGTTCCTTCCCCTTAAAATGTTCTTAGTCTCTTTATTACAGTTCAAGTTATCACACTGTAGGGGCTGGCTGTGTCCAAAAAGGAGAATGTGGGTGTGTGAAGATGAGAATTTCCTTGAGCCAAACCATGCAAGTGTAATCCCTCCATCCAGTCTCATCAACAAACTCAGTCATTCCTTTTCTCTGCAGAAGATGGAATGAGGGAGGGCATATAGAGAGATACCAAAGACAACTATCATGTATTTTTATCTCCTGGGGTCTTAAATTTGCTTCTCTTTTATGGGAATTTAAGGAACTTTGGTTCACTTATTTATCCCAATACTCTGCATCTCCTTTGCTAAGAAATGAGGAGGCAAGGCAAAATGTGATGTATGACCACAGTTAGTTTTTTTGTTTTTTGTTTTTAATAAACATTGTGCTTTGGAATAATTTAAGGCTTACAGAAAAGTTGGGAGGTAGCACAGAGAGCACCTGTTTCCTCCTCAACACGTCTTCCACTGACAGCACCATATACAACAAAGGTACATGTTTCAAAACAAAGGCTTAATATTGGTTCATTACTATAAACTAAATCCCAGATCTATTTTCAAGCCATTTTTAAAAAATGTAGGATCATTGGAGCCAGGACTGGTCTTGGTTTGAGGACAGCTCATTTCTATCATGAGTTTCTGTGATTTCATGGCACGTCTGTGGCTTTTTCTGACTGTGTATTTGGAGAGCTGGTGAAGCTCTCTGAAACCAAGGCAGTCTGATGGATTTAGAACACAGCAAAATAAAGGATTTAATATTCTAAAAGACAGAGAATATCTGGGACCAAAAGATAGTGTAATGTTTAAGTCCCTGGACTCCCACATCGTGGTTTGAGTGCCAGACCAGAGGGCTTAAAACTTATGCTGGGCATGTGTGTGTAGGTGCCCAAAATCCAAAGGGGAGCATGGAGGAGAAGGAATTGCAGTATGGCCATCCCCCTGGATGGTGATTTCCTACTTTCTCTCTCTGTGTCTGTCTCTCTAATGAGCATGCACACTCCCACAGCAAAGTCTCTTAAAAAAATAAAAAGATAGAGGATATCTTTCTGTGTGCAGGTTAATGTTATTTTGGTTACAAAATCAATACGTTTGTTTGAAACTGTTATATGTTGGGGGGAAAAAAACTGCCTTATGCAACTCCCCTCCTGCTTCATGTGTTGAGATTTGGTTGTGACAAGATTAAGAGGGCACACATGTTGACATATTGAAGGATGGAGCCTTTGGAAAAGGCTAGGATTAAGGTCATGAGGGTGAGGCCCACATGGTTGACTTCTGGTGGGTTTATAGGGGAGGAAACAAGGCAAAGGGACACGTGGGTACAGATGCTCCATTCTGCTCTGGCTGTCGTTAAGATGATGACTGCAGACTGCAAATCCCCAACCAGAGGTGGGACCTGGGCCTTAGACTTCCATATGGTGAGTTGAGCAAACCCCTATTTTCTTAAATTACCCAGACTTCAGCATTTTCTGTTGCTAGCAATGTAATGAACTAGGACACCCACAGAACTTGTTTGACATAGCATTTGTCAATCTGTGATCTATAACAGCACTCACAGAAGTGCACCAAAGAAGGGCCCATGGCTCAGTGAGCACTAAGACTAGGAAATCAACCTTGGGCAGCCTGACGTGCTTGCCTCTCAGGGCCCCTCACCGGCCACCCATTCTCACGAAACACCACTGACCTCGCTATCCTGACAATTGCTTTTCTTTGCTCTTTTTCATGATTTTTATCTAAGCATATATCTTGAATACTTTAGGTTCATTTTGCAGTATTTTCAAAACATTGTATAAAATAATCAGTAAACTTATTTTATGTTTGAGTTTTATTCAACACAATATTTGTAAGATTCCTCTAAATTATAGTTTCTTTATTTTTGTAGGTTGTCATTTGAATTTGCTGCATCATATCATAACCTTGTGTGAATCATTAGAGTTTATCAGCTCCATTTATTGTGTTTACAGTCTGAAGTTATTTGTAACAATCTAGTCTGTGTGTGTGCCTCTGTGCAAACACCTAAGAATGAAAAAGTTGGGTCAGAAGCAGAAAGTCCCTTAAACCTCGGTGGGCACTTCATGAAAGTTTGCAGAGTCTAATGTCCAGAAGCATTTCCCATAGGCTTCTTCAAGAAATTTCTTAGTTTGAGGTCTTAAATTTAAGTCTTAAATCTATTGAGTTGATTTTGGTGTGGTGAGAAGTGGGTGTGTAGCTTTTCTCTTCTGCTATGAATGTTCAGTTTTCCAACAACATTTATTATAGACTTGCCTTTCTGTAGCGAATGTTCCTGGGAAGCTTCTTAAAAATCACTTGGCTGAAAAACAACAAAACCCTGGCTTTTGACAGAAAGTAGAAGAATACGGAAGATTTACTGCTGAGTGAAGCAAGCCAGGCTATGAAGGAGAGACCCTGTATGTCCCCACTTCATATATACCGAGTGTCCGCACTCTATAACTGAAACTGACGGGCTAAAGGATGTACAAACACAAGAGATGGATGTGAATGCCAGATGTGGTGTGTGTGGAGGAGTGGGGCCTGGGGAAGAACATTTCGAGGAGGGATACCAAGACAGCATTGTTGAGACAGGGAGGTAGTGTTGTTATATTTTGATCAACTGGACTGGGGAGAAATGTTCATGTATTGAAATGATCACCTTGTAAGCTAAATAATGTGATTGAATGTATTTTAAAAATGTAAATAAAAATAAATAAATAAATAAGTAATCACTGGGCTGTATTTTAAAGTATGACCTCAAAAGCATGGAAACATAAGTAAAAACAGATAAACAGGTTACTTCAAACTAAAATGCTTCTGCATAGCAAAGGAAACAATCAACAGAGTGAAAGGACATCTACTGCACAAGAGGGAAATATTTGTGAACTGTAACTAACAAGGACTCAGCACCAGAATGTCCAGGAGCTCAAACAATTCACCACCAAAAAGCAAATAGTCTAATTTAAAAATGAGCCATCAATCTGAATAGATAGTCCTCAAAAGAAGACATACAACAGGCAAACGAGTAGATAAAAACATCTTGAATGTCAATAATCATCAAGAAAATGCAAATCAGAAACAACAGCAATTAAAAACCTCATCCTAGTTAGGATGGCTATTATCAAAAAAGGGACAACAAATTAAGTAGAAAAATAGAGAGGCAAGACATTTATGGGACACAGAAATGAATTATTATCTGTTGATGCTAATGTGTATAGTATCCTCAACTGGACTGGTGTGAAGTGTATTTATGTGTGGTAAATTCACTTTACAAGCTAAGTGATATATAGTGATTGAGTGTACAAAATCAATTAAAATAAAAAGAGACAATAACAAATGCTAGCAAGGATGTAAAGAAAGAGAAACACTTGTGTGCTGTTGGTGGGAATGGAAAATAGTACAGCTGTTAAGGAAAACAGTAGGGCAGTTCCTCAAAAAGTGAAAAATAGAACCAACTTCTGATCTAGTAATCCCACCGCTGGATATTTATCCAAAAGAAGGGAAGCCAGCCTGCCAAGGCTGCTCATACCCCTGTGTTTATTACAGCGCTATTCACAGTAGAGGAGACAGGGGATTAACCTACGTGTTCATCAACTGACAAATAGATAAGAATTTATGGCATATATACACATAATAGAATATTATTTAACCATGAAAAGAAAATCTTAAAATCTCACCATTTGAGGGAACCCGCAGTTAGCGTAATGGCGATGTCGCTGGACTCCCACATAGTCGACCGTGGTTCGTGTCCCGGACCCGGTGGCTTAGAACTCATGCCGGGCACGTGTGCGTGCGTGCCCAAGATCCCGAGAGGAGAATGGAGGAGAAGGGATTGCGGCGTGACCATCCCCCCTGGGGGGTGATTTCTCGCTTTCTGTATCTCTGTCTCTCTCTGTCTGTCTGGCGAGCACACGCACCCTATAGCAAAAACCTCTCAAAAAAAAAAAAAAAAAATCTCACCGTTTGAGGCAATGGTCGACTAACCTGGAGGGAACAGCGCTGAGTGAAATGAGCCAGATCCTGAAGGACGGATCTCATATATCCTCACTAACTAGTGGAGTCAAAAGATTGGATCCCTAGAAATGGAGAGTGATGGCCCAGCAGGTGTGTGTGTGTTAAGGCACTGGTCTCCTACATGGTTGACTGTGGTTGGAGTCCTAGACCCACAGCTTGAAAACCACACTGGGAGTGTGTGCATTTATGCATACCCAAAATCTTGAGAGGAGAATGGAGGAGAAGGGATTGCACAATGGCTGTCTTCCATGGGGAGGGGGGTGATTTTTCACTTTTCTTCTCTCTGTCTCTCTCCAGAAAGTGCATGTGTGATATGGCATAAATAATAATAAATAAGTAAATAAATAAATGAGCTTCAAAGCTGTGAAGGAAGAGAGGAGGGCAGGGGGGAAAACTTAGTTAACAGATACAAAATGAAAACCAGATAAGTGAGATCATTTCTAGAGCACAGTAGGGCAACCAAATTTGGTGACAATTCAATGAATATCTCAAAACTGCTAGAAGAGATCAGTTTGAGTATTTACAACACAAAAAATAATGATAAGTGCTTGAGATGATGGATATGCCCATCGCTCTGCTTTGATCACTACACATTGTTTTCATGTGATGAAAAATCACACTGTGCCCATAAATATGTACATCTGCTGCATGTCAATTAAAAATTACCCAAACAAAAAATAGTAAGAAAAAAAAACTTTAGTGGGGAATTTTGAACTGTTTTCAAAAGGGCTTGTGCTACTTTTATCTTACCAGCACAGAGTGAAGGACCAAGGTCTCACATCTGCTCTGACACTTACTGTCACTAACATGATTTATTTTAACCCTTCTAGGAGGTGTGCCTTTCGATGAAGCATGGTGTTTTTGTTTGTTTGTTTGTTTGTTTTGTTTTGTTTTCTGAGCATCTTGTAAGACCTTGAGAAAATAAGCTCTGGACAATAATATTTTTTCTTTTTGGCCTCAGTTTTTGCTATAGGGTATGTGCACTCACTGGAGAGAGACCGAGAGAGAGGGAGATGAAAATGACCCTCCAGGGGGATTGCCATTCCACAGTCCCTTCTCCTCCATTCTCCTCTCACGTGTACCCAGCATGATTTTCAAGTCATCATAGTCCAAGACTTGAATCATGTAGTCAGCTGTGTGGGATCCAGCTGCTGCAACCTCCATGCCACCTGAGACCTCCAATAAACTTTTTTTCATATCTTCACAGGCAAGTATTGTTCAGTGCAAAGAAATAACCAACACCCCACTCTTATGGCAGAATGAGGCTGATTCGAATTGATTCGGTAACAAGTCAAAATGATGGATTGTAATTCCAGGAACTAGGAACTAGAGACAGAATGCATCTCTGTACTAGCGCAGAACCCAGGATCAAATGAAAATCCACGAGAAAGCCACTGTTAATACTCTAGACACTCAGGGTAGAATCAGGTTCAAAATGCCCAAGGAAGGTGAGAACTCAAGGAAGGTGAGAATCCAGTTTTTAGAGAGCGATGAAGCCCCATAAGGGAAGGTCAAAATTGTGGGACCAGCAGTTGGCATAACGGCTATGTCGCTGGACTCCCACATAGTCGACCACAGTTCAAGTCCCAGACCCGGCGGCTTAAACTCACGCCGGGCGCGTGTGTGTGTGTGCGTGCCCAAGATCCCGAGAGGAGAATGGAGGAGAAGGGATTACAGCGTGGCCATCCCCCTGGGGGGTGACTTCATGCTTTCTGTCTCTCTGTCTTTCTGGCGAGCGCACGCGCTCTATAGCAAAAACCTCTCCAAAAAAATTTTTTTTTTTGGAAAAGCACTCTCCAACAACAAAGCAATAAGGAAAAGGTATTTTCCAGAAAGGGTGGCTGGGGAGGCAGAAGGTCACCAAGTACTTCCATGTATCCTCTGGGCTCACCCGTGTAACCTGGCAAGAACTGCAGGTGAATTGGTCTACCACAGACAGAAATGAGGTTCACAGGCAGAATCTGTGGATGTAAAAAATAAATGATACCTTTTCATGAATCTTTGAGCATCTGTCTCATTAACAAAAGTGTTTGCAACAAGAAAAAATGAACCCACGTCATAAAGGTATGTTGGACTTTCCTATGAAAATCTTGCCTTCTGTTGTTGGAGCGGCAGTGAGCCGCTCGATTTAGAAACATCACGTATGTCCATATGAACAGCTTTCATATATTATCATGCTTAAAAGCTTCTCAATCACAGAAGATGAAAATCTATTTCCATCCTCTGGGAACCAACAGTAAGCGTAAAGGCTATGTCGCTGGACTCCCACATGTCCCAGACCCAGTGGCTTAAAACTCACGCCGGGCGCATGTGTGTGCATGCCCAAGATCCCGAGAGGAGAATGGAGGAGAAGGGATTGCGGTGTGGCCATCCCCCCTGGGGGGTGATTTCTCGCCTTCTGTCTCTATGTCTCTCTCTGTCTGTCCGGTGAGCGCATGCGCCCTATAGCGAAAATCTCTCTCAAAAAAAAAAAAAAAAAAAAAAAAAAAAAAAAAAAAAAAAGAAAGAAAGAAAATCTATTTCCATCCTCTGAAAAACTAGAAATGATCATCTTTAAGGTTGAGGTGTTCAAGTCTCTTCACTGAAAGTCCCATTGTTGCTGTTTTAGTGTTTGGTGGTTGCTTGCCTTTCGTCTCACCCAGTTGTTAACAAGAGGGTGATTGATTTTTCAGCTGATATACTAAAGAGAGATGAGCAAAGTATATGCCAAATGATTTATCAGATAAAGTCCCGGGAGAGCAGAAGCCAGGATTTATATGGATAATACAGCAAAAGAGGTAGACAAACAGAAAACATGCTCATTTTTTCTTATGCATTCATTGGTTTGCCCAAGGCATTTACAGTTGTGAACTAGTGGTGATAACTGGTTTGTACACATTGTGATTTTAAATTTCAGAACTTTAGTTTCATCCCTAGAAAATCCTTGAGCAATCACCTAGGATCCGTAACTTTCTCCATCTGTACATTAGCAATAATTCTAATAATCCACTGAGAAAAAATTAATATTTGGATCTGGATTTATAGAGACAGAATTAGAAACAAGACCTTGGTAGTTTGGGCTTATAGCATCTTCTCCTGAGGGTAACATTATTTGGGGGCATATCTGTACACCATACCCAGTTTCTAAAAAGTTCTACCTTTTTTTCTGTAAGTACTGCAAGATCATAAAATAGCTTGAGGAATAAGAAACCAGTCATGGATGGAATAACTAGCATGAGACTTCCAGCTGTAGGGATGCCCTAAATAGGATTGTGCATTTTTAAAGAGTAAAGGTGAGTCATTCACGCTAGCATGGGGTTCACCAGGCATGAGTTTTTCTGCCGCAGCAGCACTGAATGCTGGGTTGGATAACTGCTGTGAGCATTGTCCTGTGCATTGCCAGGCACGCTACAGCCTCTCTGGTCTCCACCCATTAGATGCCAGTAGCACCTCCATTTCCCAGGTATTCAACAACATAAAACTCCAGAATTGCTGGATGTTCCTAGGAGGACAAGCTTGAGAAAAACTAGTTACAATAATATTCACAGTATATAGACAGTGGCCAATAACTCTATTTGTTGACTAGACTAAAGGAATAAATCATAATCTTTTATGCTTCTTATTTGATCTTTAATACATGACAGATGTTTATTTTTTCACTTAAATTTATCAGTAAAAGTTAACCTTGGTAAACTAAGGAAGAATCATTAAATATAGTCACTAGTCGTTCAAAAGTATTGCAAATATGTATGCGTTAAAATTGACTATCTAGCTTGTAATTTAGTTCTTTGCCTAAGATTTGAATTGGCATTCTATGAGTGGGAGTTGGCACATGTGGCCTGAATTTCAACCTGTCATTTCAGACACATATCTTTGGGCAGGTCAGTTCATCTTTTTAAATTTCTATTTCCTTACCTATTTAAAAAGTCAGAGGATATATATTTAACTTTGAGAAATTAGGTTTCTACTTGAAATGATAACATCATCGTATAGCAAAGACCCACAGCAGTGTCTGGGAAAAAACGGGCAGTGGGTTATATCAAAGTTCTATTGCTATGATGTGGAATTAGGCAGAAGTCATAATTCCAAAGTTTTTTCTCAACATGATCTCTGTTATGATATTCATACAACTCATGAATTACCCATACCAAGTGGTATCCCAAGGAATGTTCTACAAATGTAACCTTGTCCTAGTTGAACACATGCAAACACAATGATTTAGAAGTCTGAAAGTTACAAGCATTAACAATTGGCCAGTCATTTGGTTCAGGCTCTCACATCATTTGACTATCTATGTATATGTATGTACAATATATACATATGTATGTGTATATATGTAACTATACCTACACACACGTATTGTATCATATACATCATAGTACTTAGTATGCATATGTGGATATATAAATATGAAAAGACCATACAGATAGGTTTCAATATTAGTAAAAAGTACATATTTCAAGTATTAACCTCAGAAGGAAAATGCCTCAGAAAATAAAATGCCTCAGAAAGGAATCCACAAAAATATTTTAAGACCCGTGCTTGTGGGACATCTGTATATATCTTTACAACATCACTTTTTTCGCTGTCCTAAATCTGGTGTTTAATGTTTTCTCTTCTCCTGGATTGTGACCTTCTCCAGGGAAAATTTATGAAATATTTCTTGTTTGCCACGGTTTAGATAATGACCTCTTCCCCAAGGACACTGGGGTTGTAATTCTGTACATGGTGTAAAGGGCACAGGGATGTGGCAAGACTCAGGGGTGAGTCCAGCCTTCACTGGAAGTGGGCACCAGCTAGGCGGCCGGGAGAGACGGTCTGTGTTCTCATCTTCTCTCTCTCTCTGCACTTGGCTGTGGGCCTGCCTTCTTCTTTGGCTATGGCATGGCATCACAGCAACGGCTGTTCTGAGGCTGGCCTCAGGCTTTGTACTGTCCAGTCTCTCAAATTATGAGCCAAATAAACTTCTATTCCTTACAAATCACCCAGACTAGTTTATCTCCTCAGCAGCACAAAAACAGATTGAGAAGGCCAGTAGAAGACATGGAGGTTAAGGCACTGGATCCCATATAGCGGACTCTGCTGTTCAAGTCCCCAATCTAGTTGTTTGAAAAATCACACCAGACACATGTGCATGTGTGGCCCCAGATCCCAAGAGGACAATGAAGGAGAAGGAATTGCAGTGTAGCTATCCCCTGTGGGGCTGATTTCTCACTGACCCGCTTCTCTGTCTCTGTGTTTCTCTGGAGAGCACATTTGCTCTAAGCAAAATGAAAGAAAAAGAAGAAGAAAGAAAGAAAAGAATAAAGAAAGAAATCAAGAAAGAAAGAAAAGAGAAAGAAGAGAAAGAGAAAGAAAGAGAAAGAGAAAGAGGAAGAGAAAGAGAAAGAGAAGGAGAAAGAAAATAGATTGAGACAATGTTTATCTTTGGTTCCTCAAGTAGTTCTTGACCTGTGGGAGACACATGGTCCATGCACATAAATGTACATATCCCTAGAGGGGAAACGCTGACTTTGCCTTGTATACTTCATAACTTGTTTGACTTTGTGCAAAGTCATCTATGTAACTATAGTTATATTATCTGGAATTAGATGGTGCTGTGTTTCTTGAATTGTTCACACACATAAATGAGACCAAGCAAGAGAAAACTTTCTAACTCCAATCCCACACATGAACATACGCACACATACACATAAGCACAGACGTGCACAGCGCAGACTACGTGCGGCTTAACAGCCTAGGTGACGATGGTCAGGTGTTTTGGGGAAACAGCCCCTCTATGCAGAAGCTTCTGAGTTGGCGGGGGAGCGGCGTTAACGGTGAGACACAAATCCCGACTGTCCCACCTGGCTCTGGAGCATTCAGGTGTACGAGTTTGGCAACTGGGTGGGGTGAGCGAGGTTGGGTAGCACACAGTACTGGACAGAGGAGGGTACGGCAGGGAGCGACATTTTATGTCTAAGAAGTAGTTTGAAAAATCTGTTGTGGTAGGCCTGTGGCAGGCCTGTGCAAACCTGATTACTTATTTATTTATTTTTCAAAAGTTTTTAGACTTTTGCCATAGGATGCATGTGCTTACTAGAGAGTGGCAGAGAGAGGGAGAGGAAGTAGAAAATCACCCTCCCCGTGGTGATGGCCATGCCACAATCCCTTCTCCATTCTCCTGTGATCGAGCACACACATGGACCTGGTGTGTTTTTAAGTTGCCAGGTCTGGCACTCGAGCTACTGAGTCAGCCGTGTCAGATCCAGCACCTTCACCACCGTACCACCTGCCAGACTGGGTCCTGGCAATTTTGTATTTCTCAGCTTATTTAAGTCAGTAAAGGCCTGCATGAGGATATCTGAGTCTTGAGTTTTATAGAAATGTGATATTAATAAAAATATAAATGGATATTTTGTCCACTGGTTATCAGTCTGAATGATTAATTTAGGGAGGGCCAGATTGAAAGATAGCTTCAGTTTGAGACTTGAGTTTCTTGAGGAAAAGACCTCTCCTCCTCCATGCGTGTCTCCTGGATCTATAGTGGCTGACCTACTACTTGCAAATCTAGTGTCACATACCAACTTAAGCTCTATGGGTGGCTTCGCTAGGAATGGCCCCAGATGTCTGGATGAGAGTACAATAGCCCTTTGCTCTCTAATTCCACTAACTCTGCTTCGTTCCAGTGACCCTGACGCCTCCGGCTCATCATGACTCCCTCTGGAGCCTGAAGCTTTACACCATTTCAAATTTCTTCAATCTCCAGATTTGCCACAGACCTCACACGTGAGACCTGGGATGTGATGTCTTTTATTGGAATCACCTCATCCTTCTCACGGCTCCCTGACTGGCCACTATGGCCACTTGGCTGCTCCCCTGAAATGACGTCTCCTGTGACGATGTCCCCGCAGAACGGCCATGCCGACTTTCTCCACCCCCACAGCAAACCACAGTTACACTCACGGGTCTTATTACTCTGCCTCCCCACCTAAGAGCAGAGACTCCGTGTCAGGAAAAAGACCAAGTGCTTGATAATTGTTGGAAACAATGTTAAAAGCTGCTCATCCCTGTATATCCACAGCCTGTTTTAAAATCTGGCACAGAATTGTCAATCAATTTTCTTTGAATGAATAAACAGGCATCATTAGGCTCAGGGATTTACATTTCTGTCAGCAAAAGACAGATTTTCTGTCTCTGAACTCCAACAGTACGTTTATATGTGTATGTTGATGTGTATCTAATTATAGTTATATACGGCTTGGCTGGGAAAAAGTGCAGTGAGACTCATCTTTAATATTACGAAGATGGTGTTGCCGTGCAGTTAATATGGAGAGAAAGTGCAGTGAGACTCATCTCTGTAATATTACGAAGATGGTGTTACCGTGCGGTTAATATGGAGAGAAAGTGCAGAGAGACTCATCTCTGTAATATTACGAAGATGGTGTTGCCGTGCGGTTAATATGGAGAGAAAGTGCAGAGAGACTCATCTCTGTAATATTACGAAGATGGTGTTGCCGTGCGGTTAATATGGAGAGAAAATGTAGTGAGACTCATCTCTGTAATATTACGAAGATGGTGTTACCGTGCGGTTAATATGGAGAGAAAGTGCAGAGAGACTCATCTCTGTAATATTACGAAGATGGTGTTACCGTGCGGTTAATATGGAGAGAAAGTGCAGAGAGACTCATCTCTGTAATATTATGAAGATGGTGTTGCCGTGCGGTTAATATGGAGAGAAAATGTAGTGAGACTCATCTCTGTAATATTGCGAAGATGGTGTTACCGTGCGGTTAATATGGAGAGAAAGTGCAGCGAGATCCATCTCTGTAATATTGCGAACATGGTGTTACCATGCAGTTAATATGGCACTATCACTGCCATGGCTACTGGGTTGTCGGGAATGTCATGACACATTTTTACGTAGAAAAACAGAAAAATATGTCACAACTTTCTCGGCAACCTAATAATTTTAGATTGATTCAAAGCTATAAACATTTTCTTAATAATTTGCCCAGGATTTATACTTTTAATTTACTTTGCCAAATGTATATATTGAATGTTTTTTGAAGAATATATATATATGTGTGTGTGTGTGTGTCTGTGTGTGTGTCTGTGTGTGTGTGTGTAATTTTTTTTGATAGGTTTTTGCTATAGGGCATGTACGCTCACCAGAAAGACAGAGAGACAGAAAGCGAGAAGAAATCACCCCCCACCCCCGCCAGAGAGGATGGCCATGCCGCAGTCCCTTCTCCTCCATTCTCCTCTCAGGATTTTGGGCACACACGCATACGCACCCAGCATGAGTTTAAGCTACCAGGTCCAGGACTTGAACTGCAGTCGACTACATGGGCGTCCAGTGGCATAGTCATTATGCCAACTGCTGGTCCTGAAGAATAATTAATGAGCATGCATAGTCAATAGTCAGACTCTAAACGATTGTCAACTCCAATGTCTTCTCAAATTGGAAAAATGACAACAGGAGAAAACTCATTGTTTTGTTTTTTAGTTTTTTTTTTTTTTTTTATAAAGAACTATTTTAAAAACGATTTATTCACTCATGTATTTTAATTTGACCAGAGAGAAACAAAGAGAGAGAGAGGGAAAAGAGGGAAAGTAGGAAGGCAAGCCACCACGTATGGGACTCTAGCTGTGGTCAGCCACATGGGCGTGTCCAGCGCCTTAACCACCATGCCACCCATTGGCCGAGACAGAGAGTATAGTTTTGAGAAAGGATTGATTAGTTTGGGATCCCTTTCACCAAAACCCACTGTTTTAGGAAATGGGTGTAATTTTTGTTCTTTCTGTGTTTGATTTTGATGTCTTTATTCAGACAAATTATAATGCGATGACTGATATCTACTTGGATAATGTTATAATTGCTATCAGCAAAATAGTTCTCTGTGTAATATATACAATGGTGGGCTGGGATACTGAAAAATGGTTTAAATGTTAAATTAGCTATCATTGATCAGAATTTTCTCATATGCCTGAGAAGTATAAGTGCCCAAAATAGTGTGATTATAAAGTAATCATATATATTTAAATTTTGTCAGAGGCCCTGAGCACTTATCAGAGGGAGATAAGGAGAAAAAGAGAGAGAGAGAGAAAAGAGGGAGAAAAAGACAAAGAAAGAGAGAGAGAGGAGAGAGGAAAGACTTCCCCCTCCCCCAGTGGGGAATAGTCATGCTGCAACCTCTTATCCCCGATTTCTACCTCCTTTGGAGATTTCTGGAATATCCACACATGCACTCAGCGTGTTTCTCAAACTACCAGGTCTGGGATTCAAACCACACAGTTGGCCATGTGGGATGCAGCTGCCTTAACCACCATGTAAGAGCTGGCCCTAAAGTAATGATATCAAGAGAAAGTGCTACCATGTATAGAGGCCCTACTATATTCTAAGTATAGCAATTTCCATCTATTGCTATTAATCATTTCAATTATGTAAACTACATAAGCTCATACTAAATAACCATTGCAAACACGTGTGCATCTAACAATAGAACTCCAGCATACAGCACACAGGAAGCGGCAACTTAAAGAGGAAATAAACAATGTAACAATGATAGTTGGAGATTTCAATGCTCCTTTTTGTTTTTTGTTTCTTTGTTTGTTTTAGAGATATTTTTGCTGTAGGGAACATGCGCTTGCTGGAGAAACAGAGAGAGAGGGAGAAAGAGAAGGTGAGAAATCACCCCTCAGGGGGATGACCATGACTCGATCCCATCCCTTCTCCTCCATTCTCCACTCAGGAATTTTGCTACGCATGCACATGCACCTGGTGTGATTTCTAAGTCACCAGTTCCAGGACTCGAACTGTATTTGGCCATGTGGAAGTCCAGCACCTTAACCACTATGCCTCCTGCTGGCCCCTCAATTGCCCATTTTAATAATGATTAGAACAACAGAATGTGAAGAAAGCTACGCTCAAAGTTTTTCCAGCAGTGAATCCCAACCTACTAAAAGAGAAATGAGCACAAGTAAATAAATACACAAATCCCCAGAAACTGCATTCTACCTAATGTGAGAAAGGAGAAAACATAACCGGAAGGTTAACACAAAATACACATAACAAGAACATTAATTTTAAATAACACTACATGATTTGCAAATAAAATACAGATATTTCTCAAGAGTCACAGAAAAGGTATATGGAGTCAGAGAAAAAAGTGATTAATCAACTAAAGTCAATAAAAAATGAGCAAATAATCAGAAGATGAAAACAGATTTTTAATTTTTTTTTGAGAGAGATTTTTTCTGTAGGGTGTGTGTGCTCACTGGAGAGACAGAGACAGAAAGCGAGAAATCACGCCCCCCCCCCCCAGAGGGGATGGCCACACCGCAGTCCCTTCTCCCCCATTCTCCTCTCAGGATCTTGGGCACGCACGCATAGGTGGCTGCGTGAGTTTTAAGTCACCAGGTCCAGGACTCATACTGTGGTAAACTACATGGGAGTCCGGTGACATAACCATTACGCCATGTGCTGGTTCCCATATTTTTCTTAATAAATATAGTTTTGAATAAAAAGAAAATTAAAACAAACTGCAAATACAAACTGAGAGATGTCAAATGATCAAAGATATAAAATTGAAAAAGGAGTTGAAAATAATTGGTATTTATAAAGTTGAGATGAAGGAAACTTACCATGTGCATAGCTGTCAATTCTGAAAGAGGCAATTTTACACATTAAATACAGAAATAGAGATATAGAAAATAATGTATCATATGAAAGAACGTCCACATACGCAGACATAAGATTCTACATGGAGTCTTCAAATAGTTCATGGAAAATGCATATTAAGATGTATAATTTCTAATTTTTTTGCACTCAAATGACTCATACATTAATACTACTTTTCACAGTCTTAGACTCCCCCTCATGCATACCTTTTCACTGTATACTTACAGTCACTATTTTACACGTTTCTGAGTAGTCTAGAACTTGCCACTATGTGGATTCCATTGTCTTATGTGATTTTACACCATAGTCTTCAGATGTCAGATATGTTACATCTGTGTATCTGAAAGGGCTTCCAAAAGTTCGTGGAAATGTGTAGTATGAACAAGCTATACATGAATTTCAAATGTTTGTGTACCAAAATAAATTCATACTAACTGTGACAACATGTCTGAATGGTATCTGGTTTGAGGCACTAAAAAGGGTAAGACATCAGTGTGAAAAGGACATAAGGAAGGCAAGAGAAAGAGAATAAGAGGAAGAAGAGGGAAGCAAAACATTTAAGAAATCCAAGGAGGAAAGCAACCTGTCGATGACAACGTGTGGTGCTGGCTTTGATTGAACCAATCTGCAGTGTGTTAGTGATGGCAAATTTGCTTGGTGCGCTGCGATGACGTATAGCGACTGAATGTAGAAATTAATTAATTAAAAAACAGAAAGAAGCCCTTGAAAAAACAATAACACAACAGAATTTGAAAGATATATTTTTTCTGAGAGTTTTTTTTTTTTTTTTTTTTTTTTTTTTTTTTTTGGCTATAGGGTGCGTACACTCACCAGAAGGACAAAGAGAGACAGAAAGCAAGAAATCATCCCCCAGGGGAGAATGGCCACTCCGCAATCCCTTCTCCTCCATCCTCTCGGGATCTTGGGCACATGCACACATGCGCCTGGAATGAGTTTAAGCCACCCAGGATCAAACCATGGCCGATTGCATGGGAGTCCAACAACATAGCCATTACGCCGACTGCTGGCCCTGTGGAAAGAGATATTTAAAAATGAAGACATGGCAAAGCCAGCTGATTTGGTGATTGATTTACAGGCTTCAAAAGTTCATGATTTTAGCCTTTTTAAAACTTATTCCAAGGAAAGACTCAGCCACTGACTACATTTTGGAGTTTTCCTCTATTAAATAGTTTTATACAATGAGTAAAGGTTATAACAAATATATGACTTGAACAAGCAAAGGACAACAATTCTGCTAAAATTGAAACAAAAACAAACATTACATTTATGATGAAGCTTAAGTGGAAGAATGCTGAAATCATTGAAGCTTTACAAAAAGTTTATGGGGACGATGTCTCAAAGAAATTGGCATTTTACAAATGGATAACTCATTTCACGAAGGGATGAGGCAATGTTGCAAATAATACCCATAGCAGCAGAACATTTGCATTAATGCATGAGGAAACAAACAAGCATGTTCCTGCACTCACTGAAGAGAGCCAGAGAGTAATGGTAGAAACAACAGCCAGCACCGTAGAGACCCCACTGGTCAGCTTATGCCACCCGATGGCTTTCGTACCCAGCAGAACGCAGGCAGGTCCAACCTGGGGTTTAGAACTCTTTTAGGATTGTAAGTATCGCGTTCCACTTTACTCTGTCCGTCTAGATTGTGATGAGAAATACAGTCAGGAAAAGTATTGTCCCCTGAAAACAAGCCTGCTTTCATGAATTTTTCCTCTGATTTTAAAGATTAGTGATTTGATTATGATGTGTAAAGGCATGCATGTTTGCTGTTTTTTTTTATTTTTTTTATTTTGATGAGTGTCAAACATCTGTATTTTTATATCTTTAGCCAGATTGGGAATTTAGTCATTAGTTCTTTAAAATTATTTTTCTTCACTGCATCCTTTCACCTCTTCTTCTGAATCTCCAGTGATATCATTTTTTTTTTTTTTTTTTTTATTGTCCCACAGGTTCCTGAGGCACTTCAGTACTTTTGAAATTATTTTCCTCTGGCATATTCATTATTTTATCAAGTTCATCCAGTGTGTTTTATTTATTATTGTGCTGGTTTTTATTTCTAGGATTTCTGATAGGTTCTTCTTGATATCTTCTTTTTAACTGATGTTTTCTGAATTATTAATTCAGTCACGTTCCTATTCGTCTTTTGAGCACTTTTGGGATAGTTAATTTAACAGTCTGATTTTGTTTTGTGTCTTGTCTATTTTGGGTACTGTATTATGAGGCTCTGGGTCCCATTCAGTGTTGGTATGCTGGATTTAGCAGGCCACCAATGGGCTTAGTTTCAGTCATAGGTTTTCACCCTCCAGCAGTGAGCTGTGGTTCCAAGGTTGTGCAGTTTTCAGAGCCCTCTCAGTGCCATTCAGAACCTTCCCGGGGGAGCCTCACCCCGTGCTCGACATGAGACCTTTCCGTTGTGCCTCTCCTCACTCAGTTGTCCCAGTCTTTAGTACGCCAACTGTGCCTGGAGTCCTGCACATGCAGCTTAGGGAAGAGTCCATGGCCTGCAAAGGATGCCACAGGGCTGTGGTCACCAGCTCCTGCATTTCTGGGACCTCCCTGTGTTCTCTGACCTCCTGGAGCTCCCCTTCTGCTCTCCTAGCCACAGACTTGAGGTGTTAGCTATCCTGTTCTGCCCCTCTTCCTGCAAGTGCACTTCTGAGGGCTCCAAACAGTGGGGAGCAGAGAGGCCACCCTGCTCTCTTGAGTCCCACATCCTCTGATTGGAAGAGAAATCTGCCTCCCTGGAGTTTCACAGGCTGCACACCCCCAGGACACTCCCCCGCCCTGGACCCTTCCAAGAGTTCTGTGACTCCCCACTGCCTGCTGCTGGGCTCTGCTTCAGTGACTTGCTGCAAGCCCCAAGAAGCACAGCCAAGCACAGCACGGAGAGCCCAGCACTGTGCCAAACTCTCCCAGCTCAGGGGGTCTTCACACCCTGCATTCTTCTTCACCCACCTGCTGCTCTTTAGTGCATTCGAGGAACCATTCAGGGATTCTTTTCAAGTTTATGGGACATTCACTAGAAGACTGAGATGGGCATCTTACTCATTCCTTACGAGTGGAAACTCTACATGTCTGACACCTGGTGTGTACTCAGTGAATGCCAACTCTATGCAACCTGTGTCACCCACAAGTCCTGCAAGGGAGAGTGACTAAGTAACCTGTAAAAATGTTCATGTAGTCACATAGTCAAAAGTATTGTTCAACCACATTTTATTTGGGATATGACATACTGTGACAGGGGTCGCCAACTCCTGGACTGCAGAGTGGTGCTGGTCTGTGGCCTGTGTCCCCCTCCCACCACACACACAGCAGGGCTGGCCGGCAGTGAACAAACAAGGCTTCACTTGTGTTCGCAGCCGTTCACCATCTCTGGCTCTGCCCTCGGTCAGATCAGCAGTGGCGTTGGATTCTCATGGGAGCACGAGCCCCATTGTGCGATGTCTATTGTTCATGGCAGTGTGACTTGGTGGAAAAGGGGTGCACAGGGGATGTGGTGCATTTGGGTCAACCTAGTGTCAACCCTCCCCAACCTCACTCCCCATTCTCATCTGAAGAGGGGCTGGCTTCCACTAGACTGGTCCCTGGTGCCTGGAAGGTTGGAGACACTGTGTTTTGGGCCTAATACATCACGTTATGCTCCTAGGACAGTAAAAAATGAGAAAGCTCAGGCCAGCAGGTGGTGTGGAGGTTAACGCTCTGGATCACACATGGCTGACTGTAGGGTTTAAGCCCTGGATCTGGCAGCTTGGCAATCACACCGGGTGCGTTTGTGTATGCCCAAAATTCTGAGGAGACTAGAGAAAAAGGATTTGTGGTCTAGCCATGCACCTTGGGGGTGATTTCTCATTTTCTCTTTCTGTCGCTCTCTCTGGTCAGTGCACACTTCTCATAGCAAAACTAAAAAACATTCTACTTGGAATGCTCACAAAAAATAGTCACTAACAGAGAGATTCAAATAATATTAATATCTTTTCCTTAGCACTACTTTAAACACTTTCTATGTGTTTGTTCACATTGTTATAGCTTACTGCCCCTTTATGTAAAATCATTCATGACAAATATCATAAAGATGTTGGCTTCATAAAAATGTTTCCATTTCTAGAGAATCTAATTTCTTCTTTTAGTAAGAAATAAGGAACTGTCAAAATGTGTATGAGGTTGTTTTTTTTTTTTTTTTTTCCCCCCCTTGGCTTCCAAGAAATAGAATGCTACAATTAACTGTAACTTAAACTCATAAAATGACCTTTGATTTTACTATTTACTCTCTCCACTTCGACAATGTAATCTGGCCTAATTAAATTTACACTGTTGTGTGTTGACAGATAAATTTACTTCTCCTTAGATCCTTTAAAAAGTTTTACAAAATATGTATTATAAATTATAGATAACAATAAAGCTGTGAAAAAAATCATATCTAGTGAAGAAAAAAGGTTTGTTCAAATAGGCATATCACATTGTAGTCACCTGTGACTTTCTTTTCTCACAAAAATTAATTAAACCTTTTTATTCGTATTTTTCATGTAGCCTCAAATTTTATTGACATATAAACCAATTATACTTTTTTATCAGACAGTTTATTTATTTAAAAGCTGAAACCTAGAGCTTTTACAACTCAAACAGTTCCGTAAAATCTGCTTGAGAATATGTACACGATTTTGGAAAAGCATAAAAATCCAAAGTTCTCCTAATTAATCCCTAAGAGAATCACGAAAACAAACAAGAGTATAGAGTTTTAATCTCCCAGGTGCCGTTTAACAATATTCTAATAAAGTGTTACACTGCTCCCAATACTATGTTTAAGTGAACACAGATGAATTATCTGAGTTATAATCAGGAGACTGGCACAAGCGGATGTTTAAATAAACATCGTATGAAAAGGCCTTGCATTCACCGAGGGTGGCTACTCCAATTTTATCCTGATAATGTTTACTTTTCCTCTCTCTTCGGGCCTCATTTCACTGCATTTCTGTTTAACAACATTTTTTATTTTTCCATGAATAGAAATCTGTATAAAAATGGAAACAAAGCAAACTCTCCCATGCCCTATACAACCTTTTATTTTTAAAAGTCAAGTCTAGTGTAAACGGCCTGCAGTGGGAATTTGATAGTCAATTCTTTACATTTTTCATCTGTTCTCCGGCAAAGTCTCCGATGACAAGCAAAAGCACTCAATCTGTGAAAATGCCAGTTTCTATTTCAAACCTTCCCTTAAATACAGAGGTCACTTAGGAGACACAGAGAGGGAATGAGGTCCCTGGGTGTGCGGGAGGTGCTGGGGGAGGGGCGCCCCGGGGTTGAAATGAGCAGAGGCGCCCTCCAATCTCACACTGCCCTTTGTTGAGGTAGCTGTCTACATTGAGCAGCAATTTCCCTGACAGTCAAGCTGGATAATTGGGACCCCCACAGCAGGAACTGTAAGAGCCAAATTATCTTAAAAATTACCCAACTTTCTATTCCATAGTTATCGCCTCACGTATCAGTTGTTAGAATGTAGAAATTGCTTCTTTATGAAAAAATGATTAAAAATTATTAAAAATACTTTTCCACAGAAATATTAGCAAGTCAAATTTTATACACACATACACTTCAGGAATTTTTTCCAATCTATATCTGTACAGCATTGAATTTTCAAGTAATTACTTTAGTGTTGTATTGTTGATGCATTTTACAAAAGTAGACCATGTTTCTTATCTGTAAAGAGACTAACACAGACAAAGTCGGCAGAAATATTACAAGGGAAGACCTCTCTAATGGTTCTGGCATTTCTTTATACATCCCCATGGCTTCTTTATGTATCATAATCTTCACTCGTGGGATAAAGCCAGGCTGCTTCCTGCTCATCTTAACTGCTATGAACTGTAAATCGTTTTCCTGTTTGGCATATAATCACATAATTTGATAAAATGTTAAGTGGTCATGTGAGCCTGGCAAGGCTAACTATTGTAGCTATTTCTAGATATTTTCTGTCACATAATATATTCAGAGCACAAAAGGCATATATTTTTCAAAATGATGAAATACTTGACATTAAAGATATGTTTTACCAGCAATTCCTCTATATAATGCAAGTCCAAGTTTTGTTAAGTGACAGTCCACATGTTTCAAGAAGAGTCTGGAAAACCGTGGGCAGAAGAGCCCTGCAGCTCTCAGGGTCTTGGGTACACACCTGGTATGATTTCAGACCTGCCCAAGGACACGAACTCAGGGCCAGCAGCACAGTTCAACTTGCTGCCGGCTGTGCCACGAGGGGACACAGTTTAGTAGAAGTTTAAGCTACAGCTCCAAGAGCATCGTCCAGGAAGAAAAATGCTAACACATTGTATCTGATCAATACTTAAACATCGTTCTATAAAAGGCATTGTCAAAAGTGAGAGAGGAAAAAAGAAAAGCTATAGACCGGGAGAGAGAGAGTATTTGTCGAATATATACCTGATACAGGGCTTACATCCAAAATATTTAAAGAACTCTTAAAGCTCAGCAATGGGAAAACTATAATCTCATTAAAACTATAACCTCATATGGACCCAATATGAACATACACTTCACCAAAGGAGATATACAGATGGCAAATAATTATATGTAAAGATTCTTGACTTATTTGTCATGAGTGGACGAAATATTAAAATTAAAATGGGATACCACTAAGAATCATTAGAGCAAATATGCAAAATATTTGGGAAGTTTCTTAGAAAGTTAACCGTAGTTGAACCATTCTATCAAAATTGTTCTTTTAGCTATTTACCTAATTGGTTTAAAAACAAGTTCACAAAAAACATTGAAACTGAATGCTTATAGTGGCTTTTTCTGTGATTTCCAAAAACTGGAAGCAATCAAGCTGGCTTTCATTGAGCTAACAAATAAACCAACTGATTGCATCCATTTAGCAGAGATCATCTAATAATAAAAAGAAATAAATGACTAAATAAATAAGTAAAGGGCATTAATGCTCATACTATTAAGTGAAAAAAGCCAGTCTAGAAAGGCTACACACTCCACGATGCTAATTATATGCCATTCTGGAGAAGGCAAAACTACCCTAGAAGTAAAAATATCAGTGAAAGCCAATCGATCAAGGTAAGAAGAGAGGAAGAAAGAGCACCAGGGCTTTTTCTGCAGGTGTAACTATTCTGTAAGATTCCTTAGTAATTATGCTTTTTTTGAAATGTCTAGAAATTTATAGCAAAAAGAACAAACCATGTGGTATGCAAATTAAAACTAAAATATTTTAGGCTGAGGGATTTCAGGAAAAGATGTAGACTGTGATAAGAGAAGGCATCGGGATTACAGATGTATAAACCAAGCTCAGGGAAGGGGTATAGAGAAAGGGTCTGGCCTACATGACTGTGGGAATGAGTAGAGTCTGTGAGAGTAAAGGCCCAAGGAATTATACACCAGCACTGAGTTCTAACTGACGGAGTTGTTCCCCACAGGAGAACTGGGTAACAGTGATCATCATATCTAATGACCAAATATGAAAGATTTACTGTGAAGTGAAGCATGTCAGACTATGAAAGAGAGGCATCGTATGTCTCCACTCAGTATGTTCCGAATGTCAGCACTCTACGGCTGAAACTGAATGATTGGAAGGTGTGACAGCGTAGAGAGCAATGGTGATAGCAGAGACGGTGTGAAGGAGGCTGGGGAATAGGGGAAGTTAAGAGGGAAGGAATTAAAGGGAAGAAGAAAGAAGCAAAATATTTAAGGAATACCAAACAGAAAGAAATCTGTTGATTATAATGTATATGGTAGTGTCTTTGACTGGACTGATATGCAATGTACTTATAATAGGAAATTAATTTTGTATGCTGCATCAGTGAATGAATGTAAAAAAAAAGACCCCAACCATGCTAGGTCTATCCTGTTCACCTGTGTCCACCCTTGATGAAGAGAACAGACGACAGATGGTCAGACACAGGTTTCTTCTCACTGTTGGAGTGAGAATTGACAGATAGATGAGCAAAGGACCCCGGATAGTTCACGTGCTAATGAATCAAAGTTGGAGACACTGGTAAGAAGTCATGTTAGCTTACCCTAGTTACCGATGGCTGTAGGAGGGAATGTTCATAGAATGCATTCACACAGGTAATGCACACACGTTTTCGACTTCTCCACAAAACAATATCGCAGCAGAGTGAGCATGCCGGGGGCCTAAACCCTAGTTTCTAAGACCATTTCTAATGCAGGAAACTGAGCTTTGGAGAAATGACTGATTCTTCTTGGAGAAAGCAGTAAGAAAGACAAGCCTGGAGCACCAGATCGAGCCAGTGAGTCTGTAGAGCTCACCAACAGGGACAGCTCTTGTGACAGCAAGAGGGAGAAGTGCAACTGATGGATAAAACTGGGACAACTGGAGAAAAAAGTGGAATGAACTACAGTCCAAAGTCCAAGATGATATCCCTAAGTCTACAGTAATATGGATAATGACCCAATATACTAATAAACGGAGAGAAGAGACACTGTCCTCTGAAAGAACTTCAAGCAATTTGAATAGTTCTCCTGCTCTAAAGGAGGGCAGCCTACTTCCCCAGTCTTTGAGTGTGGGCTGTGTACAGTCTCCCCTTCAATAGACAGTGGGGAGAATTGGGCAGAAAGGAAAATTAGTTACTCCAGAGCGAGAAAACCCGAAAAACACTGCTGTAACCAAGTGTTCGGAGTACACGTCGGCAGGCAGGGGTTGTGCGGAGGTTTCAAAGAATACATGTCAATGTAGTTTGTTCTTTAGAGAGATTTTTTGCTATAGAGCACTTGTGTTCACAAGAGAAAGACAGTGACAGAAAGCAAGAAATCGCCCTTCAGAGGGGATGGCTGTTCTGCAATCCCTTCTCCTCCATTCTCCTCTCGAGGTTTTGGGCATGCATGCACACATGCCCAGCATGAGTTTCAGCTGCTGGGCCTGGTACTCAAACCACAGTCGACTACGTGGGAGTCTAGTGACATAACCATTAGGCCATCTCCTGGTCCCTCGTGTCATGTATTTAACATGACTGTCTCATGGCCATCGGTAGCATCTGAAGCACTAAAGCAGGCAGCTGAGTGCATAGTTGGTAAGTGTATTTTGGAATCAATCAAGTCCAGATTCAAATATAACTATATTTTATGGCATATTATGCTTTTAAATAAACCACACAACCTCTCTAAGCTTCAGTTTTTTCATCTTAAAGATAATTTTGTAGCCATTAGTGTGAAAAAGAAATGAAGTGATGCTTAAAAGGCATTTAGCACAGATCTTGACACAGGGTAAAACGATACTGTTATGTTCATTCAAGGCCATACATTTTCCCATTCATATGTTAGAACTGCAAAAATATGAAATAATTCTTGTATATCACAAACATAGTAACTAAGATGAAGTGCTGTTGAATAGTATTTCAGAATTTTCATAGCTAGATTAAAGTTGTGGGTCCAGGTTTGGATTGTGTTTTTCATTTCTTCCAGACAAGTCCTTTTAAAACATTGTTACGTTCTGCAATTTAGGTTAGAATAATAGCCATCCTTTGTTTTTAAATATTCATATCTTTTTTGACATGAAGACTCATGAAACTCGTTTTTGTCTTAGTTATGATAAAGAAACCACACAGGTAGATTCTCTGTTATGTACATTTGGAGATTAATTTCCTACAATCCCAACCTCACTGTAGTCACAAAATAGTAAATGAAACACAGGAAGAGATATGGGCACACCTATTCTGCAGAGTCCATCGTGACTATTTGTATAATATCCATGACCAGTGCGACAGGGTTATTGCCAAAGAGGTATTCCTTACATTTTAATTGTTTAGAAATATTAACTCCGATGTGCCTCCACCCATCAGCACAGACAGATCAGAGTGTAAATTGTGAGTACACGCTCTGTTCCATACCTGCATGCCCCTGGGTACCTCAATACCCTTGGTTACCTGATTCCACGACTTTGTGACCAAATTCTTAAACTATAACAAAACACGACTAGCCTGTCATTAAGCAATTTGGTGGAGGTCTCTGCAGTAAGTAAAGCTCACAGGTAACCACTGATTAGCTTGTTTAGAACAAGAACTCCTGAATGCTCAGCCGATCGCACGTTCTTCAGTGCACTGTGACGTGCAGGGAGAAACCATGCTTTCCTCCAGCACTGCTGATTGAACCTGCTTTTCTAGAAAAGGCATTCTCACTTGGGGTTAGAGCTTTCATATTTCATAGACATAAATCCAAGCAAAGGGTGATATTGCTGCCCTGAAATCTTTCTCTTCTCCAGGGAAAATCCTCTAGCACTGACTCAGCTGTATAATTCACTAACAGCAGTGGCCCAGGTACTGCTGGTGAAAATCATTTTTACATTGTATGTACACTTGAAAATTCAAGGCAAAGTGAGAGAGAGAGAGAGAGGGTGAGAGAAAGAGAAGATAATGTCTTCCAGATGACAGCTTTTTGGATAGAATCTGAAGCCTGAAGCAAGAGAAAATTTTCATTAACATTCAGATTACATGTCATCTTGACTCGCACTCCCTAAGCAAGCTAATTTGGTCGGCAGCCAACCTTCTAGCCATGTGATGACAACACAACAAGCTCCGTGCCTCCCTTTCATTGCTAATGACTCCTTGAGTGACAGCTGTGGTCTCTGAGCTCTGCACGACAGCTCACCCTGCATCCCTGCCATGACGTCAGGGTGGCTGCTGTCCTGAGCTCCCACTGGGAGTGGCGAGGACAGCCTGTGACTTCAGGAGCACACCAGCCATCCCCACCCCACACAAGTGCACACCTGCACACAGGTGGCTCTGCTGCCCTCTTGAGCTCTACATGTTCTCCAAACATGGAAAGGCTGGAATGCACGGGTGATGGGTCGCCCTCTGAGGGCCTCTACCCTTTCTGCTAAGGGAGGGGAGTTAACCCTTCTGTTCCCACGGCTTCATCTAAGAATGCATTCTTGGCTGTGCTATAATCCATTTTATGTTCTTTTATGTCCCACATCACTAGTTTACCTTATTGTTAAATTTTCACTCACTCTGATTTTTAAAATTCTTTTATTCAACAGACTTTTTCCACCAAATTCGAAATGTTTTGTTCTCTTGTTTGTTGTTCTCTGGTTTAAGCAATCCCCACCCCTGTCATCCCAGGGTCCTGCTCTCCCCCTGGCACTGTGAACTATGGGAAACTGACCTCTGCTTCTCTCAGGAAGGTCTGTGCAGTCACAGGTCAATCCACAAAGTCATTGAGTTTCACTCCCTACCATCTCCTCCGCAGAGAAAGAGTGCAGTGCCCAGTGAATGGAAGTGTTCCAAAGGCATTTTTTTTTTTTTTTAATGAATGAAAGAACAAATGTGTGCATCTTGCAATTAACCTGGTTTGTCATTTATGCCTGAGATTGGCCAGGACATTTGCACACTCAGAAATCATTACTTGCCTCCTGTTCCTTCTTCTCCCTCCTGAGTCCTCTTCATTCAGGTACTGAGATACAAACTCTGCCTTTGAGGGACTGACGGTTAAAGGGCATTGGACCCAGGTCTGGTTCTCTTGCCCTACTATGTGCCCGTCTGCACTTTCATTCATTTGTCCACTTGAGAGAAGGCTGCCTGGTGCCCACACCAGGGGCAGTACTGAGCTCCTGAGGAATGCGGCGGACACAGATGAACAGGACAGACTTGGTTGTCCTGGGATCTGGAATCTAGAGAAAGATGTAGGTATCCAGGTAGAGGAGATTTAAACTGAAGCAGGAGAAATGATGTGCTGATCAGAGAGGCAGTGCCAATGGCCTGGGGAGAGTCCTGCCCTCGGATGTCCTCAGGGCCTCTCCACTCAGGCGGGACTGGGTCTGAGTCTCTGAGATTCACCTGGAGATTCTGGGTGGCAGAGAACATGCACAAATGTACACTTTAAAGATAAAAATAATTACAGTCTCTTTCTATAAATCAATGTGTCCTAGTGTAGGAAGTTAGACGTGTACGGATTGATGGACTAAGGGACTGCCATAGGTCCAACTTCCAGGAAGTTGGGAAAGGCATAGTCGATGTTAATATTCATTTTTGCTCCTACTATGGTGATAAAGTCATTAATTAAAGTAATTACATTTATCAAATTTCAGGGAGGCATGTGTGGGAGAGAATTGGGATTGGGGACCAACTCATGATAACTTTCTCATCAGAAATGTATTCCTCTTTTTCTTTGTCTCATTTTTTGCCCTCTCTGAAACTTTGTATTCACATCTGTAAACTGGTAACAGCGACACCACTTTGCAGAGATGGTTTTAGGATTAAATGAGGTGATTTAAGCACCCAGTACAAGTTACAAAAGTGTAAAACATGAGTCAGTTTTTGTCTTCAAGTCCTACAATGTTCCTATTATCACACAGATAAAGAAAATAATGCAGTAACAATTTAGAACACGTTTCCTCACTGGATATTTTATTACAATTTCCTTACAGTGAAGCTGTTAAAAACATTTTGTTTATAACATTTTTTAACCTTTTAAAATGTATTTTGTTTTAGTTTCTTTTATATATTCAGTCACTATATATCACCTGGCTTGTAAAGTCAGTTTTCACAACATGAATGAAGCTCACACCCGTCCAGCTGAGGATACTGTACACGTATCATCCGCGGATCATCGTGCGTGTCTGTGTCCCGTAAATGTCTTGCCTCTATTTTTCTCCTGAATGTCTTTCCTCACACTCTCCTCCTTCTCTCATCCTCTTCCCACACTATATCTAGTGTCCATAACCATTTCCCATGTTTCTTTCTTTTTTAAAATTTTAAATTATTTTTTCATTTAGCCTTCTTTCTTTTTAAAATTATTTATATTATTTTATTTATTCATTCATTTATTTTTTAAATTTGACCAGAGAGAGACAGAGGGTGAGAGTGAGAGAGAGGAAGTGAGAAAGCAAGCCACCAGATTCAGGACTTGAACCCTGGTTGGCCATGTGGGAGTGTCCAGTGTCTTAACCACCACACCACCTGCTGGTCCCTTTTTAAAATTTTTAAAAATTATTTATTTTATTTTATTTATTCTTTCTTTCTCTTTCTTTCTCTTTCTTTCTTTCTTTCACTTATTTCTTTCTTTTCATTTTAATTTAACAAGAGAGGAAGAGAGAGAGAGAGAGAGAGAGAGGGAGAGAGAGAGAGAGAGAGAGGAAGAAGTGAGAAAGCAATCCGCCAGGTCCGGGACTTGAACCACACTTGGCCATGTGGGAGTCCAGTGCCCTTAACCACCATGCCACCCGCTGATCCCTTCCGTGTTTCTATATCCTCTAGTATTTCAGTTTCCACCATAGAGTTTACATAATAATGAACTTGTTAAATCCCATGGTAGCTCTATTTTTATTTTCTGAAAGACCTCAGAAAACTGTTTTCCATTGTGTAGAACCAACTTAAATTTTTACCAACAATGTTCAATAGTTCCCTCTTCTTCCCATCTAACACTTATATTTTCTCTAGGAATAGCTATCTTTTTGGTTATTTTTTAATTTATTATTATTATTATTCATACGCTCGATTGCTATATATCATTTAAATTATAAAGGGACTTTACCCAGCATGATAAACATCTCAGTCCAGCCCCGGATGTGTATAGAGAATACTATACACGTCCTCATCAAGAGATAATAAAGCATATCTGTGTCCCACAAGTGTCTTACCTCTCTATTTTTCCCTCAAATTTCCTTTCCTAAGTCAAGTATTAAAATATAAGGAAGATGAGGATCAAGAAGTTTGAATATTATTCAGAATCAAACTTTTAGCACAATGTAGCTTAAAAAAAACACATGAATACGAGGTAAAGATATTTGTGTTTTCTAAATGTATCCAGAGTTCACAAGAATTTGTGAAAGACAGTGATAATTAATTTTGGGGATAAACAAATTAACTTCGCTTCAGGGCTATGACATTTTAGTGGCCTAACTCAGATATTATGAGAATTTTGGAAGTGATAACAATGTACTGTAGAATTACTTCCATGGAAGATCAACCTTATTGCTCTTGAAGGTTTTTCCAAGACCTTCGTCTTACGCCCACTACCCTTCCTAGACACAGGTCTCTCATATAATCAGCAACATTTGACCATTCCAGGAAGGGGATTTTCTTGCTTTTCATACTCATTTAAATTTATCATTAGAAAGCATGTGTCAGCCCAGCCAGTGGCATAGTGGTTAAGGTAGCTGGGTTCCACAAGTAGCTGTGTAGTGCAAGTCCTGGACTGGAGGCTGGGGGAACACACCAGGCTTGTGCGCATGTGTGCTCACAATCTCAAAGGGAGGGAGAATGGGAGGATGTGACCACACCCCAGGGTGAGTGTTTTCTCTTCTGTCTCTCTCTGGCAAACTCACACACCTTCTGGAAAAAAAAAAAAAAAAGAAAAAGAAAAGAAAAGAAAGCATGTGTTTGTGTAGACATCCAGCCGGAAACTTGGAAGAGAAGACCAAGATGCTTGCTGCACCTGTGCTCCCGGCTGGACTGAGGTCGGCGTTGGATCGTGGCTTGAGGGCCTGGTTGGGGTCCACCCTCTCTCTCTCTGACTGAAGAAATAAATAGCCTTTAAGAAATTGCCCTGGAGTCCTGGTGGGGGCACAACAGTAGAATGCAATGGTGTGCGAGGCAGCCGCACCTGGGGATTTCTGGTTCACCTCCTGACTCCGCCGAGTGTGCTGGGCTGCTGAGGGCGGGAGAGCGACACTGGGAGGCCGTGGGTGGTTCTTGCTCACTCTGCGTGTCTTATGAAAGGAAGAAATAAACTTCAGAGAATTAGTCTGATTTGGGGACCGATATACTTACAGACAAAACATATGTAAATGATTGAGAATGTAGCTGAAGAAACCAGATGACACCATGATAATGAGATCTGTCTTCAGACATAAAGGGACTAATATGCGTTTTCTGGAGGTTTGATGGTGAACATTGCAGGGGAGAAGTTTTTCATTTTTTCTTTTGTTAACTCCTTAATTAATTACTAATTAATTAATTAATTCCTTAGAATTACTTCCAAAAAATTAGAGTTTTTTCCAAAACTCGATTAGACTATTATTGTGTTAGAAGTTATGAAGTTTGTATTCTTAGAGCTAACGAACTCTTGTGAAGGGCGTCTAAGCCTGGCTCTGCTGTCAGGCAGGAATAGGGCTCCACGTGCTCTCCGTCCAGTCTGAACTGTAGAGTTCTCTGGGATGCATCTGAAAACATGAATCCCTGTCTTCCACAGCAGAGACTCGCGGTCAGTGGTCTGGGCAGGGACCTCTGAATGTCCTTGTTCCCAGCCGTGGTTACAGTGCCTCACCAAGGGTTCTAACGTGCACTCAGGATTCGGAACCCCTACCCTGGCTAAGTTCTAGAACAATCCTCACTGGATGAATGTGGTGCATTTGTGGGAACTTGTGCACATCAAGGTTGAAACATTTGGGCGCAGCCAGGAATCCATCCGGATTGTCCACATGGCAAAGCGGAACAGACGCAAACACTGGGCTGGATGGACAGAGTTTAAATGCAGGGTGGATTCGTCCTGTGTTCATGACTGCTTTCTCAGCCAAGTGTTCTGGTTTTTGCCTCAAACAGCGACAGAGGCTGACAGTTCTGGGCTGCCCGTCTTCCCAGGAAGCTTGTCTTCATGGAGCAGTGCCAACTGCACTCCCAGAAACAGCGACAAGGGGGAGGCTGGAATGTGCACACACCTACCCTGTGCGCTGGGGCTGCAGAGCCCGGGGTGTGTTTCATGGAAACGACCCCACTCCCAGCGCCCATTAGCAGTGGTGGGGACATGTTCTTCTCAGGACAGTGGGCAAACGCCGTGGCCCTGTGGTGGAAGTGGGGTGGCAGCTTCGACGTGTGCGCGCTGCACTCTCCTCTCTGTGACCATGCTTCCCGGCCTGCGGCACCAGGTCCTGGCACAATCCCCACCCTCTTTGCGCCTTTGCCTGGACTGAGAATGTGGCGTTTAATTGTCTGTGTCCTTATTGTGGCTTTTTGGTGTAAATTCGCGTTAAACTATGTCTGTGTAAATAGCCTTTGGACACCATGGGCGCCTGTGTGACTGATGTGGCTGCAGGCACGTCCTTTCAAACCCATCCAGCCCGTGCTGTGGCTTAATTTAAAGGCTGGATTACTTGAAAATGCATTTATTAAGTCTGACCTACTTTTTAAATATTTAATATTCCATTTTGGTTTCCCTGCAACAAGAGAAGCTTCAAGGTCTTCATGTTCTTGCCAATTTTTAAAGCATTGATATTGATTCAGATAATAAGGCACTGCACAGACTCACCGTCCCCGCTCCGCTTTCAAGAGTGCTATTTAAGGTAATTTGCGGCTCCTGAGATCTTCCGGGTACTTGGGCCTCCCAAAGGACTGGCCTGCGTCAGTTCTTCACGGAAATGCTTCCCCTTCCCTCCTCCGCGTAAGTCGCTGTGCTATTGCTGTGAAAACCCTCAGGTCCACGTGGAAAGAATAACCACCATCTTCCCAGAGTGGATCCTCTCCACAACTCAGTAAAAACCATTTTGCTTTTCGTCATCCTGGTGGTGTGGCCGTGAGACTGAGGCTGTGTGGGGTGGTCGTGGCTTCACGGCCCAAGGCCTCTCTGCACATGCCCGGCTGAGGCTGGGTGTGTCATAGCATGAAGACGGTCGAGGGTGTGTGTCTGTCCCTCTCTCTGTTTCCCTCTCACGGAAGAAATAACTAAACTTAAAAAAAAATTCTAATTTGAAGGGTGAGAGACATACAGCCAAGAGATAGCTACAGATTATTGCGAATAGGGAGGGAAGAATGCAGGAGAAAAGAAGCAAAAGATAAGACACAATGCAATTCATGGGAACCAGCAGTTGGCATAATGGCTGGACCCGGTGGCTTAAAACTCATGCCGGGCGCGTGTGCGTGTGTGCCCAAGATCCCGAGAGGAAAATGGAGGAGAAGGGATTGCGGCGTGGCCATCCTCCCTGGGAGGGTGATTTCTCACTTTCTGTCTCTATGTCTCTCTCTGTCTGGCGAGCGCATGTGCCCTATAGTGAAAACCTGTCCCCCCCAAAAAAAAAGACACAACACAATTCATGAACTTTAAACGATGTTTATTTATTACTAGTTTGTTGCAAAATAAGTCACGGAACAATACACTACATACACTTTAATAAAAGAGAATAAAAAATTAAAATGGATTAGGAGGAAGGAAACAGGAGAGGGCGGGGTCACTTGCAGCCCATGTCAATCCAGTGCACAGAAATACTTGTCAACGGATTTTGTACCACGTGGGATCGGAGCACCCTGGCAGCCAAAGGGATGGTGAGCCAGGACAGCTCCAGGAATAATGGCCCACAGATGGGGTCAGCAAAGCCGACGGGACTATGGCTCTCTTCCATCCTAACCATCTTTCCCTATAGACCCACTTGTCAGGAATATTCATGACCTGTATGGCAGCATCCTACCTACGACTTACCGATAGTAAATGTGATAAATGGTTTATAGAGTTGAACAATATATTTGCTTACCTTAATGTTTTCTTTTTCATTCTTTTTTTTTTTATTATTTTAGGTTCCTGCCATGGGGCACATGCTTTTGCTAGAGGGACCCAGAGAGAGGGAAAGTGAGAAATTGTCCCCCAGGGGTGATGGCCATGCTGTAATCCCTTCTCTATTCTCCCCTCAGAATTTTGGGCACACATGCAGATGTGCCTGGTATGATATTTTATCCTGGGCCTAGGACTTGAACTGTAGTCGACCAAGTGGGGGAAGTGCAGTGCCTTGACCACCATGAAACCACTGGCCCCTTCAGCAGTGTTTTCTAACCAGGCAGACACATTAGCTTTGGGAGTGGAAAGAGGACGGGTACTCTTCAGCCCTGCCATGTCCTCCACTTATTACTCTAATTTAAACAGGACTAGGGTTCTCGAAACTGGGAAGGGGAGGTCGTGGTCAAACTGAGGGACCCATGGCTCAGTGGCTGCAGAGGAAAGTTGCTGTGTGGCAGACAGGCTGGCCTGGACATGCTTCAAAATAACAAAGAGTTTTGCCTTTATCTCCACTTGAATTCGAAACACCTTTCAGTTAGGTATGTGCGGAAAGGGAGTGACAGTTATGCTGAAGAAATACTTTAATCAAAGAGGCTGCAATTTATCCGTGCATCTTTAAGTCTTGAACAGAAAGAAAGTATGAGAATGAATTAAGTTGGGCACGGTTCTAGACCCCACAAAGCCCTTACAAGGAGTTTACTATTAGTAACACAATAATTCGACAAAATCCTCATCCTTTCTATTAAGTAATTTTTCTATTGTTTTTAATGATGGGAAGTAACGAATGCACACATTCTTTTTGTGGTTTCCATGGAGGAGATGCAAACTCTGTGTGATTTCAGCCCTGGAAGCTGTGTCTATAATACGTGCACTCTATTTTTTATTTATTTATTTATTTATTTATTTATTTATTTATTTATTTATTTATTTTGAGAGAGAGTTTTGCTTTAGGGTGTGTGTGCCTGCCAGAGAGACAAAGACAGAAAGTGAGAATTTGGTCCCCAGGGAGGATGGCCATATTGCAGTCCCTGCTCTTCCATTCTCCTCTTGGGGTTTTGGGCACATGCGCACATGCACTCGGCTTGAGTTTGAAGCTGCTGGGTCCAGAATTCAAACTGTGGTTGACCACATGGGAGTCCAGGACCATAACCACATGCAGTGGCTGGCCCTGTACCCTTGAAAAGATGAAATTTAGTAATTTTGTATTTGTTACTTTCTAAAACTTTGAACATTTCCTCCCTTGATACTTGGGATCTTTCTATTTAGACTATCACATCTTCTGAATATAATATCACATTCCCCTCCTTTATACACATGTTTCTCGCCTAGTTCATTGGCTCGAAGTTCAAGAATGATGCTGAATCGCTGTGCTGCTAATGGGCCTGATCTTAATAGAATTTCTTCAGTGTCTCACATTAATTAGGATACTTGAAACCAGTTTGAGATATATTTCATTTATCATAGTAAGATATCTCTCACATATCAAGTTTACTGACATCTCCTTTAATCAGGAAAATATTTTATATTTTAAAATTAATTTTATTGCCACTCAAAAAGAGTGGATGGATTTCCTCTTCTATGACTTAGATGAATTATACACATTAATTAGGAAATACGCATTAATATTTTTCAAGTATTGGAACAACCTGGTAATCTTGAAATAGTGTGTGTCTGTGTGTGTGCTTCTGCACATGTACGTGTGGGTCTGTGTTCATGCAGGGGTACATATGACAGGCATACCGGCCTTCCTTTCAGTCAGCTCACCTCTGAATCAGATGGCCGTGGACAGGGTGACCGGACCAGGCATCAGTCTCTCACTGCAGGCTGCCACCAGACTGGGTCCTTGCTGAGATCTCTCGCCCTGGCTTGCAGACGGCTGCCTTCTCACTGTGTCCTCCCAGGGCAGAGAGACAGGACACAGAGTCAGCAAGATCTCGAGTGTCTCTTATTATAAGGCACCATTCCCGTTAGGAAGGCTCCACCCTCATAACTTAATTATTTCCTAATTCCTCCAAATATGATCGCACTGGAAGTTGGAGCCTCTACGTATGAATTTGGTGGTGATGGGGGCACACCAGTGGGCTTGTAATAGTCCTCTTAAAATTATTGCTGTTTCAGGCTAGCAGGCGATGAAGTGGTTAAGGCACTGGACTCCCACATCGTTCATGGAGGTTCGGTGCCCAGAGCTGGCAGCTTGAAACTCACACCAGGCACGTGTGCTGGCGTGCCCCAAATCCCAAGATGAGAATGAGGGAGAAAGGGGATCGTGGTGTGGCCATTCATTCCCCTTGGGCAGTGATTTCTTGCTTTTTGTCTCTCTGTCTCTCTGTCTCTCTCTCCAGTGGAAGCATGAGCCCTATAGCAAAAATCTCTGTCTCTAAAAAAATAAAAAGATTGCTGTTTCCTAGGTTTTGAAACTCAAAATGCTTTAAGAGACTATGTATTCCTTAAAGACCGTGGAATTCCTAAAATATGGCATTTTTAGTAGAATTGCTTTTTAATCATTTTAATTGATTACACTTTTCTTGAAGAAATATTTTAGTATATTTTCAAATTTATTAACATGGAATTTTATGATACATAATATTCATAACCTTTCTTAAAAATTTAATTCTCCTAGAATTGTGGTTATATTCTTTTACTTATTGTTGAGTTTTCTTATTTTCCCTTTTTTTCATTCAAATTTAAATTTAATCAGACTTGTCAGTCTTAGACGTACTCATCCTTTCTAGGGCATGAGCCGTTTCGCTTTAGTCTCTACGCCGTCTTCAGTGTCCCCCGTGCTTCGTCTTCCAGGCCAGGTGTTCCGAGGCAGCCGCGAGGAGCAGGCTCCCTGAGCACTGTTGCTGATGTGTCTGCGTGGGAGATGGAAGCCACTCCCACACAACAGCAGCCAGGAGCAGCTCACTGCTGAAGGTGTGCGGCCAGGCCAGAGGAGTCCAGGGTACCTGTGGGCCAGTCCCCTAAGGCTCAGAACATCACAGGGGCAGACAGAGTCTGTGTGTGTCCATCTGTGTGGCAGCTGAGGGGTTCTTATCGGCTGCCTGCCTTGAGTTATACACCTCGGGGCAACGCGACCTACTGGGCGCCTGGACTCCAGGGAAGAGTGGAGCACTGCCTGGGCTGTCTCAGGAAGTCCCTTCCAAACTCAGGGCTTGGCATTCTCTAGGAGCCAGCCCAGGTAGTTCTGGGCAGTTCCTCTCTATCTCACGACAAGGCACCCCAGCAGAGCCTCCTGAGAACTACAACCAAGAAAGGAGGGAGAGTTGGGACAACCCAGGCCACCCGAGAACCACCTGCCCCGGTGGCTGCACAGTCTCAGGGTGCGAGACATTGGGACTGTGCTCCCCACTCAAGCAGGCTGGCACCAGTAGTACTTCTCTTAGTTGCTTTAAAAAAAAAGTTAAATTATTTCATGAGAGAGACCAAGGCGCCCCAAGTCTCAGAAGAGAAAAAGAGAGAGAGAGGGACAGAGAGAGAGAGAGAGAGAAAGGCATCCCAACGAGGTCTCCCTGCCACCATTCAGCCCTGGCTTGGACAAGCCTGAGTCCGAAGACCCCAGGACTTGAGCCAGGTCCTCGCCATGTGGGCACCGCTGGGTACTGCCACGCCACTGTCTGATCCTCTGAGTTGTCTTGACGCCAGGAAGTAGGTGGTGTGCTCAGGCAGCCACAGCACCAAGAGGACGACACACGCCTGCCAGGAACCCTGGAACCCTGGAACCCTGGAGCCCCAGAACCCTGGCCTCTGGGCTTCAAGCATGCATAGAGCATAGCCTTGTCCAGTGAAAGTCACGTGGCAGCACGGTCGCCGAAGGGGGCCGGTAGGCACCACACGCCCACTCCACGTTCCGGAGAGCTGTGACCGTCACATGCCCAGCAACGGCAGCTTTGCTGTTTGTTGTGCTTTCAGTGTTATGCTGCCTGCCAGCTCACTCTCTAATACCCATCTAGTTAGACAAAGGTATTTTAAGACCACAGTCAGTTCATTTTTATGCAGTGTTTGTTGTTTTCTAAATAGTAGGGCTCTTCAAAATGGAAAATGCATAGTATGAGAAAACTATGCATGGATATCAAAATGTATTTGCACCAAAATGACTCCATACTTTAACTCCACTTTTCCAGAAACTTTTTCTAGTCCTTTGTATTCTGTTCTTGTTTGGTTTCTCTTAGAAACCTGTAAAGAAAAGAAATGATCTTTATAAACTCAGTGGCTACATATTTTGATTCGTTCATTTTTTGGCTTTTAGTTCATGATTCTGTAGTGCTGGGTTGACAGCATTTGCTCCTTGGTAAATGGAAGTCTCAGTTTTGAATTTGAATCTTTTGTGGTCTTGCCTGTGGATGTGTGTACCTATGTGCATGTGTGGAGAATGAGCAGTTATTTTAACCATGGATTCCTTGTCTATTCCAAGATGTTTGAACATTCTCATGAGGGAGAAGAGAAAAGGAAGCCAAGGCTGTGTGTATTTGCTGGGGAAAGAGTAGGGGCAGAGGAGAAACTGGAGTTAGGGAAAGCAGTTACGTTGCATGCACCACTCTTGCAATGAAGTGAACATCTGCACACACCAGGGCACTCAGCAAACCCTGCGTTCTATGGAGTACACCTTCATCCTTGTATACCATGGCTGACCCGAGGCCAGTGGTGCTTAGAGTACCTGCCAAAGTCACCTAGCACAATGGAGTGCTGAGGCTTGCCCCGTTCTTTTGGTTTGACAGTGAATTTCCTTCCTCCCTGCCCCCCTTGTTAACTTACATTTGGGGCAGGAAAGGACAACAAGAAAACTGAGTTAGGAGACAGCTGAATTACCCACTCCTCTACTTCTGCTCCATTCCGTATTGTGGCCCTCCTTCTTCTTGAGTTATTTATCTTCTTATGTTTTGTTTTATTCCTGTTTTCTGGCTATCTCCAGGTTTTAATTTCTTTCTTTTCATCCTCATTTAGTTGGCATCTTTCACTCTGGCCTTCCATGTTTATACACACGTACATACACACACGTGATGTGATGTGTGTGTGCATGTGCACATACACACATGTATAACCCAGTTATCGTGATACTGCTCTTTGGATAAATTGCAATTTAAAGTCAATGAGCCAAAAACATGTTTTTCTGGTGTCTCTCTTCTCAATAAAAGCCATTGTTGTTCACCTAATTGTTCATGACAAAGTATCAGAGGTTATCTTTCATATTCTTCTCTTAATGCATCCAGACAGGCATCAAGCTTTGTCAACACTTCCTGAGTTTCACTTCCATCTGTCCATTATCTCAGCCTCTGTTGCAACCATTTAGGCTAACTCATCACTATTTGTTCCTTTACATACTGTGAACTATTCCAGTCCTTATTTTTATAAATGCTCTTATTCTTTCTGAACCTTTCTCATCACAGAAGCCAGAAGAATCCTATTAAAACAAGAAAAAGTAAAAGTAATTATGCGATGTACTCACTTAAACTGCTCAAAATGCACCTGCTGTAGAGGATAACCAATTCTACAGAATCGTAATTGTACACTGGCACCTGTCCACTTCGCTGGCATCCTAACCCTTGATTACTATTCTCTAGCCACACTGTCCCTTTTATTTTTTTTTAAGAATCATTTTATTAACTTTATTTGTTTATTTATTTATTTATTTATTTTAATTTGACCAAAGAGAAAGCACGTGCGAGAAAAAGCAAGCTGCCAGGTCTGTGATTCAAACTGCGATTGGCCACATGGGTGTCTAGTACCCTTAACCACCATGCCAGCACCAAAATTCTGTCCTTTTCCAATATCCCAAAGAATTCCTCTTTCTTCTTTATTTGGTTATCTCCTAACTTCATTGTCTTGGTCATACATTCAATGTTGCTCCATAAAAGAACACAGCAAAATTCTACCCTTCTCCTTTAAATCATTTCTCAGTTATCATCATTACATATTCAATTATTTAATGCCTGTCTTCTCCACTAATTTTCAGTGGAAATGTTCTGAGAAAACTAGAAATGACCCTAGGTTAATAACATATATGTTTCTAGCACTTGACATGTAATGTCTGACACATAAGTACTCGAAAATATTTGTCTAGTAAAGAGAATGCTTAGAGATCCCACGAAAGAAGTAATTGAGTGTATCTGATAATGAAAAATCTCCTAACAAGAAAGCCAAACCTGCAGAAACTTCATGAAGGCCCCTTGACAGCAAATTAGTCCAAAAATTAATTCTTTCTGAAAAGAGGTTCTAACAAAATCTTAAACGTGTATCAAGGTGATAAATTCTGTTTATCTTTCAATACCCCAGTCAGCACTAGCACCTCCCCAAAGCCTTCTTGAACGTATTTTGGTCTTCAACCATGAATTATAATGAGTTTTCATCTTGTCTTATCTCCCTTGTTATCCAAGAATTTCATGAGAGCGAAGACCTTCCCTTTGTACTTAGCATCCCATTTTGTGCATATTAAGTAATCATTAAACCTCTATTGAATAAATAAATATGTTCAGAGTGATTTATTGCAGAATACTAAATATCAGCAAGTGCTAATGGAAGACCTATTATGATCCAGACCACAATTATGCAAAATATAAATGAATAAAAATAAGAATCACAGAAAGCCCCAGCCTTTGAGTCTTCATACTTTTCCTCGGGCACGCTCTAGTCTGGTTTTCCATTCATTCTGTCTCCACTGTGTTCTAATTCCCACACCTCCTACGAGGAGTCAAGAGAATCACACCCAACACCCCGGCAACAGCTAGAGTAATCCCATGCATCACAAACCCTAAGACAGCTTATCGAATTAAAAGTGCACATGCCTCATAATTCATTTTTATTTACTGGAAATTTGGCTTACCACAGTTATAATATTGCATATGATTAATTATGCCATAAAATTTGTATGTTTGAGCTTATGTTTGCTCCTGGAAGAGGAGCCATGCCTGGTTTCCTGTACTCTATAGAGAGTTCAACATGATGCATTGAGTTTCATTTGCATCACATTTACATAAATTTGCATTTCCATATAATCCTATTAATTTTCCATAAGGAAGTATATCTAATTCAAATGACAATAAAATCCTAATCTTATGGACCATAAAAGAAGTATAACTATGGGAAGAAACTGGGTAATGAAGTTAGCAAAATGTACAGAACATATGTGAAAAGATTAGAAATAACTCCCTGTTGTATGAGTATTTCTACTGGCAGAACATCCCCATGTATTTCTTCTCGTGTGATCTTCCCAGAAGCTTTCTGATCAGTATATCAGAGGTGACACTGCATCCGAGAGGTTACGGTTTGTTCCAGGTCAAGGCAGCAGTTCCGAGGAGAATCACCGCTTGACGGGGGCCATGTCTCCAAGGCTGATGCCTCGTCCACCTGCTTCGGGAAAGTGAGCCCTCAGCGCTGTGAAGGGGAAGGAAGGGGGTGGAGGGGGCCTGCAGACACAGGGTCCAGAAGGCCCGTATGACATCTCTTCTGGTGTTCTCCCTCCTCTTTCCTTCAAAACTCATTCCCTCTCATCAGCTGCAGAGCCTGGTATTAAGAAATTAATGCCAGCACTCTGCACTTTAAAACGAGAACTTCTTCAGCCAAAACGACTTTTGTATCTTAGAGGAGTACAATTAGTATAATGGAATTTGAAGTAGAAATGCTTTCTGACAATGCTAAGGGCCAATCTTATCTATGATTAAGAATCTGAAAGGGTAAAACAGAAACCCAGCTCCATTCTATGAATTTCAAGTCTCTACATGGATGAGAAGGAGTTAGAATGGGACAATTAGCACTTTAGGAAAACCATTAAGTTAATTAGGCAATTAGCGATGAAGATCACAATGTTGTTTGTCTACTATCTATAGACACATGCTCAGACTGTCCGTACTAGCACTAATCCTTTCACCAAATTCACGAAATAGTTACCGTTAACTCCTAGGTAGGCAAACCTATGCTTAAAAACCTCGGGTAACATGTCCCAAGTCTCACCGCCAATATGTAACCAAATCAAGATTCAGACTATGGGCCCAAGCTGAGCTATACAATTGAAAGCATTTGGCCAGTGACATTTCAGATCCTGGGTTGACTTGACAACATAGCAGCATGACAAGACCCAACTGGGAATACTCCTCTTTCTCTCGTTTCCTTTCTCTCTCTCATGTGCACACACGCTCTCTATCACGAATAAAATAAACTTAAAAAAAGACAGAGATGCAGGGACCAGCAGGTAGCATAATTGTTACGTTGCTGGACTCCCAGAGAGTGGACCATCGTTCGAGTCTTGGACTCAGCAACTTACACTCAGCGGGTGTGTGTGCCCAAGACCCTGAGAGGAAAATGGAGGAGAAAGATTGCCTCACGGGTGATTTCTAACTTTCTATCTCCAGTGAGCACACGTTCACTGTAGCAAAAATCTCTCTCTCTCTCATAAAAAGAAAGAAAAAGAAAAAAAGAGAGAGATTCAGGCTGTGGTGTCTTAAATTCTAAAACTATTTATTCATTTTATTAAGTTTTGGTTTATTTGTTTAGTCCATGAACAAAAGAGAGACCAGCATCCCCCAACAGGCTCACCACACAGTGACGAATCTCAGCCAGCCCAGGACGTGTGCGTGGGTGCCAGCCTGCAGAGGGTGGACTCTGGACATAACCCCCAACCTTCCCTCATGGGTCAGCCTCACAGAGGGTTGTACTGCTGCTGTGCCAGCTTCCAGATCCTCAGTTGTATTTTTTTAAAGTTTGATCCTTTAGATGTTGAAAAATATAGGCTCAAGGAATTGGAAAGCTAAAAGCAAACTAAAAAATGGACCTTTTCTGTTGATTTGCAATGAAAACATAAAGGCTAAGTGACATTTGCTTGACTGGAGGGGAAGTTAACCATGAGGTCCAGGCCTCTGTTTTCCAGGCACAGACTACTTCTGTTTGCCTGGCTGTGGCCCCAAAACACCAGGCTGTCCTCTCGATGAACCCCAGCCACGTACACCACCACACCAATTGTCTGTGCTTATGCTCTTTATGTGGATCTCAGTAGGTGACACTAGTCACAGCCCACAGTGACCTGATGACAGAGGGAGTGTGACAGTGAATGCACGAAACAACGGTCTGCTCAGAATGTAGAACTCTCTTTTGCATTTCGGATCAGCTCAGGCGCCTATACCCTTGTCCCAGGAAGATTTGCAGTGAGACCACTTCATGTTTCAACCTTAGCAGGGGCGGAGGTAGCGGCGTGTCCTAGAGCTCATCATGGCTACCCTGGGGGACTCTACTCTCATACTGGTATAGTTACCTAGAAAAGCCCTGAGGTATTGCAAGTAACAATAATGATAGGAATGGTGTATATATAAATAATATGTAAGAAATACATGATATTGTTAATGCTTTTTTGTTTCATTGAAAAGACTCCTAAGGCCAGCACCACTAGTCTGTCGACCTCCTCTTGAAAACAGAGACCAGTAGCCGGTCACTTGAAAGTCAATGTCAAACAGCTTTTCAATAGAACATGAGAATTAATTGTGTAGACACGACATGGAATTAAATAATATCTGCTGCTCACTGCAAACGTTTTTAGCATATACCATGAATACTCAATATTTCAATATTTGTCCTCCTAGCTTTTCTTTCCTTTTCCCACCTTGTGCAGTGAATATAATGTTGTCAATTTTGAAAAGTAAGAATGGTTATAAAATATTGATATGAACATCAACACAGCATCGTTCATTCCTTGCACTTACTGCATTATGTGGGAGGTTTCATACTGTGATGTAAAATATATGGCTTTTGTTTTGCTTTATCAGGAAAATATAGGAATGTCTCAGCACTCTAGTGCTTCACAATGACCTTCAATCGCCTCCTCTGGAATTGCCAGTAGGCAGCCCTGATTTCAGTGAGCTGTGGGTGGGAAGACAACTGTGAATGATATGATGGAAAATGCAAATACACTCAAACAATGCTCATGGACTAAAATAACTTTACCAAATAACTTCTGCTGAGCTTTTTGCCCTTGTTCTAGGGTGAAGATATGCTATGTTTATTCATTGTTGACTGTCAGTCCTGGATGCTCCTCCTTGTTGTCTTTCCATATGAATAATTCTCCCCAACTTCTACCCAACCCAGTACTTTTTAATTTAATTTTCTTCCTTCTTATTGCCTTTATACTGGAACCATTGAAGCCAATTTTCACAATCTGATTTTTCTACTTAGCTTTAATTCAGGTCAGTGTAATAGAAGTTCTCATTGTACTAAAACTTGGAGCATGGTTTGGGTGAGACTCTTCCTTGTCATGTTCTTAAAGTGCATATAGCTTGTAGGGAAGTAGAAATAAACACATTTTTATTCTGGGATAATATTGTCCCCTGTTGTGTGAGGTGATTCATGACACTTGGTATTTAGATAACACTGAGGTGTAAGGGGATGGAGAGATCACAACAGACAGAACCCAAAGGCTAATCAGTCAATCAAGATTTTAGCCTCAACATGCTGGAAACGTGTGCGTGCCTAAAATCCCCGAAAGGGAACGGAGGAGAAGGGATTGCAGCGTGGCCATCCCACTTGGGGAATGCTTTCTTGCTTTCTCTCTCTGTATCTGCCTCCAGTGAGTGCACACACCTTGTAGGAAATTGTAAAAAAAAAAAAAAAAAAAATTTAGTCTCTACCTTAGTGTAATAAGAAACCTTTTAAAGATTTTAGCATGGTGACATTTAGTTTATATTAGGTGATTTTTCTTTCTTTAACTTCTGAATTGAATTGTAACTTTTATTTCAGAATACAACTTCAATCAAATGATATGCACACACAAATTTTAAGCACATGGCTCCATAAGTTTTGCACATGTGCATACCGAGTAAGCCATCAGTCATTTTAAATGGCAGTCCATGCCCAGTAAGCCTGAAGGCTTCCTTTGCTACCTCGAATCAATTGGCCTCCAACGGTAATCTTCCTTTTTATCTCCATTGTGGTAGATGTACTCGTGCTTTTTGAATTTCTTTTGCTTTTTACTGTTATTGCTAGAAGATTTATCCCTGCCAGTATATGCAGTTATAATTCATTTTTTCTTTATTCATAATAAGACCCTATGAATACACACGAGAAACAGAGACAGAGGCTCCTGCCACACGGCCTGGTTGTGCCATGCTCCCCTCCTCCAGCCCTCCAGCCCTTCAGGACTCGAACACTCACACTTGTGCCTGGTGTGTCTCAGATAGACCAGGCTACGACTCAGACCACAGCCAGCGGGTGGGATCCAGCTTCTCCTGAGCAGCACAAGAATCTTGGGAGAGTACCATGTTGAATGGGGCAGCACCAAGTCCAGTTTTGGACATTCCGGTGTAAGCATCTTTGATGCAAATGGAGATGTTGAGGGGCTGACAGTCAGATACGAGACACTGTAGAAAAGGGACCAATATTTTCTTTTTGGCCTAATGATTTTTACTTGTTCCAGAGCACCACACACTGAGAGCTCTTTTACGATTCTTACCTATTTCCTTCGCTCCTCTGACAATCTGGGCTCTCTAAGGTCGAGAGTCACATACAATCTGTACTCGGCGGATTCTGCTGAGAGTTTCTGAGGTCTGCTTTCTCCCAGGGAGAGGGTGAAGTCAGTGTCGTCCTGTCCCACACCCTTCTAAACACTCCCGCTAGTCCACTCGCCTGCTGACTCATCCCATGAGGTTGAGTCTTGGTTTCTCACAGTCCGGGCCTCTTCAAGCTGGGCCTCAGGGCTGTTATGATAAGAAACCAGCTGTTTTAGCCATCTGCTCGCACACCTGCATTCCGATGAGGCGAGCTTCAGAAGAGAAGGGCGAACAAGATCGGGCAGTTCTCCTCATCGGCAGCATTCTATATCAGAATGAGCTTCATTTTCATCTTTTTTTCCAAAATTGGTGGAATTTAAATGTTTGAAAAGAGAAATGTCAGTCTAACTAACTTTTATCTATTTTTCTCTTTTTACACACAGCGTCTTACCGTCGTAACCCTCCCTCCTTGAACTCCCAAGTGGGACTGCAGTTGCTGTGTACCAACACGCCCCCCTCTTTTCAGATGGGTCTTGCTATGTTCCCAAGACCAGCTTAGCGCTCAGAACCCCTGCCACGAGTCACTGGGCCTACGCGCACACGCGCCGTCACTGGTCTTCAGGCCGACCAGTAGCCAAACCCAGGCCTCCTTAATGGCTGCAGAGGAGCAGCCGCAGTGCGTGCGTTGGTGCCACAGCTGGGCTAGTTTTAAGCTTTTCAGGTGCTGCCTTCCATTTCATACGGGAAATTTGCATACAGATTTGGATTCTTCTCCTTCACATAACTTTAAATCATAACTCGTTTTTACACTCTTTCGTAGTCTGAGAACCATGTAAAGGGTTCAGATTACGGCATTGACTGAAGAGTCTTTAGACAGCCTGGCTGTTCTTCCTGCCTCCCAAAGCTGCTCTTTTCACATCCGCATCTTCCAGTGTGGAAGTGTACCAATGGCAATGGCCCAAATCTCCTTGTTTCCAGCCCCTCTCCTTCACACACAACCCGTATATGCAACCCATGTGCAGTGCTGTAGACTGACTTCCACGGTGGATCCAGAGTCCAGACCTTCCCACCACCGGCACCACTGCCGTCTACCTTGTCACACCACCCACCCTCTGCTGGAGTCAGGCTTTACTGGACTCCGTGTCTCTCTTCACTCCCAGAGGGCTGTCCTCTCAAGAGTACAGCCCGTCCTATTCCTTCACTCCAGCCTGCAGCTTCTAACTTAGAAGACAACAAACTTCTCACCACACCCCTGGGTCTCGTCTCCCTCTGCCACTCCATCTCCAGTGCTGGGCTCCAGCCAACACTGTCTCCCCACTGCCTCAAACAGCTGGTGTTTTGCCACCTCGTGAGGACAGCCGCACGTGTGAACCCTGGCCTCTTCCCAGGACTGCCTAAAATGTCCCCAAGGCCTGGCCACCCAGGGTTATGCAGACACACCAGGGAGCATGCAGAACTCCCACCATTCCAGCTCAGTGCTGTGTGCTCCAGCCAGCCCCGAAGTAGCACCTTCCTGCCACCACCACCACCATCACCACCATTGCCAAGGCTGCCACGCCACCACTGCCACCGCCATGGCCACTGTCACCACTAGCACAATGAGACTTCTCCCTCGTGCCCCGCAGATAATGCCTGGCCGCACAGGATGCCCGTGCCTGTGTGTGCTCTACAGTCCTGGCAGAGGCGGTGGTGAAGGGAGACTCAGGGTTCCTCCTGTCCCTTCAGGGTGTGGCTGTCCCCAGCTGACAAATTCTCTGGACAGCCTTTTGTGGTGCTTGTGAGAACTGCAGCCTCCAGTTGGTGCTGGGACAGCTGAGAGAGAGGAGGCAGAGTCCCGTGTGTGGGACTGCAGCTGGGATTGGAGGTTCTAGTGGCCGGGGTCTGAGCACCTGGGGTGGAGGGGCAGCCCTGCCTGTGGGGTAGTCAGGCTGTGGGTGAACAAGTGACAGGTTGGCTGTTGACCCTTGTCACAGCCAGGATTGAGGGCTCCGAGCAGTGAGGCTCTGCCACCTTCTGAGCTGGCTTCCTGGTACCAGGGAGGCCACTCTCCGCCCATCAGTTGGAAGAAGAAAACCCTGAAGGAGCACAAGGGGAGGTCCTCGTGAGCTGGGCCTGGACATGCCTCATGCCCTTTGGCTCACTTCCCTTTGCTGCAGCTGAGTGGCCTGTGCACAGGGACCTGCAAGGTGCTCCGGACTGCAGCCTCGCCCTGAGCTCAGGAGGAAGAGAAGGCCCTAAGTTTTGGTGAGCCACCAGCAACTGCTGACACGACCACATGTCAAAGGTTCAAGATAGTTCATGTTCCTCAAACCAGAACAAACCAGACAGAATGTCATCATCTGACGTCTCTTGTAAGAGATTACCCTGTCAGTGTCACATCTCCCCAACCTGCCTCTCCTGCAGGTGCCAGCGAATATGCTGACATGGAGTCGGTGAGTCAGCACAGCATTCCAGTGAGACCACATGCAAGTCAGCGAGGAGAAAAACCTGCCATTTTAGCTTAAATGAGCAGGAAGAAAGAACATGGACAATACAATTACCTAAGTAGGAATTTGGCCAGAATAGCAGAACTGGAAACTGAACTAGAACTCACTGTGAAACGATGTGTGTGTGCTTGTGCACATGCGTGAGATGCAGCAGCAAATAGGAATACACATCAAACCGACCACAACCCCCCGACATGTATGTCATGACGCATATATACATGTATTTATTTCCAGATATTTTTTCATCAAAACAAATTTGTACTTTGATTTTATTTTCCAGACTTTTTGAAGTTCCTGCGTGCCCTGTGCACATGTGTTTGTATATTTGTGTGCATTCTGTGCATGCATTTGTGCATGTGTGTGTACGTCACAAAAAGTCAAGCAAGTAAAGCGTGTATGTACCATAGCCAAGCAAGTAAAGAGTGTTGGTACCATATGCATTTCCTCTGCCCTCGTCCTTTACTTGAAGAGAAATGGCATCTCTTGCAGACAGAGATCAGAACTGTACGCACGTCCTAAGGCAACCTCAACCTCCAATCTAAGCACTGTCCAGACTTCTCTCTACAACTGGTGACACGTAATGAGATCAGGGACAGAGAACAGAGCAGCTTGACCGACAGTCCTTCCTAAGCAATCCCCTGAGGGGAGACCGCCCCCTAACGGTGCCTGAGCAAGCCGAACACTCTTGGCCTGGACTTGGTTGTAAAATGTCAAACCCTCAACTTGGCCTCAACCTATAACAAAGTAAAAATATATACCACGATCGAAGAATATCTCAGGGGGTTACTCCAGTTAAAAATACAGCTTTAAATATTGTACTTGTTAACTGAAGATTAACAGCACAGAATCTTTATAACATCGGTAATACAGCTGTTTGTAATGATGTAGGCCTTTACCTAAACTTGCATACATGTTTTTATTTAGTTCTTTGAGATTTTGATTTTTTTGTGAAAAAAATTCTGCCTCTCCACTCTTGTTTCTTAAGTATAAGTTTATTTATGAGACTTCTGCCGTGCATTTCTTTGAAAGGAGGAATTGAACAGATGGTAACCTATTCCTTAAAAAGAAACAGGTGAAGTCAGGCCCGGCCATGGTGGTGAAGACGGTGGAGTCAGGTGGCACCACTGTGGGGCAACGGAGCCATGTGGGAGGCCCACTTGGATCCTGGGTTGACCTGAGCCCACTGGCCATCCTGGTGGGCTGGAAGGTGGGGAGAAGAGAGCGGTCTAGTGAGACTCTACTGTGGGTGCCTGTTCCATTTTCTCTCTCTCAAAATAACAAGACGGACAAAATAATTTTTTTTGACGGCCAGATCAGTGCTTGTGCTTCAGCTCTGATTAAGGTCATATAGCATGAGTTCACTGTTGGTTATTGTTATTTGCGGAGCAGGAATTTTAACTCATGGCATTTTAACTGTGCCCTAGAACACAGTGGCCATATGTCAGACTGTCTGACTACAACCAAGCCATCAAGTACAAAATGTTGTCCTGTTAGTAAAATATAAATAGCAAAATAAAAGATGCTCTTAAGGAGGATTGGTGTGTTATTTAGATATTTATCAGCAAATACAGGGTAAACAGAGATAGAAAAACTCTTAAAAAATTGACTGGAACATCTCTGGGGCCAATCCCATGGCACAGCAGCTAAGGTCTCTGCATAGAAGCTGACCCCTCATGGCTCACTGTGGTTACATCCCGGCCCAGGAGCTGGAAGAAAGGGTGTGTGTGTGTGTGTGTGTGTGTGTGTGCGAGAGAGAGAGAGAGAGAGAGAGAGAGACAGGAGAGAGAGAGAGAGGAGAGAGAGAGAGGAGAGAGAGAGGAGAGAGAGAGAGAGGAGAGAGAGAGAGGAGAGAGAGAGAGAGAGAGAGAGAGAGAGAGAGAGAGAGAGAGAGAGGAGAGACCCAAATCCTGATGGGTTGATGAAAAAGAAGAAAAAGGATTGCAGCATGACCACACTCTAGGGTGAAGGGGAGGGGCTTTTTTTTTTTTTTTTTTTTTTTCTGGTAAACATACTTGAGTTTTGGCAATTAAAAAAAAGAAAAGAATATTTTAAAAGGAGAAAAGGAAAATCTCTGGCCTAGAAATTAGTTTTCTCTTCTGTGTAACTTGCATAAATATATTTAATGTGGATATATTCTGACTTGTAGACCACAGTAGATACTGAATTAAATTGACATATTCCAGAGAGTTATTCATAAATTGATTTATTAATACAAACATTTTTATATAAGCATCAAATAGAATTTCTCTGAATATAATTTTTTATGGCTGGTCAAGTTTTCAAAATGTAAATTAAAATTTTATCTGCTCTTTCCGCACCAAGAGAATACAACATCTCCAGAATCTTCTCCTTCAAATACGGCCTTCTAATTTGGATGGCTTAGATCAGTGCATAATTTACCACTGAATAAAGTAGGCCGTTTCCTGAGAACCTCACAATTTATTCCAATTGATTATAGTCTCCATAATTTTTTTGACCTGAGTGAAATCTTAAAAATTAAAATCGTAAGGAACTTAATAACATTTGAAATACAGAATGTGCAAACTATTCTTTTAGTTAAAATTAAAAGCATACTTAAACTGGCAATAACAGGTAAAATCCCAACCTCGCACTTGAAATTCTGAAGTTTCCCAGTGGGGACTGAGAGCAGGCTTGTGTCAGCAGTCGTGCAGATGAACTGGCTAACAGTTACTCTGGAGGTTGAGGGTTTAGGGTTTTTAAAATATTGTTTTTGCTTCATTACAGAGATTCTCAATGATATTTAAGTTTTTGCTTCAAAGGCTATCTTAGTCTTTTAAAAAAAATAAACACTAACATGTCTGCATTGTCATAGTTTTAAGCCAATACTGTAATACTAACAAGATTAAAACAATTAATTCCACTATTGCCCACAAGAACCAATGGTCTCTGCTGTGTAGGGACTGTGCTCTGAACAACATAGACTGGGGTCTTTTTCTCTGCTCTGACTGAGGTCTCTGAAACTTTCTCGTTGAGGCCTACAGTGGAGCCTGACTCCAAAGGTGAAAACCACAGAAAACAGCTGCATTAGCACCAGACCAGATTAAAACAGGGTTGTTTCGTATGGTGCTTCAGAGTACTCCTGAAAGAGGGTCCCGATGTCCCTGCACGTTGACACTCTCCATTCTGTAACCTCGGTGTTTCTTTTCACATTTGAATTCCCTTCTCCACGCAGTGGCTTCTGCTGGCCCTTCCCCCGGCATTGGGTTGGTGGAAAACTTTCTCGTTTCCCTCAAGAAGAGAAGGCGGTGACCACAGCCTGTTGGACCGTGATGTGCCAGGAGTCAGGTGGTCTCGGGCGGAGTTTAGTCATCATTAGAGAGCTGTGGACGTGACACGGCAGGGACTGTCACAGGCAGGACACACCATGGACAGGTGGTTTCAAGGCAGCCCGTAAAGAATGTGCGGCTGTAACAAAGCACCAGGACTGGGCAGACCTGATGCTGTGTCTGGGGCCGGCCTTTTCACAGAAAAGGGGTCCTCTTTCCTCCCTTCTGTGATAAGTGGGGGCCTTCGCCGTGGATACAGGGCTGGTTTCAGCACACCGCCCTTTTGTTCCCAGCCAGGGAGGAACACTCAGTGACAGCAAGTTACTACCATTATTTTCACACGCAGACCATTGGCCCTGGTGTTTTGCACACCCTCCTTTAAATGCACATTGTCATGAAGTCCGAGGCCAGTCTGACACACGGAGTTCTGACTGAGACTCCCTTCAGCATTCAGGCCACACAGAGCGAAGACCACGAAGGAGCTGCTCGAATTCATACTTGTAAACTGATTTTTCCTACCTAGTGATTTTAGACAGATCATAACATACAATTTATTATTTTAGTTTCCTATCTAAGAACCTAAAAAAAACCCAAAAAAACAAAACAAACAAAAAAAACACTTCATTATCTCGACCCAATGAATCCATTTAGATCCACACTGAGATGGATTTTCAGCGATATTGAAACCAGGCCAGGCTGCTTCGTGAGTCCGAACGCTTGTGACCCATGTCCTGTCCTGCTTAGGTTTCTTCTGGGTAATGTCTCACCTGCGTGTAATTTTGAGTTATTCTGTGGACTCCTGAGCACCCAGTTTTTCACCTTTCTAGTTTGATGCTGAAACATCTCTCTATACAGGAAAATTATGTTTAACAATTGAATGTATAAAATGATAATAATGATAATAAAATTCAAACAAAACAAAACAACCTCTCTCAACAATTCTGATTGCTGTTTGGTCTCCCTGGACCTGCTGGGATCTTCCTGTTTGGACAGAGTCAGTCTTTTCATTTCCATTACTCATACATTCTCATAATCCCAGAGCTGGAGTGGTGTGTGGCCCTGAGGTCCCCCTGCCCTGTCAGTCAGCCCGGCCTTCAGAGTGCTTGTTCTGAACAACCACCTCACCTGCATAGGCAAGCATGTGCCCCAGCAGAGCCCGGGTGAGGACCAGGGGAAGAGAGACACCGGCCGTCTCGGGGCGAAAGGAGGTCTGCGTGTTCCACTAACGGGAGGAGCGTGCGGCGCTCGGGGCCCAGCGCAGCTCCTCACTGTGCGCTTTGGGACCCTGAAGGGACATCTTGTGTACTTGTTCATCAAATGATCTCGCGTGTCAGCAAGCAGTGTCTTCGACGTCAGTAGAGCCTGCCGCATGGGAGCTTGCTTGGCCTTTGGTCTCGTATCACACAGAGAGGGAACGAAGTAAACCACTGGGGACCATGAGAGTGGGGATGAGAGCGGAAATCACCCGTAAGAAGAGAAGAGATGGGGACCAGCAGTTAGCGTAATGGCTATGTCGCTGGACTCCCACGTAGTCGACCGCGGTTTGAGTCCCGGACCCGGTGGCTTAAAACTCACGCTGGGCGTGTGTGCGTGCGTGCCCAGGATCCCAAGAGGAGAATGGAGGAGAAGGGATTGCGGCGTGGCCATCCGCCCGGGGGGTGATTTCTCGCTTTCTATCTCTCTGTCTCTCTCTGTCTGTCTGGCGAGTGCATGCGCCCTATAGCAAAAACCTCTCAAAAAAAAAAAAAAAAAAAAAAAAAAAAAAAAAAAAGAAGAGACGGAGACGCAGACTGGACGGGTGACAGTCCTCCGGGGCCCACTCCTGTGTGCTTCCTGGAGCCATTTTCAGCTCAGGCTTAGTTCAGCTAGATTGTTTTGTTTGCTACCAAGAGTCCCGTGAGCTAGCTCCATCCACTTCTCCCTTGCTTTAACGTGTAGTTCATAATAAAACAACCTACCTCACAGGGCATGAGTTTCTAATGAGAGCATGTGAGGGGACCTATTGAACATATATATAAGTGTGTGTGTGTGTGTGTGTGTGTGTGTGTGTGAGTATCGTATATTTGGGGTCATTGGAAAAGTCATGACTCATTTTTCATAGAAAAGCATAGCTAAAAATATATAAATGGATGTAAGGGGAATAGGGAGCACCCCCAAAAATGGAAAGTTATTTGCTGTTGATGATATAGAGAATGTCTTTATCTTGACTAACATGCACCCTATTCATGCTGGAAAAAAGAAATGTTGTTTACTGCAAAGATACATAGTGATTAAATGTATCTGTAAAAAGAATAATAAAAAAATTAAAAATTTAAAAAAGAATGTGTCTATTTATACAGAATATTTTTCCATTGCAAGTAACCTTAGGACCGCATATCACTAATACATAGTATTTATTTAAAAATATAAGAATATTGCAGTGGAGATTTTATCTATTGAACCTCAACACTTACATGCTTCATGTGACATAGAGAAGAATGGACAATTTCAAAACATAGTCTAGTTTGAGAAGGAAAATGTGAAGTAAAATTAAATATCCATAATTTAAATAGAACTTCTCTCTATTTTTTTCCCTCATTTCTGAAACCAGACCATGATAAGGAATATGCCCATTAAATTTAAACTTTTGTGGAAAAAAAAGCAAAAATAATTACATCACATTTAATACAAAAGTAGAACATTTCCTGAATCAATTTTTAAAAAAATGTTTTTGCCATAGGGCGCACGTGTTTGCCAAAGAGGGAAAGTGAGAAGGCACTCTCTCACAGGGGCTGGCCATGCTGCGGTCCCTTCTACTCCCTTCTCCTCTGGGGACTCTGGGCACAGTCACACGCACCTGGCTTGATGTTTAAGCTGCCAGGTCTGAGATTCGAACTGAGGTTGACTATGTGGGAATCTAGTGCTTAACTAGCATGCCACTTGCTGGCCACACCTGAATCAATTTTTAATTATTTGCATTTTGTTCACTTTTATTGTTCATTTTGTATTCTGAGACTTTTAATTGTTAAAATAAAGTGGAAGTTTTCAATGAAGGATTAAGCTTATTGAAATACCTCCTCTGGTACCTTCCAGGTACCATGGCAAATTGCGTGGAGACTGTAATAATAAGTACTTTATAGTCCCCTGCCTGAGAATTTGGAATCTAACGGGACAGGCAGATACTGTCACCCTGAGCCACTCTGCAGTTCAAGTTGCTGTATGTGCTGTGGAAAAGTACATACATGCTGACTGAAGGACAGAGTGAGAGGGTCACCAACTCTGTCGGAGGTGACGGTGGGGAGAGGAAGGTGGAAAATTAACTTGGGGAAGATTAATCCTCTGACTTCTACTCCCGAGTTCTGCATGCACTTCTGGCTGACTACCTTTCAGCTGGAATTCTAAGAATGAGCAAAGGAGAAAGGTTTTATACACAAAAGAAATTTTAGGCAAGATATTACAGAGAATGAGAATTGATATCTTTTTTTTTTTTTTTTTTTTTTTTGGTGAGGTTTTTGCTATAGGGTGCATGCACTCACCAGAAAGACAGAGAGAGAAACAGAAAGAGAGAAATCACCCCCCAGGGGGGATGGACATGCCGCAATCCCTTCTCCTCCATTCTCCTCTCGGGATCTTGGGCACGCACACACATGCGCCTGGCCTGAGTTTAAGCCACTGGGTCCAGGACTTGAAACGCAGAAAACTACATGGGAGTTCAGTGACATAGCCATTATGGTAACTGCTGGTCCCGAAATATACTATTTTAATGTATTTGTTTAATTTCTTTTTGAATAATCAGGTACTTTTCTCCCCCTTTATATAATGGTATGGCATATGTCTTTTTCCTTCTTTTTTCTTCAAAGACACTACTCAGTTCTATAGCTCTTCTTTCTGCTAGACACATATCACTATATTTTCATTTTATATATCTTAGTTTTCATTTTTAGAATTCTATTTGGGTTTCTTTTTACAGTCTTACTTTTTAGTTTTTTGAAGCTTCTCTCTATTTTTTTCAAGAGAGAGAAAGACAAGAATCCTCAGCAGGATGCATGCCGTGAACCCTCGTCACCCTCTCAGCTGACCGGGATCACATGTGTACGTGCTCCCAGCCTGTGCAGGCCAACCTGGACACCCAGCTCTGGTTTTCTGCGACCCCAGCATTATGAAGAGTGGGCTATCACTGCACCTCTGCTGATGGGCCTGCAGGTTTCTTTGTGAAATGAGGTTATTCAAGTGCTCATTCATTGTGATCACCATTTCATTGAAGTCCTTGATCCTGTCTATAGCAGCTGATTTTAAATTTCTTATCTGATATTTCCAACATTTGCTGCCTGTTTATATGGACACTTTTTTTATATATTCACAATGGCTCACATTTTTCTTTACAGAACCTATTAAATTTTTATTGCATGATGAACATTGCAGAGGTCATGTTGGTATCTTCCTCTGAAGAGCCTGCCTTTTATTCTGATAAGCAGCTAAGTCATTATCTGATTACCTTACACTGTAGTTGCTTGACTTTGCACTTTGCTAGAGCTGATATTGGTGAAGCCTGGTGTGTTTACTAAGCTCTTTTACTTTGGCAGGTGTCAAACTCCATGTCTCTCTCCCAGTAGGCAGGGAGAAAGAAAAAATAGATTTTGAAGCTCTCAGATTTGCTGTGTGTTCTCAGTCTTTTACTACTTGCTTTGACACTGGGTTTTGTCCAAACCACATAAATGCAGGTCAGGTGACAGGCAGGACCTTTATACGTAGAGGTTGGACCTTCTCGTCTGTTGCTGTTTCCTCCCTCCCAGACACTCCAGTATCCTCAGGACCTGCTCCCTAGCAGTTCAAACCAACAGGTCTGCAGCTTTCTGTGATTCCCCAGCCCTCGCATTGACGAGAAAGCCCTCCAAAAGGATGAGCAGCACAGACCTGGATCGCACTCAGTCAATGTGTTTTCAGTATCCCGAAAGTGAAATACCCAGTTTCCACTCAGTGGTTTAAATAATGTCATTTTTTTATGACTGAAAGAGAAAGAAAGAGAGGGAGAGCTAAAAGGAGAGAGAAAAAGAGAGAGAGGTATTTCTGACAGGGCCTGGCCGTTGGGGCCCTCTGCCCTAGCCTCACAGCTGGCTGGGATCACAGGAGCTTGCTCCTGCATCTGACCTGCTACAGGTTGGTTTAGGAACTGAACCTGCACCTTCCATGCAACCCTGGCCTCACACAGACACATTCTGTTGCTTATACCACTGTGGCCAGGCATCAAATAAGAAGTTTTAAAAGTGGATTTTGGGGACCAGCAGATGGTGTAATGGTTATGTTACTGGACTCTCATGTAATCAACCGCAGTTTAAGTCCCAGACCCTGATTACTTAAAACTCATGCCAGGCACATGTGTGTGCTTGCCTGAGAGGAGAATGGAGGAGGGACTGCAGTGTGGCCATTTCCCCATGGGGATGATTTCTTGCTTTCTGTCTTTCTGTCTCTTCAGTGAGCACACATGCCCTATAGCAAAAAATCTCTCTCTCTCTCTCAAAAAAAAATAAAAAAAGGAGATTTTGAAGTATAAAAGGAGATTAAAAAGTTTTTGGATAAATAGAATTACAATACAAGTTTATTTTGGTGCAAAAACATTTTGGAACCTATATAAAGCTTTCCATAGCATGCAAGTTCTGTGAACTATCTGGAGACCTCCTGGTGGGTATGTTGTGTCCCCTGCCCTGGGATTCTCGACCCCTCAGAGTCAGTCTTCTGGACCCTTTGTGTGCCATTCATTGCACCGGGACGCTCTGGGAAGGCACTGAGGGGCTCAAGAGCTGTGAGTGGCTGGAGGTAGGAGAAGAAAGCTGTTTGTAGGGGATATGGTTGCAAATGCCACTGAGCAGACAGCATCCCTGAAGAAAGCACTTTGTCTTGCAATTTTTTCAGATACAGTGGCTGCAAATCATTTAAACACATCCATGTTGGTTAAATATTCATTTTGTAGATGTATCCAACTCACAGTTAAGAGGCAGATGCAGAAACAGTCAAATAGACATCTTTAAAAATATATATATATATATACACACATATATATACACACATATATATAATCAAACAGTTAGTTATTTAATGTCAACATTCACCCTAAGAAAACACAATCTACGGTGTACGTCTCACAGCTGAAAAAGCTATTAGCCCTCCAAAGCATACTTTTATGATGTCATATGCAAACCGGAAAACCTTCATGTGAGTTTCTTCATTTGAAGAAAATAAGATAACTGCCACTATGCCTAGAAAACCTGTTAGTCCTCTCATGGCTCCTGGGTGACAGTGAGAAAAAGGGCAATGACAGCTGTCAGTCACCTTGGTGCCAGCCTGCTGCGTGGAAGCTTTGGGTTTACAGAGACGGTGTACCTGACTGCCAGGCAAGGAGGCCATGGCTTAGGGGGTAGAGTTTCATCTGACACAAGGGACCCTTTTAAAGAGCATTGTATAGACTTGCCTGGTAGAAATTATAACCTCTGCAAATTATTTAATGATTAGATTTTGTTTTTCAGGTTGATCTCATCAGATCCCAGCTCTGGTGGAAGTATTGGATTTCCCTTATGAAACTGTGAAACAGACAGAAAACCATGTTTGAGAAAAACATAGGTTAAATGTAAATAAATACCTTATAATCTTTTAACAGCATAGCCATTTACTTGAAGTTTATTTCTTTTCATGTCAGGCCTGCAGCCTGCAATTATTTTACTCAAGTTCCCTCTCTCTATTTTTCTCTCTCTCATCCCAAGAGAAGAACAAAGAATGTTTTAGAGTAACATTTGCAGGTCATGTGAATGTCCTCAGTCAAAGCATCCTTGGCGAAATGTTTCTGAAACCTGAAAATAGTAACTTATTGTCAGGAGCACACTGAATACCCACCCCCAGTTAACAGAGGAGTTTACAGTTTATTCACTTCATAGCCCTTCATTCTTATCACAGTAAGGGCAGGCACTTGAGAGTCCGTAACCACATAACCTCAGTGAAAATGAAGAGAAAATTGGTGAAAATCTTCTCCTTAAATGCATGGAAATTTTTCTATTAAAGGGATTGTTTTGCTGCACAGACAAAATAAACACGGCCTTTATGACAAGTGAATGCCACTAATAAGACTCTTCAATCACACAGTACTTTTATAGTAGGGTTTTCCAAGTCATTTCGTCAAGTGTCAAATCTGAACTGATTAGCAACCAATAATCTACGAGAATTAGAGAGCCCACGGATGACATTGTAAAGTTTCGTGATTACCAGAGTTGACGATTCAAGGTCGTGAAGTCTCAATGCTTTCTCTTGGAGTGAACAAGGAATACTGGAGTTTAGATTAAATTCTATGCTTGGGTGAGGCTATCTGTTTCCGTATCATTATTTTTCAGAATTCTTAAAAACCTGTGGCCGCAGCTGCAGATGGAATCCACATACCTACCCTACAACATTCCTTTATGTCTTCTTTATTCTGAGATCTGCTGCTAATGACAGCAATGCAATAAAAATGGTTAAGAATGCAAGGGAGAAAGAGCAGGAAATAACATATCTACATGACAATCAATCCCAGCAAGGAGCTTCTCCTATGTGTGTGGATCCATGCGCGTGGATCCGTGACCCCTTTCCAAGCCCTTGCACCTAAAAATGAAGGCTTGGCTAATTATGGCACAGGACTTGAGGATAATTTCCAACAGTAAAAAAGGAGAAAAGGTAGAGAGACCAACATATTAATACAGAAAAAAGTATTTAGGACGATTTGGAAAACACAATGGGGGAAAAACGCCTCACAATATGGAATAAAAAGAGGATGCATCAGAAAGATGAGAAGAATGAAAATAAAATATTGCCAGAAGAGGGAAGGGCTGTGACGGGCTGGGCTGTGTCCTTTGAGGTGAGAGGTGAAGCTCTGACCCTGGTCTTGGAAAAGTGGCCGTGCTTGGAAATGGGACTGCTGTGGACGCTGTGTGTCAGTGGGGAGACGAGGTCATGCTGCAGTAGGCTGGAGCAGTCCTATTCTGACAGGACTGTGTCCTTTCAACAGAGAAGAGACACAAAGACGGGCACAGGGCTGTGCCTGTGACCATGGGGCAGAGACGGAGTGCGGCCCACAGACCAGAGAGCTCAGCACTGCCCGCAAAGGCCGGGGGCTGGGAGGGGCAGGGAAGGGTCTTTCAGAGGAAGTGGGCTCTGCTGCTGACTTCATTCCTGTCTGGGACACAAATTCCTGCCGTTTCCTCCCGCCAGTCTGTGGTACCGTTACGACAGCCCACTCAGGACTAATACAGAGAGAACTTACCAAGAACACTCAGGATTCGATTAACCAGCGTTCCAGAGTGAGGGCGCAGAAGATGAAGAAGTCAACAGAAGGACACAGATATTCACAGTGAAAGAACTTTTTTATTTTGAAAGAACTTTTCAAATATAATGAAGATAAAGAAATATAATTTTTTTCTTCTAAACATTAAAGTGAAAACAGAATCTCAAAAACCTCCTGAAAGGAAAATGAAAAAAAAAAATAATAGCTCTCCCATACAGAAATAAGACGCTGAATGCCACTGTAGCTAACCATTTTACACTGGGCACTCAAAGCCAATGAAGCACAACACCACGAGTGCTCCACATTCTGCTCCCAACTGGTTCTCAGTCAGATCTGAGGGCAGAAGCACACCTCAGGAAGGTGATGACTGGAGGCGTATTTCTTCAGGCCTTCCTCCAAGATGAACCGATCAGTGACCGTCACATGCTCTCTTCCTCCTGAAGAGAGCAGTGCAGGGGCCCAGCTAAGAGCTGGTCAGGGAGATCCAGAGAGCACCACAAACATCTGCAGAACCAGGTCCAAAACAGAGGTGTGCCAGGAAGGGAACCGGGTTCAGGAGACCCTTGTCTGAATCACTGAAAGATAACATCGCCGCATTAGCAGGTCATAGCTAATTAAAACACAAAAAGTACAAAGTGCCTTGAACAGTGACTGGCACAGAATAAATATAAATAAGTGTAACTACACTTGGCAGATTGCAAAAGATATGGAAAAAGGAAATAAGTAAAATATAGAAAAAAGTAAAGTGATAGTTTCTACATGTAGAAAATAAAATTAATAGTGTCTAGAGATGTAAAGTGATGACAGAAGCAAGAGCCTGGAGTTAAATTGAACTCTTTTGAGACCAGCAGTGGCAGGGCGGTTAAGGCATTGGACTCTCACATGGTCGACCACAGTTTGAGTCCTGGAGTGTGTGACTTCAAAAACATGCCTCATGTGTATGCACACATGCCAAAACCCCTGAAGGAGAAAAAGACATGGTATTTGAGTCAACTCAGCTGGTAGACCTAACTTCTAATACCAAACAAAGTAAATCACATCAAAATATGAATCTTAACATCAAACCTAGGTTTCTCTCACAGAAAGGAAAGAGAGCTTAAACATTAGGAAATGCCCTCAAGAACTGTGGAGGTGTCTTCTGCCTGTCGAGGAGCTGAGCTGCCGGAACGGCATTGAGTCTGAGCAGACTGAGCAGAGATGGACCGGCCCCTTGCTGTTTTTCCCCACTCATCTTGAGCATGAGCAGACTGTATTTTCCAGCCTCCCTTGAGTGAAATGTGGCCCAAGAAGAGGTGAGTATTTTTTTAAAGAATTATTTTATTTATCTTTATTTTTTTAATTTGACCAGAGAAGGACAGAATGAGAGAGCGAGAGCGAGAGCGAGAGCGAGAGAGAGAGAGCGAGAGGGAAAGTGAGAAAGCAAGCTGCCAGGTCTGGGACTCAAACTGTGGTCGGCCATGTGGGAGTCCAGAGCCCTTAACCACCACCTGCCAGTCCCAGAAGAGGTGAGTATTGATGGGTCAATGACACCCATTTCTAGGCGAGCCCACAGCAGCTATCACCTCCGCTTTCATCTTGAGATGGCTGCACGTCAGTGCACGACTGAACATGACAGGGATGTGTTGAGGAGGGTGATGTGGAGCTGCCACAGACACTGTGTTGGACGGTGAGATCCCATTCAAGGAAAGGTACCCTGTCAACTTGGGAGGAGTGTGGTTATCTGAGAGGTTCCCAGCTGTGCCCGCCTTGGTGGCTCTAAGTCGAAGTCATGGCCTTCTCAGAGTGCCCTTGTCCAGGTGAGTAGGAAGCGGCCGGTAGCTAAGAGCACCTCCTGCTGGCCTTGCCCTGTCAGTAATCCCCCTGTCAGGCCAGGGACCAGTTTTGTGGAAGACAGTTTTCCCATGGACTGGGGTGTGGGGGGTGGTTTCGGATGCTTCAGGTGCATTACATTTAGTGTTCACTTTCTCTTATTTTCACATCGTAATGATACGTGATGAAATAACTATTCAACTCACCGTAATGCAGAATTGGTGGGACCCTGAGCTCGTGTTCCTGAAACTAGATGGTCATCTGGCGGTTCTCTGAGAACCTCAGGCTGCCTCTGCTCTGACAGGAGGCGGTGCTCAGGGGCCAGTGTGAGCGACGGGATGGGAGCGGCTGTGATCGCTGAGGGAGCGTCACTTGCTCACCCACCTCTCACCTACAGCAGTGTGGGCTGGTTCCTAACTGGCCATGGTACGGACCAGGACCAGTCCATGCCCCAGGGCTCGGGCCCCTGAATCTCACAATGATACAAGGGCTTGGCCATCTCCCTACCGTGCGGGACTCCTCTGTGGGCAACTAGTGTGGCTTTAATAAAAAAGGAATACTAAGTTGCCATAACAACAACCCAAAATGTGAAGCTTTGGTTTAATGGGCAAAAAGTAGGCAGCGAGGACTGATGTTGGAAACTGCAAAGACAGATACTCACATTATGCAGTAGGAAAACATTCGGTGAAAATACTTTGTACCACCTGGGAGGCAGATCACACACTCACCGAGCCTATGACTTTAGGTGAGGCAGCAGAGGACAAGGTGTTTTCTTGGCAATTATTGACTAAATTCAGCAACATATTAGGAAAAAATGAGATCAAGAAATAAAAAGATTATTTGGCTTGCTAACAAAAATGTAAAGGAAAAGGAGAGTCCAGAAATTTAATAACTTCCACATTTGTGTTCGACTTTGAAGTCACCAATAGGTTGACTTCAGAGGTAGAAAACATGATTGAGAGAAAGTTGATAACAAAAACCTACAAATGGACATTACATTCAAATTCCACTTGATGGAAAGATCATGTGAGGAGTATGGCTTTCGGAAATTACCTACCAAGCCTGAGAATTTTTTTAAAGGTTTCACCATAGGACCTGTGCAGGAGACTGTGAGAGCAGAAGGGAGCAATCGTCCCCCGGGGAATGGTCACACCACAGTCCCCTCCCCTCCATTCTCTTCTTGAGATTTTGGGCACACGCACATGCTCAGCGTGATTTCAAGCCACTAGATCTGGGACCTGAGTCATGGTTGGCCTTGTGGGGAGCCCAGCGCCTTAACCACCACACCACTTGATGGCCCCAAACCTGGTCATTTCAGTTTGTCATCACTCAGTGAGGAAGAGAGACTTGAGGACAAATAAGCAATGAAGTAACTCGGGCTTGAGAATTACGTCTCGAAGACCTGGATAGTCTACTGCCTCATGAAGCTGACAGAAAGGACTGCGTCTGGGTCTGAGAGTCCCCTGGGAGGATGCACTGCTAAACAGAGGAGGAGCCTGTCCTGCACTGAACAGCACTGAACGCCTAACCAGTGCTGGCGTAGATGGAGTGAGAGAATCCATTCACTCCACGGGGAGCACATTTCTCCAGAGCCACTAGGGTGAGGCCAGAAGGAACAGGAGGCAGGAAGGGCCTCCCACAGAGGGATCAGCTCCCACGAGGAGATGGAGAGACGCTCTCCCTCTGAGTGAGGAGTTGGCGTCCAAGCCTATTCCCGTGGGTGCCTGCTGTCTATCGCTCTTTCTCTTTCCTGAGAGGGGCTTGATTGCAGTTATCTCGCTGTTTCATGAGCCTGCACTGTCTGTGTTGGGAAGAAGGTCTCACGGCGGTGGAGGACAGGACGGAAGGTTTTATTTCTCCTGAGTCGGTAGTCTTGTCTGTACTGACCACCGGGCATTCAAGGTTGACCTTTATTTTAGCCATTACCTTGCACTGAGAAGCTATCGTCATTTTGATGAAGATACTAAAAGAATGTGACTTTCACTGAGGCATGTTGGAAGGACAAGCCTACTGTTGACACTGGTTCTAACCCTGCCTTTGGAACGTACTCACTGTGGAATGTCTTCATCTGGGCATGTAACTTAACACCTCAAGGCCTCAATTTCCTCATCTTTAAAACTGAGAGAGTAAATTGGCTTGGACATCATCTAATTAATATCTACCACAGTGCTTGGCACTGAGTGTTTATACGGAAGTCACTCACACAGGCTTCCCTACACAGGCTTATAGACAAACATTCACTTGAGTCATAACAAACCTGCCCCATAAAACTTCCTTCACTTTCCTTTCATATTTCTCTCTCCTTATTTTCATTTTCTAAAAACTATCCTAATATCTTGCACGTTTCTTGTCAATGCTGTCTCCTCAGAGCTTTATCTCTGCAGGATTAGACTCCCTTTTAAACGAAGAGCTCAGGTCTATAACTGTGCATGTCAGAGAGCCAACAGTAATTTCATATAAGGGACAGTTACATGTACGTTGCCTCCCAAACACTGGGATGATCTCCACAAAACATCTGCATCCCTGGTCTAGAGCATTGGATATACCTGTTTACGTATTTCAGGCTCCTCTGGGTAGCTGTTGACACTGGTCATCATTGCAACACCCACGTCTGTATAACAAGAAAAAGACATGAAAAGACTTTCAATAAGAGGGACATCCTGTTTTAGTCTATTTGTATTACTATAACACAATATCTGGGCCGGGGAAATTTGCAAGGAATAAAAATGTATCACTCACAGTCTGGAGACTGACTGGCAAGGCCGCAGTCGGGGCCCTGGCACTGGGTGAGGCCCTTGGGCTGCGTCCTCAGAGGGCGGAAGGCAGGAGCGGCAGAGAGGGGTGACTCTCTCTTTCAAGCCCTCTTAAGATCATTAACCGCTCCACGAAAGAAGAGCCCTCATAATTCTACACCCCTTCCAGATGGTCCTGCTGCCTGCCTCAGTTGTATTTGGGAATAAGTTTCCAACACATGAATTGGGGGGACACAGTCAGATCACAACACATACAGAGACAGTCCATTGAACAGAAGACTTACGACAAATGCTTTTATTTATTCTCTTAGTTTTAAACTGCACTGAGTCAGGACACTGGACTGATTCAGTGTAATATGTGCATAGCGTGTAATGTGCACACATTAAGAAAATTAGCACCTCAACAGTTCTACTGAAAAATACAAAATATTTAGCATGTTTATGATGCCCGTACATTTCACTGGAATCTAAAATAGAATCGTTTAAACTTACAGTTAAATCATTGAAACTCGGCTTTCTTTCTGTTACGATACATACGCATGTTATCACAACATAAGCCAGAGGTTGTCGATAGCTCGTCTGTAACCTAGGCAGAAGGTCAACGCCTTAGCAGTCGGAGTAGGGCTGCAGGCAATCCAGGCTTCTTGGTGATGAAGTCTACGTTAAATAGATTTTCCACGACAGCAGACAAATTCCCATGTGACAACTCTTAATAAATTAAAATTCTAGTTTTAGGCACAATTTTTGTTCATTGATTTCTTTCAACACAGAAAGTGTAAGTGAAACCCTTTAAGAGACATCAGGGAGTCCTGTGTTCAGCTACTGTGTGCAGGGTCTGGGTTTCCTGAAACGCCAGGCCCAGGGGAACAATGGTGCTGACCCGTACAGTCACGCTGGCGGTGAGGTCTCATCAGAACCAACGTCCTCCCTTATGATCTGAAGAGGACCTCGTCCCTGACCTTCCTGCCCTTACTATACTGACCTGGTCACTATGTCTCTACGCTGTTTGAAGTCCTGATGGCCATGGCAATGACGACCGCCGTCTAAAGCCTGACTTTCTGGTCCACGCCCGGACTGCTAGCAGAGGGGAAAGGCATTTGGGTTGTTGTCTGCCATCCAGGAGAGAGGCTGAGGCAAGGTATAGGCTGTGGCAGGTTGGTGGCTACATGCCCTCCAGCAAAACAGGAAAATACATATATGAAAGTTTTATCAGGGACAAAATGGTCAACTGGATGTAATTTTGAAAAGATCCCTGTAGCTATTGCACAGTGAGGGGCAAGGGCTGTGGTCAGGGAGATTAGTTGGGAGCATTTCATGATTCATGTACAAATGCAGGGTGGCTGAAAAGTGTTGGCCTTGAAGCCGGAATGGAATAAGGGAGACATAGGACACATTTTAGAGGGTGAACCAACAAAATATCTTGATGGCTAGGATGTAGGATAAATGTGAGAAACGATGCAGGTTCAGGAAAGAATCTGTAGCTTCGGTGGGAGTTCAGGGAACTGGGCAGAAGGGGAGGTAATCATTGTCCTCCTAGATATTTTTATTAAAAACTAGTAATAGAAAGTATTTCCTCTGATAGAAATGATCACACTGCATTCCAGCCTCCTGACTCCTAATTTAAGTGATTGTACTTACCAGTTTTCAATATGTTTGAGATTTTATTGCAGAGAAAAACTGCTTGTGGCATTCAGCAGATTAGAACCCACAGATCACATCTGGTCTAACAGCTGTTTCAGCAATATGGCTCCATTGGAACATAGCCACGTCCGTTCACGATGTCATCGTAGCTGCTTTTGCTCCACCACAACAACGTGGAATGGCTGTAACAGAGGCCCTCTGGGAGCGTCAGCTCTGCATCTTGATTGGAACATGGGACACCTAGAGAAAGCATTCGTTCCGGAAGAGGTTAACATGGAAGGCCTAGGGTAAACCAGACCTGGAAGATCAACCCTCGCTGAGGGGCAGGATCCAACAACAAGGGCTTGGAGAGAACACGGACAGGAGATGGACGGGTCTCTTCGGGTCAGAGGTAGGTGGCCTTCTATCATCTCCAACATCAGAGCTCAGGGCTCATCTTCCTCCTGACCCCAGTACTCACACTGTTGTGCCCACTCCGGGCTCTCGGCTTTTGGCCTTGGATTTGTACCCTTCAGCTCAGATCAGTTTTCCAACCTGTGAGGCCTGTGGGCTTGGGCTGATCCCCACACCCAGAGTCCACCTCTCCAGCCTGCCGATGGCCTGGGCTTGGACTTCTCAGCTGCCGTACCTGCGTGAGCCGGTTCCCCACTAAATTCCTCCTTACGTATCTTTACAAACCTCTCTGTTCTGTCTTCCTAGGCAACTCTGACTGATACACTCACAAAGTTTAAGACACTTGCTCTGGCCCTTTACAGAAAAAGTTTGCTAACTCCTATACGTGCAAGACTCTTCCATTTCGTTTACCTCATGTTAGAGCTTCATAATCCCTCCAAGGTGAGACGGTTCCTCCTGATGACAATCTTTTTTTTTTTTTTTTTTTTGGAGAGGTTTTTCGCTATAGGGCGCGTGCGCTCGCCAGACAGACAGAGAGAGACATAGAGACAGAAAGTGAGAAATCACCCCCCGGGGGGATGGTCACGCTGCAATCCCTTCTCCTCCATTCTCCTCTCGGGATCTTGGGCACGCACGCACATGCGCCCGGCGTGAGTTTAAGCCACTGGGTCCAGGACGCGAACCGCGGTCAACTACGTGGGAGTCCAGCGACATAGCCATTACGCTAACTGCTGGTTCCCCTGATGACAATCTTCACACGTTATGTTTAGCATGACAGGAGCAAAAACACACTCCCCTTACCTGCCTTTGCAAGTGCCTTCGCCAGAATATTTCTCTCTCAGAGGTGGGTGGAGGCGAAGGTGCGTCAGTGTCTCACTGCAGCTCCATGGGAAGTGCCTGTGTGGTTTCTGATCGTAGGTGCGCCCTTCCCATGCAGAGCGCCAGCCATCTGCACCGGCTGCCAGGCCTACAGGTTTTGGAGATCAGCTCTCACAGTGGGCCTCCAGCGAGTACGGTCCGTTTCCACGACTGAGGGGTCTCTTAGGCAACACAATTACGTAAGTCATCAACGGACCTGACATTATCCCTTAGCTATTAACTTCAAATTATATATTTTAATAATAAAATGGCATGGTGGGAATGGGAAGCTCTCCAGTGAAAGCTATGTGTTTAAATTCTATTGTTAATATTTTAGTGGATGCGGTACATTGGGCAAATCACTTCACATCTCAAATATACTTTAAATGTTTTCCACCAATAAAATGACAATTATCCATAAAACTGGCATGAGAAGTGAATCAGATAATTTATTAAAGAGCTTTGTAAAATATAAAACCTATACTAGCCAATCAAGCTAGCCATACATCAGCTTTATTGTGAAAATTCTATGCATTTATGTTTTGAAAATAACATTCAGGAGTCCAACAGATCACAGACCAGGAAAAGAGTACCTGCTTTATCTGCCAGGGAACCACTGCTGTTGGCATCTTTTCAGAAACTTCTCTCATCCAAAGATTATTTTGTCCTTTTATTATTCATAAAATCTGCCTCAAATGAAAGGCATTAACAATTCTGCCCTATTTTTTTTCAGTAAAAAAATAATTTAATATTACTATGTTTGTGTGGTTCTTATTATTTCAGATATTTATTAAATAGTTATTGAGCCAACAAATACACGTGAGTGTGACAGACAGAAGGCAGCGCTCTGAAGATGACCATTTGATACTCCCTGCGCAGGTGAAGAGCTCCACAGCAAAGGGGGATTCAGGAAGCAGGTGGAATTAAGGTTGCTAGCAACAGCCCTGAGCCCGGAGAGGTGATGTGGAGCAGGGATGTAGGGCAGCCTGTGCCAGGAAGGTGTGACCCACAAAAGACTCGCTAGCCACATTTGGCTTCAAAAGAAGAGAAGCCATGAGCCACAGGATGCAGGAGGCCTCGAAAATCTGGAAAGGCAAGGGAAAGGGTTTTCTTTGGGGCCTTCAACAGACAACGCACCTGCCTGGCACACGAACGTCAGTTCAGTGAATTCCATTCCAGGTTTCTGACCTAGGAAACTATTGGATAATCTGTTTTGTTTTCTTTTCTATCAGCAATAAGAAATCAATGCCCTGAGTTATATGAGTACTGGGTTTGAAATGATTTGAAGTAATGGAATACTATGCAAACGATGTTAAAAATTGAGCACAGCAAAAAGTATCATTTCAAATGATCTGTACTTGAGTGAAGCTAATGCCATTGTACAGCTACTGATGGGTTTTCAAAGTTTCAAGTGAGTGCAATCACAAGAAGAGAACACAGACTCAGATCTGCAGCACACTTTACGGTCACCAAGTACCATGAAAATCCCACAAAGTCTGTCCTCTGCAGCAATGCCATCTTGCTTTCTTTGACGCAGCACTGAGTCTCATACCTCTTGATTTTTTTGTAATTCGTCCTTCCTTCTTCTCCTTCTCCTCCTCCTCCTTCTTCTTCTTCACTTTTTCTTCTTTCCTGAATGCGAATTCCAGCTATCCATGTCTCATCTCTACATCTGTTATTTTCACTGGTGTTCTCTTCCATTTTCAAGGCTTTTGCAACCCTTTCAATTGTCGAGATCAATCAGCCCTGGGAACTTTTCCAAGCTGGATTCCAATCTTTCCAGCTGCCTCTGAGGTGACATCTCCCTGGGAGTGTCTTGAAGAAAAAAAAAAAAAACAATCCAACCTGTCCTGAATTAAAACCTCAACCCACCTCTACTTGCTTCTCTTTCAAAAAGTTTCTCTCTTCCATGAGTGAGACACAGAGAAGGAAAGAGGGAGAGAGACAGACAGACAGCACATCCACCAGGGTTCCGATGCTACAACTCAGGCTGCAGGCCTGATGCACCACTGTCCGCCCAGACCACTGTACCACTGTCCATCCCACGCTTGCTTCTGATTTTCTTCAGAATCTCAAGAAACATCCCTTCCCTCCAATCCTGCACCCAATGTTTTCCAGCTCAATGTAAACTGGCATTTATATTGTTGGTGTAGAAGCTGCGGTGGGTAAAACTACTGTTATTTTCCCATGAATCCAGGCAGGAGCACCACATTACACAAGGAATCGTTGTACTCACCACCGTCTATGTTTTCAATGAGCTACGATACTGCCACTGCGCAAAGCTTACCATCTATGTTCAGAGGAAAACTCAAGGTTCTCTGGGGAATAGTTTTGGAAAAGTAGAAATACCATTAGTTGTAATATTAAATCTCAAGCCTTAAGTACAAGTCTCTTCCATCCTCTGAGAGAGGATGAGAGACATCTTCTTGCCATTCTTCCACATCTAACCCACCACTAAGTCCCATCCTTGTAAAGTCTCAAATGTCTCTCATGTATGTTCTATTCTGAGATTCCACTGGCAGGCTTATTTTAGCTGGTCTTCTAATTGGTCTTTCTGCCTTCTGTCACTCCTTCTCTTAATCAGCGCTACATTCTATGACCAGAATAATTAGGAAAACATTTCTCTTTGGCCCCCAAATTTTCAGATTTTTCCCGTTGCTCCCCAGATGGAATGCCAGGTCCTCCCAGTGATATCTCGTACTTCTGCGGTTTAGATCTGGCATACCTTTCCATATTTGTCTCCAGTTATTTTGGCTCCAGGGCTCACTTATACTTTAATAACTGTTGATAACACCAAAAGGCTCTTATTTATGTATGTTATATCTTCAGATAGCTAAAAATTAAAACTAAGAATTTACATTCTCTATTGATTATTGTAAAAGCAACAACAATGTGCTCATTGCATATGAACATAGCATTTTCTTTAAAAATAGTGAGAAGAATGTTGTTTCTCAATGACAAGTGCTCTAGCATCTGGCTTTCTAGTAACTGTCACACATGCTCTTGCTGATTCAATTATTGTCATGCATTGATTTGTTTAAAATATGCACAGAAAATCCAGTTTCACATAAACATGCACTTGGGAAAGAAAAGGAATATTTTCAATAGACTTTGAGATGTTTGAGAATATTCCAGTTTTATACCAACCAAAATTTGGCTCCAAGATCTAGTGGTTACAGAAGCTGGATCCCTCTTAGTCAACTACAGTGCAAATACGGCCTCTGTGCTTTCAGAAAATATTGGGTATGTGTGCATGTATGCCCCAGACCCTGACAGGATGGAGAAATGGGGGAGAAGGAATTACAGTGCGACAAGACCCCACTGGGGTGTGAGGAATTTCCCCTCCCCTTCTCTCTGTTTCTCTGCCTTTCTCTTCAGAGTTAATAGCTAAGGGATAACGTCAGGTCTGTTGATGACTTATTTAATTGTGAAAATTTTAAAAAGAAAGTAAAAAGAAAGAGAAACTTATTTACTTGGGCAAATTTTAAAAAAAGAAGAAAGAAGAGAGAGTGAAAGACAAGAAAGAACAGTAAGAAATAATAAATGGATATTTGAAGAGAGTTAGTTTCTTAAAGATTTTTTTTTGCAATGTGAAATCTAAAACAATATTCATCAAATTTTAATACCGTGTTATCTTAAATGATCATGGTCTATTTTCCAACCTGGATGGACTACTCACCTTCATGATTTGTACCTTCCTACGACAATCACTCGCATAGCGCGATGTCACTGCCGGACTCACTGGAGAGAGTCAGCCATGTTTCCCATCGCTGCCTGTGCACCAATCACTAAATGCCAGCAGACTTAAGGCAAGTCATGTCTCAGTGCTGTTACGAAAATAATTGGTTTTATCTTCACAGTCCCCTGAAAGAATCTCAGGGACTCTGAGAGGTCCACAGATCACATTTCATGAGGTGGGCTCTACACTTAATTAAGTTCCTTTCAAATCATTTTAATTCTTATTCACACCCACACAAAGACACAACTTTATTAAATGTAAAAGAAATATGGCTGGCCCCATGGTCTAGTGGTTAGGGGAAACCGGATGCCACATGCCCAACCCAGGGTCAAATCTAAGCCCTGGCAGCTTGAAAAACACACCAGGTATATGTGCACACTTACCACAAATACCACCAGGGTGGGAACATGGAGGAGAGAGAACTCTGGCCTGGCTATGCCTTACTGTGGGAACTTTCTCCTTCTCCCTCCTCTGTCTCTCTCTGGCAAGCATGCCACCCTCTATCAACAAACTAAAAATAAAGAGATAGGAGTGAGATGCAGAGACCAACGGCCTGTCTCCTCTCCCTTCTCTTCTCCTTTCTTCTGTGACCCATCATGGTCTCACAGTCACAGTTCAGGAAAAATTATGTACAACAGCCCCCTCTTACCAAGAGGGATGCCTGAGACCATGGCCAGTAGTGAGCCCTACATACACCGTGTAGTTTTCTATACATGCATTACCTTGACAGAGTTTATCAAGTGTGGGAACCAGTAGACAGCATGATGGTTATGTTGCTGGACTCCTACAGGGTTGCCTGCTGTTCAAGTCCTGGATCTGGCTGTTTCAAACTCACATTGAGTGTGTGTACGTGCATGTCTGAAATCCCAAGAGGAGAATGGAGGAGAAAGGATTGCGGCATGGTCATCCCCCCCCGGAGGTGATCTTTCACTTTCTGTTTCTTTGTCTCTCTGGTGAGCGCACATGGTCTATAGAAAAAACATCTAAAAAGTAAAAACTATTTATTAAGTGTGCATAGTAAGAGAGTAACAACAATAAATAATGATAAACTAGGACAGCTATAATATACCATAGTAGAATGTATGTGAACATAGTGTCCATCCCTCTCCCTTTCAAAGAACCTCACTGTTGTACTGACCTATTTGCAGACAGTCATTGGTCGCAGGTAGCCGGGACCACACACTTTCGTCTGTTCTCTGCCATTTAATAACTGAATATCTGATTCTGAGACATTTTACAAGGGAACTGAGGTTTACTGAGCTAACAGCTTTGGAGAGCCATAGTCAAGGGGCTGCACTGGGGGGAAAGGGGGCTGTTCTTGTTGGGGGGGGCTCTCTGCGGAGTCCTGAGGCAGCACAGGGCATGACCTGGTCATCAAACGAGACCAAGCAAGTGTTCATCTCTGAGTCGGCTCAAGTCTTTCTCCCTTATGAAACCATCAGGATCCAATCATGGGACCCCACCTTGATAACCTTATCTAATTCTACATCACTTGCAAAGAGCCAGCCTCTTAGTACTGCAGATGGATTAAGTTATCACCTTCTTAATACCTTCACAATTCAACCATTAAAAAAAAAAAATGGTATAGGGTGGGCGTGTGCGCTTACCAGGCAGAGACAGGGAGAGAGGGAAAAGGAGAGGAAGAGGGAAATTGAGAAAACACCTCCTAGGAGAGATGGCCATGATACAGTCCCTTATTCTCCATTCTCCCCTCGGGATTGTGTCTATGCATGAACATATGCCCTGTGGGTTTTTAAGCCACCAATCCGAACTCGAACTGCACAGTTGGCCGTGTGGGATCCAGCCATCCACCCTGACACTGGTGGGCCACAAATGCTAACACATGTATTTGGGAAGCATTTCAACTGCAGCACTGTGGAAAGCAAAGCGCAGTGAGTGTGCCCCTCCTAGGCTTGTTTCCCTGCTCAAACATTGCCTCCCCACTGGACTCGCCATTTTTTCCTGTAAGAAAACTGTTTCCCTGCATTACTCAATCTGTTTAAGATGCTGGAAAATTCAGTGTGGGTAATGTGTATCTGTCTTCCAGTCTCAAGAGCCTTTTCCTCATTTAGCTCTTAGAAAGGTTTCCTGTATGAGGCTGATTGTTGTTTTAAGAATTTCAAACTAGGATCATCCCTGCTTTAAATGGTATAATTGGATGAAATTACAGAAATGGGTGAACAAGCCTAATTGAAACCTAGCACTCGCTGGACCAGTGAAGCTCATCTTAACGACGGCAATCAAGTAGCTATCCCCGGGGCGTCTCCATGGAGCCCACACGGCTGCTTCCAGAGGATTCCACAGGACCCCTCTTTCTCTCCAGGTGATGACAGGTATGCGATCCCTCTTACTCTGGATCTACAAATTCTCTTGAGCCAACCGGAGACGTCTCCCACCAGGCTTGGTGCTTGGAACAGACAAGGCGCCCCTGCCAGTTGGCATCGGCCAAGTACCATGGTTTTCACGTGTGCCCTGCCACTGCTGATGTGGAAACTAGTCGGTCAAACCAATACGGCATTGACTATTAACGGGTTCCACTTCTAGGGACCCAGGAACTTCTCAGACACGTAGAAGGCAGAGGCTTCTCCTGAACATCCAGGGTTTTACAGTTGTAGCTCAGAGGTTCATTCTGTGACAGGGGAGAAGAAAGTTCCTGTTCAAGGGCCCAAGGCTGGGCAGACACCTGGGCTGTCACTAGGAAGACGAGTGGATGGTGAGAACGTCGTGACTTCCTTAATGAAACAATGCGGAACCATTGTGCAGAAGGAGAGCGAAGGGCGGCTTTCACGGAGTGATGGCCTTTAGACCCCGTCCCCTCCCTCTTTTGCTCCAAACTACAGGATTGGACATCTAGCACCAAGATGGACCGTTTCTGTCCCTAATGCATAGACAGTGACCAGGACTCCACACAGACGCTTCGTATTGAGTGATGATTTTTTTTCAGTTGTCAAATAGTACAAAACCAATTGCTGAGCATTTGCAAAGTAAGCAATACGGAAAAGCTTTATGGCTTACTAAGTTTTATACAAATAATCTCTTAGCATTTTAGTCTTAAAAACTCACATGCATTGTCTTGTATCTCATCACGCCTCTGTGAGGTAGGTAATTTCCATCTTAAGTTAGTAGTAATGGGACCAGCAGTTAGCATAATGGCTATGTCGCTGGACTCCCACGTAGCCGACCGTGGTTCAAGTCCCTGACCCGGTGGCTTAAACTCACGCCAGGCACGTGTACGTGCGTGCCCAAGATCTCGAGAGGAGAATGGAGGAGAAGGGATTGCGGCGTGGCCATCCCCCCTGGGGGGTGATTTCCTGCTTTCTGTCTCTCTGTCTCTGTCTGTCTGGCGAGCGCACGCGCCCTAAAGCAAAAACCTCTCCAAAAAAAAAAAAAAAAAAAGTTAGTAGTAACCGCCTCAGTAAAGGTCCCGTTGTGTGTCAAGCAGGAATATGTTTGGTCATTACTTGGGATTTAGACAATCGAGAGTCTGTTACGGCCCCAGGAAGCCATCAGACAGACAGATGTCTGCGTTTGTCTGCTGACATCATCTGCTTCTATCTTCAAGGGTCAGAGATGGTTACTGTAGGTCTAGCCACTGATCTGAGTTTCTGGCAGGAAAGGAAAGACAGGAAGCAACAGAGCATTTGCTTCCTCAATGAGTCATCCTTTTAAGGGTATTTTCTAATCTTCCACTAACGACTAATTCTGCTTCTGCAGAGCGGGCGACATATGCCTGAGAGGGAGAGTGAGGACTGCAGCCTTTCCTTCCTGTTCGCAGTCCCCAGTGAAAGGAGGATTCTACTGCGAAGGAGTAATGACGACGAGTACTAATCCTTATGCGTGTAGTTGTTCTGTTACAGAGCCACAGTCTGAAGACAGATCGTTTTCTCTCATTCCACCATGTTGTGTCTAAACCGAAGATTGTATATTTTATCATAAATAATTTTATTTAATTACTTTTCATTAAATATCTTTATTTGAAAGCATGCCTTCCTGAAAGATCCTTAAGATCACATACAGCATTTTCAGTCCTCTCATGATCTCATATACTTTCTTTTTTTTTTTTTTTGGAGAGATTTTCGCTATAGGGCGCCTGCGCTCGCCAGACAGACAGAGAGAGACATTAGAGACAGAAAGAGAGAAATCACCCCCCCGGGGGGGGGATGGTCATGCCGCAATCCCTTTCTCCTCCATTCTCCTCTCGGGATCTTGGGCACGCACACACACGCACCCGGTGTGAGTTTTAAGCCACCGGGTCCAGGACGCGCACCGCGGTTGACTGCGTGGGAGTCCAGCGACAGCCATTATGCTAACTGCTGGTTCCCGATGATCTCATATACTCTCAAGAGTTCATGTTAATATTGAAAAGGTAACACGATATCTCTAAGTAAATATTTTGCGTTGTATCCAATTAAGAAAAATTAGAATAACATAGCAATTTTAAAACTCCTTTGAGTTGGGACCAGCAGTTAGCAGAATGGCTATGTTGCTGGACTCCCATGTAGTTGACCGCGGTTCGAGTCACAGACCTGGTGGCTTAAACTCACGCCGGGTGCACGTGCTTGGGTGCTCAAGATCCCAAGAGGAGAAAGGAGGAGAAGAGATTGCGGTGAGGCCATCCCCTCTGGGGGGGGGGGGGGGGGTGATCTCTCACTTTCTCTCTCTCTTTCTGGCGAGCGCATAGGCCCTATAGCAAAAACTTCTCCAAAGAAACAAAACAACAACAACAACAACAAAAACTCCTTTGAGTAAAAAATGGGAGAAATAAAAAAAAAATGTGTTGAAAAAATGAGAAAAAAGTTAATGATATAGCTTCATAGTTAGACAAAAATAAATAAATAAATAAATAAATAAATAAATAAATAAATACAAAAGAATTGATAAGGACCAACTGGTGGCATGCTGGTTAAGTTGACTGGCTCCCACACGTCCAACCTGGCTGCTTGAGAAACATGCCAGGTATGTATATGTGATGTCCAAAACACTAGAAGGAAGAAGAAACAGAGAATGAATTATGGTGTGACCATTCCCTATGGGGTAGGGGTGTTTTCTCACTTGTCCTCTCGCTTTCTTTCTCTCTCTCTCTCCAGCAAGCATATATGCTTCTGGTAAAACGTCAAAAAACATTTAGAAGAAAAATAAAAACAGTCTGTAATTATTTACAGACAATAATATTATTTAAACATAATTTGATATAGCTTAAACTTATGCCAAAGTTCAATCACAAGGAGCAGATTTCCTGCCACACCTGAAACAACTGAACCAAACTGGGCTAAATATCATGTCTTGATTCCCAGACACTGAACGTGGGGAACTGAAGGAAGTGCTCCCTGACACATGGTGATCAAGGTGGTACTCACTGAGATTTTCTCAGCGTATTGCCGAGGGACTGCTCTAGCTGACAGAGGAGGGGAGCCCAAGCAGGGGTTGAGGAGACAGGGCTGGGGGTCCAGGAGGGCCGAGGGTGCTGGAGTTTACAGGACAGGGTGTCTGAAAGGAGCGAGCTGCACAAATAATTCTGCAGAACCACAGAGGGGCCCTGTCAGTACTGAGCAGAGTGATGAGTACTAAAGAAAACAGTCCTGTAGCTCACCTGAGATTGGGACTCGTGCCTTTCCTGCAAGTTCAGAGTAACAAACCTCTTAAGTCAAGAGACATAATATTGAGTACCCAGTAGGGCTTTGCCTCAGTCAACGAACAAAATAAACTAAACATCATTCTAATCCCAACGAGCAAAGCTGAAACATAACCCAAAAGGATCAAACTCAGTAATTTAACTTCATCTCAAAACAATGTAAATATTGTCAAGAATAGTTATGGAAATTTAAAGACATATAGCACAGAACAAAGTAAACAAACTATGACATTGTGAAGTTCAAAGGCCATGCAAAGGGACAAGAAAATTGAACACTTGCAGGGAGTAATATTCAGTCAGGATCAGCTGACCTAGAAATGACACATGGGATGTGACACTCCAGGGTGCTGGAGTTTCCCTTGGTACCCTCAGGGGGATTGGTTTCTGGATCGCTCACAGAAACCCAGATCCCTTGTATAAAATGCCATGCAATTTGAATATTGTTTATGCACATCCTCCATATACTTCAAGCAATCTCTAGGTTACTTACAACTAACTTTAGTATCCAATATCAGTAAAAAGGAAAAGATATAGGTAAACTTCCTTAGCATCTCTCTTCTAGAGAGCTGCTGCTTCTTCCATTTTGTACCAAATTCTATGGCAAACAATCTGTGGATGCAAAACCTGTAGATATGGAGGGCCACTTGTAATTAAGTTCCTTACATTTAAAGGAACAAAAGATTGGGTTGAATATTTGTAGAGACACAGATGATATTAAAAAGGTGAACATTGAAATTCCAGAATTGAAAACTCCAATGCATAAGATAAAAAATACACTAAGAGTAATAACGGATATATCACTGTGAAAAAATACATTAATCAATGTAGAAATACAATTATATAAACTATACCAAGATGGTAACCAAGGAGAAAAGGAACTTAGAAGACGAGTGGACTTTCCCTGAGCTGTGGGATACCTGCAAGTATTCCACTAAACACACAATTACAGTGACTGAAAAAGAAGAGAAAGAGAACATAAAAAATACATATTGTTTTACAATTTACAATATGGGAATGGGTTGGTGGCATGGTGGCTAAAGTGACTGTATCCCACATGGCTAACTGTGCAGTTTGAGTCCTGGTCTCAGTGACTTGAAAAACACATTATGTGTGTGTGTGCATGAATGTGTGCCCAAAATCCCAAGAGGAGAATGGAAAAGAAAGGATTGAGGTACAGTCATCCCTCCAGGGTAGGGGTTGCTTTCTCACTTTCCCTGTATCTCCCTCTCTCTTTCTATTTCTCTTCAATGAGTACACAAGCCATGCAGTAAATTAAAAAAAAAATCATGATAAACATGCATATGTGACATGAGAGAGAAAGAAAGAGAGGAGCACTCTTCATAGAGTCTGATCACACCGCAATCTCCTTTCAGTCCTCCAGCCCATCAGACCTGGGTACTTGTACGTGTGCCCAGCATGTTTCAGGCTGACTGGACTAGGAGTCAGAATTGTAATTGCCATGTGGGATATGGATTCTCTTGAGCAGTACATTCCCTCTACTGACACAAAGAAAATATTTTCAAATTAAATTCAATGACAATTATAGAATTATGTATAACTCCTAGAGAGGATGGCAAAGGTGATAGAACACCATTATGTGATACATATGGGGGATCTTGGTACCAATCCCAGATTAACCTGAAAACACACTGAATGCCTACCGTGTCCATGTGGTGCAGTTGAGAGGCTACATGGAAAGACCTTGATTAGTTACCTGTCTCTCTGTCTCTCTACTTTTCTCTCTTACAATAAATAAAATAAAATTAAAGAAAACGTCATATATCCAATAAGTTCCATGAGCGTCAAACAGTACACAAAAAGAAAATTTTATATAGGAATTTAGTAAAATTCTTACAACTAGTGAAAAAGAAAAATATTTTAAAAGTAACTAGAGAAAAAAGATAAATTATATACAGAGGAAAAAAATGTAAGATGACTATTACATACAGAGAAAAAATGTAAGATGACTACTTTTTTTAAATTTGAGACAATACTAGTCAGAACACAGTTGGCAAGCATTGTTAATGTACTAAAAGAAAACAAAAAACGTCAAACTAGTCAATCTATAATTCTTTATTCAGCAGAAAGCATCTTTCAAAAGTGAAGGCTAAATAAATATTTTTACACATGCAAAAAAATACGTATACTATAAACAAAATAATAAGATAGAAGAATAAAGGTAGCACATGAAAATATGCTTCTATAAAAAGGAGTAAAGAACTCCAAAAATGGTAAACACTTGTATATGTAAAGAAAGTTTTTCATTTATTATTTAAATCTCTAACAAAAATGGCTTGTTTGAAAGAAGTATAAGTATTGTATTGTGAATCTGTAGAAGTAAAATACAAAATAATAATATAAAAATGAAAGGAAGAAATGAAAGAGATATGTATGTATAAATGAAATTGTATAACCTTATTTGAAGGAAGACTGGTATGCTAAAAATTAACACTCTAAACTCTGAACAAATATTATATAAATCAACAACATGTGTAGAATAAAGATACGAAAAATAAAAAGTGATTCCAAAAATACTAAATTAATCTAAAGAAATGAAAGAAGTAAAGAAGAATGAAGGAGAGATGGGACACACAGCCATAAATATTAAAATGGCAGATGTAAACTAAAACATTCTAATTATCACAATAACTGTAAATGATATCAGCAGTCTAACAATTAGAAAAGCTTTAGAGTGAGTTAAATAGTAAGTCATAACCATATACTAACTATAGAAATTCAACCAAGGTATAAAAACACAAATCAGTAACCAAAAGGATGGAAAGTATACTCTAATCAAAAATAGAAGTGCTATTAAAAAGTAGTTTTCAGAACACAAATTCTTACCAGGGCAGTAATAACTCCATAACAATAAATTTCATGATGACAATGGGGCAAATTCACAAGGAGAGGAGCAATCTCAAACACTTTAGTACAGAATAATAAAGTTTCAAAATATATGAAGGAAACAAGTTGATAGAACAAGGAGATACAGAGAAGATCATAGAAATATTCGCATAATTTATGCCTACCTCTGAGTAATTAACAGTAAAATGAGCAAATCAGTAAGAATATAAAAGACTTAATATCATATCAAATTTGACCTAGTTGCTATTTATAAAACACTCTGACCACCTTCAGAATAATAAGCACACTTTTTCAACTGGACATAGTGCATTCAATAAAATTAACTATTCCAGCCTAGTAAAAGAAGTCTAATTATTATTTTTTTAAAATTCAACTAATTGGGCTAGCAGGTGGCAGTGTTTAAGGCCTGGATTTCACATGGCTGACTCCATGGTTTGAGTCCCAGACAAGATTGCATAGAAAACATGCTGAGTGCTTTTGTGTGCATGCCCCAAATCCCAAGGGCAGAATGGAGGAGAAGAGATTGCAGCATGCCATTGCCCCTGATGAGTGATTTCTCACCCTCTCCTTCTATTTCTTTGGTTAGCACACATGTCCTATGACAAAAATACAGTAAAAACAAATAAATCCACTAATAGAAGTGTGTCCTCAGCTACAATGGAATTATACTAGATGACATAGAATATGACAAAATAATGGAGGCCAGATGGTGGCACAATGACAGTGCAATGTTCTCTCTGAGGCTGACCCAAGTGGAAAGGTTTCATGTCTGCATCCAGAGACCTCCCTGAACACACCATATGTGGGCATGCCCAGGATTCAATACATGAAAATTGGGTTGGAAATGTCTCCCTCCTGCATGTAGGAAAAAAAAGCATAAATTTTAAAAATTACTGGGAACCAGCAGTTAGCGTAATGGCTATGTCTCTGGACTCCCACGTAGTTGACCACGGTTCGCGTCCCAGACCCGGTGGTTTAAAACTCACGCCGGGTGCGTGTGCGTGCGTGCCCAAGATCCCGAGAGGAGAATGGAGGAGAAGGGATTGCGGCATAACCATCCCCCCTGGGGGGTGATTTCTCACTTTCTGTCTCTATCTCTCTATCTGTCTGTCTGGCGAGCGCACGCGCCCTATAGCGAAAACCTCTCAAAAAAAAAAAAAAAAAAATTACTAAGTAGGGGCCAAATATGGTGTAGTGGTTATGTCACTATACTCCCACGTGGCCAACCACAGTTTGAGTCTCAGCCAACTACAGTTTGAGTCTTGGCCAATCACAGTTTGAGTCTTGACCCAGTGCCTTGAATATCACTCAGAGCACGTGTGCATGCATTCCCAAGATCCTAGGAGGATAATGGAGTAGAAGGGATTGTAGTGTGACCATCCCCCAGGGGTGATTTCTCACTTTTCCTTCTCACTGTCTCTGTCTCTCTCTCTCTCTTTCTCTGAAGAGCACATGCACCCTAAGGCAAAAACCTTTAAAAAAATGACTAAGCATTTGAAAGCTAAAGAAAGTTCCCTGAACAACTCATAGAATTTATAGCACTAGATTCCTGTGTTAGAAAAGGTTTAAGTTATAAATAAAATATAACAATAGCTTCTTTAAGATAAACCAAGAAGGACAAATTAAAACTAAAATAATAAGAGGAAAGGAATAACAAGAAACAAATAGTAAAGATCATAACAAAATCTGTGAAATGAAAATGGAAAATAAAGCAAAAAGTAGAAAGTCAATTATGTTAAAAGCTTGTTCTTTGATAACTCAATAAATTGATAAACCTATAAACTAATAAAATAAAACAGAACAAATAACCAATATCACAAACAAAAGGTGTGACATCATTACCGATCTAACAGACACCAAAAAGATAATTAGAAATAATTTTGAAACATTATTGAGAAAAAATTATTTAAAAACCCAAATAAATATACACGCATATACATTTTAAAAATTAATTTAGCTTCATTTAATATGCTCCTTGTTCCTGGGTCAGAAGACTCAGTGTAGTTCCATGTTAATTCATCTAAAAATTAAGTTGAAATTTAAAGCAATGTCAATTAAAATCTTGAAATGATTTTAGAAACTAAATTTCTGTTTCAAAAGTTCATATGAAAATTTAAAAGGCCTAAATAGTCAAAACATATTTTTAAAGGAAAAATATAGGTAGACGATTTAAGCCACCTGATTTCAAGAGCCTGTGATATTGGCATATAGAGAGACAACCCATCAATGGAGTAGAACAGAGTTTAGAACCAGATAATTCATATATGGGCAACTGAATTTTTTTTTTCATATTTATTTCATTTTCTTTTATACATTCAATCACATTATTTAGCTTATAAAATGAATATTTTTTTTTTATTTGAAGTGATGTGGATTACTTCTTTTTTTTTATTTTTGGAGGTTTTTTTGCTATCGGGCGTGTGCACTCGCCAGACAGACAGAGAAAGACAGAGAGACAGAAAGCGAGAAATCACCCCCTGGGGGGATGGTCACACCACAATCCCTTCTCCTCCATTCTCCTCTCGGGATCTTGGGCATGCATGCACGCACGCCCAGCATGAGTTTAAGCCACCGGGTCTGGGACTCGAACTGTGGTCGACTACGTGGGAGTCCAGCGACATAGCCATTATGCTAACTGCTGGTCCCCTAAAATGAATATTTCAACAGGTGAACATTTCTCCCTAGTCCAGTCAGTAAAACTATAAAATATCTTCAACAGTTGATACCACATTTCTTTGTCCCATTAATGCTTTGCCTCCCTATTTTTCTTCTAAATGTCTTTCCTCAGACCCTCTTCTTTCACATACACTATATGTGGTATTTACATCTATATACTGTGTTTCTATATCCTTTAGTCAATCATTTCCAGTCATAGAGTGTGGACACTCTGCATATATTAAGTGGGGACATACAATGTCTCTCCTTCATAGCCTGGCTTGCTTCAACTCAGCAGTAAATCTTCCATATTCATCCACTTCCTGTCAAAAGCCAGGGTTTTGTTGTGTTTTTTTTTTTTTTTTATGGCTGAATAGCAACTGAATTTGACAAAACTACAAACAGTAATTTAATGGAGAGATCACAGACTTTTCAATAAATGGCTTTGTTATTACTGAATATTCATATTAAAAACAAAACAAAAATTAGTAATTTGTATGTTATAAAAAGTAAACTAAAAATAAATTGTGCAACAAAATTTTAACCACAATAGTTTGCCATTCTGTAGACCACAGATCAAAAAAGTTAAAAATCTGGGGCCAGCAGTTAGCATAATGGCTATGTCGCTGGACTCCCACATAGTCAGCTGCGGTTCGAGTCCTGGATCCGGTGGCTTAAACTCACGCCGGGTGCATGTGCGTGCGTGCCCAAGATCCCAAGAGGAGAATGGAGGAGAAGGGATTGCAGCGTGGCCATCCCCCCTGGGGGGTGATTTCCTGCTTTCTGTCTCTCTGTCTCTCTCTGTCTGTCTGGCGAGTGCATGTGCCCTATGGCATAAACCTCTCCAAAAAATATTAAAAATCTGATAATACCAAATATTGGCTAATCAACAATTTTATTTAGCATGTTTCTCCAAGAAATTTGGAAAAGTTATTTTATGCAATTTGATATAAAGTTTACCATTTACCTGTAATCAGAATCAGCAATTCTCTTCCTGAGTCTGCACTAGTGAAGACTGTGTTTATGGACACTCAGCGATATATTCACAAAATGGTTATAGCAGCAATTTTCTTCACAGATAAAAACTGAACTCCAAATATACATTAACTAAAAAATGGAAATATAAATTGTGGCATAAAGAGAAAAACATGTGCTATACAGCAGCAAAAATGAGTATACACAGCCAGTAGTACTCACAGTCATTATAAAATACTTGATGAAAGCAGTAAATTCTACATGACTACATACAGAAGTATAGAAATACCATTTTATTTATATTAGAAAATAGTAATATCTGATTTGATTATCACACACTGCATACATGCTTTGAAAGACAGTATTTTTATGGCATAAAGATGTAATAATTAAATGTAAACAACAAAATATAAAATAAAAATATAATTAAAAATTTCTGTTAAAGATATACATTTTTTTAGAGGTTTTTCTATAGGGCGTGTGCGCTCGCCAGACAGACAGAGAGAGACAGAGAGACAGAAAGTGAGAAATCATCCCCTGGGGGGATGGCCACGCCGCAATCCCTTCTCCTTCATTCTCCTCTCGGGATCTTGGGCACGCACGCACACACGCCCGGTGTGAGTTTTAAGCCACTGGGTCCGGGACGCGAACCGCGGTCGACTACGTGGGAGTCCAGTGACATAGCCATTACGCTAACTGCTGCTCCCCTGTTAAAAGATATTTTATAGTTTAGTCAACTGCACTAGGGAGAAATGTTCACATGTTAAAATATTCACATTGTAAGCTAAATAATGTGATTGACTGTATAAAAGAAAATGAAAATTTAAAAATAAATAAAAAACAAACAAACAAAATAAACCACTAAAATACATTTAACTGTCTTAAAATATTCTTGAAAAAGACAAATAACAGATGCACTATGCAGAATAAGTGTTACTGCACTGGGGGAGGCTGGAGAACTAGCAGGTGAGAAAGAACTGCTGAGATCAGTCCAGTACAACAGCCATGTTAGACACCTTATGGTAAAGGCTGGATGCCTGCGAATCGTCTTCTTATGCTCCCATCCTCACCTATGTTACAAATAGTCCTCATCACCGTCAAGTAATGAAGTTTGACAGGCTGTGTTTGGTTCGAAATGGAAATGAGTGTCTATGTTCTATATTTAGATTGGAAGTGGGGCATGAAAACATACTGATTTTTGAGGGGGTGATCAATGAGCCACTTTTTAAAAATTTTTTTAAAGAATTGTTTATTTTTGATCCACCTTGACTTGATTTTCATCAGAGGTGAGAGGTAGGTGGTTCAGATTCATCTTTCTGCAAGTGGAAATCCAGTTTTTCCAGCACCATTTGTTGGTTTTCCTTTTCCTGTTGGATTGACTGGTACCCCTTGTCAACAATCAGTTGACTGTATGGGAAGGTATAAAATAAAATGAAATAAAAAAAAAGAAAAAATAAATAAAATAAAATAACTAAGAAAGGCCCAACACACACACACACACACACAAAGAACATTGTTTATCTAATTTTACTTATCATTATTCTTCTGTTTGCTACAGGGCACATACATTCACCAGGAGAGAGAGTGAGGGGATCAGAAAATGAGAAAACAAGCTGCCAGGTCTGGGACTCGAACTACAATCAGCCATGTGGGAGTCCAGGGCCTTAATTACCCCACCAGCTGCTGACACCAGTGAGCCACTTTCAATGCTGGTTTCTCTGCCATTCCAATCACTTCTGTTAGCTCACTTCCCACCAGTGCTCACTCCTGGGCAATTCTGAGCAAAGTATGTTGCAAGACACTTTACATGTCCTGTCATCTTTGGACCTGTGCCCCTGTGTCAGGGGAGATTGGAAGATCCCCAGCCATTTACCAGCATGACTCACAAGGCTCGGCGTGCGGTTGTACTCAGCAGTAGCATTTATTGCAGTTGAAGGACGAAAAAGCAAGATCAGCAGAGAAAACTCGTTTTTTAATGGCCCATAGTCATTCAGCTCGATCAATGATTTAATTGTACTATCATGCTGCAGGCTTGGCCTGAAATCCTTCTGTGGGATTCCTTACAATTCAAAGGGGCTTATTTTTAGGTTAGCATGAGCTGAAGGATCCAAGATTAAGGTCTAAAAAACCACATGTACTTACCCAGTATTGATCTGAAGCTTAGTCTACATGTAATATAGCCTCCCTCAGTCAGTACTATGAGGCCGTTGCGAGAGCTTCGAGAGTGAGGTTCGTTAAATAGAGAGTGAGAGAGCCATCTTCTATGCATTTTTAAAAATTAATTTTATTGTAATTTCTAATTTACATGTAATAGTTATACATCTTTGTAGAGGAGAGTGTATTTTTTTAATACATGAATACAACATGTAATGACCAAATTAGGGCAATGCTCATTTCTCCAACATCTGTCATTGTGTGTTGCGCACATTAGAAATACGCTCTTCTGGTTATTTTGAAATTTTAGGGCCTGATAATTTACTCTTACTTTCCCTTTGTTTATACTTTCCCACAAATTTGGTTATGATTAAAAATACGTGTGCTTGGGAACCAGCAGTTAGCGTAATGGCTATGTCGCTGGACTCCCACGTAGTCGACCGCGGTTCGCGTCTCGGACCCGGTGGCTTACAACTCACGCCGGGCGCGTGTGCGTGCGTGACCAATATCCCGAGAGGAGAATGGAGGACAAGGGATTGCGGCGTGACCATCCCCCCTGGGGGGTGATTTCTCGCTTTCTATCTCTCTGTCTCTCTCTGTCTGTCTGGCGAGCGCACACGCCCTATAGCAAAAACCTCTCCAAAAAAAAAAAAAAAAAAAAAAAAACGTGTGCTTGTAATCAAAATGTTATGCCTTGAAAATAATTCTGGCTATTTTATCTTAGCGCAGGATTATGCTGTGCTAAAAATCACCTGTGAGATCAAAACGTTTTCAATGTTTTGTGCGATTTGAAGGAATTATCATTTTTCATAGGGACTTCATTGTTTTCATTTGCTTCAGAGATGCTCACTATTTTATAAGAAAGAAAAAATGTATAATGATAGATCAGGATTGTGAGAATTATGACAATCACAACGTATCATGAAGAAGTTGATTTTTTTATCAATGACTTATAATAACAAAGCTCCATCTTCTCATAGCCTAAAGTAGCAATGATGATCTTCCTCACAGTAGCAGGAAGACCAGCAAAGTACCTACGAGGAAATGTTCCAACCAGGTTCAGGAAACTAGGTCCTTATCTTTGCAACTAATGAAAGTTCTTCTCATCCCACTCCAGGGCCACTCCATTTATTCCTGTTTGTAATGTATGCCATATCGATGAAAACAAAGGATATCTTACATACACTTACATTCATGAATACATATACGTTCACATAATCTACCCATACAGATGTGTAACACATGGGTATAGGTGTATGGGTGTACATTTGTGGATATATATATATATACGTATATATATATATATATATATCATTATGTCCACATTTAAAATTGTGCAGTATTTTATGAATATCATTTTAGTAGTCTTATAAAATTGCCAGAAATGTGCGAATGCTTGATGGGGAGAGACAGAGAAAGAGAGGGAGAGAGGAAAGTGAGAAAGCACCCCCATGGGATACGGTCATACCATAATCCCTTCTCCTCCATTTCTCCCTTCTTTGAGGATTTTGGGAAAGCATGTACATCTGCCTGGTATGTTTTTAAAGCCTCCGTGTTGGAATTTAAATTGTGCTGTTGGCCACATGGGATCCAACTGCCTTAACCACCATGCCACCGGCTGGCCCGATTTTAGTAAATTTTCACAACACGGTAACATTGAGAGTTGTACACTAATACCCCCTTCTGCAAAAGGGGAATGACAGGCTTATACAGATAAAAAACTCGCCCACAGGAGGCACGCTCTGAGTTGTCTTCCCTTCCTTTACAATACTCACTGAGTGACCGTTCTCACTCAACATGAAGTGGATCTTGTTCCGGGTCCATTTTAAATATAGCTCTTTCATTCGGTCTGAAAACGTGCTCCCTTTGGTATGGCTAGCCCACGTTGTCCTACCCAGGAGTACTTTCCTCTTGGTACGTCTGGACCACGTGGGCTGCCAGGAATACTGTCTTGATATCAGGCCCATGCTGTCCTACCAGGAGGACTCTGGTCTTGGTGCGTCTGGTCCAGGTGGGCCAGGAGGACTCTCGGCAGAGCTTAAGGTGGACCCACTGTAAGTACTTTCCTTTTGGTAAGGCCAGTTACATAAGGTCAACACGAGTGGGAGCAAATTCACTCACAGGGTTTGCAATTAATATTATAATTTATTAACATGTCTGTTTTCTCCAACAAACTGTGAACCCTGTGAGGACACACAGCCTCGATTCCAGCTCAATGCTTCTGGTGGCTGTTTAATTGCATGCAGCTCTCAACACAAGCTCACCTCTTTTCTTCTAACCTCCTACTCTGCTGCTTCCAGATTGTACTGTTTCATTCAGTTTGTCAACACAAAATCACCTGCATCTGTTTTTCAGTTTGCTATCAGTCTCCTCTCACAGAAGGTAAGGCCTATGTTTATCTTTCTCAGCATGCAGATCACTGCCTTGTATATAGGCGTGCTCGAGGGGAATATTGCATATTAAAATACATTTTTTGTGTAGTTTTAAAGAATGTATAACAACATTTTTCTTGAATGGCAAAAATGAAAAACAGTTTGGTGTCCGCTGCCTTCACGTGCCATGTTCTCAAGTTCATGTGCTAGGTCTTTCAGTCCCTGAGAGACCTGCCATGGGCGGCATCACCTGGATTTACCCCCAAGAATGAAGTAGGCTCACTAGAAGGGAGAGAGAGTGTGCACACACTCTCAGCGCCTTCTGAGATAAATGGCATTATCCCATTTCACATAAATAAGAAATGCAGTTCGTGTATTTTGGAAAGCTTCTCAAAATTGCTCCTGTCATTAGAAATAGAGCTGAATTATAAAACCCAGGTCGCCCTGACTCCAAAATGTAAGGCAATACCATCCGGCATGCCGGGTTAAAGACGGCCTACGGGGCAGGTGGCCCAATCAGCCTCCTGAGATTGGCTGTCAGTGCGTGCCAAAGTGGGTACATTGGTGTCTGTCTGCTTCCTAGTGCCCGCAGCAAGGGCTACTTTCCTCTGGCACACATGTACTTCTCCACTGCATTTGTATTGATCAAAGCAATAACTGCTAAATTGTGCAATGTGACTGTTTTCAGTATTTAAAAGTTCCTTAGGAGTATTTAGGTATTTAGCTTTTGGAGAAATTTTAAATAGACCTAGCATTCTGTGAATGGTTTTGATTTTTCTCAAGACACACTAGAATTTGAAATTGGCAAATTCAATTGGCAAGACCTCCTGTATCTCTTTTAATCTTTAATTTGCCCTCCAGATACCTCTTTGCTGAGTAAATAGAGACTGTCCAAGTCACCTCCTGATGATAAGGACTCATCTTACTCATTACTAGACTGATCACACTGCTACTTCTCTCAGTATATCAAATGTTCCCATCCTTGTCTCTATCATTAAGCAGCCTACAGAGTACTGACCTCCAGAGATGGGGGCAGAGGTGTCTTGAGTTCAAAAACGAGTGTCTTTTGCCTCCAGCCAGAAGACCTCTGTTAGTCCACACTTGTGCCACGGATGTCAGCAGGCTAGAAGCGGTGAAGATGCTAGGAGCTGCAGGAGTGAGATATTTTGAAACACGGATATTTATTTTAAGTAGTAGTTGAATAAATTCTGACTTCTTATCATGACAAAAAAAAATTGAAGATAACACAAACACTAATTTCATACATCAAAGACCATCAGGAGGGACAAACAATTAAACCTTTGCTATTTGATATCAAGAAACTAAATCAAGACTAATTGGTGAAATGTCTTAGGAAAAGTTTTACTTTGTGTAAAATATAACTTTCCAAAAATCTATGTTGTCCAGAGATGGAAAGGAGATATCGCGTTTTCTATGAACAAAAGGGGAATGGCAATGGCTTTGTGAAAAACAAAGTACTCGACCTATTAGTTACTGCTGTTTTTATTTCAAAATAAACTAAGAGGAGGAAAATAATCATATTCTAAATTTTTAGGATTAAGAAACAGACTTGGAGAAGCAAGACTTGATTTCCCAGCTAATCAGTGATGGAGCCGGGATTTAAACCCAGACCGTGGACCTGGTCACGTTCCTTCCATTCGCCACACTTAGCCAAGGTAGCCCCTCCATGACTGCTTCTTCTTTGGAGGAGCCCAGAACACAACATGCATAGGTAGGTGGATTCAGGTCTGGTGCAACTACAGATTTTGGTTATTGATGATCCTGAGGGCTCTGAGGCTGCATCCGAGGTTTTCCTAGAAGAGGCAGGGCGGAGGACTGCAGTGCTGCCGTGCAGGCTGCTCCAGTTAGACTAGAGGCCGTGTGGTCAATACAACCCCACTCCTTTATTACTGCGAACAGGCGCTGGGTTATTAGCTGGCTGTGGAGACCACCCCAACTCCAGGCTTGCAAAATTGTTTTGTAGTATTTGACTTAGGAGACCCAGAGCTGGAAAAAGGAAGAATTCTGATCCATCAGACTTCAGTTCACCTCTGTTATTAAAGATAAGTGACCTGTTAGAGTAACAACCGGGAGCTCACAGAAAGAGGACTGAAGGCAGAGACAGGGCAGTGAGTCTGTCATTTAACAATGAATGCATACGAGCTGAAGATGGATTCTTTAGTGAGGAAAAGTCTGGATCACGCCGAGGTCCGTGGACCAAGAGGACCCACGATTGGTGGCTGTGGTTAGAAGTAAAGTGTCTCTGGAAAGACGCTGATCACGGAGCGAACTGTCTCAATAGGAACATTCCTGACAGAACCATCTGGAATGTGGGCAGCACAGGGCAAGGGAGCTCTCAAGTAGGCAGCTCCAAATCTCCTGAAGCCAATCATTCCTGGGGGTTATTTGCACAGTGCTTGAGCCCGTGACATGCATCCACAGACGTCAGCATACAGGGACTCACTCTACAGCACGACAGGCACATGAGGACAGGTGGTTGGGTCTTTGCTTTCTTGGGACAGAAAGAAATTAAGAGAAGAGAATCAGGATGTCTCCGCAGCCTAAAGGATGCACTGCTTATTTCGGAAATTTAGTGTGGAAAGCACTACTTATTATAAAAATCCAGTAACGACAGAAACTGCATGATGGAAGCTACGGTGTGCCTGACACGTGACAGAGTCACGAGTAACAAGCAGGGATGACCCTCATTCTGCCAGTGACACAGCGAAAGCACAGTGGGTCATTTACTCAAACCCACCCCATAACGGAACCCTGAGGTCACAGGTGAGAAAGTCTGATCTCAAAGCTGTGTCCCTTACAACCCATTCTGTGGCAGGAGTCTCTCTGGCTGTGAGGGCCTGAATTCTGATTTTCTTGGTTGTCAGTGTCACAGCTGCAGAATTTACTACTGACGGGCAAGTCCTCAAGCCCAGGCTTTCCAGAGGCCCCCCTTAGTCTTGAGAACCATCACAATCTGGTGTGTGGCCACATGTAAGCTCTTGGATATAGTTGACTTTCACTACATTTTTAATCCTCAATAGGCATTTATTTTTAATGTTTGTTTCATTGTATAGAGTCAAACAGAAAATAAACACCACAGATATCTTAATCATTGCCTTTATTTATAGATGTTTAAGATAGGACTCTGTAGTAGTTGTTTATTCCTTAATGCTTTTTTTTTCCTTTCAAATTTGTTGACCAACTACAAAGTGGCAGAAAATACCATTTAAAAAAAAGAGATAAAATAATTAAATAATCTTTTGACACTCTCAAGTTAATATTTAGAACTTCTTTTTCTTTTTCTTGTTTTTGTTTTTTAAACTTAGGCATTATTTCCCACTGCTTGTTTATTCTTTGTAAGTACAATCACATAGGAAATTCAATGAATAAATTTGAACATGAAAAGAAAATGTGTGATTGTTAAAGTCATCAGTACAACACTTGAACTTGGGAAGACTTGTCTGAAAAACAGACATCTCTGCGGAGAAGGTCAATATAAACTAGTTTGATAAAAACAAAAAGAGCCCTTTTAGATTTATGGAAAATTTTTCTTTAAATTATTTATTTACATTTCTCTAAGATGTTCTCCAAGATTTTTTCTTTCTTAAAAAAAAAAAAAAAATCAGTCTACTTGGACAATGTCTCCTATCAAAATATTTCCCACAGGTCCTGATGCAATGCTAAGTCTTTCAGGTCTTCCAGACAGTGTCATCTGCTCTTCTGAGTGACTCTGACTAGGGCCAGACATGCGGGATTGCTCAGTTACCTGCCTTCTGCGGAAACAAAGCAAAGGACTGATTCAAGCCTGGTCTGAGTCACTTTGTCGTCCCTGCATGGCAGAAGGAGCGCCTGTGGTTGTGCTTGCTGCATTGCCTAACAGGGCGTTCCTGGAGACGTGTGCGCTGATTCACAGGAGAGAGCAGGGGCTTCCCTGGGTCTGGAGAGATGGTGTGAGAGTCAAGACAGGAGCTGGGAGAGGTGCCAGGAGCCTTCTGATACGTGAACCTGAGACTTGAACTGGTGAGGAACTAGTGGAGTAGAGGACATGCTGTCTACACAGGGCTCTAAGAGAGAGAGACCAACTTCTGGGCATGAACCTGGAACGAAGTGTTTCCAGAGGGAAGTGGACCTCTCCTGTATGTCTCAATGCAGGCTGGCCTCTAAGCACACTTGCTGAGAACACACTTGTGGAGAGCACTGTGCTGCATTTGGGGCATGCAGGTACGAAGGGCGCATTCTTTAATCTCAGTGAGTTGTCAGCCTAAGGTTGGAGAAAGGAGGCATTGGCAGATGATGGAGGTGCACTGAAAGGAGCTGCAGAAGCTAGCAGAGAATGCAATAGGTCGCACAGAAATAGTGTCTAATCTTAAACATTGTGAACTAGACTAGAGTGACCAAGTGGAGAGCCTGGGAAGAAACCATGTCACATGTAGTGCACACTAGTTTGACATAGCTACTAAAAAAGAGTAAAATCATATGAATAGGACTGATCAAACCAAAAGGTAAGGTAGAATTTATCTACACATTTGTGCTATTTTCTTGTGTCTAATGTTTAACCAATAGTAACTGAATTCCTGTGATTGCTGTTTCTTTGAGAAATGGAAACATGAGTGTAAGAAACCATTTCTGCTCTCACGCGTTCACACTCTTTGGAAAGACTGTGACTGTAACTGATGGAAGATCTCCACCAGGCCCTTCTCTTGGGATTACATGACCCAACTCAAAATAATTTAACTGGTCTCTACTACCCTCCCCTTCACGTATGCCAGCGACCTAAGGCAGACGTAATCAAGCACTATGCCCAGACCAGTTATTCAAGGGCAGAGCCTAGAGATGAATTCGAACAGTCCAACTTCAGAACACACTCTCATTAACATGTTAATCACTGTACTTGACATGTTACTGTGCAGTTACATTTTTGTTCATGTATGAGAGGTACATGTAAATAAAGGCCACACAAGTACACACATACCCACACGTGAAGGTGGGACACTCGATGGTTTTCGGTTAGCATGCAAAACCCACCAGCTGGACCGCCCACGCGTCCACTTCCGTCTTCTGTGGTTGCTGGCTCGCCTCAGCTCCAGTCAGGCGGAAGGAGGTGGCCTCTCTGACTTCACCTGACCTGTGCCCGTGTGCTTCCTGCCTTGCCCCTCACAGGCCAGCTCTGTGCGCTAAGCTGGAAGAGTCCTGTTTACTACTCCACACCCAGCATAGCTCGTAATTGCTCTGTGCAGTTAACCTAAACTCTCTCCAAGAAAAATAATTTTCCTGTTCTCCAAAATTATTGTATGTACAGTAATCTCTCAGTATTCACAGGGTCTGATTCCTGGACTCACTTTCTCTGTTGATGCCAAAGTTCAAAGATACTTAGTTCCGTGTATAAAACAGCATGGCATTCGCATATCACCTACACACTCTTCTGTGTACTCTCCACCACCACTGGATTATTTATGACTAATTACACATCAGATGTGAATGGAAAGGAAAATAGGTAGCTGGACTTCTACAGGACATCTCTTTGGAAAGCCCCTCTTCCCCGCTTTCCTCACTGGCTTGGCTTGGCTTCCTTTTCTTTTCTTTTTTTTTTTTTTTTTCTTTTTTTGGAGAGGTTCTCGTTATAGGGCACATGCGCTCGCCAGAAAGAGACAGAGAGCTAGAAAGCGAGAAATCACTCCCCAGAGGGGATGGCCATGCCACAATCCCTTCTCCTCTATTCTCCTCTCAGGATCTTGGGCACACATGCACATGTGCTCAGAGTGAGTTTAAGCCACCGGTCCAGGATTTGAACTGTTGTCGACTACATGGGAGTCCAGTGACATAGCCATTATGCTAACTGCTGGTCCCTTGGCTTCCTTTGTAATATGGTAACATGCTGTCTTCTCTTTTTGTGTTATTTTGTGCTTGGTGGATTTTATGTTGGTGGATTTGTCTTTAGATTTAATTCCATTCAACCAATATTTACTAGGTCCTATAACTTTATAGGAAACTTGGCAGTTTCTGAGAATAAATGGAACACTAAAACAAGGATATGAACCCTGAGAAGTTCACAGCCTGGGAGGAAAAGCACACTTGTAAATAATAATTACAGCAGAATGTGGCAGATAACGAGAGAAATGGAGTGAAAAGAGTGATTAATTGTCTGAGGGGATTAAGAGAGGCATTCAGAAGAGCTGACACCTGAACAGTGTTGAAGACTGAGTTGTTATCCAGGTCTCTGAGGGGTGTGAGCTGTCCGCAAATCCTCGGGGCCTCCGTGCAGGACCACGTCCTGTATTCAACTCACAGATGTCATGGACCTCTCAGTGAATGAAGGTCCACGTGCAGCTCTTAGTTTTTGCCAGACTTTTAATTTTCTTATTTTTTACATTCAATCGCTGTAACTTAGGAAATAATTTTTTCCAGCATGAACACACTCAATGTCAGTCCAGTCGAAGACAGTACCACATACATCACCATCACCCGACGGCTTTCCATTTTTGTGTCTATTGAATGTTTTGCTTTTTTCTCCCTTGATTCCCTCCCTTCCATTCCCTCATTTTTCACCCTACTCTCAGACACTCCTTGATATCCACCCTTGCCTTAAGTTTTTAAAGGAATTTTGTCATTTTGTTACGATGTTAGCTATGGGCAGATATGCCTTCTCAGTAATTACTGCAGATTGTTAGCTAAGCACGTAGACAGCATCTGAACTGGTGACCTGTATTAGAGAATTTTAGAAATCAAGAAGTCTAAATAAAGTCAAACTGGCATAGTGTGAATACTGGAGATGTAACACGAGTCTATACTCTTGCCAATTTTCCTTTAAGGTCTTAGGTCTGGAACCGGTTCAGGACTGAGTCACTTAGAGGCGCCTGCAGCAGTCTCTGGGCTTCGGAGGTCCTCACCTGGATGTCTACTGACTGCTCTCTACTCTCAGAGGCCACTGCCAGGGCGAATGGGACACCATGAGGATTTGGATGCTACTGCAGAATAAATGCGAATGGCATTGCCCACAGCTCTCAGGTGGTCTGCGGGCACCAACGCTGGTCAGTGGCAGAGTTTCACGTCCGTGGCTGTAACCTGTGAGTCTTGCTTCCTGTGTGGTCTCTGACTGCAGTTTTGTCTTCCTTCTCTCTGGCACAGGTTCTTTCTCCGGGAGAGACTGGACACTCCCCATGGCTCATGCCAACTTGTATATGTATAGACTGAGCATCCCTGAGCCCAAACTTCAAAACCCAAATGCTCCAGTACCCAGCACTTTTTAAATGCTAACATGATGCCACTAGTGGGAAATCCCACACCCGACCTTGTGCAGTCGAGTGTAGTTAAAACACTGCAATAGAAACGCATGCACAAAATTGCCTCCAGCTGCATGTGTAAGAATGAGTCAGGTACAAGCTTCGCACCGAGCCTGGACTCCCATCCCCAGGATACATCACTGTGTGTACGTGACCATTCCCAAACAACGGAAATCAGAAATCTCAGACAACTTTGGTCCCAACCATTTTGGATAAGAGATACTCCATTTGTATATACCCTGCCAAACTTATGTACATGGCTGCTTCGTGTTCTGATTATTGTTTTAATTGCCAGAGGGCTCACGTGCTCACCAAAGAGACAGAGAGGGAGGGAGAAAGAACTCCCGAGGGAACGTGGTCATGTCACAATCTCTCCTTCATGATTCTTCACCTATTGAGACTTTGGAGTGCACACGTAGACACACCCAGAAAGCTTTTCTTCTTTTCTCTGCCTTTTTTTTTTTTTTTTTAATAATGTTAATGTTTATTTATCAAATCTCACCAGTGGGACCTTCAACCGGCTTTTAGAATAAGGGCAGTTTTGTTACCCTGGCACACTCGGCAAAACAGGTAAAAGCAGAAACCCTTTGCAAGATTTTCAAACCCCTGGGACCAGGACTCACACTGTGATGTTGGTCATATGGGATCCCTTAACTGCCGGGCCTCAGGCCAGTCCCCTGCCATTTTAAAAGCATCTAGAATTCAATAATAAAAGAGAACACAACCGTCGTGAGGCGCACACACAATTACTGGCTGTCAACCCACTTATTATGACACCAGAATGCTATTTTAATCCTTCCTGACATGATTAGAAAGCTTGGGGATGATTTAGTAACACAGCACATGGACAGATAAGTCTGTGTGGTGATGGCTTTTCTTCGATATTTGGTTAAACCAAATGTTTCTTGTTGGCAGGGTAATTGAGATATTGAGATTTTTTTCTTCCTCCTTTTTCTCTTTCCAAGGCTTTTGTCATATAGTTTGTGTGCTTGCTGGAGAGAGACAGTGAAAGAGAAAATGAGGACTCACCCCTGGGGGAATGGCCCTGCCATACAATCCCTTGTCCTCCATTCTCCTCCTGGGATTTTGGGCACATATGCACACACACCCTGTGGAAGTTTCAAGCCACTAGGCCTGGAACTTGAGCTGTGGTCGGCCCTGTAAGAATCCTCCAGCTTAACCGCTATGCTACCTGCTGGCCACAGAGTTTTGAGCTTTTTATTTTCAACACTTGGTTTTTAAAATAATGTATAGTTGGGACCTGCAGGTGGTGTGGTGGTTGGGATGCTGGACTCCCACATGGCCAACCACAGTTTAAGTCTCAGACCTAGGGGCTTGTTTTTCCAATGTCCCTTTCTCTCTCTCTGTCTCTTTCTAGTCAGATTAAAAAAAAAAAAAAAACTAAATAACAATAACCAATAAAATTAAATAAGTAATTATTTTAAAAAATGTACCGTATATCATTAAACTATTGAGGTCGCTCTTCGTAACTTGTTTTCTGTGTAAACCATCAGAAATGCTACTGAAGACTTATTTCCGGGAGAAGACTGCACAGAGAACACTGGAATATTGTCAGGCATCTCAGCCGAGTGAGCCGGGCCTCGCTGTCTGGATTACGCGCCATCTTCAGAGCAGCCTTTGATCACTGCTCTCTCTTCCTTCTCTTTTATAATCACACACATCTCCTCGCTCTGACCTCTCCTAACAATTCCCAGTGGCCACTACCATCAAACAGTCCAAGGGGGTCAGTGATAAAAACCATGGGGGATTTAGAAACAAGGGATCCCTTATTGTGTTCTGTTCGGTCAATCCTTGCAAATGTCAAAGGGACACGAGCCCAGCCATTTCCTCTGATAATGACGGGAAACCAGCTGCAGCATGAGCAGCACTGACGGTGGGCCAGCACGTTTCCAGGCCATATTTGTTCTTGGGGCATAAACTTGTAAAATCCAAGGACCAGCTCTGTGTGTGTGGAGCATTGTAAATACATTTGTGCTCTTAACTACTAAAGATTCTACATGGGGTCAACTCTAAATTTCCGCAGTGTAATATGCATTGCAGAATTCGTTAAAATAAGTGTGGTATAAAGTTTGATTTAAAATTTATAAAGGAGACCTCTGTTGAGGTCTTCATAGCACTAATCATTATTTCTAGGTCCCAGAGAAGAAAAAGATGCATTTTATGTTTTTTAATGCACAGAGGTTGGTTAGGAAATTACTTAAAATTACACCTAAGTGGTTTATTAATATCAATTTAGGAGAAGTAAGATTAATATAATTAGCATAATTAGTATAATCCAGCTCTTGCACACTTATACAAGTCAAATCACTCACAGTTGGGTGTGCAGATTCCAAGAAATTATGCTTTCTTTTCCTGTGGGTTGAAAGACTTGACATATGAACCTCACAGCGCTCACACCGGGGATTGTTGGGTGCTTTGGTCTGGCACATAATCCTGGTGTTGGGTTATGCCTTTATTTTTCCACAATATAATAGATATGCATGTTTATTCAACACTTAGAATTCTGGAATTTTTTCATCATTCAGATGACCATACTTCATTTATCATTATAACTTAATCATTCGTATTATTATATTTCATCATTCATCACCAGATAAACTTTATATTTTTACCATCAGAGGATAAAACAACTGTCAGCAAGTTAAGGAATTTTTAATAACTGCCAAAATAATAGAAAGGAAGAATAGATTTACTAATGAATGTTAACATTAAGGTCACTGTAAAGGTGCCTTTTTCTTTCACTTTCCAGCTGTGACTTTATCAAATTATACTAACAATATTTGGTTATCTGTTGGTAAGACGGGACATCTTAAAAACAATAACCGGCTTGGCGTGTAGCCGGATCTGTGGCTGTCCATCCCAAGGCTGGCAGTTCCCTGCATGGTCCGACAGACCGTTCCCTCTCCTGTGGTTCCCACACCTTCCACTCTGACTGTCCACGCAACCCTGCATTCTGCCACACGGACCCCTCTTTGCTACCTCTGTGGCTTGGCGTGGAGAGTGGTCACTCCATTTCCCACATGTATGTGCTGCACGTGTTGAAGGTCCTGCTCACATTCTTCCTCTAGCATGAAACACGGCTGTCACTCCCAGACTAAACAGCTTGCTCGCAGCCTGTCCGGGCTGCTTTCAGTGCCTTCTAGCATGTGCTGCCTTGCATCATGCTTGGCCCTGCACACGTACTTGCCCCGCCCAAGCCTGCCTTCCAGGTCCGCCCCACGTGGTGTCCTGCGTGCTTTGCCTGCGTGGCTAGAGCTCAGAGGTGCTCGTTTCTGTTTGGCTTACTATTTGATCCTGTGCAGGAAACAGAACCTGGCACCAGCAGACACTCAGTAACCATCTGCTGAATGGCAGGGAACTCGGTAAATGCTGTGAATAGAGCTGTATCTGGCTTGGTCCTTCACAGGCACACCCACAGAGAGCTGGTCAGTGCATGAAGACAACCCGGGACCAGCAGATGGGGGAATGGTTACATCGCCGGACTCCCACGGGATCAACCCGGTTCCAGACCTGGACCCAGCGACTTAAAACTCACACCGGACCCACGTGCATGTTTGCCCAAGATCTCGAGGATGTGGGCATTCCCGCTGGGGGTTGATTTCTCCCTTTCTGCCCCTCTGTCTCTCCAGTGAGTGCACGTGCCCTATGGCAAAAACCACTCTTTAAGAAAAGGAAAAAAATGGTATCCTGAGTGGAGGCAGTAGAGCCTGGTCTCCTTCTGGGCCCTGCCAGGACTTAGGACAAACCAGGCATATCCCCCTTGGGTTTGGGGACCTTTGTGGCCCCTCATCTTCAACCTCAGAGTGAATGAGGTAGCACCTGGGTGGGGTGCATGGAGTCCTCCAGTCACTAAGGTCTTTGGCAAGGACAGTGCATGAGAACAGCTGAGCTGCGTGTCTGTCCGGGTACTTATGTCTGGCACCCCATTTGCTTTTGCTTTTGTTTTCGTGCCACTTGTCCTCTGTGTCTTCTATGCATGCCCTTCACCCTGAGTCCATCCTGGTGATCAGCCCTGCACCCCTGAGGTACAGCTCCTTCTCCAAACTTTGAAAACACAAGTGTCCCTTACTGGACATTCAGGGCTCTTTCTGCAGTTGAAGGACTCATCCGTCATCAAGCCTTTGCTTCAGAGCTTTGTGGACCAGACCCTATGGCAACTCTCCACGTGGTCTCTCGACCTCTGCATTTCCATGTGCTTTAGTGAGAATATTATAGGTACCAAAAGGCCAGTCTCACCACAGCAATTTTAGGACAAAAGAAGTCTGGAGAAAACAAGTGAGAGGGTGAAGCAAGCCCACAAATGCTGCTGGGCAGCCCCCTTGGCTCTCTCAGGTGGTTCCTGGATGGCCAGTCTCACCTGCCAGGATGGGATTGCAGAGATGACAAGGATGGCCACAGATGCAGGGCTGTGAATGCCAGAGGAGGGTAGGGTTCTCTGTTTATGCATAAACATCAGGAAATCTAAAGGAGCACCTGTTTTCAGACCCTCTCCCTTGCTAGTGGCTTTTAAGGGTGTGTATAGTATATGGCATAATATTTCCCTAATTTATCCATGCTTTTTTAAAAGAAAGCCTTAGTGTCTTAACTAAGCCTTCCAGAGAGTAAAGATATGCATATAGGCATCTATATCTTAGACCCTCCATTTTTCCACTGGGTTTTAATTTTCACAAATGGCAATGGGTCATTGAAGTTGACCTGCATAATACTTAAGGTTCTTTATAATTCTAAATTTTCTTTGGAGAAATTCTTTATTATTTGTTTTCTTGATTCTGAGCTTATAGGAGTTATAGAATTAGGATAGGTAGGGGTAATTAGACAACTTAATACTTGTGAAAATACACATGTAAGGTTTTATGTAATTACTTGTACATATGTGCTTATATAACGACTATTTATAGACACTAAAATTATTTTAATATATTTATAATTATTTAACTCTCTGTTCCTTGGTTTCTGAGAAGTTTAGAGTAAAATTTGTGGCTCAAGGGCTACTGAAGGGTGTAGAAATTAAGGTAAATGTGTGGTTCAAGTCCTTGGGCCTGGAAGTTTGAAAAACACATGGGGCACATCTGTGCACGCCCAGAATCTTGAGAGGAGAGTGGAGGAGAATGGACTGTGATCTGTCTTCTCTTCTAGGGGATGATTTTTCACTTTCTCTCTCTTTTCTCTCTGCCTCTCTCTAATAAGTGCATACATGCTATGGCAAAATTTAAAAAGATTGTGGACAAGTCTTGGGAACTGGTAGTGTTAATTTAGGGTATGAAACTTATCCTAACATTTTGTTTTTAATCTCTATTTCCTGTTTTCTCCTTTTGGCAAGTTCCGAGTTCTCTAAAATTCACTTATAAAAAATGAACCATACAGTATATTAAAAAGTCATTGATTACTAGATATGATCAATATTTTTTCTCTTTCTTTCTTTTCATTTTCTTTTCTTAACTTATTATCACCCTAATCTTGTTTATATTACATTGAATCACATATAACTTTGCAGTGTATTACATTTCTTTTTCCATAAGGAATTACCATGCATATCATTCAATACAGAGACATTAAAATCCCCATTTCATCATCCAATAGCTTTTCATTGTTTTTCCTGATCATTATTATTATTACTCCAATTATTTTTTTAAACAGTCAATCACTATTTCTCATTTTGCTTGTAAAAAGACTTCACCCAGCATGAAATACTTCTCAGATCAATCCAGTTGAGAATACTATACACGTCATTACCAACAGGTAATAAGCCATATCTGTGTCCCACTAACGTCCTGCCTCTCTATTTGTTCTCTTGCTATCTTCTCTATACTCCTCTCTTCTCCTGCCCCATTCCACACTGTCTTATCCTCCTTAACTATTTTCACTGCTTTTATGCCCTCCAATATTTCGATCTCTACCATAGAGTGCGGATAGTCAGTATATATTAAGTGGATACATACAATATCTTTCTTTCATAGCCTGACTTGCTTCACTCAGCAATAGATTCTCCATATTTGACCACTTTCTATCAAATACCAGGATCTTGTTGGTTTTTTTATGGCTGAGTATTCCATAGAGTATATGTGCCACACTTTTTCAATCTATTCATCTGTTGCGGACATTTGGGTTGGTTCTTAAATAGGAAATGCAATATCCTATTTAAGAGCAAAAATGGGCAGTCAGTGGTGTGGCGCTGAGACACTGGGCCTCACGTGCCTGGCTATGCTGTTGGAGTCCTGGCCCCCGCAGACGGAGAACCACAGCAGTGCATATGCCTGCCTACCCAGAACCCAGGGGAACTAGGAGAAAGGAGACGCGGTGTGACGGTCCCCTTTGGGACGTGCTGTCTCACTTTCCTTCTCTCTCTCATCTCCTCTCGTGACAGTACACTCCTTTTGGCAAATAAAACAAAATAAAAAGGAATTATGTGTCATAATTCAACAAATGCTTTCAAGCTTGAATATTCTTTGAAAAATCTGCCTTGTCAAAAAAATCTTATCTTCTGCTTATATAACCAGAAGTATACATCAGCCCCAAGTCTGCAAGAAGATTCTGTCAAATCTCCAATGTACCAGGTTGTCATGAGAACCTCGTACGATCTCACTCTGCAGCCCAGAACTGCTCAGAAATGCAGCTCTCCCTCTGACCAATGGTGGCAGCCACTCCTCCTCTAGCAGGGTCTACCACCACCACAGTCCTCCTGGTTCATTGCACAGGGAAGCAGATGCTCTCGAATCCCTACAAAGTTGCCAAATTATGATCCACTCCCTGTATCTGGGAGTTCACTGGGCCCATCCTGCCTTATGAGGGCACCTTTAAAAACCAAGAAAGGCCCATGGTCAAAATGTGCATTAGAAAAAAATGTTCAAAGAAATAGGCTGAGGCCCAATGGGAGGGCTGGCTGTGAGTCTGGGCCTACCCTAAAAGAGAGGCCTGGAGCCCTGCACCTGTACTCCCAGCCACTGGGGAGGCTGAGGCAGGTGGGTCACAACAGAACCAGATCCTATCCAAAAATCGAAAGTATGGTAATAATAATACATAATGGAAATGAGATGGTCTTTGGATCACCATGGATATCAACATGAACACGTCAGGAGCTACTGGAATTCCCTTGTGAGGACCTAGGGTTTTTTCAAACCGTCTGTGTACTCTGGTTATCATTGGCACAGGGTCACTTGCAGGACTTTGGGGAGTTCCTTCTCTTTCACTAGATAATTCTGAAATGCTACAAATAAGATAATCCTTATAGAGAAGTATAGACTCAAGAGTGAAACAATTTAATAAAGGTCTCATAATGTAGCTTATTTCAAAAGAGAAAAAAAAAGATAGATTTAACCTCGTTTTCTTCACCAAACAAATCAATGTTGTAACAGGTAGATACAAATGGAATTTTAAATGCAAACTCAGAGCCCCCAGACACAGCGTTCTTTATTTCACATTGACGTTTGATTAAATTAGACGGATGTGTTTGCAGAGTAATTGATCCCTTTGAAGGATATTCGGCATGTTTGCATTCTTTATTTGAAGTATTAATTGTAACTAACTGATGGTGGCAGGGAGGTTTGCAAATCCGACACACCAAGGTTTCAGATTCTGATGTTAGAGGGACAATTACTGCAGATAGATCCTGAGAGAGAATACCTGAAGATCTTTCATTGGCATTTCCACGTACCAGAAAGAAAAGTCTGAAGAGGTATGTGTAGATGACTGTTTAAAGTGGTGTGATAAGCTGTGCAATTTAGTGAGGCGTTAGGAGAAAAATGTCAGTCTGTGGGTAAGCACATACACATCGTTAAGAGGAAGGAAAATTCACGTTGGAATGACACGTGTGAGGTAGGTGAAATGACTGAGCCCAGAAGCAGCTCTGCTCTGAGAGCACACACACATGATTTACCTCGTGGAGAGAATGTCTTTTAGAATTAAAGCTCCTGAGTCTGGAACAAATTTCAAAACACAAAGAGAGGAGAATAAGATCAGCTCTGATTAAGAAAAACAGCAACATCACAGAGTTTAATTAAATCTGCTTTAGAGAGAAGAGAGCTAATAGAGACCCTGCCTGAGTTTCCAACATCTCTACCCTACCCAGTGTCTCTCCAACATGTTATTAAATTGCATAATCAGTGCATTTCTTTTTGGTAAGATTGAGAGTTCATGGCCTTCCTGAAAGAGCTGGTGCTGTGTACGTGCAAATATGTGTGTCTTAGCTAAAGAACATCATTTTTGTCATTGAAATTATTCAAACTGTACTTACAGTATATTCTCTGGTTCAACCCATTCAACTGTTTGGTGTTTTCAACTTCCGGTTCTAGTGGTACGTTTTTGTCACTGAGGATTGACACACAAATGCATGACAGCCTTTCCTTGTGGAGCTGGGCACAGGACGAGGAGATGTGTATAAACAAGCCATCCCAAGGACCACTGGACTTAAAGTGGAAGGTTGTCATTGAGGTCCTCCTGCATGGAGCAGCTCAGTGCAAGGGGATAGCCAGGATTTTGCAGTCAGTGGTGTATTTAAAGCCACTCAGGAGCCATGGCAGTGTGGGCGAAGATCTCTGAATGTCCTCCTCCTCGCTGTCAAACGCAGATGATGGCATGCACATTCTAGGGCTGACAGGTGCAGAAAGGTTTTAATGTGCCCTTACAAAGGTGTTGAGCACACGCTAAGTGCTCATAACTGGCAGCAGAGGTAATGACACTCAGGATAGTTTGCATAAGTAGAAGTTAACAGGTAGAAAGTTGGGGGAGGGAAGGACATTTGACACCCATGACAGACTGTGCAAGAGTGGGACAAGGGGGAAGAACAGTGTCTCCAGGACAGAGCAAGCATTATCCTGCAGCTTGCCGCACCCCACATGTGGTGGATGGGGGCATCGAACTGAAATATTAGTGGGGCGAGGGGCTTGTGTGCCATACTAAGGGGTGAAAACTGTTGCAGAGACAACACAAAAGGAATGTGTGAGTTTGAAAAGGGAATAGCACCATCCTATGTTTGGGAAAGATGATCTGGGGGCCCATGAAGAGAAATGGCTAGTGTTGCTGGAACTGGGTCTGGAAAACAAGCAGGCAGGCATGGGAGATGGTGCAGGCAGTGTCTATGTTGGGGCGAGTGGAGTAAATCAGAGAGGACGGCATGTAGAGGGCGGCCACCCTGAGAGCATGACGAGGGAGGGAGGGAGGAGCTCACCTGTTCTGGTGTAGGTTAGAGCTGCCTACGGCTGCACAGGCATGGCAAACACAGCTCAGGAGCAGAGACAGGTCCAAATCTGAAGGGCGACTTGGGAACGCCAACGTTCAGAAGACAGTTACGATCTGACACATCCTTAATGCAGATTTATTGTTAATACGATGTGCTTCCAGAGATGAGCACAGCTGGGTTCAAGAACATTCCACTTAAAGGGTGTATCGCAGAGAACATCAGTTTGGAGCCATGAACAGCTGCGAGTCAGTTTGGCGGTGCACGCCCGGTCGCTGCTGGCTTGACGCGTCAGGGTCTGAAGAAGCTTCAGGACAGGTGACTCCCGTCCAGGTTCTTCCTGTGCCTAAACCACTTGCTCATGAAAGACCTGTAATCACAGAATTTAATTTTATTTTCATCTGGTAGGTCAACTCATGTTAATGGCATTCGATATGTTATGTTATTAATGGTGCTATTAATAAAGCAATATTAATTATGGCAACAATCTATTTCTAAAACATTGAAGTCAAATAATTCATACCCAGGGCTCTTGACAGATGTAGAGCTTAAGCCCAGCTGCCTCCGATCAAATCCTTCTCCTTTGCCCTTCCCAGAGCTGTCTCCTTGAAGGTTTTACACAGCGTGAGCCGGAAATGAGAATCCATACTTCCTTTCTATGACAGTGTATGACCTTATATCTCTTTTTTTCTCCCGAGAGATTTTTGTCAAAGGGCCTGTGTGCTTGCTGAAGAGATAGACAGAGACAGAGAGACAGAAAGTGAGAAATCACCCTTCCAGAGGGGATGGACACACCACAATCTCTTCTCAATTCCCCTCTTGAGAATTTGGGCACACATGCATACACACCTGGTGTGAGTTTCAAGCCACGGGGTCTGGGACTCAAACCACAATCGACCATGTGGGTGTTCAGTGCCTTAACCACTACGCCACCTGCTGGCCCCATGAATTTATATCCTTAATCTGGGCCACAAGCTTGACTTTATATAAGATAATTGATAAAATGTTTCCATATATCTCAGAGACTCAGGATGTTTGTGTGGAAGGTGGGATTGGGTGGTGGGGGAGAACCGTGGAGGAGTTTTAATGTCGAAACCGTCTCATATGAAAGTGTGCCCAAGTGAGACTCTCGGTTTCTGTTTCAGAACATCATTTCACGTGACTGCATTTTCCCTCAAGTGCTAACTTTATGTCTGAAAACACCAGCATTAAGCCAGAATAAAGATTGCACCTACTCACAATTATTGATAGACTGCCTGTGAAGTTCAGCAGAAATGTGAGTTGCTGAGAATCATAATGTAGCCAACGGGTTCTGCAGAAAAGCCAAAGCCACCTACACTAGACCTGTTTTTAACACGATAGTTTCTGCTACTTAGATGGAACCATCTCTAATATAATAATTATTTGGGGGGAGAGGTTTTTGCATGCACTCTCCAGAAAGACAGAGAGAGACAGAGAGATAGAAAGCAAGAAATCACCCCCAGGGAGGATGACCACAGTGCAATCCCTTCTCCTCCATTCTCCTCTCGGGATCTTGGGCACACATGCACACCTGCCCAGTGTAAGCTTTAAGCCACAGGGCTCGAGACTCGAACCACGGTTGACTACATGGGAGTCCAGCGACATAACCAATACTCTAACTGCTGGTCCCAATAATTTATTTTTTTATGAACAAATGAGGTTTTGTGTTTTCCTTGTTAAGAGGCTCAGCTGGACTTCTGACACTAATACGTATAATTCTTTAAAAGAAAAAAAAAAATCACCTGAACCCATGTCCCACTTGAAAATATAAATCATGAAAAAATAACTTATTTCTACTAATGGAAAATTCAGTCTTATAGTTGGGTATGAATGAAAGATTGTTTCTCTAAGAGAGTCATGTGGTGACATTTAAGATTTAAGTAACTATTTTCTTCATCCTTTCAAAATTGTATACAATTACTGTATGTCACTACAGCTTGTAAACAGAATTTTCCAGCATTCATACACTACACACCAGTCCAGTTGAAGATATTATCATACACGTTACATCAATAGACAAGTCTCCATTTCTGTGACCCTTAAATGTCTCATGTCCATTTTTCTCCTTGAATGCCTTCTTCTTGCCCTTCCCCCCCCCCATCCTCCTCCCACACTGTGTCAGTATCTGCGATGTTCTCCATGTTTCTATACCCTCCAGCCTTTCAATGTCTGCCACAGAGTGCAGTCAGTATATATTAAGTGGAGACATACAATGTCTCTCTCTCTTTCTTAGTCTCAGCAGTAAGCCTTCCATATTCGCCCATTGTCCATCAAATCTCAGGGTGCTGTTTTTTTATTTTTTAATTTTTTTTATGAAAGAGTAGTATTTCATAGAGTATATGTGCCACACTTTTTCAGTCCATTCATTTGTTCATGGACATTTGGGTTGGTTCCATGTCTTAGCAATTGTGAATAATGCTGCGGTTAACATGGATGCATTGAGTGTCTTCCAGGATTGCATCTTCATTCTTGCATGCTATGAGAATAACAATGCACCTTGTTGAAGGTTGGTCATCAGTTCTGGTACCAACTTAACTACTTACATATTAAGCAGAAGCTATACTAAGGAGGTAATTGTCAGGGCAAAAATATTACTGTACATCTCTGAGTAACTAAAAAAGATGAATTCACATGTCCCTAACAAAGTGATGATAAATGCTTCCAAACTAATTATCCCTATTTAAACAGTATACATTGTATTCTTACGCTGAAAAGTCACATTGTACTCCACAAATAAGGAATACTATTGTGTGTTAATAAAAATAAATAAAACAGGATAAGGGAAAAACCTGATTCCTCTTGATTTAGTCATTTAGTTATTCATATTATATAGCATACATGCAACACAAACTTAGTGCAGAAATAAGTGGGAGAAAATTTTGCAGTTTTGTCTGTTTTTCTTTTAAGCATTTATAGGAATTATGATTTGAATTAAAAATATAAATTAATGGAGAAAAATACGTGTTTGATTAAATTGTCTTTCCTGGTATAAGTTAAGTACTCTTTGAAGCTATTGGCATATGACAAACACAGAGACTGGTGTGTACAGACACCGTAGAGGTAATGATATTATCACGTGATCAGAGTCTCTTTTGAACACAATGTGATGGAGGTTTTCAGCCTTAAGCAGTTTTACTTCTGGGGCATTTGGCAATGTCTGGAGATGTTTCTGAGTGTCTCTGTTACACTGAGTGGTGGGAACGATGCTAGAGCCTGCTAGGTACAGGCTAGGATGCCCCTGAACTTCCTGGGACACACAGGCCAGCCTCCCCCACCACAACGGCTCCTTCAGTCAGGTGTGCACACGAGCTATAGGTTATCTTTTTATACCTGGTGTTAGTACTGGAGGGAGCAAACCGACAGTGCGGGCACATGATAACAGGCAGAGAAATATGCCCCAGCTTAGTGGGGCCAGATTAAATAAAATCTCCCATCTGGCTCCCATGCTGAGGCCTGCAGAAGCCTTAAAGAATATATTTATCATGGCTCATGCAGAACCTAGCAGTGGAGCACTCCAACCGAGTATTTATTGAATTTGGCAGAAGTACTAGTTTTTGTTGGATGTTTGCATATAATTTTATTAATTCAACTTTTACCATATTCCAATATTTTTGGTTAACATGGGACTTTAAAATTAGCAGGCCATCTGCTTTAGATGTTGTAGAATATTTGCTGCCAAAAATTTAGAAAGATGCTAAGCATGAGATGTGCATATTGTCTCAGTAAATCAATAAAATAATCAAACCTTTGCATGTCCTATGGTCCAAATGAAGTTTTAAAACTCTCATTTTTTAATTTTGCTAACAAACACTGCAAGCTTTTAAAGAAATAAACGTGAAGTACATTTCGATATGCATTTTCCACAGAGATGTCTGTGTATGTATTCTCACATATATTAGTTCTTCTACATTAGGAGTGCTGTTTAATATGAATTTTAATAATGTGGGCTCATAATGTAATTTGTTGAGACAAATATTAATATATAATGTGTCCATGTGTTCACTGCAATTTATCCTCATGTGTCAGAGACCTCTTTCTACCTTCAGCGTGCTGATTTGATGCCTGTGGTCTGAATACATTCTAACACGTGAACACATGGCATTTCATGAAACTGTCTTAGGTTCAAGAATTCCAAAGGGACTTCATTACAGTATTTCTGGGAAAGGTTTTTTATGATGGGACCAGACAGGTAGTTTTAATGAGACACTACTCTACTTTTATTTTCCTCTATTAAATGACTTTCATAGTTGGACTTAGGACTACTTGATTTGTGAGGCTTACTCAAGAAATGCTTAAATATCTTTGTGGGTAAGACTTTGTTATCATTAATGTGTGCTTAGCTTTTCAGTCACCATGGCTCAGTGGTATAAACAATGAACTATGAATTCATTTGCTGCTTGTCTCTGTGCTGAGGATCCACTATGTAAATGTAAAACTGTCCCACTGCACATATTCCCTGGAGGACAACTTTCCAATGGCTTCAGATCACACATAGAATTTAAATAAAGTAGTACTGATTACTCACCCAGGCTGAGGGCCTGCACGCACCTAATTAATCCACCTTGCCATTCCTCAAATGGCTGAGAAGCACCTCCCACAGGAGCCCCTGTCCCCACCACAGCGGCACTCGGGATCTTTTCATTCGCTGTTTTCTTTTGTCCAGAATCTTCATCTCTCAGACATGCATAGAATCCACTTTCTCACTTAATCTGCTGCTCAAGAATTACTTCCATAGAGACCTCCCTGAATAACCTTTTCAAACGGTACCTGTTGTCGCTCTTTATTTGACTTACAAGGCTTTGTTTTTCTCTGTGGCATTTATTACGTTGCACATTATATTGTTATATGTATTCACTTATTCTCTTATCTATTTCCCCCACTCCGCATGCATAACCTCCTCTAGAACACGTAGTAGTTCTTATTAGCTGCTGAATTTCCAGAAAATGAAGAGTTTCTAGCTCTAATTAAATGCCAGATAAAAATGTATTAAATGAATGAATTTTAGCATAAAGTTCACAAAAGGTTTGGAAATAACCAGTTATAATAGTGGCTTAAATATATTACCCACTTACCACGAGCAGGTGCCTACAGTTCATAATTTATTCAATGTCTGCCATGGTCCTTTGAGGTAGGGGACGCTAGCATCTTCAATTTACAGGTTAGAAACCCGAGACAAACAAAATCAAGTCATTCATGCACCTTAAATACTGATACTTTGTGATTTTAACCATTTATGCAATTCTCTCCCTAGTGTATGAGACTGATCATCAAATTAGGACTTAACTATCTTTGTGAAAATATCAGAGTTAATAAACATTTATCTGCTTTTAAAACTATTTAATGAGCATTAAAAAATAATCTCATGATAGTAAATTGTGACTTTATGCATCTTCTCTCAACTCAGAGACACATAATTTAGCTCCAGTCACCAATGGACTCTCTAATGAGCCTTTCAGTGAAGCGCACAAACACTGCAATTGGGTGTGTCTGTGTGTTTCACGTCACAGTTTTCCAGTATGCTTTTTTTTCTCTCTGACTTCTGTCTCAACCCTGAATCAGAGACTCTGTAGGCAGGGCTCAGGTGAACATGACATACGTGCTAAAACATAAGGTAAAGGGAGGCGGGGTGATGTTTGGGGCACTAAACTCCTACATGATTGATCGTGGTTTGAGTCCTGGACCTGGCGGCTTGCGTCTTCACTTTCTCTGTCTCTTTCTTATCAAATTTAAAATAATAATAATAATAATAAATAAAATAATTATTTTAAAAAATAGGGCAAAGGGAAATGTTAAACCAGTTTTCTTGACAAAAGTCCAGCAAATATGTAATTTTATATTATTCTTAAATAAAATTGATAGCACGTTCTGTACAACTTGGCATCTGTGATCAATTTCACGGACGCGAACTCTTCTCTCCGAATAGTGTCCTTGACTGGCATTGCCCCCAGGGAGACTGGCACTGCCGCTCACACTCACCTCTGCGTGCGTTTATGCAAAGCTAAATGCCACCAGCACTGCCTGTCTTCTGTAAGCACAAGCTGCACCTTACAGGAAGGTAGCAACTTCTCGTGTCAGTACTGTTTCTTCAAGCAGGGTCAGGCAGCTGAAATTTGTTCTGTTGCTCCAACATCATGCAGATTAAAAGAGAGAGGGACTAAATGTGCTGGAGTTCTTTGACAAGCATGTCCAGGAAGGTTCACTTAATCCTTTGTTAAATGCTTCCTAAAATATTCACTAATTCACATCAAATTTTTAAATTGCTGCCATCCCTAAATGAGTGCATCATTGCTTTTTGCATTCAGAGGCGTAGTATTTTCTTTGCTGTGTCTGGTACGAGGATTGCCAAGGCCTCCGTTTCAATTCCTCCAAGGTCACGAATTCGCCTCCCTCCTGGTTCCAATCAGTGATCTTCACAAGGTGATTTATTACTCCCAATAAAAGCAGAGAGATTCATGGAGAGAGCAGGGAGCTGCACACACTGCCATGCAATTACCATTGCGTCACACATATATCTCCAGTGATATCGACGATAAACAAAATCAGTACATTATTATCGAATCTACATTTACACAAATTACGGAATCCCATCTCCTTAACTGCTTTGCTGATACATACACTCTTGGCTCTGGCGTAGAAATGTGTGAGACTCAGTGTCCTATGTCACACGATTTATAAATGGTAGAAAAGAGACGTGGAACTTCATTGTTGTTCTAAATCAACACAAGTATTCTGAAAATTAATGTTTTCCCCCAAACGTATATTGTTTAATAAAGTCCTCTTTTTCCTCTTACCTATAAGTGTCCATAGTTCTTAGTTTTCTCTTCAGTCAATGTTCAACTTTGTCTATCAATCAGTTTGACTGAACTGTGTCAAAGGAGGTAGATAGTGTAACTTTTAAGTTATTTTTTCCGAGTTAAAAAGCTGGCAGTTTTAGGGGACCAGCAGTTAGTGTAATGGCTATGTCGCTGGACTCCCATGTAGTCGACCACGGTTCGAGTCCCGGACCAGGTGGCTTAAAACTCATGCCGGGCACGTGTGCGTGCGTGCCCAAGATCCCGAGAGGAGAATGGAGGAGAAGGGATTGTGGCGTGGTCATCCCCCCTGAGGGGTGATTTCTTGCTTTCTGTCTCTCTGTCTCTCTCTGTCTGGCGCACGCACCCTATAGCAAAAACCTCTCCAAAAAAATAAAAAAAAAAAGCTGGCAGTTTTATAAAACTATCTTCATTACAACAAAACAAAACAAAACAAAAAAACAGGCTGCATGAATTCATATCACTGTTGTATTAACCCAAATAGTTAAAAATTACTTCATAATTATTTTCTAACCACAGACTTAGCTAAAGCTAAGAAATAAAAGAAAGGAAATAAAGTTTATGAAATTAGCCAACATTGTCTCCTACAATGGCGATAAACCTTATTCGTTTAACTGAGGGAATAATGATGATATTATTTTAAGGATAATCAATGTCTTTGACTACATCTAAGTTAAAGTCATGGGAATGACTGCAGTTCTAAAATTAGAGTCTATGTTTCCTTGGGGCAGGGGCAAATGGGTCCCTAAAGCACTTCCAGGGGCCTATGACATTAAATCATTCTCAGGGCAACTCTAAGATGCAGTTTGCATTTCCACAGTGTTGGCACTGTTCCTGTTAGCGCCAAAGCAATGGTGGGTACAAGTGCTTGTCCCTTAGGAGTCGAGGCCAGCACTCTCACTAGTACTGCTGGGCATCAAATACTCAAACGGCACGCTTTAGATGGGGGAAAAGCCAGTTTCACTTCAGAAATCCTTGACAAAGCAGGAAATGTTATTGCTTTATTAAATCTTAGCACAGGAGGATGGATGTGTCTTTTTAAATATTATCTGTTACAAAATGGGATGTAGGAACTAAACGTCAAAGATTTCTGCTGCAACTGAAATACAATCACTACCTTAGCCCTACACCACACTATCCCTTATTTCCTCCATACCATTACAATTGGAAAGTAAGGTTGATTGAGAGACAAATGGTGTTTATTTCACATTGAATATTTGCTAAATATTGTCTTTAAAAGGTATAAAGTGTAGGGGGGGTTCCATTTCCACTGTGACCTCACCAGCACTTGTTCTTTACATTTTTAATCATATCTGTTCTGACTGGAGTTAAATGGTACCTAATTGTGGTTCTGATTTGCATTTCCATTATGCTAAGAGATGATAAGCATCTCTTCATATTCTTTTTGGCCATTTGTATGTCTTTCTTCAAGTTGTCTGGTCAGCTCATGTGCCCATTTTTAAATTGGATCATTCTTTATTTTGTTGAGTAAGGTGCTTGAGTTCCCAATATATTCTTTTTTTTAATCTTTTAAAAATAAATTTTATTTTTAAGCAGTTTTAAGTTCCCAGAATATTGAATAAAAAGTACAATAAGTTCCCATAAACCCTTTCCCTGCAAATCCCAATATATTCTTATCATCAATCTCTTACCTGAAGCATAGTTTGCAAATATTTTCTCCCATTCTCAGCATTGTTTCTTCACTTTAATTATTGTTTCCTTTGCTATGCAGAAGTTTTCTAGTTAGGGGTATTTGATTTGATCGATATGCACTGCATGTGTGCTTTGAAAAACTTTATTGTATGCAGTAGAGATATTAAGTGATTAAATGTAAATACAAATAAAATGAAATTAAAACAAGGAATGAGATAAGTCTGTGCCACTTCAAGAAAAAGAACTGAAACTATTTGTTGTCTGTGATAAAATTTGAGTTTAATCAGCCATTAGACATTTGGATAACTTGTGTCCATGATAATTCAAAATAACGGAAGGATTTATTCAAAATGCAAGCTAGACTGTGAGATTATGTAGGCAAGTTCACCAACATGGTTTCAGATTTCACATGCAACTAAACCTATTGAAAGACCATTTATTGAGCTTTGGTATAGTATTAAACTAGAAGAATATCCACAGTTTTCTGAAAAGAATATTATAATACTCCTTTCTTTTCAACCTCATAGTTCTGTGAGGCCAGATTTTCTATATGTTTACAATAAAACAAGAAAAAAATGTAATGGAGGAGATACAAGAATTCAACTATCTTAGTTAATGCAGACACTAAGGTGATTTTCTAACTACAAATACGTGTTGAGCTGATATAAATTTTGGAAATGCACGTGCTCTCATAAAAGAGACACAGACTCCTGTCTCCTCCCATTTCCACAGCATATTATAATGAAGTAGGCTCCTCTGCTTTCATACTGCTGATGGGACACAGCATTGCTCCTTGGGGGTTAGTCAACCAGAAAGGAAGAGTGCACAGTCTTGGGTAGAACCTGCTTCTGAGAGAGACAAAGACGGACCCTAGGTGTCCTCTCCTCTGTCAGAATGATTTTTTTTTAATGTTACTTGATACTTTTCTACAACCTTGAGAAAACAAGACTTGATGCTTGTCCTGCAGTGCAGAATCTCACCGCTGTGCAATGAAAGCTGAAGCCCGTTACCCTGGCCAGTGATCTGCTTTGTTAGTGAATTCTACCTTGTTCCACTTCCACCTACCAAGACCATGAAGTAGAAAAATGGTTAAAAATCAGTGACTCTCACCTCATGTTTTCTGATGAATGAATAGATCAAGAAAACCTGTACTTTGAGGACAGCAGAATGGAATGTTGAAAAGAAGAAAGTCTGGCCATTGGCAGCCACGTGGATAACTTGTGTCCATGACGAACCTGCAGACACTGTGCTAAGCAGAATAAGTCAGATACAGAAAGACACTGCACGATCTCACTTATGTTTGGAACCCAAAAAGTCAAACTCATAGACGCAAAAGGTACAGAGGTTACCAGGGGCTGAGGAGTGTGAGGAGATGGAGGGATGCTGGTCAAAGGGCATAAAGGCTGTCCGACTGAGCAAGACGAGTTAGTACTGGAGACCGATGTGCAGCAAGGTGACCCTAGCTAACAGGATGGCATTGTACACTGGAGCTTTGCAGGGTGACTTTCAAGTGCTCTTACCACATGCACACAAACAGGACCATGGGTGGGGATGGATATATCAGCTACCTTTCTTGCAGTAATCATTCCACCATGTATTATGCATATCAAAAGTTTCATTGTACACTTCATGTATATACAAGTTTTACTTGTTAATTATATAATAAAGCAGGAAAAAGTCACGCTTCACTAGGTAGCTAAGAATCACTGCATGGCTCAGATATCCAGAACTCAAGTTAGATGGTCCTGCCACCTTTGGGCCCCACTTTTTTCTTTTTGGCATAGATCATCAAGAATGCTCACTTTCTTGTTTTATTTTTAAAGAATTATTTATTAAATTTCATTTATTTATTATTATTATTTGATTTACTATAGGCATGTGTGGTGCTCAACAGAGAGAGAAAGTGAGAAAGCAAGCCACCAGGTTTGGTTCAGGACTCGAACCATAGTCAGCTCTGTGGAAGTCCAGTGCCTTAACAATCATGCTACCTGCTGGCCCAGAATGATCACTTTTTAATTTTAATTAGCCTGATAGGTTGGTTCTAAAAGTAGAGAAATGTCATCAAATTTTACATTTTAATAATAGGCATATGCAAAGGCAGTTGATATGCCAACCCATTAGTAAATAGCCATTTGACAATATTCAGAGTCCTTCCAGAAGAGAATGTTTAGACCACTGGACAGAGCTGCAGTGACATTAAGTGACGCTCAGAAATCACTGTGCTTAGTGATTTCATGCTCTTACTGCAAAGGCAAGATGGATAGCTGCTGTGCTGTCCTTGCTTCTGTTCTACCGATTAATAAATACATCTTAATTACTATGCGTGAATGTCCTGTTTTTTCCCCTGGACAACCCAAATGGTATAACCGTAGGGTCATATGCTTTCTAATAAGATAGAATTGGGTTCTAATTCTGACATCATTACTAACTGGACATATGAATTCTCTTTTTGCGCCTCAGTTTTCTCACTTAGAAACAGGAGAACACCATCTGTGTGGCCAGGACTCTGAGGGGATTAGCCGACCGTACATTGCTTGTGGAACAAGGTGATCTTCATAAAGTGGTCGTAGTTACTGCACATGAGACCTAGGAAACTGCCATCTTCTTTTTCTTACATTTTTCCATGCGCACTCTCATATCATACCAAAGGGTGTAATTTTAAAAAAACTGAATTACTCTCGGGCTATCAGATGCACAGGGTGAAAAGGTGCCCTCTTTAGAAAGTAGAGTCAATATATGCTTCACAGGCTCTGAGACAGTATTGTGTCAAGGAGGAGTGTTCTGGAAAGGGACAGGGCCATCACACAGGCTCTTAAACACGAGAACCAGGGTGCTGTCTCTGGCAGCACAGATTCTGCTTCCCTAAGGTAGGTTGTCAGTGGGAAGGGAAATGAAAAGCACGGTGGCGGAGATGTCTAGTACTCCCATATGTCAGCTTCTCTATCCTTCAGGCCGTGGGGAGAGCATACTGCATCGCCCTGGTGCAGTCACGTTGAGTCATTCTACAGGTGTGGCCCACAGCCTGCTATCGAAATGCTGAGCTTGGTTGAGGCTACAGCATTTACTTCCAATGCCAGTCTTCTCTTACCCTGAAATGGCAACTCCAGAGGCCGCAGGTTGCACTTGGTGCAGCTACAAGCTAGTGGGGTCTCTCTCCACATAGGATTCTGGATCACTAGGTGGGCTAGTGACTCCTGCCGAAAGGTATGAGGTTTGGATTGTGAATGAGGCATACTTCTGTGCATTTCGGCACTGAGAATGCAGGGGTTATTTGTTAGTGCAGTACAACACACATTAGCCTGACTAACATGTTTCAATAACGTGGCACCCAGGGGTGGTGGTGGCTCGCCTGGATAAACTGAACGTGCTAGAGTTAGAAGCAGAGCAGTCCACTCTTGCTCTACAGTAAACAAAACCACGAAGGTTGGTTCAAAGGTAAATATTTCTTGAAATTTTCCAAACAAGTCAAATCTTTAGAAGAGAAAGTGTTGCTTGCTGCTTAAGCAAATACAACTGTCCATTCAAATGTGTGACTGTGTCCAATTGCCAGACTTTCTTAGCTCAGATTATCCTTCACATGGACATAATGTGTTAAAATCCTATGGTGAATACAAAGATTAAAATAGCACATGTATGCAAATAACTGGTGGATTACCTATACTATGATAGACACTTAAAAGTTAGTTTCTAGGGTTACCAGGTGGTGTGGTGGTGAAGGCGCTGATCCTCCACATAGGCAACCACAATTTGAACCGTGGATCCGGCAGCTTGAAAACCACACCAGGCACGTGTGCATGCGTGTCCCAAATCCTAGGAGGAAAATGAAGCAAAAGGGACTGTGGCATGGGCATCCCCCTGGGAGATGACTTCTCACTTTTCTCCTCTCTGTCTCTTCCTGCCTCTCTCTAGCCAGTGCATACACTCTATGGCAATATCCTTAAAAATACAAAATAAAATAAATTGATTAGTTTCTATCTCTAGATATTTCTTACAAATGAAAGACCAAAAAAAAAATCACCTAAGAATTATTCACTAGTCTTTTTTTTTAACTGAAAGTGTAAATTCAAGAGAATTTTTCACAGACATTAGTATAAATTCAATAATCTTGGCATTTAAAACTAAATGCTTACTTCTTGCCGCAGAAAGTTTTGACCAGCGCTCACGTACATTTTAGAAACTTTCCCCTTAGAATCCTCTTACAGGGTTAGTTCTGCTATGAGCTACACAGCAGGTGGCTTTGGAATTTTGGGCTCTATTTTCCCTCAGGGTAAAATGTGTGCTGTTTTTGTTCCTCATCATTTGAAAAAGAAAACATGCACTCAGATACTATGAGCTTTTCTCTTGGTAGATTGCTCCTTTGTTTTGTTGCCTAGTTTGAGTAAACATCTCACCTTCCACTCCCGGGTCAGGAGACTAGAAGAAAGTGAGGCTGCCAGCATTCTGCTGGCCACATCGGATCATGTCGGAGGGAAACCTCCCACCAGGTTCAGGCAGATACAGCTTCTGGGAGTCTGTGCCTGTGTGCACCACTTCTCGGCAGGTATATGGGTTCTGCAGTTCAGAGGGCTGCAAAGAGAGGAGAGAGAAGGCCCTAGGGAGTTCCCCAGAGCTGATGGAATGTCCGATGTTTACAGGAGGTGGAAAGAGTCCCTTCCTCTGGCCAACGTGATCATTCTGATCTGCTCTACAAAGCTAGAGATATGAGATAATCCATGTACCTCTTACAGTTATCCATAATCTTACACAATGTAATCATGTTACTTAGACCTGCAGCTGTGTTCTTCACCCTCACTGTACGGTGCATTTGAAAGGGCTTTTCTCACTGAGGAAGAAGACAGCTGAGTCCAGCAGTTCAGAACCAGTTTGTGAGATTAGTCTCATAAGCCGCGAGTGATGACACAATACAGAAGGCCAATTATTAAATTAAGGAGGTTAATTAATGCATTTGGAATCTAGAGAAGAATAGATTTAAGTTCTCGCAAAAAAAGAAAAGAGCAGGGGGTTGACCCCAAGCAGTGGTCAGTACAATGTGCTGGAGGCCAGGTCCCACACGTGGCTAGAATAATGGCCTCTGTGGCTTGGAAAACAAGCCAAGCCTGGTGTGTGTGTGCCCAAAATTCTGATGGAGAGAAGAAGTGGACCTTCTAAGTCAGGTAGGCCCGGGTCTGTCATTTCTTACGTGTGTGAGGATCTCCACCGGGGTCTGGGCAGGTGCCGAGGGATAACTCGGAGACGTCGAGTCACACCTGCGAGCCTGCTTCAGGGGAGCCGGAGGGAGACCCAAGCTTTGGCACCGACTTACTAATGGGGGAGTGTCCAGAGCAGGCGGGCAGGAGCACCCTGCAGTGTGTGAGCGGCATGGAGGTCAGAGGGCCTCGAGGAGCCTGCGAGGGGTCGAAGGCGTCTCCTGCTCTTCTGAGTGAAGGTTTCAGTTACGAGTGTCACAGTTTCCTTCCCATTTCAGAGACAACTGCTTCACGTCCTCTAGAAGTTATCAAAGAAAATTATGCTATCTAACTCGGAATTAAAAGAGACATATACAAGGACTAACACCTTTGCTTTCTAGGTATCTGTGCAATATTTACATCTTACGCAGGGTGCAGAGGGCAGTAACATCATCCCTGGCTGTGCTGCCTGTGACTGTGAGCTGGACAAGAGGACACAGAACTTACTCTAAGAAAACTTGCCTGAAACTCTGTCAATAGTCTCGGTTAATGGCAAGAATAACCTTCCAATCAAAGGACGAGGCATCTAATATAGACTTAGTTGTTTACAAAAAGAATAACAATAATCAAACGTCCAATATTAGCTAGAGAGATAGCACAGCCGTACAGAATTAAAATCACACGGTGCCCTGGCTAACGTGCGCTGAGAGAGAACCCGATCCCACATGGCACCCGTGGCTCCAGGCTGAGGCCCACTCCGCCTGAACGTGGCCAGGCTCGCCCACAGGTATCTGTCCAAGGTCCAGTGGGCTGGAGAGCTGGAGGAAGGGAGCCTGGTCAGACCCTCGGGGAGCGCCCCTCCCCGGCTCTCTCGTGTACACTCTCTCTGCTCTGCTGTGCATACCTGGAAACAAGCACACCCAATATGTATCATGCAGAGCGACAAACACCACCACATGGAGGGCCCAGTCCTAAATCAGATGACGAATCGTCAATATAATGTGCACTTGAATCCACAGAATAGATTCAAGCTCTCGGGGGGCGGGGGGTCTGGAGGGATGGCCAGTGGTGCAGTGGTTAAGGGCAGTGCTGGCAGCCCATTCCCGTTTCAACTCTGTGGTTTGAACGATGGCCCCCGTGACTTGGAAACACACCAAGCATGTGTGCTTTTGCTCAAAATTCTTTCGGGAAGACAAAACGGAGGAAAATGGATTATTGCATGACCACTCCCCAGAGGGAACTGATTTCTCTCTTTCTCTTTCTTTTTCTCTCTCTGATGAGTGCATGCACCCTGTGGGAATAAGAGAAAGAAAAAAACATTGACTTAGGGTAAAAGGAATGAAAATAACTCAATATTCGGGAACTGAATGAGTAGAAGAGAGATGAGTTTGGAAGGAAGAAAATGACACAGACGCTGTAGAACAAGGTGCTTTGGCGTCCACACGGGTTACCCGAGCAGAAGTTGCACACGTGCTGTTCGAAGATTCGCCCGTGGAGGAGGCAGCATGCGAGCACGGAACACACGCCTTTGCTCTGTGGGTCTGTGCTGTGGCATGGGCACACAATGGCACATGCGTGCTGTGGCACGCGCGCCCGAAATGTCTGGTACACAGGGTGAACACATGTGCCATGGCAAGTATGTGCGCTCTATCTGGCACACAGTAGAACACACATGCTGTGGCAAGGGCACATATAATGTTGGAGGCTTTTTTTTGCACAGCTCCAGTTAACGACTCCTCTGATTTAATATGAGCTGTTAAAAAGAATCACTGCGTTTCAGCCGAATTATCATACCACTAAAATGTTCATCAGCCTGTCAGTGTTGTGCCTGCAACTTGAACCCTCTGATGATTTAACTTTCCTGCAATATTCGATCTTTTTATCATAAAAATGAGGATAAATAATTCACGTGCAAACAGAAAATTCTTTCACCTCTCTTCAGGGAGCTGGTTTCGGGGTGCAGGCCCCTGTGCCGCTGGGCTCAGCACGAACACACAGTACGAGGATATTGGCTAAGAACCCTACGTTCTGCACGAGCAGATGGAGTGTGTGGCCATTTTTGAAGAGGAACAAATGTATGAATTTAATTAGAAAGGGATTTGACAGCTCTTTTCCTTGGGTTGCATAATTTTGGAGACAATTGCTGTAACGTGCATGTTTTCTTCTTACAAAGATATATGGTTGCAACATTTTCTCATTTTTTTTTCAGATTTTTCTGTGTGCCTCCCCCAGTGTAGGAGCTCATAAATGATATTTGTGCAACTTTTCTTTGCAGATTTGTGGTAAAGACTGGTTATTTCTGTGACTCTTTTAGCAGGAGACCTACTTGGCATGCATGCACCTAATTTATGACTGGCCCAGTGCTAACAGCAGCCTGCCTTGAGACCATGTGCCTCACACCAGCCTGTGCAGTTTATCAAAGATGTTGTGGAGCAGAGAAAATGCAATCTTTTCAGAGAGCAGGTCTCAATGCATTACATTATTTTTACAGATAATATTTTAGAGACACAATCTATGGCCTCACAATATATTAAAGAAATAACTAAGGACAAAGAATGTGACCTTAATCTCAATTAAATTCTTGGCATTAAATTGTGAAAGTTATGCAAAGGGTTAGTGTGAGTCAAGTGTTTGCAGAGACCTGGATGGATCAAGGCATAATATTCAAAAGTAGATTAAATGAGAGAACAGAGACAGCAATGTTTTAGGATCCTAAATATTGAGTTGTCAGAAAAGTCATGATGCATTTTGCATAAAAAAAAACAGAAAAAATATGTCATGCCTTTTCTGACAACTCAGTATTTCTTTAATCTGAAAAATGGAGATAATGCCAACTGTGCCTGTGAAGTAGAAGCTGATTAAGTGCAATATATATATATATATATATATATATATATATATATATATAATAGAATAGAAAAAAAATATGTATATCCTAACGCAAAAGGCACTTCTCTTGTGGCCCAGACTTTGCCATGCCGTGTTTCTATGGTGGAAGCCATGCTATTTAGCCATGCTATTTAGCCAAAGGGTGCCTCTGGGGAGTGCTAGACCACCACTAGTGGCTCAGCTTTGTGCCAGAGAAAGCCCTCACATCTTGAGGCATTTGCATAACCACACAAGACGGGCGATGTGGATGGTAGACAGTGAACGCACAGCTCACGGCATGACCGAAGGTCAACCAGAGACAGGGCATACCATAAGTGACCCTGCAAATGCAGCAGGAGGGATCATTGTATTTGTTCATTGAGCACGGCTGTATCAAGTAGCTCCTATCTACCACTGGGAGAACAGATGAGCAGAATGTGATGGATCAGTCCAAAACGTCATTCAATGTTTGGTGACAGGTGAATGTCTAGTGGATTTCTCCAAAGCCTTTTTGGTAAGTAGAGTCTAGAGTGGAAACCACAGTAGCATAGAAATAAGGAAATAAAAAGAATGGACTAGAAAACCCACTGGGGAAGCATAGCACGAAGGAGGGTAAGGGGATGTTAGAGAAATCTCGTCTTAGCTGATGTTGATGGAAGTCAAGGAGAATCGTTTTGGAGACTCTGAAACACATGTGTGTGCTTGTGAGAAGGAGCCCATCGAAAGTGAGAGAACAGAAATGCAGGAGGCAGGAGGTGCTGGAGGAAACAGGAGCGATATCATTAGCTCTTACGGAAACTGATTAAGGAAAGGGAGAAACAGTGAAGGAATGGAGATCGAAGGCTGAGTGACAGCTGGAGCAGGGGCTTTCAAAGTGACCACCGTCGCCTTTCTGTTTCCCCTTCATAAGTCCTATCTTTTAGAATATTTCACGTGCAACTTAGCTAACTCACCTGGCCGTATTTTCAAAGACCAGCCACTCAGCGTAAAGTAGCGCGTAGTCCACCACTGCAGCACACACGCTTCACTTCGGGTCATTTCCTCTAGTCGCCTTCTCCCACTGGTCTCTAGGCTGAGCATCTTGAACTTAGAGAAATTCTGTAGCTCAGAAGGAAGAGAGTGTAAAGGAGATGGATACCCTGGGAGAGGCTGCAGGCGATCCTGAAAGCCACACCAGTCCGTCCCTGGCCCCGGCACTTCAGCACTGAAGGAATCTCCACAGCTCCCACCTATGCCGCTGGTTGACACTTGACAGCCGCAGGGATCCGTTTCTCTGAAGGTTCAGCCCACTTTCTGGGAGAGCCTGAATTAGATGACAGGCCAGTGCAGGGTGCATGATTTCCCAGCCAGCTGAACCCAGTTGGGGACAGATCTGAGTGGCCATCCCAGTTTTAGAGCTTCCCCTCAGGTTGGCCGAGGCCTTTCTAGTGACTACGTCACAGCCCAAATTCTCTCTCAGCAAATCCGAGTCCTCTTCCACCAACGTGCGTTAGTAGGAAGAGCACTGTCAAATGAGCTTCTTCGTTAGAGAACCTTTTCCCTCCCAAAGAATCCACCTGTCCCATGTTTAAATATGCCCATATGCCCCTCTAAAAGGCACGTGGGAGCCCTAACCCCGGTACCTCTGAATGGGATCTGACCTGGAAACAGTGTCTCTGCGGATGTAATCACGTAAGAGAAAATAATTATGGTGAACCCATGTCTTTGTTGAGACAAAATAACGCCGTGTAAAGACAGAGACACAGGGAGAATACCAGGGGATGACAGAGGCAGAGACTGGACGTCACTGCACGTTAAGGAACGTCAAGCATTGGTAGTGACCGCCAGCAGCTCAGAAGAGACAGGGAGTCCTCTCCTTGGAGTCTCAGAAAGACCCTAGTTTTGATGATAACTTGATCTGGGACTTATGGTCTCCACAGCGTTAAGAATAACTATGATGTTTAAGTCACCCATTTGGTATACTTTGCCCTAGGGAACTAATCCGTTGTCTTTGAACTGTTACACCAATGGTGGTCTGAGAAAGCAGACACTGAAATGGGAATCTAAAGCTGAATTTGTCCTGAATGGTCCACAATAAAGAAACCAGCCCTGCTGGCAGGTGGAACACAGGTGTCCTTGAGCTTAAATTCAAATGCATTTGCAGAATTCTCATGGGGGATGAAGCAACTTGACAATCTAACTACTTTGGAGAAACAGAATGAGAGGCGGGGACAGATATTAGCAATCTCAGGGATGTGAAATCCAGAGGCCTGCCTCGTAGAGCACAACCCTCGTCAGATATTAGCAATTTCAGAGATGTGAAATCCAGAGGCCTGCCTCGTAGAGCACAACCCTCGTTTCCTACAAATAGGTGGCACAAAAATACACCACTTGACAAAGAACGAACGTGATACACTAGAAAACCGATTCTAGGTTCCTCCAAACCCACTGCCCCTGAGCAGAGCTCTCGGCCTCCTGTTCCAGGTGAGTGCTCTCCTTCTCTGAAGACAATACAGAGTCCCCTGGTCTATACGACCAAATGCATCCTCTCTAGAATCTATTCCAACACCTACTTGGAAGCAAGTTAATCAGTGGTGAGAGGTCAGATGCTGAAGGAGGAATTAGTGGTCTGCTTCATTGCAGGCACAGCGGTGCCTATGAGGGACATCGCTGGGTCTTCCTCATGCCCCACTCTGTGGATGTCTGTCCCAGCCCCTCGCAGTGGGACAGCAGAGCCCTGTACTAAGGTGCCACCTGGTGAGGGCGGGACCCGTCTCTCTTGGAGGTGTGCAGTGGACCGTGCTGCTTGGGGACTGCTTGTCTACACTCTGGATGTGTGTTTGCTAGGTGTGTGCTGCCCAGTCACGGCCGGCACATGTGGAGACAGGGTGCATGGGTCTGAAAAAGACTGAGCTGAACTAGTTCTGTTTTTTTTTTTTTTTTAGAGAGAGAGATTTTTTTTTGCTATGGGGTACGTGCACTCACCTGAGAGACAGAGAGAGAAAGTGAAAAATCGGGACCAGCAGATGGCTTAATGGTTACATCGCTGGATTTCCAAGTAGTCAAACTTGGTTTGAGTCCCAGACCCCAATGGCTTGAAACTTATGCCAGTTGTGTAAGCGCGCTTGCCCAAAATCCCTAGAGGAGAATGAAGGAGAAGGGATTGTGGAGTGGCCACCCCCCAGGGGGTGATTTCTCACTTTTTCTTCTCAATCTTTCTCTGTCTCTCCAGTGAGTGCACATGCCTTATAGCAAAATCTCTCTCAAAAACAAAAAAAAAAAAATTGGAGCAAAAGTCAAGAACAAAAAATCATCCTTCAGAGGGAATGACCACACCACAATCCCTTCTCCCCCATTCTCCTTCCAGGATTTTGGGCATACACTCACATGCGCCCAGCCTGACTGTCAAATGAGGTCTAGGACTCAAGCCCTGGTCTGCCATGTGCACCTTAACTGCTGTGCCAGCTGCTGTCTTCAGGAATGGCTCAGTTAAAATTACTCCATGACCTGCTCGGGGAATATGTGATTTCCTCCCCTCCATAGTCCTTGGTCTAGTTTCCAAAGAGGAGAGCGATGTCACCAGCAGATGCTGCTGGGCCCATAGGTCGGGACCTATGGCTTCTCTTCAGGGCTTAGCTCACTTTGTATCAAGGCACAGGCAAAGAACCAAAAAAGGAGTCACAGTACAATGAGTTTGAAATTTTTTCTCTCTTTTCCAAACTTTAAAATTAATATATTACATTTATAATGTTTAATTAACTTATGTGTAATTTTTTTTTTTTTTTTTTTTTGCTATAGGGCACGTACACTCACCAGGAAGTCAGAGAGAGAGTCAGAGAGACAGAAAGCGAGAAATCACCCCCCAGGGGCATGGCTACGCCACAATCCCTTCTCCATCCCTTCTCCATTCTCAGAATAAAAATCAAGCACTTTTATAGAAAGCCATAGTATTTAAACACACATATGAATTTTTTTTTTTTTTTTTGAGAGGTTTTTGCTATAGGGCACGTGCGCTCGCCAGACAGACAGAGAGAGACAGAGAGATAGAAAGCAGGAAATCACCCCCCAGGGGGGATGGCCACGCTGCAATCCCTTCTCCTCCATTCAACACACATATGAATTTAAGAACTGGTAACTGAGGCGTGAGGGAAGTGTGACCCAGAGACCACGTGCTCTGAAGGGTTTCTTCATGCTGGGATTCATAAAATGAAGATGGTTGCCTTAAGGAAGTGATTAAATATGACCTGCTGTGATATACCATCAAGAAGCATAGACACGTGACCCCTCCGTTGTTCAGTTGTGCTTTCAGGGACATTTTGAAAAACGAAATTGTAGAAGTGTTTTGTTTCTGGCATCTGTTATGAAGTAAGCTATGTTATATATTAAAATGAATAAAAATACAGTTTTTTTATGGCAACTGTGAGTATATTTTTAAAAAGTATTAACTGACAGTGCATCATGTTCAAATCTCTTGAACAGGTGTCCTCATGGAGCAAAAGCTGTGCTGCTATAAAAAAGGAAGCAACAGGAAATGATTACATTGAAACAACATGTAACAATGCCGGGAAACAAAAAGGCAAACGAGTCTGAGATGAGTATTATTAAAACCTCTCAGTACCAGGTACCATGCTGTTTTATAATCTAACACAAAGGGTCATGTATTTTACGTAGTTATTTCTGCCCCCCAAATCTGAGAGGTGTGTTCAAATAAACTTTTTCTTAAAGCTTTTATGGCAGCAAACTGTCAATAAAAAATATGAAAAGAAGAAAAGTATTAAAATAATGCAAATAAGACACACTTCATCCAGCAAGCAACCATCGACAAGATGATGTAGACTCTTTCATAACATCTTTGCCATTTAAAGGTAGATAAGATAAATACTCCTTTGAAACTTGCTTAATTTTTCATTTAGTACGTAATGAAATCACATGGATTTTTACAGATTAATAGTCTGAATTTAAACGGGAACCCCAAATCCCATTAGAGACATATTCTATTAAGAATTAAGACCTCCCCTATACATTGACATTTATTTTATTTCATTTTATAGCAATTACAAACATTACTGCATTACTTCTATTTCTATATGTAGCCTCATGTATGCCCCAGTTGTTTACCTGGAATACAGTCTTAGAAGTGGATGCTCTTGGGGCCGGCAGGTGGCGTGGTGGTTAAAGCCGCTGAATTCCCACATGGCAGACCACAGTTTGAGTCCTGGACCTGGAGGCTTGCTTTCGCTCTCTTTCTTTGGTCAAAATTGAAAAATAATGACAATAAGTAAATAATAAAAAGAAGTGGATTCTCCTGAAAGCTTATGGTGACTGATGAGCCAAACTAGGAGCAGCAACTAGTGAGGGGAGTCCCTGGAGATATGGCTGACAGCACCTCTCAGAGATGTGCAGATGTGCCGGTTTACAGCAGTTCATAGCTCAGGTTGTGTACAGGGATGGTTATTTCCATACTTTGCAGAATGAGTAAAAAGTGCTCTTAATCTTTACCCAGTAAGTAAAAAGCATTAATCTGAAAAAAATATATTTTATAAACAACTCATTCTTCAAGGAAGTGTAGAGTATATTTCTTAGAAAAAAATATTAATTTTGATTAATAGTTGTGAGTTAATAAATCGTTTTATAATATCCAATATGCATTTTAGATCTGTAACTAAATGAGACATTTTCTGTACTAGTATCCTTCAAGATATAATGGTTGATATGAAGGAGTGGGATACAGTCAGTGAAATTTTCCTTGAAACATGTTCAGGTTTTTTTTTGTTTGTTTGAGGCTTAAGTGGCAAGTATACAGAATTTGGTTAAATACTGAGTAACATGTATTATAAAATATTAGTAAAATAGAAAAGTGGGCATTTTGTAAACTGTTTAAATGCTATAAAGACATGAATGAAATATGTAGCAATTATTGATGATTCCGCATTAAAATGATATTGAATGGTTACTACGTCTTACATAGTTTGAATTTTAATAGTATTGTAAAGTTCAGTTTGCATTGCTTGTTGACGCTGTTCTGTAGATTTGATTGTAACATCTTGTAGTTGAATTCCAGAGTTTTAGGATTGAAGCCATGTGTCCTGTGGTTGCTCATAGAGCATGGAGTCAGCTCTCCCCTAAAACTGGCTTGTACAGGACACAGACCCTCGCACACAGGGGAGGGTGCCCACATAGCTGGCACCCGCAGACTCAGCTCTTTGGGGGAGAACAAAGCGAGTGCTCAGCCTGACCGCAATGACTTGAGCAGGAGGGCCAAATGGCTTTTACTTCGATTTTGCTGAGGGATTAAGGTTCCTTTGCAAGGAGCCAGGATTTGCATGGTTTGACCTTCTCAGCAGGGACTGAGGGGAGGAGCACCCACACTTGCTGTGGCTTGGTCTGGTCTGGGTCCTGAACACTGTCAGCAATGGAATAGCAAAAATGGAGTCAGACTCTTTACTGCCCTGTGAATGGCCAGGAGTTGCTTTGCATCTCAGTTTCTGTATCTACAAGGGAAGCAGGAGGTAAACAATTTCTGATCTTTATTTTTGTATTTGTTATTTCATGTTCACTACTTTCTAATTCCACTGCTTCATAGTACACGTAAGAGAACAGAATTTCAAAATGCTGGGCGATTCCTTATTAGGTTGTTAATGTCAAAGCTAATACCAGCAAATTTGGAGCCTCTGGCTCCACCACAGTGCTCTTCCTTTGATATCCAGAATTACTTTGGAATTTACATCAAAGACAGCTGCACACACATCACACACTGAAAAACTAAAAGCCCTGATATCCTCATAATGTGTACCAATCTGCTGGTAGACCTTAGCTGCACTGTTTTATGATCAGGACAGCCCAGTTGAGCGTTCAGGAGAAAGTGAGGCTGTTCTGCTCTGGGGTGGGATAGAGCAAACCCTAACTGGCCAGCCCTCCACGGTCAGTTCTGTGAGACTGGACAGGCTAGAGGAAGACCCTCTTTGCAGACAATGAAAAACAGGCAGGGTAAAACTCCAAGCCCTGAGAAAAGGGGGACTTACACACTAAACTCAGGATTCCTCATTTCTCCACCTGGGGTGGTTACTGGACCACAGAATAGTGAGCGACGGAGTCAGACTGGAGGACAGAGGACCTACTGGGTTGAGCCAATAGGAAGCCAGAATTCGAGCGAGCTGACCAGGCAGGAGTCGGCAGAGCAGAACTGCTCAGAGAGGACAGAGCCAGGCAGAGGGGCTGCCGGTGGTGCTCTGGCCCCGTGGCACCCATCGCCCTCATGCTTGTCTTTGGCTTTCCTGCGTCTCCTGGTTCCTTCTAGCACCATCGGTTATGCAGGAACTTCATACGGTGTGGGCCGTTCTCTCCGGCTTCTAAAGCCAACCTAGCAATGTGTCAGAAGTATTTTCCAAGGGCCTGGGCAGAGTGCGTGTCTGGAACCCCAGAACTTTCCAGTATTGAGGAATCCTCCGTTATCAATTTCCATTGTGCACCCCGTAACTCAGCATCCTCGGGGCGCAGTTTCAGAGTCTCTGGGCACCTCGCCCTGGTGCACTATGTCTGGGTCCTGCGACTCTCAGGGTGCATGGTCCCTTTCAGGCTCTGCCTTTCTCCCGTTAGTTATCTGCTGGCCAGGAGTGCAGGTGGGACCAGCACGTGGATGGAGAAGCACACCGCCTTGGAGGGCAGAGGCACCTGCCCCATCTTTAAGCAAGGGAGGAACACTCGTTTCTCATAGGGGAGATGGGAAGTCTTCACTCCCTTTCCTCAGTTCCATTCTCCGTTCCTAACAACGACTATCAGTGATTCCCACATAGCGGTCTTCCCTCGGGCACGTGCAGTCCAGCCCTCAGCACCAAACATGCAGGCTGCTCGCTGTGGGCATCTGCATTCTGGAGGAGTTCTTGCTGATGCCGTAATGGAAAGAGATAGGGGCATGCACACTGAAAAGGAAGAAACATACCATTAGCAAACTATTAATACATGATTACATTCCTGGAAAATCTAAAAGAATCTGCAGAAGAGCTGCTAAGTTTAAGAAGTGGTTCACAGATTTTTGATGTATCACAAGGTCATTAAACTTCTACATACTGCCAATGAACACCTGAAACTCAAGTTGAAAAGTTGGCATCGTATTCAGTGGTAACAAAGTCATAAAATGCTTAGGTATAGAACTAACAGAACATGTACTTGAAATGGAGCCCAAGTATATAAAAAATAATAAGAGAAATGTCTTAAAAGACAAGTGGAGAGAGAGATTGTGTTCACGCACTGCTGTACCTAGTATTGTTAAATGTGTAATCTCCCTGAATTAATCTCTATAGATGAATTCAATACAGTTTCAAACAAAATTCAGCACGCTCCATTATATTTATTAAAAACTTATTCTAAAATTTAAACAGAAATTCAGAGGACCTATAGTAAGTATGGAGGAAAAACACCAGAACAGTGTTGGAGGTTTTACTGTTTAGATTTCAAGGCTTGCTATACAGAGACCATATTGAGACAAAGGTATTGAAGTAACAATAACCATGTAATCATAAAAGGACCCACACGATCGGGTATGTATGGGCAACTGAATTTTGACAAAAGCACTAAAGTAATTCAATACAGAAAAGTACTGGTGCTGGAAAAATGCATAATCCACATGAAAGAGAAAACGCTTAATCAACAGTTCAGACCATACACAAAGAGGTCCTCCGAACTGGACATAGTCCTCAACACAATCATCTCAACACATACAACTTCCAGAAAACAATAAAGAATAATATATTTGACTTTGCTTGGGCCAAAATTGCAACAGTCATGAAAGTGATCAATAATCCTATAATCAAATACCTGATTATTACAAATTATTACAAGAGAGAGATTTTTCAACCGCGGGAATGGCAGCCGTACAGAGAACACCAGCACACGTTGACAGGGTGTGGAGCGTGGGCGTGGCTGTGCCCAAGGCCGGCTTTCACACCAATACACCTTCTTCAGAGTCCCTTGAAAATTTGTATTCAAATCCACTAAAATGTACATATTTTTGATACGTCCACTTTATATTACAAATTATTGGGAGGGAAAAACTTAAGAATATATAGAAAGTATACCCAGGAGAGATTTAATAGCACGCGTAGGGCGTGGACAGCTCTCTCTGAAGTCTGGCAGTGGAATGTGTGTGGAACGTGAGCTCAGGTGCATGCGTTTCCACTTTGTACCAAAGATAGTCTCTATTTATTTTCTCTTTTTGACATTTTCAATGATCAAGCTTTCCTTGAGTAATTTAAAGTTATTCTTAATATACATAACATGGGGGCCGGCTTGTGGCATTGCGGTAAAGACACTAGATCCCACACGGCTGGCTGTGCAGTTGGAGTTCCAGACCCAGCGACTTGAAAACACCTCTGGGCCCATGTATGTGGATGCCCACAATTCCGAGAGGGAATGGAGGAGAAAGGATAGAGGTGTGGCCATCCACCCTGGGGGTGACTTCTCGCTTTCCCTCTTACTATCTCTCTCTGTCTGGCAAGCTCATGTGCCCCAAGGCAAAATAATAATAATAATAATAATAATAATAATAATGCACAACATAGTACCTCTCACCATTAACACAAGTCAAACTCAAGATATATCAAAGCTCTAAACATATTTTTTAAGCAAACACAGCTGTATGTCAAAAGCAATACATACTCACCCCTCAAAATAGATATGAACTATTCACGATTTTGTGACTGCTGGTGAGTTTCTGTAATTTGCTATTTATTACAAAACAGTTCTTATCATGAGACTTACAACTACCGTGAACCAACACATGGTCCAATTTTCTACTACAAAATATTCTCAGGGCATTGCTTTACAGTGTCACGAATGACCCGATTTGAATTCCACATCAGCTCCCATTTCCACTCGTCATGGCTCCCTCGTCTTTGCGATATTCTGAGTGATCATGGTGTCTTCATGTGATAATCAGCCACATTGATAACCTACTGATCATTACGGTGGCTAAAGCTGATTCTTAAAGACGGCCCTGAGAGAGTAACAGTGCAGCGTGCAGGTTTTGTTCCAACTTAAACACACTCAGACACCTGTAACGGAGCCTGTGCAAATGAACACTTAGTCAACTCTCATAGGAATCATTTTACATACAATTGAGAAAGGTTGTATAAAGATGAACTATTCACTGGAAATAGCGGCACACTTCAGGAATATAAAAAGCCCTAGCATTTGAGAAATTTTGCAAAGAGAAAATCCACTGATATCTATACAGTATACTGCCATTTAAGGCATTTTTTCCTCATATATTATGTAATCTCAGGCTCTGTCTCAAATAGTGAGTCTTTACTGTTAACCCAATATTATATCCCGGGAAACACGGGAGCAAGTTCCTGGATATAATAAATGGCAGAACAACCCATATCTTAAACCACTAAGAGGAACAACACCTCTACTCTTAATTAGAAATGAGACTCGAAGAGGCAGTGCGCCTGTCACAAATCACACAGGCTGTCAGGAGCAGGGGCCCCTCACAGCCAGACCTGCGCCCCTCACCATGCGGAGTCTCTGGTGTTTGTCATGTCTGTGGCCACATTAGGTCATCTGGAAGGTATCTGACAGGAAGTCAAGACATCCAGCTTCATTTAATTGCCCACGGGCTGCTCTGCCCTCAAGTGTGCAGGCCTTGAGACAGAGGAAGGGGGTAAAATACGAGTAACACCCACGAGAGGTGACACCTGCCACTGGATGGTCGCAGCCGAGGTTGCACTGCCGGTGTGTTCCTGCAGCGTGCACCGAGTGTGCGGTCTGCAGGGGGCAGCTCCCACACTCACACTCACATCCTCCACTGTCACACTCACACCCGCAGTCACATATACTCACGCCCCACATGCTCGCACTCGCACGCACCCACAGACACACAAACCCACGCTCACTCACACCCATTCTCACACACAACCCACCTCCCACACACATGCACTCATACACACCCACATATGTGCATGCATAGGACCTCCCAGACTTACACACACTCACACATACTAACACATGGGTTCCCATCTCCACCCCAAGGCCAGTGAGGGATTCTAGGGAAGGATTCTTTACAAGGACGATACCTGGGAATGGGCTTTGAAAGAAGTGAGGAATTTTCCCCATAAAGATGGAGCAGCCATTCTCAGGCGGAGGAGACGTGTTTCAAGGAGGGAGCTGAGCTGTGATTACCCAGCGCTGATGAGAGCGGCGTGAAATTGAGCGCGGGGAGAAGGTGGAGCACAGGCACAGGGAACCGGGCTCCCGTGGCTCAGTGCTCTGGACTGCCTGCAGCTCCCCTCAAGACTCTTCCCCTTCTCCGTGCTCCACTTTCCCCGTGTAACTTCTTACCACGGGAGAAGCACAGCTTACAGGCTTTTCATTGAGTAAAGTTTAATGTTCACAAGGGCACAGGCGATGCCCTATTTCCTTTGTGAATGAATTGCAGGTTTCTAAGACAGTATGTGGCACATAGCAGGACTCGACCATGCAGTGGGACGAAAGGGCGGGGCCAGGCAGAGGCACAGTCACTGCCACACTTGGTCAGGCTGGCCCATGCCGGAAGGCTCTGGCTTCACGTGGGGTCTCCCCCAACACAGAAGGTGCACATGTACCCATGACCTGGGGCTAGCTGTGGCCTGGGGTGGGTCACAGCGATAGAAATCTGTCAGGGGTCCTGTCTCTCTGTCTGACTCTCTTTCTCTTGCTCCTGGAAAAAATAAATATAATCTTTCCAAAAACAAAGGATAAGGGGCTGGACAATGGTACAGTGATAAAATGTAACTCTCTGTGAGGCTGAACACCATGTGGAGATCCCTAGTTCAAGCCCAGAGACCTCCCTGGGTGAGCCTGATCCCACCCGTGGCCCAGGCAGACGTGGGCTGGCTGTGGGCCTGGTCCCAGGACCCTGCGGAGAACCAGCCCCCATCTTCCTCTCTGTCTCTCTTGCTCACAGAAAATGTGAATGAATCAACTTCAAAAAAAAAAAAAAAAATCGGTGGTAAACATCAGAATATATGTACATTTGGGGAGGGGTAAGCAGATGGCCTGGAGCCTGAGACACTGGGTCCCACGTGGCTGGCTGTTTGGTTCAAGGCCCGGACCGATGGCTTAAGAAGCATGCTGGGCACGTGTGCATGCATGACCGTAATCTGGAGAGGAACATGCAGAAGGGATGCAGTGCGACCATCGCCTCAGAGTGGGGGGATTTCTCTCTTTCTCTCCTTTTTAAGCAAGTGCATATGCCCTATAGCAACCTAAATATTTATTTATTTATTTATTTATTTATTTATTTATTTATTTATTTTTTATTTTGGGTTTAAATTCTGACTGGGTCAAAAAATAGCTCTATGACCTTAGGTAAGTCCCTCTGAGTTTTGGCTTTCTCACTTTAAAAAACTGAATCATGGGATCAGCAGATGGCATAATAGTTATGTCACTGGACTCCCACGTAGTCGACCATGGTTTGAGTTCCCTCCCGGCAGCTTAAAACTCATGTCAAGTATGTGTGTGTGCATGCCCAAAATCCTGAGAGGAGACTGCAGGAGAAGGGATTATGGCATGACCATTCCCCCTGGGGGATATTTCCCTCTTTCTATCTCTGTCTCTCCACTAAGCACACACACCCTACAGCAAAAATCTCTCTCTCTAAATGAAAAAATTAAAAAAAAAAAAACTGAACATAATGACATTGTAGCAGAAAGGCTAATAATAATTCTCTCATGAGATTGATGGAAGATTGTATACGCAAGACATTAGCAAAATGAGTGCTTCTTAGCTGTTAGTAAAAGTAGGTCAGTGGAGTTGGTGAAGATAAAGGCAATGATGAGATTATGAGGACAAACAGGATTTTCGGTGTCAGGGGTGGTGTTGATAAGGGTGGTGTCATTTTTCTAAGGACTGAAGAGTCAGCTTCTTAGTTGGTTAGTGTGCCACTCGCGTTCTCTGGAGCACACCCATGGATATGCCAAGACCAGAATGCCCCATTTTCAAACTATTACTCTCTCCTAAAAGGTTTAAACTTCTGAACGCAAAATGAATTATTATGGTAAATTACTGCTTTATGCAAAACTCTGTAAAGTGAGAACAGCCTAGATGCTCTGGACACACCTGCGCGTGAGCGAGTCTCACTGAGTTCTGAGTGGAGCATGTTTCTATATAACTTATTAGACTGTGATGGTGTTACATCACTCCTTTGATCAGCAGCACTGGGCGATGACCCTACATGTGAGAAGTCTTTATTCTGTGAGGTGTTTTGGGTAGAAACTCACATTGTTGCCGGTGATCTCTGTCTCTCTTTAGAGACCTTCTACTAATGAAACAACCTTTGTTCTATTTCTTTGTGTCCCCTTTGAGATCATATAACGAGTAGATTTTCTTTCAGAGTTCTCAAATAAGAATGCTAAAGCAAAAATAAATAAATTAATTAAAAAGCTAAGCAATAGCAGGTTTATCAAATATAAGTAGTTCATGCTCAAAAATTCATCAAGCAGGAGGTACCTGCAGAATTAAGTGGCACGTCATCCAATTATCAAGGGACTGCTTTCTGCAAGGAACAATTCACCAAAGGGGTGGGTGTGGTGTGAGAGCACCAGGGAGAAAAACGAAGGGAGAGCGTCCCTGTTCCAGCCAGTGAAACGGCCAGGGAATGTCTTAGGACGCCCTGGAAAGTCGACTCATTTGGGGGTGCTGGAGGTTGGGTGGGCCAATTCTGCCTCTCCTCTTCACTACACTTGAGGGTTCACTGGGGAGGAGATTCGATTGAGGGACTGACAGTCGGGAGAAGAATGTGCTGTGTTCTCAGGTGCCCTGGAAGAAGCTGCACACGAATAACTGTTATGAAGACACAGGCTTCCATGTTGTTGGGACAGTGGGCCTCCGAGGGGTTGGAGCTCTTTGCCTGAGATTCCGAGCGCTCAGCCTGTCTGACCCCCAGTGTCACTGTGCATGTACTCTGTCTGACCCCAGTGTCACTGTGGATGTACTCTCTGTCTGAGCCTCACTGTCACTGTGAGTGTACCCTCTGAGCCCCAGTGCCACTGTGAGTGTACTCTGACCCCAGTGTCACTGTGGGTGTACTCTCTGTCTGAGCCTCACTGTCACTGTGAGTGTACCCTCTGAGCCCCAGTGCCACTGTGAGTGTACTCTGACCCCAGTGTCACTGTGGATGTACTCTCTGTCTGAGCCCCAGTGCCACTGTGAGTGTACTCTGTCTGACCCCAATGTCACTTTGAGTGTACTCTCTGTCTGAGCCCCACTGTCACTGTGGGTGTACTCTCTGTCTGAGCCCCACTGTCACTGTGGGTGTACTCTCTGACCCCCAGTGTCACTGTGGGTGTACTCTCTGTCTGAGCCTCAGTGTCACTTTGAGTGTACTCTTTGTCTGAGCCCCACTGTCACTGTGGGTGTACTCTCTCTGACCCCCACTGTCACCGTGGGTGTACTCTCTCTGACCCCCACTGTCACTGTGGGTGTACTCTCTCTGACCCCCACTGTCACCGTGGGTGTACTCTCTCTGACCCCCACTGTCACTGTGGGTGTACTCTCTCTCTGACCCCCACTGTCACCGTGGGTGTACTCTGTCTGACCCCCACTGTCACTGTGGGTGTACTCTCTGTCTGAGCCCCACTGTCACTGTGGGTGTACTCTCTGTCTGAGCCCCACTGTCACTGTGGGTGTACTCTCTGTCTGAGCCCCAGTGTCACTGTGGGTGTACTCTCTGTCTGAGCCCCACTGTCACTGTGGGTGTACTCTCTGTCTGAGCCCCACTGTCACTGTGGGTGTACTCTCTGTCTGAGCCCCAGTGTCACTGTGGGTGTACTCTCTGAGCCCCACTGTCACTGTGGGTGTACTCTCTGTCTGAGCCCCACTGTCACTGTGGGTGTACTCTCTGTCTGAGCCCCACTGTCACCGTGGGTGTACTCTGTCTGACCCCACTGTCACTGTGGGTGTACTCTCTGAGCCCCACTGTCACTGTGGGTGTACTCTCTCTGACCCCCAGTGTCACTGTGGGTGTACTCTCTGTCTGAGCCCCACTGTCACCGTGGGTGTACTCTGTCTGACCCCACTGTCACTGTGGGTGTACTCTCTGAGCCCCAGTGTCACTGTGGGTGTACTCTCTCTGACCCCCAGTGTCACTGTGGGTGTACCCTCTGTCTGACCCCAGTGTCACTGTGGGTGTACTCTCTGAGCCCCACTGTCACTGTGGGTGTACTCTCTCTGACCCCCAGTGTCACTGTGGGTGTACTCTCTGACCCCAGTGTCACTGTGGGTGTACTCTCTCTGACCCCCAGTGTCACTGTGGGTGTACCCTCTGTCTGACCCCACTGTCACTGTGGGTGTACTCTCTGTCTGACCCCAGTGTCACTGTGGGTGTACTCTCTCTGACCCCCACTGTCACTGTGGGTGTACTCTGTCTGACCCCACTGTCACTGTGGGTGTACCCTCTGTCTGAGCCCCACTGTCACTGTGGGTGTACCCTCTCTCTGAGCCCCAGTGTCACTGTGGGTGTACCCTCTGTCTGAGCCCCACTGTCACTGTGGGTGTACCCTCTGTCTGACCCCACTGTCACTGTGGGTGACTCTCTTTTCTCTCCTCCCTTCCTCATCTTCTCTCTGTCCCTGTCCCTGGGAGTGAGATGCACAGTTGCAGGTCGAGTGGAGATGGCACTGCTGCTGAGGCTGTAAGACAGCTCGTGACTGAATGTCCCCAGAGTCTGACTGGCCGCCTCTTAATTGGTCACTGTGGCTCTCTTTCCACTCAGTCTCTGTGCCAAAATTGGAAGCATTTAATGCAGAGAAAGCTCCGCAAAGCCCGCCTTCCGCACCTCACCCATTGCCATCATTCTCGGGGACCCTCACAGGCTCAGACAAACCGCCTCTATTCTAGCAGTTTCTCAAAGGTCAGAAAACTCTGCCAGAATCAGAGAAAAGAAAATGTCATCCTGGGAATTACTGACTGTGTGTTCAGAAGGCCAGATCTTTTAAAAGATAACTATCATAGACAGAATGTGCAGGGCCCTTGCGTTTCCGGTGTTCGGTGCGATTTACCACACCCAGACTGCTCACCCAGTGCACTGCCAGGTTCGGCTCTCCCGTCACGTCACAGCCACCATCACTCAGCCCACGCTCGTCCTCCAGCTCTGCCTTCCCCACGGCGCTGAGACTTGGGACGTTTACTGACCGGGCTAGATGAAATGTCTCCTGCCAGATCTCTCACCAGGGCCAGGAGCTTAGGGTCATTTTCTTAAAACAAAATGATGGCTGCTTGAAATTCTCCGTACAAGGCAGAGACTGATGCAGCTTGTTTTGTTTGTCTGTGAGTAGACGTAAACGGAAAGTCCGATCAAGGACTCAGCCACCACGGCCTTCAGCAGCGGCAACGAGAAGGAAAACTCAGTACTGAGTTCCACTGGGGGACTGGAACCCGGGAAGGGAGGAATGAACCAGCCGGATCTGAATGGTCACCGGAAAGGCCACTGAGAACAAGTACGTCTTGCACCTCAGCGTGTCACCCCGTGTGTAACCTGTGCTGTCCTCAGCCTTGTCCCCAGGCTGCAGGTGCTGGAGCTGGGCTGACCGGACACAACGCGCTTTCCTAGCAGGGTGCTCCCGACTTCCGAGGCACACAGACCACCTGCCGCGACTCTTGACCTCACTAATGGTAATCTGTGTGGTCTTGGGTGTCCTCGGAAATCGCGAAGCTGTCTGGAGTCACTGTTTCCTTACCTGTAAGATAAGCACGAGGACACCGCCTACCCTAGGAGAGCCGGGAGTGAGAAGCTGGAGTGCAGTGAGACACTGCACACTGTTATCATCCCGTCTTCGTCTCTGGGCTTGTAGAAAGAACAATAAAACGTGGTAGGTTCTGAGGGTCACTACCGTGCTAAGTGTCCCAGCCTCAGATACCTGAGATCCAATTATCTATCCTTTTAGGCCAGAATTAACCCCAGAATGTAAACCAGATTTTCTTAATTCTAAATAGAGTATGCAAAAGGTAACAGAGAATTTCTGTAAAAAGAAATAGTATTATAGGTCCTTAGGGTTTACAAAATGCTGTTTTTATTCTATGTATCAATATCATACACTATTATGGTTATAAGGTTTTGAAAGCTTAACCAGAGGCTAAAACATGAAGTGAAATTTTAGTGTAAATTTTGTCAATTTATTTTTATGTGATAAAAGTCCAGATAAATGTATCGATTGACTTTCTCCTAAAGGAAAAAATGCCATTGAAAAATAATTCTTGTTATGTTTGTTTGAGTGAGTGAAACTCACTTTGCAGTAACGTGGAACCCTGAGAGCCTGCACATTCTAGAATAAGTGTACCTTCTGAAAACATGGCTGCCACTGACAAGACGTTTGGTGTAGGTAGTGTAGTACGACTTGGATCCATTTAGACGGTACTCAGACATCATGAGCTGAAGTTCCTGCAGATTTCTCTATACATTGGTTTGTTTGTTTTTTTCTTTGATGCTCAGATGAGCCAAACATTCCACACCTTCCCTTCAGACTTAACATGAATCACGATCATTTTAAAGCTTCCTTCAAAAGGAAATCCAAAGCTCTCTGGAAAGATTTCATCACATCTAGCTTTCTACACTGGTGATTTATTCATGGTTAGCTAAGTTTTTTTGGAAGAGTAAAACTTGTACCACATTGCTCTCAAAATGGTACCTTTGCTGGTAAAGGAGACACTGACGGAAATGTCGCCTACTCTGCCAGAGGATACAAGAAACTGAAGAGCACTTTTCTCTGCTCCACAATCCTGCAGTGCAAACTGTGTGCCGGCTTCAAACCTATATCCAGTGATCAATGGACCATGAAGCTCAGAATATTTGCTTCATGCCTCTCATCAACAAGTTGATCCTTAATTTCCATACATTAAGACAAAAAAAAAATCTTTAGTAAGAGAGATGCATTATTTCTTAGAGATTTATATGAAAATGAAGTTTTCAAATCAAGTTTTCAAAGGAAAAATTCAATCCCTATTGCTATAGGTAAAGAAAAGAGCCAATTGTATTTAAAGGATGGATTTTATATTTCTACAAATATATTTTCAAAAATATTTCTAAGTGTACGAATACAGTTGGGGTTAGTCCCCCTCTCCTTGTCTGGTCGTATACCTTTTCTCTAGTCAAATCCCAACAGCTGGAGAAGTTTTCTAAACATTCCTCCTATGGGGAAATAAATGTCATTAGTGTCAAGACAAAATTCTATTGTTTCAAGACAATGTTTTAAGCCAGAATTTTGTGAGCATTTTCCAGAGATGGGGGCAGGAGAATGAGATAAAAGCCTTTGATCCACTGAAAACAACTATTTTGCCTAAAAATCATGTTTATGGAGTGCCTGTGTGTCCAGAAATGAGGGAGATACTTGCTCTGTAATGTCCATGGTGAGGATCTCTTGGGTGTTGGCACTGTCGCCACTTGCTGCTCTGAGAGAAATAGGGTGAGACCACTCCTTCCAGCCGACACTGAGTGAGGTTCTGGTGACAGTCCAGTCTGGTCCCAGCAGGTTCTACATAACAGAAGCTTCTGGACAGACAGATCTGAGACCCAAAGCTCAGAAACGATGTGAAGGCTGAGCCCAGAGGGGATGGGAGGAGAGCTCGGTGTAGCTTGGCATAGCCCTCGATGTGGAAAAAGGAATCATAGAGCAACCTGTCTACTTCATGTTAGTACACTGTGACATCTCTCTCACTAATATGTTTTAAATCAAATTATAATCCTGTTTAAAATGGGAAGACTCTATTTTAGGACAGAAATGTAACCTCTCTGGGCCAAAGTTTTTTTTTTTTTTTTTTTTTTTAAATTACGAACACAGAACATACGGTATCTTGGAGACAACCAAATGCTCTGAACTAAAAGGTCAGATGTCAGTGGATTCACTGAGAATTCTGATGTGCTCACCTCAAAATATGATAAAAAAAATCAAGAAAATGAACTCTTAGCAATGAATGATCAAACTGGAAACACACAAAAATTGTCAGGCACACCCCACACATTGCCTGTTGGTCAGTGTGTAGAGTGAATACTAACAGGTATTTTTCTGTGAAATACCCACTGGTGTGGGTTTTTAAAAATTTATTTTATATATTCAATCGCTATACATCACTACAGCTCATATGGTGAAATTGCCCAACATGAATACGCTTCACACCAGTCCAGTCGAAGATATCATACACATTATCATCAACAGATAATCTTCCATTTCTGTGTCTCATAAATGTCTTATCTCTGTCTTTTTTCTCTCTCTCTCTCTTTGAATCCTTTTCTTTCACTCTTCCCCTTGTTCTACCCTCTTCCCACACCACCTCCGGTAACGGTCACCATTCTCCGTGCTTCTATATCCTCTAATCTTTCAGCTTCCACCGTAGAGTGCAGTCAGTATATGTGAAGTGGAGACACAGTGTCTCTTCCATAGGCTGGCTTGCTGCACTCAGCAATAAATCTTCCATATTCATCCATTTTCTATCAAATGGCAGGGTCTTGCTCTTTATGGCTGAGTAGTATTCCATAGAGTATATTTGCCACACTTTTTCAGTCCATGCTTCTGTTGGTGGACATTTGGGTTGGTTCCATGTCTTAATGATCATGAATAATGCTGCAATAAACATGGATGTGCAAGCACTTTTCTTACTGAGTGTTCTTCTGTCCTTTGGGTAGATACCCATGAGTGGGATTGCTGGATCCTGTGTTAGTTCTATTTGTAGGCCTTTGAAAAAAACCTCCATATTGTTCTCCACAGTTTGTTTTTATTATAAATGGAATATCACAGAACAGAAACAAGTTTTTTTTTTCTTTTTTTTTTCACTATTGGGCATGTGCACTTGCCAGAGAGAAAGTGAGCGAAAGTGAGAAATTACACTCCCAGGGGATGGTCATGCCGCAATCCCTTCTCCATTCTTTTCTCAGGAGTTTGGCACACATGCATGCACATATGTCCGGAGTGTTTTTCAAGCCACCTGTTCCAGCACTCGAACTTTGAGGTTGGCCGTGTGCTACCCAGCACCTTAGCCACAATGCCACCTGCTGACCTCTAAGCCCCATTCTCCTGGATGCTTGGAAAACAAGCAGTTTCCTGGACACACTCAGGATCGTTCTGTTACAATCCCTTGAAAAGCAGGTCTTCTGGCCTCTGCCCTGTATTTGTTCAGAGGCAGACTTGATGGACCCAATTTATGTTGTGGATGGGTCTCATGTTCTGTTTCCAGTACAGCCATCAGAGATTTTTGTTTGTTTGTTTGTTTGTTATTTTTAACAGCCTTTGCCCCTGAGGATTTCATTAAAGTGAGAAATAGGCAAACTGACTCAAGAGTTAGCTAGTGAGCACTTCTGTACCCTGGATGCTAAATTCCTCCCGTGTCTCCACAACCTGCATGGCACCCATGGTAAAGAAACGGAGAGAACTGCCCCTTGGAGGCCCAGCGTGAGCCGGCTGCTCACACCTCCTTTTCACTGAGGCTGAGCTGAGGTTCGGGAAGAGAGTCTGAAAACGCTAAAGGGGAGGCAAATAAATAAAAGATCATCAAGAGGGTCCTGTAACCGGCACAGAGCTCCGGGATGAGGGTTGCACAGGGGGCGTGTTCTGAGCACACACCGAGCTAGTGTGCAGACCGACCAGGCTGAGCAGGGCAGAACCCGAGCAGGCACGGGACGCACTCTGCCTGACTGTTCAGAAGCGTCAACGGCCTGCGTGAAGAAAGGACAATGTATTAATCATCGCAGGGTTTGGTTCGGGTCACAGCTTATCTCTGTCATAAAGGGTGACCAGGGGTCAGGTTGAGAGCAAGAGGGGCCAGGCAGCCAACGAGTGCAGGGATCTGTCATGTGCTATTGTTCCCCCAGGACAGACGCTTCCTGCCTGAGTGAAGGACTACCTGGCATTGATAAGGAAGTAGCTGAGGAAATGCCCTTCACGTTTGACATGAGTGCCCTGTAAGCCTCTGATCATGTACAGGCATTTCTTTTGTCCCCAAATGTGTAAAGATGCCAATTTAGAGTTACATGTTAAATGTAAAATATAAAAATAGGAACACTCAAGAGCTTCATTGAACCCGTTGTGGTCATTGTACACGAACGCTGTGGCCCAGAGCTCACTCACCTCAGATCTCTGGAGGGCTCAGCTGCTCAGTGGGTGTTGGTGAGCTCGGCCTGTCGCCCAGGCTCTCCTGCTGTGTGGACTACCTGCTCTGTCCAGGGGTGACATAAGGGTTCAGCCATGAGACTCAGGATCACATGACTATGGGCACTTCACGTATGGCACTGGGTTTGATGAAAAGGGTTTGTTTTTTTAAATATATTTTTAAATTTCAATTTCTTTGGTATATTCAATCACGTATGTCACTTAGCTTACAAAGCGAATATTCCAACATGTATACATTTCTCACCAATCCAGCTGGGAATATACACATCATCCTCAACGGACAACCCATCTCTCATCCCACAGATGCCCCACCCCTCGTTTCTCTCCTCAGTGTCCCTCCTCCGTCTCCTCTCCTTCACCACCCTCTTCCCACACTGTATCTGGCATTTATAGCCATTTTCTATGTTTCCATAACCTCTCGTGGTTCAGTTTCGGCCGTAGAGTGCAGGCAGTGATGAGAAGGTTTTGACGGAGGAAATCTCGTTCCTGGCTAGGCTGACCTGGAGGGTCCTGCCAAGGGCAGGCCACTGCTGACTGCTGTTGGAACTGCAGCCACCAGTGGGCTATTAGACACAGCACCGAGTCACTTCCATTCACACACCCGAACCTCGACAGCCGTTTTGTGAGATAACCCTGTGTGGACATGCGTGGGTTTGAGGCGGGCCCCCTCTGTCCCCCTCCCTGTGTGTGCCTACCCTGGCCGGCCCTACCTGTCCAGCCAGGTGTCTCCTCACTGCTCTGCATTGGAATGAAGCAGTGGACTGTCTGCTGTCCTGAGGGAGAGAGAGTAACAGGAAAACGTTGCTCATGAACATGAAGGGGGGACCCTGGACGCAGCTGGGAGTAGCTGTGGGGCTTTGAACCAGTCTCCAGACGTTCGCTCAGGAGGGGACCATCTCCTCGGCTGTCTGTACAGGTCATCATTAGAGTGAAAGGGGTCACCATCGACAGCGTGGTAGGACGCTGGCATGAGTCCTGAGAGCTCCGGGCAGGCAGCCATGCACCCCTTTATGACGACTCAGGGTCGGCCGTGTCTCCAGCACACGTAGCAGCTTCGTGAGAGCAGCAGCCTGTCCGACATGTTTCCACTGTAAGTGTGGTTTCACTGGGAGTAACAGTTCCCACGGGGAAGGCTACAGCTCAGACGCACGACTCTAATGAGCTAGAGAGGAAACGACACACGGCGTGACAGGCATCGGGGTCTCTCTTCGACAGTGGCTTGGAGAAAGTAAGAAAGCCAGAGTTCGAAAACCAGGCAGCTCCCTGGGCACACTTGAAAGGGGTTGGAAGGGAGGAAGGAAACCCTCGTGTCTGTACCTGCCACACACCCAGAGGGGCAAGAGGCAGGTGGCGACAGAGGACGGGTTCTCTACATCCATAAAGAGACAGAGAGACAGAGGCACAGAGAGAGAGCGATGGAGAGAAACAGGCAGAAGGAGGGTGGGAGGCCCTCCCAGGCCCTGAGGAGCTGGACTGAACCCCCGGATCCACGGCCCTGTTTTGAAAGAGAAGACGGTCTGAGACCAATTTCGCCAGTCCCACAGCCTTCTCGCTCGCTTCTTTGTTTCATTTTTTATCTTATTAATTTTTTCACCCTGTGTCCCTAGGGCAGAGCACAAGGCGACATTCCAAAAATCCGAGCTCTCTAGGACTGGAACACCTAGAACATAACTTGCACATAGTAGGTTTTCCAAACACATTGGTTGAATGAGTGAATTATTAGCTCAACTGAAAAAACCAGCAGGACAAGAACTCTGCTCAGAAAAGGAGAAAGACAGAGTATAACAACACCAAGGCCTGCATGTGCTGAACCCTCCTCTGCGTGTTCACGCTGCCCCTTCAGGCTTCTCCTGGCCCTGTTCGGTCTTGCTCCCCTCCAGGCCCAATATGATCATCTTACATGAAGATGGTTTGGTCAGATGGAAACACTGGAGCCTCAGAAGTGAAACCAAAGAGATTCATCTTCTTTCCCTTTAAACTGGAAATAGCTTTCAGAGGAGCCAAGACACGCTTTAGGAGAGGCCACTGACTGCGGGTGTGTCTTTAAGGGACAGGGTTAAATAGTTTATATGTCTGTATACTGAAGTTGGTTGAAGTTGGTTTTGCTTTTTTTTTCCCCGAAGTCCTATCATCTGCTTCCTCTGTGAGAGAGTGACAGAGACAGCAAGAGACAGCGAGAGACAGGACCCTTTTCAGAATCTTTACGCACCATCAGCCTGAGCCAGCCAGGACCACAGACAGGTATGGTGTGCACGGGGAGGCCTCAGGACGTGAACCCAGGAACTTCCCCAGGGGCCTCAGCACTGCAGGGTGTCACCGCTGCCACTTCTCGTGACTGGCCCTCAGTGGCAGCTTTGGATGCATGGTTTACACTCGGACTCTTCTATGACTCTCATAGAGTCCACAGTTGTTGAGTTCTTCCTGTATACCAGGTGTTCGGGTAAATGCTTTCAATGAAGTAGCTTATCGAGGCCAGCAGGGGCATGGTGGTTGGGGTGCTGGACTCGCACATGACCAACTGCTGTTTGAGTCCTCAACCCTGCAGCTTGCTTTCTCACTTTCTCTCTCTCTCTGTCTCTGTCTCTTGCTGGTGAGCACATGTGCCCTGTAGCTGATTAAAAAATGATAATAATGATAAAGTTAAAAAATAATTTAAATGGGGACCAGAAGTTAGCATAATGTCTATGTCGCTGGACTCCCATGTAGTCAACAGTGGTTCGAGTCCCGGACTCGGTGGATTAAACTCATGCCGGGCACGTGTGCGTGAGTGCCCATGATCTCGAGAGGAGAATGGAGGAGAAGGGATTGCGGTGTGGCCATCCCCCCTGGGGGGTGATTTCTCGCTTCACCCCAGGGGGTGATTTCTCTGTCTTTCTCTGTCTGTCTGGCGAGCACATGCGCTCTATAGCTAAAACCTCTCAAAAAAAAAAGTTAAAAAATAATTTAAATGAAAGCATGAAGTTGCTTATTAAGTTTTCACAATCATCATATGAAACAGGCATGTTATTATCTACACGTGTGGGAGAAGGAAGCGGACACAAGGCTTGCATTTTCACAGGAAATATCTCAGAGGAGTGAGACAAAGAGCTCTGTCTTCTAGACCATTACGTGATTGAGGAGAATAAGAAGGGATTGTGTGATAAGACCCAAGGATGAGTGGCCGCGGTTCCCTCCAGTCCCAGTCCTCTTTGTCCTTTTCTGTCAAGGTAAGTTATGCCGTCGGGACTGGTTTGATTCTCTTACCCCGCGTTTACTTGTCTTCCTTAAATCATGAGATCATAGCCTGGGGAAAGGGCCACTAAAGGCATCTTGTCCATACCAGACGACACAAAGCCAGAACAGTCTGGAAACGTTTCTGAAGCAACCGTGCATTCTGTGTGCTTTGAGGAGGACATTCAGCTGAGATGCCTGGTACTTCAATGCCTAAAGAGCTCTGTAAACACCTTGCATGTTTTTGTGATGCGTGTCACTATAGAATGGAAGAAAAAATAAAGACATAGATTGGTTGGGAGTTTTTCAAGGTAAACGAGCACATTGCTGAGCCAGGGATCTCCCCAAGATGCATTATTGATCAGTGTTGGGTAAAAGCTTTTTCTTCTGGTCAAGGGTACTATGGAACTTTGAAAAGGTAGGATCTTAGTTTGCAATACTATGAAATAGTATGTAGGGAAAAATTTCAGTCTATGTGAATTTCATTCTTTGAATCTTGTACATAATTATGGTGACTCTCCTTTTTCCTTTTCCTCATTAGCAGATGCTGTCTTCATTGGGTCTTCATATCAAGGTTAAACAGAACTTGACTAACACTTAAACCTCTGCATGCCCAAGGTTAATCGTAGCATATGCTCTATTCTTGAGCCCCAATTATACTGTCATCCTGTTATTATAACTCCTGAATACACGTGAGGGGAAGAAATTGTGAATTTAACAGTTTTTGAAAGAATCAAGGTGCAATTAGACAATCATACAGTTTGAGTGCTAAACCTGAATAATGAAGTGCAGTGCAGATAAGCGGGCTGTAATTGCTCAGGGAAATTTTCCAGGGACACCAGAAAGACATCATTTGCAATAAATTATTATGATGTCCTTCTCCTTGTTGTTTCTTTGTGTTTTGTAATTACAGTATTGATCACCTCGGAGAGACTGGCCCCTGACGAAGTGAACATAACCTGCTCTGCCTGGTTAAATCAGCAAACACTACACATTATTGATCCCTAATGCTGTGTACCAATTAGTAACCAGAGAACAGTCACACTTTCTGGGCTTACGTTTAGATGTTTTGGACTTACAAGAACTACTTATTGTTAAAGTGGAACTCATCTTTCTGGACGCAGTCAAAGGGTTTCATTGGGTTCACAGCGACTTCATCTAACAAAGGATTAAAAAATTTGAAAGCAAAAAAGCAAAGCACTGTAGGATTGTTTATTGTTTATTTTTCTTTCTCTTTCTTTCTTTCTTTCTTTCTTTCTTTCTTTCTTTCTTTCTTTCTTTCTTTCTTTCTTTCTTTTTTTTGTCTGTTACAAAACAAAAACTGAAAAGACTCAAGTCATAAATGATGTACTTTGAACATTCCTACCTCTGCTCTGGTCAAATGCATTAGAGTTTTAGGGACAATTCTTAGTGTTCACACACGGAATTTTCTTGAAGAAAACTTCAAATCACCAGCATTTACACATCCTTGTTGCCAGAAAATTTTGGTTTGAGTTACAAATTCTTTATAGAAAAATAGTGGACTTGCAAAAGGATTGGGCACAGCCGCCTCCATTTTCAGGCAACGGAGTGTGTGTAAATGTGCATACATATGTTCGCCTAGTTTGTATTTATTGTATTGCTGGATTAAAGCACAATCTTTAATGTTTTAGTGGCTTTTAAAAAACTTCTACTCGAGGTGCACAGAATCTCCTCAGGTCAAGCAGGAACATCTGATATTTAATCCAGAGATGGCCTCTGATGTAAAAAAAGCTTTCTGTGATCCAGGGTTTTGCCTGGGACTCCCAGGGCATAGCCTACGGGATACTTTCCTTCTTCAAACAATTCTACTACAAACTTTCCCCACTCTAACCATTTTTCCAATGTTCTTGCATGCTTTTTAAATTAATATTTTTATTCCATTAAAAAATACCTTTGGGATACTTTAAAAGCATCTATGATGCTCAATCAGAAAAGTGCTTGCACATCTATATTTATTGCAGCATGATTCGTGATCACTAAGACATGGAACCAACCTAAATGTCTACAAATGGATGAATGGATTGAAAAAGTGTGGCACATATACTCCGTGGAATACTATTCAGCCATAAAAACAACAAGACCCTGGCTTTTGATAGAAAGTGGATGAATATGGAAGATTTACTGCTGAATGAAGCAAGTCAGAGACATTGCATGTCTCCACTTAACATATATTGAATTAAAAAAATAAAAAGTAAAAGCATCTATGAATCCACATGAGTGATTTAGAGTTCTAGGTCACATTTGGCTCTGTACACAGCACTGTTTCTTAGACTAAGAACATGGCAGGTTCTACTCCTGGTCTTCCTTAACTGCAGTAAGGATTTTCATTTTAATTATTATTATTTTTTTACTGGTGGAAGATTAAATAGAGTGATAATATTCTGAAATGCTCCATGGAGTCTTTATGTACCAAAGTCTGAAAGGTGTCACACACACACCTGTGTTTTAGGATCAATATAAATGGATACAATTGGGCTGTCTTTGTGCACACACACACACACACACACACACAAATAAACACACACAAACACACACAAGCATAAAACTGTTGGCCTTTGCTGAGGGCTATACAAATTGATGTACTTCTTTTGAAAAAGAGTCAACAGACAGAAAGAATTATTTATATTTTTATCGATTTACAGTACATTGCACTGTTAGAAATGTATTCAAGGTTGACTATTTCATACGAATATATATATGCAATAGATATAGTCAATACTAACAAGACCAGTGAAATCTGGACTATTACGTGTGCATCTAAATTGTTATTATACAGCACATGCAGAGGGGTAGGAATGAGAATGTTGTTCTGAGGAAACAGTGGAGAGGCCACTATGATTTCAACCAGGGAATAATGGATCTGCACGTGTGTGTGAGTCATGCTATATAATATGAACAGGAAAAATTCTCACCTCTGGTAAGATGGCACAAACATATTTAAAAATAATATCTTATTTTGTTTTTAAAAATTTATGCATTTCAAGATCAATATTAAAACACTGATACTCGATAGCTAAGTAGCTTTTAAAAATAACACTAAAAATACATTTTACATTTAAAAATTTAAAATTATAACTTGACCTTAGTGTTCCTCAAGGCTTCTGAAAATTGATTTGGAAAAAGTCTTAGCTAGAAGTGAAAGAATGGGGGCATAGGTGTGGGATGCAGCTTGGGTGGTGAAGACAGCCCTGGGCCCCTCTGGGGAGACCACTGGCTTAGGGTCTAGTCACCCTGAGGGCACTACCCAGCTTTCAGGCCTGCTGCTTGGACGTGCGGTGTCTGCAGGGCTGTCCGCCGTGTTCAGTGGGTGGATCAGTACTTAGGGAGGGCTGGCAACCCAGTCTGGGCAGCAGGACCTGGAGGAGCCGACGCCCGGTGACTGAGGAAGGAGCGCACTGTTCGGCGGGAGACTGCTCAGATGGTGGTGTTTTGGTCAGTGTGTTAGAGCTCTAACCTGTGTTTTCCCAAGAATCAGGAAATGCGTGCTAGAGGCGTTAGGTGAATGTAGGGAAGATTTAAAAAGTGAGCAGCGTTTTGATTTGAATGAGGAAATGCACTGCAAGGGAGAGATTTCCATTTCAAGACTCAGGAAACAGCCATCTTTGCTCAAATGTGGAAGTTGGGAGTCACAAGGGCTACCCCAGAGCACACCCGCCTGTCCCATGACCAGGGTGGATGTAGGTGTCTAGTGACAAGCAGGCCTTGCCACTGCCACTTGGGGGCTGGGACAAATTTGCCCAAACAATTCTCTTTCGTTTAATGCTGAGGAGACAGCAGTCTCCCTGCCTGTTGAGCCAGGGCCTCCAGCGTCTGAGGGAAAAATGGGTCTCAACTTGTCCCACACCAGGGACCAAATCGAACCCTCGGCGATTTTCATCAGCTGTCAGGAGCGCGCAGATACTTCTGCAGGACCAGGCAGGAAATTAGGCTATTAAATTACAGCCTTTCTTCAAGAGGCCCTGTCATTCTCCTCCCCCTTCCTACAGATGTTCTATCAAAGCAAGTCATTGTAGCCATTTATCTTGCCAAACTTAAAATACCTTCTCCAGAACTAATTTTTCCCTCAGTACTTGAGGTCTTTGTACTCTCTGTCTAGCTTCCCTGATCTCGTATGGATCTAAGATTAATTTGCACTAGCTAGGAGTTCAACAACAAAATCAATTTCAATTGGGTCAGACAGGGTCACTCCGGGCTTCGTAGTGTGAGGAGAGAAATAGATTATTATCATTCTGGGAGCACAGCGCTAAGGTTCCCTGTGAGGGGAGAGAGAAGCACATTCCCATAAAGGCAATAAATAATTCTTTCCAGACTGTCAGAAACAAATAGGAATTGGCTTATTTTCCACCAGAGTGTCGCCAAACCATACATACATAGGTAATCTGCACGCTTGAAGGAAGGTGGGAGAGAGTGGCAAGTTCAGCGTGTCACACCCATGACAGGAGTGCTCTGGAAACGCGCTGTCACCGTTGGGTGCTGTCGGGCATCCTGCCCTGGGCAAGCACTTTCCCGCTGGGAATGTTCTCTGGCCTTCTGCACAAGGCAGCTTATGACTTCCAGGTGTACCTACAAAAGAAAGAAAGAAACAATAATGACTATATTAATTCACCCTGTCCCCGGTCATAGGAGTGGACCAGTGGAAAAGCCTTTGGTGAGTGAACTGAGACCAAGCCGTGCACATGGTCAGTGTGGGGTATTTTAATTGGTCATTGACATAAACAACTTAAAAATAGTTTCCTTGTCCCCTACATTACATTTATAAGACTGAGCCGGCCAGGTGACGCAGTGGTAATGCACTTTTCAAGGGAAGCCAGACCCATATGGAAGATGGAAGACCCTGGGTCCGGTCGTCAGGTCCTGGTCAGCCTGTACATGCAGAGCACCCACCTGTGCTCCTGGCTGGCCCAGACGCTGAGGGGGTCGTGGCGTGAGACTTAGTTGAGAATGTTTGTCTTTCTCCTCCCTCTCTCTGTGGCTCTTACCGTCATGAAAGAAGTAGGGAACTTATAAAAAAAAATAAAATCGGTAATGGTTCTCAACAGTTTAATTGGTATACAAATGTGTCAGTTCCATGGAAATATCTTTTATTATCTCTTGCCCTCTTAATTTGGAATGTCTTATTATTGGCTTCTGGCCATATAAAAATGCATCCTGCTCAATACTGAAGAGATGAAAGGAAAATAAACCAGGATCTTGTTGTCAATGGACTCATGTCAGAATAACCTTATGACTAAGAAACTCAGTGTTAATGAGGTAAGATTATTTTTAATCGAAGAGAACACCAATAATGCATTTTTCCTGTGATAATGATTATTATGGGTAGTTGTATGTATTACTTCATTGCATATTAGAAGATTTTTGTATGACTCTGACTTTAAATGGATAGACAAAAATTCACTCTTGCTAATTTAGGCAAAAGGGGATTTATTATAACTATTGATTTTCAATAGAACTGAAGAAAAGCCACTCTAGAGAGAGCTTTCAGCACTTAATGGATCACATGCAGTCTTGAGCCATCCAGTGAGACTCTAGCCCACTCAAAGTCAGGACCTCATCGCCAACTAGAAGACCATTGCATATGGCAGCCCCCAGAGCACAGCGACAGAGCAGGTGTCTCACATGCACCTCTGCCCTGGGTGTGCCTGCCAACCCAGAAACCCAGGTGGTTCTGACTAGCACAACAGGCAGTGCATCTAGGCTCTTGGCTTCAACCAAGTCTAAAAGGTAGAGTTTGTAGCTTTCTCTTCACTACACCCTAACAGGGGATTGGAGCAAAGCCCAATAGTATCTGCCACAGTGGTTACTCTTCTATTTTTTATATGAGGGAAGATGTATATAGATCAAATACATTTATAGCAGATACATAAATAAAATCTATATATCTATATCTATATCTGTATCTTTATCTATATCTATCTATCTATCTATCTATATATCTATATCTATATCTATATCTATATCTATATCTATATCTATATCTATCTATATCTATATCTATGATATTATGGCTATGAGTCAGACACAAATCCCAAACCTATTGCCATTTCTTTTCATGGCACTGTCCCACAAGCCAAGCAAAAAATTATGTTTTAGATAATAAAATACTTCAGCCCAGAAGAGAGAGACACAGTTGTTTTGAATGAAAAGAAAGATGGTAGTTCTCAACGTTGGGACTCACAAGGCCTTCTTCTGGGTACAGCCATTGGGAGTATTCTTTAAGCATGAGCCATTACTGGGATCAGCAGGTGGCATGGTGGTGAAGGCACTGGACACCCACATGGACAATTGCATTTTGAGTCCCAGACCTGTCATGTTGAAAATCACGCAAGAGCATGTACATGTGTGTCCAAAATCCCAAGGGAAGAATAGAAGAGATGGGATTGTGGTGTGGCCATCCCGCATGGGGGGTGATTTCTCATTTCCCCCCTCACTGTCTCTTTCCAGCAATCACACGTGCCCTATGGCAAAATCCAAAAGTGAGACATTAGCATTTATTACAGAAGAACAACTTTTCAGGGAGAAAGAAAAAAAAAGTAAAATAAAATTGGACAAAGACACAAAGGCAAATGAACTGCAAGTGGTCCTCAGATTGAATTTGCTCCCAAGGCAGCATCTAAGCCTCACAATGTCATCTGTGATTTTTGAGACGGGAAGTGGCATGGTCAGATTTGTCCTCCAGGAGGATCGAGCTCTTCGTCTGGACTCCTTAGTAATTAAATCAGAATATTCCATAGAAGTGCACTTACAGTGCGATTGGAATTGGCTCCTGACCCAGCCGTTACGCCTGGTTTGGCTCTTATTTGACCCCAATGTCTGGAAGGAGAGTGTTCAAAGGAGAGTTAGCATCGACGTGGTGCAAACGGCGCTGTCTGATGTAAACTAGCAGTGAGGCATCATTTTCTATAGACCTCTGACTGTTTAAGTGGTGAGGAAAGAAGGCTTTGGAATTCAAAAAGAAAGAGAATGAGCAATGGAGAGGGAGATGTGGGTACAAATAAACACTTGCACTTTTTCTGTGAAAAAAAGTATATACTTAAAGGAATTTAGTCCTATATTTGAGGGAAACAAGACTAAAGAGTACATCATATAGCTCTTCCAAGTTCACACATACTCATGAAAATGGGAAAAAAAATGCCTGAATTTCACGTGACTAGTGACGAGGAGGAGTCATGGCTCAGGAATGAAATGAGAACCAGCCCCGGAGCCGCTGGCTTCACAGGGGGGTCCTGAGGCTGAACTGCAAGACTATGAGCTCTGCCCAAGCGAGCCCTGCAGGAAGGGCAGGCAGCAAGGAACAGGGTCAGCTCTGCAGGGTCCTCGTGCCGCACCGATAGGGCCTGTGCTGAGCATGCTGTGTGCATGGAATTCAGGCTTAGCGACGTATGTGTACACACATACATGCAGGTGTACAAAGCGCCTAAAGTCAACAACGTGCTAATTATCACAACTAGCAATAGTCAGTGTCCTGGGGCTCAAGATCAGCTCAGTTTATATAGGAGGCCACATGCCTGCACATGTGTGCATATAGGCACACATGTATAAATGCAGGTGCACACACAGGTTCACGTATGTGTGTACATGTGTACACATATATAGGCATGCACATGACTTTTGGTGTACTTTTACACATGCACACACATGTATAGTTTCAAAAAAAGTTGTCATAAACAAGACAGCCCGTTTTTGTATTAAATGGGCAGTGTTCGGACAGTGTCTGATGATTGTGTAAGAGCCCAGGAAGCAGGGACGCCATGAGAAGGGGCACACTCAACTTGGAGAACCATCAACATCTGCACTGAAAGCATAAACCTTACCTGTGCAAGGTGAAGTCTTCTGTTATTTGGATTTTATCCTGAGGGTAGATAAACATTTACAGAAAGATTTGCCTACAAGAATAGACACTGTGGGGCCAGCAGGTGGTGTAGAGGTTAAGGGCTGGACCCCCACATGGTTCGCTGAGATTTGAGTCCTGGACCCAACAGCTTGAAACTCACACCAGGTGCATATGCTTGCCCACAGTCCAGAGATGAGAATGAAGGTGTAGGCACTGCAGTGTGGTCATCTCCCCCGGGGGGTGATTCTCGCTTTCTTCCTCTTTGTCTCTCCAGCAAGCACATGCACCCTATAGAAAAACAAAATCTCTCCAAAAGAGAGAATAGACACTACAATGCTATTTATAATATGAAGACCTTGAAAACAAAACCTTTAATGCTACAGATTTGGTGAACTAAATGGTGATGCATACTTAAAATGAGATACTAAGCATTCACTTGGGAATGCATTTATAAATGTAGTTACATATAAAGATAGCTTTAAGACAAGTTACACACTATGAATCCATTTATATAAGATGCATAAAAACACAGAATGGTATGTATCTTAACAGCTGCAATAATTTTATAATATTTATAACTGCACTCTGCCCTTCACATTCAGAAGTCTGCTACTTGCCTCTATGGGGATTTCTTTAAACTTTTCTATTTTTCTTAATATGCATTTTCCTTACACTTGGTCATGGTTTTAAAAAATAATCTTTATTGTAATTTCTCTCAATATTTTGAAAAGACATTTTTAGGGAACAAACCTTATTAAGAGACCCACCTGGTAGAACCCTAGGAACGCAAGATGCAGCCCAGGCTGGTTTGAAAAGCTCGACGGTGAATTCGTTACAGTGCTTCACCAGAACAAAACATGCAGCTGCCATAGAGGGAAGATCCCGGCACCTGTCCCAAGTCGCAAACGTTATTTTACCAAGGCCAAGATCCTCACCGAGAGCCGTTTCTGTCCGCACGCAGACATTCTAGTATGTTTGCGTGGGAGCATGGAGATCTTGGCGGTCCTGTGGGCCTTGCTCCAGGCCTTTCTCATCGGCTCAGATAAACATGGAGAAGCAGAATTTTCTGAGGTAGAAGTGGTTTTTTTTTTTTGCATTTAGGGCCCAGGTGCTCAAATAAAGTCTCTTGAGGAATTTCAAGCCTGAACTTACTGCCTAAATAAACTTTGTTTGAGAAAGGGCCGCAGGGGGAGGAAAGGGAAACCTGGGCTTGGCTGCCAAGTCCACTGTCAGAAAATGCGTTCACTTGTACCTGATTCTGAAATTCCCTGAGCTTCCTGAACTGACTACCAAATGAGCTTCAGAATTCCTTCTCTACTTCCTTATATGAATTGGCATAAGCATCGACTGAAAATTTGTACAGAGTACTTATTTACTATGTGCATTTTGATAGACAGAAGGAGAGAGGGAGGAGAAAGCACCCCCACCCCACTCCCGGTAAGGCGAGCTTTTAGGCTCACTGTGCTGTGTTTTCAGGTCTTCACCGTCCCAAATGTGTGCAAGAGAGTGAGGGACATTCACTCTCGTCTGGACAGACTCGGTCTCTTCTGCAGGGTGTGGACTCAAGAACCAGGACCTGAGCTGCACGCCCTGGCTTGTAGCCAATGACAACATAGCACAAGATTCACTGGCATGGAGGTCCTAAACAGAGCCAAATTAACCACATTATTATACCGTTAGCAATACCACAACTTCTCAGAAAATTAAGTATGTTTGGTTATCACAGAAACAGGCTGGCAATTAGTAGATGTGCTTGATTTAAAATTTTAATATGCTTATTCAGAGTAAATATTGCATGGTATTATCCTGTGTATTTTCTGCTGCAGTTTTCCTGAAGTGGAACAATACCTATTGGCAGGAAAAATGAGTGATTATTGCATACACAATGAAAACTATGTGAGGAAAAACAAGATTTTGTTGTGGTTTGATCGAGCTAAAGAAGCAACTCCCTAAAGAATATGCCTACTCTTAAGAAGAATTTTTCCCTTTAAAAAGTCATTGGGTATGGGAACCAACAGTCAGCGTAATGGCTATGTCACTGGACTCCCACGTAGTCGACCGCGGTTTGCGTCCCGGACCCGGTGGCTTAAAACACACGCCGGGCGCGTGTGCGTGCGTGCCCAAGATCCCGAGAGGAGAATGGAGGAGAAGGGATTGTGGCATGACCATCTCCCCTGGGGGGTGATTTCTCGCTTTCTGTCTCTCTGTCTCTCTCTGTCTGTCTGGCAAGCACACACACCCTATAGCGAAACACTTCTCCAAAAAAAAAAAAAATTCATTGGGTGGAGGTGGCAGGTGACATGGTGGTTAAGGCAGCTGGATGACATATAGCCCACTGTGTAGTTCAAGACCCAGACCTGGTAGCTTGAAAATCACATTGGATGCATGTGTGTGCATGGCCAGAATTCCAAGAAGAAAAATGGAGGAGAAGGGATGATGGCATGGCCTTTCCCCGGGAGTGTTTTCTCACTGTCTTTTCCTGTTTTTGTCTGTCTCCAGCAAGCACACATGCCTGATAGCAAAATAAATGTTTTAAATAAATAAATAATAAGTTAGTGTATGACTGGTGGGAACAGAAGCACCTTCCAGGGCCTGTGGAGAAGAGGAGGCTGCACAGGAGTAGGAAGCTGCCCCAGAAGGGCCCATTTGCCTTCACCCTGACACCCCTCTGCATTGCTTAGGATACTGAATGAGCCAATTATTTCCCTTACAAAGTTGCACTTTAGATGAGCATATGCAGTTCTCTGTTTCATGAATATGGTGCCAGTTTGTGAAAAAACAAAATCTTCCCCACTTTCTCTTGGGGATTATCTATCTCTGATTTGTCAGTAGGAATGCGGAAAGTAAAAGCTAAATTGCTATCATAAAGCTCCCAGGAAACCTCTTTTTCTCTCATCTCAAATCCCTGCTTGATCTGGGACTTGAACTGTGCAGTTGGGCAGGTAGAATCCAGCTACCTTAACCTCCATACCACCAGCTAGCTCTAAACCATAGTTTACAAATCCTATTCTTTACTGAAATGAACCAAGACTCCTTAGAAAAACAATATCGGGTGTGAAACCAGCAAAGCTCCGAATGAGTGTAGGCTATCTCATACTGGGAAACAAGAAAAGATTCAACAAGAATATTCAGAAAAAGCACCTGCAGAGCTTGCAATTTTCTGCTTCTTGAAAGTGCTGGAATCTTAGACCATGAAAATTAATTGAGTCTGTAGAACTTTTTAATAAATGCACTGTATGTGCGTGTACAAAACTTCAATATAAAGTTTCAAAAATATAAATAAAAACATCAAAAAGACAGTTCTAAGAAACTCACACTGGTCAACTTTGAAACAATTTGACCATGAAATTAATAATAATGCCAATGAATAACACCAGACTGAAAATAAAGCACATGTAAATAGAACTCTTTTTCAGATGTATGTATGGGGGGAGTTGAACTCTACTTCACAGAAGAATAGTTAGTAAATGTTGAAATGTAGAAGGAATGGTTGAACTGCAGCATAACTAATTTGCCAACTCTCCGGCAGGAGAGCCACAAGTGGGTGGAGAAGTCCTGGGACTTCATCGTCACATGTTGCTCAGTAATCACCGATGAAAACCATATTCAAGCAAGTGAACCTGTGGGCAACACTGCAATCCAGTTATCAAAGTTAGCATCATCAGTATTGAAACAGCCCAATGTGAAGGTCCTGGGGCTAGCCCCTGGCCTGGTGTTGAGGTGCCAGATTCCACATGTTTAGCCGCACAGTATGAGTTCTGGAGCTGGAAGTTTGAAAATCATGCTGGGCACATAGGTCAGGGTGTCTAAAACCCTAGCAGGAGAAATGGGAGGGAAGGGATTGTGATGTGACCATCGCCATGGGAGTGCTTTCTTGCTCCACCCCGCCACTCGTCAGTCTCTGAAAAGTGCATGTATCCTCTGCCAAAACTTTAAAAAATAAATAAGAAAAAAAGTAATAAATTATTTTAATGTAATGCAGTGAGAATTCGAGAAGATTGCCTATAGCAATATATTACCCAGACTGCTGAACATTGATATAATAAAAGAAAAATAACTAGACTAACCTAAAATACAGACATTCTCCAAAGTGACAAATGCAGAGCCTATAAAATTATCAAAGACATGAGACATAAGAAAATGCTTTTTTGAAGGAGATAAAAGATATATGACAACCATCCACGAGGGGTCACCTGTGGTTGAACTTCTGACTGGGCTGGAGTGAAGACTCAATTTGTACATCCAGGCTTCCTCGCCAAATCCTGGGGTAGCATCATGCTTCAGTCAGATCCTAGAAAAAAATCATTGGGATGTATCAATTTTCAAAACAGAAACTTTCCACTGTTTTACCACAAGAAATAAATATAGTCTTAATATGCTGTATGCTAAAATATAAGAAAAAATATTATTAAATGTACCTATATTCCCCATGTGCAAAAAAGCAAAGCCTGAGTTGTGGTCTACTTTTTTTTTCCTTTACACTTGTATGTAGGAATTATTTTTTTATCTAAGTTATAATCACTATGGATTTATTTTCCCTCATAAAATATTTATTGATCATTTTCAATAGACAAAATACAGTTCCAGGTAACAGAAGAAGTGGGTTTCTGCTGACGGGATAACATTTAAACCTAACAAGTAATAGAGTTCCCAGGTCGTGGTTCTAATGGACTTCCATGTCTCAGTCATTCGACCTACCTACACCACACTTTTCCTATAAACTCATTTTAACTGGATTTGCCATTCTCAGAACACAAACTATTTTCTGTAAAACTAGATAGAAATAGTGGTGCCTTGCACCAAAATAGATAAAAATGAGAACAAGAGGATGCATCAAAAATAAAAAAATAAAATAAAATAAAATAAAAGCCAAACACATAACTTATAAATACAGAATTAATTCAGAGGAATCTGAATGAGAGATCCCGGAGATGGGCATGGAGTTGCCAGTGTCAGTTTAGCACACATGAAGCTGAGAACTACAACTTGCACACGTGATGATGTTAGTGGGCACAGACTTGACTTAACGGCAGAAGCTGAGCTCAGATTAAAGGGGTCTGAGTTCGTTCATTCCGCTAGAACACACTACCTTACACTGGTAGATTACAAACAGTAGAGATTATTGCTCACGGTTCTGGAGGCTGAGCAGTCAAGATCAAGGCACCAGCAGACCTGGAGACTGATGAAGGCTCACTCTCCCTCATGAAATGACAAAACAATGCTTCCTCACTGTGTCCTGTCATGCAGGAGAGGAGGACAAGCTCCTTCAGGACTCTCTTATAAGGCACTAACCTGGGCAGTTCCTAAGACCTAATCACCTCCCAGAGGCCTTGCCTCTTCTTACTGCCATATCAGGTAATGCTTTTTATTTTCTTTAATTTTTTATTTCAATTTATTTTATACATTCAATCACATGTTACTTAGCTTGCAAAGTGAATATTCCAACATGTGGACCAGCCCAGTTGACAATACTATAAAGTTATCTTCAATAGATAATAACCCATTTCTTTGTCCCATAAATGCCTTGCCTCTCTATTTTTCTCCTTAATGTCCTCCCTCAGACTCTGTCCCTCACCCACCCTCTTCTGGTATCTGGTATTCACAACCATCTACTATGTTTCTTATAACCTTTAGTCATTCCGTTTCAGGCATAGAGTGCACAAATGCCCACGAACAGAGGACTGGATTGAAAAACTGTGGCACATATACTCTATGGAATATTACTCAGCCATAAAGAACAACAAGCCATTGGCTTTTGACAGAAAGTGGATGAATATAGAAGATTTACTGCTGAGTGAAGCAAGCAGGCTATGAAGGAGAGACATGTATGAGGTTTTAACATACAAATTTTGGGGACAAACAAACATTCATACTATGGCCAATAAATTTAGGAATTCCAGATTTAAGTAAATCAAGGATTAAAGAAACAAACAAAAAAAACAAACAAAGCAAAATGAAACAAAATAAACATAGAATCAAACAGAAAACACCTTAGAAACATTTGACCACAAAAAAAAGGTGATCTGAGAGTGACAGCTAGAGGATGCTATAGAATCAAAGGACTGATAAGCAGGAAGGCACTCTTCCGTGGTGATGGGGGAGAACTGGGAGTGAGCAAGACTGAAGAGGTGGAGAGCAAAGGTGACCACAGATCGCTAACAGTGCAGAGGTTCTGGAGGTAAGGGGATGAATTCCAGTGCGCATATACAGAGGCGGGTCTTAGGGGAAAAAATTTTAGAAGAGAAATTAAAGAACAAGGATTTTCTTCTCTATACAGTCATATTTACTGAAAAAATACATAATTTTTTTTTTTTCAAATGGCAACCATTGTTGGCTTGACACCCCCACTTGGTCAGCCTGAAACATGTTGGGCACATGTTCATGGCTGTTATGTGATGGGCTGAGGCAGTGAAGGATGGTTATTGTGACATGTGCCGGACCCTGAAGAGGCTCCTCTCTCTCTCTCTCTCATTTTCACATGCACATAAACATGGTCTATTATGAATTAAAAAATTATTTATTAATGAAAGTATGGTAATGGCCTTTTATGTAAAATATATCATTTCAGCCATGTTAATGATGAACAAATCTATTTTTCTATCACCATGCTTCACTCAGCTACTATTCAGAGTTGGTGAATTTTATCAAATAATATATTTTGCATCAATGGAAATGTACTTAAATTTTACATTTACTACAAGATGTAAAATGTGTAAGTTATTATGTTTATTATATCAATAGCTGGTACAAGAAATTTAGTGTTTTTTTTTTTTTTTTCTTTTTGAGAGGTTTTTGCTATAGGGCGCATGGGCTCGCCAGACAGACAGAGACAGAGAGACAGAAAGCGAGAAATCACCCCCCAGGGGGGATGGCCACGCTGCAATCCCTTCTCCTCCATTCTCCTCTCGGGATCTTGGGCACGCATGCACTTGAGCCCGGCATGAGTTCTAAGCCACCGGGTCCGGGACGCGAACCGTGGTCGACTACGTGGGAGTCCAGCGACATAGCCATTACGCTAACTGCTGGCCCAAGAAATTTAGTGTTTTTATAGTAAAATAAAAGCTATGTAGATTTGATTAACAACCAGAAGGTGAGAAGTGAGGCATGGATATTACAGACATGTAACTTTTGTTATATCATAAAAATAAACTCACTAAAATAAACTTACTTAAAATAAACTTACTAATACTTCCATACAATAACCAGGAAAGTAATCAATGTGCTTGCAGAAAATACAACTACAGAAGAAACAACTGATGAGACCCAAAATATTGGCACTTTGTCTGATATTTGCTTTTTTCTGAGGTAGGTAAGTTGTTAGTAGAAAGAATGCACTTAAGAAAATAATAGTTACCTTGAAAGTCAAGGTGGGAGGCCACCTAATCTAGTTGGGATCAGTCTCACATATCTGGAAGTGGCAATGCTTCTTTACCCCAAACAGCAGGAAGTCAGGAGTTTCCTTAACCCTTCGCTCCAAGTTCTCTCTGAGGTCTCCATGTCAAATAGCAGAGAAGAGCCTCTGGAATAGCTTCTAAGTAGCTATCATTAAATAAAGAAGGCAAGAAGGACCCAGCATTGAAGTATCGACATATAAATAAGGTAATCTTTTAAAAAACTCTTAATTTTTACATTTAACTACTGTACATGTTTACAGCATACAAAATGGACTTTCTGGGCATGAATACACTGCATGTTAGTGCAGTAAAAGACATTACCACACCCTTATCATCAACAGGTCATTTTGTCATTTTCCATTTTTGTGTCCATTAGATGTTTCTCTCCCTCCTACTCTTCACTGTCCTCCCTCAGGTAGAGCAACTATGAATGCTAAACCAGGTCATCTTAAAAAGCAAACCCAGGTAAGAACTTTGAGAGTCACTAAATGACACAGAGAACTGAATACACCAGAAATCGACTAAGTTGTTGAAAGGAATTGTATAAATAAAGTAAGTAAATGATACAAGTGCACCTCATAAAGTCTGGGAGGAAGTAGAATTAAGGTGTGAATTTATTTAGGAGCAGAACATTTTTGAAGAAAACTATGCATTTTTTTCATAATACGTAATTTCCATGAACTTTTAGAAGACATTTCATAACTAAATGAAAACTATGTTTACAAAATTCAGTGAACATGCACTTCAATCTTTAGGACAATCCTCATACTTCCAAACTCATCCTAGCAGGAAGAAGAGTATCAAAATAGTACTCCCTTCATGAAGGAGACACTACACAAAACTGTTTTCAGTTATGACGGAGTGGGATAACAGACAATAATTAGCTTACCGGAAAACAAAGTCAGAGACTCAGATCAATTTGTCAAAGAAGTTCCCCCCTCCACAGAGGGTAAAAGCAGGATCTAACCAGGGTCTAACCAGCAAACACGCACTAGTGCCAGGACACAGGGCACAGCTCCTGCCTGGCTGCATTTATCCATCACTTTAGAGTAGTGATACTTGATATCTTACATTCTTCCCTTTTCTACCTGGAGAGGTTTTGTTTGTTTGTTTGTTTTGTTTTGTTTTTAGTAGAGAGAGATTTTTGCTATAGGGCACATGCGCTCGCCGAAGAACTAGAGAGAGAGAGAGAGAGAGACGGAAAGCGAGAAATCACCCCAGTAGGATAGCCATGCCACAATCCCTTCTTCATTATCCTTTCAGGATTTTGAGCATACACACACATATATGCTCAGCTTGAGTTTCAAGCTGCCAGGTCTGGGACAAAAACCAGTCAGCCATGTGGGAGTACAACACCACACCACTATCCCACTGCTGGCCCCACTACCTGGGGGTTTTATTTATGATACCTCTGTCCCTGATCTGCCAAATGTACTAGACAAATACCTGGACAGATAATTCGTGTCTTATTCTAAAGACAGAGAGCAACGAGACGCTGCAGTCACATATTAAAGGTCACAGACATGTGACCTGGACTTTGACCTGATTTGGTAACTGGATGAAACCTTGGCTTTCCTAGTCCTCTCTGTCACTGTGGTGTGAGAGAAGCTATGAGTGAGACAGCCACAGCGTCTCCCTCTCGTGGTCTGGGCCTCGATGAGGCGGCACTGGGAATGGGAGAGGTGAGAGGGAGGAGGCCGGGGCTTCAGCAAGGCTGTGGAGGGAGAGCTGCCTCGGCTGAGTCAGGCGTAAGGTGAATCAGAAGTGAATTCCTGCTTCATTAAAGGCTTTGTGTTTAGGAAACTTTCTTTCAGCCTTATAACTCTACCCTAACTCATGTACCACCCTTTCATTTCTGAACTCTACTAACTTTTAAAACTCTTTCTCCATGCCATTGGAATCAATAATGGTAATTTTAAAAATTGTAAATTCCATGTCTTTAAAACTTTCACAATGCTAATTTTATTTAATTCATATGTGCCCATGTGTGTATGCGTGTGTATTAAAAGTCTTTTCTCTTTTCAATGTGTTTGACACTCTTGGCTTCCATTATAATTTATTTCACAATAATTAGTGTGTTATTTTTCTCCTCTGTGGTCTTTAGAATATTAATGCTTTCATTTGAAAAGCTCGTTTTAAAACGAATTTGTGAATGCATGGTCATATATTGGTAAATTACTCTCTCATAATCCATAATTTCTTCCTGTAATTGTTCACTAATTGAAACTGTCTTCAATGTGAACGGCGTCCAGCTTGCAATCTGTGCCCAGCTGACTGTTGTGCTGTGCCTGACACTGGCTGCGGGACGCCTCGGACGCTCCTAGCACCTCCAGAGCAATGAGCCAAGGCCTATGAGGGAGTCACTCTGAGTCCGCGTGGGGAGGAACGGTGTTGTCCGCCACATAGATTCGAAATTAGACTTTGGCAGACTTTTCAAATATCAAGTAAGTGGTCAGTTTAAACAAGCAAAACACCCACAAGACACTGAGGTTTTGTTGCCTACTACAGATTCAGGTAACCCAGTGAAGTTGAACCTGCTGCATCTTCAACCAGCTAGTTAGAGAAATTGGAATTTCTCTTTTAGTCACTCTTGGAGAATGACACAAACTCAGCTTACTCAGGTGGGCACACGCTGGAGATTGTCTTAAGCTGCAGTTCCAAGGTGGACTGGCTAGGATATAAGAAAGGTGGACTTTGATAGTCTTCTTTTAAAAAGATTTCATTTCATCTCATTCTTTGTGCTCAATCACCATACATTGCTACAGCGCACCAAGTGGGTTTTCCATCATGAATACACTACATGTTAGTCTAGTCGGAGCTACCACCACACACATCACCTTAAACAGATGTTTTCATTTTCGTGTTCTTTAAATGTTTTCTTTTCTTTTTCCCCTTGATTTCTTCCCTGATTCCCTCTCAGTGAAGGAATTGAGATATGGCCATGTCTCCTGTGGGGTGATTCTCGCTGTCTGTCTCTCTGTCTCTTTGGCGATCACACACATCCTATAAGCAAACATCTCTCAAAAAAAGAAAAGAAAAAGGAAAAAAAGAACCTGATCATTACTCCTATATAAAATGTTTTATATCGGTAATTTGTTCAAAATACCTAAATGTCACTGACTCTGGGTGACGACCTGAGAGGGAGGTAGCACTCGCAGTTGACAAGTCAAGGACACTGCAGCACAGCGTGGGTCAGTGACTGCCCAAGGCCACACAGCTCGTTCACTGAGAGCGGAGGTTCGAGTGTCATGGCGTCCCAGCTCCCAGCCAACAGCCTCACAAGAGCCTCTCAGGAGAACGTGTCTCTAGAGAAGGGGCCGGAGCAGCTTCTGTGGCACTGGCAGCTCTACCGGGCCCTGGGCCACCCGCTCTCCAGGAGTCCTTCAGCAACTCTGTGTGGTCTGTTCTTCCTCTGCCAGATTCCACCGGCGCCCGAGGAGTAGGAGCTGCTGGTAAGGGGAGAGTCCTGACCTCTAGGGCAGCATCCCTCTCTCTCTCAGCTCAGAGATTCTCAGACAGCACATCTCCCTGATGGGCAGCTCTTGTGGAGAATTCTTTTTGCTTGTATTGAAGCCTCTTTTCCTCGAAGGTTTTTCCTGGGTCCTCTCTCTGGTTTGAAGGTGGTGGAACAGCCAGAGTGAAAGAATGCTGCATTTCACTTACGCCGGTCGCTGGAAACAGGATTCGTCTTGGGCCCCGCCTCCTTCAGGTTGAGTCTTTCCTTCATGGGACTTAAGGCGTGTCCCCCTCCTTCCTGTCCCTAGTGCAGTCTCATCGAGGGAATGATTGATTGGAAGAAAATGCTTCCTTCATTGTTAGCCAGATTTTACAAACATGGGGATTCTGAACACCCATTGATTGTGTCTGGTCTTCGCTACCACAAGGCAAGCCAGTTTGGCTGTGATTTACCAAGTGAACGTACACGGCCCGCCTGCAGGCTTCTGCCCTCTTCTGCCATCTTCCAGTGCAGGGCACGGCAATGGCTGACCCGGGCATGTGCATGGCTGTGTGAAAGCAAGGACAGTGCCCTCCTCTGGGGTGCATGGCAGGCCTGGCCGGCCCTCAGACGCCCGCTGCAGAGGATGCAGGCTGACACACACCCCGCTCACACATTCACGGTGGCATGTTCTTGTTCCAGAAAGGCAGCTGGTTTTCTTCCTTTTATCTTAAATGACCTAACTCTGAGTTTTAAGGGTTTCCAAGAAGAGTATTTGGAAGATGAATGATTTTGTTATCCATTAATTGTTCATTTCACTTGGACATTCAGCTTGGCATGGAGATGCTTTTATCTGCCGTATGAGTTTGCAGTTTTCATAAACTAGAAGCTTGTCTGGGGCTTTGCAAGTGCACAGAGAAAAGGCATGTTTTGGAGCAGGAGTTCAACCAGAGGCCAATGCTGGAATATATGTGCAGAAGGGAAAGATGTTGGAGAGGAAGAAATCTTGCCATTCCATTGGAGAGAAATAAAAATAGCTGTGAACGTGATCATTTTCAAAGGGTACTAGGAAGAGGGAGGCATGATCCCAACCCCAAGCTGCAGCGGTGTGAGAGGCTGTGGAGTCCAATCCAGGCCCTGGTGGCCTGTGACCAGCAATGGGAGCTGATACTCTCTCCACTGCCCTTCCTGCCCTGCGGGCTCACGGCCGCACTCTACAGTGTGCCAGGAAAGAACCAGGAGCCCAAATGTCCTTGTCAAGTTGCAGGGGCCCCTGGGTGGGCTGGAGCATGCGGACATTTTCCCAAGCCCAGGCAGGCTTACCTGCTGTTTTCTCTCTCTCAGAAAAGGAGCTGGGCTCCTTGCTTAAGATGATCGCAATGGAACAGCTGCCTTTTCCTTTCATTTCAGTAGTTTGAACTTCTCAGCACAGCCAGTCCCCTCTTCCACGACAGCCGATATTTAGAGCACACGCAGGCTCTCCTGAAGTCGACACGCTGTCTGAAAGAACGGAAGCCCTAAACTACAGAAAGGGGCTGTCTCCATTTCTCCAAGGCCCGGTCCTGGGTGAGGGTGGACTGCTCTGAGAGATACTCTCACTGCCCTGCCGGCATGCTCCTTGGGGTGAGATGGGTAGGATGCGTAAGATGTCAGGATTTAGGGTGAAAAGTAAGATGGAGACTTAGACTTCAGTCTTCCTAGTTGGAAGAATGACCTGTAGTGTGGCGAGGCAACAGTGGCATACATGTTTTTGAGTGCTGATGCTTGATACAAACACTTTGTCCTCTCAGAGGGTGGGGAGGCCTCTGCGTGGAGGACTGGGCTGTCACGTGGCATTTGCATGCTATCCCTCCCACACGCCCATGCTGCGTTAAATATGGGAGGCCTTCCGACTGCCACAGACCTCAGCACTAACTGATGTGCCTGGATTCTCTACGCTAAACAAAAGGTTCATGAATAAAAGGTTAGAGGAGACGGTTTCATCAAACTGTGCTTTGCAGTATGCACATATGTGAGCCCACGTGTCAGAGGGAGTACAGCCCTCTCTATTTCACATGTGGCAATCCTGACGGAAGAAGATGTGAGGAGACTTCATCAGAGTTAGAGTTAATGCACAGCAGAAACTGAAACCAAATCTAGTCTTGAAATTTTTTTTTTTTTTTTTTTTTTTTTTTTTTTTAGCTTTCTGTCAGAGGGCATATGCGCTTCCAAGAAAGGAGAGAAACAGAGAGATAGAGAGAGAAGGAGAGTGAGAAATCATCCCTCCTCACCTCCAGGAAGGTGCATGCTGCAATCCCTTCTCCATTCTCCTCTTAAGATTTCGGGCATGCACACACATGCACCTGGTGTGATTTTCAAACTCCTGCGTTTAGGACTTGAACCATGCTGGTCCCGTGGGAGTCCAGTGCCTTCACCACCATGCCACCTGCTGGCCCCCAATGTCATCTTTTTATCCGGTGCTCTCTATCTCTGTCTTTTATCTATCTATCTTTTTATTCTGTCTCTCAAGCCCTGTGGAATCTGTTGCTCAAAACTCCAAGTCATATTTCCCTTGAAAACCCAGCGAAGGGTACTTGGTGTCAGGGCAGTTTGGGAGCAATGTAAATAAAGTGACTTTCCTACTCGAGTGGCAGTTTCTAGCCCAGTGCTAGCAGGAAGCCATGCCTGCCTGCTCCCATGTTGGGGGGATGGAGGTAGTGGAGCCAGAGTCCCCACCCGGATGGACGTTTCCAGTCCTGTGCCCTGTCTACGTGGTCGGCTACAGGTGGGTCCATGGTTGAGGTCCGGGTGCCCTGGCATGTAAGGTGAGATTTCCCTGCCTGGAAGGGGGAAGGGGTGCAGGATCTGCACCTGGGCCCATGGCTTAGTCAGGAGCCTGGGCCGTGGACCAGGGAGGTTTGTTCCTGCTTGAATGTGCTCAGAGGAAAGCTCTGGAGTCTCACATCCAGAGAATCGTGCAAATACGGTGCTGTGGGGATGTGCTGGAAACCCGCCAAAAATGACCAGAGAAGTGGGTCCTTCCGACTGCGGACAGAGGGAGAGGAGCTGAGAAGCCAGCGGACGAAAGAGAGCACTTGTAGAAAGAACCACTTACTACTCTCACCCAGGAGACGGTCGCCTCCTTTTCTCAGGCCATGAGTAGCCTCACACTGAAGCCAGAGGTGGGCTACTGAGGAAGGGCGTTCTCACCATGTCCGTTATCATGACTGAAGACTAGAACCAGAGTCGTACGCAATCTCAGATCTACAGGCCTTGCTCTCTCAAGCCTTTTGCCAAGTTCATTTCTTTCCACTTTGTTAAATATTCAACATAAAGTTCTATAACTTATGTACTCACAGACGTGTTAAAAACATATGTTATAGTATCCAAATAAGTATGTATAACAATCTATACTCTCTGAATTTCTTTTTATATGTGTTACTGGCTTGAGTATTCACATCAGAGATTTTTTTTCTTTTTATATTATAAACATCTGACAAAACTTGGAAAAGATCCTGACCTCAATAGATGATACTTTGCAATATGACATGTTAAATTCTCCCTTAATTAAATTGAAAGTGTGAGACACTATTAGAAGGCTAAAATGATTTTACTGGGGTGTTATTCAGCAAAGAAAATTTTTATCTTATCATGATGATGACTATACCCACTGATTTAGACTTTATTATTATTATTATTATTATTATTATTATTATTTTTTATTTTGCTAGATTGGTGTGTGTGTGCTTGCCAGGAAGAAACAGAGATAGAGAAAGGGAAAGGGAGAAAGAATGCTTCTCCCCCAATGGAGAATGGCCACACCACAATCCCTTCTGCTCCGTCTCACCCTCCTTTCAGGGTTTTGGGCATGTGTGCACATGTGCCTGTTATGTTTTTCAAGCTACAGGGTCCGAGTCTCATACTGCACTGTAAGCCCCATGGGATCCTGCTGCTTTAAGTACTATCCCACTAGCTGGCATTGGGCTTTTTCTTTTACTTGAAGACCATGGCTTCTGTACGGATATTTAATACCTGAATATCAATTAATAAACCCTAAACAATCTTCTCTCATTATGCAAAAAGAGGCAAATTATCTATTAAGAAAGAGTATAGGGACCAGCAGTTAGTGTAATGGCTATGTCGCTGAACTCCCATGTAGTCAACTGTGGTTTGAGTCCCGGACCTGGTGGCTTAAACTCACGCTGGGCACGTGTGCATGTGTGCCCAAGATCCCGAGAGGAGAATGGACGAGAAGGGATTGCGGCGTGGCCATCCCCCCTGGGGGTGGTTTCTCGCTTTCTGTCTCTCTGTCTCTCTCTGTCTTTCTGGCGAGCACATGCGCCCTATAGCAAAAACCTCTCCAAAAAAAAAAAGTATCGATTTATGCACAACTCAAAAAAATAAAATATGGAAGGTACAATACTGGGCTGTGTGGCGTGAGAGTAAGGCTATTTAAATGTTTCCATTCACACCTGAGATTGAGCAGGGCTGCTATACACAACTATGCTCACCTACATTTTCAAGGGAAAATGCAATTTTGCAGCCCCTGCTCAGCCCGGCTGTACTTGCTGGTATGCCCTGTCTCCAATGTTCCATGCTATGTTTGTGGACGCCTGCATTTGGCCCCTCACTGCTGCCTTTCTTCAATGGTGGCTTGTGGGTTTCAACCACGATATTCTAATACCAAAACTGCAGAGCAGAGGACTGCAAAGGCAGCGAAGCAGGGCTGCTTGGCTGGGCTCCAGAGCACAAGGCCTGAATGTGGTCGATGCCGTCTAACAATGGTGTGTTGTTCCTGTCGCCTTGACAGCTGCTGAAAGGTTTTCTATTATTATCCTACTTAAAAAAAAAAAATCACAGCATAACGAATTAGTAACTCTCAGCTGGTAGCAGAGTGTGAACTACTGCGGAGGCAACTGCACGTTCAGCGGCAACATCTGGATTACAGGAGGGAACGTGCGTGACTGTGTCGTTTGCTAATTACTGTCTAGCGAAAGCGAAGTGCTCACTCCTCGTGTTTGAGTATAGCGAGAAAGGGAATTACATCTTGTGTTTTGAGACCAACATCATGTTACCATTCAGCTTCCAAAAGAAATAAAGTAAAAAAAAGAAGAAAGAAAAACACATCTGAAAACTCCAGTGACATTTTTAAAAAACACTATATAAAGGTGATTTTGTTATTGTTGTCACCACATTCTCCCAAATAGACATTGCATTCTATTGATGGAGGTTGTCAAGTCTTTGTTCAGAAACTCAAATAAGAGGGTGATGACAGCAGAAAGCTGAGAATTCTCTTCCTGGAAAAAATGTACATATTCTGTTTGGAATTTCAGGTTGCTCAGAATCTTTGATTTTCCTGTTATCTGAATCTTTCTTTTTTAGATATAAAAATACCAACAGATTTTAACTTAAATCCTAAAATTAAAAGTGTGACAAAGCAGGAATGACAACCATGCTATCCAGGGCCCATGCCTGGCGTCTGCCACTCATTTAGATTGTGGGTGATGGGCAGAGGGAGGGGGACACAACTGTTTTTGGGAAGGGCCATGCTTGCCCCAGGAAGCTCCAGAAGCCCCTGGTTACCCTGTGTCTTGCCGTTCAGCCACATGGACTAGGCTCTGAAGACTCAAATAGACGATCCCCCATAGACGCTTCATGTGCAGTTATTACATTATATTCTAAAGGAAGATCTAGGGGAGTAAGAGAAGTTGCAAAACAGGGACCAGCAGGTGGTGTAATGGTCACATCACTCAACTTCCATGTAGTCGACTGTGGTTTGAATCCTGGAACTCATGACTTAAAACTCATGCCAGGCACTTGTGCTTGCATGCCCAAAATCTCAAGAGGAAAATGGAGGAGAAGGGATTGTGGCATGGCCATGCCCTCTGGGGGATGATTTCTTTCTTTCTGTCTCAATGTCTTTCTCTGTCTCTCCCGTGAGTGCATGTTCCCTGTAGCAAAAATCTGTCTTAAAAATATTAAAAAGAGGGAACCAGCAGTTAGTGTAATGGCTATGTCGCTGGACTCCCACGTAGTCGACCGTGGTTTGCGTCCCGGACCCGGTGGCTTAAAACTCACGCCTGGTGCGTGTGCGTGCATGCCCAAGATCCCAAGAGGAGAATGGAGGAGAAGGGATTGCGGCGTGACCATCCCCCCTGGGGGGTGATTTCTCGCTTTCTGTCTCTATGTCTCTGTCTGTCTGGCGAGTGCACGTGCCCTATAGCAAAAAAACCTCTCCGAAAAAAAAAAAATTAAAAAGATATTTTGTAGTTTTATTAACTGTACTAGGGAAAAATGTTCACCTGTTGAAATATTCATTTTGTAGGACAAATAATAATGTGAATGAATGTATAAAAGACAATTAAATAAAAAAATAATAAATAAAAAATTAAAAAGAAAGAGCGACAGCGAGAAGGTACAAAATAATCTTGAGTAGCAGAAAGACTAGCCTTTCTTCCATGTAGACTATTACAGTGTTCCGTGCAACTGACGTCAAGGCTGTATACCAGGGGTCTTTACACCTACAGCCCCATGCTTCCATTTTTCTTCAGTTCACAGTAGATCTGAAGAATTCTGGAAGTGTCTCTTACTCATCTCATTTCTTCATTAAGTTTAAATTTATTCAGTATTAAATTTTTTTGAGATCTGTACTAACTTTGAAGGCAAATGAGCACATATCTGTTGATTAGGAAGATACTCCCTACACGTCATGTGTGGGAGGCAGGACTTAGAGTTCCCTGGGATGCACTAGAAATTGCTCATTGTGTAAATCAATCCTGCTGGGCTCCCTTGAGGACTCACTGCCTCCTCCATCCCCTCTTTCTTGAGTCTCCTCTCCATGAAATTTCTTGTTATTTTTCCCAGTGTCTAGTTTCAGCCATAGTGCCCACTGTCTCTACTCAGAATTGTATAATTATTGCATCTGCTCTGTAAATAAAGCCCAGCGCCTCAGCTGGTATTGAAGTCCCTTCACAATGTTGCCCCAAAGTATGTTTGTCACACGTCTGACTGGCAGCACATGGAAAAAGGTTTTTAGCAAACTATGTCTTCCCCCCAAGGAAACCAGCATTTCCCCTTTTTGAAAAATTCCTCCTCCATCCTCTTTCCTTCTTGTCTCTCAGAATGCTGATGGTCCAAAGTCTGTCTGTCTCAAACCACATGAATTTATTCTGGTACCTTATCCAACTGGATGGCCCGTTTTCTTTCAGAAAAAAAAAATGTATATATATATATATATATATATATATATATATATATATGTATATGTATATGTATATATATATACACATACAAACACATATACATAAGTATACATATGTGTAAGTATATTATGTGTGTGGGCATGTATATATGTATATGCATTAACACCAATATTGTAACATCCCTATCCTGGAGCAGAAAACGTGTCTATCACTCCCATGTATGTGTCCAGTAGGATGTAACGAGTTGTCTGGAGTATACAGCTAGTGCTTAATTTATTCACGCATTATTGTCTTGCTTAATCTTCATTACTTCTGTGCAAGTCTGGCATTGTTACTGACGCTTTGTAGAACAGGAGACTCCATGAGGCTAAATTACTTCATCAAAGGTCTGGTTTTCCTTTTTTAAATGTATTATTATCATGATCTTGTTTATATTATATTAAATCACATATATCTTTACAGTGTATTACATTTCTTTTAAGGGTCTGGTTTTCTTCAAGAGCCCCAGTTGAGTTTCAAGACTGAGGTGCGTTCACTCCATGACATCTTCATGCTGAGAGGAGCAGTTTCCAAGATTCTTGTGACCAGTGCATACATACATAACTACACCTCAAAGACTCTCTCAACAGCCTTAACTTTAACTCCTTCCCTGAGACAAAACTAGGTCAAATTAGGACCATTACACTATGTTAACTTTTAAAACTTGCATAATACATTTCCCCACTTAAACAATTGTGGACAAACATAGAATCAGCTCACAAAGACATTACCACAGAGAAAGCTCCCCTTTCCTATGGTGGGATTGTCCAGTGTCTGCTGACTCGGAAAAAGCTGCCTACACCTTGTCCCTGGGAGACATAATACACAACTCCACACATGCCATTTCAGCCCCAGCTTCACCCTCCAGGCGCACACACGAATGGGGGCACAGAGGCTCATCAGAGTTCAAGCCTCTTTCAAGGAGGCCGGCGGGCAGTGGCCTCTGCGTTGCTGGCCATCTATTGCGCTAGCAACTGGAGGTCAGTGGGTGCCCCCCCCCCCCACTCACCACCTCACTGTCCTCCCTCTCTCACTCTCGTAATTCGTTTTACTCTCTTATTGCACTTACACTTCCACCAAATATTCAAACCATTCTTTCCTGTGCATGTTACAACACTCCTTTCTCTAAACAATGCAATTGCAATATGCTGCTTAATAACTGACACCAAAAATATGCACATATGTTAGCGATAATCTGCAGAAGGATCCTGAAATGTAGCTTTGATCATCCGATTTTCGCATATGTAAAATGCTCTTTGGCATAGTTATCGAATGACCTGTTGTAATTATAAATGTATTTTTTGGACTTGACCTGCATTTGGAGTTGGAGAGTCAGGCATGTCTTACATTGCATAGCAATGGTTTTACAACTGTTGTTGCTTCATTCGAAATTAGTGTCATCACGTTAGTAACACAGAGCGCCACATGAAGTATCCAAAATTTGAACTAGTGATATGATCAGATGGTCAGAGCCTCTCAGGAACTCCTGGGCCTTCAAAGTATAAGGCTAGGTGCCAGGACCCTCCTCCAAGCTCTCAGGTGTCAGTCCTGCAACACCCAGGCTCTCCCACCTGGCAGTAGCTCTTCCCTGCAGTTCTTCAGTTTATCCATCCTGCTTGACTGTGTTTGCTTTACATTCTCTTGATTCAAAAATGAAACAGAACCAAGCCAAATCAAATAGTAGAGTATCTGTGTCTAGAAACTGCCTAATCCACATGGACAGAAAACTTCCTGCACCCTTGTCTAGAGAGAGCAAAGCTTCAAGAGGAAGTATTCTGGAACGTGGCCTGTGTCTGAGTCCTGACCTCCCTGTTGCACTCCTTGTGAGCCTTGGTAAGTGACATGTGCTGTCTGAGCCTCAGTTTCCTCATTGTAAAATGAAAGTCTGCGGGCCAACCGGGGGTAGGGTGGTTAAGGCACTGGCCTCCCATATGGTTGTCCTCATTTCAAGTCCTGGACCTGGTGGCTTGCTTTTTCTCTCTGGTGAGCACACATGCCCAGCAAATTTAAAAATAATTATAAGTAAAATTAAATAATTAATTCTTTTTAAAAAAATTGCCCAGTTTGAGGACACTTAAGAGGATTCAATTGAAATGAGAAAAATGTGAGCAAAGGGCTCCCTTCATGCTGGCTGCAGAGCCACCCTGGGCTGGTGTGACTGGGCCAGGAGCTGCGTCTGCACCCCTAAAACTCCTCGCCCTTCTCAGCCAGTGACTCCCACTCCAGTCCACCGCGTGGAGGGGCACAGCCAGAGGCAGGAAATGAAGCCCAGAGAACTGCACTAGGACACTGTGGGCTCCAGAGAGGAGAGTGGCTGACCATGATGGTGAGCAAACGCTTCTGGGTTCAACTGTTCGGAAAAACACTTTCATACCCACGGCTAGTGGCGAGGCATGGCGCTCTGCTGAGAACCTATAAAAGTGCATTCCGACTGCCAGCTCTTGGATGCATTTCATGATGTTTGTGGTTGGTGATTTAGTAGACACAAAAATAACTTTTTGTGATATAAAAATTACACTACTGCTCTCACTGCACCAAGACTGTAGAAGACAGCGTGCATCAAGTGACAAAAGTGCATGGCCCTCAGCAGAGTATGGAGTGCCTTGAGGCATTCTGTGCACTGTGACAAATAGTTTTGTTGACAATTATCTTTCACGGAGGGCTACAGCCAGGGAATGCCACAGATACCTTCTGGGTGCCTGCCACATGTCAGGGTGTGCAGGGACCCTGGAGACAGCAGTGGCCTTGTCACTTGTCATGTGGGTGAGGTTCTCTCATTCATCACTACTAGGTCCCTCTAGAGCAGTGTCGGGCATTTCTGGGCAGTGGGACCAAGGTCAGGGAGGTTCTCTGAGATCTCAGTGAGTTCTACAGATTGTCATGCCAGTAACATGGAGAAACAGTGTCCAGTGCTTTGAGTCCAGTTAAAGTACCCGGTCCTGGAAGCTTACATTGGGAGTAGCTACAATGTTCACATAGTTTGAAGGAATCCGAAGCACAAGTATTTAGTCCAAATATATGGGTAAGTAGATATATCACTTTGGAATTTAACTTGCTCATAGAAAATATCTGTTTTTTCTGTTTTACCTCCTTCCTCATTGATTTGGAGGCAGCAGATATAAAACGTGTCCTAACAAACTACCCACTTATATAAAAGAGAATTACTGAGTCTTATAGCAGAAAACACGAGTTATGCATGTAATGAGCTCATTTGCAGATAAGATGACGACCACCAAAGATAACACCTGCCATCTGGCCTCCCGTAAACACTGTGACGATAATTTCAAAATCCAAGAACATGCCTTAACTACTGTAACTGTTTTACATTTAATACAGGAAAAGTAATTTGTTATTTGTACTATTCATAGAGAGGTTAACATGAAGTAAGGGGTCCAAAGTGACTATTTAATTTTGCACCATCTTCATTTTGCTTTTTGTTTGTTTGTTTTAAATGCTGAGTTGACCCCTGGCCATGTGGAGTCTCTTTAGCAAGAAGGGCTCCTTGCGAATTCCCCATCTGTAAAGTCGTGGCCATGACAGTGCTGCTGCCCTTCCCAGGGAGATGACAACACAGACCAGGGCAGCTCTGGGCAGGCTCAGTCCCTGTGGCAGAGAGAAAGGGCCGCAGACCCAGGCAGGGAGGAGAGCTACTGAGTGAAAAACAGTGAGACCAAACATGGCACAGTCCTGTTACACTTCAGACCCCAAACACTCAGAGCAGAGAACGTCCAAGCTCATCCTCAGTATTTGCAGGCAGAAACCTTTTATTACTCACCGCGGTCAGCTTGAGCTGACGTAATGAGTACACTACACACTGGGAGGCTTCGACGGTACCTGCATCTTACGGTTCTGGAGGCTGGAAGTCCCAGGTCAAGTTGTTGGCAGGTATCGTGTCTGCCCTCATGACTGTCACCACGATGGCCCGTGGGACATCATCTGGTCAGCATCATTGAATGGTGGAGTCCTTGCTTCTGCACAGGTGGACCTCACACTGCCCCTGCCACTGGGGCAGCATGGTTCACGTCAACAGTGGTGACTCAGGTCAGGACAGCCCAGTCTCACCAGGACTGCCCACGTGCATACACTCTCTGCCAACTGCCCATCAGAAATAGAAGTCTATGGTCAGTTATTTCTTTTGGATCAGCGTGTGCTTCCTGACGTGTAAATTCTGGCCAGGGTATCTCAAGCATCAGCTTCAGCTCACTGTCTACGTTTCAAAGGGATGAGGTTTCTCTCCTATTTTCCAAGTTAGAAGTTGGAGTAAGTGTTTCCAAAGGCCCTGGCTCTATGGTCCACAGGGCCTGTCACTCAGGCCATGGTGCAAGCCCAGAGTTGAAAAACTAAGCTTCAGTCTCCTGGAATTTGGGGAGCAAAGGTTGACACCCATAACCTATATTTTCCCACTTATACGACCATTTCTGTTTGTTTGTTTTTAATAGAAAAAAAAGGAGCATGACCTTGGCCAAGTATATGATAAGAGAAATCATGCAGAGAAAAAGAGTTCACAGATTATTTTTAAAAAGAAAAAAATGGGGACCAGCAGTTAGTATAATGGCTATGTCACTGAACTCCCATGTAGTCGATCGCTGTTGGAGTACCCGACCCAGTGGTTTAAGCTCACGCCAGGGGCATGTGCTTGCATGCCCAAGATCCCAAGAGGACAATGGAGGAGAAGGGATTTCAGCATGGCTATCCACCCTGGGGGATGATTTCTCGCTTTCTGTCTCTCTGTCTCTCTCTGTCTTTCTGGTGAGTGCATGTGCCCTATAGCAAAATCTCCTCCAAAAAAAAAAAAAGGAAATAAAGAAGTTTGGGACCTTTCTTGTGCTTAGCACATGCATACATGGTGCTCTTTAAAAGAGGCCATTTTCCTTTTGTTTTCAACTATGGAAACCAATGATAGAGGTTAGGTAAGTTATCCAGGTCCCCAAGGTAGCTATTACGTAATTTATAAGCCTGAATCTGCACCCACACTTGTCTGGACACACAGCATTTACCATGTCCAAGAAGCCATGTTCTAAAGTGAGACCTCTTCCAGTGCTCCCATGAAAATTATGCAAGAGCTTCTCTACCTATTTAGACACTAGCGAATGAAGTCTCTTGTTTTCTAGCATCAGTACTGTAGTCCCCAGGTTAGTAAAAATCTAACCAATAAAGCAACTAAATCACAGTGATTATTAAATGCTCTACAGTCTATAAAAGTTACAATAGATTGGTTCTGCTAAAATCCCTTTTTATTTCTGTTGCAGCAGGAAAGGATAAACAGAATTGCTTTTTGCTAGAGACGGAAGATTATCTTCTCATCTCAGGGTGAATACAGTCGCAGCTGGGCCTTTATAATTGTGACTCGTTTAAAATGCCTCGTTATTGAAACTGGATTGTTTTGGATTGTGACTTTATTCAATTGAGACAATTATGTGTTCTATGTGATTCAAATCAATGATTTCAGGCAGCAGTTGATTATTTTAGCTTAATTTGTTGTGCCTTTTGCATTTTTAGACAGCCATTGGATATCAAATTCTGAAATTAGATTTTAATTTCCTTTTGTGGGAATTTCACATGTATATTGCATTAGCTTTCATAAATGTCATGATGTTTTTCTCCCTGTGTGAGTTCACGCCTAAGCTCAGAAAATACCAACCCGCTGACAGCAGACACACACGCCTGTAGGCAGGAGCCTGTCTTCCATGGCGTGGAACTGCTGCTGTGGCTCTGGGGCAGCTAAGTCACTGTGTGAGGACTGTGCTCTCTGTCCACTCTCCAGGTTAGGACATTCGCACAGAGCAGCTCTCGCCCTCTGAAGGTTCTTTTCTCGGTTCTCTGTAGGAGGAAGTATCCGGAAATTCGTGGGAACCCCAGGAAATGCTCCATGAAGATGAAGCAGAGAGCTGCCTCAGTGGGTGGAAATTTCCCAAGTCCTGCTCTCCAAGGGCTGAGAGCTACCCAGGGTGCACCGCGATGATGAAATGTATCCCAGTAAACAAGTCCTGTCTCCAACTTATTAGACGCCTGCAGCCTTAAATGAGTCTTGTGGAGGCAGATAGGTCCCCGCAGCACCCTTAGATCTAGACAATTTCTAGTCTCCATCCACCGTCTGTTCCCAGCCACACCCTGGGGGTTTCCAATGAAGTCATCACGCCCTTGTGTCAAATGTTTATTTTTATTTTTGAAAATAAGTAAGGTCACGAGTATATAAAACTCACCACTAGTTCTACATTATCTGTGGTTAATCATCTGTGCAAAGTCTCACACAGACACTGGCAGGAAACGGCATGATGACTGAGCTGGGCAGAGGGCAAAAGGCATCTACATGTGTGGAGTGTTGTGTACAATGACCACACTATCCATGCTTAGCGCTTTGTCTCGAAGACTTGCAACCCAAGCCATGGAGATTCCATACAGATAATAATCAGCATGATTGGAATTTGAGTCGATATATTTTTGAGTCTGAAACCCAAGCCTGGGCTGACTCCTACATTTTGAAACAGCAGGTGTCTGTCTTCAGTGGTTGGGGATGTTAAAGTTTAGGGGCTAGGGATACTGTGACCTCCAAAAGCCCTTAAAGGGTATAGGATGCTGTGGTTGCTTGAGCCTCCTTTGGGAGAAGAGAACTGATGTAAGAGAGACATTAAGAAAGTACTGAGACTTAAAAAAAAAAACTATTCCTGTTTTTTACAAGTTCACATTAAGACCAAGAAGATCCCACAGAGATGACTCATTGCCCTAGAGAATCATGCAACCTAAAGCAGAAATTGATACGACTGCACCTTCCTAACTAGAAACCTGTGTTCTCTGCTTCAGAAAGACTCATACACAAAAAGTAAATTATACAAAAGACAAGGAATGCTTGACTATCTAAACATGATCAGGCGAAAATCACCTAGCACAGCCTAAAAATCATCTTAGTAATTCTAGTGAGCATCCTACCAGCTTCAACAGCAGGGACTGAGGTAGTGACGTCCAGACCGCGGCAGAGGTGGCCTGAGTACACACGCAACAACAACACAAGGAAACTTGCTCCGGGGAGGCTTTCCATTAGAAATGCCCAGATTACAAAGGGATCTCTTAGATAGGAAGGGGATAGTGATCATTTAACTGGAGGCAGGAGTGGTTTTAATATGCGCTCACAGTTCAGTTCTAGTGTTACAGCTTGAAATATGAGATCTCTTGGGAATTCCTTGATGCTCTGTGAACTGCCAGACTGTTTTCCAGCTCACTAAAATGTTTAATTTGTTGATGACGATCGTAACCTAGAAAATCAGTAGAATGCTGCATGAAGCGGGAGATTGCCCACTTAATCCTCACTGTAGTTTAATTAATTTTATTTTGCCTGTTGCTGTCCAAGAAAAGTTCCTCAGGAAAACTCAATTTTCTCAAGATGTAGCAAGCCAGACAAGCTCTGCTCCAGTTCCACATCGGCTTACTCTATCTCCTCTGCCACCATTCGCGTTCAGCTCCTCCTTACGTTTTCGGACCGCTGCGGCAGTCTGTCCACAGTATTTCTAAGCATTCTCACAATTAAGTCTACAGTTGCATCATAGCCATTTCATAGCACATGTGCATAACACTGACTTCCTGGAGCACAGGAGGGCTCTCACAACTTTCCTCACCATTAACAGGGTCCTTTAAACTTTAGTCTGACACTTAAAGCTTCACCGAAAGGACCCGCACGGCCTGGGCAGCCTCAGTACTCACTGCTGGTCACGGGAGTCTCCCACGGTGCACAACCACAGGGCAGCGGCCTCTCCCTGCTCCGCAGTTTCTGATGACACCGACAAGGTTATGACACTAGTCTCGACCAGTCTGCTTTCTTGTGTCACATTATGTTTATGTCATTTTACTGCCTGATTTAGATGTTTGATAGACTAGACACATTTAAATTCTTATGATTTTGAACTTAAATATGGCCTCCTTCCTACAGAGGGCACTTCAGTGAGTGATGCAAACATCAGTCAATCCATCAGTCCAAGCTAGAAATCTAGTGTCAAAGCAGAGTCTTTTTTCCATTCTTGAGCATTGCTAGGCTCCCTGAGCCCTGCAGCCTCACACCCACGCTCTCCCTCTGTCATTCCCGCTCTGTGTCCTCATCATGCTGCTTTTCCTTTTTTTCCCTGCCTCCAGCAGCATTTACTCCCAGAACATAGGAACATGGGAGGTTTCCTAGCAGACCTGTAAGCAGACTTACAGTAGTAACGGCTCTCCTGCCTTCCCACAAGCAGTGTTTCCTTTTTATTTTATTTTTATTATTACTATTTATTATTATTTACACATTCAATCATTATATATCACTTAGATTGTAAAGAGACTCTACTCAACATGTTTCTTTCTCTTTTTTTTGGAAGGGTTTTTGCTATAGGACACGTGCACTTGCCAAAAAGACAGAGAGAGACAGAGAGACAGAAAGTGAGAAATCAGCCCCGGGGGGGATGGCCATGCTGCAATCCCTTCTCCTCTCGGGATCTTGGGCATGCATGCACATGCGCCTGGAGTGAGTTTAAGCTACCAGGTCCAGGACTTGAACCGTTGTCGACTACATGAGAGTCCCAGCAACATAGCCATTACGCCAACTGCTGGTCCCTACCCAATATGTTTCTAAAACATGCATCTGATCTTGCTGCACCATGGCCCAGGTGCCTTAGTGAGGTCTGAACTGGAGGCTCAAACCAATTTGTCTCTCACCACCTGTTCCATGCTCCTCAACTCCCGCATTAGCATGCCTTTCAAAATCAGGAACGTATCCTTAATTTTTTTTTCTTTTGTTTTCTCACATCTATTTATTTATTTTTACACTCAATCACTGTATTTCTTTACAGAATACAAGATGAGTTTTTCCAGCATGGATTCACTGTATTTTAGTTCAGTTTAAGATATTACCATACACTTTATCATCAACAGATAATTTTCCATTTCTATGGCCCTTAAATATTTTCCTTTTTTTTTTTTTTTTCACTTGATTCCCTCTCTCCTACCATCCCCTGGTTCCCAGTCTCCTCCCACATTGCCTCTAGTGTCTACAATTGCTCTTCAGGATTTTACACTTCCCAATCTTTCTATTTCTTTCTTAATTTTTTTGAGACTAGGATTTCACACATTTTGCTCCCTTTGTCGTGAAATCCTTCCCCTTTGTAATTTTTAACTAACTTAGGGTTTCTCCTTAGAGGCAATTGCTTCCAAGATTTATCTGATGACGCTATGACTAGATCAAATATCCTCTCATGTTCTGCCTGGGCGTCTGCTCTGACTCCTACCATAACACTTTGGCAATATTCAGATTACCCATTAACCTGCTTATCTTTTTCCCCAGTGGAAAATAAACTCCCCAGGGACAGAATTTCAAGGCTTCACTGTTGTATCCTCGGCACGCAGTGCAGTGCCTAAAACACAGTTCTCAGTGTAACCATTTCAAAGACGAACTCAATCCAGAGTGAATTTCTCTGTATAGGAAATGCATGGATGGATTTATGGAAAAATTGTGAACACAGGATGTCTCAATTTACTCTTGATTCACACTAGATCATCTAGGTTTGAAAATTGCCATGTTTTACTCTGAATCTTTCTAAAATGCCACTCTGTAAAAAGTAGGTACTCAATATACATTGGTGAAGCTGGATTCCACATGGTTGACCAGGGTCTGGGTCCCGGCCCCATCAGTTAGAGAAACATGCTGGTGCAAGCACAGAAGCCCAGGGTCTTGATGGAATGGAGAACTGGCCAAAAAAAAAAAAAAAAAAAAAAAAAAAAAAAGGATTGGGTGTGACCAAGCCCTATGAGAAGTTTTCTCTTTTGTCTCTCTTATATGAACATGCACAGACACATAAAAATGAAATAAGAACTAACTTATAAATGCCTGGGTGCACTAAGAGCCTGATATAGTGAATAAACACAATTTATAGGATAAAATACAAATGCAACTATCTTTCTATCTCCCAATGTACCTTTCAAATATTTCCTTTGTGGGACCCACAAGTGGCATGGTGGTTAAGGCAGTGGTCTCTCACGTTGTTGACCGCAGTTTGAGTCCTGTACGGGCAGCCTGAAAGCCACACTGAGTGAGTGTACATGAGCATTCAAAATCCCAGAGGAGATGGAGGAGGTAGTACAGCATCCCCCCTTGGGAGTGCTTTTTATTTTCCCTTTATTTCTTTCTGTCTCTCTCTGGAAGCACACATGCCCTGTGGCAAAAACCTAATAAATAAATAGATTTTTTCTCTGCTACTGTTTGAAAGTATTAAGAGATCCCAAGACATTTGTATTCATATTTAATTAATATATAGTGACTTCTCACTTAAAAAATACAATACTAGGGGCTAGGGCATGACATGCTAGTTAAGGCACCAGATTCACACATGATTGATCAAGGTTTAAGCCTCAGACTCAGCAGCTTGGAAATCATGCTGGGTGTATGTGTGTGCATACCCAAAATCCCAAGAAGAGAATGGAGAAGAAGGGACTGTGGTGTGGCTGTCCCCCTTGGGAGTGATTTCTCACTTTCCCTCTCACTGTCTCTCACTCTCCATCTCTATTAGGTAACTACACGTGCCCTATAACCAAAACCATAAAAAAAAAACAAAAAGCTAATTGTAAACTGAGACAGAGGCATAAAGAAAATAATCACTCTGGATTATTATTATATATAGTATATATATATATATATATTATAATAATATATTATATATATTATATATGTAATATCTACACACCAGAAATCACAAATCATAAAGGAGAAAATCAAAGAACAAAACAAATGGGGAGATAAAGGTTTTTCATGGGTTGAAAGACCCAGTACGGTCAAATGTCAATTCTCCTTAAATTGAAATACAGATCCAATATAGTTCCCATAAAAATTCTAGAAGAATTTGCAATTGTAGAAACAAAAAATATCACTAAAATTTATTTAGAAAAGCAAAGGAATTCAAATACTTAAAAACAGTATTTTTAGGGACCAGCAGATAGAGTAATGGTTACCTAACTGAACTCCCATGTATTCACCTTTGGTTCGAGTCCCAGACCTAGTAGCTTAAAACTCATGCTCTGTGTGTTTGTGTGTGTGTGTGTGTGTGTGTGCATGCCCAAAATCTCAAGAGGAGAACAGAAGAGAGAAAGGATTGTGGCATGACCATCCTCCTTAGGGGGTGATTTCTTGCTTTCTGTCTCTCTGTCTCTCCAGCAAAAGCACATACCCTAAAGCAAAAATCTCTCTTTCCAAAAAAAATTTAAAAAATTAAAAAAACTACATTGTAGAAGTCACACTGTTCATTTTCAAAACTTGGCATAAACCTGCAGAAATCTGGACAGCACTGGGTAAAGCATAGGTACTAGAACAATGGAACAAAATAAGGAATCCAAAAGTAGATGAATATGGATGTAGCTGATCATTTCTTTCTTTCTTTCTTTTCTTAAGAGAAGTTTTTTCTACAGGGTATGTGTGCTTGCCAGAGAGACAGAGAGACAGAAAATGAAAACTCACCCCTCAGGGCTGCTAGCCATGCCCTAATCCCTTCTCTTCCATTTTCCTTGGGATTTTGGGCACACATGCACATGTGCCTAGCATGAGTTTTTATGCTGCCAGGTCTAGGACTTGAACCATGATTGACTATGTGGGAGTTCAGCGATGTAACCATTAGGCCATCTGCTGGTCCTGTCATTTTTTGACCAAGATGCAAATTTAATTCAGTTGAGAAAGGACAGTATTTTTTCACAAGTGATTCTGAAACAATTGGAAATTAAAAAAAAAAAATTAAGAAAAACATTAGATTATATTTTTACAATGTAAATAAATTTAACTTAGGATACTTTATAGACTTCCATGTAAAAGTTAAGACTAAAAATGTACAGGACTTAACATAAGAAAAAATTCTCATTATCTTGAAATTAAGGATTTCTTAGCTATGATATTAAATACACAATCACTAAAAATAAAAACTGACAAAATGAATATCATTTCTATTACAAACCATTGCACTTTGAAAACCTCTGTTATGAAAATGGTGGTCTAGGACCAGCCGATGGAGTAATGGTTACATTGCTGGACTCCCATGTAGCAGATCACAGTTTGAGTCCCGGACCTAGTGGTTTAAAACTCACATTGGGTGGTGTGCATGCATGTCTAAGATCCCAAGAAGAGAATGGAGGAGAAGGGATTGTGGTGTGACCATTCCCCTGGGGGTGATTTCTCACTTTCTGTCTCTCTGTCACTCAAGAGAGCACATGCACCCTATAGAAAAAAATCTCTCTTAAAAATAAATAAATAAAATAAAGACAATGAAAGCTGTCACTGTTGTGACACAGTGCGAACACAAGTGCCCTCAAGCCTGGAGTATACATGGTTGAGCACTGGTTTGGATCCCAAGGTCAGCCTGAAAACACACTGGGTCCATGCAGAGGTCCCAAACATGCTGAGTCATTAGAGGGCTGGGGAAAGCTGACTGGTGTGACGAGACCACCTGGACGTACTTCCCTCTCTTTCTCTCTCTCTCTCATGCACACACACAGGCTCTCTTTCATAAGAATAAAAATGAAAAGACAAGTCATATATTTTCTTATGACACTTGCAAAATACATACGGCAAAGGACTTGCATTCAGAATACATAAGTAACTCTTAAAAATGTCAATAATAATAAAAAAACAGAACATTAAAAATGGGTTAATGATTTAAACAGCTACTTCACGAACATATATGGATGGCATGCAAGCACATAGAAAGAGGCTTAACTTCATTATTCATTGGGAAATCTCAAATGAGACATAATGAGATGTCATTACACACGCATTGGAAGGGCTAAAGTAAAAATAACAAGTAGATAAATACAGACGGCAATATTAACTCTTGACAAGAGTAGGGAGCAACTGGAATGTTCATTCATTTGTGGTGGGGATGTAAAATGTAACATTTTTTTATCAGATTCTTGTAATATGAAACACACACTTCACATTTTGACTCAAGAGTACCACTTTAAGGTGGTATTTGTTTTTTGTTTTGTTTTTCCTTTTTTTTTTTTTTTTTTTTTTTTTGGAGAGGTTTTTGCTATAGGGCGCGTACGCTCGCCAGCCAGACAGAGACAGACAGAGAGATAGAAAGCAGGAAATCACCCCCCAGGGGGATGGCCACGCCGCAATCCCTTCTCCTCCATTCTCCTCTCGGGATCTTGGGCACGCACGCACACGCGCCCGGCGTGAGTTTAAGCCGCCGGGTCCGGGACTCGAACCGCGGTCGACTACGTGGGAGTCCAGCGACATAGCCATTACGCTAACTGCTGGTCCCGTTTTTCCTTTTTTAAGAATGATTTTTATAACTTTATGTATTTGTTTATTAATTTACTTTTAAACTTGAGCAGAGAGGAACAGAGTGAGAGAGGGCGGTAGAGAGAGAGAGGAAAGTGAGAAAGCAAGCCGCCAGGTCCAGGACTCAAACTGTGGTCAGCTATGTGGGTGTCCTATGCCCTTAACCACCATGCCACTTGCTGACCCCCTCAAGGTGGTATGGGAACAAAATAAAACCTACTAATAAAACCTAATGGCATCTTTATTTATAATTTTAAAACACTGGAAACAACGAAATGCCTTTGGCTGGTGAATATTTAGACATAGCACTTTTGCAGACTGTACTGTTTCTTGTAAATAAGAAGAAACACGTCACTGATCCTCTTCACAAAGTGGATTTACATCTAATGCACTAGGTAAAGTGAAAAAGCCAGACTCAAAAATGTCCAAACTGTGGGATTCCATTGTACACGGCATGGATAAAGTAAGGCTGGAGGGGTGGAAAAAGGAGCAGAGCTAGCCAGGGGCTGGTGAGAGGGGATCCTGCGAAGAGGTGGGCAGATTTGGAGGAGCTGGGATTGTGCTACGTCCCAGTAAATGTATCTCTGCAGTTGTCACAACTCCTAGGCCTATACAATACACATAGTGATTGTCACTATATGTAAACTTCCACTTCAAGGATCCTTTTCTGTAAATAAGTCTCTAGTTTTGATTTATGCTCCAGCTCTACAAAAGGACATGGCAGGTGTTCAGCTCCATGAATGTGCATGGTTTGTAAAAAAAAATCTTGAAGAAGAGAAAAATAGTCACGGATCTCAGGAAAGAAGTTTCAGTGGGCTCAGGAGAATTAGAGTATTACAAGAGTAGGTTTATTTTTCCTGTCTAATTTGTCGTGGCAAAAGAGCTAATAGAAAAGCAATTTCAAATGGTACACATGGCCAGGAAGAGCCAGTGTTGTGGTAAGGACCTAGTCAATTTTATTTAGAATATACATCAGCAGCTTTACACAAGAAGAGGAGCAGAAAGAATTGTAATGGACTGAACATAACAAAGTTCCTAGTTGGTGGTAACACCCGCCTGCCTGGCCTCCATGCACTGGTGAGAGAAGACTGCTTTGCCCCTGCAGTTCCCTGTGGAGGGAGAATTGGTGTCCTTGGCTGTAAGCAACGGAAACTTTTCTCTCACAGTTCTGGAGGCTAGAAGTCCAGGACTGTCCCTGGTCCTCTGCAGACTGGGAGGAAGGATCTGCCCCAGGCCTCGCTCCTTACCATATGGCTGTGTTCTCCCAGTTCTCACGTCGTCTTTCTTTGTTATGCCTGTGCCCACACTTCCCTGTGTGTTGTATGTGTTTGTATGCTCATGGGGTATGTGTATCTGTGTGTGAGCTATGTGTGTGCTGTATGTGTTGTGTGCTCATGGGGCACATGTAAATATGTGTAAGCTGTGTATATATGTGTCTAAGGGGGGACAATTTTTTGAGAGGTTTTTTGCTATAGGGTGCATGCACTTGCCAGAAAGACAAAGACAGAGAGTCAGAGAGACAGAAAGTGAAACTCACCCCCTACGGGGGATGGCCATGCCACAATCTCTTCTCCTCCATTCTCCTCTCAGAATCTTGGGTATGCATGCACACGTGCCCAGCATGAGTTAAGCCACCGAGTCCGGGACTTGAACTATGGTTGACTACATGGGAGTCCAGCGACATAGCCATTCACCAACTGCTAATCCCAAAGGGGGACAGTTTTTGTGTGGGTATGTACATATGTGTGATGTGTGCAGTGTGTGTATACATGTGTGGTGTGTGTGCATGTGTGGTGTATGTGCACATACGTGTACCCAATATCTTTCCTCTCTCAGATCCATAAGCCATACTTCCCTTCTGCCCAAACTATGTTAAGAAGAGCAGACGATGGGAGAGCAATCGCAGTGAGCAAAACATTCAGAATGTCTAACAGGCCACCAATAATGGTGATTCCTTACCTTCACATGTAGAAAGCACGGAGAGAAGCCAGGCTTCTGGGAAGGTGCTTCATCAAGCTGCAGGGCCAGGAACACAGAGGAGAAGCTCCAGTGGAGGACAGAGGTGACAGCCTCGGCCTACCTAGGCAGGCTCTGGGACAGCAATAGAGTCATCATCCTGCTGACCTGGCTCAGACAAGGAGAACCTGTCGCTATCTATAAAACAGCAGCAGTCAGGTGAAGCAGCAGACAGGATGCCCGAGTGTCTCTATAAGCAGATCTTAGATGCTCCAGAGGAAATTAAAGTGTAGTCTTTGGAGGAGGTCATCTGTAACCCAGGGGACAGAGGAGCCTATGCCACACCCTGTGGAGCAGTAATAACCTGGGAGCTGACAGGAGTCAGGGCCACGTCGCTGCGGCTCAGAGTGGACGTGGGCCACAGCAAGGGAATGAAATCGTGGAGAAGGAACCCCAAGGCAGGTTGAAACGCACCCGCCCTGAATGCCAGGGCAGCTGGAAGGCTAATGCGGGACCTGTAGGCAGATTTATTACGCCTCCAGTATCAGGAGTTCTCAGTTCTGCTTCACAGGTGTCGGGGTGAAGGCTTCCATACACGCCTGAAGGTTTGAGAAAAGAAATTGAGAAGTTTGCCAGGTAATTCATGGAAGGTCCAAAGAAGTTTAAATTTTAGGTGAACAATAGATTTTTTATTTTTGTACAGAAGTTCCATGATTTATGATGGGGTTATGTTCCAATAAATCCAGAAGTTGAAAATATTGTAAATCAGAAAGACATTTAATGCACCCAAACCACTAAATATTGCTTAGCCATGTTTAGCTTAAATGTGATCAAGACATTTACATTTGCCTACTGTATGACAAAAGCATCTAATATAAGCTTATATCATAATGAAGTGTTGGTTATCTCAGGTAATTTATTGAATAACATTTTGTACTGAGAAATCGAAATGGAATGGCTGTAGGAATACTTGAAGAATGATTTCTATTGAATGTGTTTCACTTTAGCACACCCATAAAATCAAATGTTTAAGTCAAGCCTTGGTAAATTGGGGGCCATTTGTGCTAAGTACTTAAACCTTGGCAGTGTTTGGGACCCACTTATATGAGTATTTGGGCCAGCCAGTTGCGTGGTGGCTAAGGCACTGGGTTGCACATGGCTGTCTGTGTGCTTGAGTCTTAGACACACTGGCTTGGAAAACATACTGGGCACTTGTGGACACACGCCCAAAATCCCGAGAGGAGAGAACAGTGAAGAAGGGATTGCAATGTGGCTATTACCCATGTGGGAGTGTTTTCTTACTTTTCTCTCTCTGTTTTTCTCCAGTTAGTGCACATACTCTCTGGCAAATTTCATTGTTCATCTGAAATTAAAATTTATCTGAGCACCCAAGGTTTTTCTTTGATAAATCCGGAACCCCTAATTGAGAAAAAAAAAGTAGAAAGATGAACTTTCTACACTAAAGTCTGAAAACCAGAACCCCAAATCAAGGAGACTTCAGCACTGATGGCAAAGATCATTCAGAAGAGAAGGACTGAGGAAGTTGAGATGATATCACGATTCCTATCGAGTAGAATCTTGATCCCAGAGAGAATGTGAGGTATCAATATTCTTATTTTCTCTACAAGAAGACTGGAAGCCCATGGACTTTAGAGTCACGTCATCTACCTAAGCCCGAACTCAGCGTCCCCACAGCATCATGCAGACCCCAAGGATGACTATGACAGTTGTCCCTAAAAGCATGCGAAGAGTGTGCATAGTTCTCCATTCAGGCAAGACTTGGTGGAGAATCAAAGAACATGGCCTTTATCCACAGAAGGCAATTTAACAAGGAGGGGGCCTTTCTGATCGTAAACTTTTGCTCCTTCCCACTTCCCAGATGCTCACGCGTTGAATGCAGTTCAGTCAGCAAACGGCCCTGAGTGGTAGAGTGCTGGCGGTACACAAAGCCCCCTGCACGTACCTGCCTTTTGACTCGGGGTTCACCATTCCATGAATACACAGCTAACCCCAAACCCGGCTCTCCTCAGCTGAGCTCAGTGAGCTTCCCTCACATACCTGAGAACACATGGGTCTACGCTGCGTACCCTTCAGCTCGGCCTCACACTATCTCCTGGATTAGAAGCTCCAGTGGATAAGGGTCACATAGAAAAGCAACACCCAAAATAGTGAGCGAACAGCCCCTCGCCTGACTGCGTGTGTGCTCGTGTGACACCAATGACTGGTACGTGTGCGACAAAGCCCGAGCGTGGAGGATTTCCAGGACCTGAGGAAACACGCCAAGAGGGCACCAGGGCCGACCAAGGAAAGGAGGTGCTGAGAAAGCTCAGTGGGGGGGGGGGGGGGGGGGGGGATTTGCTCTTAGAAGAAAGGAGGTCGACAGGCCATTAAGCAGAGACGAAGGTGACGGAAGCAAACCACCGGCAGCAGCAGAAGTAAGAGAGTCAGCCTCGGGGCAGGCAGAGCCGGAGCTGGCGCTGGGGACCCAAGCATTGCGGCTCTGTCTAGAATGATGTGGATCGAGAGTGAAGCAAGTAAGAAGTCTCCCCAGGTCCGGAAACGTCGTACAGGGCAATTACTGAGTGTCTTCTCAGGAGACCTTGGAGGACAACGGAGGAGAAATGTAATTGTCAGACACGGCAAGAAGCTGGAAGCATAAAGGGCCAGAAGGACAGATTACACAGAGGTGGAGCAGAGGTGAGGAAAGGAAAGAGTGTGTGGAAAGAAGAGAGCTCTTGGTTATCTTTATTGGAAGAAACCACCAGGGGCCTTCTTCACTCAGTATTGTAAATAACCACATTCTCCTATTGTAATTGGTTAGTTAATTGAAAAAATATACTTTGCTTCCAAAAAAGTCTTAATTTAAGAAAAAAGGAAAACAATGCATATTGTCAATGACCTTTGTTCAATCTTTAGTGACTCACTGTTTACTCAGATAAACATAGCACCCTGGCGTGGTGGTCCAGGTGCTCCCACTTGGCCAACTGCAGTTTGCTTTCTCACTTTCCTCTCTCTCTCTCTCTATCTCTCTCTCTCTCTGTCTCTTTCTGGTGAGTGTTGTGCCTGTCTAAATTTAAAAAATAATAATAATAAATAAAATTAATTCTTTAAAATAAGTAAGCACAACACATAAAACTGACGATCCAAGGAAACCCCTGAAGGATGGCTAAAGGGGTGTGCTCTAGATATTCGCAGTGCTAGGTAGCCTCCCGCACTGGGCAATTAATTAAGGGAAAAAAAAGCAATATTTGAATAAGAGAAATAGCATTTTGACTATTTCTTATGCATTCAGAAACTCAGGCAGTAAGATATGCCACTTTTCAATGTTTGGATCAATGACCATGAGATACTAGAATTTTCAATTTTCTGCTTCCATAATGAGTTGCAATAATAAAGAACAATTTACATTTGCTAAAAAAAGTCAATGACTAAACCACAAGTTTTGCCCATTAGGTATAAAATGACATTGTCCAAAGACAGTGTGATCCTTTCTGCAGGCCAAGGTGTCACACTGTCATTGGGAAATGAGACTGGCAGGCCGCAACGTGAACGTCCGGAGACTTTGAGACTGGCAGGCATGCTGCAGGGGTTACCCAGCGACACGGCCTGCCCCCTTTCCATCTACCATGGCCGTATTTTGAAGAGCTACTTTCTCAATCTTCGAAGCTTTATACCTTTAAGGCGACACCAAAAGAACAATTTTCCCAGACAAACGGGGTATAATTTGGGTAATCTCCACGTGGCAGGCACCTGCACCTCATTTGCATTTACACAATTCTCTTTTTAATCTGGTAATTATGTAAATAGCAGACAAGATTTTTGACATCTCACTTTCTTATTCTGCTTTGGAAACTGACTAGACGTTACATTGTAGGCAATTTGCTATTTTAACACACACAAAAGATGGATTCATTTAAGAGGAAAAAAATGAGTAATTGCGCTCTGTTCCCCCAAATGCACCTATATGTTTCTGTTCTGCTGTCTGAGTGCAAAGGATTTCCCACCAGGGCCAGGGCTTGCACTCTCTGGCTTGAGTCCAGGACATGGGTGATTTTGCTGCTTCTACCTCCCACACGCCTCTAGACCTGCCCGGAGGCTTGAACTAACCACTGAAGTCACGTTCTGTCCGGGGAGCTGAGGCCACGTGTGCGAGCCCAGCCCGAGTGCTGCTTCTATTCTCAGTTATGCAATTAGCAATGAGGCGTCGCTATGAAAAAGGCATGGATTAGCACCCTGTTTGCCATGAATGTCCCCTACAAACGAAATGATCCCTGGTGTAATGTTTCACTGGAACCTCCCTCGAGCTTATCAGCCTCCCTGAACCTCTGTAGGAGACCACTATAACAACAAACACAGGAGCGCTCAGAGACAGGAGGAGTGAGGCAGGAAATAATGCATGAAGAACCCGCGGTGCAGTGGAGGTCCCTGTATGCTAACTGCCCTCACCGTTCTCTTCTGTTCTGGAATCTCAGCGTTAAACCTACCTGGCCGTGCCCATGGGCTGGTGCCCTCGAGGTCAGAGGTGATTCATTGCACCAAGGCCCCGTACCATGGGCACAGGCAGAGCGTCTGGCCCAGGGTGTCCCCGGAGCCGCTCTGCCCACACCAGAGGCAGCGAATAGCGAGTTAACGGTCAGGCAGGGTTTATATACAGTCAGCATCTCTTCATCACGAGAGCCTGAATTTACAAACAGGCTAAACACGAATGCCTTTCATCAGCTTTAATTTTCGAATGCAGTGACCCATCCTCGCACTGTGTAATAACAGGTCCCTGAGTGACAATTAAAATAAATCACCCTACAGAATATGCCATTAGAAGCATTCATGCCTCATCAGTAACCGAATTGTCTTATGTAATATATCCTGAGGAAATATTTATAACTTTGGCTTCAGCTCCCCAAAGCACACGCTGATTGATATTCCGTCCTTGTTGTAGATGTCTCGGAAATTGAAATGTGTTTCCGCTATTGTTTTCTGGGTGACAGTCTAATTTTATTTTAATGGGGAACACCAATGGCTGATCATGAACCAATAGCTATTGATGGAAAGTAGATTACCTTCCCATAGAGCCGAAGGAAAACGTAAGTCTTTGCACACCCCTCCCTTTTGATGAAAAATTCTGGAATGCCTGAACTCAGGTTCCCCTCTCTCAACAAGGATAAAAGTCTTTTGAAGAAACTTTGAAATGTAAAAGCAATTCCTCTTTCACTCTTAAAAAAATACATTTTATTTAATATAAAGTCTATTCCTCTCTCACTCATTAAAAAGATACATTTTAGTTAATGAAGGAATATATTGGGAGAAGTCAAGTATAAAGAAAAAAAAGCCATGAAGGCTTCCCATCATGAACTTCTCACTTGTGACTTCTCAAAGGAAGCCCCGGGGAGGCTCTGCCCGCGGGTCTCGGTGGCGCTGTCGGTGGCGCTGTCACTGCCGCAGGACTGTCAGTGCAGGCTACCTCGGCATCCAGGGCGAGGCGCTCGGTCCTTCTGGGCTCCTATGATCCGGGTAAGACCTAGAGAAAGGGCAGCGCTCTAGAGGCATATTCAGGGAACTTTTCACTTCGGCAAACTTGAAAAAGGGCTTGGAGGTGGCCTGGGCCGTTACAGGTCATGGCTGTCCCTGCGGTAGCCCGGATGACTTGGAAAAATTCAGGCCTAGGCCTGAGCGACGCAGGCAGTGTGTGGGTGAGCTCAGGCTGCTGCACCAAAGCACTACGCCACCACGGACGGTGTGGTGCAGGCACTCGTTTCTGGCTGGACACTGGGCACCCAAGACCAAGGTTTCCTTCCCCGGCGGGACGGGCTCTCTTCCTGTCTGCAGATGGCTGCCTTCTCACCATGTCCTCACAGGGGAGGAGGGAGTGGGAAGGAGGGAGAGAGAGAGAGCGCTGTGTTTCTTTATTCCTATAAAGGCAGCTATCCCATCATCAGGGCGCCATCTGCATGACCTTATGTAAACCTAATCACCCTCCAAAGACTCCACCTCCAGAACCCATCACAGGCGGGGTTAGGCTTTCCACACGTGAATCTGGGAGGGCCACAGCAGGATGTTCAGCAGGAAGAAGGCTCTGCTAAGGAGAGGCTAAAAGACAACCAGTCAGGGTTCAGCTCTCCTGGGCCTGGAGGCAGGTGTTCTCGTTCCCGGAGGTGTGGGCCTCCTTATTTGTATCCCACCTGGAACCTGCTTCCTCCCGTTGGTTTCTGACTTTGGTAGTCAAGATGACGTGGCAATGGTTCATTTGAAGAGATGACTTTGCAAACCTTGGTACTGAGACCATATTTCATGTCTGACTTACTTCACATATAGTCCTAACTTCAAAGGAATCACAAAGAAAATGGGGACAATCTGGAGAGTGCCTAATCCCATAGCAAAAAGGAAATCAGTTAAAGTGTGCTGTCCACACTCCAGGATCCTGGCATCTATTTTCTTGGATGAAGTCTTGTCTTTTAAGACGCTTAGACAGTAATTTTCTTCACTACTAAGGAAAGATATAAATATTCTAAGCTTGAAATCTTTACTTTTTTACACTGCAAAGTTTCAATTTCCTGTCCTGCTATGTTACAGGTAAAATACCTAGTAGTAGCCTCGAATTGTGGCCGTGACAATTAATGAGTTTGCTGATGAAGCAATGCCCATCTTCAGAAAGGGAAGCACTAGTACAGACAGATCAGCTTCTGAACAAGTGTTCTGTGCTAACACTTTTCTAGCAAATCTCTTTCCTGATTCATCCTTGAGAGCCTTTGAATGTAAAACGCTTCACTTTTTGAAGAGCCCTTCATTTTCATGATTCTTTCTCTATAGATTTTCACCCCAACACCCTCTCAGAGCTGAATAAATCACTTAGAGAAATTCTTCTGTAAGGTTAGCAGGCTTTCTGGAAAGTCTGGTTCTGCACAGAAGAGAGCAATGCAAGAGGAAGAAATTGCTTCACTGCTCCAATATGGAAACCTAAAGACCTTTTATCAGGTTATAATTAAGGCTCCCAAAAACCTGAGGCTTGAGGCCACACAGAAAACAGTTACAAGGTCAAATGTAGTCCCTATCTGATAGGCAAGGAAATTTAGGACCTTGTAAAGTTGTCATCAGAAGAATGAACGCCTGTCATGTTGTGGCTCCCCAATACATGTTGACTTCAATTTCCAGTGGGCCCTTAAAATTCTCGAAGGCTTTCAGTGTCCATTGGACTAGCAGTCTGCAAATTTGGGAGCTACGAGTTGGGAATGTACCTCCTTTCCTTCAACCATCCTCCCCAGAGACGACTGGTATAGACTTACTCTTTCCCAACCTCCACCATCTCCCGCATAAACTTCATAAATCCAGTTTAGCACCCAGAAAAGCATACAGTGTAAAATGCTAGAGCTTCAAAGGAATCTTGAGCAGGTCGATTCAACCTCCTTACTTCGTGGTGAAGAAAACTCCATGACTTTACAATAATCTTCAGAAACCCACGGCCTGCACTGTGTGAGTCATCCGGCTGATGTCCCCAGGAAAGTCAGAGGGAGATTCACGTTCCTCCTGGAGTTTTCATTCCAGGCTCTGAGTTCCTGGGGTTGCATACAGCTCCATGAACCTAAAACACATGCCTCCATCTATGAGCTCAGGCTTTATTTAACGCTCTCTGTAGGTTCTGTGTCCTCAGCCAATAAATAGATGTTCTACTTCTGACCGTCAGTCGGTGCCCTGCTGTCAGCACCGTGGGCCTGCAGTGAGGCCTCGGGGGCAGGGCGGCGTCTGTCCTTTTTTTGCTGCACAAGCTCTGGGTCTCTCTTTTGACCACCCGCAGCGACCACACGCTCCACGCCCCTCACCAGGGTGAACGAGCAGCTGATGTCTGTTGACCATTTCAGGGTTACTGAATATCAGATTCAGCTGTTGCCATTTTTTATGATGTTCTCATCTGCTATTGCATGATTTCGTAAAAAGTTGTTTTCATAAAATACAAAAACTGGGTTGAATGCTTTAAAAAGATGTGGTGATTGCATCAACTGACTTGAAAACAGAAGATCAAAAGAAGAAAAGGGAGAAAGAAAGGAAATCGAGAATAGGAAGGAGTTAAGACGGGCGGGAAGGAAGACCACTGTTCAAAGCTGTGTAAGCGAGATCCCTCCGAAAATCAGAGGAGAAATTCCAAGCTTAATATGAGCCTGCACTGAAATTACTGCGGAATCATGTATGGTTCCTCACTCTACTTTAAGGGGACCAGAAATGAAAAATTACAGATAAACTAATATGCTATGACTTGTGCCGTAAAGATATGAGGAAGAGTTTCACACTCATCTCACATTCAAATCAAAGGCTTTTGAGATTACAGATACAGTGAATGAATCTACAACTGATGTCTTCAAACTTTAAAATATTTATAGTTATCTTGAAGTTCTGCTATAACCAAATCTGTTTATAACTGATTTAATAATGCTATACTTCAAATTTTTGCAGACAAGCATGTTCCTATTATATCAAACAACAAAAATAAACCCTCATTTTAATTTATTTTTATTAGTTTTCTATGTTCCTGTGTCTAATTGTTTTAAAAGTATTTCATTAATCAGACAAGATTTAACTGGATGATATTTATATCAAAGATCATTACTTTTTTTTTCTTTTTTTTATTAATTTCTTTTTCTTTTTTTAACATTAATATGCTATACATCATTACAGTATACAAAATGAATTTTTCATCCAAAATACACTGTTGGCTCAATCAAGCACATCAACATATGCGTTATCAACTAACAATTTTTCATTTCTTATGTCTTGTATATTTTGCGTTTTTTTTTTTTTTTTTTTTTTTTTTTTTTTTTTTTTTTTTTGCCATCCTTGATTCCCTATCCCTAACCCTCTGCCCTGTCCAACCCTCCTCCCATTGTCTCTGGTATCCGTGATTGCTTTCTATGCCATCCCCCCCCCCCATTTAATTGATTTGCTAACAAACTTAATTTGTCTAAATATTTGCAATAGCAAGCACAGCTGATAAATACATACACAAGAACCCATGTCTGACTTTAAGCATAAACCTCAGTGAGTAGAATGAACATACTATAAAATAGTACCTAGCTGGGGCTATATAGCTTACTGTGGTCATCAAATACACAGGTTTTTCTTTAAATTTTGGTAACAGTTTTAGTATTTTTTTCTCTGATTTTTTTTTTTAAATTTACATTCATTCCCTGAGCATCATCACAACATACTAAATGTGGTTTCCCCTCTAGAGTAAACTGCATAGTGGCTTAATCATGCATATTATCATCCATAAAATTCCATTACTACTTTCATATATATATGTTTTTTACCCCATGTCTGACCCTCTACCCTATTCCACTCTCTTGTTACACTATTTCTGCTGTCTATAGTTGTCTTCAATTCCTTTTCCCCCAACATTTTGTTGACCACACCATATCATAAGTAATCTAACTACTTTCAATAGCAAGTTCAGCTGGTGGTTTCACGAAAGGCAGTTTTGAACTGGTAAGTACATTTCCTTGAAATTTGAAGCCTCTATAGAAACAGGTTGCTATTTTGTTCAAATAGTAGGTACATGAATCTATTGACAACTCAAGACAGGATAAGAATCCTTAAAACCAGACAACAAAGCTTAGAAGAAAAGCAGCAATATCTTAGTCAAGTCACAGAATGCTGTTTTATCAGTTCAGACTCATGTACTTAATCTTTCTTCTGTTTCTGTTGAGGTACGATCTTCCAGATTGAACTCTGGAATATAATACTCAACTCCAGACTTTGTCCTCACAATTAAGTTGCCCATTTTCTTAGTTTTTGAACTCTTATTTCTGTGTGTCTGCATTTAATTTTACTGACATAGCACTCCCTAAGAACTTCTTGGAGATCTGGTCTGGTGCTGGTAAATTCTTTCAGGTTTTGTTTATCTGGGAATGTTCGTGTCTTTTCTTCCCAAATGAACGATAACCTTGCTGGGTACAGAATTCTCGGTTGAAATTGCTTTTCCCTTAATACTTTGAATATATTTTCCCATTCTCTCCTCGTTCGCATTGTTTCCGATGAGAGGTCTGTCATTAGTCTGATGGGATACCCTTTGTAGGTAACTTGCCTTTTTTCTCTTGCCAGTCTTAATATCTTGTCTTTGTCTGTGGTTTTGGTCAATCTGGCTATAATGTGTCTTGGAGAAGATCTTCTTGGGTTGATTCTATTTGGGGTCCTCTGTATTTCTTGGGACTGAATCTTTGAGTGCCTCTCCAGGTTTGGAAAGTTTTCTTGCAGGATTTCATGAAATAGATTATCAATGCCCTTATGAGTCTCTTCACCCTCTGGGATGCCTATTATCTGGATGTTTGGACATTTAATTGTATCTAGTACTTCTCGCATATTATTCTCAAATTTTGGGGCCATTTTCTCAGTCTTCATGGTGGATTTTTCTAGGCCAGCCATTTTCTCTTCTACATTTGAGATTCTATTTTCTGCATGATCTAGTCTGCTTTTAATACTTTCAAGGGAGATTTTGACTTTTGTATTATAGTCTTTATCTCTAACAGTTCCAGCTGATTCTTTTGTAAAGTGTGAAATTCCTCTTTCAGATCTGTCCCGACCTGCAGGACAGTCGAACAGGTTCCCTGGGGGAGGGAGTGAGAGATGGGACAAACACATGCACACACACTACGAGATGCTGATCAAGTCGTCTTCTTCCGTCTACTTCCGTTTATTGAGGAAAAATGGCGAGTTATATACAGCTGGTGGGCACCAATTGGTTGCCCGAAATGCAAATGAGATAGAACAGCATGAACCAGTCATTGATGTGGGCAGATCTCTCCTGTTGCCTAGAAACCCAACCACTTCCGGAGAGAACAGTTGGTCACATGATTTCTGAGAAACGGTTTGCTCAGTGAGGAAGTGAAGTCTAATGGTTTCCAAGATGGTGGATAGCTCAAGATGGTGGATAGCTCAAGATGGCTCCCGTATGCAGCCTCACCTCCTGGAACTCTTCAACTCCTTTCTCCTTCCTCTTGAGCAGTTCCTTGTCTCTCTTCTCTTCCATCTCTGTTAGCTTTGCCATTATGAATGTTCTGAATTCTTTATCAGACATTTCCATGATTTCCATTGAACTGTGTGTGGATGAAGAGGAGCTATCCTTTTCCCTTGTGGGAGAGGTATTTTCTTGCTTCCCCATATTTCTTGTGGTCCTGCAGCGATTTCTAGTCATCTGGTGGATGGTCGGTTTCTTCCAAAACTTGGAAGTTCAATCACACGAGTTTTGTATGCTGGAGGCCCAGTGATGTGTGGGACATGTTCTTTTCTCCCAAAATGGCTAGATCGCAGGAGCCATGGTGCTGTCTGTCTCTTGGAGAAGGGCTGTTCTGTTCCCTCTGCCTCTCCACGCGAGTTTTGTATGCTGGAGGCCCAGTTATCAGTGGGACATCTTCCTTTCTCCCAAAATGGCTAGATTGCAGGAGCCATGGAGCTGTCTGTCTCTTGGAGAAGGGCTGTTCTGTTCCCTCTCAAAGATTATACTTTTTAACACATACTTAACAATTTTCCTAGCTTTAGAAATGTGGATCACAGAATATCATTTTCTATTGCTATAGCAGAATTCCTGATGCAGGGTAACTTACAAAGAAAAGAGGTTTATTTAGCTCACGATTCTGGTGGCTGGAAAGTCTGGGAACGTGGCAGAGGCACCTGCTCAGCTTCGTGGGGAGGCCACATGCTGCACTGCAATGAGGTGGAGGGGAGAGTTGAGTCGGGAAGTGCCCCGGGGTGAAGCAGTAGCGCAACCTTCCTTCATAGCAGCCCACTCTCTGGAGAACTCGTCCAGTCACAAGAGGGGGTGAACTCACTCTCCGTCTTGGGAATGACACTGGTCCTCCCACAGAGGCTGAGCTCTCCTGACTTTGATGCCTCTCACGGGCCCCTACCTCACTGCCACCCTGAGGTTTGGTGTGGATAAACTGTACTCAGACTGTGGCACAGGCTCTGAAATGCTCCATACTTCCATGGGGCAGAAAACTTTTGCCCTCACATTTCAGGTCAGGGGATGGCTATCAGAAAACACTGAAGCCCCGAGAGGCTCTGAGCCATTAGAAGGACGTGGCAAGGGTATTGTTCTGGATAGAGAAACCAGAGTTCTCACAAGAACAACTTGTCACCAGTAATGAACAAAGACTGGTTTATCACCCACAGACAGGTTATTAAAAGCTTGAACAATGAGCAAACCAAGTAATGCCCTATTTTGATACAAACACATACACTCAGCACGTACCTAAACATGTACTTGCACACACATGCACACAGAGATGTCCACATGTGTATGTACACACATGAGCCCAGACAGAAACCCCACACATATCACACTCAGGCCACCATTTTGGCAGATGGCACAGTTTGTTAAGATACCACATGATCTTCAAAGAACTGATTGCACGGTCATGGCCAGGGAAACAGAATTCTTACTGGATGAAATGCCTCTCTAGTGTCATCCATGTGCAAGGATCTGTTTAATATCAAGGGTATGGACAAGAGCATGCATTTCACTGACGAGCTCATCTGGCCCAATACCTCAGACAATGTCTCACATATCAGAACCCTCCTCTGTTCTGCCGAGCTGAGGTCCACCAGGACGGCAGCCATTTTGAAATGAAGAATGGCCCCTGGCAGGAACAACCTGACCAGCTTCTGAGTGAGTCATGGGGAGGTCTGTTTGAGGAGTGCTCAGACGAGAAACCAGGAGTAGGTATTTGAAATATAATGAGAACCAGGATACTTACTTAAGGGAGAGCAAGGACTTTGATAGCAGTGAGGAATGAGCCACACCTGTTTGTGTCTATAAATCCTGAGCACACCCTGAGCTTCCTGAGACAGAGGTGTGCCTGCTGGCTGTCTCCTTGCAGCCTGGTTACAGAAACACACACCTTCTTCTCCAACTTGACTCTTGTTTTGTTGGTCATGAGTGGAAGCAGCCAGACTTAGTTTGCAGTAACAAATCAGTAAAACTAGGACAAGTCTGTGAAAACACAGTTCATCCATGTACCTTGGCCCTTGACAGTGAATTGAGACACAGGGACTTTCCTAGGACTTCACTACAGATGAGTGTTAAAGCTGCTCTCTGTTTTCAGCCTCTGCAAATCATGTGCAAGGGACTTTGGAACCCTGTAGGCTCAATCTGGAGAAGCACATCAGGAATAGGGTTCCTTCCAGAACTCTCTGAAATGGGGTTAAATATCTAGATACAAATGCGAATGACAAGCACTTGCTTGGGTAAGGATACACATTGCTTTTACTCTAAAATACCCAGGTAGTCGTAGCTGATGGGCAGATGGGAGAACGGTGTGGGCTGAGGGTAAAAGGAGCTATGAGTGTTAACAAATATATCAGGGAAATCCTATAGAGCGTCTTACTAAACAAAAGCAGATAACAGAAACTTGTAAGTTCTTCTTATCTCCATATGTCAGGAAATAAAAACAGCTCGGAGTGAATTATGTGGATAGCATTCAGGGAGCATGTCAAGATGGTGTTCGGGTATCTGTTAGCACATCTATTCACATCTCAAACACTTCCCTGAGGACAAACATCTTGTTTCATCAATGTGGAACAAGTTGGGAGATGATTGGAATGAGCAGGTTTTGTATAAAGTGAATCTAGCAGAGGAACTCACAAATTCAAAGTGTCTTGAATGTGGAAGGGACAAAACAACTGCTGTAATTAGTTGTTGGAGATGTGAAGCTCAGGTGCTGTCGACAACTCAGGCCATTGACCTCAGCTCACTGGGGCTGGGGGTTCACCGGGGGCCCCTTTGCAGTGAGTGACTGCTTTCCCCTCACCTCCTGGGCACAGGAGCGGGGCTGGGCAGGAGCAGAACTTGCACCAGGAGCCTACAGCAGCTGCTCTTCCTGCAGGCTGCACTTACAGTCATTCGATGGTTGTCAAAAACACTGCCTAGATGCCGCACTGAGGACTTTAGTGTAAGCTTGGCCAAGGGTACAGCCTAGATAGTAGCAATTATTTTTAAATTTCCCCAAGTGATTCTAAACTAAATGATTCGCATCATTTAAAGGTGATTGTCAAGCTTTTGGCCTGAGCCAACTGGAAGGATAGAGTGGCTTGAGTTTTAGTTGCCATCCTAAAATAAATGCTGAAGTATGTATTTATTTTCTTCTCTCAGCAAATATCTGGACAAGACAGTGGCCAGATGTTGTTGAGGACATGTGGTAGGTGTTAGCAGAGATGGATGACCAGGGCCTGCCCCGGCTGAGTGCTATGTTACCAGGGAGACAGGAGGCAAGCACGCCACGTGATGGACACACAGGCTGAAGTGAGGCATGCTACTAAAATTAATTAATTACATTTTACAAACAGAAAACTGAATGGTCATGAGACTGCAGAAAAGGAGGAAAGCAGATTGTAGTACTAAAATAAGTGGTCATATTAGCCCTCACTGGAAGCTTATCTGTGAAAGCTCTTAAGGACGGTCAGGAGAGCAGAGTCTCTCGGGTAGAGGGAACCACAGGTGAGACGTGTGAAGTTTGGGCTTGACAGGTGAACGCAATCCATAGAAAGGAGGCCCATGGGGGGCTTGAGTCAAATGGATGAAGTGAAAGTACAGGTCAAGATGCGGGCAGGGAGCCCTGCACCCCGATGCTGCCCCACTGTGAGGACACTGGTGTTTCCTCTCGATGGAAGAGGATTTTTTTCATTTATTGAGAGAGAATTTTGCTGTTGGACATGTGCACTCACCAGATAGACAGAGAGACAGACAGAAAGCGGTAAACCACCCCCTGGGAGGATGGCCACACCACAGTCCCTTCTCCTGTATTCTTCCCTTAGGATTTTAGGCATGCAAGCACACATGCATTGTATGAGTTTTAAGCTGCCAGGTCCAGGACTCAAACTATAACCTTCTATGTGTGAATCCAGTGACATAACCATTATGCCATCTGGTGGTCCCAGACAGAGATGGCCACACCGCAATCCCTTCTCCTCATTTCTCCACTCAGAATTTTGGGCACACACATACATACACCTGGCGTGAACTTCAAGCTTCGGTGTCAGGGACTCGAACAATAATCGACCATGTGGGAGTCCAGCGACATAGCCATTAAGCCATCCACTGGTGTCTGCAAGAGATTCTCGGAGAACGTTTTGAGTCAGGAGGGTAAGCATGAGTAGATTTAGGTCTTTTAAAAAAACACTATGGTTGTTTCAAAGAGTTAAAAATAGGGCAGATGTAGAAGCTAGGCCATAGGTTAGTAGGCACTGTCCATTTTCTGGGCCAAAGATGAGTGGTGGCCTCAATCATTTGGCAGTCAACACTTTGCTCAGTGGTAAACTTTTGGATATACTTATAAATTAGGAACTGAAGTAACTCCTGACAGATTGGTATAGAAAGACAGAGAGGAGTCAAAAATAACTGAGGTTTGCTTCTGATGTAAGCCAACTGGGAGAACGGAACTGTCTTCAACAGAAAAGGGAGTTAGTTACACAGGGAATGAGCTTGGTCTACTTGGGGAGAGCATGCAGTCGGCTGAGGTCGTGTTGAGTCAGAGATGTCCACGGGACAAGATGCCAGGCACGCAGCCGCAGATGGGGACAGAGCTCAGAGAAGAGGTCCGGGCGGCAGCTGTACTCAGGTCAGAAGCTAACGGTGGAGATGTCTGAAAGTATGAGAGCAGGTTATGTGTGCACCTGGAGAAGAGAAGAAGGGCTGAGCCCAGAACAAACCAAGAAGACAGGAAGAAGAGCCAAAGCCAGCACAGGCTACTGAGAAAATGTGCAAAGTACGTTAGGAGGAAGAAAAAGTATGTGCTGCCCTGGCAGTAAATTGAGGAAGCATAACCAAACCTGACTAAAGGTGTCAGATGCTTCGGACAGGTGGAGTGAGAGGAGCTCTGATCATGGCTTTCAGAGCTAGCAATGCAGTGATCTTCGGTGACTCAAGAGAAAAGTCACTGTAGTAATGAAAATGGATCAGGCCCAGCCATGATGGTGCCCTCAACAGGCAAAAGCTCATGGAAATACGTGTAATGGAAAAACTATGTATGGATTTCAAGAAGTTTTTGTACCAAAATAAATTCATACTTTAATTGTAAAACAAATAAAATTAAATTAATTTAAAAAAAACAGTACTTTTAATTGACACAAAAATGAAAAGTTATTTGCTGCTGATAATTTCCAGGGTAATGTTTCTGTCTAAACATTAAGCACTACATTCGTGCTGGGAAAAGCCCTGTTGTACACTGTAAAGATGTATAGTGATTAAATGTAAATAATAAAAATGATAAAGGTTGTAGAAGATGTGTTTTCAATGATCATTCTTATAAGAAGTATCTCATATAATTAACCAGTCTGGAAAACTATAACCAAGAGCCTGTCTGTACTTTGCAGTAAACCCCTATAAAAGATGCCCTTCATCGGGGACCCCTCCCCGCTTGTTTTCAGTCCAGCATGTGGCCAAATCCTGGGCCCCAGGGGATTTTAAAGTGCTCTGGGGAGAGATCTGGTTTTGAGAAAGCCTGGAGTCTGGCTTTCACTCCAGTGTCACTCGCAGTTGGTTCTGGGTGGGGGTCAGACGGAGGCTGTCTAAGTCCGCTCGTGTTCTCTATGCTGGAGCTCAGAGGAACGAAGATGCTGGGGGGCTCTTCCTCACGGAGAAGCCATTACTTTTGGAGCACAAAGCTGCAACCACAATTGTAGTTCTCGCTTCGGTCACCCAGAAATGAGCATGTAAAGAACATGGGGTCGATATTTAATAAAATACTGACTGACTTGTGAGTACTTTTAAAACCGAAACCCTTCCTTTGCATTTCCTTATAAGAATAACTCATTGTTCTTGGCACTTATGCTTAAACCACAAAGTACATATTCTTCTGCTCAGTCGCTCTCCATGTGCAGTTCTCTTTCACTTACCCACCTCTGTCCATGCTTTGAATATTGGGTTCTCTCACCTTGTAACGGTAGCATCTTTCCTCCTCAAACTGCACGTGAAACTTAGTGGTCCTGTCAACTCCTGGAGCTGCAATGACCAGCTTGCCACAAAATAGCAGACCAAAGCTCCCGTTCCAAATTCCTCCTAACTTTTAGGTTTTCTATATCCCACACCCATTGCATGCCTAAGCTGAATCCGTTTCCCCCTTCCAATCCTTGTCTTCCCTTTGGTAACCAAGATGAACAGAACGCCCACCTTGAAGGACAGCATTATCAGCCGCCGTATTACCAGCCACCTAGTGTCCCAAAGGAAACACGTAAGCACCCTAGACCTCTCTCCTCCATGGTCCTCTCTTCCAATGTGTGTGTCATCAAGCCTTCTGGGATCAAGCCCATCTCTGTGCCATTTCCACTGCGCTCCGGGCTCGTTCATCACTTTTGGGTACTGTTCTTTCTCCAGTTCCTTCTTCCTGGGCTCCCTGAGCCTTCTGGTGCGACCCACACCACGCCATCATCACATCTCCCTCCTGACTCAGCGAGTGCCTCACGTGTCCCATCTATGTTCTTCTAACTTAGACGTGTTCCCGCTCTGTGAGAATGCACCTAAGTTCCGTCTCAAATCGTGATCTCCTGTCTCTGTATAGGGTATCCGGGACTCTGAGTAGACATGTGGACTTGATTGATCAGGCAGGGCACAGGCACTGGAAGTTTCTAACTTCCCAGACATTCTGGCATACAGCCAGAACTTGAAACTCCTGGTCAAAGCTTAGCAACTGTGAGGGATTGAGCCCTTTAGCCCAAATATCTCTTCCCCAGCTGTTCTACCCTCTCCACCCTCACCGTAGCTTCAGTTTCAGGTGAGAGAGTTCCATGAACTGTTGCACGTTCAGACCTGAGAATGCTTAGATGACTGGTATTAAAGTCTGGCACACCAAGAAGAAACGAACATCTAAGCATTTCTATCAAATGTCAGTGGTTAATACTGCAGGGTCAGCAGGTGGCATGATAGTTAAGCTGCTGAACTCCAATATGGCCAACCACAGTTCCGGTCCCAGATAGGGTGGCTTGGTTTCTCACTTTTTCTCTCTTGCAAGAGCGCTATTGCAAATTAAGAAATAATAATAATAAATAAAATTAAATAATTCTTTAGAAAAAGGCAATAAGACCGTCAAAATAAAAATTACTTATTTTTAAAATTACTTATTTCTGCCTTAGGGTGTGTGTCCTTGCTGGAGAGATAGAGACAGAAGAAAGTGAGAGGAAAAGAGAGAAATCTTCCCCCAGTGCAGATTACCATGCCCCAATCCCTTCTCCATTCTCCTCCAGGAATCTTGGGTATGTACACACATGGGCTCAGTGTGATTTTCAAGCCACCAAGTCTGGGACTCAAATCATGTTTATTCACATGGGAGTCCAGCAAAATATCTGCTACACCATCTACTGGCCCCTCAACATAATATATTTGAAATCTCATAAGAAATAACATATAGAAACAAATAACATACATTATTATCTCTACACTAAAATGGTAGAATATTGGAAACAATCATGGGGCTGGCAGGTGGGATGGTGGCTGAGAGCACTGGACTCCTACAGGGCAGACCATGGTTCGCATCTCAGACCTGGTTACTTGCTTTCACACTTTCCTTCTCTCTCTCTTTCTTTCTCTCTCTGTCCCTCTCTGCTTAAATTAAAATAAAAAAAATAAAAATAAGTGAAGTTTAATAAAATAATTCTTTAAAAATATATACTGGAACCAGCCAGGTGACGTGGTGGTTAAGGTGATTGAATTCCACATGGCTACTGTGTGGTTCAAGTCCTGTTGAGGAACACACTGGGTACATATGCATGTGTGCCCAAAATCCTGAGAGGAGAAGAAGGAGAGAGATTGCAGTGTAGACATTCATCCTGTGGGGGGTTTTGGGGAATTCCTCACGTTCTCTCTCTCTCTATCTCACTCCGTCTCTCTCTGATGAGCACATGTGCCTTACAGTCAAAATAAATAAAATAATTTCTAAATATAACATATCTATAAATTGTGCATTTTGGTCAATGAATTTTAGATTATTATGTTCTAATTATGTCACACTGCAAAATGTCTAATCTGTTTTTTTTTTTCTTTATTTTTACCTTTAATCAGGAAATGATTTCCCCACCCACATATAAATCCTTACGTAAAGTCAAATAGCATGATAGTATCTATTTAAGCACATTGAAGCTATCATCAGTGAGATCCTCGTGCATACATTAAGAAATGGCTCTTTTAAACCTGTACTTGTTAGAGCCTTAAAATGAGCTTGAAAATTTTTTCCTTGAAGAAAAATATTAACTTTTCTCATTTCTCGCTTTTTTGTAAAGAGAGATTTTTGCTAGAGGATGTGACAGAGAGAGACAGAGAGACAGAAAGTAAGAAATCACCCCCCAGGAGAGATGGCCACTCCACAATCCCACCTCCTTCACTCTCCTCTCAGTACTTTTGGCATGCACACACACGTGCCTGGCACGAATTTTAAGCCACCGGGACCTGGACTTGAACCTCAATTGACTAAATGGGAGTCCAGCTACATAACCACTATGCAATCTGCTTGTCCCAAAATACTAATTTTCTGTGTTTCTTTATATAAAATTAAAAGAACTTGATGCATAAACTCAAATAAGATTGCATAGAGTTTACAAGCAAAGGCCACTACTGTAAAAGGAAGCCTGTCTTGTTTTACTAGACATTGTTGCCGCCAGCACTGACTGCTCCTTCATGGAGTAACTCAATTATATCATGTTATGACTGTAATACTAGAGAAAGAACGTCAAGAAATTATGGCAAAACAAACGGTTTTGTTTATTCAGTTTAACCTTTAACAAAGATCATTAGCAGAGATTGAAAACAGGGAGAAAATCTCACACCAAATCCTTACACTCTTTAAAAATAAAATCTTTTATTTAAGGCTTCAAAATAGTATTTGAGTCATCATAAGAGCTGTGACTTTGATAGAAATTCATCTTTCAAATACAACCTCTACAACTTTACGGCACTGTATCCAAGCAGGAGGAAAGACTTCTTTCCGTCAATGTTATTTCTTTGATTTCAGGAAATCTGGGAGCGTAATGTCCATGAAGATTGTCCTTAAATCAGCCAAGGTCGACTGACAAGCCTGTTTATGGGAGGGGTCCATGAGGGAGCAGTGGCAGTGTGTGCAGCCACCACGTTCTCAGGTCTGCTGAAGAGAGGATGGGTCTTGCAATCCTGGAGAGGGCTCCCCTCCCAGAGGCCATCTCTGAAAGGCAGCACAGGGATAAACAAAATGTGGTCTGGCCATGCACTGAAATATTTTTCAGCCCTGAAATAGCAAGAATCCCAATAATCCCAGTACTAGGACCCCTGAAAATCAAGAAATGATCATTTATAAGCATAAGAGACAAGCACCAGAATGGCAAAAGACCCTGTGAGATTCTGCTTTTCCTTAAAACTAAAGTGTATTGGGACCAGCAGTTAGCATAATAGCTATGTCTCTGGACTCCCATGTAGTTGACCATGGTTTGAGTCCCAGACCCGGTGGCTTAAACTCATGCAGGGTGCATGTGTGTGCATGCCCAAGATCTCGAGAGGAGAATAGAGAAGGGATTGTGGCATGGCCATCCCCCCGGGGGCTGATTTCTCGCTTTCTGTCTCTCTGTCTCTCTCTGTCTTTTTGGTGAGTGCATGCACCCTAAAACAAAAAACCTCTCAGAAAAAAAGAAAAAACAAAACAAAACAAAACAAAAAACTAAAGTGTATTATTTAAGATGTGATTAAAAGTAGAATCTTGGGGGCAGTCCATGGTGTGGTGGTGAAAGTAGCTGAATCCTACATGGCTGACTGAATGGTTCAAGGCCTGGACTCGGCAACTTGAAAAACATACCAGGTGCATGTGCATGCATGGGTCAGATCTGAGAGGAGCGTGGAGGAGAAGGGACTGTGGCCTAGCCATTCCCCTGGGGTGCTTTCTCACTTTCCCTCTCTCGGACTCTCTCTTTCTCTCTCTTTGATGAGTGTATGCACCCTTTGCCAAAATGAAAACAAAACAAGAGCATGACGCTAAGAGGGCTTTTGTAATGACACCGTTTAATTCTCAAGCCTGATCATTTGAACCCAATGCACACACCGTGATCCCGCACAACAGCGCGGTGGCTATGCTGAGATAAGATACTCCATCCTGTGGAGAGAGCCTTGGAGCCACCCTGGATACTTCAGAAAGAATAACCCTTGATAACCTGCGACTGCACTGTGCTAACTTGAGACGCCATGAGAGCCAGGCATGCAGGAGAGCATAGAGAAAGGAGGCTCCGGAATCTGGGAATTTGAGAGAATCTGAAAATAAAGGTATTAAAGAGACATGAGAGAGGCAGCTGGGAGAGTCTGGAGACTGCTCTGAGCCAGCTCCGTCCCCACAGGCCCCACTGTCCACGTCACGCCCTTTATGCCCCGTGAGCCTCAGCCATCTCATCCTCTACCACGGAGTACCGCAGACCCTGCTTCTCCACACGGAGGCTGCCCCCATCAGGATGAGGTAGGCTAGAAATGCCCTCTAGGTGCTAACTGCTTTGTACTTTCACTACCATTTCTATTTTTCCTTGTAGTTTTTGAATTTGCTAGAAGGAACACGTACTCACCTTAAAGAGAGAGAGAGAGCAAGCGCACCCCCATGGGGCATGGTCACACCTCAACCCATTCTCTTCCATCTCTCCCTTCTTTTGAGATTTTGGGCCTTTTACACACACACACACACACACACACACACATACACACACAGTGTATTGTTAAGTCACAAAGGCTGAGACTTCAACTGCGCGGTCAGCCATGTGGGATCTGGTGCCCTGGGGGATCCGGTGCCTTTACCACCACACCACCAGCTGGCCCTTTATTCATCTTTCCCATGAGCGAGAGACCCCAGCAGGGTTCTGATGCTGTGATGGCCCCCAGCCCCAGCCAGCCCTGGCCGTGGGTGTGCACGTGCTCTGTGCATTCAGGGAAGCCTCTGGACTTGAACCCCTCCCATGTGGTGAGCCTTACAGGGTACTGTGTTTCTCCCTGCACTAAGGTCTGGCCCCTCACTCATCCTTTCTGAATGAGGAAAGAAGTGAGTGGAGTGGGGTCATACCGAACACCCTGATACGTGGTATTCAGAGATAAACATGTTTACAAAAAGAAGCTACAACACGTCTAAGGAGTTATCATCATTGTTCTCTGCTTTTTCTCAGTTCATATTAATTTTTTATATCAACAGATATTTAAATTACCTAGAGAAAAATTTCTGCATGGAGGTTAGGAAGACTGAGTCTCACATGGCCAGCTGCACCGCATCGTTCTAGTTCTGGACCTGGCAGTACGAAAGCCTTCTGGTTGGGCATGTGTGTGCCAACATCTCAAAAGGAGGGAAAAATGGAGGAGGAAATGGAGAACTTCCGCATGAAGGGTGCAAACTCACTTTCCCTCTTTCTCTATGTCTCTCTGGCAAGCACATAAACCCTCTGGCAAATTTTTTTAAACTTTTGCCATAGGGCACATGCGATTGTGGAGAGGAGAAAGAGAGAGATAGTGAGAGGAAAAATGAAAAATGCCCCCCACGGAGGATGGCCACACCACAATCTATTCTCCATTCTCCTCCTGGGATTTTAGGCACTCACAGGTACGCATCCAGTATGATATTTAAGGCACCAGATCTGAGAGTCGAACCACAGTCAGTCATGTGGAAGATCAATGCCTGAACCCCCTTGCCACTTGCTGACCCACTGGCAATTTTTTTTTAAAAAGGAAAGCTTTTTTGCTTTTTTTCCTAGGGAGATTTTTCTATAAGGCACTTGCGCTCACTAGAGAGACAGAGACAGAAAGTGAGAAATCACCCCCCCAGGGGATATGACTCCACCTCGATTTTTCCTCCATTCTCCTCTCCAGATTTTGGGCATGTATGCACACGTGTATGAGCTTTAAGCCACAGAATCATGGTCAACCACGTGAGAGTCCAGCAGCGTAACCATCCTGTCATCTGCTGGTCCTCCAAGGAATACTTTCTGAGAGTGCCTGGTCTTCCCTGAGCTCGTTGGCATATGTCAATGGCCAGAGAGTGGGTAAAGGAGAGAGGGCCCACAGGAAAGGTTCCATTTGAGAGTTGGTTGAACAGTGGAGTCCCCTCCTATGTTCTCCAGTTATCTTTCCATCACAGTCCCTGCCCTTCAGCCATAAGCTCCACAGAGAGAATCTCCAGGCTGTCCTGCTAATTTCTCAGGACACCTGCAGAAAACATGCTTGTGTAGGGCCAGCTGCCCCTAGTGAGGCTTTCCCAGCTTCTCTGCGAAGAACAAATGTTCACTCTCTGTAAAACTGTCAATAAACCAAACAGCTCTCATGGGTGCATTTGCCATTGCTAGGATCTGCTACTCTAATGTCAAAAACTTCCAAATAATGTCAAAGAGCTTCCAATATTTCTGACAAGAAGTATTAAGAGAGATGAAGTGAGAAGAGAAGGAAGGGCTTTTGAACAGAAGGGCATGAGCCTGTCCTAGACTCTCATGCCATGGAGCACAACATGTCAGAGGAAGGCTGAGACAGGGCAAGTAAACCCAAGAGCTCACCTGGGCTGGGGCCAGGTCTACCCAGGCACCACAAAACCAGGTTGCCACAAATAATGTGTGCCAAGGTCCTACAAATGTCAGGAGGACTTTAGAGACAAAAGTCACACGTGGGAGGGGACGTGGAAGGCATGTGCAGTAGTGACTGGTCAAATTTCAGATCAGGAGAGCAGGGCGACCTCAGGGTCAAGTGGAGTCACTATGCTTAATCTTAAGCAAACTGTGGGGACAGTGGTTCTGACCCATTGTTGTGACTAGAACATTCTAAAGGTTATAACTTGTGAGTTGATGTGAGTGTATAGGATAAATATATTTGGGTAGTAAGGATACTCATAAAACAGAAATTCTAGAGTCAAGGCAGCATCTTGAGCTATTCCAGGTACACATTCTTAAAAAAGCCACAAGATCTCAGTCTGCCTGTTATTCGTATATAGAAATGCTATCGATTTCTGTATATTGATTTTATATGAAGGAGAGACATTGTATGTCCCCACTTAACATATACCGTTTGTCTGCATTCTATGTCTGAAACTGATTGACTAACAGTTGAACAAACACAAGAGATGGGTGTGAATGTCAGATGAGGTGTATGTGAAGGAGTGGGGCCCAACGAAAGACATTTGGAGAAGGGATACAGAGGTAGAGCATTGACGGGATGGGGAGGTGTGGTGTTATCTGTTGAAGATATTTCGATCAACGGGTCTGGGGAGAAATGTTCACATATCGAAATGGTCTCATTGTAAGCCAAACAATATGATTGAAAGTATATACAAAAATAAATAAATTAATAATAAAAAAAAAAGCCACAAGACACCATGTATTTTATTTCCTTATAACACTGACTCAGGTAGCCTGGAATCTCTTGTATGGGGGGAAATATGATGTATTCTGGGGTCTCTCTGTTTCCTTAAAGTCTCAGTTTCTTTTGGCAGTTTAACACGAGGGACTGCATGTTGGTCTGGTGTATCAGAGCCTAGAGCATGCGATCAGTCCAAAACAATGGCCTCCTATAATTTCTACTTAACAAACTCAGATAAGATCTGTCCATGGATTTTGTGAAGCAGAAGAACAGCTGTGTGTATCGGGCAGAGCCAACCAACAGATGTGTGTGACTGGCCAGCCAGTCAGGCTTCAGTGTTTTCTGTGCCTGGGAGAAGGGCCCCGGGATCCTGTGTGATTCCTGACAGTGTGGGTCCCAAGACACTTGCTGACAAGCTCTTCCCATGTGTATTTCAACTTTATGCAGGTATCTTAAAAAAGGTGAAGTGTAGAATGACTTTTAAAGTTTCTGGAATCCTAAAGAAAGACTTTCTTTCGGGTCCAGCAATTAGCGTAATGGCTATGTCGCTGGACTCCCACGTAGTCGACCGCGGTTCGAGTCCCGGACCCGGTGGCTTAAATTCACACCGGGCGCGTGTGCGTGCGTGCCCAAGATCCCGAGAGGAGAATGGAGGAGAAGGGATTGCGGCATGGCCATCCCCTCCGGGGGGTGATTTCTCGCTTTCTGTCTCTCTGTCTCTCTGTCTGTCTGGCGAGCGCATGCGCCCTATAGCAAAAACCTCTCAAAAAAAAAAAAAAAAAAAAAAAAAGAAAGACTCTTTCTTTCTATGCTTTAAGTTATGAGACTGAGTGAATTATCAATAAACTACCTCTCCGTAGGATTTCAAAAATCTTTAGAACAATGCACTTGACCTGATGGTCATCAAAATGTGTTTGAATTCCAAACTATTTATAAACGACTTGGATATTGTAAATGACCAAATGAGTTGAACTCATATACTCCTTTTATAGAATGAGTACACCTCAGAGGGGATTTCAGAGGTACTCTTACTATTTCTCTTTAATGCCATGCACCTCACCTTCTTGAATTGCATTTATGCACACTTCTTCTTTGAGGAGTACATGATGCAGGTCACAAATCTGCAGGGAGAAACCAGGTGTGAGGCGAGAACACCCTTCTCAGCTGCGATACCAGGTGCCTTTGCTTTCCACTGAGCCTCAGTGTTGTTTGCAATTCAGTCATAACTCATTCTGTCAAGAAAAGTTTCCATTGCTCCCTGAGGCACAAGCACCCTAATGCATCTGCTTTCTCTGATTAGGGACCAGAGGTTCTCTGAAAAGTCAAAGTTAGGCCCGGCTTGAGCAAGGCCATGACTTACTCCATCAAAGGAGCACCGAACTGCAAGTCCTGACCCTCACCTGACCCAGCTCAGTGTCTCACTGGCAGAACCCAGGCAACCCACTGAATATCTCTCAGCCCTAGTTTCTTCTTAATAAATTTAGAAAAATAATAATTGCTATAATATTCTACTTTTAAAAGGGGGAAAAACAAACCATACAGAAAACTATTAGTTCTCATACTTTAGATTTTTTAAATCTGAAATATTATAATTTTGTAAATTCATGGAGAGAATGTTAGAAGTTGACAAGTCTTTTCTTTGTCTCAGCTAAGAGGACATTTCTCGGGAAATGACCTTGAAAACTGAAAAAACAAAACCAAATAAGAGCAACCAAAACACCTAAGTCTCAGGTCTAAGCAAATTACTTTAACTCACCTCATGTTTTCATAGTTTCCATGAAAGGACAAATAACAAACTGCCCTGAGTCTAAATATGTCTGACACAGGAGCGTTAAGGACTTTAAGATAGCAGGAAAGACCACTCTTGTTTGATGTGGGGAGATGACCGTGTGTATGAACCCAAATACAAATCAGATGCCAATTCAGTGAGATGAAGGGGATAACTATACTACAGGTTGGTACTCTGATATCAAAAGGTACAATGCAGGTTTGCTGTGGGACTCAGGTCTTCCACTAGAAGACCCTTATTAGAATATTGCCTCTGGTTGAACCTAAAACACTATGGAGGAATTAAGAAAGACAACATTTTTGAAAAACTGAAGTTATTCATGGATTAAATTTTACATAAAGTTAACCAATTTAATAAAAAATTGAAGCAGAAAGAAAGTTAATACTGCATACATACATGAAGAAGTCAGGCATTTCTCTCCAACTCCTTAAGATGTGATATTAAATTATTTTTCCTCAATTCATTGAGACAGACAACTGGTCTTTGATAAAGGGTATAAGACAATGCAGTGGAGAAAAGAAAGTCTCTTTGGCAAATGATTTTGAAAGAATTGGATATCTATCTGCAGAAAAATGAAACTGGACCCCTATCTTCACCATTAACTAGAATTGACTGAAAATGGATTGAAGACTTGAATATAAAACTACTGGTAGGAGGTATAAGGGAAATTTTGAAGACATTGGAGTAGGGAAAGATGTCTTAAATAAGACTCCTAAAGCACAGACAGTGGTCCCTAAAATAGACAAATGGGAATACATCAAGGTAAAGAGTTCCCTCAAAACAAAAGAAACTGTAACTAAAGGGAAAAAACCCTCAGAATGGGAGAAAATATTTGCAAACCATTCTTCAGATAAGGGATTGATGTCTAGAATATATAAGAATCTCAAGTGGCTCACCCAGAAAAGAGGAAATAACCCAATTAAAAAATGAGCAAATGAATTGAACAAACAGCTCTCCATAAGGCTTTCTAATGTCCAAGAGCCATATGAAAAAAACGTTCAAGGTCTTTTGTCATGAGGAAAAAGCAACATGAAACTATAATGAGCTATCACTTAGTCCCAGTTAGAATGGCTAGGATCAAAAAAAAAAAAACAAAAAAAAAACAAAAAAAAAAAACAAAAAAAAAAAACGATAAGTGTTGGTGAAGCTGTGTTGAAAAGGGTACTCTCCATGTCTTAACAATTGTAGTTTTCTCAACTGGATTGGTGAGAAATGTATACATGCTGGAATATTCACTTTGTAAGCTAAGTGACATATGTGATTGAATGTATAAAAAATTAATATAAAAAATTGAAAAAAAAAAGGGTACTTTCTCACACTGTTGGGGGAATGTAAATTAGTCCAACTTCTGTGGAAAACAATATGGATATTTCTCAAAAACCTACAAATAGAACTTGCATATGACCCAGCAATCCCACTTCCTGGTATCTACACACAGAATAAGAAAACATAAGATATCTACACAATCATGTTATTACAACATCGTTCATAATTGCTAAAACACAGAACCAACATAAGTGTTCCAAAACTTAAAACTGTTTGAGAAACTGTAGCATATATATATATATATATATATATATATATATATATATACACACACATATACACACACACACATATATATAAATACATATATATACATATATATATATATTTATATATATATTTATATACACTATGGAATATCACACAGCTAGAAGAAACAATGAGATCCTATCATTCAACTAACTATGGATAAATATAGAAGATTTAATGTTGAACAAAGTGAGCCAGACTTCAAAGATACACATTATCAGGACCAGCAGATAGTATAATAGTTAAATCACTGGACTCCCTCATAGTTTATTGTGGTTCTAGTCCCTGACCAGTGGCTTAAAACACACTGGGTGTGCATGTGTGTGTGTGACAAAGGTCCCAAGAGGAGAATGGAGGAGAAGGGATTGTGGCGTGACCATTCTCCTCCAGGGGTGATTTCTTGCTTTTTGTCTCTGTCTCTCTGGCGAGCACATACACTCTATAGGAAAAAATCTATCTCTAAATAAATAAATACAAGATACACATAGCATATCCCCACTCAATCTGTACTGAGTGTTCTATATATATATATTTTTTTTTGTTCTATAATTTTTGACAGAGGTTAAGAGATTTGAAGACATGATGGTGGAGAGGGTCAGTGTGGATATTAGTGACAGTAAGGGGAGAAGAGGGTTGGTAGAGAGTGAGTGGTAGACGGTGGGTGTGAGACCAAAAAAAAAAAAAAAAAAATAATAAAACAGAAAAGAAAAAGAAAAGAGAAAAGAATATAAATGATACACTTTTGCTTGTGAGAGAAAAAAAAATCAAAACCTTTTTTTATAGTCTGAAATAGTTCATACTGTGAACATACTGTGTATATCTGTTAACTACTTTTGTCATAAAAAGAGCACTTTGCCTAAAAGGAAGGACTGACTGGTGTGCAAAATGTTTACACTCTTCTGTAAAACTATAGTTTATCATTAATTTGTACCTGTAAGTTATTATTCTAAATATCACCTGTATTTTGAAACATGTGAAATTACAACTGAAATTTATTTAGCCAATTTTTCTGAATGAACCAAATAAAATTTTTGTTGGAAAGTGAAAGAAGTCATGAACTCTGAATGTAGGCCACTACCAATGCAGCAAAAGTACGAAGGCTATGAACAGATAGCTTTCAAAGAATGACTGGCTAGCACAAATACTAGCTTTCTCTAGAAATCAGAATTACACTTTTTTTTTCTTTTTTGGAGAGTTTCTTTTTTGCCACAGGGCGTGTGCTCTCGTCAGAAAGACAGAGAGAGACAGAGAGGTAGAAAGCAAGATATCACCCCCCAGGGTGTACGGCCACACCGCAATCCCCTCTCCTCCATTTTCCTCTCGGGATCTTGGGCACGCAGGCACACGTGCCTGGTGTGACTTTAAGCCGCCGGGTCAGGGACTTGAACCATGGTCAAATACATGGGAGTCCAGCGACATAGCCATTACACTAACTTCTTGTCCCCAGACTTACACTTTTTAAAGTTTATTCATTCATTTCTTCCATGAGAGAGTCAGATGGAAAAGAGAGAGAGAAAAAGAGAGACACTTCCACTGGATCTTCATGCCATGAATCACCCCAGCTTGAACCAGTCTGGATCATGGTCACAGGTCAGTTCCCAGCATGCACAGGAACACTTCAGGACGTGAACTTGGGGCCTTCTTGTGGATGTTCAGATTACCAGCACACGTTAGAGTTGTACCATTGCACTGACCCAAGAACTGCATTCATGATTATCAAATCAGAACCAATTGATATATATAAAATCTTTCTCCATCTCTCTCACACACCACCCCCCAACATATGACAAACGTTTAATGTAATAAAACAGATCACCCAGACACTGCTGATAGATGTCCAAATCTAGTGCTAACAGCAATGTGACAAAATGTATCAGTATCTACAAAAACATCATTATGAATTGAATTAATTTCTCATGGAGAACACTATTAATAGTGATTTCTGTGTTTAGTTACAATTTATGTGATTCCAAATAATTATTTTTGTATTTTCTAATTTTTATACTTACATTTATGAAAGGAACAGTTATTTTTACTTAAAGTTCTGCTGCCCTGCATGACGTTTGTGTTAGACATACCCAGCTGATATGGTCTATGTAAAGCTCATTCCTAATGTAATTTTTTTTTTTTTTTTGGAGAGGTTTTTGCTATAGGGTGCATGCGCTCGCCAGACAGAGAGAGACAGAGAGACAGAAAGCGAGAAATCACCCCCCAGGGGGATGGCCACGCTGCAATCCCTGCTCCTCCCTTCTCCTCTCGGGATCTTGGGCACGCACGCACATGCGCCCAGTGTGAGTTTAAAACACCAGGTCCGGGACCCGAACCACGGTCAACTATGTGGGAGTCCAGCGACATAGTCATTACGCTAACTGCTGGTCCCCCTAATGTAATTTTTAAAGCACAGGATGCCATGGAATTAAAATTACTAGTTTGACCTTGAAGTGGACTTCTGTATTGAAAGGAGAGTCCATTTTACCTTCGAAATAGTAAGTAAAATAGTGCCTAAGGACATGTGGTCCATCTCTGCAGTGGAGGCTCACAGTATCTAATTGAGGTTTGCCTGAGTTTAAGTGATGTACCCCATCAGCTCTATGAAAGCCAGCAGGCATGTGGCATACAAGATCTCATGGAACAAGAATTTGTTCTGAGGAAAATCCTTACAAGACCTCACCGCACTCCCTCTCCCTTCAGCCCAGGAGCAGATGTGTGTCATCAAAGATTCTTGACAAGTTTGTAGCAAAAACAGTAAAGGAGCCTCTGAGCTTCCTGCAGAGGTGAGTCTAACAGAAATGACAACCCGTATTCCAAATTATCTGTGTACTGAAAACTTTCTCTCCACCTTCAATAGGGCTTCCAGTCATTAAAGCTCCATTCGCATGACGAGGTGGCCTCAGCCCACACTTCAGTCTTCTCTGAGTCAGGGCTACTGCCAGTCTCACAGATTTTTTTCTGATCTCTCAAGTCTTTTATTTTTTATCTTTTTATTTTACCCTTAACTCAGAATTTTTAAATTATATTTTAAAACAAAAACAACCTTCTACAGTAGAGCAAACTGAAGGCAAGCTACACTAATATCTTGCCTTCCTACTCGTATGTCCTCTGCAAAATGTAAGTGTCCTGGCTCTGTAGAGCCCCCAGTTTTATGGTTGTTTCCCTTCCCTTCTCTCCCTTCCCTTCCCGTCCCTCTCTTTCCCTTTCTGTCCCTTCCGTTTGCAGTGATTGGTAGGCGTTGGAATCGATGCAGGGCTCCTGACAGCTGCAGTATGGTGCTCAGCCAGGGGGCAGTTCCCTGGCAGTTCCCTGCCTCGCCCACCGCGTCTGTGCAGTACGAGGAGACTGGAGGAACGCGGGCTCAGTGATGCCTTCGACGTGACAGTTGTGCACCATGAAGGAGATGCACGGAGGTAAGCGTGGCAGTGTCTCTGCACCCCTGAGATGTCAGCCTTGGGCCACTGTGCCACAGCCACAGGGTCTCTAATTCAACTGTGAGCTGATTTCTGTTACCCTTTCATCCACCGACAAAGGGACTGAAGCCACCACAGAGAACCTGACCTGCCCACGCCAACTTGCCCTGGAAGCACTCCGCGTCTCAGAAGATGGCCTCTCCTGGCCATCAGCTGGATGAGTTACTTACATATCCTGAGCTCCCTCTTAGGGAAGAGAAGAAAGGCTGGCTCGACTTCCTCCCTAGCTAGAACTCATGTTGCACTGTCCAGGGCCTCCGCTCCAGGGTGGTGTGTGAGTGCTGGGTGAGCACAGTGGATTTTGATATTTCCATGCGGGGAGTGATGACCTCATTCCAGCTTTCCCCTCATGCTGGAAAACTAACAAATCATATTTAATTTCATACTTTCTCAGTGCTTTGACAGCCAAGCTGCAGACGTACGAGGTCTTTATAAATTAATCGTTGTTTCAAATAGTCCATGTGACCCGCTCTGTCTGAATTAAATCAGTTTTCCTAGGAAATGCCCCCCATGTTTGAAAAGCCTACAGGTGTATGTGAGCAGTAATTTATTTATGACCATTCTGTTCAATTAACACCAAACAGTGTGAATCCAAGAATGTTACTGAGCATCCCTGCTCTGTCCTGACTGGTGTGTCTGGGCTTTGTTCTGGGAAGATGAGAACAAGGTTAGTCCACAATAGGGCACTCATCTTCAACTGTGTCCAGCTGAGGGGGTGCTAGCCTATGTCAAAGCAGAGAGGAAAATGTCAACCAGCTCGTGGATGTGCAGTAGGAAGGCCTAGAACCATTATCATTACTTTTAAAGAATTATTTATTTAATTTGATTTAGTATTATTTTTAATTTGCTATAAGGCACAGGTGCTCACCAGAGAGAGAAAGAGAGATAGTGAGAGAAAGTGAGAAAGCAAGCCATCAGGTCCAGGACTCAAACTATGATGGGCTATGTGGGAGTCCATCACCACAACCCCCACGTCACTGCTGGCTCCCCCAGAACCATTATTATTGCAAGTATTGTCCACTAAAATAATTTTACTCTGACTGGAGTTAAGTGGTATCTCAGTGTGGTTTTGATTTGCATTTCTCTTATGATAAGAGATGTGGAGCACATTTTCATATGCTTTTTGGCCATCTGTATGTCTTCCTTAGAGCATTGTCTGTTCAACTCAATTGCCCATTTTTTATTGGATCATTTATTTGTTTATTTTTTTGCAGGTAAGCTGATTCAGTCCCCTGTACCATTCTGACTGAGATTAAGGTACTACTTAAACATGGTCAGAATGGCTAAGATTTATTTAAAAAAAAATACAGAATGATGAATACTGGTGAGGCTGTGGTGAAAAGGGCACTCTCCTACACTGTTGGTGGGGATATAAGCTAGTACAGCCACTGTGGAGAACCATATGCATTTCCTCAAAAACCTACAATTAGAACTACCATAAGACTCAGTAATTCCACTTCTGGGCCTCTACCCAAAGGGTAGGAAGACAAAAGAATACTTGCACATCCATGTTTACTGAAGCATTACTCACAAATGCTAAGACATGGAATGAATCCAAATGTACAAAAACAGATGAATTAATTGAAAGAATGTGGCATATTTACACTTCAAAATAATAGCCATAAAAGACAATGAGACTTTGACGTTTGTTACAAAGTGGACAAATATGGAATATTTAGTGATAGTCAAAGTAACCCAGACTATGAAAGAGAGGGATTGTATGTCCCCACCCAACATACACTGCGATTTGGCCCTCTATGACAGAAACGGAAAGATTGGAAGGTCTAGAAGCAGGGAGTACAACTGAGGATACTGAAAACAGAGTAGAAAGGAGGGCAACAGCGGGTGGGAGAGGGGATCAGGGAAAAAAAAAAAACATTTAAAAAAACAAAAATTAAAACTTATCTGTTAATGATGATGTGCCTGACAATATCTCTGACTTGACTAACACACACTGTATTTATGCTGGAAAAACACATTTTGTAAAGATGCACAGTGATTAAAGATAAATCTTCAAAATATAAAAATAATTAAAAATATACAATCTTATTTGTTCTTATACATGGACAACGGGCCATGTCTTTGGCTGTCCCTGCATAAAACTGAGCCATGACAGTGAGAAGCAGGCAGGATGGAGGCAGAGCTGGCTCTGCCATCCTCAGACCTTGCTCTGCCTTCCTGCCATCACCCCCAGGCAGCATGCTGGACTGCGTCCACTAGAGCTGGATTAAAGAAAACAAAGCCTAAGCAAAACCCTGACATGACTTGCTCCTCATGTAAGAACTGTCCTGCTCTTTCTTTTTCTGACTCGTTGGTCCCCAGCCATGTGAAGGCATTTATGTCTCCTTGGCACCTGACAAATGCTCAGAATGCATGCATCTACAGTCATTGCAGCCACCATTTGTCACTGCTAAATCATCATTGCATTTAGTGGGCCACTTGGGTTTGCTCTAAGACAATGCACTAGAAAGATCATTGTATACATCCAAAGTGCAGCTCCACACAACCCCTGGCTTGCAGTGACTCGACTTTACAGAGGTGCAGCAGGGATACACATGTAGTAGAAACCCATTGGAATGTCGATCCTTTCCCAGGCTAGTAACGTGGGATGTGCACTCCTGTGGGACTGAGTGGGGCATTGTCCCATTCTGCTTTTCACTCATAGTGCAGAACCCACGAAATTGCATGAAAAAATACGTTTATTATAAAATGGCTCTCTCTTAGTTTTTGCTCAGCCGTGGCTGAGGTACTAAGCTCGTCTAAGGCAAGCTGATGTTTGTTTGGTTAGGTGTAGTAAATGCATTTTCAACTTATATGTGAACTATAGTAGGCTTATCAGGACATAACCTGATCCTAAGCCAAGGAGCATCTGTATATTCATTTATAAACTTCTGTTACTTGTGAGATTAAATTATTAATTAATCAACATGCTTGTGTAGGCAGACTGACTTCACATTAATAATATTAAACTTGGAATACATTATTTGAAGGTACTGAGCTAAAAATTATATAATAACAGTTCTAACTGAGAATAAAATTTTCAAATTTTCTATTAAATTAAATGAAAATGAAATGATTAAAGTGTATTCATGATGGGTAAACTCATCTTACAAGCTAAGTATGTGCAGTGATTGACTATATTAAATAAATTTAAAAAAAAAGAAATGATTAGATGTAACATTTTGGGATAAAACATTTATTTTAGAAGCCGGAACTATGAAATGGATTCTAGTATGTTCTCTCCTCTGAGATTAGTGTGATAGATTCCTGACACTTAACCGTTATCTCTGTTATCTCATCCAAGTGATGAGAAATAATGATTTCTATCCAAAACAGAGCTGTACAGAAACATAGGACGTATAGTGTAATAAAGCATTTGCGTTCTTCACAGGCACAGCAGATGAAAAGAGAAAATATGAGTTTAACCTAGTGGCATTTTTTTTTTTTCTTGTGGCTCTTGGACTGGGTGGAACTGCATTGGCCTCTGGCCTCGTATGTGTGTCTCAAACCCACAGGCACTGCCAGACTGTCTGCAGGGCTGGTGGAAGGCTGGCTGGCTTTGGGAGGTGCAGGACCCCTTGGCTCTCAGATTCCCTTAAGGTCTTCCTGTCTGTGCCCTCTGTTCTCCACTCCAGGCCTCTTCTGGGTCTCCCCTTTCCTCTCAGGCGTTCACCTAATGTCATGTTCACTCCCGACTGCTCCCCTGCTTGGGACCTGGACTAATACACATGCTGACATTCTCTTTGGAGTCCTTTCATTAAGGCATGTTTGTAATTAATCTCGTTCTAGGACATTCCATTAGGAAAATCTCAAAAGACTCAAGAAGTCACTGGAAAGGCCACTCAGGCTTCCTCTGGAGTGGGGGATGTTTCCTGAGCAAACTTCTGCTTCCTGCTGCGCTGCTGTGCGCTGGCCTCTTCCACCCTGTGCACTCACTGCTGTGGCTCCCAGCCAAGCAGCTGCTTTCAGGTTCTGACAGACAGGATCCTGAGCTAAAAAGAACCAGGTCTGAAAGGATACCAGCCCTCGTTTCTGTTAACCACCGGGCATTTCACAGTGAGTCCTCTGACTGCAGGGGAAATGGACCTCGTCGCAGAACACCGGCCCTCGCTGCGAGTACTTGCTCTCTTCGGTGTGTGCAGGGTCCCGAGCAGCACTGGAAGCCTGCTGCATGTCCGGCCAGGGGGACTGGACCCCGGCCTGCCCGACGCAGCCACGGCCTCTCACTGGCCTCTCATCTGCGTCCAAGGAGATGCCTTCCTCAAGGCTGGTCCTTTCATCAGAATTCATAAAGAGATTTAGATTTCTGGAAGTTGCTTCTTGGTTGTTCATCTGGCACAAAGGATCACTGCTTTCCATAAGGCGTGTGGCTGAACTCGGCCTCTCCACAGCAGACACATTATAGATTTCTGCTGGTCTGGAGAAGACCCACTTAAAAGTTGTTAAAATGTTAAATTTTATATTATGTATATTTCACCTCAATATACTTTATAAAAAGCTTCTCCCAATATGCTTCCAAGTCACATTATTTAATTCCTCCTCTCCTTTGCAGCCTTGTATCTTGAGTTCTTTATTTATTTTATCTTTTATCTAGAAATGTCCTTTGACTCCCTTTATCCCAGGAATTCCACTGCACACCACCTCATTAAGGTTCTCTCTGCAATTCTAGTAACCAAATCCAGAGGGGTGGTCGTCAGGAACTGCCTTGCAAGGTATCTGACATCTGACTCAACATCTTCAACACTGCCAAATAACGATAGCGTAGTCCTCACTAAAATCCTCTCTAAAGTTCAAATCTCTGTCCCTGTTGGTCAGAAAACATGGTGTGTGTGTGTGTGTGTGTGTGTGTGTGTGTGTGTGTGTATGAAGTATCCTGGAGGACTGGGAAGCATATGGCAACATAACCAAGGCCTGTGGGGATGCCTCTCTCTTTCTCCTCTCTCTCTCCTTCTCCTCTCTCCCTCCTGTGTTTTAGAATGATTTTTTAAAAGAAAAAAGTGACAGAATGCATCCTCTACAATTACACTAGATTCTCTCTCACCTACTCAAGGATGTTTACTAGTCCATCAGCTTTAGCTTCTTTCTTCAACATGATATATTCTTTCTAGAATGTGTCACCCCCATCAGCATAATAACATAAGTACTTCTATATTTAAAATATGTCTGACCTCATGTGCCAGTGAATCCACCACAGTTTCAATAAACTCCTCAAAGGTGCTGTCCGTTTTAGCTGTTTCTATTTTCTCTTTTACCCTTTTGTCCTAATTACCCTTCTAACTCAAGAAGCGGCTCTAGTCGAGGTCACTGACACCGTCGCATGGTGGAGTCCAGAGTCCTCCTCTTTTCAGGCTCTCAGACTCCTCACGTTGTGGCTCAAACTTGCTTACTTGAGGGGAAGTGAGATTTTCTTTGAGAAATTCTGTTAGAGACACATTTTGTTCTGCCACTCAAACAACAAATCTGGCTAGCAGAAAATGTAAAAAATATATTAAAAGCAGAGCATATGAAAAATTAGAGTATCTTAAAATAATATTTTCATGCCTTTTCATTAATATTCATTTGCAACTTGTTCATTTGTTTGATAGTCTGTTACTGCTCACTAAGCAAACAAGCAGCAGCAGATGACAAAATTCAAGAAGAATTTATAGAAGCAGGTTTTTAACCAGTTAACGTACTTTGTAAAATAAGGACAAACACATCATTTAATTTTAGAGAAGGACAAACACATCATTTAATTTTAGAGAAGGACGGTGGTCATCTCCTTGGTTCACCTGATAAAGTGAATGTTCCATAGCATGGAAGGCACATGCAGTCCTGAAATACTTGTGAGGAGATGATTTCTTTTTTCTGTTTTTTTAGAGTTTTTTGTTGTTTGTTTGTTTGTTTTGCCATAAGGTGCATGCATTCACCAGAGAGAGAGGGAGAGAGAGAGAGAGAGAGAGAGAGAGAGAGAGAGAGAGAGAGAGAGAGAGAGAGTGAGAATTCACCCCACAGCAGGGTGGTCATATGGGAGTCCAGCGATGTAACCACCACGCCATAAGCTCACCCCAGGAAACTATTTTTTTTTTATTCTTTCATTCATCTCTTCCTTCCTCTCTTATTTCCTCCACTATTCCCTTCCACCAGGTCTTTCACTCTGCTTTTATTTCAGTGCATACTTTTGAGCATCAACTCTGTAGCTGTAAACTGTTTGGATCTCGGACTACATTGGTGTGTAAATCTCCATACCATTTCTAGAGCATCTATTTTAGTTTGCAAAGGAGATTTAAATCACATAACCCCGAACCACAAACGTCTCTGCCTGATTCCATGCTCCCCAGTTGTAGACTGCTCATTCCAGAATGATCCATGGAATTTCTGGTTCTGTTCCATTGCTCACAGTTTCTTCACTTGGACTTTTTACTGCCTCTCTCGACTCACTGCAAGCTCAAGTTTTAATCACCTCCTCCAGGAAATGACCGTAGGTGTCCATGTCCTGGTGTATAAGATGTCTGTGGTTTGTCTTCTTGAACTATACCTGCCTCAGGATTTTACACCTGGCACAAAATTGATATCTACTGAGTGAAATTAAATGTCAATTTAATAGCTACTGGCTATTTTGTTTCTGTCTTTTTTTTAAGTGTTCACAAAATTCCTCTATTTAGGGAACCAGCAGTTAGCGTAATGGCTATGTCGCTGGACTCCCACGTAGTCGACCGCGGTTCACGTCTCGGACCCGGTGGCTTACAACTCACGCCGGGCGCGTGTGCGTGCGTGCCCAAGATCCCGAGAGGAGAATGGAGGAGAAGGGATTGCGGCGTGACCATCCCCCCTGGGGGGTGATTTCTCGCTTTCTGTCTCTATGTCTCTCTCTGTCTGTCTGGCGAGCGCACGCGCCCTATAGCGAAAAACCTCTCAAAAAAAAAAAAAAAAAAAAAAAATTCCTCTATTTAATTATTTCCTAAAGTCCTTTTCAGAATCAGATCTAAGATCCCACATCACGATCAGCAGCCTGTCTCCTTGGTCTCCTGAAAGTTATGGTGTTCTTAGGCTTGTCTGGTTTTTGATAAGCCTGGCTGTCTGGGTAGATACTGATAGGGTGTTTTGCATCATAAGCCGTAGATTTGGGTTTACCTGATGTTTTTCTCATGGTTTGAGTGGGGTTCTTGGTTTCTAAAAGGAGGACTGCAGAAGGGGTCTTGCCACTACGTCGTGAACACAAAGCTTCAGCATGGCTCTCCCCAACGATGCTGACCTGGCCTCCTGGCAGAGGGAGCGTCTCTCGGATATGCCCATGGAAACGTCCTTCCCTTCCTTCTTTCCCTGTTCCGCTCTTCACAGAAGTCTGTAAGTGCAGCGCATTCCAAGGAATAGGGAGCTGGGCGGGGGTGGGGGAGTATACATAAATAAATTGGAATTCTAGACAGGAGATTTGCACCCCACCCCTTTTGTTAATTTACTCAAATGTAAAGATGAACTCATGAGTGATATCCTGAATTAAATGAAAGCCCAACAACGTTAACATCCAGGGGGTATGATATTCAAAACATGGTAATTGTGAAGCAACTAAGTTAAGTTCATTTCCAATTTTTTGCATCATTTATTTGCTTAAATAGAGTGTGCATGCAGAGGGGGCCATGTATGTGTATGTGAATCTGAGCTGTGTGTATATGTATATAAAGTATATGGTGTGTATATGTTTGGGTTAGTGTGTGCACCGTGTGTGTGTGCATTTGTGTGGTGTGTGTCTGTGTGTGTGGTGTGTGTATGGGTGGGTGTGTGCACAGTGTGTGTCTGTGTGTGGTGTGTGTCCGTGTGTGTGGTGTATGCCTTTGTGCGTGGTGTGTGTGTACGGGTAGGTGTGTGCACAATGTGTGTGTGTGTGTGTGTGGTGTGTGTATGAGTGGGTGTATGCACAGCGCGTGTGGAGTGTATATGATGTGTGCGTGTTTCACATGAAATGGTTCTCACTGGCCGAGCCACCATTAGCAACAGCACTATTAGCTAACAAGGGCACACCATGATTCACTCCGAGTCTCTCAACCGGAATCTTTTGCAGTATTGTTTAAAAAATAAAAAACAAAACAAAAAACAAGACTGAAAAAAAAAGTCATCAATAATAGACAGATGTTCCAAGCCCACATTTTTCAGCAAGTAAATAACAGTTTTAAAATCAAGCGCTGTGTGTGAGACAACACCGCAAGCCCGCCCTTCTGCCGGAAGGCATGTGGTGGGGTCCTTTCTGGCTGTTTTTCTCTCTCTCTCTGTCTCTCTTGCCTTTCTGTCTTTCTCCCTTGTAACTCTATTCAAGTTTAGTATTTTAAGGATAAATTAAGAATTTTTCCTCCTTAAGTTTAATTAAATCTTCTGAAACTCCTCAGTCTCTAGAATTTTTATCCACGAGGCTTAAAGTGAATTACATTCAAATGAAATACTTAATCCCAATATTATTTTAAAGAATCTGCAGATCTCATTAAATATGTGTGATTACATATCCATGTAACATATTTTCTGAAGAAACATGACCTGTTGGTGAGTTTTGATGTCAGCTTTCCCATTTCCTTGGGGGTGGCGTGGGCTGACTGAGCCAGACCTGGGGACGGGTCTGGGCCTGAGTTGTCAGGATGCTAAGGCAAGACCAGGGTCATGGGCGACACACGGCCTCTGGAGGGGGAGCCGCCACCTCAGTCGACAAGGGAAACCCGAAGAATCAACTGCAGAATGGCCACAGACTGGGACAGAGGTAGAGGGGAGGGCGAGGGTTCAGAACCCAGGAGAGGACTTTGCAAACGACTGTCGAGATGGACGGACAGAGCTCTTTTCTGGTCCCAGGGAAGTCAACCCCTGGAGTGTCCCTCGTGACTCAGCACTGCCAGGCAAACCGTGGGGTGACAGGGCTGTGGTTCTCTCCCGGTGTTCTTGCCGTGACAGTGCTACCTGTGTGGCACGTGTGCCCGCCCATCCTGCCACCAACCTGCAGCATCGCGGACCATCCCTGCCCTAGGGACACGCTCCTGGGATCCAGCATGGGGAGAGTAAAAGTGCCTCGGTTTTAAGGCACCGTTGGGGCCCGCAGTAGAGAATTCTGTTTACTGTTCCCCCACATGAGTAGGTGCACAGTCCTGCTTGTCCTCACAACTGGCCAAGCCCTGTGTCACCCCACGGAGATGCTGGGGAGGGTTTCTCTTTGTTCTTAGAAATGCACACATTCCTGGAGGTGAGGCCTGCTTGGGGTCTGCGGGATGACGACACTTAGGAAAGTAGCCCATATCACCTTAGAAAGAGCCCCTGTTCCCCTCAGAAACTGGGTGCACTAACATGAACCTGGGGATCTCATGTGAGTTAAACATTGGAAAAAAGAATACTACAGCCCATCTGGTTGGGGCCATGTGTTGTTAGCCCTGTTAGCTCTACTGCAGTTAAGGTTGCAGGCCTAACCCATGGATTCACCACTCACGAGTGAAGCAAGCCACAGTGCCAGAGGACCCCAGGACCTGGACTATGAATGGCCATCCTGAGCAGCCGACCAAGGTGACCTTCCAGAAGACCAAGACCCGACATCGAGTCTGCAGCCCTGCTGCAGGCACTCTTGGGCTGGCTGCTGTATGCATGGCAAAAGCTGGAGGAGTTTACAGCCCTACTTTGGCCGCTCAGGACACTGACCAAACTACACAGGGCAGACGCTTGAGGACAGCAATGGATGGGATGACGCCCCTGCAATACCCTTACAACCTCCCACTTTGAAGCCAACAAATGTCAACCATTTGTCGCTACTCCAGAAGCTATGTTTACCACACTCCTGTTAACTGACCCTCCTCCAGTATGGTTGAGGAGGCTCAAGAGGGGCGAATTATGTGGAGCAACCTAAGGCTAATAACGGCCTGAACCTTCTGTTCTGATATGGAGGAAGCTGTGAGCAACCTCGAAACAGCCCAGGGGTGATAGCTGCCAGGACTTTCTGTTTCCCTGTGAGCTAGCTGCCCCTCCCCTGACTGTTGAGTGCCTGGAGACCTTGAGCAGGTTGGAGGACCTGTTTCTCTGCCAGCTCTGTATTAATGTGGACACTGAGCTTCTTTTCCCTGATGGGACACTCCAAGCATGCTAAAACTGCCCTTCCCCAACTCACGCATAAAAGACTGTCCAATCTCAGTCAGGGCCACAGATTCAGAGTGTTAACTCCTCCATTCCTGCTGGTGTAATAACGAATTCTCCTTTCTCTCCTGAGTATCATTTCTGTTCCTTGGTGTCTGGTTTTCTACAATAACTTAAGCCACTAAATTCAGGATTTGATCCATGATCAGCCACGTATGAGTCCAATGCCTTAATCACTAGACACCTGCTGGCCCATTGTTCTTCTTGAACCATTTCTATCTCATTTTTTGACAGTTGTATGCTGGTTGTTTCTTACCTTGTTTTTAATGTTGAAGTGATCACTTTTAAATATTGTACAACTATGTATTAATTTTTCTTTTTTATGATTTTTGTATTATACTGGAGCTTTGTTTTTTTTTTCACAAAGAGAATGTAGCAAAGCTTTCTCCTTGATTTCTTTATGACTTCTCATACATGAACCAAAAGACCTAAAATGTGTCTGTATGCAAACTATGATATCATTAACCTTTTCGATTTCTTTCTTTTTTTTTTTAGAGGTTTTTGCTTTAGGGCATGTGCACTTGCCAGAAAGACAGAGAGAGACAAAGAGACAGAAAGCGAGAAATCACCCCCAGGGAGGATGGCCACCCCACAATTCCTTCTCCTCCATTCTCTTTTCGGGATCTTGGGCACGCACACATATGTGCCCGGTGTGATTTTAAGCCACTGGGTCTGGGACTCGAACCGCAGTTGACTACATTGGAGTCCAGCAACATAGACATTATGCCAACTGCTGGTCCCAACCTTTTCCATTTCTAACTAGCTCATTGCACTTGTTTGGTAAATTCAGATTGCTTCAAGTTTGGTTAATAGCTCTATACTAGCCCTGACAGTCATGTGAAACTTTGAACTCTCTAAATACCATAATATTTAAATGATTAGAATAGCTCTTTCATTACTAATAAGAACAAATGGAAATATTGCTCAATATTCTCACTCGTTGACTAGTATATTATGGATGGGAACTGTAAGAATTCATAGCAAAATGAGAATGACACATTGAATTGTCAGTTATTAAGGATAAACTTACTCTCTAATACAAAAGGAATTTAATAAAAATAGAAGCCATTCAGAGAGCCACTTCTTCCTTCCCACTTCTGTCAAGCATACTTTATAGAGAGTACAATTTATGTCAACACTTCATGGATTAAACATATAGCAAGGTTTTCTAAGAACCACAGCTATACTCCAGCTATCTCCTGTAGTTTTCATATGTCTTCCAAGGGTAAAGCACCTAAAAAAAATCTGAACCAACATTTGCTCCATTTTTACTCCAATTCTGCTATTTTATAAAATAGAAATATTTAATGTAATAAAAATGTATTCAAACCTTAATGAACAATTTTTGAAATAGTTACAGCACATATAACATTGATTTACCTATACCACCAAGTTAAAGAATTCTAGAAGAGAAAATGAAGGTAATGATGACAGTGGAAGTTTTTTGCTTTGTTTTACTTATTTATTTATTATTTTTTTAAAGAACATGCTTTTTTGCCAGGCACTGCACAGTCAGCAAAGCCTCGCCTTGCTCTGTTTTCACAACAGTCCTGTGAATAGATCCTACTGTTGTGTCCCTTTGGGGTAACCCAAATCCATTTCAGATGGGAAGACTAAAGAGGAGTGAAAAGATACTGGGTAGAATTGCCCATGGCCTCACAACAGAAGTAGGAGAACCAGGCCTTGAATTGTAGCCTCTGTACTTGTAAAAATGGCATTTTACCTCCAGGTTTGAAAGTGAAAAGATAAAACATTACAAGAACACCGCTCACTGTTATCCATTGGAAGGCTGTGGACCTCGGTGAAAGGACACACAAAGTAGGTCCACATGAGGCAGTGACATGGCACGAAAGAACTTGCAATTTAGTAGGGCTGTCAAAAAAGTCATGACTTTTTGTTCTGTACAAAAATGTATCATGACTTTTATGACAACTCAATATATTCAAATGGTATGTCTATTAATAGAGTAACACTTGAGTAATCAATACTGCTTAGTTTGGAATCTAGTGTAAGAAGAAATTCGTGTGGGATTTTTAAACGTTGGTGATATACTGTTTTTACCCATCTATTTCATATTAAATTTGTTTCCCCAGCTTTGTCTTCAAAGTTTTTAATGAGAGCAGTCAACTAGTTTGTGTGAATGAAACCAATCTGAAGCTCCAGGAAGCTCCTCTGCAGAGTGAAGCAGAGCGTGGGGGGCGCCCCAACGCAGTCCTTGGGGAAAGAGCTGCGGAATTCCTGCAGACGCCCCACCCCTGGAACTGGACTGGTTTCGGGGCCAAATGCATGGTATTATGTTCAGTGTGGTCAATAAGGCAACAAATACTCATCCTGGGATTCTCCTTCCTGGAAAACTCAATATCTGAAAAGGACAGAGGCTTGTCCAGGGCAGGCTTCTGATTGTGTGGACATAAATATTTCATCTCCTGAATCAGCGTTGTGAAACTATCATACTTTCAGCAACTTGTTCACTAATGAGGAGAGAACTCAGTGGACCAGGCTGAGCAAGGGAGATTAGAGTGTACGCACAACCCTTACATTGGCATGAAGTCAATGAATCAATGTATCTTAATTAAAAATGCATAGGATGATGTAGACATTTACCCAAGCCTAAATGAAAGATCTGGTGCTGGAACGAGGTGTGGTCAAAAGAAAGAAAGTGAGAAACCTGTGTTTGGCCCGGGCCCTGCCGTTAGCCACTGTAAGGTGTTTAGAGCTTACCCTTTCTTAGCCACAGGGCTAGTATTCTGAGGTTCGCAGCTGCCATGCTGTGTCCTCTGTGGGTCACCCAGGGCCCAAGACTCCCAATTTTCTGTCCCCTCTGTCATGATCCACACGATTAATTTTAAGGAAATAATTTTGATATCTTAACCACTGATTATTGATCCAACTCCAATTTTAAGTCTCAGCTTCTGCCACTTTTTTATCACAAGTAAAAAACTGACAGGTGTATTATTGCTAATTAGGAACCAGATAGATCTCTTTTTACTGAATATCTGGAAAAAGGGGGAAAGGAGAGTTTAAATTCCATAGAATCACCTGAGAATACCCAATAAACAGGAAAGCAAAGTACCCCTTTGTCCTTTACTTCAATAAACAAGGACGACTGTACTGCTGCTTTTTTGGTCTTGTTTGTGCTTTTCACGCTAAGTGACTTGCACACGCGATTTTATTTGGGCCTCAATCCCTATACAGTATGTACTCTCTCCACATAACAGGTGGAAAAAGAGCTTTGCTGGGTTGGGATGCTGGCCCAAAATTCATTCATTGTAAGAGGCAGAGGTTATTTATTTGCCTATTTGTTTATTTTCTACTTTATATTTGCAAGAACAATTAGATTGAGATTTCCCCTGCTAACATACATGGATTTTTTAGTTTACCATAGGGCACTTGCACTTGCCTGAGTGAGAGCGAAATTGAGAAATCATCCTCCAAAGGGGATGGCCACACCACAGTCCCTTCTGCTCTATTCTCCTTTGGGGATTTTAGGAATGTATGTCCACACACCTGGCATGTTTTTCAAGTGACTGGGTCTTGGACTCTGTTAACTAGGTGGGATCCAGCCACCTCAGTCGCCACACCGCCTGGTGCCTCAACTTACTTTTAAATGTACAAAATTGTCACCCTATGTGCAAGCACAATATTGTGCATCTGATTTCTGAAGTTCCACTTCTTGCATGACTGAAGTTTGACAAAGAATCTTCAAAAATTTCACGGAAAATGTGTTTTATGAAGAAAGCTATGTTTGGTTTTATTATTTATTTATTTATTTATTTAGTGCTCAAATAAACTTGTACTTTAATTCCATTTTCTCATAACTTTTTGAAGTCCTCTCATCTGTATGCTGATTCCTAACTCCCTCTTCAGCCTGGGTGCTATTCTTGGCTTAAGAGTAATGCTTTAATTTCTCGCCAGCCTGACCTTCCGGTGGCACCCTACACATTGTAGCTAGCTATATTCTGCTCTTGGTCTTCCATTGGTCCACAAAATTTACAAGAAAAAGAAAGTTGTATGTATAGTTACAGAGGTGAGCCTGGGGCTGAGGACTTCCTAGACAAGACACATTCCTGGTTTGATTGGAGTGTATGCGGTGGGTCAGAGTGCCCCCCACAGCCTGCAAATAATCCACCACACAGCCACTTACTGACATGGACACCCTAGGAGTTCCTGAGAAATAATTCACTTTGTAGGAAGAGAGAAACACACACACACACACACACACACACACACACACACACACTAGCTCAGAAGGCCAGTGGTAGAGGAAGGTGATTAATCCTGAACAGAGAAAAACATCCCTGAGGCTAAGACTTCCCCTGAGGGTGGGGAATGGACTTCGGAACAAACTGCAGGTAGCAGCTGCCCTGCAGGGAAAGGTCGTAGTGGAACAACTGATGGACCCCTCTTCTCGGGGTGACACTGGGTTTTTGCTGGGGAGGGGCTGTGTTCTGCACCCTCTGATACAGGCATTTGATGGATCTCATCCCCTTGGGGGCCTTGGTAGGGAATTCCCAGCAGCCGGAAAGTGGGTGAAGAGGGCAGGTGGACACCACAATGCGGCCAGAACCTCCTATGAGGCTCCTGCCAGCCCCAGGGAGCACCCAGAGCTGGTTCTGGAGGAGGTTGAAGAGGCTTGGGGCCCCTGAAAAAGAGAGATAAAGCCAGCTTGACCCCCAAAATGCAGCACTGTTTTTCTGTTTTATTTACGACCTTGAAAGCACCCTGGGAATCCTTTCACAGGTAGTGATGAAAATAGCAAGTGGGCCCCACTCCTCCACATACACCTCATCTGACATTCACACCCATCTCTTGTGTTTGTACAACCGTTGGTCAATCAGTTTCAGTCGTAGAGTGCAGACATTCGGTATATGTTAAGTGGGGAAGGACATTTGGAGAAGGGATACGGAGGTAGAACATTGACGGGATGGGGAAGTGTGGTGTTACCGGTTGAAGATATTTTGACCAACGGGACTGGGGAGAAATGTTCACATATTGAAATGCTCATATTGTAAGCTAAACAATGCAATTTAATGTATATACAAAAATAAATAAATAAATATTAAATAAATAAATTTAAAAAACAAAAATAGCAAGTGGGGCGACATGGGAGAGCCTATGCTAGAGGGTATTTGTCCGCAACTAGGTGAGACTTTGTTCCTTTTCCACTTATATGTAAAATATCACTTCTTCTGCCAGAATAAGTTTTGATGGTGAAAAGGAATTTAAGTCAGTAAAGAGATAAAACATGTCCGTTTTTATATTTTAATATTACTCAAGGACGACAATGTTGATTTTGAAAAGTGATTTTTTTGGAGATAAAACCTGAAACTCTAATGTTGCCATGTAGAACCTGTAACTCTTCCACTTGTTCAACCTTCCCATTAGCCCCGAAATTCCGCATTTAATGAAAGTGAGGTTGGGGGATGGCCTGTGCCCTTTTCATCAGTGAGTGCTTAAATCTCATTTCCTATTTCTTGCTTCCCCAAAGTCTGTGCATTAATAACACACAGAAGTTTGCTGCAAGAGCTCTTGGATTTTCTTAATAACACTTTGAACATGGACTGGTTTTCTTTCATAATCTAGGAAACCCTCAAACTTTAAGGACAACTTTCTCTAAGCTTTCTCTTTGCTTTGGCTCTCTTGTTGCAATTATATATTACAACAAAACTAAAGATTTGATTTTCTCCTTGTACAATGCTGAAAAAGTCAAACCAGTGATAACACAGAGAGAAAACCTTTGTATGATCTGAAGCCTCTGTTCAAATCCCTCAAAGGAGGATATTGAAGGAGAAGTCTTCAGTAAGTCTTCTATTAACATGCTCCTTTTCTTAAAGTTCTGAAATAACCTGAGAAGCAACTAATGGGGAAACATCTAGAACTCCAACAGGCCTACAGTGTGCGTGCAATGCCCCCAGTGTACCTTTTCCTGACACTTTTGCATCTTTCATGATGAGTGTTTTCTTCTGTTTCTTTTCAATAAAATCTGCTCCGCGAGTGAATCTATACAGCAAAACCAACTTGAAGTTGGTCTTCGCGGCAGCCTTCCCACTAGGAGAACAACCATGACGTGAAGAACAGGTGTAAGCAAATGAAAGACTGAAAACCCAATGCATATCTTTCATGACCAAATACATATTAACTTGCCATTTTTATCAAACTCTTGTTTCTGATTCAACAGCACAGATTACATAGCAGGAGACATAATTAAGGAGAACTGGGGTGGATATAGCAGAAAGTCGTAGAGAGCAGAAGGCATGCTCATGGTTTCTCCATACCACAGGAGACCACAAAACTCTAAAAGGCAGGTGCAAACTCTGCGTGGGTTTAAAAACCTATAGAAAGCCACGAGCACATCAATGTAAGAGGTACACAGAGGCAAGTATGGAAAGTAGAAGGGACCTGGGCCAGGCTTGAGGACTGCAGCCCAGATGCAGCCCGGTGGATGTGTTCAGGTTGATCTGAACATGCAGACTGAGGTCCTATGCTCTGTAGGCAGGTTTTAATGCAAAAATACCAGTATGGAAAGGGGAGAGGTGATTATTCCAGTAGTCTGGGGCAAGTTTGCCTTGGCTAATAGGATCAAAAACAAGAGTGGCATTAGTTCAAGGTCGGACAGGTAGTCTCTGACAGATGTTCTTGCAGAAGTCTTGTCAGGTTGCGGTGGTCTTTGTGCAAGGCCATGATTCTGGCAGAGACTTTTAAATAACAGTTGTGTCCTCTCACTCTTTCTTTCTTGTAGTTTTTGCTAAAGGGCATGTATGCTCTCTGGAGAGAGACAGAGAGAGATACAGGAAATGAGAACTCACTCCATGGGAGGATGATCATACTGAAGTCTCTTCTCCTTCATTCTCCCCTTGGGATTTTGGACATATGCACCCAGTGTGTTTTTCAGGCTGCTGGGTCCAGGTCTCAAACTATGAAGTTGGCCATGTGGGATCCAGCCACCTTAACCTCCACACCACCTGCTGGTCCCTAGATAATAGTTCTTACTTTCAGGACTAACAACATTAGCAAACATTACACTCTGTCCATGGCCTTTCCTGGATTAGTGTGTGCAGAGTATGGCACGAGCTGGCATAAATAACCCTATCCTGATTCTGACAGCTTTCACAGGTACATACTCATGAGAAGATGATGCTGCATTGGAAAAACAAAGGGATTTTCAGCTAGAAAGACACGGCTTTGAATCTTAACTATTTCTTGGTTTGGTCACTTCAATTTTGTTACATAAATGTTTTAGATCTTGCCATGTTTTCATAATTTTTTCTATAGTGATGTTTGAGTGAACGTGCTCAGTCCCTAAGTCTCAAGCATTTCCCTGCATAAATGTACAGAAGCAGCAGTAGTAGGGAGTCAAGCTACCGTGACACCCCAGTTTTCATCAGTATCCTTATTATGCTCCGTATTATCTCCCTATGAATTCAGGAAGTGTCCTACAGAAAGTTTCCTTGCAGATATTTAAAATTAAACACGGGTGCTTAAAATATTAAAGTTCAATGGCCTGAAAAATTCACTTATGTGATAAACAACATTCTCCAGGGCTTTTGAATAAATGATGTGTGAATGCACATAATTGTGTTCTTATAGAACTTGTTCTGTGTGTGCAATATAAATTGTGACATGTGCATCTGTATCTATGGAAACACAATATTCCATTCAAATATGTTTACATTAATCGAATAAGCAGTATGAATTTAAAGTAGTCTCAAATATACATGACTTCCCCAATGCATGAATAATTATAAATAAATTAGAAAAGATAAAAGCAGTTATAAATAATTAAAGGATATATTTGTGCCTAGGCATGTTTATAAATATGTATGTATAGACACACGTACGCACATATATAGCTGATATTTTTATAAATATTTATTCTAAATCTTGCAATGGAATTTATAACATTTCCCTCCAAACTATTTTCAAAATGATGGAAGGTATTACATTCAATAAATGAGAAGTGATGTTTGCTAATGTTGTTAGGCCTAAAAGACAGACATTTTCCCATTGCCAAATGAATTTTGTTACATTTCTTGAGCAGATCTTTATTACAACAGGAGATGCAGGTCATTTATCTTCCTCGTAAGCAGATGTACACACGCACATGAGCACAGGCACTCATAACTCATTACACAAACACACAGACACCCTCACATGCTGAATCAGATTGCACAAGCAAAGCTAAGTGGAATCACACAGTTTCACGACTGCATGTAAGGTAGATCTTCCTACAAGGTCATGTTCAGTGATCCTCAGGGTGACCTTGCAAGTGCCCTTTTTATTTATTTGTTAATTGTTATTTGTTTATTTGTTATCCACGTTATCCTTGGGGGATATGTGTTACAAGCTTGTGCCAAGAATGGAGTGTGAGGATGAAATATCTAGGGTCTTAAGTCAGTGCAATCTTTCCATTTGTAAATAGTTCCAAAACCTTTTCCTCAGTTCCCAAACCTAAAACATTTGTTTGTGCTTGGTTAATAAAGATAGGTAATTAGGGAAAGTATGGCAAGGTCACATTAACCTGCAGCAGAAAAGATATTAATGCATGCTCAGCGTTGTTAAATCGTTGGCACATACAGCAAATCCATGTAAGAGCAAAATGCATACATGTGACCTGCTTGTGCATGTTGTGTCAGGCAGGTCACATGCACAGTGGACACTGACTTTGGAACTTCTGTCATCTGTCCCTTAGATGGAAACTGGCTATGAGGAGAGGGAGTCTGTCTTCATTTCCATGTGTAACCTGCTCACAAACCAAAGTCGCTGCTGTGCTGGTTAATGGCTGCTGAAAGTTCACTGTGTGCCGGGCCTTGATTAAGGACTTTGTGTGTCTACCCTTCAGCAGGACTAGCAAAGTGAGGGTGTTCCCTGAAGTTCATCTACGTGGAACCGAGGCAGGGAGAGGTTCCAAGACTTGCCTGCTGGCTGTGGCTGAGTGGAGTGGGAACTCAAGGGTCCTGCTCCAGAGCACACCTTCCTTTCCTGGTGGCAGTTAGAGTCTCAGGTCTGTTCAGCTCTTCCTGCTTTACGAAAAGAAAGCGCTTCCAACCCCCCACGATTCCCACTGGTCTCCCTGGTGAGCCCCTGGGGAAGGTAGGACCAGTAGTATCTCTTCTCCTTATAGATGAGGAAGCCGAGACTCAGGGAAAGGCTGGAACTTGTGCCCTGTGTTGTGGTCACTGGATGGTGAACTGAGCCCAGAATCTCCTTCTCTGAGCTAAGAGACCCAAACCATGCGTTTTGTAAATGATCATTGTGAAGCAGTATCTGCTGCGATCTTCCTGGGGTTTCTCATGGGGGCAGTGACTCACGTGGCACGAGTCTGTCCCCTGAGATAGTCCAGGCCAAGAGCAGTGGCTTACTGACACTGCTGTACAGATTGCACGCCCTTGAAGACACAATGAGTATTTGTTAAGTAAGCACATAGCTAGCCAAGTAGTAGGTCCAGAGCGTGGAGGTACTCTGTAAGGCCTACTTCAGTCAGTCACACACAACGATCGTCTAGCCCTCCAGGAGCGAGGAAAGGGGACAGAGCTTCCGAATGGTCCTGTTCCAGACCTCTCCTAAATGCTTTGCCCTGTGCGGACTTTCTGGAGAGCTGAGTCACGCGCAAAACAAAAAGCAACAGGGTTTTACTGAAGTGTAAGTGCATCACCAGGTGGTCTAGGAGCAAAGTGGGGGAATTACCCTCACCAGGGCAGGGCCGACGCCATCAAAGGACCCAAAGGAAAATGTGCAACTTGTCTTCCACTGCTCCTTAAATTAGTTATTCCCAAATTGATGGAGAACAGAGGTTAACTGCCTGCTTCTGCCTAATCTGAATAATTGCATGTAATATGGGCATATAATTTGCACGATTCTTTCTTTACATCTTTGGCTTTAAAATAAACCTGTTTTCAGGACCACAAGGTGGTGTGGTGGTTAAGGCACTAGACTCCCACATGGCCAACAGCAGTTCTAGTCCTAAACCTGGTGGCTTGCTTTCTCTCTCTCTCTCTGGCTAAATTGTAATATAATAATAACAAACAATCTTAAATGAACAATTCTTTTTTTTAAACTCTATTAAAAATAAAAATTAAAAATAAACCTGGTTTCACTTGACCAGATTTGACCAGTCATGCCTTCTTTGGAATTAATATTATCTCAGAGAAGGAGTCTATGTGTATGTGCACACTGTAAATATTATGTGTGCGAATATGTACATATATATCTTTACACAGATATATACATGCATGTGCATCTATATTTACAAATATGTGTGAATATAAAATATAGATATCACGCACACATGTAAGTGATTTAACTCTGGTCAAATCAGTAAAACGTGCCTTGAGAAAAGTAATTTTTCTATGTAACATTATTAATTTAGCTGTTTATTCCAGAACTATGTAATGGTGAATAATCATGCACAGTATCGAACTTGGGATATTTAAGTAAAAGAGGTGAAATACACTCCTGTGGATTATAGTTAAAGGCACAACAGCAGTAATAAAGATGTTACTGCTAGTAAACATATATTCCTATCAACTTGCTTATATAGACAGACGTGACCACAAAAAATCACCCGACATTCACAACACAAAGTTACTGGACCCTCTTCCCATTAAATGCCAGAAGCATCCCACCCTCCCTGGTGTGACAACTAAGAATTGCCAAATAACCCCAGAGTCATTGTAAGGAAAGAAATTAAGGAGGGAAATAGAGAGGCAAGACATGTATGACACACAAAAATCGATGATTATCTGTTGATGATAATGCGTTTTGTATCCTTAATTGGACTGGTGTGAAGTGCATTCATGTTGGGTAAATTCAGCTTACAAGCTAAGTGATGTATAGAGATTAAATGCATAAAATAAAATAATAATAAACATTTTAAAAAAGAGATGGTTGACCACTGTGAAACACTGTGATTGAGGTACCAGTTACCTGTTGATCTCAGTATCACAAACTGAGTAACAATACCACCATACCAAACTTGTGAGAAGAGGCGACACCGTGTTTACTTTTGACTTATCCTCCCCAGTGTGAATTTACGGCAACGCCAGAAATTGGTCTCTGTTATTTTTTCTACTTTACAGCTGAGGAAGCCAAAGTTCAGGGAGGGTCGGTAAGGACAACAGATGACAGCATACTGTCCTAGGCTGTGCTCTAACCCATAAAACTTAGCTTAATGGTTCTTATTTGAAATACATTTCATTGCCGAATTCTAGTCTTTCAATGTAGTTCATTTTAAACATGGCAGCAGCCCTGTGATTAGAATTTCCTTTGAAAACAAGAAATCTGGGGCTTAAGTATAGAGTTTTGGGGGTTAGAGAATGAAGGTATGTTTACAAGTAAGACTTCACACTAATATTAAAGCTTAATGCATAGCATAAGACGACATACTAATTTTATTCTTCTCTTCACTGAGACTTCACTAACATTGTGTGCCAGAGGAGGGACAGTTCAATGAGAAAGCAGAGCTGTGAGATTCCAAAGTCACTAGATATTCATCCGAAAGTGTTCCAGCCCATCTGTTTTACTATATCCCCTTTTAGTAAAATATTGATAATGTTTGTAATTCAATGGCAATAGTTCTATTAGCCAGAGAAAATGTAAGAACATTAACATTCTTCATAGATTTTATAAGTGTGGATGTCAGAACCTGTGCTTGTCATAACTGCATGTTTAGAAACATAATTTATAGCATATCAGTCATAATTACCCAAATTCCTCAAAAGCTCAACATTTCATAAACATATACCTGAACATTAACCACCTAAGCATCTTAATTCATCTAAGGCTAATAGACCTTTTGGTTTATTTTTGGAATGTTACAATTGAATAATTTAAAAATTCTCCTAACCAGAATACACAAGGAACTCAAGCAGCTGTCCCAAAAAAAGACCTCTAACCATTAAAAGATGGGAGAATTAGTTGAAAAAAGCACTCTCTAAGGATTACATACAAATAGCCAAAAGACATATGAAAAATGCTCAGCATCCTTCATTGTAAGGCTGATGTAGATCAAAACTACAATGAGATCCCACCTAACCCCAGAATGACTAAAATTAATAAAACAAAAAATGACAAGTGCTGGAGGGGGTGTGGTGAAAGGGGAGCTCTCTTACACGCTGGTGGGAATGTAAATTGGCCCAGCCACTGTGGAAAACAATTTGGAGATCCTCAAAGATCTACAAATAGAACTACCATATGATCCAGCAATACCACTTCTTGGTATCTACCCAAAGGACAGAAGAAAAGTGTTTGCACATAGATGTTTATTGCAGCATTATTCACAATTGCTAAGACATGGAACCAACCCAAATACCCACAAACAGATGAATGGATTGAAAAACTGTGGCATATATCCTCTATGGAGTACTATTCAGCTATAAAAAAACAAGACTCTGGCTTTTGACAGAAAGTGGATGACTATGGAAGATATACAGCTGAGTGAAGCAAGCCAGGCTATGAAGGAGAGACATTGTATGTCTTTCCCTAATATATACCAAGTCCCCCCATCAGAACTTATCATTTTTTCTTTTTAATCTTAGTCATTCTGACTGGGTTAGGTGGTATCTCATTGTGGTTTTGATCTGCATCTCCCTTATAATAAGGGATAATGAGCATTTTTTCATATGCCCTTGGCTATTCGTATGCCTTCCTTAGAGAGTGGTTTTTTTCAATTCATTTTCCCAAGTTCAGTGCTTTTAACCACCACACCACCTGCTGGCCCTCCCTACCTGTATTTTAACCTCCAGGAAAAGACCGAAAGATATCGTTAACAGGCTCATTATTCTTTCTACATGGGCAGCTCACGCAGGTCAAAGAGAACTTCTATTCATCTCTGCATTGATCTCTCACCTAACACCCAGAGCTGATCATGGACTAGGAGTGTGTTGAAATGAAATGAAATGGATTAATTGACTACTATTTTTACAAAGTAGTTGGGAGGATAAAATGAGTTAATGTGTGGATGTTGAAATACTGATTCAACTACATTGAAGACACTGGTCTTGTCCAAAATACTTCACATATCTTTCCTTAAGTATTTACATCTGTAGAAGAAAAGGATCATAATCATCTATCATTGCATTCTTAAGGATTAAATGAAAGTAAGCTTATCGAAAACTCAGCTAGCTCCTGGAACACGTGGGTCCTCAGTATTTAAGAACCTGAGGCATAAACCAAGTAGAGAGATGGGTGTCACTTGCTCTGAAGTTGACTTTATCTTTCCAGTGATATAACTAAATCCTTCACATGTGCAGGCAAAGATGAATATCTGTCATAAAATCTTCCTAAATCTTATGATGTTTAGCTTAATACCACTTATAAAAATGCATAAGTAGACATGAAATTAATGATTCCTGACATGGAAAAATGTTGTTTCCAAGTTATTGTTTAATTATTTTTATTGTCATCATTATTTTCAAAGAAATTTAAAGACAATATCTTACTGACTTAGGGCAATGATAAAACATTTAAAACCGAGTAAGACATTTTCTGTTTGATCTCTGACATACAGAAGGCTTGAAGTTATTGCTTCCATCCTTATAGAAACAAACAAACAAACAAAAACTGACCAAAATGAAAATGAAAACCTTTTCTTGGATTCTTCAGATAATTGACATTACCAACTGCCACCCTGAAATCTACAGGGAAAACCAGATCCAGAGCATCAGAGCTAAGTTTGTGCACTCGGAGAAGTTGTGAGAGCCATAAATGTGTAGAAAATTAATAATGGTAATTTCGATGAATTGCTGAAGGTTCCATGTGGACCAGCATGAGAGAGATACACTACTGAGAGTGGGAGTCCGAGGGGTCCCCCACATTCATGGGTCTGACCATGGGAGGATCTGAGGAAGAACCCAAAGTAACTCCAGAGGCAGGGAGGTAAACTTCGGAGGTAGGATCAGAATGCTCTTCATACCCAGGCCACCTTTCCAGGGAGAGGCTGCACCAGAGCCTCCTCCCGACACGGGAAAAGACATTTCTCCCACTCCAGAGCCCTCTAACCCTCCTGTCTCACTAAACATAGAGGAAAAGGAACCCAAGAAGCACTTGTGAAGGTCACAGTCTGCACTCAGGCACTAAAAGCCTGAGGTTTAATCGTCCGGCCTAGAGTACATACTTAGAGACTGCCTCCCTGGAATCTTGCCAGCAGAGCAGCAGGGCTCTGATATGATAGTGCTGGACTACAGTGGAGGGATCTCCAAGACACGGTGTCTCTGAGGAGGAGCTCTCCTCTGGGAGCCCCGATTTCAACAGGGGGGACTGAAAAACGTGATGACACTAAAGGGCTTGGAGACTCCGGCACCTACAGACACAGCGGACCCTGAGCACAGCCCAGCTCCTACCAGAGTAACACAAAACCTTACACTAAGAGCATGTTTGCCTCAGTTTCTAGTTACTGATTTACCATTTCCGTTTTAGAACAACCACCAAATACAAGGCAAGGTAAAATGCTGGAAAAAATAATCTGAAGAGAGAAAGCAAGCATTGAAACTGACTCAGGGGTCAGCCAGTAGCACAGTGGTTAAGATGGCTGGTTCCCACATAGCTTACTGTGCAGTTCAAGTCCTGGACCCAGTAGCTTGAAAAACATGCTAGGTGTGCTTGTGTGCCCAAAATGCCTAGAGGAGCAGGGAGAAGGGACGGCCACATGGACATCTTCTTGGGCAGTGCTTTCTTATTTTTTTCTTTTCTCTTTTTCTCTCTGGTGAGCACATGTGCTCCACAGCAAATTAAAAACAAACAAACAGACAAAAACAAAAACAAGCAAATAAAAAACTTCACATAGGCATTAGAAAGATCACATAGAGAATTTCAAATAACTATGATTAATATAATGTATTAATAATTTCAGTGGCGGTCCAGCCATTCTGGCAGGGCAATTCGGCACCACTGGGTGATGCTGGAGTCACAAGGAAGTCCTGAGTTCAAATCCAGGGTCAACTGGACACAACAGGCACCTCCGTGGGCCTACCTGTGGTCCTTGCTGCCTGAAAGACTGTGAAAGAGGCTTGCAGTGTGGCAGGGTACTGTTTGGAGTGAGGGGGGGTGGGGGGAGTCTCTGTCTTTCACAATAAATAAAATAAGATACAAATAAGACAAAGCTAACAATATTCAAAACAAAACAAAACACAAAACAAACAGAAACAGGCAACACAGTGCCAGCTGGTATGGAGGTGGTTGAGGCAGCTCAGTCCCACATGGCTGACTATATGGCTCAAGTCTCAGACCCAGTGACTAGAGAAATGCTACTGTCACATGAGCATGCGTGCCCAAAATCCCAAAAGGAGAGAGCAATAGAGGAGCCTGGATTGTAGCATGACCGTGTCCCAGAAGGCGTGTTTGCTGTTTCCCTCTCTCATCTCTCTCTGGAGAGCACATGTACCCTCTGGCAAATCAAAAACAAAAACAAACAAAACAAAACAAAAAACAAAGAAAAGAAAAGGACTGGACAAAATAAACAGATGGAAATTCTAAGAAAGAATCAAAGGAAATTCTATAACTGTAAAAGAACACAGCAGAAATAAAAAATACCATTGATAACTTCATTGGTAGATTAAACATGTTGGGGGGGATTAATGAGCTTGAAGATAGTTGAGTAGAAGCTTTCCAATCTGAAATGCAAAGAAAAAATGAATTAAGAAATAGACAAGATATTTCCTCTTCCTTGCCCTCTCTGGATTTACTGAGCATTTTATTTTGCTCTTTTTTATGTACTCTCTTGGAACAGAAGCAGAGAGAATACTTCCTGACTTATTCTATGAACACACGGTTACCTTGAAACCAAAACTAGGTAGAAATATTACAAGGAGGAAAACTATAGACCAATATATTCTGTGAGCACAAATGCAAAAACCCTCAACAATATATTGGCTGACTGAATCTCACGATGTATATAAATGGTTCTACCTCATGCCTAAGTGGGATTTATACCTGTTATGCAAAGCTGGCTTAACACTCAAATGTCAATTCTTGTAATCCATCACATCAACAGACTAAAGAAAAGAATCGTATAAGTATATTAATTAATGTAGAATTCATAAAAAAAAACCATTTGATATAATGCTACACACATCCATGATAAAATTTTCAGCAAAATAGAAATAGAAGGAACTTAATTTCTTATAAAATGTCTACGAAAAGCCTGTAGCTGACATCACACTTCACGGTAAGAGGCTGCGTGCTCCACACCAGGTCAGACGCAGGCAGAGCTGCCCATGCCTCTCACCACTTCTCTCAGGGTGGTACTGCAAGACCCAGAGGGCACAGTAGGCAGGAAGAGGAAACCGGTATTCTAACTGGGAAAGCAGTGACAAAACTGTGTACCTGCACAGTTGACATGACTGCCATGTAGAAATCCCAAATAATGAAAAAATACGCTCCTGAGGCTGGAGAGCCACAGCAGTAACAGCTGGATCACGCGGGCGAGGGCCTGGGCTCGTGCTCGTGAGCCCTGAGCACCAGGTCATGCCCGTGCCCCTGGTCTGGGCTGGCTGAGAGTGGGGTGGATCACAGCACAGAAATCCCGCTGGGAGTGCCTGTCTCTCTGTCTCTGTGTCTCTGTATATTGCTCAGGGAAAAAAAAAATAAACTTCAAAGTACAAACAATGCCCTCCCAGAACTGGTCCGCGGTATAGCAGGAGTGTAGGATAGACCGCTCATTGCTGTTTTACGTGTGCGGGACACATAATTGGAGTAACATTTGCATAGCACCAAATAACCACGTTAGGAGGAATCTACCAAAACATTTGCAGAATGTATATCTGGGAAACTAAACAGAAACCAACATTTACATAAATGGGAACATATTCCATATACATAGATTGAAAGGCTCAGTATTGGTAAGGGAGCAATTTTTGGCATCTTAATCTGAAGATTCAATGTAATTTTTCAAATGTTTAATAAGCATACTTTATTTAAATAAAATATCCATTAGGACATGGAAACTTCACTGTCTTTACTTAGCAGGCTTTGTAAATAGTTATCTGTCAGTATTCCCTTATTGGGAACATCAGGATTTCCACATGACAGTTCCTCAAAGGACTTCGAGTCTCAAAATTCTGGTTCTCCTTCGGCTCGCTTCTCTCTTGATTCCACCCAGGCTTTATTAATGGTTCACTTCATATCACCATCTCCATCTCCATAAATTTTCTTTAGAACATTCATCAGTCCCTCGCTAAGATCTGTTTCAATGTCGTATGAAGGCTTTTCTCTCTCTCTCACTCTTTTTCAGCCTAAGCTAGGTAGTCCTATCAGGTGTTTTCTGCTTTCTTTCTACATGAGAATGGTATCGGTCTTTTTTTTTTTTTTTAACTGCCTTCCACAGAAATGGGTTTCAAAAGATTGTTTACAATCATGGAGTAACTCTTGCTATTTAGGTTCTTTACCAAAAGATCAAAGGACCTCTCTGTGAAATGCACCTGCACATTCTCAGCAGGAACTCGATGAACCGCAGTTAGGGTGATGTCGATTTTCACAGCCTTAGCCGACCTCGCCTATGCACGATGACTGACCTTCTCTGTTTGCCCTGGTGCAGTGGGAGCAACCACAGCATCGGCTCTTCACTGTCAAGAAGCTCTGCTTTTCTCCGTGATTTCTGTTGCATCTAGTTCTTGGTTTCTGTTTCAATCTTGGATTTTTCAGCTGTAAGGGCATCATGTACTCTTTTTGTAGTGGCCTTTTCCAATAACACTCCTGCTTCTTCCAGATCTTTCTGAGCTCTTCTACAGTTGAAGCTGTGGTCTTGCTGAGCACTGAGGGCCAGAGGTGTATCCACGCTGGAACAGGGACGCTGCATAGAGTGCTCTGACTCAATGTAATTTTAATCAAAATCCAGCCAGCTATTTTTCAGATATTTGCAAACTGATTGTAAGACTTATATTGAAAAATGAAAGTCCCCGTATACCTAACACAGCACTAAAGAAAACAATGTTGGAAGATTTACCTTGAATTATATTATAATTAATGATTATGAAGAGTAATCAAGGCAGCATAGAGCTGGTTAAGGGGGAAAAAGGCTCATAGAACAATGAAATGGAATTCAAGGGGACTTCAAAAAAAGTTTTTATTTTTATTTTTTGAGAGTTTTTTCTTATAAGGCACATGCACTCTTTAGAAAGACAGAGAGACAGAGAGACAGAAAGCGTGAAATCACCCCCCACAGTGAATGGCCACGCCACAATTCCTTCTCCTCCATTCTCCTCTCGGGATCTTGGGCATGCGTGCACACGTGCCCGGTGAGTTTAAGCCACTGGGCCTGGGACTTGAACCACGGTCAATTACATGGGAGTCCAGCGACACAGCCATTATCCTAACTGCTGGTCCCTAAGAAAAGTTTATGGAGAAATGGAATTAAAACGTGAGTTTATCTTGCTGCAAAATCTTTGGAATGCAGGATCTTTGGTATAAAGTCCAGAAATAGAACCACACAATAAACAGATATAGTCAGTGACCTTGACAGAGGGACAATGGCAATTTAATGAAGGACATATAGTCTTAGTATGTTTCTTCCTTCTTTTTTTTTGGCTAGAGGGCTCATGTGCTTTTCAGAAAGAGACAGAGAGAGGGAGAGGGAGCACCCACTCTGGGGAATGGTCACACCACAACTCCTCCTCAACCTCTCCCTACTTTCAGGTTTTGAATGCACAAGTTTCTGGAATTTTTTTCAAGTCGATGGCTCTGGGATACAAAGCATGAAGTTGGCTACATGGAATTCAGCTGCCTTAACCACCAGGCCATGAGGCAACCCAGCAGAATTTTCAACAAATAATGCTAGAACAACCACAGGTCTCTATTTTCAAATAATAATAATAATAATAATGATAATAATGATCTAGACACAGATTCTATACTCCTCAAAAAAAAGTAACTCCTAATAGATCAGAAACCTAAATGTAGGACACTAAACTATACAACTTTTAGAGGAAAACAGGAGAAAAATTCATGTCACTTTCAATAGGCAATGTTTTTTTTTTAGATACAAATGAAGTACGAACCAATAAAGTAAAAAATTAAGTTGGATTTTATTCAAATTAAGTCACTGCAAATTTACCTCAACGAAAAATACCCATGATGAAAATGCAAATATAATACACAAGCAGAGACAATATACGTGCAAATCATGTAGCTGATAAAGACTTTTACCTAAAATATGCAAAGAACACTTCAATCTAAAAAATAATAAGATAAACAGCCCAACTTAAGAAGCTATACAAGTGGTAAATGAACATCCCCAAGCCTGGTCAAGATCGTTGGACATGAAATTCAAAATTAAAACAATTATTCAAAACGCCGACAGTGCCTGTTGCTGGTGCGTGCAGAGAGCAACAGGGACTTTCGCTCACTATGTCTGGAATGCCAGACAGTGCAGCTGCTTTGGAAGACGGCTGGTATATACGGAGCAGGGACATACGGTGTTTGTCTTCCATAGTCTGGCTTATTTCACTCAGCACTGCGTCTCCAAGATTCGACCCCTTCGTATCAGAGGACAGACTCTCGTGTTCTTTATGGCTGAGTAGTAGTCCACTGTGTGCTTGTGCCATGTGTCTGCAATCCAGTCATGGTTTTGGACATTTAGGTTGATTCCACATCTTAGCTATTGTTAAACTAAACTGTTCTGGCCTAAGATGGCCCCTGTACTCTCACATTGGGATTTCTCTAGATAAACCGAAATCATACCTGTTACACTGGCCCTCCCCAGCTGGTTACTGGGTCACAGCCAATCACACTAGTCACATTTCGGCTTAACACAGAAAGCCCACCTTTGGGGCTGTTGTGCAGTCTTCTTCCACCTGTAACCGTGATCGCTCCACCTCACTCCTCCACCTCGGCTTTTGTGCGACACGCTCCCTCATCATGGTACAGGTCACTTTCCCTTCTGCCCACATACATTCCCCATGAACCACATGGCTAACTGTCGTCTCTTGGAAGGCTAGCCATCATCATCTTCCTGCTTGACTTAAATTGCTCACCCCTCGTTTAGTTACATTTTGGTTTGTCTAAATTTGTTTTAACACTATTATAAACAATGTTGCAATAAACATGAAAGTGCAAGTGTCTGTCTTTGATTAGATGGTCGCACAGCACATCGCATGGTGCTTTGAAGAGCTGTACTGTAACCCAGAAATGTGTAACAATTAAATGTAAGTAAGATATTATAAAATAAAATAAAATAAAATAAAATAGGAAAAGTTGGAAGTTTTTTTAGAGCTAGACATGGTCTTACTACGTGATTCATCAATTATGCTTTAAGGCGCTCACCCAAACTGATTTGAAAATGTGTGTCAACGCAAGTTCTAGACCTGAATGTTTGTAGCATCTTTACTCAGAAGCACAAAATCCTGGAAGCAACCAAGATGTCCTTCAGCAGGTGAATGGGTAAACAAACTATGGTAAATCCATATGGTGAATATTATCTAGCAATAAAGAGTAATCAAACATCAATTAAAAAAAAAAACAGGTACAGCTGAACCTCAAATGTGCATTATTAAGTGAAAGCAGCTCATCTGGCGGTGCCGCGTCCACGATTCCAACTACGTGACTCTGGAAAAGGTGAAACTATAGCAACAGTTGAGAAAAACAGTCAGTGTTGCCAGGGGTTTGTGAGAGAGGGGAAGGGTTCACAAGTGAAACAGTTTTTCTTTTTTTTTGGATGACCGTAAAACTATTCTATGGGATACTTAATGGTAGAATCGTGACACTATATTTTTGTTAGAATATATGGAATTTGCAGCACAAAGAGTGAAGCTTCATGTATGCAAATTTAATAAATCATTTATGAGGTTGCAGCATCCCAGGATGGCTTGCAGAATGTGACAAGTTAAGTGTGTTACAAATGCATGAAATACTCACTGAAGGGGCTGAGGAGTACAGGTGTTGGCTCCACAGCTTGGGACATGGCACTGTCCATAACACTAACTGTACATAGCGCTACCCCTTGGCAACAAATTTGCTTCTCGTGGGCCATGATACCATTATAACTGAGTCCTGGAATTAAATGATTCAGCGAATGACTGGTGAAGGGTGTGAATAGAACTTCTCACTTGCAAGGCAAGGTTAGAAAGAAGCAAGGGAGAGGAGCCTAGAACCATCCACATGGTAACAGACTAAAGTTGGAGACATCAGTATGAACTCGTTGTAGCTTAATGGACATGCAGATGGTTACAGTTAGAAATATTTTAGCATGCATATACATATGCACAAGTGTTCACATGCGGGGACTCTAAAACATTCATGCAAAGCGCATATTATAAGTAAACAATGCATGGTTTTCAATTTTTTTTACACCAAAATAAACTCACTTTAATTCTGCTCTCCATGAACTTTTTCAACTCACTTCATAAATACATGTGTGTGAATGTGTGTGCGTGTAGTCTGTCAGCTGAGAGAGCCTAGAAACAATGACATCTTCAGTGGCAACAAGACATCTGGCACTCAGATCTTGGTATCTAGTATTCTCCAAAAGAAAGAACCAGAATTTCTTGGAGCAAAGATTGATTCTAGAACTGAAGCCAAAAACACATGCAATGAACCTGGACCCTCCTGCAGTGCCAGAGGTGAGTGCTGTGGGTACCAGCAGTTAGCGTAATGGCTATGTTGCTGGACTCCCACGTAGTCGACCGCGGTTCACATCCCGGACCCGGTGGCATAAAACTCCCACCGGGCACGTGTGCGTGTGTGCCCAAGATCCCGAGAGGAGAATGGAGGAGTAGGGATTGAGGCGAGGCCATCCCCCCGGGGGGCGATTTCTCGCTTTCTGTCTCTCTGTCTCTCTCTGTCTGTCTGGCGAGCACACGCACCCTATAGCAAAAAATAAATAAATAAATAAAAGTCTCCCCCCCCCCATACAACTCAGATGCTTCCCCTGTGACAGAGCTCAGGGGTGGGGCCTCGGAGGTGTAGTTGGATGAGGAGGGCTCTTTCCTCCTGCCTCCCTAGTTTATGAGGTTCAGGCCCTTCTAATGGACACTTCCCCAGGGTCCCGGAGCTTGCTCTGTTAGTCCACCATGCAAGGACAGCACCAAGCCTCTCTCGGATGAAGTAACTCTCAGCAGCCTGCTGAACCTGCCAGCACCCGGATCTCGGACTTCACAGCCTCCAGAACTATGAGAAATAAATTTCAGTTCTTTAGAAAGTACTCAGTCTGTGCTATTCTGTTATAGCAGCACAAATAGACTAGAAACAAATATACACACGCACATACACACACAATGAAAACATCTCTTAGAAATCTTTCCTCTTCATCAATGAATCAAGTGACATGGAAAATAAATAATTATCTGCTTGACTAATTAATTAGATGAAATAAAATGTAAAGAAAAACAAAACACCTACACACACAATTTAACACAATAACCAACTAAATAAGCTCCTGATGGCAAAGTTGGTAAAATTAGAAGAACAAAATGACGTACTGGCTTTAACTCTTGGTATAAAATAAGGCCCCTGAGTCCACATTGACCTAAATAACTTACTGAATAAATAAGCAGATGGAGGATGAGCAACAACTCCACTATGCAGAAGAAATCCCCACCACTCGTGTAGGCACTCCATCTGGAGAGGGTTGGAGCACAACCCCCGCTGACCAGAAGGGCTGCCCAGTGCCCTCCTTTTAACGAGTGTGGACCCGAGGGGAACCCGCCAGCCATGGCTTCAGGCAGTTGATCAGGTTCCGCGTCAGCATTAGGTGATGTTGACTGTATATGTACCTTTTTAAAGTATATTTTTTATATTTTTATATTTACATTTAATCACCATACATCTTCACAGTGTACAAAGCATGGGTTTTATCCAAGCACTGATAAAGTGCATGTCAGTCAAGATGAAGACATTACCGCATACATTACCATCAGCAAGTAACTTCTCATCTTTGCGTCAGTGAAACATATTGTTATTTTTCCCTGTCCCCCTCCCTCTGCCCTCATTACTCATCACTCACCCCCCTTTGTCCCACCCCCCACTACCCCTGTTATCCAGAGTTGCCCTCCATGGTATACACCTTTAATATGATGTGATGAAAATGCCATTTTATCTCTGTGGTCATCCTCCCCCAAACCCATAACCCTAATCGAACCACAAGGAAGGTATCAGAGAAATCCCAAGCAAGGGACAATCTGCATGTCCACCCCGTACTTAGAATGCGCAGATTTGGTGCCTGAGAGCGTGTGATCAGTGGTAAGTGTGACTCTCCGCAAGGCCGGTCCATTGGGAAGGGTCCCAGGTGCATGTGAGCTGACTAGGACCGAGCATAAACTATATCTTCAGAATTGTCTGTCTCTCACTCCCGAAAGAAATAGATGGATACACTTAAAAAATTAAAACTAATAAAATCATCAAAAACAAAGTAAGTCTGAGACATTGTCACAGTTCAGAGGCACCTAAGGAAACATACTGACTAAGAGGAACGTGGAGACTGTTAGCAGAAAATAGGGATTAAGTAAACACTAATGTATCCTCAATTGGCCTGGCCTGAAGTGTATTGATGTTGGAAAAATTCACTTTACAAGCTAAGTGATGTATAGTGATTGAATGTATAAAAGAAACTAAAAAAAGATATATATATATATATATATATATATATATATATATATATATATATTAAAAAATCTAAAGGGATCAAAGAGGACACTCATTTTACTAAATAAAAATGTACAAATAATAACTCATTAATTTTTTAAGAAAACCTGTGCTATATTTAAATAAGGTATTATTGATAAAGGAATTTGAAAGAAGGATTTATATTAACTACATAATTTTTCTGAAAGTCAAAATCTATTGTAAGTTAAAAACCTTATTAAAAATAATGTAATCATTCTAATGTTTGGACAGTTACGTTAATGTACATGTTAATGAAATTACTATTGTTTAAAAGTTTATACTCTTAGAGAGAAAGACAGACAGGTTCCATCCAAAATAGGACCTTCATACCAAATCCGCCTGTCCTCTCTGCCTGCCTGGATCAGGGACATGCACGTGAACACGGCACGCACAGTGATGCCGGGAGGCCCGAACCTGGGCCCTTCCATGTGTGCCTCGCATTGCAAGTGCTGCTAGTGCTGCCCTCCAGCCCCTCAATGGCATAACGAACTGTGTGATATCCAAACTGGAAGATGCAGTTTTAGAGTTGAACATAACAGAATGTCTATAGCTCCAAAATCTTGTCTTAAAATGTGGAGACTGAATCTCTGAGAAGTCAAACAACTTGTCTGAGTTCATCCAGGGATCAGAGATCATCTTAGAAATAAACTCTTCTGTTTCCGGTCCAGCTCTTTGCCCACTGGACATGGTGCCGTTTCAAATGCCTCATTTACTAGACACGCTTCAGGAAACGCGCCTGGATCAATGGCCTTCAAATTCCACAAAACTGCCATTGTCCAAGTTCTTTACTGAAGTGTGCTTTGTCTCTGTGAAAACGCCGGGCTCTCCAGCGAGGGGTTGAGAGTGATGTGTGGGGTGCACTTCCCCCCCTTAAAGTACCCTAGGTGAATGGCAGGCCTTGTGCCTGGTTTACTGGGAGACTGGCAGAGGGGGTCCTTGTAGCCAGTGCTTTGCGTTGTCCCTGGGCATTCCGGAATAGAAGGGCCGTCAAGTCCAACAGTGTAACAGACGTGAACAAGATGTGAGAGAGGAAGAGAACTTCCATTTTCTAAGGTGCTTCCAGGTTAGCGAGGTAGAACGAGCCACAACTTTGCACCCATGAGGTCAGTGAGAATGAGAACGCCTGAGGTTTGGGGAGAAGAAGGAAAACTGGTTTGCAAATAAAAAGGCTGAAGTCCAAGAAGTTTCAAACTTAAGTGTTCTGAACAGGGACCAGAGAGAGCCTCCGGCACCCCGAGTGTGAGAGGCAGGCTGGTAGTCTTTCGACCAGTCTCCTGGGGCGAGCATCGCCTTTGGTAGAGTGAGTTACACCCAACTCGTCAGCAGTGAAACCAGTTCGGCTTACAACAGACTGATCGCATTTCCCATCGAGAACCAGACCGAATGTTTCTCAGAGTTTCCTGGAGGTTGAATTTACCATTATCCTAGGGCCACTGCAGTTGGTCTTTTTAGTTTATACAAGCATATGGGAACATAGGGAAAACTGATAAGTCATTAGACACCATGAAGTGTGTAAAAGGACATGGATATAAAGCCTCAGGTAACTTATGCCCACTTCCAATAAGAGTGAGAGGCTGGGGGATGGCTCAGTGTGGTGGGAAGATCTTAGAGTAGCTTTTAGAAGAACTTCCAGATACCAAAATATAAGCAGGGCGGAGAAGTGGAGAAACTGATGGCAAAACTAGACATACTCATTTTTATGTCACAATCCTTGGCCCAGAATGAGGATGTGAGAGAGAGTAGAATGGAGGGGGAAAATTATGTCTAGAAAGAAACAATGTCCTTAGTGGAGTTGGGGGTGGCCTGGGCTGGGCGGCCTGAGTAAAGCCAGTCAGGCGGCTGCACGTGGCATTGCACTCACGCATCCTCTGCTCGTGGGTCACTGTGCCCACCCTGTGGGAGCAAGGCCCATCCTCCCAGCTGGCCCAGAATGGTTTTCAAAGACATCTTCCTTCTGGATTTCCAGGTCTGTTTCCAAAGCCTGTTCCCCTCCAGACACAGCTCTGGGCCCTGTCCTTGCTTTTTGAGAACACCTCACTGGAATTTGGAGTTGGTTTATAATTTTTTCCCTGTGCCTTGAGCTTTTGCCCATTCCAGATTCCTTACCCCACCCCAAACCTGAGACTCTGGCCCACTCTGGTTTGGCCTGCCCACCCTCTCATCCAGCCTTTGCACTTCCACGCCCACGGGTCACATACTTACAAATGTCGTTACTAAGGATGCGAATACATTTCTGGCACATTAATCTAGAACTTTCTCACAGAAAGAGATAAAAAGGGCTCAGAATACAACCGTCTCCAATAATAATGTATATAGCCTTACAGCAGTCATCATATAACCTTAAATAAGAGACAAAGCCACTGTGCCATCTCCCCAGCATTGCCGGGGACCATGCTGCTGCATCACCTCCAGCCCTCCTCGGGACGTGGTACAGAGATGCCCATGGGAAAGCAGCTGGAAGCACGTCCTGCCAGCCCTCGCAACAGTGGGTGTGGTTCTCAGGCAGCCCCCGACAGCGATAGCCGTGGTCGGCTTGGGCTGCTGACATGCAGGGTTTGAGGGGCACGTCTCTGCTGACCTGGAGCCACACAGTCCCTGCAGCAGCCCCAGTGCACACACAAGAGAATCATGTCCTCATCGATATTTTCATTATCTGAGATGATCACCACTTTTCTAAAATTCCATGCAACTGTTTTTATATGATGTGGAAATAGACAAAAACTACATTGGCTTCTACTTTGCTAGATTTATTGAAATTTAGAATTACTTTGGGATTCTACTGCCCTAACAGGTTAGATTAGCGCGTTCGATCGTCCTAGCTAGTTCCTTACATCTTGATTCGTCGTGTAATGTGTATGACTCTACACAGGCACACTTTATACCACTCCCAGGGAACGTAGTTGGTTTTCCTTATAACACAGGAGTTGGAGACATGCGTTAGGACTAACCCCAGGTGAAGCTGAGTAAGACAGAAGATACAGATATGTATTTTAATTAACCATCAATTACTTCAAAAATCATTCAACACTGTGGCTCTTTCTATGAATCCAAAAGGTTCTAAGAGTGTAGACTACTGTTTTAATATTTTGGAGAGTATAATGGAAATTGTATACTTACCTTCATTGAAGCCACAGAAGTTGAATCAAGAGTTTCCTTCCTTCCTTTTTCTCTTTTTCCTCACTTCCTTTCCTCTGTTTTTCCTTTCCTCCACACACATACTGCATGGGAAGAAAAAGAGAAACACTATATTTAAAAAACAGGAAACACAGATTCACTGCAGCTTTCTCTTTAAACGTCAGAAATCCAAAAGTTTGAACGGCTGGATAAAGCCTCTTCTCTTGTGAGTACCAACCTTATAACTTTGGAAAAATAAAATTAAAATACCAACTCTAGAGTCCAACCCCATACACCAAATATCATTTTCAAGGTCCAGAAGAGTATAAATAAAAGTTGAAAAACAGGGAAAAAAGTGAAAAATCGCTTTGTAAGCTAATAGTTCTTTGAACCAATCACCTTCGGGGATGGAAGTATGAGATCTGGTGACTCTTCTAGAATAGAATATGGGCAATAAAGAATCCAGCAGATAGTTTAATGGTGACATTGCTGGACTCCCACATGGTCAACCGCAGTTTGAGTCCTGGAACTAGTGGCTTCAAACTCATGTTGGGTGCATGTGTGTGTGTGCCCAAGATCCTGAGAGGAGAATGGAAAAGAGATTGCATCATGGCTATCCTCCATGTGGGGTGATTTCTTGCTTTCTATCTATCTTTGTCTTTAGTAAGTGCACATGCCCTAGAGCAAAACTCTCTCAAAAAAATAAATGTAGGCAATAGAAAACCAAAAACAAAGATGCAGTGATGTGTCTTTAACATGTTTTCTCTCCCTGCCGAAGGAGGAGGCTTATGATTCTTTCCAGGACCGTGGTTTTAAAAACTTGTATTAGTAAAGGGTAGCGACGAGGTAGGCAGAAAAAACTAAGATTTGAGGAGGACACAAAGATAAGCGAATATGTGTCCAGGAAGGAATACCAGACATAAGTCGATACAGGGGAGGTGAACCAGTGAGTCAGACACCAAGCTGTAAGTGAAACAGCAGATGCTAAGTACGACCAAGATACACTTGGCTTCCAAAGCAGCCATGTGGCCAGAACAGGAGGAGGTGACACATCACGAAGGGCTGGAGTGGAAAGAGCTCACCAGCCTTTGTTGATGCTTAGGAAGTACCAGGAATAAGCTGAGAACTTGACAAACGCTCCTTCTGAAGCTTCATGATAGTCTTGCCTCTTTCAACAAATAAAGAAATTGAGGTTTTTAAAGGATAAAAAATTACTGGGGACTACAATTATAATAAAAGCCTTATAGTAACCACCTACATCCACTTGTAGGTTATTTTCTTTAACGTGGAGATAGATGAATTATTCCAGTTCCATGAAGAGTGTTATGAAGATTTCAAGATGCAGACTTGAACATGAATAATGGATTTCAAGTGCAGAAGCTGGATGCACAGCGCGAGCCATCTGACACCTCTTCCGCCACGGTAATGACCCAGTGGTGTATGGCACCATCTCTCCGGCCAAGACCGACTGCCAGGACCAATGCTCACTCCGGCCCCACTTTCTCTTTTGCTGTGATGATTGCCCAGTCTTTTGACTCGACCCTAAAATATAATGATGACATTCCTTGAAAGAGAGAGGCCATATCTCAGAATCAAGATATCTTTACTTCTGGTGCCTCTTCCTTGCCTTGCTTTGGGCTCTGTTTCCATTCCCCTTCGTGATCTTTCTGAACTGCAGCCCTCCTGGCCTCAGGTTAGCTGTGTTTGATACAATGCAATTATTGTACACCTTTGCAAGACAGCAATTGTGTGATTTTTACCATGCTTACTATTCTACACCCACTGCACTGTCTGCGTGCACTGTTGTATCTGCTCGCCGAGTTCTCCTCATCCCCCAACTCCCCATCTTCCATCTCCTGATGCACCATCGCAGTCCTTGCTTCTATGCAGTTGGGTCTTTTAGCTTCTCCCAAACAGTGAAGGCAGACTGTACCTGTCATTCAGCTTCTCATTTATTTCACTTTGCATTATTTCTTTCATATTAATCCATTTTGCCAGAAATGACAGGAATTCATCTTTTCATGGCTGAACAACATTCCACTGTGCGTGTGTACCACATTTTCTTGGCCATTCATCAGCTCTTGGGCTCCTAGGTTGATTCTATGTCCTAGCTATTGTAAAGAGCACTGCAGTAAACATGGAGGTGCAGCTCTCTCCAACACGTCGACATCCCTGCCTTTGAATGTACACCCAGCAACTGGATTAACAAGGCATAAGGTAGTTCTGTTCTTAGATTTCTGAGGAAACACCATGTTCTCTTCTGTTGTGACTGGACTAATCTATAATCTCATCAACAGTGGACGAGGCCCCCCTTTCTCCACAGTCTCAACGGAACATTGTATTCTCTGCCGTTGTTTTTGGTGGTGGTGTTATATTGTAATAGTCATTCTAACTGCAGTGAGGTGATGTTTCAATGTGATTTTGATTTACATTTTCCTTATGATTAGTGATATTGAACATTTCTCATATACTTTTTGACCATTTATATGTCTTCCTTTGAGAATTATCTGTTCAGAGAAGTTGGATTATTAGGGGTTTTGCTGGTGAGTTCCCTATATAATCCGGTGTCAATCCTCTGTTGGACATACTTAGAAAATATTTTCTCCCATTGTATCAGTTTTCTCTTTAGTCTATCGATTGTCTGCTTTGTTGAAAAGAAGCTCTTCAGTTTGATGTCATCCCATTTATCTATTTTTGGTGTCATTCTTTGTGCTTTTGGGGTCTTATTAAAGAAAGAAAAACAAAAGAATACAAAAACCTTCACCTACACCAATGTCCTAAAACCTTTCCTTATGCTTTCTTCTAGGAATTATTTTTTTTTGGAGAGGTTTTTGCTATAGGGCGCGTGCACTCACTCGCCAGACAGACAGGGAGAGACAGAAAGGGAGAAGTCACCCCCAGGGGAGATGGCCACGCCGCAATCCCTTCTCCTCCATTCTCCTCTCGGGATCTTGGGCACACACACACACGCGCCCGGAGTGAGTTTTAAGCCACCGGGTCTGGGACGCGAAGCACGGTCGACTACGTGGGAGTCCAGCGACATAGCCATTACGCTAACTGCTGGTTCCCTCTTCTAGGAATTTTACGGTTTTACAAATGACACTAAATAGAGCAATTCTGTGCCAAAAGAATAAAGTTGGAAGCATCACACTACCTGACTTCCAAATACATTACAAAGCCATAAAATCCAAAACAGCACTGTGTTGGCCCCCAAACCGACTCACAGACCGATGAAACAGAATGGAGACCCCAGAAACAAACACGTGAATATATTTCTAATAGATCTTTGTCAAAGACTACAGGAAATTCAGTTGTGTGAAAGACAATGATGGTGGAAAGTTGAATCTCCATGTGTGCAATAATGAAACAAGATCCCTATCTGTCATCACATACAAACAGTAACTCAACATGGATTGAAGACTTCAATGTACTGTAAGATAGTAACACATATAAATGACCTGCCAATACTGCACTGTGTTCTTTTAATATTATCCCTGTTACAGAGGAGAAAACTGATACAATGAAGAAAATTAGTAACCAAATTTAACTTGAAACAAGAAGGACCAGGATTCAAACTGAAGTCTTACTCTCAATATTGTGTTCTTTCTACCATGCATTTTAAATGCCTAACAAGGAATTTCTATGAATTATTCCTTTATGCCACTACCACAATATATAATTTTCCAAACTTAAGTCAAAGAGCTGGAACAGTCAAATGTAGCAAATACTAAAAGTTGCAACTTCCTTGTAGCTTTTTTCAAAATCATCTGTGATTCTTGAAAGTCATTTCGTATTCATGACTTACTGTCTATGTCTTTGAACTTCAAAACAACAACCAATAAACCTATGGCAGTCTCATAATGATATACTTATCTTTCCACAGCTGAATCAAATTGAATGTTGCTAAATTGCCCTGGCTATTATTTTCAACAAGAACATTAGAAGAGCAATTGAAAGAACAACAAAGTTTCATCTAGCTATACATTTTGCCCAAATCTGTTTTTCACAGGTTGGTGATTATTATATTTTCCATAAAGTTAAACTCCATGTAGGCTGTTATAGTGAATTTCACATCAACTAATACGATTACCGCCAAATGAAGGGAGTGTAGTACTTGTCTACCTCACTGTGAGAGGGTGTGATCTCAGGAAGAAAACAGTTATTGGGGGAATCATACCAGATTTTAGTTTGATCAGGGAGCTCAGAGTTAACACACGCTGGAGGTGAGAATTATATTGAGTGTTCTTCATTAACAGCTGTGTTTGATCAGGGATTTTGAAGTTAGCACCTGTGAGAAAGTGAGAATTGAATTCGAGGTGGCCTAACTAAACTGTGTAGCTGTCTTGTTATGGGGTGGGGCTTACAGCACTCGCTAAGAGAGAGGTAGGGAAGCCAATGTGAGTGAGTGAAGCTCCGGGCACATTGTTATGTGTTTATCATACACTGAATAATGTATTATTTCTACTTTGAATGCCTCCAGAACTTGACCACATGTGGGATATCCAAATTTTGTCTTAAACATAACAAGTATTTATCTTTACCTACATCAGAGGCAGCACAGCCCACTGGAAGTGCGCTGGTCTGGAAGTTAGGTAACACTGAGTGTGTCCAGCTCTGTCAGGCCTGTTACGTACAATGGGATGACATCTTACTTCCCTGGAGCTCAATTTCACCATTTGGTAAAATGAGAATTATAATAATGACCTAGCAAAAGTGATAGAATGAGTTACTCTAAGAATAGAGGGGCCAGTAGGTGGCATTGTGGTTAAGGCACTGGATTTTCCCATGGCTGACTGCGGTTTGATTCCCAGACCTGACTGCTTGAAAACCACACAGGGCACATGCGTATGAATGCCCAAAATCCCAACAGGAGAACGGAGCAAAAGGGATTGTGGGATGGTAATTCCCCCCCACCACCGGGAAGGAAGGTGTGATTTATCACTTTCTCTCTCCCTCTCTGCCTCTGTCTGTCTCTGGCAAACACACGTGCCCTGTGGCAAAAACCTAAATATATATATATATATATATATATATATATATATATATATATATATATATAATGCTGCTAAGCCAACACCTAACACAGGGAGCATGTGTGAGCTGGTGTACTTTCTGGTGGCCTAAGAACTCCACTCCAGGTACCTACCTCATTTTCTTCTAAATACACACCCTGTTCACGTGGCTTCTGTACTTCACCTGCAATTCTGTTTTGCATGGATTAATCCCCCTTACCCCATCTATTTGAATAGCTCTCTCTTCAGGACATGCTTATCTCAAATTCACCTCTAACTGGAGTCTGCATTCATTTGCTGAATCTGGCCTGCCTGCTCCCAGACGTCTTGCCTTTTCCACTTTAGAATTTAGGGTGGGATACTTGGGCAAAAGGGCCCAGGGTTGGCAGGACCCCATCTGCCTCCAGGAACTATGCTCCTCTCTATCCCCTGGGGTGCTTCTCGGACTCCTAGTTTTCTGAATTTGCTGTAGGGTCTTCTACATGACTCCTACATCTCAACTATGATCAACAGCAGCTTCCAAACTTTCATTTTCACTGGTTTCTCTCTTTGATTGTCTCTGTGGCTGTATGTCACACAGTGATGCAACCTGCTACTCTCAGCCTTCATCTTCGGATTAATTTTAAGTAACTCCGCTCTCTCTATGTTCTTTCTCCAGTTATCATGTATGTCTGCTCATCTCTTCTCAAAAGAATCTTCGTTTCCCTAAGAATTCAGCTCTGGATTTAGACCACCCAGGGTCTGAACTGGTTCTGTCTACTGCCTGTCTATGGAATTCGAATTAGTCAGGATTCTGAGATTGTTTCAGCCCACTCTAAATAGTTACTTCTTGCAACATTTAGATCTCTAAAATGTAATAATGCCAGAAAAAAGATATAAAATTATAAACATTATTTTATCATTAATATTGTTTTGCACTAATAACTAAGCTTCATAGAAATTTTCAAGGTACAAAGAATCATGCTAAGAACTTGCACAAAAATTAAGGAGCCATATGAGATAAATGCCATCATTATATCTATTTTACACACAGAAAAATAGGTGAAGACCTTGTTTAAAGTCACATAACAGCAAGCGGTGAACTGAGGCTGTCTTACAATTTTCTGGCAGGCAACGTGTTCTGGGTTGGTCCCTAGAAAACCATGTAAGTTTCAGTAAGTTCTTGTTGATTAAGTAGGTGGAGAGTCATAGCTACTACCTTGGTCAAGCATCTTCAGACTTACTTAATTAAGATATTTTTGTTTATTGTTTGAACTGGACCCTAAGACTTGGAGTCCATAGTCTTCCAGTCATTATGGTCTGTCAGGCAGAATTAAAGGTTTCACTGCCATGTGTGAAGTTTTCCAGAAGAGGACACGCTTAACACAGTATTTTTACCAGTGGCAGAATTTCAATAAGATTAAAATCTTAAACGAAGAGCAATTGTCCTTTACGTTAGAGGTGAGATGAGCCTAATTAGTGATTTTGATAATAAATCTTGTTCTGCTTATAAGAATTGTTTGGTTTTCCTCATTAGTTTAGGCGTAGTCATGCAATATGCCATATATTATTACAAAGTCTCTTAAACTTCAAAAGCATATTTCTTGTGAATCCCGTTAGCTGTCCTTTCACTTGGAGAGTTCTGTACTAGCCAGCCCGCTGGGTGAGGAGGGAGTGGAAGGGCACTTACTGAGCATCTGCTCTGGGCCAGCATGACAAGAGAGGGATACGGGGTGATGGCCGAGCCCCAAGAACTCAAGTCCTTGGGCCTCTGGAGCTACTTGAAGGAACGAGAAATTAAGAAATAATCCAAGCCATGAAATATATGTAGAACATGTATGTGTGTGTATATATACATATACACCATTTAAATAAGTTCTTTAAAGGGAAGAAATATTTTTTATTTTTCAATTTAATTTAAAAAAATTTTAGCTTTTTGCCATAGGATGTATGCACTCACCAAAGACACACACACACAGAGAGGAAAGGCGAGAAATCACCCACCAGGGGAGATGGCCACACTGCAATCCCCTCTCCATTGTCCTCTTGAGATTTGGGACCTGCACGCACATGCACCTGTATTCTTATAAAGAATAAGGTGGCACATTTTTCCCCCCAGAAAACATATGGTTAAATTCATATAACACTGTGCTCGAAACATATGTATCTCATTCTACCTTCCACTATTGGCACTTGGGTCTCTGTGTACATAGCCATGAGTCATGAGGTGACGAGGAGAAGGCCGGCCGAAATAGCTAAAGCTGTTCTAGCCCCATCTATTTGTAAGCAGGTAACATTTCTAGCTGTACCCGGCACAGAGAATAAGTGTCCTCAGTGACCCCGCTCTGATTCAGTCAGTGCTGCTTTTGCTCATTCTCATTAGAGAAAAAGAAATCGGGAAATATGGACGGGGACTGCACAGACTAATGAAACAGTGTGTTCCTCTCTTTATCTTCAAGGACAGACGACTCCGGACTGCCAGTGGCATGGGAGCCAAGGCAGCTGGATTGCACAGGACGACTGCGTGGTTTGAGTTCAGACCTGAAGGCCTGTGCACCCACAGTCCTGACAGGAGAACGGAGGAGAAGGGTTGTGGCATGGCCATCCCCCAGCAGGTGATTTCTCACTTTCTCTCCCTCACGCTCTTTCTCTGTCTCCTTGGGGAACACACATGACCTATAGCAAAATTACAAAGATAAAATAAAATAAGGCACCTACTAAAAAATGCAATGAAATTCTGGCATTTAATAATTTTGACTTGTCATGTGTTCTGGAAATGCTGGTGAGTTGTTTAGTAATTAAGAAAATAAACATACCACTAACATTAATAGATATTTTAAAATTTTGTGTTTTTCAAAATATCAAGAAAACATGTAATTTAAGAGGCCCAATAACTAAGAGCATCATAAAATGCACATCTTTTCTTTACTTTTCTTCAGGGAAACAATACAATTCTAAACTGCTTATGAATGCTTCTGAGAGTATTCCCAACTCAGGGGGACTGGGACACAGACGGTAGTGGTGATATTGGAGTGCTGCAGCCCCTCTTTTACTTTCGCTACATGACTTGAATAAAGCCACAGGGTCTGTATGGTTTACCCTAAAAGCTATGGGATGGGGAAGCAAATATCAAGGAAAGAAGAAGGACTTGGAGAGAAGCAGAGATCAACCCTTCTTCCTATTCAAGTGCTAAATCAGAAGAAAGAGAAACTGCAGAGGAAGATGTATAAATACAGAATGCTGGGATGAATTCTCTGTTGGGAGAAGGTGAAGGAGTCCTTCCACGCTATTGCGGGCTAGCCTACGGCGTGGGAACACTGGGCAGACACTCGTTCTCTGCTCTCGAGGAGAAGAAACTCCATCAGGAGAGGGTGACCGTTACACCAGGTCTGTGAGAAGGTGTAGAGGGCACAGGGCCCACGCCAGTCGGCCTCAAGTGAGGATGAAGGAGAGAGATGAAGGCAAGAGAAGGGAACAGAAGCGAGGTCGGGGCTGGCTCCTGAGCACAGCAGCATCTGAGGCACTGGCTCTTTGCTGTTCTAACTGCGGTGGGTGTGGCGTGCGGCGGGGCACCTGTGCTGAGGGGTTGCCTGCGCCCTGCCAGGCTCGACCACCTTGCGAGTTCTCCTGCCTCTGGCTCTCGTCCTTCATTTCTTTTCCCTCTCCTCCTAACTGGCACACTCCTTACTTTTTTTTTTTTTTTTTTTTTTTGAGAGGTTTTTGCCATAGGGCGCATACGCTCACCAGAAAGACAGAGACAAAGAGACAGAAAGCGAGAAATCACCCCCACTCCTTACTTCTAATCATTCTCTTCAATTCTCTTCTCACTCACTTCCCTTAGTTTTCCACATTTTATTTCAAAGCATTTGGGTCTATGCTTTCAGACCAATTCCATTTGTTACTGAAGGGGAGTTTTAGGACTGATAATCACATGACTAATTTTGGCGTTTTTCTCCTCTGTTACCAAGTTTCTCCAAGCCCCAAGTAAATGTGGGCCACCTTGATAAGGAACTGGTGCTAAGTCCTTCTCTTTAGCTCTTTCTTAGAAATTATTTAGTGCTGATAAGTTAAAAGTAAGATCGAGTTTTAACAGCCACTCTGGACGGCACGCGTGTAACAGGCACCGGGGTAACACTGGGCTGTGCATCGTGACGACACCTGTATGAACACACCGAGCACTTGGATGAAAGTTCTCCCTCTCTTGGGGAAAAAATGGGATGTTCTGAGTCTCTTTCCCAGAGCAAGATGATTCATCTTCAAAGTCAGGAGAAAACATCTAACGCATCAGGTCGGCAGGGAGGAAATTCAGCATTTTGTTTGTTTGAATTTACTGAAGGGTGATGTGCTTGCTGGAGAGAGGGGGAGGTAAGAGAGCACCCCACCCCCACGGGGGACAACAAGATGGCGTGCCCTCCCCTCCATTCCTCTTTCTGGGATTCGGGCATGTGGGCAATTGTGTCCCATCTGGTTTCCAAGTCCAGGATTTGAACCGCAGTAGAATATGTGGGATCCAGCCACTTTAACCATCATGCCACTGGCTGGCCCTGACTTTTTATTTTGTATTGGCCAAAATCTCCCCAGTCCTTCTCCTGCCTCACTCCCAGTAACACCCGTGTACTCTCTACTTCTATGAGTTCATCATTTTCAGATTCCACATAGAACGAGGTCAAGTTCTGCCTTGCTTCACTTAGCATAATGTCCTCCAGATGTATCCATGTTGTCAAAACAAGAGGATTTCCATCTTTAATAAGCCTGAATAGCAGTTTATTGGATATGTGTGCATATATATACATATTTAAATACACATTTAAAAAGTGATTCATCAAGGCCAGCAGATGGTGTGGTGGTTACATCACTGGACTCCCACATGGCTGACTGAGGTTCAGACTGGGGCCTTGGAAATCCCACCAGGTGCATGTGCGTGCATGCCCAAGATCCTAGGAGAATGGAAGAGAAGGGATTACAGCTTGACCATCCCCTGGGGGATGATTTCTCACTCTTCCTCTCACTGTCTCTATCTCTCTCTCCAGCAAACACATGCACCGTATGGCAAGAACCTCTAAAAAGAAACAAATTTATACCTGGCTAAGTGAATTGTGCTGTAATGGACAGAGGCGTGATGCCTCTTCAACACAGACAGCTCATTTCCTCTGGATGTACACCCCCAGCTGTGGGACGTCTGATTCAGGAGATCTGGTTTCTAATGCAATGGTTTTTAAGCATGGAGATTTTGTTGCCTGCCCCAGGAAACACCTGGCAACGTCTAGAAGTTTTTTGGCGGTTAGTGTTGGTGTGTGCTACCTGCACCTAGTCGATAGAGGCCAAGATGTTGCAAACAGTCCATGACCACTGTGAGAGTGACCCAGTCCAGGCAGTGCTGGGGAGGAGAACTACTGAACTAGGGTACATGCAGCATAGGCCGGGAGGTGGAGGGACAGGAACCCTTACTCTCAGAACCTCTGACCCAGTCACACTCCTGTCCACCTTCTCAGCTTGAACACTCTGCTTCTTGCAAGACATGGCAATAAAAATCAATTTGATGCCGTCAAACTGCTTTCATGCAAAGGCTCCTGAGCCCTGGGGATCTGCACCTTGTCTCTTCTTTCCCTCTCTGGAGAGCAGCTAGGCCTGGGGAGCCAGCCAACTTGGCGCCGAGAGCCCGGAGCTGGTGTACCCAGGTCCCTGGAGCCCACCAAGAGCACCTGACCTGCAGCAACTGGGCTGTCTAGGAAATCACACGGGTGGGGAGTCATCCCCACTCCTCACCCCTCATCCCTCCCAGGGCACTGAGAGCTGCCTTGATGGGAATCAAAATGAAAGAAATGAATATGAAAAGAAATAAATCCACGATCTTACATCCTGGGAAATGTAAGAGGTGCCTCTTCAGAGAGCCCTCAAGGTAGGACTCTCGCTGCAGCAAACACTCAGGAGGGGGACATCACAGATCCATAGCCCTGGGAACTGCATCCCTACCTCTGGGAGAGCCATGTGAACCACCACCTCCCGTTCCTAGGTGATCTTCGCGGGAATGGCAACAGCCGACACTTACCACCTGCCTATGGCAGTTCAGGAAGTTCTGCAGATAGGAACTGATTTCTCCCTGCCTGTGGAAAGGGACTGGCAAGAAGCTGGATGACTTTGATTTTTCTTCTCTTTGAACACTGGGTCGTTGGAAAAGCCATGAAGTATTTTTCTACGCAAAACTACATCATGATTTTCCAATGACCTAATATTTATTGTAATTTATTATTTACATATAATCATTACATATCTTTGTAGGGTACAAAATGGTCTTTAAAAGTATGCATATGGTGTGTAATAAACAAATTGAGGATATAAACGTATTCACCACCTTCAACATTTGACATTATATTATGTGCACATTCTAAACCCGCTACAATGACTATTCTGCAGCATATGCCAATTTGTCTATGACGTTTTTTACTGTGCGATACAGTTCTGAAGAAAAATCATACTGACTAATAATTAAGGACCAGGGGCCAGTAGGTGGCATAGCATTTACAGTGCTAGACTCCCACATGGCCAACCATGGTGCGTCCCAGACATGGCGGTTTGAAAATCCAGGTCCATGTGTATGTGTGCACAAGATCCCGGAAGGAGAATGGAAGAGAAAGATTTCAATGTGTCTATCCCCCATAGGGAGTGATTTCTCACTTTTCCACTCACTGTCTTTCTCTGCTTCTTTCAGAAATCTCACATGCCCTATGGAAAAAGCCTTAAAAAATCAGGCAACAAACAATTTTGTAAATTAACAAAGATAATCTTAACATAGCCAATGAAAGAAGAATTTGTAACTTCCTGGTAGAGGACTGTAGGAGAGAAGAGTTTATAATCTGATAAAATCTGTGGGTATCAGTCATTGGTCCAGTTAGAAATTGGTAAAATTGTACATAACAATAGCCCATTAGGAATAGAAAGAGCACTTTCATTCACACACTGTGATTCCTTATAACACTAGAATACTGCACTGAACATAAAGAAATAAGTCCTCAAATCGGAAAGAGATGTTTAAAAGTGAAGACATGGTGAAGCTAGTGATTTGGTGATTTTACAAAGTTCTTTTTTTTATGTTTTTTTTTTTTTTTTTTTTTTTTTGAGAGGATTTTGCTGTAGGGCACATGTGCTCGCCAAAAAGAGAGAGACAGAGGGACAGAAAGCGAGAAATCACCCCGCAGGGATGGCCACGCCGCAATCTCTTCTCCTCCATTCTCCTCTCGGGATCTTGGGCACGCACACACACGTGTCCGGCATGAGTTTAAGCCACTGGGTCCAAGACTTGAACTGCAGTCGACTACATGGGAATCCAGCAACAGAGGCATTATGCCAACTGCTGGTATCCCCTAAAGTTCTTGATTTTAGCTTTTTTTTACAATTTATTCCAAATAAAGATTCAGCTACTTGCAACATTTTGAAACTTTTCTTCTATTACCTGTTGGCTCATCCATAAAGTCATGACATATTTTTCTATGTTTTTCTACGCAAAAATATATCATAAATTTTTCAATGTCCCAGTAGTTTCACACAATGTATAATGGTTATAATAAATATATAAATTTATGCCTGTGGAGACAACCGTCTATCAACTAATTGGTGGGTTTGTAGTTAGACCTGCTTTTGTGTAGAATCAGTGAATCTGCATTTAGTCTTGACATTCAATGTAATCAATATGTGTGGGCTTACTCTTTTTTATAGTTGTTTTGTGTTCTTTTAATTCTATTTGTCTCCCTTTAGCTTTCCTGGTATAGTATTCTCTTCAATATTTCCTGAAGAGCCGGTTTCATCTTGGTGAATTCTTTCAGCACTTATTTATCAGGGAATGATTTTATTTTGCCTTCCCATTTGAAGGATAATCTTGCTGGGTATAGTACTCTGGGCTGAAATTGCTTTTCTTTCAGAGTTTTAAATATGACTTCCCATTCACTCCTTGCCTGTATTGTTTCAGCTGAGAGATTCGATGTTAGTCTAATAGGGTAAACTTTGTAAGTAACTTGTCATTGTCATCTCTTGTCATTTTTAGAATATTGTCTTTGTCTTTGATTTTTACACTCAACAAACAAGTGGAATAGTGTCAAGCTTGAGTGTATCTGTCTTGACATCACCTGAGTTTAAAACTAAGACACTCTGGCAGAAACTGAAAGATCAGAAGAGACCAGGCCTTGAGACTGTAAGGATGTACTTGAGGAAGATAAAAATCTTCCATCTGATGATCTGGTCCAGTCAACCCAGACACAGCTGAAAGCAACAACCCCGACGTAAACAAGTCTCTGTGGAGGGTCAAGGAGACAATGAGCTGCTGTGCTGGACACAACTACACAAAGCATCGCAGCCTCCCCTTTAAAAGTCTTTTCTATCAGGCCAGAACTGGGAAATGGTCTTGGGACATTATTCTGCCATCTTCCCAGGTTGCTTGCTTCCTAAATAAAGCTACTTTCCTTTCCACAAAACAAAAAAATCAAAAAACAAAATAAAACAAAAACAACAATTTTTTTTTTTTTTTTTTTTTTTTTTTTTTTTTTTGAGACACTCAGGCCATGTGTGTGATTGAACTCACTGGGGCCTTTCATGATCCCTGGGAAATCATGTCCTGATGGGACACCAGGCTCTGAATTTTTCTCTTGTCAGCTAACACTGCTTTGTTTTTATTATTTGAGGGAGAAATACTTGAAATTGGTTGAAAGTCCAAACCACAGAATTTCAGAGGCACATGCTGCTCCTTCTAGTGTTCTTGGAGCAGCCGTTTTTGTGATTGTTTCCTAGGGTGAGGTGAGAACACTTTGTAATTGGCCCAGCAGAACTGAAGCTCATGTTACATTATGTAAATCTACTTTGTAAGTCCTTGAAGATAGTTTTATAATGAGAACAAATCATTTCCTATTTATTTGCTTTGAGATATCACATTCCTAACTTGTGAAATCTACATTTGAGCATGAGGAAGGAGACAAACTTGCTCGGATGGGCCCCCAGCCACCTCCAGCCATTCTCAGGCTCTGCACATGTAAGAGTACCCTGTGGTGAGGAACCCAGTGCAATGGTCTCCTGGCCGGGTTACTCAGGTAGAGACCTGCTCTTCATCTTTTAGAGGAAAGAGGCTCCCAGTTCAGGGCCCGGAATAGCAGGAGACGTAGGAACATAGCTAGAGGTTGGAAATCTTGCCAAAAACATATACATTCTTAGTAAGGAAGAAAGTGGGACCAGAATTTAGAAATTCATTTCTATAAAGTCTATGAATTGTCCATTTGCTCCAGGCATTCGAGTGATACAGAGAGTTACTTGCCGAACAGTAGAAATTTCAATAAGCATTTATGGTGATGAGTACAATTTAGATGACTTTGAACCCTAAAGGAGTGGCAGTAAATGGAAATGAAACCTTTGGAAAATTAAGTTATGAGCATAAATATAAATGGTCACTGATTCTAGTAATAGGTCTTAATTACCATATTCTATATATAAAGGGAAATTTTGGCTGAAAATATTCCTCTCAATATTTGAAAGTGAGATAATTATATAGTAATCCATGTTTTTAAGCTATATTGATGAATTTATTGTTTCTCACTGGCTCACTATGTTTATATTTTTGAGAGTTTTTATTTGATCTTCCAATGCAAATATTCTGTATATTAGCTAGATATTTGGGAAAGGAAAATTTATGATCCAGAAAAAGACATAAAATGGCATGTTTTGATCAATTGAAGAAAGATTTCAGAGCATTTTTCTAAGTTAATTGGTTTATAAATTAGTTTATTTATCTTATATAAAATATGTCCTGAATTTCTGCATTAAAATAGTGATACTCAGACCTAAAATTAGAAATGCAAAGGAAATCATGGGCATAGAGCAATCAGAGGACTATACCAGAGAATGCACTGTAGACTATGGGCAGATGCATGCCTAACCCGTCCATTCAGGGGCCAGAGTAGCTGCAGACATCCAAAGCTCAGGGGAAGTGCTTAGAGTATAAAGGAAACTTCCAGCAACTCTACATGTATTGCATCAGCTAGCACTCAATGAGGTGATGTACACACACACTGAAGCTGCTGCAATAGCACCTTATGGTGAGGGAAGGACATTTGAGAACCTGCAAAAGATTGTGTCTGTGAACTTGCGTCTGTCATCATAAGAGAAAACGGTGTAATGAGTGGGAAGAGGAGGAGAGCGACATGAACTACCGGAAAACCTGGGATCCTTGGGCTGGTGTCCTCAGGGTCACACATAGGCCTGCACCTCAGTGCTCCCATCTGGCATTAGGGACTAGAGCTGCTTATCCCTAGGCCATCACTGTGGTCTCATAAATCAGCCTGAGCCCACAGTTCGTTCTGTTAGGAAGTGAAGCGTGGCAGGGGTCCGGGCACCCACTGGTGTTGTGTGATGTAGTTCCAGGCAATTTATCTTTCTATATCCATCCCTGTGTATTGCTGGCAGACAGGGTCGCGCCCTTTTGATATTAATAGAAACAACACTAACAATACATCAAGGTCCTTGGAAAACGATCTATTATCCACTGCACATGCAACACAACAAATTCCTCACAAATGATATCACTGAACCTTTCCCAGAACTCCAAGAGTTAGAATATATGCCAATTATCCAAATTAGAAAAAGTACCTTAGAATGATAAACTGCTAAATATTACATACTGTGAATGGTTGACTTCATATTTATATACTTCTCATATCTGATTCCAAACCCCAGACCTCCTGCCTCTGTACTGTTTAATAAATGATAATACAATTAAAATGTGAACGTGTGTAGAAGAGAAGTGAGCGAGAAAAATAAGAAATGAAAGGAAATAACAAAGGAGTTACCTTCTCCAAGGGAATGGACATTTTTTTGTAGTTATGTAAACTCTAAATATTTAAAGTGTAAATATTTAGAAGTGTAAAAACAAGACAAAATAAATCCTAAGTATAATGAACATGCATCCTTTACTACACTATCGCCAAAAAAATGCATTTTAAAGACATGGATAGATGCTGGCCAGTTTTCACCCCTTTTGCCCTTTTTCCTCTCTTATTTCCCTCAATCACTCACTCATCAATACATGCTCTTTCTCCCTGTCGTATTTGAGAATAAAGCACAGGAAGGGAAGCAGCGGGTGATGAGCTTGGACAAGTAGGTCTCATCGGGCAGACATGTGAAAACAGAGGGGACGAGCCACACCTAGCACGACAGCTGGTGTCACACTTCTAGGGGCTTCTCACTTCCAGAAGAGCGAATGCGCTGAGTTTGACAGAGGGCTAGACTTGCCTAATTGAAGATGCATTGTCCCCATGCTGTACCCAAAGGAAAATATATGGTCATTTCCACTTTATTCCACTAAATTAAACTAATCCCAAAGAGGACCACCTAGTCATTTCTATGGCTTGAGTGTGACCTTCCCTCCCAACCACTTGTTAAAATTTAGTGAGTCATTCTAAATGTATTAAGATGGGAACTGAATCTATGAACCGAGAGAGCCTATGAGAGGTGATTAGTATCAGAAATGGTTATCAGGGTGGCCCCACCTGACAGGGATAAACAAAGACATGTCTTTTTCTGTTCCAGCTCCTGACCTGCCCTTGTCATAGGAAATCCTCACCAGATTTGGCCCTTGGCCCTTGGACCTCCAAACCATGAACTATAACCCCCCTTTTTATAGAGCGCCCAGGCTTGGGTAACTCCATTATTAGCAACAGAACAGACGATGACGGTCACCCTCACTGTGTCCCATTAGCATGGGGTGGGGGTGCCATGTGCTAGGAGACTTATTTGACTCTTCTTCTCTGGCCTCTGTTCACCTAATCCAGCTCCTGGAACCGAGTATACTCTTAATACTCATGTGAAGAGTAAAGGAATATCTATAACCAGCAGATGGTATAATGGTTATGCTGCTAGACTCCTACTGTGGTTCAAGTCCTGGACACAGCAGCTTAAAGTCATGCCAGGTGCATGTGTGTGTGTGCCCAAAATCCCCAGAGGAGATTGGAAGAGAATGGATTGCAGTGTAGCTATACCCCCCTGGGGGGTGATTTCTTTCTTCTGATCTCTCTCTCTGTCTCTCTGGCGAGTACATGCACTCTACAGTAAAACAAAAACAAAAACAAACAAACAAAAAACTGTTTTGAAAAAAGAGTAAAGGGATATTTGTAACTGTATTTGGAAAATCTGGTCTCAAAAGAACCAGTGCTTAGTATCTTTTGCACTGACATCCGGACAAAAGAAGAGAAAATGAAAATAAGGATGCTACAGATACAAAAGTCAAACTGTGTCGTCTCTATAATTATGTCCCAAACTATTAGTGTTCTGAGGCTGAACCGAGTGATCAGGAATGACTGAGTCGCCAAAGTCATCCCAGCAGTAAGAGACTGACAGGGCTTGAACTGATCTTTGTGTTCTAAAGCCTTAACCTTGGGCCATATGATGTGAATGTTCACCAGTGTCTCCTAAGACTAAGCTTTGGAACACATAACTAGGCAGGATCATCTTGAGAAATAACATCAAGACTGACAAAGTGCACAAAGTCAGTGCCCAGTAGGGAAGTCCCTGGGTCACCTGATGACCTTAGTTCCATGCTTTGTTAAGTCTTGCTGACCTAGAGCTGAGAAGTGACGATTTTATGTTATTTTTCCAGGACCATGCAGAAACCTCTTCAATTATTCAGTGTTCTTCTAACATTCTATCAGCATCTGATTCATCCATTGGCCATTCTCCTTTTGGAGATAGAGCAAACCCTGACACCTGGCCCTCTGCCAGCTCAAGGTAAGAAGGCTCCATCATGGCTAAATGTTCTCCACTCTAAAACATCTTGAAGGATACGGATACTGAGAGAACACAGGACCACCAGGACCACATGAGCCAGATCCAAGTCCAGTGATGCAGAGTGGCATATCGCAACACGCAATGGGGACTCAGGCAACTCAGCCTGAATCCCAACTGTCTAAGCTCCGGTTAGAACAGGTGCAAGTAGTTCTCTTCTCCCAGTGTTATTTCTGGTAAAAATGAGGACAGTAGTGGTGATAAAGTCGTTCTTACATCAGAGGATCACGTTTGTATTAATTGAAATAATTCGTGTATAGCTCTGCAGTATTAAATGCACATTCATAGTCACCTTTGACTAAGCAAGCCAGCATGTATTGTAATGTTGTCCACATATTGTAGGATTAATCCTTGCTGCTAATTATGCTAATTCTAGGCAGGTAAATAAGAACAATAAATGTTATCTTCCCTTCCTTAACACACTGCCTGGTTGGAGATAATGTTCCCAAATATTGACCAGACCAAACAAATACTTCTTTCTGTGAACAAGGCCAATAGTGTGAGCTTCATTACATTTTCTGAACTAATCTTTGAAAGGGTAAGAAAAAGACAAGGAGGTGTCACCTCTGCAGAAGAAACACTGTTCACTGCTTACAGGTGAACTCATCACCTTCTGGGGGAGGTCCTCTTGTTTTCTGTTCAGATCTAACTTCTCATTCTTTTATTGAGTCTCATTGACTGAGCACACTACAGAAATTATGTTTTCTTTTTCCTTTCTTCCTGGATGTGTCAAACCAAATAGCTTGCACCTCTCAGAGACACATCCCATCCAAGGTTTCACAGCATAGTCTGCACAAGCTCTAAGCAATTATGCACTTGGATGTGAAGATGACAGTATTTATACATTTGTGACCTTCCTGAGAGAGGTAATCCTAACTCCACCACTATCTGGTATGTAGCACGTGCTTGAATAAATGTTTGTTGAATTGACAAAGTTCATAGCAAATGGCATTCTGATCTTGGGCATGACAGTGCACGGCTGAAAATCAACATGGAGATCTAGGGAGATGGTCACCTTTATCTTACTCACTGTGCTTCTTGGTACTTATTATATTAGACTGAGTCAGTTTGTTATCTACATGGTTGTTCCTGGGAAGATTTATGAGGGGAGAGCATTTTGCTCCTATTTCATAGGTAAACAAAAATAAACCACTGAGAAAACAGATCACTTGTCCAAGGTCAAATGTGAACATTTTGATGGGGCTCTACATTTTTTATTTGGTGACATTTTTAAAACTTAATTTTTGATATCAAAATGGAAAGCATTTCAAGCTCATTTGTTTTATCAGATGTGACATTCTCATTCTACAAAAAGAATAGTCTTTTTTTTTTTTTTTAAAAAAAAAAGCAGAATACATGGCACCTAGGAGATGAAATTAACAACTCATTCCAAATCAGTATCTTTCTTTGATTGACTCCTTCACGGTAAGAAGTCACCTTGTGGTCTTATCACCAGAGAAATATTCAGAAGCATGAGTTATCAGTTGACTCACATCACAGAGCTATGTGGGGCCTTGGTGGCTGGAGCGGGTTACCATAACTCTTGTTCTTGTTTTATTCCCTAAAATAGCCATAGATTTACAGATTATTAGAATTCAAAAGAACTTCTAAAATTGCCTCATCCGATCTTCTCATTTTATTGATAAATCAATCAAAATCCAGAAAGACTCGTCTTATCACCAAAGCTCTCCCAGCTGCTTAGTGAGAGAGCAGAAGGAGGCCCTGAGCACTGTCTGGGCTCCCTTCAATATAGCCAGCATCTCCATCACACACTCTGGAGCCGGGAAGGCCCTCCCTCCACGACTAAGGGGCATGCCCTGCAGAAGAGCGAGTCATCTGGACCTGTCAAAATAGAGCCTTCTTTCAGTTGATTTCCTACCTTTTCCCCTTAAGTTCACCCCCTGTTATGGGGGAATACTCAAGGTTGAGAAGAATGATCTATAACTAGTGACTTATAAAAATCTTTTCATCAAAGACTATTTCCTGGAGTTCAAAAATTGATTCTCTGATTGCTGAAGTTCCTTAATTATAGTTGTTATAACAGAATCACTGTAAGATTGAAAAAGGATACAGAACACACTCGCATATACACAGAAATACAGATGGACTTCTAAAGGTTTATGGAAAAATGAAATTAAAATATATTTGTATAAAAATGTTTTAAATCCATGCATAATTTTTTCTTTTTTTCCCAGGTTTCACTGTTTACTGCAAGTTATATGAGAAGATTTAATGGCCTCATCATATGCGTTTTTCATAAACATTTGAGTACTCTCTCTCTCTACATATATATATATATATTATAATTAAGAAACTGAAATAATCTCAGAAAATTGATTGACAGCATTCAGTTTGTAAGAAAAGGTGATGCTGCATTCACCGATTTGAAAATTTATATAACAGAAAACATTAAAATTTTACATCATCATTATAACTAATATGATTATTATACATGACATAAAATAAGAAATATAATGTAATACATTTAATTAATAATTTCAAACATTCAGCAAGGAAAACAACTAAATATATATTAGTATAAAAGACACTAATTTGCACTTACATAACATATATCAAATTAAAATTTTTAAATTAACATTAACTTACTGGACACGTTTAATAACTTTGGGCTTGTGTAGAGAATATGTTGACATTAACTTTCCAGAGGAATTTATAGCTCAGAAAGTCAGACTTACCTAAAATCACATAGCAAATAATTGATGAGGCTTCATATTACTTCAGATTCAATTCAGCATTCTCACCGCAGAGCTCCGTGAATTCCACAGGAGGAAAGTCTAATGTGGGAGACTTCGTCTCCAGGAATGAGGACCTCCACAAATGTGCAACGAGAAAACACACTAATGACTACGGACGTGAAGGTTAGTGAAAGGTAGTAATGATGAAATCCATGCATCATGATTTGTTCACACATTTCTACTTCAGTCAAAAAAAAACAAAAATTAAAACAAAACAAAAATAAATCTATTTATCCAGAATTCCATTTGATACTGAGAAACCAACAATGATTAAAATGCAGACGTACTTTCCAGCGTTCACAATGGAAGACTGAGTTCACAGTCTAGTAGAAATGAAACAGACCATAGGCTCTTGGGCCAGCTGGTGGCATGGTGGTTAAGGTGGCTGCATTCCCACAAGGCTGATGGTACAGTTCAAGTCCCAGACCTGGCAGCTTAAAGAGCTTGCAGGGTCCATGTGCCCATGTGCCCAAAGTCCTGGCAGGATGGAGAAATGAAGAAGGGAGGACGGCATCACTATGCCCTACGGGATGGGGTGATTTCTCACTTTCTCCCTCTGTTTTCTCTCCAGTAAGTGCACAAGCCCTGTGGCAAAATTAGAATAAATAAATAAGTAAATACAAGTTTACATCACAATATTTCCATGTCACTAGAAATTCCTTTGAACACATAATTTTAATGATTCATGGAGCAAAAGTTTACAAACAATGCTTCCTGCTGGTTAATAGTTCCTGCCAGTATTTTCCTGTTGCTAAGAAAGAGGAGAGAACTGAGTGACAGAGACTTGGCATCCTTGGATGGAAGGAAGGACAGGCAGCAAGAAAAGCAGATGAGGTGTTGAGATAGCAGGGAGTGTGGACGCCAGACGTCCAGAGCGCAGGACAGAGGAGCAGTTGCAGTGATGTAGGCTGAGGACTGGGGACATGCCTGCAAACCCCGCAACACCCTGAAACAGAAACTTTAAATCCCAGGCCCAGTTCATGGTCTCTCAATTAGGTTAAACTATTTCTTTCTAAGTTTGATTACTTTTGTTTTCTTAACTATAATTTTTGTTTTGAATTTTTAACCTTTCTTTTCACTTCTCTTGCATAATTTTTTATTTCCTGTCATCAACAAGGTATCAGACATCCCAGAATCTATTCCGTATGATAAATTTGGTAATTATAAATGGAAATGGGTTAATACATATAATACCTATATAACTATATACTATAGCTAGTTTAGAATAATAGCACTCAGGTTTTTTTTTTAAATTGTCTTGAGATATGGATAGGTTCATGCATCTATCATTTGATCAGAATCCTAACCTGTTTCCTGGCTTTAAGCAAAGTTCCTTAGCATTTATTTGATTTAAGTAAAAACTTGTTTTCTTAATAGTATCAAGTGAACTTGCTATTGAAAGTAGTTAGATTATTCAAGAAATTGTGTGATCAATACAATGTGGGTGGGAAAGGAATGGAAGACAATTGTAGACACCAGAGAAAGTGTGAGAAGAGGGTGGGAAAGGACAGAGGGTCAGAAATAGGGAAAAACAAACAAACAAAAAAAACAAACAAACTCTAGAAACTAGAAATAGAAAATTTCTGATAATAATATACATGATTAAGCCACTATGCAGTATAATCTGGATGGGAAATCACATTTTGTATGCTGTGACGATGCTTAGGGAAAGAATGTAAATTAAGTTGAAAAAAAAAAGTTTCAGAAAAAAAAATACCTATTCTATGACTGCAGTTTGATATATAACCCCAGCTAGGTGCTACTTTATAGGATGTTCATTCTACTCATTGAGGCTTATGCCTAAAGTTGGACTTGTGTTCATAGAAATGTATATATCAGCTGTGCTTGCTATGAAAATATTTAGATTAATTAAGATCTTTAGTGACTCAATAAAATGTGGGGGAAAAACAGTGTAGAAAGCAAACATAGATACCAGAGACAGTGGGGGAGGAGAGTAGGAGATGGCAGAGGGTAAGAGATAGGGAATCAAGGATGAGGGAAAAAAAGCAAAACATATAGGAAAGAAGAAATGGGAAATTATTATTGACGATAACATGTATGTTGATGTGCTTGATTGAGCCTATATACAGTGTACTCTGGATGGAAAATCTCACTTTGTATGTTGTAATGATGTACAGTGAATGAATGCAAATAAATAAATTTAAATAAAAAACTGTTTACAATAAAAATATAAAAATAAAATAAAATTGTCTTCACCTCTAATAAGTAACATTTTGCCTATGGCATGTTATAAATGAACTGGTGGCTATTGATATCCATAACTGATATTAGGAATTAATTTAGTTTGTTAAGTAAGGCATATAATCTGACTACTTCACTAGTCTTTCTTTAATCCTTTTGAAGCCAAAGAACTACCATCTGTATCTACATGAGGAAAGAAAGTGCTCCTGATAATTGCTTCTTTTATGGGCTTCCTGCTTGAGTGGCTAACCTCAGCCAGTGAAAGTCCTTGACACGGGGTATTACGACGGGGATGGGCATTGGTGACTAGTGAAGTTTGAATAAGAAACAGTGATGATCCTAGACTTCCTGTTGAAGTTCGGAAGAGCAATGCCGTGGCTATTCTAAGCTCAGCTATGAAAGGAGCAAGTGCCCTGCTTGCGGCTTCCTGGAAGTCTGCTTTGCGCTCCTAGCCAATTCTGAGTTGCCTGAGCATGAACTGGAAACAGCGCTGAACAAAATCCCACGTGTGACGCCGATAATCACAGCCCTCTGACAATTACATCATGCATCAGCAGGCTCACCCGATCCATTAGTTGCGATCACTGTCTTGGACAAAACAGAGCGGGTACACGAGGGACCGCCAGCGGAGCAGGTGCTCCCAGGGAAGAAGGCAGCCGAAGTCTGTTTACGTAACGTGATCTGGGAAGGCGAGCAGGACTCCCTAGGCCCTCCCTGGCGAGCACCACATCAGGGAGATGGTGACTCCCAGCCCTTGCCTCCTACCTGGCCTGGTCTCCTTGCCAGTCTCACATGGTACATGGCAAAGGTCGAACGGGCAGCTTGGATGGCACCAGCATACTCCAAGGAGAAGGCTGGTGACTCCTCTGTTTTGAGGCAGCAGCGGTCTGCCCAAAGTTTCATGGACGTGGTTCTCGGCTTAGAAAACTGAGTGGTTCTTTATGTTGGACTGAAATGTGACTCTGCTTGGTAAGGATCACTGTGAAATGACACAACATAAATGACTGCATGATTGCAACCTTAAGTTATTTTGTTTTTATCACCAAAGTAGAGGTTTTGCATGTGCACACATATATACGTGTGCACGTACACACACACACACAATCTCGAAGCTTTAAATGACTATGCATTTCATTTAAGATGTTAAAAAATCTCAAAGTTTCTGCAGACAACATGTGCAACAGAAATTTAGTCTTTACCAGTTGTATCCATTAGAGAACAGACTGTAATTAACAGGAACCCAAATAACCAAACTGCCAGTTATATGGAATGTTTTTCTTGCAGTAGACTTTCAGAATGAAGAAGAAAATAACAAGAAAATCTTATCATATTTTCACATTTAAAAGTCAACAGAATGAAACAAAATGATACAAACTCAAGCTTAAACTTGAGTTATAACATTTTATTTTGATCTACATCTACATAAGAATATCCATTCTTATTCTTAGATGAAAGACCTGCATTTTCTAGGGAGTGCTGACACCATGTGATATGTCACTCCTCACAAGGTCAGCGCGGTCACTCTGAGCTTCTCCCATCAAACCAAGCACTACTGTGATTGGTTGCCATGCCTCCTTTCTTGATTTTTACATACTTTGATTATTATTTCTGCCTTAGACTACAATAAACAAGTAAACAATTACTTACATTTGTTATAATTTATTAGCTCAGCAAGGAAACTCAAATTTTAAAATGATTAAGACAAACATAAAATACCAAGGGCCAAGTCGATGTGGGAAGTCACAGGCTTGGTGGGGGTGGGAGTACTGGGGCCACGTCTTCCCATGGGTCTTGTGTGTAGATGCGTGGGAAGCCATCGGCTTGTATTTGTGGGCTGCTCCCAGGAGAATGCTCGCTCCAGTTTGGTTCCTAAAGACTGACCTGCCTCTATTCCACATGAAGCAAGAGAAGACATTGATTATGCACCTGGGTGTGGGGCCCGAGTAATCTGATTTCAAACCATATTTTTGGTTTTTTTGGAGAGGTTTTTGCTATAGGGCGCGTGCGCTCGCCAGACAGACAGAGAGAGACAGAGAGACAGAAAGTGAGAAATCACCCCCCGGGGGGATGGCCACACCGCAATCCCTTCTCCTCCTTTCTCTTCTCGGGATCTTGGGCATGCACGCACACGCGCCCAGTGTGAGTTTTAAGTCCTCCGGGTCTGGGATGTGAACTGCGGTTGACTATGTAGGAGTCCAGCGACATAACCATTACGCTAACTGCTGGTCACTCAAACCATATTTTCTAACTGTATGACTAGGGTAAGTGACTTCCCTTTCTGCATCATGGTTTTCAAGAATATTACTCATGGTTCAATAGGCCAGCCTCTGTAGATTCCCAGTGAATTCACACAGTACAGTTTTACTTTTGCTGTATGAAGTCAAGGCAGGCCAGAATCCCTCCAGAGAAGCTCCTTGCTACATGATAACCTAGGGATCCAGACTGCCACCCTCAAATGATGCCCACATTGCATGTGGAAGTTGTGTGCTTCAGGGCCAGCAGGCGGCATGGTGCTTAAGGCAGCTGGACACCCACAACTAGTGGATAAATATCTACCCCTTCTCCCATTCTCGCTGGCTAGCAGTTGGGTGGATAGGTGCTATTATGGCTGGTTGGTAAGAGAACAACCTAGAAGCAAATTGTTATGTTTTTTAGAGTTTCTAAAAAAGGTAAAGAAAAGAAAGAAAAGAAAAAATGAAAATTTAATAAAAGACTAAAAGAGAAATAATAAAGAGATGAAGGAAAGAAAAGCACTCCAACCTTGTGGGCCAGCTATGTTCTTTCTAGACATTTGGCTGACACATTTCTGAGCCTGTGATCTTACACAGAATTAGAGCAACCATTCTTTCCTCCCATCCTGTAGTGTCAGAAGACATCCCTGAATAATTGGTCTTGTGCTCTCTTAATAGCTCTTGTGCCAGAGCTACAGAGAGAGTACGAATACTTCACTTGGTCATCAACTTCTCCAGATGCTAAGGTATTTGGTTAGGGCCTGGCTGCTCAGGAGGCTGTCATGGGTTCCATAGGATGATGGAAGAGATGTGGAACGTTGCAGATGGAGTGAGATGAGACAGTGTCGTTTTCACGCATTTCACACCTGCCTGTACCACAGTAGCACTGTGTCTGTCGGCAGTGTGCAAGTGCCGGCCACTGCACTAACGCGTGATCTGTGAGCAAAAACCTAGGACGTGAGTATTATTCCATGCCCCCTGCACTGCTAGAGAAAGAGAAGTATTCAGTAAACTCAATGTCACACAGACACAGACCTAAGAGTGTGTAGCCTGTGTACGTTCAATTGTACTGGAGTTCGGACATCACATCCTTGGCTTGCAAGTTAATTCTTGGTTAACTGTAGGGTGCATGCAAGGTGCACCTGCCCTTTTTTTCCTTGGCTGGAGAGTGTGTGTGACATGATAGAGAGAGCTATTCACACGAGGGATGAGGATACTCTGGAGGAGTCCAACCCGGTGGGGCCCCAGGATCTGTTTTGAGCCTTTGACCTTTGAGCACAGCTTTGGTCGGCTCAGCACATTGGCAAGATCACTGCTATACGCCCCCTCCGACCTATGAGCAAAGCTTGGATCGACTCAGCATGTTGGCAAGGACGCTTGTTGTATGCTCCGGAGACTGTGGTAGCCTTGCTCGGAAGCGACCCCCATCTGACTCCCTGATATACTACTATAAAAGAATTACATAGCTCTCTTATACATCCTGAGTATATGAGAAGATTTCCCGAAAGTCCCCCGACCACTCCCCTCAGCCCTGATCACCTACCGTTAATTACAATGCTTCATCCCTACGGTCACAATAGAGGTTGTGCTGAAGTTCTATCTAGGCAGAGATAATCTTCTTGACCTTTGGAAGGCCCTTCAAGATACATTTAACATAAGCTTAAAGATAATCTTTTCTTTACATAAAATAGGATTAGGTCAAAACTGGCCTAGGACACCCCTACCCTCACCAAGTGAAATAGATAAATACATTAGGATTCCTTAAATTAAGTTTTAGGTCCCTATAAAATTATATAAGTATCATTCTTTATTGAGATCCATAAGAACTAATACCTATGCTTGAGATTTTCTTTTTAAGCATCGTATTCAGAATCACAAGATGGCTGCCACCGAGCATGGGCTGATAATTAACTCTGCTTGCTGGAGGCTATTCCCCGAAATGGCATTCCATGAAGTTCCCGAAGACCTGCCTACATCAAACAAACAATTGCTGAACTGTAATAGACCCGCCCTTAATCCAGCCCTGAATGGAATCTATGTTCCCTATTGTTAAAACTTCATGAACTGATAATTAGAACATGTAGCCCTTCACCCATTTACTTGCATGTATCACATTTTCAATAAAAGGGCACGATAATTCCTAGTAGTGGTCACTCTACAGAGAGCAATCTCTGGGGGTGTCCAACTGAGGATGTGCATGAAAAAGGCACCGAGGCCTCCATCTTTCCTTCCTGCGCTGCCTCTGACAAGATAACCCACCCCCGCTGAGGTTAGACCCTGGCAATACTCCAGGCCCAGAGCCACCGAGTGTGCAGAACATGAAGTGGACAGCCCTAGGCAGGCTTGAGCATGAGAAAGGGCTCTTCCAGTCTCTTCCAAAATATTGACACAGATGAGACCCCACAATTTTTGGATGTGCCATTTTGCTACAGCAGACTTATTCTAGAATTTATCTCATATGATAATGGGGACTCCACTCCTATTGTTCAAAGTGAGACATCTATTCATATTTATCACTTAGAGACATGCCCCTTTATTGCCTTTGGGGTAAAGTCTGAACATTCAACATTCTGGGGACCTCACAGCCAAGCCAGTGGCCAGGCCATGTCCAGTCTTGCCTCCTGCCTCTTTCCTGTGCATCCTAGACACTCCACAAAAATCACTGTGCTGTGTAACAAGACATGGACCTTTATACAACCAAGCTTTTAATGAAGCTATTCCTTATTTGCTGGCAAAATACTCCCTCCTCAAAACTGAGCTTGAACACCAGGTCCCCAAGAATGACCACCTGCACAGGAAGTGTTCAGTGCCAGTCCGGTGACTTCTTGCTTTGCTTTACTATTGCAGACTAGCCACTCGGCAGTAATCAGCACCGCCATTCTGACTCCTTTCCGAGTTATGGAATCAAGATGCTGCATGTATCTTTGTGCCCTTAGTGACTAATTCAGTCAGTTATTGACAAGTAAGCCTTTTATGAATGCTTGCTGAAAGAGAAAAAGAAACTGACAGAAAACTGTGTGACTCCCAGTTATAGGCATGGTGCTAAACGGAGCCATACCACTCCGGATGACTGTCTGCTCAAGCCCTCCTTTAGACTCCCAATACCCTCTGGAAGCTTTAATGGTTTTGGGCATGCAGGTGACAAGTATTGTGATGCTGAACCATCTCAGCTCAAGGGTCAAACTAAATGAATAAGACAGCACTCCCTTCAAACCACTGCTGCCCTGGTTGTGGACAAAAGCAGGACCTTGTGCTGGGGCACTCACCACCTGCTCTCCCCAGGTGGAGCATTCTTTCACATCTATTTAGCCTGGAAGGTTGTAGGTGGTGCGAAGCCACTTCCTGTGAGAACTTTGCAGTGCTCCCTCCCATATGTGTATGTAGGAGAGCCCCCCCGACACACCCACAGCCTTACTTCATTCCACGGGCACTAAGATGCCGTGTCATGGTCCTGTATGAGAGTGGAGTGAGTGAGACCTGAGGATATCTGGACATCTGGTTGAGCTGCCTCATCATTGCAGATGAGGCACTTAGTAAGATTGGAGGGAGGGACAGTCGCTAAAAGGGATAGTAGCTGTCCAAAGAAAATCTCTCCCTGCCTTTACAAACCGGTAAACACTGACTTTCAAAACCTCCTGCCTTCCAAGCAGGCCATTATGTACCGCAGTCCTGGGTAACTGACAGCACTCGGGTGCGGGACCGTGACAGTCAGTCTTGGGGGAGAGCGGGCTGGTTGGAGCACATTTTTGCCCATCTGCTGTCTAGCACCAGCTCTGAATGAATTAATGGGGGAGACCGATGAGACATACAAATGACTGCCAGTGTTTTAATATGACAAGAAGACATATGGGTGAGGACACAGGATATTCCTGTACTCATTACGATAGAAAAATAAAGCCAATATGAAATCTACTCCAAAATTTCTGAGACTGCATAGTATTAGGTAACATTTCAAGTCAAGGAAAAGCTACTCTAGTTGCAAGTTTCAGTCATTGGAGTATTTGGGAAAAGGACAATTCCATGGAAGTGATTTTCAGAACTGGTATCTCAGGTTCAATGTCAGCTCCTTTGATGAAACATTGCCAACTCTAAACATGACTTCTAGACTAATTAGATCTCTATATTTACCATGTAAAAAGACCTTCCACTTAAACTGTCTAGTACCTCGTTCTGCTAGTTCAATGCAAGCTCAGAGCACAGGCCTCCGGTTGCTCTGTACACTCCAGCTACAGTCTGACTGTTGGTGTCACCGCAGTGCACATGGCACCCGATCCCCTGTGAGACAGTGTTAAGAGGTGGTGTCTTTGGGAGGTGCTTACATCACAAGGGCTCCATCCTACTGAGTGGCACACAGAAGGCGGTGTCTGTGAGGAAGGGGCTTCATCAGGCCCGGATCTGCCAACACTGTGGCCTTGGCCTGCCCAGCCTCCGGCAGGACATTCCTGTTGTCTGTGAGCTGCTCCATGTAAGGCATGTTGTCACAGAAGCTCCAAGAGGCCAAGGCAGCCCCACATTCCCAAGGGGGAGCAGAGTGCCCGGATGAGTATTTGCTGAAGGTCGCTCAGGTGTGCCTCAGCATTTCCGATGGACTGTGCTGACCTCACGCTCCCTCTCTGCTCTCTCATTCTAATGCATTTTCCATATTAAAGCAAATGTGGTCTGTCTAAAATAATAAAGAGTATATAGTCACTCATTCTGATAATGCTGCTGGTAATGTATTAAATCGCCACGAAAAACCCCAAACCTTAGGGCCTAAGACAAGAGGAAGTGCTGGTTCTGCACGTGAACCTCCCATTTGGCAGGGCTTACTCTAACACACTCAGGATCCATGCCCGCGTATACTTCCTAATTTTGTCAGTGTAAATTGGCAAAATCTTGTGATTCTTTTTGAGTGTAGTTCATTTTCTCGTATGGCACACTTTGCTTCATTTCTCCTGGAACCACCTCGACTTGATTCTGGTTACAGATTTTGAACTACAGTTCCCACACTGTGTGCCAAGGTGCCCCAGGATACCACAATCAATTCACTAGGGTGACAAGATCGTTTAAGGATGAGATACAGACATTTGACTTCCATCAGACACCGTGTGAATGACTGACTTGATATATCTCCAGATCCAACGTTAGATTATGCTGCAATCTTTTCAATAACAGCATATTGTGGCCAGCAGACGGCATGGTGGTTAAGGCACTGGACTTCCACATGTCTGACCACAATTCAAGTCCCGGGCTTAGCAGCTTGCTTTCTTGCTTTCCCTCTCTCTCTTCCTCTGTCTTTCTCTGATGAGTGCATGTGGCCTAGCAAATGAAAAGAATAATAAATAAAATTAAAATAGTTATTTAAAATAAATAATGGCATATCTTTTTAAACTGATACTTTTGGTAGTTGCTGGGACGAAAAGCAAGTATCCTGTGAAAATCAATGAACATTATAAAATCCAATCTGAATCTGAGGTTTGGGAAGCTGTTCTTTGCCCAGCAGGTACACAGATGCCATTTTAAGTAATTGTGATCATTTAAGAATAAATGAAAATATCATTTTCTTTCAGTTTATGTGTAGTCATTTTTAAGTAGCTCTGAAATGGTAGTAAATAGATAAATCAATAAATGAACAAGTATTAAGGGCCAAACTCTTTAGTGAACAGAATTGTTAAGTATTTCTCTTGGCCTCAGGGCACTGTACATTATTGAGATGCTAAAGTATAATGAAACAAGAATATTTGGAAATTTCTGGACTAGAAGTCGTGAGATCTGGTGAGGAAGGGCTCTGCGAATGGTCACAGTCTCTCGTAACCTCAGGGGAAGCCTTCCTAGCTGCTCAGGCCAAGGCACACTCTGTCCTCAGAGAGAGAAGGCATTCCATTGGCAGAGGACGCTCAGCAGGGCACGGCAGTCCCAGGTCCTCAGTGACAGACCCTCCCCACGTCCCATCGTTAGGTGCACTCAGTTGGCACTGACAATTCAATCAGCATGGCGGTGTGGCACCTGCTAGCTTAGATGTTAGGTCTGGCTTTCTGAAATCGCAGTTCTGAGACCGGGGAGATCACAGTGCTTTGTGGGCAATGACAACGTTCTGGTCTGCACTGAGCCTTGAACTGATCATTTAAACCCATGAGCTTACTTTTTCCTCCAAGATTTCTAGCGAGATTTCAAGCGATCAGTCGATATTGTTGTACTTACCATTTTTTTTCTTTTTTTTGGGGGGAGAGGTTTTTGCTATAGGGCGCGTGCGCTCACCAGACAGACAGAGACAGAGAGATAGAAAGCGAGAAGTCACCCCCCAGCGGGGATGGCCATGCCGCAATCCCTTCTCCTCCATCCTCCTCTCAGGATCTTGGGCACGCACACACACGCACCCGACGTGAGTTTAAGCCATTGGGTCCAGGACGCGAACTGCAGTCGACTACGTGGGAGTCCAGCGTCATAGCCATTACGCTAACTGCTGGTCCCTGTACTTACCATTTTTATTAAAATGTGCTAAGATGGGTTTTCCCTTACAGAGACGTGCTGTGGATGCTCAGAGAAATAATTTAATCATCTGTCTGTCACTGAAGGATTTCCAGCCCCTAGTGTCCCCTTCATTGCTGCAGCAAGGACATCAGTGCCCTTTAAACTAATCATAGCAAAGAACCTATTCAGGCTCCTCATCCTTAGAGTGCTGTTGCCCTAGAACATTTTGGAATCAACAACTAAATCAATGGAATCAGAATAGAACTGTAACATGTTAAGAAAGTAGACCTTACAAAGTAGTGGGAAGAACTCCAAGGTAAAATTTTGAAAAGGGGAACTAGAAATAAAATCAAAGTTACTAACCAGTTCTGGTGAAAGAGTTGGAGCTTGTGGGAAAGCTGGAAGCTAGACCCATCAGAATGCTGGAGCAGGATCCTAAAGGGAGGCAGGTACAGCTACGCACGAGGATGCAGACGGTGGGCAGCTACTGCCTACCCCTAGGTGCACAGCAGAGCTACTGGTGCTGAGCTGGGATTACTATGGCTCCAGAGGGTCTGTAGTCAAGAAGGAGTGCTCAGTGTGGAACAGAAAAGAAGAAGGACACGCACTCCTGTCTCTCCTGCCCTTTTCTTAGGCTGTCCTCCAGTGCCTGATGCCTGGCACCTTCCAGCTCCTAACCTAGCACAAATAAGCCAGAAATATAGAGAGGTGGGATTGCAGGGAATTTAGCCCCCAGCATAGCCAGTTGGACACCAGAACCACTAGGTCACATGCAAAGCCATTTCAGTTGACTCTTTTCACTATGTCTTCCTTACTCAATTCAACTACTCAAAAACGGGAAAGAGAATCCAGTTTCCTGTTTCCTCCAGAATTCTCCACTGAGCTTTCAGAACTCACAGGCCAGAGCATCAATGGCTCTTCCCAGACGGACCTCCGGAGCTTCTCACGTCAAGCATGAGTTTTTTGTGATTTGTGCTCCATGTCACTCCTGCCACACCGTTCCCTTCCCACAGTGTACTGCTCTGCTTCCTCGTTTCCTAAGCTGAGCACAACATTGTTTTATCTGAAGATTCTTGCTAACACAGTGTAAATATCTAATGTAAATATTGGCCTACAATAAATTCTGCACCAATATTTTTTGTCTGAATAGAAAGAAAAAAGGCAGGAAGGAAAGCGAGTAGAGGAGGAAAGGAAGACAGGCAGGATTAACTATTGCAATCAGTCATATCTCATGTTTCTCGTAGGTGTTTATACTTTACAGCTCACGTGGTAGTGCTCTGCCTGTGATACCCTCTGGCACTGGTTATTTATGTCTCTACAAGGAGTTACTTCTTCCAGCTGGTTCTAGTTTTTGCACATGGATATAAGGCCAAAATAAAAAACAAGCAACCACACTGTGAAGTTTAGTTCTTTCAGATTCAGATCATCTCTCTTGATGGAATGGAGCCTGGATACAACTCTGCCTTAAATGGTAACCACAGCGGCAAGAGTAGCAGACACGGTGCCGGGTCAGCTTGTGGACACATGCTAGCCTGCAACCTGAACCAAGTGTCACATATGCAACAGGAACTGGACACAGGATTCAGGGTCCTTGCGTCCACTCCATCTCTTTGTAGCTAGGTGACCCTGGGCAAGTCAGTTATCTCTGAGCTTCCGTCTACTGAAGAAGCTCTGTGTACGTTTCCTCCCTAGCTGTTTTGGGAGTCAGTCAGGTACATATCACTATCAACATTTGCATAGTCTTAGAACATTAAATATCTAGCTAAGGGCTAGCAGGTGGCCTGGAGGTTTGAGCTCTTCATCCCACATGGTCAGCTTCACAGTTCAAGTCCAGGACCAACAGCCGGCTTGAGAATCATGCTGTGCTCATGTGTGTTTGTGTTCCTGAATGCTTGAGAGGAGAGTGGAGAAGGGATCACCCCTGGGAGGGGATTTCTCACTTTCCCTCTCTCTGTCTCTCTCTGCTGAGTGAGTGTGCCCTAACGAAAATAAACAAATCTAAGATTACACATCAACAGATCTAGTTTTACCAAACTAAACTTATGCTACAGCTTATGCTAGTCAATGTTATACTCAGTAATCCATTATTCAAAGGGAATGTTAGTTTCTGCTCTGTTATGACATAGAATCAAACCGACTAATAGATGTTAATAACGTTGGGTTGTCAGAAAGCAGAAAAAATATGTCATGATTTTTCCGACAACCCAATATTTGTAAACCATGAACTGTAAGCCCTAAGGTGCTACAAATGCAAAGTTTTTACTGTGGTAGAGTATTGCCTTTTGAAACTCTTGTTCTATAGAACATTTGCCAATTTCCCAAGTTTGTACAGATTTTTATGTTGGTTTGGTTTTATTATTTTTGTCTTCTCTTTCATTGTCAGATTGTCAGCTATATTTGTTTTTTGTTCTCAGAATTTCTATTTCTAAGTGTCCTTGTTGCAACTTGCTGAACTTAATCTTCTGTGGGTGGAAAACTAGTCAGAGGAGACACTGAGTAGATTGTCTAAATATAGAAAATATGAATTATGAAATATATTTGATGTTGAATTTATAATTTCTATTTTTGGCTATGTAGAGTATGCCTTCTAAACTTTTTTTTTAAATCCATGTCCACTTTCTCAACTGTCTTTTCCAGGGTTGAAATCAAAAAGACCAATTATTTGAGATAAATAACCATTAATTATAAAACAAATGTCCTATGAGCCACAGGATACTCAAGCAATTTTTTAGCATTAGAAATATATTTACTAGGCTGACCCAATAGCCTAATGCTTAAGGGAGTGAGATTCCACATGGCCAATAGTGCAGTGTGAGTCCCAAACCCCAGGGCTTCAGAAACATGTTGAGTGCATGTGTGTGCGCCCAAGATCCCGACGAGATGGAGAGCGAAAATGAACTGCCACATACCCACTCCTTATTGAGTTTGCTTTCTCCTTTCTCTCTCCATCTCTAGCAAGGGTACACATTGACTGGCAAAAAACAACAACAAAATTGTGACTCATATAAACTAAACCAACACCTTAACCTTATTCTGAAAAACAAAACAATATAAAAATTGCAGAAAAGGTATATTTTCTCCTATTGGCAATGATGACAAATTAAAAATATAGATTATAGTGACTAAAAACAAGGTGACTTCATAACAACACTGCATAAAGTAAAAAGCCTGTGAGAACCCACATTCTCATTCCTGCTACTCCAATTCTATTCCCGCCTGTAATTTAGAGAATCAAATTGCAGGGAGGGAGAATCATACTACAATTCACTAAATGTGGCCGTAATTTTCCTTCTATTTCAGAGAGTACAATTGGCTTGCATCACCCACAGTTAGTTTAGTGTACAATTGCCTACACAATTAATTGCAAACATGAAACAGGCCTGGGTAGAGACAGTGGAAAGTGTGTCCCCAGTGCCAGCCACTGCCATGGTTGGCTGCCTGTGACAGTGAAGCTGGTTGGAAGGACAGAGCTGGCTCTAGCTATTGACAGAGATGAATAGTCTTAAAATTGTATTCGAACATAGAATGCAAGCAAAACACTGGCAAAAATTAAAAAGTGCTAGTAAGAAATTAACATGTGGATTTTCAAAGCAGCCACGTTTTCTGGGCCTTTCAGCCCATAGAGGAAAGATCAGCAGAAGAATCAACCAAAGAGAGGTAAAAGATCCTCCTTCAAAGATCTGTTTCCACAAGCACATCATCGGTGTCGGGAACAACCAGTAAGAACTTCTTGACACTAAGAAGAGACACTTCCTCTGGTTTTCATCACTTCCATTGTACACTGTGGGGTGTCAGAGATTCACAGCAGAAGAGACCATGTGCCACACAGCAGGTCAGATGAGACTCAGCATTAGAGAGATTCAGACAATGGAAAGCTTCCCACCCACATGTGGGTGTGTTTTTGTAATATCTCCAACAGTTTCTGCTTGTGGAGGATAGAAAGAAAGGAAAGTGCAGGCAGATTACACTCTGTCACTGTCCTAGAGAGAGACTGCATTTTGACTGTATTTTGGAGTGGGTTTAGAGAGCACATCCCAGTCACACATGTGAAGTTAGGCTCAGGACTCACGGGGGCTGCTGGCCAATGACCTGGTAATATGATGAAGTGCAGGTTGCATTTTCTTTTTTATTCTTTTAGAGAGAGAGATTTTTGCTAAAGGGCAAGTGCACCCACTCCCCAGGGGGATGGCAACATTGCAATCCCTTCTTTTTTCACCTCTGGGGATCTTGGGCACAAAGGCGCCCAGCATGAGTTTTAAGCCTCCGGGTTCGGGACTTGAACTGTGGTCGCCTACATGTGAGGCCAGTGACGTAACCATTACGCCATCTACTGGTCTCATTTACTGCAGGCTGAATTTGAACGTATGAAGATAGTGGAACAGGAAACTATGCAAGCAGAGCAGTGCAGCCTGCCATCTCACGCTCAGGGACGGTTTTCTTTTCCCAGGGTGTTGACACACACAAGCTAACTGTGAGGCCCACAGTCAGCTCCACAAACCGGGCCGTGTGGCCCTATGGAGGGTTGTTTTCTGCATCCCTTCGTGCAGCTGAGGGATTCGGTCATTAAGGTCAAACACGCATTTCCTCTTCTTTTTTGGTCTTTTTTTTAATTATTATTTTTTAACTTGCCAGAGACTGCATACACTCAATCTCTTCTCCTCCATTGCTCCCTGCCTTTGGGATTTGGGGCTGGCACAGGAACTCAGTTTTTTCAGGCCACTGCCCTGGATCTCCACGCATGCACAATTGGCCATGTGGGATCCAGTTGTCTGAACCACCACGCCACAACTGGCCCCATGCATTGTCCTCTCTCACTCTCTCTGCCTTGCATCAGGAGTTCATACTCCAATTTCAACCAAATGTCAAACATTAATTCTAGATTTTCCTCTTTACAAATCTACAATTTTCTTCTCTAGAGGGGAGGAACTGACTTCACCTTTTTTACTTGGCCAGCCCTCTGTATGTAACCAACACCACATCACCCAGCAGGCAGAAGCCTTTGTCACCCGGTTACCCATGTGTGTGGGTGTTCTCCTGGCCCTGTGTGAGCTCCTACAGCTGCATCAGCTCCCATCGGGTCTCCACCTCCTCCCTCCCTCAGGCCCTGAGACCCCAGGCCACACTGTCCTCAGGGGTGTCTTTCCTCACCCCAGCCTTTGTACCTCCGTCCCATCACTGGGCTGTCCCTCCTGAGCAGGCGCTCCCCTCCCTTCTCACGAGTCCACATGTGGCTTTAGCCACTGCATCTGTTGGCCAACCTCATGTGGAAGCTGACCTCACTATAGCACCTAATGAATTTTTGCACTGAATTTTTCAGGAAGAGAAGGGAAAAAAAGGAAGAAAGGAGAAGGGAAAATAAGAAGGGAAAGAAGAGAACAGGAAGAGAAAAATAAAGACCTCTGTCGAAGTTTATAAACTCATGGTTAGGGTGGCTGGATCCCACATGGCCAACAGTGGAGTTTGAGTCCCAGACTCAGCAGCGTGAAAAACACACCGGCCACAACTGCGAGCACGCCCAAAATCCTGGGAGGGGAGTGGAAGAGGAAGGGTTGCAGCATGGCCATCTTTATGGAGGGTGCTTTCTCACTTCCCTCCCATTTTCTGGCAAGTGCATGCACCCCATAACAAACTAAAATATATATTTTTTACAGTTTATAAACACAGTATCGATTTTTTGTAGATACACCTCATTTATTTACTTATTTTAGCCGTATCACAATACTCCTGCCTCAGCCTCTCAAGTTGCCGAAATTACTGACGCCCACCATATCAGGTCTTTAGGCTGGATCTGGAATCAAACCCAGACCTTCCATGTGGTCCCGACTTTCGGAACACAGCATCTCAGCAGTCCACGCCAGGGCAGCGTGGTGGGGACATACTTTATCATGCCGAGGAAGGCCTCTGCTGTGCTCTCGTTACCCAGGTGCATGTTGGTGTGTGTGCGGTCATGTGTATTTATTATTAACGCATTTTAAACTTTTTTTTCTGTATCTATTGAAATATTCTCAAATGGCTTTTCTCCTCTGCATACATTTAATAGGACACATATGTCTTATTTTGTTAAATGCATTAAGTTAATTAAATTCCTTTCACATTTCTATTTTTTTTGTCTTTTTCACTATTGATTTGCTGTAGTTCTTCCTCCTATGGCTTAGTTTTAGATTTTTAGGGTTGCTTGTGTTGCAATGTTTTTCTCTCATTCTGTGATGTTTAAACTGTTCATTTTTTTCACTACATTTATTGACTTTTAAAAGTTAAATCAGATTTTCTTTCTTAGGAGCAGGAGAAGATTGAACTGGGTCATATTAAATACTATTGGAGTTATGTCTGTTTATGTTTCCCATCAGGTCAGCGTGGGTAGGGTTGGCCTGTATTATTTATTTCCCACAGTGTGTTCACCTGTTATTTTTCTTTTATTTAAATGGTTGTGATAGTCTTATCAAATAAGCTGGGGAGTATTCGCTCATTCTCTATCCTTTGAAAAGGTTTGAATTTTTTTTTTCTAGTGAGTCATTAAATCATTGGCAAAGGTTGAAGAAGCTCTTTAGTTTGGCACGTCCGTTGAGAGATTTTACTTCAGATTCAGGGACTTTATTGGAGTTACTTAGGTTTTATTATTTCTTCATGTTCTAGTTTCTTAAGTTAAAATTATAATTATTAAAGTTAAAATTATAATTATTTTATCACTATTTCTTATTTTATTCTATTTCTTATTAATTTTACCTTTTGGTAATAAGTATAAATGAGATGAATCATGTGTTAATACACACAGAAAAAAAAAAAAAAAAAACTTTCTAGTTATTGTAAGTGTCCCAAGAAGGATCGGAACCTCTAGTTAACATCTATTTGAGCCTGTCTAGCAGAGATGGGGAAATCCTGGTTTCTTTGCAGTTCTGTGACTGTGAATCTGAGTCTGTGAGTCTGTGGATGCTGTTCTGATTCTTGTGCTGATCCGTTCTCTAGTCTGGAATGTTGAGCTCATATTCCAAGGAAAACCAGCGCTGCTTCCCATTAAAGTCTCTCACATCTAGTTACAAGCACCCCGAGTGCCCTAGAGTTTCATCATGGATGTTTTCATGTATGTAAATGAGCATGCATGCCTTGCACCCAGAATGCTGAGGGTCCTGACATGTGGCACCAATGTGTAAGGATCTCCTGGGGCTCCGGGCAGAGGCCGCCATCAGCTCATGATAGCCCTGCAGGTGCTTTGTGCTGTCCTGGGTGTCCTGTTTTCATTGTTGCTATTTCATTTTCATTTACGGCAACATCACCAACTGGTTCTGTCTATGTTGCATTTCTCAAATAACCCGTTCCCGGTTCATTATCATGATGATATGACACGTGAAAAGAATGGGGAAGGCTGAGTTAATGGGGCTTATGTGAGCCATGGGCTGCTTGGTAGCTACGAAAGTCTGGTTTGGAACCACCTCATTGCTGAATCTCAGGGCTCTCCCGATGTCCCTGATCAGGACCCAGACCACTGCATCCTTGTAGACATCCATCCACACTCACACCAATGTACACACGAAAGAAAGCTGACTAGTCAGATGAGTGTAAAACGTAATACAAGTAAGAGGTAAAGCTATTTAATTTTTTCTTAAGAGTTCCTCCCTTGCTTTCTGTGTACACCCCATAACCCTCTGTATAGTCTGAAAATCCAATGAATTACTTCATAAGCCAATTTCAAGTGTTCCTTAAATGAAACTGTCAAATATTGAATAGATATTTTTCATGGCACATTGATTAAATACAATTTCTAGTATTTTAGTTTCTTAATCCCAGAATATGCTCCATAACATGATGTAATTTCTGTATTTAGTAACATAAAGAAATGTTATGTGGCTGTTGCAATTTTGTGATTACAGTTCATCTAAGTACCTTCGGAAGCCCATTTCACTGTGATTTAGCAGCAACGAAACAAGACGAAATGAAAACCTAGTTTGTGGTGAAGTTAGTTACTAGCTTTGTCAGGGCCCGTCCATCTCTTTGAGCCTGAATTTCACGTGTGTGTCCTGTACTCACCTAATAGCCACAGTGGGGCAAAGAACTCACACACTTTGCCATGGAGGGTGAAACACGTGTTCATGCATTTTCCTTTGACCTATACCAAGAGGGCAATGGTTCTGCACATTCCCCAGATGAGAGTCAGAGCCATTAAGTAACTTGTCTAAGAGATGCATTTCTATCAGACACATGCCAGTTTTGGCTTCGAAAGTTCTGCTCCATTTCGTAGTGCTGTGGCCTTGTCCAATATCACCCTGTCCCTCCCCCACCGTCCCCTTGCCATCACAGCTGACGAAGGAACACGGGTTACCAGAGCCCGCCACACACTCCAGATGCCTCTGCCTTTCCACTGCTGTTGCTTGAAATTCTTCACCCAGTGGATAATATAAATTCCTATTGAGCCTATAGAATATAAAATTCTGCACAGTCATCATCTCCTTGGTATCAGATTTTCATATGCGTTTTAATATTAATATTTTTAAAATGTCGTGTTTATAAACATGTTCAAACATTCCCAAAAGTGAGATTTCATCCACCATCTGTTACCTTTATGGTATTTGCTGAAACAGTTCAAAATGAACCTTAGTTGTCTGTGAATACGTCAACATACATCTCAAAGAAATACCCTTTTATTTCTATTTTTAACCTACCTACAGTCACTTCATGTCATCTAGTTCCAGTATGCCTTCAATTATCTCAGATTTTCTCAAAATATGTTTTCAGCTGCTCCGTTAAAATGGAGGTATAAACGAGGTTCTCACACGATAAGAGAACCGTGGGTCATTTGGAACACAGGGCTCTTTGTGTTTATGGGAGTCCCCCATCGCCACCTCTCCCAGTCCCCTCACACTTGTCCCACGCTTTTCCTTCCCTAAGGAAGTTGTAGCATTTTTCAAAGGTTGGATTCGGCTCAGTGCACCTTGTGCTGTTGAACAGGTTTCTATGAATTAGGTAATTAGGTCTAGATGTTGATTAAATTCACATACATAGGAGGATTTGGAGCAGGGGCTTGGTGTTTCCTATTGCATCGTATCGTCGCTCCACCACTGGGGTGAGGAGGCCTCACATAACTGGGTCAGCTGCTGCCAACCCGATGTGCTCAGGAAAGCCCCCGCCCGCCGTTGCCCGTGTTTTGACCCAGTGCTGTTCAGAGTCACCACTTCACTCAGAGAAGCAAGATGGACAATGCTAAGTTCTAAAATTTTCATACACGTCTTAGCTATAAGTTTTCTATAATATACTTCAAGTATTTTATTTTCTGAAGTGGAGCCCATCCTGGAAAGACAAGATGAATGTTTGCATTTTCTTTTGTGTGTTAACATTTAGAATCATGAATGGGTTCTCCAGCAACTTCCAAAGCTGGCTAACTTTTTGAACATTATTATCATTGTGAATTAATGGATGCATACACACATGTGTGCATATGTGCATAGATTCTAAGTAAATTTTATAGTGTGGTCACCCATTTTGATCATCGTTCTCCTGACTGCTAAGATTTTCTCATCATGGGCTTGTGAGAATCTGTTCTCCACATCGCCTCTCACACAGTCTCCAGTGAGTCTGTAATTCTTTATGTGTGTTCAGCATGACCAAATGTCCCAGACTTATTGTCTACTTGGCAAACCCTTTTAAATAGCCAATATTCAATTGCTTTGAACCTACAAAGGGACAATTTCATTCAGTTTGAACGAATGCTCCAGGAGCCTGATTCCTCATGGGAAGCGGCACTCAGCTGTCCCTGGAGTGGGGCAGGAGTGTGGTTTGTACTGGTTGTCACTGCTTCACGTTTCTTAGGAGTAAAAAAAAATCATGACTTCATAATAATTTCGAAATATGCATAAATATTATCTGATTTGATTTTACTTAAATTTTCTGATTACATTTTCTATTTTTTTTATGATGAAAATCTTTGTTAAGGTATTTTCTTCTTTTTTTTTTTTTAGAGATTTTTGCTTTTGTTTTAGCGTGTGTGTGCGTGCTTGCCGGGGAGAGAGAGAGAGGCAGAGACAGTGAGAGGGAAAGTGATAAATCATTCCCAGGGGGATGGCCACAACACAATCCTTTCTTCCCCATTCTCCTCCCAGGATCTTGGACATGCGCACACATGTGCCCAAGGTGAGTTTCAAGCCATCCAATCCAGGCCTCAAAGTGTGGTTGGCCAGGTGGGAATCCAGTGACATAACCACTACGCTATCTAATGGCCCCTATTTTCTTTATCTTAATTATACTATTGAGGACTTATGTAATAGTCTAAAAATAGCACAATTAGAGGCATTAATATTGCCAATAGAACAAATTAAGATACAACAAATTTGTTTTAAGACCACCAGACGCAACATGAGGGATATTTTATGTTTTGTTTATGTGTTTGGATATACTTGGATTTCAAAATAACAATAATTTTCTGAATTTCTGTAATACCTACTTGATATACTTTGAGGTCATTTGTTTTTATTTGTTTCCTATTTTTAGATTTTTTCATGTTAACTTTTAAAAACATTGTTTAACAATTTAATATACTTTGAGGTCATTTGTTTTTATTTGTTTCCTATTTTTAGATTTTTTCATTTTAACTTTTAAAAACATTGTTTAACAATTCCGTGTTTCAGAATTATTTGCCCATCTTAATTATACCATCCTCCACAATATTCTAGTCTTTGCAATCTTTGTATTCAAAATGTTTTGCAATTGTAGTTTTTTTCCTTTGAGAGAGAGAGAGGAGAGAGAGAGGAGGACAGAGATAGGTATTTCGACAGCATCTTATTGTGTAGCAATCCTCCTGCCCCAGCCTCCCAAGCCAGGGTTCAGGTTGCCCCGGGAACCCAACCCTTGGCTCCCACATGGCTTCTAGCTTCCAGTAGGGCCTGACCTCATTCAGTCAGGGACTGAGATCAGGTTCTGGATCCACATACAGTCAGGTACTTGGCACAGAGCAAGTGTTCTAAACTCACACACGAATCCTGTGTATGTACAAAATAGTGAAACAGTTATAATTCAGAAGGGTAGCACCCATTTCTTGAATAAATTATATGGTGTTTATCAAAGAAGAGGTTGGGAATTAAGGTTGTTATGGTATATTTGGATTATGGGATAAAATTCTATGGTGAGATGGTGACAAAATTAGTGCTGAGTGAGTTAAAATAAATGCATCTAAGGAGAATGAAGATAGGGTGTTAACCTTGTAGGTTGTCAAGGTCTGTAACTTTGGGTTAGACAGACCTGGATTTAAATTCTAGCCTAGTTTTACCTCTGAGTAAATATGTACTCTTGGCCCAGTTACCTATATTTTTTAATCTAAGTCCCTTCATCTACGAAATGGAGGCAATAAAAATCCCTTCCTTTTAAGGTTTCTATGGGTAAGCAGTGATAAAATAAATACAATAAGCTTATCAGAGGGTTAGGAACATAGAAATTAAATAGCTATTACTAAGTAGCTGTCATTAACACAATTATAATTATCTACAGCTACTTATACACTGCTTTTAAATAGACTCCACATTTATAAACTAAGCTATAAGTGCTGCCCTTAGTACAACTAAGAGCCCAAAGGTTTGCTTAAGGTAGTATTTCTACCGCAAGAACAATGAAATGGGGTCCAAATCTATTGCCTCAGGTAATTCTCAGCCCTGACTACACTCAGAAGCTCTTGTGGAACTTTAAGGACACTGACTCCGGTTGCCAGCCCTGCCAGTCTAACGCCATTGCTTTGAGGTGTGGACTGAGCGTGAGGTCCAAAAGGCCCCCAGGTGATCCTAATGTTGCACCAGGCTCAAGGACCACTGCTTAAGGCCTCTGGCTTTCAAGGGATCTAGTGAGACGCTGCCTGTGTCTGTTTGACATGCCGCTTTATATATGTAATTACACCTGGCCAGTCTAAAATGCCAAAACCATCAAAGTCAGGGTTCTTTAGGGGACTGTACACACTCAGCTAGGATTCTGGGAGATCCCAGATTCCTCTGCCATTCTTCAACTGCTAATGATCCATGCGGGCTTTGGTTATCAGCTAAGAAACACTTAAGATGAGCTAGAACATCTCAGAATCCCATCTGTGTCCGTGAAGGCAGACTGCATCAGCCTGCTGATGCACGGACACGCAGAGGTTCGTCAAGACTGTCTACTTAGGAAAATGAGATGTGAGACCCATTATCTTCCCTCTCAGCCACTGTACATCTAAGTTGGAGACACATTAAGAATGAATATTTACACAGAAAGAAGCGTGTAGCTCAGCCCCTGCACCAACGCGAGCTGAATCCGCAGGCACCACTGTGCCTCATCCATTCCCATCTCCTTCTTCCTGATGGATGTAAGATGCTGGGCTCAGAATGCAATTAGGAGTAATAAATAATGGCCTTTGCAAACAACTCAGGCATGTTACAGCTCCTCATAATTACAATAGCAACATGATCACACACAAATTTTAAAAACATACAGCAGGGCAGGGCGAGGATTACTATAGGACCTTTGCTTTAATATCAGATCCTGGCTGACAGTCTAGCTTTAAAATGCACTAACCTTCCTCATGATTTTCACATCAGCAGTTTCCAGGGCTGGACAAGTGTGCAGCATCTCCATCACTGATCCAGGAGGCCGTGAGCACACCCACCTCGGCTCACGCTCATGCAGGCCACAGGCCCCCAAAGGGCTGGAAAGGCAACTCTTGTCCCATTTCCTTCAGCCTCCAACGTGCACTGTTTAGAAGGGAGCTTAAATATTCCTGACCTCCTCCGGCTGCTGTGCTTTTTAACTGAAAGTGCGTTTAGAAGTCTAGCTTTTTTCCCAAGTTTTAGAAGTTAAAGAATAAGAGGTCCTAGCAATCGAAGGTAGGTATGAAGTATAGGTAGGAATAAGAATAAATGTGACCAGAATTTCACTTTATTCATTCGGTATGAAAATAGACACAGATTTTTTTCTTCCCAGTACCAGCGGAATCAGAGCCAGGTTCTATGTTAAGAGGGAAAAGAGCTTCAGGCAAGAAAGCTCAGACTGAACTGTCACTGAGCAAACATCTGAGAAGACGTCCGTGGGCTCCAGAAACGCAGGCCTGGTCTGGACTGGCACTCATGGACTCTCTCCAGGACAGGGACAGTAAGGTGGCTCCCATAAGACCAGCAGATGGCATAATGGGTATGTTGCTGGATTCCCACGGGGTCTACCTCAGTTCGAATTCCAGACCTGGAGACAAAATTCACACCAAGTGCATGTGCATGTATGTACCCAAGATCCCAAGAGGAGAGTGGAGAAGAAGGGATTGCAGTGTGGCTGTCCCCACTGGGGTGAGGGGTGATTTCTTGCTTTCTGTCTCTCTGCCTCTCTCTGTCTCTCTAGCAAGTGTATGCACACTGTAACAAAAATCTCTCTTTAAGAAAATAAATAAAAGGCTCCCATCAATGTGTTTTCTCACAAGTTTTATTAAAATCAAAATACTCTGGGGTACATTAGTTGGTAAGGCGATAGTTTGGAGTGTTCTCCAAAAATCCACATGTTGGGACTTGGTCGTGTCTTAAAGGTAATAAGTGAAAGCTTTTCTTTCATAGTGCCTCTGGGTGGGGTGCCTGTAATGGGGTTCTGGTGGCCCCAAGAGCAGAGGAAACTGGACCAGAACACGCAGAATCTTACAGACAGCTGCTCTGCTCAGGATCCTGCCTCCACCATTATTTAGCCTCACCAGAACGTGACCCCTGGCCCTTAGACCTCTAAACCTTGAGCTGAAGAACCTTTGTCTCTCACACATCACCAATTTCAGGCGATTCTATTAGCAAGGCAGTAACAGACTAAGTCAGAAACCGGCCTTGTTTCCGGATGTCCCCATAGGCCAGCCGATGTCACGGCGGACTGCTGAGCCCCCCTGGGTTTACTGTTTCACAGGGACAAGCAGCACAATGGTTGTGGGTAAGGGCCAGATGTGCCGCGGTTGGCACCGAGCCTGACTCAGTGTGCTCCCTCGCCACCTTTCCCAGGGCTCAGAATGTAGCTTTGGAGCCTCAAAAATATCCCTCTTATGATGTGTGGGGGACCAAAATCTATGGCACAAACCACACCTGTTCTGCATCAGGATTTTTGAGCCAAAGCAATTAGGAAGAAACTCTTGGCTCTCCTTCTGTTCACCTAGAAGGACACAGGCTTATGAAGGCAAAAGGTGCCTACCCCAGCTTCCCTAGGGGAGCAAAGGTAACCCTTCAATGACAGAGTTAGACCCCTACTGGCCTGCAGATGAGTGGGAGGAGCCTGCACTCATGGCTTTGGTCTGCATTTACGCCTTCTGACAAGCTGCCCCACCCACACACTCAAAGCCCTTTCCTTCATCTTGGCGTTTCTCTAAAATGTCCCTGCTCTCTGTTACATATGCTGAATTCTAGGCCACTTCTTTGAGAATTACTCATTCCTTGAGTATCTCTCAGATATGTATGTTAAAGATTTTGGCTCGTTTTCTTCTTGTTCATCTTTATTTGTTACAGTGTCCATTCCAACTCAGAACTCAGGAGGGTTAAGGAATAAAATTATTTTGCTTCCCTACAAGAAATACTTGGGGGGGGGGGGGAAGAGAGAGAAAAGAAAACGGGAGCAAAGTAAAATATAAACACGTCCTTATCTGATCTCCCGAAGACTGAGGCATAGGAGCTTGGCACAGCCGCCCCACTGTGCTGGAACATGCCATCGCACTCTGGACCTTGGCTCTCAAAGCCCCTAGCCGTCCATGGTGACCTCCTCCATGTCTCTGTCTCCACTGGTCCCAACCCACTGTCTGGAGCCCTCTTCCCTGCCTTCTCTGCTGGGCTGTTTCAGCTCAAGTTACCTTTTGGAAAAGACATCCTTGAGCCCTCCCTGTCCATCCTCTTATGTGACACGTGTATTTTGGGCCATATATTCTGAGTGAAGATGATCTGCGTTCTTGCTGCCTTCTGCCATGGGCCCTACCACACACACCTTCATTTCTGCCCTATGGATGTCTCTCTGACACTGGACCCTTCAGGAGTAGAGACTACTGTTTCATCTCAATGTCCCTAATGCCAAGCAAAAGGGCAATCACCCATCGGATTTTTAAAGTATGAGAACTAAACCATCTACGTTAAAAGCAGCAGTGGCACCTGCTGCCCTGCGAGGGCACGAGAGTCCATGCACTTCTAAGACACTCTGTGTGCACGCTCTAGTTCACGGGGAAGCACAATCTTGCCTCTCAGCACAGGGCCAGGCTGGCCCTCATCACGTGATGGGGCTTCCGTGTGCTACTTCCTCCGCTGTGCTTCCCTGAAGGATGGGCCACGGGAACCACAGGGATGGTGTGGAATGTATGAGCTGAGGTTTGCAATTTGAGTGTAATTGTATCTTCCTTGATTTCCTCAGATGCTATATCCCTTTCACAAGATAACTTTTGTTCACCAGGATCATTTTCAAATGTAGATTTCTTCCTGTAAAGACTTCCTTTAATGTGCTTAACACTGCATTCCTGAGCGGAAAGGAGCCCCAAGCCCTCTGGCAGGCAGCATGACTTGTCTCACTTGCTGGTGACTCATGGCCATGTTGTGGGACCCACAGAGAAACCTGGGAGGTTTCTCCACTTCTGTCTCTATACAGAAAACATTGTTTAAAAAGATTGGGGCCAGATGATAGCACCACGCTAACAACTCACGCATTAGGAAGGTTCTAGATTCTCAACGAGGGGGGGCCAGATCCTGGCATCTAGATTCTCAGCCTGGATCTGAAGCTAAGAATGAATTGTGGCATGAAGACCTGTTGAGTGCTTCTCTCACTCTCTCTCTTGACAGAAATAAATTTAAAAAAGATAAATAAAAATAAAATAAAATCCTGAAGAGCTGTCACCATGTAAAGAGCAGTCTTCCTTTCGGTTTCTTTTTACATCTCAGCACATGCCTCCTGAGACAAGACCTGGATGACAAAAACAAGCAGCAACATGTTCTTATTTTCTGCACGTGATGTGGGCTAGTGCAAGGTCACTGAGGAGCAGAGAGGATAAGCCCTGTCCTTGGGCGGAAGCCGCTCTGTAATCTCAGAAAAGGTGGGAACTATGGCTGGAGATGCAAAATCCGTGGAGTCAGAACAGCGGAAAGGTGCACCAAAGTCTAGAACGCTGTTTTCTCCCTTTTACATGTGACTGCAACTGTGCGCAATGACACGTGGTGACAGACCTCTGACTGCATACAAACTGGCTTTCACAGTGAAGTAACGGGATGGCAGGGATAAAAGACCGAAGAACACCACCTGAGTCAGAGGCCCTGGGTTTGAATACTACTCTGAACTTCAGATTCTTAATAGTTTAACATCTGTTCCCAGACAGAGGGCAGGGCCTTTTAGATATACTACTTTATACATATTCTAATCAATCTAGGCACTTTGTAAGTCAATAGGGCATATCTGCACAGCAGAGTGTATTGATCAAGTTCAGGAGCTTTGGTGATCCTGAGCCAGATATAAGGCCCAGCACCGCACTCATGAGCTGTGTGATCCAAATTGCTTAATCATTCAGGGAGGCTTTTCTTCATCAATAAAATGTCCCTAATAATGCTGTCTCCGAGAGTCATTATGAGGATAAATAAGATAGTAAGCACAGAGTGAGAACTCAGAAATGCCAGCTATTATTTTGGGGTGACTATTATAATAGACCTCCCTTCGATGATGAATATGTGCTGTTACTGTTCTCACTTTTTCTTTTTGTTGCTCAGCTCATTTCTGGTCTCAGAACCCATGTTCCTTTCCTTAGAAAAACGCCTTCCTGTACATTAGAAAATTTGCCCAAGACGAGGTCACTGAACTTTGAGGTTCTTGGCCTTGGCTTGAACGATGCCTGAGCATCAGAAAGTTCTCCATGAATATGAGCTAACCAGTGTCAGTCCAATATGCACTCAGCAGTATGAAAGCGGTTCAGTGAGAACCATGTGGCCAAGGCCAGCCCAGCAAAGCCTCTCAGTGACTTGCTAAAAATACTAAGGAAAGGATCCAGCAGATGGTGTAATGGTTACATTGCTGAACTTCCATTTAGTAGAACAGGGTTCAAGTCCCAGACCCGGTGACTTGAATTTATGCCAGGTGAGTGTATATGTGTGTCCGAGATCCCGAGACGAGAATTTTGGAGAAGGGATTGCAGCATGGCCATCTTCCCAGGGGTGATTTATTGCTTTCTGTTTCTTTGTCTTTTTCTTTCTAGTGAGCACATGTGCCCTATAGCAGAAACATCTTTCTTATAACAAATAATACTGAGAGAGAACCATTCCCTTTGTGCTGAGGGTTACGAATTAAAAAGAATCTAATCCTGGAACTGCTGATAATCCTGGATTCTGTGCTGGGATTAAGTGTGCAGGAAGACTAACCTGGAAAACAGTGACAGCCCTTGCTGAGACCTGAGTCCACTGGATCTATACCTCAGAGATCTCATTTTCTTGATTTAATAAATTATATTTCTTGTTTAAACAAATCAAGCAGGTCCCTATCATCTTAACTAGAGGTCACAATAAACATACTTTTGTTACAAATCCGTCTTCTGAAGCAAGAACAAGCTGGCTGTAATTTGGGTCTTGTCTGAAATCCTTCTCCTTCTTCAGCTTGGTCTTGTAGCTGCCTTCCCAAGCTCCCACGCCCTGCCTTCGTACTCGGGCCCTGGGCTTGGCCAGTTTCTGGTTTCCCTCTTTGAGTATATCCTGAAGAGTGTATCCTATTCTAAGCAATTCCTTCAAATTCAAAATTCTACCTTCTTGACTCCCTCATACCCCAGGAAGGGAGGATGCTAATTCATTCCAAATGCCTGTGCTACCAGTTTTTATAAACAAGCACTATCATTGTAGAGTCTCAGAGATGAATTATCTAGTTGTTTTTTAAAGAAAAGTATGAAAGGTTGCATTTAACTTTCTAAATGCATGTGTGTTCTAATTGTACCTCTATTTCTACAATATAGCATTTTAGCTTATGTTCTGTTTACCTCTACAACTAGTTGCCAACACATCCTCCTCAGTATCCTTGAAAGGAGCATAAATAAATAAGTAAATAAGCATACAGATTGAAACAGAATAAAATAAAATTAAAAAATAAAATATTTTCTATTTGCAGATGGCAGGATTATCTATGTAGAAAATTTTAATAAGTGTGGAAACAGAAGTATTTTTAGAGTAAGTTTGTCTTGCAAGTTTTCAGAATACAAGATTAACACATGGCAATCAACCTCATTTTTATATACTAACAATGAGCATGTGGAAATCCAAATTAAAACAATTCAATTTATAATCACGTCAAGGAAAATAAAATACCTAGGTGTAGACAATAAAATATACACATGACCTATGTCATGAAATGAGCTGAAGAATGAAACTTAAGAAGACATAAGGCCATGGATTTTTGTTTTTCTCTACTGATCTCTTTAAAATTCTATGAATTCTTCAGGAACAGAAGCTATTTCTTTTCTTATTTCCAATGTCTGGAAGTATCTAATTGATGATCAGTTATGGAAAGTTGATTTTACTTGGATAAATCTCAGGGTAGAAACCTGACCTTCACCTACTGTCTCAGCAGTCACTCTCAACCCACTTCCTGCTCACTCTACTGGGTCTTCAGCAGACTTTCCCTGTACCCGAAGGTGTAAACATCTTTAGGTATGAGAAAGGTAAGCCTAAAGCTATATACACTGAGCCAGATGTGAAGGGCTCAAGGAAAGCCATGGAAGGACAGAATTTATCTGGCTAGCCAGGTGAAAACCATGAATATCAATTGGCGCCTTGGTGTTCTTATCTAATATGGAATGACCAGCTGGGTGAGCTAATTAGCCCTGGAGTCCAGCTTATCTTCCAAGTCAGTCAGTTCCCCTAACACCATCGATTCACAGCTTTAAAAAATGATGGAGCAGGAGAGAAAATACTCCCCAAACTGTTCTTTGTTGATGTAAGTAAGGGTTACATCGACACTGCAAGAGAGCATGAGACAGATAACGGAAGGGCAGTCTGTGTCCTGTGATTAATGTAGTTTCTGTTGCTTGTGCTTTTGTTGTTGTTGACACACAGACCAGGAGGGATTTGTGTCCAGAGAATGATAAATGCAAAGACCAAACGTTTTCTGCATTTCTTCCATATTCTCTTATACATTCTTTACATAAATATGTTAGAGGTAATGCTTGAAAGAGAATGTTGGATACAACTATTATACATCTCTTCAGAGAGTCCCAGGGATTGTTTTAAATATCTTGCCCTATTTCAGAAACTGTCAGAAAACAGATCAGAGTGTCATGGAGTTAGAAGAAGTCTTAGAGTTTATCCGAACTAAGTTTCTTTTCTGTATATTTTTCTAAAAATGATGGTGAAGTTAAAGACAGTTGATTTCAGTGTAATTTTTGTTCTTTGAAAATGGAAAACTACAGAAATGTAATTAAATGTGCACATTTTCCCTAATGCAATAAAATGCCAACATGAAATTTGCATTAGAGCCTAAGATGTCTCCTGAAAAGATGAGTGTGAAAAAAATCATGAAATATGGCAAATGATTTTCCTCCATTGATTTCATTTTTATAAATTTTTAGAATGATTTTATCTTATTTTTTATTATTTTAATTTTCTATAGGGCATGCACACTCACCAGAGAGAGACAGAGAGAGAGAGAAAGTGAGAAAGCAAGCTGCCAGGTCAGAGATTTGAACTGTGTTTGGCTATGTGGGAGTCCAACTCCTCAACCACCACGTCACCTGCTGCACACCTCACAAGAACATTTCTATGAGACACTCTTCTGATGGTCAACTTGCAGTAAAATATGAAGAAATATGAATTCAATGATATTTAACAAATGAGTTAGACTACCTTGTAGGGGCTTCAACATACAATCACACTGATTATAAGGATTTATGTAAATGCAAGATAATATGTTTTTTTCTATAATATTTGACTTTAGCCTACGTATTTTATGTTTCACATTATAAAGTTGTCAGACAAGTTTTCCCAACATTAATTTGCCAGATATGGAAATTAATAGCAACTTTTAAATATTTCATTTTGAATAGTTTTTAAAAAATATATCAGCTCTCTGCAACTCACCAGTAGCCACTATTTCATGAAAAATGGCATAAAGAGCAGAAAAATAAACAAACAAAACAAAAAAAACCTTGCTCCTTTGTAAATGACTACTACTTGTTAGGCTATAGATCATCTGTGAAAAATCTGTGATCATTAACTGTGAATTCTTTTCATTCATAATCTGTATTGATTATGCAAGATGGCAACTTCGTGTATAAAATAGTCAGTGCCTGGTGCTCCTTAGGCTGGGAAACCACGAGGTTCACACCCACTCAACGGACACCGGGAATGGCGTGGAAACAGACACGAAGCCCCTGGAGCATCTGTGGCTACTGTGCCCTCGCCAAACCTGCAGACATGTCCAGGCCTCACGCGTCCACGACATTCACTGTTATGTGGAGGACAGAGTTGACACTTCTTTTCATTCAACAAACATTTTCCAAATATTTCTGTGTGCCAATTACTTTGCTAAATGTGATGGGGCAAAATTGATTGAAGTGAACATAATTCCTGTGCTCTGAGAAGGCATATCATGCTAGAAAAAGAGTGGGGAGTCTGGGCAAAGACGTACGTGAAGTAATCGTCGTGGGGGAAAGTGCACAGGCTTCATGGTGCACCGAGGAAAGGCTTCCTGAGGGCACCGCACTTGAACTGAGCTTGAGGTGCTAACACGCTCACGACCCAACCCAAACAGTCCTCAGTCCTCATTTAACTGAGGAAGACTTCCAAAGCCAGCTCCCTGAGAAACTGTTGGCTGCATGTCCTGGGGGCTGAGCTTCCTGGTGGGCCTGGCACCCCTGAGCATCCACGTCTTTTCCTCTTTCTTCCTGCCAGTTTGACAGCTCCCTATTCATGGATGGCCTCCGCCTGTTCTCCTACCTGCCTGTGTCTCTGCAAAATCCACCCTTGCTCTCTCACTCCTCATACAGCCAGGGTCCTGATCAGCCATCTTCAGGCAGAGACTTAGCAGAGTCCTCGATGCAGAGACAACGAGCGTTTATCTAGGCAAATGGCCTGACGAGGGTTCTTCGTCAGGTTAGCTGGACCGAACACCCCTTGTGAAGGTCACACGTGAACCTCAACTGACTGTGCATCTGTGACAGAAGTTGCCCACTGCCCACAGCAGGTGGTAGATGGTTCTCCTCAGCATAGTGGACTAAGATGTTAGAACAACCGAGGATAGAAATACCAAGGAGGCAGACGCGATGCTCAGTGCACTGCATGGGCCATGGAATTCAGACCAGCCTCCCCAGGTGCCAGGGCAGTTCTAACAGTGCTAACAAGAGCCACCTGGGTTCACGGGCTCCGTCATATTTAATTAGTGGCTTGACAGGACCACTCTGCTTCGTAGCCAGTGAAAGCCGAATATGAATCCTGGCATCACCACTGAATGTGAGCCCCTGGGAAAGGCTTAACCTCTCTCATCCTGATTCCTAAAAGAAAGATGGGGATTAGAATTCTCACCCCTGGGTGGTCACGAGAGGCTGGCATACAATAGACCAACAGGTGTTATTTTTCAGAGCATTTTCCAGGAATGTTAATGAGAACATTATCTCTTAGGGTCAAATTGAAACTACCAATACCTACGCCTATTTTAATTATTCGGAGCCCCATATTGCAAGATATGAATTAAATTAAGGAAAGAACATCTGAGAATGTTTATATATAAGCTTGTGTGAATAGGTTATCGTATGTGTTTGGAAATTAGTTGTGATGCGTCACTATAAAGTGAATAGTACTTCAGAATTTTTTAATTATTTTATAATTTATTAATCACTTTATTACCTTTTAAACAGTGAAAAACTCTACATGATCTAGTTATAAAAAAATCTGCTAAAAGTTTTAAATATTAGTTATACCACTTAAAAATACTGTTTGGTCAAAGAACTCTTTTCTTTCCATTTCTTCCTTGTTTTTAAGTTTTTGTTATAGAGTATGTATGCTTGCCAGAGAGATGAAAAGAGAGAGGGAAAGAGAGAAATCACTCCTACCCTGCGGGGATGGCCACACTGGAATGCCTTCTCGTCTCTTCTCCATGCAGGATCTGGGGCATGCATGCACATGTGTCTGGCATGTTTTTGAGTCACCGGGTCTGGGACTTGAGCTGCCAAGTTGACCATGTGGCATGCAGCCACCTCAACCACCATCCCAGCAGTTGGCTCCAAACTGAACTTCTCTAATCTCTGAGATAAGAATCATTGCCTTATGGTATAGCTTGGATCACCAAAAATGTACCTGAGGACTTAGTATTGCCTGTTCTTCTTCCTATTCAGAATCATGTTTCTCTTCAAACAACATTCCTATTTCTTTTTTTTCTGGAGAAATAATTTTAAAATGCTTTGTAGAAAACTATAAAATATTCTGGGAAAATGATGATAGGTAGTAGATATCGAAAATTCTAATAGAGCAATAATTTAAAAAAATAGTTTCTTCAGGATTTTAATATTACCATTGAATTTTAACTGTAACCATTATTATTCATTAGGATCTATTCACAGTTCCATTATCTATTACCAAATTTTGTCTAAATTTCAGAAAAAGGTGAAGAAGAAACTGATGTCTCTGTATTGCTGTCTTTTCCACGGTGTGCACATGTTGAATACCAGTTGGGTGTAACGCTTTCACAGTGGAGCCCATCTTCTCACTCATGCCAGCACGTCACTGACACCTCATGGAGCTATGTGCATATTATTGTAATCCTGAATAAGCCAAATTGGCTCACATTAAACAAAATGCAACAATAGGAAAACAAAGCAAGAATTAAATATAAGCTCTTCGACAGATACGTGCAATGGTCCATGGATTGGTTTTCCTCTCCATGAAATGGCTACAGTTACTTCACATGGTTATTCTAGGGCCAAAGGACTCCGTTTATTTAAAGTGCCTAAAAGAGCGCATGGCACCACGCAAGCATTGAAGACAAGTTAGAGAAGACACGCAACGGACTGATACTGAGAGAGACTTCACTTATTCAAGGTTCAAGTTCATCCGCTTTCCAGGAATTTTCCAGGAAGTGCGTTTTTTGATTCAGAGAGGTAAACTGATAACTAACCTTAAGGATAGGGGAGAGTTCAGGCTTAAAATAAGAAAGAGGAAGAGTTGGTAAGGAGAGTGAGTCCACACTTAACTGAGATGTTATCAACATACAGTGCTATGTGGGACCTTCGCACGATGTATGCAGGTACAGTGATATGTGGGACCTTCGCACGATGTATGCAGGTACAGTGATATGTGGGACCTTCGCACGATGTATGCAGGTATAATGATTTGTCCACTCAACTTTTTACTTTGCTGTAAGCCCTTATACCATACCCCATGAAATGGAACGTGCAGACAGTGATTTTATTTGATAAATATATACAGTAGCCACGTTGAAGCTCAGGGAAACAGTGAAAGACAGGACTTGATTTCAAATCCAAGATTTACAGTAATAAGCCAAATTTTCTTTTACCCTTTACCATGACTGTCTGTATATAAATGCTCATATAGTAATCTCTCTGTGCATATATATAATTATTATTCTGTATATAAAATATATATTATTCCAGCTGTGTATCCTATACACTTATAGAATCAAGGATTAATCTCTGTGTACTAGTTACACATAACACTATTTTCTAACCATGTGGGTATACTTGTATATATCGTAGTTAGGTATGGTCTTGTGAATAAAAGGCTTCACATTCAGTGGGGTGCAACTTGCAAAATTTAATTAGAGTCAAATGCAATACAAATTCATGAATAACAACATATTGACCAGTATGATATAGTAGGAAAAAACTTTAACAAGTTTTAAAAGTTAATAGAATGGCTGAGCTTTTACTGTTGTTTTCAGTACCTGCACACATCTTAGATAACGGGATTGCACATTTCCTGACCCTGTGTTAGGCTTGGGTGTTCTTTCTTGCATGCATTTTCCAGCCTGCTACATTAGCATGCAGCCTAAATCAGGCTAATGTACAAAATCATGTCGATCCAGTTAGCTACAAAATCTCTTCTATTCAAATTTCTCAAGAAACAGTTTGATTTTGTATCCTCCCTTTGCTATTTCAGGAAATAGGAATCTCACTTTTCTAAGATCTCTGAACGGCTGCTCCATAGTACGGGTCTAGGACACGGTCAGTGCCTCGATTGGTGGAGAAGCCGGGTCTCGCTGCATCCTCCAGGCAAGGCTTGATAACGGGACCAATGGACGGGGGATGTGTGGACAGGAGTCTTTCTCCTGATCCTGAGCAGAATTCCAAGGTAATCTTTTCACAGCTTACATTTTTGCATGAATTCCCTCTCACTGTTGAACTATACTAAGCAATAAAAGGATCAGATGTTAAAGATAGAATGATGCTTGCACAACCCAGATGAAATTTCATCTCATTTAAACCTCAGCCGATAGTTTCTTTTTTTTTTTTTCTTCTTTTCTTGGAGAGGTTTTTGCTATAGGGTGCGTGCGCTCGCCAGACAGGCAGAGAGAGACAGCGAGAAATCACCCCCCAGGGGGGCTGGCCACGCCGCAATCCCTTCTCCTCCATTCTCCTCTTGGGATCTTGGGCACACACGCACACGCGCCCGGCGTGAGTTTAAGCCACCGGGTCTGGGACACGAACCGCGGTCGACTACGTGGGAGTCCAGCGACATAGCCATTACACTAACTGCTGGTCCCAAGCCAATAGTTTCTTAAGAAGAGATGGCACATCGTTTCCAAATGGAAAGTAAAATAAATCTTATCTTATAGGATGTGCAAATACTACTTGAAAAATTTATTTTCTAGTCCTTTTTCTCCACCAAAGTGAAAGATTTAGATAAATCAAAACATGCTAAACTTTTACAAAACTTTCTATCAAGTAATGCAGATTTCCACTGTAGTCCATTGTTTTTTCCCATCCGATGGGTTTTGTTTGTTTGTTTTTTCCCTGTCCATTGCTTTCCCGTGGAGGATTGGAGAAGTCCTCAGAACAGACATTGGAGCTGACATGCTCATGCCTGGTGCCTCAGTGGCGTTCTAGAAGGGGCACGTGTCCTGTGCTGCGGTAACCTGCAGTGGCTATTTCCTGTATACAGGATTGCTCTGAACCCTCTTTAGCTCTGGTGACGATGCTCACCTGTCTGAAGTCTTGAGCATGGACCCAGCAATGGGGTGTTTTCCTCTGGGCACCCAGGAGCAGCAGAGCTAGTTACCAAAACCCAGGTGCCAATCAGACCAGCCAATGTGAGTTCTGACCTAAGGGGTGAGCGTGGTGCTAGAGGGGAAATTAAAGAAGGTGCCAAAAGGTAAACACAAAATGCAACATTCAGGATGACCAAGGATCCTTTGTGGTTGTGGCGTGGTCAGCTGAAGGGCTGGTAGTGAAGGAGGAGCGCCATGGCCACTGGGCCCCCGTCTGTGCCCCAGCTCTCACGACACTCAGGCAAGGTTGGCCAGCTCTGCCTGGGCTCCCACGTGGGTAGAAGCAGAGGATGTAGGGAAGCCCGACAGAGTCAGCTGCTTCGGGTGTCGCCCCTCTGCTGCCTGGGGGTAGGGGACAGCCATCTTCCCTGCACCTCTGTTTTTCACTTGTAATGTGAGAAAACTGCAATATTTACCTCAAATACGTATCAGAAGGATGAAGTTGTCCCAAGCGGAGCACTGGCTGTGATAGGGCTGGAAAGTTGTTTTCGTGAAACTACTTTGCATTTCTCAGTCACAAGTCATCGCCTTTGAGAGAAGAATTTTTGATCTTTAGAGAGAAGTTTGCGTTCCAACTGTCCTTCTCAGCAGACATTCTATCTAAGCAAACGTCAACACATGGATGTGTTAGCTAAAGGATTTGGTTGACTGTAACAGTTAACACAACCCTGTGCTTCATAGCAGAAGTCCATGTAGACTCTAGTTCATCCTAACAAACAACTAGAGAAGCTGCTAACAAACAATACCACGTTGTAATAGGTAGAGCCTGGAGAGTGGGCAGGCCCAGTTATATCCCGTAAAAGCCAGTGAGGTCCCGAACACTGTCCACGCCTCCAGCATGAGAACACAGCACATGCTAGCACAGGGTCACGTTTAACTCTTCTGTGTTCTTGTTGTTAGATTGATGGCAGCACTGGCCTCAGAAAATGATGAGCGTCTGGGACAGGAAGCAGCTGTTTATATCCACCCACTGTTTTAGTCCATTCTCTGCTGCTTCACAACTGAATACCACACTGAATGATTCATAGAGAATAGAGACTGTGGGCCAGGAGGTGGCAAAGAGGTTGCGGCTCTGGATCCCATGGTGGACTGAACGGTTCGAGTCTTAGACTTGTTGGCTTGAAGACCGTGCCAGGCACATGTGCGTGCATGTCCCAAATCCCGAGAGGAGAATGGAAGAAAAGTAATTACCTCTCTCTCTTTCTCTCTTTCTGGCAAGCACATGCACCCTGTAGCAAAAACAAAGAAACCGAATGTATGAAAGAAAATGAAATTTAAAAAATTAAAAAAGCAAACAAAGAATGGAATCTATTCAGTTCATGGGTTGGAGGTCTGAGGGCCAAGGGCCAGGAGACACATCTGGTGAGGGCCTCTTTGCCAATGGGCATTCTGCATATGTGCAAGGTATACAGTGTTTTTTTTTTTTTTGAGAGGTTTTCGCTATAGGGAGCATGCGCTCGCCAGACAGACAGAGCAGACAGAGAGAGACATAGAGACAGAAAGCGAGAAATCACCCCCCAGGGGGGATGGTCACGCCGCAATCCCTTCTCCTCCATTCTCCTCTCGGGATCTTGGGCACACACGCACACGCGCCCGGTGTGAGTTTTAAGCCACCGGGTCCGGGACGCGAACCGCGGTCGACTACATGGGAGTCCAGCGACATAGCCATTACGCTAACTGCTGGTTCCCAGTGTGTTGTTTTAATACAAGTGCATGTGGGTAATTATTCTCACAACCAAACTGATTAGCCTATCTGTCACTTCACATGGTTACTTTTCTTCGTGTGTGGTAAGAGTACCACTCTTAGCAATTTTCAGGCATACAATACCTAATTATTAGCTGTGAATTCCAAGCAAATAGGATTTTAGTATTTTAATTATATATTTTATTTAACCCACTACACCTAAAATGATAACCAGTATTTTAAAATATAGAGAATTCTTCACAAGTTCTATTTCTTACACTAAACCTTTGATACTTGTCATATGGTTCACACACCAGCCTTGTTTTAAGTGTTCAGCAGTTCCGAGCTTACTTTTTGGTTTGCCTTTATTATTATTATTTTATTTATTTATTTATTTATTTATTTGTTTATTTTTTTTTTGCCATAGGCCACATGCACTAGCCAGGGAGAGACAGAGCAATAGAGAAGGAAAGTGAGAAAGCACACATACCCTCTGACAATTGAAAAAAAAAAAAACTTAACAGTCACCATATGTGCCAGGCAAGGTGCTGTGCTTAGAGACTCAGCAACAAACCACAAACAGAACTGTGATGGTCTCAGAAGACCAAGAATCCATATCATCCTCCACCAAAGGGAGACTCACAAGTCAAGGCCAGACCCGAATGCAAGCTGTACCTCCAGGAAAAGAATGAAGCAGGGACAAGTGAACAGCCTGGAGGGTCTGGCTCTCTTAACTCCTGGAAGGACTGACTCTCACTGGAGTCGGGTTCCACTGAAGCCCAGCTCATCCCCCATTAATAGCTAGAAGGCACCTCAGGGCCAACAGCAAAGGTCAGGTCAGTCTTCAGCACAGATAGGATGGAATGACAGCAAATCTTATTGCTGCTTGATTTATCTTGCAAGGATACCCACATTTAACCTTATTATTATGGAAAAGGAAAATTCTGTGGCCAATCAGTGATGGATTTTAGTTCATCTCAAGCCTAGTCCTGTTGGAAAGCAGCAGAGAGCTTTCTGCAAAGAGTTTTCTTTGAAAGCAAATGTGCAAACATCATCAGCATTTAGATTGAACCTCTAGAACTAGCCAAGAGGTCTGAATTAATGTGGTTATTCTCTGAGCTCAGTGCCCTGTGACTCCCAGGGGGTCGCTGGTTCTGATGATGGCATTCCAGCTGTAATGACTCGGTGTAGGCCTTCAGTGGTTTTGAACCTCGATCTGGTACAGGCCTGAGTGAAGGAACAAACGAAAGAAAAATATAAATGTAAGTGAGCTGTTTTTACACACAGCCTACGCTCTCCGATGTTAGGTAATTGCACAATATATGGTGATTGGCGAGCAACGATCCCTCCTGGCTGTGCATGTGGGCTATCGAGACGTGGCGCCTATTCAGAAAATGCATCTGGGTTTGTAAACTGGTTGATAAGCATGAACAACTTTTATCATGCATGTTAAAATGCATTTTATTAGGACTTTTTTAAAAGGCCAATTCCAAAAAGATGACAATGACTGGGGTTCTACCATGAGCATTCCCTGTAATCACCTGTGATGAAAATGGGGACCCAAGAGGCTCTGCAAACATACCCAAGAGCAGGAGCGTGACCTGACATGCTTCTACTGCTGTGTGCTTGTGGCAGATGGCTGGCTCCGACTGACGCTGAGGAAACACCCGCCCTCCTCTTGAGTTAAAGCATTCTGTTGTTGAGGAGAAAGGCCGACTTCCAGGCCTTTGTGTCCTGCAGAAACAGATGACCACGATGTATCCGCCTTCCTGTGTGCTGTGGGTCACATAGGCCCTGCCTTGAATAACTTCATCTTTTACAAATCTCCTTTCATCTGTTCACCTGACAGGTGCCCAGAGAGCTCTGTCATTTCTGAGCAAGCTAGAATGAAGCTGAACCAGTGAGGAGTGTTTGCTGCCAGAAGTCGGCTGGAACTCCATGTCTCCCCAACACTGTGCGAACCCCCGGGGGCTGGTTCCAGGCTGCAGACCGCAGGGAGAGAGAACTCAAGGGGACTAGTGGGACCAGAGTTTGGACGGAGGCATGTTTGGCCCTGGGGGACCTGGATGGGGCTGGTCCCAAATGATCCTGCTGTAATAGAGCCTGTGACCTGGCAGGTCCCAGATGAGGTGGAGTGGCATGGGCTGGGCCGTCAGAGGAAGTGGCACACTGCCGAACTCCGGCCTGAATGTTCTGGGCTGCTGGTTTACCACAGACGTGGGGCAGCTTGTCTGAATCACCTGCAGGACATTTAAAGTTGGGGGTTTCTTCCTCCTCCTCCTTCTGGAGTAGCCAACACCCACAGCTCTGAACTTGTCTATTTCAGGAGGTGACTTAAGAACGTACCCATTTTTGTTCTTTTTTTAAAAAAATTTTATTTATTAATATCATTGTCTTGTATAAATATCAGTCAAGACAAAGGCATTACTATCCACATCATCATCAAACAGCTTTTCATCATTTCCATATTATTATTATTCTCAATTTTTTAAACATTCGATCACTATATGTCATTTGACTTGTAAAAAGAATTTACCCGACATGAAGTCCTTCTCAGACCAGTCCAGCTGAGAATACTGTACCCGTCATCATCACAGGTAATACACCGTTTCTGTGTCCCGCCAATGTCTGTGTCAGCTTTCTGATGCAGCCGTCAGTGCTGGGAACTCCTCGCTCTTGTCTCACCCCACAGTCCGGCGGTTCGCAATCATGGCTGCCCATTAGAACCCCCAGATCAACTCCGAACCTCCACGAGTCATTCTCTCCACCGAGACTCTGCTGTGATTGGTTTGAAACCAAGTCCAGGAAACCGTAATATCTCTCCTGGGATTATTAGATGGACTATGGGTCAGAGACTTCACCTTTCCTGATGAAGAAGTGTCTTCAATCACACCCAGAAAAAATGTTATTACTCAGCCCTCTTTTTCTTTTTTAATTTTTATAAAAAGCCTCCATGGTCACAGAATCCCCTTAGTTGTTATAAAGTCCATCTCAATGTGTAAGGTCCAGTCACAGTAAAAACAATTGTCAAAACAAAGCAGAGTGTGCTTCACGGCACCTACTTGTAGTGGTCCTGGTTCTGCACATTGGCTACGTTGGCCCGCCTGCCCTTAGGTCCTACCGTGGTGGAAATGGACAGTCTGGACCGAGGGCCTGTGTGCATCACCTCGGGGATGCCGGACTAGGCGGGCCAGTGGCCGAGGTCGCCATACAGACTGACCCTTCCATGTCACTGATTTATGGGCTTAACTGGGATAATTGGTGAGAAGCACATGCACTTCATTTTTCTACTATAAACTTACTTCTCATCCTGTTGCCTTAATCGTCCTCATTTCAAAGTGGACCAGACTGACGGCAAAGCCCGTAGGCAGGTGGAAATCCCTCAGAGAATGGCTACAAGGCACCCAGGTGGAAGAGTCAAACAGGGCCGTGCGTGGAGCCCAGCGACCTGCAGCCGCTGGTGAGTGTGAGCAACGCAGCTCTCCTCGAAGAGAGGAAGACGTGGGCTTTAAGACACAAAGCATCATCCCTGTTGCTTCCTCTTCGAGCGCTGGGTGGTGTCTGATGGCTGCGCTATAAACCCGGGGCACACGGTTAGTCTGGATTGATTCCGCACTGAATGCATTTGTAGATGTCTACATGTACTGTCTTTCCAAAACACCATGCACTCGCCTGCTCTCTTCTGCTTGGCCATCAATCTTTCCTGAAATGCCAATTTCCCTGAAATACCCCCTCCCAGTTTTGCTGATCACCTCTGCCTTCTACTATAATAGTGTTTTGTTAACCTGGGCTGCACGTTGGAATTGACTGAGGAATGTTGACTTCTACTGACGCCTGGGCTGGGGTTTGCCATCGGGGTTCCTAGAAGCCTTCCGGTGAGTCTATTGTCCGGTCAGGTTGCGAAGCACTGCTTTGCAGCTCAGATGAAAGCTCACCCTAACCTGCAGTTCCTCGACCACACCATCTGTGTGCTGACTCCACTCCTGACATCTGAGCATTTGTAATGACTTCTCACTAGCACTGACCACAGTCAGCCTCACAGTACAGGTCATGATGGCAAGAGTGTGGGGTCCAGTCATCTCTCACATCCTAGAAGACATCGCTCTGCCAGAGCAGTCCTAGAAGAGCGAGTCTCTGAGCCTTGCCCTTCCCTGCATATAAGGGGCATCCCCAGACCCCCAGGTGACCTCACAGAGCAAGTGTCCACCGGTCAGCATCGTGTCTCCTCACCCTGTGATCTCCTGAAGGGCAGGGGCCAGATCTCACATGGGTAGCGTCCCTCACAACTATGCCCGCCTTTCTTAAACCAGGGCCCCACTTCCCCTGCACCATCACGAGCTTCTTGAGAAAGCTCCTTCTCTCCATTTCTTTGGCTGTTCCCAAAATAATAATCTCCCATTTCTTCATCATCTTTTTAAAATGTTCTGTTTTACTTATTTCTTCCACAGTGAGAGGGAGGAGTAGGGGTAGGGAAAGATACTGCACCTCACGCCTAGATCCTCCCTGAGCCTCGGCCAGCACCAGGTCACGGGCTTGCACCTGCTCCAGAGCCCAGGGAGGGCTCTGGACAAGGACAGGGGACTTCCGGGTGGGACCGCCTCTCTGTGTGCTACGTTTTACCACGGTGCCACTGTCTGGCCCTGCCCCCCCTCAGTCGTTTGTGAGCTGTTCCTGACAAGGCACCATGTATCAGACATTGCAATAATCACACCACATCAGGGACCCGTGCTCAGGTCAGAACTACAGGGTGGTAGAAATGACGTCATCCAGTGTCTGTTTCTGGCTTGGTTTCCAGGCTAGTCCTGTTTGCATCTGTTTTCAATAAAAAGTTATACCATCACGACAGTATAAAGAAGGCTGCTCACTAGTGAAACTGGTGAAAACTCGATTTAAAGCCAGTATTCAGGATCTCTGGGAATGATACTGAGTACAAATAGCAAGTAAAAAAAAATAATATTTCTTCAAGTGCGCTTTGCCTCAGTGCAGTCAGGAGGGCCGGAGTCTGCATTTGAGCAGGAGAGCGCCAGCTCAGTGAAGGAGGCCGCAGCCAGAGCCCTGCAGCCACAGAACAGGGCTGCCTGTCCCCGTCCAGCCTGAGCAATATCTGCCCCTAGGAGCAAAGACAGCACTTCTCCGGCTTCCAGGGACCTCTTGCTGAGGTGGAGTCCTGGGTGAGCCTCAACCCAAGCAAAGGCCACCCTGGCGTGGGGCCGAGGACGCCAGGCTCCTGTGGTCCCTGCCTCACCACGAGGTGTTGATTTCAATGGGAGAGACAAGCTGAGGGGACCCCAGGTGGCTGCTCCCCTGCCTCCGTCCAGAGCTGCCCCACTGGGGTGTAGAGTCACTCAAAATAAAAACTTGCCCCTGCCCCACTCCAGCCTGCAGTCCCGGCTCAGATACGCTGGAAAAAAACAGACTATAAAACACTTTCTCTTAATCTGTGCTCCGAGGAAATGGCTTCGTTTGCGATGGATGTGGAGAAAGTCAAGTGTGAGGGCGATCCCAGGAACGGTGGGCTGTGATGGTCACTGGGGGGACACGCGTGGCCCAGCCTGGACTGCACTCAGCTCGTCTGCAGAGGGTGAGGGTAAGAGAGAGAGACAGCTGGGCCGAGTCTGAGCAGTCGGACTCTGCTGGGAAAGAGCTCCGTCCTGAGGCCTCAGTCTCCAAGAGGAAGGGAGGGCGCGAGAAGGGCAGGAAGGGCGCTGGGCGGCTAGGTCATCGGAGTGTGCAGATCAAACCCCAGGTGGCGCCACTTCATGTCCCTGGGCTGAGACTCCAGCAGTCAGGAGCGCTGGCCAGAGTGTAAAGAGACAGAACACTTGTGCACGCTGGTGGGAAGGAGATGGGCCGTCTCTGGGAACAGTGCGACAGTCTGGGTAATGATTAAACGTGGAGTTACCACAGGACCCAGCAGTTCCACTCCTGGGGATGTGCCCAAGTGAGAAGAAGCGAGTCTGCACACAGCGTAGACAGGGGTTTATGGCAGCTTCGCCCACAATATCCAAAAGGTGAAAATAATCCCAAAGGTGAATGGACCGACAGGGTGTGGCCTACCCCGACAATGACACGTCGGCAGCTTTGACAAGGAGTGGAGTACTGAGACATACCTCAATAGGGACAAATCTTGAGGGACCAGCAGATGGCATAATGGTTACATCACTCGACTCCCACGTAGTCAATAGCAGTTCGAGTCCAGGACCCTGTGACTTAAAACTCACGCTCGGAGCCTGAGCTCAAGACCCAAGAGGAGACTGGAGGAGAAGGGATTGCCGCACGGCATACCCCCGGGGGGTGATTTCTCACTTTCTGTCTCTGTCTGTCTGGTAAGTGCACGCACTCTATAGCAAAAATCTCTCTCTCTCAAAAAAAAAAAAAAAAAAAAGGGATGAACCCTAAAAACATTTCTTTTCAGTCTAAAATTTTTTAAATGACTTACGTATTTTGACAGTCAAATCAAAGATACTACCATGTATATTACTTTCAATAGAGAATTTTTTTTATTACTTTGAGAGTTTTGCCATAGTGTGTATATGTTTGCCAGACAGAGACAGAGAGACAGAGAGGGTAAGTGAAAATCAGCCCCGGGGATGAGCACACCACAAGCCCTTCCTCTCCATTCTCCTCTCATGGTTTTGGGCCTGCATGCACACATGCAGTGTTGTTCAAGTTGCTGGGTCTGAGACTTGAACCTGCAGCTGGCCACATGGGAGCCACATCTTAACCACCACCCACTAGTAGGTTCCTCAGCAGAGAATTTAAGTTCAGCAATCAACCACCATGCCACCTGCCGGCCCCCCATAGAGATTATCTTACTCATAGCTTATAATTATTCATAATATTCATTCTTTTTTAAAAATTTATTTGTAGTCAGTAGTAACCTCCCCTTATTCATTACTGATTCTAGTAACTTCAGACTGCTCTCTCTCTCTCTCTCTCTCTCTCTCTCTCTCTCTCTCCCTTTTTCCCCTTGGCCTTTATAACTAAAGGATTTTCAATATTACTAATCTTTTCAGAGATCCAGCTCTTCTGGTTTCATTTTTCCTTATTTTTTTCTTTATTGTCAATTCCATTATTTTCATCTCCATTATTATTTTCTTCCTTCTACTCCCCCAGTTTTATTTTGCTGTCCTGTGTCCAGTACTTAATTTTAGGGTATTGATTCCAGAGCTTTCTTCTCTGTTAGTGGATGCGTTAACAGCTACGCATTTCTAAGTGCTTTAGCCGCATCCCACAGTGGAAGTCTGTTGTGCCTTCACTGAAACTTTCTTCAGTGCGCATTCTGATGTTCCTCTTGATTTATTTTTGATTACACTGGTTATTTAGTCTTGTGTTATTTAGTTATGAATACTGAGTTTTCCCCATTTTTAAAATTTTATTTATTCATTCATTTATTTTTAATTTGACAGAGAGACAGAGAGAGAGAGAGAAAGTGAGAAAGCAAGCCACTAGGTCCAGGACTTGAACCATGGTTAGCCATGTGGGAGTGTCCAGCACCTTAATCACCACGTCACCTGCTGGTCCCGTTTCCCCCTTTTTAGCACTTCTTATTTCCTAATACATTCGACTATGGTCCTAGGGGATCTTTTTGTATTGTTTCTATCCTTTTAAATTTCCTGAGGTTTGCCTTTGACCTGCTTACTGTTTATCCTAAAGAATAACCAACATGCATTTAAGAAGGTGTATTCTATTGTGGTAGGTGAATTATGCAGTGTATTACTTCTGGTTAGTTTGCAGTTTTGTCTGTTTTCTTTTTGACTTTCTGTCTAGATAATCTACTAATTATTAAAAGTACAATATTGGAACCAGCAGTTAGCGTAATGGCTATGTCGCTGGACTCCCACGTAGTCAACCCCGGTTCGAGTCCCGGACCCAGCGGCTTGAGTCCTGGACCCAGTGGCTTAAATTCACATCGGGCGACTATGCGTGCATGCCCATGATCCTGAGAGGAGAATGGAAGAGAAGGGATTGTGGCGTGGCCATCCCCCCTGGGGGGTAATTTCTTGCTTTCTTTCTCTCTGTCTCTCTCTGTCTTTCTGGCGAGTGCACGCGCCCTATAGCAAAAACCTCTCAAAAAAAAAAAAAAAATACAGTATTGACGTTTCCAACTGTTGTTGACTGGCCTATTTCTACCTTTAATTCTCTCAAATTTAACCACATGTAATTTAATGACCTGTCATTAGGTACATATAATAAAAGTGTGTAATTATTATCCATATTGAATAAAGTTTATAATAGTTTCATCTTTTTAATGGATGTATTCTTTAACCACTGTAAAATGTTTCTCTCTTCCTCCAGTAACTCTTTTTTGATTTAAAGTCTATTTTTTTCTGATATCAGAACAATAATGCCAGCTTTCTTGTGGCCACTGATTGCATAATATGTTTTTTTCTATTCTACATTCAATCTATTTGTATCATTTAAAAAAAGTGCATTTCCTATAGAAAGCATTTAGTTAGATAATGTTTTTTTTAATTCCACCTGACAATCTGCCTTGTAATTATTTAATCCATCACATTTAGTATTAATGTAGTTAAATTTATGCTCACTATTATACCTTTTTTCTATCTTTTATTTATCTCATTCGTTTCTTGTTCCATTTTTTGGATTAACTTATTATTTTCTCTTTTTCTTAGTTAATTTATTCCTTCCATGAGTAAGACACACACGGAGAAAAAGAGAAAGACAAAGCTACAGAGAGGCAGCTTGCTCAGCAGGGTCTTCATGCCAGAACCAGCTCAGCTTCCGCCAGCCTCCGATCATGGGCTCACATGTTGCAGGTGTACTCTGGGAGGCCTCTGGATGCGAACCAGGAAACGTACCACGTAGGTCACCCCAGTGTCACATCACCATCCAGCCCTGTATTAAGTGAACGTTTTCTAACAAAGCTGCAAATTTTTAAATTATGTTTTTACTAATTTATTTGAGGGTTTCTGTTTTTGCTTGTTTTTGTGGTGCTCTATGGATCCCTGAATACATCTTACCTGAGTAACAAAAGCCCCAGGTTTATACTACCTTGATTCCAGTAAAGAGGTAATGTAATGTAGTCCCTGCTCATTTCCTTTTATTTTTTTTTTGTGGTATTGTTATATATTTTATAACTATTAGTGCTACAAATCCTAATTTGTATTATTAGAATTTTTATATATTACTATCTTAGACATTTTTCTCCCATCCATTTCCTTTTAAGGTTATTAAAAATTAGATTATACACATTCAATTTCTGTATGTTACAGGTCTATGACTGATTTTAAATATGTTAAAAGATGATAGGAGAAAATAAGAATTTATATTGCACGTACAATTTTATAATATCTTAACCAGTACTGTTGGTTCATGTGAATTTAAACTGTTGTCTGGGGTCACTTGTCTGAAGAATATCCTTTATTATTTGTTGTAAGGTAGGTCCATAGCAAGAAATTATCTCATTTTGTTGTTATCCGAAACTCTCTTTATTTTCCTTTTATCTAGAAATATGATCTACTGCATAATTTCCTGACAGTTGTTGTTGTTATTTTGGTTTGCTGCATTTTGTGTTTTCTCGTACTTCACATGTAATACGCCATCCCACCACCTTTGCATCTATCATTTTTGCTGACAGGTTGTCTGTTAATCTACCATAATTCCTCCATAAATTACATCTTACCTGCATGAATATTGTGGTGTCTTCTGGATGTGTAGGCAATTGTTTTTTGAAATGATTATGAAATATTCAATTGTTTTATCTTCAAATGTGTTTCTCTTTCCTTTCTTCTATTTCCATTACTCTCATTAAAAGCTGGCACTCTTAAGGATGTCTCACATTTCTCTGAAGCTCTTTTCACTTTTTAAAATTTTTTCCCCTCTTATATTTAAATTGCATAATTTCTATTGCTTTAGGTAAAGTTCGCTAATTATTTCCTTGGTCAATTTAAATCTACTATTGGAGCCTTCTAGATATTTTGTTTGTTTTATTTATTTGCTTTTGTTTGTTTGTTTTAGCTATTTTATGTATAAAAATTTTCTGTAGGATTTATAAGCTTGTGTGTACACACACACACACAAGTTTATATATGTGTCTGTGTGTGTGTGTGTGTGTGTATGTGTATATATATATATATATATATATAGAGAGAGAGAGAGAGAGAGAGAGAGACCTCAAAGGGATAGCCATGCTGCAATCCCTTCTCCTCCATTCTCCTCTTAAGATTTTAAAACCCAGCATGCTTTGCAGGCCTCTGGGTCTGGGCTCTATCTGCACAGGCGGCCTTGTGGGCTTCGGTCGTCTTCACCACCACGCCACCGCCTGGCCCATGACTATACTTTTCAACTCCAAAATTTTCAGTTTATTCTTCTTCTTGTATAATTTGGATCTATTAATTGATGTTCGCTATTTGCTGCGACCTTTTCCTCATACCTTTCTTTATTCCATTAATCATGCTATTTATATAATATTTCTATAATTGAAGTCTTTTTCTCTTACTCTTACTATTTGATTGCTCTCACAATTTCAGTTGCCTACTTTTCACTGGCATATAGCTGTATGTACTTTCCTTTTCTTCATTTGCTTTGCATTTCTTGTTGGAAACTAGACATTTTAGATAATACGTTGTAGAAACTTTGAGTATTGGTCTCTGCCCACACATGTACAGAGGACCCATTATTATTATCTGCTTGTTTGATGTTTTGACTATTAAATCCCGGTATTTTGCCAAGGGTGGAGTCATCGTTTCACGTGTGGGAACTGAATGAAAAAAGGAAGCAATTCTCTCTCGACTGCACTTGCCAAGGACTCAGCCCCAGCGAAAGGTCTAAGGTAAAGCTGTTACAGCCTCCTCCTCAAGGGCAGAGAGTCCTGCAGCTAAGAGCTGGAGGTGTGGAGAGAACTAACCCTGTGTTGTTTGGCCAAAATGATCTAGAATGAACTAGAAAGGGGAGGGAGAGATGCCTTGCTCTACTACCATAGACTCTTGGCCCGGCCTCCGGGTTGGTAGCTGTGGTTGGTAGCACACTGAGCTGCAGTGACGGAAGCCACATCGCCAACTGCAGTTTCAGATTTCAGTTGCATCTGAAACACGCCAGGTGCACACATGTCGAAGTTCTTGAGTAGCCAGAAGGCAGGGGAAAGTGGATTGTGGTGGGCTGAGACTCTGTTGAGAGTGTATGCTTCTTCCTGTCTCTGTCTCTCTATCTCTCACACACCTGTGCATGTTCTCTACATCATGAATAAAGTAAATAGAAATCCACAGGTGCTTGTGATCATATCAATTTTTTTTCTAAATTGTCTTCAAACATACATTCTTTATCTACATGCTTTGCCCTAGGATCATTTCCAGAGCATTGATTGGTTTGTTTTGTTTTCGTTTTTAATTTTGTCAGTTTTACTGGGGAGTAAGTCAGGGGAGTTCATAATTCTGCTGTGCTGAAAGGTGACCTCTGGCAACTGTTCTTCGGAGGACCTCATGACAAATATCTCCACCGCTCTTTTCCTGTGAGTTTTGGAAAAGCAGCTGTGTGTGCAGACCTACCTGTGAGGGAGACACGTCAGCAGCAGTCACCCTCAGCGCTCCGGACTCCCTCTGTGAGGTCTGCTTCGTACGAGTGGTCTGCCTTTACCTAGAGAGAAGCAGCTTTAACCAAGTGGCTCATTTCTCAGAACTCTTGGCAGCCCTAGGGCTTAGCCACTGTGTTTTAATACTCTATAGATAACAGTCTTCATTTGAGCAGAACCTCAAAATGACCTTGGTGTTTACAACAGGGTTGATGGTGCACTGGCTGCTGGCATTAAAACATATAGTTAGGAACAAGTAAGAACTCTTTCCTCTTCTAATGATCACATATTCTTCAGTAAAAGTAAAAACCCATAACATCTTGTTTAATAAATGTATGCAACATTTAACTTTTCATCTCAATACATTTAATGACACTGGAGACAGTGTTTCCAGGTTATTTTAGACATATAAATGATCCTCCTCTTTCTGAAAACTAATGTTGCAGAATAAGAGGACATAAAATATGATCTAAAATATAGTATTGTATGTAGAGTTTTCAGATAGGGAATTTATTACATGACTTCAAAGCAATGCTTTTTTTAAAGCCCTTTTAAAAGCATCATTTAAAGATTAAAAACATTTTTTAAGTATTTTTTAAAAGTTCTATTTACTACTCTAATTTTAGTTTGTATCCAATAAAAGAGATTCTTAGAATACTCATAGATTACCCGATGAAGGCAAAAACCACCATTAACTATATACATCAAGTGAGGATTAAATCACCTTCTGTTATTTCTGACAAGCTTTTGCTGTGCATTATCCAAAATTGAACTAAAAACACTTTGACTTTTTTCTTCCATAATTTATAGAAATGTGGCCTTTTATGACTTCCATACCTTTTATTCTTTATTTCCCATTGATTGTAAGTCAGCCCAGTTTGTCTTGGGACATCTAGTTAGTGGTGATTCAGATGCAAGTCTGATACAACTATACTTTGCTAATGTAAAGAAAGTAAAATAGATGCCTCTCCAGAACTCCTGGCCAGCAGCAGCTAGCTTAGCTAATTACGCTTGTTACGCTACATCATGGCCTTGATAATAGAAGCCATTAACTACTGCCCACTCAGCTGCGACCTCTGCAGAGAAGGCTGTATTTCAGAGATGCTTGTGCTCTGTCTATGCAGGCCAGGCTTGGATGTTTGTACGTCCAACAACCAACATGCTCATGTGGAGACCGAGTTCCACTAGCCATGCCTCCCTAGTTGTAAAAACACTAACGATAAAACTTACACTCATAGAATGTGCTGTAAACCTCTGCTCACCGAGCTCTGTAGTGTCAAAAGAGCTTGAATAATCAAGATTAACATTAGTCCAAAAACAATATGAACAAACAAACCATTTAAGAGACACAAAAATGACAAGTTGTCTGTTGGGGATAATGTATGTGATAACGTCTTTAATTTGACTAATACACACCAAGGTCATGGTGAGAAAACCCATGTTGTACACTATGAGGATGTACAGCGATTAAGTGTAAACTAAAAAATAAATAAAACTAGAAACAAAAAAGAGAAAATGCATCAAGAAGAAATGGTTATTTTTGAACATGTGGATTATTTCCAGTGTCAGTTCCAAATGATGATGACTAGGTATAAAAGATATGGGTAATAATAAGGCTTAATGTGCGTACGTGTGCAAGAACTTTACAGGAAAACAGAGACTTACTTGGTAAAATAATATAACAAACTTTCACAGAAGTTGAGGGCCCAGCACACACATACACCACACTTATACACACACACACGCACACACGTGCAGAATGAGTACATTTCAGAGTCAGCTTCATACACACCTTACTGAATATAACAACACGAGGAAATGCTAACAAAGTGAAAGGGAAAAGCCGTCCCAGGTATCTATAGATAATATGGCATTATAAATAATTTGAGTTAAGGAAAAAATAATAGGGAAATTGAGAATTAATTACAAACAAACAAAAACGCAAACGTTGTTCTCAGAATTTGGAAGACATGCTTATTTATACCAGAACCTAAAAAGAATGCATTTGCCGACGATGCCATGAGTGCATTCAGAATGGGTGCACGGAAGGGGACCCCAATGAAGACAGGAATGGAAGGGCAGAAATTAATTAACTAGAAAAATCACGTCAAAAATAAAGCAACAGAGAAATTTACTAAGCCCAGACCTCAAATAATGCCCTAAACACCATTGGGAAGTTTACCAAACCTGCTGAGTTTAACAAATCCAGACACAATACAGTAAAAAGCAGAAAACAATTTTCAAAAGAAAAAATATAAATGAAACACGAAATTAAGCAATTGGCAGCTAACTAAATAGATGATAGAGATTAGAGAACTATACATAAAACAAGTGCTAATGAATAAATCTGTCGACCCAGGTGAAATGAGCGGAGTTCCAAAACATGTAAAATGGTAATATTGTTTGGGAAGAAGTGAGTCCCTCAATAGACTAGCAACCAGAAATGGATTTGAGACTGCTATCATGACCTTCTGATAGGCTTTCTTTCTTTTTCTTTTTTGGAGAGGTTTTTGCTATAGGGTGTGTGTGCTTGCCAGACAGACAGAGACAGAAAGTGAGAAATCACCCCCCAAGGGGGATGGCCACATCACAATTCCTTCTCCTTCATTCTCTTCTCGGGATCTTGGGCACACACGCACATGAGCCTGGCGTGAGTTTAAGCCACCGGGTCTGGGACTCGAACCGCAGTCGCCTACATGGGAATCCAGCCATTACACTAACTGCTAGTCCCCTGAAACGCTCTCATACGCCTCTCCCTGCTACCTGAGGAGTCGTTTTGCTATGCTATGTCAGTTTGATTACAAAAACTAGTACGAATACTAAACAAAATAAATGCAAATTAAAACTGACAATTAAAAACAATGACTGAACAATTTTAGTAAATTCCAGCCAGTCCCCTCCAAGGCCACACTGGTGTGTAGTAGTATCGTCCACACTTGCCGGAATCACGGTCCACACGAGCCGTACTTTCTAATGATGGTGCCAGGGTCACCTCCTGGGGTGGTATGTTGTCAGCCGCCCATGGAGCTAACCCTACAGCGTTAAAACATGGTGCGTGGCACTGTATCTGCATCTCTGAACCGATCTGTCATCCATAATCAAGCAGGAACACAGTGGACGCAGGCCTGTGACACTCAGCTCTGAATATGAAGATGATCAGAGGAACCTCAGAGCTCGGGACTCCGTGGGCTCAGCAGGAATGTTAAGGACACACAGGGTTCGGGGGCCTTCCTCATTTAAGGAAAGCGTGGGAAATTGTTTTGTTTTGGTTTGGTTTTTTTTTTTTTTTTTTTTTTTTTTTTTTTATTTTTTTATTTATTTATTTATTTATTTTTTTTTGGAGAGGTTTTAGCTATAGGGCGTGTGCGCTCGCCAGACAGACAGAGAGAGACAGAGAGATAGAAAGCAGGAAATCACCCCCCAGGGGGGATGGCCACGCCACAATCCCTTCTCCTCCATTCTCCTCTCGGGATCTTGGGCACGCACGCACACGCGCCCGGCGTGAGTTTAAGCCGCCGGGTCCGGGACTCGAACCGCGGTCGACTATGTGGGAGTCCAGCGACATAGCCATTACACTAACTGCTGGTCCCGTTTGGTTTGGTTTTTAAAGACATATATGAAATGAACAAACAACAAATTCAGAGAACTAACGAATTTGCTTCTGGAGTCTGGCACAGAAGGGGATCAGGGCTTCCTCCTTTGGGGTTCAGCTTCCCTCGCCCTGCCTCCCCAGTGCATGCACCCAGGGTCTGCTTCCTGCTCCTGCTGCCTGTTCTTTGGGGCTGGGTTCCTGGAAACTGGACGCCTCCCACCCTTCCTCAGCATCTGCAGACTCGCTTACCCCGGGCAGGGACCTGAGCCCTAGAAGACCACCACCGCCCACAACACACAGGCACAACGGAGCTGCCCTTCCCCACGTGCCCCGGCTGCTGCTGGGCGCAGGGCCTGTGGGTCCTCCTGCCCTTCTCAGGCTTCGGGGTTAGGACAGGAGAAGAGAGGGTAGGTCTCGGCACCTGACGCTGCGCTGGGGCTCTCCAGCGAGGACCGCTTCGGGGCTGGGTCCCTAGTTGTGTGGTACGGCAACCTCGGGCCATGAAACGCTGCCTGCCTCTTCTTAGGGCGGGATCACTGACCTTCACCGCCAAGCCCTGACGAAGGCCAAGCGGGTTCTGAGTCCCTTTCCAGGGGGATGGTTTGCTCAGGTAGTGGATGCAGATAATTCTGTAGATTTACTATATTACCAGGCGCTGAAGGCTGGTTTCTGCCTCCTCAGCCAACCAGAAACGTCCTAGAGGTTTTTTGAATGAAACTTTCTCATTTGTAAATTCGGATTTATTTTATTAAACAAACCTGTACATCAAGATTGGTTGTGTGCTTAAGTGGTCATTTCCCAGGACAGTTGTGGACTCCCCTCAGCAACTCTCTGTCCCTGGGGAGGGATGGGCGGAGATGCTAAGGTCCCCACTGTTCGCTGGCCAGTCTTCTGTCCTCTGCAGTCGGAGTGGGTGGCTCTGAGGTCACCTCAGTCCCTGGCAGGTCACCCCCATGAGCTAGACTCTGCACACAGTCCTCAGCTGCCAGCAGGGAGAGTGGCGATGGCCCCGGCCGGGCAGCAGGCAGGATTTGGATACAAGGCTGTGTCCTGGTGCCCTGACTCTGACCCCTCAGGGGATGCCCTGTCCCAACAACGGGGTGGGAACTTGCACCGGGCACATCTAGATCTATAAGGTACTGCCTTTCGTAAAGCCCCAAGGAAAGGAAATGAGGCAAGTTGTGCTATGTTTTAGGTAAGAATAAATAAATGGCCACAGAAAAAAGGCTTCGGGCTCTGCACTTCCTTAAGAGCTAAGGAGTGAGAAAGGTTATACTTTTTCACACTCAGGTGTCCTTATGGTAACATGAAAAATCCTTCTACTCTGTGAACCACACTCGTGCCATCAGACTCCCTGGGAAGTGTCTGCCCATTTGCGATCTAAGGTTAAGGAAAATAGATGCATGTATACAATGCCTTGGAATGTTTACCTCTGAGAGCTTTTACTAGACGGGAGTCGACTGTTATCTCGTTCTCTGAGTAGGCAGTGTATCTGCTCCTGGCCGGACGATTACCACCTGGACTGCTCCGTGTGCTGGGCCCACGGCCTCCGGGCTGGCATTTGTCAGCTGTAGTCCTCGGGTGCAAGGTCCCGCACCAGGCAGCAGCTCACAGTGCTGGGCAGAAGATGAGAGCCCCAGCTTTGGTGACACGCGGCATTCCAATACACCATCAGAATCAACTGAAGGATCACTTAGAAGGCAGATTTGAGAGAGACCTGATTTTATTTATTTAGCGAATCTCAGCCATTCTGCACAGCCCAAACTCATTATTTAAGTCTACAAGTAGGGAGATACGCATTACTATAGCCAACAAGGGTAGCCAAATAAACTTTACTTTTTCTTTAATACAGTGGGGCCATCTGGTTCTACTTTGACACACTTTGAAAACCTATAAGCCAGCAATGTATTTTTTAAAGTTAAAATTTGGAGGAGTCTTTCGAGTGCTGTTGTCAGTGGTATCTCACGGACACCTCTGCGGGCTGTGTGCTAAATAGTCACATAAGGCAACTGGAGGGGAAGAGGAGGTGCTGCCATCAGAGCCAGTCCTCTCCCTGGGACTCGTGGGCACGGCTGATTGTCCTTCCCAGTGATCTCCAGACCTTAGCGCGTACCGCTATTGTGAGCTTAATACACAGAGCGTTTCCACACACTGCGTGTCCCACTTCTGAAGACCCCGAGGCCAGGTTTATCCTCTGTTTAACTTTCTGTAGCCAGAATCAAGAAGGTGGTGGGGCCCCGATGACCACAACTCCCAGTGCAGTGGAATTAAACAGCAGCAGCAACAGCGCATGGCACGATCCCTTCGAGCAGATGCTCATGCCAAGAAGGCACAAAGCAGAGGAAAAATTAAATCTGTATACAGGGAGCAAGCTGCAGGCATGATTGCCTTGAACCGTCACAGTGACCTTACGTGATCAGAGTTACTATTCCATTTCTTAAAATAAAGGAATTGGAGCTCTGAGAGACTAGGTTACACAGGACCCAAGCGAGGGGGGGGGGGGGGGGGGGGGATAAAGGGTGAGCGGTGAGGCTGTTGTGCTTCCGGCCAGTGTAGACAGAATTCCCAGATGCAAGTATGAACAGAAAGAAAAAGCATTGGGCTTTGGAAGCAGCTGAGTTTGAGCCAAGGCTCTAGAAGTCCCACAACCCCGGTGCTCACTAAGCTCTGCATTAAAATAGAGAAAATAGTATTTATGGCAGAGGGCGCTTCATGTGAGATACCTGTACGTGGTGCCCGTTGGCTCTATCGGCTGAGGCTGAGCACGCTCTCACTGAGCAAGGAGTCACGTGGGGCAGTCATGATCATCCTGGGAGGACGCCCCTTAGCCCTTAGCCCACACGCTAACCAGCCCATTCCGCCTCGGAGCGGTCACTGGCTGTGGTGCAGCTCTTCATGAGAAAGGTGCCCTGTGCTACATCAGCTTTTCAAGGAGCGTTTTAAAAATGCCGCCTGGGACTGGCAGGTAGCCCGGTAGTAAAGGCACTGGACTCCCATATGGCCAACTGCAGTTCAAGTCCTGGGCCTGGCAGCTTGCTTTTTCTCTTTCTCTCCATCCCACTCTGGTGAGTGCTCATGCCCTATAGCAAATTAGAAAAATGGTAATAATAATAAATAAAATTAAATAAATAATTTTAAAAAATGCGACCCCAAATCCTAAGTGTAGTGCAAGCTTTGGCAGCTCACCCAGTGAAGAACACCCAGGTGAGGGGTCGAGTGAGATGATGCTGTCCCTCGTTCTCTGGTATGAGTGCCTGCTCACCATGCGACTGTGTGCTTCCACTGGGACATGTTCTTGCCAGTGATCCCAGATGGCAATTCAGGTGACACAGTAAGCACCGCACCACTCAGATGGCAATTCAGGTGACACAGTAAGCACAGCGCCACTCAGATGGCAATTCAGGTGACATAGTAAGCACCGCACCACTCAGATGAGCTCGCGGGTGGAGCTCCTGTCTTCAGGACTTGCTGATTTGTATCTCGTCGTCCGGCTCACATCTGATTATTTCCTCCCTAACCTGGTCAATGTTACAATCTAATAAATACACATCGATATGGAGATAAGGTCTTACAAGTCTGGGTATTTATGTGACAAGCTCACTTCCTTAACTGTAGCAGCTATGGTATAAGGTGTCCCTAGAACCACTGTGTGTAATAGAGTTACAGAAACACCAGGACAGTGCTAGGAGGGAAGAGAACATGAAAACAAGGCAGCTCAGTGACTTTAAAGGTTGTGTGTACACAGAAACACTTGATCAGCTCATACAGGAGGTGGTTTCTTGGAGGACATCTATACGCAACATCCAGGGAAGCACTCTGAAAGCGGTTGGAATAATACAATGTCGAATACACACCGCCTTCCAGTGTATGCCAGAGTATGCCTATTATATGGATTCCAAGAACTGGACCACCATTGTTCACTCAACAAACAAAGCAGGTCGGATGCAAGAGGCTTGTCTTGTGTAACCCTAACCATGTCACACACCCTTAGCAGCTCCACAAATGCCTCCCACCCTCCATCCTTCACCTCTTACACTCCTCTTTCAAAACCCTGCTTCAGTTTTATTTTCAGGTGCAAGAATTTCTTGACACTTTTTAAAAAGTAAATCATACCACCTGTATTATTCCAGTGCCCCCAAACACAATTTTTTTTTATTTATCAGCAGATATTGACATGTGTTTGTGTGGAAGTCTGTTCTGAGTACATAGACACTCAATGACAATTTGTCAAATCAAACAGCAAATTCTCTTCCAGGTGGTGATGTGATAAGAAGCCTTGAGTGGATGAATGCTTAGACATTGAAATCCAACTCATAAAACATGACAATTTTCTTTATTCATCCCATTAAAAGATTGAGTGAGCATCTATTTAGCCACACATGCAAACCTCTGAAGGTAAAAGAATGAATAAGCTTTTTGTTCTACTCATAGCCATGGTGAAAAAGTTTCCTTTTTTTTTAAATTGAGAAAGCTTAAAATATTTTTTCATAGCCAAGTTTTTCATAAGGTAGATTGTCTATTTTTTAATGCGATTACTTTTAAGAATAATAGTGTAAAGTTTTTGTTTGTTTTCAGAAAAGGGCAGACAGTTCATTTCCTGGAAGACATAGAAATCATTTCAAGCACTATGAAAATTAAACAGCCTAAACCCTGTGGACAGAATTAAATTCTCATCTTTGTTTACTCTAGTTTCCACTGTTCTCAAGAAGCCTACATCTATGCTGAATGGCAATAATTCCCATTCTTTGCTGAGAGTATCCTGGATGAATGGCATCATTTTCCTGTACTCATAGAAATAAAGAATTTCTTCCTGGTTCCATGGGTCACAGCAGAGCAAGCTGAGCAAGAGTTTCCTCTCTGAGCCCTGACTTTCCCATCAATAACATAAATGGGATGGAGACCGTTGATACCTTCACCCAAGAGACTCTTGAATCTACGTCCTTAATCTCACATACATTGACGAAACAGCCATTGACTTGGAGGGGTGAGAGTGGGGGATGAAGACTAAGGATGAAACAGAGAGAAGAGGAGAAAGCAAACAGCCTTAACTCAATCATTTCCTATCTGAGTCCAAGTCTAGGTCCATCATGGCAGCCAAAATACGCTCTGTTCTCTAGGGTTGATGACTACACTGGGGCTGGGATGCAGATCTATGTTTCTCTGGGGACCAGCAGTTGGCGTAATGGCTATGTCGCTGGACTCTCATGTAGTCAACCACGGTTCGACTCCCAGACCTGCTGGCTTAAACTCATGCCAGGCGCGTGTGCTGTGCATGCCCAAAATCCCGAGAGGAGACTGGAGAAGGGATTGCAGCATGGCCATCCCCACTAGGGGGTGATTTCTTGCTTTCTGTCTCTCTGTCTTTCTGGGGAGCACAAGTGCCCTATAGCAAAAACCTCTCCAAAAAAGAAAAAACACTACATTTCTCAGTATGCAATATCTGTTTGTACCTTTACATCTGTCTCTCTATCTATCATGTCTATCTATCATTATATCTACCTATCAGTACATGTTGAAATTTAACACAAAGGGCAGAGAGTAAAAGAGGATATTCACAGGAAAAGCAGACTGGGTCTTTGACTGCTGAAGCTCCCCAACTCCCCAATCCTCAAGTTGTCTGAGGTGAAACTGACATGGTAACTCATGTACAACTACACCTGCTGACTGACATGCCTGGTTCTATTTTCTAGAGCAGGAAACTGAGGCACAGAGATTCAAAGTAACTTAGCCACTTTCACATGGGCAGAAATGACAGCTCAGAAGGTCAGAATGGGTGAGTCAGGTGCCAGTGTCTCTGCTATGCATATGTCAGAGTTATCGATAGCTTTCAAGGTAGTCCTATTTTTCTATCTTGGTCCAGAAAACAATACGCCATCCATGCTTTAAAATTTCTTCCATTTGAATTGGAATAATAGTAAGTCGAAAAGATGCACGACAAAAGGCATCCATGCTGGTAAGGCTACACTGTGATTCTGGATAGCAGCCCAAAGCCCACCCTGGCCCAGGGTTCTGCGCAGCACTGAGCGCTGCAGTGTTCTTCCTTTCATGTGTGTCAGGCACATCCGGCCCTGGGTCCAGGCCACCCACGGCATCTTTACACACTCTGAAGGTGTCCATCTGGTGGACTATTTGTTCTTCCATGGACGTTCACCAAGAACCTTCCCAGCGGACGTTCAGTTAGGCTCCAGGAAGCTGCAAACAGAGAGAGGGGGCAGCAGGGATCGCCATGGTTGGCAATGATCACAAACTAGTTATTGTCACATGAAAGTGAAGCAGACGTCATGCATGAAACAGAAAATGTCTACAAGGTTCTGGGAGAAGTGATAATTTCCTGCTGGCAGGATCAAGATCACCTTAAAGGAAGAATGTAGTTGGGGCCGTACTTGGTTTTCTCTTACGCGCGTGAGCACCTGCCTCTGAGATGTGCAGGTGACCTACTATGTTACAGGAAAAAATGAAATTTGCAATTCTAATTATTAGTATTATTTATTTACCACAGTGCATGTGCACTCTCTGGAGAGAGAGAGAGAGAGGGATAGTGGGAAAAAATGGCTCCCCAGGGCGGACTGCCATACCACCTTCCTCCTTCTCCATTTTCTTCTTGGGATTTTGGGCATACATGCACATGCACCTGGTGTGTTGTTTAGGCTCCTGGGTATGGGACTTGAACTGCACAGTTGGCCATGTGGGATCCAGCACCTTAACCACTATGCCACTAGCTGGCCCTCAACTCTAAAATTTTTATCTACAACTTAAGAAACAGCCACATGAAAGTCTGACTCCCTGTTCAGATTGATGCTCTAATTTCCCCTTGCGTTGAGCCTGTGGCAGGGTGGGGTTCATGACAGAGAGGGATGGGTGCTACTTCTGCCCTGCTGATACGTATCAGTGTCTGGCTCTCCAGTTTACGGGCTGTTTTATTTAGTTTAATTAAGTCACACAGAGAAATGTGCAAATGGCTTGGAAATGTTCACCTAGACATGGATTAAAGATGGTATCAAGTCATCAGTAAGAACATGGCACACCTCACATTTCTTCATGCTTTGTACAAGTTGAGTTCCCATCATGTTGTAGACAGTGATGAAGCAGAAACCGAAGTAACCTGCCGAAGTACGTTAGTACAGATATATAGCCGTAGGAGTACTCACCACGCACCTCATTCTGAATGCATATTTTGCCCTGGTGCATATAACTTATAAATTAATATACAAATGACATATCGATGGATGAAAGAATAGATTAGTAAAATCTAGAATTTATGTTCTCTCTTTAGAATCTGCTTAAAGTATGGCTAAACAGTGAGTGGTTCAGATCCATAGATTGAAAGATGTTAATGATAAAGGCACTGGTCTTGAAATTTTTCCATGTACCCACAAATGTGCAAATTTGGGAATGTCAAGGCATAGGTCCTCACACAAAAATTCAGTTTTGAAAGAGCGGCTCATAGTAAGAGTAAATGATTTAAGAATAAACATTCCAAAGCCAGTGGGTAGCACGGTGATTGAGGCACTGGACTCCCACATAGCTGACTGCAGTTCAAGTCCTGGATTTGGCAGTTTGAAACTCATGCTGGGTGTGTATGCATGCGTGCCCAAAATCCTGAGAGAAGACTGAAGAAGAAGGGACTGCGGCATGGCCATACCCCCCCCCCCCCACCAGGAGGTGATTTCTCACTTTCCCTCTCTCTGTCTCTCTCCAGTGGGCACATGTACACTATGGCAAAAGCAAAAGCAAAACAAGACAAAAACAAAACAACAACAAAAAAAAGATAATGAATATTTATGTGTGACAAGATGTGATTTATGTATTATGAGATGTGTACCAAATTCTTTTAAAACAAGCGTGGTTCCACGATCTAAATTTGGCCATTATTACCCAAATAAGTGGACACAATTCTAGACTCTAGAGTTCATAATAATACCTTAGAATAATTTGCAAACGGTACAGGTCACTCTTAGCCTTAGTCAAGTCGGCACGCTCGGCAGGTGACATTATGCTTAGTAACTGTAACCCTTGAAAATTGTGGAGTAAACCAAGTGAAATACACACAGTTACGTAAAGGGTTGGAACAATTCATATGTTCTTCATTAGAAGGACGTGAAAATAAAAAGAGGCAGGGGGAAGCAGAATCACATTTTTAGATTGTCCTCGAGTTGAAAACCTGGATGCCTTGTTCAAAAGGAAAGCAATGTTAAAGTCTCCCAAAGCGTGTGTACGTGTTTATGTAAACAGCACGGAACGCTGCCACTTGGTTCAACAGTTGAAATTCTATCAAGCATATTTTTGTATCTTCTCTTTCCTTTTTCTTTCATAGTAATTATTTAACATCAAAATCATAATGTTTAAGTAATTACTTATTCTAATTACTTGAGGCAATGGTAGATATTTATACCTTTTTAACAGCAAATCTTTAATTAGCATAGTAATCAAAAGATGAATAATTTACAAGTTCAGTAACAGATATGAATTATTCTGAAAGTCCACTCAGAGCTCTGAGAGATGATCCGTTTCTTTTCGAGATGGTCCTGGGCATCTACGCGTGCTACTGCATAGTCAGTCAACTACGTGGAAAAAGAAGAGTAAAGATCCCAAAGGATCAGTGACATTGAAAATGTTACCCGAGTTCTGTGCTCTGAGGTCCTGACCTCTCATGGGCCCTGACCAACGCACACAGAATACGAGAAGCACTCACCTCCGCTTATCCTGGCAGCCGTCGCCCAGCAGTGCCCAGGCCTGCAAGGTGGGCAGGCTCCTTCACTTGATGCCTGAGTTAGGAAACTGAGCTGCACCCACAATGGGTAGTATTGCTTAGGATTTGTGGAGACACCCGTGAGGCGCCTGAGGACACAAGTGGCTGAGATTCAAAATGAGACACCTGCTCTGTGGGTTGGCGCCGAAGTGTGGGGTCTTATATGTAGAGACAGCAGGGTCACTTCCCATGTCAAGAAGTGTTCTCCTGTCCTTAACACAGCACGTGTGCCACACAGCTCAGAAGCGGATGGCCTCGTGAATGGGCCGTGTGCACTAGGGCAGGGAGCATCTGACTTTCTTTCCTCTCTCCTCCTATTTATTTAAATCCCTTGTTCTTCCTTGACACCAACAGCAGCTACTGGGAACTGCAGCTGTGCTAATAAGGCCCTGACTGAAAAGTGGAAACTCCAGTGAGTGGGTGTTTTGTTTTGGGAGTGTTATGTTTAACAATAAGTGAATCAACGTCAGGCAACTTGGGGTAGGGGTGGCACTGCTCTGACCCCAGAATAACAGGCCCCCAAGTTCTCCCTCTGTAAGCTGACATCCTGGCAGAGCCACGCGTGGTCCATGTGGATCATGAACATGAGTGAGTGGAGGCATGTCTGGTCCCAGAGCTGGGTGTGGGACCGCCAAGGAGTCCAGGTGGGAGGACAAAAACCTAAGGCAAGAAAAATAGCATAACACGGATGAGGGGGATACAAAAGTTCTTTTCTAGATATTTCCTTACTTTTCAGAAACTTGATCTCCTAACTTAAATAGTAACATGATAGAATAAATTCCCTTTTCACTCTAACATCCTGCATCAAAGTTTGCTTCAATGTTTGAAGTTCTATTTCCAACAGAAGTGATTGAGAGGCTGAAAACTGGCAGTGAATATTACGAAGGAGGACGCTAGAAGGCGCAGACACCAGCACGTGTCTGAATTTGCTTTGCCTTCGTTAGTCCAGGGCGGTGTGTTCACGGGACTTTGACAGCGCTGGCCCTTCCTCGTCAGTAGGTGCGTTCTCACCCACGCGGTACGGACAGAACATCAGGGGGGTTGCTCCCCAGGAATAGTGCTCAATATCTGTTTGACAACGAGTTAAAAAAAAAAAGTGAATGAAGTAAATGAATAAATATTGAATAAAGTCATAGTCTTAAATATCAAATGAACGAGTAAGCATAAATATTAGAGAGTTGTGAATATTAATTATCATTTTCATTAGGTTCTCTTCTCTTGATGGGAATCAGGAAGTTGATCATGCCTTAGCTCAGGGCTGGGCCTCTGGGCAACACTTTTGCAGGTTTGGAGATCTGTTTTAATTAAAGCAGTATTACTATGGAACTGCAGACCAGACTTACCAAGGTCGGAGGGGAAGGAGGTGGTTCATCCCTTCGTGCTGTCGGCCTACAAGTACGCACGAGGGCTGTGGATATGAGGCAGCGTGGGGCCATCGGGAGATCGGTGGGAACGGCCCAGAGCTGAGAGAGGGAGAAGGGACCCTGCAGCAGGGAGGCTAGGCTAGCTGCCCGGCTTTGTCCGGAGGTTCAACCTACCAACCTCACCTTTATCCTTCAATGCAAATACTTAGAAATTAATTTTCAAGTGTAACACTGAATTAATTGAACAGATTGTGTGGGGATTTATTTTGAAGATGTGGAAACCATGTGTGTGTGTCTTTCAAGGAACTGATTTCATGCTATAAATTATGACTAAATTTAGAAGCATATAGTGTAAAGTTCCTCAGAGCACACGGGATAATATGGAAGAGGCTGCTTTTAAACTGAACCAAGTGCTGTCCTGTTTGACCGAGCATCGCTGGGCCACGTCAACAGCAGCGCTCCGGATTAGCTGGTGTAAACTATGCCTGTGACTACGGTGCGGAGCGGCTGCTGGCGGGCCTCTTGGTCCTGGTTCAGTCCCAGCTCAGGGACCCAGAGGAGAAGTCCACGGACTGTAAACCTCCAGTCTGAGAACCAACGTCACTTGGAACCAACAGAGTCCCACTTAGCAGACATTTTTGTGCAAAAAATGGCAAGAATTCTCCAAAGTCTCACCTGTGCTCGGGACAAAGTTCACTGCCGTGATCTGAACATCTGTGTCTGCTCACGAGCCTGCTCTGGGGTTTGACAGCCACGGCTGCTAGGTGGGGGCTGGGGTGGGGCACTGAGGCTGTGGAAGGGCCTATTGCACGGAATGAGTGCCTTATAAAGGGGCCACGTGAGGACACAGGGAGGAGACGCCACTGACCAGGAAACGAGCCCTCCCCCACACACAGCCTGCTGCTGTCCTGACGGCAGACTCCCGGCCAGACCCATGCAGGGCCACCCGGGTTCTGGAGCTCTGCAGCAGTCTGCTCGGAGTCAGGCAGGTGCCACGAGGCCCTGGAGATTCTCTGGCCCTGGCTGCTGACCTCTGCAGGGGACGATCCAAGGTCCTTAATAACCCTGTGACTCTGCCATGCTAGCGGGGCACCCACCCCACCCTGGTCTCCGTGAGGCCAACCACCCTGACCCTCAGGGCCGCGGGGGCACTGCTTAGCTTACACAGTGCGCTCTTGCTTCAGAGGCCTCGTCCTGGCTGGCTCTTCCTGTTTTCTAATTTATCTTTTATTTTTACCACACAGCTCCTTTTGCTGGACTCGGGACACGGACTGAGACCGAGAGCCCAGCGAAAGGCTCCCTGCTGCTGAGCGGTAAACCCAGGCCAGCGCTGGTCGTCGACTTTACCCTAGCCCGTCCTCGAGGGCCCGCTCTTTCCTCCCTCCCCAGCCCACACTCTGAGAACGCAGACACACACGCGGCCCTCGACTTCCCACCTGGAGGTCGAGAGGGAGTCGGAGAGGAAGGCTGGAAAGAAGGTCCCCAAGATTGGTAAGATGGCCCTTGTGAAAAATAACGTCATGTTCACACACAACACTCCACAACACAACTGCACTCCACATGCCACACATCCATGCAATCGTATCACACAACACACACCCACACTGTACACCACACACATAAATCACACACCACACGCCACGCCTACACATAAACCTTGCACACCACACACACAGCACACTCAACATAGGTGCCACACACACCCATAAACCACACACGCCAACTGGAGTATGGGAGATGTTTCCCTGCGTGTTATGTATGTTACGGCCAGCATGCGTGACACGTCCACTCGGTGACATCTAGCTCCACGCACCCACTCGGCTGAGCACTGCAGGTTAAGGCAGGTGCTGCCCACGGGATCTGCCGTGCTCTGTGCACGGGGACACAGGACATGTGTCAGAAGGCGGGGACAGGCAGGAGCCTGCTACCTCAAGAGGAGGTTGTGTGCGCTTTGCTGCCATCACCCCTTTGACATTTATTCAGAGGAGGAAGTGTTTACCTTGTCCCTGGATGAAAATGCCGACAGGCCTGAGGAATTTCTGATCATTATCAGGCAAATCAAAAGGCTATTTGTTCATTTCTTCTATGAACAAAAGCGAGCGAGAGAGAGTGAGTGAGGGCGAGAGGGAGAGGCAGACAGCACCTCCTGCAGGGTCTTGATGTCCCGGTCATCCTTCGCCTCGGCCAGCCCAGACCACAGACCAGCCTGCACCCAGCATGCCCAGGGAAGTCACCGGACAGACCCGAACCTCCCACTTGGGCCAGACCAGCAGAGCACCATGCCACCTTGTGCTGCGGTCCAGCCCCCATGAAACAAGCAGGCTCAGTCAGAAGTTATGAAGAGCATTTCAGTATGTTAATAAATAAATACGTCCACTGTCCTTCAGTGTCAGGAGGGCCAGGGCAGACTGAGCTCCTGCAGCGTAGACGAGCCGTGCTCAGTTTCTTCGTTTTCACTCAACACCTCCCTGTCACCTCCTCTGCTACCTTCTCTGACTTTCTTGCGGAGAGGGGTAACTGTACAGAGAGCAAAGCTTTAACTGACCGATTGTTGTAAAATGACTTCACAGCCTAGGTCTGGCCTCTGTGAAAGTCCAGACCTTGTGAACGTTCTGTAGGTTCTTCTGAAGTCCGGTTCACCTCAGGCTATGCCAGGCCCTCCGTTTTGAAATCATTGGCCCCATCCAGCCCTCAACCTCAGTTTCTCCTTTGCTGAAGCAGGTCCGTGCAAAAGACCCGAGAAGATGCCACAGAGGAGGTTGCTCAGCTTACGTTGGCCCGCTGGGAATGTGCAGTTATGCTTTGAACAAATTCCTCATAGGCTAATCGAACCCATGCTAGTTTCTCTCCCTGCCTGGGGAACCTGCAGGCATGACTTGAGGATAGTCCACGCTGTCCCACGAGGTCAGAGGACACATTTCAAGCTCATGGGTGGTCCTATTGAAGTCCATGTTGTTAGGGAGACGGTGGGGACTCGGAACTTTCCACCCCTGTCCTGGGAGTGGGATTCACGGAACATAGCAGCTCTTACCCAAGAAGTAGCAGCAGACCCCTCCTGAACTTGTGACAGGCCTGGGCGATCTGGGGGCTCAGTGCCCCTCCTGAACTTTTGACATGCCCTGGGGACTTTAGGGGCCTCTGTGACTCAGCTGCTGTGCCTTAAATGCCTGCAGGTCTGTAGGTGCTCTACTTCACAGCTCACTTGGACAGTTTCTGTGGCAGTGCCCCAGTCCAAATTACAAACACAGCATCCTGTTAAAATTATGATGGACAAGGGGTAAAGGAGGGGGACCGGCAGGTGGCATAATAGTTACATCACTGGACTCCCACGGGGCTGACCACAGTTAGAGTCCTGGACCTGGCAGCTTGAAACTCATACCAGGTGCATGTGTGTGCATGCCCAAAATCTTGAGAAGAGAATGGAGAAGGGACTGCAGCATGGCCATCCCCACTGGGGGTTGATTTCTCACTTTCTGTCTCCCCAGTGAGTGCATGCACTCTGTAGCAAGAAATACATCCTAAAATAAATAAATAATGTAATGGAGGGCCGGAGGAGGGGGCTGCTATAGCAAGGCCGTGTCGTGTCTCCAGAATTCTCTCCAGCTGCTCAGAGAAGGAAATATCGTAGGACTTTGTCTAGATACGCAGTGAAGCGGGGGTAAGTTCTCCCGAACTCCTGCCACTAGAAACTTTCTCCACGATGTTCATTAACTGCACTTTGTCATTCCTTAACTAAGCACAGCTTTCAGAATCTTGGACTGTGATGAGATATAGGGCTAGGCAAAAGGAAACTCAGGTCAGCTAGTGTAGAGCACATTCGATTGTATTCTAATTCTCAGCGAGTAGATGGGAGATGGGATTCAGTGAAACTGGGTCTCTTTACTCATGAGAGAGATTTAAGCAAATATTAGTTCAAATTAAATTAGTTTGATCACAATCAAATTAAATTAGCACGATCACAATCCCTTCTCCTTCATTTCTCTTTTGGGAACTTTTGCGCATGCACGCCCACATGTCTGGCAGGTTTTCAAGTTCCTCAAACTACACAGCATTCATGTAGCCACCCTCACCAACCACCTCAACTATCATGCCGCCAGCTGGCCCAGAGGTCCCCCTGCTTCACGTGTGTTATATTTCGTGACAGACTAGACAAACTATAATGTATAGTGATTTAACAACATTTAAAGCACAATAAATCATTTTTTCTACTAGAAAACCTCAAAGAAGTCAAAACAGAATATAACCAGATTCACCTGCTACTTTCCTTAGTTGATGTATTTACAAAAATGTAACTTTCATTATGAGAGTGCTTAATTTCTATTTGATAATTTAAGGAGCATAATATTCTCTCCAAAAGCCAGGATAAAATCAAATATGTATATGTACATTTAATTCTGAGTAATGCAGACATATTTTTCGTTTGAAATGCATTTAAAGGCCTTGTAATCCAAAAGTGTTTTTTACAACCTTAATAACAAAAAGCTATATATCTTGCATTCTCTGGTCTTCAAATCCTGAATCTTTTAAGAGAAGTAATTATTCCTGCCACCTTGCAAACTGGCGTCTGGTATGGGCTTCCTCCCTGTCCTTGTCTCACTCTGTCCCTCTCAGGCGTTCGGGCATACTCTCCTCAAAGACGAGAGGACAGATTGCCTGCCCTGACCAGAGGACACTGCTCAGCCTGTACTGCCTTCCCTTTAGACCACATTGCCCTCCAGGGTTCTAGGAACAGCTCCTCCCCTGTGTACATTGACCCCAGAGTATTTCACTGCTCCTTTTTTTTTTTTTTTTTTTTTTTCTTTCTGTATCCTGTCTAGACCTTTACAGAGAGTTTCATTGTTAAGTCCTCTTCAGAGTATTTGAATTAGAGGGGTCTATTCCTTCCTTGCTGGGACTCAGACAGAAGCTATGGATTCGCGAATCTCAATATGTATATCAACACACATGTGCATGTGTACCTTACTGTGGGTTCCGCTGAAGCTCCCCAAAAAGACTTTTGTGTCCCAACCCCTAATACCTATGGATCTGACCTGATTTGGGGAAGAAAATAAAGTTTCTTTGCAGATATTATTACTTTAAGACTCTCAAGATGAGACAATGCTGGATTAAGGGCAGCTCTGCATCAAAGGAGAAAGGACAGGGACGTGTGAGACAGAGACACAGAGGGCGAGACCACGTGAAGACAGAGGTGGGGGTTGCGGAAGCGCAGGCCAAGCTAAGGAACTCCTGCAGGAGCTGGCCCGGAGGCAGGGTCCTGCCTGGGAGCATTCGGAGGGAGAATGGCTTGGGCCTCATCTCCATCTTGGAGTTCTGGCTCCTGAAACTATGAGAGACTTCATTTTTGTAGGTTTATGCCACCAAGTTTATGACCATTTGTTTATGTAAACCATGGGAAATTCATACCTATTGTAGCTGTATCAGTACCTGTTTATATGAGCATAGAAAATTTGTAGATATATATGGCAAAATCTTGTCATCTTGCTGCTTTTGAGAGTGAGATGTATGCTGTGGAAGATATCTACTCTGCTTATTATCTGCATATGTTTGCAAAAATGTTAAAATTTATATAAATTAGAAAAATATGGTTTAAAATCCCTTTTAAAAGGTAATTTGGTTGGATGATATTTATAGAACTCAATAGACTCATTCCAACTCTTGTGGCATGGAGAAAGCTTCCTTTATTCTCTTCTTCTTCTTCTTCTTCTTCTTCTTCTCCTTCTCCTTCTCTTTCTTTTCCTCCTACACCTCCTCCTTCTCCTCTTCTTCCTTCTTCTGTTCTGCCAGAGGGTGCATACACTCACCAAAGAGAAACAGGGAGAGGGAAAGGAGAAAGCACTCCCCAGGGGGCACGGTCATGCTACAATCCCTTCTCTTCCACCTCTCCCTCCTTTGGGATTTTTAGCATGCCCACACACATGCAGCATGTTTCTGAAGTGATAGGGCCTGGGATTTGAACCATGTAGTCGGCCATATGGGATCTGACTGCCTTAACCACCAGACCATGGAGCTGGCTTAAGAGAACCCTTCCTTTCTTAGGATGCAATGTGAGTTGGGTAGACAGGCATGGAGCAGAGGAGTATTTTCCTTTCTCATAGGTAATAGTGGCCATAGCACCTGTCTCTGACCTTCGCATATGTGAATCAAAGGATATGGCTCGGGTCCTGCAGGAAGGCCCTTCTCCAAGCTGCATTCTTAGGAATGCCTATATTTCAACAAAAAGAAATAAACAAAAGGCAGATTCTTTATATCGTGACATATCAAACAAAATTGGTGCATATTATCCCCCATTAGTTATGGGAAACAGCCCACGATGCTTTCCTCACCGGTGCTGTCCTCAGTTTTTCTCCTAAGTCAGTGCTGGAATCTGAATTATTGAAGAATCAGTGTTCTCTGCCTTGTGGTTTTGTATGTATCATGGATCTTCTTCACAAAAAATGTCTCGGTGTGCAATTTTGCAGCTGACTATAATTTAGAGAGCATTAAAATGAAGTCCAACATTTATATTAAAACTGAGCACCGTTTCGTTCAGGAGAAATAGCGCCAGCATCCTGTTGACACTCCTGTTTACTTATATACAACAGCCAACTCCAAGCAGAATGAAAAATATGCGGGAAGAGAGCTGCACCACAGCAGTGCCCTGTCCACTTCCTGAACGCACTCACGTCTGCAGCTACTTCACCTTGCCCACGCGTCCTCTTTTCTCAAAGCAATATTTTTCACATTTTCATTTCACATTCTTTTACATGGAAAGACTCTGTTATTCCTGTCTGCTTTGAAAGGAGATTTATTTTGTACTAATGTTGTAAGAATAAGAATATTGGTGGTATCAGTTTAAATGCATTATTGTATTGGAAAATGTGAAGGGGAAGGTGCTGAAGGATCAGGAAAACGTCCATATCCAGGTGACATCTGACTATGGGGTAGAAGAGCCACCCCCTGGGTATTCCTCACAACGTTACATTAAACGCCTTGGATTTGTTTGCCATTGGCTTGATATTTTCTTGATTTTTGTTTCATACTGTTTTAATTATTCAATCGGCCTGCTGTTATTTCAGTTCTGTCGCCCATTCACCCTTTACTTTTCTTAATTATGATGTGCCAGTTCCTCCCAGACCCTGAGGAGATGACAGTGAGGGCTTGTGGACGCAGTGCACTCACTGCCAAGGCACCTCGGATCCACCCGGCCCGCCACGCAGGCAGTGGAGCAGCCGGTCCCAGGATTGGCAGCAGCACCACTCGGAGACCACCCGGACCCTTCTCTGTCGGCCCGCGCTCTCCTCCTGCACCTGTGCTCAAGGACTTAATTATTTCATGCAAATTAGCAATCACGTCTTTTCCCACATAAGATTATAGGCTCCTTAGCTACACTACAACTCCAGCTAGTGATATTGTAGATACTGTTCCTACACTAGACCTGTTTATTTTTAATAACTGTTTTGTTTTAGAATAGTTTCAGTTTTACATACTAGGCTTTTTGAAAGTCACTAAGAGTAGAACTCTAGCTTTGAATTTTCACCCCGGAGTCAGCTGGCTGTCAGTGTTTCTCCCAGCTATAAAACAGGGGGTAAAAGCCTACTCTGAAAACTGGTGGTTAGGTCAGCCAGTGGGGTGGTGGGCAAGGCAGTTGGATCTCACAGAGCCGACTCTGTGGCTCCTTGACCCAGCGGCTTGAAAACCATGCCAGGCGCTTGTGCACGCATGCCAAAAAATTCTGAAAGGAGAGGTGTAGAAGGGATTGTGGTGTGACCATCCCACACGGGGAGTCCTCTCTCACTTTGCCTTTGTATCTCCTTTTCTGTCTGTCTCCAGCAAGTTCACGTGCCCTCTGACAGATTTAAACTAAAAAAAAATAAAAAAAAGATTGCTTGGGTGTGAAGATGAGAACTTTCATTCTGAGCCTGGAACACAGCTCATGCCATGATGCCTACAGTGTTGGTAACCGGTCACTTTCCTGGTTTATCTTGCTTCTCGATAATGCGTAACCCACAAATGTGGATCTGTGTTTTGTTTTCTACAAACAAATTGTTACTTCACGTTTGAGTGTACTAAACACCATGCATTTCTTGATAAGTTATTAATAGTTTAATATAATTTCGTGCATCTGGATAGAAACGATGCTTGAAGACCAGATTTTAGTTTGGGTTTTCATGTCACTAAGTCCATCACACATTATGTGTGGACAATAAACAATTCACCTGTTTTCTGATAATCAGTTCCACATTAGATAACCTTACTAAGTCCTAATTATATTCCAGGTGTTTAACATTATGTTTAATCCTCATGATCATCTTATGGGGAGTTCCTCCATTCACATGTATGGACTTAGATTTAGTAAGAAAAATCAGGGACCAGCAGTTGGCATAATGGCTATGTTGCTGGACTCCCACGTAGTCGATCACGGTTTGAGTCCTGGACCTGGTGGCTTAAATTCATGCTGGGTGTGTGTGGGTGGGTGCCCAAGATCCCGAGAGGAGAATGGAGGAGATGGGATTGTGGCATGGCCATCTCCCCTGGGGGTGATTTCTCACTTTCTGTCTCTCTCTTTCTGGCAAGTACACACGCCCTATAGCGGAAGCCTCTCCCTCTACCAAAAAAAAGAAAAAAGAAAAGTCATACTTTCAAGGTTGTGGAGCTGGCTCCATGGAGCCCTGCATCTCCAGCCAAGCTTTGTTGGATTGGATGCCTGAGCTCCTCATGGAGTATCGTGTCACATTGCCCACCTGTGGCTCGGTGTAGGGTTGGCGACCAGCTGCTTTAGCCTCATGTCCCCACAGACATACGCAGCACATGAAGAGAACTTACCCACCCTCACCCAAAACGGCAATGCTTCCTCTGTGGAGGGAACGTCCTTCCTTCATTTTTGTTTGCTCTGGCTGAGATGGAAGGACACTCCTTGGACACTCTGTTAGACTTTATATTTAAAATTTGCAATATCACATTGAAAATAAACAGAAAACTAGTTCTGTTTATTTTGTTCTTCAGATTCATTAGAGAAAGACACCTATGGAGGTTACTGAAGTGTTCACTTACATAATATTTGGTTTTATTATTAAATTTAGTCTCTCAATGCATACTTTTACATTTATTATATTTCTAATATCAATAGGAATTATTTTTATACATCATAGTAATATTTAATTAAAAAACTGTGACCTTTATGTAAGTAGAATCTGAAAAAATAAATAACTGTTGCACACATTTTTATTTATGTGATAAACACAGAAATAATTTTGACCAAAATGTAAAAATAAATAAATGACTAGAAAAAAAAGAAATCATTTTGACCAAAGATCTACTTCTACAAATAAGACCCAGAAGTAGAACACTTCCTTACTAACTTACGTCGCTGTCTCGTCACATGAGGGTGTCTTCAAACGTGACGTGATCCACGGCACACAGACATCACACAGGACCTGGGTAGCACGTATGATCAGTCATCTATTAAGTACACTTATCTTATCAATGGCTTGAAAAGAACCTTGGAATAATTACATGTTGGTCTTTCCTATATTTGTTGGAAAAGGGACTACTGTGATGAAATATCACGAAGAAAAACATAGCTTTTAAATGTCAATGCTCAGACACACACAATGATGTGAAGTCATTGTGCCAATTAACTGAAGCCTGGAGTCATTCTGCTGAGGTCGGCCGAACTGAGTTATACCAGCTTTACTCATTTACCAAGACAGATCATCTGATCCTGAGGAAGAGGCGTGAGGCGCTGTTTTATCAGCCATCAGGGACAGCTACTAGCTCTACACCAGACCAAAGGCTTTCCTCCATTCCCTAAAAATATCAAGGCTGGGGTGTTGGGATGTCCCATAGGGAGCCCGAGAGAGTGGAGCCAGGAAACAGACGGGCCTCTTAGGAAAGCTGCAACGTGGAGGGGCAGGCGTGTGAGGCGGGGCAGGACTGCAGAGCCAGCACCGGAAGTGACACTGGGACGGCGGAAGCAGGACAGCGGTTCTCACTGAGAGCACATTCAGGAACAGAGGTCAAAGCAAGGCCTAGCCGTGGAGACGGTGCCCAGGCCCCAGGAGGAACGAGAGCATGGATGCAATAAGCCAGACCACAGACTGCTGGGAGACAGAAGCCCGAGGCGCACAAACCCAATCCAGGCGCAGGCACTTTGCTCCACCCTGACTTCCCCACAGTCAGATTCTGCATCGTCCTGAGTGATTCCAGCCCCCATCTTTCTGACCACAGCCTCTTGGGACCAGCATCCCTAGGTGGAACTCCATAAGGACCCTTGTGTGCCTGGGACTCATCAGAGCCAGAAACTCTGCCAGCTCCAGAGTCGTGACTCAGCCCCTGCTCTCTGGCCTACCCTCCTGTCCCTGCTCCCTACTTTCAGCAGGTGTTTCTGTGTCACTCTCCTCCCTGGCCCACTGAGGAGAAGACGATTCAAGTTCTGCATACGAGGCCCTTTTTGACTTTTTGCTACTTAGCTTAGATTTGAAAGCACATTGCTACAAACACAGTCTGGCCAACATTCTTAACTCCCTGGTTTTGTTTTCCTTTTTTTGTCTCCTCTGGACATCTCATAGCAATGAAAGGATGCCATACACAGTCTTTTCCGGCTGGCTTCTTTCACCTTGTCCTGCAGCAACTTCATAATTTAGTATGTGCCAGCATTTCTTTCTTCTTTTTTGTTGTAATTATTTTTTTCTTGTATTTTAATTATTATTTATTTTTTTAAATTTGTTATAGGACACTTGTGTTCACTAGAGAGAGAGAGAGAGAGAGAGAGAGAGAGAGAGAGGGAGAGAGAGAAGAGAAGAGAAAGAGAGAGAAAGAAATTGAGAAAGCAAGCTACCAGGTCCAGAACACAAACTTCAGTCAGCCCTATGGGAGCCCAGAGCCTCTAACCACCATGCCACCGGCTGGCCTAAGCACCAGCATTTCATCCCGTGGGGATGCCGAGCGGTGTTCCAGATATAGATACATCGTGTTTCATTACCCCTTCACCAACTGATGGACATTTTGGTGGTTTCTACATTTAGCCATTATGAGTAATTCTGCTATGGATATTTGTGTAGAAGTCTGATTTGGGTCATATATTTTTTTTCAGTAGATTCCAAAAATAATTTGCTGTGACATGTGTTAGGTTTACATTTAACTTTAGAAACTATATCCAAAGTGGCTAAGCCATTCCACATTCCACCAGAAATCTTTGAGGCTTCCACTTTCTCCCTGCCCACACTTGGTATTCTCTATCATTTTTCTCTACAGCCATCCTAATAGGGATGCAAAGGCATCTTGTGGTGGCTTTAATCTACATTCCCTTGATGATGAGTGGTGCTGAGCACTTTTTCACACTGTTTTGTCTTCATAGTGCCTTCAAGTCCTTTCGTCCATTTTTATTTTGGTTGGTTGTTCATCTCTGAATGAGTTGTAAACATTGTTATGTATTCTACATTTAATAAATATTTTATTGAGTACATATGTGTCTTACGGTGCTAGCGTTTCTGGAGCAGAGTAACAGTGGACAGCTCAGAAACAGATCTGTCCTCTCACAGTTCCGTAGGTAGGAAGTTCGAAAGGGAAGCACTGGCTAGGTGGGCTGGTTCCCAGGTCTTCGAGGGAGAGTCTGTTCTGCTTCCTTCCTTGGCTTGCGGATACTGGTCTTCTCCCTTTAACTCTTCACACTGTCTGCTTCCTGCCTTTGTCTGTGTCCACAGCCCCCTCCCTTCCGCCTAAAAGGACACCAGTCAAGAGGGAGTGAGACCAACTCCGATAACCTGCCTCAGCTTGCTCAGGTCCAAAAAGGCTCAATTTCCAAATAAGATCCCATTCCAAGGTTCTGGGAGTAACAGATAATTTTAGGGTAAACATAATTTAACCCATAACAATATGCAAATATTTCTTCCAGTCTATGGAATATCTTTTTATTTTAAAATGCTGGGCAAATAGTGATTACTAAAGAAGAAATAAATATGGCTTATGTAAATTGCAATAATGTAAAAATAAATTAGGCTAATAAATAATTTTCTCTTAGGCTTGTCAAATCCTTATGTATACATATGTGTATCATATGTTTTTCATAAATTTTTATGTGTAAATTACATGCATTTGTATTTTTAAGTAATTTATATCCCATTTAATTTCAAAATAAAAGTGCTATTACATGCTAAAATGTTACATTAAAATTTGTTAAAATATTAAAAAACTATATAAAAACATACATATTTATTAAATATCTCTCATTTCACAAACTAAATAGGAAGGTTCCCCTCCCCCAAACAAACATTAGATGTTAAACTGAAAAACTAAAATTGAGGGACCAACAGTTAGCTTAATGGCTATGTCACTGGACTCCCACGTAGTCGACCGCGGTTCAAGTTCCGGACCCGGTGGCTTAAACTCACGCCGGGCACGTGTGTGTGCGTGCCCAAGATCCCAAGAGGAGAATGGAGAAGGGATTGCGGTGTGGCCATATCCCCTGGGGGGTGATTTTTCTCTTTCTGTCTCTCTGTCTGTCTATCTGGTGAGCACACTCACCTTATAGCAAAAAAAAGAAAAAAAAGAACAACTAAAATTGAGATTGAAACTGGAATTATTCATTTTAGGGCATGTCTTCTTAAATGTAAAACTATAAAAGTAGGCATGCAAATCTGTTATTACCAAATAGTCTGAAGGTAGTGGGGTGTGTGTGTGTGTGTGGGGGGGGGGACTTCTCCAGTAATCACAGAGCAAAGAGTTCGAGGCAGTAAACTAGCTTCCCCACTTCACACTGTACCCAGAAGCTAACAGGCAGTTCCAGACACTAAGTACACGGGTCTAGTACAGCCTGTCCTGAAATGCAGACTTTAATCAGGTCTGAAATATATTTTCTATTAAAATTGTGCCTTAAGTAAAGCTCATTTTCTTGGTGTTTCTTTCCTCATTTGCTGAAAGTTGGTACATGTGAAAAGTGGATACAATTTCCTTTTGACATGCATCTGTGAGCTAGACGTAAGCTATGTTAAGTCTAATTGCTTATCAAGATCACAAAGGGGAAAATAGACTTATCAAATAAGTCATTTGGAAAATATCTAAGAGAGAAAATGTCTCTAAGGTAGAATATCTGTCTTGCTCATCCCCATAATAAATTCATATGCTCTTGAATAAAAGTTACAAAGCTATTACTTCAGCAATCTGAAAGGTTGACTAATTTTCGATTTTTAGGTATCAAAATAGCAACTTTCCTGAAATAAAAATGAATTTATCAAAGTTTCGGGGTATCAAAGTCTACATTAAAGATCAATGCTATTTTTATACACTAACAATAAACAAAGGGAAGTTGAAATTAACAATAACATTTGCACTAGCATCAAACAATTAAACATTTAGTAATAAATTTTTTAAAATATGTACAAACTTACACAAGAAAATTAGAAAATGCTGATGAGCAAAATTTAAGACCTAGACCTAAAACAAATTTATTTGACACTTTCCTTATATATGAAAGTAATTAAAGTATAATGGACTGTAAATATAAGCATAAAAGCTAACATCTATCAAAATTATATAAAAGAAAACAAAATACCTCTTTTATTTGGAGTAGGCAAATATTTCTTATAATATAAAAACACCATCCAAGAAAGAAAAAAAGATGTATTGGACTGCATCAAACATTTAAAAATTCTTTTTATTCAAGAGACATCATTAAAAATGAAAATGCAAGTGACATAATGGGAGAAAATATTCACAATACACATATTTGACAAAGTACTTACAACCAGAATAATACAAAACTCATACAACTCAGTAAGAAAAATATTTTTTTTTTGCCAATCCAGCTAAAAATTAGGCACTAGACTGAAACAGATATTCATAAAACAAAACAAAACAAGAATGGCCAGTAGCACATGAAGGGATATTCAGTATAACTAGTTAGCAGAGACATGAATAAAATCACCACACTGAGATACTGCTCACTACTTTCTGACAAAACAGATAAACTTAAAAAGCTTGACAATAACAAGTGTCAGTATGGTACACTCATACATTTCTGTGAGAATGCAAATTGCAAAATTTCTCTGGAAAAACACCGTTGTCATTTCTTCCAAAGTAACATAGACACCTTCTTCCTGTAAACCTGCAATTCCACTCCTCTACATTTACCCAGAAAAAAATGAACATATATGCACACGGGAAGATTTGTACTTGAATGTCCCCAGTGTTATGCATAATATCCAAAAGTGGAAATAACCTAAGTGCTCATCACCAGGTGAAGGGGTAAATGAACTGTGGTATATCTATAAAATGTGATATTAAATGAAGAAAAAGAAACACATTAATGATGTAAATATCCTCATGTCTGAGTCTCAAACATAGTATTCACCACAAAAGGACTCAGACAAGGAAAGAGAATTGAAATTTCATTCGTAGAAAATTCTATACTGCACATGGTAATTTACGACAAGAAGTGATCGTCCTGGTGACAAGCAGATGGCACAGTGGTTATCTCACTGAACTCCCACATGAGGAGTCCACCTCTGCCTGAGGTTTGAATCCCAGACCCAGGGGCTTGAAATTCACACTGGGCATGTGTGGTGTGTATCCCTAAGGTCCCTGGAGGGGAGAGGAGGAGAACAGATTGCAGTGTGGCCATCCCCCTTGGGGTGGTGATTTCTCACTTTCCCTCTCACTGTCTCTGTTTTTCTCTCTCCAGTGATTGCACATGCCCTAAGGCAAAAATCTCTTAAAAAGAATAAAAGAAAGGGCTTCTCCTGGACTTTTAATAATTAGGGCTTCTGCAGAACTGGAGTCTGGGGAAGAGAGAGAAAACAATATGCACCCAATCACAGATTCTGGATTCTCTCAAAAATACATTTTGTGAGTTCCATGTGGAATAGTACAGTAGATAAAAATGAAACTGGAGAAATTATTTTGTGTGGCTTCAAAAAAGAGTCTGAGAGGTCAGCAGGCATCATGGTGGTTAAGCTGTTAGACTCTCATATAGCTGACTGTGGCTTAAGTCCCAGACCCGGCGGCTTGCTTTCTTCCCCACACTTTCTCTATTTCTGGTCAAATTTAAAAAGAATAGTAACAAATAAAATAAAATAAATAATTCTTTAAAAACAAAAAGAGAATATTTTGAATTTAACAATTACAAATGTGTATTCTTGAAGTAATTGGAAGTACTGATTCTAGAAGGATATACTTCATGGACCTTCACAACTGCCGTCTGATATTAACAAGCACATTATTGTATTACAGCTCTGATGGCCAATCTGCTTTCATCTTAATGCTTCGTATATTTAACACAAGACTGATATGTGCATTAGCATCCGTTGCAGTACCCAAACTGTGCTGGTACAGTATGGCAGGATAAAACCATAGATGAACTTTTAGAGGTGTTCATAACATAGACATTAATTGATGTTGGGCATGAGGTAAAGTTTGGGTTCACAAATTCAGTCAAGCTGTGAGCTAAGGTAAACCCAATTGCTTGAGTGAATTAGTGTTAATAAAAGTATCCTGTTTCTAGGAAAAGTTGCTTGATTAAATGACTGTTAAAATGGTCTTTTGCATGTGCTAATTTGAACATTATTCATGCATTCTATGTCTGACCCCGCTTCACAAGACTTGACTTAAGGCACCAACAGGTGGTGATGTGGTTAAAGCTCTGGCCACTCCCACATGGCCGACCACGGTTTGAGTCTTGAACCTGGTGGCTTACTTTCTTTCTCACTTTCTCTCTCTCTCTCTCTCTCTTTCTCTCTCTCTCTCTCTCACACACACACACACACACACACACGCAGATTTTCTCTCTCTCTCTCTCTCTCTCTCTGGTCAAATAAAATGAATGAATAAATACAAATTAAAAAAAAATAAACTTGACTTTAATTGCCTCACAGAAATATCTTTTGAACTTCTCGGGATGTATTATTATTGTTTTCTGAGATAAATTGTGCACTTAGAGGCATGTTTAACATGTGAAAAATGTTTAAGTGTTCATTAATTCCCATTGTGTCAACTATCTCAGAGATGACTTAAACATTAGCAAGATTTTGAAAATTTTTCCAAAATAAGAATGCTCATTATCAAAAAAAAAGTAGAGCAAGCAACATAATTTATTTTTAAAATCTAGTAACAGAAACTCAGTTCTTACCAGAACTTTCCACCAAAGATTATAAATGCGATTCACTTTTTTCCTTAAGTCAGCATGGAATCCTCCGTCACCACCAGTATTCTCTATTCCACTTAGATGCAATTCACTTATAAATAGCAAAGGTAAAAATACACAGAAAGAGTTGGTTGACAGTGATTTTTAACTCTGCATTTGTGGAGTAAGTATAATCACATGCATGTATAAATATAAATTTAGAAACATCTTTGCCAACATAACCTAAATACATATTAAAGGATCTCATTTGTACATTGTCAACCTAGGAGCATAGCTTATTAAAGGTTTGAAACCTTATTGATCTTTCTTTGAAACAAATATAGAACAAGCATTATATTATTAAACTCATTAATTCCCCAAATCATCTTATCTGCATGGACTGCTGCCCTGTAATTCTCCAGCTATTGCTCTTCCTGTTGCTCTTACGAAGCACATTTGAAAAACAAGGTGACACTTGGGACCCTCCACACTATGCCTGGAGTACTTGCTCACCAGAAATTCAGCAGTGATTACCTCAGGGTTACTATAGATTTTTTTTCATTCCATGTAATTTCACCCTATAGTGCAATAGAAAACATTCTGTATTTCAATGAACTTGATATTCTCACCAAATTAACTCCTTTCTTTATCGAATGGTGCTTACTCTATGGTTAAATGATAGGAAATCCAATCTTTCATTGGCAGAAAAAAGTAAAAATCCTGTGAGCATAATTCAGGTTTGATGCTCTTATTGGCTTTATTGCCATTTCCAGGAAGACCTGCTTACCCACTGAGGCACAGCATGAGCCTAAGTGCAGTTAGGGCAGTCCAGAAACCCACACACTAGAAATGGCAGGAGCCTCCCTCTCCCCTCGGCCTCCCTTCACAGAGACACTTGACATGCTGCCTTCTCCAAATATGGCTCACACTTGGCCCATCTTTCCTGGGTCAGGAGCTCCCATCTGGTGTGACACAGCCACCTGGGATTGCTATTGTTCCTTCCTCTTTGACACTATTTTACAACGTGTGGTGATTTTCTACTTTTCCCAAGAGCTATTCAAATATTACATATTTGAATATTATACACACACACACATACACATACATAAACATTGATTATTATTGTTATTGTCATATATATACATATATATATATATATATATATATATATATATATATATAACATTTATTCTAATTCTGACATGATTCAGTATCTTGTGTCCTTCAACTAAACTGGCGATTATCACTATTGTGTTTTGTTTTACATAGGAGTTGAAAGGGAGGGACAAATACTGACAAAATTGTGTGTGGGTGCTGTTGGGTAGTGCACACCCGGCGTGTGTCTCGTGTCTTCAGACTCTCTTGAGGCTATGTGGAGCCTCAGTTTTGCCTGGGCAACAGGCAGTGCGAGCCACAGTACTGTCTCATCTCTGCCCCACACTACATGGCAGCTGAAGTGTTCTCCACACTTGCTCCTCTTTTCCTGTGGCACGTCTGGAATCCACAGTCACAGCAGGAAGAAGCCTGGAGGGCAGTCATCCGATGAACTGCCACCCTGCATGGAGCTAGAGGCCAGCCAAGCACTGGGGAAGCCACTGATGTTTCCAGGGAATGGAACAGCAACATCTGACCTATTCCCACTAGAGATAGCACAGCTGAAACACCTGCTACTGAGCAGAAGGCAAAGCATTCTTCTTCTACTTCCTACTTTAATGTGTGTCATGTTTCTTTGGCCCTCAGTATTTCAGGTTAGCTGAGTTCTTCACTGGATGAATCAGAAGAAAACTCTGTTGCTGAGATGTGTAAGTGTACTGGGTTGCTGCACTCTTCTATTAATATTCACCACTGAAGAAGTACAACGATTACCCACCGATTCCTCACTGTCCAGATACAGTCTTTCTTTTCTGTCTTATACAGCAGCAAATTGTGTCTTCTTGATAAACAGAATTCTTCATTTCAGCCAACTTGATAATTTCATTTTAACCTCAAAGGCATCAAATGACAGTCCCAACTGTACTATAATGAGATAGTTATGGTATTTTCCAGGGTAAGAATTCTTCTTTTGAGAACTAAGACCTCTAAACAACTAGAGCATAAAGTCATGATGAAGAACGCTTACAAATGTGCTAGGAAGTGTACTCAAGAATACTATTTCCGTTCCAGCAGTCTGGTTTCCAAATCTATATAACTTACCTGGAGAAGTAAAAGCATAACACATCAGCCAATATTTAGAGATATTTACAAGCCTTCCTGGCATCACCCCAGACAGGAAAGGCACTGCTCCCAAGACAGTATCACAGCTGGGTCTCCCACCCTTCCCTGTTCTCCCGAGCCCTTCACTCCAGGTGATGGCTACATGGTAACACCGGTGACTCTCACCTGCTTCCATCTATCTATCGTCGCATTTATTCTGTAGAAAGGGCAATAGTTGTTCAGAGAAAAATGGTATGGGGTAATGTGGTGGTAAATAAGGCATTTGGGAAGCCCACAGGTGGTGGAACTGTCTGAAGTTCAACCCCTGGTAGAAATGTCCTCTCCACCTTCCTCCAGGGTCTACATGAGTTCACAAATGCCAGCATATTCACTATTAGGTTCACAACAGGAATTATGGATTTGTTTGTTTGTTTAAGTCTGAATAAGTTGCTATGTCTATATGCCATATATTTTTAATTCCTTCACCCATCAGTGCACGTTATGATTGTTTCCATATCTCAGCTATTGACAACAGTGCTCCAGTAAACACGGCAGTGTGGACATCTCTTTCACACCCTGATCTCATTTCCCTTGAATATGTATCCAGTACTAGAATTGCTGCTCATATGGTATTCTACTTTTTTTATTTTTGAGAAACCTCCATACGTTTTCCATAATGACTGCTCTAATTTACATTCCCACTATCAGCATACAAGGGTTTCCTTTCCTTTTTTCTCTACATACTAACACTTGTTATCTTTCATTTCTTTGATAAAAGCCATTCCAACAGGTGCAAGTCATTTGCAGCAATATGGATGAACCTGGAGAGCATTATTTTGAGTGAAATAAGCCAGGCAGAAAAAGATAAATACAAAAGGTCCTCAAATAGTCCATAGAAAAAGCATATTATGAGAAAAATTATGCATGGATTTAGAAAATTTTTGTACCAAAACAAATTCCATTTTTCACAACCCGATGAAGTTTCCTCGAACTACAGGATCTCCTATATATGTGAGATCTAAAACTGTCAGAATCATCAAAGCAAGAGAAAACTGTGCATTCCAGAGACAAATGAGGGAGGAAGTGGATTTGGTAGGTGTCAAAGAATACAGAATTTAAGTTGGAAACCTCCTAGTAGGAAGAGACACATAGGACCTAGTTACAACTCAGTGACTGTAGCTAACAGCAACGCATCGTATACTTGAAAATTGCCGGGAGAGTAGATTTTAAGTGTTCTCACTATGAAATAAATAAATAAAATGCGTGTGAAGCAATGTACCAGTTAATTAACTTTACATAACCATTTCACAAGGTATACGTGTATCCAAAACATGAAGTTGAGCACCATAAGCATACACAATTTTTATTTGTCAAAGTTGTTTCAAAAACATTTTAAAAATAAGCTCAATTTTTTTCTTTGATAAACTAGTCATAAAAGTCTTTCCATGAGGCCATATGTAGGTGGAAGGAGAGGTCCCTAGACAGCAGAAGCCAATGAGTAGGTCTAAAAATTGATGAGAAATCACAACTCAGTCTAATTACATATTTTTGTCCAAAAGGTCCCATGATTAAATCTTCACTCCCAAATTGAACAACCTCCTTCACAATCCCACACACCAATTTTACCTGAGGTAGGTAAGCGCCTCCACATCCTCTCTGAGACTTCCGGATAACACCTCCCTCATCGTAATTCAGAAGCCCGTTCCGGTGGAAACACTGCTGCTTCACTTAGGATCTAACGCTACCTGTGGTGCTTCCAAGATGCTGACTTACTTCTTCCGAAGACGCCTTTGTGACGGAAATGGCCTCTGTATCTTCTCAGGTCACCTGGCTGGGCGACTGGCTGAGTCTTGTCTATTTCCTAAAGGTTTTTTGTTTATTACTTTACTATAAACAAAGATACCTAACATTCACCTTCCTAAGTATGTGTCACCCTAGAGTCTAGATTTCAATAAACAACTAAATAAACTGAGACTATGCCCTGTGCTTGAACTTACATAGCAAAATTTTAATGAAAGAATTCTTGTTCATGGATCAGTCTAATTTAAAATGATGTTCTTTCATTGGTATAGAACACTTGGAGTCCACTGGGACACGTGATCCCCAAGTTTGTGTGTGCATATATACATACATATGTACATGTATGTGTATTCACATGAAGGCATGTATGTGTGCTCACTCTCATTTTACAGTGAGGAAAGATCAGTGTAAATATGATAGTATATACACAGAGAGAAAGAGACTGCTGGTCAGAAGTCAAGTGTGTGCTCTAGGTTCATCCTGTGGTTATATTGACAAATGCTGAGGTGGAAGAGGGAAGAAAAATATAGTGCAAAAGGAGAATTGTCACTCTTTTTATAACTACCCCAGCTGAAGTCATTATCTGGACTCTGCGCAATGTAGGAGAGGTCTCATTAGACAGAGAGAGAAGGTTGGCTTCCACTAGCAAGAGTAATCGGTGGGGCAGGATGTTAAGGATATTAAGATTCATCTCCATCTATTGAACTGAGTCTGTTCAATCCAGAGGCTCCCCCTTGTTCTCACTCAATGCCCTGCGTTGTGTGCACACGACAGAGTGAGCTTGTAAAGCCAGCCTCTGGCACAGGACGGCAGCCCACGCACTCACCACGTTTGGGAAATGAGTGGTAGACCAGTTGATCCCTAAGCTGCCATAAACACTCTGTGATATGTGCTAAAAATAAAGCACAAAGGCTGGAAATCATGAAATTTAAACAATAGTCTACTCCATGGTGTTCTTTGTTTAGATAAGGCCATTTCATACATCCATTTTAAAAGAACCTGCTTACCACTTACGGCACATAATGGACTGTATGTATCACTCCATTTCATCAATTATTTTTAGTTTACAGACTCTTGTTTAGAGGACTGTTGAATTATATCTATTGTAACTCAGAAGGCAAGGAAAACATATTCAGAGCAGCAAATAATTTTAGAAAAAATAATTCAATGTCTAGCAGATGAATAAAACATGAAAGTGTCATGCTCGCTGCAAATCACCATGTGGGCCGGTAGAGCCTGCAGTTGAGCACATATATCAAGGTGGAGCAGAGAAAGTACGGTAGGCTATAAAATTAATATTTTTAGATGACTCTGCTTGATATCTGTGCAAATTTCCTATGTCAAGTGCCATGTTAAAGAAATGACTTTTCATTGTATTTTTAGGAATTACCATACGGATATTGCCTGTTATTGAAATGGGCATTGCTTTAATATGTTTCTGAAGCTTCATCAAAAATGGCTTAAATCATTGGAAAGCATAATTTTACATTATTGCACGAGACTTAAAAACAAAATCTCCCACCACCCCTTTACATACTTCCCTCCCTAATATCATGCATGTAAGAGTCATTCTAGGGGCAGGCAGGTGGCATGGCAGTTAAGGCGTTGGACTCCCACATGGCCAACTGTGGTTCAAGTCTTGGCCCTTGTGGCTTTCTTTCTCACTTTCCTCTCTCTCTCTGTCTCTCTCTTTCTCTCTGGGCAAATTGAAAAATAATAATAATGAAGAAAGAAAATAATTCTTTTTTAAAAAGCTATTCTGTTCCATATTGCTGTCTTATTCCATTATTTCTCTATAGGAGGAACTCTTACATATTTCAAATGTAGCATTAAGAAATTCAGTAATGGGGACCAGCAGATGGCATAATGGTTACATTGCTGGACTTCCACGTGTTTGACCGTGGTTTGAGTCCCAGTCCCAGTGGCTTAAAACTCATGCAAGGTGGGGGACCAGCAGTTAGCGTAATGGCTATGTCGCTGGACTCCCACGTAGTCGACCGCGGTTCTAGTCCCGGACCCGGCGGCTTAAACTCACGCCGGGCGCGTGTGCGTGCGTGCCCAAGATCCTGAGAGGAGAATGGAGGAGAAGGGATTGTGGCGTGGCCATCCCCCCTGGGGGGTGATTTCCTGCTTTCTATCTCTCTGTCTCTCTCTGTCTGTCTGGCGAGCGCACGCGCCCTATAGCAAAAACCTCTCAAAAAAAAAAAAAAAAAAAAAAAAAAAAAAAAAAACTCATGCAAGGTCCCAAGAAAATAGAGGAGAAGGGATTCCAGTGTGGCTATCTCCCTATCTCTGTCTCTCCAGTGACTGCATGTGCCCAAGAGCAAAAATCTCTCTCTCAAAAAAAAAAAAAGTTCAGTAAGAAGTTCAGTGTTAAGTAGTGAATTGCAAGCTTGAACCCAACAAGACTGTAGATTGTAAAGAATACTCACTATTGCTTGGAAGATCTAATTTCAGTAAAATCAATGAATATTGTTTGGTTGGGATATACAATGTGCTTGGAGACAGGACACAAGTCACAGATCTCTCTTAATGAAAAGCCCACCTGCTAAGCAATTCTCATAAAATGAGTCTGTGAAACCCCAACATCACATAAAGAGGTAGTCTGAAGATTCAAAGGCTATATTTAGCTAACACTACTATTGTAATTTAAAGGTTGACACTTTTTGTAATCAAAATTTTCTCCTCTGGGATAGATCAGGAGGTTGAAATTTAAAAGAAAAAAAAAAAACATTTTCCTTCCATTTTGCTCTTACATGATTAATTAATGAATATTTAATTTCATACCACAGAGATCATTGGATGTAGGAAAATTCCCCTAATTATGTTGAAAATAGATTTGTATTTTTTTTTTCTTTTTTTTGGAGAGGTTTTTGTTATAGGGCGCGTGCGCTCGCCAGACAGACAGAGAGAGACAGAGAGATAGAAAGCAGGAAATCACCCCCCAGGGGGGATGGCCACGCCGCAATCCCTTCTCCTCCATTCTCCTCTCGGGATCTTGGGCACGCACGCACACGCGCCCGGCGTGAGTTTAAGCCGCCGGGTCCGGGACTCGAACCGCGGTCGACTACGTGGGAGTCCAGCGACATAGCCATTACGCTAACTGCTGGTCCCTAGATTTGTATTTTTTAAATATTTCTAAAGAGATGTTCTCCTCACCATTGCCTACTGTGATGTTAAAATTAAGCATCCCATGATTATATTTTGTTTCTTGTTTGTAATGCCAAGGGGTGCATGTACACACCAAAAAGACAGGAAAAAGAAAGAGAAAGAGGAAGTACCTTCCAGGCAGGTAGGCCCTATGGCTTGGGGGTTAGAGAAGCTATAACCAACATGGCTGACCATGTGGTTCAAACCCTGGCCCAACAGACTTGAAAACATGTCAGGTGCACATGTATGCATGCCCAAAGTCTCCACATGATGGCGAAGTGAAGGAGAAAGGTTTGCAGCATGGCCCCCCCCACTGGGGATGCTTTTCCCCTCTTTTCATCTCTTTGTGCTTCCTGCCTTCTGGGGGAAATAAAAGCACTCTCAATGGGCCGTGGGCATGCCACAATTATTTTTCTTCTTTTTCTCCATCCTCTCAAGGTCCTGACCTCACCTGCCTACCCACAGTGTTTTCCGTGCCCTAAGGGCTTGAACTGGAGCTCCAGTCCACCAGGCAGCATTCAGTTCCTCCGGTAATGCTAGCCCACTGCACTAGTCTGCTCTTTTAGGATAATAATAAAAGTACAAAAAACAAAAAGTAGTATTGAGGTGTTGAAGGGTGCTAGTGTTTGTTAAAAAATATTTTTCTTTCCTTTCTTTTTACTTATTATCATAATCTTGTTTATATTACATTTAGTCACATACAACTTTACAGTGTATTACATTTCTTTTTCCAAAAGGAATACCATGCATATTAGTCAATACAAAGACTTTAAAATCCTCATCATCATCATCATCATCAGATAGCTTTTTGTTATTTTTTCCAGATTATTATTATTATTCCAATTTTTTTAAACATTCAATCACTATCTATCAGTTTGCTTGTAAAAAGGCTTTACCCAACATGCAATACTTCTCAGACCAGTCCAGTTGAAGAAGAAATATTTTTCTAATGCAGGAAACAGTCTGGTCAATATTTTTCTGAAAATAATAATACCAAAAGTATTAAATATGTCCTTATTATTATTAACAATTATTAGTAAATTTTAGGTGATATAGTTAATGTTTGTAATAAAAATTACACAGAAAGTTAGAGATTAGAAGGTCCACTAGTGGCACTAGCAGATGACATAATGGTTATGTTGCTGGACTTCCACATAGTCAACCGCAGCTCGAATCCCAGACCTGGCAACTTAAATCTCGGCTGGGCGCATGTGCATGTGTGCCCAAGATCCCGAGAGGAGAAGGGAGGACAAGGGATTGTAGTATGGTCATCTTCCTTGGGGGTGATTTCTCACTTTCTGTCTCTCTCTCTGTCTCTCTGGCAAGTTTACTCACCCTTTAGCAAAAATCTCTCTTAAAAAAAAAAAAAAAGAAATGAAGGTCCACTAAAGATAAGCTAATTGCATACCTTCAGAAAGCCACATGTAACTGCATGGAATTGAGGGGAGGGATCTTAGCAAACTACTATTTAAAAATACCAGTTGGCACACTTAAAAAATAAATGTAAGATATGAACTAGAGGGGCCAGTTGGCTTGGTGGCTAAGGTGCTGGGTTTCCACATCACCAGCTGTGGGCTGAGTCCCGGACCTGGCAGCTTGTGAATCATGCAGGAATTGCGTGCATTTGCTCAAAATCCTGAGAGAAGAATGGAAGAGAAGGGATCATGGCGGGACTATCTCACCCGAGGAGTCACTTCTCGCTTTCTGTCTCTCTTTCTCTCTGGCAAACTCCTAAATTCCTGTACCCTGTAGCAAAAGTCTCTTAAAAAAAAAGAAAAAGTCATCTATGTTTTATGAAAAACGTAATTTTTCTGATTGATTACATTTAAAATATTATGATTTTTGTTGATGTCTTGATAAATTAAACTCTATGATTCATTTTCTGTGACAGTTATTCCTCACCTTTAGGCCTTTTCTACTACCTTGAAGAAACAGGAAACAGTGCTAAGCATGTTGTTGGAGATGCCAACTCTGGACATTTTGCATTAGTTATAATCTAGGCGGATTGCACTTTAAACTTTTAAACCTTAGACTTACAAATAGCAAGAAGAGGCAACATATGTCACATAAGGACTTTAGAGAAATGAAATACATTGTAATACCAAATAGTTTTTCCTAGTGAAGTCTCTCCTGTGGCGGGAAGTTATCCATACTAGTCATGTCCTTATTTAGCTCAGGTTACAACTGGGAGTGACTGGAAAAGTCACTTGGGAATTCGCACATGTAGCACACAGTCATCCTCATCACACCTCCCGGCATGCACGTCTCCACAGTGAAGCTGATAAAATGCTCCTATTATTCCTAGTAGGGAGGCTTAGACAAATATTCTCTCATTCCCCATCCCTGGCCAATCCTTCACAATTAGAAACTTGAACATAATTTGTGTTACTCTTTCCTGAGATGAGCAGAAAATATTCTATCTCAGGTGGAAGTGGAGGTCTCTAAATCCTGAAAGAGAATTCTAGGCAGGCGGGCAGGGACTGCGTTCTCTTCTCTCTTCCCAGGAAGCCCTCATCCTCCTGAGAGTGCAGCAGACATCAGTCCATTAATAGATCCAGCACTGGTCCTGCCTCTGACCAGCTGGGAATTTATTTTAATAAAAGAAAATTAAATAAACATATTACAAACTCTACTTCAAAATCCAAATTGTAGCATTCTAAATGGTGACGAAAACAATAAGGTAGAAGAGGTTTGGGTGGCCGCTCTGTTGACCTAAAGGCAGGAGGTGGCTCTGACATGCACCTCTGTGCTCAGGGAAGGAGCAAGTAGGCCACCGGGTATAGCTGGGTACACTGTGCCCAGAGCCAGGCCCGGCGTGCCTGGCACATAAACCTGGCCCTTCGCATGCTCACACCCATGACTAGTGAAGGCCCAAGGCCCCACGGTTGGTAATAGGAGGACTTTTCCCAAAATCAATGTTATTTTTTTTTTTTTTTTTAATCCGAATCCTGGCTATCTCCCACAGCATCGTTCCGAGTCATCAGGAATGCTGCAGTGTTGAAATACATTGTAAGCCTGGCGGATGGGGGACCTCAATCCATCCTGGAACAAAGTTGCCTTAGACTCTATTTGGGAGGCTCTGTAGATTTAGGCAGCATATGAAGGCTTTAAAAACAGGTTTATTTCAAAAGATACTGCTGGGGTTGGTCCCATAACCTAGTGATTAGGGGAGCTGGACTCCACCTGGCTCACTTCAGTTCTAGCCCCAACCCTCCGTAAGTTTAGGGACAACAGCTTCCAAGTACTACCTTTTGGCTTAGTGTTAGGACTTAACGTAGATAATCCACACGAACTATCTTCCTAAGTTTCTGACACAGGTAAGTGATCATGTGTTGGATAGTCTTGTTATTATTTTCTGTTTCAATTTTCTAAAAAATTATGTTCCATTATTATACATCTTTGTAGCATGCAATATGGTTTTTCAAAGCATGCATGTAGTATGTGGCAATTAAATGAAGGCTACCACAATATATATCATTTTCAACAGAAGCTGTACGTTCTTGTGTCTGTTAAGTGTGTCTTCTCTTTGCCCTTCCCACTCACCCTCTATATTCCACTCCCCTCCCATACATGCTCTAGTGTCTACACTGATCTTCCCTACTGCTGTATCTTCAGATCTGTTCACTTCTGCCGTGCACTGCAGACACTCTGTCCATCCTGAGAAGTGATATGTGGTATGTGTCCTTCGGAGGCTGCCTTGCTTCCTTAACATTAAATCTTCTGTATTCATCCACTTCAGATCTAAGGACAGAATCCCATTGTCTTCGGTGGCTTAGTAGTAGTCCGTAGGATGTACATGCCACAGTTTTTTGATTCAGATATTTTTTTTTTTATCATTTTCTTAGCATTTGTTTTGTCTTGAAAATCTGGATGACAAATGAGATAGAAGAACAAATCAGATGAGGTGGTCTGCACATCATGTTCAACCATGCACGTCTCTGAGTTTGCATCATGGAGATGAGATGCTACAGCAGCCCCTAATCATCTGACGTTGGCAGGGAAGTCTGGTAATTACAATCCAATCAAAATGAAAACAACTTTGCAAGCAACAGTGATCCACAATTTATATAGGGACATACTACATTACTGTGTTGTAAACTCTGAGAGAGAAGTGGCTGTCCACCGTGTTTACTGCTAAATCCTTCCAGGGTAAACATTCAGTGAGTATTTTAAATAAATTACTGAACATCCACTTGAAAACTCTGATGAAAGGATATTAGATTAGTTCAGGGTTTACTTGGTTATGACAATAATCTAGAACAAGTTACTAGTATAATCTCTCTTAGTCAATTTGGTTGTTGTAGCTGAATACCGCAGACTGAGGTGGCTTCAACAGCAAGGATTTACTTGGCAGAGTTCTGGAGGCAAGGAAATTCAAAATCAGAAGTGCCTGTGAATTTGTTTCCTCATTAAGACCCACTTCCTGGTTTGCAGGTGGCACCCTCTTGCTGTGTCTTCACATGGAAGAGAGTGAGAGGAAGCAAACTCTCAGGACTCTGCTGCTCTTACAGGGCACTATTTCCATGATGGCGGGTCTACCCTCATGATCTCATCTACACCTGATTACCTCCAAAAGGCCCCAATACCTTCAATACCACCACCAAGTGGCTCAAACAACAGAAATTGGGGCCATCAGCTGGTGCAGCGATTAAAGTGCTGGGCTTTCACATAGCCGACCACGGGTTCAAGTACCAGATCTGGTGACTGGAAAATCAAGCTGGGCACGTGTGTATACATACCCAAAATTCCAGGAAGAGAATGAGGGAGAAAGGATTGAGGTGTGGCCATCCCCCTTGGTGATGTTTCTCACTTTCCCTCTCGCTGTTTCTCTTTGTCTCTCTTCAGTGAGTGTACACAACCTACAGCAGAAACCTTAAAAAGAAAAGAAAAGAAAAAAAAAACAGAAGTGAACTTTTTCATGGTTCTTGAAGCTAAAACACCCCAGGTCAGGATGTTGGCAGGTCAGTTCTTCCTGAGACTTCTCTCCTTGGCTTACAGGTGACTACTTTCTCTCTGTGTCCTTAGACTTTTGTCCCTGGATGCACATTCTTGTTATAAGGACACCAGTCAGATTAAAGCTCCCCCTCCACAGCCTAATTTTAATTTAGTAACCTCTTTAAACACCTTACCTCCAGATATAATTACATGATGCACATTTAACTTCAAAATATAAATTTGGGGGGGACACAGATTTGTGTACAACACAGGAAATTTTAACTTTTTCCTATTCCTATGCCCTAAATAATATAAAGCCACTACCATTTCTATATTTTGTATGTATACAGTTTTATAGTTTCCATATTACTTATCCAAAATGTTCTGATCTTGTGGAAAAGATTGATTTCCATTATCTTATTTCTGGAACTTTATTTGAGTTCAGGAAAAAATTATTTTGGCTTATTTTTTTTTTTATTTTGAGAGATTTTTGCTATAGGGCGTGTGCGCTCACCACACAGAGAGAGCTAGAAAGCAAGAAATCAACCCCTATGGGGGATGGCCACGCTGCAATCCCTTCTCCTCCATTCTCCTCTCGGGCTCTTGGGCACGCACGCACATGCACCCGACGTGAGTTTAAGCCACTGGGTTTGGGACTCGAACCACAGTTGGCTACATGAGAGTTCAGCAACATAGCCATTACGCTAACTGCTGGTCCCTTGGCTTATCTTAATGAGCATTTCTTTTAGCCACCTTATGCCACAGCAATGTATTACATTTATAACATACTGAATACACTGTTCTAAGTGCTGGGACTATGATGATCAATAAAAAGATAAGGCTTTTAAAATTATTGAAATATTAATTGGTTATTTTAAAGGATGTTTTAAAATTTATTATTTTAACTAATATGACAACTAACCTTGAAAAAAATATTTAATTTAAACAAATCTTTGTTTCTTCTGATTTAAAAGTAGCATTATCACATAATTTATAGAGTTGGGGTGATATGAGAGTAAAATGGAATTCTGCATGTGAGAATGCTGTAATACATGCAAATGCTTAGCCTAAGGCATTATTTTTACTAGACCAGTGTTAGAAAAAAACAAAAGCAAAAAAACATGGTTCCAGGAAGGTCACATAGCCACTGGATTATCCTTCACCTGGAGACATTGTTTTTTTCCTTGGGCTTTAAGAGGCCACATGTTTGAGGTGTAGACATTAAAAATCGAGCTCCCAAGGAAAATGAACTCCCATGATCCTACATTAATCTCAAGACCAAGATGGAGATGGAGATACAAGACTATCTTTTTTTTTTTTTTTTTTTTTATGGAAAGGTTTTTGCTATAGGGCGCATGCACTCTCCAGACAGACAGAGAGAGACAGAGAGACAGAAAGAGAGAAATAACTCCCTAGGGGGAATGGCCACACCTCAATCCCTTCTCCTCCATTCTCCTCTTGGGATCTTGGGCATGCATGCACACATGCCTGGTGTGAGTTTTAAGCCACCGGGTCGGGGATGCGAACCGCGGTCAACTACGTGGGAGTCCAGTGACATAGCCATTACAATAACTGCTAGTCTCAAGATACAAGACTATCTTGAATTCAACCCTTAGAGGAGAAAAATTGAAAAGCAATCACTAAGAGCTGCCAGTCACAAGACTACTATTGTATTTGTTTAGCGATAGAAGTGAATCTAACTTGTGTTCTAAAAAAGTAAAGTACTAAAGTGGGACTGAGATATTGCATACTCAGAAGAAGTAAACAAACCTCCTCTCAAGAAGTGTGTGTGCGTGCACGTGTGTGTGTGTGCCTGAGTGTGTGCGTGCATGCGTGTGCGTGCATTTGTGTGTGTGCACGTGTGTGTATGTGTATACAATATCCTAGGAGGAGAATGAAGGATAGGGGATTTCAGTGTGGCCATCATGCCTGGGGGATGATTTCTTCTTTTCCTCTCATTTTCTCTCTCTCTCTCCAGCGAGTGCATGTACCCTAAGGCAAAAACCTCTACAAATAAATAAATAAGTAACTGTAATTAATATAAAACTTTACCAATTAAACTCTCCTAGTAACTAATTGAATATTCAAAATAATCATCAATGATGTGGAAACTTTAAATAACAATAGTGAACAGGCAGCAAGCAGTGCATAGAGCAGCATCATTAGTAATGATATCATTAATTATTACTAATAATTAAATAAATTCTAAACTATAAAAATATTAGGCCATATAGAGGTGATCTTTATGATTTTAGATTTAGCAACTGATTATTAGGTATGTGTATGACAGAATGGGGAAATTATTTCCAAATCACATATCTGATAAGAAAATAATACTGGGAAAACAGAGAACATGTACACTTGAACAATGAAGAGAACCTAATTTAAAATGGACAAAGGATTTTAAACATCTGAAATAGATATTTCTGCAAAGACACGAGTGACTAAAAAGCATATGGAAAGATGTTCAACATCTTAAGTCATCTGTGCGTCACAAATCAAAACCATAATGAGATGCCACTTCACATAATCTAGAAAGGCTAAAATAAACTGTTAAAAAAGCAAGTGATGGTGAAGAGGTGGTGAAATCGAAAACTTTCAAATGGTGCAAACCCATCAAAAAATAGTGTGGTGGTTCCATAGAGTTACTATGTGGCTCAACAATTCCCCTGCAAGGTCCAGAGAATATAGACATTTGTCCATAGATACATGTTTATATAAATGGTCAGAGCACCACTGTTCCTAAATCAAAGTTGGAAAAAAAATCTGTCAGCTGATGAATAAATAAACAACATGTGGTCAGTCTATATAGTGGAATATTATTAGGCAAAGAAAAGGAATGACATGTTGATACTTGATACATGAGGAACCTTGAAAACCTTACATAAGTAAAAGGAGCCAGACCCTCACTGTATGTTCTGTTTGATTCCATTTATATGAAACACAGAAATGCTTTGTTTAACAACAGGGAAATGTTCTGAAAAAGGATATTCTGATTTTACGGTCATGTGAAAATCATCAAGCGTACAGTACTTATGTACTTACCTGCTTACAAACTTCCAAAACAATGCTAGATTAAAACCAGCACAAGAGAAAATGATGCAGTCAAGAGACACGGTAGACAGAAAACGTGTTTGGCTGTTGTCAGCAAACAGGCAAACTGTTTTCAGTAAACTGTTCTATTCTTAAGGAGTGTACACCAAAGTAACAATAAAAGTATAATGTTGTCACTACGAAAGGCAGTAACACAGGTATGTGCTGTGACTTTGTATGTCTGGCTATGTTTCAGGTTGGTCTGTGCAAGCATCACCACAGACATGAACATCCTTTAAGGACTACTGCACCATTAGGTGACAGGAATTTTCGGTTCCACTGTAATCTTATGGGACCACCATTGTTTATGTGGTCTGTCTTTGAACAAAATATTACAATTCATAGCATGACTGCATCCAGAATAGGCAAATCTCCAGAGATAAATTAACAGTTACCTACTGCTGCTAGGAAGAAAATGAAAAGCCTGCTAAACATTTTGAGGTTGATGAAGTTGTTTAAGATTATATTGGTATGATAGTTATATAACTCTATATCAAAAAACATTAACCTGTGAACACTAAATAGACAAAAAAAAATTTAACATTTTTGTTTTGTTTAAAAAGAAGCATGTAAAAATGTACCTTCAAAATATGTGAAGGGAGCCAGCAGGTGCCATGGTGGTTGAATCACTGGCTGACTGCTGTTAAAATGTCAGACCTGGAGGCTTTCTTTTTCACTTTTCCTCTTTTCCTCTCTCTCTCTCTCTCTCTGCCTCTCTCTCTCTCTCTGTCTGTCTCTGTCTCTGGTGAGTGCCCATGCCCTATAGCAAATTAAAATAATAATAATAAAATTGAAAAAATAATTCTTAAATAAAAACAAAATGTATAAATGAGACATAGAAAGATGAAAAGGAGAAATGGGGCCAGAAGATGGCATAGTAAAGGTGTTAGACTCCCACATGCCCAACAGTGGTTCAAGTCCCAGACCTGGTGACTTACTTTCTCTATAGCAAATTATAAACAATAAATTAAATAAAATTGCCATGAACCACATTGTTGAACATGTACTTTGAGTGGGGGCAGCTGTGTATTAGAAAATAAATATAAAAATAAAACCACAAAGACATGCAGTAGAGAAAAGTGGGGATCAGGTGATCCTGACTCCTCTGATGGAGGTAGCCACAGCCCAAAACTATTCCCAGGTTTATTCTTATAAAGGGCAGAAAATAGGGGGAGAGGAAGTGAATGCAAGTCAGTTGTTTTCAGATGTTAATCGGCTGAAGATGTGAAGACACATGCCATATAGTTCTATGTAAGTTTTCCCTAATTTTTTGGGGCAAATTCTGATTAACATATGTGACTTCCTTTAACTGATACTTCCTTGACGTTTCTGAAACACAGAAGCAACTAGCATATTCACATATTAATGGCATTCATTGCCCTGCAAATGACTGCCCATGGAACCGTGTTTCTGCATGTATCTGAAGGTCATCATGTTTGCTCAGATTTGGACTGCTCCCTACAAAAAATAAATAATTCTAAAAAGAGAAAAAGGATAAATCACCAGAGGTTTTTTATTCATTCTCTCAGAAATCAATAGAATGGATTATGAAAAAAACACTAACCTGTTGAAGATCTGAAACAACACAAATAATCAGTATACACAACATATCCAATGACTGGAGAGGACACATGCTTCATAAGAAGCTTTTATGGTGGCCAGCAAATGACATGGATGTTAAAGCACCTGGATCCCACATGACAGACTCTGCAGTTCCGATTCTAACCTGGTGGCTTGAAATCATGCTGGGTGCATGTGCATGTGAGCCTAATATTTGAGGAGGAGAATGGAGGAGAGGAGACTGTGGCATGGCCATCACCCCCGGGGGGTGGGGGTGATTTCTTGCTTTCACTTTCCCTCTGTCTCTCTCTAATGAATGCAAGCACCCTGTAACAAAAAAAAAAAAAAAAAAAAAAAAAAAAAAAAAAAAAAAAAAAAAAAAAAAAAAAAAAGAAAAAGAAAAAAGAAAGAAAAAATGAAAGAATGAAAAGAAACTTTTATAAAAATGAACTATTTAGCCATAAAGTAACTTTTAAACTCACAATTTTCTGGAAGGTACTCTGCTCTGAAAGACCTATTTTCAACAAATAGCATATTGACTCCTTGGTGGACATTGGGATCCTGCAGACACCAGACATATTATGGCATCCAGTGTCCACATTTCTGACAGTGTTAGTGAGACCAGCGATTTTCATTTCTAACAAGTTCTCAGGAGATATTTATATTTCTGGTCAAGGGGAGCAGCAGTGGTCTGAGAACCATAGCCTTAAAACAGGAACGTAGAAATTTTAACATACACTTCTAAGTAACGTATATCAGACGTAGAATAATAACCAAAATTAAATATTTTAAAAAATTTTTCTTCCTTGTGATTTTTTATTTTTATTTATTTTAATTTTTCTTATTATTCATGCATTAAATCGCTATACATCATTTAGATTGTGAAGGCTGGACTGAGGTGTATATTATGCTGGTTATAGTCTCTTCACAATCGAAATAAAAGATATTTTAATTTCAATTTGTCCAAAATAGAAAGTGTATAAATACGGAAGACTTACTCTTAAGCGAATCAAGTCAGACTATGAAAGAGAGGCATTAGGCCCCACTTATACTCGAATGTCCACACTCTATGGCAGAAGCTGAAATACGGGACAACACAAAGGCACAGAGAACAACTGTGAACACCAGACAGTGTGGGAGGAGGGTGGGAGATGGCAGAGGGTGGAAGGGAGGGAATCAAGGGGAAAAAGAAAGAAGTAAAACAGTTAAGAAGCACAAAATGGAAAACTATCTATTGAAGATAATAGGTATGATCATATCTTTGATTGAGCCAATATTCCATGTATTCTGGATGAGAAAATTCATTCTGTATGCTGTAATGATATAGAATGAATGGACGTAAAATAAAAAGAAAAAAGCAATAAATAAGACTAAAAGTGCCGCATACTAGACAGTGGGGGCTGCGACTGGCTAGTGCCTTCAGGATGTCCTCAAAGCAAGCACACTTAGGCCGGGAACAAGACAGACTGAACGTGAGTGGTCGAGTGTTCAGTACAGGGAGCCAGCAGAGTAGCAGCAGAAGAAACTCAGAGACGCAGGAGGAAGGAAGTGCTAAGTGTGAAAGCAGAGATTCATCACATAGAGAACAAGGATGCAATTGAGAGCATTTGCAGTGCCAGATTTAGGGTTCTGAAATTGTAGTAAGATTGACAAACCTTTGGTAAGGATGGTTAAGGAAAAACCTCAACCAAAAATTTGCAAATAAACAATATTAGAAATAAAAATGAGGAATTATTACTACACATAAAAATGACTGAAAATATAAAAAAATTATTATTTTTTTTATTTGCCAATGCATTTTTAAAACCTGGACAACAGGGGACAATTTTCTTGAAAAGTATGAGTTTCAGAAACTAACACAACTGATGAAAGAAAATGCACAATAAAAACTTAAGAAGCAAGAGAGAAGAGGACTTTTAAAAGTTGATAGGGGATTTAAAATGATAATACTTAAAGTACTTATTATAATCAGAAACAATAAAAATATTCCCAGCTTCGTCATTTCTACTAAACAAATGTGGGTCTTCTAGTAAGTGAAAAGGAAAAGAAAAATAAATAAAATGCATTAGAATTGAAAGGAAAAACAATGACCAATATTCATAAATTATGTAACATCTGTGTGGAAATCCCTAAAAATTGTACAGACAAATCTTTAGAGTAAATACGGGAGTTGAGCTAAATTGTACAATATAAGATTTATATCTAGGGGCCAGCAGGTGGCGTGGTGGTTAAGATACTGGGCTCTCATGTGGTCAACTGAGGTTTGAGTCCCAGATACAGTGGCTTGAAAATCACACCAGGCGTGTGTATGTGTATGTGTTTGTGTGTGTGTGTGCCCAAAATCCGAAGAAGTGAATGAAAGAAAAGGAATTGAGGTGTGGCTATCCTCCCATGGGGTGATCATGTCTCTCTCTCTCTCTGTCTCTAAAAATTTGTATCAAAAGATACTGAATTTTTATCCTCCAGTAGCAAACATGATGAAAGTTTGGCATTTACAATATAAAAATGTTTTTGGAGCTAAAAATATATTTTAATACAAGTATGTAAATATACTATAGAGAAGCATGGAGTTTTATATTGAAAAACATTTAAAAAAGCTCATATAAACTAAAAGATAAAACAAATTGGTACATAAATAGATATAACATTGTGGAGGAGGGCAGTTTTCTCCCAAATGATGGATGATTTCTGTAACATTCCACAGGTACTCTGGCTGTTGGTCTTGTTTGTTTTTTGTTCTTGGCTTTGTTTAATACTTTTTGTTTGCTTTGTGATGGGAGTAAATTGATTCTAATACAAACTAGTAAAGATAAAGAACAAACAAGATTTTCTCTACTCTGGATTTCAGACTCCTCCTGGATTATGACTTTGCTTCCTTACCAAATTCAACCCGATGCCTCCTAAGGATCTTGCTTAGGTGGTGGGAAGTGTGTCATCTGAATCGTTTTTGCTGTCTCCACATTCTCCACCTCCTTCACAACATTCGTTATGCAATACCTGATATAAGAGCTGTTTTTGTATCTGTCTTGCCATTACAGATTAATTGTAAATGTTTCATTAAAGAGACCACATCTAATTATCTCTGAATCCTATGTAGAGACCCTGCACTCACCCATTCTCTTTTGCCATGTGCCTACTCTATCTTTGGCCTTGTTCTAAGCCCTGTGGGCAAAGTTAATATTTCCACATATTCTTAGGAAAATGAAATTAAAATACAAGTTTATTTTGGTGAAAAATTTTTGAAATTCACACATAGTTTTTTCATAATAAACATTTTCCAAAAACCTTTCAAAGACCCTGCATACAATGTTTCTTTGTTGTGGGTTTTATTCTAGAGGTGTGAGCTATAAAATAATTTACTGAACGAAGGGATACAGGCAATAAAACACTAAGGAGTGAGTTTAACTTTGTTCCAGAATACATCAGATCAGTATATTTAGTAAAATGTAGGAAAGCCATACTTCTTAGAATATATTAATTTTAAATATAATTAGGGTCATAAAATTTATAGCTCGAGATTAGCTCAGATATTATCTAATAAAATAAAATCTATTTTCAGATGTGAAAACAGAGGCCCAAAGAGTTTAAAAGCATTTGTTCTTCTGTAGACCATTTTGATACTGGTTATCTTTCCATTTGAGCTAAGTCTGCTTTTTATTGGGGGGATAGGGTCGAACAACCAATTCGGTAGAGAGCTCTCTGAAGTGAGGACGTGAGAACCAAGGCACACAAAGGGCCCTCGCCCACCGGGATCCTGCGTGATCTCAGTGGCCCCGCAGGCCAGTGGCAGGCTCCTGCAGGAAACTCCTGGAGAACTAAGGCCTTTGTATGCTTACGTAGCTCCCACTTAGGGGCCACTAGGCAGATAACCCTGTCCTTCACTAGGAGTATCCTAAGGGCCAGCGTGTGGCATAGCGGTTAAGGCACTGGACTCCCACATGGCAACCATGGTTTGAGCCCTATATCCAGTGGCTTGAAATTCACACCAGGCACGTGTGTACACCTAAATTCCCCGAAGGAGAAGGCATTGCATTGTGGCCATTCCCTGGGGGGAGGGTGACTTCTCACTTTCCTTCTCTCTGGCTCTCTCTGTCTCTCTTCTCTCTGGTAAATATATGCACCCTACAACAAAAAACCTGAACAACAACAAAAAAAAGACTATCCTAAATTATATGCATTTATTTCCTTGAAAAAAAATTTGACTATCTGCCCAGGTTCCCCATACAGATGACTGAACCAGTCTGAACCTTATTTATACAAGTGTGTGTATGTGAGATTTTAAATGTTAACTTATGCATGCTCTTCTAAGTAAAGACATCTTTTGTGAATTACTGGAATAAATTTTATGTCTTACACATAAAGTTCTTTGTTTTGCTATATTTTATGGGAACACCTAAAGTGTTATTAAAGAAGCTTGGATGCATAGAAAGGTAAAAATAATTTGTTATCATTTTTAAAATTAGGTATAGTAGTAGCCAGTCCTTATCCAAACTGCTGCTGAAAAGCTTATCTAAGTTTCCCATAATGAGCCCAATTGTTTTCATGATCATAATTTATCTCTGAGTATCATATATTAAAACCATGTCCTCACCACCAAATGTGACTGGGCTTAATTTAAAAATATCTCATTAATTTACAGTAATGAGATGTAATGAATATTTATGGAAGGTTTTATCTGTACCTATTAATTTGCCATGATGTGTCACTGATAAACTAGTCCTCCACGCTGAAACCAAGAGTAGATATCAGAGTGAAAAGCACACAAAATCATGTTCAATAACGGCTGTTGGTGTAAAAGGAAATATGTTTTCTGCAGATGAAAATTTACTATGTAATTCAATGAGTGCACCACAGGGAACTGAGCCCTTGCCTCTGCACAGACAGTTCATTATGTTTAAATATCACTGCTCCCTCCTCTCGCTGCCACTTCACCACCAATAAGGCAGAAAAAGTGTTTTTCTTTAGCAAAGACCAATTGTCTTTAATTCTCCACTCTGGATTAAAGATAAAAGGTAATGGCAGATCTGCTCATCAAGGGAATGTTGTCCCAAAGCCTGCATTGCTCAAGGTCCAGCTCCCTGTCAGTCGGTTCCGTTGGTTTGTCCGGTCCCTGGAAGCCTTCTGCAGAACCTAGGGTGTTGCCCTCTTCGCTGCCAACGGAGTGCTGCTAAGGTCACCGAGCTGCCTTCATTGTGCAGCTTCTTGATGACTCCTTCGTTTGCCTCAAAGCAGCACATTATAATGACTTATTTACTCAAGCTGTTTACCACAGAAAAGTAAATTTAAACATGCTGGGCATTTGCGAATTTCCTGAGTGATGAACCATGAAGATAATTTCTTCCTAAATATTGAGGTCTTAAACCTGGCTGACTACTATCAGTTTTAAACAGACTAAGATTTTCACTCTATCCAACTTAATCATAGCCTCAAGTGCAGTTTTTATGCTCTAACCAGTAATTGAGGCCAGGGTCAGAGCACTCAAAAATTTGTAATAAGCTGTAAAGCTGAAGTCTTCAGGATATCAACTTTTTGTTATAACTGGGACATTTTCATATAAGTTGCAAAATTTTAATCTACTGATTGTAAAGCAGGGATACTTCAAAGTCATTAGTTTTTCAGATTAAGAGATCAATATGTTAATTTATATTGACTTCTGATCAGGAAACATAAAGCATACAATTAGAAGAAACTTGGTGTTAACTATGAGATGATAATGTAGTAGACTTAAAGTTGTTTACGTTAATTTCATAGTATAATAAAATCATTAGAAGTCCTTTTATTTTGGAAAGGTTTTTGCTATAGGGCGTGTGTGATCACCAGCCAGAGAGAGAGAGAGAGAGAGACAGAAAGTGAGAACTCTCCCCCCAGGGGGAATGGCCACGCTGCAATCCCTTCTCCTCCATTCTTCTCTTGGGCTCTCAGGCATGCATGCACATGCACCTGGCATGAGTTTTAAGCTGCTGGATTTGGAACTTGAACCGCTGTCAACTATGTGGGAGTCTAGTGACAACCATTATGCCATCTGCTGCTCTCTGAATGGTTTTAAAAAATAAAACCTAGGGTAGGACCAGCAGTTAGCGCAATGGCTATGTCGCTGGACTCCCACGTAGTCGACCGCAGTTCACATCCCTGATCCAGTGGCTTAAACTCACGCCGGGCGCGTGTGCACGCATGCCCAAGATCCTGAGAGGAGAATGGAGGAGAAGGGATTGCGGCATGGCCATCCCCCCTGGGGGGTGATTTCTCGCTTTCTGTCTCTCTGTCTGTCTCTGTCTGTCTGGCAAGCACATGCACCCTATAGCGAAAACCTCTCAAAAAATCAATCAATCAATCAATCAATCAATCAATAAATAAATAAATAAAACCATAGGGACCAGGAGATGGTGTAATGGTATATCACTGGATAACCCCCACATGGTTGATCATGGTTCCTTGGAGGCTTGAAACACACTGGGCACATGTGTATGCATGGTCAAAATCTAGAAAGGAAACTTCAGAAGAGATTGTGGCATGGTCATCCCCCCTCGGGGGTAATTTCTTGCTTTCTGTCTCTCTGTCTTTCCAGCGAGTGCAATCGCCCTTTAGGAAAAATCTCTCTCTAAAGAACAATAAGAACCGAGAAGAAGCTGGGCCTTCAGAAGAAGGTTCCACATGGCTCCAGTGAACTAGATTTTCCAGGGAATGAAGATTTTCTACTGATAATTCAGCCTCCAACAAACGAGCTAGCGGCAGAAGCTGGGCCTTCAGAAGAAGGTTTCACATGGCTCCAGTGAACTAGATTTTTCAGGGAATGAAGATTTTCTACTGATAATTCAGCCTCCACAAATGAGCTAGCGACTGAACTTCAAGAGTTTGAAAGAAACACACCATCCTTCAGATGACAAGAAATCACCACCGGATCATGAGAAATATGGGAAAACGAGAAAATACCTCTCCTCCAAGGGAAAAGAGTAACTCTTCTTCATCCACAAGCAGATCGGTGAAAATCATGGAAGTGTCTGATAAGGAATTTAGAGCATTCATAATGTCGATGCTAACAGAGATGGAAGAGAAGAGAGATAATGAACTGCTAAAGAGAAAGGAGAAAGAAGTTGATGAGTTCCAGGAGATGAGGAAATTCTTGCAAGATCTAAAAGAGGAACTACACACTTTACAAAAGACTCAAACGGAACTGCTAGAGATGAAGTCTATAATACAAGAAGTCAAAATCTCCCTTGAAAGTATTAAAAGCAGACTAGATCATTCAGAAAATAGAATCTCAGATGTAGAAGAGAAAATGGCTGGCCTAGAAAAATCCACCACGAAGACTAAGAAAATGGCCCAAAAATTTGAGAATGATATGTGAGAAGTACTGGATACCATTAAACGTCCAAATATCTGGATAATTGGCATTCCAGAAGGTGAAGAGACCCATAAGGGCATTGATAATCTATTCCATGAAATCCTGCAAGAAAACTTTCTAAACCTAGAGAGGCATTCAAAGATCCAGTCCCAGGAAATACAAAGGACCCCAAATAGAATCAATCCAAGAAGACCTTCTCCAAGACACATTATAGCCAGGTTGACCAAAACCGTAGACAAAGACAAGATACTAAGATTGGCAAGAGAAAAACATCATGTTACCTACAAAGGACATCCCATCAGGCTAACAGCAGATCTCTCATCGGAAACAATGTGAGCGAGGAGAGAATGGGAAAATATATTCAAAGTGTTACGAGAGAAGCAATTTCAGCCAAGAATACTGTACCCAGCAAGATTATCTTTCAGGTGGGAAGAAAAGAAAAGAACATTCTCAGATAAACAAAACCTGAAAGAATTTACCAGCACCAGACCAAATCTCCAAGAAGTTCTCAAGGGTGTGCTGTATCAGGAACATTAAACACAGAGACTCGAAAATAAGAGTCCAAAACCTAAGAAAGTGGCCAATTTAATCATAGGGACAAGTCTGGAGTTGAATATTATATACCAGAATTTAATCAGGAAAATTGAACCAGAACAGAAGATAAAAGTACATGAGACTGATAGGTTCATGCACCTACCATTTGAACAGAATCCTAACCTGTTTCCTGGCTTTAAGCAAAGTTCCTTGGCATTTCTTTGATTTAAGCTAAAACTGGTTTTCTTAGTAGTAATGAGTGAACTCACCATTGAAAGTAGTTAGATTATGTAGGAAATTGTGTGATCAATGCAATGTGGGTGGGAAGGGAATGAAGGACAATTGTGGACACCAGAGGTGGTGTGAGAGGAGGGTGGGAAGGGACAGAGGGTCAGAAAGAGGGGTGGAAATATTTCTAGGAACTAGAAATGGAAAATTTTTTGTAATGTGCATGATTGAGTCACTATGCAGTGTGGACTGGATGGTAGATCGCATTTTGTGTGCTGTGATGATGCTTAGGGAAGGAATGTAAACTGAGTTACAAAAAAAAGTTTCAGGAAAAAAAATATATCTATTCAATGACTGCAGTAGGATATGTAGCCCCAGCTAGGTGCTACTTTATAGGATGCGTAAAGTTAGACTTGTGTCCATGGAAATGTGTATGTCACCTGTGTTTGCTATGAGGGTATTTGGATTGATTAGGATCTTTGGTGATTCAATAAAATGTTGGGGGAAAACAGTATAGAAAGCAAACATAGATACCAGAGACAGTGTGGGAGGAGAATGGGAGATGGCAGAGGGTAAGAGATAGGGAATCAAGAATGGGGGGAAAAAAGCCAAACATACAGAAAACAAGAAATGGAAGATCATCTGCTGACAACATGTTTGTTGATGTGCTTGATTGAGACAATATACAGTGTACTCTGGATGGAAAATCTCATTTTGTATGCTGTAATGATGTACAGTGAATGAATGCAAATAAATAAATTGAAATAAAAAAAGAACAATAAGAACCAAAAAAAGAAAAACTGTAAGCTAAATAAATGACAATATATCTCACATAACACATAGAGTACGTGTTACAATCATCAGAAACTGAGATTTGCAGTATGAGAAAGAAGAAAAAAAAAAGATACAGACATAACATTAAAGAAGTTAAGAAAACACCCTGGAATGTTAAATTTGAATTGAGTATATAAGTTCAGGTACTTTTATAAAAAGTGATTCTCTGGGCAGTCAGTGGCATGATGGTTAAGGCAGCTGGATCCCACATGACTGACTTTGCAGACTGAGTCCCGGACCTGGGACATGAAAAACATGCCAGGCGTGTGTGTATGCCCAAATTTTGATAGGATGGAGAGAGGGAAAGGGATCCCAGCATGACCTTGCCCCATTGAAGGGTGCTTCCCCCTCTCTGTCTCTCTGGAGAATGCATGTACCCTTTGGCAATTACAAATAATTAAGAATCAAAAGATAAATGTTCTACGTGATGTGTTGCCTGCCTGCAGTGTGATTGGTCAGGCAGAGGGATCCCACATGGTCCATTGTGCAGTTTGGATCTCAGACTAGGCTGCTTGAAAAACTCACTGGGTTTGTGTATGTGGATGCTCAAAACTTGAAAGGGAGAGAAAGATGGGGAATAAAAGATGGCAGCGTGGCCATGTCCCATGGGAGGGTGTTTCCTGCTTTCCTTTCTCTCTCTTTGTCTCTCTCGTGAGTGCACATGCCCCCTGGCAAAATTAAAAAAAGAAAAACAATAGAAGCAGCCCATGTGCTCATGGAGATACGCAGCTGGGGCGGGAAGAGGGAGCACATCACGGTGGCGTCTTCACTGGTGACAGCAGAAGAATTTTTCTGCATTTTAGGCAGAACTACAGTAGTCCATTCCCAGTTCATAAGGAAAGTTGCTCTTTTCTGAAACAAATCAGTCAGTAAGTGTGGAAGGAGTTAGAAATTACCCTGTCTCAACCCAAAAGAGAGTAATTAACTCAGTCAAGGATCATCAATCATTAATGGGCACCAAAGTCATTTGTTGGAAGTGTGTTGGCAAGGATATTTCTACAGAGCCAAAGGTTACTTTCAGTAATCACTTGTTAATTGGGAAAAAACAAAACTAAACAAACATACCATTGCAGTGGAGCAATCCGGTCCTAACCAAGTTGTCACACTCAGCATCCGTGATGCGACATCTGATGGCCGGTGCCTCCATGTGAGGTGGAGCTGGACCTACACCGTCACTCACCTTGCATGTGTCCTGCCACTCCTTAATAAAGTCCCTTAGGGGGTTGCTGAAGTCCGGGCAGGAGTCAAGGGGTCAGTAGGGTCGTGCTGAACAGACACCTGCCTGGGGAGCCGTCCTTATCTCTACAGCTGTTGGTGATTTGCTGGGAGTCCATAGCAATTCCTGGTTTACAGCCGCATCACTCCAGGGTCTGCCTTCATCACTACATGGCGTGCTCCCTGGGTGTCTTTGCACGGCTGTTTTAAAGTCACGCTGGATTAGCAGCCCGGTGTTACCTGCTCCAATACAAACTCATTTCAACTGATCAGATTCAAAGTGACCCCAGTGCCAAGTCAGGTCATATTCTGAGGAGGCTAGGACTTTAGCATGTCTTCTGAAGAGATACAATTCAACTCCTAACAGCTACGGAGTGTTTTGCCTAACCAGTTCTTGTAACCAGATGACCTAATTTCCAGTTCACAGCAAGTTCACGGTGAGAAATACCTGCCTGAGTGGCACAGACTCAGAACGTTAGATATTCTTCAAGATGGTGGGCCTGGGCTCTTCAAACATCAGTATCTTGTAAAACAATACTAATGGTAATTAAAAATTAGGAGGTGTTCTAGATTTAGAAAGATGAAAGAAAAATAGCAACCAAATGAATAAAGTTTAATCAGACCCTGGTCTAATACAAACGTAAGTATAAACAATATTTTTGGATAAGTATGGAATTTAAATATGGCTTGAAAGTTATAGACAATACAGGAGTCATTTTATTAGTATTCCATAGATTAAGAGTGGTATTGGGATAATGTGGAGACTTTAGTATTTTTAGCATCTATTATTGTCATGTGTATAATTTGCTTAAAAATAATTGAGACGGGAGCAGCTGGTTAAGAAGTTTGGATTCCACATAGCCAAATGCAAGGTTCGAGTTCCAGACCCGGTGTTTGAGAAACACACTGGGGCACGTGTGTGTACATGCCCAGAATCTGTAGAGAATGGAGGTGAAAGGACTGTAGCATAACCCTCCCCACAGGGCGGGGTGCTTTCTCACTTTCTCTCTTCCTTTCTCTCACTCTCTTTCTCTTCCCTGCACCCCAAAGAACACCTTATAGTAAATTTTTACAAAGTAATAATTGAGCAGAGATAAAGACACATAAATAAATAAATAAAACACGTATGACAAAACATTACAAAGTATTTTGAGTCTAAGCAGTAGTTACCGTGTGCTCTGTCCTCGACGTTCCTCTATGCTTGATCACTTCATTGGGGTCGGCAGGTGGCCTACGTGCTTGGAGTTCTGGACCCCCACCCCACGTGGCTGACAGCAACTCAAGTTCTGGGCCTTGTGGCTCGTTTTCTTCATTTCTCTCTTAGGCTCTCTGTTTCTTCTGGTAACCATGTGTTTCCTATAGCAAATTAAAAATAATAATAATAAATTAAATCAAATAATTCTTTTAAAATGAGAATTTCATAACAAAATGATGGGGTAAAACTACTATTATAGTTCTAATGCCTGTGGAATGGATTTACAGCTACGAGCAATGGAATGAAGGCTGTATCTTCCAAACACGTGAGGGGGAGAGAGCCGGGTGTGCCCAGAGATCCTATCTTAGGCCCTCCTGCTTGGATTGCCTAGAATATTTGACTTACCGTTCAAAACTACACGAGTAAGTATAGAAAGGAATTTCAGAAACTCTTCTCTTCTTTTCTTGAAGAACTACAAACTAATTTAAGAGAAAAATCCTTTGCAAATGTGTTTATATATTAAAAGGCAAGGAGAGTGGATATATTTTAACCTCCTGCTAGGGGAAAGATCCTTCTCTTCTTTAATTTGTTATCTATTCAATTTTAGCAATGTACAATGGGATTGGCATAATTCTTCATATTAAAAACTTTAAACATGGGATATAGATTTCACGCTACTATTCACCCCTCTAGGCTATGGCAGGCAAGACTGAAACCCTGAGCTCTCTGAGTTCAAATCCTGGGACCTTTCCAGAGTTGTGTCCTGGGGACTGGCCTGCCAGCCTCTCCCTTCTCTGCCACCACCTGCTTCACCCCTCCTTTGTCCTCCCTCACCCCTCACATAACAGGACACTGTCCCCAGCCTTCCCCTTCTTGCTTTCATTCTCGGTGTCTCTGAAGACACGCTTGGAGCTTCACCTAGCCTCGCAGAGGCACACAGATGCCGATGTTCGTACGGGATGCTTGCTAAGGCATCAGTAGTTAGATTTCTAATTCAGTGCATAGAAGGTGCTTTTCATGGGAATTAATAGTATTTAAACATATGGAGAGAGGGTGGCATCCGCTGCCCCTAAGAGCTCAGTTCCCTGCTGTTTTCAGTGCTTCCCTTCCAAGCCAGGACTGTGGACTCACATGAAAGTGTCCGCCTCCTGAAGACCGGAAATCGTGTCAGTGTTCCCAGGAAATGAAATAACTCAGGGCAGAGCTCAGGACTTTCCACTGGGAGCAGAAGCCCGGACCATGAATAGGCAGGTACCACGCGTGACTTTCCGTGCGTTACAGCCACAGACTTGTCCAACATCTTCTATTCCAGGCACTTTGTTTTTGTTGAGACATTTTTGCTATAGGGCACATGTGCTTGCTAGAGAAACAGAGAGACAGAAAGTGAGAAATTACCTTCTGGGGGGATAGCCATGCCACCATCCCGTCTCCTCCATTCTCCTCTCGGGATGCTGGGCACACATGCACACGTGCCCAGGCAACAGTGAACTGCGTCTGCCTGGAGGTGAGAAACTGAGGACTCATTCTGAAGGAAGTTGTGTGTTAGACGTGGTTCAGACCCAGGCGTGTTGCTCAGCAGAGTGGCTTACACTATTCTGAAATCTGTGAGGCAGTCAAAGAAGGAACTCGCATTGAGAATGAGACCCCACATTGTCTGCCCTCCCTTATGATTCATGTCCACGGCCTGAGACAACAGTCGGACCTGCCGCTTCTGCCATGTTGGCCACCACTGGACGTCACTGGGCCGGATGTGTCTTCTCAAGATTTTCTGTTTGCCTGTCATCATGGATACACAGTGGGCTACCAGGGCTACCCCTTCCAAACACAAAGCAACAATGACTGCAGTACAGAAATAACCTCATGGTCCTGAGCTGCCGAGCGAGGGCAGCAGTCCGCTCTGCAGGAGGCTTGGCCGTGGGGGTGATGGTTATAGTGAGTGATAAGGGAAGAAATTGTAGGCTGAGCACTTCTCAGAAAACCAGCACCCTTTGCTCTGGCAGAAAGCAGCTAAAGTAAATGACAAGAGAGGGGACTGTCATGGTTGAGCAGTCCTGGAACAGGGACGTTGGCTCTGCAATTCATTTTGTAATCAAGGGTCAGAAGTTCAGTCACCTCTTTGTTTCTAAGACGGGAAGGTCTCCTTTGGCTGACAAACTGCAGAGAGTATCATAATGAAATAAGAAACTCTTCCAGTCTGGAATAAAGCTCAACATGCAAAGTGTAGGAGGGATGTTGGTAAGTTATTAGTTTACAGCAGCTGGGGACACACGTCCCCTCCAGACAAGTTGCAGTCACATGCTGCTCCACGAATTCTGTGGAGATTGCATATAAAAATAGCTGCACTCCCTAAGTAAACATGACAACAACTTCTTTGTAAAAATGGCAGGTGCTTTGTTCGGGGGCTCACTTTTACAGGTGTCACAACACAAATAGCATTGGAGTTTTTATTACCAAGGTTCTTAGGAACTTTAAACATTTGATTTAGTGGCATTCTGGCCCCCAGACTTTGTGCATTTGTATGGCCAATTTGAAGTCAATATTTTACATTGCACAGACTTTTTGCTTGCCTAAAAATAAGTTTGTTTCATTTAAAGTACACGGGTGAATGTACTTGTTTTTCAACCAAGATAAAAACATTTCCATAAGCAGGTGTGTTAAGATTTGTTCTGTTTTACCTGTGAAGCACCCGGCCTGCTCGAGGACTTGGCTCACATTCACATAGATGAATCGTACACACAGATTCTCTCAGGCTGTGCAAGGCTCGCGGTGAGCATGAGAACACGGCTTACTGTGCCTTTGTGCCGGTAACAAGAGAGATCCAAAGAAAGGATTTGTAACTTTTGTTGTTGTTGCCAGAGAGTGCCTGTGCTCACCAAGAGAAAGCACCCTCCCACAGCTCGTGGTTAAACTGCAATTCTCTACTTCCGTTCCTCCCTCCCTTCAGCATGTTGGGTATTCATGCACACATACCAGCAAGTTTTTCAAGCTGCCAGGGCCAGGTCTTGAACCGTGGTTGATCATGTGAGTGCTGGCTACTTTTGCATAGTGCTTAACTGCTGTGCCACGGGCCAGCCTGAAACCTGCTATAATTTAAGAAAAGATGGAAATCTTCACTTCAACGTAGACTAAAACACATGAAAACCTAAACTTTATGTCAACGAGACCAAGCAACTTAGACATCTGGTCAAACATTATTCTGGATGTTTCTATGAGGATATTTTGGGATGAGATTAACATTTAAACCAGTGGCCTTTCAGAAAAACAGTTCATTCTCAGAAATGTGAGTGAGTAACCGTCAAGCTGGGGAAGGCCTACGAGTGATCACCTCCAAGGAAGGTGGAGGGGCCAAGCAGGCGGCCTCCAGCCTGCAAGTGCAACCTCAGCTCTTCCCCGGGGCTTCAGCCTGTGCGCTTCTGCTGAAGATTTGAGTTGTCATTCCCCACACTTGTGTGGTCCATTTCTTATAATCCCTCTCTACAGATTGATAAATAAATAGGTGGTGGGTAGGTAGGTAGACACATACATACATACATACATACATACATACATAGATGCACAGATAGATTAACCCACACATCCTACCGGCCTGTCTCTAGAATACATTAATCTATAGCACATTATATTCGGTAAAGGAGTGGAAAGAGAAGTCTCTGACAAGTATACTCAGGCGGACTGTGTGCTGCTGGATGCTAGTGACTATAGTTCCATTTACACAGAAAGCGTCATCTTGGCTCTCTCTTCCCCACTGTCCTTAGAGAGCTAAAGCATTTGGGGCCTGTGCTTTAGGGGAAATGCCAATGGCAGAGACAGACAGCTGCAGCTGGAGATGCCCAGAAATTTCCTGGGGAGCCTTTTGAAGTGGGTGCTTAGTCCTGGCTCCAAACTGCTATGGCCTGAAGTCACCCAGGACTTCTTTTAAACAGGAGTCTTTTAATTCTCCTTGCACACAGTCCAGTAAATCTGGCCCTGAAGTTATTACAAATAATGCATTTTTAAAATACCCCACCATCCTTGCTTTAACCCATGTACACCTACTTGAAAAGCTCCACTGGAAACAAGATAGCCTGAGGCCATAGCTAATGCCATGGATTCTAGAACATTCTATGTACTTCCCCAACCCTGAGCCTAGGAGACAGTCTCATTCATTTCAAGTGAACAAAAAAGGAAAACCTATATTAAAAGTTAATTAAAAACACACTGAGAAGATACCTTCTTATGTCTTATAACCACTTATTGAAGGGTACTATGGTAAGACATTTATTTAGAATATGGCACCCAGAGACCAGCACAAGGAGAGAAAAGAACAAAATGGCTGAAAGTGAACTGGACCTCACCGTCTCTCCCTCTTTGGGTAAGACAGACAGGCCCCTATGGACTGTTTGGTAATCAGCATGTAGACAGAGATTTCCTACAGGGCCAGTGGTTATGGCTGCAACTCCTCTCCCACCACTTCTAGCTGCATGATCAATTAGGTCGAGAGCTTTAGAGCTTCCAACCTATAAAGGAGTGACAATAATTTCCAGCTCAGAGTGTTGTGTGTAGAAATTAAGTGAGAGAGTGTAGGAAACACTTGTGGCACTGAATCAGCAGCTAAGGAATGTTGGAACGGTCCCACTTCATTACCTAGGCTGACAGTCTTTGGTAGTAGACAACACTATCAATGGTGTAATTTTTTGTTTATCAGGGAAACTTTATTTATACAAGGATCTGGAGGAGGATGTAAGGCAGATTTATCATCATCAATACAAAGAAACCTCGATTCCTCAGTGATGAAAGTCAGAAAGCGAACTAGTTACAAAGGTGGGCCTTGGCAACCAGTGTGAGTATCACAGGACCGGTGTCCATCTCCTGTCGGGCACCTTCCTTGCACCTTCAACACTAAAAGCACAAGGTACTGTATAAGTCATATGGTGGTTTCTTTACGTGCAAATGTTTAAACTAACATTTGCATAGCACTTTGCCATTTAAAACTTGGGGTGGTATGCTTTTGGTTATGCTGCTAGAGTTCCCTACATATATTGGTTATTATTCTCTTGTCTGATATATAGTTTGCAAATATTTTCTTTTATTCTGAGAGTTGTCTCTTTATTGTTTGCTATGCAGAAGCTTTTTAACCTTATGTACTCCTACTTTTCTATTTTTGGGATTATTGCCTGTGGTTTAGGGGTCTTATTTAAAAACATCTTTTTTGCCTGTTCCAATTCTTTAATAATTTCCCCGTGTTTTCCACAAATAAATTTATAGATCGACACTTTATGTTTAAATCTTTGATTCACTTGAGTTGGTTTGTGTTAATGGTGATAGTGGGGGATGGAAAGTAAGGGTTTAGGAAAAAAATTTAACTGACACCAAACTGGAAAGTTATCAGTGGACAATAATGTGTACTGTAATCTTTGACTTGATCGACATACACTGTTTGCATGATTCGAAAGACCGTATTGTAACCTGAAAAGATGTACAATGATTAGATGTAAATAAATGAAGTAAGTGGGTAAATAAGACATCCGGTCTCATGCGTCACCATCACAGCCACTCTTGGAGAAGCGTACGTACTGTGAATCCCTCAGCTTCTCTACACAGTGGTCATGGTCCCTTACTCCCCACCATGTGTTCTTACTCCCTGAAACCATGTGCTTCCTGGCAGGCTGGGGAGTAAGCCTGGACACAAGGAAGACTCTTGATTAACTTCAGCCTATGGTGGTAATTCTACTCTCTGGTATGTAGTTGTTTAAGAAATGAGCAGTAATACAATCCTAGTCAACAGTAAATGAGAAAAAAAAATCTGCTGATGGTTCCTGGAACATTTTTATGACACTGGAAAAAAAAAAAAAAAAAAAAAAAAAAAAAAAAAAAAAAAAAAAAAAAACACAAGAGGGAAACATCTTCTCTTCTTGTCTTTTGCCATTTTTGTGTGAGGATTCATTTCCAGAAGGAGCTAGAAACATTTTATAATAAGATATGGACAAATTTGAGAATAAATTCTGAAACATTGAGGATGACAGAGGAAAAAGACAGGAAGAAGAGTGAAAGTATTGCAAATGACCACAGAATTCACCAAACCTGGAATCAAACTTTATTGAAAAGTCTAGTTATGTAAGCAATATTGCTTACTTTCTTTTTAAAAATTAATTAATTAATTAATTAATTTTATTTTGACATAGTGCACATGTGCTCATGAAAGAGACAGAGGGAAACAGAGGAAAAGTGAGCAATCACCCCCTAGGGTTTAGCCACTCCACAATCCTTTCTCCCCCATTACCCTCCTGTAATTTTAGGTACATATGCACATGTGCCCAGCATGTTTTTCAAGTTTCCAGGTCTAGGACTTGAATTGCAGTCAGCCATGTGGGAGTCCAGTGCCTTAGCTACCATGCCACCTGCTGGCCTCAGTGGGATTCTTATAATAAAGTTCTATCTTTTTGAGTCACTTCTGGTTTCTGTCTTGGTTAAATAACTCTCTTCTATGATCTATATTATTCATAGTTCATTCCACAAACATTAATTTAGCCCGAATTGTTATGTCAGATATTGTGCTAGATACCAGAGTGGAACAGATAGTTTGTTTTGTCTACTTTGTTTTGTTTTGGTTATGTCTACTGAGTGTCAGAAAACTTGGCAAAAGATTTTCATCTTGTCCCATATCTCTAACCATTACCATCTCCATCTGGTCCCTTCACTGGGTACTGAATTATCCCAGTGACCTGGATCCTGCCATGTCACGCACCTGATTTAAAGTTCAGTCCTCATAGCAGTGATTCTTATATGTGACCACGCATCAGAATTACACAGAGGGCTGTTAAGGGACAGATTAGTAGAGGGTGGCCCATAGTATAGTTAAGTGCTATGCGTTAGGAGCCAGATCCCACATGGCTAAGCATGGTTCAAGTCCTGCACCTGGCAGCTTGAGAAACACCAAGCTGTATGCCTGTCTGAAATCTCGATGGGATGGAAGGTGGAGGAGGAAGGATTGTGGCTTGACCATGCCCCATTGGGGGTATTTTCTCTTTATCTCTTTCTGGTGAGTTCTTGTACCTTTTGGCAATAAAATAACAACAATAATAAAATGAAATAAAACAACGATTAAGAGAACTCATATTCTGACTCGAGTCTCTGACTCAGAAGGGCTAGGGTGAAGCTTGAGGACTGGTATTTCTTTCTCTCTCTCTCTCTCTTTTTCTTTATTTTCTTTTTATGAGAGTTTTTGCTTTAGGGCACGTGAGCATGCCAGAGAGACAGAGAGAAACACAGAGACAGAAAGTAAGAAATCACCCCCAGGGCGGGTGGCCATGCTGCAATCCCTTCTCCATTCTCCTCTCGGGATCTTGGGCACACATGCACACTCGCTCAGTGTGAGTTTAAGCCACCGGGTCCAGGACTCTATCTGTGGTTGGCTGCATGGGAGTCCAGCGACGTAGCCATTACCCTAACTGCTGGTCCCCTTTCTCTCTTTTTTGAATTGAATAGTTTAATGGAGCTGATTTGAGCATACATATCCATAAGGATAAATATAGGTCAAAAGTCAAAAGAGTTTATGCTCAACACTCTCATGCAGAGAACTTGCATTTCTGCTATGCTCATGGGAGCTGCTGCTTTGGAAGCCGCGTGTGCTGACCACTAATCTATAGAATCAAGGACATATTGGGGACCAGCAGTTAGCATAATGATTATGTGCTGGACTTCCATGTAGTTGATCGCAGTTCGCGTCCTGGACTCGGTGGCTTAAAAGTCACACCGGATGCATGTGCGTGCGTACCCAAGATCCCGAGAGGAGAATGGAGAAGGGATTGCGGCATGGCCATCCTCCCTGAGGGGTGATTTCTCGCTTTCTGTCTCTCTGTCTCTCTTTGTCTGTCTGGCAAGAGCACACGCCCTGTAGCGAAAATCTCTCCAAAAAAAAAAGAAAAGAAAAAAAAAGAATCAAGGACGTATCATTTGGCAACTCATGCATGCTCCCAACCTATGGGTCAACTCCTGAGCCTTTTCAAGTATTTATCCCTTTAGTTAGAATACATTTTCTTTTCACCTTAGTCCAAACTTGAACCCTTCTTCAGTTCAAAAGTGTCTGATAAGATTTATTGCTTTGGAGATTTCTCACCCTCTTATATTCATATATACCTTTTAGGAACTATTAAGATCCTTCTCTGTGTCCTTGTTGTTTAGTCTCCATGTGCCACAGAAGGGCACAGTGCCCCTGTCACCACCTGTGAGGTCCAGGGGACCAAGACTTACACTTACTCATTACGTCAACAAATAAGCATTTTCCTACGTGTCGGTTGCATAAGATTACTTTGTATTTCCACATCAGTATACAATTAGGTCTGATGTTTCTGAAAAGAATAACAAATAGCCAGGATGAGAGATGGGAGTGGCCTATGTTAAATTGTACTTAAATATGTAAGCGACATGTTGAAATAAATTTTAGGAACATATTTTTAAGATTATAGTGAGCTATCAAATCATGATTAGAGTAAACTAATAATTAACTAAGAACCCAAAGAACTTATACTCTCTAAGTGGCATTAAAACATTGCATTTCATGCAAACATTTTGCTTTCACTTAAACCATAATGTGTTTTCTAGCAAAGACATTTCAATTTTAAAGGTCACCTGAAAGAAATTTGTCTCCTCTTTGTCATCAATCATTTAACTTAATTGTTCTAGAGCTGTTCAGTAAGAGTGTAGAATTTTTTTAACAAGATAGATATATTTTTTAAGAGGTATTTTTTATATAGGGTGGGTGCATTTGCTGGAGAGTCAGAGAAAGACAGGGAAACAGAAAGTGAGAAATCACTGCCCAGGAGGGATGGACATGCTGCAATCCCTTCTCCTCCATTCATCTTTTAGGATTTTGGAAACACACACAGATATGTATACACCCCGCAGGATTTTTAAACTGCCAGGTATGGGACTCAAACCCTGGTCAACTATGTGGGAGACCAGTGACTAACCATTATGCCATCTACTGGTCCCAATAATATCATTTTTATTCAGTTTTTTTTTCAATGATTGACAGTTTCCAAAGTTAATGAGCTCAATGTATGTTATTAACACAAATTATAGTTGATTAACAAATAAATATACATATTTGTCGAATCAGCTATGATTCAATTACTTATTGATTTTTTTATGATAGCACTATCAAATAAGATTTTTTTTTTTTTGGAGAGGTTTTTCGCTATAGGGCGCGTGCGCTCGCCAGACAGAGAGAGACATAGAGACAGAAAGCGAGAAATCATCCCCCAGGGGGATGGTCACGCCGCAGTCCCTTCTCCTCCGTTCTCCTCTCGGGATCTTGGGCACGCACGCACATGCGCTCAGCGTGAGTTTAAGCCACCGGGTCCGGGACGCGAACCGCAGTCGACTACGTGGGAGTCCAGCGACATAACCATTACGCTAACTGCTGGTTCCCTCAAATAAGATGTTTTCAATACTCGAAGGATATAGAATCCATAATAAAGAATTATCAATGTTTCTTTTTCTTCCTTCCACAAAAACAAAACAATAGCTAGAGAAATCATCCCAACACCAGTCCATTTTCCTCCTATTTTTATCTCATATTATGCTTCAGTCTCAGACTTCCTCATCTGCATGAATTTAGGAACTTTATACTCTCTGTGCTACAAATTTCTTGCACAGTAGAAAAGAGAAAAACATATTATCTGATTCTTGTGAAGATTAAATGACATGATAGACTAAAATATTAATATCTGGCATTATTGAAGCAGTGTTTGTTTCTCGACAATCAATAAAAAGAAATGAACTTTTGATACACACAACATTTATGTATTTCAAAGGCATGAGGTTGAGTGGCAGAGCCAGTCTCCAAAACCAAATGGCATGTGATTTCATGGACATACGTACTATAAGGGAAAAACACAGGGATGAAGAGTACATCCGCAGTTGACCAACGGAGGAGTAGGGAGTCATTTAACCACAGAGAAAGTGTGAGGGGCCTAGGGAATAATTAAGGTATTCTGTGCCACATTTGTGATTCCGATCCCATTGTGATTGTGGTTTTAATGTTCCTAGGATTTCAAACAACCAAATCATTATGTGTGTGTGTATACACTATATATATAAATACAAATATATGCTTATTGGTGAGTAAAGTGTGTAAATGGTACTTTGGAAAAGATTTTCAGTAGACCTCTTGCAGGTTATGGTGTTTGCATACCATCCCCAGAGGAACTTCAGGTGTTCAGGGCCAAGCACAGATTATAAGCTTTATTACCTTTAAAGCGTCTAAGAACTTAGGTCTGCCTAATAGTAAATCTTCAATAAGTTCTAGTTGAGCTAAAAACTTTGTTTTATAACAGTGTTTGATACATAAACTATTGTGCACTAATATTTGTTAAATGATTATGAAATGTGATTTTCAAGGCACTAGGTTCAAGACTCGAACCATAGTTGGCCATGTGGGAGTCCAGCATCTTAACCACCATGCTGATTGCTGCTCCCTTACCTTATTTGCTTCAAACTAAGGTATCTGGGACTCCAAGGGTCAGTCAGCCATGTACTCTAGCCACCTTAAACTTCACACCATCTGCTGGCTCTTCCTGGAAATTTTTTTTAAGAGATTTTTCTTTTGTTATCAGGTGCATGCGCTTGCCAGAAAGACAGAAAGTGAGAAATAACCCCCCTTCCACCGACCCACCCCAGGGGAGATGGTCATGCTGCAATCCCTTCTCCTCCACTCCCCTCTTGGGATTTTGGGCACACACTCATGCCCGGCATGAGTTTTAAGGCACCCAGACCAGGATTCAAACCCCAGGCAACTACATGGGAGTCCAGCAAAGTAAACATCATGCCATGTACAGGCCTCCCAGTAAATCTTAAATCAAGATTGCCACGTAAGTATATCTGAGAGCTATATCTAAAGTAGGAGAGTTGATCTTGAATAATGAGGTTCATCTTTCAATCTTCAGCTCCCCTCACTCTTGTGAAGCATTTTGTCTGTCAAAGCAGAATTTATCTCTGGGGCCAGCAGGTGGTAGTGTGGTTAGGGTGCTGCATTCCATAGGACTATGTGGTTTGAGTCCCAGGAGCAGCAGTCTGAAAAGCATGTGCGTGCAAGTTCCCAAAATCCAGAGAAGGAGATGGAGGAGAAGGGATTACAGCATGGCCATCTCCTCTGGAGAATTATTCTCACTTTGTCTTTCTGTCTCTCTTTGACTAGCACACATGACCTGTGGCAAAAAAAATCTGAAAAAAAAATATATATCAGGCCCTCTCATCACAGAAACATTTTCCCTCGCTTACAATTCTCAAACATAACAGAGCTAAATAGTTTTATTTTCCTCAAATGAGAAAGTGGAGTTCACAAACAAGATTAATAAAGTATGTCGTGTTTGTGGGCACAACTGTTGTCTCTGAGTCCATGCTGTCTAACGGGCAATTTGTTACTGATTAAAGAACATAGAGAATATCTTTATGTGGGGCCAGCAGGTGGCATAGTGGTTAAGACACTGGGCTCCCATATGGCCAAGAGAGGTTCGAGTCTCAAATCTGGTGGCTTACTTTCTCACTTTCCTTATTTCTCTCTCTTTCTCTCTCTCTTTGTCTCTCTCTGGTGTGTGCACTTACTCTATAGTAAATTAAAATAACAATAATAGATAAGATTAAATAAGTAATTATTATTAAAAAGAAAATACCTTCATGCAATTTTATTCTTCATATAATTTTTACACAACGTTTTTAGGGCAGTTTATTAATATTTTCTTGGTGTCGTCTCATAAAACGATAAGCTCTACTTTCTCACATGCCTAAAGAAAATATCCTTAACATTAACAAAAAGAAACAGTGCAACAGAATATTTAGTTTAAATTGTAACCTTATAGAGCATTCTTAAATATAGCTGATCATAGGTATGTAACATAAGTTCAAATGTGAGGTGTGGGGGAGGGGAGGCAGGCTGGGAACTAACTCTGCAGAAATCTCAGATCAAAGCAGCAGAAATGCAGATGGGCACAACTGTTTCACACTGCAAAGAAATACTGCACAGTAAGTAGCTGGAAGAATCTGGTTAAGTCACATATAGAAAATTAAAGATATATTTTATGAAAGGCTAATTAATTATTAATAATACAACAGAGAACTGCCTTTGGTATTGAGCTATGATTTTTTTCATAAAATTATTTTAATTAAGTGCAGTAGCTAATGATGGCTTTTAAAAAAATTAATCTAATTTGTTTGCTTGAAAGGGTTAAGTCAGCTTCAGCTAGAAATTGAAAAGCAATGACTTCACCCCTGAGTGTTCTAGCCACACTGAATTCAGCCATGCTGCACATGTACGTTCAAATATTTTTCTATGTGGTTTCAAATACGTTATGCCTTTTTCATTCTTTAAAAAAAGGGACTTTTGATTGTTGGTCCAGCTCTTCTCCACTGTCCTATGCTTCAAGGCTAGTTCCTTACAGGAGCAGTGCACCCTCGCCGCCCTCATCCTCTCCCGTCCCGAGGACCCCTGCTTCTGTTCCACCCTGGCTTTGCTGTGAACTAAGTGCAATTATGGAGAGATTAGCAACGACCTCTGCCACTGCTCAGTGACCTTTCGTAAGCCTGCAGTCCCTTTCATCTCTGTGCACTTTGACGTTGTTGATTCAACTCCGACTTGGGAAATGCCTTCTTTCTTCTTGCTCAACACTGTGTCTCCTGGTTTGCCCCTGAAAGACTCATTTTCTGGTCTCCTTTCCTTCTCTTGTCTTTCTTCCTGTCTTAATAGATTTCACAAAGATTATCTGTAATTCTTTTTCTTCTTTCACATTAGTTTTAATTTTATCTTGATTCTTAATCTAATAAATTTATTATTTCTCTCTTAAACTATCACAATTTCTCCCATAGAGATAAAGCATAGAAACCTAGAAAAACATGCCATACTTGGTCAAAATGCTGGGGATAATTGAAAAACCTGTTTAGCACCATTCTTTGCTCAGCTATTCATTGCACGGGCTTGTATTCACTGTGCCTACCAAGTGTAAAGAAGAGAACTAGCTTGTTTTCACCTCGGCTTCCAAAACATGGTGGATAACAGAGGAGATCTGATGATGTTTACGGCAAAGCCCATCTACTTGTGTTCAAGATGAAAGTAACTGAAGACCTGGTTTAGATGCAGATGTACAATATGTAACACAGAGAAGGCTGCTTTCTGAGTTTCATACTCATTTTCTCTAAAACTGATATGAAACTCAAAATTTCTAAGTATCTTCTGTAATGCTAAAATTATCATCACAGGAAAAAAAAGAAAGGAATGAGGACCAGCCAGTTGCACAGTGGCAACGCAATGCTCTGTGCTACTGGACCATGCAAGAACATCCCCATTTCATGTCCTGAGACCTCTCAGTACATGTTGCCTATGCAAGTGTCTGTGCCATGGGCTGGCTAGGACCGGAGATGGATCGTGGCATGAGGACTCTGTCAGAAGTGCTCCTCTCTCCAGCTGTCTCTGTTACGAATGGAAGCAATAAACTTATTTAAAAAGAGAGAAAAGAAATGTAAGAAACCAGGATAAAGATAACATTTTTATTTTGATATAAAAGCTGTTTAAAATCATCGTAATAACAATGTATTGGGTGATTACAGTATATAATGAGCGAAGTGCATGACAGCAGTGTTAAGCACTGTGTTATCAGAGGGCATAACTGAAAATACACTTCTCAAACTACATCTGCTGGGGCCAGCAGATGGAGCAGCAATACCTCACGGGACTCCCACATGACCGACTGCTATTTTAGTCCTGGACCTGGTAGCTTGAAACTCACACCAAGCACATGTGCATGCATGCCCAAAATCCTGGGAAGGGGATGGAGGGCAAAGGACCATGGTGTGATCTCCCCTCTGGGGGGGTTATTTCTAACTTTATCTCTCACTTTCCTTGTCTCTCTCTCTCTGGTTAGCACACGTGCCTAAGGCAAACACTTCTACAAAAAATATATATATTATATATGTTTTTATATACACACACACTACATACAGAACAGTGTAATAGCTTCAAAGATAGACTCAAATTTGTTAAAAATATATTTTGCAAACTGTAGGGCAGACACTAGTTGCTCTTTGAAAGAAATATAAATAATATGCTAAGAGGAAAATAAAGTAGAATCATATAAAACTTTCAATTAAAACCAGAGAAAGCAGAAAATGAGAGGTAGGAGCAGAAAAAGCAACCAAAATAAAAAGGGAAAAATGTATACAAACATGATAGTTATTAATCCAACTACACCACTAATTACTTTAAATACTAATGGTCTTAACATACCAATTAAAAGGCAGAAATGTGCTGAGTGGGGAGGAAGAAAAACCCAGGACCCAACTCAATATTCTCTATAAGGAGCAAAGGCTCTAATAGGAAGGTTAAATGTGAAGTGAAAGAGTTACACTATGCTAGCCCCGAGTAAAGAGAGCAGAAGTAGATGCATTCATTTCAGATAAAACAGACTTAAGAACCAGAGGATAACTGGGAAAAAGGAAAGGCAGTATGTAATGGTAAAGGATCAGCAGCCAAGAGGACGTAACAGAAATGAACATTTCAGCACCTAAAAGCAGAATCTCAGAGCCTGTGAAGCTTTAGGTTTTAGAACTTAAAGGACAAAGAGAAAAATCTACTGTTACATTTGTCATCTTCAACATCTCTCTCTCTATGAAATTAATATATCAAACAGGCAGAAAATATGTAAGGATATAGTTGAGTCGGAGAGAATTATCAGTGAACTTGATCTGACTGGTAGTTATGGAATCCTGTGTCCAATGATAGCAGAATACATATTTTTATCAAGTTTATATAATACATTCATCAGGTTGGCCAAAAGTCTAAGTCATCTAACATACCTTAATGATTTTTTAAAAACTTTGTTTTGCTACAGGGCATACATTCTTGCTGGAGAGAGAAAGAGGCAGCAGGGAGTGAGAAATCACCCCCATCCCCAGCAGGAATGGCTGTGCTGTACTCCATTCCCCTCCATTCTCCCCTTGGAATTTTAGACACACATGCACATGTGCCCAGCGTGATTTTTAAGTGTGAGTTCCAGAATTGAAATCACATGGCTGGCCATGTGGGATGCAGTTCCTTAACCTCCACACCAATTGCCGCTTAACAAATTTCCAAGAAGAGAACTCATACCACATATATGCTAAGACACTAAGGAAATGAAATTAGAAATTGATAACAGGAAAATAGCTGTAATATATCCAAATATTTGTATGAATTTGACAATATTAAATAACACATGGAGGATTGGCTTTCTGGCATGGCAGTAACATGCTATTCAAGAAAAGCCAGATTTTATAGGGTGACTACAGTTGGGATTCCCAAGCCAGTCTGTCCAAACCAGGCACAGCCCCTATGTTAGTGCCCAGGATCTATCTAACATGCTGAAGGACTGGAGATGGGGGACTGTGGTGTGTGACGAGACCCTGTTTTCTCTCTCTCTTTCTCTCTCTTTCACTCTCATGTAAATGTTCATACATTCTATCATGAATAAAGAAGAAAAAAATGAAAAACTAAATATAAAGCACTTAAAATAAATAAAAATAAATGCAACGTCAAACATTAGGGGCTGCTGGCCCTGCTGCAGTGGTGCAGGCATTCGAGGCACTGCTTCCCCAGGCTCGAAACTGAGCGGGGAGGCCCAGGTTGCGTGCCGGGCCCTCTTGATCCTGCCTGGCTGCAGGCCAGGAGGAGGATCAAGGCATGAAGACTATGCCATGCAGGCACCACTTCCTTTCTCTTCTGAGAAATAAATAAACTTTCAACAAATTATTAAAAGAAAAGATTGTGGATATAGCAAAAGCAGTGAGAAAGTTATAGCCTTATATGCACAATTATAAAGAAAGAAAGAGCTAAAAATAAAAAGTCTCCATTTATGAAACTATTAGAAAAAGAGAAAATTATGCCTAAAATAAGCAGACAAGAAATCATGAATAAAGCAGAAATCAAGAAAATTAAAGCATAAAATTAATAGAGAAAGATCACTGAAACCAAAAGGCTTTTTAAGAGTTCAATGTGTTAGCTACTCCCCCTAGACTAACAAAGAAAAAAAGAAAAAGAGAGACAAGACACAGATTTCCCATATTAGAAAAGAAAGGGGTTAATTGCTATTTATTTCATGAATATTATTAGAAAAGTGAAGGAAAACACACACCCAAATTTGAGAACTAAGATGAAATGGACTAATTCCTTGAAGGGTGCATCTACCAGAACTGACACAAAGAAATAAACAACCCCATAATTCAGTATCTGTTAAAGAAAAAGAATCCATAATTAAGAATCTTTCAAGAAAATTCCAGAGCCATAGGGTTTTACTAGTGAATTACACCCAACAGCCTAAACCAGAAGAAAAATCATAGTCATAATAGTTGGTATAGATAAAAGCATTTGACAAGACTCAACATTATGTAATAAAAACTCTCACCAAACTACCAACAGGAGCTAGGCATTGGCGCAGTGGTCATGCAACCACACCCACATGGGACGGGCTCTGAGTGTGCCCCCAGGACCTCCTGAGCACGCCACATTCCTGGGTCTACACTGGCTGAGACGCAGTGGGCTGCAATGCAAAGACTGTTGGGGTTTCCTTTGCCTCTGTTTCTCCCTCTCATGGAAGAAACAAATACATAAACTTCCAAAAGTATAAATGGGAGGAAATGTCCTTAATTTGATAAACAAACATTTATTAAGAAAACAAAAACAAAAAACCCTCTACAATCTACAACTAACTTTTGAGAAACTGCCTCTTCCTCCCTTACTTTGGAAAGGAGGTCAGGATGTTGTAACTTCGACCATGCATATGCAACTTTGTACTGTACATCTTACCTAGTGCGATAAGGCCAGAAAGAAAATGTAAAGAAGTACTAAAAAAAAAAAATCACAGCTGCACAATTGTGGACTTTGTTAATAGATACAGTAGATACTGATGACCAAAACTAGAATAATTTGAGCAATAAATTAAATAAAGTAGTATTGTAGTATAAAATAAATGTCAGTCAATACTGATATAAATACATGTTTAAGTACATAAGTAAATAAATAAATGAGAAAGAAGAGATCAACTGGTGTAGAATAATCCTGAGTAATTTTTGCAGCTACTTCGCCACCAGTGAGGAGTGCCATTGGGCAGAAGCTGCCGGGCCCTATGTGCAGACAGTGCACAGCAACTGCATTCCACGGAGCGCAGCATGGCCATGAGGTAAGAGAAGAGTGAGTCTATGGTGGGAAAACCGGACACACTCTGCCTGAGCCAGGTGTGTAGGGTCACTATTAACAACGACAACTCATGGTGATGGAATATGCCATTGATATTATGTGGTAAAAAGACACCTCTGTGGTCTCTCTCTCTAAAGCCTGTGGTCTAGGCAGGAGGGAAACTGGCAAATCAATTCCTAGTGGGACATTCTGCAAGTATCTGGTATTCCTCGAAATTATCAAGGCCATCAAAAATAAGGAATAAACGAGACACTGTGACAGCCAAGGAGAGCCGAGGAGGACCTGATGACTCAAAGCAATGTGGCATCTTGGATAGAACCCTAGAGTATAAAAAGCTCATTGGTATAATATCTTTGACGTGAGTCATATGCAGTACATTTATGCTGGGAAAGTTCATTTTGTATATATAGATTTATAGTAATTAAATGTAGAAAAAAAGTTTATGAAAAATGGGGAAAAACTCATTAGATAGCACTGAGCACTGTGCTGGAGCCTAGGGCACACCATGAAATCACTGGACCTGGTCAGCTTTGTTTCCTGCCATGAAGCCCTCAGTTCTTAAGCACCAGCAGCAACCCATGGAGGCCAAAACCAGAAACCTGCCCTGGGTGGAAAAACACCAGCCTCCGACACTAAACAAGTTGGTCTCTCATCAGGATGTTCTGAGTACCACTCAGAATTTTATCAGGGAAGACCGACTATCATACTAGCTTTTCTATGGCCTTCCGGGGATAGGAGCACCATCCACCACCCTAGTCTGTGCAAACAAAACTACACAAAGGTTAAGAATTTGGCTCGAAGGTCTTGGAGCTAAGTGCTTCCGATGACCGAGGAAGAGAGATTGTTCTGAGTTTGCTAGCACAAGAACAGAATTTAAGAAAGGCTTTCAACTGATGATCTTTGGTGAAGCTGATGCCATGATACAAGATGCTCAGAAAGCATTGAGAAGAATGATAGAGAAATTCACTGAAAACACTGGATTTTGACACATCTGTAACTATTGGTCAAAGATAGTCCCTGCCTTGCAGTGCCCTGACTCCTGAGCTCACAGTTTCCCACCGGGAACATGTCATAGAAGACAAGAAAGTTGATATAACTGAAGGAGGAATGAAAGAACTTATAACTCTTTCCAGCAGAGATATGAGAAGGGCTCTGAACATCCTGCAGGGCACCAATGTGGCCTTTGGGAAGGTGACAGAGGAACAGTCCACACCTGCACAGCGCGCCTTCTCAGTTGGACATCACAACATTCTGGACTGGGTGTTGAACCAAGCTTCACCACAGCCCAAAGAAAAAAGGAGTTGAAAACTCCGAAGGAGTTGGCGTTACGTGATATCCTGACAGAGCACTTGTTTGCACGGAGGTGACTTTCCACCTTCAGTCTGAATACACGTATTAACCAAGATGGCAGACACTGGTGCAGGCTTTATCTTGCACCACTGAGAAGATTCAGCGGAGTTCACCCATTGCTGTTTTTCAATCACTGGAGACCTGATTGTCACAAAGGCCTAGATGCTTTGAGGTCTGTTTGACGACAGTTCTCAAGGCCCAGCAGTGCCTGAAGAACAGAGGATGACTCAATGACAGGGACCATGAGATGAAGCCACAGAACCCTGAGTCATGGAAAACTCCATTCCAAGCATGGATGGGCAGATGTTTAAAAAGTATTTTGTTTGTGGTTATTTGGAGCAGAGATGTGTGAAAGGATTTTAATGTATTTATGTTCCTGCATTTCCCATCTGTCTTTTATAGAGAAATAAAAGTTACCTTTTCTCCACTAACCTTCAGTTGTATGATGACAAGAAACTGACCTACCCCATACAGGTCTGCAATATTTATTATAAGGTTTTCAAATTCTGTATGGCCCAAGTGTCTTCCAACTCAACATAAACATCTCCAAAATTATGAATCCAATCTTTGGCACTGTCTCTGAATTCACTGTAAAAATAAATGTTTATGATCTGACCCAAATTATCATACTCATAAAACACTGAATTTTCTTACTTTAAAAAAACTAATATTTTTATTTCTCCTATTAAATAGAATTATCAGCAGGTTTCAAACTGTGGTATGAACAGTAGGGAATAAATGAACCCTCATATGTAATGTAGAGTTAGCTTTGGAATTATGCCACTGGGGGAACTGAGGTTGTATAAAATTCATTTGCATTAATGCAATGAGGGCACATGAGATTAAGATTGCCTCTAAACTTAGAACTGCTGAAAAGATTGGGGCTTCAGTACAAATTTAGTTTATTTTCCAGCAATTTGGCTGTATTTTTGTTAGAGTTCTTCAAAATAAAAATAAAGGAACTTGCAGGACCAGCAGTTGGCATAATGGCTATGTTGCTGGACTCCCATGTAGTTGACCGCAGTTTGAGTCCTGGACCCAGAAGCTTAAACCCACGCCGGGTGCATGTGCATGCATGCCCAAAATTCTGAGAGGAGGATGGAGAAGAGACTGCAGCGTGGCCATCCCCTTGGGGAAAGATTTCTCACTTTCTGTCTCCCTGTCTCTCTCTGTCTGTCTGGCAAGTGCACACGCCCTATAGCAAAAACCTCTCCAAAAAATTAAAATTAAAATTAAAAAATTAAAAAATTAAAATTAAATAAAAAAATAAAGAAACTTGCAAAAGAAAATATAAGGCAAGTCTGGTAAATTATAGACTAGTTAATAAGAAGGTGTTAATTGGTTCATTAATTGTGTCAAATATGCCATACTAATGCAAGATGTTAATAATAGGAGACACAGTGCTGGGTTCATGGGGACTCTGTACTATCTATCACTTTTTCTATAAATCTAAAACTGCCCTAAATTTAAAGATTTTCAGAAAATTACAATTATAAATCAACAAAGTCCACGGGCTCTAATCACACAAAGTAGACAAAAGGTAGAACATCCTCACGCATATCATCACTTGGTTTATAGGACAGCAATTCAGAACACTCGGGAAAGGTTTGACATTAATAAATGATGCTGCATCAACTTTACCTTTTGTGTTTTAAAAAAATCACCTTGGCCTTTACTTCACACTATACTCAAAAATATACTACAGTGCCATGGTAAACTAAATATAAAAATGAAAACCACGTATTTTTTATAAGATAATATAGGAAACTATATTAAAGACCTATGGTGGTAGGGAGAGGGAGATCTTCTAAACGGAATAGAAAGAACACTAACAATAAAGAAAAGGATTGTGAGCCATATTCAGATGAATAGAGGGTACTTGCCCTCACCAGAGAGAGAGAGAAAGGGAAAACTCACCCTGTTGGAGCACGCTCATGCCATAACCCTTTTCCTTTGCTTTTCTTTTTTTTATTTTTTAAATTATTTATTTTTTTACTTATTATCATGATCTTATTTATACTCCATTGAATCACATATAACTTTGCAGTGTATTACATTTCTTTTACTAGCAGGAATACCATGCATATCAGTCAATACAGAAACATTAAAATCTCCATCTTCATCATCCAATAGCTTTTCATTTTTTCCCTATTATTATTATTATTCCAATTATTTTTGAACAGCCAATCACTATCATTTTGCTTGTAAAAAGACTTTACCCAACATGAAATACTTCTCAGACCAATCCAGTTGAGAATACTGTACATGTCATCAACAGGTAATAAACCACTCCTGTGTCCCACTAACGTCAGGCCTCTCTATTCGTGCTCTTCCTGACTTTCTCTATACTCTTCTTGTGGAGGATCTATTCCTTCAGCTTTCCATTCCATCAGGGTTTGGGGCATGTGCACACATGTACCTGATATGTTTCTCAAGCCTCCAGGTTTGGAATTCACATGACCAGTGGCCATATGGGCCTGATGCCCTGTGGGCAGGGACTACCCACTGCACTGCAGGGCTAGCCCTGAACTGACCACTTTGGTTTATCAAAATTTACCATGAAGAGAGTAAACGGACAGGTCATGGAGGAAGAGAAGGTATCTGTACTCTACAAAATGACAAACAGCTAGAAACAATATCTGGAAGAAACAACGTCTATATAGAAATCAAGAAAAAAATGGAGACATGCACTAGGAAGATGGAAAAAGGGCTTGACCGCTTACAGACGGAATATCCAAATAGACAGTAGGGGGGTAAAAAGTGTTCAATTTTTTTTAGTCAACAGATCAAAACCTCCACGACATGCCACGAACACTCACCAGAATGGCTAAAATTAGAGATTAACAATACCATTTGGCAAAAAAATGTGGGTCAATTAGAATTTTCACCTGTTGTTGGTGGGAGTGAAAATGAGTAGAATGTCTTTGGGACACGAAATATTTACTAAACCTGAAGATGTGCTTACCCAGTTAACTAGCATTTCTTCTTTGGTTACCTATCCCGCAGGTCTGTGGTGTGAGTATGAGTACTGTGTGCATGTGTGTAGATGTGTGTGTGTGTGTGTGTGTGTGTGTGTCCAAGAATGCTTCTGGAGCAATAGTCATAATAACTCCTAATTCAAAACCTTGCAAGGTCCAGAACAGCATGCTAGATCAGTTGTGGTGTGTTTGTTAGCTTAGGAGTGTCACTGCTACAGGTGACGTGAGTGGATCTCATAAGCTATCTAAACAACAGCAACAAAACAAAGCCAGGTAAAAGAATATACACTGAAAAAACAAATTCATATAAACTTTAAAAAACAGGGAAAACTAATCCATAGTGTGAGAACACAGGACAGTGACTGCCTGGGGAAGATGGGTCAGAAGTGACTGGGTGACTGTGAGGAAGTTCTGGAAGCTCGGTGGTCACACACCAGAGGTGGTTCTGACATTTCATTTGCACACTTTCTCTTTTGTACTATGCTTCACTGTAAAAGTTTATTAAAAATAGTATTTGTCCTAGCCATGGCAGTGAGTGGTAAATGCTGATTCTTGGAAAACTGAGGCCACAGGGAGAGGTCCTGCTTTGACTCTCGGTCACTCTAAAAAGCCAGGCATAGTGGAGCCTCAGTCTCTGCTACCTGGAGGCTGAGGCAGGAGGATCATGAGCTTGTGGCTGCCTGGGCAACGCAGTAAGACCCTGTGAAAGAGCGGGGCGTGGGGGGGGACACCCTGTGGTCACAGCTACTCTGGAGGCTGCTGCAGGAGGACAGTGACATAGTGAGACCCTACCTTTAACAAAAGAAACAAAACAAAACAAAAATTTTAAAAAATATACAAAACAACCACGCATACATGCAGATAATACTTGAAGAATTATGCGCCCTCCACTGTGTGGCTCCAAAGCCCGACAGGCACTGCTCACTGCTCACCTCTCTGCCTTCCTGCCTTCACACGTGCACTTCTGAACTTCCCCGCTGGAAAGTCTCCTTCGCCCCTTCTGATCTGCTCCCTCACTGAACCCTTTGCCAGGGGTGTGCTCAGCAGGCGCTGAAGATACCTTGCAGCTTCTTGTTCCTGCACTCTCCTCGCCACGGTGTAAGTGCCACGGGGGCCACAGCTTTACGCCCGGAGGAGCAAGAGGGCCAGCCATGGCAATCACACAGCAGAGTACTCAGGTGGATGAACGAAACACCGTGAGAGGAACTGGCTCCAGCCGGGGAGCATGGAGATAGCCTCATTCGTGAAGAGGCAACTGAGCCAGGCTTGAGGAGTCAAAAAAAGATGACCCCTTGGGTAGATACCAAGGAGTGGGATTGCTGGATCATATGGCAGTTCTATTTGTAGATTTCTGAGGAATGTCCAAATTGTTCTCCACAGTGGTTGGATCAATCTACATTCCCACCAGCAGTGTAAGAGAGTTCCCTTTTCATAGTTTTATCAACGGTACTGGGGAGAGATGTTCGCCTGTTGAAGTGTCCATTTTGTAAGACAAATAATAATGTGATTGAATGTATGGAAGAAAATGAAATAAAAAAATAAATTAATTAATAAAAAAAAGATGACCCCCCAGGTGAAAATCAGCTGTGGGCAAGGTGAGCCTACATGGAAGGGGACCCCGATGTGTGGGGAGCAGGCATCTGTGGAGCCGCAGCCAGGAGAGGTGATCGCAGAGGCCTGAGGCTGCACACCCTCAGCTCAGAGAGGCTTACTAACGGGTAGTCCTCACAGGGAAAGTATTTCCATGCAGTCACACATGTGGATGGAAATTTTCCCAATGTGGTTTTAAGGCTACAGCTTTTTTAAATGAAAAGGAAAAGAAACCTAACATCTCTATGAGAAATGTAAAACATACTGGAAAGAGGCTGTGAAAATCCCCTTCACTCAGTGATGAAGGGAAGGAGAGGGTGGCCCAGCACCAGCCTCCCTGTCTTCTGAGGGGTGCAGGGCACTTGTCTCACACCCTTTCTCTCTCCTAGTGCTCAGAGTCTGTGAGAAACAGACAAAGGTGTTATAAACAAGACCCACTCAAGGCACGAAGGCTTAGGAGGCAGCCTGACGGTGAGGCAGGAGGTTGGAAGCACTCCCAGCACAATCACGAACTGCTAGAACGGTCTGCGCTTTAGAAGGGCAAGGAAGTCTGAAGACGTCCAGACTCTGAGATTCCAACCTCCCATTTGAGTTTCCATGTGTGAGGAACACATTCTAAGTTATTAATATTTTTCACATGAAGGACTCAAAGGTAAACACATCTATCCAGTCTTATAATCTGAGGTCTGTGGAAGTCAGGATTATAAGCAATCAGAAATTAGAAATAAGCCTTGTTAGTGTCAGCACAGAAAAATTCTATGTGAATTATATGTTTTTTTTTTTTTATTAATTACTTTATTTATTTTTGTATATACTTTCAATCATATTGTTTGGCTTACAATGAGACCATTTCGATATGTGAACATTTCTCCCCAGACCCGTTGATCGAAATATCTTCAACAGATAACACCACACCTCCCCATCCCGTCAATGCTCTACCTCTGTATCCCTTCTCCAAATGTCTTTCGTTGGGTCCCACTCCTCCACATACACCTCATCTGACATTCACACCCATCTCTTGTGTTTGTTCAACTGTTGGTCTAATACATGAATTCAGTAAAGTTGCAGGATATAAAGTCAATATACAGAAATCGATAGCATTTCTATATACGAATAACAGGCAGACTGAGATAGAACTGAAAAAACTTATTCCGTTTACCATAGCCACTAAAAGTATAAGATATTTAGGAATAAATCTAACCAAAGAAGTTAAAGACCTCCACAAGGAAAACTACGAGAAGGTAAAAAAAGAAATTGAAAATGACACAAAAAAATGGAAGGACATCCCATGTTCATGGATTGGAAGAGTTAATATAATCAAAATGGCAATTTTACCCAAATTAATCTACCTATTTAATGCAATGCCAATCAAAGTACCAGACACATTCTTCACAGATCTAGAAAAGACAATCTTAAAATTTGTCTGGAATCATAAAAGACCCCGTATTGCCAAAGCACTTCTACACAAGAAGAATGGAGTGGGTGGCATTTCAATCCCCGATCCAAAAATATATTACAAAGCTGTGGTAATAAAGACAGCATGGTATTGGCACAGAAACAGACATGTGGACCAATGGAACAGAATAGAGTCCCCAGAAATAAGTGCCCAAACATACAGTCAACTGATCTTTGACAAGGGGTACCAGTCAATCCAGTGGGAAAATGAAAGCCTCTTCAGCAAGTGGTGCTGGAGAAACTGGACTTCCACTTGCAGAAAGGTGAATTATATGTTTTGATAAGATAATACTAATTCTCTTTTATTAATAAGTAATTAGTTGTAGTTTTGAAAAAGTGATGCTATAATGGATTTTGATTCCTTTGGGAAGATATTAAGAAAAATACAGATGCTTTCTTACTGATTTCATTCCACAGCTTTGTGTAAGAGCAATACTCTAAATATTGTGTGAAGTCAGTCCTTTGAACATAAATATGTATTTTTTTCTTTTCCCTTGGCCAGATTGTGTTACAGCATATGATTTAGTTAACATCATAATTCTTCCTGAAAGGAGCTGTCATCACAGAGCTATGAAGGATGGACCACAGAGCGTATTACTTTTGGTGACTCCCAGAATTCTAGTTTGATCAATAGACCACGCACAGCAGCCAGATGTTAGGTAACCACTGAGGATTGAGCAGCCTCCATGTTGAACTTAGATAAAACCTGAAGTCATGACGTGGGTATTCTTTAAAGGTGGATAAAGGTTATGATCCTAACCAAGGGCAGGAAATAGCTTCTCTGAGCTTTTTTACAAAAGCAACAATAAATGGTCTACAAATTATTCCTTTATTTAATCTGATGTGGTGGTACCTGAACAACATCAGTGTGTGTGTATACACACACACACACACACATATATATATATATATACACACACACACACACACCATGCAGGGATTATAGACCATATATGTATACAATATTTGTATACACACATATATAAACCATGTGTGGATTACAGAATACACACACACACACACACACACACACACATATATACCTCATACATGCATTACAGAGTATATATTATATATTATGTATATATATATATATATATATATATATGCACACACCTTACATGGATTATAGAACAAATATGTATATACACAACCAGGTATACACCATGCATGGATTATAGAACATATATACACACATATACATCACGCATAGATTATAAAACATATGCGTATATAAATATATAATATATACATACACACATACACACAAGTGTGATAGGACATGGATTATAGAACATACACACACATATACATCACACATAGATTATAGAACATGTGTGTGTGTATATATATAGATTATATAACATATATGTGTTTGTGTGTATATATATATGTGTGTATATATACACACACACACACACACACATACACACAAATGTGACAGGACAATGCAATGTCCAATCACATGCAGGCACATTACAACTAATCCATTTCATGGCATTCCTAGGAGTAGCTGCAGAGGAGGGCCCCTGCCCAAGAAGTCACATGGCTTCCCAAGGGCTAGAGCCTGAGGTCAGCTTCCTGGGAGGTGTGGAGCCCTGACTCAGAAGCCAGGTGTTAACTCCACGCAGCAGAAAGGGTCTGCCATGAGAGCGCCTGCAGAGAGGGCAGAACCCTTGTCAGGATGCGCTCCCCTGCCCCTGTCCCTAGTTTGGTGCCAAGGAGTTCAACTGTGGTGAGACAAGACTTTCTAAAAGATGGTCAAAAAGAGAAAGCCATGTAACTTGGAGGAGAGGCAGAAATTATAAAATTAAGACATTCTTACTTTAAAAAAAGTGTGTTGGAGGGTGCATAAACTCACCAAAGAGAGCAAAAGATATATACAGAGAAAAAGTAAGAAAGCACCCCTCCATGGGGAATGGCAAAATTGCAATCCCTTCTCTATTTCTCCTTTCAAGATTTGGGGCTTTAAGCCACGTATCACAAGTCCCTGCATATTCTACGATGCTGTGTATCAGCCTGGCTGTGTGAAGTAAGACACTTTCTTTATGTGTTGTCACTTATACCACAAAGTAGCACACTGAGAGCACTGTTATTTTAGCAAGAACTAATTTATGGTAGTTTACAACTACTGAATTTCCTAGGTTACATCTCACTGAAAAATAAAATACATTGTGCAAAGATTTCATCACATGCACAAGTATTATGATTAACCTAATTCAAGATATTCCTGGAAATGGCCATTCAGAGTCCAAGAAATTTCCACTTACTGGTAAAGGGAACCAGGTCTTCACGCTAAGCGACACGTGTGTATCCTGAGCTGGGTCTTGAAACAACCCTATCATAAGGCCTAAGAAGTTATATTGTTTCTGTGGCTTCTGTAATGGACTTGTAATATTTAAATAATGAGGTTTAATAGCCTAAGAATAGGAACAGTCCTGGATGCATGCAAAGTACACGGAGAGACTGGTCAGGAAACCCACCTGCTCCAGATCAAGTTCCAGTGCCCAGTCTCTGAGCTCTAGATAGGCCTTCCAGTGCCTGGTCTCTGTGCTCCAGGTCGGTCTTCCAGTGCCTGGTCGCCGCGCTCCAGGTCGGCGTTCCGGTGCCCGGTCGCTGAGCTCCAGGTCAGCCTTCCGGTGCCGGGTCTCCGCGCTCCAGGTCGGCCTTCAGGTGCCCGGTCGCCGCGCTCCAGGTCGGCCTTCCGGTGTCTGGTCACTGAGCATCTGCTGTCACCATATACGGTGGTCGTCACATTAGGAACTGGGATCCAGCTGACCGTGTCCTCATGAAGCTAAGTTGTGAGCAGGGGAGAAAGACACTTGGTAATCAATTCCACAAATTCATTATAACTGAAAAATATGTAACAAAAGAGAAGTGCAGGCAGTGGCAGGAAGGTTGTGTTGGGCAAACTGCTGTCATTTGGTGTGGGAGACAGGTAAGGCAGACCAGAGCCATGCCAGCAGGCCGCTGGGTCACAGTCAGGGGTTTGGACCTTCTCCTTGAAACTATGTCTGTGGAGATCAGCATAGTCATGGAGTCAAGGAGCTCACGGGCCATAAGAGGTAAGACCCAGGACCCAAATTCAGCCAGTGCTTGGAATTCCCACGGTGTTCCCCCAGCGGCACTCAGAGGGCAGAACTCCTACTGCCAGGAGGGGCCCGATCCTGCTCTCCTGTCCTGTGATGGTTCTGATTGCCGCTGCAGTTGCTCTTCATCAGAGCTGGATACACTGAAGTCAAAGGTGGACCTGATTTATGAAAGGATAAACCATATGGTAAGTTTTCTCTTTTATAATAGAGGGAAAGATACAAGAACCATATCAGCCACAGGTTAATGAACATCTATTTCTTTTAGGAGAAAACATAAAACATGTACGTGCAGGAGCTTTTATGTGGGCTCTGTCTTAAATGCATGAAATCCTGAAAATTTAACACGGGAAACAATCTCTTTTTATTGGACACCCATTTCTCATGGACACCCTAAATACATAATTCTGCTTACAACATAAAAAGTGAGCCCCCAGGAAGAAATAAAGCCATATTTCTTAAGGATTCTAATATTACAATATCCCCAGGAAGAGATGGGGTGCCAGAGTGTAAGCCCAGAGGTCCCAAGGCTGTCATTCCATCAGCCCTTCTGAAAACCCTCACAGGTCCTTCTGCCTGGCCATGTCACACCCTAGGTCTGTGTCCAGTAAAAGGTGGGAAACTGCAACCAGCCCGAGGGCTGATCTTTGCTGGCCATGCTGCTTTATCCAGAATGCAGCCAACAGGCCCCTCTGAGCCTCTCTTGGGCTGTGGAAGGTGGGGTAGAACGCCCTGTGCAGTCGACACCCAGAGACAGGGAGTTGAGAAGAAATCAGGAGACTGAGCGACTCTGACAGGACAGGTGATGGGTAGGAGCAGACACAGAAAACCAGAATCCTCATGAGCGGTGAGACACATGACTCACCCCAAATTCTCCAGCATGTTCATGAAGAGTAAGGCCATCGTCATCACGGCAAAACCACTGGCTGGCGTGGCCTGCACCCCATGTTCACCAGCCTGGCCGTCGCATGCGCTCTGTGCCCTGGCAACCTTCATACCCACCAGTCTCCAGATTCATGCTGATTAGCGTGACTTTGCCTTTCCAAACTGAGCCAGCCAATACAGCTCCAACTTAACAGTCAAGATGGTCACGAAAAATAATTCTAAGAAAGAGAAAATAGCATGTTTTATGTTTGATCTATTATCTATCGTGGTGTTAAAAACAAACAAAAAACCTCAGACATTACAACATAAGGAAAGTAAACATTCCTGTCTGATGCCTCACTTGTGTTGGAAGAGAGGCAGAGAGGCTTGTGAGCACAAGGTCCTGGGGACATGCATCCAAACCAGGGCTGAGTGTGGGCCACACCACTAGGATTGGGGGGCCCCCGGCTAAACTGCAGTGTGTCCTGATGAAATAGTCGAAGGCTCTAGGGAGACACAGTGACAGATGTCCTGACACTGTGTGTGCATCCCCAGGTGGAAACAAACTGAAGGAAGCAGCGATAGCCATAGCTAGCAACCACTAACCGGGAAGTCAGCTGGGTATGATCTAGACACCGTAAAGGCATGGCATGTGTGGTTCTCATAGTGGCTTGTGGTGTAAGCACTATAGTCACCTCTATTTCACTGATGAGAAAACAGGCAAAACATGGTTAACTGACTACTCCAAATACAAAGCCTTTGTCACGCACCCCTGGAGAGATCGGCTGGATAGATACAAACACAGAGATGTATCAGCTCACTTGCAGGTGCGCTCAGTCAAAGAGAGACTTCAAGCAATTGGCTCACGTTATTGGGGTGCTGGCAAGTCCGGAGTCTACAGAGCACAAGCCCTTCTTCCTTGGGGGCCCTCAGGCTTTTCCTCTCAAGGCCTTCGAGCCGTTGGATGAGCCTCACCTACATTGTCGATGGAATCTGCTGCTCTCAGTTTACTGATTGAAAATGCCAACCACTTCTAAGCAGTGCCTTCGCGTCAGCACTCGGGTGGTGACGAGCAGACAGCTGGGCCAGAGGGCTTCACCAAGTCCCTCTGGAGCTCAGTCACTACTGCCTCAGAGTGGGCAGGATCCGACCCGCCCACCTGCAGTGAGTGGGCCGCAGGGAATCTGCCCTTGGCCGTCCGCTGCAAAGGCCAGTCGCGGAAAGCAGCGCTTGACCCCTCTGAGAATGAGCAGTGTGATGCTTAATGACGTGAGGAGGGATTTGAGGAGACATTAAATGGGAATTACTGGGCATGGAATTGAAAGGACAAAGTATAATCTAAATTATTAAACTATAAAATACAAAAATTCTATAAGGAACTGCTCAGGGTAATAACAGTGGCTGGCTAGATGTCAAGTGTTGAGATTATAGATTCCGTTTTTATTTTCCAAATTGTATGTACAAGCAGATATGCTCTGTGTTACCATATTCTTATTTTTCATAGAGACACACATTTACAAAGATTACTTTTCTTTTTCTTTATCTTGTTTTATTTTAACCTTTTACTTTGATATAATTTTTAAAATTACACAAAAGATAAAAGGAGAGAGCAAGAAAGTCTTAAATACCCTTGACATACCTTCACCACTTTTAAACATTTGCCTCAATGAAATTATCCTTTCTTCTCTCTCCCTCCCCTGCTCTCTCATTAAATGTACAGATATATATCTATATTTCTGTGGATATAGCTATGTATGCAGTTAGATAGGTAGACAGAGAGACATATGTAGACAGATTATAGAGATATACACTCTTACACACATGTATGATGAGTCTTCAAAAACTTCACAGAGAATGCATCATATGAAAAACTGTGACTGGATTTTAACATATATTGCACCAAATTAACTTCATACTTTAATTCCCTTTTCCACGAGCTTTTTGACATTTCCTTGTACATACAGAGACACATATAGCTGCATATGTACATATGCACACAAATGTGAAAATGTGTGCCTTTATTATTTTCTAAGTCATTGAGAGTAATTTTAGCTATTCTTTTTCCCCAATAATGCCAGAGTGCATAAGACGCCCCTAACCAGGGCATCATCATTTACAGCTACAAAATGGTTATTGTCAAAACCAAAAATTTAATATCAATACATAATACATAATCCCTGATCCACATTCTATTTTTAGATACCATCAACTGTCCCAGAGCTGTCCCCTCACTGTCTTTCTCCTAGCCTGGCATCCAGTGTTTGTTCACCTTGATTTCTTCTTTAATCCAGCGCAGCTCCTGCCAGAGGGGGTTGAAGGCTCACACAGCAGTATGCACGCCCTGTCAGCAATTCCCTTCCAGGGAGTCACCTGAGAACACTGACCCATGTCCCAGTGAAGATGCTTGTTACTTAAAAGTTTCTGGAATTTCTCTTTGAAAATCCTAATTGTGGCTGTCTCTCCAACACCACACTCCTAAGTCCCACACCATCTGTTTCAGCAGGAACCACAGACTTTTCCAGTCAATTTCACTCCACAACTTTTACTACTACCAGAAAACATGTCCACCCTTACTAATGAGAACATCAATAAGATGAATCTTCCCTTAAGCAAAACTCACACCTTCTCATTGGAATTCCAGAAGAGAACAAAACTACCACCAAAATCAGAGCAGGAGAACCACCTAGGTAAATAATTCCCGAAGTGAGTCCCTCCAGTTCTGAGCACGGATCCCACAGTGTATTTCTAACAGTCTCATATACGCCTCTGTGAGACAGATGACAAAGTATGTCACACTGAACTATGGGTAATTAAGGATTATGTAAAAAACTAAGAAAAATGACTCTCACTTCAGATCATATTCAAAATGGTAAACTCATATTTAACTCATATCTTCCTGCAATTCATAAATTACACTTCCTCAGTTCATGAACTGTTAGAGGTTGTTTTCCTGTCTCTGTTAATACTTTTCTTTATCTTCGTATTTATTGTTAATTAATGTTCTTTTCGGTGAAATGTATAATGCTTTGTAAGTTCACAAACTGCTTTTGGAATGAAGTATCACATTCATAAATTGCAAGTGGTACCTCCTTTTTCTACAGCTCTCCCATCACTGATGCATCAAACACTGCCCGAGTGTGCACATCTGCACTGGGTGTTCGTGGCTCACTGCAGGCATCACTTGTGCACTCGCCAGACAGAGACAGAGAGACAGAAAGCAGGAAATCACCCCCCAGGGGGGATGGCCACACTGCAATCCCTTCTCCTCCATTCTCCTCTCGGGATCTTGGGCACGCACGCACACGTGCCCAGCTTGAGTTTTAAGCCACCGAGTCCAGGACTCAAACCGCGGTTGACTACATGAGAGTCCAGCGACATAGACATTACGCTAACTGCTGGTCCCTGAGGGGAAATCTTGAATAGTTTCCAGAAGCTGTCACGTTGTAGAGTCTCTTCTCAATATCTGGACACACCAACAGCTTGTTACAGAGGAGGTCTATGATGCTGGAAAAACTTTTTCCTGTGATTTTGCCAGAAAATACCTACTCCTTTGTTCTTATATGCTGTGTAAGTTAGAAATCTGCTAATTTTAGAAACATAGAAAAAAATCGTTTAAACCATATGTTTGACAAATGTTTTCTGGACTCATAATCCTTCACCTGAGTCTCAGTTTCACTGTTATTGAAAAGCGTCCAATAGTTCTGATGGGCAATGACAAAACATGTGAAAACTAGGAAGGTGTGTGGCCAAGCTAAGAGGAAGAAATGCAGATGTTAGGTGCAGCCCAGATCAAGTTTATTTTCCCTCTGACCGGTCAGTGGTTCTGGAAGTCATTTCATGACAATAAAAGCCTTCTTGGCATGTACTAAATAAAATCACTTCTGTTCCCTGTTCTGGTCCTTTGCAATTTGCTATTTCTCTCTGTGATGAGCATCCATCCTTTCCAGACTGGTCAGCCCAGCATTTCTGTTCTTTCTTTATCTTACCCATTGTCCTGTTGTGCACACCAGGTCACCTGCAGGCAGCGATTCTGCCCAGAGGGGCACACAGCCTCTGCCTCTTCCCCTCTTTCTTCTTCTTCTTTGCTTTATTTATTTATTTATTTATTATTATTATTTCTTTCATAGAGAGACACAGAGAGAGGCTACCCTTGACAGTGTTTGGGACACTGTGATCCTCCCCCAAGCTGCTCACCTGGCCAGGATCACAGGTGCAGGCAGGCACACCCAGCATGTTCAAGTAAACCCAGGATTCAAACCTGGTCTCCTGTGTGGTACCAGCATTACACACAGGTTCCCTCTCCTGCACCACTGTAGCCTGGCCTCCTATTCTTTTGCTCCTCCTCATCCCGTCCTCTCCCTTCGCTCTGTCTTTTCTCTGTTGTTGTATATATATCTGGCACCTGTCAGGTGCTTCTGTAAGATTTAGGGTCAGGCCCCAGAGCTAGTCAGGACATAATCCTTCCAGGCATTTCCATCTCTGCCTCTGCTGCCCCATCTGGGTTCAGCTTATGGCTGTGAACCACCCCCCCACACACTCAGGCCCCCCACTTCTAGACCCCAGTGGTAACAGGCAGGCAAAGTCTCATTCTCCCTCTTGTTCTTTTCTGTCCTTTCTAACATTTCTTTCTCCTTAAAAATAAATAGCTTTCTGTCCCCTTTGTGCCTTTCTGTTGTTAATTTGTCTCTTCTTCTCTCAGGTAGGACAGAATCCTTGCAGGTATCTCCATCTCTGCCTCTGCTGCCCTTTTTGTGTGGCATGCAAGCTCACTGCATGGTTTTCCATTTTTTAACCCAGTTTTATTTTCTGCAATGTGATTTCTGTTTTTTCTCCTCTTTTTGTTCTTGTTCTTTCCTTCTTTTTCCTTTGCTTTTTCTTTATATTTCTGCTTCCTACTTTCTTTTTCTTTTACTTTACTCTCCTATTTTACTGCTTAGCCCCTATCCACTGGCTAAATAAGTCTAGGTGCATAGTAGCAAAACATCTGAACATTGTGAGTTTTAGAAAATTCTTTGTCCCTCACTGAACTGGTTGTAAAAATAGTGAAACTCCTCTTCATCAATATGATTAAAATCTCCTTCTGTGATTCCCACACTGGAGGACACAGTAGAAGGGAGAAAATAGCACAGAATTATTTCACAGTAAGGGAAACACACTTGCTCACAGTTACAGAATCCTTCTTTAACAAATTAGACAAAAGTGAAAACATTACCAAATGACTAAAAATCGGAGAAAAGCCTCAAAGAAGAGAGAATAGAATGATACATCTCCTGCAAGAGAACACTGTAAGTCATCTCCAAGTAGAAAAAATCTAGAGGATATTAATGGAAAGTCAGAAAAATAAAACATTTATGGTAACAAATCTCTATGGGATGCAAAATAAAAGGGACATTGAGCTCCTAGGGATGAGGAAGACCTTCCATGATATAAAAAAATAATCAAATGGAACAGTTAAATATGAAGGCTGTAATTCAGTAAATCGAAACCTCCCTCAAAAGTATTAAAAGTAGGTTAGGCCATGCAGAAGATCAAATCTCAGAAGTAGAAGACAAAACCTCTGACCTAGAAAAAATATTTTAAAAATACTGAGAAGATGGAACCAGCAGTTAGCGTAATGGCTATGTCGCTGGACTCCCACGTAGTCGACTGCGGTTCGCGTCTCGGACCTGGTGGCTTACAACTCACGCCGGGCGCGTGTGTGTGCGTGCCCAAGATCCCGAGAGGAGAATGGAGGAGAAGGGATTGCGGCGTGACCATCCCCCCTGGGGGGTGATTTCTCGCTTTCTGTCTCTCTGTCTCTGTCTGTCTGTCTGGTGAGCGCACGCGCCCTATAGCGAAAAAAAAAAACTCTCAAAAAAAAAAAAAAATACTGAGAAGACAGCCAAGAAAATTAAGGATAATATATGAGAAATGCTAGATACCATGAGTCACCCAAACATCTGAATTATTGGTATCCTAGAAGGTGAAGAAACTATCAGAACATTGATAATCTATTTCACGAAATCCTGGAAGAAAACTTTCCAAGTCTAGAGAGGCACTCAAATATTCAGACCCAAGAAATATAAATAATCCCAAGTAGAATCAATTCAAGAAGATCCTTTCCATGGCACATCATAACTAGATTGGCTAAAACCACAGACAAAGACAAGATACTAAGATTGGCAAGAGAGTAATGTCAAGTCACATACAAAGACTATCCCATCAGGCTAACACCAGACCTCTCATCAGATGCAATGCTAGCAAGGAAAGAATGGGGAAATATATTCAAAGTGTTAAATGAAAAACAATTTCAATGAAGAATACTATACCAGGCAAGATTATCCTTCATATGGAAAAAGAAGATAAAAACATTCTCAGATAAACAAAACCTGAAAGAATTTACCAACTTCAGACCAACTATTCAAGAAATTCTGAAAGGAGTACTATACCAAGAAAACTAAAGACAGACAGACAGAATTAAGAGAACAAAAAGCAACCAAGAATATGGCCAACTTAATGGTAGGGACAAGTATGAAAATATTGATAATAATTTTGAATGATAATAGATTAAATTCTCTAATCAAGAGACACAGACTAACTGAATGGATTAAAAATCAGAAACCCTCTATCTGCTCCCTAAAAGAAATCCATCTCATGGATAAAGACATACATAGATTAAAAGTGAAGGGCTGGGAAAAGTTATTCCATGCAAATGGAAACCAGAAAAGAGCCAGAGTCACTATTCTGATTTTATACAAAATAGGCTTTAAGATAAAAACTGTAAGAAGAGACAAATAAGGGCTTAAATAGTAGTAAAAGGGCTAAATCATCAAGAAGATATAACACATACAAATATCGATGCAACCAACTCAGGAGCACTCAACTATGTAAAGGAAAGACTGCTAGATCTGAAGGGAGAGATAGACTGCTACACAATAATTGTTAAAGATCTCAGTACTCCATTATCTCCTTTTGACAGATCAATGAGACCAAAATAAGCAAAGAGATTCAAGACCTAAATAATAGCATAAATCAGATGGACTTGATAGACATCTATAGAACTTCACACCCCAGAAACACAAAATATATATTTTTCTCAGCCCCACATGGTACCTTCTCAATGACTGACCACCTGATAGGACATAAAACTAGCCTTTACATATTCAAAGGCATAGAAACTATATCTAGCTTCTTCTCTGACCATAATGGAATTAAAATTGATATTAATCTCAGGAAAAACCCTCAAAAACACACAAATACATGGAAGCTAAATAACCTACTTCTGAATTAATTCATGACTACTGAAGAGATTAAGACTAAAATAAAAAAAATGTATGGAAACAAATGATAATGAATGCATAAGCTTCCATAATCTATGGGACATTGCAAAAGCAGTCTAAGAGGGAAGTCCATAGCAATTAGTGCATACAAGAAAAAGATGGAGAGGTGGCAAAAAGACAAGCTAATATCATGCCTCAGAGAATTGGAAAAACAACAACAACAACAACAATTTAAAAAAAGCCAGGAGAAAATAAATGAATATTTGAACAGAAATACATGAAACAGAAAATAAACAAACAATACAGAAAATAAATGAAAGCAAAAGCTGGTTCTTTGAAAAGATAAACAAGATTGAAAAACCATTAGCTAGACTAATTAAGAAGACGAGAGAAAGGAACCAGATAAATCAAATTTGCAATGTATCAGGCAACATTACAACAGACATAAGAGAAATACAAAACATCATTAGAGGATACTATGAGAGACTATATGCCAACAAAGAAGAAAACCTGGATGAGACTGACAAATTCCTGGATATGTATAATCTACCAAGATTGACTCAGGAGGACATAGAAAGCCTAAATAGACCTGTAACAAGCAATAAGATTGAATCAGTAATAAATAATCTCCCAATGAAAAAACAGTCCAGGTCCTGATGTCTTAACTGCTGAATTTTACAAAACTTTTTAAGATGAAGTAACTCCATTCTACTCAAACTGGTTTTAGAAATCCAAAAGGAAAGAACCCTTCCAAATTCATTTTATGAAGCTTGCATAGCTCTCATTCCCAAAACAGATAAGGAAACAACAAAAAAGGAAAACTACAGACCTATATCCCTGATGAATATAGATGCAAAAATTTTCAGCAAGATACTTGCTAACTGTATTCAACAGCATATAAAAAAAGGTTATTCATCACAACCAGGTAGGCTTTATTCTAGGAATGCAAGGGTGGTTCAGCATATGCAAAACCAAAATACACCATATTAACAGAAAGAAAGATAAAAACCATATGATAATTCCAACTAATACAGAAAAAGTATTTGACAAAATAAAGCATTCTTTCATAATTAAGACTCTTAGTAATATTGACATAGATGGATCATTTCTCAGCATAATAAAAGCCATCTATGAAAAACCTATAGCTAACATTATACTGAATAGGAAAAAATTGAAAGATTTTCCACTAAAATCTGGCACAAGACAAGGCTGCCCACTTTCTCCACTCCTATTCAGTATAGTATTGGAAGTCCTAAACAATACAATCAGACAAAAAAAGTGAAATAAAAGCTATTCCAATAGGGAAAGAAGAGTTCAAATTATCTCTGTTTGCAGATGACATGATTGTCTACATAGAAGACCAAATAATATCCATGAAAAAACTTCTCTAAGTAATAAATGCATACAGCAAAGTGGCAGGATGCAAAATTAACTTACAAAAATATTTAGCATTTTAATATACAAATAACAAACAGACAGAGGTAGAACTGAAGAAAATAATCCCATTTATCATAGCCACAAGAAGTATGATACCTAGTAATAAAATTAATCAAGGAAGTCAAAGGCCTCTATAAGGAAAACTATGAAAATCGTAAAAAAGAAATTGAAACTGGCACAAAAAAGTGAAAGGACATCTCATGTACCTGAATCAGGAAAATTAATATAATCCAAATGGCAATTCTACCCAAAATAATCTACATATTTAATGTAATCCCTATAAAATTACAAGAGAAAGTCTTCACAGATCTAGAAAAGACAATCATAGAATTCATCTGGACCCATAGGAGACCCTGTATTGCCAAAGCAATCCTACAGAAAAAGAGTAGAGTGGGTGACATCTCACTTTCTGAACCCAAAATATATTACAAAATTGTGATAGTCAAAACAGCATGGTACTGACAGAAAAACAGAAATGAGGACCAATGGAACAGAGTAGAGACCCCAAAAATAAAGCCCAAAACATACAGCCAACTGATCTTTGATAAGGAGTACCAGTCAATCCAGCAGGAAAAAGAAAACCTCTTTAGTAAACAATGTTGGAAAAACTGGGTAGCTACCTGCAAAAAGATGAATCTGAAACCCTGTCACCACTAACAAAAATCAACTCAAAGTGGATCAAAGATCTAAAGCTAAGACTGAAAACTATAAAACTCCTGGTGGAAAACACTGGGGAAACTCTGAGAGACATTTGGGTAGGCAAAGACTTCTTAAGCAAGATCCCCAAAGCACAGGAAATAATCCCCAAAATAGACAGGTGGGATTATATCATATTAAGAAGTTTCTGCACAGCAAAGGACACAGTAATTAGTGTGAATTGACAAACTTCAGAATGGGAGAAAATTTTTGTAAACTATGCCTCAGATAAGGGATTAATAACCAGAATACACAGGGAGCTCAAGTGGCTTACCAAGAAGAAAATGATTAACCCAATAAAAGATGGGAAAATGAGCTATATGTCTTCCTCTCTAAGAAAGATATATAAACAGCCAAAAAACATGTGAAAAAAAATGCTCAATATCCCTCATAATAAGGAAGATGCAGATCAAAATTACAATGAGATACCACCTAATGCCAGTCAGGATGGTGAACTTTAAAAAAAAAAAAAGATAAGTGCTGGCAGGGATGTGGTAAAAGGGGAACTCTCCTACATTGTTGGTGGGAATATAAACTGATTCAGGCACTGTGGAGAACAATATAGAGGTTCCTCCAAGACCTTCAAAAAAAACTACCATATGATCCAGCAATTCCACTCCTGAGTATCTACCCAAAGGATAGGAAAACCCTCTGTCAGAAAAGCTCTTGTACAACTATATTTATTGTGATATTATTCATGATTGCTAAGACATGGGACCAACCCAAATGTCACAAACAGGTGAATGGATGGGGAAAAGTGTGGCACATATACTCCACAGAATACTATTCAGCCATAAAAAAAAAAAAAAAAAAAAAAAAAAAAAAAAAAAAAAAAAAAAAAAAAAAAAAAAAAAAAAAAAAAAAAACAAGACTCTAGCATTTGATATAAAGTGCATGGACATGGAAGATTTATTGTTGAGTGAAGCGAGTCAGGCTATGAAAGAGAGACATTGCATATCTCCACTTAACATACACTGACTGTCCACACTCTGGTAGAGACTGAAAGACTGGAGGACTTAAAAGTATTGAAAATTGTTATGGGCACTGGGAACAAAGTGGAAAGAGAGTAGGGGAGGGGAAGAAAGCAGGAAGAAAAATTTGGGGAAAAATGGAGAGGTAAGATATCTTGTGGAATACAGATATGGCTTGTTGCCTGTTGATGATGTCATGCGTAGTATTCTCAACTTGTCCGGTGTGTGGCGTATGTCATGTAGGGTAAAATCTCTACAATCTAAATGATGTATAGCGATTGAATGTATAAATAACAAATCATTTTTTAAAATTTTAATTGCATGGTAAAAATATAATTTACAGTCATAAAATTCACATAAGGACAATTAAATTGTGAGAGTTTTCTTCAGCAATGAGCAGCTCTTTACTTCAAGAAGATACTCAAGCAGGTTACTCATTGGCTGGTGAGTTTAACAATGGAAGGGATGAGTAAGGAGTTACAAATGCTTCCAAGGGAATGGTTTACATGTGCACCATGAGCTTTCCACTGTGTCAGGAAGAAAGCGCATATATAAGGATGGCGGAATAGTCAGAAGATGTGTGACTGGAGACTTATGAATAGTTGGAGGGAAATCGGACTGAAAGAATAGGGAATAAGGGTGGGAAAGTAGAATTCTTACATGAGATTAGAAATGGCCCAGTCATCAGTAATTTCCACATGTATTGAGAGTATGTGCCTGCAGTTGAATGGAAGTTGACTACGAAGCAGCGAAGATCTAGGTACTCAGAAGGTCTCCTGTGGAGTGAATCCTCACATAAATGCTGACACAATCAGTACACATGGTTACTCTGCAACTCGTACGGTCTCCCAGTTTGTACGCTACATCAAGACATCAGCCCCACCCCACTCACCAAGAAAAGCACTTGTGAGGAGGGTGCTTTCTACTCAGGGGGAGTGGCCCCATCTTTTAAATCATCTGATACTGACTACCAAGATGCATTTTCTAATTTGCACAACAATGAAGTGTAGGTTAGATACATTTCTTGTTTGATCCCATTTACATTTTATACATTTGACTTTTGCAAAAGTTTTCAAAAGAACATTATCTACAGAATCAGGGAGGGGGATCTAAATAAGTGCACGTCCTCCCATTCTTGTAGAGTGGTTGCACATCTCACATTAGTGGATGAAACAAGATCACAAAGACACTGCTAGTCTGTTATACTTGGAGACATTGTACCCTTGTGTTGTCATTTTTGATAGACTTTAGTTTTAGAGTCACAGCAAAACTGAGTAGAAATTACAGAGAATTTCCATAATCCCCTGTCCTCTCAATAAAGGCACAGAGTTGCTCACTACAAACATCCTGACTGTCATCATATATTTATTACAATTAATGAGCCAGTATTGATATCTTATCAACGAAAATACATCATTAACCCTAGGGTTCTGTTGGTGTTGTCTACTGTGTGGGTTTTGACAAATACATAATGGTAAGTATCCACCATAGCAGTGTCATACAAAGTAGTTTTATTGTCTTTAAATTCCCCTGTACTCTGCCTATTCATCTCTTCATAGCCAGTTGAATTTTGTCATAAAATAAGAAAAATAGCAAATGTTTGCTGAATCAAAACAGTCTTCCATTTTAGTACAGGGTATTTCCACAATGCTACCTCATTCTGTTTTTAGACCAGATCTCCTATCAGAGATGCACTTCTCCCACTGTCCACTCTTTCAGGGTCTCCTTCAGCAAGATACGTGGTGCTCAGGGGCAGGTAGCAGACGTGTGTAAAGACACAAACCATTTAGAAGCAACCATGAAAAGTCATCTGCATTCTAGAAACTCCCGTTGATTGCTAAGCCTCTGTCTCTGTACATGGAGATTCCACCTCTCTCCACCTAATCTTGCTTCCCTGTCAGGTAATTTCTTCCCATAAAGATCCCAAACTCCAGACTTAGTGCCAGGGTTGCTTCCAGAGAACCCACCATGACACTCATCAAGTTAGCAAAAATGACTTATTTTCAGATTTAATTTACAGAACACTGGGTTTTAGAAATTTTCAATCAGAGGTCATGGTGGAAACATCTGTAGCAGCAGGTGTCCGAGCTTCTCAAAAGATCTTTTAGGAAGCTACCAGCAACCTGGGGCAGGGCAGTGACTCCATTGTATTTGTCTTTCTTGTCTTATACACAAACAAAAAATGTCTGAGGATGTTGCAGAATCTGAGAGAGAAAAAAAAGGAAAAGGTTGAAGACAATTTTTTAAATTACTTGCTTTATTATTATTATATTTTTAATTTTTAATTTATTTATTTTACATTCATTCACTGAACATCATCACTGAATACAAAATGCAATTTCCTATTCAGAATACACTGTATAGTGGCTTAATCACACATGTTATCATCAACAAATAATTTTCCATTTCTTATTTCTTGTATATATATATTTTCCCCCTATTTCTCACCTGCTACCTTTTCCCACTGTCCTCCCACACTGTCTCTAGTATCTGTAGCCACTTTCCGTTTTTATTTTTTCCCACATTTTATTGATTCACAAAATATCTTAATTAATCTAAATACTTTCAATAGCAAGTTCAGCTGATTTATACACATCTGTGAACACTTGTTGACTTTAGGCATGAAACTCTGTGAATAGAATGAATATACTATAAAGTAGCACCTAAGTTGAGGCTATTTAACTTACTGTGGTCATTAAATAGGTATTTTTTAAATATATATATATGTTTTTTAATTTCAAGAAAGGCAGTTTTACCTTTAATAAATTAAAATAAAAAAATGTTAAGAGAACTTTTCTTAAGACTTAAATCCAAGAAACAGGTTAAGATTCTGTTCAAACAGTAAGTACATGGACCTATTGACAACTTAAGAGAAGACAAAAATCCTTAACTCTCAAAAACAAAGCATAGAAGAAGATCAGGAATATTTTAGTCAAAAGTCATAAATTCTATTTTACCAGTTCAGACTCATGTACTTAATTTATCTTTTGTAGTGGTCTGATCTTTCTGTTTAAATTCTGGAAGATAACATTCACCTCTAGACTTGTCCCTAACATTAAGCTAGCCATTTTCTTAGTTGTTTTTGAACTCTTATTTCTGTGTCTGACTTTAGTTTTCCTGATATAGCACTCCCTTCAGAACTTCTTGGAAAATTGGTCTGGTGTTGGTAAATTCTTCATGTTTTGTTTATCTGAGAATATATTCATCTTCTCTTCCTGTAGAAAGGGCAATCTTGCTGGATATAGTACTCTTGGTTGAAATTGTTTTTCACTCAACACTTTCAGTATATTTTCTCATTCTTTCCTTGCTATCGTTGTTTCTGATGAGAGATCCACTGTCAGCCTGGTGAAATATTCTTTGTAGGTAATTTGGCATTTCTCTCTTGCCAATCTTAGTAGCCTGTCTTTTTTTTTTTTTTTTTTTTTTTTTTTTTTTTTTTTTTTTTGAGAGGTTTTCACTGTAGGGCGCATGCGCTTGCCAGACAGACAGAGAGAGACAGAGAGACAGAAAGCGAGAAATCACCCCCCCAGGGGGGATGGTCACGCCGCAATCCCTTCTCCTCCATTCTCCTCTCAGGATCTTGGGCACGCACGCACACGCGCCCGGCGTGAGTCTCAAGCCACCGGGTCCGGGACGTGAACCGCCGTCGACTACGTGGGAGTCCAGTGACATAGCCATTACGCTAACTGCTGGTTCCCAGTAGCCTGTCTTTGTCTATGGTTTTTGTCAATCTGGCTATAATGTGTCTTGGAGATCTTCTTAGGCTGAGGCTATTTAGGGTATTTTTCATTTCTTGAGTCTGGATCTTTGAATGCCTCCTTAGGTTTGGACATTTTTCTTCCAGGATTTCATGAAATAGATTGTCAATGACCTTAGTAGTCTCTTCACCTTCTGGGATACCAATTATCTGGATGTTTGGTATCTAGTATGTCTCATATATTATTCTCATTTTGGGGGTGCTATTTCCTCAGTCTTTGTGGTGTATTTTACCACTCCAGCAATTCTGTCTTCTATATCTGAGATTCGATTTTCTGCATAATGTATTCTGATTTTAATACTTTCAAGGGAAGTTTTGACTTCTTGTATTATGGTCTTCATCTCTAATAGTTTCATTTTATTCTTTTTTTATGACGTGTATTTCCTCTTTCAGATTGTGCAAGAAATTCTTCACCTACTGGAAATCATTATCACTTTTCTCCTGCATCTTCTGGAAATTATTGTCTTTCTTTTCTTGCATCTCTGTTAGCTTTGTCACTACAAATATTATAAATTCTTTATTTTTATTCTTTCCACAAGTTCCATTGTATTGTCTGTGGATGAAGAGGGATTATTCTTTTCCTTTGGGGGGGAGGTATTTTCTTGGTTTCTCATATTTCTTGTGCCTCTCTGGTGATTTCTAATCATTTGATGGGTTATTCATTTCTTAATTCTCAGAAGTTCAATCTGAGTGATCTCACGTGTGCAGGAGAAGGTGATCTGCAAACTCTTTGCTGTTCCATTTTTCTCCCTTTATGGGGCACATGCGGTGGGAATTGAGGAATATGTTGGCCCTAATAGTATTTGAACTTGGTTATGGTTTGGTTTGGTTAGGTTAAGGTTTGGCTAAGGTTTGGTTACGGTTCACTTAGGCCTGTCTAGACACTTAGTGCGTGGAGGCTGAGCAAAGTGATGAGGTAGAAAAAAAAGGATAAGAAAATAGAGAAAGAGAGAGAGAAAAAAGAGGGAAAAGAAGGAAAAAAAAAACAACAAAAAGATAAATTTTTTAAAAGTTTATTTATTCAATGAGTAAGAGAGACAGGGGCAGGGCAGAAGTAGGGAGGCATCCCTGACAGGGTCTTGGCACTGCAATCTATCCCCAAGCTTCAGCCAGTCCCAGATCATGGACATGTGTGCCCTGGGTATACTCAGGGAGATTTTCAGATAGGAACCTGAACCTCACCACCAGGGCCAGCCTCACAGACTGTCACTGCCATGACACTGTCCAACCCCAAGAGGTTGAAGACTTGGCATATTTTCACACTGAGCCCCAGAGATCAAAAAGCTGGTTTGTGTTCACCTCTGAATTTTGTAATTTTTGCCTTCCTGGCTTTTTGAAATACCCATGAGAAAAGAAGGCAATATATATCTGTACTTTTGACCCATGAAACCCACAGATATGAGAAGTCAACTGTATTCCTGGGAGACCCAAGACTCTCAAATTAAATTAGCACATATTCGTGCACATACATACACTGACATACAAACACACACAGATACACACACACACACACACACACACACACACAGAGTTAAAGAGAAAAACAAATTTGGTAAATGAGAAAGAAAAGTCCTAGATGAGGGGAAAACTTACCATTAGTTTAACAGTGTTTGGAAGAAATTTAGGCCAGGAAGATTTGGACCAGGACTCAGGACTCACTGTCAGGAAGGTGCTGCACCCAGGGGTTCAGGATGAAAGAGGACCCTGGGGCTGATGACAGAAGAGCGGGGCATCTGTCTGGAGTGGGTTTGGGTTGAGCACCTGTTTAATTTTCTTAGACTTTGGAAATATGTTAGAAAAATCTATTAATGGTGATTAATAAAAATTATAAAAGTTATTTCCATGAGAACATGTCACTTGCCGACTGCAGAGGTAACCATCACAGAAAATGTGATTTTACTTATGTCTTATTGAGTGGCCCATTGATATAAAGAACACAGTAAATGGAAAACAAATCCGGCCTCATGATTAAATTGGCAGGAGCTCTGAGCTCTTTTCTAGCATGAGGCATTTATCATTTCTGGCTCCCAGAAAATGTTAAAGAAAAAGCTTAACTTTTTAGAAATGTGTGGACACCATTCAACCGTGTGTTCTTCCTGGGTCTAGTATCAGCAATAAGCATCATGATTATGGCAACAATAGCTACAGAGGAGATATCCCCCACCCTGCACTCCTTCAGGTTTAACTTGTGTCTTGCCCTCTCTTCTGCAGTGGAGACGCAGTGCTCCAGGGACCTGCCGTGACGTGTCTCACAGTCGAGCACAGCTCTGCTTACACCGTGAGGGCCTCGAACGCTTCTCCGTTAGGAGGCTTTCTCATGTGCACAGTTCAAGTCCCAGACCTGGTAGCTTCAAAGACATGCTAGGTGTATGTTCATGTGGGCCCAAATCCTGAAAGGAGAATAGAGGAAAAGGAATTGCATGGCCGTCCACCTTGGGGATTGCTTTCTTACTTTCCCTCTCTCGGTGTGTGTGCGTGTGTGTGTGTGTGTGTGTGTGTGTGCATGAATGCACCTCTTTTCGGTGAGTGTACATGCCCTACAGCAACATTAACAATAATAGAAAAGAAAGGTTACATATTCTCTGATATATTGAGATTTTAGAAATAGTATGCTCAAATTTCTCCAGACTAGGAGCCCTGTAAAACTTTAAATTGGCTGAATTTTTTGTTTAAGAAGTTCATCTTCGGTAAAAGTCACTTTTTCATTTCACTTTAAGCTACCAAGAAAAGCTTAGGAGAGATCCAGGGTGAAATAGCATTTGATGCTTTTATTTTCATGTAATCTATCACTACTGATAGAATAAGAAACTGTTAAGCATGGGATATCTCTCAGAGATAATTCAGCTCCTTAGGACTGCTAAAATTTGATCATTGAGCCCCTAAAACAGTTCAGAGGCATCTCCAATACTGTGCGGGGAAGAGCCAAGACCCCCCCTGGTGAGAATTCTCCATGTGTACTACTTCTTGCCCATCTTTTTGGGAGTGCCCTGGGAAGAGCACTTCCCAACATAAAGAGTGGTGTGATCCCTTCTGCTAACATGTAATTTACTCTCCATGAGAAGAAGGCATAAAACATTCGCTAACAAATTAACTAACTACACTAATGTTTAATATAATTTAATATGCATTTTAATTTTAATAAGCTAACATATTAATGAATGAATGAATAAGAAATTCCTTAATTAAAATGTCAGTTTAAGATCCTAGGTATATAAAAAAAAAGTTTAAGAAAACTATTGCAGGTCTCAGTAAGTATAATTATATGGGAAAAAATGAGAAATTGAAGCGTATACTTGCCCCACTCCCATGTCTATGTGTTACCCAGTGACATATATCTGACATAGAGTAGTCATAGAAGAATGGAAAGAAGAACGAGGGTACGGCCATCATCTGCCTGGATTCTACAATATGAGTGCACAGATCAAAATGTAGAGAAAAATAAGACAACTGTAAAAGACAAAGATGTGAGAGTGTAAAACAAGACTTTAAAATGACAATGTGTTTAATAACAAACAACATTAAACTAGCCCTTCAGTATGTATCAAATACACTGACTGTGAAAAACATTAGTTATGTAATAGGTTACTGAGGGAATAAAACCCAGTACACTAATTCCCACTCTCCTAGCCAATCCAACACACCCTTCATTTTTTCTAAACCAAAACCCCTTTGGAATACATAATGAATTTACTTAGTCAGATACATTTATTTATTTATTTATTTATTTTTGTATTAGCTGTAATTTTTTCATGAAGATACATTCCTTCAACTATTTGCTTACTTTCATGTACAATTAAATAAGAAAATGTAGAATAAATGCTTGCTCTATGCTTAAAAAATGTTAAAAATAATAAGCTAATCCCATAGTAACTTCCAAGAATGATATTTTTTTGAAGGGGGGGTTCTGTGTTTTTTGTTTGTTTATTTTTAAGATTTTTGCCATAAGACATATGCATTAGCTGGGGAGAAAGACAGTGGGAGAGAAAGTGAGAAATCTCCCCCTCCCCCAGGGGGATGACCACATCACAACCCCTTCTCCTCCATTCTCCTCTTGGTATTTTGGGCACACAAACATGTCCCCAGTGTAATTTTCAAGCCACCAGATCTAGGACTTGGAACGTGGTCAGCCATGTGGGAGTTCATCACCTTCATCCCCACACCATCTGCTGGACCCAGGTGGTGAGGTTTTAAAATTATTATTACACACTCACAGACTTAAATTAGTTAATGTTTCCAATCACTAAAGGATTTTACTGTTGCTGTTTGTTCACTTTGTGTTTTAAAGAATAAATGTACCTTTGGCAGGTTTAAAGAGAACAAATGATGGAGATTAACCCAAAGTTAGAAATAGCACTTAAAATCCTCTCTCAGAGACTGCAAGCTGACTGCTCTAGAGCAGCAGGCGTTCTGTACATTTACCTCAGTTCAGCCCTTTAACATTACTTCAAATCTACAGCTTTCGTTTCTGTCCTTAGTCCCAACCACTTTCCCATCCCTGTTTATCTCTGGAATAAGACCCTAGAGGAAGGGCAGGCTGGAATGGACTTTGTGTTTAAATCCACTGGAAAAGAGCAAATGTAATCTTAAGGGAAAAATGAAAAACTTCAGTACTAAGGAAAAAGTGTAAGATGTTAGGGCAGGGACCAGCGGAATGTGGAATGGTTACATCACTAGACTCCCACGGAGTTGACCTTGACTCGAGTCCCAGACCAGGCGGCTTAAAACTCACACTGGACCTGTGTGCATGCATTCCCAAAGTTCTGAGAGGAGAATGGAGAATGGATGGCAGTGTGGCAACCCTCTGGAGAGTGATTTCTCACTTTCTGTCTCTCCGACAACCGCATATACCCTAGTAAAAAACTAAAAAAAAAAAAGAGAGAGAGATGTTTGGACATTGGTTCTCAACAGGGGGTGACTGTCCTCCCCCAAGGAAATCTGGCAATGTGTAGAGACATTTTGGTCATCACACCTGAGTGCGGGTGTAGTTGGCATCTAGTTGGTTGTGGGAATGCTGCTGTACATCCTGATAATTACATCACATTCTCAAACGGACCTCTACAGCATGGTATTACCCAGTTAAAAATGTCAACGGTGCCAACAGCGAGACTCTCTATGGCAGGCAGAACTAAACTTGAGCTAAGAGGGCACCACGGGTCATGCCAGAGCACCGTACACAAGACTGAACAAGGACGATGGCCATGAACAGGGCAAGCGGGCCCAGAGCTCATTCTGCTGTGGCTTGATGGGGGCATTGGGGGTAGAGAGATAAAACACGAGACTTTGCTTATTCGTTGGTTTTGACTTTTCTACTCTTCATTCTCCTGCCCTGGCACATCTGGGATTAATGCTACCTGGAAGGATAAGAGGAAGAGAAGGAGATGAACTTCTGCTCTTAAGAGATCTTCAAGGGTCTGGTCACCTGGTTGTTGAGGGTGCTAGAGCCACATGGCCAGCCATGCCATTCAAGTCCCCACCTGGATAGCTTGAAAACTCATGCTGGGCATATGCGTGTGCATGCCCCAAATCCCAAGATGAAGAAATCGAGGAGAAGGGATTATATGCGGATGGGGTGCTTTCTACGTCTCCCTCTTTCTGATGAGCAGGTATTCTCTCTGCCGAAAATCTGAGTAGAGAGGGAGTCTCTAAAACATAGAATGGGTTTTTGAAATTTTCTGCACTTAAAAATTCAGAGTATTAATTTGGTTCAGGTCATGTATGTTGTTGATAAATTTTTTATGAAGGCCAAAACTAATTGTTTCCTTTGAATTGATATGATAATTAAATAAATTCTAAAATAGTTTGGTAATTATATCAAATGTTTTGATAGTAATTGTCAAAACATCAAATTATCAAATACTTTCAAGTGAAAAGATACAAATGACACAGTATAGCAAACAAACATATTTATTTTGATGAAGTGAAAAAGGGCATGAATCTAGCACTAATAGCAAAGAATTTATCCCATATGATTTTTAGATTGAATCATAATTGTTACTTATGAGTTTATTGCTCACATTTTATTAGTAACTGAAAATTGCATCAATTTAAATATCACTAATTGATAATATTATAATACAGTAGCTTAAGCCTTTTTAAAGGGAAGTCAAGAAAAAACTAAATACAACTTATATGTTTGAAATATGTTTTATATTTATTATTTCACATTTATAAAAATTAATTTGTTATCAGTTTTTTCAATTTATTCAAAAATCAATGTATCAAAAGTTTAAATTTAATTTCCTTTTACATCTAAAATTCTTTTAAAATAACACTTTCATTCTTATTTTTCAGAATTCACTATGGAAATCATCATTTTAGGAATTTTACAGTTTTTAGGATTCTGACATAGTTTTTAGGAACTTTAAGGGAAAATATTGTTTTTGAGATACAGCAGAGCTCCCTAGATAAAATTTTATTGGTTAGTGTGTGAGTTTTTTATTTTTTTCTATCTGTATTACTGTTAGGTAAGATAACTTTAAGAAATATATGAACAAATATTCTATTTCATTTTAGTAGTTAAGGAGTAATATATAGTAAAAGAAACCCAACATATTTATCACCTCAAAATTATAATTTTATGGAAATATAAAAATTTTCATTTAGATTGAAAATTTTCAAGTAAAAACTATCAGTTTTAATTTCCACATACATGTCACCCCAACCTCCTGTGGTTAATGAACACGTGTAGTGTAGCTAGTGTCATGTTGAAATAATCATTTTAAAATGTTGGCCTAAATACATTTTCTATTAAAATCAATGATCCATTTGCTTAATTTTATAATATAGTTACTTGAAAATTTAAAATTACCTGGTAGTTTATAGTACATTTCTTTTTTTTTTTTTTTTTTTTTTTTTAGAGAGAGAGATTTTTGCTCTAGGACATGTGTGCTCACCATAGAGACAGAGAGAAAATGAGAAATCATCCTCCCCCACACAGTGGATGGCCACAATGCAATCCCTTCTTCTCCATTCTCTTCTCAGGATTTTGGGCACAAACACACACATGTGCTTGACATAAGTTTTAAGTTGCTAGGTCTAGCCCTTGAACCACAGTCAGCTACATGGGAGTCCAGTGATGTAAACATTATGCCATCTGCTGGTTTCATTTAGGACATTTCTATTGCACAAACCTTCTCTATTTGATTTCAACAAGCACAGATTATGAATATAGTACTTTAAAAAAATCTAGTTTTTCAGGACCATTCACCTGGGTTAAATATCCCAATTCACTGTCACACAAAGTCTATCATTAGATGACAAGTCAAGTGTCATAAAATGAATCTCTGGTGAGCCACACCAGAACACTTCAATTACACGGTCTATCTTGATTCAAATCCCAGTTCCATGGCTTATCAAACACACTGGGTGCATGTGTATGTGTCCCCCAAATCCTGGAGGATTGGGGAAATGGAGGAAAAAGGATTGTGGCATGACCATGCCCCACTGGGGGTGATTTTTGTTTTGTTTTGTTTTGTTTTTGTTTTGTTTTGTTTTATCTATATCTCTTGATTCTCTCCTTCTTTGGTGTGTTCACTTGTCCTCTGGTGATAATTTGCAGATAAAGGCACAGATATATAGATGAGCTTCCTGGTGCTTATCAAATCGCTCAGTAATCCAGGATTACATGGGAAGTATTGAGACTGGTCTGGAAATAATAAATTACTCCAGGCAGACCTAATCAATCATTATTGATTATGAATTTATCTGGGTGGCCCTTCACAGTGATGGAAGTTGACCCAGTCATTCCAGATCATGATTTGACCTAATTTTACCACCACCACCCAGGAAGAACAGTGCCAGGACAGACACTGTGTCTTCCATCCCACAGGAGCCCTCCAGTCAAATGCTTTCCATTTGCTTCAACATTTCCTCTGGTTGACTCCCTCTGACTCTTTACAAGGATGGCTTCATATCTTCACCTCTAGCTCTGCATGGTTGGGACAGGATTTCCTTGTTAGCTATGTAGTGAGCTAATAATGTTCTGGGTGGTGGCCTCCTTTCTTGCCCGCTTCATGCTGATTCTTGATTCTCTGAGATGCAAAAAGGAGTGAAATAGAAAGTCTGAATAGGCCCTTAACAAGACAGGAGTTTGAATCAGTAATAAATAGCCTTCCAACAAAGAAAAAACCTGGCCCTGATGGTTTCACATTCTGAATTCTATAAAACTTTCAAAGAAGAGTTAACCCCCATTCTGCTCAAGTTATTTCTAAAGATCCAAAAGGGTGAATCTCTCCCTAATTCATCCTATGAAGTCTCTATCACCCTTATCCTTAAATCAGAAAAGGACAGGACAAGGAAGGAAAACTATAGACCAATATCTCTGATGAATATAGACGCAAAGATTCTCAATAAGATACTAGCAAATTGTATCCAATAACTTATAAAAAAGATTATACACCATTATCAGGTAGGCTTTATTCCAGGAATGCAAGGTTGGTTTAACATATGCAAAGCCATAAATGTAATACACCATATTAATAGGAAGAAAGATAAAAACCATATGGTCATATTGATTGATGCAGAAAAAGCATTTGACAAGATACAACATCCCTTCATGACCAAGACTCTCAGTAAAATCAGCATAGAAGGGCCATTTCCCAACACAATAAAAGCCATCTATGAAAAACCCATAGTGAACATCATCCTGAATGGAGAAAAGCTGAACACTTTCCCACTAAACACAGGAACAAGACAAGGATGCCCACTTTCCACTTTCTCCACTCCTTTTTAATATAGTACTGGAAGTCCTTGCAAATGCAATCAGAAAAGAGGGAAAAAAAAGACATTCAAATAGGAAAAGAAAGAGGTGAAACTCTCTCTGTTTGCAGATGACATGATTATATACATGGAAGATCCAATGGTCTCCATGGAAAAAATACTGGAAGTAATACATGATTACAGTAAAGTTGCAGGGTATAAAGTCAATATACAGAAATTGATAGCATTTTTATATACGAATAACAGGCAGACTGATGTAGAACTGAAAAAAGTTATTCCATTTATTATATCCACCAAAAGTATAAGATATTTAGGAATAAATCTAACCAAAGAAGTTAAAGACCTCCACAAGGAAAACTGTGAAAAGCTAAAAAAAGAAATTGAAAATGACACAAAAAAGTGGAAGGACATCTCATGTTCCTGGATTGGAAGAATTAATATAATCAAAATGGCAATTCTACACAAGTTAATCCACATATTTAATGCAATGCCAATCAAAGTACCAGACATATTCTTCACAGATCTAGAAAAGACAATCAAAATTAGTCTGGAATCCTAAAAGACCCCATATTGCCAAAACAATTCTACACAAGAAGAGTGGAGTGGGTGGCATCTCACTCCCTGACCAAAAAATATACTACAAAACTGTGGTAATCAAAACAGCATGGTACTGGCACATAAACAGACATGTGGACCAATGGAACAGAATAGGGTCCCCAGAAATAAATCCCCAAACATACAGTCAACTGATTTTTGACAAGGGGTACCAGTCAAGCCAGTGGGAAAAGGAAAACCTCTTCAGCAAATGGTGCTAGAAAAACTGGATTTCCACCTGTAAAAAGATGAATCTGAACCCCTACCTCTTACCTTTAACAAAAATCAAGTCAAGGTGAATCAAGGTTATAAATCTAAGACCTCAAACTATAAAATTGCTCCTGGAAAACACTGGGGAAACTCTGGGAGACATAGGGGTAGGGAAAGACTTCTTAAATAAGACCCCTAAAGCACAGTCAATAATCCCCAAAATAGACAAGTGGGATTACATCAGACTAAGAAGTTTCTGCATGGCAAAAGACACAATAATTAGTGTGAATTGACAGCCCTCAGAATGGGAAAATATTTTTGTAAGTTATGCATCAGATAAGGGACTGATAACCAGAATACACAAAGAACTCAAGCTGCTGTTTGGAAAAAAGATGATCAACCCTATTAAAAAATGGGAGAAGGAGTTGAAAAAAAAAAAAAAAAAAAAAAAAACTCTCTAAAGATGACATACGAATAGCCAAAAGGCATATGAAAAAAATGTTCAACATCCCTCATCATAAGGGAAATGCAAATCAAAACAATAAGATACCACCAACCCCAGTCAGAATGTGTAAGATTAAAAAAACAAAAAATGATAAGTGTTGGCGGGGGTGTGGTGAAAAGGGAAATCTTTTACACTGCTGGTAGGAATGTAAATTGGTCCAGCCACTGTGGAGAACAATTTGGAGATTCCTCAAAAATCTACAAATAGAACTACTATATGATCCAGCAATCACACTCCGACTCAGTATCTACCCAAAGGACAGAAGAATTCTTCATTGGAAAAGTGCTTGCACATGGATGTTTAATGCGGCACTATTCACGATTGCTAAGACATGGAACCAACCCAAATGCCCCCATACGGATGAATAGATTGAAAAACTGTGGCACATATACTCTATGGAATACTATTCAGCCATAAAAAAAATAACAAAACCCTGGCTTTTGACAGAAAGTGGAAAAATATGGAAGATTTACTGCTGAGTGAAGCAAGCCAGGCTATGAAGGAGAGACATTATATGTCTCCACTTAATATATACTGAGTGTCTGCACTCTGTGACTGAAACTGATTGACCTAAGATTGTACAAACACAAGAAATGGGGTTAATACCATATGTGGTGTGTGTGGAGAAGTGGGGCCTAAGGAAGGACATTATCATTGACTTCAATGAATCTTTTTATTTCAGACCTTCTTCAGTAATTTTTTTTTCTTTTTTTTTTTTTTTTTTTTTTGGAGATTTTTGCTATAGGGCGCGTGTGCTCGCCAGACAGACAGAGAGATAGAAAGCGAGAAATCACCCCCCAAGGCGGATGGCCACATCGCAATCACCTCTCCTCCATTCTCCTCTCGGGATCTTGGGCACTCATGCACACGCGCCTGGCGTGAGTTTAAGCCACCGGGTCCTGGACTCGAACCGCAGTCTACTACGTGGGAGTCCAGTGACATAGCCATTACACTAACTGCTGGTCCCATCCTTCTTCAGTAATTTGAAAGTCATCCAGGAGTAGATTTAGCTTCCATACTTTTGATTGATGGAGGTTATTGGTTTCAAGTTTTACACCATCGTAGTCAGAGAAGATGCTGGGTATAGTTTCTATACTTTTAAATTTATTGAGGCTTTTTTTGTGGCCTATTATGTGGTCAATCGTTGAAAATGTTCCATGAGGATGTGAAAAAGTGAATTTTGTATCAATTAGTTTCCATGCCTCAGTTTATTTTTTGTCTAGATGACCTGTCCGGTGGTGATAGTGGGGTGTTGAAATCCCAAACAACAGTGTGTTAAAGTTTGTATTTCTTTATTTTTCCCAAAAGCACGATGTCTTATTTATTTATTTATTTATTTATTTATTTATTTTTTTTTAAGAGCAATTTTTGCTGTAAGACACATATGCTTAATGAAGAGACAGAGAGAGAGAAATCAAGAAATCACTTCCTCGGAGGATAGCCATGCTGCAGTCTCATCCCAAAGTTGTATTTCTGTAGATCTAGTAGTATTTCTTTCACATATTTCGATGCCTGGGCATTGGGTGCATAAAAATCTATGATTGTTATATCTTCTGGATGATTTAATCCTTTTAGAATTATGTAGTATCCTTCTTTTTACCCTTTTTATCATAAAGTCTATTTTATCTGATTTCAGTATCACAGCTTCTGGTACCAGCAGATGGCATAATGGTTACATTGCTGGACTCCCACCATAGTCAACCATGGTTTAAGTTCTGAACCTGGTGGCTTAAAATTCACACTGGGCGCATGTGTGTGTGTGTGTGCCCAACATCCTGAGAGGAGAATGGAAGAGATGATATTGTGGCATAGCCATTCCCACTGTGGTGGGGGGAATGATTTTTCACTTTCTGTCTGTCTCTCTCTGTCCCTCCCATGAGCGCATATGCCCAATAGCAAAAAATCTTTCAAAAAAAATCACTTCTTCCTTTTTATCATTTCTTTTTTCATGAAATTCCTTTTTCCAGCCCTTCACTTTTAGTCTATATATATCTTTGTCAGTGAGGCGTGTATCTTGTAAGCAACATATATAGAGAGTTGTGTTTTTAGTTGGAGAATTTAATCCAAAGTTATTGATATGTGTGAACTTAGCCCTGTCATTTACTCTTTTTTTCTACTTGTTTTGTGTTCTTTTGCTTCTATTAGTCTCCTTCAGTTTTACAAGTGTAATGTTCCCTTAAATATTTTCTGAAGGGCTGGTTTACTTTTGGTGATTTTTTTTTCAGCTTTTGTTTATCTTAGCATGATTTTATTTCTCCTTCCTATTTGAAGATTAATTTTGCTGGGTATTGTATTTTTGGCTGAAATTGTTTTTCTTTGAGAGTCTTTAAATATGTCCTTCCATTTTTTCCTTGACTATTTTTTCAGTTCAGAGGTCTGCTGTTAGTCTAATGGACTAAACTTTCTAAGTAACTTGGCATTTCTCTCTTGCCATTTTTAGAATTTTGTCCTTACCTTTGATTTTTATCAGTTTTGCTATGATGTGCCCTGGAGAAGATTTCTTTTTCTTTTCTTTTCTTTCTTTCTTTTTTTTTTCTTTTTTTTTTTTTTTTTTTTGAGAGGTTTTTGCTTTAGGGCATGTGTGCTCATCAGAAAGACAGAGAGCAACAGAGAGACAGAAAGCAAGAAATCAACCCCCAGAAGGGATGGCCATGCCATAATCCTTTCTCCTCCATTCTCCTCTCAGATCTTGGGCACGCACGCACACGTCCCCGACAAGAGTTTAAGCCACCAGGTCCAGGACTTGAACCGGGGTTGACTATATGGGAGTCCAGCGACATAGCATTACGCTAATTGCTGGCCCCTGGAGAGGATTTCTTATATTAAATCTGTTTTTTTTTTTTTTTTTTTTTATTTCCTGGGTTTGGATTTCCATATGCCTCTTTAAGTTTGGAAAGTTTTTAACTAAAATATCATGAAAGAGATTTTCTAAGCCTTTACTCATCTCTTCACCTCCTAGAATTCCCATTACATGAATGAATATTCACCCATTCAGTGGTTTCTAGGATTTCTCATATGTTGTTCTCATTTTTAGTGGTTATTTTCACACTCTTCTTGGTCACTTAGACTAAGTCAGAGATTTTGTCTTTAAGGTCAAAGTTTCTTTCTTCTGTGTGTTTAATTTTCTTTAATACTTTTAAGGGAGGTTTTAATTAATCACATTGTTTTCTTAGACTTCAGAAATTCTGTTTGATTCTTTTTTGGGATGTCTCTTTACAGAGTTCCTCCTTCAAACCATATAAAGACTTTCTCATCTCCTGTGATTGTTTTCTTCTTTCTCTTGTATTTCATTGAGTTTAGTTACAATACATTTTCTGAATTCTTATTCTAACATTTCTGTGATTTCTTATGTTTTATTGATTATTAATGTGAAATTATTGTGTTCCTTTTGAGGGGAGTCTTTTCTGCTTTTTCTCTTCCTATTTCTTGAGGCACTGCTGTTATTTTTAGACATCTGGCAATGAATTCACTTTTTAATACTTCTTTGGAGTAGGTTTCTGTAACTATGTGTATGTGTGCTTCCTTTTGATGTGAATTAGCTCTGTGCCAGAATGATTCAACTATGGGTGGCAGTTGGAGTTATAATCTCAGATGTACACAGAAGAATTTCTGTGGGTTTTTTGCAAGAGTGAGTGTGGGGAGAGAATTCCTGCAGAGCCTCACTGTGTTCAGATGTTTTGGCTCTATTTTTGGTGAATTCTTTCAGCTTTTGTTTATCTCAGAATTATTTTATTTCTCCTTCCCATTTGAAGGCTAATCTTGCTAGATATTTTACTTTTGATTGAAATTGTTTTTTTTAAGAGTTTTAAATATGTACCCAAAATTTTCTGGTCATTATATAGCTGAAAACTGAGCAGGAAAGCTCAAAATGTAAGGTGTTATGTAAACTAAATCCCAAATCATACACCCAACTGATCTTTGACAAAGGGTACAAGACAATGAATTGGGTAAAACAAAATCTTTTCAGCAAATGGTGCTGGAAGAAGTGTATATCCAGCTACAGAAAAATGAAACTGAACCCTTATCTCTCACCATTAATAGGAATCAATTCAAATGGATCAAATATTTAAATATAAAACCTCTAAGTATAAAACTACTAGTAGAAAACACAGGAGAAATTTTTGAAGACATTTGGAGTGGGCAAAGATTTGTGAAGGTCTTTAATGCACAAAAGATAATCCTCAAGACAGACATGATTACCATAACGTCCAACTAAAAAGTTTCCTCATAGCAAAGGAAACAATAATTAGGGTGAAAAGAAAGTTCTCAAAATGAGAGGAAATATTTGCAAGTTATTCTTCAGAGAATGGGTTGATATCTAGGGTATATAGGAAACTCAAGTAGTTTGCTCACACACAAAAAATTGAATAATCCAATTTTAAAAATGGCAAATGAATTGAATGGACAACTCTCCAAGGGAGACTTATGAACGACCAAGAAGAATATTTAAAAAGTTCAAAGTCTTTTGTAAGAGAAATGCAAATAAAACTACAATGAGATAGCATTTAACCCCAGTGTGAATGGCTAGGGTAAAAAAGAAGGAGGAGGAGAAGAAGGAGAGGAAGAAGAACAACAACTACAACAGCAAGTGCTGGCGAGGCTGTGGTGAAAAGGAAACCCTCTTACACTACCGGTGGGAATGTAAATTAGTACATACTCTGTGGAGAACTATATGGAGGTTCCTCAAGAACCTATATCTAGGACTACCATATGACCCAGTAATCCTTCTTTTTGGTATTTACCCAAAGGATAGAAAAACAGCCAGAAAGAGATTTCTACCTCTATGTTTATTGCAGCATTATTTACAATTGCTAAAACATGGAACTAACTTAAGAGTCAAGATGACTGGGTTGAATATCTGTGGCACATATATGTCTTGGAATGTAATTCAGCTCTAAGAAACAATAAGATCTTACCACTTGACTCAAAGTGGATGAATATGGAAAACTCATTGTTGAGTGAAGCAAACCAGATTTTGAAAGATATACAATGTATATCCCTACCTAATTTGTACCAAGTTTCTGCACCATGTAGAAGAGGTAAAGAGCTAACGATGTGATGGGGGCCCAGCAGGTGGCATGGTGGTTAGAGGCGCTGGATTCCCACCAGATCAAGCACAGCTCGTGTCCCGAACCTGGTGACTTGCTCTCTCCCTTTCCCTTTCTTTCTCTCTCTCATCAAATTAAAAAAAATAATAATAACAAATGTAAATAAATAAGTAAATAATTCTTAAAACATACAGTGTGATGGTGGACAGGATGGGTGTGGAGGCTAGAGACTAACGGGGTAGTGAATGGCAGAGTGGGAGGTGAGGGATGCGTGCGAGGTGCAGGGGAGGGAACCTCTGTCAGATGGACAAAAGTAAAGTTCTCTGTTAATGGGGGCTTTATGTAAAATATAAAATTATTCTGAAAATTAAAAAAAATAAAAAAAACTCATTTAATCTTGCTAACTGCTTTTTATCAGAGTGCTCTTTTCTTGTGAATAAGAAGAATCTTTGACTATAGTTATTTTTGTACATGGAAACATTCTTCTCACCATTTTTCAGGGTAGAGATATAAAAATGAAAGAATAGTACTATTCCCTTTTAGTTTCAAAGTATTCAGTATTTTTCCCAAATAAAATACACTAACGATTTTCTCAGTAGCCCTGGATTTTCATGTATACTGCTCTAGTTTCAGCTTGCGTGGATTCTGGATGCTGGCAGCCTGCTCTGTGCTCCTGTCTCGTACCACACGTTCACGGTGACCCCTTGAACACTGTTTCTGGGGTGGGAAGTGCTTTGTTCGCCACAGCAGGCTGGGAGGACCTAGTGCTGGTTCATGGTTTCCGCGTCCTTCCAGAGCTTCAGCTGCTGAGCCCAGTGGACAGGAAGCTGCTGGGAGTCTCCATCCAGCGGCAAAGCCACTTAGTCCCTGTTTGCTTTCTCCCTGAGAACCTGTCTAGTGTTTGTTTTGTAAATTTTAGCCAGCCTGACAAGAATAATTGCAATTAAAATATGTGCTCTGTGAACACATTACCGATGAACAGCACTCCCTCCAGGAGCTGAAGGAAGTCTTATTTGGATGATCGGTCACAAGCCTCCCATCTTCCTGTATTCCTGACCCATCATCTGTGTTCTCCACCCCATCTTTACATTCTCCGCAGCAGAGAGACATCTCCCAGCATACACTCTCTGAGCCAGAGAGCTGGCCTGGGGCGGACCCACAGATCTGATGCAAACATGACGAGGCATGAAGCTGCCAGGCCCCAGCCTGGCCTGCTCAGGGGCTGACAGCCTTTCATCTGGGAACTCCCGGGGCCCTCGTGCATCTCAGGGTCCATGTAGCATTTATCCCAGGCTCTAGCATTTCTCGTCCGTGAGCATCACACCACGCGTACGCTGCCAAACACAAGCCCCGCAAGGAACAGTGCTCCAGGGAGTCTGAAATGGCAGCCAGTGAATGAGAGAACTATGAAGGGAGGGAAAGATGTTATAATCAAAGTGTTTTCCAGAGAATTCATCGGCAAGAATCTCCTAGCCGAGCAGGGCAGCGGCTCCTTCCACTCCTCTGCTCTCGCCATCAAGACAGAGCGCCACAGTCCAGCCGGGCTCAGCTCAGCGTCTCAGTCCAGGAAGGCCTGGCTTCGCCTTCCTGTGGCTCCTCTCTGCCCACCCCTCGACCTCTGGAACAGATGTGGCTGCCCGTGACATTCTGAGGCTCATCATATATATTTTTAAAATTTTTTTACATTTAATCGCTGTGTATCATGGCAGCATAGTAAATGAATTTTTCCATCATAGATACATTTCATATGGGGCTAATCAAAGACATTACCCTGTACATGTTAGTAAGAGCGGCCCTCACCCGGCCCCTCTGGGGTCCCCTCAGAAAGCCAAATTGCAAAACAGGCAAGCAATTCACAGGGGTGCAGTTTTTAAGTCATCGAAGGCGGCGTATCAACAATGAACCTTAGAGATTCACAATTTCTGCCCTGTGAGACCAGGACCGTGCAGTCACTCACATGCTGGCTCTTTCAAAGACAACACCTGCCCAAGATGCCCGCCCCGTTGAATGTACGATGTACCATTTTTCTTACTTTTCCTGTAAGGGTTATCGATGACTGAAAATGCACTGGGATAACACCTTACCTATCAGGGGAGACAGGGCATTGCTCACCAGTGAGAACCCAGGTTGGTCTTGCCAAGCATGCCCTTCCTCCCACGACTATACCAGTAAATGAGGAAGAGGCAATCAAAGCAAGCATCAGATAGGTTTCAGGTGTTTCTACTAACCACAGTGGCCAAGCTCAAAACAGAAACGTGAATTTCTAGAAGGAACAACTTCTAAAATCACCTCCGAAAGATTGTAGAACACCAAACGGCATTGTGTAGCACAACAGAAGCAGGTGTTCAGCACACACAATGCACTCCCAAGTGCCGGAGAGTGTGAATGCACACACAGCATTTTATAGCATGTGCATGTCTCGTCTCTAAGTTTCAGCGGTGAGCACCCAACATTGGGGCTGGCTGAGAGGGAACACAGCCTGGCCCCAGGCTGCCTTTGGATGGGATGCCAGGTGCTACCCAGCGGCCGGGGCGGAGCCTCTCCTTGAGGTCTCCACACCTGTTCACGTTACAGCAAGTACCTGCTGGCAGGGAGGGGCAGCCTTCCAGTTACTTGCCTTGTTTGAAGACCATCTTTCCCTGCCATCTTTTGCTGGAAACTTTTGCATCAAGACTACATTTGAGCAGTTCACCCAAAGCCTAGTTTTGCAATTCAGGACCCTGGCCAGAACGAACCATCTCTGGTTATCTTTGGTAATCCTCAAAGTTAGAATCAGAGCCAAAGCTTTGCTCGAGTCCAGGCCCATCTCTATGCTCAGAATCACAGTTTTTCTTTTCCTTCACGTGAATCGTTGGAATGCAAGCCTGGGATCTTACATGAATATTTCAATGTGAAAGTGTTGCTGGCAGCAAAACGTGCATTCATAACCAAGAGACTGTGATTCTCTCTTGAGCAGAAAAAGAAGGCTACATTTTATCCCAGTCCAAAATTAAACATATATATATATATATATATATATATATATATATATACACATACATACATACATATATATATACATATATGTATGTATATATATATATATATAAAATCTCTTACTCTAGAAAGTTGTCTTGAGTATTAAATATCACAAGGATTCTGTGAATATATGTGGTTCATATTCCAAAAGATGCTTCTCTTTAGTGTGAGTCAATTCCTAACATAAATTGATAGTTTTTCTTTAGAATAGAGGCTATTTTGGTAAGGCCTAGCCCTCCAGTTCAGTGGCTTGGTGCTGTGGATAGGTAGCCAGATCCCAAGTGGCCAACCATGGTTCAAATCTCCAGCTAGCAGCTTGAAAACATACCAGAAATGTGTACCTGCATGCCCCAGATTTTGATGAGAAGGAGAAACGGAGGGAGAATTATGGTGTGAACATACTCCATTAGCCAATTTTCTCTCTTTCTAGAAAGCACACATGCTCATCTTTAAAAATTAAAAAAGGAAAAAAGTTGTTGCTTCAGTGTATTTTTAATTAATGCTAAATTAAAAAAGAAAAAGTTTTATATCTAAAGCAATAGTGACATGGTAAAGATAGTCCCCAAATGCATGCTTGGAATTTGTATAATAGAAAGTGTATTTGAGGGACCAGTGGTTAGCGTAATGGCTATATCGCTGGACTCCCACATAGTCGACAGAGGTTCGCGTCCCGGACCTGGTGGCTTAAAAATCATGCCAGGCGCATGTGCGTGCATGCCCAAGATCCCAAGAGGAGAATGGAGGAGAAGGGATTGCGGCATGGCCATCCCCCCGGGGGGTGATTTCTCGCTTTCTATCTCTCTCTCTCTCTCTCTCTCTCTCGTCGTCTGGCGAGCGTACGTGCCCTATAGCAAAAACCTCTCCAAAAAATAAATAAATAAATAAATAAGAAAGTGTATAAGTGTATTCGAGGCTGAGGCAGAAGTCCCTCAAATTTTCTCAATAATCAGATGCAGAGACATCTCATCGTTTGCCTCTCCAACAGAGGTCACGCTGTTCGTCAGAGACTACATGAAAATAACTGAAAAAATCCAAACTTTCTAGTAAATTTAACTCTTTGTTCTTGGCTTCTGATGTATTAGTCTACTGAGAAAGTATCTTTGGTTAGGCATTGTTAAATTGCTATAGTTTTTAATAAAGGTAATTTGTTTTCAGAGTTTTAAAAAAATGAGATTTTGATAAGTGAAAGGGTAGCAAGTACCAGGCCCTACCGTGTTCAGTTCTGGATATCAGTTTCTCACGTATGTCATCGCCTGGATCTTACAGCAGATCTGCAGAGCAGAGATTTATCTTCAGGTCTGCCTGCAATTTTGGGCCCATTGGAAAAAAATACTTCTTACCTTTCTTCAAATAAATTTATTAGGTTCTTCTACGAGATACTCTTTGATGATGTGTAAATGACATTGAATAAGTTGAATAGTGTCTTACTTCTTGGGCAAAAATCTCAAGAACTTAAGACCGAGTCTGTTAAAAATGCTAAATTTAATTAATTTATAGCCAGATCTTAGAAAACTAACAGAACTATAAAACAAAAGTTGTGTTCTCTATGTATATGATGGGGTAGCTGAAAACAGACAATCTCTAACAGATATAAAAATATATTAGAAAGATACCCTTTAAGTAAGCATTTGGTATGCACATGTGAAATAAAAAGCAGAGCACTGTCGTAAGACAGAAGGTCCATAACAACCCCACAGACAGACTAGGGTTTAGTGAGTATTCAATGAAAATGATAAAAAATTATTGCTATTTTATAAGTGGGATTAAAAGAACATCTGAAAAATCTATGTATATTCTACTTTTTCATAATTTAGTCTTGGTAGATTTTGTAATTCTAAGAACTTATCCCTTTTACCTAGATTATTCAAACCGTCTATATGGTTATGTATACTTTTCTCTTATAATTCTTTTATCTGGGTGGAGCCCATCATAATGTCCCCACTTGTGTTTCTGATTTTAGTAACTTGGGTATTTCTTTTTTTAGTCAAATTAGCTACAGTTTTGTCAATTTTATTAATCTTTTGGAAAAAACAAATTTTGGTTTTCTTGATTTTTCTTTAATTGTTTTTTATTTTATTCTTTCTATTATAGTCTTCAACATTTCCTCCTTTCTATTAGATTTGGTTTTTTTTTACTTTTTTTTTACTTATTATGTTTTAATTTGACCAGAGAGACAGAGAAAGAGAGAGACAGAGAAGAAAAGTGAGAAAGCAAGCCGCCAGGTCCAGGACTCAAACCGTGGCCGGCCATGGGAGAGCCCAATGCTTTAACTATGATGCCACCTGTCCCACTTTGTTTTTGTTTTTTTTTCTAATTGCTTATGTTGTAAAGCTAGGATGATGGTAAAATCTTTTATTTCCTTTTCTCTTCTTTTTTTTTTTTCCTTTTCTCTTCTTTTTCTTTCTCTCTTCTTGTCTTCTTTTCTGGTCTCTTTTCTTCTCTTTTTTCCTCTTCCTTTATTTTCTTTTTTTCCTTTTCTTTTTATTGTGCTCATTTGTAACTATAAAGTTACCCCTTAGCCCTGTTTTCATTGTGTGCCTACACTTTATTGCATTGTTTTTCCATTTTCATTTATCTCCAAGTATTTTCTGATTTTCTTGTGACTTCTTTTCTGACCCATTGGTTGTTTAAAAATACATTGTTTAATTTCTGAAATTTGTAAATTTTCCAGTTGTCTTTATGTTCTTGATTTCTAATTTTATTCTATTGTGGTCAGAGACAAAACTTTGTTTGGTATCTACCATTTGAAATCTCTTAAGACTTAATTTGTGGCCTAACATATAGTCTATCCTGGAAAATATTCTAACAACACTTGAGAAGAATTTTTTGTTGTTGAATGGAGTGTTCTGTCTTATCTGGGAAATCTAGTTGGTTTATTGTGTTGTTCAAATCTTCTGTTTCCTGACTTATATTCTGTCTGATTGTTCTATCCATTATTTAAAGTGGAGTATGAAAGCCTTCCACTATTATTGTAGAATTACCTTAAGGGGCATGGTCACACTACAATTCTTTTTACTTTGTTCCTTTTTTCTGTCAGAATCTTGAGCATGCATACATGTGCACCAGAAATAATTTTCAAGCTTCTAGAGATGGGATTCAAACATTAGTTGTCCATGTGGGATCTGAATCTTTTAACCACTGACCTATAACACTAGCTTTGTTTAATTTTTCTTTTTAATTTAAAGTCTATTTTGTAGGATATTAGTGAAGCCACTCTGTTCTCTTTAGGTTACTATTTGTATGAAATATCTTTCTCCATCATTTTACTTTGAACTTATTTGTGTCTTTTTCTTTAAAGCAAATCTCTTGTAGACAGCATGTAATTGAGTTATGTGGTTTGTGTATGTGTGTGTTTTATCTATTTTGTTAATCTATGTCTTTTAGTTGGAGAATTTAATCCACTTACATTTGAAGTAATTAACAAGTAGATAAGATGAACTTCTTTCTATAATTTAATTGTTTTTCTGTCATAACTTTTCTGTTCCTCATTTTCTAAATTATAGTAGTTTCTTCTTATTCTTTCTCTCTCACTTTTTTTTTTTTTTGAGAGGTTTTTTTGCTATAAGGTGTGTGCTTACCAGAAAGGCAGAGAGAAATAGAGAGACAGAAAGTGAAAAATCACCCCCCCCCAGGGGATATGGCCACGCCACAATCCCTCCTCCTACAACATTCTCCTCTCAGGTTCTTTTCTTGGGCACACATGTGCATATGCCCAGCATGAGTTTAAGCCACTGGGTCTGGGACTTGAACCATGGTTGACTACATGGGAGTCCAGCGACATAGCCATTATGCCAACTTCTGGTCCCTCCTTTTATTCTCAGAAAATAGAGGCAAACCATCTAAGTGGATGTCCGAAATCATTCCAGCTATTCTATTCTTTTCCTGTATATTCACCTCTATAATAAAGTTTAGTTTATAAATTAGGCAGAATAAGATATTAACAACAACAACTGACAACAAAATAGAACAATTACAATAATATACTACCATAAAAGTCATGCAAATGTAATATCTCTCTCTAAATATCTTATTGTACCAAGGGAAACTGAAACTTATTCTTTTACAGAGGAGCCCGAAACAAAGGGACCCACTTCTTCTTGGGTCCTGTCAGTAGCCTAGAACCCACCTCTCAATGCAGTCTTATGGTTTCTCTGACTTCCTTGTCCTCTGTGATCTACTATATGCATGTTCCTGTGATCTACAGAGTTCTCCCTCTATACTCTATTAGACCTTTGGAAAACTTGCTCCTCTCATCCTTATTCTGAAGTATATGCTAATCACTATTTTATTCACGATTGGCTTGAGATTCATCAATGAGAATCTTATTTTCAGAAACTCCTAGGCAAGAACAAATCACCAATTTCTAAGTTCAAATATGCTCCTGGACTCTACAAAAGATACTATGTTTTCCTAAGAATTCTTTCATCACAGCATTTTCTAAAATTGGTACCAGCTAGTCATATCCATTTCTGTAGCTTAGCAAATGCACCATCTGGGAATGGAGCTAGCAGTATCCTTCAGGCTGTTGCCCTCTGCCCAGGCAGTGACCCCATAGGGATCACTCTCAGGAACTGGGGAAAGAAGTACCCCTTTCCTCTTCTGTAATGGAGGAAGAAGATGGAGAAACAACTCTGGACAGAAAACTCACTACTCTGGTCAGTTTATTTGTTTTGTCTCCAGTCCAACAAAATGTTCTCTTGAGTAGATGGTAGTAATATTTGAGATAGAAAATCTCATTTAACTGAATATTAATGAGCATACAGGGCTCATTAGGAGTTGTTTTTTTATTATTTATTTTAAATTGAATTAATCCTTCTTTATTTTCAGCATTGAGTTCTGGAAATAAGTAGCAAACAATTTCAGGTCAAGAAGAAGTCAAGAAATATAGGTCCCACCAAACATGCTGATGCTATACCAGTTCTAACTATTACTATGTCTACACAGCTATTACACAGAGTATATGTATACACAGATTTTTATTCGTCCTGGAATTACACTGGGCAAAACACAAAACATCACTGATTCGTGGCTGTATTCGAGAGCTGTTGATGAGCTGGGAATGTCAAAGTGAGAGGGAGAATTACTTACACTGTGTATCCCTTTGAACTCCATGAAATTTTTATTTTGTATTTTCTTACCAATTTTTCTGAAAGCATGGTTAACTGAAATATTTTTTAAAAAGAAAGCATAGTAAAATTACATTCATATAAAACTAATGAGCTAAATAGATCGAACCAGATTGTCTCTTAGTAGCCTTATTCTAAGTCTGAGCATGCATTTTAGTGAAAAATGAAGTGGGAGGCAGTGCCTTGACATTCAGTAGATTCTGAAGGATAAGAATGAAAAGAGTTTGGAAGTCTAAAAAGTAACCTGCTTAATAAAGGCTAAAAGAAATGCATGCCAGAATAGAATAAAAAAACATTGGGAAAAGACACAGGAAAGGTATGCTTTTGACATTAAATGTTCATTAACTGCTTTGAAATAAACCTTAAACTTATTAGAAATCTATTATTTTTCCAAAAACCATTAATCGATGTATCATTTTAAACTGCATTCTGCACTAGCCTGTTGATTATAAGTAGTGATTATACTCTGTGGTTTTCCTTGGTTAGTCCTGGTTTCAATGTGGTCTGCCCAACCCTTCCCATATCTTATCTACTTTAGCATTTAACAAAGTCACTTCCAAAATAGTCTTTTCACTCTATGTAGTCACCTAATCCTAAGCAAAAGAAACGTGATATTCCTACAACACTTTGACATAGCCAGGGGAAAGGAAAGGCAGAGAGGTTCAGCAACGAAACATCCTCAGGATGAGTTCTGGAACCAATCTGAGCTCGAGACCGGTTTTCACCAGACTGTCACTGTAAGGTTACAGTCAATGTGGACTAGGGAAGTCCCCGAATCAGAAATTAAATGTACTGGTATAGGAAACTGCTGAAACAATTTCTTCTAGACTAGTAGAGTTAAAAAATCCTGAGAGAAATATTTACACTTATGCTTATAGAGTGAGAGGTGCTTTCCATTTTGGTTTGATGACCAATTGTATTGAAATCATCTGGTGTGTTTGTTAAAGCGAACATCCCCAAGTCCCACAGCACAGCCACTGAATCAGAATCATCTTTAATGAGTGGACTGAGAAATGTGCAATTTTAATAAGCTGCCCACACAGCAATTCTGCACTGTAAAGAGGGACATCTGCTCCTCCTCAATAATCTCAGAGGATGGAGATACCATGGAGCTACTAGGTTGTGAAACTTTTTTGTAAGTGGCTCGGAGTTCTGTATTTGGGTAAAAAAAAAAAAAAAATCAAACAGGGAATTCAGTTTTCTAGGAGGTAGAGTGATAAATTCCATAAATTCATAAGTCTTTTGAGTGAAATTAATAGGAATTTAAACACACTTAAAATTGAAACTATCTCAAAAAATGTATTCAAGTCAATATATTGTACATAACAAAACAAATCTTTCATATCTATTAATTATACTTAATATTGTATTTAAATATTAAATAATCAAACTTTGCAACTATATTTTGTTTTTGCCAATAGCATGTTTAGCTTTTAAAATCTCTGCATCAAAAAAAAAATTTAATTTCTACTTTCTATTATTCACTCCCTTTTTGTTTTTTAGGGGTTTTTCTGGAGAGGTTTTTGCTATAGGGCACGTGTTCTCGCCAGAAAGACAGAGAAAGACGGGGCGGGGGGGGGGGGGGAGGCAGCCATGCTGCAATCCCTTCTCCTCCATTCTCCTCTTGGGATCTTGGGCACACACGCACATGCACCCGGCATGAGTTTAAGCCACCAGTTCCGGGACTTGAACCGTGGTTGACTACATGGGAGTCCAGCGAAATAGCCACTACGCTAACTGCTGGTCCCCTATTATTCACTCTTAACACTGATTTTAAGAGAAAAATAAAAACCAATAAATACAGTTTTGTATTTTGTTAATATTTGTTTACAATTTTCAAAAAAGAAAACACTATTTTATCATAAATACTATGTCTTTTCAAATCTAAAAATCTGATTTTTTTGGTCTCCATTTAAAACATGTGCTTGCATCATCAAGAAATACCTCTAGAAAACTTAAGTTCCGAGAATCATTGAATTTTTTTAAATGTACCTAGTTTTCTCAAAAACTTAAAGACAGCAGTTCCACTTCTGAATATCTACCACAAAGAAATAGAAATATGTATTCAACCAGACCTTTGTATATCAATGTTGATAGGAACATTATTCACAATAGCTAAAAGATGAAAACAATCCAAATGTTCATCAAAGAATGAATGGATAAACGAAATGTGACATAGACAGAAAGTGTAATATTATACAGTCACAAAAAAAATACATTTCTGACTCATGACACATATATGAGCTTTGACTGCATCATGCTATGTTAAATAAGCTAGAGACTACAAGAAAAATGTCACTCACCACATAGCCCACACTCATAGCATACCAAGCCCCTTCCTAATGGTGCTCTTTCTGTCTTTCATACAACAGGGTGCATGCCAGTAGTTATGACAAGGTCCCCACTAAAAAGCCCAGCCTGAACAGGTCAGAACCAAGATGGCATCTGGAATGACCCCCTGCCCAGTCTGTGAACTCATTATACCCTCATTATACTGCATTAGCACACTGCAAGACACACCCCCAGGGCCAGGAGAGTTTACAATCACCAGAGTTACCACCAGAAATTACCTTCTAAGCAGAAAAAAAGAGCTGGATATTGGAATTCCAAGAAATCTCTGCTTTTGCAGAAAAAACTCAGAATATTTCTCTCCTGTAATACCAAATTTTCTCTATTTTAAACTCCACCTCAAAATGAGCAAAGTAATTTCAGAGCCAGGCTTCTACTTTTCCATAGCTTGATCATTGGATGAAGCCTGTGCTACTCATTTTAGGTTTTGTAAGTTGGTTCGGTGACACTGAATGATGAAAGACCCCATCTTTGTTAATAAATTAAAAATTGGTAAAACAAATGCTACGTGATTCCACTAGAGACATATCTAAAGTAGTTAAGTTCATAGGGTGTCAAACTCAGTCAGGAAGCAGACTGGTGGGAGTCAAGGGCGGGGAGAGGTAGGAGTGAGAATTTATTTATTTTAAGGTTTTTGCTATAGGGAGCACTCACAGGAAGGAGATAGAAACAGTAAGAGGGAATGTGAGAAATCACCCCCCAGAGAAAATGGCCACAGCACAATCCCATCTCCATTTTCCTCCTGGGATTTGGAGCATGGATGCACACACACCTGGCACGATCTTCAAGCCACCAGGTCTGGGACTCAGACTGTAGTGGGTCATGTGGAAGTCCAATGCCTTAAACACCATACCATCTGCTGACCCAAGAAGTTTTTCTAGTGTATACAAAGTTTCAGTTTCGGTAGATAAGAACATTCTCAAGATGGATAACAGTGATGGATGTACAAGAAGGTAAGTATATTTGATTGCATTGATCTGTACACTTAAAAATTAAGTTAAAATAGTATTTTTTGTTTATTTCTTTATTTCTTCCATGAGTGAAAGGAAAAGAGAGAAGAGGAGAAAGATAGGACCCCAGCAGGGTCTCAGCACCATGATCCATGCCCGATTGTTGTCCAGCCCTGAATCTTGGCCATGTGTATGCCCAGTGCACTCAGAGAGGTTTCCAGACTTGAACTTGAACCCTCCATCTGGGTCAGCCTCACAGAGCATCACATTAAACCACTGGCCACTATTAGGCCCTTAAAATGATAAATTTTATATTATGTGTATTTTGCCACAATAACAAAAAAAAATAATAATAATAATATTCCCCCAACCCTGGAATAGTTCCAGTAATCAGTTCAGTGACCTTCAGTGGAGATTCACTGAACAAAGACACAGCTGTCCCACAGCAGATTTTCAAAGATTTATTGAAAGAACAATCTATTCACTCATATACTGGGAATGCCTACAGAACCTTCTGGAAAATGTCTTAAGTACAAAACAAATGCGAACATCGTAGGCTTGTAATTGGATTATTTTTCCCACTTTTCATGTGCTCTACATTTTTTTTAGTTCACACAAATACTTGTTTTATGTGAGACACGGTAGGAGACTTTCCTGACTGTTACCCAGCAGCCATTGCCTCTACCCTGACCTATGCCCTTGCTAGCAGATCCTAATTCCCACCATAGATTCTGAAAAAACTCATTTACTGAGCCTTCTTTGGGAAAAGAGGTCTAAAATGCAAAACGAACATTAACGAGGGACTTTGGGCTTCTATTAAACTTCGAGAGCAAGAAAGAGAGGATGAGCATACAAGAGTCCTCTCTGCCTTTATTCACTGTTGCATAGGATGGTGGATTAGCATTTTCCTAAAAACAAGGCCAGTAGGATATATAGACTTCTAAGAGGAGACTAATCATAGCATTTTACTCACACATGAAACCCAAGAAGTCCCATAATCTGCCTTGCAACCTGGAGCACCAGGAAAGCTGGTGTAATTCAATATGGGACGTAAAATCTGAGAATGTGGAGGCTGAGGGTGGAGTATAAGTCCCAGAATCCAAAGGCCAGAAAATCAGAAACTCCAGTGTCCTGGGACAGAAGATGCTGATCCTAGTTCAAGCAGAGAGAGCCAGTTTGCCCCTCCTCCACCGTAAGCTCTAGCTGGACCTCAGCAGATCAGAGGATGTCCACCTGTGTTGGCTGGGGGCAGATACTCTGCTCTATTTATTTGAGTGCTAGCTCCTTACGGAAACATCCTCAAGGACACACCAAAAGCAATACTTCAAAGACTACCTGGGCATCCTTTCACTCAGATAAGTCGACACCAACGAATGGTGTGGAGAGGTGGTCACTTTAGAAACACGAGAAGTGTGAAGGGGACTATGTGAGGACACATGTCCACTTGCTGAGAATGACAAACAAACATGGGGAAAGTACAGGTCATTGCTGAAATTGGTGAGCCAGTGAGGTAAATATCTTTGTATCTGACAGACCTCCTTATCTCTGGAGTTAATAATTCGGAGTTATTTCAGAGTTATGCCATTTCTATCCAGGCACTCTGCTACATGCAACTGATGGTACTCTAATTCAAGTATGTGTTCATTATAATTAATGAAACATCGGAGACGTAAAAGAGAAAGTTTAAAAATCTCTATCAAAACTCCGATCCCATTTTTCTAAGGAAGGTAGAATTGCATCCTCCTAGGTAAAATTCAACCATTATCTTCATATTCCTTCAAACATACACATTCATATATACATAAATATGTGGATTTCTCTGTCATTAGTTTTACAAAAATAGCACTGTATTAGATACATTACTCTGCAAAATGCTTTGTGTTTATATTGTGAAGCCATCTGTTTAATAAGTACAGAGTTAATCCATTTTAGCTATTTGCATAGTGTAAATTTATACTATGGTTGAACATTTTTTTCAATTATTTCTCTATTAACAGATAGGTTACTATGGTTCGGGTCTCTACGAACGATGCTGTAACAGAAGGATCCACACACCTATCCTTGCACTTTCTGCAATAGTGTTTATTCGAAAATTTCCCTGGAATGCTATTGCAGAGTTTAAAATGTGCATATTTTCTATTTTAATAGTCACTGACTTTAAGGAGCTAATACTCAGAGATCAATATGGAACCTCATAATCTTCCTAGATTTTTGTCTTGTTTCTCAGTATTTTTGTGAGTACCAAGGACAACATTGGTTTTCTATATTGCATTCACTGTCTTCTTGCAAACATTAACAAATAATAAATATTATAATTACTGTAACTTATTATTTCATCATCATGATCTATTATATTTTCTGGATCAATCACTGAAATCAATTTTCTTTTTATTCATTTACTTAAACTTTTTATTTCTTCTCTGAGAGAGAGAGAGAGAAGGTCTTGACATCACAATCAGCCCCCAGCTCAGCCAGCCCAGAACCATGTAACCTGCCACTGAACTCAAGGAGGTCTCTCGTGGAAAACCCAGAGCCTTCCCAGGGAGGTCCGCCAACCCGAGCCATGTGTTTGACCACTGCATCACAGGATGGCCCATGAAATAAGCTTACTTTTAACATTTGTAATGCCCTATTGATATCTCTAGGATTTAAATGTCCAGAGTTGTAAGAAGGAAGCCCAACAACACAGACCACTTCTATTCAATGTCAGGGCCCATTCTTCCTTGACGGTACATGACCACTCACATACAAATAGATCATCGTGGAAATAAGTGGTCACAGGCCCCTTCTTTAAAAAGGCCACTTCATATACCAGAACACTGCAAATAAATAGACCAGTGCCCTAAGAACTTGGAATTAACGCCTGGCTGGAATGTATTGTGGGATAATGAAAGAATATAGAATTCAAAGATAAGGGCCACACTTTAGTTACAGGCTCAAAAGAAAATAGTCATTGAAAATTCCACAATACCACTCTCTCCTTTCATATGTATAACTGTATATAATTAGCTCCTTATTTTGAAAACATGGTATAATTTGGAAGATGTACATCACTGTACATCCCTGACAAGCTTGTGTGGTTGGCAGCACAGGGGTAATCATATCCAACAATGCAACTTAATGCATTTGGGGAAATGTATATTTATTTACTTCAATGTGACAGTCAGACAATATTCTGGAAAATCAGTTTTTATAGCCAGATAAAAGATAAATGACAAGGCAAATTCATGATCACCTTAAATCTCAATATTCTTATTTCAATTCAGTGACAAAATGTCTATCTCATAATCTAGTGGAGAGTATTAGTAAAAGATGATTTTTTTTAGAGAAATTTTTGCTATAGGGTTTGTAAGCTTGCTGGAGACACAGGGAGAGAGACAGAGAGAAAGAAAGGGAGAAATTACTCCCCAGGAGGGATGGCCACACTACAATCTCTTCTCCTGCATTCTCCTCTCAGGGTTTTGGGTATGCATCTACACAGGCCTGGCATGAGTTTCCAGCCTCCAGGTCTGGAACCTGAATGATGGTCAGCCATGTGGGAGTCCAGTGCTCTTATCACTATGCCACCTGCTGGCTCCTGAGACGACATATTTTTATTTTTACTATTTTGGTTGCTGTCACAGAATAGACACTCAGAAAACAGTATCCCGATTCCTTAGCTTGTCCCCGTGATGTGTAACTTATGAACCATTGTTTATTACTTGTTATCACGGGTCGTACTTAGAAGCCACAGTCCAAGAGCGTGTCATCAGACTTCAGCACCATGTTTCTAGTTAGGGACTGAACTTGTGAACACACTTTTCTGCTTAATAGTTTTATTTCGGACTTATGAAACTCCTTAGCTTCATTTTGAGATTAAATAAAACAATGGAAATCCAACAAGATCAGACTTAGGTAATGGAATAAAGTGAAAAATCTTACATTTGACTCCGGGTTCTTGCATTTTAAATATTACAAGGCTGGAGAAAGGAAATACAACTCTAACAGTTGTAAACTTTTGAAAAGAATAAGCTGACAAAGGAGCTGGATCTATTAACCGTGCTCATTTGTCTTTGCCAAAACTTCTTAATGATTTATTCTTACTTATCACATTGAGTAAATTGTTTTCTCATGAACTCCTTATCAAAACAGTTTGATTTGGGGACCAGCAGTTAGCGTAATGGCTATGTCGCTGGACTCCCACGTAGTCGCCCGTGGTTCGAGTCCCGGACCCGGCGGCTTAAACTCACGCCGGGCGCGTGTGCGTGCGTGCCCAAGATCCCGAGAGGAGAATGGAGGAGAAGGGATTGCGGCGTGGCCATCCCCCCTGGGGGGTGATTTCCTGCTTTCTATCTCTCTGTCTCTCTCTGTCTGTCTGGCGAGCGCACGCGCCCTATAACAAAAACCTCTCCAAAAAAAGAAAAAAAAAAAAAAACCAGTTTGATTTGCATACATTCAGAATTATCTAGAGCTCACCACAGTGATTTGAATTTATTAACAGTAAAAATTCTTCTATGTGAAATAAAAATATTTCCTTAAAATTAAATGCAAATGAGGAAGAGTTCGAAGCAGCCATTTGACCTGAGCGATATGAGCAGGCCCCACCATCCTTGCCCCTCTCTCTGCTCACCTGTGCGCCTCACTCCTCTCCCGTATTTCTCATCTCCACACTCTCTTCCCCAAAAATGCTAAAGACTTTATGTGCTGTATCAAAAATGGATACCACATCTTTACCATCCAAATAAAGATACATATAGATTGTCATAGGAAGGACTTTACATGAGTGAGAAATCAGGAACTGGACAGTGGCACGGAGTAAAATCTCTGCTCCGCAAAGCTGACTCACATGGGAAAGCTCTGGGTTCATACCCAGAGGCCTCCCTGCGCACCGTGGACACACATGTGCTCACGGTCTGGGGCCGTCTGAGATTGGAGTGGGTCCATGGCATCAAGACCCTTTCAGTGATGCAGTCTGTCTCTCTCTCTATGTCTCTTTGTGTCTCACTCATGGAGAAAATAAACTTTCAAAAAAAGAATCAAATCTATATTCTTCTTAGTTAAATATTCTTTTTCAAGATACTGATGTTAAACTTTATAAAATTATGTGGGAAACAAGCAAAACAATAAAGATTTAAATAGTTCGAGGTTGAGCAATCAAGTGATGTTTCTTTTGTTTGACTTTCTGAAAGCTCTAAAGTTTTATTTCTTGGGATTAATATGTTATTATTACTTGCTAAACATATTCTGAGATTAATAGTGTTGACGTAGCTACTTCTGGTGTTAAATATTTAGAAGACAACCATGGATAAGAGGCTGAGTCCTCAATGTAAAGGTCACTATAAAAGCAATACAAACTTAACTTTCCCAGGAGCCCAGAAGTATTTAAAAAAAAAAAAAAAAAAAAAACACCAAAATGCAGCAATTGTGGCACTAGAGTTTATTTCTCTGGGTCTTCTTTTTAACTTAATTTTTCTTTGATAGAGCTCTTGTATTCTTTCTTGTTCTTCCAATTATGTAACAATAAATTAAAATGTTCCCTATTTTAGTAGATTTAATCAATGTGAGTCATTGACATAGCACATCTGGATTTCCATATTCACTCCATTTCATGAATAACAATATGGAAGTTAGAACTTGTGAATCTGTTTAGCTTATTTATCTTTGTATAATTGCTGATTGAAAAGTTTTGAAACATAAAATTGAGTTTGTAGGGGCCAACAGGTGATGCGGTGGTTAAGGTTCTGTACTCTCACTTGGTCCACTGTGGTTCAAGTCCTGGACCTCATGATTTGCTTTCTCACTTTCCTTCGCTCACTCACTCTCTCTCTCGCTGGTCAAATTAAAATAATAATAACAACAATAAATAAAATGAATAACTCTTTTAAAAAATTGAATTTGTAATCTGTTTACTAGTTGTTTCTAGTAACTTGGTGGCAGTAATATAAAAGAAAAGAGAATTCACTTTCCATTCAGTAATTTGGTCCTTCCAAGAGAGATAATTATAATTTAGAATTGACATAATCCCACGTAGAAACCCACTACCTCTCCTTTTCCATCTTGGAAGAAGGAAGGGTGTTGTCTTCTAGTGCACACCTGGGCTTACCACCCGGCCTCATCTGTGGCTCTGTGAGGTGGGAAACGGCAAAGGCAGCATGTCTCAGCCAGTGAGGTTGAGGTGCTGGGAGCTTGATGACTTACTCCGGGCTACGTGGCTAATCGGTGGTGCCGGATGCCCTAATCGTGCCCGATGTCCTACTTGGGGATATTAAACTCTGGCTTCTCAGAGTAAATAACAGCTCTAGAGGGAAGGCAGTGTCTGTTTGCTAGCCAAAGCAATATTATTTATTTTAAACTAGAATTTTGAATAATAACATGATAAATACTAAAATTAATTAATTTTTTTAAATTTTAACAGTGTGAGCACTGAGTTGAAATGTAAAAATACCAAAATCAAACAATAACATTTTAAATTGCATTTTAAGTAGTATGTATGGATATGTCTAATTACCAGAAATGTGACTCAGTTTAATATTTGCCGCAGAAGTTGAGATAGCAAGGTTAAACTTGCAGAGAATTAGTCAGAGCACCCTTCAGGTGTAGGTCATACTGGAATGCTTATACAGAGAAATTCCAGAAGAAGGGTTTATTCCAACTGCTCTGGCTAGTCCCCTGTCCCTGAACTTCAGCCAGCATTTCCTGATCACACTTCCACCATATACTTATGCAGATATCCTGAAGGATTTAGCAACCTGAAATAGTCACAAAGCTACTGAAAGACAAGTTCAGCATTATGAACATGAATATTAAGATAATATATACTTTTAACTGTGTTTATTTAACAGGCCATCTTATATCTTTTATCTCATAAAAGATAGCTTAGTGTGGATGAGAACTATTTTTTATTGTATTTTATTTGAGTGCATTTAAAGAACATTCCTCAAATTGCAATGACTGTTTTTATTATACAGTGTTATTTCAGAGAATATTCCAGAATTGTTCTTCAATTCACAAGTCATGGATTTTTTCTGTATTTATTTGTAAAGCAAAAAAAAAAAAAAAAAAAAATCACACCCCAAATTATTTCCCATGGGTTTTTCTTTCTTCTTTTCCTTGTTTCTTTTCTTTCCTTTCTTTGTTCTTGTTTCACCCTCAAAAGCTAAAAGTCACCTTTTTATTCCACATTTTGATCACTGGCATTTCTAAAGTGAGTATTACTTATAAGAATAACATTTAAGCCTTTTTCAAACATATATCTTACATATTTTCCAGAGGGTTTTTTGGACGATTAAGTAACTCGACATTGTTTAAGGTGACCTAAACAGAGTCACAAGAGCAGGACGAGACACCAGCTCCTTGCAGACTGCACTGACCTTCGTACCTGAAGCCCCTTGTGTCCGTGTCTGCCCGTGATGCGGAGGCTCTCCAGGAGCAGCGGGAGGACCCAGGCATGGACAGAGCCTCGCGGTCCTCGGAGCTCTCAGTAAGATGAGCAGGTCGGGTGGGACTGCCCGGACGGCTGTGCTGTCTAGGGAAGGTCAGCCATGCTGTCGGCCCATGAGCCAGAGTCAGCTGGCAAACGTGCCCTCTCTCCCCGAAACAGCCTGATGCAGCTTCCCTGCCAGGCTCTGTCCCTGGAGGCAGAGACCATGAGCCACGTGCAAGCAGTTCAGGAGCTAGGAGCCCAATTTCAGGTGCCGCACCCGGTGGGGACTTTCCTGCTGCACCATCCCATGACAGAAGGTGTCACGTGATGGAAGGGTGAACAGAGCGAGGAGCTGGAGGGAAAGAAAATGCTGACGGCTAAAGCATCGTTCTCATGTCACATGCCGGGTGAGCTCACCATGTTCAGGATCCCTCCAATACACAAATTATCTTTCAAGTAACTGAAAGAATAAGTAAATGAATAAACAGATAAATGAATAAACAAATATGTGCATATGAAAGGACAGAAGGTCACAGAATTTAAAAAAAGCACTGATATTTTTACTAATGTTCAAGAAGCAAAATAATGAATAATATGAAAGACTGACGTGATACCGGGCCCCTGGACATGTACATGTTTTTCTCAGAGAAGGAACTGTGCTTCTGTGCTTTTGTTTCCAGTGAATATAAAAGAATAAAATCTTGTTTTCCATTCTTAAACATTTTCAGTGATGAAAAGCTTTTTGTAGGTCTATCCCCAAAGACCCAGAGAGGTGGAATTACAATGTGAAACTTTCAGTCATTCAGTAAGTAGTTACTGAGAAGAGCAAGTCAGCAGGTGCTAGTGCTCACGGTCACCCAGCATGTGAGTCACACAGCTGGCCTGGGAAACGCGGGTCTAGGAGGGGAGACAAACACGATCAAAATGCAGGGACGGGGCAAGAGCACGACTTAGGCCTGGTCCTATTAAAAACAAAAATGAAAACAAACAGAAAGAAAATGATGTAACTGGTGAGGTTACTAGAAGGACATTTTGAGAAGTATACGAGTTAAACAGCTCAGACGACACGTAGCTATTAAACTGCTAAAAGGCAGGAAACAGGAGTTGCAGGAAGAAAGGATGGTGTGTGTGACGTCTCAGCGATGACACGAAGGAACGTCTTCCCAAACCTAAGAGGCCTGAGAATGGGGAGGGAAGACGGCATACATTCACACTAGGCATTTGAATCATCTTACGCTCAGCAATTCCTATTCAGAAACAAAAATGAGGAGCAAAATTGTTAGCCAGCTGGCCCCACACGAGAGCAGTCCTGGGTTTGCACACCCCGGCCTACCTGCATACACGGAGCACGAGTGCATGTGCCTGTAGTCAGTGGTGACCGGGAAGGGTCCTGGAGGGAGGCTGCTGCCAAGGTTCCTGTGTCTCTGTCTCTTTCATGCTCATAGAATAAATAAATGAATAAATGCAAGAAGAAGAGGGTCATTGACTGGCCCACGGCACATGGCACACAGCACGCTGGGAAACGTGATGCTCTGTGGAAGATGACGCGGAAAGACTCTAGGTCCCTGATCAGACCTCTTCCGTGATCAGACTAAGATGGGGTGGGTGATGTGGATGAAATCAATAAACTGTATTTAAAAGGTGAAATAAGGGACCAGCAGTTCGCGTAATGGCTATGTTACTGGACTCCTATGTAGTCGACTGTGGTTCGAGTCCTGGACCTGGTGGCTTAAACTCATGCCGGGCGCATGTGCATGCGTGCCCAAGATCCCAAGAGGAGAATGGAGGAGAAGGGATTGCGGCGTAGCTTTCCCCCCCTGGGAGATGATTTCTGGCTTTCTGTCTGTCTGTCTGGCGAGTACACGCGCCCTATAGCAAAAAACTCTCCAAAAAAAAGTGAGATAAAACATCATAGACTTGAATAGCACACACACACACACACACACACACACACACACAGATCTACTCCAAAATTAGCAGATTTTTTTTCTGTAAAGGACCAGATAGTGAATACTGTAGGCTTGTCCAGTCATATTTGGCCTTTACTTCATTTCTCCTTTATTATTTTGTTGTTGTTACTGTTTGACAATCCTTTAAAAGGTGTAAAGAACATCTCAATCCTCACTCACTGAAAGCAGACTAAGGGCTTGACAGCCTGCAGGGTGTTGACTTGTTATTTAAAGAATCGCAGCCATGTGATATAAACATCTCTCTTTTTTCTTTTTAGCTATTTCTAGACCTTATCACCCTGTTCTATTTTCCTCCACTCATTAGTTCTTTCTATTCAAATGGATACTGTCTCTCACACGTAAAAAGTCAAGTCATGGGGCCAGCAGATGGCATGGCTGTAACGTCGCTGGACTCCCACATGGCCACTGCGGTTTGAGTCCCGCACCTGACAGCTTGAAACTCATGCCAGGCACGTGTGCATGCATGTCCAAGATCCCAGGAGGAGAAGGGATTGTGGCATGGCCATCCCTCTGGAGGATGATTTCTCACTTTCCCTCTCTCTGTCTCTGTCTCTCTCTCTGGCAAGTACACGCATCGTAAGGAAAAACCTCTACAAATAAAAAAGGAGAGACATGAAAGAAGCTCTGACAAAAATATGATCTTTACAAGAATAACAACTAATATGTAAAGATATTGAGCTATTAGAAGTAAAGGGACAGACGCACTTCGTGCTGCAGTAATCAGAGTAAACAGGAGCAGCTGTCCGGTTGTCCCAGGAAAGCTGACGTCAGAACAAAGAAAATTATCTGGAACAGAGAAGGACACTGTTTTATATTTAAGAGTCAGTTCTCCAAGAAAAGATTGCAACAGGGTATTTTGATACTCAGGAAAAAATTATTTTGATATGTTAGAAAACCTGATGGAATGACAAGGAGAAATAAACCAATCCACTCCTGTAATTGGTGACCTCAGCCTTCTCCATCAATAATCAGTAGATCCAGCAGCATAAAATCAGTGTGGATATAGTTAAAGTGAACAACACAAAGAAATGAGAAAATACAGTTTTCCCAAGCTCAACTGAGACTTTCACTGAATCAGACACATGGTGAGCCAGCAAACACACTGACACAGCTTCTTCCTGGGGGACTTCACTTTTTTAAAATTTTTATTCTACTTTCTCTCTCATTTCTTCTCTCTCCCTCCTTTCTACTTGCCGTTTTCTACATTTCTAACCATGTCACACATTACTAGACTCACAAACTCTTGAGTTTTATAGATTCGAATATTCTCATCCACGCACCTAATATTACTGTTAAGTAAACGCAGACCCAGAAAGCTGGAGTGACTTCCTCAGCCCGGCACATTTAACCGCACAGAAATTGGAGCTATGCTTCTTTCGAGTCCAGGGCTTATTACCTGGGACGTGTGTTTATCTTCATATTGATCTCTAATTAGCCAGCTCTTGACCCCGGCTTCTTAGACTCCTCACGATTTAGTGGACATGCCATGGCATTCATTTCTTTTTGTTTTATTTCCTCTGATCTTCCCCCTGGACAAGCAAAGTTTCCCGGGAGAATGATGGGAAGGCCCACAAGCACATGGAGTGGCAGACAGAGCACTAGGCAGAAGCACCAGCTGCTGGAGGTCGGCTCTTATTTTCTTTATTATTTATTTTTTTATTATTATCATAATTTTTATATTACAGTGAATCACATGTATCTTTACAGTGTATTACATTTCTTTTTCCAGCATGATTACCATGCGTATCAGTCAAGACAAAGACATTACTATCCACATCATCATCCAGTAGCTTTTCATTATTGTTGTTCAGATTATTATTATTATTCTCATTTTTTAAGCATTTAATCACTATATATTATTTGACTTGGAAAAAGAATTCACCCAACATGAAATACTTCTCAGACCAGTCCATTTGGGAATACTGTACATGTTATAATCAACAGGTAATAAACCACTCTGTGTCCCACTAGTGTCATGCCTCTCTATTTGTTCTCTTGCTATCCTTCTCTATACTCTTCCCTTCTCCCACCCTGTTCCACACTGCCTTCAGCATCCATAACTATTTCACTGCTTTTATGCCTTCCAATATTTCGATCTCTACCATAAAGTGTGGATAGCCAGTATATATTAAGTGGATGCACACGATATCTTTCTTCCATATCCTGGCTTGCTTTGCTCAGCACTAGATTGGAGGTCAGCTCTTTGGAGATGGACTGTGACTGGGTGATTCTGAGAGGAAGGGAACAGTTGAGGGATGAAGCCACAGACAGGAACCGGGGCAGGATTTTGGAGATGCTGTTAACATTTTTAAAATTTACCTAGATGAAAGTGAAAGCCATGTGTAAGCAGCAGAGTAGTGTGTCCAGACTTGAATTCACTTTCTGAGTTTATTGTCTGAAGAATGAGTCTAGGGAGGCAATGAAGGTAAGAGGCTGCAGGCCAGATGTCGAGCGTCATGTGTGTTGGTCCAGGGAAGTGCGTGAGGCCCTCTTGTGGAGACCAGCCCAGCAGCTGCAGGTGGGGCTTGTCCACGTGAAGGCACAACCCGGGCAGCTCCAACACTCACGTCAAGCCCGCAGCCTCGTCCTCAGGTGTGTGCTCAGAGCAGGACTGGAGGGGAGAGAAATGGCCCATTTCTGACGTCTGAGGCATAGACCCTCGAGACAAGGACTGGAAGATCTGATTAGCAAAGGTGACAAGAAAAGGAGGGGAAGGGACCAAGAAGAAAGAAAACTAAACTCCAAATCTAAAATCGGGAAATGAGGAAGCACCCTAGCTCATATCACTCTGGTTGTTGGAATAGAACACGTGTTCCTCTCCATCCTCTGCAAGTGTTAATCCTCCTTCAGGAGACAGTGCGTGAGCAGTTCTGGGGGTCCTCCCAGCCCTTGCCGAGCTTACGTATTCATCTGTAGGTCTCTACACAGCCTTCCCACCCCCCATGCCTCCCCCGTGCCCACATGTGCTGTGCTGTGATCTCTCTGAACTCAGAGCGCTAAGCTCCTTCCTGCATACCTGAACACTAACTTAGGCATTCAGTATTTTGGTATTGATTTGATGGTTATTCGAGTTCACATCCAAACTTGGTCTCCTTCACTTAATTCATCCTTCACCCCTAAAATCTGAGTGCCATAATATCCTATTTTCTCATGATTAATGGCATATGAACACGACATTGTCAATAGCATGTCGGAGTCAGATAAGGACACTTTATTTGAACTCATGCTCTTTTAACCTGCTTCTGTCTCATAAATGTAGTCACGTTCCCACTTTTCCCCAAATCAAAATAGAAGCTCAGCGTGCATTTTGTTCTTAACATAACCATGATACATGTCTAACAGTTTCTCAGAAGACTCCTAGGGTCAACCAGAGAACCTCACAGGGTGATTTTCAATAACCACCAGCCCATGTGTAACACAGAGCCCAAACAGTAGAAAGTTGAAATGTCTTTCTAACATAAATTTTTAAAATGTACCCAGGAGCAAGACAGTCATGCAGTGTTAAAACAGGACACTACGTGAAACTGACCTACATGGGAAGGCTCTCGGGCGGCATCCTGAGACCTCCCTGAGTAAGATGGGCATGTGCGTGCCCGTGATCCCTGGCTGCTGGGAACCAGGGTGGGGCATGGTGTCCCGACTGTGTTGAAGGCTCTCTCTCTCTCTGTCTCTCCACCCTCCTTTCTCTCAAAATAAATAAATAAATAAACATTTTTTAAAAATGAGTGCATATTAAGGAAAACCTCAACCTTATTCACCATTGCTTTGGCCATTCTGCCCCTGTGTCTCACTAAAATCAAAGCAGTGAGGTGGCTGGGCATTTACTTTCCCGGGTACATTATGTGAGCAAATACACTTAGCATGTGAGCAGGTAGGACGGGGCCTGGGGCTTGGGAGTATGGGAGGTACTCTCATTCCTGCTATAGAATTTCAAAAAACAAGAAAGACAACAAAAATAAAACAAAGCAAAACAAAAACTCAGTTTCTTGGTTTGGGGTAGCAACTGAAAATGGTAAGAGTGGACAGACTGCAAAATACCAGAGACCCTGGGCCTTGACAGATGTCGGCTCTGACAGATCTGTGTGCTCAAATTATTTTCAGTTACCCAGCACATCGTAAGCAATAAAACAGAGTAATGACTCAAGCTCTGTTATTTATTCATCTTACACTGAGTCTGAAAAGCCATAAAACCTTGCACTGATGGATGTAAATCGTCTCAGACAATTAGTTCCAATTGTCCGATAGTGAATTTGAACTCTCTGCAGTTTAATAATCAGAAAGCCTTGGAACTCGGATCGAAGGCAAGTTGCAGAAGAGTCCCTGATGCTAGTTGGCAGGCAGATGCTAGCCAACAGCCTGTGCTAGGAGGACAGTGTCAGAAAATCAACCTGCAGCCCTGGACGTGGGCACAACAAATGTTACAGATCAAATATAAACACACAGCTCTTACGTATGTTGTTGGGTGATAATAAAGTCCTCACTTTAAGTAAGCAGAGTGTTATTCCATCCCTGACTACCTTGCCTAAATCCTCCAATAAGTAGATCTGCATAGAGAACAAGGTAACCTCAGTCTTTGAAATGGAAGCCTTCATTGTAAACCTGAGTGGGACATTCTCCGACTGTGGTTTCTCTCCAGCTAAAGTCATTAAACATGTAGACTGTGTAGGCCCATTATGAGAACTTGTGTAATCATAGCATTTTAAATCAGGAAAGGATTTTAGGTCAGGGACTTCTGTTCTATAAATGCGGGAAACTATGTCCTCAAGATGCTTGAGTTGCCCAAGTTCACTCCACTAGTAAGTGAGTGTGTCTGCATTCAACCACTGTCCTAAAACTCTGGATACTCTCTTTCAGCCATCAGCACTCACTGGGTGTTAAAATAACATAGTAAAACATTCTGAACTGCACCAACTTTAATGTACTAGATACAGTAAAGTTCAAATGGTGGAGAAATGGTCCCCGTCCATGAACATTACTATAGATCCTAGGGTTACAAGGACCTAAGGAGGCCATACAGCCCAGCCCCATTTTCTGTACATGTACATATACGAGGGGATCTTGGAAATGCTCACGGAAAATGCATATCACAAAAAAGCTAGGCATGGATTTCAAAGTTTTGCACCAGAATTAGCTCATGGTTCAGCTGCTGTGCCCTGAAAAGTTAGAAGGCATACAACCACGGGTTTGGATCCTTAGGTTGGCTGAGAAACATGCCGGACACACGTGTGGGTGTGAGGAGATTGTCAAGTGTGCTTCTCCCTTTCACTCTCTCTCTCCCGTTCTTGCATGCATGCACTGAGATTGAAAACACAGTTGACCATGTGGGATCTGGCTCCCTTCCCCACTGAGCTATGGGGCCAGCACCCCAGGACCGTTCTGGAGTCTTTCCATGCATTCGCATTTGTGTCGTGTATCGACACGAAGACACACACACACAGGTTTTCACTCATATCCATGACGCTAAACATCTCTATTCCTCCCTGCCACCCATGAGCTAGCTCATCATGAGCAACTTAATTAACAGGAAACTCTATGCTTCCTAAGGCAGCCTGGTTTCATTTGGGAAATTCTGACCAGTAAGCAGAAAATTATTTCTACAGGGACAAAATCTGTCTCTCATTGGTCCAAGCATGAACCTTTACATCAAAATGTGGCCCGTCTTTTGTGACACCCTTCCCAAATGTGACGACCATGGCCATGTCTCCTTGAATCTCCTGCTCTCCAGGGTAAACTTCTCCGATACTTCAGCCACTCTTCTGAGCGTGTTAAGTCTTCTCCGGACAGATCTCCATTCCTGTATACTCTGACACTGTGACATCTAGGAAGGGGTGCAAAGTCCAAGGGGTGAGACATCAGAAAGCAGGGGATGGTCCCCTTCATGATGGAGCTACTGGGATGTTGGCTTGTTACCATAGTCTTATGGAGTTTCATTTAATTTTGGCAGGACCCTAGGTGTTTGGGAATTTTAGAACCTCTGGTATTTTCTTAGTCCATTTACTTTACAAGAGCAGCAACAGTCGCTCCCACCAACACTGCCCCATCAGCCTACAACAGGCAGGGCGGAGAGAACTTTCCTCTCATTGCCTCATTAAATCCTGCAATAAATGCTGTCCCTACAAGCTTCACAGCATCTGAGAGAATATCTTTCTTCTTCCGCATTCACCCAAACAGTAAGTGTGGTGAGTCTGGTCCAGCAAAAACCCCTTCTAATTTTCACTGTGCAGATATATCCTAAGTCTGGCCCAGCCTTGGTGGTTCCAACAGTACCACACTGAGCTGCAATGTTGGAAGCCACAGAGCCGACCATGGGATCAGATCCCCAGTCGACCTGAAAATATGTGTGCAGGCACTCCCAAGATCCTGCCAAGCAGGACCATCAAGTGACATGGTGGCTGAGGTGCTAGACTCCCACATAGTTGACCATGGATCGAGTCCTGGACCTGGTAACTTGTTTTCTCTCTTTCTTTATCCATCTCTTTCTCGAGAGTACAGTGCCCTATAGAGAAGTGAAATAATAATAATAATAATAATAATTATAAGTAATGTTAAATAAATAATTTTTTGTTAGAAAAGACCCTGACAAGCTAAAATGCTCTGGGAGAGTCTAGCACCCATGAGACCTGTAAGTTTTCTTTTCTCCTGTGTGAGCTCATGAGTAAAAACAAAATTATTCTAAGTATATATTAGTGCATTATAAGACTAGTATAGACTCCTGAAGGCATTTTCCCTTCTATGTGCACATGATATTTAATAATGAATCCAGTTTTCCTTCCATCTGGCAACTGACTCATATGAAGAGTTACAGATGTTAAGATGTGTTTCTGAGCTTTTCTCAAACAAGTGGGTGACCGAAAATGTAGTTTGATGTTGTGTCTGACCTTCAGCTGGAGAGAACTTGGCAAGAGGAACTTGGAACAGAGGAATGAGACCCATCAAAGGAGACTCCTTCTGCAAGCCTACCAGCTCTTCTCTGCTGTGAGTGTGTCTTTCTGCTCCAGCACAGCAGAACACCGACAGCCAACAGGGCTAGAGCAGAGCCTGTCACCATGAGGGGGAGTGATGGCCAGGTGGTAAAGAGAGGGGGCTACGTCAGTGAGAGCTGGGTCTTCTACCTAAGGAGGCCTCTTAGAAGGACCCTTGGACCAGAGGAAACTCCAGGACTGTCACAGGAGAAAAGAGCACCACTGAGGAGATGTGTGCAGCCCTCGGGGGCCAGGTGCACGGGTGATGTGGTGACAAGGAGAAGCACGGGCAAACCTGATGCAGCAGCGATGCCAGGAGGGCTCCCGTCAATGTCTGGTAGTAAGATCTGTGCAAATGGTGCATGTGTGTGTGTGCTGTGAGTGAAGAGGAATAAAGTAGGCCACCAGGTGCTAGGTCAGGAGCCGGACTGCAATGGATGGGATTTGGACACCCGTGTCTACAGAGATAAGTGTCATTAGTTAAAATGCCGAAAGTGATCCCTTAGTAAGATGTGAATGTGCTTCATCCTGCTGTGCGTTAATTATTCTTTGAACATCGCTCTGCCTCTGAAATGTCAATCTGAGAACGCTGCTCAGTATGTAAGGTAATAACACCTGAAGGCCGGCCAGCCTTCCAAACATCACGTGCCCCTGGCAGGAGCACTCAGACAGGGACAGCACTGGCACCTTGCACACTGCAGCTGGTGACAGTTGTAAGTAGGCTGCCAATAGGGAAGCGAGTAAACGCATTCTACCTCAACAGGTTGGCTGTCTGTCGTGCGAGTGCCATGGCAGCTTACCAGTAGAATTGGCCTATGGAAAATCTCACTGTGAAGGCAACATTGCATGGTTTGAGCTGTGAGATGGGTACCAGTTTTACGAAAACACAGGAACATAAATACACCCAAGAAAGCATCAATTAAGACTTTAGAAATTACTCAGCTATGCAATTGTTTCAAGTGACCTTTCTTCTCGCTGCCCATCCAGTACAGATGTACAAAATTAGTTTTCCTCTGAAAAGAAAAATGGTCAGTGAAATAACCCAATATTGCTTTATATGCCTGATGTTTTTATTTAATTATGAAAACAAAACCCTTTCCATTTTGGGTCCCTTAAGTGTTTTGTTTCTTTCTTCTTCCCCTTGATAAAAAAATAAAATAAAGCTTTTAAAAATCCTACTAAATTTACACCCCCCTAATCTGTTTATCTGCCAAATAAATGAATTGGTGAATGCACACATAGGGTTCTAATGGTTTGTGAACGATCTATCTTGACTGATCACACTGACAGCAGCTAGAAACAGACCATGTACCTAGAATATCAATTTCCTGAAGGAGGGGTCTACATACTTTCATTTTGCAATCTCAGTAACTGACACATACTGACATCGATCAATGCTGTTTGGAGGCTGAGTGGATGGCTGAATGAGCTGGAAACTGGAAAGGGCACCCTTCAGACAAGTGATAGTTTTATTCATCCTGCCATGTCTCATCTAGACCTATTTATTGGAGCCATGACTGCCGCTTGAATACTTTGCTCACCAAAAATAAATATATAAATAAATAAATAAATAAATAAATGGCATTACATTAATAAGATAGTGTCCAGGATTTTAAAGAGTTGAAGAATGGTTGACTAAGTCCACTCCAAATTATAACTTGCCTATTTGTGAATAGTGTATACTAATTCATAAATATAGACAAATTTGAAAACATGTAGAATTATAGACTACTAACTTTGAAAAGAGCTTGTGGGAGTATTTCATTTGTATCAATGAGACACAGACAGTCCACGGCAGAGGCCATAGCTGTGTCCATGGTCCCTGATAGGGACGAATCTTTGTACCCTTCCCCCAAAGTCGTGTTGAAACCTAGTCCTTCCTGCATAGTATTAATACAGGAGGCTGTGTCAGCTGGTTGAGTGGTGCATAAAGTGGCTGGATCCCATTTGGCTCACAGAGAAGTTCAAGACTCAGACCCAGAGGCTTGAAAAACATGCCAGGCACGTGCAAGTGCATGTCCAAGATCTTGAGAGGAAAATGGAGAAGAGATTGACCTCCTCCTGGAAGATGTTTACTCGCTTGTTCTCTCCTTCCGTTTCTCTCTGGTGAGCACACACGCTCCAGGGAAAATTTTAAAAATAAGAAACAAAAGACATGAATTCTTTGGGGAGATCATTATGTCATGAGGTCAGTTCCTGTATAGAGGAGAACCAGAGAAGTATCTTGTCCCTTCTGCCACGTGACAACACAGCTAACTAAATACCCCTCTATGAGGAAAGAGGCCCCATCAGACACTGAGCCTGATGCACCTTCATTTTAGATATCAGCCCCCAGAACTGTAAGAAATAATTTCCCATTGTTTACTGTATTTTGTCACAGCAACCCACATGCACTATGGCTCCCAAGCCAATGGTGGCAAACACAGGCCCAGGCGCCTCATGGATTCAGTTTTAGTTCCCTTCACTTTTTATATGAGATATTTTCTCCAAATCTTCAGAAGATATTTTTATTTTATTCAAGGCGTTTAATTATTGAGTTCTTCCACCTTTATCTTCTAACTTATAAGAGAAGAATGTCTGCAGATCCCGACATCTGGAAAGATAATAAAGGAGTATTGACTTCAGACTTCTGGCCTGCCAGATGCAAACATGGCGTGAGCCAGAGACCTGAGATTAAGCTCAGGGAACCTATGTGAGTGACTTCAAGCCTGTATTGACATCTATGCTAAATCTCCCTCCTGTATAAATTAGACACAATAAGACTTAATTCTAAGTGTTTGCAGGATTAATCATACAACGTAATGCCTGTAAAAATGCCAGTAAATAACCCACATATAGGCAGGGGGTGCTCTATTACTTCCCACCAAGGACTGGATGTAAGAGGCTCCACTCGGTTCCAAGCACTTCCTGCTAATTTGACCTTCATCCTGAATATTCCCTGACCTCCCAGAAGGCAGTTTACAAAGAGCCCGTTTTCTGCAGGGTTTCCAAAGCAAGCTCTGCCCTGTGACACAAATGTGGATTGATGGTGTACTAACTAGAGAACTCATAGTGGGTACTATCTGGTGTCAAAGTAGTAATTAAATACAGCGAAAAAGCAAATCAGGTCCTCTGAATGTTAATCTCATTATCACCCTCTCTGAGCTTCTTGCCAAAAAGTTAACAGCCATCAAAGCTCCGCTGTTCATACGATCAGAATATTAAATTAACTAGTGTGGTCCCGATGCAAATATTGTCAATGAAGCTAATCCTGTGCTTTGCATATAGCAAAAAGGACACACAGAGACTTCCAGAAGCTTGCACTCTATCGTCACTCTTTAATATTCCCTGTCTTTTTAGAAGAAAAATAGCATGTCTCTGCTCTTCTTTTTTTTTTTTGAGAGGTTTTCACTATAGGGCGCGTGCGCTCACCAGACAGACAGAAAGAGACAGAGAGACAGAAAGCGAGAAATCATCCCCCAGGGGGGATGGCCACGCCGCAATCCCTTCTCCTCTCGGGATCTTGGGCATGCACGCACACGCGCCTGGTGTGAGTTTTAATCCACTGGGTCTGGAACGCGAACCGTGGTCGACTATGTGGGAGTCCAGTGACATAGCCATTACGCTAACTGCTGGTCCCTGCTCTTCTTTACCCTACTTCTTTACTCAAAAATAATCACAAATCCCTTTGTTAAAAATCTGTTTTCTTTCCTAGAAGGAGGTATTACTTCATAGATTTTGATGTAAGGTTTCTTAAATGTTTACTATTTTCCCTTCAATTGCCAGAAGGCTCACCAGAGAGAGACCAAGAGACACAGAGAGAAAAAATCCACCAAAGAGTCATGACCATGTTCCAATAGGTTCTTCTTCATTTTTCCATTTCTTCAAGATTTTGGGTATGCACACACATGTAATACACACACACACACACACACACACACACACCATATTTTACAAGCTATTGGGGCCAGGATTTGAACCATGATCAACCATGTGGTATCTGGCTCCTTTAAGTCCTAGGCTATGAGATCAGCCTTCCCCCCACCCCCCAAAAAAATGGTTTCAATCTTAACATAAAACAAGAATACACACTCAAAAAAATTGTATTCTTACCACCAAAAAATGCACATTTGAGAAACATAATCTTTGAAAAAAATTATTTAAAATTGAAAAACAATCCACTATTCCCCAACTTCCAACTTCTGTACCTGTCTGTTGGAGTTATCTGTGCTCATATGTTGAACCTGAACAAGGCAGAAGTAATTGTGCCATCTTCTCTGTCTTTGTTAATGAAACATGCTGTCTTTCTAGAGAGAAAAAATACTCAAGTGAATCGGGCAGCATTTGGCAGGGGCCCTGGCCCTGGCTCTGTTATGAAGTGTGCCGATGTCATGGCCTTGTCAACACCAGTCACCTGAAGGATGAGACGTGGACACTTGTATGTGGCCCTGTGCTCTGCACGTGGTCCCATTTGTTCATGGTGTACTCTTTATTGATTCAGTGTTGACTACGATAGAATGGTTAGTAGTTTAGCAAACCATGGAGCCCTAAAATGAATGAATAAATATTTTCCTTTCAAGAAGGCTTTTTCCTAGGAACCTTGTACATGACTGTCCACAAACTAACATTTTAAGAATACCATATGGACAAATAATTGCTGTTACCAATCTGTAGTAAAATCCTGAAAAAAAAAATCAGACCCATAACTCTTCTATTCTACTCCTGTTTGTGAGCTAATTGTGCATATTTTCTGTTAATTGTGATTCTGAAGATAGAGAGAGCTTCTCTGAGGTGATAGACAAACAGCAGGATATCATGAATATGCATGGAGCATCTGAGAAAATAAATTAACAGGGGCCAGCCACTCTGGTGACCCACTTAGGCTGTCAGCAAAGAGTGTGACAGCGAGGGTCTGCATCACATGAATTTGCATGACAGAATTTCCTAGCGATCAACTAATTTACTTCATGCATTTGGATTATTTTAAGCACTGCATAGTAGTCAGATAATGAATCACTAAATCACCAGTACTGACATTAGGAACAAGCAATACATTATTGCTGATTACCACTTAAAACTAGAGCTCATAGGCTTACGTCTCCGAGGTGGGAGAGAGAGAGCGTGTCTAACACGTGAATTCCCTTAGAGCACATTGATTTGGGGTTGTTCAGAAAATGACAAGTCGGTGAAATTCCTTTCCTCACCCTTAACTGTTTGACTTCACTTCAGAACGTTATTGAATTTTTCCAGTGTGTATTCATTCGTAGATGTGACATATCAACTGTTCTTGTCTGTTCGGTTGTAATAAGAGCAAATACCTGAGTCTGGCCATTTAAAAGAATAGAGGTTTATTCAGATCATGGTTTAGAGGTTTGGGGGCCACATCTGCTGAGGGTGTTCCTGGTGGTAGAGTCCAGAGACATACAGTGTGTCACATTATGAGAAAAGAAGAGTACACGTGTGTTCACGTGTGTGTGTGTGTCTCCCCTTATAAGCCCACCAAGGGTCAATTGTGGGGCAAACATTCCCAAAGGCCCCATCTTTCAGCACCATCAAGATATCATTTCCTCTTACCATAATTCAATCAATTTTTGCACACAAGTTTTGGGGAGGCATTGCAACCGTAGCAGTAACTAAGTCTGAAAGAACGAATATAAATTGTCCTGATGACTGAGATAAATGCACCACTAGTCATTACCTAGTTACTTTGGATCAACACAGCTCTTGATATTAATGATCTGAGCAAATGATGTGCATACCTCCATGCATAAAATCCAAGGGTGTGAAGAGATGCACTATTTTGTCACCAGATTTCTAGAGTCACCACAATTGACATACTGTTTTCAGTTTATAACTTTGCCCTTGACTATTAGTCAGCAACTATTAACCTGTGGGTGATGAGGGCAGATGCTGTCTTCTTCCCATTTCCACCTCCAGCCTCTGACACAAGTCCTGCAGTTCAGCTCGCATTCTACCAACCTTACAGAATCAGGAGAATAGGAATGAGGTCTGTTATTCAAGGCAGACTCCAACTGCTTATTTATTAATCATATGAAGACAGAACTGAAAGCTTGCTTAGACTTTGAACGTGTGCAGTTTCACAAGTCACAGCCTCCAAACAGGTTACTTTATTTCATAGGGGCTATTTTTTCTCATCTTCCAAATCTCTGAGGCTATCTTTGTAATGGTAGGATGATGAGATTAATATTTGTCTCAGAGGGCAAATAAGATATTAATAAGTAAAGTACCAGCATAGTGACTGGCTCATGTTAAGGAGTTAATAAATAATAGCTTTTATTAGTAGAGGACGAGGTATTAGAAAACATACGAGAAGTTGAAAAAATATATATTAGAGAAACAAACTCCTTAAGACTTTGTGTAATGGACCATGGCAGAAGACAAGAAAGAATCAACAATGATGAGTAAAGGTCAAGGTTAAGACCAGGAAAATAGTGATTTTACCACCTAAATAAGGCATAGGGAAGAAGGAAATTGGTACAGGAGGACAATTATGTTGTTTGGGGTAGGCAAAATCCGAAGTACCAAGAAATAATGTTGGGTCCAGCAGATGGCAAATAGTTACGTTGCTGGACTCCCATGTAGTTGACGGTGGTTCAGGTCCCACACCCAGCAGCTTAAAATATGCTGGGCATATGTGTATGTACCCAAAATCTTAGGAGGAGAATGGAAGAAAAGGAATTGTGGTATGGCCTTCTTCCCTGGAGGGTGATTTCTTTCTGTTGTCCTCTCTTTGTCTCTCCAGTGAACACACATACCCAATAGCAAAAATCTCTTTAAAAAAAAAAAAAAAAAGGAAGGAAGGAAGGAAGGAAGGAAGGAAGGAAGGAAGGAAGGAAGGAAAAAAGGAAGGAAGGAAGGAAGGAAGAAGGAAAGAAGGAAGGAAGGAAGAAAGAAGAGTGCAGTTAGTGATGTCCCTGGGCCACTGTGCATGCGTGTGCAGTCCAGGTAGCAGGTGCACCGCAGATGCACATTTGAGATACAACAATGAGCCAGGAAAGTATGACCGGGGATGTCATTACCAAAGAACAAGTGAGATAGCGGAGTCAGGGGGTTAACTCAGAATTCTGAAGAACATGCACTTTTTGAAGAGTGCCCAGAAGCAGGGCATTCACAAATGAGGCAGAGTAAGGCTGTGTCCGTACAGCAGGCACCATGGGAGGTGGCGCTGAGACACAGAGGGTAGAGCATTTCTCGGGAATGGGCAATGCCATCACACATGTCATGATTATGAACTAAGGACAGAAAACTCTTTCTGGACTTTAACAGAGAAAACCATGGTGACCTCAATGAGGGCACGTTTGGTCGTGGGGAGGTGGGCAGCTGTCACATCTAGGTGGGCAGAGGTAATGGATACTGATTGGATAATAGACAAAAAGTTGAGCACAGTCAGTCTTAAAAGCTGGATGAGAGATTTCCAAGTGGGGTTTGAGAGGGCGAACTCAGCGCAGACTTCAGGTACTACCTCTGTGCAACACGTGTTGGATCTCACCAGGCCACAGAGAGACTGGAGCAGAGTAAGAGATGTGACACGTGGAGTCTCTCTGTGATGAACTTGCCTGTAACCTTGACGACTGTTAGCTAAGGTTTAAGAACCATGATATGTGACGCATATCTCAGAGCTATGAGTTTACAAGAAGGAGAGGCTCTGCCACATGCTTAGTGAATGCCATATTACGGAAGTGGGTTTATAGCTACAGCAAAGAAAAGTGTATGGGGTAGCAGATGGCACAGTGGTTACACCGTCACTGCACTCCCACATGGCTATGGTGTGGGTCCTGGACCCGGCGACTTGGAACTCATTCCAGGCACATGTGCATGTATGTCCAAGATCCCAGCAGGAGAATGGAGGAGGGATTGTGGCATGGCCATCTCCCATGGGGGTGATTTCTCACTTTCCCTCTCATTCTCTCTTTCTCTCTCGTAAGCACACATATCCTAAGGCTCTACAGGAAAAAAAAAAAAAACAAAGAAAGAAAGAAAGCAAAAAAGAAAGACAGAAAAAAAAAAAAGAAAGAAAGAAAGAAAGAAAAAAAAGAAAAGAAAAGTCTACAAAATCTGTGTAGATACTCCTTTGGTAGGTTTGCCACCCCCCATCTGCCCTATGACCTTGGTTTGTGCTACTGTGGTGAAGTACATTTTCCACGCCATAAAGACTGGATGAAGGCTTATGTAATATTAGCAAAGATTTTTTAATAAAAGCTGTAAACATTCATGATTAGTTTGGCTGGGCCTTCAATACCTGTGGTTAGCCACTGGAGGAATATGCCCATGTAGCTGCTGAACCATCAAGAACAAGGTGATCTGTAGTAGACCTGAGCCCAATCCATAAATCCTATGGAGAGGAGGGCGGAGGAGCTATATCTAAATTTCACTTATATAAGCTTCCAAGCAAAGTAGGTTAGACAAACACAACATTGATAGAAAATACAGCTCATGTTGATCAGTTTTTCTTTTCTTGTTTTATTTCGTTAATTTTGCTATAAGGTATATGAGTTTGCTGGAAAGACAGAGACAGAGAGAGCACTCTCCCAGGAAGGATGGTCACACTGCAATCCTTTTTCCTCCATTCTCCTTTTAGAATTTTGAGCATGCATGCACACATACCTGGTGTGTTTTTCAAGCTTCCAGTTCCGGGACTTAAACCACAGAGACTGTGATGTGGGATCCAACTGCCTTAAGCTCCATGCCAAGAGCTGGCTCGCTTACCAATTTCTAAATGTGAGACATAATCTAAATGTCATCTTGAAGAAAACAAGAGACAATATCTTAGATGCACAAATAGTCATTCCTTCTTTGACTGCTTGATTTTTATGTTGTTTTTCAAGTAGAAAACTTTAATATTGTAAAATGTCTCAAGCAAAGATATCAGTTTGGCAAGTGTCTCAGTCCTGTCAGATCTTGCCCAGAATTCTTCACAAGGTTTCATTTTTACTTTTGTTATTTGATATTTGTCACTTCATGCATTCTACAAATTCCTTATTATCCAGGGTAATTTCTTCTCTCTTTGGTTAAAAGGAAATGAGAAAAAGGAGAAATTTTAATTATTACCATAACTTGTTCTTTCTTTTCAATATATTCTGGTGCTGTCCGAGTGTTTTCCTTACAGAGAAACTTTATTTTCAAAAAGTTGCTTGTCACTCTGATTGTGTTGTGCAGTGGCAGTCGTTGAAAGCTTGTCAAAGTGGGTCGGGTTTATTTTATGCTTTTCTTCTTCTAGTATAATAATGATTTGAGAATCCAGTCACTATACAAGTGAGATAAAAATGAAAAAAGCTGTATTTAAACTCTGGACATTAATATATTTAGATGTGAAATCAGTGTCAAGGTGTTCACTTGATAGTGCCAGTCCTGATGTCCTCCTCCGGCCCCCGCACCCCCAACACACTCGCTGTAGCTCACTGGATGCCCCCCCTCGAGCCTCAGGCCTTAAAATCTCAGCTAGTGAGTCCCTCTCTGCCTCCAGCCCAACCTCTCCCGGACTGTCTCCTTCCTAGAACTTCCGTGGAAAATAGCATATGCCTCCTTCTGTACTAACACAGCATACCGAAATGATAACACACTGACACATCTCTCTGCTCAACTGGGAAGCACATAACAGCAAGTCAGGCTTCGGCTCCTGCTTATCTTTAGGATGTAACATCTAGAACATGGCTGGATCCCAACTTAACTTAAGCCCAACTATTTTGGAAAGAGATGGCAGGTGTGTTGGTCTTGACTTACTTATCAACTCACTGAAGCTAAACCTCAGTTTTCTTCTTTTATCCTGAGAACATTCAGAGGCTTTTGTTTGTTTGTTTAGCTTTTGATGTACTTTTCATGTATGACATCTTGACTATTAGTCTAAGAACAAAAAAAAAATCCTATTTTTTGGCTAAAAAGAAAAGCCAAGGTCCAGATATGGTGGCATAGCAGAAATATAATGCTCTGCAACACTGGAAACCGTAAGGGAGATCAGAATTTGATCCTCAGAGGGACCTGTACATGCTGGGTGCACACAGGCGTGCCTATGATCCTGGCTGGCTGGGAAGGCTAGCTTTGATCTTATTTACAAATGAAGCTTTTAAATCCTACTCACTTTTGGGGCCAGCAGGTGGCATGGTGTTTAAGGCACTGATTCCCACATGGCCGATCATGGTTGAGTCCTAAACCTGTACCTTGAAATTCATACTGGAGGTGTGTGCACGTGTACCCAAGATCCTGAGAGGAGAATGGAGAAGGAATTGTGGCATGGCCATCTTCCTTGGGGGATAATTTTCACTTTCCCTCTCTCTCTTTCTCTTTCTGATGCTCTCTCCAGGGAAAGTATGTACCCTGTGACAAAAACCTAAATAACCACCACAACAAATAGTCCTGTTCACTGTTATTCTAAAACTTTTTGAGTAAATTTTTCTAGCTAAATTCTGTGCCTTTGATTTTGAAGTAGGAGAACTGGGAGGCTGCTTTTTTGGTACATGTTTTTCTCCCCTGGAGCACAGATTTATCTTCTCCACTGGGTATATAATAAAAGATAACCCTCAGGGCTAATGCACCTTTGGAGCAAGCAGTTGGAGTTCTCTGTACAAATCCCACCTACATGTGTGCGTAAAGAAATAAACTACTTGGTATCAGCCTCTTCACTTTTTTGCATCTATTCACCAATATAAGCATCAAACCCAAGACTGGCAAGGTTCTGAAAGTAATCTACTTAGTTTCCTCTAATACTCAAGTTCTCTCTATAATGTCACCAAATGCCCAGTTACCGACAATTTGCCACCTTTCAACATAGTTTTAAAAAGTCCATCCTCAGTGGGACCAGCAAATGGCACAATGATTATGTGTCGTTTGCTGGATTTCCATGTAGTTGACTATGCTTTCAGTCTCAGACCCAACAACTTAAAACTCATGCTGGGAATATATGTGTGCATGCCCAAGATCCTAAGTAGAAAACAGAGGAGAAGGGAGTGTGATGTGGACATCCCCCTGGGGACTGATTTCTTGCTTTCTGTCTCTCTGTTCTCTCTGTCTCTCAGGTGAGCACACACACCTTATAGCAAAAATCTCTCTCAAAAAAAAATTTAAAAGTCCATTCTCAGGTGGAAACACAAATGTTTCCCAGTGATAAGGAGCATTTTCCAGTCTTAATGCCCACTCAGACAATTAATAGGAGATGATACTTATGTATTTTTGGGTCTTCTCTTCTCTAAGCCAAGTATCCTTAATTTTCTTAAATGACCATATGGCATATTAATTTTCAAAGTATGTAATTTGGCCTCTTCACCCTCCAACCCCCAGTTTTCAATGTTGTGTGATATATTTTAGATATTCAACTTATTTTAACATCTATGTTTGTATGGAGCGGTTCAAGATTTTTCCGCATGTTCTGAGTAGCTTAAATAAACTATTGAGTGTTTTGAATGTGGGTGTTTCTGTGAAGCATAGGAGAGGAAGTGGTGGTTGTTTCCGCTCTGTGAACTTTTCCTTGCTTTGAATCAAGACTTTAAAAATACAAGTAGTATTCCATTTTCTGAGGTTCAGATTTTATTTTCCTCATTATGTGATAAGCAGGATTATTCCTAACAATCTTTGTGCACAGTAGTAAGGTGACTTTTTTACTTTCACCCACGTCTCATTCTTCAGTTGATCTCTATGTTACTACAGCCTTGAAGAGACCCTGAGAGTTAGTTCAGCTGTTTCCCTCCAGACTAAACTCATATAATACATATCTGAGTTGCTGTTTTAAAATGAAATAACAGTTACAATAAAGTGGCTTCAGTAAATAATTTCATGCTACCTATAGACATCATAGAAACATATATGATATGCTGGAGGCAAGTTCTATTTAAAAGATTAACTTGTTAAAGTTGTAGTTTTTATTATTATTCAGAAATTTGTGAGACAATTCTTGTATAGTCTACAGGTTAAATCACTCATGGGGAGAGTATTTACACCACAGAAAGTGGCAGATGTAACGTGTAAGGGCATTCTTTTCCTCTGCTAGGGAACAGCTTACTAACAACCAAGGGAAGCCACTGAATGAAGTTGGCACTGAAAGTTAACCTTCACAGTGACTTAGTTCAGAATCCTACTATCTCTCACGTTATTGTGATAGTCATATCCAAATTGGTCTCTCTGACATTTCCTTTCTTCTAGCTCAGCCATGTGCAACCCAAGTAATCTCTCTTCAGCCCAGATTAGATCATGTCACCGTTTGCTCAGCATCATTCAGTGGCTTCTGGGCATTCAGCATGCACTACTAGGGGCTTTACATGGAATAGAGCCATTTAATAACTGGATCCTTAATTCCCAGCATCACATCTTCTTGTTCCTTTCCTGGAGCATGTTGCCCTGCAGACAGACACCACCACTCATCCTCTCAACCATGCATCAAGCACTGACTTTGTAGACATGGTTACTCTCTTGGGAACAAGATAGAATTTCTGCATTAAAAGCTATTTCCCAATAGGAAAGGCAAATTAGGAAGTACATACTTGGGAAAGAGAAATTTTATAAAAGAGTTCAGGATTCAGAAAGGCGCTTTGAGAGCTCACAAACAGAATACTTAACCCAGTTTGCCAGTTCAGGAAAGGTCTCCCAACAGAGATGGCATCCAGGACAAAACTTGAAAGATGACCTTGATTTATGTGCTTAGTAGAGAGCTATTCCACTGACCACAGGATATATATATGTGTGTGTGTGTGTGTGTGTGTGTGTATATACACACACACACACACACACACACACACACATATATATATATTTTAAACCTTGTTTCTCATTGTAAAATATTCAGGATTACATTGTGCTTATTTCACATATATTCTCACAGGTAAGAAGCTTTGATTAGGCAAGGTAGTAAATGTCTGACCCAATAATTGTTGGACATCATCTCTCTTCATTAAGAGCAGTGGCAGCAATGGTGGCGGCCATGTCTTGTAGAGGCCATAGCAGGTGAGTATATCTCCACCTCTCAGCATCGCCAACCTACTTCCTTCATGTCTATGTTTCTTTGTATGCAGTAATCCCTCTCTGTTTCTCCTCCCTTCATCTGGATAAATTCTTGCTCATTCCTTGTGATCCATTTTCCTTATGACTGCAATCCTTAAGACTCACTTTCCTACTTTATCTTCTCTCCTCTTTCTTGGTAGGCAACTTTCATATGCTCCCACAGCCCTCTGTGAGCACACCCTCATGCAATGTTCCACATAGTTCTATAAAATCCTGGCGGGTCAAGACTACATTTAATTTTCAAAACTTTAAAAATAGGCCAAGTACAAGTCCATAGTGTGTGTTCAGTAAATGTCTGTTGAATTAATTATCATTTATTTCATTCTAAAGAGCTGGTATTGGGGACCAGCAGGTGGTATGGTGGTTGAGGCAGTGGACTTCCACATGGCCAACTGTGGTTAGAGTCCCATACCAGGTGGCATACTTTTTCAGTCTCTTTCTCACTCTCTCTCTCTTTGTTGAGTGCACATGCCCTATAGCAAATGTAAAAAATGATAATAAATAAAGTGAAAAATAAGCAGTTCTTTTAAAAAAAGACATAGTATTGATGGCATGCTTTTAGAGAATATATATATATAAAATACACATACCTACTTAAATAAATGTATATGTAAATACATACCTCAACACACATACATCCATGATAAAGAATATTTACTAATTATCTAATATACATAACTTACAAAACAAAAATAAATATATTTTCTGACAAATGAAATTTAAAACTTTTTGTGTTTGCCATATTCACTACCAAAAAACTCCCTGTATTTCAACATCTAAAGAATATGCATCAGGAAAAATAACAATTAATTCTGAGAGGAAAAAAAAATATTCCAGAAGAAAATGAAAGCAAATGAAACTCTGGCATTCCCAGTCTCATGACAGTCAGTAGTAGTAGACAGTCTGCAGTAGTAGAAGCCACATGGTCAACCTCAGGTTCAAATCTCTGAGTAGCTGAAAATGCCAGGTACTGGTATGTATATCCAAGATTCTAAGGAGCTGGAGGGTTGAGAAATAGAATTGTGGCATATGAAGCCCTGTGGAGGGTTCTTCTCTCCTTTGTTTGCTCCCATGTACATACATGTGCTCTCTGTCATGGATAAAATAAAAAATTTAAAAAACCTGGCAAACATGTAGGTAAATGTAAACAAACATTGACTTTACAAGATTTAAATCATTCCAATGACTAATTTTGTGGGTAAGAAATCACAATGGAATTAAAATACAAGACAGCAATAATATTTGAGATAGGCAAATCAATACCATACTGAATAAATTATCTGAAAAAAGTAACTGAATTTAAAATCAATAGTATAAAGTGAACTCTTAAAAAAACATATGTTAGAAAATTTAAAAACACATTTTGAAACAATTTATGAATCAAAAGAAGAAATAGAGAAAATTTTAAACAATAACAATCATAATGACAATTATAGTGTCAGACTTGATGGATGAATTTAAAGATGGTCACAGCAGATAGCATATACTCAGGAATATGCCTTCATTATAAAAGGACTGGTGAGCTAAGACTCTGATTAAAGAGGTTTGAATAAAAACAGCAGTCAAATCAAACACAGTTTAAAAAAATGAAGAAATAAAGTTATGCAGTTACAAAGGTATTATTATGGAAGATTTACATAGAATTTCCTTATTGCTTTCTGTTTGTTTATTTATTTATTTTTAATTCCATGAGACAGAGAGACAAACTACCCCAACAGTCTTTAAGCTGTGATCCATGCCCAACTATAGATAGCTCAAGTCACGGGGACTCAGGAGGACACACAGCATGAATCTTTCTCATATGAGTCCAGTTTTATCAACCAATCACATGGCTTTTTTATCTATGAGTACTTTCTCTGTTGCTTAATAACTAAATGCCAGAGACAGGATGATTTATAAAGAACACAGATTTATTTAGTTCATGGTTTGTGAAGTTCAAGTTTTAGTGAACACACCTGATGAGGCTCTGCTTGCTGAAGGAACTCTCTGTTTAGGGCATCATATGTCGAGGGGAGTATGTGTATTCATGTGTCTTCTTTTTTTTTTTTTTTTTTTTTTTTTTTTGGAGAGGCTTTTCTATAAGGCGCCAGACACACACAGAGAGACAGAGAGACAGAAAGCGAGAAATCATCCCCCAGGGAATGGCCACACCACAATCCCTTCTCCTCCATTTTCCTCTCAGGATCTTGGGCATGCATGCACATGCACCCAGAGTGAGTTTAAGCCACCAGGATAGGGACTCAAATCCTGTCGACTACATGAGAGTCCAGCGACATAGCCATTACACCACATCTGGTCCCCATGTGTCTTCTTATAAAGCTATTAGTAATCAATAATGGGGCCCCACCCTGATGACCTCATAAATCCTAATCACCTCCCAAAGGCCCTAGTTTTCAATCTCATAAATGGATTAAGCCTACACTATTTCAATACCATTAAAGTAGATCAATAAATTAAACATACATATCTTTGGGGCAGGGGGACTTATTCCAATTGTAGCACTCATCAGCTTTACTCCAAACACATAACAAACAGAATTACCCAAGTCCCCCAAAGACACTTCCAAGCCTTTACTAGTACACTTCCATGCTATTTCCTCATCCTGAATAACAATTTGTATTTATCTATTCATATCTATAACTATATCTACATCCCATTTACATTTGAACTAATCCTTTACATAGGAAACCTGTAAGGCTTCATTTAAAAACTTAGAACTAATCAATAAATTCAATAAAATATAAGATCAACAAAATCAATATGCTAAAAACTATTACATATCTTTATATAAACAATAATCTATCTAAAAACAAAATCAAGAAAATAACTCCATATATTATAACCTCAAAAATATGAATAGACTTAGGAATCAATTTAATCAAATAAATGAAAAATCTCTACACTAAAAATTGTGAAACGTTCATAAAGAAACTGAAGAAGACACAATAAATGGAAAGATATCTCATGCTTGTAGATTAGAAGTATTAGTATGTCCTTATCATCTAAGGAGATACACAAATTTAACCCAATAATTTTCAAAATTCTAATAGCTTTTTAAAATAGAAACATTAAAACAACTCTTAAGATTCATATGGAACAACAAAAGATCCCAAATGGTCAAAGCAATATTCCTGAGAAAGAAAAAATTTGAGTTATCACGATACTTCTTACCTTCAAATTATATTTCAAAACATTATGGTACTGGCATAAAAATAGACACATAACCAATGGAAAAGAATAGAGGTCTCAGAAATACACTTTAGAATATATTCACTACTTTTTGACAAGACCACCAATATCAATGATTCTGTTCAATAAAATGGTACTGGAAAAACTAGATATTCACAAGCAGAAGAATGAAACTAGAGTTTTGTTTTACACCACACACAAAAGTTAACTGAAAAGGAATTAAAGACCTAAAAGAAAAACTGTCTTCCTCTATGAAACTAGAGGAAAACATAGAGGAGGAAAGCTCCTTGACACAATTTTTTAGCTATCACAGCAGAGCTCAGGCAGCAAAATCAAATAAATTAATAAATAAAAAAGAAGAACCACAACAAACTAAAAACCTTTCTAACAGTAAAGAAAGCAATTAATAAAATAAAAGGGCAGCCTATTGATTGAGATAAAATATTTGAAAATGTATTTCTGATAAAGAGTTGATATTCAAAATATAAAAGAAATTAATATGCTCAATAGGAAAAACAAAACCTGACTTAAAAATGAGTGAGGGACCTAAACAGGTATTTTTTCCAAAAAATACGTAAAAATGCCCAGCAAATATATGAAGAGTGTTCAACATCTCTAAACATCAGGGAAATGCAAATGAAAACTAGAATAAGATATTAACTCAAGTTTATTAAGATGTCTCTTACTAGAAAGATAGAAAATTACAAGTGTTGGGAAAGATGTGGAGAAAAGAAAATCCTTTTACACTCTTAGTGAGAATGTAAATTGTTGTAGCCATTATGGCAAATACCCAAAAATTAAAAATTGAGAGCTGGCACAATGGTAAAAATATGATGCTCTGGGATGCAGGACTACAAGGGAAAGTTACTGGTTTGTGTCCGGAGACCCCCCTGAGTACACTGGACATGCGTGTGCCCATAATCTGAGCTGGCTGAAACTGAGGATGGATTGCAGCTTCAAGACCCTCTTGAGGGTGTTATATCTCAGTCTCTGTCTCTCTAACTCATAGAATAAATACATTCTTAAAAATAAAAAATAGACTACCATATGACTCAGAAGTCCCTCTTTTGTTGTTTTTGTACACAAACAAAATGAAATCAGCATCTCATAGATAATGGCACTCTCATATTTGTTGCACCATTATTCACAATAGCATTATCAACAATATACACAATAAAATATTATTCGATCTTAAGAAAGTAGATCCCATTGATGTTGACATGTATAGTATTCTCAACTGGACTGGTCTGAGCTGTATTTCATGTTGGATAAATTCTCTATACAAGCTAAATGATGTATAGTGATTGAATGTATAAAATAATAATAAATGAAAATAAAAAACAAAGCAAAGAAAATAGATCCTGGAGTTTCCACAGGTACACCCATGATCCTGATTGTCTTCAAGGCTGAGGAAAAATCATAGCATAAAATCTGATGGAGGGTGACTTTCTCCCTATTTCTTACTATTCCTTTCTCTCTATTTAAATAAATAAATAGTTGTTTTTATTGTTTCTTTTCTTTTTTTCTTTTTTCTTTTTTTTAAATGATGAAGGAGGTGCTGCCATCTGCAACAACATGGATAAACTCAGAGGGCATTATGCTAAGAGAAATAACCCAGGCATACTTTACTATCTCATCTGTATGTGGAATCAAAGTGTCAAAGTAATAGAATAAGACAGTAGAATGGTGGTTGCTGGGGAGCAGAGGGAGACAATGAGAATGTGTAGGTCACAGGGTATAAACTTGCAGCTGTGTCAGATAGGCTTAGAGATCTAACGTGTGGCATAAGGATTATGGAGTAATGCTAGATTGTACACTGACAATTCACTAAGCCAATGAGATAATGGATATGCTAATGACTTGACTGTAGCAATCACTTCACCTTGTATAGGTAAATCAAAACATTTGGCTTAGGGAACCAGCAGTTAGCGTAATGGCTATGTCGCTGGACTCCCACGTAGTCGACCGCGGTTCGCGTCTCGGACCCGGTGGCTTACAACTCACGCCGGGCGCGTGTGCGTGCGTGCCCAAGATCCCGAGAGGAGAATGGAGGAAAAGGGATCGCGGCGTGACCATCCCCCCTGGGGGGTGATTTCTCGCTTTCTGTCTCTATGTCTCTCTCTGTCTGTCTGGCAAGCACACACGCCCTATAGCGAAAAACCTCTCCAAAAAAAAAAAAAAAAAACATTTGGCTTACACATTAAAAATAATGCAATAAAAAATAACATATATTACTTTAAAACACATCAATTATATTTATGTGCAAGTGTACATGTATTTTATTTTTATCTATATATATGTTTGTGGGAGTGTGGGTGTAATTTTATTTTGTAATCTACATTGAATTGTTGTACATCTTTATGGAGTACAATATGGTTTCTCAAAATACGTACGCAGTGTGTGAATCAACTCAAGGATAGTATCATGCACATCATTTTCAGCAAAGAACCTTGCATTCTTGTGGCCATTCTTAAAAGAATTCATAACCTTGCAGAAAATCCCCTTAAATACCCATATGGGGGGGGGGCAGCAGATGGCACAATGGCTATGTTGCTAGACTCTCATGTAGTCAACCACGGTTTGAGTCTCAGACCTGGTGGCTTAAACTCATGCTGTGTGTGTGTTTGTGTGCATGCCCAAGATCCCGAGAGGAGAATGGAGGAGAACGGATTGTGGCATGGCCATCCCCCTGGGGGGTGATTTCTCACTTTCTGTCTGTCTTTCTGTGAAGCACACATGCCCTATAGCAAAAACCTCTCAAAAAAAATTTCATATTATCCAACAAGGTCATTTGGGAAAAAAAATACTAACACAAAAAAGTTTTGTACTCTTATCTTTTGAAATTTATTTTCTCCTGGGGGATCCCTTAGTAATTGTTGTAGTTAACACCAAAACCAAGCTACCTGTAGCAAATTCTGCCCCTCCACTGGGCACACTGGGCCAGACTTTTTCCACCTTGCCCTGGGCCACTCTTTGCTGTGGCTGTTCCGTGCCATATACAGTGTTTGGCATTACCCCAACTCTACCCACTAGATGCCAGTAGCCCCTCTCTTCCAGAAGTAATATGAAAAAATATTTCCAAACATTTCTGACATTCTTCTTTCTCATTTGGGAGCCACTACTCTAAACTAGCAGAAATGTATTCCCATCAAATACGGGGTTGGAATACAGAGACTTTACTGAAGGTTTGCAAAAATGAAATGACAATAGTCAAAAAAATCAATGTAAAATTGAGCTAATATATTATAGAATACATGGAGTTTGTTAGCTTCATCCTGAAATCCCCCACAAGAACAGGGAAGATTCCTTTATAATTTCCGGCTTCTCTTTGGAGTAGCATCTGCATGTCTCCAGCTTGCAGGGGTAACTGTAGGACTGCCTGCTACTCCCCGGCAGGATGAGACTGGTCCTTCCTCACTTAAGGTCACTTTCAAGTTTTCATCTCTTGGTGAAAAGCTTCCCCAATCCTGAACTATCAATGGCAGGAACTTCCTTTCTTCTAACTTCTTAATAGTATTTCACCTTTTCCAACTCTTTCTCCATAACTTTAGTAGGACCAATACTTGCAGACACAGTGGGACAAGACCAACACTCCTTCAAGAAATATACAATGACCCTGTTGATGGTGATGAACAAAGGATCTCTCCCCAGAGGCCCTCTAACCCTATGCTGCCATTCTGTCAAAAGAAAAAAAGAAAAGTAAGTGAAGTCATCATGGTGGTCTTTCTAAAACAGGGTATTAACATATTTTAAGTAAGAGAAAACACTACTGCTATACAAAGAAAGCAAATGTATGGCTTTCAAATATCTTCTATGGAGATGAAGCTTTCCTTGTCTGAAAAATGTTTTACTATTACTACCTATGCTAACTAAATACTTTAGCATTTAAATTATCATCAAATATCTTGAATCCTACTAAGAAACTTTTCATCTGTGAATGTGGCCTTATCCCGATACTGATCACAGTGAAGTTTCAGGCCTTACACAGCTCTCTATTATTTATATTAACCACAGGGGATATGTATCAACAGGTAGTGACTGGTTTACTTCCTTTAGGAAACACAAATTCTGGGGGTCTGCAGGTGGCATAATTGCTAAGGCGCTAGACTTCCACGTGGTAGATTGTGGTTTGAGTCCCAGATCTGGTGGCTTTGAAACAAACCCAGTGTGTGTGTGTGTGTGTGTGCGTGTGTGTGTGTGTGCATGTGTGTGCATGTATGCCCAAAATCCCGAGAGAAAAATGGAAGAGAAAGGATTGTGGCATGGCCATCACATGTGGAGGGCGATTTTTTGCTATCTCTTTGTCTCTCTCTTTCTGGAGAGTACACACGACCTAAAGCAAAACTCTCTCTAAAAAAAGAAAAACACAAATTCTGGTTTTTTTTGCTTCTTTTATTCCTAATAAGTTAGTCATTTCAGATGTACTGTTGTATTGCATTGAAAGTTTTTTAGTTTTGTTTTGCTAGAGGGCATGTACACTTACTGGACAGAGAAAGAGAAAGTGACAAAGTATCCTCCGTGGAAAATGGTCATGCTACAATCACTTCTGCATTTGTGCCTTTTCTGGGGATTTCTGTCATACATGACTAGTTTGTTTCTCAAGACACTGAGTTGGGGCTCGAACTGCACAGGTGGCCTGTAAGATCCAGTTGCTTTAACTACCGTGCCGGCTACTGACCTGAAAGTTATTCTTCAATTTGGTTTCTTGTTTATGCAGAAAATGGTTGCTGTTTAGCTGCACAAGAATGAAAGAGCACATTTTCCCCTTTCTTCCTTTTAAGAACATAATGCACAGGGTTTCTGAAAAAAAAAAGAAAAAAAAAAGAAGAAGAAGAAGAAGAAGAAGAAGAAGAAGAAGAAGAAAACGTATATTATGAAAAAAACTATGTAGGGATTTTTCATTTCTGCACCAAAAAAACATATCCTTTAATTCCATCTTCCATGAAATTTTTGAAGACCCTTCAAATGTTTAATGTTTGAACTGGCACACATACTAAAGCTACTAGAGCCCCATTACCCAAATGCTTCTCAAATAAACTGCTCAGAGACTTTGATCTTAGAAGCTGACAGTGTAATGCGGCAAGGACGTGGCCTCTCCTGATGGTGTGAGGAATGTGGGGCCAGCGTGTCACTGCAGTTGCCTGAAAGCCAGACCAGGAGCAGGGTCGGCCCGGGAGCTCTGTAAGAAACACTGGGGCTGTCTTACAAGCCCAAGATTCAGGGAAACAGAAAAAGTAGCTCTTCCACAGTCTGCACGACCGCTTCAGGTTAGTGTGCCATCTCAGGCAACTTTCACTCATTACCGCCAAATAAACTCACCCCTCTACCCACCCACCCCCAACAAAAGGCATTTTAGAAAAACACTGAGAAAACCTTAAGACCTTGATCAAGCAAATGTCTTGGAGAAGGATCAGCGGAAGCACCCACTACCTACTCCCTCTTCTCCTCACACTCTCTCAGGCCCTCATGTTGGCCTTGGCTACCCAGTGGCCCCCACTACCATCCTCCAGAGACCCCCACCAGGCCTCCCGCTGGGCTCTCACACCCTGGTCTCTCACACCTACTGCTTCTCATCCCTGTCGAAGAGCAGTCGTACGCTGCTTTGAGTTTCTCAAAGTCCTCTTGGAATGTCTAGGTCTACCCCAACAAATAAAACCAAACCCAAAGTTAATAACAACAGAATAAAAATACACACACACACACACACACACATATATATATATGAAAAACAAGCAAACAAACAAACAAAACACAACAACAAAACAATAAAACCTTGGTTTTGTTTCAGGAAGGTGGAAAGCTATTACATTCAAATTTCTCCTTGCAGGACACATGCAGGAGGCCTCACCTGCCTGTAGGTAACATATAGACATTGACAGTCTCTGAGTGCAGCATGGAAGCTTCCAGCACACCTGCCGGGAGCCACAGCCCAGCACCCTGGCGTGGACTGCAGTCAGTGCTGCAGCTCACCGCCCTGCGGTATGTCTCGAATGCGCACTGACATCATACGGAGAGGCAGAACAGCGCTCACGGTGGGGCTCACCTCCAGCGGCACCGCAGCGCACGGCAGGGGGTGGGTACTTGTCTTCCATCGCGCACATGTGAGACCGTGTTGGGGGAGAGTGACGGCAGCTCCATAATTCAGCCGTCTGCTGCTTTATCACAGCTCTCAGCAGCTCTCTAATGAATATTTCCGTATTCATGTTCCTGACTGATAATCAAACTCAGAACAAGTCCTAATTGGGCTTTCCAGTGCCTCGAGATGTGCCTGTATTAGCCTGGCAGATGTCCCACTAATGTAAAATTAAAAGTACAAACATAGCAAGCTTCAAAAAAAAAAAAAAAAATAGTTGACTTTGATTGGGCCTTAAACATACACAGAGAAAGGATTTTGCAGCTGTTCACATCTTCAGACAGATTTAAAATGTGGCCTGTCTGAAAAGGGCAACGTCAGCAAAATGTCTGGCCTCAGATCTGGGCCTCAGATCTGACCACAGGAAGGTGTCAGCTGGGCTCTGCACTGTGCATGGAGGGCTGGAAAGATGAGAGGGCGTCAGAAATGTGAGGGAAATAATCGCTGGCTGCATTTAACTGAAATGCTCCCTAGTCGCATTTGTTACCGTTCTTTAATCATCCGTGTTACCCATCAGATCTCACTCCCCGGACCAGCCTCAGTCGTCTACTGCAAGATGTTTTTAAAGAGAAGTCTGCATAAGGAAACTTGAATAATAAAGAAGAAAACGTAACAACTACCCCTTCTCCTCACCCCTCTTTGTATCTTTCCTACACCTGTTATATTTTAAGGCGTTTATTTCCCCCGTGCTTGTCTCCAGCTGCAGAGAGGATGGTTTGAAATTGTCGTTGTAGCTGATGCTCAGCACATCCACTGGCCAACAGCGTGTCCTGAAAAGATGCTAGCTAGAAACTGAATAAAAGCTCGTGCAAATTAATTTTCATCACTTTTATTATACTTTTAAAAGTCAGAGTGGACAGTATAAATAAAGCGCCACACTCCATGAGGCTGACCCACAGAAAGGGTTCAGTGTCTATGTCCGGAGGGAGCCCTCCCTAAATATGCCAGGCACATGCGTACCTGTGACCCAGGGCTCTCTAAAGCTGGGGATGGAGTTCGGTATTAGGTCTTGCTGGGGTCACCTGTCTCTCTGTCTGTCCCTCTGTCTATCCCTCTGTCTATCTCTCTCTCCCTCTTGCTCATGAAAGAAAGAAAGACATTTAAGGAAAAACGTTACAGTCTTTGATAAAATTGACAAGTCTATTTTTATTCATTTATTTTTATTTTTGAAAGATTTTTGCTATAGGGCATATGTGCTTGCTGGAGAAACAGAAAGCAAGAACTCCCCCCCCACTTCCCGCCCCAGGGCAGATGGCCATGTCACAATTCCTTCTCCTCCATTCTCCTCTTGGGATACTGGGCATGCACACAGACACACCTGGTGTGAGTTTCAAGCTGCCAGGTCCAGGACTAGAACCATAGTTGGCAATGTGGAAGTCCAGTACCTTAACCACTATGAGACCTGCTGACCTTAACAGGTGTATTTTTAAATTAACATCATAAATTTTTAGGCCTAAAGTCTTCAAATGACATCATGTTTAATGCTCTTATTTCATAAATGTGAAACTAGAAGCCTGGAGAGTATCGTGGTCTGTGTGTGGTCACCCAGCATGGAATTAGATTTCCTTGTTCCTTACACACAGGTCACCGTTCTCTCTTCTATCTCTCCTGGCTACCAACTTGGCCCAAATTGTGAGAGGTGGGCATGTCCCAATACCTGTATACACCAACCTTTCATGTGTCCCTGCCTGAGGTCAGTCCTACAAGCCTCAAAAAGGGGAGAGGTCGACATGCTGAGTTCACAGACTTTGCTGTCTATTTGTTAGAGATATCAGTTCCTCATTCACTGGGGGAAATTTCATCAGCTCTCTGAACTGCCCAGCAACAGGGAGCTTCGTATCATCTTCATCCCCAATTTGAAGGGAAAATACCCTTCAGGCCGGCAGGTATCCAAGGCCTTCCTGTCCCATCCTATCTGCCCAGGTTGCCCTTTTATTTTATCCTTCGATATTTTCAAATCTCCAGTTGAAGCAGAGGTTCGTGTGTTGAGACCAGGCTCCTTGGCCTCTGCACCATTGCTGATGCATTTGTCTCTGAGCAAACCCACCAGAGCCTTCTGTGGCTCTTGCATTCATTTGATCCTCCAAGGGGCCTTGTCAAATTCAAGCTGAATACAGTCTCCACTAATGGAGAATTGCTGCTGTTACTGGTGCTATTTTTTAACCACTTAGGGCGCTGATTATGGGGAGTCATTCTATTTTTCATTGTATTTTTTAATTTGGGGATTTGTCTTTACAGCCAAAATCCCCAAAGAAAAAATGGAGAAGGGATTGCAGTGAGGCCATCATCAATGGATATTCTTTCTCACTTTCTCTCTCTCTCTCTCTCTCTCTCTCTCTCTCTCTCTCTGTCTCACACACACACAAGATGCACCCCCTCTAGCAAATTAAAAAAAAATGGTGAGGAGCAAATTATATTCCACCTCAAATCTATTTTGAACACGAGTAGTTTTTAGGGGTTCATAGACATGCTCCAGTGAATAGCTACTTCAAGGGTGGCCCCAACGTACATCTTGGGTGTGAGGTAAAGAGGAAGAGCCTAACCAGCCAGCCTCTCAGGGATGACCCCTCTGTCCTTAGAACACGTATTTTAAACCCCTTTGCAATTTTCTGTGTATTGAGATCTAGCTACTTGTTCCAGTCTGGATTTTAAGTCGAGATTGTGTACTAAACGCTGCTGCATCCGTGAATATGTATGACTTTTTCTGAAAGCAAAGGTTGTTGATCCCGGCTGCCGTGCTGGGGTTACTGGAGTGAAGTGGTCTGGAAGCTGTTAAATGTCCACAGTTTCCCCAGCTGTGAGCATTTCCTTATCGGCTTCTCCCACTCACACCGAATTCATTCTGATCCACTTCAGAAGATAAACCTTGCACAGCTCCGTGAATGAGACTTTCAGATGCAAGCTTATTCAAGTTTGCTAACATTACGAGCAAAGGAAGAAAATCTACAGGGAAGTTAACTCAAAGAGGAAGCTGAATGACAGGAAAGTAAATAACATTTCTGGCAAAACGTGGAGAAAGATGAAGGTATTTTTTGCCTAACAGAAAGACTACACAGCGTTTTATCTCCGATGAGAAAGAAGCTGGAGTACCGAAGCTGCGAAGATGCGCAGTGCGGACAAACGTCAGCCTCGGCTGCTCTCCGCTCTGTGGCCATACCCCACAGTCCCGTCAGTGCCCCAGTGCCGTGTCTCCCGGTGTCTGCCACGGTGGTCACAAGGCAGGGTCATCCAAAGTCCACACACCCAGTGCCCACAAAGAATCTGTGCAGGGCCTTCGTCCATGAGGGAGCTTGCTGTCCCTGAGGGTGGAGAGGATTCATTCTTCAGGTGCAATTTAATCTCTCTCTGCACACTCATGTGTACAGACACACCAAACAGTGAACTCTGAGGAGTATCCCTTGAGTTTGCATAAAGCCAATGGCATGCCTTCTGAGAAAATGACTTTAATCAAATGCCTGGTTTTCAAGCATCCTGAAAGGTTGCTTTGTGTATGATCTATGTATGAGGAACGGTTGCTATCCTTTTTTTTTTTTTTTAAGTGAAAAATGATCCCCTAGAGGGTTGGTCACACTGCAGTCCCTTCTCCATTTCTTCCTTCTTTTGAGATTTTGGACATATGCACATGCTCAGTGTGTTTTATAAGCCTCCAGGCCCAGGATTTGAACTGTACAGTTGGCCATGTGGAATCCAACCACCTTAACTGTCATGCCACCTGCTGGTTCCCATCCTTAGTTTTTCAAATGTAACTGCCCCAACACACATGATTGCACTGGTGTGAAGTGTCCTGCTGAACAAGAGGCCGCGTCCTGGGTCCCAGCCCGTAGAAGCCCCATCGACGTTTGGGCAAACGTGTTCCCATTCACGATTCCTTGATCGTTAGGCCTCTGCCCCTGCTGCCTTCTTCAATCCCTGCACCCTTGGCTGCCATGTGCCGAGTAAGGGCTTGTTCAGGCCCTGCACCTCCACTGGCACATAGATGAGCCTTTTGACCGCACAGGAAGCCTGAGTAGCATATGCTCCCCGTGCAGGTAGGAGCAGGGGCTCACCTGATGCCCATGTCCACAGAGCAGAGGTGGCTCCTGCCTGTTGATCTCTGGAACAGGACGAAGACCCTGGTGATGGACTTTAAATGAAGCATTGACTCTGCATTTTTCTAAGGATCTCTCTTAAGTTTCTGGTGTGTGTTTCCCTGCCCAATGTCTCACTTGACTGTCCTGGTGTCACCTGCAAATCCCTAGGCTCCGAGACTCCTCCTGACTCCTCCCGGATAATTCAACATGTTTTCCTATTGCTTTTTTTTTCCCTCAAATTACCATAATTAAGTCATCTGTAAGTTTCTGCAGTAATAACTCAGGTTTCAAGAATGATTTTTAATAAAGAATTCTAAGAAGTTATCTGGGGCTGAGAAGAAGAATGCTAACAGTTAGCATGCAGCTTCTTCATTCTTGTTTCAGAAAATCTCAAGTCCACAGGTTCGGATCGGCAACACAGAAATGAAGAACACCTTTTAGGGTCACCGAGAGCCAATCATAGACACACGTTCCAGTGTGGTTCCCGGCCTGCACACCCACGCTAGCATTCGCATTTCCCCAGTCTCGTTCGGCCCCATGCAGGGCTCTAGCATTGCAGTGGAATTCTAGCTCCACGTCTTAGGGAACAGAGCTCACGAAGTCAAGTCAATCCATTCAATGCAAAGAGATCCTCACCCTTTTCTTGTCCCCCTTCACCCATGAAAAAAGTGCTAAAGTTTATGTATTTTAATTATTGTTTTTATTCATGATGCCATGTATGGGTGCACATGGGAAAGAGAGACACACCCACACAGGGCTGGGCCACACCACAATCCCGTCTACTTCTCCAGCCCACCGAGGTCCTGGGCACATACACACACATGTATCTTTCAGGCTAGCGGGCTAAGGACATGAACTAGGTACAGAACTTCCAAGTCCATAGTCCAGTATGCTGCTGACTATGACACAGAGGCCGGGCCTTTAACCAATTTTTTGAAGTCCCACTTCACAAGGAAATCTGATGATTCAGCGGGTTGCTGGGTTCTGAAACTCAGTTTCAATCCACAGTCACTCAAGTTGAAGGTACTTCAAAGTAGGGCAAGATAAGCTGACCTCCAGTGTATCTTGACACGTCTCTGCGAGTGGGAAATTAGAGGGGCCAGCATCTCTGAATTGAACACTCACTGGCATCCATGGTTTCAGTGTTTTGCTATTGTTTTTCTTCTGAAGAAAGGCTCTCTTAATTTTGGACAAAGTTTACTTTACTGGAGAATAGTTTGCTTAATACAACCTAATATATTTTCCAGGATTATGTAGTACCTGCCACTAAAATTAGTCTCTTCTGAAACATCACACACTCCAAGTGAAATCTCAGAGGAAGGGACAGTGAAGGGAATTTGGATTTATTGGTAATGAGAGAACAAATCCGTTCTTGACTAACTCTGACCTTCGACCAGAGGCACAGAATGTTACATCTCAGGGCCGGAGAGGGCCCTCGACATCATTCAGGTGTGATGCCGTGCCCATGTCAGTGCTGGGAATCACTGTCATTCCTGCACACCCAAGACACCCAGGCCACGGCAATGCTCATTATAAAGAAACTGAACTTCGATCATTATTTGTTTGGCTTCACAATTTTTTTTAATTGCCAGTAGGTCTGTGTGCTTGCCAGAGAGAGACAAAGAGGCAGAGAGAGGAGAGGAGTAAAGCATCTCCCAATTATGGCTACACCATAATCTCTTCTTCTCCATCTCTCCATCCTGGTGGGATTTGGGGCACACACGTATGCCTAACATGTTTTACAAATTGCCGGGGTTGGGATTTGACCCCCAGTCAGCCATGTGGTCTGGCTCCCTTAAACACAGGGACTGTGCTTAAGAATTGGGGCTGGCAGATAGTCAAAACGCCCTCTTCGCCTGGGCTGGGGGTGGCTCAGGAGACTAGGCACACAGTCGGGACAGGCCCAGCTGGGATCAGTTCCTGTCCCTGTGGGCCCTGACACCGTCACAAACACTGTGCCCTGCGTGTGTAGGCACTGGCTCATCACAGAATGTCAGAGAGCCCCTGCACCCCTCTAAGCCTCCTTACCGTAAAGTGCTGACTTTCTTTAGAATTCAGCTTGATTTGTGCGGAAGTACTTGATATGTAGTAGATGCCGACAGATTCAGTTCTTCTCGCACTGAGCTAACAGAATTCTAGGCACAACCAACGTAAAGCATAATTTACTTTCCTTCACAATCTTATTTCACTTAGGAGATCTCCTGGGCCTCTTAAAATATTGGAAGCAGCACGAAGACCATCTTTATTCCACCTGCAAACCCATAGATTGCATGACTGGGAGCTGGGAGCAGATCTGATGTGATTTGTTAGATGAGAACAGAAAACATGGTGAAACCTTCTATACTACACAGCTCTGGGTTGCCATCAGAGGGACCAGAACTCAGGGTGCCAACTGTAAACCTATGGCCCCTCTGCAACAGCACAGCAGGAAATCCTGCACTCACTTATCAATTGAGGAGACATGCTTCTCATGAACTTCAAGGTGACTAGAAGGAGGAGAGGAAATGCTCAGTATAAGGAAATGTATTAAGCAGTTTTCACTTTTAGCACAGAGTTTGGCACATTGCATCTTAAAATGGGTCAGCAGGTGGTGGCATGGTGCTTTAAGGCACTGGACTCCCACATGGTCCATTGCTGACTACTATTCGACTCCCAAATCTGGCAGCTTGCTTTCTCACTTTCCCTCTTTCTCGCTGTTTCTCTCCAGTGAAATAAAATAATAATAATAATATAGTGATAATAATAAATGAAATTAAGTAAATACTTCTTAAAAAAATACATCATGCAACATTTGAGCACTGAGTGGCCCTTTTCAGGAACTAGGACAATTGAAGATTTTCTGCCTAGACTTCACCTTTCTGACTCCAAGATCTAGCCAAGTTCAGAGTAATCTTCAATTCCTATGGAAACTACAAAGGAGGAAAAATAGAACTGCGGAGAGAATGCAGATTACCTCCTCCTGCATGCTTCTGAACATGCATATTTAACTCCAAAAATTAAGAGAAAACATATAATCCATCAGATGACCAGAAACAACTGCAGAGGTACAAGGAATATGAGAAGTCAAGAAAATATCTCTCCCAAGGGAAATGAATAACTCCTCATCCTCCACAGACAATACAATGAAACTTGTGGAAAGAATAAAGATAAAAAATTTATAATATTTGTACTGACAAAGCTGACAGTGATGCAAGAGAAGAGAGAAAATAAACTCTAGAAGATGCAGGAGAAAAGAGACAATGAGTTCCAGGAGGTGAGGAAGTTCTTGCATGATCTGAAAGAATAAATCCACACCATAAAAAAGAATCAAACAAAATTGTTAGAGATGAAGGCTGTAATACAGGAAATCAAAACCTCCCTTGAAAGTATTAAAAGGAGATTAGATCATGCAAAAGATCAAATCTCAGATGTAGAAGACAGAACCTCTGACCTAGAGAAACTAATCAAAAAGACAGAAAATAAGCCCCCAAAATGAGAATAATATATGAGTAATACCAGATACCATTAAATGCCCAAATATCTGGATAATTGGTGAAGGTGAAGAAACTAATAATAATAAGGGCATTGATAACCTATTACATGAAATACTGGAGGAAAACTTTCCAAACCTAGAGAGGCATTCAAATATCCAAACCCAAGAAATACAAAGGACCCCACATAGAATCAGTCCAAGAAGATCTTCTCCAAGGCACACCATAACCAAATTGGAAAAAAAAAACAAACAAACAAACAAACAAAAAAAAAACACAGACAGCAGGATACTAAAATTGACAAGAGAGAAACGTCAAGTTACTTTCTTTTTTTTTTTTTATTATCTATTTTTTTATTACATTGAATTACATACAACTTTACAGTGTATTACATTGCTTTTTCAAAAGGGAATGCCATGCATGTCAGTCAGTACAGAGACATTAATCTCCCCGCTTCAACATTCAATATCTTTCCTATGTTTCCCCCAATCATTATTATTATTATTCTAATTATTTTTTATGATAAACATGATTTTTTTTTCCAATTATCAGATCATAAAGTTCCCAACAATAGGAAACGTAGACTGCACTCAGGGCTGGACCCACGTTACTTTCAAAGGATATCCCATCAGGCTAACATCAGACCTCTCATAAGAAACAATGAAGCAAGGAAAGAATGGGAAAATATATCCAAAGTGTTAAGTGAAAAAGAATTTCAACCAAGAATACTATACCCAGCAAGATTATCCTTCATATGGGAGGAAAATACATAAACATTCTCAGAGAAACAAAACCTGAAAGAATTTACGAACACCAGACCAGCTCTCCAAGAAGTTCTGAAGGGAGCACTATACCAGGAAAACTAAAGTCAGACACACAGAAGTAAGAGTAAAAAAAATGACCAAGAGAATGGCCAACTTAATGGTAGGGACAAGTCCAGGAAAATCAATAATAATATTGAATGTTAACTTCCAGAACTTAAAATAGAAAGATCAGATCACAGTAACACTGCAAATTCAACAGAAGAGAGACTATTTACATGAGATTGAGCTATTGAAATAGAATTTTATGACTTTTGACTAAAACATTGATTTTCTTTTATGCTTTGTTTTCCAAATTTAAGGATTTTTATCTTCTCTTGAACTGTTGATAGGTTCATCTACCTCCTGTTTGAACTGAATCTTTACATTTTTCCTTACATTTTAAGTCTTAAGCAAATTTCTCTTTTTTTAAATTAATTTTTAAATTTTGATCAATTAAAACAAAAACTGTTTTTCTTAAAATTAAAAAATGAATTAAAAATACCTATTTAATGACTGCAGTAAGCAATATAGCCCCAGGTAGGTGCTACTTTATAGTATATTTATTCTACTCACTGAGGCTTATGCCTAAAGTCAGACATGCATTCATAGATACATACATATATATATATATATATATATATATATATATATATATATATATCAGCTGCACTTGCTATTGAAGATCTTTAGATTAATTAAGATCTTTTGTGAATCAATAAAATAAGAAAAAAGCCATGAAAAGCAACTGTAAAAACCAAAGACAGCGTTGTAGGAGGGTGTGGAAATGGCAGAGTGTAAAAGGTAGAGAATCAAGGGGGAAAAAAGAGTCAAAATAAATAAGAAATAAGAAAATTATTTGTCAACAATAACACTATGGTAATATCCTTGACTGAGCCAATATACAGTGTATTCTGGGTGGGAAATCTCATTTTGTATACTGTAATGATGCACAGCGAATGAATGTAAATAAATAAATTCAAAGTAAAATAATAAGAAATACATCCTACAAGACCCCTAGAAATATTAAGCATCCAAGGGAGATTGTTAAATATTATTTTTCTTCTCCTTCCTCAGCCTTTTCCTGAAGCCTGCTATAGTCAAAACGTGGTTTACCCTAATTAGACTCTAGTTCACCCAAATCCTTCTAGCAAATTCCATCCCAGCCACCACTCTGTCCTCCAGCCCTAGAAACCCACACACAGCCTGACTTACAGTGTCTCCTCTGAATGAGGGCCTTATCTCTGGTCTCTGACACATGAGCTTAGGGAGGGTTGCTTCAGTTTCCTGTGATTTCTACATACAATATTGAATATTCACTGCTCATTTTGGTGTTTGGGTTTTAGAGGCTTTGTTTTTGTTTTTGGTTTGCTACTTGCTTTTTCTTGGGTTAGATTTCCCCACTTACTGTGAGATTAATGGTTCTATGGATGTTCATGAGTCATCAGAGTTCACTAGAAACCACACTGAGCTTTACAAGCCAGGAGGGGTTTCTTTGCCTGTGTTTACTGTTTTCTGAGAAATCAACAAATCAGAGTGTCTAGAGCCAATTACCATCCAGTACAAGGTTCAGTCATTCAACCACAGCCACTTAGCTGCTGAGGGAAACGTATGATTGATATTTCTATCTTATGAAACCATGAACATTTCAGGACAGCTCATATAGTAATCAGAAACAGAGGAACTGAATAAAATATAAACATGTGAATGAGGAAATGAATGGACTTATGAAATAATATAGTTTCATTCTTTCTTTGCTACCTCATTCCAAACAATGATTTGATACAATGATATATGCATTGGTGTAAAAAAAAAAAAAAAAAAAAAAAAAAAAAAAAACAAACAAACAAAAAAAAAAAACAAAAAACAGCAGAGGCCAGATGCAGTGCAGTGGTAACACGCAATGCTTTGCAAGGTTGGTCCACATAGGAAGGTTCTAGATTCTTGTCTCAAGACCTCCCTTAGTGCACTGGACATGCAAGTGCCCATGGTCTGGGGCTGGCTAAAGCCGGGGGTGGATTGTGGCTAAGACCTTTTTGTGGGTTCTCTCTCTTGGTCTCTCTTGGTCATGGAAGAAATAAGTGAATACATTCAAAATAAAATTAGCTATATCAGGATACAAATGACACTGAAAAAGCTTGGTTTTCATGATAGAAATAAATGACAGCAAAACTCCCACATGCCATGGCACTGTATCTTCTACAATCATGTCAGTTACTCCACCAAGGAAATTTTTGTCCTTGTGGTGATCAATCTGCCTAATTATCAGAACATCTTATGAGGGAAAAATGCAGTGTTCTGAATTCACAAAAGAGCTTCTAATCCCAGAGGTCTGGATGACTTGTGTCAGATTGTATAGATGGTTCAGGAAGGATAGGACTCAAAGCCTAGTTCTCTAGGTCTCCAGGGTCTGTACTCAGTGAACACGAGGTTGCCTCCAAGTCATGAGGTGCTGACTAATGTCCCCTCTGTGCCTTGGGTTCCCTGCAGCCATGCTAGAAAACCATGCCTATCCCCTCCTACAGAGTCAGTGAAAGGTGTGTTGCAGAAATGCTGGGATGCACTTCAGAGACGCAGTTTGGATGGAACACCTACCATGTGGTATTTTATGTCTTTCAGGCTGGGATCACCCAATGACAGTTGAATCATAATCTGATTTCTTTAACCACAGCTAGTTCCCTCAAAGTAACATAAGAGTGAGGGACAATAATCTTGTTCAGTCCTTGGCCAGATGTTGGCCAGAACAACATGGACTCCACTGGACTCTGAAGACTGAGCTTCTAATTAAGGCAGACACATCTCTTTCAGAAAGGTCTGTAGCAGCCCTTTGCAGGGGTGTGGTCACCAGGGACCTCACCAGAACAGTGCACCCTGGGATACGTTCTACCACTGTAGCTACACTTTCTGTGACCCTGATGTTCCCTCCCAGGTGCAGCAGCCTTGACCACATAGGAATCATAGAAGTGTGCTGAATGCCATGGGCAAGGCGTGTTCCTTCTGAACTGTCTTTCTAGGAAAAGGACAAGTGCTTGATGCATTGGGTCTGGGCCATCCATTTAACACCTTTAACGTAAAGAGCTCTGCCACTTTGATTTTTTGTTTTTAAGTTTAACTTTTCATTTTCTCCATGACTTAGATATACAGAGAAAAGGAGAAAGAACCGCTAATGGAGTCTTGACACCTCAATCTACCCCAGCCTCAGCCAGCCCGGGATTGCTCCAGGAAGTCTCCAGACCCTGCAAGGTGAGCCTCAGCATGCTCCAAGTGTTACGACTGCGTGGCCGATCAACCCTGCAGCTATTTCCTGAGTCCTTACAAGACATTGAACTTCTCTTTAAGTTTATGAATTTTAGCATTTGTTTTAGTGGGAGGCAATGCCTTTCTCTTTAGCTTCTGCTGCTATTTGGTTTTAACCGAATGCAGTGACTAAGAATTAGAATCCCTAAACAAATAAACAAAAGCAAAGACATATCTGTCCTTAATTAATGTAAGACAATGTGACTTCTCCAGATCCAGAGCTAGGCTGCCTTTTGCCTGGAAAGGCAATATTGGAGAGGCAGGGACCAGTTCAAGGGCAAATGCTTTGGGAGGATTAGTCTCTGCAGACTTTTGAGATGGACATCTACCACAGGTTCCCAGCTCAGGTGCAAAACCTCTGCCCTGCTTTTCTCACCTCAAAGCAGCCATCTGGATCCCAGGAACTTCAGAGCAAAGCGGTAACACCTGTCCTGAAATTTAAGAGCACATCTAAAGACATAAAAGACTTTACCTCTACAAGAGACAGAGGAACCAAGGACACTATTTTAGCTCAAACGTTGTGTACCTGCATGTGTCTCTCTGGAAATAGATAATAAAACACACAGTAAGTAAGAAATTAGAATCTCAAAAGTATTACAAAGCAATCAATCTCAAATTTGAAAATCTCTGACTACAGCTCTAGTACTTTTAGACAATTGGAATGAAATTATATGTACAGAGTAAACTAAAACTGAAGACCACAGGCTGCCTCTCTCAAGGCACACATTTGGGTGTTAAAACTCTGGCATTCTGCACCCAGCATTTGTGCATGTGTGCCGAAAATCCTAACAGGAGAAAAAAATTGGAGAGGGATTGTGGGGTGACCATTTTCCTTAGGGGTGCTTTCTCATCCCCACCCCCTCTGGAAAGCACATGCACCTTCTGACAAATTTTTTCTAAAAAATCTTTTTTAAAGTTAGATGTTCTCATTCTAATAAGCTTTGTAAACTTGAAAAGATTATAATTTCCTATGTCTTTTTCATGGAATTGCTGTCTATTTTTAATATCTCCTTTACTATTACTAAAATGGAATTCTGTAAAATGTTCTACTCAGCATTAAAAATGCATGGAAATCACTAATGGCATGGGGAATTTGTATATCAGACGGTAAGAACATATACAGATATACATATACATACATTAAAAGTACATCTAATGCAGCGATAGGGCAAAAGTTACATCCCAAGCCTGGCTTTGTTCCAGGAATTCTTCAAGCTCCGAGGGGACACGCAGTGCCCTTCTGTACGTGCATTTTCACAGCACATACAATAACTTCAGAGTTTTTCCTCCCCCAGAACATCTATTTTAAAGAGTAATTTATTATTTAAAATGCATAATTAGTTATTCTAACATTTTTTAATAAGATATTTCACATAGGCGATATAATAAGCACATTTAACTTCACTCCTGTGGTGAAATAAGGGTATCAGAAAATCTCCTCCCTTATAAAAGCAGCATTGCTTTTCTCAGATATCTGGAAATTAACCCAAAAAATTGGCAACTCAAGGATATTTACAAAAGAAATGCGGTGTGCTTTCTTCAAAAATTTTTATTGCCTGTTTTTCTTTCTGAAATTCCCATTCTATGTGTTTTTCCTGTGCATAATTTTTGTTTTTTTAGAAGTTTTTGCCTTATTGCCAAAGAGAAAGAGTGACAGAGAAAGTGAGAAATCACAGCCTTGGGGGGCAGTGAGGATGGTCATGCTGCAATCCCTTCTCCTCCATTCTCCTTCTGGGATCTTGGGCACTCACGCACTGGGCCCAGGAGTGAGTTCGAAGCCACTGGGTCTGCCACCCAAACCGCAGTGGGCCTTGTGGGAGTCCGGTCACGTAACCGCTACTCCCTCTGTGGTCCCCCTGTGCGTACAATTTTAGGTCAGCAGTATTTTACTTCCTGTATTTGAAAGATGACTCTCTGCTTAGCATTGTTTATATACAAAACCTACTGTCTGTCTCTGTTTATAATAAAAGCATTTAAACTCCAGCTATGATAGTGGATCTCGCAGTATCTCCTTTAAGTTCTATCAGTTTGTGCTTCACATGTTTTGCAGTTCTGATGTTCAGTCTTAGAAACATTTAGTTGTACAGTTCGTGTGGCGTTGCTGTGTAGTGATCCCATTGTCATTATATAAAGCCCTGATGGATTGTTTTTGCTCTGAGGTCTGCTTTATCCAGTGTTATTACAGCCACTCCTGATTGCTTTAATTAATGTTCGTATGACATGTACTTTTTAAATCTTGTATTATACCCTGCCCATTTCATTGTGTTTGAAGTGTTTTGCAGACAGCGTACAGTTGGGCACTGGTCTTTCATCCATGATGCCAACATTTGTTTTAATTAGTGCACTTATACCATCTATTGGGTTGTCTGAAAAGCCATGGCTCATTTTTTCATAGAAAAACAGAAAAATACATCCTGACTTTCCCAACAGCCTAGTACATTTACTGTGATTACTAATAGGTTTGTGCTTGCTTAGGCTGTTTTAGGGGACCAGACGGTGGCGCGGGGGTAAAGCAATGCCCTGTAAGGCTGGCCCACTAGGGAGGGTTCTGTGTGTGCGTTCACGAACCTCCCACGTGTGCCCACGACCTGGGGCTGGCCAACGCTGGGGTGGATTGTGGCTTCCAGGCCATGTCGGTGCTGTCTGTCCCTCACTCTTTGTCGCTCTCAATAATGGAAGGAACAAAGAAACTTAGAAAACTGCCATTTTATTTTTCGTTTTCTTTTTATGGTCTCTGTTTTTTTTATTTCTCTTTTTTATTTGTATTTGCTTTCCTGTGTTACTAGAACAATTTCACAATTTGTTTTATTTTGTTTGTAGTGCTTTTGTGCATCATTTTTATACTTTCCTAAATGGGTCCTGCAGGCATTTATACATATATATAAAGCCAAATCTTTCATAATCTTTAAAATGTTTCTTATGCATGTGGATTGTTTTCAAACATGGCTTTTATTTATTTAAGCATATTGAACACACTACTTTTATATTTTCTAGTTAATCATTCTAATACATCCCATTCTTGATGGAATGTTTCTTTGTCTGTTGGTTTCCTGATTCTTAATCATGGTGGATTGTTTTCTTGTACGCTAGTTACCTTCAATCTGTGCTGCATTGGTACCTTCAAAATTGTTTGAAGGTATAATTGTAGAGCTATAATAATGTCACTTTTAGGGACCAGCAGATGGCCTAATGGCTACATTTCTGGACTCCAATGTAGTCGACGACAGTTCGACTCCCAGACCCAGTGGCTTAAACTCACGCCGAGCGCATGTGCATGCATGCCCTAGATCTCGAGATGAAAATGGAGGAGAAGGGACTGTGGCGTGACCATCCCCCCCTGGGGAGTGATTTCTCGATTTCTGTCTCTCTGTCTGTCTCTGTCTGTGTGGTAAGTGCACGCGTCCTGTAGCAAAAACCTCTCCAAAGGAAAAAAACAAAAACAAAAACAAAAAAAACTCCTCCAAAAATAAAAAGAGACTGGAGATCAAAATACATGGAAACCCTAGTAAGGCCTCCCACATACACACATATGTGGGCATGTATGCACATACTCACACATACAAACAATAACACAAAAATCTTTTCTGAAACTGCAGCTTGTCCTTATCTTCATAGTTATTTCTTCCAGAACTGCAAGCTCTGTAAAACTGAGCTAGATGTAAATGTTAAGTTTTTATCTCTGAGTCCTTGATTTCTTCTTAATTTTTTTCTGGTAATTCTTTATTATTTGAACTTAGATATATATTCAAAAATGCATTATTTTAGGGACCAGCAGTTAGTGTAATGGCTATGTCGCTGGACTCCCACGTAGTCGACCGCGGTTCGAGTCCCGGACCCGGTGGCTTAAACTCATGCCAGGCACGTGTGTGTGCGTGCCCAAGATCCCCAGATGAGAATGGAGGAGAAGGGATTGCGGCGTGGCCATCCCCCCTGGGGGGTGATTTCCTGCTTTCTGTCTCTCTGTCTCTCTCTGTCTGTCTGGCAAGCGCATGCGCCCTATAGCAAAAACCTCTCCAAAAAAAAAAAAAAAATGCATTATTTTATAAGATTTGTCTAAATAGCCTTCTTAACCATTTCCAAAAACATAAGTCTTAGTTATCTTATAATTTACACCCCAATATGAATTCTTCATTCAGATTTTCATAATTTTTCTGGCAAGTATATTAAAAAGGCTTCATAATAAATTCCCAATGAGTTCCCTTTCAGGCAGTCTGCCCTTTTATTAAGCACTATTTTGTGTAAGATGCTGTTGTACAGCTTCCTTGTCTTACTCCCACCCTGAGATAGGAACTACCTCCATTTCAAGGACGATGAAACTGATTCACAGGGACGCTGTTAATTTCCAAAAGTTGCATCAGAGAGGTGGAACTGCAGGGCCCCTGCAAAGACCCGGAAGCCTCCTGGGCTCTGGCTCCCACTCTGCTGCCCCGCACCCCATCTGGGCACTTTGTGAGGACTGGAGGGCAGAGCCTGTATCTGTCCTCTCTGAATGTGGGTCACCAGCCCCAGTGCTCACACAGGAGCAGAGAGCAGGGAACCTGTGCTGAGCCACCTCACGAGCTTACAGATCCCAGTGGAAATGCCCTCAGATCAGAACTTGCTCAGCATCTGAACTCTGGCCCTGAGGTGACTCCAGAATAGCCACGGTATCCAGAACTGTAACAGCCGGTTCTGGAGAAGAAGGACCCGTGGACAAGGGCTACGCCGAGAGACACGTGGAAATAACACCAGTGGCATGACAGAGCCCTAGCGTTTGACTCAGACTAGGGTCGTGGACATTTTTGTTTCACAGAAGGTAAGGATAATTACATGATTATCTCACAAACTATTGTGCAAAATAGCTCACATGGGATTAGAATTTAAAAAACACACTCATCATTTTTATTAAGGGTTATTTTGCTTCAAAGAGCTTCATTGAACTCTCAGTTTATCTCCTCTTTGGCTTCTTGCTTAGGTCACATCTGCATTTTCTCTTAATCCATATGGAATAAATGTAGTCAGTGAAGCCAATAAAGGCATATACTCTGCACATTCAGTTGCCAGGTGGTAAAAAAGTTCTCAACTAGTACAGGGAAGTGTCTTGAAGACATGTCATTTCTTCTCAATGGTGTGATGGTCTAAGCGAGTGTTTCACAGAAGGATCTGAAAGTCTCTTCAGATGGGACTCCTTCTTGTTCTCAAGTCGAATCTTTGTAGTGCTTTCTTTCACCATATCCACCATTCACCACTTTGCCGCACAATGTGAAGGGTTAACCTAACTTTCCCCTGTGCACAACTGGTGCACTTCTCCCTGTTAGAGTTTTAGAGGGAAGTACAAGAAATGAGAAAATCTGGAGGGCTGGGAGTCATGCATGTAGACTTCATCTTTAAAAGCTCAGATAAGCATTGACTAGCTCTACGGATAATCGAATTCAGGAAGAGTGTTGCTTCTGAACAATGGGTGTTTGTGAAACGTGCGTTGTCTAGTTACAATGACTTATGGTATCAATGAAGTATCAATGCTCTAGGGAACTGTTAATGCTCTAGTAAGTTTATCCTTGGAAGATAGTTGTGTCTGCACTTGGTCTCCCACTCTAGAACGTTTTGAAATTCCATCCTTTTAGCCAACTAATATGTGAGAAGTGAATTTCTCTGCTAACTAACCAAAGGTCAATTTTAATAAGAATGTGACAGATTTGTCAGTTCAAGAAGGAGGTGCCTACAATGGTAGCTTTGATAGAAAAGCATTGACATTAAAGTCTGTCATTCTTTCTTGTGAACTTATCCACTAAGTAACAAATGGGATTTGGCAAATCAGGCAGTATCTGTCTATTGCATGGTGTGTGTGTAACATTAAGAGTCTTCATTGATAACGATTCTATGGTCACAGAAAGAGATGTAAGCAACGAAATTCAAAGTCTGTTTGTATTTATAAAACATTGAAGACTATTTTTTTAAGTCCTCAGGGAATATTTATTGAGTTCTCAGACTGGATGAACACTTGACACTTTGAACCACCTCCCACCCCTCTTTAACAAAATCTATTTAAAAGAGAACTATGAAAGTTCTATATTAAAATGTCACTAAAATGAAATGTCAGTGACTTACACTTCAATAACATTTTAATTTGAGACAGAAATCTGATGCCTGAGATGAGCACCAATTACTTTCACAGTTTTGCTGTGAGGGTTCTTTGCTTATTTATGTTGTTAAAAGGAAAGAATCCGTCTACAAGGGTGAGACTATTTCCAAGCATGATACTGAGTAAATTTCCGGACTATAAAATGAGGTAAGGTCTGGGCCAGCTTGTAACCTGTTGATTAAGGCAGCTGAATCCTATATGGCTGACCACTCAGTTCAAGTCAGACCCAGTGGCTGGAAAAAACATGCTGGGCACATGTGCATGAATGCCCAAAATCCCAAAAGGAGGACGACAGAGGAGAAGGGATTGTGGCATGACCATTCCCCATGGTGGGTGGTTCCCCTTTCTCTCGCTCGCTCGCTCTCTCTCTCTCTGGTGAGCACATACGCTTTCTGGCAAATTGAAAAATAAATAAGTAAATAAGGAGAGGTCCTTAAAGGCAGAGGCTACATTTTTGTCAGTTTTGTACCTTCTCATCTAAAAGAATATACATACCATAGTGGAAGACTTTAAAAAGGGTCATTCAGAGAATATATGGTCAGTAAATTGAATGATAGGCTTCCTAAATAAATGAATAAAGAACTACTTACCAAAATGCACTGGAGTGTCCCCTGGTGTACCTTCCCATTCATTCTGGTAATTAACCAACACTGGAACAGCTAACCTTATTTCTAGCTGAATAAAGAAGCTCTCTATAGATTTGTACTTATGAGTAAGTGACTGTGTGGAACTACCTTTCTTGGACACATGTCATGACTAGAAAGGAGAGGGGACAGAAGGGTACTTACAGCATAACAGCTGCCCTGCGGTGGATTTGAAGCCAGTGCCTAAGAGCTCCATCTCTTATACTGACCTGACTCGAATACTGTCCCCAACCCTTTCTGTCCAAGTCGTCAACCTCTCAAAATCATTTATTTATCCTCTGTAGAATAGAGAAAATGAGAGGGTTTAAATGAGATACTACATGTGATGTGCTGGGCACGGTGCCTGATGAACTTCAGCTGTCGCCGTGACATAGCTGATGTCAGTGGGGAACAGGAATGCAGATGAGCCTGGGAAGGGCGGAGAGAGCTGGTGCTGACTGTCCACTTCATGGACACATCCTGGAATGAGGCACGCTCAGGAACAATCTGTATCTGGTGTCGGGCATGAGAACACCGTGGAGTGACGGGAACAGTGTGGGGCCCGCCCAGCCAATGCTCAGCTCCAGAAGCTGAGGCTGAATTTGGGGCCTGGATCAAAGAGGAAAGGCCTTGCTTGTGACACTCATGTGGTCTATGGGGAGGGGCCTGAGGGGCTGGTCACCCTGGTCCAATGCCACAGGCCTCAGAACCAGGCAACATTCTTCATTGCAACTGATGGTGTCTGTGGTCAGGTAACTGCCATTCGGTTTCCTCCAAAATCTGTGGCCTGATTACCTTACTGCCATCATGGAATGCATTGTTGCTTTGCTGATTTGAGTGTTGTGTACCTGGTGGTACTGGCTTCAAATACAGGACATTGTGTTTGAGTGCCTTTTTGCTTTTTGTTTGTTTGTTTGTTTTTGGTCTTTTTTCTTGATCTTTGATTTTTCCCTGAGTGCATTAAATCAAATTGACCTTGCCTTCTGTGAGGTCATCATTCCTGACCTTTGATCTTTGCACCCAGGATGAGCTGGCGAACATGGTCTATGGGCTTGAAGTTACTGTTGTCAGAGGGTGAGGAGAAGAGGCCGTTCCCCCTTCATGTGATGCCCTCACAAGGTACAGAGCTGCCGTCTGGCTCTGCGCAGAGCCGGAGCAAAAGCAGCTGGGGACTTGGACCACAGGGACACGCTGAGGACGATCCCAAGGAGCCCCTGGGGGCTGAGCAGGGGTGCAGCAGCAGGAGAGTGAGAGCCCTGGGGCCAGGTGGGCGTGCTGCAAGGGCTGCACCCCGGGGACCCCTGCAGACTCTCCTGGTGAAGAGCTAAAAAAGATCTACATATTTTATTTTAACTTATAAATACCATTTATCACCCCTCTCTCTTTTTTTCTCTCTCTGAATTTTCTGCAGCCTTTGAACTTTCTATAATGGTATAAATTAATCAAGAGGCCAGACGATAAATTTATGATTGAATAGATATGATGTCATTTCTTACTCTAATTCTGTAGGCTAACTACAGCGTTCCTAAATATAAAGAAAATGGTTTCGTATGTAAATTGGCATATTTGGAAGCAGCTCATTCATTTCTTATTATACTTTATGCTAAGTTACCGGTCATGTCTTCATTTCCAACAACTCTTATCCTAGAATTTTAAAAGTAATCTATGCCACTGGCAGATGGCGTAAGGGTGACATTGCTGGACTCCCACAAAGTCAATTGCAGTTTGAGTCCTGGACCCGGCAGCTTAAAACTCATGCCAGGTAAATGTGCGTACATGCCCGAAGTCCCAAGAGGAGGATAGAGGAGAAGGCATGACGGGATGGCCATCCCCCCGGGGGGCGATTCCTCACTTTCTGTCTGTCTCTCCAGTGAGTGCATGTGCCCTATTGCAAACATCTCTCTAAAAACGAAAACGTAACCCTTTTGGTGCAGTGAAACATGACCATCCTAGAAACCCTGCCCATGTGCATCAGCCTATGAGGAAATGGTGCTAGGATGAAGAAAAGGGGAACCCACAGGAGACGAGCTCCCCACGAGCGGGGCTTCTGCTCTGTACATCCTGAGCCAGGGTCACCAACAGGTTGCTGTGAGAAGACAGAGATCATGCTCTTCATTTCCTGGAGTTGCTTTCCTACAGGAAAAGTAGTTACTAGCTCTACGCAAACTCGTTTGCCCCCTGGCCATGCAGCTCCCATGGCACTCTTACGTCAGCCTGGAGCCCTACTCAGTGTCCCACGCAGGTGACCGCTGGATGCACACCCCTGCCAACACCATGCTCGCTGCACCTCACTACGGCTCATGTTTGGCTGCTTAAGATGGTTCTTGTCATTGACACTGGTTAGCCAGAGTCTCTGGGCTACACTCTGCTCGGGGTAAATCCCTCCGTCCAGAAACAGCCCCGTCTTGTTTTGATCCTACACACTTTGTAACTTGGAGGATGGTTACAAACTCCGGCCAGAAAAAGAGGTGGCCAGTTAAAATTCTAACCTCTCCACTGAAACGTTCAGTTATGCGAAGCCCACGGTGTAAGTCCGTGTGGAGCAGAGACTGGGCACGGAACGTTAGCTAGCTCGACATGGCACTGAAACACGTCTGAAGTAAGTAACAAACAAACCCAGCTCCACAAAACCAGCAGTAGGGATTAGCCGGCAACAGATAAATGACCCCTTTGTAGAAATGACGCTTTCTCCCCTTTTACGTTGACTAATTGACAACTATGTGGGTCTTTATTATTTTTTTTTTTCCTTTTCCAGAGGGAAGAAAAGATTTGAGTTGGCTCCGATCCCATTAGCATGACTAACTGGAGATAAGCCATCTGTCACAGCTGCCGCTGGCTTCAACTGCCACTCTAATTGACAATGAACCCGGAGACCTGCGATAATTGTGGCTGTTCAGTGACTTCGGCAGGTAATGCCTCCCTTTTAGGGCCCATCAAGCCCCATCTGTGTCCACTCGGGGCCTCTCCCGGGACGCTGCTCCCCGGGAGGCAGCCGAGCATGGCTGGACACGGGGCTCGCCGGCCTCGCTGGGGAGCTTTGCAGGGCCTGGGCATGCCAGCCCAGGATGAAATCGAAAACCTCCTAAAACCTGTTGTGAGATTTTAATCCTGTCACCAGGCACTCTCAACATCTGCCATTCAGCCCAGGCCCTTGTAGGGGGATTTCCACCAACTGCTTTTGCTCATTGTGCTTGTTTTATACAAAAGACTTATTTCTATGACTTGGCTTAATTGTCTGGTTTTTTTGTTTGGTTGGTTTTTGGGGTTTTTTTTTGAGGAGGGCAATGTGTTTTGGTAAATTTACCTCATTTTTCTCCCCATTTTAGTGTCTGTCTTGCTTTACGGCAAAGAACAGCAGGCACTGGGGAGCTCGCCCTGAACTCTGATGCGGTCAGCGGAGGTGTGCACATCCCACCAGCGAAGCTGCTGGCCGGGGGCAGTGCAGGCCAGCACGGGACGCAGCCAGACCCGACACGCTAGACTTCATCCTCAGACTTCTCTGTCTCCACAGCTGATTTTACAGCTTACAAATGCTCACTTCCAGGCAGCAGGTGGCGTCTTGTTAAGATGCTGAACACTACAAGTGTGACTCTGGTTCGAGCCCCGACCTGGCAGCTTGAAAATCATACCAGGTGCGTGTCATCTGTGCTCAAACTCGAACGAGGAGAGTGGAAAAGAAGGGATTGCACCATAGTCATTTCCCCAGAGTGTAATTTCTCACTTTGTGCCTCTCTGAGTGACTCCTGGTCTCTCACCAATGAGCACACATGCCCTAGGGCAAAAATCTTAAAAACAAAAAAAAGAGAGAAAAAACTCATTTCTTCTCATTTCCTCAGGAAGTGGCACTGCTGCCCCTCATTTCCTTAGGCAGTGGGGGATCATTGTCCCTGACCTTTCGTTGATCTTGGTGAGCAGGAGGGACATAGTGTAGCAGTCTAGGACAGGCTGGCCAGTCCTGCGGCTGTTGAGGGACTCCCACTGGCTGAATACTGGCTGTGGTCAGGGCCTCACCTCCTGACTCTCTTGTGGGGACCACTGTGATAGCTCTGTTCACCTCAGCCGATAGCTGTGCTTTCATGAGAGGAAAAAAAAAAAAAAAGCCAAAACCAAAACAAAACATACAAAAGCAGAAACCCAAAACCTGATCGCCTGTTATGTTCCTGAGACCGAGCTCTGCTCTGTGTGCCTGCAGCATTTATCAGACGGAGATCCTGAACGTGACATCTCTGCATGTCTCACTGGGTGGAAAACGTAAAGACATGCCAGCAGGCTCCCCGAGGAAGTGCATGAAAACCACGACACGAACTACAGCCTGGTGCTTGGTTGGCAGTGGTAACACCCCTGCGGGGCCCGGAGGGTGTCACAGTCTCTGTCTTACCTGGACCCGCTCAGAGATGCCAGGAGAAGGCACCGGGGATCTGAGCTCTTCACTAGCCAAGACCTGCAAAGGAGGCTTGGGAACCAGGGCCTTGAGGAGGCCAGGCAGGAGGCCAAGAGAAGAAGGAAGTCCTGGGAGGCTGGGAGGCCGGCGAGGCTGCCGCTGGGTCACGCTGCAGGTGCAGGAGGGACAGCGGACTGGAGCGGTGCTCATGCGGGAGGATTCAGCTGAGGGAGGCTGGAAAGGGGATGTTGTTCCAGGACCACGGTCTTCCAGGCTGGTCGGCCAGGTGGAAACTGGCCTGGGAGATGGAAATTCATCGCAGAAGGCAGCCATCTTGATGTGGAATAATAGCAGGGGTACAAGGGGAGCTTGCTCTTAGAGGCGTCGGGACACACCCCCTAAGGCCTCATAGGCGTCTACAGAGATTTTAGCATTTTACTGAATGCGACCTGTGTGTTTTAAGTTCTTCCATTATTACAAATAGTTTCTCTCTTTTTTTTTTGAGACTTCAATATTTAGTAAAAACAAGCAATCTTACAAAATAAGCAAAAATGGCAAAGAGCTCTTGTATGAGAAGACTTCAAAAAGCTCATGAAAAATAATATTAAAGTACAAGTTTATTGTGGTGCAAACAATGAAATCAATATATAGTTTTTTCATAATATACATTTCTGTGAACTTTTTGAAGGCACATTAAATACATTACACCAAACTTAATGTGAACATGAGAAAAAGTATAGCTCACTTCGGACAAAAGGGAAGGTTTTTGTTTAACTTTTCATTATTAATTATTATTTATATTATTCATTATAAGAGAGAGAAGTAGCATTTTAGATTTAGGCTTTGTGAGGCTAGAGGACAAGGTTTTTAAAAGTTATTTGTCTATTTGGGGAGCAATATACAGAAAAGTGATTCATTTAAGGTCAAACACCAAATTGAGCTTGTCCAGATACTAGAACTCCTGGTCAGAGAGGTCTCTGCAACAAGGCTTGTGCCATCACTTTTTTCCTTTGGAAAGAATCTGTCCATTAGTCTAGCAATCAGTCAATCCTTGCATGAATGAATGCTCTGATCTAGGCTCCTCCTGTTACTCTGTAGTGCTGGAGTTTGACGTTGAACTCTTGCTTCAAAGTTCAGATTCTAGCACCCAGAATCTAAAGATGATTCTCATGGCCTCGTCTTTCCACTCAAAGACCATGCCTGCATTTTCTAGGTCTTTTGTGAGTCCCCCACCAAAATGGTGGAGCTGACAACACCGTCTCTGAGGGTCTGGGACCATTTTCTCTTAGTATTCGTTCTGGCTGTGCCCCTTCTTTTATGCTAATTAGTTCCCAACCCCCACTCTCCCACCCTTGGGGTGTGCTTGGGTTGTGTGCCTCCCCAGAGACAGACTGAGCCACACCTAGACTTTAGTCCTGCTAGTTTTGTTTTGTTTTATTTACCTTTACTCCATTCTTCCATCTCCACAGTCATTAACCTTGTAGTTTGGGGCTTGTAATTTGTTCTCTTCTTCAAGAGCTCAGAAGAAATCCAGGACTCTGAAAACTGAGTTTCTGCCTGTTACACATCAGGATGTCTTCAGGTAAAGATCGGTACACTGCTGCCTTGCCTTCTGTGACAATGCCTACCTGACCATAGACACGTCCACCTCTTACTTGTATGCATGTTTAATCTAGAATTATGCATCTAGTCACATAACAGAAGTGCATTGGGGGAAGAAAAACAATCATTCAACTTATTCCAGTCTCCACTGGTCATACGTTTGCCTCGTGGCTCTAAATGCTCTGATTGGCCAAGGACATGAAATGGCACCTCTGGCAACAGTGGGCAGCCCTGGACAGGGCAGGACGAGAGCAATGCTGCCGGATATGAAATAACTGGGTTCAGAAGTGATATGACCTAAAAGAGGAAACAGAAATGTAGGTATGGTAAGCATTTTGACAAGGATAAGCATGAGACTGAGAAAACCCACAGGAAGCACCCAATTTAGTCTTGAGAGATGAAGGAGTTCTAGACCAGCCTGTGGCCTGGTGACTGAGAAGCTGGATCTCACATAGCCAACTGAACCATTCAAGTACTGGACCTGGCAGCTTGAAAAACATTCAGGGCACTTGTGCACTATGCCCAAAATCCCAAAGGGAGGAAGAGATGGAAGCACTGGGATTGCGGCGTGACAATTCTCCATGGAGAACGCTTTCTCACTTTCCTCCTCCTCTCTGTCTGTCTCTCTCTGACAAGCACATGTGCCCTCTGGCAAACTGAAAAAAATGAGAAGGAGCCACGCTCAGCAATGTGAAGTCTAAATTGTGATGCACACGAGCCTGCATATGTAGAGTACAGGGAGTAGAAGGAAAGATGGGAGAGAGAAAGAGACAGTGGGGCACTGCACAGAAAGGACGGGTGTGCCCAGGCCAGAGGGCCAGGTGCTATGCACTTTTGGGCATTTTTTTTTAAACAGCTAAAAAATCTTCTCAGTATTAATGAAAGAAAACCACATGGGGCAAATCAGTTGTCCTCTTTCTGGCTCTCAAGAGATGTCAATTCTTATTAAGTTTGCAATTATCACTTCAGTGAACATTTTTCTTAATATATTTAGAATCTGAGATCAAAAGCATAATTAATGGTCCTTCCTTATTTCTTTGTCTTCTAATCTATACAGTGAAAAATAGCTCCATTCTATAAAGGAGGACTGGTTCTACAGCCGAGAAACAAATTCTGGCCTCCACTCTCTTTCAAGTGCGCTGTTTTCCTGATTCTCAGCTGCTCAGTTGGGAAGTGCCCCAGCTTCCTTCTCCTGGGCTTCCTCCCACCGGCGCAGTTCAGATTTTACACACCTGGCGCCCCTGGCCCGTCCTTCATCGGGTCCGACCTGACATCAGTCATTAAACCCGACAGTGAGGGTGTTCATACTCACATGCATGTCTTTTGGCAGCAAGTTCAGGCACCATGGTAAGAGTGGGAGAGATCCCTTGCAGCTCACCTCACCACACCCTCACCCGTGGTTGCCTGGGGTGTACACCTGAGGTGTGGCACGTGATCCCTGTTGGGTGCCTCAAGAACAAAGTATGGAGAAGCTGTATGTTTTTGCTTAGTCTAGTCGTTCTCTCCTCATTTATTCATTTGCAAACTCCTCTTCTAAATCTGTCACTCTGCAAGTGTTTGTTTCTCAGCAATGGTGGTTCTTTAAAACTGGCGCCTTTGAACTGGGGTGTTGCTCAGCCTCGCAGCCCAGGTACAGGGCCTCCGTGTCCAAGCATCAGTCATGGTGATGCTCATGCAGGGCCACAGGCTGCATGTACCGTCCTGTCACCTCTTTTCTCAGGTTAAAAAGAGGCAAATAACTATTCTGCAGTGACTATGGCCACTGAAGTCAGGAGGAGGCAGTTCTTGTGACACCTTATGACGTGAAGCCCAGGCTTTCCATACCACTGGCCGTGGTCCTGAGACCGAGGACATTGCTTCCTTCCTCGAAATGGTGGAAGTTATTAATCATCACTGAATCTCACTAGTTAATGAATTTGTTAATAAAGAAGCCCATATACTTCTTGGTTGTAACAATTATTTCTAATGTTTTGATACCTGTATTCCAATATAATTGGTTTTCTTTGACATCCTAAAGTGCATGTGTGTGTGTGTGCGTGTGTTCATTCAAGAAATTCTTAGTTTCACCAAATTACCTAAAAGGATCCAAGGCATAAAAGACAAGACTCTGCCCTAAGCAGACCTGATTATCCCCTCTGTCATTTCCTCACGCTGACTGTTCTGCTGTGTTCCCTTCAGCGTGCTCATGCGTCACTGTTGAGACGACCGCCGTCCCCATCCGACTACAATATTCTTAAGTATAGAGACACGTCTTCGTTTCACATCTGTGCCTCACACTTCAGAGTGTAACATAAATTAATCATTAAGTACTGTATATTGGACTAAACCAAATGGAAGCAAGTCTACAGCAAAGACTTGCGGGTCAGATGCCATTGTTCACGGGCCATGGAAGCAGGGTTTGAACTGGCCAGGAGCTCTGAAGGAGCAACATGAAAGGAAAACAGTGTGAGCCCAGAGCAGGTGCACACACACAAAGATGGAGGCATAAGCCGGGACCACGATCCGCATCACTCATTCTGCTATTGTGACTCAAAGTGACAAGGACGTGAGCCTGTTGTGAATGCACAGGGACATCGACTGGCGCCTCAGTCCTCACAGGAAGGCTTTGGGATCGAGTAACTTCATAGTCTCTTTCAGCTTTTTATTTCCTTGAAAGGTCAGTGGTACTGGCCATGCCATTCCAACACTGAAAAATCAGGTAATGGCATGGTATTTTCACCTACGAAAACATGATTTCAATGTGCTGTGTATGAAAGTTATTGTCATATAAATGGTTCACCTTAAGCAACTGTTGGAGAGACGCTGGGTTAAGATATTGCACCAGATTCTCTATATTGAAATCCTCTAGGTATTCTCATGCATTGTAAGTTCTCAGGAGAGGGATAGTACAGAGACTTACTCACCTTTACTTGGGTCAGAAAGATTTTTATCTCTAAGCATGTCCCCAGCTCAGTGGTTCTTAGAATGTAAGTTTGTCAATGCCTACCTATACTACCTTGCCTATCTATACTACCTATACTACCTATACTACCTTGCCTATCCATACTACCTATACTACCTTCTCTACCTATACTACTTTGTCTACCTATACTACCTTTTCTACCTATACTACCTATACTAACTTCCCTACCTATACTACCTTGCCTACCTAAACTACCTTCCCTACCTACACTACCTATACTACCTATAGTACCTTCCCTACATATACTAACTATACTACCTATACAACTTATACTACATATACTATTTATACTACCTATACCACCTTGCCTACCTGTACTACCTATACTACCTTCCCTACATATACTACCTATACTACCTATACAATTTATACTACCTTGCCTCCCTAAGCTACCTATAGTACCTTCTCTACCTATACCACCTTGCCTACCTATACTACTGTGCCTTCCTATACTACCTATACTGCCTTGCCTACCTCTACTACCTTGCCCTTCTTTCAACATGCTACCTATAGATGCATATATTTATTTATAGAATGGTGAGTATTGAACCTGAGAAAATAAGAACTGGTTAAATGGTCTTCTCAGCTGTCTCTGCTCAATGTAAATAATGCAAGCATAGATTTTCAATGTACTAATATGTCCTATCTTATCTTGTGGACATTTTCAAATAAAACCTCAGGAATTGAAAGTCTAATCATTAGGGAATTACAGCACGCATTCCATGCAGAAGAACTCTGGCTATTAAGAGGTTTTTAGTGAGAGAGGACCACCACCCCAGATCCATAAGGCAGCACCAGATTTCCAAGGGAAGCCTCTCTCCAGGATTGTGTGGCCACTGGAGATCCAAGTGGAAGGAAAGTGTGAGAACCCAGCATGAGGAGCAGAGATCTGATTCCCAGTTATGGAGGATGCTGTTTCCAGCTCCTCTTTTCCTGGAGTATAGTTACACTCTCCTTACCAAATCTTTATGACTGTTGTTTTAAAATGATGGTCATGTTATTTGGCATATTTGAAAAAAAAAGATGTTTATATTACTAGAAAAAAATTGTAAAGGCATGTTTAAATTACTTTTGGAATAATCTAGATCCACCAGGAATCTGTCATTGTTGGTGAGAAATGACCCGTTTACCCTTTTTCTTAGAAGGCAACATGAGAAACAAGCACATTCCATTATTTGGAAGCTCTCCTCAAACATTTTTAATGAACACATATAGCAACACCAAATAGAATTAAGAGCATAGTTTATAAGCTCTTTACGAGGGAGTCTAGCAGGTAATAATGAGAGTGGTTTAGATTCCAGCCCAGCGAATCTAGTCATCCACAGAAAATTATTGATAATCTCGGATCAGGAAGACTCAAGAGAGAAATTGATTGTAAAGATTTTATTAGCTTTCATTAATAAAGAGTCTTACTTTTCTTGCACATTAATAGTATGTGTTTTCCTTACCCCTGTTTTTCTTTTAACAAAAACAAACAAAATAAGAAAACAGGAGAACAAAAATAAGAACACAGCTTCACAAATACTCCTCTGGGAATCGCCTGTGTGAAAATGCACACGGGCCTGTGATTTATACTTTCACTTCATTGATATGTCCTATCATATCTTGTGGACATTTTCAAATAAAATGGACCTAATTAATTACCCTGGCCCTCATGCTCTTCTTGCACTTCTTTCCACGATGCCCCTTCTTCCATTACTACTTCCACCCAGATCCTTTTGAATGAAGGTGTGGTTGTGTTTCTCCCAGGCCTGCACTTGGTCTGATCAGCATGGCAGAGGAGAGACAATTAGGTCTGTGATTTGATTCTGATTTTGCTCTTAAAGAGCCACCAGGTGACCTTAAACATTGTCTCAGACTCTCTGAGTTTCAATTTCATGACCTAGAATTGGGACAGTAGTTAAACATCAGGGAATGGTTGTGAAGTTAGATGGAGAATATCCATCAGCTTGGTAAATGGAACCTGCTACATTCCTTTTCTCTGCCCTCACCTTGACTGTGCTCCATTATGTCCTCCTCAAACACGTCCACCTCCTTCCTGTACGTGAAACTCCCCTGCCTGGGCCTCTCCCCTCCCATGATGTCTTCCCCTGGCTGCTTCCTCCCATGTCCAATCCAGTTTACTTACCACCTGCCATAGGGTGATTTCTGTGACCTCGTAACAATTTAGCTCCCTCAATTATTCTCTAAAGCCTCTGTGTGTTCCCTGTAGAGTTTTCTCAGCTGTCCTTTCTCATGTAATCCCACTGGGCTGGAAATCCCATGCCAGAAGACACCATCCTGACTCAGCTCCACTGACTGGCACTGTGCCTTTACACGGTAAGCATAGACACTGATAAAATACAGCAATATTCTATAAATCTGTGTTTCTGTGAGCAACCTTCAAAGTAAAGTGCTCTCGGGGACCAGCAGGTGGCGTGGTGGTGAAGGTGCTGGACACTCCCACATGGCCGACCAGGGTTCAAGTCCTGAATCTGGTGGCTTGCTTTCTCACTTCTTCTCTCTCTCACTCTCATCCTCTGTCTCTCTCTGGTCAAACTAAAAAAAATAAATGAATGAATAAATAAAATAAAATTAAATAAATAATTATAAAAAAAAAAACAAAGTAAAGTGCTCTCTAACTCAACTCAAGGACAGAAATCTCTACATGCTCCTTCATTATACTTCCCAGCCTGTGGTGAGAGCCGGTACTCTGTGAGAGACTCAGCGATACGGGTCTCCACTGTGGGAGAACATGGTGTGCATTCAGTCTTCACGCTGAAAAAAATTGTATATTCAAGAGGGCTTCAGAAGCGTGTGGAGATAAAAAAAAGGGGAAATTAAAGAACAAGTTTATTTTGGTACCAAAAAAAATGGAATTCATGAATAATTTTTGCATAACACATTTTCCATGAACTTTTTGAACACTCTTTGTTGAAAGGAAGTTACTTAGAAAAGTGGATCACAAATAAAATTGTTTTAGTAGCTACAGTGGTAAACTGGGCTTTGGGGTCATGGGGTCAAGGCGGAGGCTTCTAGAAGTATGGGGAACTCAAGGTAGAGTACGAGTCATCACAGGGTGAGGAAAGACCAACAAATCAAGGAAGTCACAGCAGACCAGGAGGCCCAGCTGGGTGGCACAGCAGCCATGTGATCGCCTGTGACGCTGGGTATGCTGGAAGTCTAGGGCTCGTGTCTGGATCAGCACACCCGAGGCACACAGGTGTCCGTGACCCTGGCTGGCTCAAAGGCTCAGTGGTGGTGGGGGAGAGGGGTGCAGAGGAGACCCTGTGAGGGTGCTTGTCTCTCTCACTCTGTCCCACATTCACATGTATGTGTACATGTTCTCTACCTTAACAACCAAAAGAAAGAAGAAAGAAATAGGAAGAAAGAAAAAGGAAGGAAGGAGGGAAGGAAGGAAAGAAATAAGGAAAGAAAAGAGTAAGGAAGAAAGGGAGGGAGGAAAGATAGGAGGAAAGGAGGGAGGAAGAAAAAGAAAAAGAAACAGAAAAGAAAAAGAAAGAAAGAAAAAGAAAGAGAAAGAAAAAGAAAGGTAAAGAAAGAAAAAAGGATGAGAAAGAAAGGAAGAGAGAGAAAGAGAGAAAGAAAGAAAAGAAAAGAAACTTCAAAGATAAAATTGGGTAAGGGATCAAATTTGTCTAAACATCAACAGAAGCCCAAAGAACTGAAGGGCAAAGAACAGTCTGTAAGGCCAGAAACCCAGACACAACACACCTGGAGGAAAAAATACAAAACTCCCATGAAGCTGCCTCAGCAAGGCTTCATGATTTGTGAGGACTTGCATGAACCCTTTCCCGGTGCACTCTGCCGCAGCCTGGACCCTTCAGGGTAGTGTTGATAACGCAGCTCCCTACTTCAATGAGTTCCGGATGGCTGCAGCAAGATTTTTCTATAGTTTGTCAAATAATCGCATTTTAGTTTGCTTAGATTCAGAATACTGAGGGTCAGAAAGATGAGCTGACCCACCTTAAACATTCACTTATATCTCCAATGAATACAGCCTTTATTGAGCGGGTACTATCATGTCAGATACTCTTCGAGTTGCTGGAAATGCAGGGGTAATCAAGATCCACTCCACTGGCATTCCTGCTAGAGCGTCTCTCAGGGCTGACGGGCAGCAGGAGGAAATTTGAGCTCATGTCTTCTGACAGTAAACCGAGGGCCATTCCCACAACATGCTCCCTGCCACGCCCAAGTGCATTTCACATCCTTCTATGATTCAGTAATCAGGTAATGCTCCTGGATGGACTTTCATAAACCTTGATCTTCCTCCAGGTATTTGGAAGTTTTCAAATGGAAAAAATATATATATTTATTCTCTCCATAGGAAAGTGTCAAGGTTAATGCTTGAAAGGTTCATAGGGGTCAACAGGTGGTGTGGTGATTAAGGCACTCAACTCTCACATGGCTGACAGTAGTTCAAGCCTCAAACCCAATGGCTTGAAAATCACACCAGGTACATGTATGTGCATGCCCAAAATCCCAAGAGGAGAATGGAGGAGACAGGATTGTGGTGTGGCCATCACCCCTGGTGGGTGATTTCTCACCTTCCTTCTCTCTGGTCTTTGTCTCCCTCTGGTAAGTACACACACCTGATGGGTGGGGGGAGACAAGGGCCGTGTGTTCCCCATCTCTTTGCCCTCCCTGCACATGGGCAGTCTCGCTTACATATGTGATGGGCATGTTGGCTGTCATGTGAGCCCAATGCTGTCCCCCAGAGTCAAAGGGCCTCCAGAGAGGTGGCGTCCAGATGTTGTAGTAGAGAGTCCATCCTAGTATTTTCTGAAAGTCCTACTAAAGGGACATGAGCGTCCATCTCCGTGATGGGTGTTTGGGGTGGGGGAAACTTGTATTAAAAAGTTCCCTAGTCCTGCTGGGGAAAAATAATTTTATTCTTTTAGTTATTTCTTTAAAAATATCTTTAATAAGATTTAATTTTTAAATTGTGAACCAATCAGAACTATCAATTGTTCCTATCACCCAGTGCTGGCTCTAAAGCTGGATTGCTATCTTGTTGAGATTCGTTGCACATTTAAATGATTATTGACTGAGCTTTTGAACAAGCCTTAGGTAAAAATAGGCCTTTGAAAATGCAGTTTTAAAATTGAATCCATGCCATTGATTAAAGAACCCTCTAGAAATAAAGTTCAGGTTTTGCTTGGTCTACTGATCTTCAGCCATGGCTCCGTGAGATACTAGTATTTCTGGTGTAAGATTTCAGCAGAGAAACAAACAGTCTTGCACCTTTTCTCTAACATACAAAAACTTACATTAAATTTACTCTTTCTATTAAAAAAAATAAAAACTGGAGGTAATTTTTCAAGCGCTGGTGCAATAATATCACAGCTATTGATCAGATATAAGTAAGCAAAGTTAGTCAGAACTGGCAGATTTAGGGACCAGCAGTTGGCATAACAGCTACATCTCTGGACTCCCATGTAGTTGACCACGTTTTTTTTTTTTTTTGTTTGTTTGTTTTTTGTTTGTTTGTTTTTTGGAGAGGTTTTTTTGCTATAGGGCGCGTGCGCTCGCCAGACAGACAGAGAGAGACAGAGAGACAGAAAGCGAGAAATCACCCCCCAGGGGGGATGGTCACGCCGCAATCCCTTCTCCTCCATTCTCCTCTCGGGATCTTGGGCACGCATGCACACGCGCCCGGCGTGAGTTGTAAGCCACCGGGTCCGAGACGCGAACCGTGGTCGACTACGTGGGAGTCCAGTGACATAGCCATTACGCTAACTGCTGGTTCCCTCCACGTTTTGAGTCCTGGACCTGGTGGCTTAAACTTATGCTGGACGCATGTGCGTGCATGCCCAAGATCCAGAGATGAGAATGGAGGAGAAGGGATGCGGCGTGGTCATCCCCCCTGGGGGGTGATTTCTCGCTTTCTGTCTTTCTGTCTCTCTGTCTTTCTGGTGCCTTTCTGGTGATCACATGCACCCTATAGCAAAAACCTCTCCCAAAACAAAACAAAACAACACACCATGCAGATTTAAATTAGCACATCTGATTTAAGGGCTTTTTGTTTATAACGCTAAGAATAGGATCTGGAACCCAGGACCAAGGTTGGACATGGCAGCCTGAGAGAGGGAACCTGGCACCTCTAAAGTGGGACATTCTCCAGGTACAGGCGGGAGAAGCAGGGAACGGGCACCACAGCCGGCAGCCGGGACGCGTTCTTCACTCCAGCTGACTCCAGGGACGAGTGCGACTTGCTGAATGTCAGGTCAGAGAGTAGTCGTGGAGGTGCTCTCCAGAGGAAAGCCCTGGAACCACTCAATCTGGAAGCTGAAGACAGCATTTAATTTCTGTCACAGGCCATTGATCCCAGTCAGGAAGAGGGATGGAGCTGGCAACGAGGAATGAGTGGTCAGTAGCAAATGGACTCGAGCCGGTCTCCGGCTGTCTGCTCAGAAATCAGACCATCCTTGGGACCAGCAGTTAGCGTAATGGCTATGTCGCTGGACTCCCACGTAGTCGACCGCGGTTCGCGTCTCGGACCCGGTGGCTTAAACTCACGCCGGGCGCGTGTGCGTGCGTGCCCAAGATCCCGAGAGGAGAATGGAGGAGAAGGGATTGCGGCGTGGCCATCCCCCCTGGGGGGTGATTTCCTGCTTTCTATCTCTCTATCTCTCTCTGTCTGTCTGGCGAGCGCACGCGCCCTATAGCAAAAACCTCTCCCAAGAAAAGAAAAAGAAAAAAAAAAAAAAAAAGAAATCAGACCATCCTTACTCCCAACACCTCCGAGGCAGCCAGGGTGGCCTGTTTCCTCGGATGGACGATGTGTGCATGTGCGTGTGCGTGTGTGCATGTGTATATGCGTGTGCGTGTGTGCGTGTGCACGTGTGTGCCCCTGTGTCTGTATGTGTCGTAGTAGTAATAATAGTTTAATAAAAAAGGACAAGTAATAGAAGACGGGAATAGTCGATTTCCTTAGAGAAAATATTTTTCCCTTTAAGTGTCAAAAATAAATTTTCTATGTCCTTCTACTTTGAGTGAATATTGTCTACAAAGTCATTAGACTCAAAATAATGGATGTACTGCTAAGAGTAAACCTCAAAGCTAATATGCATTTTATGACATAGCAAAAAAAAAAAAAAAAAAACAAAAAAAAAACCCTTTTTTATTATCCTTTTAGAAGCTTTTACAGTGGTTACATTTGTCCTTCAATCAATCATGTATTTAATTACATTCTTTGCAGCTGGAAGAGATTTCAGTGATTTCAAAAAACAAAAATGGATACTTAAGACAAAATAAAAGCAAAGCAGAGACCAGATCTATAGTCTAGTGCTTAAGGGAACCAGATCCCACATGGCTGACCACAGTTTGAATCCCAGCCTCAGTGGCTTGAAAATCACGCCAGACTCATACATGTGTGCATCAAACCCCGACAAGCTGGAGAAGTGGAGACGGGATTTCAGCATGACTACACCCCATTGGGGGATGTTTCTTCCTCTCCCTTTCTCTGTTTCAGTGATGAACACATACACCCTCTGGCAATTTAAAAAATAAAACAAAACAAAACCCTCTTAAGACAAACTAACATACTAACATAATGCATTTATACACAGATGGTTTCCAAAGACATGGCAAATATTTTTAAATAATATTTCTGAATGATCAACCTAGTTTGAGGTGCTCAATGAAATGATAGAATCCATGAGGGGGTCCTTTGTTCTGGGACCCTCCCAACCTCTGCTGTCACATAAAACAGCTATCACATTAGAGACCCTGTATCTCCCTGTCTTGAATTCACTCCAGACCTAACCCGAGTTGTAGACTGTATCTTTGTTTTGCCAGTCAGGAAACAGACAGGGCATTTCTTCCCAGAGAATGTGCAAGGAGTGAGATCATTAAGAAAAGTCAAAGGGACACCTACTATCCACGTGGGTGGTCAAGGGGGCCTGGGCTTTCCAGTCTGTGAGGAGCGGTCGAGCTGGTCAATCCCTGCCCACTCCTTGTGGCAAGGGTGGAAGAGTAAGAATGATTTTTCTTCTTTGAGACTCCACAGAAATTCTGAGAAGTGTGGCTTTCTGGGGCCTCTGAAATTCAAACCACAGTTCTAAAGACCACAGATGATTTCTGCCCTTCCTCATGCATGCAAATGCACTGACTTGCCCAGAGATGCTGGCTGTTAGAACCCAGGACCACCAGATCTCCAGGCTGATCCCTGCATGCAGAACATGAGAAAACCTAGGCTCAAGGGGAGGCGACCTTCCACAAGGTGTCAGAGGACAAGAAGGGGCCACTGACGTCCTTGAGTCTGACCCTCTACTCACGTCACGCTGTCCTCATCGAGATGCTTGAGCGTAGGAACCACAGTAATTGCTAAAACCTGTGGAGTGCTGCGAGGGCCGACTCCTTGACATTTCTGAGACCCTACGCTGACTCACAGACCTCTCCATCCTGATGCTGTCCTGCTCTGTCCTCATGTAACAGACCAGCATCAGTTACTGCTGGCAGGGCTCGAGAGGAATTGTGCTGAAGAAGCCAGGTCGCAGCTCTGCCTATGTTGCCTTCTCATTAGGGTATTCCATTTTTCCCACCTGGTTAGTCCCTGGAGAATACCCACATCCAAGGGGCTCCCTAAATGCAGGCCGCAGCCACGAGCCCTCGTGGAAGCACACAGCACTCTCACATTGGGCATGGTGACAATACAAAGAGACAGAAAAGTCAGAGTGAAGCCAAAAATAAATAAATAATAAAAAGTAAAGAGCAAGCAAGGTTAGTAGGGATAGATGGGAAGAGAAGAAGACCCAGAGATCCATAGGCCTGCACAGAGATGAAAACTGGCTGGAAGTATGCCTCTCTGTTTCCTCAAAGCCCTGAGTGTGCTCGTTAATCTCACTGATCGTTGACCAGTGACACAGAGCAAAATCTCCTGTGCAGAAAGATTACAACACAGCTACATATATCCCTGTTCTCCTTTAATGTAAAGATTATTTATTTCTTCCATGAGTCAGAGAGACAGAGAGACAGACAGAGTGAGAGACAGCACTTCCAGCAAGGTGGTAAGACTGCCGTCCACCCTCAGCTGTCCACCTGCCTCAGTCATGGACAAGTGATGCCCCGCCTACTTAAGGAGGTCTCAGGACTTGAACCGGGAATCTTCCCATGAAGGATTGCTTCACAGAGCATTGTGTCTGACTGCTGTACCAACCTCTGGCCTTCATGTCCCCTGTTCCAGTGATTCCCATCCTTTTAGGCACCAGGGATCGGTTTTGTGGGAGACAATTTTTCTATGGACTAGTGTGTGGGGGGGTGGTTTTGGGATGATTTGAGTGCATCCCATTTATTGTACACCTTTTTTACTATCATTATCACATTGTAATATGTAATGATATAATATACAAATCATAATCAGTGGGAACTCTGAGCTTGTGTTTCAGCAACTAGACTGTCCTACGTGGGGGGGCTCTTAGGAGAAACAAATACTGCCACTGATCTGACCGCAGGTGGAGCCCTGGCCATGGTGTGAGTGATGGGAGTGGCTGTAAATACAGACGAAGTAACTCACTTGCCCGCCAGCTGCCTCCTGCTGTGCAGCCTGGTTCCTATCAGTCTCTGGCCCAGAATTGGAGGACTCCTGTCTGGTTTTTTTTTTTTTTTTCCTTTTTTTTTTTTTTTTTCCTTTACCTTTAGGGTACATGTGCTTACCAGGGAAAGACAGAGGGAGGAAAAGTGAAAAATAATCCCCAAGGATCGTGGACATGCCACAGTCCCTTCTCCTTTGTTCTTTTCTTGGGATTTTAGGCATGCATACACACATTTCCGGTGTGATTTTCAACCTGCTGGACCTGGGACTGGAACAGTGGTCAGCCATATAGGAGTCTAGGGCCTTAATCAGCATGCCACCTGCTGGCCACTCTGCTTTTTTCTTTCTTTCTTTTTTTTTTTTTTTTTTGGAAAGGTTTTTGCTATAGGGCACATGCGCTCGCCAGACAGACAGAGAGAGACAGAGAGACAGAAAGCGAGAAATCACCCCCCAGGGGGGATGGTCACGCCGCAATCCCTTCTCCTCCATTCTCCTCTCGGGATCTTGGGCACGCACGCACACGCGCCCGCCATGAGTTTAAGCCACTGGATCCGGGACGCGGACCGCAGTCGACTACGTGGGAGTCCAGCGACATAGCCATTATGCTAACTGCTGGTCCTTTATTCTTAACAGAATTTCTCTCACATTTATTATACCACCATTCTTTATTATCATCCTTATAGGTATGTTATTAATATTCTTGTTGGCTATACATCTCTTGTGGTATTTCTGTTGACTGTAATAATGTACATTCATTGAACTCTTACTGTGTTCTACGATGGATAGACAGAGATAAATGGGGCACAGTTCTTGTCATTAGAAGTCTATTTGACAAGACATGTTCAAAATCAAATATTTACAAAATAACATAGAAGGACAGTAATGGAGGTATATATTCCATGAAACCTGGGAAAGATGTGAGAACCAAGTTTAGTTTAAACTGTAATTACGAGTTTGAAGAGAAAGGGGACAGAGGTTGGGAGCTGAGGGATAACAGAACTCGGGAGAAGACTGAGTTTTGACTCAGCGTTTCTGGGTCACGGAGACGGAGGCGGGGCTCCTGTGGACATGGCCAGCGGTAAACAGAGCAGGCGATGGGCAGTCTCGCAGCACAGGTTAAGCTGGACCTCACCCTGGGACAGCGAGGTGCCGTGGATCCCCCAAGGGCTCTGTGGTGCTGTGCAGATGCCCCTGCCTCTTCCTCTAAAATGAAGTGCTGGTTCTGAACCCCCAGGGCACAGCACAGCACTTGACTATTGGTGCCAGCACCCGGGTGTGTCACGAACTAGTCTCAGATTTGGTTGGACACCAGCAAAGAGCTTTTGTGTCCAGCCTGCAGATCCATGGCCAAAGTGAGCATTGTCATCACGGTGGAAGCTTTCAGATTCCAAAGTCCCCCATGAGCCGCTGTGTAGGCGCCAGTCCCACCTGGAGAAGCTGACTGCAGGAGGCACGTCATTGCCGTGCAAGCCAGATATGGATATTCCACCTTTCTCATGCTGAACGATTTAGCAGGTGCCTATGCAGTCTCTGAGACATGCTCCTTCAGGGCCTGAGGAAAACAACATGGTATCCACATTTGTATTCGGCAGTAGCAGTAGGATTTCTTCTCCTACCAGCTCCACGTCGTCTGCATTAGGGAAAGGTCCATGCAGACTCTGGAGGTGAATGGAAACCACCACCAACGCAGACCCAGGGAGGCCAAGCACAGCACCCTCCCCCTGCTGCTAGCCAGCCACTCAGCAAAGGGTTAGCATGTGCACTGGGGCAACTGATTCACCTCCCACCCCACAGTGCACGACCCAGATGCTCCCAAGGAGGACCGTCAGCCAGTTTCTTTAGTGCATGGTGTATCAGCATCCCAGTTTAATGAATTCCATAAATAAAAGATGATGAAATGCCAGTGTTTTGCAAACTGTATAAGGCTACCTTTATCTTGCAATCTGGCTGCAAGATTTATACAGTCTTTTTTTTTTTAATTTTTTTCCTCTCCTTGGCTTTATTTTCTAAAATAACGTTTTTGAATTTAGTCATATAACATTACCGTGTCCTTTCACCATAGGAAGGATGGTGTTGAATCTGTTCTTTCCATGGCCTGAGTTCCTTCTGTCATGCTGGAGAGATTGACCAGCCCAGGTGATGCAAAGCTGCCCTGCGTATGTGATATTTAAGGCACGCCTTCTTTCCCATACTGAATCGTACTCCTGGTAACCAAGCATAGGAAACTGCCAGCAGGAACATTCCAGGCAAAGAAAGTTTGTCTGCAATTTTCTAGGGAAGCAGTCTACATGGTTATTTTTCCTTAAAGATGCATACTTAATCATGTTAATCTGAGTGTTTGAAAATTCTTTACAGATAGAAATTAATTCAGTCCAACAGATGACTGGGGAATGAGGTGGTGCTTTCGTTACTTGCGCCTTAGGAGTTCCATGAATTGTCAGTGTCCACAGAACAAGCGCTTGCTTGAACTGCCTAAAGAAGAGTTGGGCCTTGCTGCGGGTGGTTTGTGAGAACACCATTTCTCATGTCTGTGAGATCACCTTCTCCTCCAGTTAGACCCGGACAGTCCCTTCCAGCAGCTGACCCAGGCACTGTTGGTGGGATGTTGCGAAGACCTTGCCCGGAGCCTTTCTTGCTTTGCCTCACTCACCAGCTACTGCGCTATCAGCCCAACTATGGAGAGCCCCAGTGCATGGAGCCAGGGTCTGGGTCCAACAGCCCACCACCGAATCCTGCCAGCAGCACTGAGCTAGCTCAGAAGCAGAGCCTGACCCACAGAGCTTGGAGAAGATGCAGCCCCCACTGACTCTTGAGAGATTCAGTCAGTGCCATCGCATGTCCTGACCACAGGAATGGTGAGGTGATTAATGCCTGTTGTTTTAAGCCACTGACTTATTAGGTAGCAGTAGATGATTTAATCGTTAACAAATTACTCTGAAGATCTTCCAAACTTACTGTATGATGTTGTCCTAAAAAGGATGGCGTTTTATTAACAATAGACAGGACTGGGATGGGAAGAGCATACTGATAACTAGATAAAGTCAAAGAGTTTATTTAACACAGTGAAGCAGATAATGGTGGTTCCCAGGGGCTGAGGGAGATGAGAGGATATACTGGCCAAAATTTCAATTAAGTAAGAGGAATAAGTGCAAGAAAACCACCATACAACGTGGGGACCATAGTAAACGCTATGTTTTATATTCTTGAAAATCATGAAGCGTGTGATGGGAAAACTCATTTTCTATGCTGTAAAGATATAGAGTAACTGAATGTAAAAAGAAAATAGAAAAGAAAGAAGAAAATCATGAAGAGAGTAGATTTCAAGTGTTCTCACCTCAAAAACAAAAATAAGCATGTGAAATTATGCATATGCTGTTCAGCTTGATTTAGGCATTCCAAAATACACACATAATTCAAGTTATTTTGCTATCCATGATTAATAAAGCCATTTTTGTAAATTATCAAATAAAGTAAGTGTATATGTAAACTTGGTTCAAAGGATATTGCTACGTATTCCCCCAAAAAAAGAGAATAATTTAAAAAAAAGAAGAAGAAAGAAAGTTTAAGAATTTGCTCTCGTACTAGGACCTTAGATTAGGGGTTTGCAAATTATGCCCTAGGGCCAAATCTGTCTCCCATCACAGTTTTATAAGTTTTATTGGAACACACCCAGGACCGTGTGAAAACGTATGATCCATGGGGACATGGAGGACCAGGACCACAGAGAAGAGCAGTTGCAACAGAACTGATCTGCACCCGAGACTAAAAATATTACTAAAAGCTCTCTGACCCTGAATCTAAAAAGTGTGCGGGGCTCTGCTCTGGCTTAGCCTTACTTCAGAGACAGTGCGCACTTCAGGTGCACAAGTGCAGGAAAAGGCGGGCCGTCGGAGTGTGATGTGCCGTTGATGCTCCAGCATCCGTTGCGACTGGCTGAGGGCTGTCCACACACAGCCAGTGGTGCCTGCCAGCTGGAGAACCCGCTCTGCTCTGACCGCTTCTAAATGTTTCCACAGAATTTTACTTTGTTTTGTCTTATATTTCTAATTGAATTGGAGAATTTTAAAGCCAAATGGATCCTGTGGCTCATAAAGTTGGGCCTCTTCCCTGTACAGAAGCGAAGCGTGATCTGGAGGTGGGGTCTGAGCCAGCACGCCCTCTGCTTAGTGGCAGCGGCTAAAAGTGGACGTTCTCTCTTCCCCCTTTAATTGTGTACAGAGCTCCTCTGAATCTGATGTCGATTCTACAAATTCCACAGTCGTCTAAGAGCACGCTGAAGAGCCGCTTCCTCCAGGAACCGTGATGCCCTGCGGGTGCTCGCCTGAGTGCCCTGGTCTTCCCAGCACCCCTCCCTCCAGGGTGAGCTCCTGAGACCAGAGTCAGTCCAGCCGGAAACAAAAATGACTGAAGCTACTTCCACTGCGACCTTTGTCACTGCTCTGGTGTCCTGGGAAACGAAGGATTCTTGGTGGCTTAGCTGCAGAAGGAAGCTCCGTGGGACTCTTCTGCTTGGAGGACAGTCCCCAGGAGAAGGGCCGACACCAGCCTGTGACGTGAACGAGAGATCACCGGGCCATGCCACCATCTCCCACCGTTTCCGAGTCAGTGTTGTCAACATGCCTGCTACGACTGTGGCTGTCTAGAGATCGTCAAGTTGACGGCCTTTCTTAACTAGAATAAAAAAGAGAGAGAGAGAGAGAGAGAGAGAGAGAGAGAGAGAGAATTAATAAATAAACCAAATAAAAACTCTGAGAAGTAAAAATAAACATTACCAGGCCACTCAGTGTCAGTAACCTTATCCATAGAGCAATTTTTCAGCTCCTTCTCCAAAACCGAGGTACACACACTTCATGCCCGAATCTGCTTCACACAAGTGCCACAAAGAGATGCAGGTAATATTTTTGTTCATACATTTTATTTTTAGTAGCACATAGTAGCTAGTGAAGTAATATTTGTAATAAATCAAAATAAGCTTGATGATTTGATTTCCCACCAGTAACATATTAAAAGATACAGAGCAGTAAAAAAATATAAGTACTGGTATACCAGGGCACACAGAGTGAAATTAAGTGAGAGGACTCAAAAAGCCAAGTGGGACCCCTTCCACACAGCCTCCCTGCAGACTCTGCCCCAGGCTCGTCTAATGACCCATGCCACAGACATCGCCCAGTCTCCCTGAGCCCACTCAGAGGTGTGGGCCTGTGGGCCCATGTCCATCTGGTGTCTGCTGGATTCCAGGGAGTACACGCAGGTCAGGGAGAAAATGTGAAAAAGAAGTCTTTGTCACCCAGGAGCCCACAGGAGAGATGGGAGAGAGAAGCGTGCTGGGAGGTGACCCCTGGAGGGCACAGAGGAGAGATCCTTACCTCTCTGCACATGTGCTTGGAAATTCTCACTGCAGTCTCACCTTTCAGCTTCAACCTTCCTAACTCTGTGAAAGAAAGGCTCAACTTTAGTCATTAACCTAGTTTCAAAAGGATTTGAATCCTAAAAGACACCCGAGTACTTGGGGAAGCTATGCGATTGATACCTTTCACACTACACCTGTCAGCAGAGCTTCAGTCAAAACCTCCCATGCCTATAGATGCAGACTTTCTGGGAGAGCCCGTGAAGAGCTCAGGACTGTCCCAGTTGTAAGTTGCTCACAAGAACATGCCTCTGTGGAAGGATGTCTCGAACACTGCTCCCCTCTCACCTGCACATTCGAATCACCAGAATGTTTATAATACCTTGGGTCTCTCAGGTAAACAAGGGAAAAATGCCCAATTTGAATCTCCAAATAAATCACATCATCATTTTTCAGCATGGAGGTTTACAGCTTTTTTTTTTTAATTCCATACAAGGAAGGAAAAATCCTAACATATTCCATCTTCTCAGTAGGCTTATGAAAGCAAGAGTGAATGTCTACCCAGTGGCAATTCCCTGATTAAAATGAGCAGTCTGGAGCCATTATCTTCTCAGCGATGTATTAATACAACTCCATTAAATAAACGGGGTGTTCTTTGTAAATGGTTGATGAGGTTCTTCTGGATTATGAATATCATATTTATTGCTGTTTTATGTGTAATACTCAAGTTGATGGCTAATTCTTCTAGCAGCAACTGATAGTGAGAGCCATTAAGAAGGTTTTTCCTTCTAAAATAGGTAAAATGTGACCTAATTTTTATGGGTATTACAGATAAAGTACTTATCTACTTAATAAATATGAAACCTTAGTGAGAATACAGAAAAATCTGCTCTGCGCTTGAGGTTGTATTTGAAGTCCTGATGGAAATGCCAATGTGGTTTCGCATAGGCCCTGTCTGGACTTGCACTACTGATCTAAGCAGCAGGGCTGAGGTTGCCAGGGAGATTTGTTCAAGGCAGTAAAGTAGTGTCTTGAATTCTTATCAGGTGACACATCCAGGGATAGCCCCATCAGAGGGATAGAACTGTACCAAACAGGTTCTGAAAAACCAAGATGGCGGCCTGTGAGCCAAGAAATGGACAAGCTGGAGAAGCGGAGCAGAGAACTTAAAGATTGTGAGACCAGAGACAGATGAGATAGCGATGAGTGAAAAGAACAAGACCAAAGATAGCATTCTCACTCTACAGGTAGTCCCTCAAAATTCATAAAGTACCACTTCACATCCATCGGGATGGCTATCATCCAAAAAAATCAAACCCAAATAACAAACAACAAACAGAAAGTGACAAGTATTGGTGAGGATATGGGGAAATTAAACTCCTTCTGCATTTCCAGTGGGAATATCCAATGCTGCAGCCACTACAGAAAACAGCATGTGGTTTTGGAAAAACTAAACATAAAATTACCATGTGAGGGGCCAGCAGATGGTGTAACTGCTACATCACTGGACTTCTACGTGATCTACCACGGTTCTTACCCAGGAGCCAGTGGCTTGAAACCCACGCTGGGAGCATGTGTGCGCCTGCCCAATATCCCAGGATGAGAATGGAAGAGATGAGGTTGTGGTATGGTCATCCCCTCTGGGGGATGATTTCTCACTTTCACTCTCACTGCCTGCCTCTCTCTCTCTCTCTCTCTCTCTCTCTCTCTCTGGCGAGAGCCTAAAGTAACCCCCCCCCCCAAAGTAAAAATCGCTCAAAAAGAAAAAAACAATTACCACATGATCCAGCGATGCCAGCTCTAGGACATACTCCAGAGAACGGAAAAGTGGTAGTCAGACAGACACACGGCAGTGTTCTTCATGGGATCCCAGGAGGGCTACAGTCTCGCCGGCCACTGACGAGTGGCCAGGTAAACACATGGTCTGCACTTACAGTACAGTAGCATCCAGCCTTCAGGAGGAAGTAAATTCCCACACGCCACAATATGAAGGAAACTTAAGACATGATCTCAGTGAAATAAGCCAGTCACCAAAACACCAGCATTAGGAATCCACTTCCCTGAGGTCCCCACAACACTGTGCTCTGGAGTCAGAAAGCAGAATGATGACTCCTGGGGCTGGGGTGGGGGAGTTACTGTGTAGTGAGCGCAGAGTCTCAGTCTGGCAAGATGGGAAAGTGCTGAAGACGGTGAGAGTTACTGCGCACGACAACGCCAATGTGCTTAGCACAAGAACTGTGTTCTCCAAGTGGTGATGGTGGTGATTTACATTATGTCCACAAAGTTCAAAGTTACGAAAAAGAAACAAGAGATCAATATGCTCAGGAAAATGGGGAACTGAAAGGAAAAGGCAAACCGAGCCTTTGGAATCCAGCTTGTGTGACTTGTAGCCAGCTTCATAAGTCACACACCTCAACATACTTAACCTCGCCTGAAGTGGTGAGGACTTGTCGTCTCAGACCCACGAGGGAGACAAGGCGTGATGAGACACAGCGAGATGTTCGGTTCTGCGGTGTCAGGGAGCTCCACCTCCTTGCTTCCTTCTCCGTCTCGCAGCCTTGGTGACACCACTTTCCTGGTTTTGTCCCCGTTTTGAATTGCCCTCAATCCCGCTCTCTCCACTTCCCGCTTCCCTCTGGCGAGTCGCCTTGAAGCCGCTGCGTCTTACATTCCAGCTACTTACACTGATGTCTGTGTCCTCCACTGAGTGCCAGGTTTGCTCTGCACTAGCTGAAATTCCACTTGGTCTGTGTACCTTTTGGAAGGACTAATTTGTGCCTTATACATGCAAGGTGTAGCTTTTTTTAAAGAATTATTTTAATTTTATTTATTTATGTATTTGACCAGAGAGGGACAGAGTGAGAAAGAGAGGGGGAGAAAGTGAGAACGCAAGCCACCGGGTCCAGGACTAGAAACACAGTCAGCCATGTGGGAGTCCCGTGCCCTGGACCATCACACCACCTGCCGGCCCCGCAAGGTTTAAACTTTGAACATTTGTTTACAAATAGACTTTTTCTGTTCTCAGACTGTCTGCCTTCTTTGGTGCGTCATTTATTCTCTTCAGTGGACCTTATTAGTTTTTATTCTTCTCTATACTCTTTCATCTTTAACATGAGAGTAATAATTTTTAAATATGACTTGTTATTAATAAAAGCAAAAATAAGCCCAGTTTGAAATGAAATAAAATTGAAAAATACAAGTACTCAGCATGATTCTTTTTCACTTTTTATCATTCTAAAAGTAATCAGCAATTTATCATCATAGTGCTAGGTTCAGAAATAAATGTAGATACACGGTGGTGAGAGCTTCTCTCTAAGGCTGAACCGCATGGGAAGAGGGAGAGGAGGGGGAGTAGCCCCAGGGCTTCTGGAACTCTGGCAACCCACAAAACTGTACCGCTTCCAGGGCCGACCTACGTGAGGACACATAAAACACCCAGAGTGCTAGCCCTACATGTTAGCCCCAGTTGACCTCAGTCCTGGCTTATCAGTGGTTAACTGAGGGGACAATGGTGTGAGACGCTGCAGGGAGATAACCACAGAGCCAGCACGGAGAGCTCTGCCACCCCAGCCCAGTCTGAGTAGGGACAAAGGTGACAAGAAATTCAGGGAGACTTACTTACGGAATATGCACTGATGGAAGCAGAGCACACCAGTAACTGATTTCAGCTCACAGGATAGCACACTGCCCCTGGCTGGCGCTCGCAGCTCATGAGAAATGCCACCCTGTATGGCTCGTTCCTGGAACACAGAGCCTCTTCCTGGAAGGACTTTCTGTACTGCCGTACACAGTCCACGTGGAAGCAGCTGTCGGTATTATTGCATTATCTCCAGACCAGTGCCCTCAGCTGTGATTCCATGACCAAGGCCACTTACAGAGACAAATAAGAAGCTATATACAGGGACCAGCAGGTGGTGCAGTGGTTAAGGTGCTGGGATCCCATGTGAATGGCCATGGTTCGAATCCCAGACCCAGCGGTTTGAAATTCACTCAACGTGTGTGCATGCATGCTGAAAACCCAGAGAGGAGAATGGAGGAGAAGGGATTGCAGCGTGGCCATCCCCCAAGAGGATGATTTCTCATTTTCCCTCTCACTGTCTCTGTCTCTCTCTCCAGCAAGCACACATGACCTATAGCAAAAATCTCTCAAGACAAAAAGGAACAAGGAAAAGAAGCTGCACAGAGCATTCTTGAAAGCAGAAGGTTTCATAGACACCACTTGCCTGGTTCCCCAGGTTCTGACTGCACAGTCATGTGGTTCAATGTGTCAGCGTGGTCTCAAAGCAGAGCTACCTCGTGGAGCACCACTGCAGGGGAAGCAGCTCTGTGCGCTATCACTTCCTGATGACCGTGGAGAAGGGTGTTTGCATTGAGATTGTGTGAATGGGATTTAAACCGGGAACTGCAGCCTTTATCTCAAACAGCCGTCAACATCAAAGCTGTTCAAGCAAACTGCTTTCCATAAAAATGTGCTATGAAAGCTTGGAGCCATGGAGCAACAGGAAGAACAAAACTATCAGTAAGGCCTAAAATAGAATTTGGAGCCCAGTGGATTGAAGAAAGGAACTATTGTGTTGTATTATGCTGAAGTGAAAAAAAAATCAAGGAGGACTAGTAGTCTCAGGGGACGCGGCAAAGATTGTGTGTGTGTGAAATGGTAGGAGAGTCCCCCCGTGTCCAGGGCGGGGAGCGCCGTAGGAGAGTCCTCCCGTGTCCAGGGCGGGGAGCGCCATAGGAGAGTCCCCCCTGTCCAGGGCGGGGAGCGCCGTAGGAGAGTCCTCCCGTGTCCAGGGCGGGGAGCGCCGTAGGAGAGCCCTCCCGTGTCCAGGGCGGGGAGTCCTGTCCCTTACCCACTGTCTTGGTGAGCCCGTTCCCACCTGGGCTGTCTAGCCCCACAGACAGCAAATACATTTGGCTACTGAGTGCTTGAAACGGGACTGGTGGAATCAAGGCACTGCTTTTTTTATTCGATTTCAATGTAATTAGTTTAAACTTTAATGGCCACATGTGGCTTGTGCGATAACGCGAAGCAGGGTGGAATGGAAGAGCCCTGAGAGACAGAGAACAGTTCCACCGAACTGTTTTCCTTGCGCCTTCCGCTCAGCAGTGTTCACTGTGTCTGTCCGCTCTGCTCCAGGTACCGGGATGCAGGGATAAAAGGCTGGCCCTACCCTTAGGGATTGAAAGTCTCATAGGAAGGGACAACAGCTACAATAAGATTTCTGTCATAGTAAGGCATAAATACAGGATTAAAGGCCTGCCAAGTCTCCGTACTAATTAAGAAAAGTGAGTGGAGGACGGTTGTTAGAGCAAACTGGGACGAGAAAGTGGTAGTTGCCTAAGTCATGAAGGGTGAGTAGGAGCTCAGCAAGGACCGTCCAGGAGAAGCTTTCTAGACCGAGGAAATGTAGAAGATATCCAGAGGAGCAGCAGAGCCTGCAGCCAGAGACCCTGAGTAAGGAAAGCCACTCCTTGAGCTACAGTCACCTGATCTGCCAGGGAGCCGTGAGCTCCAGTACCCTGAGATCCCAACTCTTGGCCATGAGGCTGCTCTACCAAATCCAGTCATTGGCTGAACAAGAGGCAGCCCTCGCTGATCACAGCCTGCTATGTGAAGGGTTATTATTACGCTGTAAGATAATTCAATATCTAGGAACCCAAGTAAGCAAGAAAATGAAAAGATGCAGATTCAGTATGAGCAGGACAACTACGAAGGGTTGCAGGAAGAGCTGCGGAACTGGAGGGCCACGGGTCAGATTGTTTTCCATTCCATCTTACAACACCGCATCTGGAAATCATGTCTAAGGCTTCATGTTCATGGTTTATATAAGAAAAATGATTTCTAACTCTAATCAACCGATCTATGCTCAAAGAAAAGTTCAGAGCATTAGCAAATGAAAGTAAATTTCTATCTTTTACATTAATGCAAAAATTTTAAGACATACTGTATAAATTCTCTGATCCCTGTTTACTCAGTTTTTGATTAGCTGATTGCAACACTGACTCATAACTTGTATTATAGGAGGTTAAGCTAGGGACAGAGACGTGCGGGGAGGTCCCTCTCACACAGACTCTCACACCTTGCAAAGACAAGACAGTTCTGTGAGAGGTGAGTGCTGGGGCTCTTTCCCCAGAATTGAACACGTGGTCTTCTGGGGAGATGTAATCAAGCTCAGAGATGTATGCAATTGCTTTAAGAGCACTCTAGGAAAGCAGCATCCTGGCCGTAACAGCAAAAGTGGAGCCGATTCATTGTTCAGAAATTCGGACCAGGAGATGGCATGGACTACAAGAATGCACAGAATGATAGATTTCATACTTTCCATGGGAAAAAGATTTCTTCCTTTCAATCCCATGGGACTTGGGGGAGATGGGAGGCAACATATAATTGCAGTGGAAACTCTGACCAATTACATAAAAGCACCAGCTGTTGGGGGAAAGTGAACACACAGAGCAATGGAAAGGGAGCGAGACCAGTTGACAGAGTGTGGAAGGTGGACTAGAGGGCGGTCAGGATGTGTGCGCACAGTATCTCGTAAATCACTCACTGTTCAGTCCTCCCAAATGCTGAGGTGGGTAGTATCTGGTATGTGATGTAAAAACAAGAGTATGGTGATTTAAACATAATGATAGACGTTTTATACTTACGTAGAATGGCCCGATTTGTCTGTCTCAAAGTTTGCAGCTCAATGTTATGACAAGGAAAATATAAACAAATAAATGTTAGACAATTAAAATATATAAATACATATGAATATATTTAATGTATTTATATTTAAATACATTATCCAATGTAATTTTCATGGACACCCTAGAATACAGAAGTTATTGCCCATTGGAAAAGAATAAGTACACTCTAGAACACAGAAGTCATTGCCCAACTTGAAGTACTAAATTTATAAGGAACAACAGTCTTAAAAGCCAAACTTGGTTAAAACACAAAAATTGGCAACTTATCTGTTGATAATTATGTGCATGGTAATATCTTTGACTGGACTCAGTGTATTCTTAATGAGAAAGTTAATTTTATATGCTCTAAAGATGTACAATAATTAAATGTAAAAAAATAAGAAAATTAAAAATTAGTATATAGTTTTAAAAAGACAAAAAAAGTCTTCTAAATTTCCAATGCTTTTTTTCTTAGACATTAATAACCTGAATTTGAAGAATCAAAGAACAAGGATGTCATGACCTGAGGAAGGTGCCCCAGCAGGAAAAGCAGGATTATTGTCCAAGAGGAAGTACAGATTCGGGGGTCCAGAAGTGTCTGTGGAGCATAGACACTAGCTTGAGTTGAAGAAGTGGGAGGATGTGAGGAGGCAGACAGGCCTGAGGGCCGTCACCCACCCTGCTGCACACCAGCCGCAAACTCGAAGGGCAGGGTAGAAGCCAGCAGAGAAGCGCGACATCTTCATGTGAGGGTGGGGACACAACTGCACACCATGCAGGGCAGGGTGTAAGCGCATGGATAAACTGGACAACAAGGGGGGACACAGAGAGGGAAAGATGTGCCCAATTAGGCAACCCGAGGGCCTCAGAGACGCCCAGGTGTCCCAGCACTGTCACTGTCACACGGAGAGAAATAGGAGCAGTGGGAGGTCCCAAGTCAGAGTATGAGGGAGAAGGTCACCGGATCTCAGAGGCCCTGGTGCGAAGGCAACACAGAGGTCAGGCCGTGGCCACACCTGCCCCAGTGAAGGGGCTGTCAGCACAGCCTGGGCGCTCCAGATGGAAGAACCTTGAGGAGCGGCCAGTGCCTGAAGATGAGGCAGGACGAGCTACGGTTCGCAGACCCCAGTGAGAGCTGGGAGGGAGGACGCAGGCCCTGACGCCCTGCTGCTGCGGAGGACATGCCAGTTTCCTGCTGCTCTCATGGGCCATCCTGGGAAGGAGGAGGGGAAGCCTGAGAGACAGCGTTAGCTGCGGTGCAGTCTTCCCTCAGCTCTCGTCAGTGAGAGCTTCGCAATCCACTGGCAAAGTCAGCTCAAGATCTAAATGTCAAACCTCACACTAACAGACTACAGTGGAAAACAAGGGGAAACACTTAGAGACGTTCAAGTGGGCAAAGATTTCTTAAATAAGAGCCCTCAAGCATAGGCAATGCTTACAGAAATTGACAAGTAGCATTACATTGAGCTACTAAGCTTCAGTCCAGAAAAGGAAATAATAATTAGAGTGAAGAGATGACCCTCAAAGTGGGAGGAAGTATGCAAGCTGTAGTTCAGATAAGGGATTGCTGTCTGGAATATACACGAAACTCAAGCAGCTCACCTACAAAGAAAAAAATAAAAATAACCCAATTAAAAAATGGGCAAATGAGTTGAACACAACTTTCTAAGGAAGACATAGGAATGGGCAAGACATACATGAAAGGATGTTCATGAGCGTCTCTTATCGTAAGGACAATGCAAATCAAAACCACGAGAGCCAGCAGGTGGCGTGATGGTAGAACACTGGTCCCACACGGCCGACTGCATGGTTCTAGTTCTGGACACAACGGCTTGAAAACACATTGGACACGTGGGCGTGCATTCCCAAACTTCCAAGAGGATAATGGAGGAGAAGGGATTGTGGTGTGGCCATCCCCCAGGGGGTGATTTCTCACTTTTCCTTTCATTATCTCTCTCCAGCAAGCTCATGTGCCCTATAGCAAAAAAAAAAAATAATAAAATAAAAATAAATAAATAAAAATCCAATAATAATAATAATAATAAAGAAAAGAAGACCACAGTGAAGACCACAATGAGATATCACTTAGCCCCAGTTAGAGTGGCTCTGATTGTGGAAGAAGGACAAGTGCTGGTGAGAAGGCAGCCCTCCTGCACCACCAGGGGGTAGCCGGCACAGCTGTGTACAGTAGCAGAGAGCTTCCTCAGAAACCGCAGTTAGAACTCCCACGTGACCCAGTGTCCTCACTCCCTGAATCAGAAAGACGCTGCACGCCTGTATTCACCACAGCGTTAGTCACGGTTCTAAGACATGGAAGCACCCAAGTGCCCAAGAATGGGTGACTGGACTGAAACAGTGTGGCACAGGGACACTGTGGAATATTACTCAGCCATGAACGAAGATGGACCACTAAGTGAAGTACATCCGACTGTGAAAGACAGGCACCCTGTGTCCCCGCTCAGCACATACCGAAGGTCTGTACCCTGGGACAGAAATCGAGAGACCCAAAGATACGACAGTGGGAACGGCCAGTTGTGCGCATCAGACATGGAGGCAGGGCTGGGGAGATAGCGAGTGTGGGTGGACGGACCTTAGGGAGGACGTGCTGGACAGACCAGAAAGTAAAGTTCTCCCACGGAAAGACACAGGTGTTATATCCTTGATTTGACAGTAACAGAGTGCCTTCTTCTGAAAGACTGTATTGTGTGCTATGGAGATGTTCAACAATTAAATGTGAAAAGAAATAAAAATAAATACAAGATTAAAAAAAAAAATAATGGAGTATTCACAACCTGAAAGAATGCAACTAGACCTAGAATTACTCCGCTTTGGTATTAGAGGCACGTTCTAACCTAGCCAGGGCAGAAGGAAGCACATCTCTCTCGGAGAGGAACTGGAGAGGGCCTGGGGGCATATGAGCAATCCAGCCAGGGGAAGAGCCGCCTTTTCTCAATTTGAGACCACGTTCTTCTATTTCTTTAAAAAGAAAAAGAAAAAGAGTTTGCGTGGCCACGCATTCCTGCTCCCTGCATGTCCTGATACTGAGGGAGAATGCCCAGGACTGGGGCATCTGCCTCGCTGACCACCCACAGGGCTAGGGAGTCTCTCCCCCACCATCCCCCCATGATGCAAGGAGCCTTCCTTGTGGAGTACGCAGAGGGGGCGTGCTGGGGAGAGGTGTGCCAGAGGACCCTGGGCTGAGACCTGTTTGGGCACGTGCAGGGCCGGGCAGAGAGGGCTGGAGGGTGCATCTGGAGTACAGGTGGCCCCGGAGGGGCGTCACCCACGGGCCTCCCCAGGGCGGCACAGTGAACGTTCAGCCGGAGGGGAAGCTTCTAGACGGGGCTCTGCGGTCAGCAGACGTACAGGAGCAGAGTCCAGTGTAGGGAGGCCCAGTGCTTCTGCGTCCCTCTTATGAGGAATCCTTTGGAACCAGAGGAGACAGAAATCAGGGCCTTACCTCCTACCGGCCAGCGGGTAGGCCTCGCTCCTTCTCAATGAATGGTACCTGACGGGAATCACTGGCCGGCCAGGCCGGTCCACAGGGAGTCTATCTGGACCAATTCTGGCTCCGTACAGGGGGCTCTCTGCGCAGAAAGCCCCACCGGGACGCTGGAGCAGGGAGGTGCCGCTCCGCCCACCTGGCTTCCCTGAGGTCGGGCACGCATCCTGGACATGCCCACTGAGGACAGCCCCTGCCTCGGTCCCTGCAGAGCTGCAGAGCAACCTGAATTCAACAGCAAAGAGTGTCTTGTGAATATTCTGAGCACATGTGAGGTAAGCCCCGTGCCTTTGGGTCAGAAGGTAGTCACAATTAGTCTATTTTCATACGAACACTGACAATGCTAAGTTTTCTAACATCTCTGCAATATTTATATAAACAACCACAACCTGAACCTACAACAGCATCTCCAAATGTGACAAAAAGTTTCTCAATAACTCTTACATAGAAGTATATATCTTGAAAGACGGTAAGGGACTAGCAGGCGGTATCGTGGCTAAGGCTCTGGACCCCCACATGGTCGACTGCAGATTAAGTCCCAGACCCGGCTGTGACTATTACTCCACAATTATCACAATAACTTGGAAAACTTCATTGGACATTTCCGAGTACGAGCTGTTGTATGACCAGATAAGAAGAAAGGCGCTTTCCGTCCATATCAGGTCGCCTTTGGGTGTCTGTGACTGCAGACAGAACTGGACTCCTCCACTCTGACATGGTCTCGGGGACATGGCAACCTTGCTGAAGGTGCAGTGTCCTCTCCAGCCAAATGAAGATAAAAGCTCCGTGCAGGCTGATCCTCGGCAGCGCGGTGGGGCAGGTGCTGCCGTGTGATGTGGGGGCCAGGCGCGTGGTCGGCCAGAGATCTGTGACCCTGACCGAATGGGCACTGGGGGACAGGCAAGGCGGGCGGGACCTGGCCCCTGTCTCTCTCTCAGGAAAAGAGAGAAAGAAAGAAACTTTTCAAAATAAATAGAAATTAAACTAAGAGCACCAATTTCATCAGGTTTCAAAGTAGTGTCATGTAACCATTTAGCACAATGACTGGTGCCTCGTCTGAAGCTATTATCATGTTAAATCAGATCATCCTGTCTAAATCATTGCATGGTGCAGAAGCACACTCTGGAGGTGAAGGTGCAGGCTGAGCCTGTGTCCGGGCTTCCAGGCACTCTGGGCTTCGCGTCGGAGAAGACAGTGCTGCGCTTACTTTCACCAGGACCCACGATGCCATGTTGTCTACGTGCCAAATGTTGTTTCAACTCTTTAATTCTTTTGGGTACACCAGTTTGAAATGGTCCGCTGATCTCTTGGGATCCTTGTGAATCAAGACAAGCATTTCCCAGTCCCCTCCCCAGCGGTGGAGCACGGTGGGAGGACACAGGGTGGGGAAACCACAGATCCACACCGACCTCTGGCCACCACGGGTATGCGCAGCAGCCAGGAAGGCACTCGCTGCCCCACTTCAGGGACCACGCAAACGCGCTCGGTCCCCGGGCTGGAGAAATTCGCAGATGTTTCTCAACAAAAGGGACACAGATGCAAAAACTAGACTTACCCTTTGGGTCTCTCCAAGAACTATTGTCACTGAAACCCAAGCCATCTGACGTTGGCTTTGATAACTATGACCCACCCTTGGAAGCAGGGGTGGGAAATTTCCAACTCAGAGAGAAACAGAGGCTGAGCAGCAACATAGAGGGACAGCTGCCCAGTGGGGGTGGGGAGGCTGCAGAGGCACAGGGGACCCCAGGGGAAGGAGGCCATGGATGGGCAACCTCTAGGGCTGCTCAGAAAGTCCACACCGGCTGAGCAGAGGCCTCGTTTATCACCAGGCCAGAAGAACCTAAGAGAAATAAAAGGCATCTATCTGCCTGCAAAACCTGATCCCATAGAACAAGGCCTTTGTTCTGGGGCTCAAGAAAGGCTGTGGACACGGGAGAGAGCTGCAGTCTAAGTGTGGATTTCCTTCCTGTCCTAATGTAGCCCACTGACAAGTACCACAGGCCGTGACCGGCATGGCCACCTCACTCATCCCTTTACAAGTCATGGCGCTGTTGATATTTCAGGCCAGACAATTCCTTGCACAGGGCAGTAGTCTGTACGCTGGAAGACAGCATCCCCAGTCTATCCACGAGCTGCCAGTAGCACCTTATCCTGTCCAAGTGTGACAAACAAAAGCTTCTCCAGACATTGTTGGATGTCTCTGATGGCAGGGAAAGTGCGACAAATCCTCCTCCACCTGGAAACCACTGCTTTCTGACGATGAGACTCAGTCTTTGTGGGGTGAGTTTGCAGGGGAGCTCGAGGGAACTGAAAAGCTCCCAGGACAGCTGAATTAACTGCGCTCAGTCATGGCCACGGGTCCAGATTTATGGAAACGGTGAAGGTAACTTCCCCCAGCCCAGCCCTGGCGGCACAGAGCCCTGAAGTTACTCCGTCGCTTTCCCTTCTCCGGCAACACCATATCACCCACCAAGCCCCGGCACTGTGTTCTTCGCCAGTTTCACTCTGCCAGATTACAGTTCTGCAGACAGGACTGTGTCGTCCACATCTGCGTTTCTGGATTCCCCCAAACTACTCAGCAAATCCTATGTTCTCTAAGCATTTCTTGTTCGATTGACTAAAATAATGAGTAAATGAACCCAATATGAAAGTACAAGAAAATGTGTGCTTTCTACCCATCCTGAGAAGTTCACAGTAAAGGTAGTGCTGTCAGACAGCAAATTCAGCTGAAAGCAACACATTTAGCACAGTAAGGCAATGAAGCCAACATCCACTGAGGCTGAAAAGAGACCTCAGAGCTGAGAAGCAGGAGCGTGTTCCAAGATGGGGTGAGTGTCTGTCTCCGTGAGCCACAGGTGTGCCTCGCTCGGGAGCAGCCTCTCCCATGCCCCAGTACCATGTGCATGTATCTGCTCCTCTACATGCTCCTGACAGCCAGGCCAGAGCGCCTTCCTGGGCCCTGGGTGCCAGGCAATCGGCCACTCTGCAGTACGTGTCAGCCTGACGGATGCAGCTCTCTCCTCGCAGCCAGGGAGCACACAGGGAAAGGCTAGTCTCCCCTTGGAAATGAAAGGCGCGTTCGTGTGCATCGCTGTGGAGGACCAAGCCCATCTCCGCACACTGCCAAAGCGTAATGGACTATGCAGAGTATCATCTGCCCAGACCGAAGCTCTGTCCATCCACGGGAGCCCTTCAGTCCACGCTGGCCACTGAACGTGGCACAGGCAGTTTGTGAAGAACTCTGGACTTTCTATGCAGCTTAGCAAAAGCAAACTCCAGTGCATTGCCCATCACGTGAGTAGAAATGGCTGTGCTTAGACCATGGTGCACGTCGCTCGTCCACGAAGGAGGAGCTTCAGGAATCATGCAGCGGGGTCCTGTACGTGGCTCCCCGTTCTGCGGGCCGGTGCTGGTTGGCCCTTGCATTTCACGGGACGTCTCTGAGGATACACTTCTATTCAGCTGACTTTAGAACTTCATCCTGTGTTTACAGAGACAAACATGAAATGCCACAGTTTCTCTCTTACCTAGAGATTCACACTGACCTTCTTCAGACTGTGATCTGCGATGTGCTCTTACTGTGGCCTCCGTACCCTGGCTTGGCCGGCACCGCTGACTGCATTGCTCTGTAATCCCAAAGGACTTCACTCCACACGCGTGTCCAGCCACGGCCGGCTCTCAGCTCTCTCACACAGCCTCACTCGGACTCTGGGCCGGTCCCCCAAGAACAGCCCTTTCCATGTGCCTTCCTGAGGAACTCTGACGGTCCTCGTCACTTAGGCCAAATGTCACAGCGCGCTCCCTGAGTCTCCCAGTCGACTGTCCTGTCTACCCCCTTTCTCCCACGCCGCCTTCAACTGCTCTCTACGGCAGCTGGTTTCACAGATTGTTTGAAGTTGTCTGATTTTATCTGTTTGTAACACGTAGGAGGCGCTATGAAGGTCAGGAACACGGGCTTTGGGATGGACGGGTCCGGCACCCAGCTTGGCATCTGACATAGCCGGTGCGTGGGCCCATGAGGGAGAAGCGAACACATGCCACATCCCCTTGAATGACTGGTATAGCACGTCGGGATGGTCTGAGCAAACGGGCCCAGGAAACAAGACCCTGGGGAAGGAGAACTCAGACACTTGGATCAGCAGGTCACTGGGTGGACACGCACACTTGTTGTAATCCTGCCTGTCGCCAAATGTAGAATTTTCATTTATAATTTTTGCCAGAGATAAAGGAAAAGGTGTGTTTCTCGGAAAAAGCAGGGCCTTTGGTAGCCACAGAGTGGCCCTCATTGCAGGTACCTGCTCCCTGCCCTGTCCACGGCGTGCTCGGGGACAGTGGAGGACGGAGATGCGGCTGTCCCCTCCACATCATCTTTAACCATGTGGACGTGTGAACTGAAGGCATGAGAGGTGCAGGGCCTCCTCCCCAGGACACCACCAAGTTAAAAACCAGCACAGCTACTGACTAGAAACAGAGGGAGCTTCTGCCCAGGGTCCAGAGGACAAGTAGGGAGAGAACCAGGGAGGGACACGACACAGGAAGACACAGGGAAGGAGTGTGACATCACACATGCCGTCGTGTAAACCCGGGTGGGGGAGGGGCCGAGAACTGAGGGGAGGCAGGGCAGAGCAGTCTGAGCTAAACCAGGAAAAGGGGGAATGCCTGGTCTGAGAAGTGAGATGTCAGTCTCAGCCTCCCGGGAGACGGCGCCAGCAGACGGGTGAGGCCAGATGCACAGTTCCTGGCAGTGAGTGGGCAAAGGAGACATGAGAGCGGGCCGGGTCCACCAGGCAAAACGGCCAACTGCTTGACTCCGTGTTGGCTACCATGGCCTGAACACTATGTCTGCAAAGCCGAAGCCTGCCCTCCGTGCCAAGTCTCCAATGAACACTGGGTAATAAAGGTAAAAGGTGGAAAAGAGCAAAACATTTAATGGACAGAAAACGGAAGAGTATCGGATGAGAATTATGTGAACGGTAATAGCTCTGACTGGACGAACATTCAGTGTAGAGTACATCCATGCTGGGAAAATCATTTTACATGATGTAAAGATGTACAGTGGCTAAATGCAAATAAATAAATAAATAAAAATAAGACAATAAATATAAAATGTAAAAGTTTAAATATTTTTTAAATGAATCAATAAATAATAAAGTAAAATAAAAAGGTGGAAAACTGAGGGAAAGGGAGCTTCTAATTTTATAGAGAGAGCTTTTGCCAGAAGTCCAAGCTTTAGCCAACTCCTGCACGAGCGCTGTGTGTTCACATGGGGGTTGCACATGAAGGTCTTCCTTGAAACAGTGACACGAAGTCACAGTCGATGTCACCTGTCCTGTCTGTGTGCACAGTTGTCCACAAAGCCACAGTGAGCAAGCAAACCTGCGGCAGGTCTTTGCATCGCAGAGACGCCCATCTGCAAAGCAGTTGTGGTCACAAAGGTCCATTTTTGCCTAGGCGAGTGTTCCTGGAATGTAGAGCACACAAGTCCTGGCACGTGAGCAGGGCCAGCTCCGGCTTCTTTCACCCACATGCTCGTTTTCTCCTAATACTCAAGTTTTATATGGATTATTTAATTTCCTCTTTTACAAAGCTCCACCAGCTAACTAAGAGGTTGTTTCAACATTCAGGTTCAGAGCTATTGGAGGATCCATTCGACAGCCTGTACTTCTTATCACGTCTGTTCCTCAGGTAGAAAGGTGCCGCTAGACCCAGCTTTAGGAGGAGGGAAAGGAAGAGCAAGGTAAGGGGGAAGACAAACAACAAGGAGGAAGGGAAGGATAGAAAGCGAGAGAGAGACTGGAAGAGAGAGGGAGAAAATGCGAGTGAAAGCAGACATTGGACAGAATTTTTTTTTGGAGGGGGGAGGTTTTTATGCAATTGGGCGCCTGAACTTGCCAGAAAGACAGAGAGAGACAGAGACAGAAAGCAAGAAATAACCCCCCCCCCCCGCCCCCGGCAGGATGGCCATGCCGCAATCCCTTCTCCTCCATTCTCCTCTTGGGATCTTGGGCATGCGTGTACATGTGCCTGGCGTGAGTTTAAGCCACTGGGTCTGGGACTTGAACTGTGGTCAACTACATGGGAGTCCAGCAACATAGTCGTATGCCAACTGCTGGTCCCAGACAGAAATGATTTTAAATTGCTGAAAAGCCAACAGAAGAGGCCTATCTCTCATGAGTCAAGCTGTCCTCAGATTGAATGCCCAACTGGCATAGAACTTTTTGCTTCTGCTCGTATTTGCAATGAAGCAGTTCCATTGTCGAGTGAATTCCAGTTATGACTGCAAATGCGAAAGCCGTGTGTAGACAGGCAGTAGAGTGCGCGTTCCTCGTCCCCGGGATGCACTGAGGAAGGTGTCTTGCCATAGAACACGGAACAGAAAACTATGCATAATGACCCAGCACAAGGCAGAGTGTTCATTAAAGCAGCAAAGGAATAGATTTGTTAAATTATAATTGTTTTTATATTTACAATTTCTCCAATAAATTAAGGTTTAGTACACTAATTAGATTGCATATTACAGTACCTGCACGTGCTATTTTCACTCCCTCCACAGCTGGCAGATGGCGAAGAGCAGATGATTGTGCTGTTAGAGCCACCGAATTTTAAAGAGACAAGCGCAACCGTGTGTGCACCACTTTGCCGGGCGCCTGGTGGTGCGTGCGGTTCTGGCCTGCTTCTACACAACACAGCTTCGACTTGACTGCTGTGTCTTTATTTTGAAAACTGCTCCTGTTTTTGCTTGTTTGTTTCAGGGTCTGTGCACTTGCTGAAGAGAGAGAGAAGGAAAGTGAGAAAGCGCCCCCCCAGGGGAGGTGTCCTTCTCCTTCACTCTCCCCTTAGCATTTTGGGCATGTGCACACATGCATCTGGCGTGTTTTCCAATCTGCTGGGTCTGAGACTCAGCTGTGCAGTCAGCATGTGGGATGCCCCTGCCCCAACCACCACACCAAGGCTGACCCAGCACGTGCCTTCCTATGTATAGCCAGCATCACTGTTTTAAACTTCCAGAGCAAACCACGCTGTGTAGACAAGTGCGTCCGTGCTGTTAGAAGCGGCTGGAAGGTTCCTGTTAAATGAGGCAGTCTGCATTTCTCTTCCCAGTAGCTGGCTACTCGGAAACTTCCTTGGAGACACCTTCTCCAATCTACTGAGTGTGTACTGAGCAGCCGAATGCCTGCCTGTGGGCCACAGGAGAATGACTAGATCCTGTGCCAGAAAGTATGGATCGAACGGCGTCGCCCATGCAGAGAGAAAATCATCCCCACCTCCGAGGTGAAGGGCTTAGACATGATGATCTAGGTTGTGCACCTGACTCTTCGTTGCAGCTGCTAATCCTTCTTAGGGAGAAGATGACCCCTTGATCATAAAATCCCATGCCAGCATCTTACCAGACCATGAACCTGTCAAGAAGTAAAAAGAAAACCCGCTCCACCCTCCACACCTCCAAGTGCCCCAGGTGGCTTAAAAGCTTTTAAAATGCAGGATTAGTGATCAGGGAATATTAGTATCCCCAAGGCATTCACTGTCATCTTTGACCACCTCCACCCAGTCCATCGCTTCCCGCCAGGACTGAACGACCCCGCCGGGTTAACAGACCCATGGAGGAGGCCGCGCTGTGCTGTGCGCAGGTCTGCCTGGGGGACTGCCGGGACCCCTCCACGTTGGCCAACCCTTTGGACTTGCTGGAGCCGCCAGCTGGGCCTGGCTTGCCTTGGCCATCAGATTGTCCTGTCTGCTCCACCCACCGGTTATCCTAATGATTCCAAATCTTCACCAATTTGAAGACAAAAATGAGAATGATCAGTAATATATGCTGTTTTAAAAACTGGTTAAAACGTAACTTCTCCAAGGACTGTCCCTCCTTCTCCACTTTTATAAAGAAAATACTTTACAATGAAAACTCTTACTTTGTTGAAGCTTCACCTCAGACATGCATGTATTATACTCTGATCAATGCTAATTTGTTTTAAAATTATACTTAATGTCATTTTAATTCAATTTTTAAAATTTACAAAAACATAAATATACCATTTCATATGTTTCTTTTTCTATTGTTAACTAAAGTCCAACAGTTCCTTGTGAATATCACGGGGCTGCTCCGGTGGCAGTGCAAGTAGACTTCGGGGCAAGCATGAAGAGAGCTTCTCCGTAACTGTGATCAGTACAGAGGACGGTTTTGCAATGAAGACTCCCTGCATCGAAATAAAGACGTGGCAAGTGGAGATACAGTGCGTTCTCTTCTGTCTTGGCAATTTGACAGAAGTCGAAATGGACATGTGGTTTAAACGTTTCTCCGTGATGACAGATCATCTGTGCTATAGCCAACACAGTAAGAGTGTGTATATGGCCACCACGCATGGACAGGACAGTGAGTACATTAATAAAAGGAAAGAAATTGCTTTAACTTGCCAGAAGGTTTGTGAATTGTCTAGAGAGGGACCAGAGGAGGAGGTAGGATGGGGGGATGAGAAAGCACCCTCCATGCCAGAAACTCACATCGACTTTGTGACAGGATTGCTCCCCCGTTTCCCTCTTCTCGGGATTCTGGACATGTGCACATGTGTGCCTGGTGTGTTTTTCAAGCTGCCAGGTCCAGGACGAGAGCCGTACAGTCAGCCATTTGGGGTCCAGCTGCCTTGGCCACCAGGCCACCAGATGACCCAGTGTTATGTTTCTGTACAGCCCACTCGTGACACAGTCAGTGGTGAACTGGACTGAACTGCAGTGCAGAGAGCCCAGGGATCCCCAGGCCCGCCTGAATGCAAACCTGGGTGTGAGCGCCCAAGATTCCGGCAAGCGGGAGGGCTGACAGAGGACCCTGTAGGAGACGTTTCTCCCCCGCCACCCCTCCCAGTGCACAGGCACACATTTTCTACCATGGGTAATGTGAAGAGATCTTAAAGACAAGCACATGTAATCTGAAATATGACTATGGAATACTGGAAAAGACAAATGTAGATTATAGCTAAGTTCTTTGTAAATTGTTTCTTTGTTTATCATGGAGCTTCTGTGTGCACATGCAAGAGAGAGAAAGAGGTGAGGACCATCCACAGGGTCTGATCACGCCATAATCACCCTCGTGAGCACTCACACACATGCCTGCTGTGTGTCAGACTTACTAGGCCAGGGACTCAAGTCACACTGACCAAGCGAGATCTGGCCTGGTCTTAGCAGAGTTCCACTGAGCGCCGAGCTGACAGCCCGAGCTTCCAGCTGTGTTAGCTGTGCTCACACTCACGTGCTGGCCACATTTTCAGCAAGGCCGTACAAGGATGTAGACTGTGGTCACCAAGAGCTAATTCTTGAGCCTTTTAAATAATGTTACATATCCTTCCAAACAACGGAGGAGTAGAATTTGCAAATCCCCCAAGAACTGTCAGGGACTGAAGTAGGCCAGCTGGAGGCCTGGCAGGGCGGTGGCCATTTTGAAATTAAGAGCATCCTCTCAGGAGAATAATCTGACCAAGGGCTGAGTCATGGGAGGTTTTCCCGAATTCTCTTCTTCTCCAGCCTCTGCCTCTCATGTCATTGGCTGCAAGTAGACCTCATGGACTTAGTTTGCTGGTAATGGGGGCAGGCACCTGTCTGCCCTCCCCCCAGGATGGCTCCTGGCCCCTTCTCCACTTCATGGAAGAGCTCCCTCTGGGCATGGGTCAGAGGACTGTGTCTGACTCACAGTTCTCCCTCCACAAAGCTCAAGTCCATTAACCTCCCGCTTTGCTCGTCTGAAACAGAAATCTCACCAGTGGCCTCATCGTGTCGAGTGAGGGTTCAAGACCCGTCTCTGTAAACGTGCTCTGTGCTTGTTAAACTTGTATGCACATGTTAATTATTGTAATCATTCCTTTTATTCTCCTTATCTGGCATGGATTAAAAAGCCAAAAAATTAATTTTAATCAAACAGATTTGCAATAAGTGCTGATCTAATTAAAGCAGCTGCTATAAAGTTGGAGCGATTCGTACACCTCAGAAAAGTGCGTTAACTGCAATGAATGCCATGAAGGTGAAGAGGGAAGAACATTTCCTTGCAAGAGGTGCGCCAGGCGCCGCGGGATCTGCGCAGTCACTGTCCCAGTCGCCCGCCGGAAAGCCAGGCACTGACTCCACTGGGAGACAAAGCACGACAAACGAGGACTGTCCTTGCAGATGGCCCTGTCACACGGTCCTTGCACCCACGCGTCCACTGTCTGCCCAGAGAAGTCACCGTGCAGGGTTCCAGGACAGGAAGGTAGGGGCAGGACACCCCCTGAGACACCCACTACGTTTGGAAGGTCGCCATGTGTGTGTGGGCGGTGTGTGATGGTACAAGCGCTGTAGCTTATGTGTGCTTGGGAACGTGTGAGGCATTTGTGTATGTGTGTTATGGCTGATGTGTGTGTGCATGAGGCATGCTGTGTGAGCGTGCATATGTGTAGTGTGGTGCGTGTGCACGGTGTGTAATGCGTGGGGGTATGTGCATGTACACAGTGCGTGTGATATGTGTGTATTGCCTGTTTGTGCACATGAATGTGGTATGTTTGTGTGTCACTGTGGACATTTCTGATTCTGATTTAGGTGAGAGCCCTTGGCCCTTGGGAAGAGAGGAGGAGCCCCGGCAGCTCCATTTAGAAATACATCCCTGGAATCAGCACGGGGATGAGGACCCTGATGAGAGTGGAATGTCAAAGGTGGGACTGAGACAGGGCGGGCCTATTCATAACCCCTGCCCTGCCAGGGTTTCAGGACGGCTTAGATGTGGGTTATTAGAAGGAAGGAGCTGACTGCAACTCCAAGGCTGTCAGCAGGAACAGCTCTAAGGGTGGGCCTGGTCAGATGAGGTGAGGAAGACCAGGAGCCGTCCTGCCATTGAGGTGGAAAAGCACCAAGTGTTGGGTGTGGGTGGCCTCAGAGGCGCAGCTAGTGCCCACGTGGGGACACAGGAGTGTGAGGATGTGGGCCTCTCGGAGAGACGAGGCGTGGACCAGGCCTTGTCCCTCCCAGACCGCAGTGACAGCCAGACTAGATGCAACTGGGAGAAGGAGCAGAGAGAACACAGGTCATACCCCGAGCTTCTCAGGTACAGACAAGCACCGGAGAAGAAGAGTGGCGGTGACAGGGAGGAAGGCCGGAGGGCTCTGCGTGTCCTGGAACCGAGGGCAAAGTTGCCATGTGATGGTGCAGAATTCCCTGCCCCAGCCGAGCCCTCGGAAATGACGACAGGACCTGGCGACACGCAGGCCACAGTGTCACCATTCATCGATGAGGTCCTGGAGGAGACATCCTGACTCAGTGGGTTCAAGCGTGGGTGGGGAGCTAGAGATAGCACACCTGAGTGCCGTTCCTAGGAGTCTGCAGTAAGGGGCAGCGAGTCGAGGCAGCCCTGCAGACAGGTGAGGTAGAGGGCGGGTAGTCAGGGCAGAGGCCCGCCGACGGACTTTACTCTAATGGGGACTAATCTGTGACTCTACTGATTGGGAGAAATTGATAGTGCAGGACCAAGGAGGGGCAGTCGCTGTAGGTGTGCACTTGATGGATAAAGTGATTGCCCAGACAGAGGGACAGCTTAGACAGCGGGATGGACAAGTCACCTCAGAATGGGAGAAAAGTCCTTGTGCTGAGATGAATGGTGCAGATGGGTGGGAGGTGCAATGAGCCCTTGGGTATAGAAGTGAGTTCTCCAGATTTCCAGAGAAGAATGAGAAGGAGAGAGGACACATCTGGACTGGCATTGGGCTATTATCTCAAACTATGCCATCCTACATGCCCTAATCCCAAATACTGAAGTCCAGATCAAAATCCCAAAAACATAATTCTGGAAAGAAATATTTAAAAGATGACATTTTAAAGGGGGATTTGTTTTAGAAACATGAAAATATAAAACAACAGAGTCTGCATAGACCATTTTAAACAAATCGGCAATAACATACATATTTTTGCAAGCAGAAACACGAAGATACACTAACAGCACTTACACAGGTACAGCCGTGACGAGCAGACAAACTATTCACAAAGGAACAGGCAAAACGGGAACCATACAGATGCATACCACTGCCCCTGGAGACCCGGCCCCACCCAGCCCACGGCCGACTCACCAGAGACGGGAATCTCGGTCCCTGCGAGACTGCTCAAACCCTAGTGCGGCACCACCATGCGTGCAGTCACCCAAAAAGCTCAAGAAATTGTATCTTTCACAAATGCAGGTGAAGGAGGACAGCCCTTCATTTACTGAGGAGGTTCAACGTTTTCAGGTACACACACGACACGGTTGCGCAGAGCCAGTGCTGTCTTCGTGCACCTTTGCAGAATTGAATTTGTGAAAACTGTAAAACAAAGATCTCTCTAAAAGTCTTTATAGGATTTATATCCAGAAGTGGAAAAGATGTGAAGATAAAACTCATAGCATAGCAAATTATAAAAATTAATGCTGACAACTTAAAAAATAATGGGAAACAAAACAATAACGATGGAAACAAGGCAAAACAGGACAAAAAAAGCAAAAAAAGGAAAAGTGACATAGAAAGTGCATTCAGGGTAGACCGTGGGCAATCACACAGAGGGGGACGTAAGGACTGGCCAGCTTCCACAGCTTCGGGTTTCAGAATTTCAGCATTCGAGATTTTAATCTTTTGGGATTATAATTTTGGAATTTTGGAAGTTGGATCTCTTGGGATTTCCACATTCGGCATCCTGGCATGTGGGGCCATGGCTTTCCTGGTTATGTTCTGAGCAGATGAGGTGGAATGAGGAGAAGGGAGCCGTGAGATGGTGCTTTTAGTGGCCAGACCAAGCTAGCTGTTCTCTGTGGTCTCTGAATCCCTGAGGTCCCCAAGATGTCTGCAGGATATCTAAAATTAAGGTGCTATTCTTGTGTCCATGTGTACACTAATAGCATAAAAATAAAGGTGAGAAAATGATAAAATGGCTGATACAAGCAGAAATCAAGACAGTGATGCCAAAATGTAGTAAGAACCATTATGTCCTTCACATTATGCCTTTGCAGTTAAAAAAAATATATACATCCAAATGGCCATCAACATGCCACATGGCACAGAGTAACACAATGCTCTGTGACGCCGAGGCCGGGTGGGTGGCCCAGGTTTGAGTTCCGACGTCTCGTTGTGCACACGGGTGCCTGCACGTGTGCCTGTGACCCTGGCTGGCTGAGGAAGGGGTGGGGTCCCTGCTTAGTGACCCTACACAGAGTGACTCTGTTTCCTTCACTGATGGAAGAGACAAACTTTTCCAGTTATATATGCATTACATTTAATCTCGCATGTGTGTATAGTGTGTCTATTGCACATATAAATGCCTGTTTCGATTAATGCCCTAGCGAAGCTGTGCCTCCTATTCATGCCGCTGACTGTCACCCCTGCTTGTGTGTCCTTGCACGTCCCGTGGGAGAAGCATGCAGCACCACCGCATCCCAGAGCACGAGCCTCGCAGGCTGCATCAGCCAAAGGAGCTGACAAGTGTCTGAGCTCCGGGCTGAGCAGCTGCTCTTTCTGCAGGACACCGTTTTTATCTGAAAAGATGGCTGACAGACAAACTGGTTCCTCCAACCTGATCGTCTGCAGGTATTTTCTCCAAAGCGAAGCAGTGAGCCTGTCACTTCAAGAACAACTGACTGTCCTTGTTGCCAATGAGAATTCTGAGACTTTCCAGTGAAAATTAGAAATGTGGAAACTTGTATGCACTGCCTCGAGCTTGACAGCTTCTCCACTCTTGATGATGCTGATGGTGGGGTAGGCAGAGGGAATGACAAATGCCATTTCTGCCATCATGTCCTGAAATGTGTGGATTTGTGGAAATGGTGGACATCTCCATGAACCAATGTTTTCCAAATGACCAACGCATGTGGTTCTAAAATCGTGTGTGGGTGCAAGACCCATTCAAAGTCCACAACAGACCAAAGCCACAGGGAACAGAAGGCTCACTGACATGAGTCCAGGTTCCCCACTACAGCTAATCATTGAAACATTAGTACTTAGGCCAGCTCAGTGGTGGCTTATGGCAGCTGGGGCCCACATGGCCAGCCCCGTGGTCAAGTTCCAGACACAGTGGCTTGAGGAACATTCCAGGTAGCCTGTGCATGCATGACCAAAATTTCAAAAGAAGAGAGGGATGGTGGAGAAGGGATCGTAGCATGGCTATAATCCACTGAGGATGGGTGTAGGGGGGTGCTTTCTCCTCTCCCTCTGTCTCTGTCTCTCTGTCTCTCTCTGACAATCACACATGCCTTCTGGCAAAACAAAAAGTAATTATAAGGAAATGAGCACTTTTCAGGTTTGGCTGTAATATGCCAGAAGGACACACCCCGTTGCCTGGGAAGGCTGTGGAAGCTCTCCTCAGCTCTGTCCGAACCTACTTCCCTGATGACTTCCTGCCGCATTTGCTGCAGTAGGGTGCATGCGGGTCTAGCCGTCTTCTGTTCAGCCTGATGGAGAAGAGATTTGCAAACACGGATGCCCCTCTCCTCACTACGGTTTTATCTGTGTCAAAATCTCCTGGGCTCTACTGCTATTTGTAAACAGAATAAGTACTGTAAAAGTTACCAACAGATAGCACCCCAAAAACAAAACCTCCTTAATGCCACCTCATGTGATTGTCGAAGGAGGTCTGCGATTAGGTTGGTTAGGTTACAGTATGCCCAGAATCCTGCAGAGCCACGCTCAAAGGGCAGGACTGCAGAGGGAAGGAGTCCAGAGAGAGGCAGGAAACACCGGGAGGGGCACAGAGGCAGCCACCTCTGTCCCAGGCTGTCCTTGGAGAGGTCAGCCCCAAGTCCCAGCTCTATGTCTCCCTTTCTCTGAGTGACAAATCCTAGATGAAAACTTGGGAGTGGGTAAGCCAGATACATACCGTCAGGAACGTCAGAAAAGTGGTTATTCTGCCTTTTTTCCTTCTATAATAGAAAATGCGTTCTGCCTCCTGCTTAATGGAGTAGGAACTCCCCAAAATAGAGATGGGTTCCAGACTCTAGACTCAAGATCGTATCTTTGGGCCAGTCCTTAGCTCAGTAGTTCCATATACTGTGCATAGAAAGTTGTTCCCCACATGGACGACTGCGATTAGAATGCTAAGCCCCACAGGTTGGAAACTCCTGACAGAATGGAGGAATGGGGAGAAGGGACTGTGGAATGGTCGGGTCCCTTCTGGGGTGCTTTCTCTCTCTGTGCATCTGTCTCTCTTTGGTGAGCGCACATGGCTACTAACAGTTTTTAAAAAGTCCTCATATTCCTTCAAATCTCTTTCTCTGCCATATTTTTTCTCTTCCTCAAACCGTCTATATTTCCCTATGGTCTTCAGCCTTTGGAGGTCCACAGAAAAAGACACAGCATTTTTGCCATTTGCTCTGTGGTGATGAGATTCAGAGCCAGCTTCCAGATTAAATGGAGTAGGGAGGAACTGGGAAAAGCCGAGGAAGAAGGAAAAGAAAGTTGCTCTGTGGGAACAGGGAACAACGTCATTATTGGACCGTCCCCTCTCCCGGTGGCCCTGTAGGGTAGCCAGCCTCGGATTCTTGTTCCAGACACACACATGGGATTTCCCAGTGCCAAGTTCTAAAGAACCAGGACGATTCCTTTTCGTTTTTGTCTGTCTTTCTTAGTAAACTGTGAGAATGCACGACATCAGGAACATGAGCTCTGAGGCTAAATTCTGCTCTAGACTTAATTGAGCTGTGTAGAAAAAGTCACCTAAAGATGCTGTCCCCAGGAATGACAGGATTAATAAGCTAATATTTGGCATGTGGTGCTTAAACAGCCTTTTGGCTAGAAGGGATTTTCTGCACAGGTAAAATTCTAAATGGATCTCTCATTTCTAGAAATCTGTTGATTTGTCCTCATTATTTTTTTAAGTTTTTTTTTTTTTTTTTTTAAGAAAATAAGGGAGATGGTCAGGAATAAATGACTCCACATAACGCCTCCTTTCCCAACACCGAACATCTTTGAAAGACAGCCTCCACCGAGAGGAAGGTGCCAGGAGTGTGCTGCTCAGAGGGGCCAGCACGGTGAGCACACCGCGTCGGAGAGTTCAGGGCCTCCAGGGGCCCCCGCAGTCAGGCTGTGGCTCATGTCAGCATTTCCTGAACGCCTTTCTCAGTTTTCAGTCTGTCGGTCCATTTGGTGGCCTGCGCTTCCTTCCTTCTTCCCAATATCCTACCAGGCCAGCCTCTTGATTTTAGCATGCAAGTATGACGTTTGGAGAAAACGTATGGTGGCGGAAAGTGAAAATTGCGAAGATGAGCCCAGGAGAAAGCGTTGTTATTGGGAATGATAATTTAATATATTAGGTCATCAGAAAAGTCATGATGCATTTTTGCTTAGAAAAATATGTCATGATTTTTCCAACAACCCAATAGCTAGGAGAAAGAATGATGGTAGATAGATATTCACCAGCTTCAAGCAATAATAATATTAGAGCGAGAGACAAAATGGAAATGGTTTATACGGTCATGCCACACACAGATGTTAGCTAGGTGATTCCCGGGTGCCCGAGCTAGGCTACCACTGCTAAAAGCATGTCCAAGGAGTGGGCGAGGCCCTGCAGTTGGACCGTCAGGATTCTCGGTTCCAATGAGTTTGAGTGTTGGAAGGAATATTTTAAAACATCTGGCCTAACACCTTTATACTGGGAAAACAGTGCTACGTGATTTTTTTTTTTTTAATGCACACATTCGCTCACACAATGACATGCATATTCACACATCCCAAAGTACATAACTGACTGAATGACAGAAGGTATCCCGGACAGTTACTAAGCACGCAAACGCAATATGTCTGGGCCATCGAAGTTGGGGAACAGAGGCGGAAAATCTCTAAAACTACACGATGTTTATTGTGAGTGCTTAGGAACCTCCCTGGGCTCAGCAGGCAAGTGCGTGCCCGGTGTCCTGACCGGCTGAGATGGACCGGACAGTGGTGCGAAGACCCTTTTGGGGGCGCCTCCCCCTTTTCCTATCTTTCATGTAAGAAATAAACAAACAAGTTTTTTTAATTGAAAAAATAAACAGTCACATGTCTAAATCTCCTAAGTAAGTTCTGTGTGGTATCCTGACCAAAGCTTTGGTCTAGTAAACCCTTCTAAGTTAGACATGAGCCCTGTGTAAGTCATTTGGTAGGGAGAGGGCTAATGGGTACAGACTGTTGCTCTAAAGAAAAACAAAAGGAGGGGAGGGGAACAGGTTAGCTTTCTCCTTATAGTACTGACTTGTTTATTTTAAGCATTTACAATATTTGCCAAGTGAAAAACCGTAACTTTAGATTTCTGTTTAAGTCAAAAAAATTTAAAGTTCTTAAATTTCGATGTTTGCTTTCCTGACATAGCTTTCCCAACATGCAATCTATATCTATGTCTCTCTCTCTCTCTCTCTCTCTCTCTCTCTCTATGTATCTCTCTCTTTGTATCTATCTCTATCCATCTATCTCTATCTATATCCATCTATCTATATCTATCATCTATCTATCTAGCTAGCTAGCTAGCTAGCTAGTTAACTCTAGCTCTATCTCTATCTCTATCTCTATCTATCTATCCATCTATATCTATCTATCTCTATATCTATCATCTATCTATCTATCATCTACCTATCTATATCTATCTATCTATAACTATCTATTATCTATCATCTATTTATCTATCTATCATCTATCTATCCATGTGAAAATTCAGGTTTTGGTCTAATGGGCTATGGAAATGAGAAAAACAGAGGCTGTTGAGCGGAGTGATAGATTGAGGAACAAAGAAGGCGTAAGCAAAACAGACGTGATTCACAGTGTGACACTCAGCACCTCCGGAGGCCCCGAATTTCCCATTGTAGCATGTTAACAGTTCTAACTGACCATTTTGAAAGTAAGGGACATGTTGCTCATATACATCCTTTTAAAAGTAATCTACTTCTGTCATTTCATAGCAAAATGTGTTGGTGTCTGAGCCCACAAGCCATGTAGATCTTTCTTTTTTTCTTTGTACTATATCAATATTTTATCATAAGTGAAAATTGTAGAAAATCACCATATTTTCCTGATTCCTGACTTAGAGACGCAGGCCTGAGAGTGGCATTACATCTGACGGTGTGTCCTTCACGGGGCTGGTACACACTGTCACTGAGACCATCGGCAACCTCAGGAACACTGAGCACTACACACCAGCCAGTGCTCATTTTGTTGGATTTTGCTGGGACAAAGAAGTTCAGCCACGTTTCTTCAAATTTTTTCTAGACTTCCTTTTTAAATTTATGAAGCTTTAGATATATGTACTTCTAGATGATAATATGATGAATTTGCCTCGGATGGTATTGCTACCGTTACAGCCATGGAAAAAACATGTTTTCACAGGTGACCATTTTCAAATCAAAATGTTGTATTGGAACGTTTTTAAAAAATTCCTTATTCTCTAGACATAACCAGAGTAACGACATTTTAGGAAGATGTGGCGGGGCTCCTGGTGAAGGCAGAGGTCCTCCATTGGGCTGACATGGGCCGGGTAAGAGCAGCAACACCCTCCCCTTTCAGTGGGAATTAGCACCCCCTGGTGGAGTCGGGGGAGCAGTTCGGAAAATCCGAGTGGCAAGTTGAAGGAAGCTTTTCCCCACCCTGTGCTTAGTAGACACCTTGAGTCTGCATTTTCATACGTAGTTTTGTGGATGTGAGTTGTAGAGATGGACCAGACAGAAATTCTAAATCTGAAGTCATTGATCTTTAAAATGGAAAATACAGACTATTAATTGGAATTCAATTCAGTGCAATTTGTTGGCTCACTGGTGTGAAAAACTAGCAAACCTTGTGGGCTTTTTGACACAGAGTTTGGAGGGAAGATGAAGAAAAATCATCTGAAACTTGCTCAGACTGTGAAGAACTCACCCCCGAGGGCTCTGCACGCCCTCAGGACTGCAGATTGACTGTTTCATGGCGCCCCGACGTCTGGTAACATTGAGTTTGTCACCGTTCTTGGTTGGAGGAGGTTGTTTCACTTTTTTTTTTAAAGACCAGTTCCATTTGCAGACCATAAAATGTTTACAAATGTACATTTTACCTGATCTGCTTGATTTTATACATGAGAAAATCAAGGCCCAGACAGGACGGGAGACGATCCCGAGGTCACTCAATGAGAGCTTGAGAAAAGTGCTCCTGGCCCGGAATTATGACATGACATGGGGTCGCTGTGGGATCTATTCAGATTTCCTTTTCTTTTTTTTCATGCAGCATCAATTTTACTTAAAGATCTAAAGAGGGGGAAATGATTCAATGTAGCATCACTTATATCTTAGAACAAGCAGGCTCCTATCAAAGAAAACAAAACTTGCTTGAAACTACCTTTGAAAAGCAAGTACACATGTTTCTTTGAGAAACTAACTCCCATTTTCCATTTTTTTCTAAGAATCTTGCTGCTCCCTGTCCTCTGAGACAGAGAAGAAAAAAGAAATCTACTTCCGTTTTGCCATTTGAAGAAAAGCAGATTAAACAAACTCCCTGAAATCAGATGCTCTTTTTCTCACCAAAAGATCGTATTTTCCAAAGAGGACATCAGGACGCGTGACTTCCAGTGGGAAGGTACCCTTGGAATCCAGAGGTCACTTTGACTCAGCAGTTAGAGTGGCCAGCCACTGTCACGGGGCAGCTCAGTGTGCCCAGAGGGTGCTGGCTCTCAGCAGAGGAGGGGTCTTTGTGTCCTGTGCCATTTGAGACAGGATTACTAGGGAGCGTCCAAAAGCTTCAGGAGGAATGCAGAGTCCTCCTCCCCAAGAAACAATCAGCCTGATTCTAAGAACCCCTGAGGCTGGGATTTGAGGGGGCAAGGGCCCCATCTGCCTTTTACCATGAAATGCCTTCCACATTACTTTGCTTTGCCTCTCCTAAGCTTTGGACAGGTTTCATGTTACTTTAAGAGGAAAAGTAAAGAGAGTTAAAGCCAAAGAAGTTAGTGTTAAGGAAAGGCGTACGCTTTGTTATAGAAGTCTATATTCCATACTGCCAATAGAGATAAATATATATAGATGTGAATGATATAATGTACTTCATATATATGTATGTGTGTGTGTGTGTGTGTGTGTGTGTGTGTGTGTGTATGAATATGAAAACACAGTGCTATGTTTCCTTTAAGGACTGACATGAGTATGCTGAGTAACTTTTAATCAGTAATTTTATTATATATCTTGCAGTGCAGTATCAAACATAATCTTATGTTTTAATTAAAAAAAAAAAAAAAGACGAGAAAGTGGCTGTGTTTAAGGGATATGGCTTCATAGACTATTTAGCAGTTAAGTACTCAGAGAAGTGAAGGAGGCAAAGCCCAGGAAATATTTTGAGGATATTAACTACATGGATGACTGTGAAACATTATGTAGGAGCATTTCACGTACAGCTAGACTGAAGTCAGGGAGACAGACAGACGTAGAGGGCTCCCCGTGGGAGGTTCTGCTGTGTTTATTGAGCGCCTTAACCACCTCCATTGAAGACCCAGCTCTGGAAGGACGGTGGCCCCGGGCTTGTGCTAAGCGGTCAAAGACACACACAGTGGCCCTAGACGCATTGCATTCTTCGGTCGAGCAGTGGCTGCGGCCCTCTTTGGGTTTCTTGCTTTTCCCTTGCAGGGCTTTTGAAGACTAGTGAACAGCCTGACATTTTCTCCATCCTCCATCCGCAAACCCATCTGCTAAGGAGAATCCGTCTGCATTCTTCCCCTCAGCTGGCCGGCCTGTCGCTACCTGCTCACACATTGTCTGGGGAGATGCATTTGCTGATACTTTTCGGATGAAAGGGCGGAGAAAAGAAGGCAATGTCTGTCTCCAAAGTGCTGGAAAGTCTTTTCTCACTTTCCAATCAAGAAGGACTCAAGCCTCCATCCAAGTGATGGAGGTAGCTGGATCCCAAGGTACAGAAATCGGCACCATGTCCCACCAAGAGGCATGCCCTTCCCTGTCGGCCCTGCAAAGAGGTTTTGAAGAAACCATTTTATTTGCTGAGTCCAACCCTACAACGCCCATGAGTGTGAATAAGTTCCTTTTGCTCTTCACAAAAGGCTTCAGGTTAAATATGAACTAAAAATGTAATGTCAAATCCTCTCTATATCCTTTCTTCTTTCTTTCTTTCTTCCTTTCTCATTCTTTCTCTCTTTCTCGTTCTTTCTTTTTTGTTCTCTTCCTTTTTCTTTCTTTCTTTCTTTCTCTCTTTCTTTTCCTTTCTTTCTTTCTTCTTTCTCTTTCTTTTTCCTTCCTTCCTTCTTGTATTTCTTTATTTTCTTCCATGACAGGTTGGGAACAACTCCTCAGCCACCGAAGGCTGCTAAATCCACCTCTCTCCCCTCTCTCTCATTCTCTTTGGTCGGCTCGTACACATGACAGCAGAAACATCTGATGGAGGTGGCGTGCTGGTGACACCCACTTACGCTGAATGGTGAGACGCGTGTCGTGCAAAGCCCTACGGTGAGAGCCAGGAGGACTGACACGCTGGAGGCCGGTTGCCTTTGCAGAAGAGAGAAAGTTCTGCGGAGCGGATCTCCCAGGCTCCTGAAGAGCTGCCATGCCCGCCCCGAGAGGCACACGGACTAAAGGAGGTCCTTGGGGAGGCCCTGGGAGGAGCGGAAGTGGGAGGAGCACGAGAGGAAGACGCTGGTCAGGGTGGGAGGATGAGAGGGAGAGAAACACGGCGGGGAGAGGACAGAGACGCAAAAACCATGCAGAAAATTGCAAAAGGAAAGACGCACAGTAGGTCTGTTAGGAGACAGGTCTAGCTCTAAGACCCTTCCTTAGAAGCCAGAGGCCTTCTCACTCCTCCTCTGTGTCCCCGGTAGGAAGGTGAGCACAGAAAGGTGGGTGACGAGGTCTGAAAATAGCACGTCAGGCCTCACGGACCCGGCTTCCGGAGACGGCCCTGCTGAGTTTCCATCCACCGCCCCTCACCAGGACCGGCAGCCGCAGCCCCCGAGGCCACGTGCCAGCTGGGTCGGCTGTCCCTGCTGCGTGCAGATGTGCAGGTGCTCCTGCCGGGACGGCAGACTGGCTGGCTGAGACGGCTTCACTGGGAGAGCACCAACGGGAAAACCACGCAGTAATTTTATGGCATTTCCCTATTCTTCGAGTTGTTGACATAACATAATAAGATAATGTAGAATATTACAGTATTTTAATAATATAGCAGAATAGTATTTTATCATACAAACATGATGTAAAATGTTAAATAACATGACTTGCATTGCTGTAACAAATTTAATATGTCCTATAATATAACGGACATATAGTCATAAACTAGAGCACTGAGGCCACCCCTTAGCACACGTCACCACAGTCAGTCACCAACCAAAGGGCCCACACATTGAAACTGCAGATTCGCAGAGAAGTTAATTTGGTTGATATAAAATTGTAAATAGTGGAAAAAATATTCCTCATAATAAACTCAAATTTGCCTTTCTACAGCTTGTTCCCAGAGTTGTCAACAATGCTAAGTTACTTTCTTAAATTCTGATCTTTCAAATATTTGGAAATGACCACGCTGTTCGCTTTCTGTCGTTCAAGTTCCCTGCACATGTGGCCTCCCTCTAAGGTTTAGACGAACCACAGAAACCACGGCTTGTGCAGCTGGCCCTGCCGGGGGAGAATGGCATCGAGCCTCCACTGCACCTGCCCGCCCCGGCCCACCACGGCACATGCGATCGCCACAGGACAGTGACTGGATCAGCCTCCAGGCAAGGTGGGCATCTCCAGGGCTGCACACACACGCACGTACATGCATGCACACAGATATGCACCACACACGCACACAAACTCACACACACTCTACCACAGACACACATCATACATGTACCACACGTGTACACATGAACGCCACCTACCACACACATGCATGTGAACTCACACACACTCTTCCACAGGTACACACAACACATGCACCCCACGTGTACACGTATACACCAGCCACCACACATGTGCATGTGAACTCCACATACACAATGACACATACACACCACACACACATACAGGGGACCACGCACATACTCAAGTTTCTACCGCACATTAGAAATCCTGGAATTATTGTTTCTTAGGGCTGGATTTGAGACAGTTGGCTCCTGAACACTAGTTGAAATGTCTATATTATTAGAATGACAACGGTTTTTTTTTTTTATCCTTTTAACAAAAAAAAAAAATAGCCACTTGCCATCTTATTGGTTTCTACTTACACTCTAGGGCACCCCTTGCTCACTCGAACACCCTCTGTGAACGCACAGCCCGAGGACAGGTGGACCACAGAGAGCTGGGGTCAGGACACGGCTGCGATGCGTGAGTAGTACAGCGAGCACAGCACCGCTTTGGCCGAGAGCTCATGTTGTGACCCTCCCAAGCCTCAGTTTCCTCTTAATGAAACCAGGAAACGGAACCCAGGGGACTGGCATTTCCTCCCCGTACGTGAGCACTCTGGTGACCACACCAGCCCAGGCTCAGCGGCGGGGAGGAAGGGCAGGAGGAGCAGGACTCCGGTGTGGGGCTAGCAGGGACTTGCTGACGGGCTCGAGAGCACAGCACACTTCAAAGCTGCACCGGAGCTTAATCTTCCTTTAAGTGCAGGCCGCGAGGTAATCCAAGCCCTTGTATGAGAACCGTATGCATTCTTTCTAATACCGACTGCTGGCTGTTCACTCACTTTTTAAACCTTCTTTATATCTAGGTTATATTTGTATGGATGCTCTCCGTGACAGCGAAACGTCATCCCAGTGGACCTGACTGTGCAGTGAGGACGATCTAGTCAGGGGTTATGTGTGTAAGTCACTATTTTCTTATGACTGAATCTGAAACAAAATATTTATTTTATTTTATTTTCAGGCACAGCCTCTGTGGCGCAGGTGGGAGTGCCCTGAACTGCAGTCTGGAAGCCATGCAGCCAGCCGCGGGTTCAGATCCTTGGGCCGACCTGAAACATGCCAGGTGTGCACAGGCGCTAGGATCCCGAGAAGCCAGAGTGATAAGGCCCGGGGGGTCTCTCTCTGTCTCTCTCTTCTTGCCTTTTCTCCCCTTCAGTCATGAGTGCTCACGCACGTGATCTCTGTCATGAATAAGATGAATATACTTTTAAACACTGAAGTCGCTCTCGGCAGCCATGGCAGAGTTTACTCCTGGGTACACAGGCCATATGAACCTAGAGTCCTCTTGATGCACAGGGGCTCTATCTTTAGGGACTAAAAACACATTTGGGAAGTTCCATGGTTAAGTGTTTCAATGCCTTTACTGCTCAGGTTAAGAAAAGGCTCATTGATATGCAGATGTGATGGAACTCCCTAGCTGGAAGTCACAAACACCTTGACCACCTGGAGAAAAGACTTACCACAGTAAATAGAGGAGCTGCCGCTCTCAGATCACACCTGGCATAGCTGTTTTTAACCCTCAGGAGCATCTCATACACTCAGCATTATAAATACCTCTGAGGGCTCTGCAAATGATTTCAAAACTACCTGAGAGGGAGCAAGCGCCCAGAGAGGGCTGGAGGCTCTACCTCTCAGCTACATTCCTTATTGATAACACAAAGGCACTGGACGATAACTTGTTTAACTGAAAGTTAGAAAGTACATAAGGATGGGACCAGCAGTTAGTGTAATGGCTATGTCGCTGGACTCCCATGTAGTCGATTGTAGTTCGAGTCCCGGACCCGGTGGCTTAAACTCACGCCAGGCGCGAGTGGGTGTGTGCCCAAGATCCCGAGAGGAGAATGGAGGAGAAGGGACTGCGGCGTGGCCATCCCCCCTGGGGGGTGGTTTCTCGCTTTATGTCTCTCTGTCTCTCTCTATCTTTCTGGCAAGCGCACGCGCCCTATAGCAAAAACTTCTCAAAAAAAAAAAAAAAAGAAAAGAAAAAAGAAAGTACATAAGGCTATTTTATAACTCGCAGCGAGCACAGTTAATAAGATGTCAAGTAGTCTTTACTGCATACTGCTGTGTAATAGCAATTCAGAGAAAGTTAAAAGAAAATGACGGCTTTTACAACATAAGAGAAGGAGTGAACAAACCGCAGATCCAAGCCCTTCATGTGGTGCGGTGCGCCCAGGCGTGGGAAATGCTGCAGAGGGCACAACGCTCCACCAGGTCCTGTCCAGGACAGAGAGCAGTGCTTGAGGCCCAGGGTGTGCTCAGGAGAAGCAGGACAGAGCTGCGAACACCACTTGCCCCCGGGCAGCCACCACGAGTTGTGCAGCTCCCCAGGACACTGAGGGCAAGGCCCCAACCATCACTCTGTCTTTTGATGTGCCAGGTGTGTGGCCTCACCTGAAAGAGAGAGAGAAAGAGGGAAAGTGAGGAGACGCTCCTCTGAGGGATGGTCACACCTCCCCTTTCTCCTGCATCTCTTCTTTTTCAAGATCTTGAGCACACACTCAAATGCACCCTGCAGGCCGTGCGGTGAACGAGGTCCGAACTGCGCAGTTGGCCATGTGAGATCCAGCCACCCCGACCACCATGCCGCAGCTGGTCCCCTAACGATTGTTTTTAAAAATTCACTTCCCAGCCCTCTCAGAGTCCCACAGTTACACTAAAAGGTAGTTCTTTTCCTGTGTGTCCGCCACAGGTACAGAATGACCCAGCCCCTCAGAAACCAGAGGAGCCTTCCCTGGGGAACCAACCCCAGCTGGTGCTGCCACCACGGTCCCTCCCCGACGCCAGTGCAAGCCAAACTCTGGCCAGGACTTAGGCTCGCCAGGATCAGAGTTCACATAGAAAAATGGCTTCAGAGACCCGATCTCATGTTTCTAACACTAACCCCAAAAGGCACCCGGCCCCACCCAAGTCACAGAAGCACACTCTGACCCTCAGGAGAGACCTAAAGGGTCTGCCTTTGTGACCTCACTGCCGGAGACACTGCTGACTGGACCCAGGGCACACCAGGGGAAGGGCATGAGGTCTCCCTCTTAGCTGCAACACAGAGGTGAGTGCAAATGACAAGGGGAAGCAGTGTGCAGGGACCTCTCTGTCTTACATGTATCTGCAAGGGGAGGGGGCGCTTACAGTTTCACTGTAATTTCTGTGGGATTTTACCTCGAATGTGGGGAAAATTCTGATGTAATTAAACCACAAAACTCCTGCCACAGCAAGACAATGTATTGCATCTCAGTAGAAGATAAATGTGAGTAGCAGCTAGAAAAGCTGGAAGGATTTCTCATGTATTTTTTAATAGTTAATCTTCTTAAAAATTTTTATAAGACTCCAAAATTTTTTTTTTTGAGAGGTTTTTGCGCTCACCAGAAAGACAGAGAGAGACAGAAAGAGAGAGAGCAAGAAATCATCCCCAGGGGGGATGGCCACACCGCAATCCCTTCTCCTCCATCCTCCTCTCAGGATCTTGGGCACGCACGCACACATGCCCGGCGTGAGTTTAAGCCACAGGGTCTGGGACTCAAACCACAATTGACCACATGAGAGTCCAGCGACATAGCCATTATGCTAACTGCTGGTCCCAAGACTCAAATTTTTAAAAGCAATATTCTCTCTTCAGCTAGATGTTCTGCAAGTATTTTTTACATAGGTGTGTCAGCCTATGAAAATCATAGGCTATGAGTTTTCCTAAGATTCGATCTGATGAAATCCTCATTCTGCCTGTTTTAAATCAGTAGAACCAAAAATAAGTGTCCTCAGACACGGTCAGTTCAGGGTGGGATGGTCTGCATCAGTTAGCAGGTGGTCTGAGCGTCCGGCCCAAGTGAGAGGTTCCAGGCTTGCGTCTGGAGACGTCCCCGTACACAGGGCATGTGTGCTCTTCCAGGGAGTGGCTGGGGCTCAGGCAGGATGTCGGCTTCAGATCCCGCTGGGATGCTGTCTCTCCATCTTCTCTCTCTCTCTCTTTCTCACTCATGGACTCTTTGTTGGACTTCCCTCCTTCTCCCATCCTCAGTTATTCCCACCGTGTGCTCATGTGTGAGTGAGTGAGTGAGTGTGTGTGTGCACAAATAGATCAGCGACCTCCACACCCCAAACACCAAGCCCTTCCTTCCCCTCATTGAAGGCCCCTTTGAATTCTGATTCGAGCAGGAAGTCTGCTCAGACCAGGCAGGGCCGCAAGGCTTCTATTTTTACTCTAACTTTGTCTTACATTAGCCTGTATGATCCACTTCAGTTTTCCAAATGCATTTCAAAGTAAACAATGCTCCTCCTACCCCCACCATGAAGGTTGTGAGCAATCATAAAATGTAAGTTACAGAGTAAGAGTAACAAGTCAGGTACTTTTATAAGCCTGTCTGTGTTTGCCCATTTGCATCAAGTGCACAGAGCATATATGACACATATAAGGTGCGTGTGTGGTGTACAGACCCCACATGTACTATGTGGAAGTGTACGGGTAACATATACACAAGTTACAGGTATACGTGCAGTACATAGAGGGTGTATAAAATGTGCAGGTGTATGTATAATGTATAAAATGTATGCATGTATAGATAATATAACATATAAAATATTTAGGTATGTGTACAATATATAAAGTGTTCTAGTGTATATATATATACACACATACATGAATCTAGTATACATATTGCCTTCAGTGGTCCCATCAAGAAGAAAGGCAAGAAGACAGGTTATGAAGTGACCCCCGTGCACGTGCTTAAACAGCTGTGTAAATGAAGTGTTATGAGCTATGAAATTAGGGGTAGCCCGTGGCATGGTGATTAAGGCAGCTAATCTCACACAGTCAACCCAACAGTTTGAGCCCTGGACCCAGTGACTTGAAAGATATGGCAGGTGTGTGTGTGTGTGTGTGTGTGTGTGTGTGTGCACGTGCCCAGAATCCCAAAGGAGAACAGAGGAGAAGAGATTTTGGTGCAGCCATTTCCCACGGTGACCATAAGGATGACTTCTCTCTCTCTCTCTCTGTCTCTCTCTCTCTCTGCCTCTCTCCAGCTAGCACACACACCTTATAGCCAAAAAAAAAAAAAAAAAATTCCACACTAAAACTCAACTTGCTCAGCTACTAAACACATAAGCCGGAGCTTGCTCCCCACGCAGGCAGCGTTGGCCGCACATGGCAGAGATGGCTGAGGCACTGTCTACCAGGTACTCAGAGGCTGCTTTGTCATTCCTGGTGGTTTAATGTAGGGTGAAATGAAAATAACTTTGAACTTAAAAAACTGGCTTGTTTTTTTCAAAACTCATGAACCAGTAACACCAGAGAAGAGACCAATGTACTTAAGTGCTCTACACAATTAAGAAAGAATGGCTTGCATACCTCAGATCTGCACGGGGTAGACAAATTATCTCTGCCTAATAAGCAAGTGTGGTCCCCTTACTGTTCTGTCGCAGTGTTTCCTGCATCTGTGCAGCCAGCAGCCGCCAGACCCACCCACGGTGCCTTGCACGGAGACCGACAAGCCAACTGACCGCCGCACCTGCCCTCGTGCCCATCCTAGAGAAAACCAGGAAAACAAGTTACTACGGCCCGACGGCAGCATGCTGAAATAGCTGTGTAAGTGAGGACTAATACAAAGGGAAATTAAATGCGTTTTTCATGGTTATTAAATACATTTAAGAGAAAACTTGGTTAGGAATATCACCGCTCTAGTTAACATCGCCTGCTTCTCAGCCGTGTGTTAGGAGACTCCTTCCCCGCCAGCTTGGCTAGCCGTACCTCACCGGGTGTGCACCTGCAGCTCTGTTGGACAGTGTGGCTTCCACACACTCCGCCTCGTGCTCATCCGTCCCATCCCAGGCATGAGGCATGTTGGTAAAAGGTGAGCGACAGAGACAGGGAGAGCCTCGCAGGGCATTCCGAGTGAGCGGGAACAGTAAGTGAGCAAGGGTAACCACATCCTTGATGTTCTCATGGTGCACTCGCAGAAACCCGAGGATCAGGGAAATTCTCGGGCCAGCGCCGTGGGGTGGTGGTAATGTGCTCCTCCCAGGGAGCCAGCCCACACTTGGTGACCCAGGTTTGACTCTGCAGCCTGGTCAACCTGAAACACACCACCTGTGAGGGCTGGAGGAGGGGTCGCGGAATAACCAGACGCTGTGGAGGGGCCTCTCCTCTCTCTCTTGCATGGGCAAATGCTCTACGATGGATAAAGCGTTATCGAAAAGGAAAGCATGAGCAGTGGGCAGATACTCCTTACTGCCCTCAGTTTTCTTCTCCCATTTTAGGCCATGACCACCTCCTCTGAACTGCATGGAGCTGCCCACACACAGCCTCACATCCAGGGCTCTTGCGGGCAGCTGCGTGGTGTGCTTTAGCGTGGGCTGGTGTGGAGGAGCAGAGTCTGGTGTCAGTTTTCAGATTATCACACTATGGTCTCCTACTGGTCTCTCCTCTCCTGCTGCCCAGGACTGTGTGACTCAGGAGAGACCCCCGAAGCCAGTGTCAGGAAGCCCACCACGGTCGTGGGGCCATCAGTGGAATGCTCATGCAGAGAGAAGCAGCGTACATCGCACGCGTCTTACGTAAGCCTCTGCTGTTTTGGATTGCCCGTTACATAGAGCGGCCTGCATGCTAACGTAGAAGCTAGGCCCTGGACAGAGACTGCTGCTGTAACAAAATGAACCTGAAATAGATGGCATCCGTCTAGTCGTTGCTTGGGGGGCAGGGTTGATCCAGACACTGCGCCGGGAATCGCGGACCATCAGACACGCAGACGCTGTCATCGGAAGGAACCTGAGGACTGGAAGGGCAGCGAGCGGTGATGGCCCCTGCTGCTCTCAGTGACGTAATGAAGGCAGAGGTGTGCGCGGGTGAAAGCAAGGTGATCTTCAAGCTAGATAACCAGGGGATGAGCGCTCTCCACTGAGAGTTTCTGCTTGTGCCCGGAGCCGCAGTGGACGGGGGCAGGAATTGCAGTTCTGAGGGGTGTAAGTAGAGCACGCTTAGGAGACTGTCGTGTGAGGTGGCGGGAACCCAGCACTTGGCAATGCAGCACCCACATGGGCGACCCACATCCTGGTGTCCCTGTGCGCTGGGCACATATGTTTACACCTGTGTCCCAGCCCTGGGCTGGCCGAGGTAGGGGTGGGCTATGGCATGAAGACCCTCCTGTGATACTGACCTCTCGTTCCTTCTCTGCCTTTTCTTCTCATGAAAGAAATTTTAAAAGAAAGAAGGAAAGAAAGAAAAAAAAAGGATATCTCCTTTTGCCCAACACCAGGTATCTATCAGCCACTATCCCAGGACGTGTGGCACATAAGTATCCTTTGCAATTCATTTTTACTTATGCTTCTTGCACCTCAATAACACACTGATATTTAGCTCATAAATCACCGTTAGGTTGGAATAGTGAACGAATGTCACATACTCTTGAAATTGGCAGGGTCCCAAGACAATGCCTGTCCTTACCCCACATCGACGCCCCAGCCCTGCCCTGCTCTGGTCCCTTCCAGTGCACACTGGGGTCACCCGGAAGCCCTTCTGCCTCTGGACGTGTCTGACTGGAACCGTGTGCTGTATGTATCCACGACAGGGAGCCACGCGTGGTCCCCAACTACTTCTTCCCAGAATCCCGGTCCCTATAGTCCTTCTGTCCTGACGATACAGATAGATACAAAAATGTGGCCTGAAATGCTTTAACGTCCAAACTTCCTGAGCACTGCATTACACATTCACAAGTGAAAACTCCCACTCGACCTCATGGCAGAGGGTGTCATCAAAACCCCACAGTGTAAAAAGACCGTGTGAAGTTCCCTCAGGCTCTGTGCGTGAGGGGTACGTGAAACGTAAGTAAATTCCCTGGTTAGATTTGTGCTCCATCCCTAAGATATACCCTTATGTGTACACAAGTAATCCAAAATCTGAAAAAAATCTTAAATCCGAAAGACTTCTGGTCCCAAGAACTTCAGATAATGGATATGCCCCTTGCACACCTGTGCTGTCGTCCTACTTCTTTGAAGCTCTATCGCCTTCCTTGTCTCCTGTGACGTGACCGCATCCCTGCATCATGGACGGTGGCGGGCCGAGTTCCCCTTGTCACCTGTGACATGTGACCATCCCAGCGTCATGGACGACGGCGGGCTGAGTTCCCCTTGTCACCTGTGACATGTGACCACATCCCTGCGTCATGGACGACGGCGGGCTGAGTTCCCCTTGTCACCTGTGACATGTGACCATCCCAGCATCATGGACGGTGGCAGGCTGAGTTCCCCTTGTCACCTGTGACGTGACCACATCCCTGCGTCATGGGCGGCGGTGGGCTGAGTCCCCCTTGTCACCTGTGACGTGACCATCCCTGCATCATAGACGGCGGTGGGCTGAGTCCCCCTTGTCAGTTATAGCGAGAGCGCCTGTCCCCACTGTGGGCCCTGCCCATTTCCAGCCTCTCAGGCTCCCTTGCCTAGGCTGATCTCATTTCTAGAGTGCTTCACTGAGATCTGGGCCTCGGCTCACTTACAGGGCTTATAGTACAAAGAATATTGGGTCAGGGCCATCTGGCAGCGTGGCATATTCAAGGTTCTGTATTATTTGGATGAAAAATGAAGCAGAATAAATCTATCCACTGCCTAGAAACATCTGGCCCCTTTTAATAAAAGCCCCCCACTTGGCTGTCTGGAGACATGTCTATTTGTATCCAAGCTAGATCCTGAGAGGCCTTTTAATTTCTGTCTCTCCAACTGCAAAGCCACGTCGGAAGTAAACATGCTCTTTCATTCTTCATTGAAAAAGACCTGCAGCCACATCCCTACCTTCTGAATAGACTGCCAAGTTCAAGGGACCTTTCAAAGATTTGGACCAACAGCCGAGAACACAGAAAGTGTGTGACTGCTCCCAAAATACCACCTTTGACAGGTGTCAAAGAATGCACGGCTCCTATAACGTGACCTGGGGTTGTAATTAAACTTCCTATGTCTACAACCTAACTTCCTCTGTTTAATTCGAATCCTCTTAGGTAAAAGGCATTAGCAGTGCTAAGTCTTTTTCCATATGACGACATTGAAAGTATTTGGTGATAGATACGGGTTACCACCTAGGACTTCAACTGCTGCTTTGTAACATTTTGAATAAATGCTATAGTTTGCAGAGTACTTTCAAATGCCGTTTTTTTTTTTTTTTTTTAGATTTTTGCTATAGGACATGTGCATTCACTAGACAGAGAGCAAGAAATCACCCCCTAAGAGGGATGGTTATACTGCAATCCTTTCTCCTCCATTCTCCTCTCAGAATTTTGGGCATGCACACACATACACCCAGCATGAGTTTCAAGCTGCTGGGTCTGGGACTCAAACTGCTATCAACCACATGGGAGTCCAGTGCCTTAACCACTACACCAGCTGCTAGGCTCCACCAGTGGCTCGATAGATGTGATTAGTAGGTAGCACAGCGGTTAAGGTGCTGGACTCCCACGTGCCAGACTGCAGTTTGCATCCCAGATCTGACAGCTTGCTCCCTCACTTTCTCTTTCTTTCTCTTTTCCTATCTCTTTCTTTCTCACTGATGAGTGCACATGCCCTATATAAAAAATCAAAATAATAATAATATTCAATAAAATTAAATAAATAATTCTTTAAGCGTGTGGTTAGAGAGGGAGGAGGACAGTAGGCTGTCCTGAGACAGAGAGCTGAGCCAGGGTCCCTGCGGGCCCAGTGTGGGATCAGTGACATCCCCACAGCGCTCTGAGGCAAACCCAGCCACCGCTGTATATTCCTGTCCGACCGTAGGACCATAAGACACAGGCCAGGTGGAGGCCATGAAAATCCCTAGCAGGGAAGAATCACAGCAAAGAGAGGGAGACCAAATCATCCTCTCTGTGAGACTACGGCGTCATGTGGAGAGACACAAAGTGAGCTATCGGGCAGGAATTCACTCTCGGGTAGGACTTTGAAAGTAACTAAGACAACTCTTGTTGCAAAGGTAAAGGTATTTTTAAACAAAACAGGCTTCAGTTACTAGTTTACCAGTGACCAGCGGAGGAGCCAGTTACAAAGTGTAGACACTGCGAGTCCTTACAGTGTAGTAGGTGGCGTGTTTGCTTCCTCGGGTGAGTGCCAGATGCCAGCCGGCTTCACTGGGCCCTGCTTGGGTACACAGGGCAAAATGAATGTGTCACTGGACTGGGCTTGCAGGAGAAGGCCCTGAGGAGCACCCGGTCCCAAGTTCACTCCAGGACAGGGTCCAGCTCCTTGTCACCACTGCCGTGAGGACCTGCTTCTTGCTGGCTGCAGCTGGGGTCACTGCTTGTTGGGGCAGCCAGCACCCTTCCTGTGTGGCCTTCTTCACTTCCAGTCCAGCCGTAAAGTGCCAAGCCTAACTCGAACTTCGAACCTCTCGCACAGACTTCCACTAGGGACCAGAGGAAGTTCTGCTCTTCCACAGCTCATGTGATGACGTCGGGCCCACCCAGACACTCTTCAATCAGCTGTGCAACTTCTCATATAGCCACGCCGTGTCTCAGTGTGTTCAAGGACCTCGTCAGCTCATGGGGGAGGAGATTTTACAATGGTCTGGGGTCGCGAGGGCCACTTCTAGGATTCCCCCACCACATGTAGGTACTGACGGTTGGGAGAAGGTAGAGAATTAGCAAGGTGGGATGTAGGACTAACACATCCGAGAAAGGAACACAAACAAGTACGGAATTTATGTTTGTATTTTTTATTAACTTTGTGGCATCACTTACTTTTGCCAGGGCTCATGTACACTTGACAGAAAGAAGCAGAGAGCGACAAAGCACCCCCATGGGGTGGAGTTACACCATCACCTCTTCCTCCGTCCCTCCATTCCGTCAGGATTTGATGTTTGCACGCACATGTGCCTGGCATGTTTTCCACGCCCCTGGGATCAGGGCCTGACCCGCAGTCAGCCGTGGGAAATGCAGCTCCACACTCACAGCAGTTCTCAGCTGTGCGATCGAGCTGGCTCGTCACGGGTGGTCTTTAATGAATACTTTTGAAAAAAAAAAACAAAGAATGAATCTCCAACTTATTTTCCAAACACTTGAAGACTATCCCCAACATTCATTTAATAAGAACTTCAGAAAAAGAGTGAAAGTACTATCAGAAGGAAAATAATAAATTATTTCGAATTTTTTAAAGAAATTCAAAAAGGTATAATTTTTGCTAAAAATCACATTTGAGTATGATAAATAAAAAATAAACCACTTCTAAAAGACTTTGCCTACGTGGAGAGCAGATGGAATAGCAGGTGACGTCCTCACGCAGCTGAAAGACCTGGCCACCCAGAGTCACGTGCGCAGTTAAAGCAGCAGCAAAGGGTGGCACCTGGAAGTGCCTAACTAAGGCGACAGGAAACACACGGACGGAACGAGAACAACACAGGAGAGACAGAATGGTGACCAAGGCCTTACCTTAATGCGGAGCCGAAACTCCGCGTCAGCGCTGAGAACGCACTTCCCCCCACACCTCGGAAACGGAAGAGTGATGTAGCTAGCAAGAAGGAGGGAGGAAGCTTGCGATGACGAACACGATCGACCCCTCGCCTTCCCATCAAGGTTGCCTAGTCCTCAGAGATGAGGTTTAGAACATGTGAAATACTTTCCCCACAAGTCCTGACCACGGAGTCTGCCTCACTCACTCGCTCCGTCTCAGGCTCACAGCCCCACGGAAGGGCTGAGGAAAACCGTTCTTGGAGAGAAGAAGATCATAAGCAGGCCTGGGCAAGGGAATACAGTGGCCACGTAAGTCACAAACGTACACGCTCAATTCATTGTTTAGGAAAAACAGCTTCTCCTTATAAAAGACTGAAAATAAAATTCTAACCAACAATAATGTGGTAGGAAAGGGTTTTCAATGAGTAGTTAAGGAAGGTGGGGAGGAGGGTAGAAAACAATGAATAGCTCTAATCCTAAGCAAAAAAGAAAGAAAAAAAAGTTAATTATGTCTGTCAGTAATACAAATGTCTGTCTAATAGAAATACAATATAAAAGGGAATAAAGATACTATAGAAAATCATCAATATAAGAGAAGGCAGTAAAAAAATGCACAAACAGAAAACAAAAACAGCAGAAATAATTCCAAGTATTTAGATCAATAGCTACATCGGGCATTATTCTCCTCAACAAGGTTATGGAAAGACACAGGGTTAGGTGGTATTTGTAAACATCAAGTGTATGCTAGATAAGACCGAGACACACAAGGTACTCGTAAGAAGTTACGCCGTGTAAGTAACCAGGCAGAGGAAAATGACTGTGAAACTTTAATAGTGGGGAAATTTGAATAAAAGCGAGTACTATATAGTAAATAAATATTTCATCAGAGAATTTCGACCTGGTGGCTTAAACCTCATGCTGGGCACGTGTGCATGCCCAAAATCCCGAGAGCAAAATGGAGGAGAGATTGCAACGTGGCCACCCACCTAGGGGATGATTTTTTTGCATTCTGTCTCTCTGTCTCTCTCCGTCACTCTGGTGAGTGCATGCACCCTATAGCAAAAACCTCTCTTAAAAAAATGACAGAGTTATAATCACAGGAGAGGACTTTATGTGTCTACATCTGAAATAAAGCACAGTCCTGAGTCAGGTGCCATTACTGTCCCTGCCTTGGTTACAGGGAACCAAAGCTCGAGGAAGTCAGCGAGCCGGGTGGTGTGGCCTGGAACTGCTGGAGCTGTTGACCTCAGGAGCCTGGCTCCACACGTGAGCCCGCGCCATGGTGCACCGAGGCTTCTGGGTGGGAGGTCTGGTACGTACACAAACCCAGAGTCGGCTGGCACGGGCTAGGGTCGCTCTTCCAGATGCTGTCCTACCTCTGTTTGCAAATTCTTAATAACTTTATCTGGGCATTTGTGGTTTTTAAACTTTAAGTGAAGTTTGACGACACAACTGATCTTGCGCCAGGGCTCAGAGCCTCAGGTCGTGTGTATCCTGCTTCCTGCCACCTCCCTGGGAGGGTTTGCTGACTGCCACCCTGACCAACTCTACCCCACACGGCCTGAAGACTGTGGTATCAATCTCCCCTTCCCATTATGAAAAACTACTTCAAAGACTTCAAAGGAACCATTAGAACCTCTGCAGCAGGACCAGCAGATGGCATAATGGTTACATCGTTGGACTCCCATGTAGCCGACCACAGCTCAAGTCCTAGACCTGGCTTAAAACTCATGCTGTTCATTTAGCCTTCTGAGCTTTCTGGGCAGACTTGGTGACCTTGCCAGCTCCAGCAGCCTTCTTGTCCACAGCTTTGATGACACCAACAGCAACTGTCTGTCTCATATCACGAACAGCAAAACGACCCAGAGGAGGATAGTCAGAGAAGCTCTCGACACACATGGGCTTGCCAGGAACCATATCAACAATGGCAGCATCACCGGATTTCAAGAATTTAGGGCCATCTTCCAGCTTTTTACCAGAACGGCGATCAATCTTTTCCTTCAGCTCAGCAAATTTGCAAGCAATGTGAGCTGTGTGACAATCCAGTACAGGGGCATAGCCAGCACTGATTTGGCCTGGATGGTTCAGGATAATCACCTGAGCAGTGAAGCCAGCTGCTTCCATTGGTGGGTCATTTTTGCTGTCACCAGCAACATTGCCACGTCGAACATCTTTGACAGACACGTTCTTGACATTGAAACCCACGTTGTCCCCGGGAAGAGCTTCACTCAGAGCTTCATGGTGCATTTCAACTGACTTGACTTCAGTTGTCACATTGACTGGTGCAAAGGTGACCACCATACCAGGTTTGAGCACACCAGTCTCCACTCGGCCGACAGGAACAGTGCCAATACCACCAATTTTGTACACATCCTGGAGGGGCAGACGCAAGGGTTTGTCAGTTGGACGAGTTGGTGGCAGGATACAATCCAGAGCTTCAAGCAGTGTAGTTCCACTGGCATTGCCATCTTTACGGGTGACTTTCCATCCCTTGAACCATGGCATATTAGCACTTGGCTCCAACATGTTGTCACCATTCCAACCAGAAATTGGCACAAACGCTACTGTGTCGGGATTGTAGCCAATTTTCTTAATGTAGGTGCTGACTTCTTTAACAATTTCCTCATATCTCTTCTGACTGTAGGGTGGCTCAGTAGAATCCATTTTGTTAACACCAACAATTAGTTGTTTCACACCCAGTGTGTAAGCCAGAAGGGCATGCTCACGGGTCTGCCCGTTCTTGGAGATACCAGCCTCAAATTCACCAACACCAGCAGCAACAATCAGGACAGCACAGTCAGCCTGAGATGTGCCTGTAATCATGTTCTTGATAAAGTCTCTGTGTCCTGGGGCATCGATGATAGTCACATAATACTTGCTGGTTTCAAATTTCCACAGGGAGATATCAATGGTGATACCACGCTCACGTTCAGCTTTCAGTTTATCCAAGACCCAGGCGTATTTGAAGGAGCCCTTTCCCATCTCAGCAGCCTCCTTCTCGAATTTTTCGATGGTTCTTTTGTCGATCCCACCACATTTGTAGATCAGATGACCAGTAGTGGTGGACTTGCCGGAATCTACGTGTCCAATGACAACGATGTTGATGTGAGTCTTCTCCTTTCCCATTTTGGCTTTGATTTAGCGGTGGTTTTCACGACACCTGTGTTCTGGCGGCAAACCCGTTGCGAAAAAGAACGTTCAGGGCGACTACGGCACTTTTAGGTTTAATAGTAAAAGACTGGTTAATGATAACAATGCATCGTAAAACCTTCAGAAGGAAAGGAAAATGTTTTGTGGACCATTTTGTTTTTTTGTGTGTGGCAGTTTTAAGTTATTAGTTTTTAAAATCAGTACTTTTTAATGGAAACAACTTGACCAAAAATCTGTCACAGAATTTTGAGACCCATTAAAACAAAGTTTAATGAGAAAAAAAAAAAAAAAAAAAAAAAACTCATGCTGGATGCATGTGCGTGCGTGCCCAAAGTCCTGAGAGGAGAATGGAAAAGAAGGGATTGTAGCATGGGAATCCCCATGGGGGGTAATTTCTGGTTTTCTGTCTCTGTCTCTCCAGTGAGTGTGCATGCCCTATAGCAAAGATCTTTCTAAAAACAACAACAAAAATCCCTCCGCAGGTGTGATATAAGGAGAGAGCTGCTTAGTTAGACGGTGACTAGATTTATACACTAAAGGGACATCACAACAATAAGTTAAGGAAGATTCTTTGCAACCACAAAGCACTTTAGAACTTCTACAAGGTACCAACATTAATAACTTATTCTTTGGTTGGTGAATCCTGGAAATGCTACTCCTTTTCTGCCTCTCCTGAGAGCAGGTATCTCCATTTCAACCTCAAACTGATAGCTTCTTAATGGGAAGCCGAGACTACACGATACAATGAGAATGATGGGTTTTCTGGCAATATGTGTTTGTCATAAAGGAAAAAATAGGAAAAAAGTCAGACGTGCATACTTGTCATCATTAACATTCAGTTAGGGTTGCGTTGTCCACAGGAAGTACCCAACACTGCTTCACTAGAGGGCATTCACAAACCCCCAAGGGAAGCAAATCTTTCGGGATTCTCTAAATGCCAAATACATAGCTTAAAGTTGTTACAGGATTCAGCAACACTGGAAATCACCTTTTTTAAGTTCTCGAAGCTTTGTTGGGGGGTATGTATAGGAAATTAGTTAACCGGGTACGTCCCTTGGACAGTTGCCCATCATATGTCATTTCATTGTCTTTCTGCATCCCCGCGTATGCTCCAAGTTTTGATCAATAATGACTTTGCATCGATTAGCATGCAAATTCCACAGACCGAAATGTACGGCACACACGTAAGAGTGGCGCAGAGCTGCCTGTGTCGAAGGTTCGAACAAATGCTGAGTATCCTTTGCAGGTCTCTCGCTTCCCAATCAATTCCCAGAACCCTGATTTCTTTTAAATCTTCCTTGAAAAATGATCTCATCCTGATCTAATGATGCTGATTCACAGACACGATGAGGTAATGCACTTAAGATAATGCATCATCTCAGTGCTCACACAAGTGTAAATACTAAGCAGGATTTCAGAGCAGCCTTAACTTTTACTGTAAAAAGAAACTGCAAATGAGTATCACAGCGCAGCCCCGGCACAGCGCCCACTGATTCGGGTGTGCAAAGCACGAGGACATATAAGACATGAGGCCTTTTTATCCTCCACCCACAGGGTGTCACCCAGTGTCATCGCTTCCTCACCGAGAAGAAGGGGGAAATATTTGTGAGTAGTAAAATAAATTTTCCATAAAAATCTAAGTGCAGATCTTTACCACACAGGTCACTGACAAAATAGAATCTTTTTTCTGATTGATCAGTTGTTCTTATAAGGACACAAGGCTTGAGGTTTTGAATAAATATATATCAGAAGAACTTTGGAAACATATAACCACAGACTGATTTTTCTTTTACTAATCCCAGGAAGAGAAGCTAGGAAGAGAAGCTAGAAGAGAGATCAGATGGCCTCCACACTTATAACTGTAGTTATAAGATCACATCATGTGCTTTTGTCTAGCAAATCTCTCTTCATTTCTGAAATTCTGTATAGATAGTCATTGTACCCAAGGTGCTTTCTCAGAATAGATGAACATGGATTGTCATGGACAGGACCGAGGAGTCTGGGCAAGCGGACAAGCGCATGAGGAGAGATGTTAGAGCCCAAGGGGTTTTAAAAGTCGCCGTCTCTGTGCCCTTGCTTCGTGGTCGGTGGATCTTGGACTCAGAGAAGCTAAGAGCAGAGCAGATCTGTTCATGGGCTCAGTCTGCCCACAGGCACCGGTGGTGGGGTACAGTTAGCCACAGGGCCACGACAATGAGCCCGGCAGGGTTCTTCCCCCCAATCCTTGCCAGGGTGGTAGAAAACAGCAACACGTAAGCAATGAAGTATAGAGAGAAGGAAAGACTGTGGAGAAAGTGCTGAGGGGGAGCAGGGGAAGGAGCAGCTAGCTCCGAGTGGGAGCGACATGAGGGTGCAGTCAAAGGCCAGCGGGAATGGAGGCCCTGCGGGGAACGCCCACGGGAAGGAGGTAAGACAGACAAAGTAGCCAGCGGTGACTTGAGGAGAGCTTGGGGAGATGATGGAGCTGGTGGTTCTGATGGGGGAGCACTGTTGGTGAGTGACAGTCTGACAGGTGGGAAGACGTCACAGCACCTCGTCTTTAGGGGGGCCTTTAGGAGCCTTGGCGACATCCCACACTGGTATCGCAAGCCAGTTGACAATCAAGTGAAATGAAAACAGAGACCTGGTTCCAAGGTCTTCCTCCACTGCTTCACGTTGAACAAAAGCTAAAGAGATAAAACAAAATTGAAATAGGGGCTGTAAGTGCATTTCCTTTCTTTTCTGTGAATTAAGAAATATTTTTTTTAATTTTATTTATTATTATTATGTACTTTGCTATAGGGCATATGCACTCACAAGGGAGAGAGAGAAAGAGAGGATAAGTCAGAAAGCAAGCCACCAGGTCCAGGACACAAACCTCAGTCAGCCATGTGGGAGTCCAGGGCCTCAACCAACATGCCCCTGCCGGCTCCTTCATTGAACTTTTGTGCAAAAAAATGTTGTTAGTAAGAAAAACAATAAAACAAATCAAAACCAGAAAACTAAGGTACATTGAATGGACTATAGTTATAAAGAGAAAAATAATCAAAGGTATTTTGCTTATTGGTGCTTATTATTGGCTCATACTTACCGTTTTATTCAACCTCTCATTTTGTCTAGGAGTGAAATATGTAATATTATTTTAATTTTGCAGATGAATAAATTGGGCCTCAAAAACAGATGAATTATTGGATCTGAGACTAATGCTTAGGTCTTCTAGTCTAGAAGTTTATGATATTTTATATTACTTCTCAAAATTGATAAACATATATTCTTTTTGCGTGCAGATGCATCTAAAAGACCACCTTGAAGTAGGAAATAAAACTATGTTTTCAGAATCCCAGTCTTTTACTACAGACCAAGGGTCTGATGATCTGGTCAGTTCCCACTCCCTGAGTGGACAAGGACTCACCCATTGCCTGCTTCTGTGTCTTGGAGCCTGGCCTTTCCTGGTGCTGAGACTACTCAGAGTAAATGTTTCCCTGTTCTCTTCCCCCTTGATCTCCGTAGCCTTTAAAACAGTCCCTTTCTTCCTCTTTCTTGAGGCTATTCCCTTCTGCTTCCAGAGCTCTGAATGTCCTTCCTCTCCCTCACATCTGCTCTACCTTCCTCGTAGGGAAACCACCTCTGGGTCGGAGGGAGGCTTGTCTGCCTGTTGTTTGACCTTCCCTGCGGATCTGAGCAGGCTTCTCAGCCCCAGGGAGAAACCTCTCCCAGCTAACTCACCATTTCATTCATTCACCCACTAGCTCCTTTATCCAGCACGTATGAATTTCCAGGTAAATAACTTCCCTGAATTCAATCATTTCTGAATACCTTCTGTGTTGACCAGAAATTAGTACAAAGATGTGCTCTGTTTCTTAGAATGCATAGTTTACCCAAGTAACTTCTCCAAACAAGTAATGAGCAAACTAGAAAACAAAACAAAGTCTCCACAGTTATCTTTGAAAAGTTTTTAAGTGTATTAAAATTATTAAAAAATAGTTATAAAATTCTTATTTGCACATGAAGCCCTAAGGTATTCTATTCAAAATTGCAATCCTGCCCCTACAAGCCAGTGACCCAGTTCTCTTCTCTGCTTTCTGAGACCTTCCGACACTTTGCAGGCCATGTACCACTTGTTCATGTCTCTCTGGTCAGAATCCCCTTGTCATGAAAGCAGGTGTCATTGTCCGTTTCGTGCACTGTTATACTTCTGCACTTGTTATGTACCTCACATACGGAGCTCTTCAATAAGTGTTTGTCAAATCAAAGAAGAAACCAGCTCTGAGAGTATCCATCCCATGGAATTTTCCACTATCATGAGAGGGTCAGTTTCATGAAGTAATCTTCGCTGACCTCACTTGTGGGTAAATGAATCTGATGTAATGGAAGTTTATGGGAACCAATCTTGATGTAAGCAGGTCACGGTTAGGGATCTGTGTGATGATCTGATGATGAGAGTAGAAGGTACAACGGGAACAAAGAATCTCTGACATATTCTTGACTGTTCCCTGAAATGGCAAAAGCAAGCCTAATTCCAATCATGTCTGCTTTTTCTTAAGTCAAATCCATAGCAAGACACATTATGATGGCTTCTTGCAATACGTGCTTCAATGACATCTTTGGCTAATGGATGTCAGGAGGACTCCTGTTACTCCCTTGCCTCTGGAGATTGGGTTGGGTCTCCAAATAGTCATGCCAGGGCAACAGCCATGTTTCAGGAGGTGTCCCAGTATGCCTGTGTTTACAAAGAGCCTATGAGTACCCAACCTTTTCTGAAGTAGCTAAGCCATGAACATAAAATTAAATTAAAAAAAAAATTCTCACAACTCTATAAGGAGCTAATGTAGCATAAGATGTATAGTATCTTCAATTGGATTGGTGCGAGGCTTATTCAAGTTGGGTAAATTTACATTACAAGCTAACTGATGTATAGTGATTAAATGTATAAAATAGATTACAATAAATAAACAAAATTTAAAAATTAAAAAATAAAAGCAGAATGGAAAAAAATGTACTGGAGGCCATTTTAGCAAATGAGAAAATCTACATTAACTAGAGGGATATTATCTGTAAAAATTTAATGTCTTGGGGCCAGCAGGTGGAGTGGTGGTTAAGGCTCTGGACTTCATGTAGCCAACAGCAGTTCGAGTCTCAGACCTAGTGGCTTGCTTTCTCACTTACCCCCCTCTCTTTCTATCTCTCTCTCTGTTTCTCTGGTCAAATAAAAAAATAATAAAGATAAAATTAATTAAATTAAAAGCTCTTTAAAGAAAAATACATAATGTCTTTGTACAAGAATTCCAAATGAAACCCATTGACATAAAGACAGACTCTGGCTATGTGTATGGTTATACACAAATTAAGTTCTTGATAAACTATTGCTATTCCAAAGCGGCTCATAAACAGATATGACGGTACCTTTATCATAAACTCCGAGTGTTAAACAGCTGGTCTTCGGCTGTTCTTGTCCTGGTGCCAATGAGCTGTCAGAGTGAGGAGTAACTGAATGGTGGCCAAGGTCTCTGGATCAGGGAGAAGAGACGTGAGGGTTGCTGGCAGCCGGCCAGCCTGCATATTCCCTTGTTCATCAAAGAAAGGGTCCTGCTTGATTTACGGCCCTGCTCCTGATGTAACTGACCCGAGGACCTAAGGACACCACAAGTTTTCCTCTACATCAACTCCAACACTTACTGCAGAAAAACAAAACAAACAAAAAAACAAACAGGACGGTTAACCTTTTCTATGAGATTACAGAGATGTGATGTCTGGCTCATCCACAGATTTCTTACCCTTGTTGGAAAATGAAAATAAATGAGCTGACTGTAACCCAGCAGATGGGGCTGAGGGAACACATGGGTTGTGAGAGAAAGTGTGTCTCTGTAGATATGGAAGAAGAGATGAAGGCACAAAGCCTCCGAGCAGAAGCCCGAGTGATGACTGTGGCATAGTGGAGACATAAATTATTACACTCATTAATTTTTAAATAGTTGAAATGTATGATTTTCTTAAATTACACTTTAGAACAACTATAAATTAAATAACAAATGTTGCTTATGGGGGAAAATTACTTAAATACTCAACTCTCTTTTATTTTGTTTTATTATTATTATTATTATTACTATTATTCAGAAAGTATATTTTATTTAAGTTACCTTTTAAAAAATTTTAATGCATTTCTTTAATTTCAAGAAAAACAATTTTAGTTTTAATAAATCAAAATCAAAATATATTAAGAGAAATTTGCTTAAAACTTAAAGCCAGGAAAAAGGTTAGGATTCAGTTCAGATAGTAGGTAGATGAACCTATCAATAGCTCAAGAGAAGATAAAAATCCTTAAATATGAAAATCAAAGTATCAAAGAAAGTCAGAAGTGTTTTAGTCTAAAGTCAAAAAAATTCTATTTCACTAGTTCAGACTCATGTAATAAATTTCTCTTCTAAATTTGCAGTGTGAATGTGGTCTGATCTTACTATTTAAACTCTGGAAGTTAACATTCAACTCCAGACGTGTCCCTACCATCAGGCTGACCATTTTCTTTTTTCTTTCTTTTTTTTTTTTGTTTGTTTGTTTTCTTAACTCTTATTTCTATATGTTTTTGTCTTTTTTTTTCCGATATGTAAGATAATCTTGCTGGGTATAGTATTTTTGGCTGAAATTGTTTTTCACTTAACACTTTGAATGTATTTTCCCATTCTTTCCTTCCTTGCATTGGTTCTGAAGAGAGGTCTGATATTATCCTGATGGGCTATCCTTTGAAACTAACTTGATGTTTCTCTCTTGCCAATTTTAGTATCCTGTCTCCATCTGTGTTTTTGGTCAATCTGGCTATTATGTGCCTTGGAGAAGATCTTCTTGGGTTGATTCTGTGTGGGGTCCTTTGTGTTTTTTTGGGTCTGGATATTTGAATGCCTCTCTAGGTTTGGAAAGTTTTCTTCCAGGACTTCATGGAATAGATTATCAATGCCCTTATTAGTTTCTTCACCTTCACCAATTATCCAGATGTTTGGGATTTAATGGTATCTAGTTTTACTCACATAGCATTCTCATTTTGGGGTTATTTTCTCAGTCTTTTTTAAATTTTTCTGGATCAGAGGTTCTGGCTTCTACATCTGAAATTCAATCTTCTGAATGACAGAATCTGCTTTTAATACTTCCGAGGGAGGTTTTGATTTCCTGTATTATAGCCTTCATCTCTAATAACTCCATTTGATTCTTTTTTATGATGCGTATCTCCTCTTTCAGATCGTGTAAGAACTTCCTCACCTCCTGGAACTCGGTGTCTCTTTTCTCCTGCATCTTCTGGAGTTTGTTGTCTCTCTTCTCTTACATCTCTGTTAGCTTTGTCACCATGAATGATCACTGCTCATAAGGCCTCACCATCTCCCAACCCCAAATTCCAAAACATGAAACTATGGAGAATGAACCTGTCATTCGAACCATAACAAGGCTCTTCTTCCTTTTGTTTTGTTTATTTTATTCTTTGGTGCAAAGAGAAAAACTTCAAGAAATGGAAAATAAATGCATAATGTGTAAAAAGGATGCCAATACTGAAAGAGAAAGCAGTGTCAAGATTGCTGGAGCTCAAGGGTGAGGTTTTTACTTTTGTGCATTGTGAGAGATGAAGCCCAAGAAGCCATGACTGTCTGAGCCCAGCCCTCCCTCTCCCTAACCCTCTGAGAGAGACACATGAGAAAAGAGAATATTCCCTCTACCCCAATGTTGGATGAGAGTGTGTGGCTTGATCTTGATGTTGTATAAAAGTCCATTTTTTGTGTGATCATTGAGCTGGACAAAATAAAGACCCTGAACTTGGAGCTGAATAAGCAAGGCAGGAGAGCCTAGGAGAAGACAACTTCAGTAAGGTGGGGATGTGAGTAGTAAAACCGTGCGGATTTTCATGACTCTTGACCTGGACTTCCTGTGAGGTGGGAACCACTGAAGAAAGACAAGTGATGTAACCTGACTTCCATCAGGAAAGGATCCCTCTGGCTTCCATACTGAGATCCCTGTAAGGCATAGAATGAAAGAAGGAGTGGTACTGTACTTCTGGAAAATATCGCAATGACTCAGCTGAGGAATAGTCACGTGGACCCTGAGTCTGTCTCCATCCTGCTCCACTTTGTACAGCAGTATCGCAGCTCCTATGTCTTCCCCTGCCTAGTTCTTGCCCCTCGTCCTTTCCTTTTCCCCATAACCATACTTTTCATCCATTCCCCTGGTTGGCCCTCCCAATCTTAATTCAAGATAAATTGTTTTCTCTTGTGCTTTTTATCTAGGTATTTGTTTTTCATATAGCTGATTTTCATACACACACAAAAAAAAAACAACTTTCTTTTTTCCCATTAAGCATGTAACATTATTTGGCAAACTGCATATATATGCGATCACTTTCACCCCATAAGGTGAAATAAACACATACAAATTCTGGCTTGTTATAGAAATATACACATTTATGTAGAGAGACCAGCCATGATTTTTTGTCTTCATAAATCAATAAAATAGTCTAAATTCTTTTCGACATGAAAAATTATTTCTTGTGCTCTACCTATTTTCTCCCAGTAATACCTTCTTTAAGCCACTCAACTCATTCTATATCTACCTTTTCTTATACACACTTCCATTCACTTACTTAATGAGCACATTTAGCGTGGACTTTTCTCCCAGACATTATGCTAAACTTAAAGAATCAAAAATGTTTAGATACAGCCTATGCCCTGAAGAAGATGCCAGGTGAATGAGTGAGAAGAACACATTTAAGAACTGCAGACCTTTGCAGAAGTGAAGAAAGGTAGAAATGCATGTCGTATGTCTGAACAGGTGTGATCAGGCCACTTTTCAGACAGAGCCGAAGTGGCCAAGAAGCAGAGGGGCGAGAACAGTATCATGTTCACAGCCCCAAAGCAAGCTGTTTATACAATCCATTTCAACATCTGAAAATGGACTCTAAATCCCACGTGGCATATATACCACAGTCTTGAAAAAGTGAACCCAGAATTGTTCACTGAGGTCTTTAGATGATTTTCTTTCTTAGCATAAAACTCCTGAATCCCTGAAGATGAACACAACCTCACATTACTAACTATTCCACAGAAGTAAAAATCACGGATTTAGTCCTTTACCTCATATTGATGTCATTCTAAACTTATTCATTTCCTGCCAAGAAGTAAAAAAAAATTCAAACTTATTTATATCTCAAACAAGCACATGTCTTATTCCCAAATTATAAACCTAGGTCCTTTCAAGAGCAATCATTTCTATCAAATGAAGAAACCAAAATCTTTCCCTTCGTATGTTAACAGATTGTAAAAGAAGGGCACACATTTAGCCTAGTTTGCAGCTGTCGCTGTGGCTAAGTTACCCTGTTCTTATATTCGGTAATTCGTGGGAACCACAAGATGATGAAATCCCACTGTGTAACTCCAGGCCACACCCCCTTCTTGCAGTTCAACCCTAATGATACTCTAGAGGAAAGGAAAAGAGGGAGCATCTTAGCTCCAGTTTCAGAATTAAAATCATAGAAATGCCAGTCTGGGAATGGTCTTACTATCGTTTACCCTCTTTGGGGAAAAAACAACAACAACAAAAATAAAACAGAGAAGCATTGGTCTTATTCTCAAGAGCTTCAAGCCATAGGATTCACATACTGTATTCTAGCAGCCCAACCTTTGCTTATAAAGTATCTCGGTGGTCCCAAGCCTCATGAGTTTGTGGTTTCTAAATAAGGAGAATTTGTCTGTTTGTACGACTCCCATGGAAAGAGAACCTTCACCTGACCATGGCAGGGCCTCAGTCCTTCCTCTGCCTGCAGGCACCGGGCATCTTCAGTGTGGCTGGTGGTGTAGGAACCCCAGTCTAAGTTGATGCCCACTCTTCTGCCATCCTGCAGTTCCAGCTGTTGATGCCAACCTGCCGTATGGTGTGGACAGCCGGTTGCACATCTCACATTAATTAGGCTGCCCAAGTTGTCATCAGGCTTGCCTTGTTTGCCACTAGGTGTCAATGCCTTCACCTCTCAGTCCCCTAACCACCTGCGTTCAGGGTCACCGATATTGTAGATCCCACTCTGGGTCCTATAAAGATGGCGGCAAAGTTCCCTGAATAGAGGTTTCTCTGGGCCTCAAAGATCACCTGACTGTAGATGCACCTGTGAGGAGTCAAAACTAGAGTTGGAGGATGGAGCCTCAGTGCATGTGTAACCCCACAGTACACCTCTTCTACCCAGTGGTCTTGGCAGCTGCCAGGCACGGTGCCTGAGGTAACACTGTTGTGCAGATGGCTATTCACAGCCTGCTCCCCCAGGAGGGCAGGGAGGGCAAAGAAGGGGCCTAAAGCAGAGATACAGATTCCCATGAGCTCGGGCCTAGGGTGACTCAGCCAGCTGGAGAGAGAACAGAACCAGGGCCAGTCTACGTTCAATCAAGAGAGCCCAGGTTTGGGGACCAGCAGATGGAGTAATGGTTACGTTGCTGGACTCCCACGTAGTTGACCACAGTTCGAGTCCCAGATCTGTTGGCTTAAAACTCACACCAGGTGCGTATATGTGTGTCCCCAAAATCCTGAGAGGAGAATGGAGAAGGGATTGTGGCATGCCGATCCCTCCTGGGGGGTGATTTCTCTCTTTCTGTCTCTCTGATTCTCTATCACTCTGGCGAGTCCATGCATCCTATAGCGAAAATCCAGGGACAGTCTATGGGCTGGGCACTGTGCGAGCTGGCCCCAGCGTCTCTGGGCTAAGCTGCAAGCACACATGTCTGCTGAGACGTGGGCACATGGCTGGGAGGGGTCTGGACAGACACTCGGCAGCCCTGCTATGCCATCTTCCTGTCACCCCAAATCTCTACATGGGGTGAATGCATGCACGGCTCTCTCTCACTCCAGTCTGGCTAGATGCCATTTAATTTCCACTTTACTGGGACTATTAAGTTAGGGACATTCTCGTTAACCATCAAACACTGCCTCTGACATGAAGCTAGTAGTTTGGGGTTAATAGTTAGTGTGTAAACAACTGCTAATGTATACAGTTACTCCCACCATGAGGAGGAGGATGCTAGGACCATCCTCTCTGATGAAGTCTGCCCCATTCTGATCTGTTTTAATATGGTGTGGAGAAATGAGCTTTTGCTTAGTGCTACTATTTCTTTCAAATTAAAACATTTGGACAAAAATAAAAAGCCTGAATCCAGATCAAGCCGGCTGGCCAGCAGTTCCGGGCACCAGGTGGACTCAGGCTGCAGGCCCGACCCTTCTGAATCTCCACGGATCCCCACCGTTTCTCCTCCTTGGACCACAGGTTATTTGTCTGGGACTCTAAGGCGATCTCCCACCCCACCCCACCCGCAATCCTGATCGAGCCGGCCAGCAGTTCCGGGCAACAGGCGGACTCAGGCTGCAGGCCCCACCAACCTGGTCCTGTCACTCATCTTCTGACCTTTTCCCACTAGCCTTTGGACTCTTTGAATTCTGGTGATTTGAATAGTGTGCGGCACATTGTGCGCCGCACGATTTCCTTTTCTCATTTTGTTTTTCTTTGCTCTTGGAGTGTTGCTTATTCAGTCAATTAAAGGCTCACCTCTCCTTACAGACAGTGAAGACTTTGGGCCATCCAGGGTAGTGGCAACAGTTAATGGTAATTGTGAGCAACAGGTAGGCCAACCGTAAGGGAAATCATCAATTTTCTAAGCCTGTACAACTTTTAACAATCAGTTAGGAAGAAACATATAGATTACCTGATGACTAGGTACAATCGCAGAGGCTCAAGAAATATGAGCAACCAACAAAAGGCCTCTCCCTCAAGAGAAATCATCAAGCCTACATCACCCACAGTCAATACAATGGACGTCGTGGACATGTCTGATAAGGAATTCAGAATATTTGTAGTGACCAAACTTACTGAGATGGAAGAGAAAAGAGACAAGGAGCTCCAGGAGATGAGGAAGTCCTTCAATGACTTGAAAGAAGAAATGGATACCTTAAACAAGAACCAGATGGAACTTTTAGGATTGAAGAATGTGGTACAGGAAATCAAAACCTCCCTTGAAAGTATTAAAAGTAGGTTAGACCAGGCAGAAGATCGAATCTCTAACGTAGAAGACAAAACATCTGACCTAGAAAGAAGTATCAAGAAGATTGAGAAAACAACCATGAAAAATGAGGATAATATACGAGGAATACTGGATACTATCAAGCACCCCAACATCCGGATAATTGGTATTCCAGAAGAAGAAGAAAATAATAAGGGCCTAGATAATTTATTCCATGAGATCCTGGAAGAAAACTTTCCAAATCTAGAAAGGCATTCAAATATCCAGACCCAGGAAATACATAGGACCCCGGGTAGAATCAACACAAGAAGATCCTCTCCAAGGCACATCATAACCAGACTGGCAAAAACAATAGACAAAGACAAGATACTAAAGTTGGCAAGAGGGAAACGCCAGGTTACTTACAAAGGTCACCCCATCAGGCTAACATCGGATCTCTCGGCAGAAACAATGCAGGAAAGGAAAGAATGGGGAAGCATAGTCAAAGTGTTGAGTGAAAAACAATTTCAACCAAGAATACTATACCCGGCAAAATTATCTTTCATATAGGAAAAAAAGATAAAAACATTCTCGAATAAACAAAATTTGAAGGAATTTACCAACTCCAGACCAGCTCTTCAAGAGGTTCTGAAGGGAGTATTATACCAGGAAAGCTAAAAAATCAGAGACAGTTATATGAGAACAAAAAGCAACCAAGAAAATGGCTCACTTAATGATAGGATCAGGTAAGGAAATATCGATAATTACATTGAATGTCAATGGATTAAATTCTCCAGTGAAGAGAAATAGACTGGCTGAATGCATAAGAAAACAGAAACCCTCTATCTTTTGCCTACAAGAAACTCACCTTATGGATAAAGACATACATAGACTAAAAGTCAAGGGCTGGAAAAAGATACTCCATGCAAATGGAAATCAAAAAAAGGCAGGAGTAGCGATATTGATCTCAGACAAAATAGATTTCAAGACAAAGACTGTAAGGAGAGACAAAGAAGGGCATTATATAATAGTAAATGAGGTAATCCAGCAAGAAGACATAACCCTTATAAATATCTACGCACCCAACTCAGGTGCGCCTAAATATGTGAAGGAAAGACTGTTGGAGCTAAAAGGAGAGATAGGGAGAAATACTATAATTGTTGGAGATCTCAACACCCCATTGTCTCCTATAGACAGATCTTCTAGATGGAAAATAAATAGAGAGATACAGGACTTAAATGATACTATAAATGGACTGGGCTTGACAGATACCTATAGAACTTTCCACCCTACATCCACAACATATACATTTTTCTCAGCCCAACATGGAACCTTTTCAAAGATAGATCATATATTAGGACACAAATTAAGCCTTTATAGATTCAAAGGCATAGAAACTGTACCCAGCATCTTCTCTGACCATGATGGAATTAAACTCAAGATTAATTTCAAGACACAACCCCGAAAATACATGAACACGAACACATGGAAACTGAACAACCTACTTCTGAATAACTTCTTCACTACTGAAGAAATTAAGGCTGAAAGAAAAAAATTACGGAAACTAATGATAATGAATACACAAGTGTCCAGAATCTATGGGACACAGCAAAAGCAGTCATAAGAGGGAAATTCATAGCAATTAGTGCGCATAAGCAAAGGATAGAAAGATGGAAAGTAGATAACTTATCATCATGCCACAGAGAATTGGAAAAACAACAACAAACAAACCCCCAAAATGCCAGGCAAAAGGAAATAATAAAGGTTCAAGCAGAAATAAATGAAATAGAAAATAAAGGAACCATACAGAAAATAAATGAAAGCAAAAGCTGGTTCTTTGAAAAGATTAACAAGATCGACACACCATTGGCTAGACTGATTAAGAAGAAGAAAGAAAGAAACCAGATTAATCAAATATGTGATGAAACAGGCAATATTACCACAGACATAGCAGAAATACAAAATATCATTAGAGGATACTATGAGCAACTTTACGCCAACAAACAAGATAACCTGGAGGAGATGGACAAATTCCTGGATGCATATAATCTACCAAGATTGGATCAGGAAGACATAGAGAACCTGAATAGACCTATAACAAGCCAGGAGATTGAATCAGTAATAAATAACCTCCCAACAAAGAAAAGCCCAGGCCCAGATGGCTTCACTTGTGAATTCTACAAAACTTTTAAGGAAGAGTTAACCCCTATCCTACTAAAATTATTTCTAAAGATTCAAAAGGAAGGAAACCTTCCAAATTCATTTTATGAAGCTTCCATCATCCTCATCCCCAAAACAGATAAGGATATGACAAAAAAGGAAAACTACAGACCAATATCATTGATGAATATAGATGCGAAAATTCTCAACAAAATACTCGCAAATCGTATCCAACAACATATAACAAAGATCATTCATCACGATCAGGTAGGCTTTATACCAGGGATGCATGGATGGTTCAATATACGCAAGACCATAAATGTAATACACCACATTAACAGAAAGAAAGATAAAAACCATATGATCATCTCAATTGATGCGGAGAAAGCATTTGATAAAATACAGCATCCTTTTATGATTAAGACTCTCAGTAAGATTGGTATAGAAGGGTCATTTCTCAACACAATAAAAGCCATCTATGAAAAACCTACAGCTAACATTATACTGAATGGGGAAAAGCTGAAAGCTTTTCCTCTGAAAACAGGTACTAGGCAGGGCTGCCCACTTTCTCCACTGCTCTTTAATATAGTACTGGAAGTCTTAGCTATTGCAATCAGAGAAGAGAACAATATTAAAGGCATTCAAATAGGCAAAGAAGAATTGAAAATATCTTTATTTGCAGATGACATGATGGTATACTTAGAAGACCCAAAGGTATCCATGAAAAAACTGCTTGAAGTAATAAGTGAATACAGTAAAGTGGCAGGATACAAAATCAATATCCAAAAATCTATAGCATTTCTATTTATGAACAACAAGTTGAACGAAGCAGAGCTGAAGAAAGGAATCCCTTTCACCGTAGCCACAAGGTGTATAAGATACCTAGGGATAAACCTAACTAAGAAAGTCAAAGATCTTTATAAAGAAAACTACGAAAATCTTAAAAGAGACATTGAAAGTGACATAAAACAGTGGAAGGATATCCCATGCTCCTGGATTGGAAGAATTAACATAATCAAAATGGCAATTCTACCCAAATTAATCTATATGTTTAATGCAATTCCAATCGAAATACCAGAGATATTCTTCAGAGATCTAGAAAGGGCAATCATAGAATTTGTCTGGAACCATAAAAGACCTCGTATTGCAAAAGCAATCCTGCGCAAGAAGAGTGGAGTAGGAGGCATATCACTCCCTGATCCCAAGATATACTATAAAGCTGTGGTCATCAAAACAGCATGGTATTGGCATAAAAACAGACATGTGGACCAATGGAAGAGAATAGAGACCCCAGAAATAACCCCCAAAGCTTACAGCCAACTGATCTTTGACAAAGGATATCAGTCAATACATTGGGAAAAGGAAAACATCTTTAGTAAATGGTGCTGGAAAAACTGGGTATCCACCTGCAGAAAGATGAAACTGAACCCCCATCTTTCACCACTAACAACAGTCAACTCAAAATGGATCAAAGATCTTAACCTAAAACCTCAAACAATAAAACTACTGGTGGAAAATGCTGGGGAAACTCTGGGGGACATTGGAGTAGGCAAAGACTTCTTAAATAAGACTCCCAAGGCACAGGCAATAATCCCTAAAATAGACAAGTGGGACTATATTAGACTAAGAAGTTTCTGCACAGCAAAGGACACAGTAACAAGTGTGAACCGACAACCCTCAGAATGGGAAAAGATTTTTGTTAAATATGCCTCAGACAAGGGACTGATAACCAGAATACATAGGGAACTCAAGTGCCTTATGCGAAAAAAAATGATTAACCCAATTAAAAGGTGGGAAAATGAGCTGAACAAAAGTCTCTCTAAGGAAGACATACGAATAGCCAAAAAGCATATGAGGAAATGCTCAACATCCCTCATCATAAGGGAGATGCAGATAAAAACTACAATGAGATACCACCTAACCCCTGTCAGAATGGCAAAGATTAAGAATATAAAAAGTGATAAGTGTTGGCGGGGATGTGGTGAAAAGGGAACCCTCCTACCCTGTTGGTGGGAATGTAAACTGGTTCAGCCACTGTGGAGAACAATATGGAGGTTCCTCAAAGATCTACAAATAGAACTACCATTCAATCCAGTAATCCCACTTCTGGGTATTTACCCAAAAGACAGGAGAACGCTCAGTCAGAAAAGTGCTTGCACATCAATGTTTATTGCAGCATTATTCACAATTGCCAAGACATGGAACCAACCTAAATGTCCACAAACTGATGAATGGATTGGAAAAGTGTGGTATATATACTCTATGGAATACTACTCAGTCATAAAAAATAACAAGGCCCTGGAATTTGATAGAAAGTGGTCAGATACGGAGGATATATTGCTGAGTGAAGTAAGCCAGGATATGAAAGAAAGATATTGTATGTATCCACTCAATATATACCGACTATCAGCATTCTATGATAGTGAAAAAAAATTGGAGGACATAAAAGCAGTGAAGGTACTTAATGAGAATAGGACAGTGTGGAATGGGGGAAGTGAAGAGAAGAGGATAGAGAAAGATAACAAATGAACAATAGAGAGGCAGGACATTAGTGAGAAACAGATATGGCTTATTAACTGTTGATGTTGACATGTATAGTATTCTCAACTGGATTTGTCTGAGAAGTATTTCATGATGGGCAAAATATTTGTACAAGCAACATGAGAAATAGCGATGGACTGTCTTAAAAAATAATTAGAATAATAATAATGATTGGGGAAAACATAGAAAAGATATTGAATGTTGAAGCGGGGAGATTAATGTCTCTGTACTGACTGACATGCACGGCATTCCCTTTTGAAAAAGTAATGTAATACAATGTAAAGTTATATGTAATTCAATGTAATATAAAGAAGAATATGATGATAATAAAAAAAAAGAAAAAAAAAAAGATTAACAAGATCGACACACCATTGGCTAGACTGATCAAGAAGAAGAAAGAAAGAAACCAGATTAATCAAATATGTGATGAAACAGGCAATATTACCACAGACATAGCAGAAATACAAAATATCATTAGAGGATACTATGAGCGACTTTACGCCAACAAACAAGATAACCTGGAGGAGATGGACAAATTCCTGGATGCATATAATCTACCAAGATTGGATCAGGAAGACATAGAGAACCTGAGTAGACCTATAACAAGCCAGGAGATCGAATCAATAATAAATAACCTCCCAACAAAGAAAAGCCCAGGCCCAGATGGCTTCACTTGTGAATTCTACAAAACTTTTAAGGAAGAGTTAACCCCTATCCTACTAAAATTATTTCTAAAGATTCAAAAGGAAGGAAACCTTCCAAATTCATTTTATGAAGCTTCCATCATCCTCATCCCCAAAACAGATAAAGATATGACAAAAAAGGAAAACTACAGACCAATATCATTGATGAATATAGACGCGAAAATTCTCAACAAGATACTCGCAAATCGTATCCAACAACGTATAACAAAGATCATTCATCACGATCAGGTAGGCTTTATACCAGGGATGCAAGGGTGGTTCAATATACGCAAAACCATAAATGTAATAGACCACATTAACAGAAAGAAAGATAAAAACCATATGATCATCTCAATTGATGCGGAGACAGCATTTGATAAAATACAACATCCTTTTATGATTAAGACTCTCAGTAAGATTGGTATAGAAGGGTCATTTCTGAACACAATAAAAGCAATCTATGAAAAACCTACAGCTAACATTATACTGAATGGGGAAAAGCTGAAAGCTTTTCCTCTGAAAACAGGTACTAGGCAAGGTTGCCCACTTTCTCCACTGTTCTTTAATATAGTACTGGAAGTCTTAGCTATTGCAATCAGAGAAGAGAACAATATTAAAGGCATTCAAATAGGCAAAGAAGAATTGAAAATATCTTTATTTGCAGATGACATGATGGTATACTTAGAAGACCCAAAGGTATCCATGAAAAAACTGCTTGAAGTAATAAGTGAATACAGTAAAGTGGCAGGATACAAAATCAATATCCAAAAATCTATAGCATTTCTATTTATGAACAACAAGTTGAACGAAGCAGAGCTGAAGAAAGGAATCCCTTTCACCGTAGCCACAAGGTGTATAAGATACCCAGGGATAAACCTAACTAAGAAAGTCAAAGACCTTTATAAAGAAAACTACGAAAATCTTAAAAGAGACATTGAAAGTGACATAAAAAAGTGGAAGGACATCCCATGCTCCTGGATTGGAAGAATTAACATAATCAAAATGGCAATTCTACCCAAATTAATCTACATTTTTAATGCAATTCCAATCAAAATACCAGAGATATTCTTCAGAGATCTAGAAAAGTCAATCATAGAATTTGTCTGGAATCATAAAAGACCTCGTATTGCAAAAGCAATCCTGCGCAAGAAGAATGGAGTAGGAGGAATATCACTCCCTGATCCCAAGATATACTATAAAGCTGTGGTCATCAAAACAGTATGGTATTGGCATAAAAACAGACATGTGGACCAATGGAAGAGAATAGAGACCCCAGAAATAACCCCCAAAGCTTACAGCCAACTGATCTTTGACAAAGGATATCAGTCAATACATTGGGAAAAGGAAAACCTCTTTAGTAAATGGTGCTGCAAAAACTGGGTATCCACCTGCAGAAAGATGAAACTGAACCCCCATCTTTCACCATTAGCAACAGTCAACACAAAATGGATCAAAGATCTGAACCTAAGACCTCAAATGATAAAACTACTGGTGGAAAATGCTGGGGAAACTCTGGGGGACATTGGAGTAGGAAAAGACTTCTTAAATAAGATTCCCAAAGCACAGGCAATAATCCCTAAAATAGACAAGTGGGACTATATTAGACTAAGAAGTTTCTGCACAGCAAAGGACAAAGTAACAAGTGTGAACCGACAACCCTCAGAATGGGAAAATATTTTTGTTAAACATGCCTCAGACAAGGGACTGATAACCAGAATACATAGGGAACTCAAGTGCCTTATGTGAAAAAAAATGATTAACCCAATTAAAAGATGGGAAAATGAGCTGAACAGAAGTCTCTCTAAGGAAGACATACGAACAGCCAAAAAGCATATGAGGAAATGCTCAACATCCCTCATCATAAAGGAGATGCAGATAAAAACCACAATGAAATACCACCTAGCCCCTATCAGAATGGCAAAGATTAAGAATATAAAAAGTGATAAATGTTGGCGGGGTTGTTGTGAAAAGGGAACCCTCCTACACTGTTGGTGGGAATGTAAACTAGTTCAACCACTGTGGAGAACAATATGGAGATTCCTCAAAAATCTACAAATAGAACTACCATTTGATCCAGCAATCCCACTTCTGGGTGTTTACCCAAAAGACAGGAGAATGCTCAGTCAGAAAAGTGCTTGCACATCAATGTTTATTGCAGCATTATTCACAATTGTCAAGACATGGAACCAACTTAAATGTCCACAAACTGATGAATGGATTGGAAAAGTGTGATATATATATACTCTATGGAATACTACTCAGCCATAAAAAATAACAAGACCCTGGCATTTGATAGAAAGCGGTCAGATATGGAGGATCTATTGCTGAGTGAAGTAAGCCAGGCTATGAAAGAAAGATATTGTATGTATCCACTCAATATATACCGACTATCAGCACTCTATGATAGAGAGCAAAAAATTGGAGGACATAAAAGCAGTGAAGTTACTTAATGAGAATAGGACAGTGTGGAATGGGGGAAGTGAAGAGAAGAGGATAGAGAAAGATAGCAAGTGAACAATAGAGAGGCAGGACATTAGTGAGAAACAGATAAGGCTTATTAACTATTGATGTTGACATGTATAGTATTCTCAACTGGATTCATCTGAGAAGTATTTCATGATGGGCAAAGTATTTGTACAAGCAAAATGAGAAATAGCGATTGACTGTTTTAAAAAATAATTAAAATAATAATAATAATGATTGGGGGAAACATAGAAAAGATATTGAATGTTGAAGCGGGGAGATTAATGTCTCTGTACTGACTGACATGCATGGCATTCCCTTTTGAAAAAGCAATGTAATATACTGTAAAGTTGTATGTAATTCAATGTAATATAAAGAAGAATATGATGATAATAAAAAATTTAAAAAAAAAATTAAATAAATAAATAAATAAATAAATAAATAAATAAAAAGCCTCAAACTTTATTTGTGCAATGACATTTTTTACACCCCACCTCTTGGTGTGTTGGACCTGCCGACGAGTCACTTTCAGACTAGTTTTGATCTCAGTCCTGTGAGAGACACAGGGTCCACGAAAATCAAGGGATGCATTAGGTCCATGGATTGAGAGCAAGGAGAGTGTGAAACTCACGGAGTCAGGAAGGGTCAATGCTCCACCTTCCCTGTGGCTGCAGAAAGGCCTGGCTTCTACCATCATTTTATCCCAGTGCCATGTTGAGCCCTGAGGCCGGGCACTCGGCTTTACCTGGATGCGCAGATTGGCGTAGCAGAGGCCCGCCTCTCAGCTGCTGTGGGTCCCTACCATAGCTGATTTACTGATAGGAACACGCCGGAAGTAGCCATTGCTTCCAGCTGATGATCGGTGCTGTCGAGCTGTCCACCAGGATCCACTTCCTCGTCTTCCTGAGCACTCCATAGACCAGCCTTTTTCTGTGTCTGTCTGTCAAGTGAGGTCATGTGACTGAGTGCCCAGCCACAAAACGTGTCTGCAACGTGCAGCCTCCGGGTGCAGCTCACAGGAGACACCTGCATGCACTTCCTCTGGCTGGATATTCCCTGCCCACTAAGACCACAACCCCAGGGTGTACCTGGGTGGAAGATGTCATGGCCAGAATCATCCTGGAGCCCAGAGTAACTTTCATGAGTGAGAAATACACTTTCATTGTTGTTTAGCCAATATCCACCTGTCAGTCAGAAAATCAACAGAAGTCACAGAAAACACTCAAATTAGAATAATTTGTTGTTTTTTTTCTTAATTACCAGGTTAGATTTTATTTTATTTTTTTCTATTTTTTATACATTCAACCACTGTATATCATTATAGAATGCAAAATGAATTTTCCAGCATGAATACACTGCATATTAGTCTAGTTAAAGGTATTACTGACAGATAATTTTCTATTTTTGTGTCTCTTAAATAATTTGCTTCTTTCTTTTTCCCCTTGATTCCATTCCTCTTACCTTTCCCCATGTCCCACATCCACCTCCATCCCACTGTCTCTAGTATCCCAAATTGTTCTACATGCTTTCCCATCTTCCAATCTTCAGTTCTGGCACAGAGTGTGGGCATTTCCTATGTAATGATTGGGGACATACAATGCCTCTCTTTCATGATTTGGCTTTCTTCTCTCAGCAGTAAATCTTCCATATTTGCCCACTTTACATCAAATGCCAGGGCCTCACTATTTTAATGGCTGAGTAGTATTCCATAGAGTATATGTGCAACAGTTTTTCAATTCAGTCATCTCTGTGGACATTGGGGTTGGCTCCATGTTTTAGCAATTATGAATAATGCCATAATCAACATGGATGTGCAAAACAAAAAAAGTATTAAAAGATGGATTAATGAGCTAAATAGTTCACACTCTAAGGAAGACATACCAACAGTCAAAAAACATGAAAAAAATGCCCAACATCCCTTATCAGAAGGGAGATGCAAATCAAAACCACAATGAGATACCACCTAACCCCAGTTAGAATGGCTAAAATATAAAAAATGATAAGAGCCGGTGAGGCTCTGGTGAAAAGGGAGCTCTCCTACACTGTTGGTGGGAATGTAAATTAGTCCAGCCACAGCACAGAACAATATGGAGGGTACTCAAAGAACTAGAAATGTAACTACCGTATCATCCAGTCATTCCACTCCTGGATATCTATCCAAGGATAGAAATACACTCAGTTGGAAAAGTACTTGCACATCCTTGTTTACTGAAGCAAATTAGGATAATTTGAAGAGTTTATTGGCCACAGAGCTAATTGCACATTTGGGGAAGGATGTAGGGGACCTAGAGGAAAGTGTAGAGTCTCAGCACTGCCAGTGGCCCTAGTGCAGGGGGAGGGAGGCTGCTGCAGACCAAGGAGTCACAAAGAACAGGCCCTTCAGGAGGGGAAGTGATGTGCTGTCAAGGACACTCACAGGCAAGTGAAGACAGAGAGGAATCCGGGAATACATTGTCCTCAACCTCCTCCCTCTGATCTCCTACCAGGGCTTCCTGTTGGAGAGAAAGAAAACAGCTAGAGGGCTGAAACCCACTCAGCTTCCTCCTCCTACGTCACAGAGCAGGGTTCAACAGGGATCTGGGTGGCAAATGGAAGAGATCCACAAATACACTGTGAGATCTATTTATGTATACCACTTCACCTACCCTCGCCAGTGCAATCCCTACGTCATGAGGTGAGGAAGCAGTATAACAAGTCCCAGATATTAAAAGGGATCAGCCCACTTGAATATGCAATGAGACGAAGCTGATAGTCACATGGCAATGTTTTATGGTTGAAAATTCTCCCTAGTACAGTGTCAAATCTCATTTCCTCTAGCTCCCACTCGCCGGACACCTATCTTCTCAGAGAAGCTACACAAAATAAATTTAAGTCCTGCGGCACATACGTGTCCTGCAAATGCTTGAAAACAGTCATATTCCTCTTTAACACTGTGGGATCGTTTTCTCCTCTACAAGAACTCCAGAGCCACAGTTCGTATCTTCCATGGTTTCTGAACCCTTCAATGTTTTGCTCAGGGCTCACTAACTCGAGGGTACTCTTCATAAACTGAACCACCGAGAGCTAAACGAAGTGCTCAGAGGGACAGTTCATAGTTTTTTCTTAGTTTTTTATCAAAAACTGTGTGCACTCACCAGAAAGAAACAGCAACAGTGAGAGGGGAAGTGAGAAATCGCTGCCCACAGGGGACAGTCACACCACAATCTCTTCTACTCCATTCTCTTGGGATTTGGGCCACTCACGCACACACACCTGGTGAAACTTTCTTTTTCTCTTTTCCTTTCTTCCTCTTCTTTCTGTTCTTTTCTTGTTCTTTTTCTTTTCATTTCTTTTTGAAAGGTTTTTGCCATAAGGCATGTGCACTTGCTGGAGAGAGAGAGAAAGAGAGACAGAGATAGACACAGTGGGAGGGATAGAGAGAAGTCACTCCCCCCAAGGGCAGATGGCCATGCTGCAATACCTTATCTTCCATTCTCCTCCTGGAATCTTTGACATGCATACATGCTCCTAGCATGAGTTTGAAGCCATCAGGTCCAGGACTAGACCCACCATTGGTTATGGGAGTCCATTGACATAACTGCTATGCCATCTGCTGGCTCCCTAGTGTGATTTTCAAGCTGCTAAATCTGAGATTTTAACCACAGTTATGTGGGAGCTAGGACCTTAACCATCATACCACCTGCTGGCCCCCGGCCCACGTATTTTAAATGTAGAGAATATACTTCTAAATCAATCCTTAGTTAACGTCAACACTACTTGAGTTTTTAGAGTCGTAGCATCATAGAGTGAATCACGGTATCTTCGCTGTTGGTGCCACATATACAGTTACTTTCTGGAATGCCGCCCACATTGGTGAGGATGATCTTCTTTACTCAGTTTTCCGATTCAAAAGTTAATCTCTTCTGGAAATGTCCTCACAGAAATACTCTTTTTCCAGCTATCTGGGCAGCCCTTAGCCCAGTCAAGTTGACACATAAAATTCATCATCACAGGGTACACCCTGTTAATCATTTAATAAGTAAGGGCCTCCAATGTGTTTTTGTTGGTTTGGTTTTTTGTTTTTTTGGTTTTTTTTTTTTTTTGGAGAGATTTTTGCTATAGGGCGCGTGCGCTCGCCAGACAGAGAGAGACATAAAGACAGAAAGTGAGAAATCACCCCTCAGGGTGGATGGTCACGCTGCAATCCCTTCTCCTCCATTCTCCTCTCAGAATCTTGGGCACGCACGCACACGCGCCCGGCGTGAGTTTTTTAAGTCACCGGTTCCGGGACGTGAACCGCGGTCGGCTACGTGGGAATCCAGCGACATAATCATTACGCTAACTGCTGGTTCCCTTGTTGGTTTGTTTTCAAGATAGGGTCTTGCTGTCATGACCCTCCTCCTCAGCCTCCCAGTTACCGGGATTAGAGCCACACACCACTATTCCCTGCCTTCGGTAGGTCTGGGAATCAAATCCAGGCCTCCACATGGCCCAGCCCGAGGAGCATAGCATCTTGGCATTGTGCCCCACCATGGCTGGGCTTCCAATGTGATTTGGCTTGTACATTTCTGATGAGCTAGGAATCTGCATTTTTAAAAGAATTTTGAGTCCACCATTGCAGAGACCTCATTTTGAATCATAGTGACTTAAAATATCTGCCTTAATCCCAAAAGTATTTAAAATAGAAATGCTTTCAGTACAGGGAAAAATCATGTACCATGTCCAATTCATAAGAGGAGTTCCTACAGAAACTGAATCTCAGTCTAACATAGACTCCTTTGCCACACCCTCTTGGGACTTTCTTTGCAACCTGTCACGGCGGCTGCCGGCCTTGTTTTTAGAACTTGTTTACCATGGGGCTTCTGGCCTTCCACAAAATCGCTTTTCTGAAAATAAGCCTTCAAGTCAACCTGGCTACTTTCTGCCTGTACTCCGCTGATCTCCTGGGACTTAGTAATTCAAATTAATTTGCACTTGCATCACATCAAGACGCACTCACTTCTGCAAACACCGTATTTCATTTGCCTTACCACAACTCTCCCCACAATATTTATCAGGGGCACCTCCATAGCACAATAACACTATAAAAACATGTCTGTGTACCTAAATAAATCCCAGACAGATTAAAGATGAAAACATTAGAAAAGAAGAAAGTGAAACATATAAGCTTTGGGAATAATTCTTTAATCTTGAGGTTAGGTGATTTGGCCAAACTCCAATATCAATATCTGTGCTTTCCCTTGAGTTTGTCATGTTCCTCCGTGAAGACCAGCACACCCCTGCCAAGAGGTGAGGCCCGCCCTGCATGCACTGGAGTCCATGGGGCAAGGAGGCTGGAATGCCCGCCTCTACAGCAGGACCCCTGCCACCCATGAGCCCTGGCCTGCATGCTGCCTTCTGTCTCTCAATGCTGTAGGCCATTGGAGAACAAGCTCTAGGCTCTTGTCTGGTCCAAAAACACAGAGAGGGGGAGTGTGTGCAGATCTGGCTGTTTCTAAGCAGACTTCTGACCGTCTTCTTTATCTGCCCCTACGTTCACTTCCAGCTGGAGAGTCCTCTGGTGCTCTGGTTCCCAGGGTTGTGGGGCTCCGTCAAGGAAGGAGAGTCTCGTAGAGGTCTTCACCGCTGAGTCAGGATCGGCTCTCAGAGCCCCCACCTCCTTTCTGCTACTCCCTGTGCATGCACCTCCTCAGTGCTGTGACACTTTGTCCCCCACTCAGCACCCATGGACCAAGTTCACTGGTAGTACTCATAGTCCTGCAGCAAAGGGGGGCAGCCGTGTTCACCCAGAGAAGACGAAGACCAACTTTGGTAATGCAGTGAAATAGCGTGTAAATACAACTATCCTGTGAACTGGGTCCAGAGAAGCATTTAAAACATAAAAGTAAAATAAATAAATCAAACAAAAGACACTATCAAATGCATAAAAGAAGTAATTGTGGCAGGGCTTGGCGGTGGTGCAGTGGTAACGTAACTGGACCGAATGAGAAAGGGGCTGGGCCCATGTCCCAGGGCTTCCCTGAGCCTGCTGGGCAGGTGCACAGGCGCACGTGGGCCTGCTGGCTCAGACTGGGGTGCTTCGATGAGACGGCCCTCCTGTCTAACTCAAACCTTCTGGCCTTCCCGCTGTGGCCAAGCTGCTCACCTATCCTCCCCGGGATGAAAGGGAGAGCAGACGCCCTCTCACCTCCTACAAAGGATGTGTCTAACGTGGGAAGTCGGTGCCTCCCTCTCCAACTCTTGCGAGAAAGGAATTCTCTTGGGAAGAAAATTCCATATTTTCTCAGTCACATCTTATTATTTTAACACCTACTTGGGAAGGAAAAGCTCCCTTGGTTTAAATAAAAGCATTCATCCATAAACCCAAGTTTAGTTCACCCTGTGGTTCTTCCGCGGTAGGGCCAGTTTTCTCCCTGACTTGCGGTCTACGGATGGCACAAAGCCTGCTCTTAGATCTCCTCGGCAGTGTCGGGTAAACACGGAGTCAGCAGTCCTTCACTCGCAGTTCTTCTTTTGCTTCATCACTATTTTTTCTTTCTCAGCATCCCCCTAGTTCTCTGCTCCATCTTAGGTCCGTAATTCCATTAATCACTGTAAGGTCAGAGGATTCCGGTTACTCACCTTTCCACCAAAATGGTCAGTTTTGCCTCCCTCTGCACACGATGCTCTCCTGGTATGCCATGACCAGGGCTCCTCTGCACCGGCCAGACTTCCAGACCTCGGGCACCACCTGCCCGTCATTTCCTCTGGCATGGTTCCTGCCGTTGCTTCCAGCCCCGTCATGGAGTAGCAGTATCAGAGTCTGGGCTTTTCCTCAAAGCTGAGTTGGCCATGGCAGTACAAGGTGTGGTGGGAATCCAAAGTAAAACCGGAAAGTATGGAGCAAACATGGTCTATTCAATGAACTTGGGACGAAGCTGAGCCTGTGTTTGTTTGGCATCACCAAGTCAGTCACTTAGTGTGTGCGTGAGAGTGATGATCTTTTTCTTTCTCTTTCTCTTTTAAAATAAACTCCATCCATCTTTCCTTCCATCTTTTTAAATAAGCTCAGATCGTCACTTCAGAGTGAACCACCTTCATGGTATCGGGCTGTCCTCAGGCCAGGAAGTGGCCCCTTCATGATGCCTGGTATTTATTTTCAGAAGAGCGAGTTACCTTCAAACTATAAAAAGTCAAGGCACACCCTGCCTGACAAACATGCTGCTGCCCTCACACGGGCCAGCACGGCATGCCCATGCTTCTGTCCTGCTCGTCCGTCCTTCTGTGCACTGCAGTGCAAGGTTTCCTGTTCCAGGACTTAAAAGAGAAAATAATGAAACACATCCCGAGCTGAGACATTAGAGACAAAGGCCAGCGCAGTCAGGCCATAGTTGCGGCCAGGTGGACATGAGGACAAGTCAGAAACCCCTGCTGCTGCAGCGGCGAGGCAGCCCGGGAGCTCTGAGTGCCCCTGAAACCCACTCTTCTCTGGACCCGGGAACACAGAGGCCAATTCTACTTCATGGAAAAGTAGAGGAGGTAGAAGCTGTTTCTGAGAAGTCTGGTAATGGATATGAGATTTCATTTAGGTGTGGACGACTAATCATTTAAGGGCTCATATGATACCTGTTAATATAGGTACTTTTTTAATTTAGTACTTTGAGTTATAATAATAACATAAATTAATCAGAATATGTGATAATATTTATAAGTAGGTTGATGATGGTATTTATTATCCATTTCAGCATCCTTTGGGAGTGGAAGGAAATGTCTTTAATGGTTACACAGAGTCAATAAGAATAAAACAGGAGCTTTCATTCAGGCACAGAGAAATCATGGGCCACGCTCTTCATGAGTTTTGTCAAAGAAATCACATTTGCCTGAACCATGTTGTAGATGACGTGGCCATGTCTGGAGAAACTCGCGTAAGCTTTCCCGTACTGTGGAACGATCGTAATAGCTGTCCTCGACTCTGGGTTATCGCACAGGTGAGGCAGAGAGTGAGAGACGCAAACGTTTGCAGGCCAGGCTGATCTCACTTGGACCTAGTAAGTGGAGGACAGCTCACCACCACGCACCAGCTAGCCTTCCTGCCCCGGCGGCTCCCTGCACCTTCCGATGCTGCGTTTGACTCAACGTTGACTTCTCCTCTATGAGGCCACTCTACAGTAGAGGCAAAAGCAGTCATTCTTCAAGCTGGAACCAGCACTTGAAGAATTTTATGGGGTGAAGAAGCCCTGGCTGAAATGGATAGTAGATTGATCTTCATTTCTAGCAAGAGAGACCCAGCCTGGCCAGTCCCAGGGGAAGCCAGTGGTGTCTGCTCTGGTTTTTCACAAAGAAACAGCACAAAACTACCCTGAAACAAACTGGTTGATGAAGCTATATTGTCTCACTTATGGCAGAAAGAGAATATGACAACCCTTGTATTTGGATGAGTCCAAAAACTGCATAAATAGGTAATATTAGGAAAAAGTGGCTACACGGGGAGGGAGCAGTTTCTATCCAAAAGTGCAGTCTCATCCTTCCTCAATGCTCAAGAGTCATTCAAGAAGAAGAATCTGTTGTCTCACTAAATAAGATGAATAAGTCACTGGGTAAGCTAGCAGCGTCTGCCCAGTTAGAAATCAGTGACTGGGTGTCATATGCTTCCTCAGTGGGGGTCACCTTGGATTGTTATGTTTGGGAGGTCCCGAAGCACCAGGGATGGAGCACATGTTGGCAACCCTAGTGTATTCTTGCTCCTCAATTTCACCACCCTATGGCAAGCCACCAAACATTAATTCTGGAACGCCATTTCTGAAATTCCCCAACACCTATTCTACATTAGAAGTCACCTAAGGAAGAGAAAGCACATTCTAACGTATTACATTTAAATAATTCTTTGTCTTCTAATCATGTCATTCCTAACCCACATTCATTTTTAATGAGTATTTTATAACTATAAATAAATACAATGCAAATTTACTCTTACACATAGCTAGGTGCTGTTAACCTCTTTAACAGAAGTGATAGTCAAATGATTCACTATGTGAGAGATGGCAACATTGTGCTAGGCAGAAATGAGATCAGTATGGAAGAAAAAACTGTGTTTTTTGTGAGCTGTTTATCACAAAAATTTTCTAATGATAACCCACTCAAAAATTATTTTAAATAAACTAAAGGAAATCCAGTTAGAGAATTCTTAATTTAGATCATTTAATAGAACTAATTGAAGACTATATCCCAGTAAGGCAGTGTAAGGTCAGTGAAGAAGCTCTTTTGATTCTAAATGAGTGTAAATCTCCACGGTCTAGCCTTTGCTAATGACAATGTGGTTTTGATTTAAAGCATTGGGGTGATACCCAAGATCTAGTCAATGAGTCATGGATTTACCCGAAATTTTCCTTTTTAATACTTCTTTCTTTACTGTATATTTATTTTCCTCTATACATGCTTCACAACACATAAACAAAATTCTTGTTTTCAAAAAGTGTATTAAGATTACACATTGTGGTTATTTTTAGAGAAAATGAACAATGCTACTTTAATTATGGACATTTTAAATAAATCTACCTAGAGCCTTTTTATACATGAACAGTTTTGAAGAATTAATGGGAAAATGCATTTTTTGGCTTCATTTTGTCAAACATTTAAAATATGTACTTAGGACTTAAAGTATTATTTGGATAGATACTCTCCATATGGCCAATTACAATACTTTCATAGAAAAACATAAAGTTACCTTTTAAGTATTGTTACATAGGAAAACTGAGAAATTAAGTAAAATCATTTTGCTGCTTATGTATCAAAGCTGTTTTTTATACATGGGCAGAAAGACAGATTCAAGTGAATGTCGCTTTTCATCTAGTTGAGATAAACAACCACCCCTCCCCAACACAAGACATATTCATGTAATGCAGATGCTTAGAAATATACTTAGGTGGTTGCAGATTCCCTGACTGTATTTTTCATTGTTATATAATTTTATGACAAATATTTTACTTTATTTTTAATGTCATTATTTTAATGACAATTCTACATGCTTAAATAAAATCTAGATTAAATCTTTATATCAATGTATAGATAGCCTAAAGATACCTAGAAAATTACAAAAATAGTACCCATCCTTTTTAAAATTTACCTATGCATCTTATTCTCTGAATGCCAATAATAGATCCCAGGAAGGTTTTAAATGTGTAATATTGACCCAATTCCAAGACTTATAAAAACCCCACCTTTATGCTAGCTAGAGATATGGGTAGCACAGGCTTCAGAGCGCTTCCTGTCTCTTGCACTTTACCAGAATACTAAGTCTCTTAAGCATTAATCTGAGAAAGCTTCTTTGGAGCCGTCATAATCTATTGGGTCAAGGCATGTTTCATTGATAAGACAGTTTAGCTTATTCGCAGGCATGGAGGTCTACCAGAGCAGGCAAGATGCCTCATGAAATATTGAAGAAAAGCTCCCTCCATGCACACACAGATGTCTTCCAAATCAAATATCTGAGGCAGGTTTAAATTTTGGGGATGTGAAGGCTAGAAAAAATTATGAAAAGGAATAGGGGAATCAAGCAGATGGAACATTTCTAATGAAGAATGCAATAGGGAGAAGGTTTGTCAATGGGTCAAAGCCCTGTAAAGCCATGGGGTTTATAGGGTAGTAAGGACAATGTTCTTATCAATAACCATCGGATGCAGGGAGTGGGAGCAAGGGGCAGATGAAATGCAAGCTTAGTTAGAAGTCTTCGTCCTCCTGCTGAGAAACATTCACATGGACTTGGACACTCATGGAGCTCGATGCTCTGTTCAAAACAGCTGCCTTGCTAAGCCATGGCATTAACTGAGTCATTTCTAACAGAGAGGAAGATCATTTAACAATTCTATTTGTGTGAAAATGATTCCAAAGCAAGAGCACCGGGTGCCTGTTTCTGCCTAGTTTATACTCACCGGATTCAGGGAAGCTGAGCCCACAGGAAGTTAGTGTTCTCTCCTCTGGTTGGAGGCTGTAGCCCTGACCTCGGCCTGCGCCTTGTGACCTGACATGGCTGGCATTTTGTCCCTATCACAGGCAGAGAGATACCAGTGGTATCAATTACCTATAGGGTATGAGAAAGCTCAAGCCAGTCTGAGGCTAGGTTCGGCCTGTGGTACTGGGGCTCTGAAAAAGCAGCAAACGGGATCTCTCCTAGGCAGAGATTACCACACGAATGCGGCTGTCTTTCTTCTTATAAAATGGAAAGGGAAGCTGTTCCAACCCCAGACTTGGGTGTGCAAACGCTCCCACTCCAGGTCGCCCCCCCAGCCTGCTGGCTCCTCTCCCCTCTCTCTGCATTCATTCTAGCCCAGCCGTCTAGGATAAAAGAAGGATGCCAAGCAGTGTAAATGCAGTCAGATTGTCAATGTATCCATACACATTCTCAGTCTCTGCTCAGTGTTCCATGACAACAAGGTGAGACGGCAGAGGTTATCCGAACAGCTGCCGCCTGGGCTGGAAACTCCAGGCGAGGAGCACCATCTGTCTATACATTCACAAACGTATAGAGGAGCCATCCATCAGGCCGCAGCCTGCAGCTGCCTCACCATCGGGCCTGCTTCCTTCCTCGGCGCAGAACAATAAGAGCGAGTTCCTCACTTTGTGTCACACAGAATGGCTGATTTGATTAAGTCCCCAACTCTCATTATGCTAGGTAGGGGTGTAGAATTTCAATGATAATCCATAATGCATGACCAGTTTGTTGCCATGGCAACATAAATTCAAGGTTACTAGCTCCGACGCATAATTGGCTGTGCATTGAGGGCTGACGCAGGGCTGTTAAAATTCTTGTCATAGAAAAGTAGCATCGATCACACTGTCTGCAATTGCCAAGTATTCATAACCAGACAGAAAAGTCCTCGGAGGGGAATGGTGATAACGCAACGATTACGGGCTAATAAAATCATTACGTTTAACTGCTTTAGTTTTTAAAGTATTCCAGCTACTAAGAATAAAAGAGACACCTCACTGAACATTGGAGACACAGATGGAACCTCCCCCACCAATATTTGCTTTGAAATGTGGACCTAAAGAATTTTCATTTTCAGTCTGATTGATTGAGCAAAACAAGCTTCATATAATAAAATATACCATCGCACACGTGTGTCTCGTTTTTGTATTTCAGATTGAATTTTCCTTAGCTGCAAGAATATTTCCTTAATAAAATGCTCTGGGGAAAATGAAATCTATTTCTTGACTTTAAAATGTTCCAAATTAAATTATGCATGCTATTTGCTGTATCTCCTCAAGTGGAGAGATTTCAGACTAAGGTGATGATGAGAAAATGAAAGAATACAGAGTAAAAAAGTATTATGACTATGTTAAATTATCAGCCCATCTCACAATCAATGATACTACAAATATTTTGGTGTTTGTAATTGTGTGTAATAGAAATTTTATTCAAATGTATATGACTAATAAAAAATCACTACAAAGAAAATGTGGACTCTGTTGAAGGATTTAATCTTGGATCAAAATAATTATGGTAATTACTTGTTTTGGTATCTGCCTTTGCCAGTGGGGTAGAACCATGCACCAAGTCATAAATGAGCCTTGCACAAATGACTGCAAATTTAACCCAGAGTGTGCTTGGAGGGGCACAGGGTGACCCATGGAAGAGTCTTCTCCGATTGAGTGAGAACAATGTTTATCTGTGCTTATGCCTCTTTGGATTTTAGGTACAAAACGCTTTGCTCTGTGATGTTATTTATTATGGTTTTCAACTACCATGACAAAATTTTAATATATTTTCTTTAACCATGTTAACACAGCAGTGCATGTTTTTTAAAAAACAATCAGCCCTTTGTTACCAAAATTCAGCTTTTAGTCAATTCTGTTGAAGAAACTTAAACTTCATTGACTTAAAAAATTAGAGATTTCTTGCCAAATAAAAGCAGTCTTGGCCACATGACTGTAGAAACAATTGTGTGCTCTGCATAGACCTTGTAGGAACCGAGGTGTAGTTACCTCTGCGTTCTTTTCACACTGCGTGCTCCCATCCGGTCTCAATCCTGGTTTCTCCAGCTACATTACAACAGGCACAGAAGCAGTTATTTGCCTATATTTCATCTCCACCATCCTGGAGAAACAACCAAAATTGTAGATAAAGCCACAAGCAAATGAATTTTTAAGCAGCTGGCAACATTTTAAGCACACTTACTTTGTAGGATCTCTAGTATCAGCCTCAATTTTCTACAAAGCCAAGTAGGATTAGGTGATTTTTTTTTTTAAAGCGAGTAACAGATTTATTCTTTAAGATCACATTCCCAGGATCTTTGCCATTTTAAAGTAGAAAATAAGAGAAACGCAAGAATCAAAATCAGATGACCTAATTCATCATATAGATGTAATTTTATATTTTTTTATGTTGTGTTTAATCATACTAATAGCTGTGTCCTTTGGAATTTATTTTAATTGAGGATAGCTTGTGCGGTACAACTTTATTTGAAATACGAAGGGTTTCGGTCTGAAAGAGCTTGCTTACAAAAGTCACATCTGGAAATATATTCAGATTCGAACGCACACATGTAACTCCAATTAACATTATGATCGCTAAAGAAAATACACAGGGCGGCAGGGGAGGCGGGGGAGAGGTCCGAGGAGAGAGAGGTTCGCGTCTCTGATTTAAATACAAGTGACTTTATGAAGAACACCAGCATGTGGTCAAATGAATTCCTCTTGTGGAAACGCTCTGGCTTTCAAGACAGAATTACCGTTCTGATTTGATGCTTAGTGAAGTATGGCCACAACCAGGAGCATGGACAAGCAGTTCGGGCCTGAGACTGATGTAGTTAGGAGAGCCTCTAAGGTGACTTAACGATGTATTATTTAAGGTGTTTGGCTCCAGCAGATTTAAATATACATCCCTATATTGATTGTCCTGGTGTTTACTGACTCGAGCACACTGCTGGCTGTTTCTCAGCACTACTGTCATCATCTTCATGGTACCCAGACGCACGGCAAGAACAGCAAAAAATGTCTTTAATTGAATCGAAAGCATCAGCACCGTGGGCTTCAGGATCGCCAGCAAACAGTGGCTTTTAATATTCTTAGGGAATAACTGAACGATAATCGCTAGTGTTTTCTCTTTATGGAATCAGAGAAAAATGAAGATACTACAATAGGAATCAGCTTTCTGTCCACTGTGCCCCCAAATTTTGACCAATTTGTATTAAAATGTCTACACTGGTAATTTTAGGATGCGCAGGTTTTATCTTCAGTAAACTACAGCTTGATATTACTCAATCATTCCAAGATTGAAAGGATTATGATTATGAAATGAGCACATGATAAATATCTATGAATAATAATACATTGAGCCTCTAAATAAATTGTGCGATGGTGAGATCAACATTTGTCATGTGTTGAAATTAGGAAGGGATCCTAATTACCCCAGGATTGATGTGTATGAGACATGCATCATCCAGATAAACCAAACAAATGAACGTGTGGGTCCGGCACTCAGCTGTGTCTACACTGGCGTTGGGCTTCCCTCGCCCTGCCATGGCCCGCTGCATCACACACTTTGCTCTCGAAGCATTTCGAGTTCTGATATCTCTCCTGTCACTGGTTGTGGACAAGAGTGTGATCTCCCCAAATCCGGCACCGCCATATACTGAGTATTTTAAGCTGAAGCAAATTGAGAAAACCTCAGAAGCAGGAAGGTCACTCTCTGACCTTCCCCCTCCCTCCTTCCCTGAAGTTTCCTCATATGACAGGTGTCCTGCCCTATACCCAAAGGGAAGAGATGTCACACAGAAAGGTCCAAAAGAATATGAACAAACAGGCCTTGCTAAATTCACCCCACTCATTCCCGTCAGAGCAAACCCTTTTGTCCTGTAACCGCACTTGGGCACGACCGTCCACAAAGCCCAGCTTTCCCTGAAGCCTTGCGTCTTCAGACTGGGGTCCTGTAGATGAGACCCGTGAGCACGAAGCCCTCGATGGTGAGATTTCTTACCAAGGGCAGCACACCTGGATCTTTGGGGAGTGGAAGGTAAACATTTTTCCCTGGCCTTTCTTCTCCAAATTCAGATTAGCAGTAAAAATAATTTGTTTAGCAGTAAATGCTTTTCTCTTACTAACCTGTCATCATCATAAGAATATCAGCTTTGAGCCTTGTGGTGGCTAAACAAATTAGAAATTATATTTTCTCCCCTCCAGTTGACTTTACAAACTTGAGGAAAAGTAGGACCCAAAAAAGCTGACATGTTTGGTTTTGAACATATGTATAACATGTATTTCATGTAGTTCTACACATGTGATAAACGCTGATGTCATTACCTTCTGTGAGGTGTCCTTCAGTGATAAGAATTTTTGTTACATTGTTTAAGTCAAGGCACTATGTATGAGGGAACTTTCACATTCACAGAAAATGGAATTGAAGTACAACTGTATTTTGGTGCAAAAGAAATTTGAAATCCATGCATAGTTTTTTCATATATGTATTTCCCATAAACATTTTGAAGACTCCTCATACAGTAATTCCAGAGCACATGCACTATTAAGAACATAAAATATATGCTAGTACATGTGCATATAGGAATATGTGCATAATTTGCATATGTATAATCTATGTACATATATGCAAATCTAAGAATATGGCTGTTTTTTCTTTCTTCTGTCGAAATACATTGGTAATTATATCCCTTTCTTATATTAACTTTATGGTAATTTGGTACAAAGTTAAATGCAGCAATCCGAGGACTAATTTTGATCTGTATCTATTTCCATTTCTTTCACGTTATGAACGAGAACACCTATGAGTAGCCTGAATCCCTTATTTGTGTCCTGACCTTCAGTATCATCTCTGAAGCATGTGGTCAGCCGCACTGCAGAGGGAAGGCCTGCCTCAACTCCAGAACAGCTGCTGTGACAAACTCTGTGCTAACGGACCCCTCATGGCTAATCAAATGCTCTTACCCACTGCCTTAGAACATTGTGATGAGCATTCATAAATACAAGCACCAACCAAAAACTGATTTTAATTCAATGTTTTAAAATTATCCAGATAGCTCCCTATGAATGTAATACTCTTACTAGAAATGTTAAGAAAATATATTTAAACTGCTAATCAATACATAGCAACAAAGAGCCAATTAGATATATAAAAGTATTGTAAACTTGTGAGCGCAAGGAAATGGGCAATATAGAGAAGTGCCTATTTTTAAACAATTAATGTTCTATAAAATTGACATTTAAAACCATTCTGAACATAATTTAATATTCAGTGTTAAAAAGTATTAAGTGTTTTGGAGAACAAAACAAAATACATAGATCTTCTAGTCCTGATTGGACCCTGAAAGGTCACTGGGAACAGATACCCATATAATACTGGAACCTATTCTTTAAAACCTCCAACAATTGGGAACAGTAGGTGGCTTGTTGGTTAAGACACTGGACTCCCACATGGTGGACTGTGGTTTGAATACTAGATCTGGGGGCTTGAGAATCATGCCAGATACGTGTGCATGTGTACCCAAAATCCCAAGAGGAGAATGGAGAAGGGATTGTAGTGTGGCCATCCCTCCCTGGAGGGGGGATATTTCTCACTTTTCTTCTCTGATTCTCTCTGTCTCTCTCCAGAGAGTGCACTCACCCTATTGCAAGAATCTAAACAAAACAAAACAAAAATTCTCCCAAAATTGATTCTCAGATTTATGTGTAAATATTTCTAGTAATAAACAAGCTACCCTTTGTGCTAGTCAGGATTGATCCCTCAAAAATAGAAAGAAATAAAAAAAAGAACCAACCAAACAAACAAAAACAGAACAAACAGGACAGAGAAAGAGATGAGAAGGGATTTATAAAGATTTATTTGGAAAATTAGTTCACATGAGTATAGAGGCTGAGAAGTTCATGACAGATTGTCTGCAAGCTGGGGAGACCCTTGAACATGGACCAAGGCAGGTCACAAACTGCAGTCCAGATCTTCTTTCAAGCCTCAGAACCAAGGAACTCATTGGTATAATTTTCAGCCAAGGCTAAAGTCTGAGAATCCAGTGGGGCTGTTGATGCACCTTCTAAAATACCAAGGCTATAAGTTCTGGAACTCTAATATTAAAGCCAGGAGAAGGAGGAAAGAGAATGCAAGGATGTATGTTCTCCTGCTTTTGTATTCTCTCTGGACTCCAAGCTGAATGGAGAGTACCACATTGTTCAGTCCACTGACTCACATGCCAATCACCTCTAAAAACACCCTCACAAACCCAGCTAGAATAATTCTTTACTGGATTTCTAAGTGTTCCTTAATCCAGTCAAGTTGACAAGTAAAACTGACCATCATAAATCCACCTGTTTTCAATTTGGCACCCCTACACAGCTCCTTAAACCAAACTTAATATCCAAATAAAGAGAAGAACAAAGTATCAGTTCTAACTAACATGACACTACTATCCTGTGTACTACCAAAAGTGTACTAATCCCTTCCACAGAGCAGGATATGGGTGATGTTTACTCTTCTCCTGATATTCTGTAACTTTAATATTGTGATGTAAAATGAACAAGACTCGAGTACTGATAAAAAGTCAGTAAATCTTATGTTACACGATAAAGGAATAATAGAGGAATGAAGATAGATATTTGCTTAACATATGTATATACATGCCCATTAAATCTTAATATTTTAGAATCATGTTTGCTCTAGCAAAACAAAACGAAATAAAACAAAAATCATTCTGGATACACTGAGGTGTAGATTGGCCTCCAAGACCTCAGTCTCTCCTCCACAGATTTGCTGGGCTCAGCCCATGTGGCAGCCTTCCTAGGCTGGAATTGTGTGTTGGTGTTCTACAATTCCAGGATCTCTGCAGTGGCCTTGATCCTACATTTCCACTGGACATTGCCCCAGTGAGGACTTTCCATAGTGGCTCTGCCCTGAAACAAATTTCTGTTTTGTCCCTGATGCTGTCTCAGCCATTCTTTGAAATCTATGTGTAGGAATATGCCCTCACATCTCCTGTGCTCTGCACACCTACAGAGTTAGTAACACATAGATACCATCTAGGTTTACTGCTGTATCCAGAGGCAGCCTTCACCAAAACCAACGTGAGACACAGCTGGGGTGGCCAGGGACCGCTACATTGGGATGTACAGAGAAGACACTTGAGGCTATGCATGGAAATGGGTGCTTAATTTCCATGTCCACCACTCTGGAAACTTTGCCCTCAGAATCTCAGCTTGCCTTGAAGATCTCTAAAATGCTTTCAAGGTCATTCTTCCATCGTCTTGATAGTACCTGGTATCCTTCTCTCCATATTAATCTCGTTAACAAACAATTGTTTGGCTACACTACTTCCTCTTTAATTATAAATTTCATCTTTAAATTATGTTTCTACTCTCTCATTTTATTATATATAGTTTTAACATGCCATATAAGTCCTTCACTATTTTTCTTAGACATTTCTCCTGACAGATATTCTAGTTCATTGGTTTTAAATTCTGCCTTCCATAAAGCCCTGGACATGGACACAATTCAGCCAAGTTTTTTGCCACTCTATAACAAAGGTGACTTGGATACTAGCTTCCAATACTTTGTTCCTATTTTCATCTGAGACTTCATCAAAAAGGCCTTTACAAGTCATGTTTCTCCTGTCATTTTCATTGCAACCTCATAAGTAATCTCTAAGAAGTTTCAGCATTTCCTTACAACTTCTTCCTTCTGAATCCTCACCAGAATTACCCTGAATGCTGCATTCACAGGAATACAGACTTTTTCTGGGCTTCATTTAACAATTGTTTCAGCAGTACCTATTACCCAGTTCCAAAGCTATTTTCACATTTTTAAAGTATTTCTTACAGTAACACCCCACCTATGGCACCAATTTTCTGTATTAGTTTACTTTGTACTGCTATAAGAGGATGCCAAAGACAGGGTAATTTATCTAGAAAGAGAGTTATTATAGTTCTGGGGGTTAGAAAGTGCAAGAGAGTGGGGCAAGAGCTTTTGTGTTACATTATCCCTCAGCAGAAAATGAGGCCAAGAGAGAGTGAAGAAGAAAAAGGGGCCAAGCTTGGCCTTTTTTTTTTTTTTTTTTTTTTTTTGGAGAGGTTTTTGCTATAGGGCGCGTGCGCTCGCCAGACAGACAGAGAGAGACAGAGAGATAGAAAGCAGGAAATCACCCCCCAGGGGGGATGGCCATGCCGCAATCCCTTCTCCTCCATTCTCCTCTCGGGATCTTGGGCACGCACGCACACGCGCCCGGCATGAGTTTAAGCCACCGGGTCCGGGACTTGAACCGCGGTCGACTACGTGGGAGTCCAGCGACATAGCCATTACGCTAACTGCTGGTCCCAAGCTTGCCCTTTTATGATGAACCCACTCCTGCCCTTTAATCCAACCACGAGAGCTGATTCATCATGGCCTAATTATTCTACCTCCCAAAAGCTTCATATGACACCACTGTTGCATAAGGGATTAAGTTTGCATCATGTGCTTTTGGGGGAACATGTTTAAACCATAATATTATTTCTAGAGAAAACACGACTTATTAATTCTTAATACTAAGCTGAAATCTATCTCTTGAACCCTTCATTAATCAACTCAATGTCTACCTCATGGCACTACACAAAATAAAACTAATCTCTCTCATATTTAACTATCATTCTTCAAATCGGACTTCAAAAAGTTCATTAGAAACAGAATTAAAGTATAAATTTAATTTGGTGCAAAAAATAATTGAAATCTATGTATAGTTCTTTTAGCATAGACATTTTTCATGAACTTTTTGAAGATCACCCATTTGAGGAAAACACCATCTTCTCCTCTTGAAATAAAGAGAAAAAAATCATTTCCTCAAATACTCTTCATCTGAAAGAATATGGTATTAAGTGTCAGTATATTAAAAAGAGCAGTCAATAAGCAAAACTGTAAATAGAGATGCTATCAAATTGTATTGAATCTGTTTCAAACCTATTCCAAATCAAAATTAGTTCTACTACAAAATAAGTAAATACCTGGAATGAGCATATTCTTACTCTTAGTCATGTAGGACTACAAGCTGTAGAGCAACAGAACAAGGATGACTATTTTATTAATATAAAATTAGCCATTGAGAAGTCTATAGAAAATGCATATTATACAATAATTATGCATGGATTTCAAAATTATTTGGAACCAAATAAACTTATACATTAATTTCATTTTTGGTGTGAGCTTTTTGAAGTCCCCTTGTATATACTCAAGGGGTCTTCAAAAAATGTATGGAAAATACATGAAAAAAACTATTCATGGGTTTAATTTTTTTGCACCAATATAATCTCATACTAACCTGTTATTACATTTCTGAGCAGGATCTAGTTTGAGACATTAAACATGATGAGGCCTGAGTTTCAAAAGCCCCTACCAGAGCAATAGGAATTCTGCTAAAATTGAAGAAAGAACAAACGTCAATTTATGAGAAAGCTTGGGTGGAAGAATAGTAAAATCACTGATACTTATGCAAAGTTTATGTTGACAATGCTCCAAACAAATCAGTAGTTTACAATAGGATAACTAATTTTAAGAAGGAATAAAACAATATTGAAGATGATATTTTAAATGGTAGACCATTCACATCAATAGGCAAGAAAATAAATTAAGCTTATTTGTGTCTTTATTGAAGAGGACTGATGATTTACAGAAGACATAGTAGCCAGCACCATTGATGTCTTAATTGGTTTAGCTACACAATTCTAACTGGAAAATTAAAGGTCAGCAAACTTCTCTTCAATAGGAGGCAAAACAGTTGTACCCAGATCAGTAACATACCAAAGCAGAGCTTCCAAGGGAAATTTTAAACAAGTGGGATCAAGATCTTGAAGTATTTCTTCAGAGAATTTTTTTTCTTTTTTTAGAGTGGGATTTTTGCTATAGGACACATGTGCTTGCCAGAGAGAAAGAGAGAGACTGAGAGACAAAAAGCAAGAAGTCACCCCCTAGAAGGGATGGCCACACTGCAATCCCTTCTCCTCCATTCTCCTCTTGCGATTTTGGGCATGCATGCACAAATGCCCAGCATAAGTTTAAGTCACCAAGTCTGGGACTTGAACTGTGGTTGACGACGTGGGAGTCCAGCGATATAACCATTATGCTATCTGCTGGTCTTTCTTCGAAGAATTTTGACAGAAGATGAAACACGGCTTTACTGCTATGATCTGAAGACCAAGTGTGATCCTAGCAATGGCAACCAAAAGGTGGAAGTGGGCCAGTCAACAGATGTGCACCCTTCTAGAGCAAAAGTCATAGCAACAGTTCTTGGGGATGCTCAAGGTGTTTTGCTATTTACATTCTGGAGGGCAGAAGGACAATAATATCTGCTTATTATGAGAAACTTTTGAAAGAAATGGCTGAAGCTATAGAAGAAAAGTGCCTGAGAAAGCATCTCCGGATCCTCTCACCATGCCAGTGCTCCTGCTCATGCCTTTCCTCAGTCAGAGCAATTTCTAACACGCAAATGATTTCAGTGACAAATCACAGGGCATTTCCCTACTGTACTGATTTGGATCCTGCTATTCCTTTTTGTTTTCTAATCTCAAAATGTCTTTAGAGGCCATATTGCTTAGGGATAATGCAACTGGACTCATGTGGGAGAATCCTGAGTTCACATCCCATGACCTCCACGAGGACACTAGGCACAGACACACGTGCCCGGAATGTGGGGGAGCCAGGACTGAGACAGATCACAGCATGAAGCCCCTGATGGGGATGCCTGTCTGTGTCTCACTAACTTACTCTTTCATGAAAAGTAAATAAACTTTAAAAAAATTTTTTCACCGGGCATCTATTTTTCTTCAGTTAGTAATTTTAAAAAGACCACATTAATATGGTTAAATTCTAAGACCCTCACTTCTTCAGAGGTGGATTAAATGCCAGTATCATCACTTACAAAAGTGTCTTGAGTTTGATAAAACTTACTTAAATTGAAAATTAAAGTTTATATTCATTTATAGTTTTACCTTCAACTTCACTTCCACAAACTTTTGGTATGTACATTCCTCCTCTCTGCCCTCTCTGTTCATCTCATCTATTCATTCATCAACCCACAGCTTCATCCCCTCCCCCACGTCCACAGTGGCTTTGTATGTAATGTGCCTGCTCTTCCGGCCTGCTGTCCCCTGAGGGAGCAGAGGGTAGCCCCACTCTGGATTGCCCTGGAAGTCCATTCACAAGTTTGTCCCATCATCCCTCTTCTATTGAACTACCTTACAGCAGAAGAGCTTTGCTAAGCAATTATTGAAACAAAGATATGGCGCACTATTTGGAACACTGTGATAAGATGTGTTGATAAGATGTGATCTTTGTGTCGAGAAGCAAGTTTAAGTATTTTATTAGGTCCAAGACATATCCCAGAAAGTCCTCACAGTGTTACAATTTATCAATGCCTAAAACATCATATACCCATGCTGTGCAAACAACGGGCACCTGATCTTTGGGTTGATCTATTAATAAAATGGCTGTGAGACCTAAATGGCAAAGACCTGCACTTACCTTTTCAGGCACACAGACCCCTAGCCCAGGTGTACATACCAAGTAACCCACTTCCTCCTCCTGGGGAGTTTCTGTGATCTCCTGCATCGGCTGCATCATCTTGCCTTGCTCCTTCAGTGTGAAGATGACGCCAGCTTCACCCGGAATGCTCAGGCCCACCTGAGTGCCTGGCTTACACTAGCACCCAGCAAGTCGTCAGGAATGAATGGGAAGCCACTCAAGTATGAGAGTTTTCTTTTTCTTTCTTTCTTCCTTTTCCTTTCTTTCTCTTTTCCTTTTCCTTTCTTTCTCTTTTCCTTTCTTTTCTTTCTCTTTTCCTTTCTTTTCTTTCTCTTTTCCTTTCCTTTCTTTTCTTTTCTTTTTTTTTTTCTTTCTTTCCTTTTCTTTCTTTCTTTCTTTCTTTCTTTCTTTCTTTCTTTCTTTCTTTCTTTCTTTCTTTCTTTCTTTCTTTCTTCCTCCCTTCCTCCCTCCCTTCCTTCCTCCCTCCCTCTCTCCCTCCCTCCTTCATTTCTTTTTCTCCCTTCCTTCCTTTCTTTCTTTCTTTCTTTCTTTCTTTCTTTCTTTCTCCCTCCCTCTCTCCCTCCCTCCCTCCCTCCCTTCTCCCTCCCTCCCTCCCTCCTTCGCTCTTTCTTTCTTTCTTTCTTTCTTTCTTTCTTTCTTTTTTCTTTCTTTCTCTTTATCTTTCTCCTTTCTTTCCTTCTTTCTTTCTTTTTCTCTTTTTAGGGTTTTTGCCAAACAGTGTGTATGCTCACCAGACAATGAAAGGGAAAATGAGAAATCATCCCTCAGGGGGGATGGCCATGCCACAATCCCTTCTCTATTCTACTCCTGGGATTTTGGGCATGCATGCACGTGTTTCCTGGCATGATTTTTCAAGCCACCAGATCAAAGACTCAAACCACAGTTGGTCACATGGGAGAGAGTCCAGCACTTTAACAACCTTGTCACCTGTGGACTCGAAGTATGTGAGTTTTCAAAATGCCGCATCTTCGTAATCCAAACATTTTTCAAGCTGTGTCTCTCTCATTGTTCCTTGTCCTCGCTTTCCTCCACAGGGTCTTCCCCAGCTTTCCTATGGATAAGCAGACACAAAGTGAGCCTCGTAATGATACTTGCTGCAATGCCCACCGCCTACAGGCAGTCCGATACCAGCAAGAAGCCAGAACACGCAAAGCCTGCAATAAGACAATAGAACTTTTAGCAGTTTCCAGAATCAGAGAACAGGGAAGAAGAGTTACAATGAGATGAGATGGCATGCCCACTAAAGACTGCTAGAGTTTTTGAAGTGTTCCCAGTCAGGGAAAGAGTATTGACAAATTTATTTTACACCAAACCCTGGGGAATAGTCTAATACTTTAGAGATAGGATTAATCTAAAAGGACTTCTTTCTTGTAGATAGAATGCACACAACACCTGGAATATCCTTCAGATCTTCCCCTTAGCACTTCACACCAGTGTTGACTGTAGCTTAGATCCTGCCCTAGGTGATAAGATGGAGAAACATGGGGTCTTGGCTCCTAGGAGCCCATGGTGTACTTGGTGATACGAACTGTGCAGTAAGTACAAGACTTTGTGTTAAGTGCGACACTGGGAGTAGGTGCCACATGCTACAAGGCAGAGAGGGAAAGAACCAAGACAGCTTGCTGTTATAGACCAGGCAGGGCAGGAGGAATGGGGCCATTAGAAGAGAGCAAGGGTAGCCAGGCAAGTACTCAAACACGAGGTGTGGAGGACATCTCATCCTTGGGAATCCTCAGCAGTGAGTTGAGTAGAGAAGAGGAGTATGCAGTTAGACTAGGAAAAAAACAAGCTGAGCCTGACTGGGAGAAGTCTCAAGGTGAGCCAGCCGGGAGCTCAGGGCCAGACATGGCTGTGGACAGTCGTGCGGTCTCCATTGTTTTTCTCTGCAGGACTCCAGAGCCTGCACCTGGGCAGCCACACGTGTCTACGAGCTAGGAAGCACAGGGACGGGAAGATCCATTTCTTCAAGGGATGCAGAAGCACCCTAAAAGATATTTCCATTTTAGAAACCTGTACGCAAAAGCCATTTACCAAGTAAATCCTGAAGTGTTGTAACACCTGAAAAAATCACATTAACCAAGATGACCTCTAAATTCCCTCTTGCTTTCAACAATCTCAAAGTGTTAGTAACGACTTTATTTGTCAATTTCCACAGCATTGTCGTCTGCCTCACTCCTTTTCTAAACATTTGTTCCATTATAGCACACATTTGAATCAGACAGCATTATTCTCAGAACTATAAATGCTTGCCTTCTTGGTTGAAATTGAGGCAACGTAGCTAAACAGAGTACTTCCTTCTTTTTCTTTTGTTTAATTCAAAGATATGCACAGTCAACCTCCAGAAGTAGTCATAAACAACATGTAGATGCCTAGAATTCAACACTGGGCTACTCTAATTTACCTTTGTGATTAAATGTATTTGGTCTACCAGATACCTGGTATTAGTAATTTTCTTTTATTTTTTTAAAGAATTATTTTATCTAGATTTATTTATTTTTAATTTGACCAGAGAGGGAGAGGGAGAGACAGAAAGAAAGTGAGAAAACAAGTTGCCAGGTCTGGGACTAGAACCCCAGTCAGCCACGTGGGAGTCCAGTGCCTTTAACCACCACACCACCTACTGGCCCCAGTATTAGTAATTGTCTAATGAGTGAAACTCCCGAAGGCATGTATTGCCCTATAGATAATTTTACTATGGAAGGATTATGAAAATAATACCTTTTTTTTATTCTGTATACAATTATTAGTTCTCAGTTCAAGGCACAGTGAGTATAGTGCAGAGTTAAATTCAGATCTCCGTGGGGTCTTGATAATAGCTGACAAAATTAATAACCATGCCTTATACTAATCTAACACCCCTCGAAGCATATTAGCCCAGGTTTATTATCTCATTTATTCTGAGAACAACCTGTGAGAGGGAGAGAAGTGGATATTATTGATTAGGAAACTGAAGAGTCAACTTACCAATTTGACCAGCATCAAAAATGAGACATTTAAATGGTGGCCTTTCAAGCATTTCCCTTCCCTGAAGACCAAGCTACACCAGAGAGACAAATTTCTTCATTTACGCAACACATATTTCTTGAAACATTTTGCATATGTGAGTAATTTTACAGGTCCAGTGCGGCTTGTCCTGGGGAAATTTCCCCACTGGCTTCAGAAATGAGCCCCATGAAATCCTGTTAGAGTGAGAAACACAGTGTTTGCACACCTCCGCACCAATTATCCGATGTGTGCTGCTGCTGTTCCTGGAGAGTTTCGCTGTGTCCTGAGGGATGCCCGGGGTGTAAATATTGTAATTACAGATCAATTACCCACCAGAAGTCACTGAGTGCCTGCAGAACCCAAGGAGGACACACGTGAGGCGGCTCCGTGTAGACCCTGGCGTGTGCGGGTGCTGCTTTTGTAATCTCTGTACTTCGGGCATCAGCATCGTGACTACCATAGCAGCTGATTTGGGTTCCTCTCTGTAGCTCTTGGAGAGCTTGACCTGACTCCATTTTCTACTAGGTTTATAATGTACATACAATTTGCTGGTTGAAAGTCTATCCAGAGTCTTGTGGTCAAGAGAACTGGAGCCAACACAGCCAGCTATAGTTTGAATCCAGCCCTGGTGACTTGAAAAACATGCTGGGTGCATGTGCATGTGTGCCCAAATCCCAGCAGGGTGGAGAAATGGAGACAGGATTGCAGAGTGACCATGTCCCACTGGGGGCTCTCTCTCGCTCTCGCGTGCTCTCTCTTTCTCTGGAGAGTGCATGTGCTTTCTGGCAATTAAAAAAAATGACCAGCTAAAAAATAAAACTTCACAGTTTGCTAAATAACTAAAGCATAAACATACAAACTAGAATGAAAACTGCACCGTATAGCATGGTGGTATCCCAGCACAGCTGTAAACGGTGTGTGCATTTGCTCCTACACAAGGAGCACGAGGCACATTCCAGCCAGCTCCCGGCTGCGTCTTCCACTCCCCCACAAGTGTATATCTGTGCATGCCAGGTGGGGTGTTGGCTATTTGCTTGCTTGATTGATTGCTCCTTTGACTGCTTGTTTTGTTAACATGAAAATAAAATCTCAGGTGTAGGTCATCTCAAAAATATACAACATATGTATCAATTATTTTAATCTCTAATCTACTCTGGTTATCAAAATAATAGTAAAAATTAACAGTCCAAAAATAGAGAAATACAGACAGACTTTCCAAGCAGTTAATGTAAGGAAGAATGTAAATAAGACTACTTAACCTATCTCTCAATAATCATTTATAAAGTTGATGATAGTGGATAAGAACAATTGTTTCAGGACCAGCAGATGGTGTAATGGCTATGTCGCTGGACTCCAATGTAGTTGACCATGGTTCAAGTCCTGGGCCCAGTGGTTTAAACTCACGCCAGGTGTGTGCATGCGTGCCCAAGATCCCAAGAGGAGAATGGAGGAGAGGGAATTGCGGCGTGGCCATCCCCCCTGGGGGGTGATTTCTCACTTTCTGTCTCTCTGTCTTTCTCTGTCTTTCTGGCGAGCACACATGTCCTATAGCAAAGACCTCTCTAAAAAAATAAAAAATAAAATAAACCACTACCAACAACAAAAGAAATTGTTTCATAGTCATAGTTTGCATCTCAGCCACCAGATCATATTTAAAAAGGATGAGTAATAAAGCAAATAAGTAATAAAACAAATGTATAACAAACTTCAAACTTCTTTCCTTATGAGGCATTCAAGATACATACTACACAGTTTGTTCCAAAAATGAGGGCACCATGGGTGGGCTCTGTGGTCATGCCTTCCATGTAGTCGTGCCTCTGCACTCCCCCGAGCCTGCTCACAATGTGATGCTCTGCTTGCGCCATCTTGAAATTCTGCACGCATAATCTCATCTTCCAGCTTGTGCCTGTGGGCATGGCCACCTCAAGTTGTGTCCCACGTGGGGCACCCAGGGCACTGAGGAAGTCTGGAAGGTTCCAGCATGTCAGTTATTCAAATTCTTCAAAGCGTTTATAATGTCTCATTGGAAAAGAGCTGTAACATTTCTCTCTCTTTATGTGTTTTGTTTTTTATTGTTGTTTGTGCCAGAGGGCACGTGAATGTGCCAGGAGAGACACAGAGAGGGAGAGGGAGAAAGCACCCTACTGGGGCGTGGTCACACCACACTCCTTCTCTTCCACTTCTCCATCCTGTAGGGATTCTGCATGTCCACGCAGGAGCTCAGCATGTTTCTAAACCACAGGATGCCAAGATTCAAACCACAGTCAGCCATGTGGGATCAACTTCCTTAACCACTAGACTATGGGGCCCACCTACTGCTTTAACATTTCAAAGCACAGTCCACTGGATTAGAAAGAGAAATAAAATTTTTACCTAAGTTAAAAAGATTTTTTTTTTTTGGAGAGGTTTTTGCTATAGGGCACATACGCTAGCCAGACAGACAGAGAGAGACAGAGACGGAAAGCGAGAAATCACCCGCCCCCATGGGGGATGGCCATGCCGCAATCCCTTCTCCTCCATTCTCCTCTTGGGATCTTGGGCACACACACACATGCACCCAGCATAAGTTTTAAGCTACTGGGTCTGGGATGCGAACCGCAGTCTACTACGTGAGAGTCCAGCGACATAGCCATTACACTAACTGCCGGTCCCAGTGAAGTCAATCTTGATCACCCCAGTCAGACCGTACAAAGTTTGTAGGAGACACACCTTCAAATGAGTGGAACAGCTTTATCAAGAAGTTAAGACTAATTGTGTGGCAGTTACATCCCTGGCTCCTACCTGGAACGTGGGATGCTGAATAAGAATTCTGTTATCCCAGCAGGTGGCATGCTGGCTAAGGCACTGGATTCCCGCATGGCTGAGCCCAGTTTGAGTCCCAGATCCAGAGGCTTGAAAACCACACTAACTGCACGTGCACATGTGCCCCAGATCCCACGAACAGGATGGAGGGAAAGAGATTGCGGCGTGATGTTATGCTCAGGGGACCGTTTTTCCTTTTCCCTTCCAGTGGGGTGTGGTCACTACACCATCGCGTCTTCTCGATGTCTCCATCTTGTCAGGGTTTACAGCACACATGCACACACACTCTGTCTCCCACCTTAGACTCAGGGTTCAGACTGTGGTTGGCCATGAAAGATCTAGCATACCTCAGCAGCTAGGCTGTAGAGCCAGGCCTAGAGAGGATGGCCTTGAAGGCACGGCACCCACGGGCCGTGGGAAGCTCAAAACCAGGTTTTCTGGTTTAAGTCTAGAGCATAGAAAATCATGCCTAACGCCCAGATGGACATTGTTTTTTTTTTTTTTTTTTTCTTTTTTTTTTTTTCCATCTTTTGCCAACACTCCACCAGACATGAAGCATAAAGTGGTTTCAGAATCAATATTTTTTTAACATTTTTCAAATGAAGCTAGACCAAATTCTTATAAGTTTTAAGTTTTTAACACACACTTTTTTCTTTTTCCACCTAGACGAGGCTTAGCAATGACATTGGGTAGATTTAGAAGGGAGTTGATAAGTACTGTTCTTCTCTTTAATGAAGCAGGCAAAATTGAAAAAAAAAAAAAGAGAGGATTTCTGAGCATTGTTAATATTTTCCATTATGAAATAGGCTCCATTTGCAAGATACACATCCTAGAAATAAACATTCCTTCCTAAACACAGGAAGCAGTTTAGCCCCAAATGACAGACGCAGTCCAGGTGCATCTTATTATGGGCAAGGCCAACCCTCCCTTCCTTCATAGCCAATTAAGATGTTTCTGCCAAAACATAGCTCTCTCCAGCCCAATCAGGTACCCAGCAATGATTAAACTTATAATTACTTTCACTTGTGTTTGGAGTGCAATTTCCTTAATGGTAAAAATGTACTTTTTTCAGCTTTCTGAATTAAAACATGTTTTCATCCTTTTCACAAGATTTGGTCCTAATCAATATGTCCATTAACTCTAAATTAAAGGTTAATATTTTGTTTCTACTCTTTTAAATGATCCTCCCAAAGTGAAATTATTGATGATTGAAATTAGAAAAGAAGCATAAAGTCTCATGGTTACTATATTAAAATTATAAATGTTCATCCCATTATTATTTTTTCTTTATATTTATATCTAATCACTGTACATCTTTACAGCATACAAAATAGTTTGCCCCAGTGTGAGCAGAGTGCATATTAGATGAGTCATAGATACTACCCTGTACCTTGTCATCAATAGATGACTTTCATTTTTGTTTCTGTTACATGCTTTTCCCCCGACTCCTCCCTCCCTGTGGTACCCGCCTGCCCCTATGTGTTTTCTAGTAGCTTCAGTTGCCCTCCCTGCTCTTATGCTACCCCATCTTTCCATTTCTGCCACACCACCCCATTATTTTAATGACTTTTGCTTTTATGCAGTGGGAAACAACTAAACCAAACAATCTAGCTCCATTTTGCCAGGGAGCCAAGCTCTCCACTGTCAAGGCGGAGTGGCGACTTTTGTTCATGAAGTGCACGGCATCCTGAAGCCCACAGGCACGGCGCTGAAGAGGCTGCACAGCCCAAGAGTCCGAACTCTCAGGTTCGTTTCTACCTGTTCAGTGGAGCATCTATCTGGGCTTGTATTATTTTATTTCAAAATACAGCTGTAGTCGAGTCTTCCATCAATGCCATCTCTTAGTCAATGGGAAACCGTTGTGAAAGAATGATGTGCACTTAGGCATACACTAGGAAATCTGTATGTCCTATCTCAATAAACTTCCTGTTTCACTCATGCCAATGTCAGTGCCCAGATGTGTTCAGAGGGTCTTGGCCAGGCTTTAAAAGAGCAGGCACTGTAGCATTCAAATGATTTTAAAATGTTTTATTCCAATGAAATATAATGACACCTAATTTTTACTTGAGCATTGTGAACATTCAAGTTTCTTCATTGTATCTGAAATCAGAAAACCTCCAGGTGATCCCCTTCAGAATTACAGAGAAGTCTGTGCAGCGTTCCGGATATCTGCCCGGCCGTGACTGTGCTGGTATCTACGTGGACACAGACAGAGAGAGAGGGTCGTGTCACATTGCCTCTACAGACAAGCAAAACTGGCAATCTAAGGTCCGTGAAACATAACTAAGTTTTCATACTTACCCCACTAAATATCATGATGAGCAAAAATCCCTATGTGGAATATATATTTTTTAAAACTATAATTATGGGGGCTGGTGATGGTGTAGTGGTTAAGGCACTGGACTACCACATGGCCAGTCACGGCTCAAGTCCTGGACCTGATGGCTTGTTTTCTCACTTACTCTCCCCCTCCCTCTCTCTGGTGACCACATACGCCCTATAGCAAATTAAAATAATAATAATAAACAAAAGTAAAGGATTATTTTAAAATATAATTATGAACATTTGAAACTTTTTATTGTGAACTACGCTTCCAGGAAAGTACATAAAACATAGCACCTACTTCAACAAATCATTGTGCACGCCCAGACAACTACTATCCACAGCAAAGCTGGGCATTCCCTGTACCCAGCAGCGTCCTCGACAGCCCTCTCTGTCTGCCCTGCCGTCAGTGGAAACCGGTGCCTTTCTATGTTTACATTCTCATATGCACGCATGTGTCCTTAAACAGTGTATTTTAGCTTCGTGTGTGTTTGGACTTGATTTAAATGAGTGTGCACAGTGTGCATTCTTTCACTCTTTGCTTCTCTCACTCAACAATGTGTTTCCAGTAGCCTGTCTCCTGTATGTCGTTGCCTTTCGGCATACTGTCCCGTTGTCTGCATATCCCACCCATTCTGATGACGGCTTTTTGAGTTGATTCTAGTTTATAGCTTTTATGAGGATCACTGCAATGAGCATTCTTGAGCCTGCATCTGTCCCATTTCTGCTTTGTTTGCTGTTGAGTATACAAATTGCTAGAAATGGAATTGTCTGTACATAATATTGGGTCATCAGGAAAGTCATAGTGCAAAATGTTTGCATAGAAAAATACATCTCCTGATACATATGGAGAGCTTCTAACAGTTTGTGGAAATGGAATTAAAGTATGAGTTTATTAAACCATGCGTAGATTTTCATAATATGCATTTTCCATGAACGTCCTCAAGACCCCTCGTGTATGATTTAACTACTAGAGACCAGCAAATGGCTTCCCAAGAGCAGAGTGGAAACCCCCCTTGTTCATGTCCCTGGATTTCTCAATTGTTCACATTTTTGTTAGTCCAGTGAGCGGGCACTATCTCCTTATTGTTTCAATTTGCGTTTTCTCTGTTCTAATAAAATTGAGTACCATTTCACGTGTTTTTTGAACACATATATGTCCCTTTGTGATGTGACCCATAAAGTATGCCTTTTTTTGTTGTTGTGTTGTTGTGTTGTTGTTGTTTTCAGATTGTCTTTTAAAACAATGACTTGTGGAAGTTCGTTAGACTTGAGTCCTGTTGCCAGATAAATTAGTTGCAAATGTAATCTCCCATTTGTAGCCTATTTCATTGTATTTTAATATCTCCAATAAATAAAAGCCCTTACTTTTAATTTAACAAAATTTATCAGTCCTTTAATCTTTGTACTTTTTGTGTCGTTTGACAAATGTCTATCTTAATAGAAGTGGCAATGAAATAATTCTTTCTTTGTATCTCAAATTTATTTTATTGCATTGTATCTGACTTTATTTCATTTTCTTTTGCCTTTTACACTTAAGTTAACAATCCAGCCAGAGTGCGTTGCTGTGTGACTAGGGATCCAAAGTGTTGCTGTTTTCTGGATGGCTCTCTATTGACTGAGGTCCACTTACTGAAAGACTGTACTTCCCCATTGATTTTCCAAGTGGCCACCATCATAAATCTTGATCCTGTGTGCAGGGCCTATGTCTGGGCCCCTCCTTCGTGCCTGTGTGTCTGCCTGGCTACGTCTAGGCCAGCCACCAGGGTCTATTCTAAACCTTCATAAAGAACTCTGATGACCACGCAGAAATCTCCCAACTTGTTCCTCTTTAACAATGTCAAAACACGGGACCAGCAGTTAGCGTAGTGGCTATGTTGCTGGACTCCCACGTAGTCGACCGCGGTTTGAGTCTCGGACCCGGTGGCTTAAACTCACGCCGGGCGCGTGTGCGTGCGTGCCCAAGATCCCTAGAGGAGAATGGAGGAGAAGGGATTGCGGCGTGGCCATCCCCCCTGGGGGGTGATTTCTCGCTTTCTATCTCTCTGTCTGTCTGGCGAGCGCACGCGCCCTATAGCAAAAACCTCTCAAAAAAAAAAAAAAAAAAAAAAAAAAACAATGTCAAAACTATTTCAGTTATATAAAATTGTTTGTTTGTTTTAGGTTTTTATAAGGTGTGTGCGCTCATCGGAGAGAGAGAAAAAGAGAAACAGTGAGAGGGAAAGTGAGAAATCACCCCCCCCCCCCCCAGGGGAGATGGCCACGGCTCAGTCACTCTCCCTCTGTCCTCCTCCTGGGGTTTTGGGCACACTCATATGCACCCGGCCTGGTTTTCAAGCTGCCAGATCAGGACTCAGACAGCAGTTAGCCATGTGGGAGTCCAGTGCCTTAACCATCACACCACCTGCTGGCCTGGGTATATGAATTTTTATAATTACTTTAAAATCAGTTTTTAAATTAGAAGACAAAGTTTTAAAGATTCATGTTGGGTTATGTTTGGCATTACACTGAATTCATGCATTTCAATTTGGAAAAAGTAGTACATTTTTTGTTATGATTGTGTATTTCCCCATTCAAGCTCTTTGATATCATTAGCAAAGGTTTATCATTTTTTTATACATAATCTTGCACTATTTTTTTGGCTAAATTTTTCTCTAACCATATGGATTTTGCATCTAATTACAAGTGATGATATTTTTTCCTCAATTTTACTTGTTAGTGATATAAAGAAATACAGGTTTTAAAATGTGAGTTAAACTCACCTTATTTTCATCACCTTTGGTAAACTCCCATTATTTCTTACAGCTTTTCTGTAGATCCTTTGGACACTTTCTTTTATAGCCTCTTCCTTCTGACTTAGTTCCTCTTTCCTGTTTTCGTGTGCTTATTTATTTATTTACTTAGTTGATACACTAGATAATATTACTATATAGCACTTAATACCTTGGAAAGGAACTGCAGACAAAACTGAAAAGAACTCCATGATAAGAGCCAGCCAGTGGCACGGGGTGTCACCGTGCTCCACCACGTGCACCCCTCGGGCAGCTCCTGGGTTTGCAGCTCAAGGCCTCCCCTGCAAGAAGGTGCATGGGCATGTGTCCATGATCAGGGCTGACGGCGGCCAGGAGTGGATGATGGCGTGAAGGCCCAGATGGGGCTCTCTGTCTCTCTATCTCTCCCTGTCTCTCTACCATACTAGAAAAAATAAACTAAAAATATGCATGATAAATGTATCAACTACTTTTTTAATTTTATCAACTACTTGTATGCAGGTATTAATATAACTACATTATTATTCTTTAGTAACTGTTTTAGTTGAAATTCATTGATTGATTTTCTTCTGATAAACCTATCTTGCATTCTGGTATAAAATTGAAGAGCTCATGATTTATATATTTTTTACTTAGCTGGCTAATATTTTGTTTCAGATGTTCATGAGAATGATGGCCTATAATTTTCTCCATCTTCTCTAACTGATTATTTGGTTCACAAAATAAGTCCAGGAGGAAAGTGGAAATAAATGATGTTTATATCTTTATCAAATATTTGGAAAAATCATGACACTAAAACCACCTGAATATAAGGTTTTCTCAACCGTATGGTTTTTTTATTCATTTATTTAAAAATTTTAGTTCACTGCTGTCAGGATTTTTGTTTGATGAGAAGACAATCTTGGCGAGTTTAATTTTTCTAAGATATTTTATCCATTTCAGGTAAATTTTCTGTCCTGTCGATGTAAAGTTGTTCAAACTATTGCTTTATTTTTTTTAATATCTGTCTGCTCTGTAAGGACTGATCCTTTGGCCCGTGGAATTCACTATTTTGACATCCTTTCCTCGGCCAGTCTCACACGAGGTTTACCGGCTTCACTCAGTTCAAGGCCAACCACGAGGGATCCCTGCTCTTAGGCATGGTCTCCCTTTTATTAACATCTGCTCTGGTTCTTCTATCTTTTCTTCCACTTTCTTATTTTTCGAGCTTACTTTGTCAGTCTCTTTTAACTTTTTGAGACATTTTTCTCACTGATTTGTAATGCTTCATACATATTCATAGAAATAGAAACTGTTCTCAGAGCCCTGCTTTGGTGTGATCACAAAAATTACGATACGTAGTATTTTCATTACAATCCAGCTCATAATATCTTACTTCCATTATGATTTCTGATTTAATAAATGGAGTACTTAGGAGTATGTCTCTTCATTTTCAAACTTAACTGTATTTTGTACTTATTTTTCTGTTTATCTAATTGTAAAAACTTACTCTGTGTACCTTGAACTTTTTTTAAGAGAGATTTTTGCTGTAGGAAGCATGTGCTCACCAAAAAGACACAGAGAGACAGAAAGTGACAAATCAGGGGGGTGATTTCCCTTTTCCTCCATTCTCTGCTGCAATCCCTTCTCCATTTTCCTCTAGAGAACTTGGGCACTCATACACGTGTGCCCAGCGTGAGGTTTAAAGCTGCCAGGTCCAGGACTTGAACCATATAGACTACATGGGGGCCAGCGACGTAACCATTACACCATCTGCTGGTTTCGACCTTGAACATTTTGAAATGTATTCTGAGTTGCTTTATGAACTGTAGTACATTCAATTTTAGAAAAATATGTCAAGCATTCTTTAAAAACGAGTCTCTGTTCTGCAAATGAGCTCAGCTCTCTCTCTCTCTCTCCCTCCCTCCTTTCCCCCTTCCTCTTCCTTTGCTTCTGTTTAAAGCTATGTGAGAATTCGCGACTATCTTTCTTTAACTCTCTAGACTTACTGAGTTTTGTCTGCTTGTTCTTTGAGTCACTGAAGATACAATTGCAAAAATGTCCACGGTAACTGCAGATTACCCTATTGTCTCTGTAATTACGTCGCGTTTGTATTTTCATATTTCGAGGCCATTAAATTGCTTGAAATCTATAAACTGCTACACCTTTCTAGTAAATTGAACCTTTTGTCACTTGAACCATGTATCATTACATCTTTATCTCTGGAAATGCTTTGCCTTAAAGTCAATTTGTCTGAAAATAACATAGTTATTTCATTGATTTCTTCTGGTTGGTGTTTCCTTTGTGTGGCCTCTTTTTGCTGTTCTTTTATTTTAACCTTCTGTTTTAGATCTGCTTCATGTGTTGGATATGCTTTGTGTTTTAGATATGTTTCTCATCAGTGACATATATTTAAAATTTATTTATCCTAACGGTCTATTTTATATATTTTTTTATTTTTTAATTTAATTAGAGCCTTTGGTCTTTAGTGTTTTTTTTTTTTTAAGAATTATTTTATTTAACTTTATTTATTTATTTATTTTTATTTGACCAGAGAGGAACAGAGTGTGTGTGTGTGTGTGTGTGTGTGAGAGAGAGAGAGAGAGAGAGAGAGGGAGAGTGAGAAAGCTAGCCACCAGGTCAGGGGTGCAAACCACACTCGGACATGTGGGAGTCCAGTGTCCTTAACGAACACGCCACCTGCCAGCCTCCTCGCTGTTTCTTTTACCTGAAATGTTTTGTTTACTAGTGAATTTATAATTTATTGGATATAATCTATATTGTAGAAGAATATACATAAGGAGAGATGGAGCTCAGCATTAAAAAAAATTAATTTGCGTAGAATTTTTACAATATTCATTCTTTATTGATTTTCTATTTGAAGCATCTGGAAAAATAAGCTGAGGTGGAGTGAAGAGAACGGCCCCTTTGGGGAAATCCCATTAGTATTAGCTGATTCGGAGTTTAAACACTTAGAGAAGCCACCTCCACAGAACCTCACATCTTAGTGCGTTCACCTCCCCGGGCCTGAACGGTGGTAAAACGAGAGGAACAGGGCGAATCTACACATGTTAGAAGCCATGCTCTCAGGAACAGTCAACATTTTATTCTTCCTAATGAAGCTTTCATTGCCTGGTGGGTAAGTGGGAGAGTTTGGGAATGGAAACAATTAGCACAGCACCCACCCGAACGCCATGTCGTCAGTCACGGCAATGTCGAAGGACAGGGCCACGAAGAGCGGAGAAGCTTCCCTGGTGGGTGGAGCACCAGGCATTTGGAATCCTCTGCGTGCTTAGATTTGTTTCCACTCCCGCTCCAGATCAATAAAAATTAAGAAAAAGGTCAAACGTTTCTGTAAGTGGTAGAAGCTGGCTGGGATGGAGAAGCGGTCCCCTTGTGTGTTCGGTTTAACGGAAAACGTCTTGGGCTCAGTAACAGTGGTGATCTGTACGAAGTACACGGAGCTTACTAGAGTTTTAGGATATCTCCACCTTAAAAATGACGACGGCGTAAGCAGAGAATGAAAGCAGGAGAGAAAGTCCGGTTGCCTTCTCATTCCATTTCACGTTGGTTATGACATTTCTTCTGCTCACGAGGCAACCGTCTCGGTTCTCATACTTACCTCCCCTACTGACATTACCACGGGAAGGCTTTGGGTACGCCCCGACAGCCCGACTGGTAGATCCAATACACAACTTTCTTTCATGACCTTTTGGAATCAGTAGTTCAGGCTCCCTGGAAATACTTTCTGTCTGTCTGAAAGTTTACCAAGCCACCAAAAAAAAAAAAAAAAAAAAAAAAGAAAATAATTTGAAAATGCATAAGATATACCTTTTTGGAAAATACGAACAAAGCTCAACGCTCTACTTTCAATATAACTTTTGAGCATATTCTGAATATACACCCTTAGCTGCGTGTCCTAAATAGTGTAGAGACACCATGTAGCTGTCACAGCAGACAGCTCACTCACTTAAAGGCTTACAACTTGGATATCTTTTCAGACGAGAAATGATGGCATACAACTTTATCATATCCAAATTCTAATAATATTACTGCAGAAATTGCATGTTGTTAGCCCTAGTTTGACTTTGGGAAGAACAGTAAAACCCAGAGCACTCAGTTCGTGTCAAAAAGAAGTTAGCTTGGCTCCATCCTGCCCTCAGTTGTGACGCTGCAGATGCTGACAATATGCATCTTCACTTTGGTCAGTATCTGTGAGGGGAGACCTTCGAAAGGCATGTTCTCACTCAGAAAAATTCTTGAATGTCATTTTCATATATAAAAATTGTATTTCTTGGGACCAGCAGTTGGCATAATGGCTATGTCGCTGGACTGCCACGTAGTCAACTGCGGTTCGAGTCCCAGACCCGGTGGCTTAAACTCACGCCGGGCGCATGTGCGTGTGTGCCCAAGATCCCAAGAGGAGAATGGAGGGGAAGGGATTGCGGCGTGACCACCCCCTTGGAGGGTGATTTCCTGCTTTCTGTCTCTCCGTCTCTCTCTGTCTGTCTGGCGAGCGCATGCGCCCTATAGCAAAAACCTCTCAAAAAAAAAATTGTATTTCTTGAAAATCTTGTGTGTTTGGAGTGCCTGCAAACATGCTCATATACATTTAAATTCTCTCACTCCTCCAGAGAAGTTGGGAACCTTACAGCAGAATGAATGCCAGACTCACATCTGAAAATATACATCACATTTAAAGATAATAAATAAAAGCTCCAGGGAGAATTCAAGCCAGATTTGTTTAATTTTATGCCACGTAAATATTGAAAATAAAATAGCACTGTCTCCTTCCTATTCTCGTGCAATATAATCTGGCCTAGTCTTTCACATTCTTACTACAGAATCATTAATCAGGTGCCCGCGGTGAGCTAGGCATCGCGAAATCACCCAGTGATTGGCAAACTTCTCATTATCACCGCGTACCTCTCACCGTGCCAAGAACATCGCTGTTAAGTTGGATCAAATGCTTTCTTGCTGCCTTCACTAGAGAATTTAACTGAAATAGGTTTAAGGGAAAAGAAAGGGGAAAAGGATCCTGATCTCAATGCTCACAGGGCGTATCTCCCAGGTCTCAGCTCTGCTGTCCCAGGCTGAGCCTGCTCCAGCCCCATCCGCCCTGCAGGCAGGGGCCCTGGCTCCGGTGCTCAGCCCTCCTGATCTCCGAGGGAATGACGGCTCCTTTGTAAGAGCACAAAGACGGTTCTGGAGCTGAGTCTCACTGACGCTGATAGGCCTGACTCGGTCACATGTTCCTGGCTGAATGTTCTGCTTGACGGGGGACTGAAACGGACTACTGAGGTGGCCTCGATCAGATTCCTCCCTCCTCTGTGGCTTTGCATGGAATTGTGTTGCCTGGACGCTGGAGCGGGGTACTCTCCCCAGGACATGGGGGCATGTGTGGCAGCCAGAACAGGAAGCCTTGATTCTTTGGGCGCAGTGAACAGGTGGCTCACCCCTGCAGCTTCCTCCCCCATCCATGCACGTCTACGCGCCATGCCCTTGACAGACGCCGTCTGCGGAATTGCAGCAGTTTCTCTTCAGACTAACCCATTCAGATCTGAGTTTCAGTTAAGGGTCTCTCCCTGGCATGTGGTTTCTGCAGTCAGGCTTAGTCCAGTCCCTCACGGGTTGGTGGTCTGTAGCTAAGGGATGACTTCAGGGATCCCTCCCCCCCCCACAGAGACAGAGAGAACCGGGCTTTGGGGTCAGGGGAGCCACTGCCCTCTGCAGAGCCCTCCCTGGCACACCCACTATGCTCTGGAAGGAGCAGTGCGACTCCCCGGCTGGCGAGGCTGGTGAGGAGCCTCCAGAATCAGCTCACCTGGCTCTCAAGGGGCGTCACCTTGTCTAGACACCGCCAGGGAGGAGTGTCACCTGGTCCAGATGCCTCCAGGGCCACACTGCAGACAGCTGTGGGGAGGCATCCTGGGGACATTCGCCTTTACCCTCAGATTTATTTTGACACAGCATCAGAGGTCTGTGGGTTGTCTTAGCATTTAGCAATCAGGCTATTTCTAGTCACTGCAGCAGTTACCCCAGTTATTCAGGCCTTAGAAAACCTTACAGGCATCGGGTTTATTTCTATTTGTCAAATGCCATGGGTTGTGTGGAGACAGAGACAACATGGAGGGGAACAAAGCCGTGACCTTGAACAGGGCTTTCCAGGAACTCCTGTGACGCCATGCTCTGGCCTTCAAGTAGGGCAGCAGCTGCCTACATTGAGTGGTCGGGACAGGGATGATGAGGGTTGGGAAGGAATTAAAAGAAAAAGAAATGTGGTGGGATGTCCATGCCAACTACGTCTTCCTGGGGGCAGGTTGGAGCATGAATGTGGGACAGAAACAAGCCTTACAGGATAACCGGAATGAATAGAGGGACGTAAGTGTGAGGCCTTTGTGGGAGGGTATAAAATCAACAGAGGTTGGTAATTTTACATTGCAAACACAAAGAGTGAGGGGTGGAGGGCTGTTGCTTGGGAGAATTCCCCTCCCAATTGCTAAAAAGTACAATTTGTGTGTTCTTTCATCCCCTAGCTAAGGGTTCAGGGGAAAAGGCCCGGAGAAAGGACGTGTGTGATGCGGCACTTTGCCTTCTCAGGCCGGACAGAGCAGTCTGAAGTGTGGAAGCACTGCAGGGAGGCCGTGGGCTCGGCCACGTGCAGTGTGGACTGTCTACACAACAGAGGCTGGGCGCTTAGCTGGCGGTGACCGAGTCAAGCCTCTCTCTTCCACTTTGATTCTCTCGGTTCCTGGGAATCCCTTTGCCTTGAACACTGTGCTCTCTGTCCCAGTGTTCCTGGTAGCATCTATATAGCCCTAGCACTTAGTAACCACTTAGTAACCATGTGGCATCAGACAGCTGTTTATCCTCACTTTTATTTGGTTTCCAAACAAAAAAGCATAATGTTTTCTCTGCAGGGGGTGTTTAAGTAAGGAATCAGGTATACGGGGTGCCTAGGGTGGTGCTTGGGAAAAAAAAGAAATAGAACAGAAACTTAGTACCTTTACTAGGAGTAACATGAACAGTAATAGCAAGAAATAAAATTTATTTTTATTTATTCATTTATTTTAATTTGACCAGAGAGAGAGGCAAAGTAGGAAACCAAGCCACCGGGTCTGGGGCTTAAACCATGTAGGCCACGTGGGAGTGTCCAATGCTTTAACCACTATGCCACCTGCTGACTTCAAGATAGACAGTTTTAAAACAATGCAACCGATAGTAAATGTAGCCACCTATAGTAACTGATAAGGCAAGAGTAACATTGGGAATTTTGCTACATGGTATGTATTCACAAGAGGTTAGGGACCTGCTTTTGCAGAGATTTTAGAAGCAAATACAAATGAGAATGCAAAGCATTGTGTTTGCGTAGTGAGAGTTCCAGACCTCTTGTCTCCCTCCAACCACGTGTTGTCATCTGGCCATGACTAACCTCTGATTAACTCCGAGTTCTCTCTGGCACCACCGCCATCAGGGGCTGCATGTCATTTGTTTATGGATTCGTTGCAGCCTGTCACAATACGGCGTGATGTCACAACGGATAAAAGACACACTCTAGCCTCTTTCTTCCAACAAGCACAATGTTGTAAAAAATACATCTCTCTTCTGCTGGCCGCCCCGATGATGCTGTGAGTCTTGGCCAGCTGACAAGCCTCAGACCCCTCGTGAGACGGCACCCTGTCTTCCAAGGCTGGCGGCTTCGAGGACCCTGGCCTTGTGCTCCCGGGCACTGTATTCCCATTCGTCCAACTTCCATTTGGGTATTGCCGTCCTCATCGTAACTAAAATTTCCAAAATTAAATGCAGATCCCCCTCTAGAGTGATGGTTTTTACCATGAAGTGGGGGAAGACCAAGGAAGGCGGGGCGTGGGTGCCGGCTGCCACCGGGCGTTGAGTCGGGGCCAAGGCTGGCTCCTTCCGAGGGACTCTCCGTCCTCCTCTTTCCGAGGGACGCCTCTCCACCCTCCTCCTTCCGAGGGACGCCTCTCCGCTCTCCTCCTTCCGACGCCTCTCCGCCCTCCTCCTTCCGAGGGACGCCTCTCCGCTCTCCTCCTTCCGAGGGACGCCTCTCCGTCTTCCTCCTTCCCTTCAAGGCGAGGCGCGGTCAGCACAGTGCCCCTGTCCTCCCGCCTGTCTCACCCTCTCTCCTTCCCCGGGTCTGAGGGTAGCAGGTAGACAGAAGTCCTGCCTGCTCTCAAGTGTCAGTGTGGCTGTCCTCGTGGTGGCACCAACGCAAGCATGGGACAGGCCAGCAGTGTCCCCAGGTTTGGGCGTGCCTGCGACTCCATGCCGCCCACCCTCCCTCCCTCCTGGTGCTGGGAATCTAGGAGGGGGAGGATGGGAAGAGGCTCGCAGGACCAAGTGGGGGTCTTGTCAGCACTGCAGATGGCCGTGGGCCGTTCTGAGCTGGTATTGGCAGGCCACGTCACTCATCGGCCGATCTTTGGGGTTTTTCTAAACCAGGATGCTGGAGCCATAAGAACCGCAGGGAGACGACGTGTGGCCTTCAACATCGGCATTTCTAACTCAGCATCCTGAAACCTAGGGACCCATTTTTAATAATAATTTTTTGGATTTTCACCTTTGTTTACTATGACAATTAAGGGGAGGCAAAAAATAAAAACCCCAAAACGTGTGTCTACAGCGGAAAAGCATTGCAGATAAGAATTTAACTCATTTATCTGTCTGGCCGTGGAACGACAGGATGCTTTGGAACTGGAAAAATTATCTAAGATTTTCTGGCAACTCTCTCGGTCTCTGCATCTCTAAAGGCGCAAAGATATGTTTGGTCTTGCAGGATTGTAAAAGTCAGGGACGGAGCAGAAGCGAGGCCCTGGTCTCCTCTCTGCGGCTGGATGTGCGCTGTTTTGGTAGAACACAGATGAATGCCCTCAGTTTCACACTCGCGCATAGTTGCACATTTCTTCCTCTTGCGTTTCCACAGTCATAAGGGTTTTCTCTTTGTCCTTCTTGAGAGGAAAGATTTCCTTTGTAACACGTTTGTGAAGATGAAACAGCAAGTGCATCACGCGCTGCTGCACCCTTACCAAGGCCCTGCAGAAAACACCTGAGTGTGAAAAGTGTTGGTGATTGGGACGCACAGCCCAGGCCCTGACGTCCAGCGTGTCCTAACTGGCTTCATCGTCATTAAGATCGCAGCGGAGGACATACCTAGAGTATTACTAAGGAGAAGTTCCTCAAGATCGATCCCACTCACAACCACCTTTCCGGTGGGCTGAGAGCCAGCCGGGTGGCCTGCCCAGTGACAGGGCCCACTCAGAGCCTCAGGTCCAAGACAGCCTTAGAGCCACGACAGCAAGTAGCTTTCTGCTCTCAAATCTTTTGCCTCAGGTTACCATGTTTCCTGAAAGACAGAGAGGGGAACTTACCACACCAATAAAGCAGCATGTTTACCATAATGTGGGGTTAGGCAGGATAAGAACAGGACTGAGACCAAAGATTGAGTAGGAGCTGGTTTCTGTACTCAGAAGACAAGCCATGGCATATTAGAAAAGTTTCTGTGGTTCAAGCCCCAGATCCCACAGCTTGAAACTCATGCTGGGCATGGGAGCATGTGCACCCAAAATCCTGGAGGAGAAGGAATTGTGGTGTGGCCATCCTCCCTGGGGGATGACTTCTTACTTTCTCTCTCTCTGTCTCTCTCTCACAAGTGCACACACCCTATGGCAAATAATAAAGAGGAAAAAGAAAGAAAGACAAAGATCTCTTTGGAAAAGGAGACACTTCTAAATAGAATCAACAGTGCTTGATGATTTAGTCAACGTGGAAGTTCAGCAAGCAGTAGGGTGTATCTGCTAGATTTGGATCTGGGAATAGCACTTTATATTCAAGGGAACTCAAAAAGTTCATAGAAAATGTGCACTATGAATAAAATTGCATGGATTTAAAAATGTTTTAACACCAAAATAAATTCATACTTTAATTCTATGTCTCCCAAATTTTTTGAAGTATTCTTGTAATCTCATTGAATCTTCTCAAGAAACCATTAAGGCTGGTTACAGAATCCTGTTTTTCAGTGGGTGGTTAGGATTGAACGAGCATGAAATGTCTTGGACCTAGGTATATATTGAGTTTCCGACTGCCATCCTCTGATAAGCCTAAATATATGTAGGTGTGGAGATGCTTCATAACTTTAATCCTACTCAGTTCAGGTTAAGTCAATGTTGATATCAAATGAAGAAAAAAATACTGGGATGAGAAGACAAATTTCTTTTTCACCATTTGTGGCCTGATCAAGACAACTTTGCTTTTGTGATTCAGAAACTTAATGTCTTAGATCAGCCATAAACTGTTTCTCAGAATATTCTTCAACTCTTTCTAAAAGGAAATGAGACCTGCATATGACAATATACTTCTGAAAACTGATGTGAAATAATGGTAGTAAAAAAGAGAATTTAAGTACATCTCTAGAACTGTGAATCTAGTCTTGAAATTTTCTTTTTTCCCTTCATCCACAAACATACATGCAAAATATGTATGAACTTTTTACCTCTGTGTTTTCAAACATAACCTACAATGATACACACATTAAGAAACTGCAATGTCAATATCTCTGTGAGTGCAGCATCCTAAAATGATAACTTTTTCATTGCTTTTAGGTGACCCAAATGGATTAGATAACACTTAAAATGTAAATGAGAGCCAGCCATCAGCCAATAGTCAAACAAACTATCTAGGGAATGCCAAGTGAGCTTCACTATCAGCTCTTCATTTTTCAAGTGTAAAGAAAACTTTTATTATAAGCAGAAGAATCCTTGAAAGTTTTTATACACTCTGTATTGTGGAATAAACTTAGATGGGCTCACCCATGACTCACTGTTTTTATTAATAAACCCCAATATGAGAAATTGGAGTAAACATGTATTTGCAGATTTTTTAATCAAATTTTTAAAATATTATACATTTGTGCCTGGGTAGGCATTATTGGTGTTTTAAACCCATTTATAAAGTGCCAGCATCAACTCCATGTACTTACACTACATATATACTTCATACAGCATTGTATCCACACTCCAGTGTTTGTTAAGCACCTGTTTCAATTCACACAGGGCGTTCTATATTACAATCATAGTTCTGCAGAGAGGAATGACATTCAGAGGCTTAATATTGAATTAAAGTTAAAGTACACTGATCATTACCCGACAACAAAAGGCAGTTCTGACCTTTTCCAGTCACTGTGTGCATAGTGGCACGTGCTCACAATGAGACCGCGCCTCGCAGTCACTCCATACCCACGTGCTCACAGTGAGCGTCAGGGAGACCGCGCCTCGCAGTCACTCCACACCCATGTGCTCACAGTGAGCGTCAGGGAGACCGCGCCTCGCAGTCACTCCACACCCACGTGCTCACAGTGAGCATCAGGGAAGTCACACCTCACAGTCACTCCACACCCTGCAGTACTCTTTTAACCCGAGACACAGATCTGCCGCTTTCAATATGGTGTCATTGAAGCACTTTCTGTGAATGAAAAAGTGGGTAAATACGGCATCAAGGCCAACACCAGGCTTTTCCAGAGAGGCCTAATATCTTCCTTTGTCTATTGGCTTCACTGTGAAATGCATCCTTATTTGTACTGAGGCTATAAAAATATTAAATGCAAACTTGACCATCCTGCCTGGAAATATCTCAGTTCCCGGACACTGTTCATTAAGTTTGTTTCATGAGGCTGCATGCCCCTATACCCTTAGCTATTCCTGCCAGAGGGAAAATACCTTCTTTCCTTTTTTATTTTTTATTTATGTTTTTCTTTAGAGAGAGAGATTTTTGCCATAGGACACATGCGCTCACTGGAGAGACAGAAAGACAGAAAGTGAGAAATCACCACTACCACCCCTACCGGGGGAATGCCCACACCAAAATCCCATTTTCTCCATTCTCCTATTCTCCTGTTGAGATCACACGCACACACATTTGTGCCCAGTGTGAAGTTTAAGCTGCCGCATCCAGGACTCAAAATGCAGTCAACTATGTGGAAGTCCAGTGATGGAACCATTACGCTATCTGCTGGTACTAATAATTTCTAACCACAATGCAGAATACAAGCCCTGTGGCTGATTTTTTTTAGTTGATTCCCTTGCCTTTGCTCTTATTTCTTTACAAAATTAAAGAAATTAATTTGGTTGGCTTTCTTGGATTTCACCCTGTATTCTTCAGGTTTATGTTCAGCACCAGAAAACCAGGTGTCTTGCCTCAGAGGCAGCTAATTCTCACAAAAAATCTGAGGTTCTGAATTATATTCCATTCTACCTTGACACACTTACTTTGTCTTGCCTTCCTACCTATCCATCTTTTTCTGCTTGGTTCAAAATAAAATCATCATGCTTATCTACTACTCAGCACCCTTAAAAGCTGCATTAAGAACAAGAAAATAATGTGAGCCAGCAGATAGCATGGAGGTTAAGGTGCTGGATCCCAAATGGCTAACTATGTGGTTCAAGTCCCAGACCCAGCTTCTTGGAAAAATCATACCAGGTGCTGTGTATGCATGTCCAAAATCTGAGAGGAAACTGGAAGAAAGGGATTTGGGCATGGCCATACCCCTTGGGGTGATTTTTTACTTTCTTTCTCTCTGTGTCTGGCACACATGCCCTAGAAGGGAGGAGGAGGAGGGGAAGAGGAAGGGAGGAGGAGGAGGAGAGAAGAAGAGGAGGAGGAGGAGGAGAGGAGGAGGAGGAGGAGAAGAAGAAGAAGAAGAAGAAGAAGAAGAAGAAGAAGAAGAAGAAAAAATTTGTTTGCAAATCATCTGAACTTCAGTAAAGAAAATTACTTCCTGAATTATACTTAACACTATCTTCAGTAGTACTTCCTGAAATAAAAAGTGATTTTTCTGAACATAAATTTTATGGATTTTATAACAATCCTTTAAGACAATTTTCCCCCATGCCCCATTAGTATTCAGAAGTATTAGCATATCCAAGTATATTTCATATTGTCCTTCTCTCTAACTTCAGTGTCATAGCTACTAATTTATGGCAAAATTAAAGGCCTGAAAATCATAATGATCTTATTATGCTGAATGACTCAGAAATCAAGACCACAATGGAAGACCAGTGAAAATGTCTTTGGATGCCATCAACAGGCAGGTCAAGAGAGAGAAATTGATAGGGATAAGGATGAAGCTAGAGACCTCCCTACAGATGTGCACAGGACACTCGCCAGAGATACATAATACATGTGACTTAACTTTGGAACCAAAGACAGAACCTCCTGAAGTACTCAGATGGAATGAATATCTAGCAAGCGATTGGTCTTGAGTTTTTAAAATTACAAGGTAATAAAAGTAAATGGGCTCATTTTGACAAAAGGTAAGGACATAAAATTCTTAATCCTCATCCTCCATTCTTTCGTTATAGTTTCTCAATTTTTGGTTGAATCATATGAGATGTATACATTATACCTTTATAAATATTGTTTACCACTGAGCCAAATGGTATAAAATAATAATGCTTCAAATGGAAAAATAAAAAAATAGTGATACTGGCATATATATCAGGAGAAATAACCACAACAGGGCTTTACCTCTAGGGAGAAATGAGAAACAGGAAGAGGGGTAGGATCTGTCTTTATTCACTATAGACCTTATAGTCCTGTTTAGATCTTTAAACCAAGTACATGTATGACTTCGCTAAAATTAACAATGAAAAAACTTCTGCCAAAAATAAATATAGTAAATGGGCAATAAACTATAGTGTGTAGGGAAGCACACTTGGGTGAGAAAACTGAAAGGGAAAGTAAGGAAGTGATTTCCTAAAAAGTCAGGGGAACGTCTAAGTCAAGGCAGCTGATGGGAATGGCTCTCACCTGGAAGGGTGTTCAAGGATAAGGAAATGATGCAATGCATTATATTCTGCATACGCTTTACTTGTAGTTCTGTTTGTGTTATATTGAGCATTTATTTTTTTCTTCAAAAACTTGTTTCAAGAAAGCCCCGCATTGAGCTGGTCAGCAGTGCATGGGCGACCTGCAGGGGGAGGCTCCAGGTTCACGTCTGGACAACTCCCTGAGTACGTCGGGCATGTGCTTGCTTATCAGCTAGTGCTGTCTGGAGCTGGAGGCGGGTCATGGTGGGAAAGCCCTAACGGGTGATCTCTCTCTCTCTCTCTCTTCTTTCTATTATCTCACATAAGGAAAAACTAAATACAATTAAAACACATTAAAAGAAAGAAATTGTTGCCTTAAAAAGAGAAATGAAAAGAAAAAAATCTCACGATAGCACAAGGAGCATGATACTTCCTGAGTGGAGCCCATTTCTCCTGGACAGGATCCACTGCTGTGGGCTGCTTTCTTGCTTATCCTGAGACAGCAGGACCAGCTCGAGCAGAGGCAAGGGCTTGCTTATCTGGCATGCAGAAGCCAACAGCCTACTGCGAAAGAGGAGCTGACCGTGACGGCAGTTAGAGCATGTCCAAGGCACAGGAAGGGCACTGAGAGTGACCTCAGGGTGTGAAGACCATTATAGTTAGGTAACCAGGCAGTGAAAACAGCAAACTATGGCTCCGGGAGGTAATAGCTAATTAGAAGCCTTTATTGGGCATCCATTGTGAACAAACCAAATTGCTACATGTAAGGGAGGCAGAAGAATTGGAGAAGCTCCTGAAGGAGGTTGTATTTTATTTGAAGAAACATTCACCCAGGAGAGTCATTTATAGAGTCACGAGTTCCTAGTAACAAAGGCAAAATGGTATATGTCAAAGTAAAGAAAACATGAGTCCTGAAGGAACATAGTAAAGGCGAGACTGGCAAGGAATGCAATTATTCTCTGGCCTTGAGTGTGTCTGTGTGTCTGTGTGTGTGTATTGTAGGAGGGGTGGGGAGGAAGATGGCTGAGACTTCAGATCAGCCTGGGGAAGGGTCTGCTCTTCAGGAACTCTAATGTGATGATGTGCTTGACGAAGAACATCCAAGCTGTGATTGCAGGGATATGGGGAGTGAGTCAAAAATAGCAACTGAAAGTTTATTCCCAGAGAAGAGCTAAAGAAATGGTAAGAACTCACGAGAATCAGACATTTTAGAAAAAATAGCGTAAATAACTTAGTTATACAGGCCGCTAATAATGAATGGGTTGACTGGATTTAATTGTATAGAGAATGAGGCAATAAAAGAGCTCCTTTGAAGTCATGTATTCTTTTTGCAAACTGAAGTATTTGGAGTACAACGGTATGGTAACTGCTAATACCTGACTCTTAATTGCCACTTGCTTAGTGAGACTTCATAATCCCATTTGTGTTTAACAACTAGATAGAGTGTTCTGGGCCATGGTGATCACTTGAGATTTCAAACTCTTGTTTTACTATCAAACTTGAGTAGATACCTGTAAAAAAAAAAGAAAAAAATGAAAGGAGATAAAACATTTGCATGATTCTTACTGGAATAAATTGCACTTTTCGCTTTAGCAACATGAAGGAATATGCTAAAATCACTTTGAAATTAGCAGAAGTTATAAACATTAAAAATGTCCAATGTAAGAGAAAGAAAAATCAACAGCCCAGCCCCTCCAGTTGATGTATGCAGAATTCCAGCTGTGTTCATTGTGCAGGGGGAAAAAGGAAAATGAAAAGATATTGGGTTTCTGCCAGAGAAGTAAATGGAATCTCCATATTCCATTTATTGCCATGGCCAGCTTGACTTCTATTCATAATATATTTAGTTAATGCAAATAAAATGACTTAGCCTCGGTTGGAATGAGTAATCGTATTAATGATCAGACTTGGAATGTCAGAACTGTCAGTCTCTCCAGCTAGGTCACAGACGCATGGCATGCTAAGCACAACTTGGGGAAGAGCTTCGGTTGCTCGTGTTCTTCCATTTTAGGGACACCAACTCCCACCTCTCTCCTCTTTCAGAATGTGGCTTGCCTCTCAATGATCCCCATAAAGCAAATACCCAGGGACACATTCTCTCTGCTTCCTACCCTGCTTTCCAGCTGGAATCCTGAATCCAATTATAAATCTATTAAAATGTATATAGATGGCTGAAGCTACGGCTTGGCTTTTCAGGCTCAGCCTCTTTCCTTTGCTTCTGGGAGATGTCCCAGTGCGGGGCTGTGTGAACTGAATGTTTAGACAAACCAGCATTTTTTAAAATGTATTTTATATAACAAACAAGGTCACTAATTTTGATTTATACAGTTAATGTACACTTACAGATACCTTGTCTTCTTTTAGGCTTCATTTTATTTTTAATCTGTGTGATTCAATCTAAGGTCATTTCCCTTTTGCGTGAAATTTCCCGTTAGTGTTACCACTAATTCTCCCAGTTTGCTTTCATGCAACATTTTAATTTCCCTTCATTTTGTTAGTTCATTTTCACTGAATATAGAAATCTAGACTGAGATTTTAGTTTATCATTAAAAGATCCTATTCCTTATTTTTGATTTAAATCATTTCTTTTTGAGAGCAACTGTGGGTACTAGACAGTGTGGGTAGCGTGGGTGCAATGGGAGTGGGATGGAGAGAATCAAGGGGAAAAGAGCACAACATTTAAGAACACAAAAATGGACAATTATCTGTTGATGATGAGTATGCTGATATCTTTGACTGGACTAATGCAGTGTATTTGTGCTGGGAAAATTCATTTTGCATGCGGTAAAGATGTACAGGGATTAAATGTAAAAGCAAATAAGAAAATAAAAGAAAGAAAACAAATCAGTTTCTTAAAATCTGCCGTCTACGTATTTGACAATATTTTAAATAGAAAGCTACCATATATTTTAGTTGAATTTTAAATAAAGCTTCTTGAATCTCAAGCACATATATGTCCATCCCCATGGGAGAGCTAGTTAAGCTGCTCTCATTTGTAAATGAGAACGACGTGGACACGAGTATTTCAGAGCAGACAAGGTGGTTCATACGCAGGGTACTTTAAACGGCAGTTGTCAGGCAAACATGCTAATTGAAAGGGAGTTTTGAAAGATGTTTAGGTCAGAAGGAAGACGGCCGTTTACAAAATGCTTCAGCCACGAGCCATTGTTTATTTTTTTCTAGGCTCATCTTTAATATTAATTTGCTCTCCCTGTTCAAAATAATATCCTTGTATCTAGTTTCAGAATCTGCAGACAAAGGCTTTTGCCGGTCTAATTAAGGGAGACAACTATGTCCTCTTTCTTTCCTTTTTTTAATTTAAAGGCACACTTGTTCTTGCATAATTGTCCCTGTTCAGAATGAAAGATCTGATAAGCGTCAATTTAGAGATACATGTCTAGAAGGAGAGAGACCACATTAGCTCGGAAGGCCAAGGACGGCCCTCTCTGCCGGCAGGACATGAAAACCCTAGGTGATGTCATTAGCTGTGCTGAGCAGAAACATCGAAAGAGCACCGCAAACACGTTCAGGTGATGAAATACCAGGACTGAATGGGCCTGCTACATCAGAATAGTCTCAACACAAAGAATCATTTTGCTCTAAACCATCAGAGACTCATTTTTGTCTACAGACTACATTCCAAACGTCTCAGCCACCTGCTTAAGGCTCTCTAACCCAGTCTCTTGCCAACCTTGCCTGCATTATTCTCTCAGATCTCTTTCTATACCTTTCTCCATTCAGATTGCCTTCTGATTGTGTGGCTCCCTGCAATCACACGTGGAGACAAGCTCATACACTTTCCTTCCAATTCCTGATGTTCTATTCAGATTTCCAGATGCATTTTAATCTCTGTATCCACTAGAAAATTATCTTTAGGAAATGTATCTGAGAACATGTTTGCTGTTTCTTAAAGTATGCTATGTGTCATCTATCAGTCTTATAATATCATTAATCCTTGGAACTTTATACTACAGTTGTTTACATAGCTACCTGACTTCAGAAATCAATTACAAATTCATTAAAGTCACAGATTTTAATTCATCTTTGTTACACATTAAATGTACAGCCTCTTGTACATATGGATGCTGAATGGATACTTTCTTTATGCTGATGCTTTATTTTAAAATGTCCTTTTTACATCCTCATTTAATCTCTCCCATTTGAAATTCAACCCGTATCAACTTCACTATAGGTCCCTTTAGTAACTCCAAAATTGGAAGTAATCTGAAACCTGATCCAGGACATTGAAGATAGTTATAGCTTTGAGTTCTTGCATCTAGGTTAGGAAACCTTTAGGGCAGTAGAGCAATTGAAGTAGATACAAAATAGCAAGGAAACTCAGGCAGGAGACCAAAACTTGTAGATGAATTCACAGAACAGGAAGTAGAAAGGCAAGACAGCATTTTGCAGTGGATGAATGAGTTAAGGAGAGATTTTATTAGAGTGTATTTACCAAAAGTGTAATGAGGCATATTCAAGATACAGGCAAGGAGAGAAACTGATCAATTCTAAATACCCTTGGAAGTCCAAATGAGCTTTGCATTTCAAGTCTTTTCTGAAAGCTGGCACTGTATAAGTATTGAATAACTGCTGTGTAAGAGGTGGTCGCACAGCAAGCATGGTCATTAGGGCTGCGTGCGTATCCTGTCTCGTGAAATGCCCCAGCATATTTGAAACTTATCCTTTGGCAAAAGCAACTGAGAAAGCCACACCCTACGCCCACTGACCCAGACCCTCATGCCTGACATAGCGACTGTCTAAGTGTCCGAGATGGGCAGGTACAAACACAGACTGAGGGACTCGCCTTCAAATGAGGGTTTCTTTTTCTCTTACAGTTAATTTTTTTTAATTTGCGATAGAGAGTGTGTGCACTTGTGAGAGAGCTTTTCACCATGCCACCGCCCTGCTTCTGCAACTCTGCAGCTCTCCAGGGTCTCGGGCAGGTCGTGTGCCTGGCGGGTTTTCAGACTGCGGTCCCAGCACTGCACTTCTGTTTGCTGGCTCTGCCAGCCAGCCAGGCCTGGAGACCTTAAAGAATCTGTCACAGTGAGTTTAGGAGAGTTTCAAGTGTAGACTGGAGGGTGCTGTATGCACCAAAATGGCACAGAAGTAGAACCTTTTTACAAATAGTAACATTTACTCCACCTTTACGTCATCCCAAGAGGACATTGATTAGGTACAAAATGTGATGTTTTCCGTGAGATATTTATCACCAAACCTACAATCAAATGATTTTGAACCTAGGAAATGTTTATCAGATGATCAGCCTGGTATACCAGTAACTGTATTCAAGCATTTCCATATCTATAACTTTAAAGAGTGAAGATAGCCAAAGGAATTAAGCATTACTTGTGAAAATCAATTTCCCACAAGACTAGTGAAGCTGTTTGAATTCATAATTCCAAACTGATTCCATGAAGCATAACTTATTTTCATCTTCCTCACAATACAGGAACTAAAGGGAGGTCCTCCCAACCTCCTTTGAAAAGGCACTGTGTCCTGTGATTGGCTTCTGGCCAAGGGTTTTGGAGGGAAGTGACAAGAGCTGCTGCTAGAAACACTTTCTGAAACCATTCAGCTTCTTTTTCTCTGGTCTGCAATCTTGGCTTCCACATGTTCCGGTCCACAGAACTGCAAGATAGGAGAAGACGGGCCGACTGAAAACTCATGACGAGCGGCAGGGACGCCTGTCTGGGTACCACTGAGCACTCGGGTCTACTTGCTACTGCAGCATCCCCAGCCCAGCCTCACCCACACCATGTTTTTTCTTCTGCTGATCAGTCATTGCTCTCGGCCCTTCAAGGACATCAGTACTAATGTGGTAAGATGACCAGTGAGGTCAGCAATCTTCTCACGCAAGGTAAGAACGTGCGTGGACATATCACCTTGAGAAACACCAAGTGGACTCTTTGGGATGTAATTGTGGCATTAATCACCTTTTCTCTGAATATATGAGAAATGTGGAATGAGGGGGGGGAAGGAAAGACGTTAACATTTGGTTAATACTGGTAGCTACCAACACCCAACAGGGAATACTTTCAGCGAAGTTGTATGGTCCATAAAAAACACGTGCTGACCTTCTGGCTTTGCACGTGCACGGGCTCCATCTCCTCCAAAGGACTTCATTGAGCTTATACAGGTGCAATGGAGGGATAAATAGACATAATCTTGGTTCTCAAAAACTGCCATGAAAGAGGGAGGTAGACATGTAAGTTGAGGATCTGGGGAGTAGGGTGCATGAGTTTATTCTGGGTATCATAAGAAAATACTGTAAATTACATAAATTTATTTCTGACATTCTCAAACTAGAAAGTCCAGATCAAGGGACTAGGAGATTCGGTAACTGGTGAAGGCCCTGTTTCTGGTTCATAAATGACACGTGTCTGTGTGTCATCACGTGGTGGGAAGGGCGGGGAGTCTGTGGGCCCTGATCCGATTTTTGAGGGCGTCACTCTCATGACCTCATCTCGTACTAATTCCCTCATGAAAGTTCAACCTCTTTTTTTTTAAAGAATTATTTTATTTAACTTTATTTATTCATTCATTTATTTCATTTTTAAAAATTAGACCAGAGAGGGACAGAGCGAGAAAGAGAGAGAGGGAAAGAGAGAGAGGGAAAGTGAGAGAGCAAGCCTCCAGGTCCAGGACTTGAACCATCTTCGGCCATGTGGGAGTCCAGCGTCCTTAACCACCACACCACCTGCCAGCCCGGAAAGTTCAACCTCTTAATACCACCACCCTAGGGATTAGTATTTCTGCATATGAATTTGGGGAAGAAAACCAATTTGAACCAAAGGGAAGCAGAGTCTGACAGAGTTCTAGGCAAAGCATCATGAGATCAAGTCCAAAGGAGTGACTGAGTAAGGGTGCCCAGTTGAAGGAATCGTAAGATGAGCCTGAAAGACTGCAGGAGAGTTCAACAGAGAGAAAAACGAGCCAAGGACTTTTCCAGGTACCGTATTGGTAGAAGCTAACATGAGGCTGGACTTTAAAGATCCACTCTTTCTATTTCCTAAACCCTGGAGTGAGACCACTGCCACTGCGTCTGCCTACAGTCCATGGCTAAGGGGATCAGGTTCCGTTTCTATAAGCCACACTGCACTGGGTGGCAGTTTGGGGAAAATGCTCTGACGTGAATGAAAGGCTGAGTGAACAACCAACCAACAAAGGTCAGGGAAGACTGCAAGGATCCACTAGCTACAATGCCATCTCTTACCACGAGACCGCAGTAAGAAGCGGCCGTTGCTCTCTTTGCTGTGTGAGCATGAGCAGCACCGCCTTCTTCTCCATGCATTCTCCACGTTCCAAATCTGAATCAGCACTTCCCACTTTGGTCCTTCCCACGTCTCTTTTCCTCAGCAACGTCTCTCACTCACGCAATGTTATGATGAGAAAGAACGAATGGACCAGGCCAGCCTGTGGCCAAGTGGTTAAGGGAGCTGAATCCCACATTGCTGACCACACAGTCCAGCTCCAACCCGAGAGCCTGAAGAACAGCCCAGGTGCACGTGCATGTGCACGCCCCAAATCTGACAGGAGGGCAACTGGAAAGGAAGTGATGGAGGGATGACCACACCTTTCTGGCAGGAGGGGTTGGGGGAGGGGGAACTTTAGCCTTCTCTGTCTCCCTTAGGAACACACCTTCTGGAAAAAATTAAAAAGAATAGGAACAAAAAAAGAAAATAGAGGGCCAGCCAGTGGCATACTGGCATGGCTGAATCTCACATGGTCAAATGCACAGTTCAAGTCCCGGACCTGGTAGTTTGAAAAGCACCACAGGTGCGTGTGCATGCATGACCAGAATCCCTGGAGGAGAAGGCAGGAGAGAACTGAGGCTTGGTCATCCACTCTGGGGGGGTGCTCTCTCACTTTTCCTCTTTCTGTCTTTGTCTCTCTGGTAAGCACACATACCCTATAGCAAATACAATTTTAAAATTAAATAATAAAAGACTGTATGGGCCATTAGAGCACAGTGTAGAAACAGTGTAGACCTTTAATGTTTTTATGATGGGAAATTATAACAATTTTTAAAAACCTAAGTCTTGGGACTCAGTCCACACAAAACTTAGGGTATTCTTTTTACTTTTATTCTATGTTTCTAGTATTATTCCATTCCAGAATAAAATGATTAAATCCTTAATATTTTGAAAGATTTTCTTTCTACCTTTCTTTCATGGGTGACAGAGACACAAAAGAGAAAAAGAGACAGCACCATCAGCAGGGCCCAGTCCCCCAGCGTCACCGGGCTCAGGTCACAGCACACATGAGCCAGGTGGACGTGGCTCTCCAGATGCAGCCAGAACCTCCCTGCGTGGCTGAGCCTGGTGTTTTTCCGCGTCTCCACCACCCCACTTCACCTCCTCACTTCAAATCAGTCCTGTTAAAGGTGTTTACTTAACGTAGGGTACTTCAATAGTATTTTGTTTATAAAAGTTTCAGTGATAAATCATGCAATCAGGTCGTTCAAGAGAAGATTTACCCAGCAATATTTAAGACCAGCTGTCCACCCTCCCTCTGCGCCCACCCTTCCTCTCCAGCTCCTCGGAGTACTTAATGGAGCACTGTCAAAACCGTCCTTACAGCACTCCATCTGACGTGGAACAGCATGCGTCTCCTTACTTACTCTTGAGCGAGTTTTTCCTCTGGCTGTTGAATGCGTAATATTTGTTAACGAGGGCAAATATTTACATTAACCTATAAACCATTCACCCCTGGCCCCTTGTGCAGCTGAATTAAAGCATCTACATAAACCTTCCTTGGTCATGAAAATTGCTGATGTATTAAATAGAAGAGTTTGTTGAGTTAATATATCTTAACTCTCCTATTTACGGTCTTTCTTAGCTGCTTTGGGTGTCTGAAGAAGAAACACATGCAGAGCTTGGTTTTGTCCGGGCTTGGGTGTTGGGGCGGGGGACCTGGCTTTGCTCCTGGGTGTCTGTGGCTGTTTGATGGTGGCTCCAGGGCAGGCTGAGAACCTAGGAGGGATGAGTTCTGTTTGTTTGTTTTTATGTTTTTGCCATAGGGTGTGTGTGCTCCAGGAGAGAGAGACAGAGACAGTGAGAGGGAAAGTAAGAAATCACCCTAGAGCGGATGGCCACACCGCAATCCCATCTCCTCCTGAAATTCTGGGCACACATGAAAATCACATAATTTTCAAGCCACGGGATCTGAGGACTCCCCTGGAAGGCGCCTTTTATCCTCGCCATCAGTGCTTCTGCCGCCCCTGCACCTCCTGCCTCAACCCGAGGAGGACAGCCAGGAGGCCTGCTGCACTTGCCACGGCGGGGCGCCCTGGGGGCCTGAAGCCCTCTCTGCTGGGCTTTCTCTCTCCTGTCCTGCCACTCCTGTCGGAGTCACACCACTTCCCGGTCCTGCCGTTCCTCAGACTGGCATACCCTGGCCCTCGGAGCTGCCCAGCGAGCTAGAAGAGCCTCGCGGCCTCCGAGGTCACTGCTTCTCCCGGCCCACGGCTCCCCCAGGAACGGCCCTTCGCCTCCATGGAGAGGTGTGGAAACCGCCCTCTACTCCTGGGACCTGTCCCCCCGAGTGACCTTCCTCAGACCACTGCCCCAAGGCAGAGCAGGCAGCCACTTCCACCGCTAAGCCCTCGGTTCACCTAAGGCAGCTTCTGGGACGCAGGTTCCGTCGTACATTCCTGGGCTCCCAAGCTCGGGACTGAGACAAAGGTGCCAGTGTGAACCTGGGAGCCAGGACTCCTGGGAAAGCCGCAGGCTGCCAGCAGAGCTTCTTCCCGAGTGGAAAGAGTGAGCGTTTTCACTCCTGTGCAAGAAACAAGCTCCTGCGCTAGTTGGCCTTGAGCAGAGTGCAATCAGATTTCAGGGGAGGACAGATTTAACTAACCCACGTGGGTGAGGCCCAGCCACCATTCCTGGGCATGTGCGCAGCGGGGTGGCTGAGGCCGGGCAGGGCTTGAACCTGGGGCCTGGTTCCCTGTGACTATGCGCTCACTTCAGTCACCTGCAGAAACAGCTCCGCTCCCAGCCCCAGAACTGCTGAGCTCCGAAGCTGCCGGTCCTGTGAGGGTTTATGCTGGAAGGGTAGGTATTGAAGTAGCATTAGGCTGAGAACATGCCACGATTTTCTTATTTTCCCAAATGTATTCCCAAAAAGCTATTTTGAGCTAGGTAAGTAGTTGGGTTACTTTTGCCATGCCATGTCCTTCCTGTGAAGTGGAGTTTGAGTAAAGGAGTTGCTGCTAATCAAAATTTATAATTAAATTAAGATGCTATTTAGCCTCTCCAATTAACCAGTGTTTGTAACAGCATAAATGCTGGTGAAGACAGAATGAAAAGGGCCCCTCATATTCTCCTAGTCAAAGTAGAAATAGCCTCTAGATTTTTTTCTAAAATAATGTTGAAAACATATTTCAAGACTCTTCAAAATGGGGCCTACATTCAAGTTCAAGAAATCAATTTCAAGTGAATAATATAAAAGGCACAGATCATACTTTTATCCACATACACGTTCACACAGGAAGTAATGGAAATCGAACTGCATTTCAGCAGGAGAGAATCTCTGTTACTTATCCACACGATTCAGCTGCACGTAACCTTGAAAACAGGACTCAAGGGGCCAGCCGGTGGCATATTGCTTACGGCACTGGACTCTCTCATGGCCAATCGTGGTTTGAGTTCCAGACCCAGCAACTTGAAACTCACCCTAGGTGTGTGTGTGTGTGTGTGTGTGTGTGTGTGTGTACGTGTGCACGCATGCTTGCATGCCCCAAATCCTGAGAGGACAGTGCAGTAGAATGGATTGCAAGAGGAGAAAGGAGAAGAGATTGCGGCATGGCCATCAGGTGGGGGGGGGTGTGATCTCTTACTTTCTCTCTCTCTCTGTCACCAGTGGGTGCACATACCCTTTAGCAAAAAATCTCTCCCTAAATAAAAACAAAACAGGACTCAAAATTGTTCATTCAATCTACAAATAATAAAAATATCACTCAATAGTGATAAATAATGAGTTTAATATGTGCTAAAAGTTGAACTTTATGTCAGAAGGGAAAGAATGGTTGTATTGATAGTAGATACATACAAAAATTCTTACACTTTTTCCAGAGAAATTAAAGGACAGAGTGACTCCCTTTTCTTTACAGGGCAACTCCGTTTTGTTCAATCCACCTCGCTGAGAATCGGAGCAATTTCAGGGAGGCGATCCGATCACGTGAGAGAAGGTCATAAGACCATCACCCCACTGGGGCTGGCCAATGATAAAAAAAAAATAAAAAAAAAAAAATAAACAACAACAACAACAAAAAAAAAAAAAAAAAAAAACTAGAGACCTTAAGTAACTTTCTTGCCAATCAGTAAAAGACAACTATGCTTTTTGAAATCTACAGCCCATGTGTAGCCGCCTGAGTGCATTCCTCAGCACCCCTCGACCTTCCCCCCAACAGCCAAATAAAAACCCAGCCCAACTAACACCAAGGGCTCTCAACTCTGACCCGCTGTGTCCGTGAGGATTGGGAATCTTAGCTCGAGCCCGAATAAAAGCGACCCTTGTGTGCTTGCATCAGAATCAGCTCTTTGGTGATCTTTTGGGAATTTCGCGACCGGGGCACAACAAAATAATACATACACACACATATACCACACATTTAAGTCTACGTGTGCATACACAAATGCCTACTTATTAATTAAAAGAAAAACATTTTTTAAAAACTTTATAATACTGGAAATCTGGGACCAGCAGTTAGCGTAATGGCTATGTCGCTGGACTCCCACGTAGTTGACCGCGGTTCGAGTCCCGGACCCAGTGGCTTAAACTCACGCAGGCGCGTGTGCGTGTCCAAGATCCTGAGAGGAGAATGGAGGAGAAGGGATTGCGGTGTGGCCATCCCCCCTGGGGGGTGATTTCTCGCTTTCTGTCTCTCTGTCTCTCTCTGTCTGTCTGGTGAACGCACGCGCCCTATAGCAAAAACCTCTCAAAAAAAAAAAAAAAAAAAACTTTGTAATACTGGGAATCTCAATAATAGCCCTGCAAAAAAGACAGTGATACCTAATCGCCACAAATAGCTCAACGATTTGTCTACATATAAAATATATGTATATGTATAGTTGTCTCTTATATGTCAAACAATACTAAAAAGTTAAAAATAATTTAACCGGTAGGCAATATACTTTAATATATAGACGGCATTTTTCAGATAAATAAGAGACAAGAGCACACTATTCCTAATATATAAGCAATTTCTACATACCAAAAAGGAAAAAGCAATCTAACAAAAATTTACAATAGAAGCATGCAAAAAATACACAGAAAAAGTAAAAAGTATAAGCAATTATGTACGTGTAAGAAAGAAAAATGAACTCAACTTCATTTAAAGTAAATATGCTTTTTTTAAAGTTACAGTTTTCTATCACAGTGGCATATAGTAGATGGTTGCTGATTTACACGATTGAAAATGTGAAGAAAAAGTTCTTTTGTACATCATCTCGAGAAGTCTTATTTGGCACAACTTTTCTAAGAGCTATATGTTAATTCCTGTCTAATAGAGGTAGAATTTAAAAATTTCAAAGTATTTAACTGTAATTTTCCCTTTATAAAATTATATATTTCCAAAATATTCCTTGAAGTATGCAAAAATGTTATGTATATTTAATATAGTGCTACTTGTAATAACTAAAGGTTAATGAAATTAAATGTCTAAGAACAGGGAAATGATTAAACAAATAATGATATATATTTGCATACTTATATATGCAAATGATGAGAGAGCAGTTGCTATGGCAATGCTAGCAAGCTAAGGAGTAAACCCCATCATCTCTGTGGACCAGTGCCCGGATGGCTGTCTCTCTTACGGGTCCATGTGGCTGGTATTTCTGCTGGTCAGGAGGCTTTGCTCAGAGTGATGAAGGCCGCTTCCCATCCTGCGGGTCCTTCATCCTTGAAGATCTCTGAGCCTCTGCATTCAGCCAGTGGAGGTGGGAGGAGCCTAAAGGTACACAGGTGGCTGGACCTGGGCTGGACAGATGGGGCCTGCGTTATGCCCGCTTGCCTCCCGTGGGCTCCTTCCAGTGCCCACGCCTGCATGGGTGGTGGTTCACTGTGCCCAGGTTCGCTGAGCAGCGAGCAGTCCCTGGAGGAAGACGTCAGTCCCTTCCCTGTGCTGTTCTCTAGGAGAAGAAGAAGGAAAGGACGGGTTTCCCCGCCCCAGCCTTTGTAAGTATCACTCTGCTTTCTGCACTCAGGGCTTCCTGGCCCACGGGAATCAACTGTTTCTTTGGGTTCGGAAGGTTTCCGGAAGCACACTGTCAGGGTATTAGGTTGCATAAGCCCAGGGTTTTCAGAGAAGCTCAGGGGAACACATTGGCAAGCCTCTCTCTGAGGTGAATCTTCGAACCAATCCAGGTGGGGGTGCCGAATCTCACTGAATGCGAAAACAACTCACATAGAAAGTAACCGTCATGTCTGTCCAGTTTCATGACATACGTCACCCTGGATGTAGCAGTGCAGTAGGGAAATAAGGTTAAGCTCTTAGCAATGTGGAGCAGAAATCTGAAAGGAGCTGGAATCAAGCCCCCGTCTGAGTCTTCCACCCGCTCATGAACCAGAGACGGCGAGGGGAGTGAGCCGCAGGGTTCTTCCCCCCTCAACACTGGTAGTGGATATATATCTTCCACATAAAAATATCCCCCCGATAAAATACATCATGTTTTGTAAGAATTTTGCTAAACTTACATTGTTGTCCCATTCATGTTTGAAAACATAGTGGCCCAGAGGGCTGGGTGGTGGCTGGTCTGTGATTCAGAGTCCCACAGGGCTGACTCCTGGGCAGGTTTCCGGTTCATATCCCGAACCCGTGCCTGCGATCCCCGGGGGCTGAGGCCAGGAGTGGGCAGCCGTGAGATCCTGCTAGGGGTGCTTTCTCATTCTGACTCTGTGACTCTGTTCCTCATGGAAGAACAATAAACTTAAAAACAGAAAGGCCTGAAACTGGATACATTTGGAATGCACAGGATCTGTTCTTACAGTTGTTGGACTCGGAAGACACGTCTTACCATTTTTAAGCTGAGATGCATCTTATAAGCCTGTATATGTCAGGTAAAGTGATACCTGTTATCCCTTTTCACTTTTCTTTTTTCCTTTTCCCAGAAAGCACTATTATAATAATGATGTATCTCACAATTGACAAAAATCTTAGAACTGAGAAAACATGATGTTAAATATACTCAATGGAAAATAATGAACAGAAAATTAATCCCAGTTATTGGTGGGTGATGTGGTTAAGAGCAATTCTAGGTTTCTTTTTCCTGTCTCAATTTCATAGAATTTCAATAGAGCAAAGAAAAACTAATAAATATTATTAAATGTCTAGAGAGTATTCAAAGCAAAGGGTCTGACCAGAAATTAAATAAGATCGCAGGTTACAAACCTCTGGCAGTCACTAAATTCATCCACGTCATGGCCTGTGCTCTGGCTAGACATTCCCTGGGGAGGATGACAGAAAGAGTCACACTAATTGTACTGCCACGGAGGAGAAGGCCTCTGAGGCCCTGCTCGAATTACGCTCCTTCTCACCCCAGCGGTGTCTCAGTCTCTGAGAGGAGGCACCACGAGCGACACGAGGAAAGCAGTATACAGCTCGGCCTGGGCAGAGCCGACAGCCATGAGGCATGAGCAAATGCCCACCAGCCCATTCCAGGCTGGAGTGTTGGTGACAGCCAGGCCACTGCTTCACCAATTCCAAGGGACACCCCATAGGTTTTCCAAAAGTTGTGAAAAATGAGTGAGAGCAAAGCCACATGGAGCACTCGGTAGAACCGTAAGATGCTGTGGGCTGAGTTGAGCTAATTCTCCCAGTAGCTCTATGCATGTGACATAATGCCTCCATTTTACAGCGGAGAAAATTCCCACAAATAATTTTCTAAAATTATGCAGTTGGTGAGTGCTATGGGCTGAGTGTGCCCTTCAGTATGTGCATATTAGAAACATTGTCCAACTGTGTTACGGTGTTGGGGTATGGGGCCTTTGGGAGGTTTTTACGTCACAAGGACTTCGTGCTGAGGCTATAGGAAAGGGTTCCAGGAGTGGGCTCTCTCCTGGAACGTGAAGGTGCAGTGCCCTTCCCCCTCTGCCCTCCCATGTTCCACACAGCAGGAAGCCCTCACCAGATGCCTGTACCTTGACCTTGGACTTCCTGGCCTCCAGAACTGTGAGAAAATAAGTCGCTATTTTTTATAAATTACCCAGTTTCAGTTATTCTGTCATCACATCACAGACAAACTAAGACAGTGTGCAAAAGAGCTTTTCTGCAACACAGGCAACCGACTCCGTTCTCAGCACTTTCTGCTGCGTGTTGCACTTTCCCAGGACATGACTCGTCGTCGTGTTTCCTGCTCCACCTCCTCCATTGTCCATTCCCTTCAGAGAGGAGGTTGTCTTACTTCCTCACTCTGAGGCAGAGCGGGCTTAGACTACTAAAGGCCCATCCCAGTCCCTTCAAGTTTAGTCCCTCACAGAGAAGCAATTATTTTTTCTTTCTTCATTGTTGCCCAAGACCCGAATTGAAATTCCCATGGACATCTTTGAGTGCTCTACCTGGGAAGGAGAGGGGAATGCACATCCCCCTTGTTCAGCAAAGAACCTCAGACAGGCGTCTGTAGACAGTGCCAACTCTGCCACAGAGCAGCAGCAAGTGGCCCTGGATCAAAACCAAAGAGGAACGACAGGAGAGATGAAGCGGGAGCGCGTATGAAGAACATGCTGGGAGAAGCGGGGAAGAGCAGGCACCCACCGGGGCATCTGGGAGAGCAGGTAACTGTGGCTCACTCCTTGCCAGCCCCACAAAGCTACCTAGTCGGGAGTTCTGGGGAGGAGCGAAAGGACTTTCTTTTAAAAAGTGAACAAACGAGGGAATAAACCTGCTAATGGGTTCACATTTTAAGAAAGCTAGATTAAAAAGTGATCATAACAAAGGATAAAAATGACTTAATCTTGGGAACCAGCAGTTAGCGTAATGGCTATGTTGCTGGACTCTCACGTAGTCGACCGAGGTTCACGTCCCGGACCCGGTGGCTTAAAACTCACGCCGGGTGTGTGTGCGTGCGTGCCCAAGATCCCGAGAGGAGAACGGAGGAGAAGGGATTGCGGCGTGACCACCCCTCCTGGGGGGTGATTTCTCGCTTTCTGTCTTTATGTCTCTGTCTATCTGGCGAGCGCATGAGCCCTATAGTGAAAACCTCTCCAAAAAAAAAAAAAAATAGAAGACTTAATCTTCATAATGGTCATTTGAACACAACACTTCTAAAAGTACTTTGTCCAATAGCATCCACTACTCAGGAAAATATCAAGGTATTACGGAAGCCTTGGAAGTGTCTTTCCCTGGAAAAGGACTCATTGAACCTGAGGCATAAAACACATTTCAGAAACGAGTGTAGTGGGGAGGGGAAAAGAGAGGAAGGTGGCAGACACTTGTGGAGCAAGGAGCGGGGAGCGTGGAGCCACCCGGGGCCACCATGAGGAAGGCCTAGAAAGGAAGCAGTAGCTCCCAGGGATGAACCGTTTGTGGTTCTTGGGAAGAAGAGAAGGCAGCACGATCCTTCTGGGCACGGTTTAGGGAGAGGCCAAAGCAGATCCCACACGACACACCACCTTCTGTGGATTACTCGCTGCCTCCCCAACACCATGTCAAGAAGGATTCCTGGTCTGAGGCAGGCTCAGAGGAAGAGTCCCCTGGCCGGCGAGGGGAGGTGGGGAATGTGTGATGTGCTGGCCCTCCCGGACGTGGCGCTGCACCCTAGGGGAAGCCCGGCCCTTAGGCGCCAGGCGTAACCCACTTCGCCTGCAGTATGCAGAGAGACAAGGCCCAGAGAACTCCCCTCGGCACGTCAGGGCTCATTCGGACAGCCTGCTCAGGTGTCCCTGCCCCAGAGAACAGACGAAGAGTAGTGCCTGCCGGGACTGCCAGAGCACTGGCCTGGGGACACTGAAGTGTGCCATTACACGCCTGCTGAGACCTCAGGGCGCCATCCCTAGCTTACAACACAGAGGGGGGAACTGTGCACTGCGTGTCTTACAGGCCCCAGCCCGGGGCTTTGAAGATGCACATAAAGAAGAATCTCTGGACGAGGGAGTGCTGTGACCCAGGGGAGGCGGCAGGGACGAGGTTCACTGTGGGGCCTGGGGGCAGTTTCGGGTGTAGACCAGTGCAGCTAGCGTGCGAGGTGGAGGAACTCCCTGCAGCGGCGTGGTGGTCTGAGCCACATCGACAGAACCTGGAGGTGATCAGAAACAACCTACGGCAGATCTTCGCACGGAAGTGAGCAAGCAGCCGGCCGGCAGCGTTTTCCTTTTCAAGGACCTCGCTGTGCTCCAATTGCTGTCCGAGTGCCTCTGCAATCCAGTCTTCTCACTGAGGAGCCTTGTCCAGGGTATCCGGAGGACAGAACCCACCACCGCTCTGTGAAGGCACAGCTATCCAGGGAGTGCTGCCCTGTTCTCTTCACTCTCCTGACCCTGGGCGTCTAGCTAGTCATTTCGCTCCTGCTTTTTCCCTGCCTCCTCCTGTTCTCGTCCCCAGGAGGCAAAGATGATGTGACATTTTGGTGCACATCTAAAGGAAGTGGGAGAAATCCTTCTTGAGAGGAGGGATGGTTGATCCCAGGCAGAGATCCCCCAACGACCCTGAGGCATGTTCAGGAGGAAGTAGGGCATCTGAGTGTGGCATCCGAAGGCAAGGCAAAGGATGCTGGGAAATGAGGCTGCAAAAGCTGGCTGAGGCAGGGACGGCGCAGGTGGGCGGGCTCGGGAAGGAGTGAGTATGTGCTGGAAGTGGCTGCAAGGATCCAGGGATCAACTACATCAGATCTTCTGAAAGAGAACAGTCTACACGCTGAAGGCTCACCTTGGATTTAGAAACCGGACATGCGTTCAGTTTGTGGAAAGAACTGTCCTGCTGGGGCCAGGTGGTGGCACAGCAGTGACACAGCTAGACCCACCCGGGGGAGGCCTTGGGTTCACATCCTGGGACTCCTCAAGCACACAGCCGTGCCCCGTGATCCATGCGGGGGCGGCTTACAGCCTGAAGTGCCTTGGGGCTGCCTGTTTCTGGTCCACGCAGGCTCCCAGAACACCCCACACCGTCAGCCACTTACAGTGAGGGGGGCACATGGCCGCTCTGCAGGCAAGGGCGCTTTAGCTTTGAAAATCTAGGTGCTCATGCAGTTTGCTTTGTTTCCTTTTGTTTTGTTTTACATAACCTTTAAGAAGCATTTAATTATTTTCCCTCTACATATACAATTTTTGGCTTCTCAAATAATTATCCAGGCAATTATTTGTTTTGTTTATATTAACTTTTGACTCTTAGATATAGTCTTTAACTATTATCATGAGAACGTATTTTCTTTACAGCCTCGTTTCCTATCACAAATAACCAAATAGTTACTGTGTCCAGAACCTGATAAGTGAGTCGTGCTGAAAATATCTCCAAAGTTGAACTTCGTGACGGCTGGGTCACTTTGAGTTTGCTGTTGTGTGTCTGTTTTCCTCTGATTCCTATTTCTTTTTTCTTTTTTTTTTTTTTGAGAGGCTTTTGTTTTGTTTTGTTTTGTTTTGTTTGGCTGTAAGGCGCGTGCGCTCACCAGAGAGACAGAGAGAGAGAGACAGAGAGACAGAAAGTGAGAAATCACCCCCCCGGGGAGGATGGCCACGCCGCAACTCGTTCTCCTCCATTCTCCTCTCGGGATCTTGGGCACGCACGTACATGCGCCCGGCATGAGTTTAAGCCACCAGTTCCGGGACTCAAACCATGTTCGACTACATGGGAGTCCAGCGACACAGCCATTACACTAACTGCTGGTCCCTGATTCCTATTTCTCTTATAGCCTAGTAGAACCCCTGATGCTCAGTAAATGCGTTTGTGATTTCTGGACATGTGGAATTGGGCTCCTGCCCCTCAGGAGAGCATTATTTTGCTAAGGAACTAGGGAATCTATTGGGACAGTAAATGGAAAGTCAAGGGCACCCACTGTCAAGGCCAGACATGTGACATCTATGAGAAAGCCCACATCTGGAGGAGGCCGGATCCCAAGGCAGGGCAGTCCTGGAGAGGCCCAGGGCCCAGGTGGGCCTGGGAAGGGCCCTTGGAGGTTAGAAAAGGCCTGAAAAGACAGCAAATAGACCCCTCTCCACTGCTCCTGCTTGAAACGGGCAGAAGCCAGGGAGGTGTGCTCAGGAGGGAGCGAGAGCCCTGGGTGGATCTGGGGACCTGCCCCCCGTACTGCTTTCTTATTAAACGTATGCTAGAGGCTGGAACGACTGGGCACCTCACCTTCTAAACAGCCTAGGCTTCTTTCCGCTCCGCGAGCTTCAGAGTGCAGGTGCACTGCGGTATGTCCAGATGGGTTCTGGCGTTCACGTGCACAGTGTTCGGACAGCAGTGGGTCCATGAGAAGGGAGGGATTCGGAATGCTGTGCAGTCACTGCAGGGCAGGGGATGACGCCTGATGGCTGTGGGACAGAAGAGGAGCAGTTACTGACACGTGCGTACAGAAACCCAACCCCTTGGAACACAAAAGCAACGGCACTTCCAGCACCACGCTGGGTGGGGGCCAAGTACACCTCTGCTTTCTCTCCCATCCTCTCAGGGCTGAGTATTTTCAAACTGCCTCCATAGTGCTGCTTCAGAGTTCCTTAAGTTGGGCTTCCTGGGCTTCAGCTTCTCTGACAGACCTCAGACCATCTGGAGAGTTATGAGGGTACAGGGCTTCATCTGGGAAAAAAAGAAAAAGAAAAATACTACAGGGCACCCAGGAGGGGTTTCTGTGATCGTATACTGGCAGTAAAGAAGCGTCCAGGGAATCGAGCTCTTTCTCAATCCATCTCCTAGGTTAACTCATCCAGGTGACCTTCAAGTGAGTGGTGTACCAAATAACTAGAATTCTAAATCACACCATCGTGCCATACTGTCTCCAAGGCGCAGAGTCTTTGCATTGACCTTTTTGACAAAACCTGCTCTCTCTCTCTCTCCATATATACACACACACACACACACACACACACACACACACATACACACACACATATATATACATATATATATATACACACATATACATATATATATATACATATATATATATATATATATATATTAATAGGGGTTTTTCCTTAGAGTGTGTGCACTCATTGGAGAGAGAGAGAAACACAGAAACACAGTGAGAGGGAAAGTGAGAAATCCCCCTGCCCCAGAAAGGATGGCCACACCACAATCCCCTTCCAGGATCTTGAGCACGCATGCACACACACCTGGCATGATTTTCAAGCCAGTGGATCTGGGACTCAAACCATGGTCGACCTCGTGGGAGTCCAGCAGCGTAACCACTACACCGTCTGCTGGCCGCGGCAATAACTCTAAAGAAACTTTATTGGCTCTATCTTAGCTGTAAACTGAGACTCTTATGATACCACTTTCTTGTCTTTCTACTACATTGTATTTGGTAGAGAGAAAACCTCACATTTTATATCAGTCTTTTGTATATTTGCAGTCTGCTATTTATAAAATAAATATCTTGAAATTTTCTTGGTCTATGCTTCTTTATATCTGCAAGTCTTATTATCTACAAATGAGTGCAGCCTTAGTTACACTCAGCACAGGAGTGCAGGGAGGAGGAGAGGGACTGGCTTCCGTGGTGACAGATGGCCAAGGGCAAGGGCATGTGCTTGGTCTCACCATGCAAGCTGCTTCCTCACAACGGGCCACCTTCATCTCAAAAGACGGATCATGACAGGCCTTCAAAAAGTATTTTCATTGGTTATATTCAGGAACTGAGAAAAGTCCAATATAAAATAAAATAAAATAAAATATAAGATCTGAGCTAGGAATACTTTGTTTAAACCCTCCCTATTCGGTATTTTGCCCATGGTGGCGTGAGAGTTGGACCCCGATGAAGGGCTGCTGTGCAGAGGTAAAAATCTCCTCTTTGCCTATCTGCAGGCCAGCCCTCCCTGGGCCATAAACAAAGTGCACGTGCTTGCTCCTCCTGCAGAGGTGAGGAGACTTCCTGCCAGGTTCTCTTCCTGTTTAGGTTTTTGCCATAGGGTGAGTGTGCTCACTGGAGAGAGACAGAGAAAGGGAAAGTGAGAACTCACTCCCCGGAGGAGATGGCCACACAACAGTCCCTTCTCCTCCAGTCTCATTTCAGATTCTGTGCACTAACACGTGCGTCTAGAGTGATTTTGAAGCCATCAGGTCCGGGGCTTGAACTACAGTTGGCCATGTGGGAGTCCAGCATCTTAACCACTGCTCCATCTGCTGGGTCCCCTTCCAGATTAATTTATTGTGTCTTTATTTCCTCTAAAACTCAGCCTCCCCAGTGGTCCCTCACCATCCACAGTGCCAAAAAATTTTTTAGTTAACCACATCTTGTGGTATTCCGTTGTACATAAGCCTATATCAGGAGGCACTGATATATATATATATATATATATATATATATATATATATATATATATACATACACACACACATATATATATACACACACACATATACATATATATATATATATATATATATATATATATATATATATATATAGTCTTGCTGTGTTGCCACCCTCCTGGTCAGTGTCCTGAGGATCTGGGAGAGCAGGTGTATGCTGCTACACCCCAGCTTCTCAATGGTGGGCTGGGAACGGAGCTCCGGGCTCCCTGTGGCCTCAGCTTGCTGAGTAGCAGCGTCTAGCCATGGCTTGGCCAAAGAACCATCATTTTAAGAAATGCCTATAGGTTGGACCTTTACCTTGTAACACCGGAGCATTTTACCTAGGGGAAGAATTGCTTTTCTTACTTTTCTGAGCCAAGACATGGAGGGCTATTATTCTACATAATAAAATAACGGCTTTAGGGAGCTCTCCCAGCCAGTCCAGGAGGTAGTGTTGGGGGTCTCCATGGGGCCTGTGGCTAGTTGACAGCAGAGGGGTCTGGAAAGGGCAAGGCCCAAGACCCGGGGGAGTCTGGGGTGGGGAATGGTGAGTGTGTCAGCAGCAGGGCCACCTGCTGTGACCAGCCTCATCTGCACTCCTGATTTGGAATGGTCCAAATTTGTCTTTCTGTAGCTCCTGCCTTCATGTGTCTCCTTTCAACACTCACAATATCCGGGAAGCGCCCTTATCTTTTCAGTCACTTTCAGTTGTAAGTACTATCTCCTCCTTTTGGGAGCCACACTTTATTTTCAGTTCCCCAAAAACTCCCCTGCAGGCTAGACCAAAGCTCCCTGTCCTAGCCTAGCCTTTCTCCAGTTCTGCCTCGGCACATCCTGTCTTGGCTCAGGTCCTTCCCGCAGAGTCAGGTGGGCTCTCGCTCTCCCCATTCTGTTCTCATCCCCGTCATAGCTCCCCCCGCGCAGGGTCCAGTAAGGGGGCTTTTTTAAAAAATTCCCAGAGGCTGAGTATGCTCACCAGAGAGAGACAGATGCAGAGGGAGAGAGGGAGAAAATGCTCCTAATGGCGAATGCTCAGGCTGCCATCTCTCCTCTTCCATTCTCCACTCGGTTGAGATTTGGGGCATGCACATATACCTCGTGTGTTTCTCAGGCCACTAGGTCTGGGACCAAGCCACGTGGTCAGCCAGGTGGGTCCACCTCCCTTAGCCACCTAGCCATGGAGACGGCCCAGGTAACATCCATTTTAACAATGTGTTTAATGTAATCAACTGTACCTAAAACAGCATCGTTTCTATGTATAGTATAATTAACATAGAAAGTCAGGATGTATGTTACTGTTTTCTGTGTAGTAGGTCTTCGAAGACCAGCATGTGTCTCCCACCTGTAGGATGTGTTAACTCCACCAGCCCGTCTGCACGGACTCAGCAGACAGGTATGGCAGGACGTGTTAACTCCACCAGCCAGTCTGCACGGACTCAGCAGCTGGGTGTGGCTGGTGCCTGCTCGACCACGCGGGGCACAGATAAGGCTTCCTGTTCGACTGTGCCTGCTGTATTGCAAAATGGTCAGTTGAGGGCTGTTCACTGAGTGTGGTGTCGATGGAAAGGAAGGCTGATTGACCCTGTAGGGAAGGGAAGGGTGTCAGGCAGACATAGCTGTTCTCCATGGTCAATCTGGCCGTTAACAAAAGACCATTCCATTCAGGCCTCACAAAACACTTTTTTTTTTTTCCAGGTGGCTCCTCTATCTATGTCAGCCCTGCTAATAAACCTGCAAACCAGAGAAAAATCCCACAACTGGACTTGAATTCATTATCTTCAACTCACACATTTGACAAGCCGTTGAAGCTTGAGCACACCAGCTCTTGTTATGAATTCACACCTTCTGCTGGTCAGAAGCCCTTACATTAACCCACCCGCTGCGCGTGAAGGATGGGTGTTATTGCTGTCACACACGCACATGTCATTAGGCCGGCTGACAGTGAGTGGAAGGCTGCTCGAAGCCCATGCAGTGTGTGATGAAGAGCCCATGTTCGAGTGCAGAGAACTGGCTAGTGCTGAAGGTTAGGGAGGGCATTTTTAGCAGAGAATGGGCTTGGATGTGCAGCTCCTGTACTGTTCATGGAATTAAGTGCTGGAAGGTTGGAGCTCTTGCTCAGGCAGAGGCTGGGCCGCTCACCGGAGCGTGCAGGCGTGAGGGTTGGCTGCTTCATGCCACTCGCCGTCTGAGACACGGAGCTGGCTCACATCTCCTGTGAATGTCGCTAAATTCAGTTAGCCTTTACAGCTCCTTGGGGTGGCAGGGAGCCTAGTTTGTTAGTGCAAATGTCCAAAAGCAAGAATGAAAGATACACAGGACGTGAAGTTCCATCAGGCTCTTAGGCTGTGAGGGGCTCCGTAAGTTTGGACCATCAGCCAAGCCAGGCTGTGGCTGCAGAAACCCCCCGACTTTATCTGCCATATGCCCCATCTAGGATGTAAGACTCCATTACCTCCTGCTGGGCCCAAGGGAGAGAAGGATGACTTCAAGGAAAGCAATCCCCACACGTCGGTTGGCTTGTTGTTATTGGCACTGAGGTTACAGAGTTTTTGACACTAGGGATTTGACCGAAGCAGGAAAACGTGATGAATTCTCACATCGGATTTCCAGAGTTGGAAGCAAATGCTTACAGTCTAAAGCAGAACCCTTCCAACTCACATACTGTAGACTAGCTGGGAATTTCCTACAGGACCATGGAGGATGAAGATACAGCCACATGGCAACAACTTCATATGGGCGCGAATAACACTGAGCATATGATACGAAAATTTGAGTGTGCGAGGCTGCTTCCTAGCAGATTTTTGTACAATCCACTTACAAATGGCATGACTTCTAAAAGTAGAAAATCGAAGGCATTTCACCTGGTGAACAACTGTTTAAGTGTGACACATGATTGTATTCCATAAAGTCCTATGATTTCTTTTCAAGATGTGAAATCTCCATTTCAGAAGGAAGGCTCTTAACTTGGAGATGGTTTCCTACTGATTGGTATCTCTCGGGGGACATTTATTGCTAAGCACATCCTTCCCATTGCCCTCTTGCTACCCCATAAAAATGTAGTGGGAATAGAAAAGTCGAGAGCAGTGAATTAGAGTAAAATTAAATAAATCTGACTATGGATAGACAAGCTTTATAACCATTCCCCACTGTTGATGTCATTTTATTAAAGAATTTAATATAAAAAAATGACATTGTATATAATCTTATGTAATTCTCTTCCTCCGACTTGCCGTGAGAGAAAACTGAGGCCCCGAGTGATTCTCTAAGATTGCACGGGGTTAGGGACTGGGCTGGCAGAGGAAGGACTGTAGCCAGCTCTCTTGCCCGTACTATTTTCCTCTGTAGTCCAACCCTAGAAAGGACAAATAGGCATGTAAGATGTCAAGCCTGGATTATGGGAAGTGCTTTTTCATCCCAAATAGCCAGGCTGGCCTGTCTTTGATCTCAGCCAATTTCCCTAGACATTTGCTCTCAGTCTTGGCAGTGAACAAAAACTATCCACAGATCTTGCTGAAAATGCAGATCACTCAGCTTTACTCTCAGAGGGTGTTAATTATTTGTTCTGAAATGGGACGGGGGCATCTGCCTTTTCAATAAGCATTTCTGGTTATTCCGATGGAACTAGTATCCAGGTGAGCTCTGGAGAATCAGTGTCCAAGGTATTGCATTCCAGGCTTTGAAGTCGGCGGCTCATCTGAGTTTCCCTGAAAACGGCAGGTAGAAGCACAGCTACTGCCACCTGCAATAAAGAGGAGCGTCGAGAAGATTCCACGGTGTCTTCATGACGTAGCACGTGGGAATCAAGTGCTCAAATCAAGTGATTTTTAAACTCATGTCTCATTTTTAGGCAGCTTTTTTTTTTTAATGAGACATTATGGGATGGCTGCTTTATGAAGCCATTTGAGATAATGATATGATTAATCAATTAGATTGCATGTGGTCAGCAGTAACTGTCTTTATCCCCTGACTTTGTCCCTTACTTAAGCTATCTTTAAAAATAAGGAATTATTAACTCACATACGATTATGTCTACAAAGAGGATCCAGGCCATGGCTGACTCAGTGACCCAAAAACACTATAACACACTCGGTTTCTTTCCATGGCTTGCTCTCGCCGAGGCTGAGCTGGAGACGGCTATGGCCAAATGCCACAATGGTCAGGAGCAGAGGTGGTACTGAGCCTTGTAAGGCACCTTTGAGACCAGGTGGCTCCATTCTGGGGGGACCTCACAAGCCCGGCCGCAGGAGAAGTGGGAGCCTCTGTGAGGCAGGTGCAGTGAGCCTCAGATCTTAGCAGGCCCCAGTGTGAGGGACTGCCCCTCACCATCCTCAGGTTAAAGCCTTAACCTCCTACTGTGCTAGTACTAGGTTGCCAGGAAAGTCATGACGTATTTTTTCTGTGTTTTTCTATGTAACAATACATCGTGACTTTTCCAAAGACCTAATAACCAGAGAGGGGGCCTTTGGAAGTGAATTAGATTTAAAAACGGTCATGAGGACAGAACTCCTATGACAGGGTAGGAGGAAGAGACCCCAGCACCCTCTCACCCCTGTGCCACGTGAGAATGCACTGAAAAGGCCTGTCGCCTGTGACCAAGAAGCGGGCCTCAGCAGACACTTAACTCTGCCTGCATCTTGAACTTGAGCTTTACAACTTCTAACTCTGTAAGGAATGAAATTCCGTGTTTAAACCTGCCCAGTGGGTGGTGTTTTGGTATCACAGCCCGAATGAACTAAGTCATTACCCATCACACACCCGGGCATCCAGCCTGGTTGGGCCCGGCAGTGGCTGGGTAAGGACCAACCAGAGTGGCCTGCAGGGCATGTCCACCAAAGATTCAGAGGTCATGGGTCCCCATAGCCAGCGTAATCCCAGTGCCTAGAAGGTAGGAGTCTAATAGGCCTCCTTGTTACACATTTACAGCATGTGTGCTTCTCTCCCCGTCACTTACGTTCAGCTTGTTACCACTTTTAATATCCGAGTAGGGAGTTTTTTGACTGCAGGCTGGCAAGATCACTGGACGCTCAGTACACCCCCTCCACTTTGGTCTCCTTAGGCCAGTGGCCTGCAGACCAGGGAAGCCGTGAAAGCCACTGGCCTGGATGTGTCACCCAGGTTATGGGGTGCTGCCCAGCAGTGAGTGGGCCCAGACTGAGGCCATGGGAGCGACATCTATGGCTCAGTATTCTTCAGGGATAAAGGTCGGGGTCACCCCACCAAAGTTGCAAACTGGAACTGCTGATGAAAAAGAGAAATCTCAGGTGTACTCAAAAGACTCATGGAAAATAAGCATTAAGAAAAAATTATTGATTATGAAAATTTGGGCCCAAAATAAACTCATACTTTAATTCCATTTCTCCACATCTTTTCAGAAGTCCCCTCGTGGGACCAGCAGTTGATGTGATAGCTGTCCCTGGACTTCCATGTAGTTGACCATGGTTCGAGTCCCAGACCCGGTGGCTTAAACTCACGCCGGGCGCATGTGCGTGCGTGCCCAAGATCCCGAGAGGAGAATGGAGGAGAAGGGATTGCGGCGTGGCCATCCCCCCCCGAGGGGGATTTCTCGCTTTCTGTCTCTCTGTCTCTCTCTGTCTTTCTGGCAAGCGCACACACCTTGTAGTAAAAACTTCTGAAAAAAAAAAAAAGAAGTCCCTTGCTCAGAGGGGTAAACTAATTCCCGTTTAATGCTGATCTCATCAGAGCTGAAACCTTTAGCAGTGAGGAGGACGTGCCGGTCAGGATCTGCTGAAGCACAGGGGGGTGTCTCCACCCCGATGTCATGGCTCCGGAGACACAGCCAACATCACCTGGGAAGGGGCTCAGTGACTGACTAAGCTTTGTCTCCTCCGTCGGGGACAGAGGATGAGGGAGATAAGAGGAGTTCTACGTGGGCACGTGGCGTGGGCTCTGAGGTAACCAGGGTGTGAGTCCAGGGTGGTGCAAAGAGCGGGCAGCACACGCCTCATCCGTCCTCCAGCTTCCGGCCGCTTTCTCACCCAGCACAGCAGTGTTCAGTGCTGGGGAAACCCATGGCTCTTGTCCCATGCCCACTAATGTCCCTATCACTGCAGATGAAAGATTCCCTCTTGTCCCTCAGTGTGCAAGCCAGGAGGCCCCACTGGGGCCAAATGCGTGCAACCTGGAAGTCCCCACGGGGCAAGCTTTGGCCAAGGGGAGAGTGGAGGCGGGACTTGCTGGATATAGTCCCCCCACCACCAACAGACGGAGCTCCTGAGACGTCAATAGTCCATATGATGTCACTGAAGATGGTCCCATCAAGGAGTGGCCTGCTCAGCCGTCGTGCCTGGGCTTTCATCTCTGCCTTCTCCGTCTCACCTGTCTTCCCTCCCTTCTGCTGCCTTGAAATTGCTCATGGCAACAGATAGAAACAGGGAGTGCTTGAGTTATAATGATGAAGAAAGCTCTGTACCTGAATTACGGACTTTGACACGTTGCAGAGTGACCATGAATACCTGAAATTGATATGAAAGTTCCAACACATAGACATGGACAGTCTGACTGAGGCCAGTGTGGCCCCTGGGAAGGCAGGAGACGGCGGAGCAGGGTCCTCGGGCTGACTGCGGCCAGCTGCCATCTACCACCGTCTCTGTAAGTCAAGTCTGTGGGGCACAACTCTGCCCAGCCATGCTCGTTTGGCTATGCTTTGCTCACGGCTTCTTCACATCACAGCAGACGTGTCACACTATCAGCTCTCTGAGCAGTCACTTGTAGAGCTGGCCCACTCCTGCCTTGAGTCAGACGTGCGAGTGGCAGTTGTTGATTATCCATGTACACGAATGTGCAAGGCTTTCTGCATGACAAACACATAGACAGTCTGGTAAGGCTTAAACGTTTACTACATAATTCAAGGTGCTGCTTCCTAAACTTCTTCAAGTCATCTGGCTCTTGGTGTCTTCATAACCTGGCAAATGACCTGAGGGTGTGTCTGGTAAATACAATCTACTTAACCATTTCAGAATATTCGCAGAGGACGCAGACAAGTAACTCACAACCTTCACAGACTAGCAATTGAGAAAGGTTTCATCTGTCTCCTGAAAATATTCTCAAACCCCCTCTTTTAGAGCATCAGAATGACTGAGTGTACATTTACGAATCTGTTTAAGAGAGCGAAAACTGACCTTCTTCTCCCAGACGTGCAGTAAATCCCCAGAACGGTGACCCATCCCACGCAGCTGGCAGGGCCAGGAGCAGAGCGTCGTGGTGCAGGTTCGAGGCTGACAGGCTCAGGGCTGAGTGACACCCTGTGCCCTCCTTAGTGACACCTCAGGTGACCATTGGCTCCATGGCATGGGAATGAAGGAAGCCCAGAGACACTGGTGAGCCGAGAGCGACAAAGTACCCAATGCCCAGCCTGGAGGGCAGCTCTGGCGTGGGGTGCTCACTGCAGATACACAGAGGAGGCTGGAGAAACCTCTGCACCCAGGATGGAAGGGAGCTGTCAGTACGGAATTCTAGTTTTGATTTTAGAATGAATACGTGTGTACCCACGATGTATGTGAGTGTGTATGCGCGTCTGTAGTGAAAAACGCAAAGGGAAAATCTGAAGGGAGGCGTAGGATAGAATTCGGAATTTTATTTGGATACAGGTGACTCCAACAGTCCTGTCTTCAGCTTATTCTGTGATTGAATGGTTTATAAGAGCCCCTGGGGGGAACAAAAGATACAAACAAAGGAAAATTTATATTATGTTCCCGTGAAAAGCAAAAATAAGTTTTCAGGCCTGCTGGTGGCATAGTAGCTAAGGCACTTGGGTCCTCATGCCAGCTGTATGGCTCGAGTCCTGGACCCAGCCACTTGGAAAACAGGCTGGGCCCACGTGCATGCCCCAAACGCCAAAAGGAGAAATGAAGGAGAAGGGGTTGTGGTGCGACCGCTCCCCATGGGCAGTGCTTTCTTACCTTCTCTCTTCCTCTCTCATGCCAGCAAGTGCAGGCACCCTCAACCAAATTAACAGACACGCACACACACACACACACACACACACACACACACACACGGAGAGAGAGAGAGAGAGAGAGAGAGAGAGAGAAAGTTTTCCAATGTATCCAGCAAGATACTCAGCTCAGGGCTGGTTTCTTGGTGCAGCAATAATGAATACTCTGTTCAAGATCAGCTAGACCCCACATGGCGACGTCAGTGTGAGTCCCTGCCAGGACAGCCTGAAGCCTATCAGGCACATGTACACATGCCCCAAATCTGACTAGCTAGGGCTGGAGGTCACAGTGTGACAGACCCTGCTGAAGGCCTCTCTCTCTCTTTCTTTCTCGCTCATGTGCATGCATAAATAAAGCAAAAAAAAAAAAAAAAAAAAAAAAAAGATTATTTTTAAAGATAGTCAGCCCAATTAATTGGAGAAAAACATGAGCCTTGAATTCAGCAGAACTCTGTCTAACCGCATGGATGTCTTGGCTTCCTCATTTGTAAAATCATCAATTGCCCAAACTGTCACAGGATCAGAGAAGTGCCGAGAAAGGCATCTGACCCACTGCCGGCCTTCACAAGACCAGGCTGCATAAATACAGCTAAACATTTCACTTTGCATGAAGTCACAGGAAAGTGCACCCCACACCACAGAGGGTCTGTCGTGGATGAAATCTAGCTCGCCACTTTCTGGCTTAGCAGCTGATTGCAGGGTGTGGCACAAGGCCCTGTCACTGCACATCAAAAGTGACAGGCCTGGGGTCAACAGGTGGCATGGTGGGTAAGGCACTTGACGCCCACCTGGCAGAGTACAGTTTGAGTCCTGGATCCTGTGACTTGAAAATCATGCTGGGTACATGTGCAAGCATGCCAAAATCCTGAGAGGAGAATGGAGAATGGATTGTGGTGTGGCCTTCCCCTCTGGGAGGTGATTTCTCACTCTACCTCTGTCTCTCCAGCAAGCACACACACCCTATAGCAAAAGCAAACAAAAAGGAGGAACAAACCTTAGAAATCAAAACACCAGACAGAGAGTTCCAATGGTGGCTGTGACCTGAGCTCCAGATCAAGCCAAGGGGTGGAGCTCGCCAACAGTCCTTCTCCTGGGTGACTTCTCACACGCTCAGCCGGCACACCGTGCCCTGGGGCGGTGGCTGACGCTGCGCCATGGCTGCGTCCGTCCTGGTTCATCCAGGCTGCACTGGCAAAGTCACTAGCACAGAAAAGAACTCACATAGGAGGACTGAAGTGTAACACGCCCACCTGTGCATTTCCACACCTAGACTGTTTTCTCCATTCCAAACGGTGCCATGCCGTCTGTCATCATCATAATCCTTATTCTCTACAGGAGGACTTCAAAACATTCCCAGGAAAATGGAATTAAAGTCTGAGTTTACTTTGGTACAAAACAATTTGAAATCTATATACTTCTTAAAAAATAATATGCATTTTCCATTACGTTTTGGAAGACTTTGTCTATTGCCTAAAAGAAAATATACTAAATTTCACCAGAAATATGAGTATTATTATGGTGCATGGAAATCCCATTTTTGACTCAATGCTTATATAATAGATAGTGTATGTTTTAGAGGCAAAATTACTGGGTAAGTGTCAGCATACTGAGTTTCAAGTTCAGGCCCAGCCAATATCATCCTATGTATGTCACTATGGCTAAGTTATGGCCTGGCCTATAACATATGTTAACACCAACTTTCAAAAACGTTGCCACCGTATTTAAATGAGATAAAATGTAAGAGCTCTACATATGAAGGGTGTGTGTGTGGGGGGTGTGTGTGTAAATGAATCTTATCCTAATTTAATATTTAAAAAGCAAAAAGAAAGAAAGACAAGGACAAAGACATCATCCTCATCCTGACCACCATCATTAAAATCAATTTTGAGTGTAGCAATCAGTCCTTGAGGGGCTGGCAGGTGGCGTGGCAGTGAAGACGCTGGACTCCCATATGGACAACCACCGTTTGAGTCCTGGACCTGGTGGATTGCTTTCTCACCTTCTCTCTCTTTCCTTCTCTCTCTCTTTCTCTTTCTCTTTCTCTTTCTCTTTCTCTTTCTCTTTCTCTTTCTCTTTCTCTTTCTCTTTCTCTCTCTTTCTCTCTCTCTCTCCTCTTTCTGGTAAAATTAAATAGCAATAATAATAACAAATGAAGTTTAAAAAAGTCACTTCTCAAGGCCATGCTTTCTACCCTTTGAATTTTGTTACCTCAGGCGAGCCGTGTGGGACCGCTCTACGCTTGGGCCGTCATGCACAATCAAGAAGCTTCCACCTCCCAGACTTACACCGTGCAGGTGTGCACTCAAAGCTCACGTGTCGGCTTCATTCCTGGTCTCAACCTTGGTGTGGCATCATCGGCTCTTGGAGAAGAGTTGAAGCGAGTTGGCTTGCAGGCCTTTCTGGTAGAAGTGTCAGTTTTTGGATTAACAAAATTACAGTCAGGGATGGTCGATCATAATTGGCTCTTGGTTACTCATGTGGCTCCTCTCAATGGCCCCTCATTTCCAGAGACCCATTACAGGTGTCACTGGCAGTGAAGGTTCCTCCTTCATGAAGGCTCCTGCAGCGTTTAGTCTAAGTGCTGGATTTGTATTTTCTCCATGCATCCGACTGCTCTCAGACCAGCAGAATGCTTTAAGTATATCAAGTAAATAAATCAAATAATTTCCTCACAATGTGTGTCAAGGGCCGAGAGACTGTGTGTCTAATTTACTACAAATCCAGAGGGATTATTTGGATTTGAGAGAAAGCAGAGTATTCCTCTGCCTTGATCCTCTGCAGAGTAAGGGCTGAGGGCTTCCCTGCCTGAAGTCGAACTCTCCCAGCAGCTGGCTCACTGCTCACCTATACCTTCTTTTTAAATTTCCTTTTGCAGAACAGGGAGCTAAACTAGAGATTGTTATGAACGATCACTGAAGAGTAGAAGCTGAGCAACTGCTATGTTTCCAGGACAAAGGACCAAGTGGGAAGGGGTGGAGTCTCCGCAGACCTGTCCCCAGCTGGGGGCAGTGCTGTGGCTATTGTGAGCACACGGCACGGCGTTCCTTTCCATAATGGTGTACAGTTATTGCAGATGTCGTCCTGGCTTTACAGCCACATATACAGGTGGACTCTTCCCTCGTGTTTTCTGGCCTGGAGAAAATGACTCTCCATTGGCAAACCCAAGCCAGCTCGGTTTTCTCTTTCCCCATTGGCTGCAACTCACCCCGGTTGGAGCGCCTACGCCCACAGCCCGGTCCACCCACCTGCTGCGCCTCGGCCGGAGACCACCACTTCCTAGCCCAGCTATGGTTTGCTGCTCATTTGTTTTGCCCTTGGCTCCTCACATTCCTCTGGTGTCTGCCAGCTCCCTCTCTGGCTTGTCTCCCTAACCAGGCTCCATTCAATCCCGATCTATAGTTTTCTCTTACTTGAGACTTAACTTACAGTTTCCACTTAGTCATTCGAACCTTCCCTGGACTGCATAGTCTAGAATTAACTCCTGTGAGAGACAGTGGGGGTCAGTGGGAGGAGGGTCTGCCAGGTCGACAACATTTCCTGTTTGAGGATGCTTGCCCCCGATCCCATGGGGGCAGGGCTCTTGGAAGTCACACAGACTTTTCCTGACCCTGCTCCTCAGCCTCAGATAGAAACATGGGTGGGCCCTGGACTGTGCCAAACAGATCCTTTCCCCTGAGAACTCACAATGAGGGTCTAAGAGACTAGCAGGCCATATGTCTTAGAGTTCGTAATTGTAGGAGGCTTGGGAAGGTCTGGAGTTCACAGAAAGAAGGAAAGTAGGAACAGGGTGGGGCAGGAGGGAGAAGAGAGACACACAGACAGAGATGGAAGAACACATGGAGAGAGAGAGAGGAGGAGAGAGAGAAGGAAGGAGGATGATGAGGAGAAGACAGACAGGAGGAATGTGAAAAATGGGGGCACAGCTGTCTCTGTACATTGTGACATTCCATATCCTGTACCTGCTCCCCAGAAAGTCCCCAACAAATTTCATAATTAAATCTTAATTTTTGTAATTGATTAATTATGCTTTTTTTAAAAAAAGATTTTATCAGAAGGCCTGTGTGCTCACCGGAGAGAGACAGAGACAGAGAGAGAGAGAGAGAGAAAGCACTCCCCCCATGGCAGATGGCCTTGCTGTAATTCCTTCTCTATTTCCCTTTCGGGATTTGGGGCACTCACACACATGCCTGGTGTGTTTCTCAAGCCACTGTGTGCAGGCCTGGTTCTGTGTGGTCAGTGATGTGCAGTCGAGCCGCCCCAAACACCATGCCAGCAGCTGGCCCACTTACTCGTATCTGAGTCCAACTGACGTCACATGGGTAGAGATGACTCCCATTCCGTCCAGACCATGGTGGACGCTCTGACCTTGTCCTGCAGGCTGAGGCGGCACTGGAAGCCTGGCTAGGGCTCCCTATCCAGCCTCGTGGAGGCGCGGACCTGCGGTCGCAGCACCAGCAGGCTGAGGTGACAGGATCCAGCAGAGAAGACCCGATCTTAAATAGAGATGAAGGAGAAGGGAAGACACTGCCCACTCTTGCCTTCCCTCCCTCGTTTGCCCTCACAGTTCACTGTTCTTTCCCCCTCAGAGCAGCTGCGTCCCGCCCCTCTTCCCATTTCCTCCCTCTCCTGGACCAGGAGGGCAGGAGGTGATGGCTGGGCATCCGCACCCTCGGGGGGCCCTGGTGGGAGCACAGGGAGCCAGGGAAGAACCGCAGAGCTTCTGATGCAGTAGGTCTGGGCAGAGTAGGACACTTTGCCCCGACAGATTCCTGGCTGTTACTGAACTGTGTCCTCTCCAAAAATATGTTGAGGTCCTAAAACTTGGGGCCTGTGGACTTGACTTTATTTGCAAACCAGATCTGAGCAGGTAGGATGGAAGTGAGATGAGGTCGCCCTGCAGCACAGTGGAGATTTGACACAGAAGAAAGAAGTTTGGGCCTAGAGACACCCAGGGAGGCCTTGTACGACCAGAGGGACAGAGAACTGAGGCTCCCAGCAACCCCAGAAACTAGGAGGAAGCCAGAAACAGGGTCTCCCTGCGATCCCTCATAAGGAACCAACCCTGTGACAACCTGATCTTGAAGTGTTGGCTGCCAGAGCTGTAGAGAGATTGCATTTCTGTGGTTTGAAGGCTTCTTTGTGGCATGCTGTACAGCAGTGTGGAGAAATTGGAGTGCCAAACGATGTTGGCCACTAGCTCACAGATCCTGCTGGGAGACCCACTGCCCTACAGAAGGTCTCCAAGTGGACGCTCCTGCCTGCCCCACACTGTCTGTCCCCATGCTGCTGCTGGCATTAGCGATTTGAAACACAGGTCAATAATGCTGTGCTTCTGAGAAACAACAATGACAAAGAGCTGCTCTCCTGCAAGACACTCAGGAATGTCTGTGGCACCATCCCATGTTATACTGGCATGTATGTCTACGTGTGCATGTCATGTGTGTATAAGTACATGTGTGCACAGGAATGTACGTGCATGTGTGAGTGTGTGCATGCATACGTGAGGTTATGTGGGTGTGGGTGTGGGTGTGTGCACACCCTCAGCTCTGAGCTTCCACCTGCTGTGCTTTTTCCTGCATCCCTGGCTGCTGTTGACCTTCACACACTGCACGAGCCGGAGCTTCAAGGAGACTGCTCGCTCAGCCTCCAGCGTCTGCCCTTGAACTCCTCGTCCTTCAGTGCTGCCCTGAAGGTCTGCCGTCTGCAGCCGTAGGTGTGCATAAGCACATTGCATGGAGTTATACATTTCCATAAACGTTTTGACAGCTTTGATCATTTGATCTCTATGCGTCCTGTGAAAGATAGCACGTCCATGTCCTGGATGAAAATGCAGTTCACTGAGATCACGCAGACAGCTAGCAGCAGACAGAGGAGGTGAACTCAGCCCTCTGATCCCAAGGCCTTGCCTGGCCTGGCCCTTTTATGCATCACATACAAGTGTGTGCATCTGTCTGAGCGCTCCCATTCCTGTCACTGTCGCCTGTTTATACTATAGGCTCCATAGGAACAGCTATTTTTGGATCTCAACATACCTGACTCCATGCCTGGCATACATTAAGTAATTAGTGCTTGAGGCAGGGAGGAAGAAAGAGAGGAGCAAAGAAAAAAGAAAAAGAATTTAAAAATAGAAGGAATAAATTTCCATATTAGTGATTGCATTGAAGCAATAATTTAGCTGGGGCAATCCATTTATTTTACAAACTTATTCACATTGTTGAGTAGAGCAGGTTCATGTGTGTCCTCTGAACGCTCCATATGTATGTGAGCACGTGCACAGGCTGATCATCATGCTATCTGCACCCCACCAGCTGAGCTCCTGGTCCATCCGCTGGAGGTGCTCGCTTTTGATACTGTCCACGTGTAGACCTTTTTGAAGACGGTGAGTTTAACAGTTCTGGGTTGTTGTAAATAATACATATTACTCGTGTGTTGTCACACTGCTGATTAACCTATTTTTTTAAATATCTTACAGCCATATGCTGCTCTCAATCTGCATAAGGAACTCTCCCAGTGGGAGTTTCACAAATCCACCGTAGTAATCAACATTCATTCCACGTCATGTTGTGTTTTTTTGTTTGTTTTTAAAAAATTGGTAAATGTATACATTACAGCCTTGTACCAAAAAGAGAAGATTTGGTTTTCCCAAAATTTGACTTTCCATAGAGCCGCCGGTCAGGCACTTTTTTCCTAGGTAGAGCTCAATTGCTATCAAGAGGAAGCTTAGAAAAAAGATGAAGATGCATCTTGGTCTCCAATGGGAACCCGCGTCGCAGGCCGAGCCTTGCTGAGCACTCGGACGTGGGGGAAATCTGTCATGTCCTCCCCTAGGCGCTTCCTTGCTTGGCAAGCGTATTTTCCTGGGGCTTCTCGAGCATGAGCACATTCATTCATCCTGGAGTCAGGCCTTCCCCTGTCATTTCCGGTCAGGCACTTGGAAAGAGGCAGCACCAGGCAGGGTCTGCGGGCACAGGTCAGCTTCCTGCTTCAATGACAACCCACCCCAGGGTCCAAACTGCCCGATATCGATACCCCCACGGTGGGCATGGCTCCTGGCAGGGCTGGTTCTGCCCAGTGTCCAAACTCCAAATCCACCCTCCTGGGGAGGAAATGAGGGGGCTCCCTCGGTCACAGGGAAACAGTGCCTCTTCTCTGTCCCTTGCATGTGATCACCACCCCAAACCAGGCAGCCAAGAGCAGTGAAGTCGGGGCCAAGGCTCACACAGGGAAAACCCACCGAGTACAGGCACTCAAGGTTCACAGGACACCTGCCTGTCACAGGCACCACTTGGGGAGGTGGTGGTTCCTTTCCCTTTAAGGACAGAGTTGGGACTGTTGTTGACTGTGATTTGAAACTCCCTCCCCTGTGGGCTGCATTGTTCTCCCAACACAGGCACCTCGCTTGGCTTAATTAGTGGTGTGTTATTGGGGTGGGCCACATTTTATACCCGGGCACTGGGGGAGGGGTGTAGCTGCAGCCACAATTGTCTGGAGATGTTGATCAAACCCAGATTACATGAGCCCGGGGCACGTGGGAGGCCGCGGTGTCACCCGAGCAGGTTAATAAACAAGCAGTGAGAGGGGAAACGCCGTCCACTGTTGGCTAGCAGGGCCCCCGCCATGGCTTCTTAGCTGAAACTGGACCACGAAGGCCGATTCAGGCGGGTCTGCGGCAGGATCCCCCCTTCCTCTTCATTTGCATATTTCCTAGGAGACAGGCGCCCACCTAATCATGGATTAGGATTTGGAAAAGCAGGACATTTCATGCTTTCAGAATATCATTTTCTCTGTGAAAACGGAAGCCCGGGGAGCCGCTCCTCACGGTAGCTGGCGTGTGTTCCATACGTTATTAAACGAAAGTGTATGTAAACACTGCAGGAAATCCCGGCGGAATTTGTGTCAGAGTCTAACGTGTACAGACACTGTTTCTAAATCTTTGTCAGTCTATATGCCTGGGATGTATTTTCTCTTCAATATCTCTGCATCAAAATACCTCAGGGGAAAAAAAGATTAAGAGGTCATAAAACGCAAAAAAAAAAAAAGTGTACATATATATTTTATGTAAATATAGACATAGTAGAGCATAAATATTTAGCCTAAAATAAGCTATTCATGTGTCTTGTGCCTAAAAATTCTAATATTACTGCATTTTAATATATGCTGATAAAATATGCATGGTTTAAGAAATGTACTTAAATAAATACTTAAACATGTACATATGAAAATATATGTATAGATATATACATATGTATAGGTATATATTTCTTTTTTAGAGAGGTTTTTGCTATAGGGCACGTGCGCTCACCAGAAAGATGGAGACAGACAGAGAGACAGAACAAGAAATCACCCCCCCCGGGGGGATGGCCATGCCGCAATCCCTTGTCCTTCTTTCTCCTCTCGAGACCCTGGGCACGCACGCACACGTGCTGGCCATGATTTTAAGCCACCAGGTCCGGGACTTGATCCGCGGTCTGCTACATGGGAGTCCAGCGACATAGCCATTATGCCAACTGCTGGTCCCTAGAGCTGAGATTTCTAAATACTTTCTCAAACAGATTTGATGTGGAAAATGACAAAACAGCCCGACTCCTGCTGAACTGGAAGGAAGGGCAGGACGTGTTCGGGTCCTCAGGGGCCTCAGGACCGAGCACGTGGTTTCCTCCTCCTTATCAGACCGAACGCTCGGGTCCCAGCACCGTGCCCCTGGGTGTGGAGCACTCCCAGACTGAGGTGCTGGATCCCCAGTAAAACTACCCACTTAACCCACGACGAGAGGCGGAATGATCCCTGTGCCCGGCAGGCGCCGTGTAAACTGCGTGCAGTCCCTACCGGGCACGATGCCCCCAGCACCTGTTCCCTTCCTGCGCCCAGCTGGAGGCCCAAGTACTGCCACGGGTTTAATCTGCTCACGGGCCGGAGTGAACGAGAGCTGGGTCGTCCCCGTGGCTTCACTGGGGTGTGATTAAGTTGGGTGCTCTTTAGTGAAATGAAAAGAAAACAAATGCAGGGGAACACAAAATGCACCGTCCCAGCGTCCCGAGCGCTGCGGGGGTTCCGGAGGTTTCTCACACCAGCCACGTGTGCGGCTCTGGCCGGAAGATCCCGCACCTCAGGCCGCGCCCGGGACAGCCCGCAGGACGTTCGCCCTGTGGTTTGGGCTCACGGGTCAGTTTGTGGGGCTGATGATCACGCCGAGGCTGGGTCTGCCTCGGGTGATGCAGAAGTGGGGACCCCGTGTCACTGCTCAGCTGTGGAGGCCAGGCAGGGCCGCCGTGCACGCTGCGGTTCGGGTGTGCCTCTGAAGGCCGTGGCTCTGCTTGCCGCTGGGTCTGGAGTCTGTGGTCTGAGGCCCCAGTGTGGGTCCACGGTGAGGCTGCCGGCAGCTGCTGGGACCCTGAGGCCCGTTCTCCTAACAGGTAAGTGCTGGAGTAAAGAGTCTAAGCAGAAAACAGCATCACAAACAATCAGAACCCACTTTCCAGCCCTGATGCAATCCTTGCACTAGTCCAGACCTTAACTAGCAGGGTTAGAGTTACATTTTGGAGACAGAAAGGAACAGGAAGCACACTGGGACTTAGAGCATCTCCTGCCACCTGCGGCGGTCAAAGAAGCACGGAGCTGTCACCTGTGGTGACCCTGCGGGCCACCGGGGCTCAGCCAGGGAAACCATCAGGTCATATGACGACTCTGGCTGGACAGTTGGAGAAACTTGTATGTTCTGACTTCACACGTCTAGAAATTTCTTTTTCTTTCTTTCTTTCCTTCTTTATTTTATTTTAGTTTAGTTTAGTTTAGTTTTGCCAGAAGGTGTGTGCCAGAGAGAGAGAGTGAAAGAGAGAAAGAGAAAAACAAAACAAAACGTGGGGATGGAACAACATAACCCCTCTCCTCCAGTTCTCCTTCCTTTCAGGATCTTGGGCATGGATGTCCACGTGCCTGGCCTGTTTACTGAGCTGCCAGTTCTGGGACTCAGACTGCACCAGTGGCCACGTGGGATCCTGCAGCCTTAACCACCATAACAGCAGCTAGCTCCATTTCTAGAGATTTCTAAAGGTATTTTCTCATTAAGAAAAACTTTTTTGATTTTTTTTTTTCCTTACAAAACAGCATCTGATTTCTCTCCCTCCCTCTCTCCAGGGCACGTGGTGGTCAGATTCACCCACTTCTCTCCTGCCCCTCCTAGCTCTCCGAGGCTCCACTGCTCCCGACACCACTGGCCTTCCCTCGGGCCTGCAGGGTACCGCTGGCCGCCAGAAAAAGCGGTCGTCCTTCATTGAAGCTGCAGCAATGCCTAGAGAGAGCCCCACAGGGGCATGCTCAGGCCTCTCCAGGACCTGTGCTGTGAAGTTGCCGCGTGGGAAAGAGAAGGTTTTAACAAAAGTCTTTCTGAGCGCTTGCATCCACTCTCCTTAAAAAGATAGGAGAGTGGGGCCAGCAGGTGGCATGGTAGTTAAGACACTGGACTTACGCATGACTAACTGTGGTTTGAGCCCTGGACCCAGCAATGTGATACTCGCAGTGGGCACGTGTGCATGTGTACCCCAAGTCCTCAAAAAGGAGACTGGAGGAGAAGGGGTTGTGGCATGGGCACTGCCCATGCGGAGTGATTTCTCACTCTCTCTCTCTCTGTGTCTCTAGGAAGCATATGTGCCTATAGTAAAAATCTCTCTTTAAAAAAATAAAATAAATAGGAGGTCAGGACAGGCACCTTCTATTCTGCTCCATGAATATGACAGCAGCTGTATCAGCAAAGGTTCTGGGGTTGACGGTGGTGTACGTGCAGGAGCTCGGCAGGCAGGCAGGTGAGAATGATTCGTGGTTGGTAGAGAGACGAGAGACATGCAGTTTTCCCTCGGTCTCAGTGGGGGTCAACCCCAGGACCCCTGAGGATAGCGAAACCCACACATGCTGAATTCCCTCCTATAAAATGGCAAACTACTGTTGGTCCTCTGAGGCTGTGAGTGCAGAGGGAGGACCACGTTAGAAAGAAAGTAGCTGGCACTGCAAAGAGATCGGCAGATGGACAGATACACACATGCTTACGTGATGTCTCATATAGGTAATATACATTGATAAAAATGATTCTTGTAGTTTGCTTTTCCATGAGAGGCAAAGAGATGGAGAGACACCCACGGCAGGGTCTGACAGCACGACCCACTGTCCGCTCCACCGGCCTCGTGCACCTGGTGTGTTCCCGGAGTCTCCCCACGTGAGCCTGCCCCGCCCCGCCAAGCGGTTTCAGCATCTTGAAGTGCTGCGTTGCCACTGTGCTGCTGTGACCAGCCGAGAAAGTTGCTCAAACTTCAAGAACGCAGACTGTGCAAGTACTGGGAGACTCCCCTGGCTGAGATTAGCAGGAGCGGGGTGCAGTGTAGGCCCCGCTGTACACCCAGCTACGACATGATAACAGCCATCTGACCTGGACGGAAGCACGGGAGAAAACAACGGGGCTAAAGCCCAATGCCCGCCCGGCATCAGAAGTCGCTGTACTGCGTGGAAGGATCGTGCCAGCCTTGCCCAGAACCAGGCCCCCAAATACGCTCTGAGCTCAGACTGAACTGGCCGCGGAAGCCGCTGTGCGGCCCAGCCCCCTGCACACTCTCGGAGGGCAGGGGGCCTGCAAGCGTGAAGCCCCGCCCTCAGGACAAGCAAGGCGCAGGGTGCCAAGGCGCTTCCTTGGGAAGTTCTGCCACCATGTTTTCTGTGTACCGGAAGATGATACCTGAATCACGTTATCCAGCACGTCACAGACTCTGCTCGGCGGCCGTCGCGCCTCTGCGGGAGCCCTTGGGAGACGGAAACCTCGCAACTTGCAGGCAGGCTCTGCATTTCCTGTGCGGCTGCAGCTGCGGGGGAGGAGCAGGGAGATGAGAAGACCATTTGTTTCTGCCTCCTCTGTGGAAGGGCTGAGTAGGGGCTGCTCTCTGGATCTGCAGCCCTGCTCACCCCACCCAGCCAGTCCCCGAGGGCTGAGGAAATGGAGTAGCATGACCAGACACTGAATTCCCAGCACGGGAACTGAGCAGGACTCTCCATGGCGCTCGGACTGCGACGAGCGAGGTACCTTGGGAAGTAGTCCCCACTTCCTGCCTGGCTGTACCCGTCTTCATAGCTCACTGGTACAGTTTTAAGGAACTTACCCAGTGCTTCCTGGGTCTGCAAAAATACACAGCTTCCCAATGTCTGTTCCGTACAAGAGGCTGAAGTGGAACTGGTATTTAAGATAGGCCATTGGAGAGAGAGCGAGCGAGAGAGAGCAGAGACGTTAGATGATAGAGAGAAACAGAGGTAAACGATAGAGGTCGATGGTGAGAGAGATGACCGAGGGATACGTGTGGATTTCGAGCTTTAGCAATTCCAGTGTGGCCACAGGCCCATCGTAAGGAAGGTGGAGGTGGGGCACGTCCAGTAAGTGCCCAGGGAGCGTGGGGAGTGAGAACCCTAACTGCATTCTTTCCCCACAACTGCGTGTGTCCCTTCTCTCGGAATCTCAGGTTTGGATCCATAAAAAACAACGCTGTGCCATGTCGCACTAAACGTTCTCACCCTGCAGCTCTGCGGCGATGTCTGGATTTATAGACAAGGAGACGGAGGGAAGGCGTCCGAGGAGCCGAGGGTCAGACAGTTTCACTGTGACACTGGACTGGCACAGGAAGGTCACACAGAGGTCATGACAGTTTATCAGCAGCCAGCTAGCAAACAGAGGGCTCTCCTCACGCAGAATGAAAACGCCAATAAAATGGAAATGTAAAGATATACAGTGATCGAATACAAAAATTAAGCAAAAAATTTTTTTAACAAAAAGGAAATCACATCCAATCACAAAAATATTTGCCTCGTATCTAAACGAGCTCAGAGCTGGAAGTAGGGGTAGCAGGCAGACACAGGGGTTCACCTTCAGGCGTGGAACACATGGCGGTTCCCTGAAAGGGCCATGGAGGTGCATCTGGCCCTCGTGTTCTCTGCCCTCTGCCCTTAGAGAGTTCCCTTCACTCCCACTGACGTAGGCAGGTCTCCGGGACCCCTTGCCCTCGTCAGAGAAGTGCCGCATCTGGGACAGTCCCTGACTTCTGAGGTAGGTTGTAGAAGGCAAGGCTTCTGCTCCTCTCTCTCCGTCCCCAAGCTCAGCCTGTGAATCTGGCCACAGTGTGCATGGTATAGGAAGCCCGGACCACACTGAGAGCCCACCTGGAGGTGCCCTGGCTTGCAGCCTCGCTGAGGTGTCAGGCAAAGCTGGCTCCAGCCTGGCAGGTGAGCGTGGGCTGCAGTGACCGTGGCCCCGGAGTCTGCACTGCCGACCTGCCCTCAGATCTGCACCACTGGCTGATGCCTACTGGCAGCATTGCTGGAGCCCCGACACAGTACCCCCCAGGATGGGGTGTTCACCCCTGCCGGTAGGCAAAGCAGCCCTGCCTCTGGGCATTATGGCACCTCCACCACACATGGCTCCACCAATTTGGCTTCCCCCGCTCAGGGCACGCCGATAGCCATGCCCCTCTAAGAATGAGACCTCCTCCACAGGGTCAGAGGTCCACCTCCCGCAGGAATGCGCCCACCAAGAACCTAGGGTGCTGTCGCTCCAACTCAGTCAGTGTGCCCTGGGAAACAGTCCTGTGTTTGTGAGCTTTCGGTCCCCACTTCTGCATTAAAAATAGCTAATAATCAGTAACATAGCAAATTATTTTTAAAAACTGTCTGGCTGGAGAGGACAGGAGAGATGTCACCTCTGTGAAACAACTCACACTCTTCATGTTTGCATATTATGTGAAAGTGAAGTTAGACGGGGGCCAGTGGGCAGTTTGGATCTTGGCACCACACTCCAGGCTCGGGCTGAGCGAGACGACTTCCTGTGTGAGCGGAAGGGCTCGGCGCCGTGCCCGCGCAGATGCAGGAAGTGTGGCGTCCACCCTTGCTGAGGTGCAGGACAGTGTCCCTCACACCTGCTGATGTGGAGATGGGAATGCGATCACCCCGACGCCAAGGGCACATCACGGGGTTTGCCGCCCATGAGTCCCTGCGACAGGCTCATGACGTGACCTCTGGGTTTCTGTCCCCAGAACTCAGAGTAGGTGAGACCGGGCCCTGGCCTGGCAGTGTCAGCTGTAAATGGGCTGACTCCTGCACCACAGCACATCTTAGCTGTCCTCGTTTCTCCTGGAGATTTCTCAGGCACAGTGTAAGACACGATGCTCTGCAGGGATCCCCACATGGGAGTGTTCCTGGTTCAAGGCCAGAGGGGTCCCTGAGCACACCAGGCAAGTGAATGCCCATCATCGGAGCTGGCTGAGGCTGGGGGCAGGGGTCATGGCATCAAGACCTGGGGGGGTGCTGCCTCTCTGTCTCTTTCTCTGTGCCTCTCTCTGTCTCACTCATGGAAGAAATGAACTTTATAATAATAATAACAATAATTATATAAATTAAAGACATCATAGACGGGCTGAAAAGACAGACCTATAGAGCACACCCAGGTCCAATGGCACCCGAGGAAACGCACCCCTCCCTTCCATGTCTAGAACCGAGACTGTGGTGCTGACACAGATGCTGAAGGTATCCCATAATTTCCCACTTTGCGTTCTGACTCTAGTGACCTCAGTGGAGCAGCAACATTCTCCAGTGTGTGAACCAGTCTTGACCTCCAAGTTAGGGCAGAAATATTTATGAGTCTCTGAGGGATTACTAAAAATTCCCTCCTTCAGCAAAATATGCTTGTGGCTGGGAGACATATTTTATTAATGGACAGATGGTTCTGCAGTGATCTTCAGTTAAAAACCACACACGCTTTTCCTTATCAGGACGTTGGAATTGGGCTCCATCTTGGTATCTGCCCTCATGAACCTGGCTGCTTCTAGCTCTGACACTCGCTCCGTGCTTCTTGAGTACCCAGTATACACCAGGAACTGTGGCAGGTCTGGATACAGAAGGACTTCCGAAAGTTCACGGGAGAGTGGAATTAAAATACAAGTTCACTCTAGTGCCAAAAAGATTGAAATCCATGCATGCTTGTTCAAAATATGCATTTTCCATAAACTTTGTGAAGACCACCTCCTATCCCAAACCAAGAAAGACATAATCTCCCCTTAAAGAGATTACAGCCTGTAGTAAAGAATTAGGAAACAGCAGCCCATGCTCTGGGGGTTAAGGCAGCTGGGTCCCACATGGTCAACCCTGTGGTTTGATCCTGGATCCAGCAGCTTGAGAAACATGCTGGGTGCATGTGCATGTGTGCCCAGAACCCCGAAAGGAAGGAAAGAAGGGGAGAAGGGATTGCGGCTTGTCCAACCCCCCTGGCAGGTGCGGTGCTTTTCCACTCTCTCTGTCTCTCTGATGTGCACATGCACTCTCTGTAAAAAGAGAGAGAGAGAGAGAAACCCAAGCAGAGGGGCATAGACTGTTATAAATATGTCCATTTTTAGGCACTTTCTGTTGCATGCTGTTTTCTAGCTGGTACAAAGTAAAAGAAAGACTTCAAATGTGTCAGTTTGTCTGTCCCTGAAATCATGTGTCAGGAGTCCACTTAAATCGAGCATATATGTGTGTACATGTGTGCTTGTACGTGCATGCATATATGTTCCAGATTTCCCCCCAACCTGTACCAGCTCTGGGAGTCCGAGCATCGTAAACAACCACGAAGGAAGTCACATAATCGGTTGAATCACGTTCTTCCCCTCAAAAAAGATATGCTGAAGCCCCAACCCCAGGACCTCAGATGTGGCCTCATTTGCACACGTTGCCACCACAGATGTCATTAGTTAAGATTAGGGCATGCGGAGTGGGGCAGGCCCCTAATCTACTGTGACAGGTGTCTTTACGAGACACGTGCGAATGTGAGCACACAGGGAGGAGGCCATGTGAAAGCAGAGGCAGGGCTGAGTGACACAGCTGCTGGCCCAGCAGCCCGAGGAGCGTCTGCAGCCCCAGAGGCTGGAGCGGCTGGGCAGGAGGTCTGCAGGGGGCAGAGGGAGTGTGGGCCGCCCACACCTGAGGGCAGACACTGGCCTGCAGAACAGCTAGAGCATGCACCGCTGTGGGTCGGAGCCGGCCGTACGGGCTGCTGTGCTGTGACAGCCAGAGAGAGACGTACATGCAGAGGGACGTGGCGTGGTGGTGACGGTCGCAGTGTCTGGAAGCAGAGTGCTCATGCCCAGGACTCTAGGCTGACTGCACGTTAGTTCTCAGGCAGCGAGCAAAGTGTCCCACCTCTCTGCACCGATCGTCCTGCACGCGGCAGGCCCTGGGAGACAGCAGGACCCAGCCGCCAGCAGTCTCCAGAGGGTGACAAGTACGCTTTGGGGCAGGACACGGCACTGCACCTGGCACAGCATTTTACTGGTTCCCCGCCCCTGCCTTCTGCACTGCACGTGGGCACGGCCGCAGTGAGCAGGGAGTCGTGCGGCCTTGCCTTCGCTGTGCGAAAACACGGTGTGGCTGCACATAAGTGCAGGATAATATTTTCCTGTTTCCTTTCAGTGCAAAAGGTCATCTGAATCCTTTGCCTCTTATCACTGTTTAAAATAGGTCCTGCCACTCAACGCCTTTGCTCCTGGATAAGCCCCATGCTGTAAATCACGCGCTGCGGAATGAGCCAGCGCTGTCGTCCGGCTCCAACCCTGACAGTCACATGCCGAGGACAGCCGGACGGCCGTGCACGCGCGTGTATGTGAAAACGGAGTTTATTACAAGAAGTGAGGAAGTGAGAACGCAGGCAGCACCGAGTGCCAGGCCCGGCCTGCAAGGAGCAGTGGTGGAGGTTTTTCTTGGCATGCGGGGTCAGGAGTACTGCCGTCCTGTGAGCTGGAACTGCATGCGTGAGTCCACCTCATCCCACTTGGTCATACGAGGCGAGCAGGGCAGGCAGCACCGACCCAACTAAAAGACGAGAAAGGCCAGGAAGAGCGTGGCTGGGTCTACCACGGCAAGTGGCAGAAGCACAAACTTCCGTCGCTAGAGACCGAGTGCTACGCTCCCTGCCCCTCACCCCTGCCTCGTGGAAACAGTTCCTGTCCCTGTCCTTTATTTTTTTCAAATCATTCAGCGAAACCTAAACCAATTTGTTTGATAACTACATAAATTGATAGAAAACAAGTTGGTTGCATTCAAAATAGCCACCCCCAGGGATGTGGTTATTTGCTGTGTGCGTGTGCAGGCACACCTGGGCACGCGACGATCTGAAATGACAGGGGTGATGTCGGGTGTTCATTACAGCCAGCGGAGCTGTCCTGCAGGCAGCGAACCTTCTCCAGCTCAACTCCATGATGCGATAAAGAGTTTAGTTTTTAAAATTGCAGATATTATTTCTAAAGATTGTTATTCCTCAGAGCCCTAAAATATAATAAGAACTTTCTTAAGAATTATTTTTATTTAACTTTATTTATTATTATTATTATTTTCAAGTTTGATCAGAGAGAGACAGAGAGAGAGAGAGGGAAAGTGAGAAAGCAAGCCACTAGGTCCGGGACTTAAACTGTGATCGGCCATGTGGGAGTCCAGCGCCTTTAACCATCACACACCTGCCAGCCAACTTTTAGAAGATGCATTCCATCTTCCAAGGCCTCTGGTCTCCAAGTATTTCTGGCTGCCCTATATCTGCTCTTGTTTATCCTGCCCTGGGAAATTCTCTCATACTCACGTTTGCATGTCAGGAGCGTCATGTGGCTGTCACCACGCTGCGAGCCCCTCTGCAGCCTCACGTGATCTCACCGCCCCCTCTGATGGCAGGGAATGCTCTTCCTTGACCCCTCCCCCTTCCTGGGGCCCCTGGCCACAACTGTCTTCAAACACATGGATTCATCAGTTTTGTTCAAGAACAAGCCAGGCAACATTGATTATTTTAGATAAATGTTTAAAAAGTAGCAATTTCCACATTTGCACTGCTCCTTCCAGGAGACAGTTGGTAGGCGAAGAACAGAAGAGCAGACCTCTCACTCATCTCACTCTCCTCCAAGTGCCTCTCACACGGCAGCCTAATAAATATCGGTGACCCTAAATGCATCCCCTGGGCCCGGAGTACCCCCCTAAACACTCCCCAGAGCGAGTCTGAAGGGACTCAGGTTCTGGGGCACAGAGAAGCAGTCAAATGCTGAAGCCTCGTGGGATGAAAGACCCCAGAAGAGTGCTGTGCCAGGGGCCGGGTGGCACAGCCCCAGGTGGGCCTGGCCCTCTTTCTAGAGGTGTGAATCATTTTTGTGTAAGTTCATTTATTTCTGGACAGGGAGAGAGAAAGAGACCCTCAGTGGGGTCTTTACTCCGAAATCCTCCCTGGCTCAATGGCCAGGACCCTGTGCCAGCGCACGCCTGTAGGTGCAGGAAAGCCCGAACCCAAGGCCTTTCCCACATGGCTCCGGTTGCATCACCATTGTGCCACCACCTGATCTCAAGGAACTGTCTTTAAGTTCTCTCAGATCTCCCATCTCTTCCGAGCCCTCGCTCAGAGCGTTGATTAGACTCTCAAGTGAGTGTGGGCGCAGATGGCTGAGATGCAAACCTGTGGTTGGAGCACTGGGTAACCTGAGCCACCGCCCGACCTTGGCTACAGGCAGCAGCTGGGCTGTGTCTGGGCCGCGCACCAGCCCAGTCCAACTCGTGCTCCTCGGGCGTCTGTCCTCCTTTGCAATGCCATTTCCTCTCCCTTCAGGCTGGGTGGTAGTTTTGATTCGATTATGCAGAATTTAGAACTTGAAGGCGGTAGCTGAAAGGTGGTTCACAAGCTGCAGACAGAAACGCTGGAGCAGAGAATCCCAAGGGAGCCCCCAGAGCCTCCCAGGACGCAGCCAGCACTCCTGACTGGTGCACTTGCGTGGCGTGGCGTCCCTGCAGGGTGGCTGGAGCAGCTGTGGGCGGGCAGGGCAGCACTTCTCCCAAGGCCGTGGCTTGCTGATTTCTTGATGAGAAGCAGTAGGAGGTCCCGGAGGACTCTGCACCCGCGCTCTGCCCTCCTGCCTGGCCTAGCTCCCTGGGTCTGGTCTGTCCTCGGCTCCAGGTCCTCTCGGGCTCTGACCGCGACAATCCAGCGGTCACGGTCTGTGCCGGGCTCCTGCACTGAGGATCATCTCTCAACTTTGCTCATATGCCACCCCGGAACTCCTGACAGCCCCAGCCGGGCCCGGTCCGCCTTTGGAGAAAGAAGCAGCTCCTGTGTGCACCGTGCTGGGAACTCCCAAAACCTCCAGTCTCCCCCCCCGCCCCCTTAGAGAGATTTTTGATATAGGGCACCACTGGAGAGGCAGAGAGACAGAAAGTGAGAAATCACCCCCCAGGGGGATGGCCCTGCCACAAACCCTTCTCCTCCACTCTCCTCTTGGGATCTTGGGCACACCCATGCACACTTGCCCAGGGTGAGTTTTAAGCCACCAGGTCCAGGACTCAAACTGCCATCTACCACATGGGAGTCCAGCGAGGTAAACATTATGCCATCTGCTGGTCTGGAAGTCTTCGCTCTTTCTGTGTTCACAGCAGCTCTGGAGACAAGCATTGTCAGCTCCATCTTGCAGGAAAAAAACTGAGGCCAGGGCAAGGTAGGCCGCAACAATTTCAAGCTGGATTCTAATCCAAACCAGCATGGAAAATTCACGTTCTTCCGGAAACAGTTGGGTGATTGGCTGGAATAGACAACAGGAGGAGGACGGAGGACCAGGCTGGGGTCATACAAGCCTCAAAGGAAGCAGCCACGGAGGTCAGCCCCAGCTCACGCGCGAGATGGGACATGGCATTATGGGGACATGAGGAACATGCCCAGAAAGGCCGCGGTTCGTGCACTTTAGCCGCATCTTCCCTGTCACCTCCTCTGGGACACCACGCAGGTTTGTATGCATGCTGGCAGAATGAGGTGTCCTGGAGAGAATTCAAATCTCAAAGCTCTACTGCGTAGGAGCACCAGAACCTTCCTGTTCTCTGCCACTTCCCAGCTCTGGTTTATCCCAGCCATCGGTTCCACACCCTGCCCACAATTTCACTCTTCCTCTTCTTTAGACACACGTTAATTATTCAATGATAAAATAGGTTGGGACTCCCTCCTAGGAAAAATGCATAGAAGTTATTTTATTTGTGAAGGCTAAAAAAGCAGGTGTTCTCAAGCTTATCTGAATATTTTGAGTAAATCCCTGTTTTGAAATGTAAATGCTTCTGCAGTCTGTATAGTTTGAGATAAAGCAGTGAACAATGCGCTAATCCGTGTTTTATGCAGTTCATTATCAGGAGTCTGTGACCAGGCCAGCCACCTTCCCCAGCATAATGGAGGTCACACCAGGTAGATAACTCCCCTGCCCCCATAAATCTCATTTACTGGCTAGGTTACATTGGACGGAAACAAACCAGGGTATATATGTTTTATATGTGCTTACATACACAATATAAAAAGACAATTGTTTTAAATATGCATTCAATATTAAACATCGTTGTACGTTATAAAATTATTTTGTTCTTGCTCATGCAAAAAGCAGAATTTGTTTTTCTTCTCTGTGAGAAATGTAATTTAATCTTCCAGAAAGGCAGTGGGAAGAAGTATGGAGTCTCTTTGATTTTTTTCTCTATCTTTACATAATTGTGAAGGGAAAATTAAAATGCAGTCATGTGCCCAAGTCTATTAAATTAAATCCTATCAACATTCCTCTTTCTTCTCTAATGTCTTTCCAAAAACAAGCAACCAACAAAACAATGGTAGCCCCCAAATATCAATATCGCCTCCAAAGAAAAGGTGGTCCTCGGAGCCTTGAGAGCTCCTTCCGGCAGGAGCGCTCCTGTTCGTGGTCCTCGCGCACCATCAATAGCTTAAGCAGTTATTACAAATTATCCAACTTGAACTCTTTCATTTTTACCGTGATTCCAGAATCAGACCTTTGGGGAAAGCGTTTTGTCACCGATGCCCTATTCCATCCAGGCGTGGTCTGTCCGGGCTCCACTTCTGCAGAATCTGCTCTTCCGCAGCTCCTCCCAGCCCCTCCCCGCTTGTCTGCATTTCCTCACTTGAGCACACTCCAGCCCTCTGTGTTCTGTGGCTTTCTGCACCAATGGCTCCCCCCGGGCTGTGCTTTCCCTTTCCCAGTGCAGAGCCATCTGTATTCCCCTCTATTTATTATTCTTCTGGATTCCAGGGGCTCCTCCTGACGCTGGCTGGACCCAGCGTGCCATACCTCTGCTGCTCCACCTTCAGCTCTGCACATTTCTTCGCATATTCCTGAGTGAATGAAATACTCAAAAGAGGAAGAATGCTTTGGAAAAAAGAACATACCTGTTCTATGAGTGTGTAAGCTGGTACTGAAGGGCATCTCTGGGTTAAATCTAAACAAAAGCATCTTTTTCTCCCATGTCCCTGATGGCCACCCAAGGTGGTACCTCATTGCTGTGTTTGAGGACAAGGGCCGAATACAAGGAGAAAAGAGTGGATTCGCGTCTCTAGAATATTGACTGCAAGCACAAACTTGCATAACTTATGACTCTGGAGTCCTGTGGTCTCCTGGACATTGCTTAAGAGGCATGGCGATGTTTTATTTATATATTTCATTCTGTTTTGAATCAGAAAGGATGCCAGGGAGGCATTCAGCCCTGGTGGCTTTTTGCTGCTTACTGATGGCATGAAGTAATTTGAGAAAATGTGCAAATCCTCATTTTATTTATGACCAGGCCGCTACGATCACAGTTAAAAGAGGACCACAGGTCTGCGTTGTTTCAGGCACATGTCCAACCACAAGTAGATGTCAACGCAGACACCGAGGCCTGGCACTTCATTGCTTACAGCTCTTAAAACCAATCCTTCTGCAGATACCTGATGGGATCAGGGTCACAGTCGGCAGGAGAAAGCAGACAACAGCACCCAAGCCATGTGTCCAGACTGACATGCCTGTGTGCAAAACCAGCGCATTCTCCAGGCTGGATGGACAGGTCATTTGTGGAGAACTTGGGTGCATTTCTAGGCTGTTTTGACCTTTCTGACTTACTAGGTCATTTCACTGTTAGACGGTTAAACCATCCATTCCCAAGGCGTAAAGAACTGTGGCTGACCAGCTATTTAGGGAAAGGATTTCTTAGCAGAAAATGACATGGGACAAATTCTGGCCCCTTGGATCTCCTTGAGGCAAAGATTTTGCTTATTTTCCAGGTCAAGCCAACAGATACTACTAGTATTTATCGAGTACTTGCTGTGTGCTGGGCTTGATACTAGGTACTTTACATGAAGACGGATTTGTTGTGAAGTGAGCAGAGCCTAAGCTCCTGGACTTTCACAAAATGACTTTCTCTAGGACCCCGAGAGAAAAGAGCCCCCCAAAATTTCATAACATCAGGCCGTACAGTATTTGTATCTACTTGTGATCTGTGTACTTCACAGCAAACGTACAATTGCTTTGTGTGTGTGACGATGAACACAACAGAACCTATCTCACCAAAACCTGAAAGGTTAAATCATGCAACAAATAAACCATTGAAACATGTCATTTCTACTAATGCTCACTTTGGCATTTTTCTTTCAGTATGTCGTCACCTTAAATTAAATTTTCTGATTTGATTCATATTGCTTTTATTGCTTTCTTGAATTTAATACATAAAACTTGTATAGTTAGATAAGAATCCTAAGAGACATGTAGATGGTCTTAGATTTGGTACTACATAAAGTATATTGTAAAAAACTTAGTTGGGGCCAGCAGGTGGCATAGTGGTTAAAGTGTTGGACTTTCACGTGGTTGACAGCGGTTTGATCCCTGACCCAGTAGCTTAAAAATCACACCTGGCGCATATGCAGACATGTCTAAAGTCCCAAGAGAAGAAGGGATTTCAGCATGGGCACTCCCCTTGGGGGGTGATTTCTCGCTTTCTGTCTCTCTGTCTCTTTAGCAAGCACATGCACCCTACAGCAAAGATCTCTCAAAAAAAAAAAAAAATGAAACTTATTTACATTGACAAGAGAGTTATGAGAATTTCTTTCTCCAAGGAAAAACTTACACAACACCTAAGTTTGAACTATTAGGTCGTTGGAAAAGTCAGGACATATTTTTCTACATTTTTCTATGTAAAAATGCAGGTGACTTGGGACGACCCTATATATTACAGCAGCCTACCCACTCAGAGCTCCAGGAAAGAAACTGAACCAGGGTGGATGTGGTCAGTTTCATAATAGAGCTAAGAACTTGAGTCCAGCAGTAGATAACACACCCTTGTTTACAAAGCAAGACTGACTAATCAACCCTACCCATGAAGGGTAACCTTCCCAGCCTCCATCCACTGATGGATTGGCTGTCACTGATGGCTGGAGTGTGCCTGTGGCCTTGCTTGAGTTGCCTCGTGAATCACAGCATGATTCCTTGATAACGGCAGGGCTGGATCAAGCTCTGTAGGCCTGTAGTTCTTTAAACCTTCATGGGCTCTCAACTGCCCATAGGATAAAGTGGACATTCTTTAGCAGGATGTATGCAGCCTGCCAGGATACCATCTCTGTCTCCCATTTTGTCTCTAAGTGGGCCAATACTATTCTCCATCAGAGTGTCCCTTTGTCCCCCTCCAACCTGCGTTCTGAACAAACTAAATTCCTGGCCACTGTCTAAATGCATTGAACTGCCATGCTTTTCCTGCCGGTGGGGCATGGCTCTCAGCTGTCCCCTCCAAACACTAGCCCTTGGCCTCGAGGGAGGGCCTGCTCTTCCTTCCAGGCATGAGCTCTGGTAGCAGCTCCCCAGGCTACCTTTCTCATCCTTCCTGGTGCGGCACTCCCTGGCTGACAGAAATCCCCTTCCAGGGCAGCTCTGAGGGCTCCCTCCCTGATGTTGTCAGTTTCTAGAGTATTTATTTCACTAATCTGAATATCCAGCTGTGATGGTTAATTTTATGTGCTAACTTGCTTGGGCTAAGAGATACCCAGATAGTGGTAAACATTATTCCTGATGTGTTTCCAGAAGAGCTTAGCGTCTGTATCAGATTATCCCCCAGGTACTCCCAGACCTTCGGCTCTGCACTGGATTATGTCACCAGTTTCCGGGTTCCCCTGCTTACAGTGTGCTGTAAAACCTCTCAGCCTCATAATCACCTGAGCTTATTCCCGGAATAAATTTCCTTTTATCCATCCATCTGTATCTTTGTGGCTTTGAGTCTCTGGAGAGCCCTGACTAATACAATGACCGTCTTCCTGATGCAATGAGCTATTCCTATATCAGATTTAGCAGCATTCAGAAAGTGTTTTGGTTTACATCATTACTTGAGATTTCCCTGGTCTGATTGTAAAGCAGTGGAGAATTTTTAATATTACGCGAGTTTTGTTTATGAAGCTGATTGTATACATTTTATAACTTCTCAAGTGTATGAGACTTGGATCCCTCATGTTGAAAGTTGTCAGAGAGAGAGGCTTGCCATGTTCTAGGACTTCAAAAGATACTCACCGAATGAATGAAATCATGGATTTCCCCGTCTTTCTCTCAGATTATTGTAGACTCACAAGTGAAAGCACAACATGGAAACGAAAACACTGATGATGTGCTTATTTCCCAATCAATCTGATTTGACGTCACTTTTCTTCTGTAAGCCAATGCTAATGAAAAAGTGTATTTTTCTCTCCCCACGGAAAAACAGATTTCTAGAGCCTGATTTTTAGTGAGAGTTCATCTTCAGTTTAAACCAAGTGTCTTCAAGTCAGATTTTTCCTTTTCCTTCTTCCTTTTCCCCTAGTTAAATGGCTCAGCCTTGACCACAGAGGAACAGGGTTCAGTGGTGCTAGGGCTGTTGCTCCCGCGTTTCACAAATGTGTCTCTGTGGAATATTCAGGTTAATCAAATAAAGTGACCAAATCTGTAGCCTTCTGTAACCAGAGCCAGAGACAAACACATAAGTTCTGTTAGGGAGTTTTATGCATACCAAGTCAAGGAATTGTTCAGTCATTAGCCTCCCAATGTTCTTTTCTGTCCCACCCTCACCTGGAAGGGGTCGAGGTGGTAGTCAGGCTGCCTGGTGTGGAGGTGGATCTCTAGTCCTGCGGCTGCTCACCTGCTGGACCTCAGAGCCTCACCTGTAAGCTGAGACAGAGATAGAGCTCATTCAGTGCATTCGTAAGGCTGCGGTGAGGACTGCATGCCAGGAAGCAGAGCGCGTGCTCCGTAGGTGTCAGCTTACTGAGATACGGACACGGCGCCCTCACCCCAACTTTCCCAGGTGTACTGCTCCCCAGCTTTGCATGCATAAAAGTCACCTGGGAGGGTTGACCCCAGGTGCAATGGTTAAGGGAGCTGGGCCCCTCATGGCTGTTTTGGTTCAAGAAGTTATCAAAATTTACATAATCTGCTTTATAAAAAAAAAGTCACATGGCATAAAAAATGCTCCTTTATTTTTACAATCAGACCAGGGAAATCTCAAGATATAAAAACCAAAACACTTTCTGAATGCTAATGAACCCAATGCAGAAATAGATAATTGCATCAGGAAGATGGTCAATGTATTAGTTAGGGTTCCCCGACACAACAGAACCAGAAACACATGTAGATATATAAAAGGAAATTTCTTCTGGGAATGGGCTCATATTAATTGAAGCAGCCCCAGTGGCTTGGGAAACTCACTGGGTGCATGTGCATGCAGACCCAAAACCCTGATGGGAGGAGGGGAGGGGGAGGACGGCAGCTTGCCATGCCCCATTGGGAGGTGATCTCTCTCTCTTTTTTTCCCCTCACCTTCTCTGGCAATAAAAAGGGAAAATAACATAAGAAAGCCAACAAGCAAGACACATGGAGGCTTAGTAAAAGTGCAGGGCCCCAGACCTTCTCCAAGCAAGTCCAATTCAGGAAGCCTGCTGGGGTCTCAGCCTGAACTTTGAGCAGCGTAAATACACCAGATCACTTTAAGGTGAATTAGAAAACTGAATTTGCTTTAATGCAATTCCAATCAAAATACCAGAAATATTCTTTGCAGATCTAGAAAAGACAATCATAAAATTTGTCTGGAGTCATAAAAGACCTCATGTTGCCAAAGGAATCCTGCACAAGAAGAGTAGAGTGGGAGGTATATCACTTCCTCATCCCAAGATATACTATAAACCTGTGATCATCAAAACAGCATGGTATTGGCACAAAAACAGACATGTGAACTAATGGAATAGAATAGAGACCCCAGAAATAATCCTCAAAGCTTACTTTGAGCCAACTGATTCTTTTTTTTTGGAGAGGTTTTTGTTATAGAGTGTGTGCGCTCGCCAGACACAGAGAGACAGAGAGACAGAAAGCGAGAAATCACCCCCCAGGGGAGATGACCATGCTGGAATCCCTTCTCCTCCATTCTCCTCTCGGGATCTTGGGCACACACGCACATGCGCCCGGCGTGAGTTTAAGCCACCAGGTCCGGGACACGAACCGCAGTTGACTACGTGGGAGTACAGCGGCATAGCCATTACGCTAACTGCTGGTCCCCCAACTGATTTTTGACAAAGGATATCAGTCAATCCATTGGGAAAAGGAAAACCTCTTTAGTAAATGGTGCTGGAAAAACTGGGTATCCACCTGCAGAAAGATGAAGCTGAACCCTCATCTTTCACCATTAACAAAAATCAACTCAAAACGGATCAAAGATCTGAACCTAAGACCTTAAACAATAAAACTACTGGTGGAAAATGCTAGGAAAATTCTAGGAAACAATGGAGTAGGCAAAGACTTCTAAAATAAGACGCCCAAAGCACAGGCAGTAATCCCTAAAATAGAAAAGTGGGACTATATCAGACTAAGAACTCTCTGCACAGCAAAGGACACAGTAACAAGCATGAATCAACAACCCTCAGAATGAGAATATTTTTTGCAAACTATGCCTCGGACAAGGGACTGATAACCAGAATATACAGGGAACTCAAGCGCCTTAAGTGAAAAAAAAAAAAAAAAAAAAAAAAAAAAAAAAAAAAAAAAAAAAGATTAACCCAATTAAAAGATAGGAAAATGAGCTGAACAAAAAAATCTCTCTCAAGAAGGCATACAAACAGCCGAAAAGCATATGAGGAAATGCTCAACATCCCTCATCATAAGGGAGATGCAGATAAAAACCACAATGAGATACCACCTAACCCTTGTCAGAATGGCAAAGATGAAGAATATAAAAAGTGATAAGTTTTGGCGGGGATGTGGTGAAAAGGGAACTCTCCTACCCTGTTGGTGGGAATGTAAACTGGTTCAGCCACTGTGGAGAACAATACGGAGGTTCCTCAAAGATCTACAAATAGAACTACCATTTGATCCAGCAATCCCACTTCTGGGTATCTACCCAAAGGACAGGAGAACGCTCAGTTGGAAAATTGCTTGAACATCAATGCTTATTGCAGCATTATTCACGATTGCCAAGACATGGAACCAACCAAAATGTCCATAAACTGATGAATAGATTGAAAAAGTGTGGCACATATACTCTATGGAATACTACTCAGCCATAAAAAACAGCAAGACCCTGGCATTTGATAGAAAGTGTCGGATATGGAGTATCTATTGCTTAGTGAAGTAAGCCAAGATACGAAAGAAAGATATTGTATGTATCCACTTAATATATACCAACTATTCACACTCTATGGTAGATATCGAAATATTGAAGGACATAAAAGCAGTGAAAACAATTAATGATGATAAGACAGTGTGAAACCGGGCAGGAGAAGAGAAGAGTATAGAGAAAAATAGCAAGAGAACAAATAGAGAGGTATGACATTAGTGGGACACAGAAATGGTTTATTACTTGTTGATGATGGCGTGTATAGTATTCTCAACTGGATTGGTCTGAGAAGTATTGCATGTTGGGTAAAGTCTTTTTACAAGCAAAATGATAAATAGAGATTGACTGTTTAAAAAAATCATTGGAATAATAATAATAATCAGAAAAAAAAGAAAAGCTATTAGATGATGAAGATGGGGATTTTAATGTCTCTGTATTGACTGATATGCATGATATTTCTCCTGGAAAAAGAAATGTAATACACTGCAAAGTTATGTGATTCAATGGGTATAAACAAGATTATTATGGTAATAAATAAATTAATTAATTAGTTAATTAAAGATAAAAAGAATCGATATTAAGATGTTGTATATGCATAGGAAAATGTGTTATTGTGAACTGAGCTTTATTAAAGACTGATGGCTTTTTACAAAAAATTTAAAAAAAAAGAAAACTGAATTTGAGGGGCCATCAAGTGGCATGGTAGTTAGGGTGCTGGACTCGCACATGGCCAATCACGGTTCAGGTCCTGAACCTAGTGGCTTACCTGCTCACTTTCTTTTTTTTTTTTTTTTTTTCTTTTTTTGGAGAGGTTTTTGCTATAGGGCGCGTGCGCTCGCCAGACAGACAGAGAGAGACAGAGAGATAGAAAGCAGGAAATCACCCCCCAGGGGGGATGGCCACGCTGCAATCCCTTCTCCTCCATTCTCCTCTCGGGATCTTGGGCACGCACGCACACGCGCCCGGCGTGAGTTTAAGCCGCCGGGTCCGGGACTCGAACCGCGGTCGACTACGTGGGAGCCCAGCGACATAGCCATTACGCTAACTGCTGGTCCCCCTGCTCACTTTCTATTTCTCTCCCTGTATGTCTCTCCCTGGTCAAACAAAAATAAATAAATAAATAAATAAATAAATAAATACAATTAAAAAAAAAAAAAAGAAGAAGAGAACTGAATCTGAGAACCTTCACATCTTTGGGACCAGTAGTTAGCGTAACAGCTATGTTGCTGGACTCCCATGTAGTTGACTGTGGTTCGAATCCCAGACTCGTGGCTTAAACTCACATTGGGCATGTGTGCATGCGTGCCTGAGATCCTGAGAGGAAAAGGGAGGAGAAGGAACTATGGCGTGGCTATCTCCCCTGGGGGGTGATTTTTCTCTTTCTGTCTCTCTGTCTCTCTCTGTCTTTCTGGTGAACACACATGCCCTACAGCAAAAACCTCTCCAAAAACAAAAAAAAAAAGAGAACCTTTATGACCCCTTCATGATGACTCGATAAGGAAATAAGATCAGCTGAGATATAAAACTTCTGTTTCCGGAACCAGCAGTTAGCGTAATGGCTATGTCGCTGGATTCCCATGTAGTCGACTGAGGTTCAAGTCCTGGACCCAGTGGCATAAACTCTTGCCGGGTGCGTGTTCCTGTGTGCCCAAGATCCCAAGATGAGAATGAAGAGAAGGGATTGTGGTGTGGCCCTGCCCCCTGGGGGGGTGATTTCTCGCTTTCTGTCTCTCTGTCTCTCTCTGTTTTTCTGGCGAGTGCACGGGCCCTACAGCAAAAACCTCTCCAAAAACAAAAAACAAAACAAAGACTTCTGTTTCCAGGAGCCCAGGGTGCCCTGCAGGTAGCACATTTGCGAGAACATCTTCAGCCTTCCTGTAGTGACCATCTGACCTGGGTCTTCAAGGTCCCCTTAAGGCCTGGGCGCCAATCTCATCACCTCGTGAAATTGCCAATTGGTGCTTAACACGGTGTGCTGGAAAAACAGACAGATGGGGGGACCCCGCTCCCACCTTCCTCTCTGTGCATGGAGGAAGGGCAAAGGAAGAGAGGTGAGCAGGACACGGAGGGCAGAGGCCATCTCAGCTCCATCCCTCTCTAAGTAGGGTAGCAGCCTGTACCGCAGGGGCGTGCCATCGTGAGTTTAGGGGCGGTGTAGAGTATGCAGTACACTCTCGCCGCGGGCCCGTGGCCTTCGTCTTCCTGTGGTTGTGCTGCCGACCGTCTCTCTGAGCTTGGCCTGTTCTTTGTGACGGGCTTGGCCCTCAATGATGCACATGGTTATTTCCTGCTCTTGCATGGCTGCGTGTGCCTCAGTGTTGTCTTCCCACCACACTAGCAGCATCCTGGGGTCAAGGACGGCGTGCCAACCTGTTCTCTCTGATTACTCCTTCTTAGACTTGCCCTTTCCCCACAGCCCAGTAACATACAGTCCCTGTCCCTGCCAGTCCTCGGCTGTCCAAGGTGATAAAGGCAGAAGCAATAACAGGCCACAGGTGCAGTTTCAGCCGTAAGAGGAGGATCATGGGGGAAGCCAGAGCCTAGTAACACAGGTCCACTGCAAACAGCTCACACCAACCAGCGGAGCAGCTGCCAGGGGAAGCAAAAGCCCTTCCAGGAGTGGTCAGAGCTGCCAGTGGCTTCCGGAGGTGCTGCTCAGCACCTGCTGTGCTTGGCGCTGGGCTCTGTCCTGTTTGTGCCATGCGTTTGAGACGGTCCGTAGTAATACCACACCCTTGCACATTGAAGTAATTCTCCACAGTGCAGCGAGAGGGCTGCTCTGGTGAGAGACACTGCTTGTCAGAGACAGCAAAGGCTGCTGAGAAGGCCCGCAACGGGAAGAGCAGTTAGGACACTTCGTCATCTGCAGTGAGAGCACACTGGCCACATCGAGCCCAGATCACACAGCCTTGGATTTCGGCCGTGCATCTCTCTAGAGCATACTTTAAATGAATAAATGACGTCTGTCATATATCGAGGCATATTCTCAATAATAAACCATGCAGAAGGGAGAGAAAGTCTTACCAAACACTCCTTGGTAAGAGATGTGCATTGACAGGGATGAATTGCCAGGCCACACGTCATAGGCTGTGCTTCGTTGGGACATTCCTGAGCTGTCTGGGGACATGGACACAGTGCTAACGGTCTGCTCCAGTCCCCTTCCCCCTCAGCCTCTGGACAGGACGCTGCCAGGAGAGTCTTCCCTCCTCATTCCCTAGCCTCCTCCTTTCTCATCATGGACCCCCAGCGTGGTGGAATTGCTTGGAATTTCTTCTATTTCTGTCCCAGAATGTCTAGTCCTGCCCATAAGCTAAGACCTGGAAGAAAATATTTGTTCATAAAGTGGAGGAAGGTTCTGGTACAGAGCGGGCTGGAAACTCACTCATCCAGTAACACTAAGTCTCATTTTCTTTCTCCACCCTGGAATATTTGATTCATCTTAGCCAGCAGGTTATTAGTGGACTTTGGGACATGCTCCCTCAACGTACGGCACCTTGAGAGCACTGCAGAAGCAGGAAGGGCGCTCCCACCTTCTCCTCACTCTCCTTCTCTGAAAGCAGGTCATGAAACTCAGGAAGCCACGCTCCGACCTTCCCTCCCTTCTTCCGCTCACCCTCAGAGAGAGGTGTCCTAACCTACATCCGGAGGGGAGAAAGACCACACAGGAACCCCAGACCTCAACAAACAGGCCGTACTGAGTCTCTCTCCCACAAAGTCCACCACTATTACTGCAAACCTCCCGCCCTCCAATCACACTGTGGCACGACTGGCCGTGAAAATACACACATCTCGTCATTTCTCTAGGTCTTCATTTCCAATGGCTCCAGTAACAGAATACTTACATCACATAAATGCGCTATGCTTTCTGTTATCTAGCGTTCTTAATAGGGGTCTCAGCCATGAACCTTATGATGGGTGAGGAAAAGAAATTCCTTTTTCTCCTCTATATTTCCACGAATATGTGAAAGGGAGTTTTTAGAGCCGAAATCGATGCCTGAAATTTCACGCTTTTCATTTCCCTAATAGCCCACCACTGTGAGGTACCTCCCTTAGTTCTTCACTGGTTTCCTACTGATCTGGTTCTGTACTTGTAACTTGCAGAGCTTTGACTTTAATTTGTTAGTTTATGTTGGGCACAAAGTGTCTGCCAAAAGGCAAATATTAATAAACAAATGGATAAGTAGATAAATAAGTAAAGCATTGTCTTACCATCATCTGATTATTCTCTAAATAGCACCACTTTCCTGCTTGTAGGCGCTTAGGGTACCCTGGAATAAGCCGACCCCCAGGGCCCCTAGAGCGTGCGGTCTCACAGATGTGGTGGGAGAAGCAGCCGGAACAGCAGTGACAGTAAGAGGGTAGATGTACCGTGTCTTCACTAATAATGCCCCTCAGCCCTATGAGGAAAGCAAGGAAGGGAGCCTTCTCTACACGAAAAACACACATTGCTGAGTTTCTTTGAAGTCAGACATCTCTCTTGTTCTTTTTAGATTATAATGACCTTATTTTTGATCTAGGTTAGCTTCCAAAATGTATCAAGTTTTTCCTAAATCAGAAAGAGGATTATTATTATTATTACTATATTGCTTCATTCTGATGAGTTGAATCTGTTCAGACCGACGTCCTTTCTGAAAAGTGAAAGAATCTTCCAGACAGCCTCATTCTCAGCTGAGGCGTCTTCATCCTTCTCCGAAGAGGAAGAAGCTGACGCCTGAAGCTAACCCTAGCCCAAGACCCCAGCCTCTTCTTCAGTTTCTAATCTCCAGTTCTGATCCTACGTTTCCTTGACTTTTAAGCAAAGAAACTTTTTTTTTTTTTAATAGGGCTAATATTTTTCTAGACTACATAATAAAAAAAGGTGTATGCTCGAGAGCGATTGCTATAGAAGGACCACAGCCCACAGCACTGGGATCAGTGGAAAGACAGTTCTAAGGGCCGGCCCGGGTCCTAGTGGTAAAGGAGCAGATCCCACAGGCCGGCGATGGTCTGAATCCCAGCCCTGGCAGCTCGACCTGCGTGTGCACAGGCCCCAAATCTCACCAAGAAGGACAAACAGAGCAGGGATGTGCTGTGACCACGCTGTCTGTGGAGTGCTTTCTCTTGGTCTCTGTCTCAACCTCTTGTACTGTTCAAGGCCAGAACTTGGCGACTTCAAAAACATGCCAGTGCATGTGTATGTATGCCCAGAATCCTGAAAGGATTTTTAATGCAGTTTTGTAAATCTAAGGTTAACTTTTATTTTATTTATTTTATTTTTTATTATATTGATATTTTTGCCAGAGGACACATTTGTTTGGCAAAGAGAGACAAAAAAAAAGGGAGAAAGATAAAGCTTTCCTCCATGGGGTGCGGTCACACCGCAATCGTTTTTTTGCTATTTCCCCATTCTGCCAGGATTTGGTGCACACCTACATACACGCCCCGGGTGTTTTCAAGCTGCTTTGTGATATTCAAACTCCATGGCTGAGTGCCTGAGATCTGATTCCCTCAACCACTACACCGTTGGGCTGGCCTTGGATTTTAATTTTGAAGAAATTCTCATGTTAAAGGTAAGAAAGCCTGTTATGGCATAATATAGCTTTTTAAAAAAATACATGTAAATAAAGTAATTTATATAAAATACATTAAATAGTATATACTTAATATTATATATGAATCTATATCAATATATTTTCTATCAATATTTGATTGATATTAAATAATTACATAATGTGTATGTGATTAATTTGACTCATTGGACTAAAATAAAAGAACACTTCATTTAAAAAAAAACCTGTACTGAGTCTATGAGTGCCTCAAAAAAAGCAAACAGCGTAAACCGACACATTGAACTAATATGTACCTGATCATGCATGTGTATTTTTCCAGGCTTGTAAACTTTCATATACATTAAATTACAACTGTAAATCATCCCTTCCTGTCCTCTATTGCCCTACTGAGATTTTCCAGATGTGAGGAAGAAGCAAAAAGTCTATTGGTAAGGGGTTAGGAAAAGGCTTTACCAATTCCATCAGAAATCGCTAATGCGGTTCGAGGATGTCCACTGTCTCCAAGTCTATTTAAGATGTGAACGTTAACTGAGATTCAGCTTCACACTTTCTCCAGCGCGCCATTGTTTTTCAGCTGGTCTGGAGGCGAAGGCTCTGTACTTTGGTGTTCTGCTTAGAACAGGAGCAATGAATCTTCAAGATCTCCCTTTCTCTCCTTCCCTAGAAATCTTCATTGTCATTCTAATAGTAACAGCTTTCCTGGAGACCAAAGTGCTGGCTTTTTCACCTGGAATTCTATGTCATCAGCCTTACTCCTTGATTTGAAGGGGATCCTAAACCCCATGTCCACACTGTTGATACTTAGGATCTGCAGCCATTTCTCCTTTCACTCCACAGAGTGTCGGGACAAAAAGCAGACATTAGTAAAGCTGCACATTTCTAAGACAACAATAACACATGCACGTTATTGAAAGCTTAAAATATATACTCAGAGCGGTCTTGACAAAGATCATGGAAATGTGTACTGTGAAAAATGTACGCATGAATTTTAAAAAATTTTGCATCAAAATAGTCTCATACTTTAATTCCATTTTCCCATGGTTGATGTCCCTTTGTACATCCACACCAACCACCAGTCAGAAAATGACTGTAGACATCATATTATATTTCTCTTTTTTATACCATTCATTTCTCTTCTTCCAAATGATACAGTTTGATATTCTTCATACTGATTAATAAACCAGCCAAAGGAACACTTCAGCAGAAACAGGTTTGGAAATATTATTCAGCAAAGGAAAGAAAATGAAAATCACCCCATGGCCTATGCAGCCCAGCCCACAGTCCCAGTGCGTCCTTCCAGGATGTTCTGCAAACACGTGTGCCTGTGTCTACGTGTTGCTCTCACACCTGCTCACCCTGCAAGTGCTTAACAAAGAGACCGTGTGGTAGGGACGAGAGAATGGGAACAGGCTCTCGGAAGAGGGGTTGCTCTCAGGAGTTGAGGCGTCAGCTTCTGCCCTTCCAGGGACAGGCACACCGAGCCCTTCTGAGGTGTCACGGTGCCTCCAGGGGTAGCCGGGCTTTCCAGGAGGGGTTTCTGAGTTCTTGTTACAGTCCAGACAGTCCCGTGCGCTCTGCTGAGTAGTGCTCTGAGGAAGCCATCGCTCTATCACTTTAAACACCCTTGAAAGAAATGCAAGACCGTTTGTCAGTCTCCTTGGATTCCCAAACCCCCCTTGACATACAGGGCGACAGTTCTAGAGTCTCACAGAAGAGAAAGAGAAAGAGGGAGAGAGTAAGAGACAGAGACAGGAGAGAAGAAAGAGCGGGAGAGAGAGACCCAAACACATCAAGTTTGCGAGGTGGCAAAGCTTCTGTGAGCAGAAGGTCCCAGGGGCCCCAGAAGGAGTCTGGGCGCTGGCCTCTGCTCCCACAAAGGGTGCACTGTGCTCGCTTTGCTTTCCAGGCCTGCGTGAAAGCCTGCAGTTGGAGCCCTCCGAGACCAGCCCCTGCACCTCTCTAGACCAGACAGCACTGGAGTCCTGGGGAGCAGACTCAGAGGTGCTGTCTGCGCTCCCGCCGGGGTGCCCGTGCAGGCAGCCCTGCTTCCCAGGCTGCAGCAGAGCTGAAGCTGCAGAGGGAGTGGCCTTTCCCCACTTCTGGGGGCTGCCAGGAGGTTTTGTGATGTGACTACCGGGCTGCGTTCATCCGGGCTAACTCTGTGATTTTTAGACACTTGGCAATGAATTATTGCTAATGTCGGAGGACGCCACTTGAACATCTGCTTCGTGACAGCTGCTTCGTCTCACTGCCGCCCATTCAGGTAGCGCGATCTCCAACACTTCATGTGGACGTGATAGCATGTGGAGCACTGTGGTTCCTGCACTGGCACCATTCCCAATGTTGAACCATGTGGGCTTCTTCTCCCTAATTTCAGGAGCACCTTCATTAAACAGTCTCTAAGATGCAAGTTACAGAACAGCAAAAACAAACAAGCAAACAAACAAAAACCTAACTGTTTTTGTATAGAAGGGTAAACTATGTAAAGAATTAAGCGTTTCTTCAATTGGGAAGTACAAGAGTTTTTGTTCTTGATGCCAGCATTGCTATATTGCTATGTTAATGTGTGTGTATAATATATATATATATATAAAATCAATTGAAAGTTTATCTAAGCAAACTCTTATTTAACTACAGATCTCTTTTCTTTTTTCTTTCTTTCTTTTTTTTTTACATTTTTTCCATCTGGCAAATGTTTTTTTTCCTGGCACCGTACAACCACCCTCCTCCACCCACTCTCCCCCCTATGGTCTCTCACATCCACACTCATCCTCTCCACTATCACAACTTCAGATCTCTCTGTCTCTGCAATAGAGTGCAGGCACTCAGTACAAGCTGAGTGGGGATATACAATGTGTACAATGTGTACCTTTCAAGGTCTGGCTTACTTTGTTCAACATTAAGTCTTCTATGTTCATTTGAGTCAGACAATATGACCTCATCATTTCTCAGAGCTATGTAATATTCCACGGTATACATGTGCCACAGTTTTAAATCAAGTCATCAGGTTTTGGACACATAGGCTGGTTCCATGTGTTAGCAATTGTGACTAACGCTGCAGTAAACGTGCATGTGCAACTGTTTTTCTGAAATGAAAAGAATGAAAAAGTCATTCTTTGACTTGAAGGAGAAATTCCGTAAAGAGATAAGACATTCTGAAAAATAATCAAATAGATCTTCTGTAGTTAAAGAATCCAATGCAGGAAATCAAAACTTCCCTTGAGAGTATTAGATTAATACTTTAGATTAGACCATGCAGAAGAATCTCTGGACTTGAAGACAAAGTTTTTGACTTAGTCCAGTCCCCCCAAAGAGTGTGAAGATAACCATTAAAAATTAGGGAAATTCTAGATATTATTAAACAGATAAATATTTGCATAACAGATATTCCAGAAACTAAAGAGATGGGTTAAAGTTTAGAAAACGTCTTTCATGATAAATTAGTTGAATGCCTTGGAAACTTACAAAGGCATACAGAAATCTAAATCAAGTAAATAATAGAACACCAAATAGATTTAGCATAAGGAGATTCTCTCAAGATACATAGTAGCCAAAGTTACATAAAATCAGACAAAGACAGTATTTTTAAAATTACAAGACAGAAACTTCAAGTTATTTACAAAGGTTACCCCACTAGACTAACACCAGACCTCTCAACTGAAACAATGCAGGCAAGGAATAAATGAGAAGACATTTAAAACTCTCAAAGCAAAACAAGTTCAACCAAGAGTACTATAACTGGCAATATCATCCTTCACACAGGCAGGAATGAAATGATTTCCAGATAAACAGAAACTGAAAGAATTCACCAAAAGCAGGGCAGGCCTTCAGGAAATAGGGGAACACTACTCCTAGACCGCTAAAGGGAGGTAAATAGAAGCAAGAGAGCACAAAACAAGTAGAAAGAGAAGTAGTAAATGACAGAGCTAAGTCCACACATACTGATAATCACCTTGAATGTTAATGGATTAAATTCTCCAACTAAAATATGCAAGTTGACTTAATAAGTGGAAAAACTGGAACCCTCTGTATGTCGCTTACCAGAAACACACCTCACTGACAAAGATATACACAGATTGAAAGTAAAGGTCTGAAAAAGGGTTTCATTTTATGCAAACAGAAATGAGAAAAGGCAGGAGTTGTTGATATAAGATAAAATAAACTTTAGGATAAAAGCATAAAATGGGGACCAGCAGTTACCGTAATGGCTATGTCGCTGGACTCCCACGTAGTCGACCGCGGTTCGCGTCCCGGACCCGGTGGCTTAAAACACGCCGGGCGCGTGTGCGTGCATGCCCAAGATCCTGAGAGGAGAATGGAGGAGAAGGGATTGCGGCGTGGCCATTCCCCCTGGGGGGGTGATTTCTCACTTTCTGTCTCTCTGTCTCTCTCTGTCTGTCTGGCAAGCGCACGTGCCCTATAGCAAAAACCTCTCCAAAAAAAAAAAAAAAAAAAAAAAAAAGCATAAAATGATAAAGAAGGACCCTACATAGGAGGACACTGAAAGAATTAATTCATCAAGAAGATATAACAATCATAAATATTTATGTACCCAGTGCCAGGCACCCAAATACGTGAAAGAAATGCTGCAAGAGCTGACGGGAGAGAGAGACTGCAGCACACTAATTATTGGAGACTTCAACACCCCGTTGTCACCACTGGACAGGTCACCTAGACCAAAACTAAACATAGAGACCAAGGACTAATTTGTGCCATAAACAAACTGGACTTAAAATTACTAAATAAAACATTTCCTCCACCAACTACAGAGTTACACTTTTTTCTCATTTCTACAGGGAATGTTTTCAAAGTTTGACCACTTAAAAGGCCACGAAACAAGCTTCCATATATATTAAGTATAGAAACTTTACCCAGCACCTTCTCTGGCCACAGTGTAATTAAACTGAAAATTGACCACAGAAGGAGCCCTCGTACACAAAACATGGTGACTAAACAACCTACTCCTGAATGACTTTTAAAATACTAAAGAAATTAAGACTGAGATAAAAAGACTCATTGAAACTAATGATAATAAGCACACTCCTCTCCATAATACCTACATATTTTTAAAGTCCCCTAGCACAATTAAACTTTCATTTTGTGTTCACAAAACATCAAACCACTGAACCATCAAAAATGCTATAAATTAGTTTAATGGAGATCTTGTTTTAAAGGAGGACATTTGATAAAAACCATTAGTATTACTGTTTTCATTATTAGTTTGTTAAAGTTTTTTTCTCCAGGCCAGCCTGGTGGTGTAGTCAATAACAAAGGAAACTACAGCGCTGGAAGCCACATGGCTGACCCTAGGTTCCACCTGGGTCGGCCTGAAAACTACTGGGTATGTGCCCCAGATCCTGATGAGCTGGGGAACTGCAAGAAGCAGATCACGGCAGGCGAGCCCCTGTGAAAGGAGATCGTCTCTCTCTGCACATACTCTCTACCATGAATAAAAATAAACTTAAAAAGCATAGTTTCTTTCATTTCTGCAGGGAAGGAGAACATTTAAGATGTTAAAAATTAACATTTAAATAAATTAACATTTCTTTTCCACTTTTTTTTATCTTGTATTTAACCTTTATTTGTTCTTCTAAAATCATGCATATTGAGAGAGACAGAGATGCTTCAATCCTCCAGCCTCCTATAGTAGTTTTGGCCATAGGGCAAGTGCTATATGCCCTAACTTTTTTAACTCCTTCTTAGGAATTCCAGTTTTAAGAAGGAATGTAAAATTTCCATATCAAAATAATCACGAGATATAATTAGGTCTAGTATTTTATTATTTATCCCTACAATGCATCTATGATTTTGTTTTCAGGCACATGACACCACTACAGATAGATGATAGATAGATAGATAGATAGATAGATAGATAGATAGATAGATGATAGATTGATAGATAGATAGATAGATAGATGATAGATGGATAAATATACATATTATATATATATGCAGCTACATATATGTACATATCTGTGTAATAACTGTGTTATAATATGTGTGAATGGCTGTGTGATATAATGTATGTGTGAAATGCAGAATCCCTATGTCTACTGAGAGACAGGAGAGTGAGGGAAAGACAGAGATCACTGCCCCATACATCTATACAGTCATCTGTATGCTGACGCCAGGACGTCCTCTGGGGTTTTTGTTGTAGTGGCTCTCAGAGGTTGGGACTCCCCACGTGGGAGCCAGGCTCTTTTCTCCACCGACTTGGTTTCATAAAGCAGAGGTGTCACATTTGCACTAGGAGACACACCAGAGCAGAGCTGTGTGATACTGTATGAATAAAGCTCTCTATGCAGAAAAAATCCTTCCCTTATCTGTTACCCAAGATGTGCTGAATTTACAAAATATGGCATAAGCTCATCTTTATGTAGGCCAGAAATAGGCCCAGATGACATTGTTCCTGCCCTCCCTCATATCTGAAGCACAGATACTTAGAGTTAAAGCCACTGGTCGAAGCCATCATACCCCACACTGACTTCCCAATTTCCCATCATCTGCATGGTTCAGACACATTGAAAAGTGCTACATTTCTGTGCTTCTGGAAGTTGTTTCTTCTCAAAACCTGCTCTGATGGGTCATTCTACTGCTTAGGAATGTCCTGTGTTGGGCTGTCCTATGGCCTAGTGGTCAAGGCCAGCAGATCTCATGTGGCTGACCGCATGGTGCCCCCCCCTCCACCAGTGCACATGTGTGCCCCAAATCCTAACAGGACATAGGAATGGCAAAGGAATTGCATTGTGAACACACCCCGGTGGGGGTGCTTCCCCCCTCTCTCTCTCTCTCTGTAGCTGTCTGTCTGTCTCTCTCCAGAGGGCACATGGACCCTCTGGCAAAATAAAAACTGACAAAAATGCTCCACATGTGCTGCAGGACACAGGACGAACCCTCAGCTTCTCAGCTGGCGGTGGAAGCCATTTCAGAATGTTGTACCTAAAGAGGATTTCAGGCATTTCTCTTACTGCTGCCCAGAGGTCACTTCCACTGCAGCCACACTGGCAAGATGACATCCCATAAACGCACCTCCTTTTTTCGATTCTCTGTTCCTTTTCCCAGGTGTGTGCTAGCATCTCTCTGGCCCAACTTCCCCAAGCCCAACAAAGCAGGCTTAGCTGAATGCCCTTCAGTCCTCTGCAGGCTTCCCCAAACCCATGCCGTGGGGCTATCTCCCAAACCTGGACCACACGTGCATATTGACTGCCATGTCCCAAAGATGCGTTCCCGGTGTGGCTTCCTGTGGTCAAGTCCTCACGTAGTGTCTACTGTCGCAGCGACCTTACTTAATCCTCACAGCAACCCCCAAAATACCCAGAACTGAGGGATAAAACTGAATCTGAGAAAGGTTAAATGATTACTCAAAACTATTAAGTTATTGGGAAAGTAATGACATATTTTTCTATGCAAAATGCATCATAGTTTTCTGACAATCTAATATCTTGTGGCAGGGCTAAGATTTAATTCCAAATCTTTTTGACTCCAAAGGCATGTTCTTCCAAATTCTGAGCAAAGATCTGTGTTAAAGTCTATGGGGCCTCCTAAATGACTGGAATTCATGCTACCTGGACTCAAGCGGTTTACAACCCAGTGGAGATAATATTATAACACTCCTATCTGTCAGGAAACCAAATCAGGGATGTGGTTTTCACAACTGAGTTCTGACTTTGGGCTGTTTTCAAATACAAGGAATTCAATTGCTTTGGTTTTGAAAATGGAGATACAGCAGCCGGGACGTGACTGCTCCTCCAGTTGTCTTCCAAGTACAAGCTCATTTACAGAGTGGGATTCTGATTACTCAACGTGCAAATCTCAAGCTCATTTGAGGGATCAAAGGACAACAACAAATGCAAAATAAACAAATAGATTATAAACACTTCCATATCTAAACATATTGTATATAGCACATGTTAAACATATTGTAGCATTAAGTAATCAACATATTGCCTGTATCTCACCTAAGAATAAAACATAAAAATTAATAATAAATACTAAAATAAATGAGTGGTGTGGATGGGTTCTACATGAGAAATGCCATGTCATACCTCCAACCATCTCTTTCCCCTCACACTTCAGTTCTATAGCAGATGTCCTTTCTTCTGTCCTCATCTTCTATTTCCTCCATCTTGGTACAACTTGCCCCTTGAATGAAGCCTTTACACCATGGCCATGCACTTAGGGACCCTTACACAAGCTCCTCAGCCCCAGAGACACACCGTATCACTCTGCTTTTCCCTTCCTTGGAATCTCCAACCCTACCATCTCCTCCTCCCAAGTCACTCTGTGCTATGGACAAAGCAGTCACTTGTAGGTGTCACCGCAGAGTCACGTGTGCCCCACTTTCCTTTTCACTCTTCCATTTCTTTATGTGGTTAGGTCTGCACGTCATGCCCTTCTGCCCTTTTCATGCATCGAGCTCAGAGCCCTATTCTCTCTGTATTTTCATCAGGAGTCTTTGGCTTCAGCTCTCTGCAGACCCTTAGTGCCATCCGCAGAAGTTCCCCTTTCTCCCCTTCTTCTTGATCTTGCTCTGTAACTGAAGCCATGCTCCCTTTGCCCTCAGAGAAGGGAGTGCACCTTTTCCAGGCAGTGCCAAGGCCTTTTTTCACGTCTCACCCCTTCCAGATATTACTCAACAAGAGCTACATTTCTCACATGTTTGCCGTCTATATTCTCTGTATATATATATATATATATATATTCCAGGCTCGAGGGATGTGCTGAGCAGTCTTCTCTTCCAAGCATGGTGTGCTCATTGAGGAAGAAGGGACAACTGAATAATAAGAAGCAACCAGAACTTCCTATCCTGCCCCTTACCCCAGGAAGCTCTCTTCTGTCTGCAAACCTAAGACACCTTCTCATCTCTCTTCAGGTGACTAAGACTAGTGGTAGACATACTAAATACACAGACATGACTGATACAAGGCAGAAATTTAAAAATTCCTAAACAGATTCTTAGTGCTATGGAAACGTGGAAGAACCAGTTATTCCTAATGCACGTCTGGGCGGGTGGGACGAAAAGGTCATCTATACTTGTCTTCCGATGTTATTTTTCATGAAAACACAGAGAGCAGATGGTAACACTCACATGGCAGATTGGGGGTAAATGGACAAGGCCATTCACGGGCAGAGACACCTGGCAGACTGGCTCACTCGGGGCTGGAGGGTGGCAGTCCTGGCAAACCTGGAACCCACCCGGCGCAGCATCTGTGTAGCCGCACTCTCGAGCAGCAGAGCAAACCCCCCAAGGACGACTGAGAATGTGGAAGCAGCCCATCCCCGCCGTGACTGAGCCTTAATCTTAGCCTTACGTGATCTCCACAGGAAGAGGGGCCCGGCCACAGTGACACACGCAGTAGGGAACCAGGGCATGAGGTAGGGCTGCACAGAGAGGGGGTTCGGATCTGAAACTGGCTGGTGTGGTAGTGTGCACCTAAAATCCTAGCTAACCAGAAGCCTGGGACAAGGATTGCAACAAAGACTACCCTGTCAAAAATACTCTCTCTCTCATTAAACAAAACTAAACAGGGACAGGCAGGAAACATATAACAGCACCTTACAAGTTTTGGGAAACGAATGTTAAATCATCAATATAGTTTTAGACATGATGATCAAAGATACGTGCAGTCTGTCAGTTGCTCAGTATGGTGTATAATCTGAAGATCAGAGATCAACAATAAATTGACCAAGTAAAAGCTTAGTTACATTCAAATCCCAGGTCTAGGCTGGCCAATGGAGCCATGGTGAAACACAGGGCTATGGAAGGCCCACGTGGAGGGTGCTGAGTGCATGTCCAGAGCCCTTCCTAAACAGGTTGGGCACGTGCTTGCCTGTGATCTGGGGATGATGAAGCTGACCTTGGCTTTAAGACCATTTTGGAAGTGCTATAGCTCGGTCTCTCACTCTGTCTCTCTTACTCATGGAAAAAATAAGCAAGTGTTTTTATTTTTATTTTTTTAAAAGAAGTCTTCTTGATTTAAGTGGATGTTTCTTCTTTCTCCCTGGACTTGGTTGTGGAGTCGTTGGATATGCAGGTTTCTAGATGAGATTATAGGTCCTACCTCTATCAGGAGGTCAACCCCGAAATGCAGCAGAGACCAGATCATGAGGGTGCGGAGACACAGGCTTCCCTGTGCCTGCTGCCACGACAGGCAAACACAGGAAAGAACACAGTTCAAGGGCAAGTGTGACAACAGAGGAGACACGTGGCACCACGGCCTGAACCTGGGGAAAGTGGAAGAGTTGTGAGAAATGATCAGACTCTGGGTGTATTTGATAGTAGAACCAATAGGGTTGCCTAGAGAACTGGATATACGTTCAGAGTGGGAGAAAAAGACAGTAAGGGTAATTCCAAAGTTTTGGCCTGAATAACTGCAAAGCGGGTGTTGCCCTCCTCTTCATCCAGTGCGAAAGAAGAAATCTGAGGACAACCAATTGCATGGTGGTTGAAGGGACGGGGTTCCAATGGTCAGTACTGTGGTTCAGGTCCCAGACCCAGCAGCTTGAAAAACATGCTGGAAGCATGTTCATACATGCCCCACATTCCAAACGGAGGGGAGATGGAGAGAAGAGAGTTCAGCATGACCATCTCCCCTGGGAGGTAACTTCTCACGTACCCTCTGTTTCTCTCTTGCTGTCTCTCTCCAGGGAGTGCACACACCCTCCAGCAAATTTTATAAAGAGAAGAAGGAGAAAGAGAGTAAGAAGGAGAGGAAGAAGGAGGAATAGGAAGAGGAGAGGAAGGAGCAGAAAACAGAGGAGGAGAGATGAGGAAGGAAGAGAGGAAGAGGGAGGAGGAGATGGAGATGAAGACAAAAAAGGAAGAAAAGAAGGAGGAGAAGAAAAAGAGGAAGAAGAAATTGGTTTTGGATTCATTGGCTTTAAGATTCAAGTAGGAAGGTCAGTTAGAAATTACATTATAAAGAAAAAGCTCTGGACAAAGGTCCAAATTTGAGAGGTGTCACAATGTGAATGATATTTAAGTCTTTAAGGCTCAATAACATTTCTTAGAGAGAAATGTAGAAAGAGGCAAGAGACAGTCTAAGATCCCAATACCATCATTTTGGACATTCAGATGCAGAGAGAAATACTGAGAAGTGAACACAGAAGCCTGGGCAGGCACGACCAAGAAGGGAAACCAGGAGGGAGTGCTGTTCTGAACGCCAAGAGAAGACAGTGTCTCAGACAGGAGTGTCAGACCATCAGGGAGCAAGACAGGGAGTTGACTGCTAGGTTAGCAACTAAGAGGGCAGTGTTGACTTCAAGAACTATTGCCTTACAGTGATGGAGAAAGAAACCTGATTTCAGCGGGCAAGATGAAATGAGATCAGAGGGACTGAGCAGAGAGGATCAGACAATGCCCGGGGGCTTCACTGTAGAGCGTGGAGGGAGAAATCGAGTGGCACTTGGAAGGGATGTGGAATCAAAGATGTTTTCTTCACTGAGACATTTCAGTGTATGCACATGACACAGGAGTGACAGAAGCCTTGATGATTTAGTAAAAGGATAATGATGTTCATCCACTTCCAGTCAAAAGCCAGGGTTTTGTTGTTTTTTATGGGTGAATAGTTATTCCATTGAGTATATGTGCCACAGTTTTTCTAACCATTCATCAGTTCGTGGGCATTTGGGTTGTTTCCATGACTTAGCAATCGTGAAAAGTACCGCAATAAACATCGATGTGCAAGCACTTTTCTGATAAAGCATTCTTCTGTCCTTTGGGTAGATACCAAGGAGTGGGATTGCTGGATCATATGGTAGTTATATTTGTAGATTTTTGAGGAATCTCCAAATTGTTCTCCACAGTGGTTGGACCAATTTACATTTCCACCAGCAGTGTAAGAGAGTTCCCTTTTCACCACACCCTCACCAGCACTTAACATTTTTTTTTTTTTTTAATCTTAGACATTCTGACTGGGGTTAGGTGGTATCTCACTGTTGTTTTGATCTGCATTTCTCTTACAATGAGGGATGTTGGACATTTGTTCATATGCCTTTTAGCTATTTGTATGTCATCTTTAGAGAGTGGAAGATATACTGCTGAGTGAAGCAAGCCATGCTATGAAGGAGAGGCATTGTATGTCCCCACTTAATATACACCGAGTGTCTGCACTCTATGACTGAAACTAGTTGTCTAAAGGATATAGAAATGCAGTATATAGATGTAAATACCAGATATAGTGTGTGTGAAATAGGAGGGTCTGAGGAAGGACATTTGGGGGAGGGACAAGGAGGAAAAACATTAATGGCACAAAGAGGTGTGGTATTATCTGTTGAAGGTGTTTCGTGGTTTTATCTACGGTGCTGGGGAGAGGTGTTCACCTGTTGAAATATCCATTTTGTAAGACAAATAATAATGTGATTGAATGTATGGAAGAAAATAAAATTAAAAAAATAAATTAAAAAATAATAATAAAAAAAGGATAATGATGTCCATGAGTAAACAACAGAGTGAGGCCCTCATTCCAAGGGGCTTTGCTTTAGACAGGACCTGCAGAGGTCCTTCATGAGAACAGCAGGTGAGGGTCGTGTGGATTCACTGGTGCATGTTGTAAGGGTAAGAGATTCCTTTCTAATTGCTTTTATTTTTCCCAAGGTTAGAGAAGGCAAGGCCATTAGTAGACGACCATAGAAGGAAGTATTGGAGGATTGGCGTGAAAGAAATGAGCTTTCTTCCTGGAGCAAACGTTAAGGAATTAGGAATACGGGAGCTGCTGGGCACCATGACAGCCTATCTGAAGCTGATGGTCATGAATTTAGAGAGGGCTCAGTCACACTGATTCTGCCTTCTCTACATCCATGTCCAGTTTCTTGATGCATGGACAGAATAGGGAGAGGATGGATTTCATGAGCAATGCAGATGGCAAGGGAGGTAAGCAAGGGGAGGCTTGTCTAGACCATGGATTCTAATCTGGAACGAGGAAGACGGGAGGACCTGAGGGAGATAAGGGGTTGAAACAATGTGGCAAGAACAGCTGGGGAAGAACAGCTGGTCATCGGTCTGTTCATGTTGATGAACAGTGAGACTCCAGGGACTTGGGTGAGTGTGCAGGAGACACGGGGAATGAGGAGCACAGAGTGAATGTCTGGAATTCTCTTTACAGAGGGGCATACTGGCTAACAATGACATGATATGTAATGTCACCTTGCAAACGGAGGTCTGAGTGGGTAAGCTCATAGGAGGAAATGAAGCCCAAGAACTGAGAACAAGGTATGGAAAGGACTATCTGTGTAGCTCTACAATTGCCCAGAATTGTGACAGAGAGAGGAGGAAGAAGGACTGCAGTGGAGAGAAGGGGGATACCTCAGTGGGTACTCAACAAGTAGGACTTTACGGGTCATCTGGGGAGTGTCAGAGGTAAGGGGTGGGAGGGAAAGCAGAATGATCCGAAAGTGGTAATAAAAGGTGAGATGGGGGACACATGCCACACATGCCTGGTGTATTTTTCAAGGCCCCAGGTGGTACTCTAATCACAGGATCACTCATACGGGATCCAGCCTCCTTAACCACCACACTGGCTGGCCCATAAATGCTTCATTATTAAGAAAGAAGGAAAAAAAGAAAAATTATGTTATGTCTTCATCTTAAAAATTAAAGAACAAAAAAATAAACCAAATTATGACCGATGTAAAAAAAATAAAAACCAAAGTTTACAAAGAAAAAAGAAACAGAAAAAATGAATTCAATGTCAACTCCTTATAAAAAACAATACAGTGGGTAAACTTCCTCAGTTAGAATAGGAAAGAAAAGGAGCAAAACTGAGAGAGGGCAGAAATGAGAACGGAGACAAGAGACAAAGGCGAACCTCGAGAGAGACCAGACAGAAAAAAAGAACTGTAAGAATCTTAAGACAACTCTATGGCAATAAATTTGTACCCCTGGAGGAAAGGGATCAATGTCTCAGAAAATACAAATAAACGAAAGTGCATGGGTAATTGGAGATGTGAATGGACCGGTTGTCACGGACCTGCGATGGGTCAAAGAATGTGCATTTCTGATGAATTGGTGGTGCCGGTGACTCTGTGCAAGCTGCACCGAGAGCCGCGGTCCTCTCTCCCGGTGACCGGTATTCCCACCACTCTACTCTCACACCTGCAGACCCGGCCCCACTCTCACTGTCGGTGCTCTACTTCCCACTTAGAGATTGCTCATTAAAAGGCAGTGAACTCATGAGAGAGCACATCCACATTCCAGCCCATACCTGCCTGCCTTCCCTGGGACCCACACTGGGTCTCCCTCCACCGAGCTGTGAGGCAGGACCAGCTCCCCTCCACACGGTCCTCATCCTCTCTTAACAAGAAACATTTCTTCCCTCTAACTCACCTCGAGTTTTCCTTCTAATTAACCCCTTCCCATCAAAATGCCAGTTTCCTCTTGTGGAAGCAAATCCTTCCTCCAGCTCACATCTTCTCCAACGACTGCTGATCCATTTCTATTTCCCGTCGTAAAACACTCCGAAATGCTTTCCTGTACTCGCCAGCCCCAGTTCTCTCCTCTCATTCCCTCTTGAGCTCCCTTCTCTTCCTTTCACGCCCTGGACTGCACTGACCCGGGGCCTGCCAGTCACTGAGGACGGCCCACGCCGGGCCCAGCTCCCCGTGCACAGCAGGGCCTCGGAGCACCCGCGTGTCTGTGCCTTTCCTGTTCATTGCCAGAGGGTGGTGTGAGCTCAGGAGAGAGCACTTGGACCCTGGACGGGGAGCGCGGTCTAGCTGCGAGCCCTGTTCCTCTGTCTCTCGTTTGGTTGGGATTTGGGACAGGCATGCACACACACCTGGTATGACTTCCTAGTCACCAGGGCCAGGATTCTAAAGCTCTTTGGACTCTCACTCCGTCACCACTAGATCAGGCTCGCCCCCATGGCTTCGTCTGAAGGAGGCCACACTTCCTTCCCGGTGGCACGCCTCCAGCTCTCCTCCTACCTTCCTGGTCACTCTCTCCGGCATCTCCTTCGCTCCCTTGTTCCTGAGTGCTGGGGTGCCCTAGAGCGTAGTTCTCAGATATCCCCCGCTCCATTTATAACCCTTCTACGACGTATTCCCAGATCACGGCTTTAGACACACATAACCCAGCAGCTGAACCACACCTATACTCTGGGTCTCCACTGGCTTCCAGGGCCTGTCTGCCGCCTCCACGCGGCACTCTGGTGGGCCCGACTTGCAGGCCTGCCCCCCTAGACCTGCCTGCTGGTGAATGGGCTACAGGTTGAATTAGGTGTCCTTCCAAATGCTCACATGAAACCTTGGACGATGTCCGCGTTTCGAAATAGCGATGAAGTTGAAGGTGCAATTTTAAGTTAAAATGAGACTACTCAGCACAGAATGGGCCACAGAAACGCCAGCCCGAAGGCATGTGCAGGGTCAGAGAGGGGGAGAGGAGAGCTTGCCCGGGGCAGGCACACTGGGGAGTGCTGAGAGGGGAGGCCCAGATCCGGCAGTGCCTCTGGGACCAGGGAACACCAGATTGCTCCAACCAGAAACCAGAGATGCTTAGGACAGATCGCCACTACTCCTCAGAGGGCACCTTGAGCTGACCCCTAGCCTCCAGAGCCATGGGACAATGAAACCCTGCTGTGGAAGCCACGCAGCTGGGAGACTGGCCCAACCCCGAGTTAACTCCAGTTCCTCCAGCCCAGCCCTGCCATCGGTCCTCTGCTCATCCTGTCTCTGCACCTGCCTTCACCATTCTGCAGTAGAAGCCGTGACCTGTCTCATCACCGCCAGTGCTGCCCGGCCCAGACACGCCCCTCGGAAACAGCAGAGCAGCCCCTGGCCAGCCTACCTGCCACTGCTCTTGCTTCTCAGCTTGTTCTTCAAGGACACCTTCTGAAGTTGCCAGGTCACATTGCTTCACCTCTCCAAATTCTAACCGCTTCTGTCCCCTTCAGAGTCAAGACGGAATCCTTTACCACTGCCTGCGGGGGTGTCCCTCTGAGGTCTCCGCTCCGCCCATCTCAGGTTCCCCATTCCAGGCACGTGGATCTCACCCCTGCTGCTCCCTGGCAGTGGTCCTTCCCTCTGCGAAGACCCTGCATCCCCAGACACCTGCATCACCCCCCCCTTTCCCCGGACCTGCTCCCTGGCTGCTTCCTTCAAGCGTCTGCTCTCTGGACTCCGTGGGACACAGGTTCCTGCTCCTCCTCCCTCCAGCCCTGGCTCTGCTCTGTCTCGGCCTCCCTGCCTGTGCCACCCCAGACATGGGCGCCCCGTCTCTGGGCTTTGCCCACATTGGAGCCCAAGCCTTGCCGGGGAGAGAGGGCCCTGGTCCGGCCTGCTGCTTTCTGATGGTCAAGAGCATCACCGGGCAGATGGCAGTGCTCAGGGAACGTCCCCGAGTGGATGAACGGACAGCTGGGGACTACGAACACCAGCTCCCTGCACTCGCCCAGGGGCTGTGGGCCGAGCATTAATCATCCCTGTCCAGGGCCTCCTGGATGAGCGTACCAGGCTCTTCAAGCTGCCGTCACGTCAAGAACTCGTGGTGCTATTTCTGGCCGTCTCTAAGGAGAAGTCAAAGGGTGAATGGTCTTGAAACCGGGCTCACTCCGTGATTGCTTCCAGCGCACCGCACAGCCCCTGGAGACCACCCGACGTGAGAGCGGCGACCTCGGGAACTGGAACCCACGCTTCAAACTGAAAGATGCTTCATGTACTGTACAGGCTGCTTTTATGAATGTGATCTATTACAGATCGTTAACTATGCCATAACATTCTTTATGTTAAGTCAGCAGTTTTCAAAGCAATTTCCTTAATTATTTTCTCATGTTAGAGCCCAAATGGTAAAATTTGGAATTTTGCAAGGGTCCAGCCACATTTATACTTAGTTCACTACCTTTCCAGAGGGAAGAATAGCAAAAATATGGAAACGTTAGATGTTGAAAGTTCTAGAATAATGTTTAAAGATAATTATATCACAACCTACTGTAGCCAAACTGGTTTTTATTATTATTATTATTTTTCAAAGCAACTTGGTTTTCTGCATCTTTTTGAAGCACCCAGCATTTGATGATATTCAAGTAGATGATGCCATCCAGATGTCTGGTTTTGACCTTTAAATTTTGTGGGATTGTTTGCACTAAAATAAACCATGATTTGGGCCATTGTCAATTTACTGCTCTGTATTAATGAGACCAGGCTTTGAGTTGCCTTTCTCAAAAAGGGGAGAGAGACAAGGAGGTTTGATGAGGAGGGGGCTGGGCTTCCTCTCACTGAGGCTTCCCACCAGCCCACCCTGTAAAGGTGATGGACTCCCTCCCATGGAGAGTGTCTCCTGACCGCCCTGGAGCAGTGGCTAGTGTCCCACAGGCCCAGGAGCTGCTGCAGAAGTTCCCGCTGTAGGAGGCGGCACAGCCTCAGTCACACAGGGACAGTCTGATTGAAAATGTTCCACCTCCTGGTCAGGCTCGTTTCAGCGCTGCTTCTTAACTAACCAGAGGGGATGACCCGATCTGGTATTTCAGGAGTGGAGTGGCTCCTTAGATCCCAGCTTCACACAGTGCCACTAATGTGCACCTTTCCCCAGCAATGACTTTGGAGGAAGCTCCAGTTATAGGCATAAAGATGGCACGAGGAATCAGATCGAAATGTTAGCCACACAAGGGAACTGGGCACAAAGCGGATTCGTGTTTATTGCCTTGACTTTCACTCATCAGCACATCATCATATCGGTAGTTTGTCTTCACTGATACCTTTAAAAGAACAGGTGTGGGAGTTTTAGCTCATGCATGTCTGAAGCTCTGCATTTACTCAACTTTGTTTTGGCCAGGAAGGCCACAGATAAGACTGTCATTGAACCCAGTACAGTAGATGTGTGATCACTACTTAGCTATTCACACAGCATCATCAAAATTAGGACCTAACACTGAAATATGAAGGTGACCTCCCATTGTTTGACTTTTCGGCAAGACCGTTGCTGACAGCCTCATTTAATGCCATGGGAATGTGTCTTTGGACCTCCTTAAAATGTCAACCAATACATTTGAATTCAGGGTAGACACAGAGCTCCTATTTCTGGGTTTGCAGTTGGATGTAAAATGTTAACAGGGCAAATTTGGGTGCTTATGAATTTTAGAATCCAGAGCGTAGCCTATTCTTGCCTTGTAAAGGAGAAACCATCAATATAGTCAACAAACCAATAACACAGATGCCTTTGAACTTCCCCCCAAATCTAGCCGAAGTCCTCCCCTGTGTTATATTTCTTTCAGGCCTGCTGGAAGAATTTCTCTTGTCAGTGCCCAGAGAAGAAGCATTGACTAGGCCTGTTTTTGTTAGCCGCAACTGGTGAAAGTCAAAACAAAAACTGATCTATCTAAATCAAGGCTGGCAAAACCAGAATCGGCTTACAGTACAAGGTCCAGGGGCAGTATAGAGTGTGTCAGAATGTACTTTGATTATCACACTGGTTCTATAGCTGTTGGAAAACAGCTATCTGTCTATGAAAAACCATGAAATTTCTCTAATCTTTATAGAAATACAAGTTTATATAGCAGATGAGATCAAAAGAGAAAACAGGAGTAAGAAGAGAGGTGAGATGTTTTCTTATTAACACTAAATGCAGGGTTCACGTTCAAGAAGGGACTTGAAAGCTTCAATTCATCAATTCACTGGGATGTATTTACAACAGAATGCTGATTCATTACTGCTTTGTGCAATCCAGAGTTTAGTCAAATGTTTATTAATATAAAACATCCTGGTGAAAACTGTTAGTGCACTTTCCACGTTAACCAGAAGGGGAGGTTCTGAACTTCACTGAATGTGTCACCAAATAGCAAAGGTCAGGGGGATCCCAGGTGTCTCATTCTGACCCCAGGAGTCATTGTCCGAGGCCAAAAATTAGGTTGTCTGGAAAGTCATGCACATTTTTGTGTAGAAAAAAATACTTTGTGACTTTTCTGATTACCCAGGAGCTCACTGTAGAAGGTTTAGGAGATTAAACAGATGTTATTCAACTCTTCCTCTTAAATTTCTTCTATGAAATGAAATGAGATTACTATTGTTGGGACCAATCACATAAAAGTTAATACATGATTCTTTTTAAAAATGTAGTCCAACTGGGACCAGCAGATGGCCTAATGGTTATGTCGCTGGACTCCCACGTAGTTGACTGCAGTTCAGTTAAAACTCACACTGGGTACATGTGCATGCATGCCCAAAGTCCCAAGAGGAGAATAGAGGAGAAGGGATTGCAGTGTATCTGCAATCATCCTCCTAGGGCATGATGTCTCGCTTTCTGTCTCTCTGTCTCTCCGGTGAACACACACCCTATAGCAAAAATCTCTCTCTAAAAAAATAAAAAAAAAAAAAAAATATATATATATATATATATATATATATATATATATGGTATTTGTTGTCAAAATGACCCTTGAAAACTTGCTAGGAAGATGCACTGCTGAAGGCTGACAGAGCCTTTCAACAAGACTAACAAGTTCAACTTTTACTTAGAAATGTCAAAACAGTACAGGCTGTTGGGACTGAGGGCTCTGAACACCCACTAGGTGTCTGGCTGAGAGTTGTGTCTGACTCTCCGAGCGGGTTCTGGGGTCAGTCGTCTTCACCGAAGCTCCGACGGGAACCCCGCAGGATGACAGGGCCAGCCCTGTGCTCCAGCTCTCCTGCCGGCTGGCTCTCCCTGATGCTGGCTTTTGCCTGGACAGCCCAGAATTGCCCCTGAAGTTTCCCAGTACTGGGTTCCACCTACACAAAGGACCCCCTCACAACTGAATCAGTGGTGGATCCAGACTAGCCACTCTCTCCGAGGGCAGGTAAGCAGATATGGGCTTTCACGTGAGAGACTGGACAGCCTGTGAGAGGGGTGCCCTGCCCACAGGGTTGGTGGTCTCAAGCTGCTCATGAGAGCCAAGCCCCACATGTTCACACTCGGCCCTCAGTGGTCTGAGAACGGCAGACACAGCTCCCACTGTGTCAGGACGGGGAGCTGTAATCCCCCAGTCCTGCCTGCAGGTTACAGGTGTACACTCTCCACTCCCATCGCTGAGGGAGGGAGGAGCCACTCCTGGTCCACAGGCTGAGGGTGGAGGAGGAGGAGGTGACAGAAGAGGACGCCAGGCGCTGCTTTCTGCGGTGGTTCAGAGGGCGGGATGAGGCACCTGGCCGACAGAGGACGCCCTTCCCATGCCCGGGTAGGGACAGATGCTCCGCTTGCAGGCACTATCTAGCACGCACCTGCTGCAGAACCTGACTGCAGGACCCGCGTTCCTTCTCATCCTTTGGGGTATCCTTCTGCCCACTTCACATGTGTTTCCCGTTTCTGGTAGATTCAGCTTTTCCCTCATGTTCAAGGAATCAGAGAGCTCACCACAGGCTGGGTGCTTTGTTTCGTGCTTCTGAAATAAAACTGCTGTAAACCCTACCACGCAGTCCTAACTCTCCCAAGATTTGGACCCCGATGGATTGAGACTTGGAACAAAATGATCATTTATGTCATCTAAGAGCCAACTTGGAGTCAGACCAGATCTACTGAAGATCCCAGATACTTGTGTTGCAAGGCTTTTGATCGGAGAGACCAATCAATTAAACATTGTGGAAGCTTTCCAGCTCCGGCCTGAGTGGCTCTGCTGGGCCAGGGGCCGAGCCTCGCCTGGCCTGGCATTTGGAGGTGTCCAGCCCCGGCCTCATAAATTAGCGAGGCGGCACTTCCTGCTGCGACATCTCTGGCAGCGAGGTCTTCGCGCTAATGTCTTTTCAACATGGGCCAGACGGAAACCACCTTCTCGGGGGAAAAACATCTTAGTTCCTTTTCAGCTAGAAATTCAGGTTATCAAGAAGTGCCTTACACGGACCCACCTTCCCGAGAATGTTCTGTTACGGTGGAGTCTGGCAGGCGTGGATTTGCATTTGCGTGTCTGTGAAATCACACTGAAAAATTCACACCTCCTCTGAAGCTGGCTTTAATGATACGCATCACTGGCTTCTTTCCAGGACATGACTTAATAGCTCATGCCAAACCATGGTGGGGAGAAAGAAAATGACAGCTCTTCACTCTGCATCCAAACGTGGGAACGGTAATTTCTCGTAGACTCTTGTCTGGAGGGTAGTGGCCTGTACTCATTCTGCACAAGCGTTCTCACCGGGTGTGCAAAGCTGGTCCCAGACCACCACCCGAGGAGTACAACTCCTGTGTCAGTTTTGACCAGCGGGCTTCCGGTATTAAGGTAACGTGGTTCTATTACAAACACGGAAGACGCAGAGCTGTCTAGGGGCCCCAGCTGTCCCTGGGATGCAGTGCTTTTCCACAAGCCTCACCGGGGACACTTCAGTGACTGGGGATTATTTCTGGGGAAAACTAGCCACTCTCCTCAAGCGTAATTCCCGCTGGCGACAATAGCTGCTGGAGAAAGCGTGACCCCACATGGCGGCTGGCCACACAGAACGCAGGGGGAGCCACGTGGGAGGCCTGGATCTGGAACCCGGGTCCACCTGGGTACCTTGCACATGCCTGTTACCCTGACTGGTCGGCTGGCTGTGCCAGGGAGGCTGGGGCAAGGAGCGCAGTGTGACAAGCCTCTGTCAGGGTACCTGTCTCTCTTTCTGGCTCAAAGAAATACATTTAAAAAATATGTACTCCCTCAAGAGCAGAGGAAGAATGTATTAAAAATAGTTACACATTTAGAAAATCCTCTCCCTCCTCAGCCAGCTCTATGAAGGAGAACCAAGACCTCTTTCCCAGAACCCTGGGCTCAGAGCAGCTTTGGAGAAACTATCCGGGGCAGGGCTCGCGGTTTTCTCGTATCTGATACCAGCTGTTTGGCTCAGGGTCAGCAGACCGACCTCTCCACCCAGCTGCTACCAGATGGCGGGCAATCCTGGCCGCCTGGGCCCCAGCACTGCACCCTGGAGCCTGACGCGATGCCAGATGCCACTGCGGCTTCCTGAAAGGGGCGGCCCGGCCCTCCTCCCTCCACACCACTCACAGGCCTTGGCCTGAGGCCAGAGGGGTGGATCCCATTCCTTGTTCCATTTACCTGAAGCAAGACGTGGACATAGGTCTTTTCATCTCACAGGAATCAGTTCTCAGATCCAAGTTTAAAGAGCATTCTGTGGGAAAGCAGTGGCTGTTTGTGTCTGGGTTACCCAACGAGACGGGGCACAGTTCAGCCAGAGGTGCCCTGGGTTGTCGCTGCTCTGCGTTGGCGGCTGGTTGGCAGGTGGTTAAATGTTCACGTACGTGCAAGGAGTGAACACCGGGCAGGATGTAGGAGTGGTCTCTGGAATTAACCTGATGTCTCCTCAGTTCTACCTCTTCCTGGATGGTTTGAGTGAAAGAGAAAGACAGATGATAGCTGATTAATCAGTTTGCCTTCTAATTCCAAGGTGCCTGTTCTAATATAGTGCCCATTAGCCAATTGTAACCACTTCGATTAAACTTAAAGCCGATCAGACTGAAAAATCTAGACCCTCGGCAGCACCAGGTGCATTTCAAGTGGTCAATAGCTACTTGATCAATAGATCAGACTGTACATGTAGACCATTTCTATCATTCCAGAAAGTTCTACTGGGAAGTACTTATCTAATGAGTAACAATAACGTCAAATTGTCCAATTTTTAAAATTGGCCTGTAAGTGTAGCGGATGAATTTCAGGGGGAACTCTGACAGTATAAGAGGTGTATGCAAAGTAAAAGATACTCTTACTTCCAATACAGCGTGCAAACACACTGCCTAGGCCTGGCGAGAGCCAGGGAGAACCTTGCTGGCCTGAGTTGTGTGTGGCAATTTCCTTGACTAAGCTAACACACAGGATATTCATGCTGGAAAATTCACTGTCCATGTAGCGAAGATACATAGTGATTGAATGTAAAAAGTAAGAAAAAAAATGAATATAAAGTAAAATTAAAAAGTCGTGTACCTGTCAGCAATGCAGCATGTCCTGCAAAACGGCACGTTTTTTGGGAAGTGAAAGAGTATGTCAGGTTGGGGATGAAGCCAAGAGAAAGGATCACACGATGGATGTGCCGGTTGGGTGCGGTCGACTCTGTGTGGAGAGGTCTGACCTCTGACCTTAGACCAGGCACTGTGATTGCTTTAGCTTTCTGAGTGTCGTCCCCTTTCATTCATGAATAAGATATGGACTGATACCCCGTTCATGTATGAGGGGACTGAGGATCGTTGGTTCAAGGTCATAAGACCAGAAACTGAAATTGAGGAGTGATGTTCTTTCGCTCTTAACACGGAGCCTCTGTAAGCCCCCTCGGATAAGAACCTGGTTTCTTCATCTGAGCTCCCAGCACGTAGGATGTAGTTAGTGCTTGATTAAGTTATTCAACCAATACATGAATAAAATAAAATCTTAAAATGATGAAACCAGGAAGTAAAGTCAGACGTGAACTTCGACATGCTTGGCAAGAGTACGGGATGCCACAGCCACTAATAAATGAGGCCTTACTCTCCCACAGAAATTGGCACGTCCGGAGCAATCATGTCCCGCTGTTCCCTCTGCCGCCCTAACACTTGATCAAGATCAGATTACTGCGACCCGATTCTGGCGACCAGTCTAAGCCCATCTAAGAGCGCTCGGCCTCACTAGGTCACGTGTGATGAAGAGGGGCGGGATGAGAAACTGTGCCCACAGCTTGCTTGCTCAGCACCATCCGTGTCCTGCAGGCATGAGTGAGAGACTTTCTACCACGGTGCTGTTCCTGCCTCCACTTCTGCTCTACTCCTGATGTGATGAGCTTCCGGATGCTGCTGCTCTACACCATCACGAAGGGTCTTCCATGGACCGTGGTGAGGAGGGGCTTGGGAGCGTGTGACGCTGGTCCTGCAGCAGAATTCTTCAGGAAGGTGACTGGATGTGGAGCCACAGGGGCCAGACAGGACAGGAGAAGCCCTGGGACCACCAGCCAGTCACCGAAACTCTGGGATGCCATGTTCTCCTCCATAGACGCCATCTTCTTCAAGTCCTGATGGAAACACTTAGTGAGCTAAGCCACAAAAAAGTGCTGAAGAAACATTAGCTAGAGATACAAACATGATATTTGAAGTACAAAAAACAACTCAACATTAAGAATTCAATCTTGGAAAATGACATATGTGATTGCTTAAAAAATAATGAGAATAATAATAATAATCTGAAAAAAATGATGAAAAGCTATTTGATGGTGATGATGTGGATAGTAATGTCTTTGTCTTGACTGATATACAAGGTATTCCTTCTGGAAAAATAAATCTTATACACTGTAAAAATATATGTGATTCACTGTAATATAAACAAGATTATGATAATAATAAAATAATGAAAGAAAGAATCCGATCTTGAGCCAACCAGCGGGGTGCTGATTAAGCAGTTGGATCTCACATGTCCAACTGCATGGCTTGAGGCCCGGATTTGGCAGAAAAACATGCTGGAAATATGTGTGTGGATACCCAAAATCTCAAGAGAAGAATGGAGAAGGAGTTGTGAGTGGCCATTCCCCTCAGGAGTACTTTCTCAATTTTTTCCTCTCTCTCTGGCAAGCAAATTTTTAAAAAATAAAATTTTAAAAAAATTTTACAAAAAGAGCTAGGTCTTGTCCAGCTATGATGGAGCAGTGATGCAGCGACGCCCCGCCATGCTGACACCATACGGGAGGGTCCTGGGTTCGCGTCAAGAGCTCCTCTCCGTGTGCTGAGCACATACACGCATGGCCACAACCCAGACTAGGCAAGGCTCGGGATTACGTCGTGCGGTCCCTGGGGCATTCCTGGTGCATTCCTGGTGCAACTACCCCTCTCTCAGTCTCAAGAGATTAAACAAAACACACTTTAAAAAAGAACTAGGCCTACTTACTTACTGGTTTACTATGACTTATGATCATTTATATGTATATTTTTAATCCCTCTCCATAAAAACTGTTAACTGCTAAAAAAACAAAAGTTGTATTATAATTTGCTTCCCCAGTACCTTAGTATGGTGCCTCGAATGCAGTTGATATGACATTTATTCCATGTATTTTTTGTGTAATAACAGCCAACATTTACTTAGCATCTCACTGCTCGCTGTTAGTCCAAATGAGCCAATCAGAACCTCTCATCCCACCCCGCTTGGATGATGGGCATTGCCTGTAATCCCCGCTGCTTCCCTCCCAAAAGCCGTGTTTGAAATACTAACCCCACTGCAACTGACCAGTCAGTCCCCTGGTCTCTCGTGTTAAAAGAAAAGCAGGGGGAACCAGCAGTTAGCGTAATGGCTATGTCGCTGGACTCCCACGTAGTCGACCGCGGTTCGCGTCTCGGACCCGGTGGCTTACAACTCACGCCGGGCGCGTGTGCGTGCGTGCCCAAGATCCCGAGAGGAGAATGGAGGAGAAGGGATTGCGGCGTGACCATCCCCCCTGGGGGGTGATTTCTCGCTTTCTGTCTCTATGTCTCTCTCTGTCTGGCGAGCGCACGCGCCCTATAGTGAAAAACCTCTCAAAAAAAAAAAAAAAAAAAAAAAAAAAAAGCAGGCAGAGCAGCTCCTGGGATCCTGATGCAGGAAAGAGCACACTCACCTGACCCTGGTGGGTGTGGCAGCTCGAAGGCCGCATTAAATCAAGGCTGCAGGGAAAATGGCTTCCATATGTGCGTCGGAACTGTGGGGAAGGAGGAAAGAATGCGTAAGGGACGATCTTTGTATAGAGGGTGGCAGAGCAGATGTGCAGAGAGAAACCAAGATGCCATGAAAGCAAGTCTCTACTGCCCCCAATCAGGCCTCAATTCTGAATCCTGAGAGGCCCAGCACTGCCAGTACCTCCTTCCATCCAGAGGCAGCTGGGCGGAGTCTTTGAGCCCCCCTCCCCGTGTCTTTGCAACTCCAGCTGAAGGTCCTACTCAGAGCACAGACCACAGGCACTGGCGACAGCTGCTGTCCCGGCTCCAGGAGCCCCTCTGGGTTCTGAGTTCAACACATGAAAGAAGAAAGTGAAGGTGTGAGTGGGTGAACACTCCACAGCTATGCACACTTTTGTCCTGCATCTCCCCCCAACGCCCTGTACCCCTGACCCAGTATGGTCTACACAGAAGTCCAGGGGATTGTCTTTGTCCCTCCAGGTCAAGCCATAAGCCAGAATTTGCTAAGGCAGGCTAACATACAGACCTAAAACACAGAGAGGGGCTTACAGAAACATTCTCTCTCCCATGTGGTAGTCCATGCCAATGTTCCTGGTTGATGGGGGTCATGTTCCCGAGAGGTTTCAGAGACTCAGCACTTCTTTTTTAGAGGTGTTTGCCTTAGGGTGCATGTGTTTACCAGAGAGAGACAGAGACAGTGAGGAAAACTTACCCCCTAGGGGGGATGGCCATGTTGCAATCCTTTCCTTATTCTCCTCCCAGGATCTTGAATATGCACACAGATGCTCCTGGTGGGAGTTTCAAGCCACCCGGTTCAGGACTCAAACTACAGTCGGCCATTCAGAAGTCCAGTGATGGAACCACTACGTCATCTGCCAGTCTGGGGACATGGTGTTTTGATGTACTACTACCATCCTTCCAGCAAAGGTCACGCCTTTGCATCTCGGGAGGTGGGCGAGTTCTTCAAAGGCCACACCTTGAGTCGTCCATCCTGACAATAATCCCAGATCCAGACTCTGAAACTGCTTGCTTGTTGTTTTAGCCTGGTGGGTATGTTATCATTAGTTATGGTGAATGAACCATAAATTCAATTAAAAGAGGATTTGGGAGATTATTTTCTGACCAGAGAATTTCCAAGGATCTCATAAGAGAACTCGTCTCAGACAGTCCCTGCCTCAAAGAACTTACAGCTTGTCTGGAAAGGCAGACCAGAGCCTGTGCACGGCAGAAGAGGCCGGATGTCCTTTCCCTTCACGGACAAGTGGCTCCTTCTCTCCCCCATCCTCACACTTTCACTCAGTACCCGCCCTGTTCTCAGTCCTGTGGTGTTGCTAGGTGACCCTTCCCTTGGAGGGCTCAAGAATTCATATCATCCTCATCTATAAAAATGCTAAAAAGTCCTGGAAAAAAGGCGTTTCAATATGGAAAAGCTATAAGTTGCTATTCACAGCATGTGGTCAGCTTGCTCAAAGCCAGGCTAATGCCGGATGGAGAATGCGCTGGTGTTCCCCAGCAGCACTCTCGGTGTGCAGGGAGGAGGCGCCACTGCTGCTGCGGACTGCTGGCCCTCTGCTTCTCGACGCGTGTTCTTGAACGCCTCTGCTGTGGCTCCCTGGGCACCATGCACTCCTCTTTCCACACTGCCTTTCGGCTGCTCCTTCCTCGTTTTTTTCTTTTTTCAAGATTTTTGCCAGAGGGCACATGCACTCACTAGGGATTGTGGCATGGCCATCCCCCCTTCTCCTCCATTCTCTCGCTGGGATTTCAGACACACACACACACACACACAAACACACACGCACACACACACAGCATGAGTTTCAAACTGCAAGGTCTGGGCCTTGATCCACGGTCAGCCATGTGGGCATCCAGGGTCCCAGTCATTCCAGCACCCGCTGGCTCCCCTTGTCTCCCCCCACCCCCTGCAGAGCACTGTATTCTGGAACACTCTGAGCCGCCCTTCATCCCTCCCCTCCCCCTGCAGCAGTCTCTCCCTGGTGACTGTCGCCACTCTGGCGACCTCATCACCCTCTGTGAGCCGATGCCCCCACCAAGCTCCTCCAAGCCTTTGCCCAGGTCCCACCTGTGACCAGGCCTGCCCCCACTGCTGTCCCCAGGCCTTACAGATTCCATGGATTTCAAACAGAATGGCGTCTTGCCCCTGGCCAAGCCTCTCCCTGTCACCCCCCTTTCCAGATCGGCCCTGGCAGCAACGTGGAGAAGCTCTGGGCTTCCCGGGCATGCAGCATGGCGGGGCAGCGGGTTTCCTCCCGGAGTAAGGGCCTGCCGAGCCCAGGTGCTCACGAGGCCCTGGACCTCGGGCGCGTTCACCGCTGTCTTTTCCAGGTAGGGGTAATGATTGCCGTAAATGTTGGACACCACTAGCCGATGTGATCTCAGTCTCCTGCCTCGTTTTAGAAATATGAATGTGGAGAGTGAGGGGGTCAGTGAGGAGCTGGGAGGGCAGCCCGGGCACTTCCACACGGGCACGCTTCTCCGACTCACACTTCACGTCCTGTCTCACACATCTGCACATTACAGCATTGTTCAGCTAGGCTTGCTCTCTGGTTTTCCAAAGCTAGAAGCTGTAGAAATTGATTTAACATCAAGCTTGCCGAGTCAGCAAAAAAAATGAAGGAGGGGAAAAAGAGAGAGAGGGAGAGAGAGACAGAAGTCCCTTGAAATGGTTTCCCTTAATGAGGTAACCAGCCACTGAGAAGCACAAGATGGGCAGACCAGGAGCCCAACAGAGAGGAGTGCTCTCCGCTGCAGGGTGGACCCCTGACCTGGCAGAATTTCCGTCTCCACTGCTGTGCCCACCTGGTTCGCACACAGCCCACAGGGGAGGGCACCCTACTAACCTCGTAACCGCGGGGCCCCTTACATACTGTGTACTCCTCAGGAAGAATATCTGACTGCAGCCCATTCCACTCCTTCCCAAGTTCCATCGTGAGTTGCCCGATTTTTTTTTTCAGTGCTTTAAAATGAAGATATCACGCGAGTAGTTTTCTGTAGATGATCAGATCGAATAGAGGATTAAGCAGAACGTGCACCGAAGGTCAGTCTGCTGGTAGCACAGTTCTGTCCGCACCGTGCTTTCACCGGGAGAGCTGCACGGGGAAGGAGACGTGAGCGTAAGCTCCCAGATGCGTTCTGCTTTCTGAAGCTGGGAGGCCTGCAGAGAAAACGCAGCCTTTAAGATTTCAAAACGGAGCGCGCCCACCCCAGGGCAGCTGTACTGTAGGGTTTCCCGCTGGCAGCATATGCCTTAGGTGGGTAATACTGCCATTTTTAAAAATGCATATTTTTCTCCAAGACACAACACAAATTGGGGCTAGGGCCCGATTGTCGTAGATTCCATTTGGGTGTTAGGGCACTTTTTTTTAACTGCCTGACCCACGACTTCACATGTACGAGGCATTCCCTTCAGGGGCTGCTTCCTTTTGGTAAAGCAGAGGCCTGTGTTGTTTCTCGCCGACGCAAAATCTGAGAGAATCTTAAATAGAAAAGATATGTGTATTCTAATTTCCTATTTATTTCTCATTGCTTAAAAAAATAGCAAGTTTCCCGTAATCTGAATGAACTATCCACTCTGACAATTTTTGCTTATTTGTCCGATGTTTTGTCCCTAACACTGGCACAGATCCAGCTCGTTTCCCTGTCCTCGGACCACATGCCCACGGTGGTGCTGGTTCGCACGTGCTTACCCCAGACATGTGCGAAGGACCGTGCGTGGTGATTGATCGGGGGTCCGGGGAGGGTCTTGGGACGTGATAATTCCTTAGGGCAATGGGATTAAAATTGGACACGTCTATGATTTTCTCTCTTCGCATTGAAAATTCCATTTTTTATCTGTTGGCCAAACGATCTCCTGTGCACTCATCCCGAAATTAATCGTGAATGAATTCATACCTCTCCTGTCTCTGCTATATAATTTACATAAGAAGATGCACTGCACACGATCTTCCACTAGACATGGGGTGAGAGGGTCAGGAGACAGCCCTGCCCTGCTCACAGCCAAGGCCCACATCTGGCGCAGGCGGCGTCTGGAATTGCAATGCACATCCATCCCGGGTAGGCTGCCTTCAGAATAGCTGCAGGCTGAAACGTGAGCCGGGGGAGCCGAGAGCCAGGCCGGGCTGTTCTGCACGGAGCAGGCTTATTCACCCATGTGCAGGCCTGGAGCCCACGAGAGGTCTCTCCAGCCCAGGTCCCAGCTTGTAAAAGGCAGCCCACTTCATGCAGCAAGGGAGCAGGGGTCCCTCCGGTGTGAGGGAGCCAGCACTTGTGCACAGGCTGCTGTCCCATGCCCAGCGCTGGCTCCTTGAATCCAAAGGAAAAGCACCCACCGTCATCCCGGAGCCTGGAGCTCTGTTGGCAGAAGCACTTCCTGCTCTTGTGCACCTGCTCATCAGACCTTGGCGTCCCTGCACACATTTCTTTCTCATGCTCTGTCTATCAGTGAAAATTCAGTGACAATTCTAGGGCTGTCCACATCTGAGCAGAAGAGAGCACAGGGGTGAACCTTCGGTGTGTGGCGAAGCCCGGCCCTCAGCACGCTGAAACAGCACAACTTTCACATGGTGGCACACACCATGTGGGGCGTGACAGGGCTTCCGGTGGTTAAAGTCAGTGGTGCTAATGGAGACGGACTCACAGGTTCAATCTCTGCAGGAGCCAGCTCCTTCACAACAGAGAAACCCACCACTAAGCCAGAGAAGCTTCCTGACCCATCACTGGCCACAGGAGGGGCTGGGTGAAAATGAAGGCTGGGTGTTCAACCCCTAGATGGATGGTGCCAGAGCCAGAGGGGCCAGCTCATTTGGTTGAAGACTAAACAGCCGTCATTTCACAAGGCCCTTGTGCAGGTTCTCAGTGGTTGGGGCCCCACAGGGCTCTGGGTAATGCTCTGGTCCTTTCTGCCTGGGGAATCCCTTCACAGCACTCAGCTCTCCAGGGCTGCTGGCTGGAGGGAGAGACAAGCTCCCCACAGCGAGGATTGCAGGGGAATCCTGGGACACAGACCTTGTCTGAGCTGCAGGTCTGGAAGAGAAGAAGTTGCTGAGCTCCACAGACTTCCAGAAAAACAGACCGTGTTGGTGCCAGGGTAGGGTCAGAGCAGGGGGAGCTGGTGTGTTTACCCGAGGGCGGCAGCCGCGGGGCAGTTTCCGTTTTCAGATGGAGCCGAATGGTCAACCCTAGACTGGAGGCCAGCTCCTCGGTGGTGGCTGTCTTTGCTTCTCAGTCCAGTTTGTTTGTAAAGACCCCCTCTCTGTGACAGAACCCTGCTGGCCAAATTCAAAATTGGCCATAAACAAACAGCCTAGCACAGCAGAGCGGCACAACCAACCCCAGCAGGTGTGCGGCACATGATCACGCCGCTCGTTTTGCACGCCTAAGTCACAGAAGGGCTGCTGGTGGAGACCAGCTCACCACACACACCTCGGCTTTTCCACATTTTCTCATTTACCCTCAAAATGAGCCTACGGGAACTCTCGGAACTGCTGTTTTGCAGGTGAGAAACCTCAAGTGCCGCCCGTCCATGGTGCCAGGGGTTATGACTCCTACCTTCTGGGTGATGAAGCCAGTGTTCCCGCCTCAGTAAATGAAAAGGTTTTTTTTTTTTTTTTTTTTTTTTTTTGGGGGGGGGGTTATTTGTTTCACCTTTAAAAAAAGCAATATAAGGGCTAGCAGACAGTGTGGTGGTTAAGGTCCTCGACTCCCACGTGGCTGACCATGGTTCAAGTCCTGGACCCAGCAGCTTGAATATTATGCCAGGCATGCATGCCCAGAATGCTGAGAGGAGAATGGAGAAGGGATTATGGTGTGACCATTGCCCAGGGGGGTAAGTTCTCACTTTTTCTCTCTCTGTTTCTTTCTCGTGAACCCATGCGACCTATGGCAAAATAAATAAATAAATAAACAAACAAACAGACTTAGGCCTCAACTGCTACTTTATAATTATTGTGATCAAGAAATAAGTTATTATAAAAATCAGTGGGGAATAAGAAAACAAAAGAAACGTATTGATGCAAACGATTATAGAATAACGCCTGTTGTTTTTAAATAAACAAAGCTGAGTTGTTTTTTTTTTTTTTTTAACATTTCTAATAGATAAGGTAGTAGGCTAGCTTCTTAGAAAATGTTCAGAATGTTTTACACAAATACATGCATCAAAAGGTACATGTGCAATAACTAAGAACATCAGAAATAAAAACACGCTCACTGAAAGCCATCTGGTCAACTCCAATTACTTTGGCCAAGGAGTCTGCCTCTACCTCAGACGGGTGGACACTGTCCAAAGCCCCCGTCTTGTTCTCTGCCTCTGTGGCTTCCTGCTCAGGCCTTGGCCCAGCAGTGGCTGCCCGTGGCAGGAAAGAGGCCAGCCTAGCGCAGCTGCAGCATCAGCCCTAGGCTATGGGCCGAGCTAATGAAAACCAGGCCCAGGAGGCCAACGCCAGACACACGCAAAACCCAGCCTCCGTTATTTTAACGTTTTCCTTTTTCTCCCCACCCCCATTTACAGGGTCATCAGAAAGCACCTTTCAGCTCTGTTCCAGAGTAAATGAAGGCATCATAAAAACTGAAAACAGTCCAAGCTCAGAGCCAGCTTTATCTTCGGGCTAAGATTTGAGAATGTGAACCTATCACACTGTTAGGACCATTCATCAGTAATCACAAGGGAGGGATGGAATAAACCTACTCGTGACATTGCTTTTCTGCCTGTGTGATGAATGTATGTCATTTGCGTCCCTATTGCAAACTGATGTATCTTTTAATATGTGTACTTTTTTTCCTATTATATTTAAAAACAAAGAAACAAAACGTTAAAACAGAAAAACCTGGCTATCAAGACACACTAGAAGGTTCACAAAGAGAAAGGAAGGTGGTCACAGAGAAGGGGTTCTGTCCACCCCGCTGCATGCTTCCCTTTCTCTCCTCAGTCCACAGAGGCAGGCGCGACAGTGAGACGCCTACACGTGTAGCCCCACATGCCTACTCTCCCTCACGTGCAGTTTGGGGACCAGCTCAGGATCATAAAAGAGGCGTGACTTTGAAATTAGAGACTCCAAGTTCAAATCCAGGCTCTGCTGTGAGCTCTGTGATTTCAGCCAACTTGCATCTTTTCTCTGAGTCCCTTCTTTACAAAGGGAGAATATCCATAGCCTCTAGCATGGTTGTGTCAACTAATAGAATCTGTACATTTCAGATTCTACAGCATGGTTTTTGTTATGGGCTAAAGATTTATTCCCCCTTGAAATTCACACATGAAGCCCTAACCTCAATGTGATCTTTTTATTTATCTATTTATTTTTATTTACATTTTTTAAATACATTCAATCACATTATATAGCTTACAAGGTGATCATTTCAATATATGAACATTTCTCCCCAGTCGAGTTGATCAAAATATAACAACACTACCTCCTTTTCTCAACAATGCTATCTTTGTATCCCTCCTCCAAATGTTCTTTCCCAGGCCCCACTCCTCCACACACCCCACATCTGGCATTCACATCCACCTCTTGTCTTTGTACATCCTTTAGCCCATCAGTTTCAGTTATAGAGTGCGGACATTCGGTATATATTAAGTGAGGATATACAGTGTCTCTCCTTCATAGCCTGGCTTGCTTCACTCAGCAGTAAATCCTCCATATTCTTCCACTTTCTGTCAAAAGCCAGGGTTTTGTTGTTCTTAATGGCTGAATAGTATTCTATAGAGTATATGTGCCACAGTTTTTCAATCCATTCACCCGTACGGGGGCATTAGGGTTGGTTCCATGTCTTAGCAATCGTGAAAAGTGCCGCAATAAGCATCCATGTGCAAGCACTTTTCCAATGAGGAATTCTTCTGTCCTTTGGGTAGATGCCAAGAAATGGGATTGCTGGATCATATGGCAGTTCTATTTGTAGATTTTTGAGGAATCTCCAGATTGTTCTCCACAGTGGTTGGACTAATTTACATTCCCACCAGCAGTGTAAGAGAGGTCCCCTTTCACCACATCCCCGCCAACACTTATCATTTTTTGTTTTTTTAATCTTAGCCATTCTGACTGGGGTTAGGTGGTATTTCATTGTTGTTTTGATCTGCATTTCCCTTATGATGAAGGATGTTGAGCATGCCTTCTGGCTATTCATATGTCATCTCTAGTAAGTGTTCTTTTCAACTCCTTCTCCCATCTTTTAATATGGTTCATCATCTTTTTTACAAACAGCTTCTTTAGTTCTTTATGTATTCTGGTTATCAATCCCTTATCTGATGCATAGTTTACAAAAATAATTTCCCATTCTGAGGGCTGTCGATTCACACTAATTACTGTGTCTTTTGCCATGCAGAAACTTCTTAGTCTGATGTAATCCCACTTGTCTATTTTGGGGATTATCGACTGTGCTTTGGGGGTCTTATGTAAGAAGTCTTTCCCTACTCGAATGTCTCCCAGAGTTTCCCCAGTGTTTTCTAGAAGCAGTTTAATAGTTTGGGGTCTTAGATTTAGATCCCTGATCCACCTTGACTTGATTTTTGTCAGAAGTGAGAGGTAGGGGTTCAGACTCATCTTTCTACAGGTGGAAATCTAGTTTCTCCAGCACAATTTGCTGAAGAGGTTTTCCTCTTCTCACTGTATTGACTGGAACCCCTTGTCAAAAATCAGTTGACTGAATGATTGGGAATTTATTCCTATGGACTCAATTCTGTTCCATTGGTCCACATGTCTGTTCCTGTGCCAATACCATGCTGTTTTGATTACCACAGCTTTGTAGTAAATTTTTGGGTCAGGGAGTGAGATGCCGCCCACTCCACTCTTCTTTTGTAGAATTGCTTTGGCAATGCGGGGTCTTTTATTATTCCAGACAAATTTTATGATTGTCTTTTCTAAATCTGTGAAGAATGTGTCTGGTACTTTGATTGGCATTGCATTAAATAGGTAGATTAATTTGGGTAGAATTGCCATTTTGGTTATATTAATTCTTCCAATCCAGGAACATGGGATGTCCTTCCACTTTTTTGTGTCATTTTCAATTTCTTTTTTCAGCTTCTCATAGTTTTCTTTGTGGAGGTCTTTAACTTTCTTGGTTAGATTTACCCCCAAGTATCTTATACTTTTTGTGGCTATGGTAAATGGAATAACTTTTTTCAGTTCTATCTCTGTCTGCCTGTTGTTTGTATATAGAAATGCTATAGACTTCTGTATATTAATTTTGTATCCTGCAACTTTACTGTATTCATGCATTACTTCCAGAAATTTCTTCATGGGAATCATTGGGTCTTCTATGTACACAATCATGTCATCTGTAAATAGACAGAGTTTCACCACTTCTTTTCCTATTTGGATGCCTTTAATTTTTTCCTCTTTTCTGATTGCGTTGGCGAGGACTTACAGTACTATGTTAAAAAGGAGTGGAGAAAGTGGGCATCCTTGTCTTGTACCCGTTTTTAGTGGGAAAGCTTTCAGCTTTTCTCTATTCAGGATGATATTTGCGATGGGTTTTTCATAGATAGTTTTTATTGTGTTGAGAAATGACCCTTGTATGCCCATTTTGCTGAGCGTCTTGATCATAAAGGGATGTTGTATCTTATCAAATGCTTTTTCTGCATCAATCCATATGACCATATGGTTTTTGTCATGTTGAACCAACCTTGTATTCCTGGAATAAAGCCTACCTGATCATGGTGTATGATCTTTTTTATAAGTTGTTGGATATGATTTGCTAGCATCTTGTTGAGAATCTTTGAGTCTATATTCATCAGAGATATTGGTCTACAGTTTTCCTTCCTTGTCCTGTCCTTATCTGTTTGAGGATAAGGGTGATAGAAGCTTCATAGAATGAACTAGGGAGAGATTCACCCCTTTGGATCTTTAGAAATAACTTGAGCAGAATGGGGGTTAACTCTTCTTTGAAAGTTTTATAGAACTCAGAGCTGAAGCTACCAGGGTCAGGGCTTTTCTTTGTTGGAAGGCTATTTATTACTGATCCAATCTCCTGGCTTGTTATGGGCCTATTTAGACTTTCTATATCCTCCTGGCTCAATTTTGGTAGATTATACGTGTCCAGGAATTTGTCCATCTCATCCAGGTTGTCTTGTTTCTTGGCATATAGTTGTTCATAATATCCTCTAATTGTGTTCTGTATTTATGCTTTGTCTGTTGTTATATTTATTTCCTGCTTCATTGCAGATTTGATTCACCTGGTTCCTTTCTCTCTTCTTCTTAATAAATCTCGCTAGTGGTGTATCAATTCTGTTTATCTTTTCAAAGAACCAGCTTTTACTTTCATTTATTTTCTGTATAGTTTGCTTATTTTCTATTTCATTTATTTCTGTTTGGATCTTTATTATTTCCTTTCTCCTGGAGTTTTTTGGATTATTTTGCTGTTGCTTCTCCAATTCTCTGAGGCATGATGTTAAGTGATCCATTTGTTTTCTTTCCATCTTCCTTTTATGAGCACTAATTGCTATAAACTTCCCTCTTATGACTGCTTTTGCAGTGTCCCAAAGATTATGGAAACTCGTGTCCTCATTGCCATTAGCTTCCATGAATCTTTTGATTTTGGACTTTATTTCATCAGTAGTTGTGGAGTCATTCAGTAGTAAGTTATTCAGTTTCCATGTATATGAGTACCTCAATGTGATCTTATTAGGAGGTAGAGGTTTTGGGGTGATTCAGCTATGAGGGTCAAGACCCCATGATGGGATTTGTGCCTCTGTAAGAAGACAAGAGAGAGTGCCCTTTCCTTCTTCTCCCTACCACATGAGGGCACAGAAGAAGATGGCTGTCTACAAACTAAGAGGAGTGGCCTCCCAGAAACCAGACAGGCTGAGCGTGGGCTGCCAGCCTCCAGAACTGTGAGGGCACACACTTCTGCTATTTCAGCCACCCAGTCTGCGGATTCCATTCTAGCAGTCTGATCGCACTAAGAGAGAACAGATGCTTAATAAGCAATAACAGCTGTCATCATGTGTCTTCTTTGGTGTTCAGTAAATGTTGGAAAGTGAGTCTCATTATCTGGATGACTCAAGGATTTGTCAAGATCATAATAAAGGCTGGTCACATGGTCTAGGGGTTAAGGAAGCCAGATCCCACATGACCGACCATAGGATTCATGTCCCAGATCTGGTGGCTTGAAAAACACATTGCATACATGCCCCAAATCCTGGCAGGTTGGAGAAATGGTGGAGAAGGGGTTGTGGCATGAACACACCCATCCCAAGGTGCTCTCTCCCTCTCTCTTGGTCTCTGTCTTGCTCAAGCAAGCACACACGACCTCTGGCAAATTAAAAAAAAAAAACTCATAACAAATCCTACAAATGGTTTAGTGTTCTTCATATTTTCACTTTTGTTCCAAGTGTCTGATCTTGTCAGTATGTAGGAAAGGGCCTGTTGAACTGCTGTGGGAAGCGACTGGAACCAAAGGTTTGTGCCAGAAGAGTGGCCCCGAGGGAAGGCGCCGGGCTCTGGGAATGGTAAATCCCAGGCTCCTGTCTCACTGCCGCCATGCAAAGCGGGTCATATAAGCACCTAAACGCCAGCCTCCTCATCTGCAAACACAGCACAAGGAAATGCGTCTTCTGCTCAGAGTGCCCGATGGATGGACCTGGGGCTTCCTCAAAGCTCCGACATGCCAGTCCTCTGAACACCCACAGTCCAGTGTTCGGGACTCTCTCCCCAACATCGTGTAACACTAACGGTCTCATCATTCACAAGTTTAATCGACGTTTAAATACCATTGTTGTTAGGCCCGAGTCTGTGTCCCAGCCCCTAAATTTGTGTGTTGAAGCCCAGGCCCTGTGTATTTGAAGTGGGCTCTTAGGAAGATCGTCAGGTTTAGGCAAGGTTATGAGGTCAGAGCCCCCAAACTGGTGTTGGTGTCCTCGTAACAAAAGCACGAGACACCGAGCGGGCTTGCTCCTGCACGTTCTCTCCCCACCTGCGAAGGCACAGCGAGGAGTCACCCTTTGCAATTCAGAAGGGAGATCTTTGCCAGACCCCGACCTGCCAACACCTTGACCTTGGGTTTCCAGCTTCCAGAGCAAGAGAAACAAGATGTGACATCTCAGCCACCCAGCCAATGGGATCCCAGTCCAGCACCAGCACTGCAGTGCAGCCAGGTGCCTGCGCTGAGCGGGACACCTGTGGCTCCAATTGCACAGTCGTCCCCATCTCAAGGAGATTAGACCATGTCAAGAAAATATGAACATATTAACCATAGGTCACAAAATGGCATGTTTTACCCAAGTGCTGAATTCAAAATGCCAAAACTCCAAAACTCAGAGATAAGAAAGACATTTTTTCATTCTATATGAACCCTAAAGTCCCTAAGTAAAAGATCATATTTGAGCAGGACCTCACTTTTTACAGGCAGGGAGGATGGGGTGGAGGGAGAGAAAGACAAAGAGGGAGAGAATGAGAAGGACAAAAGAGGTCAGGGCTAAAAATGATATTTTAGAGAAGACAACCAAGGTTGTGAGATTTTAGGGGAAAAAAGCGGAAATTGTAAAATACTAAAAAATTAGCTATACCTTCAACCACATAGCTCTGCATCTCTTTAATTTGTAACTAGAGGTATCTGTGTTTTTTAAATTGCCCTTTTTCATACACCAAGAGAAACGTTTTTATATCAAAGAAGCAAATATAGCCAGTTCTTATGCACCAAGTGAAACTACACTTATTAGTGCTTTAATAAAATTAACAAGGAAGAGGACCGAAAAGGTTAGTTTGCTATTGCTTGCAGACAGGCTCAGAGATCTGACGCAAAACCTCCCAACTCAGCCATGCAGGAGAGTCACCCCCACGCCCCATTGCCCCACTTACCTTAAGTCCGAAGATCGAGTGTGGATCCTGGAACGGAACTTCTGATTTCATCCTGATGACCTGCTCAAAGCTAGCCAGGGACTAGTTCTGCACAAACACTGTGGAAAGGAAGAGATGGTGAGTTTCAATCCTTGATGTCATTGAGTCTCCTGAGAATGGACTGCCTCAGGGATTAGGGGGAAAGAGAGAGAAACAAAATAGGTTTGCTTTTTTTTTTTTTTTTTTTTTTTTGAGGTGTATTTCTGAAAACACTGAGAGGAAGGATGGGGAGAAAGGGCCTGAGTCAAGGGCGTTTGGGATACTTCTCTCTCCGTGGCCCTCTGGCTCACTCTCCCCGGTCCACTTGACCATCAGAGCTTTATGTGTATTAATACCAGGAAGTTCACAAGAGAGTTAACTTGAGAAATACTGTAACAGATAACTTTTTAAATCTTTCTTTTAATTGCCAGAGGGTGCATGTGCTCACAAGAGAGAGAGAGAGACAGAGGGAGAGAGAAAGCATCCCCGAACATGCAGTCTCTTCTCCTCCACTTCTCCGTCTGTCAGTATCTGGGGCTCGCACCCTGCCCGGCATGGTTTTCGTCTCACCAGGACTGGGATTCAAACTGTGGCCAGCTACACAGGATCTGGCTCCATTAACCACTATAACTGCTAGGCTACAGGGCTGGCCCTAGAGCAGACAACCTTGAAGGTCACTAGGCCTCAACTTACTGAAGTACCCAGGCCAATTTTCACCAATAAATTCAATCACGTGTTAGAGTTTACTCTCAGCAGAAACTAGTCCCTCTCAATCATAACCCAAAGAAGGGATCCCAGCTGAGCTGCCCATGCACTAAGGAAAGGACTTGAAGGAATTGAAGGGCCATGCTTTATTTTAAAAGGTTTGCTGGGGGGACCAGCAGATGGTGTAGAGGTTACTGGATTCCCACATGGTAGACTATGGTTTGAGTCCTAGACCCAGTAGCTTTAAAATCATGCTGAGTGCATGTACGTGCGTGCCCAAGGTACCAGGAGAAGAATGAGGAAAAGGGATGTGGCATGGTCATCCCCCCAAGGGGCAATTTCTCATTCTCTTTCTTTCTCTCTCTCTTTCTCTCTCTCTCTTTCTCTCTCCCTCTCTCTCTCTCTAATGATGGCATGCACATTAAGGCAAAAACCTCTAAAGAAAAGGTTTCCTGCAACATCCGGTCCATGGGTTTTGTGTCCATTAGGATGTGGCTCTGTATTGGCTGATCATGTAGTATGTAAGGGAAAGCTGCAGGTGGGGTGCTTGCAGAGAGCTTCTTTAAGAGGTTGGCAAGTTAATGAACACAGCCTCGGCATCATCCTCAGTGGGCCCCGCGGTGGCCACCCCCTGCACTGTGAGCCCCGAAGCCGGGGCCTGCTCTCATGAGCCTTTGGGTTCTGCTCAGCCCCTCAAAAACTTAGCTGTGAGCAGGACAACACCTTCCTGTCTCCATCCAGTGCTGTATGGTTTGTTACAGTTTGTGATCAATCGAGGACATTCTTAACCATGCTGGTTTGTGGATTCTCCCCCTCTAGACTCACTGAGTCAGAATTTCTTGGAAGGGGCTAAGGACCTGCACATTAATGAGCTTCCGAATGGATTCTGATGTGAGCATGACACGCAGAAACCCTGCTCCACCAATTCCCTCTATATTCCACCACAATTTACGTTATGGCTCTGTGACTGACTTTACTAAAGTCACTGGCTTCAATATTTTTTGCTTTACAGAGATGGGGGCCTATGAAGTGGAATTTATTAAAGAGACATAGACAAAACTTCATGATGGAGCCAACTCAAACTTATCCACGAGGCTGGTCCACACTTGTCAGTTTGCTATCTTGTTCCATAAAATGTAAAGTAAACGGAACATTGCCCTTACCACAGAGTCACATTTCCGAGGAGCGTGGGCCTGGCGTAAGTGACAGATGGGGTGGGAGAATGGCATTCGGATTTCCACAGCAAGGAGTGTTTAAATGAAAACATCTTCTTCTAACGTGTAATTTAAAAAAAAAAAAAAAAATCACTGAAAGGGACAGAAAAAGTCCAAGTCCTTGATGAATAACAACACTTCCTATTCCAGGATGGACCCAGTGTTCACTCCCCTCACACTTCATCAAAGCATCATGTGGAAACCAGAACTTGACATTTGTCAAAAATCCAAGAGGATTGAACATAGAATAACCTCGCCAGAAGAACAGCTATTACCTCTGGTCCCTTCCTTGGGAGTTGGTGCAAGTCCACCGTAAGAGGGCATGTGAGTTGCAGCGGGTCGGAGTCCCTTGCTCAGTTCTTCATTGACCCAAGGCACATGGATCAGCTCCTTGGCAGGCAAACCTGGGGCCATCTCTGCCTGTGCCAACCAACGGCACCATCCAAAACACTAGGCCCAGCCTCGTCTTACCAGAGAGTGTGCCCAAGAGACTTGACACATGCTCACCTTCTTTTCAGATCCAGCAAGCAGGCTGAAAGGTCGAGCGGCTCGTCTGGGTCACCGATGGTTAGCGTGAGTCAGCAGCAGCTTCCTGTCTGCTCACCTCTATGCTGAGACCCTGTTTAGACCCACCTGAGGCTGAGAAAAACCCGAAGGAGTCCTGGATTCTCCCACCAACTCTTCAACTCTGTATACATAACCATAATGCACAATAAGATAAAAATCCCATCGTTTCTGTAAATGAGATGTCCTGTGATCTGTGATTCTCGTAGAACTCGGAAAGAAGAGCAAGATATAAAGGGTGACAGAAATCAAATCAGAGTGAGCAGACCCCACACTGACGATACGTTTTCAATCGGGCAACCTTGGAGACAATGCCCATACCAGCTTCTTCGTAATTCACAAAATCCCAGGGGAAGCTATATAATTGTCAGGCATGACCTAAACCATCTGAAAGAGCCTGTCCCTCAGCAATCAAAGCCGAGGCTCCCAAGTGAAAATGGACTGTGAATTGAAAATACTCGGCAAGAGCGGCCGGCACTTCCTGCCAGGACAAGCCGTGCTCATGTGGGGCGTGGGCAGCGTACGTGCAACTTCCATGAGCATTGCTAAAGAGCATGTCCTAAATATCTGAGTGTAAATCACTGCAGATTACCCTTATTTAACATTAAAATGCCCAGAAGCAGGGGCAGTCTGGAAGGCCTCATTTTCTGCAGCAGACTATTGATAGAGTCCTGCACTAGGGAAGCAGGGAGCCCTGGTACCAGCCAGTGGCTTCATTTGCTGCGTTATTGAAGGAGTTACAGCCCCTGCTGACAGGCTGAATCTGGGTGCAGGCTGGCCCTCAGACCACACCAAGAGGGAGCAGGTCAGAAACATCCCACCTAACCACCTTGCCAGTGGGCTTACGTCACCCACACAACACTTCCCATCTGCCGATTTCTCACCTTCTTAAAAACAGACCTTCAGAAAACCATTCCTAAGTGGTTCCCTGTAAAATATGTCCTCTTCAGCTATTAGGACGCGAGGAATGTGATACTTGGCTCGTTGCAACAGCGTTCTACTCATGTGAGACAAATTATTCACATAAAGCGGGGGATTACAGGCAAAACCTTTGCAGTCAGGAGAAAAGGCACTAGTTGGCCTCGATATTTCTCTTTCCATGAACTTAACACAGCTCAGGGAACCACTGATGCAGGGGTGAGGGGCCGAAGCCCTGCCCTTCAATGGGCCCCGTGTCTGCGGGAAGCCAGCTTCACTCGTCCTCTGTGAAATCCATGACCATCTGACCATCCATGGTTTTCCTTAGACCCAGATATTTCTTCAGCTTCTGTCATGTTCTTGAAGACTTGGACCACACTCTGCCGAGTGAGTCTTACTGTGTTTGTGTGTTTGATCATGCTCAATGGTTTGCGCCACTCCAACTGCCTTCAACTATTGGTGCATCTGTTTTATTCCTTACTCACATCCCAGGAATTGGGAGCTGGCAGGGCCAGGAAACATCGCCCAGCCCACATGCAGGGGTTTCCAGGATTCTGGAAGCGAACACAATCCCGGGACTCCTCCCTGACTCCTCGCCCAGTCGTCTTTCCTCCGAAGCAGCAGAGACTCACGTACACTAGACTCTTCTGGGAGGTCCAGGCACCACGGGGGGAGATGGGTGCCACCACAGAGGTTCTGATTCTTCAGGAAGAGGGAGGGCCAGCACTCGGCACGCTCGGGTTCTGACTCAGGCGGTCTTCGAAACGCACCACAACATGGGATGCGTGTTCCCCCGATGGGTGATGCCTCGTCCACATGGTAAGTACTGTTCTTAGGACTCCCCCGAGTAAAAGCGCAACTAGTTTTCTAAACACGTCTCTTTTAAAAAATTGTTTCTACTGTGGTAAGATTATATACTTACAGGTCTCGCAGCTGCACAGAAGTAAAGCGTGATGATCCATGGGGCTAGCCCACGGGAAGGCTCCAGGTTGGCGTCCGGCCTCCATGAATTGTCTGTCCATGTATGTGTCCCTGTGAGGCTGGGCAGATCATGGCTTTGGGACGCTGTTGGGGTGATGTGTCTTTGTTGTTTTCTCTCTCTCTCTCGGTCTAAAAAAGTTCTTTACACACACACACACACACAACGAAACTTGCCATTGTAACCGTTTCTCGGTGTACAGACGGGTGGTGGTGACTGCGTGTGTAACGCCGCACTATGGCGTTGCAGGTCCTGCCGTTGTCTCCAATACGCCATCGATTTCTAGGGCTTTCCTCACCCACGAGTGGGATACACCCTCTAAGCAGCAATTCTCCATTCTCTCTCAACCCAGCCCCAGGAATCCTCCTATCTATTTTATGATTTTGAATGTGCCTATTTTATTTTTTTTGTTTTTTTTTTGTTTTTTTGTTTTTTGGTTTTTTTTTTGAGAGGTTTTTTGCTATAGGGCGCGTGCGCTCGCCAGACAGACAGAGAGAGACAGAGAGATAGAAAGCAGGAAATCACCCCCCAGGGGGGATGGCCACGCCGCAATCCCTTCTCCTCCATTCTCCTCTCGGGATCTTGGGCACGCACGCACACGTGCCCGGCGTGAGTTTAAGCCGCCGGGTCCGGGACTCGAACCGCGGTCGACTACGTGGGAGTCCAGCGACATAGCCATTACGCTAACTGCTGGTCCCAAATGTGCCTATTTTAGATATTTTGTAAGAGTAGAATGGTTTGTGACTTGTGTTTCCTGTCTGGACGGTTTCGTTTAGCGTATCGCTTCTGAAATTCACGGTGCTGCTGCGGGTATCCGAACGTCAGGCCTTTATTTGGCTGGACAATGTGCATTGTCGGGATCTGCGGCATGTCACTGATAAATGCTTATTTCCATTTCTAGCTGTTGAGAGAGGGGCTGCTGAGACCACCTGCCTGTATCCGGGTCCCTGCTTTGAATTTTTGTGTGGATAAACCTGGGAGTGGAATTGCTGGCTCAAACGGTAGCTCTGTGTTTAACTTTTCAAGAAATTGTTGAGCTGGTTCTCCTGTCTTCTCTCAGGTTTACTGAAGCCACATCACGTATGGCAGTCACACAGCGCTCACGTACTTAATAAACAGACATGGGCATCCTCTACATGAACACCCAACCCCTCCACAAGAACCTGAATGGGCTCCTTAGCCTGTAAAATAATGTCCACGTGTGTAAATAAATATAAATCATATACCATGATGATCAAATTACCCCGAGAGAAAGAGAAGATTTATAATGCAAATAGGAGACAGGATTAAAGTTCAAGTATCCTGGTAGCCAATGTGAAAAAGGAAAGAAAACTGCACCACATTGGCGGGTCTCCGAAAGGCTGTTGAACTCTTTCAGGTAACTGAGGAGTGACAGGTAACAGGACACCTTCTGCCCAGGAGCTTTGGTTGAAGCACAGGTAAAGACTCACTCCCAGCTGACTCGGAGCCTCTGAGAAGAGTGGTGGGAGGCCCCACAATTTGAAAACCAGGAGCCATCAAAGCCACCTGTGCATGCGGTAACGCCCCACGGGAAGGTGCTTTTTGTCAATGAAGGAGCTCTTTTTACCTTTTAGGAAGGGACACAGCATTCCGGGCCTGGCTCCAAGGACAGGCACAGGTCGGGCTCTGGCTCAGTGTGTCTGCGCTTCTGTCACAGAACACCACAGACTCGGCAGTTTGCAGAAGATAGAAATTTTTGAACCGCCCCCATAGTTTGATAATAGAGATTTGATGTATTTTTCTTTTTTTAAAAAAAAGCTAGGTACCTAAGATCAGAAGTTGTTGTAGTGGGTAAGGCTCTGGCCTCCCACATGGCTGACTGCAGTTTGAATACCAAATTCAGTGTCTTGAAAATCATGCCAGGCACATGTGTGTGTGTGTGTGTGTGTGTGTGTGTGTGTGTGCAGAATTCCAGGAGGAGAATGGAAAGGGACTGTGGTGTGGCCATTCCATCTGGGGAGTGATTTCTCACTCTCTATTCCTCTTTTTCTCTTTCTCTCTCTCTTTCGCTTTCTCCTCTTTTTCTCTTTTTCTTTTTCTCTTTCTCTTTCTCTTTCTCTTTCTCTTTCTCTTTCTCTTTCTCTTTCTCTTTCTCTTTCTTCTTCTCTTTTTCTCTTTCTCTTTCTCTCCTGTGAGTGCACATGCTCTATGGCAAAAACCTTTCTAAAAATCTGGATTTCTGTCTTCTTCGGATGAGCTGGGAAGTGTGGCCGCGCAGTGCTCCTGAGGGCGGGACGCTGCTCCTGCTGCCGTCGCCGCCCGGGCCTCCTTGCCCTGAACCCTGCACCATCTCCACCCGCCTCACTCTCCTGCCCCCCCACACTCGACTCCTCCCTCTGCTGGCTGACCAGGCACTGTGCGGGCCCTGGTCACTAGAACAAAGTCTGAAGGGAGAGCATTTTTCATTTTAAAAGATGAGTTGTTTCAAGAGCATGAGAGATGGGGCCCGACAACCTGTTCAAGCCTTCCCCAGCTCGTCAGGGTCTGGGGGCACCCTCGCCTGCTGCTCTTCCAGTTAGCTCGGCCCTGAACCCGTGTGGCTTCCAGCACTGTGGTTAGTACCCTACACCTGCACCCACGCAGCTGGGTCAGACATCCGTGGGTCAGACATGTCTGGAGAATCCTGCTCTCTGCGCCATCCACAGGTGTCGGCTGCTGAAATACTCCCAGATTCCTATGGCTGGGCAAAGCATGAAAGCTCTCAAACATGGATTAATTACTGAGGATTGTGCTTAATGTGACTGAGTATTTTCATGTACAGTCATCTGTGTGTGTGTGTGTGTATACACACATGTATATGTATATGTATAGTTTATTTAAGTTATTCATAACAGAGAGCATGGCAGAGAGTGAGAGAAGCACCCTCAGAACCTGGGGACAAGGTATCTGTCCCGTGTCTCTGTAAGTGTAGAGTAGCTTTAATTTTTATTCATCCATTCTTCTAAAACATGCAAGGACCCAGGACATGGAGTCTGGGCCACTCACCTAAGCTGAGCAGCTCTTACCTGGATACCTCCAGACCAACTAGCCAGGACCGTCGGCCAAGGAAGTTGAAAGCAAAAGAGAACAGTGCCGGGCCAGCGAGGAGGGCTCAGGAACAGCCCGTCACAGCCGTGAGGGGCAGTGAGAGCCAGGGCGGAGAAGGCCCTTTAGCCAGAGTGAGTCCCCAGCGCTTCCTCAAGCAGAAACAGCAATAGAGAGGGGGCCACAAGCTAGAATTTGCTTGGAATGAGACTATAGTTGTCCCTTGGTGTCCATGGGGACAGGTTCCAGCAAGCCCTACAGAGCCCAAACCCTCAGATGCCTTACCCCCGATGTAACACGGCTTCGCCTTTGCACGTCACCGCACACCTACTCTTGTCTCTGTGATGAGCCATCTCTAGATTACTTACAATACCTAACACCGTGCAAGTGCTAAGTACCTCATCGTGATACTCTATTTTATAACTTGTATTTTAAAAATTATTGGACATATTGCTATTTATTTATTCTTAGTGCTTGCAACCTGTGGTTGATGTAACCCATGGATGCAGAATCTAGAGGTATGGAGGGTTTGCAAAACCACAGCGTTTTGGTGGGGCATTCGTGCCCCCCAACACACACACACACACATCCGGAGGAGGAAACTCATGGACGTGCTTGATGCGGGCAGGGGCCGCAGCTCACATTTGCACATCAGCCCTGGCTTGCCCTGCTCAGTATTCGTAGAGCTGAGCTGAATCGGAACGGTGGAAACTACTCTTGTGTTAAATAAGAATGATAATATTCTGTAAAGTCAAAGGGAAAATTCAGTACAAAGGGGGACCATGACATTTCTCAGGGGCACGCCAACTCGGAGCACCGGACTGTCCTGACACATTGTTACTAGCAGAGAGGGCATCAGCTCCTTGTGGCTACAAAGTTATGTTTTAAACCCTGAACTACACGGTTCCTTTAGACCAAGGAATTCTTCTACCAGAATTATTCTGCAATAAAACATTGCTATTTTCCAGATAGTTACTGAGGCTGAAACTTGGCTTTCTGCCAGCAAAGTAGGCTGACTAGAAAGGACGGTTAAGAGGGTAAATAACAGTGTGTCAGACACAGCCTCGCCGAGCTAGGTGGGGTGAGGACGCATTGACTCAGCAGAGCGAAGCGCATCTCCTGTGACGGACAAGGACAGGGAGGCAGGCCACCTCGTCCCTGGGTGCGTGGAGAAACCTGGTCACTGTGCCTTCTGTAATTGTCGGCTGCTAAAACACTCTCAGATTTCTTATGGGAAGGCAAAGCCTGAAAGCTCTCAAAAACGGATTAATTCTTGAGGATTATGTTTGACATGACTATTTTCATACACAGTCATATATATGTGTGCATATGCATATGTATATGTATAGTTTACTTATCTTATTCACGATAGAGAGCGTAGCAGAGAGACAGAGAAGCACCCTCAAGAGAGTCTCGTAACACTCCCTTTCCCAGCCCTGTAGCTCCCTGGGACCTGGGCACAGGGTGTCGGCCTACTGTGTTTCCAGGCCACCCGGAATCTGTGCAGTGGTCAGCCACGTGGCTTCCAGCACCGCGGCCGAGTTTGCTATCACTGGTGCCCATGATCGGAGAGCTTGTCTTCACCTTTTAGTAATGTGCTTTGTTTTCTGTAAAACCACACAAATGTTATGTCAACATCACAACAGAGAGAGGTTTTTTTGTTTTGTTGTGTGGTTTTATTTATTTGTTTTTGGTTTTGAGGTCTTGTTTTATGCCATAGGGCACGCGTGTGCTCACCCAAGAGAAACAGAAAAGGAAAGCAAGAAATCACCCCCTGGGGGATGGCCACTCACAATCCCTTCTCCTCCACTCTCCCTTTAGAATGTTGGGCATGTATATACATGCACTAGGCATTTTTCCTTACATTTAATTACTGTGCATCTTTACAGTATATAAAATGAATTTTCTCCACATGAATATACCATATACTGGTCCAGCCACAGATGTTACCATATACGTTATCATCAATGGGTAATTTGCACCCGGCATGATTTTCAAGTAGCTAGGTCCTGGATTGGGACAGCAGTTGGCTATTATGAGAGTCCAGCGCCTTAACTGCCACACCACCTTCTGGCCCCAAGAGGTTCTTATAAGAGGGGCACTAGATAGGATCCCAAGAAGATGGCATTGTCACATCAGTGTCGTCTGTTGGATCATTCCCATTCCAACGTCAACGTCACCAAGTGTGAGGCGGACAGATGGGAGCCCAGCTAACCCCACTTCACCACACTTTGCCCTACCTATGCCAGGTTTTGATAAATTCACAAATTATGGATATTCAGGAAACCTAAAGTCACTCCTTTTTTTTAGAAAAAAAAAAGAATTATTTACTTATTTAATTTTATTTATGGCTGTTGTTGTTTAATTTGACTAGAGAGAGACAGGGAGAAAGAAAGGAAAAGTGGGAAAGCAAGTCACCGAGTCTGGGACTCAAACTGCCCTCAGCATGTGGGATTCTAGCGCCCCAACGGCCACACCACCTGCCAGCCCGCAGCTCCCAGCCAACGCACTCTTACCACGCACCACAGCCTTCTGGGAAGCGTGCACAGGTCCTAGCCCTCCTGCATTAGGGAGCTTCTTGAGGAGCTCCTGCAGAGAAGCACGGACAGTGGGGAGGTGCCGGAGTGGTGCTGCCCTGGAGCTTGGGGCAGAGCGGGGGAGAGCGGGGCAGTGTGGGACCCTGAGCCACACGAGGGACATCAAGTGGAAAAGCAACAGGGACAGAGGCTCTCTGCCAGCTTCCCCACATCACATGACACCCAGACTGCCTTTTAGACCCAGAAAAGCAGATAACCAGGCTTACTGCATTATCTCCCCAGGTGTCTTGTCTGAGGGTGACTTAGGGATCAGACCACAGAATGGTGGAGACGGCAGTGCCTCGGACGTGAAGCCAGCCAGGCAAGTCCACACACGCGGCAGACGGGGTGACGGGCCCACGCCTCGTCCACCTCGAAGTCCATTGCAAGGACAAGGGCAGTCAGAGCACCCACTTTCCGGCCACCATGAACAGACGCCCGCTCCTTCCCAGACCCGCCAGCAGGACTCTTGGACACTGGGTGCCCCGGGGCTCATCCTCACCTTGGAAACACGGCTAGTCCCTGGAGATTGTGGTCTACTCTCTCATTACCAAGCAGAAATGCTGGGCACGGGGGCGTCTGAAGAGCAGAGGTTTGAGGTTTCGCCGTCCAAGGCTGAGGCTGATTCCTGAGGAGCTACAGCAGGCAGAGGCCAGGCCTGGAGCAGAGCGGCCCCTGTGTGTCTGCCTCTTCTGGCCTTTCTCGTCTCATAAACCACTAGAACGCAAGCATGGGACCACCCTAGTGAGCTCACCACACAAATGTCCCACCTGGGCACCAGGAAGGTGTGACTTTTCTCCATAAGACCTTTACAGACAACCAGTGCCTACAGGTGCATTTGGGGACGTGCAAGCAGAGCAGGTACTTTCCCATCAGATCAAACCCTCACTTTTCAGGGACTAGGTCCTGAGCGTAGAGCCAGCACCGTCCACCTTCAGCTCCAGGGTGCGGGGCTGCCGACCTCAGGGAGATGAGCCTCCACGCTCTGCAGCCTCTCGCCTCCTCAGGCCCCTTCTGCGGGAATAGCTGCCTTCCGGAATTCCATGGCTGGATGCCAAAGCAGCAAAGGAGGGATCTGAGGGAGCTGCTGCGCTTCAGGGAGGGAAGGGCAGCAGTGAAGGAAGGCGGGACAGGGCGGCACAGCTCGCAAAGGGAAGGACAGAGTGGAGGCAGCAGCTCTGTCCTAGATCCTAAGCTCCTCATGGCTGTTCCCTGGACCCAGGATGCTGCTTTTCAGAGTCAAACATGACATGCCGGCTTAGTGGGAGCTGATGAAAACATCTCTTCGGCCCACTGGTCCATCCAGCCAAGGCGAAGAACTTAAAGGACGATGTAAAACCAAGGAGAGAAATCGAACATTAATTTGCACGTGCAGAATTGCGAACACCATTCCCTGTTCGGTTTATCTTGGGCCAGTGGAGTTTTCTGTGCACCTGGAACGTGGCTTGTGCATGCATGTCCACGAACATATTTTATAAAGTGGAGAGACCAAGGAACAGACCTTTCAAAGCCTGAAATTTTGTCAGAATTGGCTGATGGTTTCACGTCGGGCACACACCGTGCCAGGTCCCGCGCAGGTACATGGCGGGGGGGGGGGGGGGGATTCAGTGACGTGTGCAGTGGTGGGACTTGAAAGCCCACCGAAGGCTATCAGTTAGAACTGAAGGTCAGCTTAGGATTTCGGATTGTTAAGACATTGTGGTACTAGACTTCCACATTTTGGTCATAAGTTCATTAAAATGGACTATTAAGCAAAAAGAATTTATTGTGAGCATTTTTAAGTTTAGAACCTGGGAAATATGTAATATTAGCAATGAAAAATGAGAAACTGAACTTGTCTAATGTAAAAAATAGTGTGCATGTGTGTAAGGAGTCCGAATTCAACTTTGCTGTTCTGTCTTGCCTGCAGCCTTGTGTAAGAGAAGATCACATTTAAGAGCTTTGTGATCTCAGCACCAAAGAATGCACACAATTAAGGTATTTGGCAAAACAATGGTGCTGCTTTCTCCAAAGTACAGCTTTAGGAGTTGAAACAGCAACAAATCGGGTGCAATGTTTGGATAGCTTTTACTCCCAACTCTCATATTTCAGTGGCAAATTAGCTATGTCTCTTTAGGAAAGTTTGTCCTTGAAGCAGCAAACGGCCACCACCACGTACCTTTGTTCACCTGCACACACGACCGCGTTCGGGACGCAGAACAAGCTGATTTTCAGGTTTCCTGTGCCGACGAGGATGGAGGACTGAGGATCATGGAGCAGACAGGACACATCTCCCTTCCCCCGTGTTCAGCCCAGAGGGCTGTAAAAGCAGACAGATAAGTGTGCAAATCCTCGCTGTGCCCCGTGAGCACACTGCCACACCTTCATGTCATGAGAAAGATCACCTAAAGGCGAGTGCATGTCCGGAACGCGTGGCAGAAGGGCCAGTTCTCTGCTCTCCTCGCGATGAAATTGGCCCTTTTGGTCAGTGATAATGAAAACCCTAGAAGATTATGAGGATAAACAGTTTTTCAGCTTAACTTTGAACTGTCTCAAATCTCAGATAAATTACCCTAAATTGCTCAGAACTCATATGAGATTAGTATAGGGAGAACCACAACAGCACGGTCACGCTGGGAAGCCTTGGTTCAGACACTTTCTGGCTGGGCGCTGAATTGAAATTCAAAAGGTAAAATCAACTAATCACTTGAATCGTCTCTAGATTTTTCCAATAATAATATAGGTTGAATGTCAAATCTTAGTTATTCTTTACCAGTGGCAAAAATTCTACAGATCTGGTCATGCCACTTTAGATATTGACGACAGAAGTCTGACTGCTTTTTCCTATTTCCAAAATCCCTTCCATAGGACCTGGGGTGAGTCACACCCGCAAACAGTAAGAGATTGTTTTGGCCCTATGGATAACAGGACTCATCCTACATCCTGTCCCTGGCATAGTGTCTTTGGGATAGGTAAGTAATGCCCACAAACATTAAAAGACCATTTCAACTCACTGATAACAGAACTCTTCCTACATCTTGTCCTTGGGACAGTGTCCTGTGAGGCATGCCAGCTCCTCATCTCTGTTCCAGGACCCTCTGTGTTGATGCCATCCCAAAACACAGACCTCCCTTCCAATCACCACCCTAAGAATTATAAAAGCCGCCTCTGGCCTGCAAGCCCTACCTCCAGGTGTCTCCCCTTTTGGGGCCAGACCAATGGAAAACTCTTTTCACTAAATTCCAAACTTTGTCTAGCACTCTCAAAATTGAAAAAGAAACCCTTGTACCTGACCACCCACGAAAGGGCACGTTTGCCTCTTCTCCAGGCCTGGGTCACACATATTCATACTTAGAAATAATCTGTATTAACTATTATTCTGCAGAGTTGGTTATTTCCATTGACAATAACCAGAATCAGTTTGGGGTATCTATGAGAACCCTAATATTCACAAGCTGAATGTCCTTGGCAGGTGCACTAAACCATACACAGCCATTTTGGCCAGCGTGTCACGGCAGTTACATGACTGGATTGACATTTTAACACATGGAACTCACACACGCTCTATGTATCGCAGACTACTTTTTCTTTTTCTCATGGTTCTATCCTGAGAAAAAGAATTACATTCTATAATGAAATCTCAGCAGAAATTGTAACGGCCTTCATTTTTCTACACACTCGCCATTAGAAGGGTGACAGCACTTCACGGCACCTTCAAACGAACGGCTAAGAATGAGACCTCCCTCTCTGCTCCAAGGGCAGTGGTGAGCAGCTTCGTGGCCAGGCGCAGAGGAAGGATGTGCTGAAGCTGGCAGCAGGCCGCGCTCCAGGACTGTCAGGACCACACTCGCTCCTGAGCGTGAGACGCGCGGTGACTCAGTTCAACGGCAACCACATCGTATCTTTGCCAAGCAGAGAACACCTTTCGAGGTTTGCTTTGCTGAGTAAGAATCTTGCTGGCTGCTGGGTGTTATTGCTGGAAGGTTCCTTCTGGAGACTCAGCAGTGTGGCCTGCACCAACAGGACGGAGGCTCCAGCAAGGACTAGCCTGTCAGACACGTTCTGTAAATCATCAGCCATGCCAGTTGTGCAGAACCAAGGAAGAGACAATGCATAAATAAACACCTGACGGGAGATCCGCTGTGAGCGTTCCAGGGCACGTGGGGGGAGCTCAATACCACCCGACGGAAGAACTCAGAATGAGCAAGATCCCTGCCCCACTCTGCTTCCTGTCGCTGCTGTTCTACAAGGGCCTGTCAGTACACTTACCATCATGTGTACATACATGCACGTGTGTCTATACACATATGTATAGACATTCACGTAAACCTGTGTCTCTATACGAATATATGCATATAATAAATACGGAATGCTGAGCATCCCAGACTCAAAAATCTGAAATTCGAAATGTTCCAAACTCTAAAATATTTGAGTGCCACAATGAGATTGCAAGTGGAAAATTCCACATCTGACCTCATGTCACAGGTCACAGTCAAAGTGCAAAAAACATAGCACAGAATTTATTCAGTGTCCTCAAGGGAAAAAAAAAAAAAAAAAGCGGCTCTCAGTCCCCTTTAGCTGCAATAAATCTCTTTTGAAAATGCCCACGAAGGGTATCATGAACAAAATCAATAGAAATATTGTATAAAATTACTTTGGGGCTTTACACACAAAGTGTGTATGAAACATAATGAATTCTGTTTTGAGACCGATGTCTCAGCCACGAGAGACCTCATGTATATAAAAATACTACAAAATCCAAAATACCTCAAAATCTGAAATACTTCTGGTGCTGAGCATTTCAGATAAGGGATATGCAGCCTGTACTTGTTACAGACGACGACACTAACAACAACTACGTGTACCTATAACATACATGCATACATACCTGTGTGTGCGTGCATGTGTGTACATGTGAGGAGCATGCTATTAGCTGACATCATATTTGTGAACAATGGTAGACTTAATACCCTCACAAAATGTCAATACTGGCATTAATAATAGGAAGAACCAACCAGTCAACTTTGCCGCCCAATAAATGGAGGAATTTAAGATAAAGGACACTTAAGATAAATAGACACTTCATTACCAAGTGCAATTTCCTTGTTGCTCTTGGACGAGCGAGATTTTATTTTGGTTCTTTATGACACATGAGTGCTTACTGATGGACACACTGTGGATATGACGCTTAAGAAGCATGAGGCTCCTCTGTGTCCTTTCCTCAAATTCGTTTGTGGAAATACTGGGGTAATCCCAACAGCTCCGCTAACTCCATGCATTAGAAAACATGGGCGTTCTGGTGTGCAGAGCTAACGTGTTACGATTTCAGTCATGTCAGAGGACTGCTTACGTTCTGAGATTTGAAGTAAAAATAATCAGCTCATCACAGAAACATCAGCTGTAGCCACGGAAGCCTACTGCACGAGGCTGCTGGCTCTGCAGAGCACCTGTCTTTCCCAGTCTGGTCCAGATTCTAGGACGTGTGTTACACGGAGACTTCTTTCTCTCTAAAATCAGCTAGAAACTCCCCGAGAGCACGTGGGTTGACGACTGCTCCAAGCAGCGTTCTCTCTTTAATATAACAAAGTCTGTGCTGAAAGAAAAACGTGTGTGGATCAGAGAGACATTTTACACGAAGGCAGTAGAGAGGGAACTGGACACCCAGGCCTGCCCAAACCAGCGTGGCCACTTAGGCTGGGAGTCAGTGAGGGGCTCCCTCAGTGTAGAGGCTTCGCTTTTTCTCTAACTCTCTTCCTCCACCGAGTGCATCATTCATGAGTGTATGGAATCCTGCAGCCGGGCCAGAACCCTGAGCCGAGCGAGCACCAGGGAGGGATTCCGAGTAAGGACACCGGGGTGCAGAAAGCCAGAACTGGGACTGCACTAGGAAAGCAGGGCCCTCCCTCTGCCCTCCCCCACCCCCAAACTTCTTTCTCTGCAAAATGGGGCTGATAGGACCTGGATGAGGCGCTATGAAGACAGAATGGGATTAGGCACAGAAAGGAAACTTGTGTTTGCATATCTGTTGTTTCTTTTTCTTTTCAAAAAACCTGCTGTTTGTTTTCCTCTCAAAGTTTGGGAACAGGGTCCTTAGGGTTAGAGATTCCCAGTTGAATACGGCCATGGGACGATGGGCCCTAAATGTGACTTCAGCAAGCACGCACCCCAGGCATCACGAGAGGGCCCCTCCCGGACAGCTGAGCGCGACGGTAGGAGTCTAGACAGGGCAGGTCAAGAGTGAGGCTGTGGGCAGCGTGGGTGGACTGTGGGCAAAGCAAACTGCACTTACTCTACAAGTTCCTGGAGGTTAGTACTTCCCACGACTCGTTCCACAGCTCGAAATCCCACCTGGCTCTTTCTCGCTCCCAGGGAAGCCCATTAGGAATAACGCTGACGACAATGCTGATGGTGACGGGGGTGGTGGTCACAGGAGGGGACTGACAATGATGATGCTGGGATGAATTAATATGTATTAAATTGCAAGCATGTTGCAGGACCCAAAATAAGTAAATACATGACAACAAGTCCAATCTTCCCAGCAATCCGAGTAAGGCCGATGTGATTATCTTCATTGTATGGGATAAGAAGTTACAATTAAGTCATCTGCTTGAGGTCGTTCAGCCAAGAAGCAGCAAAATTTAAAACCAAGTCTGAGCGCTGGGATCCCACTGCACACACGGCTGCTCTTGGTCCCTCTCTGACTGCCAGAAGCCCTCCCTAACTCCCCTCCTTAAGCTGCTCTAGAGCGTTCTCTCCAGTCATTCTGCTCTCTCTGTGCTCTCTGCTTGCTGGCATTTCCCTCCATAGCTGCGAGTGCCTTCCGGGAAGCTGTGGCTCCTTCGGCTCTCACTGCTGTGTGAACTCTGCCTCGTCCTTCACGAGCTGTGTGGGTGGACAGTGCACACCTGACACGGCGTAACTTTTAGTGAGTACACAATGACAGCATTTCATTTAACTGCCTACTAAATCCATCTTTATTTTATTTAGCATCCTCAAATGAACTACTCTTGGGTAACAGATGTGTTTTGTAAACTGTCTCTGGTTTTAAAGTTGACAACTGAGGACGACCTAGATCACACGCCGAGTGAGAGCAGAGGCCTGGTCAGTCCTGCTTATTCCGGTACCTCCAGACCTTCCACAGATTTCCACACGAGAGTGAGTGAATGAGAGAAAGGGCAAGCCCAACAGACCAGTGCGAGAAGTTCTCTGTTTTCATCTGATCAAGTTAAATGTTATTCCCTAAGTCACACACACATTCAAATAAACTTCCAATATCAAGACATTTATCCATATTTGGTATCATACTTATTCTTGGGCTATATAAGAACTTGAATATCAGACAGATGCTGCATTTTGATCAAAGGGATAGTCGTAAGAATGTATTCCAACACATTTTGGAACTGTTTTCTGTGAGTATGAAAACAGAGTTTTGCTGGATTCTGAATTCATTAAATGTTTCAAAAACTTTTAAAAAATCTTCACCACCAAAATGCTTCAATTAAACGAAATCTTAGTGAAATGAAAGGCCCAGAAATTTGCGATCGGTGTCCTAGTTTCACAACACACCTGCAACGCCTTAGAGGGTGGTTGTTCTGGAACCATACTGTGAAAATAGCACAGAAATTATGACGAGTGGTCATAAATGTCAAAATACTGCATATTGTTCTCCGATTCAGCGTTCTTTATTATCACCATTGAAATAAATTTATTTCAAATCAGCCAGTGACCTGGTGCTTATGGAGACTTGATCCCACGAAGTTGCCCATGTGGTTCGAGCCTAGGACCCAGTGCCTTAAGAAACACTCCAGGCACATGTGCGTGTGTGCGCAAAATCCTGAAAGGAAGAAGAGATGGAGGAAGAGATTGTAACGTTATCGCCCCCTAGGGAGAGCGCTTTCTCTTTCTTTCTCTCTCTTGTGCACATGTCATCTGGCATATTAAAAAAATAAAATAAGCAGTTTGATTTTAAATTGTAGGCAATAAAAAAAACAAATGTTCAAAATACAGTCAGAAGTTGTAAGAAAGATCTTACAGAGAGAAAAATTTTGTTAGAATTTATTATTCATGTGTGTGTGTATGTAGTTATATAGTTATTTTAATACTTTATTTTAATAGTGATATTTCAAAGGTTATTTAATTTCCTTTGAGCAAAACCAAACTGGCAAGCAAAAAATAGAATGTACTCAGAATTCACTATACAACAGACTCTTTTACAGTAATGGTCCGCTGGCCCTTGCACCGATGGCGATACGTACACGGTATTTCAGTCAGTGCCGTCTACAGCAGGCGGGGAGGAAATGCCCCTTTGTAGTCTACTTTCTTCTTCCTTGTTCTCCATGTCCTCATTATTCTTCTTTTGAAGATAGAGAAACCTGCATTCTAGGTTTCGAGGGAAACATACCCAGGAAACTTCATTTTTTTCTGCCCAGAAGATCTCAGCTTCATTGAAGACGAAACATTCCTGAAGACTCAGGACCCACAGGAGTGTTTTATTACGGGAGTGTTTCCCCCTCAACATGGCTGGAATCAGTACTCTACCACACACTTGCCTGCAGATGCCTCTTCTGCTTTTTCTGAATATTCATGTGATAGCTTCAAAAAATAAAAAAAAACGCTAGTTGACTGAATTGCAGCAGAAGAGGCCGTGGGCAGAGGGACACGCAGGGCTCCCTGGGAGTCAGGGCTTTCATGATGAACCCCTGCCAAGCGCGGACGGTGTTTTGTGAACTAGCTCCAGTAGCTCAGCCCCAGGCCGTCAAGGCTCTGGACACACACAGGGAACCTCTGCCATCTTGCATCTGTCTGTGGTAGACTGTCTGTGGGACCCCAAGGGCCTGGAGCCCAGGTGCAGTCCTGACTGCTGTTGACTGTCAGGACACTTTCTGAGATGGACCACAGACCAGGGACAGTGGGGCAGAGAGGGTGAGAGGCTTCCAGCCCCGCAGTGCCATGATGACGTCACTCTGTGGCTGGTCTGTGGCTTCGTTTTGTTCCTGCCTGAAGGGGCAAGTTCCTTCTCAGTGGTGAAAGCACCTTGTTAGTCAAGATTCCACGAGGGGTGGCTTTGCCCCCAGTCACCACGGTGTCTTCTTAACCCTTTTACTTCCAAGCGATTAGGAAGGGCAGTGGAGAGAAGTTACTCTTATCAATTATTTTCAGAAAGAAAATAAAATGTTCTGAAGGCAACAAAACTAGAGAAAACAATTTAACAAATAATAAAACAGTCTTCGATGACGGCGAAGTTACAAAAAACTGGGATAATGCGAACTTCGTCTCTGAAACCTGAACAGTCAGCCATTCCTGGCGAGATGTCATTCGCCCTGGAGCTTGAAACACAGGAATTTATGATGGGCAGAAAATGATACTGTCTTCTGTGCTGAGAAAACAGCCCTGAAAAACTAAATAGCTCCGAGGCCCGAAAGCACTGGCTGAGGTTGGAAAGCTGGCAAAGTCCAGTGCTCAGGTTAACGGGGGTGGCTGCAGAGACTCGGCATGTGGAGAGGAGCAGGTTTCAGTGGATTTGCAAGGAAAGGTGTTAGAAATTTCTTTCAGAAAGATAATTGATGACATGACACAACCTGTACAAGTTACACTGGCTCTTGTGTGCTGCCCCTGACCTTGGCATGTTTGCTACATGTTGAGGGCCTCTCCATGATCCATCAGGGAGAGCGTGCACGGCAGCCCTGACAGCAGCCCCTGGTCGATGGGCACAGGGCTCGCCCAGGGAGCACGCCACTGCGCCGTCCGGACGCGTGTGCCTGGCACAGTACCGTCACCCTTCCATTTTGCCATTTACGCTGGGTTCTGAAAGCACTCCTGGCCTATGTGACCATGACTGGTCACTAGTGCTGGAGCTCTAGGGAGAGAGAGAGGTGAACCACCACGTGAGCTCCTGAAGAGTAGATTTAAAAACAACTCCAACTTCCTTCAAGTCAAAAGAGGTAGAGAGAGCTGCACCGTGGGAACATGTGGCAAACTCTGGCCCTTGGGGGCCAGGAGGTGACGTGGTGGTCAAGGAGTCAGATTCCCACAGGGCCAACCACAGTTCAAGTCCTTGACCTGGCGGCTTGTAAACCACGCTGGGCGGGTGTGCATGCATGCCCAAAATCCTAGGAGGAGAATGAAGGAGAAGGGATCGCAGCAAGCCATCCTTGCCGGGGGGTTGATTTCTCACTTTTCCTCTCACCGCTTTCTCTGTCTCTCTCTGACAAGCACACATATCTGATGGCAAAAATGAAACAAAACTCTGGGCCCAAGAAAAATGCTGTAAACTATACACCCTTCAGTGTCCGACCAACAGTTACAGAGCAGCCCCGGGTGAGGAGGCAGGAGCTGAGAGAGTAGAGGAATGCCAGCCTCTAGCGTAGTGGTACTGCTCCACACCGTGAAATAACGCCCCGTGTGCAGGCCCACATCCCCCCACTGAACCCCGCATGCAATCCCACCTTCGCTACAGCTTTGTGTCACACATCTGCCCCTACTCCCTGGGGACTCTCCGTCACACATCTTCGAGCTCCTGTGCCTTCGAAAATGCTCCTCGCTTCGTCTAGTTTGCTTTTCTGTTTCTGACTGGTGTCTTCTCTGTGCCATTTTAAACCTTGAGAAGACCTCTGTGATCCCCAGTATGAGGGACCCCACTTGTGGTCTGACGGAGCACGCCCTGCACACCTCTGTCAGTGGTGGCTGTGTTCAGACTCCTGGTTGGCTCGCGTGCATCATGTGGTCTGACGGAGCACGTCCTGCACACCTCTGTCAGTGGTGGCTGTGTTCAGACTTCTGGTTGGCTCGTGTGCATCTTGTGGTCTGACGGAGCACGCCGTGCACCTCTGTCGCAGTGGTGGCTGTGTTCAGACTCCTGGTTGGCTTGTGTGCATCTTGTGGTCTGACGGAGCACGCCCTGCACACCTCTGTCAGTAGTGGCTGTGTTCAGACTCCTGGTTGGCTTGTGTGCATCTTGTGGTCTGACGGAGCACGTCCTGCACACCTCTGTCAGTGGTGGCTGTGTTCAGACTCCTGGTTGGCTCGTGTGCATCTTGTGGTCTGACGGAGCACGTCCTGCACACCTCTGTCAGTGGTGGCTGTGTTCAGACTCCTGGTTGGCTTGTGTGCATCTTGTGGTCTGACGGAGCACGCCCTGCACACCTCTGTCAGTGGTGGCTGTGTTCAGACTCCTGGTTGGCTTGTGTGCATCTTGTGGTCTGACGGAGCACGCCCTGCACACCTCTGTCAGTGGTGGCTGTGTTCAGACTCCTGGTTGGCTCGTGTGCATCTTGTGGTCTGACGGAGCACGCCCTGCACCTCTGTCAGTGGTGGCTGTGTTCAAACTCCTGACTGGCTTATGTGCATCTTGTGGTCTGACGGAGCACGCCCTGCACCTCTGTCGCAGTGGTGGCTGTGTTCAGACTCCTGGTTGGCTCGTGTGCATCTTGTGGTCTGACGGAGCACGCCCTGCACACCTCTGTCAGTGGTGGCTGTGTTCAGACTTCTGGTTGGCTCGTGTGCATCTTGTGGTCTGACGGAGCACGCCGTGCACCTCTGTCGCAGTGGTGGCTGTGTTCAGACTCCTGGTTGGCTTGTGTGCATCTTGTGGTCTGACGGAGCACGCCCTGCACACCTCTGTCAGTAGTGGCTGTGTTCAGACTCCTGGTTGGCTTGTGTGCATCTTGTGGTCTGACGGAGCACGTCCTGCACACCTCTGTCAGTGGTGGCTGTGTTCAGACTCCTGGTTGGCTCGTGTGCATCTTGTGGTCTGACGGAGCACGTCCTGCACACCTCTGTCAGTGGTGGCTGTGTTCAGACTCCTGGTTGGCTTGTGTGCATCTTGTGGTCTGACGGAGCACGCCCTGCACACCTCTGTCAGTGGTGGCTGTGTTCAGACTCCTGGTTGGCTTGTGTGCATCTTGTGGTCTGACGGAGCACGCCCTGCACACCTCTGTCAGTGGTGGCTGTGTTCAGACTCCTGGTTGGCTCGTGTGCATCTTGTGGTCTGACGGAGCACGCCCTGCACCTCTGTCAGTGGTGGCTGTGTTCAAACTCCTGACTGGCTTATGTGCATCTTGTGGTCTGACGGAGCACGCCCTGCACCTCTGTCGCAGTGGTGGCTGTGTTCAGACTCCTGGTTGGCTCGTGTGCATCTTGTGGTCTGACGGAGCACGCCCTGCACACCTCTGTCAGTGGTGGCTGTGTTCAGACTCCTGGTTGGCTTATGTGCATCTTGTGGTCTGACGGAGCATGCCCTGCACACCTCTGTCAGTGGTGGCTGTGTTCAGACTCCTGGTTGGCTCGTGTGCATCTTGTGGTCTGACGGAGCACGTCCTGCACACCTCTGTCAGTGGTGGCTGTGTTCAGACTCCTGGTTGGCTTGTGTGCATCTTGTGGTCTGACGGAGCATGCCCTGCACCTCTGTCGCAGTGGTGGCTGTGTTCAGACTCCTGGTTGGCTCGCGTGCATCTTGTGGTCTGACGGAGCACGCCCTGCACACCTCTGTCAGTGGTGGCTGTGTTCAGACTCCTGGTTGGCTTGTGTGCATCTTGTGGTCTGACGGAGCACGTCCTGCACACCTCTGTCGCAGTGGTGGCTGTGTTCAGACTCCTGGTTGGCTCGTGTGCATCTTGTGGTCTGACGGAGCACGTCCTGCACACCTCTGTCAGTGGTGGCTGTGTTCAGACTCCTGACTGGCTTATGTGTATCTTGTGGTCTGACGGAGCATGCCCTGCACACCTCTGTCAGTGGTGGCTGTGTTCAGACTCCTGGTTGGCTCGTGTGCATCTTGTGGTCTGACGGAGCACGTCCTGCACACCTCTGTCGCAGTGGTGGCTGTGTTCAGACTCCTGGTTGGCTCGTGTGCATCTTGTGGTCTGACGGAGCACGTCCTGCACACCTCTGTCAGTGGTGGCTGTGTTCAGACTCCTGGTTGGCTCGTGTGCATCATGTGGTCTGACGGAGCACGCCCTGCACCTCTGTCGCAGTGGTGGCTGTGTTCAGACTCCTGACTGGCTTATGTGCGCCTTGCACTCGGATACTGGCCCACTGGTTGCATCTCATGGAAAGAGAAGCACTTCGTTTTTCTAGATGAAGATGCTAAGGTTTTCTTGCTGGTCGGGAGTGCGGTGGTACAATGGTACACCCTGCTCAAACGATGCGGGGCCCATCAGGCAGATCCTAAGCCAGTCCTCCAGTCAGCTAGTGCGTACCCAGCATGTATGCCCAGAGTCCTGCTGGGAAGGCTGAGGGTGGACGGACGGCAGAGCAGGACTAGTGCTAGTCTCTCTCTTTCTAAAATAAACCAAAGAAGAAAAGAAATGGGGACCAGCATAGGGTGTAATGATTATGTCACTAGACTCCCACGTAGTCAACTGCAGTCCGAGTCCCAGACCCGATGACTTAAAAAATGTTGGGCATGTGTGCCTGTATGCCCAAGATCCCAAGAAGAGAATGCAAGAGAAGGGATTGCAGATTGCCTATCTTCTTGGCATGGAGGGTGATTTCTCACTTTCTGTCACTCTCTCTCTCTGGCAAGCACATGTGCCATATAACAAAAACCTCTCTTTAAAAAATGTTTAAAAATGAAAAAAAAGGCAGTACTAAATTCTGCAACACTCAATTAAGTCTACTGAATGTACACCCTGTGTGTTTTAGTGTGAGAGTCCCCTAGAAATGCAAGATGCAGAGGTCAGGAGTCAGGGAGTGAGACACGCTCATCTGTGGATTCAGCTACCAGGGCACCGAGGGGGACTGGTGGACGGGCGTCATTTCCTCCTTTCCGATCTTTTCTGCTGCCTGTCCTCAGGGATGTGTTCTTCCCTCTCCTCCATCAGTAGCTGTATTGACAGCAATACCTACAGATCCGTAGCAGGAAAGTCATTGGGGAAATATGAAGTATTGACACTTGGAGCAGGAAAGACACCAGCTCTTCTCGTTTCTAACTGCAGAATTTGGAGGCTGAGCTCTGCTTTGTCTAGAATAGAGGTCACTCTCAGCCTGTGTTTGGGCTCAAACACCCAGGAGTTTTCATCCTAGCCAGACACTGCCACATTCCTCCAACCAGCATCGCCCGGAGAGTCGGTTCCACATAGTCAGTGTCACCCAACATCACCCGGGGCGTCTCGTCCGTGTAGTCAGTGTCATCCAGCATCTTCCAGAGAGTCGGGTCCGTATAGTCAGTGTCACCTAGCATGACAGTCACTCGAGTGCTCAGCACATTTCCTCAGAAAACCTCCTTCCTGGTGTAAAAGATGCAGTTTTCAGCCCCTGTAGCGTTAGGTGGCACTGTCCTTGCTTCAGTCAAAGCGTTCCTTCTGAGGAGAAGCAGTGAGAGCCAGTGCGTGTCCACCACACTCTGTCCTCTCCTGGATGCTCACAGGAGCTGTGTCAGGACAGAGCCTCCATCGGCCTGGGACCCAGCATGACTACACTGACCCACATGGGCTTGCAGTGGGAACAAGGCTTCTGGGCCCAGCTGCAGGGCTGTAGCAGTAACACAGTCCCAGACAACTTCTACACACTGGGCCTGTGTACATGGGCCCTGGATCCAGGGTGGCTGGAAACAGCAGAAGGGGGATTGTGGCATGAGGCCTTGCTGAAGATGCTTTTTTCTTTCAGAAATAAATAAACAAACATTTTTAAAAAACGCTTGTACTAAGGAAGTGAAAAATCAGATTGTTGCTGCAGCATTACATGGCACAACTTTCCAACTCAAGAATATTGAGGATAGGGTGAGTTTGTCAGACTGTAAGAGTCTGTGCACACTTTAAGCGCCTTTATTTTACTTGTGATAGAAGGTGCCTGAGTGCACACGAGAAGAGAGAGGAGCTGGCCGGTGGGTACACTCACACTGCAGTCCCCCTCCCGCAGCCCTCCATTTGCAGGACCCTGGGCTCACACACATGTGTCTGCTGTCTTCAGGGCAACCCGAGCTTCTGAACCCGCAGTTCTTCAAGCACCACACTTTAGTTTGCTACCCACTGCCCCATCAGGTTGAGCTTCAAACCAAAAGAAAACTTCAAAAGATCTTAGCAATCTGCCCTTGAAGAAATTAAAGGAAAAGAAAGGATGGGAACCATGTAGAAACTAAGCAAAATACATAGAAGTTCATCATTTCTTATTGAGGAACAGTTGACAACTAAAGGGTAAAACTGATGTATTGAACATATAGAAATACTGAGGGAAGGTTTGGCAGCTTTTTTAAAATTTTAAAGCAAAGGCCAAGAGACATATGGAAAAGGTTACCAGACCAGGCTGTTGAAGGCAACAGTATAAATGAGTTCAATAACCACCTCGGTCTTTTTCTGGAAGAGGAAGGGATTAAAGGGCAGAGTGAAAATGCAGCAGGCAGGATTAAACTAAAACAGCGAGTGGAGAAGACTGGACCAGATGGCCTGTCTCTCTTCCTAGAACTTCTCAGAGCATATTTCTGACATGCCTCCTTTATAAACCACGATGCAGATAAAGTGTTTTAGAAAGGCCCATATTCCACTCCTGAACTCGATCATCTCAGAAGTAAATCATTTTCAGATGTTCCCAAATTAGGAACATCTACAGTGGAGGGAAGATTTGCTTTGCTCTCTGACATGTGTTTGATCTTTTCAATTTTATCAATTACTGTCCATGTTTTTCTGTCTCCTCGTTGCTCGGGTAGATAATGTATACAAAGAGAACGAACTCATGTCTGTGCGGAGTCTGCATGCCGCTCTGAGCGGTCCGCCTGAGAGCCCACCCTGCCCGCTCGAATCCGCTGGAACTTGTTCCTGAGTAGGGTGAGGAGTGATGATCTGCAAGTCCTACTGATCCTTTCTCCTGCAAGAGACCGAGTGATTGTGAACATAGATTGTGAACACAAGTACGTGCACTAAGGAATACACACAGGCTGCAAAATGACAGACACTTTAAAGGATAAGTAGAGAACTCTTCAAAAAGTCATAGCTCAGGGAACCAGCAGTTAGCGTAATGGCTATGTTGCTGGACTCCCACGTAGTCGACTGCGGTTCGCGTCTCGGACCTGGTGGCTTACAACTCACACCGGGCGCGTGTGCGTGTGTGCCCAAGATCCTGAGAGGAGAATGGAGGAGAAGGGATTGCGGCGTGACCATCCCCCCTGGGGGGTGATTTCTCGCTTTCTGTCTCTATGTCTCTCTCTGTCAGTCTGGCGAGCACACACGCCCTATAGCGAAAAACCTCTCAAAAAAAAAAAAAAAAAAAAAAAACAAAAAAAAGTCATAGCTCACTCATTTTTTGTTTTGTTTTGTTTTAAAAGAGAATTTTGCTATAGGGCGCATGTGCTCACCAGGGAGACAGAAAGTGAGAAATCACCCCCCCAGGGGGATGGCCGCACAGCAATCTCTTCTTTTCCATTCTCCTCTTGGGATCTTGGGGAACCTGTGTATGCATGCACATACACAGGAAGTGAGTTTCAAGCTGCCAGTTCCAGGACTTGACCCATGGTCGACTACATGGGAGTCCAATGATGTATTCATTATGCTATCTGCTAGTCCCATCACTTGGTTTTTTAAGAGCAGATTCCTGGGTGTGGACAAGGGAGTGGAACTATTTCTTGCTTGTGCCCAAAAGAGATCAACACAACAATTGCATTAACACAACTGCATTTCTCACATCTTTACTTCATCCAATAATAGTCCTATGAGTTAGATGTGACTTTTCATTCATTGACAATGATTTAAGTTATTTTCAGAGAGATCAGGTCTCAGCTCTAATTTCCACAATGACTAAGTGATACAGACACCTCTGGAACCAGATTGGAACCTGACAACAGTGCCTTTTCCAGTGCACAAGTCTTTCTTTTTTCTTATTTGTATAGTTTTTGCTATAGGATGCATGTGTTTGCCAGTTAGAGACAAAGAAACAGAGAGACAATGAAAATGGAAAATCACCCTCTCCCCCGTGAGAGATGATCACACCACAGTCCCTTCTCCTTCCGGTCTCCTCTCAGGATTTTGAGCACACATGCACATGCACCTGGTATGATTTCCGAGGACTTGAACCAGGGAGTCAGCCATGTGGGATACAGTGCCTTAACCTTCACGCTACCTGCTGTCCTCATCACTGTCTTTCTATTGAAAGGGTGAAAGCACCTTTGGGCATTTGGCTAAAAACTAGTACCAGGTGTGTACGGGTGACAGAAAAGTAAGAATGTGTGATTTGAAAAAGATAACTTTACATAGATAAACTTTAAGTGGAATATATTTATATTAAAATGCACTGATTTTTAATTAGGCAAGTATCAACAAATATTAACACCTGTGAATATACCTTTGCAATGTCACCCCCGTTAAGACATAGGAAGTTTGGGGCAGCTTTCTAGCCTAGTGGTTAAGGGGATCAGGTCCTACATGGCAAACCATGGTTTGAATCCCAGCCCAATGGCTTGAAAAACACCCGGACATTTGTATGTAGTGTCCAAAATCCCAGTGGGATGGAGAAAGGGAGGGGAAAGGACGCAGCATGACCAAGCCCGATTGCGGCATGCTCGCGCACGCTCACTCACTCTTTTCATGGTGAGCCTCTCTCTTTATGGTGAGCACATTTGCTGTCTGATCATTTAAAATAAAACTGCGTGGGGACATTCTGAACTTCCTCCCAACCCACTTTCCCAGTTCATGTTGTTCTGAATGTCCATGACCACAGATTGGCTTTGCCTATGTTCAAACTACACATCAGTGGGAGTGCAAGTGCATTCCTTTGTATCTGACTTTTTTCACATGTCATGAAATTGCTGAGATTCATTCATATTGATGCGAACATCAGAAACTCTCCCTCCTCATTTTTCTTTTTAGAGCTAGTTCTGCTATAGGATGTGTGTGCTCGCTGGAGAGACACAGACAGAGGGGTAGAATGAGAGAAATAACCCCACAAGGAGGATGACCACACTGTAATCCCTTCTCCTCTTTTCTTTTGTCAGGATTTTGGGTATATACACACACACATCCTGTGTGAGTTTTAAGTCAATGGGTCTGGGACTCAAACCATGGTCAGCCATGTGGGAGTCCAGTGACCAAACCATTACTCCATGAGAGAGGATCAGCAGGGCTTGCAGATTACCAGTAACTGTTTACAAATTCTTATTAATTCTTCTGTTGATAGACATTTTAGATTTGTGCAATTCAATTTTGTGGTATTATGAAGGTGTTACAGATACAGATGCAGATGCACACATTTTCTTTTTTTTTTTTTAGACTTTTTTGCCATAGGGTGAGTGCACTCAGAGTGAGAAATCACTGCTCAGATGATGGCCATGCCACAGTCCCTTCTCCTCCAGTACCCTCTTGAGATTTTGGGTATGTACCTGGCATAATTTTTCAAGCTATTGGGTCCAGTCGAACTGCAGTTGGCCAGGTGGGAGTCCAGTGCCTTAACCACTATACCACCTGCTAAACCCACTTGTGCACACATTTTCACTCCTCTGGAGTATATGCCTCAGAGTAGAATTCCTAGAGCTTAGGTAAGTGCCACACAATTTAGGAAAGTATTCTTTATACTTTATGTTTCTGTTAGCAATGATTAAGAGTTGCTGTTGTTCAACATCCTACTGTCAGTCTTTTACATTTCAGTTGTTCTACAGTGTGTGATGTGTTATTTTATTATGTGCTTTAAGTTATTTTTAAGTTTTTTCTATTTGTTCTTTGTATTTTGATTTGTACGATGGTGCTGTTGGCCATGCAGGCAGCGTGAGCTCTACATGATCGTGTTGTGGTGTTAGCTGGTGTTTCCCTGAGGACTGATGCCAGTTAGCCTCTTCTCATGGGTCTGTTACTTGTTTACATTTTCCATGGGACGCACCTGCTCAAATGCTGCACCAATGTTTACTTGGACTTGCTTGTATTTCCATTTTTGAAGTGTAGGCTTTTTATACATATTCTGAAACAAGTCCTTGTAAGTTATACATATAACTACTTATACATCTTTTCGGTCTGTGACTGATTTTGATCTTCCTAATAGAATCCTTTTTTTTTTAAATAAATGATATTTCTATTTAATTTTATTTGCCATTATTACTTAGTTTTTAATTTCACCAAAGAGACAGAGAGAGAGAGACAGAGAGAGGGAGAGAGAGAGAAGGAGAAAGTGAGAAAGCAAGCTGCTGGGTCTGGGATTTGAACTGTGGTCGACCATGTGGGAGTTCAGCACTCCAACCACCACACCACCTGCTCACCTCTAATAGAGTCTTTTGATGAGACAACGCTAATTTTTATAAATTCCAGTTTGTCATTATTTTTTCCTTATGTTTTTTAAAGAATTATTTATTTTATTTTATTTATTGTTATTATTATTTTTTAATTTGCTAAAGGGCAAATTAAAAGTGAGAGCAAGAGAGGGAAAGTGAGGACACAAGCCACCAGTCCAAGACTCAAACTGCAGTCAGACATGCAGGAATCTGGTACCTTAAGCATCACACTGCCTGCTGGTCCCTCCGCTATGGTTCTTAAGCTCTGCATTGGGAATCTTTTCCCACCCAAAAGGACACAAAGTTTCTTTTCATAAATATTTTCTTATAGAAGTGTTATATTTTGGGAACGGTAGATGGAATAATGGTTACATCGCTGGATTCCCATGTAATCGAACACAGTTCAAGTCCCAGACCCAGTAGCTTAAACCTCAGGCCAGGCACGTGTGTGAGCATGCCCAAGACCCCAGGAGGAGAATGCAGAATGGAGGGGACAGAATTGCAGTGTGACCATCCTCCCAGGGCCTGGGGGTGATTTCTTGCTTTCTGTCTCTCTGTCTTGCTCTGTCTCTCCAGTGAGCTTACACACCCTATAGCAAAAATCCTCTAAAAAGAAAAGGAATGTTACAGTTTATGTTATGGATATCATGGTGGGAGGCAAAATCAAGGTTTAATCTTTTATGTAATTCCTTATCTACTTGTCCAAGCACTGCTTCATCAAAATAGTTTGGTATCCTCCATTGAATTTCCTGTCACTTCTGTTGAAATCAGTGTGGGACACATGCAGAATAAATTTTTTGACTCCATTTTATTTGAAAATTTTGTCTGCCCTTAACACAAATATACATATACACTGAATCTGCTTGTCAAATGCTTTGAAAGTAAGCTGGTAGGATTTTCGTTGGGAATGTGCTGGGTAACAGATCAAACTCCAGAGAACTGCCACTGTACCGACACTGGGCCATCTGACCCATAAACAGGAATAACTCTCTCCTAATGGACATCATTTTATCATATCTCTTGGTAATGTTATGTAGTTTTCAGTACATAGTGGCAGATAGCTTTTTTTTTGTTTATTTCCATAAACTATGATTTTAACAATATAATGAATAGAATATTTTAAATTTATTTTCCAATTGCTTTGCTTTTTGTAGCTAAAAATACAATTGACTAATAGATAAGTTTTTGCGTGGATTTTTTTTTGGAGAGGTTTTTGCTATAGGGTGCATACGCTAGCCAGACAGACAGAGAGACATAGAGATACAGAAAGTGAGAAAACACTCCCTAGGAGGGGTGGCCATGCCACAATCACTTCTCCTCCATTCTCCTCTCGGGATCTTGGGCACGCACGCACACGCACCCGGTGTGAGTTTTAAGCCATTGGGTCCAGCACTCGAACCACGGTCGACTACATAGGAGTCCAGTGACAGAGCCATTATGCCAACTGCTGGTCCCAGCTTTTATATATGATTAAACTTAGGTTGTTATTGATGTAAAATAGACTCTTATAACTTTAAGACATTTTATGTGATTACAATGATAACCACAAAGAACATTTCTGTGGGACATACACAAAAGGAGTTGAGAAAGGAAATAAAGCATACAGTTACCAGAAAATTAATGAAACAAAAAGCAAGATAATGAGAGAGGAAAGAAGGAACTGAAATGGTAAAAGGCATACAGAAAACAATGAATAAAGTGATAATAATAAGTCTTTCCTAACAGGACAGTAATTACTTCAAATGTAAGTGGATTAGACCCCCCCCCAAACAAAAAATACAGATTGCCTGGATTAACTAAAAAAAGAAAAAAAGAAACCCAGCTACACGTTATTAGGAGAGACTCACTTTGTTTCTGAGGAAACACATAGGCTGAAAGTGACAAGATGAGAACTGTTATCCCATGCAATGTTGAAGAAAAGAGTAGGACTGGCTACTCTCACATGCATGAACTTCAAATCAGAAACTGTTATGTAAGACAAAGAGGGGTCTTGTGTATAACCAAAGAGTCAATTTACTGAGAAGTATAGCAAGTATAAATGTCTATACATCAAACCCCTGAGCTCCTAAATACATAAATCAAATTTTGACAGACTGGAAGAGAGAAACAAACAGGAACAGAGTAATGGTAGGATGCTTGAATACCTCTCCTTCAATAGTAGATAGAATAGGCAGACGAAAGATAAATTTTTAAAAATAACACTAGAGAGAGTCCACTTCCATCTGCAGCCTCCTACCCAGTCAGGGATACTGAGGTGGGGCCAGTCACTGACCCCAGCTTGCCTTCTAGACCCAACTCCCAATTTCAGAGACTTCAGACATGTATAGAACCCTCCTCAAAACCAGCAAGCATCGTGAGGTTCCCAGGGTTCCTCACCCTATACTGAACCATCTGCAAAAAAAGGAGAAACTGCTCTTCAGAAACCTGAATAAAAAACTCCTCCCATGGGGATCACATTGCTAAACATAGCAGAGGAGAGATTTCGTTTCAGAAGCAATCTACAGCAAAGGGGAAGCAAACTAGTTCCCGGTGGCGGAAACATTCTCCAAAAAGCTATCCAAAAGTGAATATATCACCCAATGTTGCGAAGTCACAGAAGAGCCTCAAGTTTGAAGAAAACAGGAAATATGTCTCCACCAAAAGAATACAATTTCTCTCCTCCATCCCTTGAACAAAAACAGAAGTTACCAAAATATTAAAGAAAGAATTCAGAATATTCATAGTGACAAAATTCTATGAGTTGGAACAGAAAATAGACAATGAATTCCAGGAGATGAGGGAGTCCTTCCATGATTTGAAAGAAGAAATGGACACCATAAGAAAGAATCAGATGGAACTACTAGAGATAAGTCTGTAATACAGGAAAACAAAAACTCTCTCAAAAGTGTTAAAAGCCAGTTAGACCATGCTGAAGATCAAATCTTGGATGCAGAAAACAAAATCTCCGACCTACAAAAAAACACCAAAAGATGGAGAAAATACCCCCCCCAAAATGAGGAAAATATATGAGAAATACTAGATTCAATTAAATGTCCAAACATCCAAATAACTGGTATTACAGAAGGTGAAGAAATTAATAAGGCCATTGAAAATCTATTCTATAAAATCCTGGAAGAAAATCTTCCAAGTCTAGAGAAGCACATCCAGACCCAAGAAATAGAATCAACTCAAGAAGATCCTCTCCACAGCACATCTTAGCCAGATTGGTCAAAACCACAGATAAAGAAAAAATACTAAAACTGGCAAGAGAGAAACATCAAGTGACTTACAAAGACCATCCCACAAGGCTAACACCGGACCTTTCAATAAAAACAGTGCAAGCAAGGAAAGAATGGAAAGACATGTTGAAAGTGTTAAGAGAGAAATAATTCCAACCGAGATTATTATATTCAGCAAGATTATCTTTCATTTGGTACAAAAAAGATTAAAATCTTCTCAAACAAAACCTGAAAGAATTTGCCAACACCAGACCAGCTCTTCAAGAAACTCTGAAGAGAGTCCCATTCCAAACTAAAGAACGAACAGCCAGAAATAAGAGAATAAAAGATGACCAAGGAACCAGCAGTTAATGTAATGGCTATGTCGCTGTACTCCCACGTAGTGGACCGCAGTTCGAGTCCTGGACCCAATGGCTTAAACTCACGCCGGGCGTGTGTGCGTGCATGCCCAAGATCCCGAGAGGAGAATAGAGGAGAAGGGATTGTGGCATGGCCATCCCCCCTGGAGGGTGATTTCTCGCTTTCTGTCTCTCTGTCTCTCTCTTTCTCTCTGGGGAGCACATGCACCCCATAGCATAAAACCTCTCCAAAAAAAGAAAAAAAAAAAAAAAAAAAAAAAGACAACCAAGACAATGGCCAACTTAAAAGTAGAAACAAGTCCAGAAATATATTAAAATAACATTGAATGTTAATGGATTAAATTCTCCAGTCAAGATACACCGACTGGCTGAATAGATTTAAAAAAATAAAAGCCAAACAAACAACAACAACAAAAGAGAAACCCTTCCCTGTTGCCAGCAAGAAATGCATCTCATGGATAAAGACATACATAGACTAAAAGTGAAGTGCTGAAAAATTGGAATTGTATTCTATGCAATTAAAAACAAAAAAAGAGTTACAATACTAATTTCCTACAAAATAGACTTTAAAATAAAAACTGTATGAAGAGACAAAGAAGAGCATTATATAGTAGTAAAAGGGCTAATCTATCAAGAATATATGATATATATATATACACACACACACACATACACACACACAATCTAACTCAGGAGCATCCAAATACATGAAGGAAAGACTGTTAGATCTAAAAGGAGAGAGAGACTGCAACACACTAATTGTTGGATATCTCAACACCCCACTATCTCTTTTGGGCAGATTATCTAGACAAAAATTAAGTGAAGAGATAAAAGCTCTAAATAATACTATAAGTCAAATGGACATAACAGACATCTGTAGAACCTTCCACCCAAAAAACATGAGATACACATTTTTCTCACCCCACATGGAAACTTTTAAAAGATTGACCACATGATAGGGCACAAAGCAAGACTCTACAGATTCAATGGCATAGAAACTATATCCAGCATCTTCTCTGACCATGATGGAATTAAACTCAATATGAATTTCAATAAAAATCCTAATAAATATACAAATACACGGGAACTAAATAACTACTCCTGAATGAATGACTTCATGACTACTGAAGAAATTAAGAATGAAATGAAAAGATTCATAGAAGCCAGTGACAACGAATACACGAGTTTCCATAACCTTTAGGACATTGCGAAATAAGTCAAAGAGGGAAGTTCACAGAAATTAGTGCACATAAGAAGAAGATGGAAAGAAGGTAAATGGACCATCTAACATCATGTCTCAGATAATTGGTAAAGCAACAACAAAAATCCATAAAACTCCAGGAAAAAAGAAATAATAAAGAATTGAGCAGAGATAAATGAAAGAAAATAAATAAATTATAGAGAAAATAAATTAAACTGAAAGCTGGTTTTTTGAAAAGATAAACAAATTGACACACCACTAGCTAGACTACTCAAGAGGAAGAGAGAAAGGAACCAGGTAAATCAAATTCGCAATGAAACAGGCAATATAACAACAGACATAATAGAAATACAAAACATCATTAGAGGATATTATGAACAACTATAAGCCAACAAACAAGGAAACCTGGATGAGGTGGACAAATTCCTGGAAACATATAATCTACCAAGATTGAGTAATGAGGACATAGAAAGTCTGAATAGGTCCATAACAAGCCATGAGATTGGATCAGTAATAAATAACTTCCAAACAAGAAAAAGCTCTGGTCCTGATGGCTTCATCTCTGAGTTCTATAAACTTTTAAAGAAGAGTTAATCCCCATTTTACTCAAGTTATTTCTAAAGATCCAAAAGATGGAACTCTCCAAAATTCATTCTATGAAGCCTCCATAACACTTATTCTTAAAACAGACAAGGACATGACAAGGAAGGAGAACCATAGACCAGTATCTCTGATGAATATAGATGCAAAAATTCTCAACAAGATACTAACAAATTATATCCAACAAAGATTATACATCACGACCAGGTAGACTTTATTCCAGGGATGCAAGGATGGTTCAACATATCCAAAACCAAAATGCAATGTACCATATTAACAGAAGGAAAGATAAAAACCATATGATCATATCAATTGATGCAGAAAAAGCATTTGATAAGATACAATAACTCTCCATGATCAATATTCTTGGCATAATTGGCATAGAAGGTCATTCTTCAACACAATTAAAGCTATCTATGAAAAACCCATAGCTAGCATCATCCTAAATGGGTAAAAGCTGAAAACGTTTCTGCTAAAAACTAGTGAGAAACAAGGATGTCCACTTTCTCTACTCCTTTTCAGTATAGTACTGGAAGTCTTCATCAATGCAATCAGAAAATAAAATAAAATAAAATAAAATAAAATAAAATAAAATAAAATAAAATAAAATAAAAGGCATTCAAATAGAAAAAGAAGAGATAAAATTATCTCTACTTGCAGATTACATGATTGTATGTATAGAAGACCCAATGATATCCATGAAAAAATTCCTGAAAGTAATAAATGAATATAGTAAACATGCAGGATACAAAATCAACATACAGAAATCTATAGTATTTCTATATATGAATAGCAGGAAGACTGAGATAGAACTGAAGAAAGTAATTCCATTTACTATAGCCACAAAAAGTATAAGATACCTAGGAATAAATCCAACCAAAAAAGTTAAAGACCTCCACAAGGAAAACTATGAGAAGCTAAAAAAAGAAATTGAAATGACACAGAAAAGTGGAAGGACACCCATATTCCTGGATTGAAAGAATTAATATAATCAAAATTACAATTCTACCCAAATTAATCTATGTATTTAATGCAATCCCAATCAAAGTACCAGAGACATTATTCACAGATCTAGAAAATAAAATCATAGTATTTGTCTAATCATAAAAGACCTGATATTGCCAAAGCAATCCTGCACAAGAAGAGTGGAGCGGGTGGCATCTCACACCCTGACCTCAAAATATACCATAAAGCTGTGATAATCAAAACAGCATGCTGTTGGCACAGAAACAGACAAGAAGACCAATAGAACGAATAGAGATCCCAGAAATAAACTCGCAAACATATAGCCAAATGACTTTTGACAAAGAGCACCAGTCAATCCAGTGGGAAAAAGAAAACCTCTTTAGCAAACTGAGCTGGAAATACTGTATATCCACCTGAAGAAAGATTAATCTAAACCCCTACCTCTCACCATTGACAAAAATCAACTCAATATGGATTAAAGATCTAAACCTAAGACCTCAAACTATAAATCTACTGGAGAACACTGGGAAAACTCTGGGAGATAGTGGTCTTCTTAAATAAGACCACGAAAGCACAGCCAATAATCCCAAAAATCAATGAGTGGGATTACTTTCGATTAAGAATTCAAAAGACACAATAATCAGTGTGAATGGATGGCCCTTGGAATGGGAAAATATTTTTATAAACTATGCTTCAGATAAGGGACTGATAATCAGAATACACAGGGAACTCAAGCGGTTTACCTGAGAAAAGATGATCAACCCAATTAAAAGATGGGAGAATGAACTGAAAAAACAACTCTCTAAGGAAGACATAAAAATAGCCAAAAGGCACATGAAAAAATGCTCAACATCCCTCATCATAAGTGAGATGCAGATCAAAACCACAATGAGATACCACCTAACCCCAGTCAGAATGACTAATTTAAAAAAAAAATGATAAGTGCTGGCAGGGATGTGGTGAAAGTTGAGCTCTCCTACACTGATGGTAGGAATGTAAATTTGTCCAGCCACTGTGGAGAACAATATGGAGATTTCTCAAAGATCTACAAATAGAACTATCGTATGATCCAGTAGTCCCACACCTTGGTATCTACCCAAAGGACAGAAGGATGCTGAGTCAGAAAAGTGCTTGCATATCTGTTTATTGCAACATTATTCACAATTGCTAAGACATAGAACCAACCCAAATGTCCATGAACAGAGGAATGGATTGAAAAGTGTGGTACATATACTCTATGGAATACTACTCAGCCATAAAAAGCAACAAGACCCTGGCTTTTGACAGAAAGTGGACAAATATGGAAGATTTACTGCTGAGTGAAGCAAGTCAGGCTATGAAGGAGAGACATTGTATGTCTCCACTTAATATATACCAACTGTCCACACTCTCTAGCCAAACTGAATGACTAGAAGATATAGAAACATAGAAAATGGTTATAGATACCAGATTCAGTGTGGAGAAAAAGTGGGAGAAGGAGGAGCATCTGAGAAAAGACAATAAGGATAAAAATAGAGAGACAAGACATTTATAGGACAAAGAAATGGGCTATTATCTGTTGATGATGATGTGTATAGTATCCCCAACTAGACTGGTGAGAAATATATTTATGCTGGAACATTCACTCTACAAGCTAAGTGACATATGTAATTGAATGGATAAAAGAAATTAAAATAAAAGTTAAAAAATATATTTAAAAAATTTAAAAAAACAGAAAAGAAAGGAACACTAGAGACAAATTGGACCTAGCAAACATATATGGAACATCACCACCAGCAGCAGCATATTCATTCTTCTTGAGCATTCATGGAACATTCTACGGGAGAGGTCATATCTTAGGCCACAAAACAAGAATTAAATAATTTTAAGATTTAAATCATATGCACAGTGAAAAGAATTAACTACAAATGAACAGCACAAGGAAAACTACAAGATATGTAGAAATTAAACGACACGCTCATGGGCCAGTTCCTTGTCCCAATGGTTAAGGTAGCTGACTCTCACGTGACTGACTGTGGCGTTTGAGTCTCGGACCAGACAGCTTAAAAACACACCATACATGCCCGAAAGCCTGAAAAGGGGGAGAGATGGAGAAGGGATTTCGGTGTGACCATTCCTCACGAGGAGCGCTTTCTCCTCCCCCATTCTCCTTTCTCTCGTGTGCATACATGCCGTCTAGCAAAAACGAAAATAAAAACAAACAAAACACACACTTTCAAACAAAGGCATCAAAGAGGAAATCACAAGGGAAATTTAAAATAGTTTGAGATAAATAAAAATGGAAACACTGGGCTTAACAGTGGCACTGCATTCCCATTCTGGGATGTCGACTCAAAGGGGAGGATTCCTGCTGTATGTCCAGAGACCTCCCAAGGTATGCCAGTGGTTCAGAATTGTCTGAAGCTTGGGTTAGATCGCAGTGTCAAGACTGTGGTGTGCTGTCTCCCCCTCTTACCGTATCTTTCACTTACAGAAAAAAAAAAAAAGGTAGACAGATGGATTTAGAAAAGTAAATAAATAAAAATGAAAACACAACGTACCAGAACTCATGGGATGCCCTGAAAACGATGCTAGGAAAGACATTTGCAGCTGTAACAGAAACTGTGACAAAGAAGAAAGGTTTCACATCAACACTTTATATCTTAAGAAATGAGAAAATGAATAAACAAAACCTGAAGCTAACAAAAGGAAAGAAATAATAAAGATCAGAATAGAAACAAATAAAATAGAAAATAGAAACAAAAACTCAAAAGTAAGAGCTGATTTTTTTTTTAATCAGCAAATTGGTAAAGTCTTAAGCTAGACTATGAAAAAAGATTCAAATAGCTAAGATCATAAATGAAAGAGAAAAAATTATGAACAATGCCACCAAAATGAAAAGGATTAAAAGAGAGTCCTAACAATTTGGAAAACCTTGAAAGAAAAGATAAATATCTAGAATTATACAACCTACCTCAATTCAATTATAAAGAAAAAGAAAATTGGAACAGACCCAGAGCAAGCAAAGAGATTGAGTCAATGATAAAAACAAACAAACAAACAAACAAACAAAACCAAAAAAAAAAAAAAAGAAAGAAAAAACCTACAAACGAGAAAAGCCCAGGACCAAATGACTTTATGGAAAAATTCTACAAAACATTTTAAAAAGAACTAATACCAATCCTCATGAAACTTTTCCAAAAAATTGAAGACAAGGGAATACTTTTAAGCATATTTTATGAAGCCAGAATTACCTTGATATCAATGCCAGGCAGACGCTATAAGAAAAGAAATGTGTTAGTAGTTCTGATATATATTGATGAAAAAATTTTCAACAAGGTACCAGCAAACTACATTTAACTGTATGTATAGAAGTTTTATAGATAGGGACAAGCAGACGGTATAATGACTATGTCGCTGGACACCGCATAGTTGACTGTGGTTCAAGTATCAGACCTGGTGGCTTGAACCACATGTGTGCCTAAGATCCTGAGAGTAGAGTGCAGGAGAAATCATCCCTCACTTTCTTTCTCTCTGACTCTCCAGAAAATGCATGTGCCCTATAGCAAAAATCTCTCTTAAAAAAATCAAAATAGAGAAGTATTATACACAAAGACCAGGTGGAATTGATTCGTGGAGACTAAGGGTAATTCGGTATATGAAAATCAACCAGTATATCCACCATGCTAATAGAATGGAGAACAAATACAAGTTGAGCTGTCACCTCACATCTGAGACAGTAAATAACTGTTGGCGAGACTGAGGAGAAAGTGGAACCTCTGTGCAACGTTGGTGGGATAAAACAAGGCAACTAGTATGGAAAACAGTCTGAAAGTCTTGTGAAAATTTAAGAATAGCTCTCTAGTATGATTCAGCAATCTGCTTCTGGGTTGGTATTAAAAGAATTGAAAGTAGAATTTCAGAGGAATGTGCACACTCAAGTTTACGGAAGTTCTATTCACAACAACCAAAAGATGGAAATAGCCCAGATGCCTATCAGAGGATGGATGGGTAAACAAAATGTAGTATATACATGCAATGGAATATTGTTCAGCCTTAAAACGGATTAATATTCTGTCACATGCTACAACATGGATCAACCTTGACAACACTATGCTAAGTAAAATAAGCCCGTCACAAAAAAGACAAACATTATATGATTTCATTCATGAAAGCTATCTAAGGTATAAAGTGATAGAAAGTCAAATTCGCAAGAACTGAGAAGTAGAATAGTGGTTACCAGAGGATAGTGGTAGGGGAAAATGGAAGTTTGTCCATGGACATGGAGTTTCAGATTTGCAAGTTGGAAAAGTTCTGGGCATCTGTTTCACAACAGTGTGAACACGCTGAGCACTCCTTAGCTGTAAACAAAAGCAATATAATTTGTTCTATGTTGGCATTGTATTCTGTGACCTTGTCTATTTCTGTATTTATTTTTAAGAGAGATTTTTTGCTATATGACATGTTTACTCTCTGGAGAAACAGAAAGCGAGAAATCACCTCCCCTCAGGGGGGTTGGCCACACAGCAATCCCTTCTCCTGCAACCTCCTCTGAGAGTTTTGGACATGCACACACACGTGCCTGGCGTGAGTTTTAAGCCCAGGATCCAAACCATAGTAGACTATGTGGGAGTCCAGCAAAGTAACCATTATGCCATCTGCTGGTCCCCCATTTCTCTTTTTAATTTTAATGTTATTTCATAAATTCTGTAGGACTTATAGGCAAACAATCATATCTTCTATAAATGAAGACAATGTTGCTTCTTCTTCCTTTTATTTTTTTTCAAAGCTAAATTATAGGACTCATTTAATGAGCCAGAGACCTTTCCCCCACTCCTCTCCCCTTCCTCCCTCTCTTCTCCTCCCCTTCCTCCTCCTACTACTCCTTTTCCTTCTCCTCCTTCTCCCTTTTTCTTTTTTGCCTGGCTTATTGCCCCAGCTGGCACCTTCAATACAGTGTTAAATGGATACTTTTGCAGGTGATAGCTTTGTATTGTTTCTTATTTGAGGAAAACTGTTCAATATTTACCATGAAGTATGATGTACATCTAAGATTTTTATATCAAAGAGGTTTTCTTCATTTATAGCTTACTGACTGTTTCAATCATGATTAAATGTTGACTTTTGTGTTATACTTCTAGATATGTTGGAAATAATTAAATGACTTTTATTCCATTAATGCAATAAATTACATGGATGGATTTCCAAATGTTAATCCATTCTGCTTTTATGGGAAAAGAACCTAATGATCATGTTATATATGTTATGCAGATTCTAGTTGTTTCATTAAAACCTAAGGTTTTGGACCAACAGTTAGTGTAATGGCTATGTCGCTGGACTCCCACGTAGTCGACCGCGGTTCGAGTCCCGGACCCGGCAGCTTAAACTCACGCTGGGCGCGTGTGCGTGCGTACCCAAGATCCCGAGAGGAGAATGGAGGAGAAGAGATTGCGGCGTGGCCATCCCCCCTGGGGGGTGATTTCCTGCTTTCTATCTCTCTGTCTCTCTCTGTCTGTCTGGTGAGCGCACGCGCCCTATAGCAAAAACCTCTCCAAAAAAAAAAAAAAAAAACCTAAGGTTTTGTTTTCTGTTTTTTAGGGGGGCGTTTGGAGAGGTTTTTTTGCTATAGGGTGGGTTCTCTCTCCAGAAAGACAGAGACAAAAAATGAGAAATCACCCCCCAGGGGTGAATTTCTCCATTCTCCTCTTGGGATCTTGGGCATGCATACACATGCATTGGCATGAGTTAAAGCCACTGGGCTGGGACTCAAACTGTAGTTGACCACATGGGAGTCCAATGACATAGCCATAACGCCAACTGCTGGTCCCTAAACCTGAGATTTTGCATCTATATGCATAATGTAACTTTTTTCTCATAGTGTCTTTGTCATGTTTTGGTATTCGGTTTATGATTGCCTCATAAAATGATTCAGTAAATGTTAAGATATCATTTCCTGGGGCCAGCAGGTGGTGCAGTGGTTAAGGTGCTGGCTTCCCACCCAGCTAACTGCACTTGGAGTCCTGAACATGGCAGCTTGAAAGTCACTCCAGGTGCATGCGGATGCATGCCCAAAATCCCAGGAGAAGAATGGAGGAGAAGGGCTTTCAGCATGGCCATCTTCTCTGAGGGGTGATTTATCACTTTCCCTTTCCCTGTTTCTGGCAAGCACACACACTCTAAGGCAAAAACTTAAAAAAAAATCATTTCTTAGGCACAGTTATTGTTAAGATATTTATGGTTCTTTCTGTGAAGTCTTGGATGACTGGTTTTAAACTTTTTTCATTTTAATAGAAACATCTAGAGTATAAATTTTCCTAAAGGAGCATCCCTTGTACTTTATGTTTTGTCTTTACTTTCAGTTAATTTTAAATATTTTTTATTTCCTTTGTGATATTTTAGTTTTGATCCAAGGGTTATTTTAAAATATGCTTATTTCTGAGTATTTGGAGTTTTTTATCTGTCTATCAAATTGTTTATTTCCAATTCAAAAGTTATGAGAACATTATTTGTAAGATTTCAGACTTTCAAGATTTATTGAGACTAATTTTATGGCGTGGCACATGAACCATCTTGGAGAATGTCTAGTGCATAATTGAAAAGAATGTTTTCTGCTATTTTTTTGGATGTGGAGTTCCATAATATTAGTTAGATCAATTTGGTTAATGATGTCATTCAAATGATCTATAGCCTTATTTCAAGTTTGGTCCGATTATATACAGTACTCTGCTTCCTGCAATTGGAGTAAATGCAGCAGCATTATAGTAAGATTACTGGGCATAATACAAGTCTCTCAGCTTAACTTGTTTTAAAATATTACCTTTAATCACATACATCTTTACAGTGTATAATCTTTCTTTTTCCAGCATGATTACCATGCATATCAATCAAGACAAAGACATTACTATCCACATCATCATCATCAAATAGCTTTTCTTTTTTTTCCATATTATTATTTTTTATTCTCATTATTTGTTTTAAATATTCAATCACTAAACATCATTCACTTAACTTGTACAGAGAATTTACCTAACATGAAATATTTCTCGGACCAGTCTGGTTGAAAATACTACTCACGTGATCATCCACAGGTAATGAGCCACTTCTGTGTCCCACAAATGTGCCAGAGCCATGGACTGGCCGGTAATGGTTGAGGAGGAGGAAGGAAGTGACAGTGGTTGTCACATCAATGTGAACAAGTCCTCCAGGGGTTTAGAAAAAGATGAAAGTGCCCAATGTTTTAACATCAGCTCTGTCATTAACTTAGTCAATGATGAATCACGTTTTGGGCTTCAGTTTCTGTGTCTAAGAGTTAGGGTGCTTTGTAGTCATCTTTATAATTCCATGTACCGAAATCTACCACTCTAGGATGCCTCTTCCTTCTGGAAATAGTGGCATAGATACATATTAAATGTTAATTATTTATTTTGGGCCTATTTCTTCTTGAATTCAAATGTTATCTATATAAAACAATAGCTACTTTATTTTTTAAAGAAGTCTGTGTATAATTTCATTATTTAATCTTAGTATACCTATAACTTTGTACAATATAATCGGACCAAACAGTATCACCAAATTCTTTGCCTTAATTATCATATAATATGGTTATTTATTCATGTATTCTATTGCTATGACATTGGGACAGTTTCTGTGTATTCAACATACTAACCCTGAAATGAACACTTGATGGGGTAGGCTCTGTCAGCCGTTCAGCTTCACTGACAAGCCCTTCCAGAGAAGGCTTCCCCGCTGTCTGGGCAGATCAGCCCTTACATCCTGGAGGTTCACCTCCTCAGGTCCACAGGAAAACGTTCTCCTCAAATGTGGCACTCCCGTCACCACGTTGGGGTTTTTACCACAGTTGCCTCATAAGGCTCTAGTCCATTAAACTAAAGTGCATGTAGAAAGTCCCTCTACTGCTGAGGCTTCTGGACTTGTACTAACCTCACAAACTGTTCATCAGTGCTCCCAGAAGGTAGGTCTCTAACTAACTATCAAAGCCATCCTCCTGAACCCCCCAGTAAAATGTTCAGTCAGTTCCAGGCGAGACCCTGGTACATTTCAACAGAGAACTCACGATCTCTGAGGTCCTCAGCACTTTTTCAGTGACATGGAGTCCTGAGATGAAAATCTTAGAACCACTGGTCTAGATAAAAATGACAGCTTGAGTTGGAGAGCCAGTGTCCAGTGACGGTCCTGGGAGATCCTCGTATGGGCACGCGACAGGCCGTGAGCAGCAGTAGACAGCCATCAGCTATGAAGATCCCGAGGGCTCCTGACACCACTGAATGTTTACACTAATCAACTTCACACCTGTGGAAGCCCCACAAACAGTGAAGTCAGTGAGAATGGAGACCGTGTAAAGTAGGTGCAATGTGGGAAGAAACCTACCTGTGTCCTGCATGCAGGCTCCTCTTTGGGCTGTGTTACTCTTCCTCCCAGGGAGTGTCTGGAGTTTGGCAAGGCCATGACCAATTAACCTGTGCTTTCTCATAGTTGTTTTTCGTTGTCGTTGTTTGTTTTTCAGAAAGCTTTTAAGCACTAAATGGCTACAAGCACGCCTCAGCATGCAGGTGCGGTGGCATGAGCTTGCATTGTTCTTGCAGTTAGCACTCCACCTTGGACACTAACCCAAAAGGTCACCAAGGGCAGAAGCACTTCTTACTCAGAGCTCTAGCCCCAGTGCCTAGGACATTGCTGGTTCAGTGACTACTCGAGAACACTCTTGATGAAGTAAATGAAGGCGTGAATTCCTCCCCTACAGAACACGATGGTTTGGGCTTTTAGACATAAATGAGCATGAAAATGCCTTGACTTCTGCCGCCAACGGCCAGAGGCTGAATAGTGATTCCAGACTTGCCACCACGGAGATCAAACAAACGCAGCAGCACCCAGGATGACAGCAGATCGGGAGCTTGGTGGAAGATGGTTCCATACGCAGTGCCATTACTCAGCCTACAACACTCACTGTGCTCACCAGGGCGTGCCGCGGCCACCGCCGTCTGGCAGCCTCCTGTCGGCTGCGTGGTTTTGCTCACTCAGCTACAAAGGCCGGAGCCAGGCTTTGTGACTACAATGACAGGACTGGGGCTAAAACGAGGACTTTGCGTTTGACTCACCAAGAACATGAGGAAAACGCAGTGGCCCTGGAAGATGCCACCTGCATAAAGAAGACGGTACATGCCTGTATCTAGGAATGGAAGCGAGAGCGGTGATGCGTCTGCAGCTCCCTGGGCTCAGCGCTCCTTCCTCACCCAAGCTCCAAGGCCAGCCAGGGGCCATGCCGGAAGCCGCTGCAGCATCTGCTTCTTAAAGGAAGTGGCAGATATGCTCCTGCTCAAGAAATCTCTTCTTGCAAAACATTCCCACTGAGTTCTCTCAGATTTCAAAAGACACTCCAACAAAAAAGAGACCCGAGGAGAGGATGGCTAGGCAGCTCTCAGGGTCAATTCACCTCATCCTTCTGGTTTCTGTGGGGATGTTCTGACCAAAGCAAGGCAAAGGGGTCCATTTAGGGTCTTGCTTAAAAAAAATTTAAAGATAGATGGGCCCAAATTTGGGATGAGCAGCCCATTCTCCTTCTGTCATTGATCGCTACTCATCAAGTTTCTGCAGTAGAGGCAGCTTTGCGATAGCATGAATTGGGAATCAGTTAAATTGTTTTTCTTCCCTTAGGGTCTCTCCCATTTCCCTCAAAAGCCTTCTCCCAGATTTGAAATTCCAGGAATTGCTCATCCTTTCGTATTAAGACATTGAGAGCTTGGTTATGAACTAAGTCAAGCCAATAAACATGTGCTTGACCGTGCCATACTCCACCAAGCTCCAACAAGATTACCTCTCCAAGTATTTTCAGAGTTGTTGACTAGGGTGAAGGGCATTAAATGTATTGCATGATAAGTTAGAGTGAAAACACGATAGAACACACACACAGTATAAATAGAGTGCAGACAGAGCATAGAACACTCAGCTAGCTTTGATTACTAACAACTGTTTACCAGATACTGTGCTAAGATGTGTTCGGTACGGCACAGATTTGACCCTCAGCACAAACTTGCAAGACAGGTTCATAGCATAGACCCATTTTGGAGTCAGACAACTGAAAGAGACTTTTGAGAGTTTACCAGTTATCTGAATGGCAAGTGCCAGGGGGACGTTTTGAACCCACCATTGTCTGGATCTGCAGCCCTTCTTTCTAGACCTTCACACTGTTCACCTCAGGGAATATGGAAGGGGCCCTGGGGGGTTATAAACAGCCGGAGATTCAAAGTCTTATAAAGTCAGGGATACAACACTCCAGGGAGTGAGAATAGGTGGGCAAATTACAGAACTCGGGGCGGGGTGCAGTACAGCTTGAGAATCATCTGATGACACCATGAAGGTGTAAATATCATCCAGAAGAAGGTTGTGAGTTGTATTGTTTCATTCCATGCTTTCTTAGCTCTTCTGAGCCGTGGAATACTCAGACAGGACATTTGATAGAGATGCTCCCCAGGGTCCTGGGAAGGACAGGGTCTGGCCACTATGAGTGTGGTCAGCACAGGCAGAGTGCAGATGAGTGCTCCTTCTTAGTGAGAAATGAAAACGGGGCGTCCCCACAAGTCATGTCATCATGGTGAGTGACCCCATGGAGCAGGGACAGACACCCTCAGAAAACACAGTGACACCAGCCCTCCGTCTCCATTGTCCCTGTTCTTGGAGACGTTCTCGCTGGTGATGACAGGCTGAGACCTGGTAGGAGAAGGTCAGAGTCAGAGTGTTCAGGAGTGGGGGAGCCTGCCCCAGAGAGGTGGCGTGGGCTTCTCTCCAGGGCAGCAACTACCGCTGCTGTCTCCTGTCGTCGTCTCTGGACATCGGGGCACCCTCAGAGGTGCAGCCGCAGGGCACGGCCAGGCACACGCTCGGCCACGGGAGCACCCTCCTCCACGGCTCTGCTCTGCATGGTCTCCGATGGCTGCATACCGAGAGCATCCCGACCCCGCCACACACACCACACACACACCACACTCCACACATATACACCACACATATACACCACACACACACCACACACCACACACACACCACACTCCACACATAAACACCACACGTATACACCACACACACACCACACACCACACACATACCACACTCCACACATATACACCACACATATACCACACACACACCACACACACACCACACACACACCACACACACACCACACACCACACACCACATACATACTACACTCCACACATATACACCACACACATACCACACACACACCACACACCACATACATACCACACACCACACACACACACCGCACACACACCACACACACACACCACACACATACCACACACCACACATATACACCACACACACGCCACACACACACACCACACACATACCACACACCACACATATACACCACGCATATACACCACACACACACCACACACACCACACACACCACACACACACACGACACACATGCCACACACCACACATACACCACACACACACCACACACACACCACACACATACCACACACCACACATATACACCACACATAAACACCACATATACACCACACACACATCACACACATACCACACACCACACACCACACACCACACACACACCACACACCACACATATACACCACACACATACCACACACATACGACACACACCACACACACACCACACACCACACACATACCACACACCACACATATACACCACACACATACCACACACATACCACACACCCCACACACACACCACACACAACACACACACACCACACACCACACACACCACACACAAACCACACACCACACACCACACATATACACCACACACATACCACACACATACCACACACCCCACACACTCACCACACACACCACACACACACACCACACACCACACATATACACCACACACATACCACACGCATACCATACACATCACACACACACCACACACATACCACGCACCACACATATACACCACACACAGCACACACACAGCACACACATACCACACACCACACACACACCACACACCACACACCACACACACATACCACACACCACACACATGCCACACACACACCACACACACATACCACACACCACATACATACCACACACCACACACCACACACATACCACACACCACACACACACCACACACACACACACCACACACGGGTGTTTTTTAGTTTATTCCTTCCATGAGAGAGACAGAGAGTGAGAGCCAGAGGAGGACCCTCCCCAGGGTCTCGGTCCACAGGCACCTCTCCTGCAGTGAGGGTCTGAGAACACATTCCCTACCCCAGTGCAGGCGCAGGTGGGCACCCAGTGCGTCTGCCCTGCCCCGCGCCGTGAGCGCAGCACCACCGCTGCACCCCGCCGAGGGAGAGCAAGGATTGTGCGCCTGTCTGTTTAACTGCAGCGCTCTCCGCAACTCCGGTTCTGCAGTCACTGAAGACGGAGGCTGTGCGTACTCTCATTGTCGGGTACATCAAGTCATGCCCTGTGCCTGCGGGAGATGGGCCTGGGGAGCAAGGCATTTCCGGGGCTCCGGCAAGCTGGGGGTGGGGAGGGGGCATGGATGGTTTCAATCAGAGAAGCCACTGAGGGAGGACTTTTTGAACCAGAAAATGACTAAACGGGTTCATCTTAACAAGCTGTTTATTGTGGCTGAGTGAGAATGTGCTAGGAAACTAGCAGAAAGGTGAGAGATAATTCAGAGTCCAAAACGGGATAATGCAAGAGAGGGTAAAAAGAGCTGGCCAGATTTGTTAAGGAAAATACAGGACGAGTAGTTCAATTTGAACCTCTGAGAAGCATTCTTTCTAGAATCACCTATTCTGCCTGTTTGCAGTGGAGGAGCAAGACCAGGGACTTGCCTCTGCTCCCAGAGAACGTGCAGGAGTATCGTGAGAGGTCACACCACCAGCGTTTAATCTGGGCCTGCAGTGCAGGGGAGGGGTTCCAGGGAGTCCCAGCACCCCTGGCGTTTGGTTCTGTCCTCACTGCCTATGTGACCTGGAACTTGGTACTGCATTTTTCTTGACTTCAGCATCCTACAGCATACGACGTGGAGGTTGTCTCCTGTCCGTGGATATTGAAACTCAGTTCCATGGAGCCTGAGGGTTCCTCTAGGAGGGAACAGGAGGGGCAGGTCTTCCTGACAAGCACCCCCTACAAGGAGTGACACTTGGCCATTGTACAAGTTGTGATTTCCTGTGAAGTTTCTTGTAGGGAAACAAAAACAAAAACAAACAAACAAAAAAACCCTTTACTGCCTAAAAATCACACATAAATACATCTAAGAGATGTTATTATTTTAAGACTGCAATTTTGTCATTCTATTTCTTACTCATCCTGCTTTTCATCCTGTATACCTCAGCTTTTCATGTATTTAAAGTAGGCAGTAAAGGATGAAGTGAGGACGAAAGATTTTTGCAGAGGTTACAAAACTGAGGGCCATCGATGTCTTACATTGTCAGGTATGGGGGTAAGGTTGATCGAAATAAGATTCGGAGGCACTTATGAGCCTCATTGTAAGTGTGTTTGGTTTTCAGTCTTGCTACAGGGTACACACACTCACCAGAGAGAAGTAGAGAGAGAGAGGGGGGAGTGAGATAGGACCCCTCCCCACGGGGCACGGTTACACTGCAGTCCCTTCTCCATCTCCCCTGCCAGGAGTTTGGATGGCCACAGGCATGCACGTTTTTCAAGCAGCAGGACTGAGGCTTGAACCACACAGCCACATGGGATCCAGCTGCCCTAGCCACCATGTCCCTGGATGGTCCATTTATTTTTCGTAATTTCTAGAAGATGTGTATCCTTACCAGAGAGAGAGTGAGAGGGAGAGGGAGAAAGCACCCCATGGGGCATAGTCACACTGCAATCTCTTCTCCATTTCTCTCTCCTGTCAAAGTTTGGGACATGCCCAAGCATGTGTCCAGTGTCTTTGTCAAACTGCCCCGAGCCAGAATTTGAGCCACGGGGTCTGCCATGTGGGATCCTGCTCCTTAACCCCCAGGCCACCTGCCAGCCCAACATGGTTACACCAAAATTAATAAGAGCAGCAAGTGGCCCAGTCAGATAGGACTCATGGTAGAAGTTGAGAGGAGAAAGAGGATTTGCCAGGATAATTGTGAGAGAGGTGAGGGGCTGAAGGGAAGGAGCGAGGCTTGGCTAGGAAGAGAGGGGAGGGGACATGTCATGGAAAGAGGAAGGTGGTACTGATCAGAATGCACGGAGAGTGATTTTAGACTCCACACGAGAGTGCAGGTTCGTGGCCAACACAGAGCTGAATTCCGCCATAGCCTGTGTATGATGGGGGACTCAGGTAGATAAAGATTTGCCTAGCCCAGAGCTCGAGCCTTACAAAGAGGCCACGGGACAGAAGGGCAGAGACAGCCCTCATGCTCACAGTGACGTGTGGGCTGAGTTCTCTGCTTTCTTCCTTTCCCCTCTGGAGGACATAAACGATGTGGTCGAGGGTGCTGTGAAGACGAGTGACTCAGGGTACCAGTGTTAGCACTGGAGCCGGGGTTTGGCATCCTGGTCTACCTCCTGCTAACATTGTCACAGACACAATCCGGACACTGGGTAACAATGGTGGCATTATGACCATTACTGGATTTTGGCTGTGAAGGTCAGATAGGTAATGAACACAAATGTGCTTTGTAAAGTAGTAAATTGCCCAGTGGTTAAGGTAGATCCCACCTGGCAGACCATGGTTTGAATCCTGGCTCAAATTGCTTGAAAAACATGTATGAGCATGGAGAAACAGAGGAGGAGGGATTGTGGCATGACCACTCCACATTAGGGAGTGCTTTCTCTTTCTCTCTCTTTCTGATGAGCACATGTGCCCTCTGGCAGAAAAACAAACAAAACAAAAACAAAAATAAACAAATAAAAAAAACTAAATGATTAGCATACTGATCCATATTGGCTAAGACATAAATTCTGCAGTGGTTATCTTCAACAAGTAGCCTGTGGAAAAACGCAACACTCAAGAGTAGCTCTCCCCCACTCTTTTTCTTTGTATCTGGCTCAGGAGGACTTAAAATATTTGTCACATTCAATAAGAGATTTAGCTTGGGGCTTGATTCCTGTTCTGTTTCAGGGAGCAGGCAACAGAGAGTTTGCTGAAAATTTTACATGAAATAATTTTGTATGTTTTCAAACCAAAACGGTTCTGTTTTTATTTTAGTTAATGACTTTAAAATGAATGACACAAGCTTAGGGACTAATAAAGACCAACCACAGACGGTGAAAGAAAAAACAGCTCAAGCCTAACATTCTGCTGGAATTCATTTACGTACTCAGTGAGCAACTCCACGGCTAACCACCCACTCAAACAAACAAAGGCTCTCCTGCATATTACAGAAAACGAAAAGCAAAAGCGCATCGTTAAGGGGCAAAATAAAAAAGCTTCGAGTGGGACAAGCATCCAAAGCATCTGTTTCATTAGACAAAGTCATTTTAATATACTATCAAGAGCTCCCCTCCCCCATTGCTTTGGGGCATCTGTCTTAAAATGTCTTCTGGAGTATGGAAGTAGGAACAGAAACTCATCCTGAGACAGAGCGATTGTGTGCTAGCTAAGGCTGTTTTCTTGTTTGCCTGATGCTGAATTTCTGCTCAGAACCATCAGAGTTGAGGTAAACTAAGTGCATTCTCAAGAAATGTTTGTTGAATGAATGAATGGTGACTGAGAATGACTCTTTTCATTAGTAATTGTTGGTAATGCTATTGGAGAGGAGACATGTATTCAAATATCTGATTCGCTTCTGCTTTAAAAACCTGAGCCTGCAGCTAGCAGGTGGCACGGTGGTGAAGGCGCTGGGCTGCCACATGGCTGAGCACGGTTAGAGGGCTAGACCTGGCAGCTTGCTTTCTCACTTTCTTTCTCTCCTTCTTACTCTCTGTCTTTATCTAGTCAAATTAAAAATAAATAAATAAATCAAATGAAATGAACAATTCTTATAAATAAATCATAAATAACTCTAAGCCTGGGGCCAGCAGGTGGCATGGTAAAGGCATCTGGATTCCACATAGCCAACTGCACATTTCAAGTCTAGGACCCAGTGGCTTGAAAAACACACCAGGCTGTGAATGAGTGCCCAAAATTCTGAAAAGAAGAAAAGATGGAGGAGAAGGATTGCAGCGTAATCCTGCCCCATGGAGTCTGCTTTCTCACTCTCTCTCTCTCTTTCCTCTCTATCTTTCTCTCTCTGAGCACCAATACGAATCAGCAAAAACAAGAAACAAAACATGAAACACACCTGAGAGTGAATCATTATTATTGGAATAGCATGACTATGAATTTCCTGGATCATAGTGTTTTCCTACTCTGAAAAATGGTATATCTTTACAAGATATGGCTCTAAGATTTCTACATTTTGTGCATTTGTATATCCAGAAGTGCTAGGACCAAGGGCAGTGGTTGGGGAGAGTGAATAATAATAAAGGGATTGGGAAGCAGTTAGCGTAATGGCTATGTCGCTGGACTCCCATGTAGTCGATCGCGGTTCGCGTCCCGGACCCGGTGGCTTAGAACTCACGCAGGGCGCGTGTGCGTGCGTGCCCAAGATGCCAAGAGAAGAATGGAGGAGAAGGGATTGCGGCGTGGCCATCCCCTCTGGGGGGTGATTTCTCACTTTCTGTCTCTCTGTCTCTCTCTGTCTGGCGAGCGCACGCGCCCTATAGCGAAACCCTCTCCAAAAAAAAAAAAAAGAAAGATAATAATAATAAAGGGATCCGCTCTGCTTCAGTCTCAATCCAGGACACTCACATGGCTTTCCTGTTCACATATTCCTCATGAAGGTACTGGGTCCTCTACAATTTGCATTTCATCTTCTCCTTAAAGAAACCCAGCAAGCTCAGCTTCAGTGCATACATGGCCAAGGTCAGGCCAGACTTTAGGGTTCATCCACTGAACAGCCTGAGGATATTTATTCTGTCTGTCTGTGGTCTCTCTCCCTCCCACTTTCACACACACACACACACACACACACACACACACACCTGCAACTCAGATGTAAGCACAGTCTCTGAATAAACGAATATACTATATTTCTTACAATCTTAATATACCTGAGGGAAAGTTCGCTAACACAGACACATATCAAAACCAAGCTGATACTAGGAAAATACTCAGAGGAAATGCTTTTCTGCTAGGATTACTCTCATTGCCTACAAGAAGCATTTCTGACCAAATATGGATAGGATAGCCTCTTAACAATCCCAGCTTTGAGTCATCTTGTTTTGTACTTTTAATAACTATACTTAAAGTAAGTTTGTTAGAGATGACAGGCTGCAAATACAGATGCTGCCTGATAGATTAGTCTATACTAAATTTAGGTTATGCAACCACAAGTCATTTATTTTTCCTGAGATATTTTTTGCTATGAGGTGCATATGCTCAACATAGAGACAGAGAGAGAGAGAGAGGGTTAGGGTTAGGGTGAAACTCACATACAGCATGAGATTCAAGCCACCAGGTCTAGGACTCGAACTGTAGTCAACTATCCAGCAACATAACATTACGTTATCTGCTGGTCCCAAGTAATTGTTTTTTTGTTGTTGTTGTTTTTTAAATTATTTTTTTAGAGATATTTTTTGCTGTAGTGCATGTGTGCTCGCTGGAGAGACAGAGGGACAGAAAGCAAGAAATCACGGGATGGCTATGCCACAGTCCCTTCTCCTCCACTCTCCTCTTGGGATTTAGGGTGTGCATGCACACATGCCCAGCATGAGTTCTAAGTCTCTGAGTCCAGGACTTGAACCACAATTGACTATGTGGGAGTCCGGTGATGTAACCATTATGCCATCTATTGGTTCCCAAGTAATTTTTTTTGAGAAGTTTTTGCTATAGAGATGTGCACTCACCGGAAAGACAGAGAGAGACAGAGAGACAAAAAGCAAGAAATCACCCCCCTGGGGGATGGCCATGCTGTAATCCCTTCTCCTCCACTCTCCTCTTGGGTTCTTGGGCACACACACACATGTGCCCAGTGTGAGCTTAAGCTGCTAGGTCTGGGACTCGAACTGTGGTTGACTACATGGGAGTCCAGGGACATAGTCATTACGCCAACTGCTAGTCCCTGGTTTTTAACATTCACATTACATTTCATGTTGAAATTCTTTTGTTTATGGGTCATTGTATATACTCATCACAATCACATTATATCTCCACTGTGAATATGACACGTATTCAATCTAGAACAAGGGCCCTCGTGCTTATTTGGTTAAGAGAGCATTTGACATTCATAGTGCTTTTTGTAGTACATCATCAAGTGTTCATTCATATTTAATCCTCTTTTTAAATATGGAGAATTACTATAGAAATCATGACTGTCTTCTGTGCATGTGACATGCTACTTCAGACATGAGAATTTTCTTTCAAAAGCAGCAGGTACACTGAGTATAATCATCTAATCTTGAGTGCCTCAATTAATATTTGTAGATTCCTCAAAAAAATTTTTTACGTATCTAATGTACTACAACAAAGACTTTAAAACATGACAATAGTAAACCTTAAAATAGAGGAAAAGCTCACCATCAACTGATCAATACAGCAGGGTGTGTGTCAGTGTGTGTGTGTGTGTGTGTGTGTGTGTGTGTGTGCAGAGAGAAAGAAAGCGAATTAGGAAAATATCACTGATTAGATTGCTTCACCTTTGCATGCAGCTCTGAGCTACAAGACAGTATTTTAAGAAACATTTCCTAAAAGGGAAAAAGAAGTTTACAAGTTAATAGTTTTTCAAAACTATAAATAATGGGCTGTCAGGAAAGTCACGATCCATTTTTGCATAGCAAAACATGGGATAATACGTCATGACTTTCCTGACTACTCATGGTATAGTTCCTTAATGCAGAAACAGGACAGGGCACACGTTTGAGCAAGTTCTCTGCCTGGCACTCCAGGACTGACGCTGGACTTCTTACAGAGCATCCACATTCGCCTGCCCAAAAGACCTGCCCAGGCTGTGCCCCAAAAGCCTTCTCAATATGACTGGGGAGACTCCATACTTATGGTTCAAGTGATTAAATAACAGTGCCTGAAGTACATGTGAAGACACAATCCTCAAGAGAGATGAGTAAAAGCAAAGTGTTGGGCCAGCAGGTGGTGGAGTGTTTAAGGCTCCAGACTCACAATTTGAGTTTGGACTGGCAGCTTGAAAATCACCCTGGACGCATGTGCACAAGTGCCCAAAATCCCTACAGGAAAATGGAGGAGAAGGGATTATAGTATAACCACCTCCTGCCACCTCAGAGAGAGGGGTGATTTCTTACTTCCCCTTTCTCTATCTCTCTTTGTCTCTTCTCCAGCAAGTGCACACTCCTTATCATTAACACATTTTAAAAAAAGAATGTTAGTAGCACAGAGGAGACTTAATAAATTATAGATCTCACATGCTACCAAGAGATTTCCTTCTGCCAAACTCATGAAAAGAAGCCATTAACCTCAGCCTCAGAGAACTTGTTGCCTTGGGAGGGCAAAGAGCAAGTCTGTATGACTGCAAGGGTGAGCAGAGGCTCTCATCTAAGCTGACATAGCCCACTGACAACAATGCTGGAGCCATATGGAAGACCCCGGTTCAAATCCTGAGTCAATCGTGAAATATATCAGGATTACGCTATCCTGGCTGGGGGGAATCCCAGCATGATGAGACCCTTTCAAAGGTATTCATCTCTCTCTCTTCTCTCTTCCTCTCTCTCTGTCTCTCTGTCTGTATCAGAGAAATAAAACAAACTTAAAAAAAGAAAGCTGACATGGTTTCTTCCTGACTTAATGAGTGACCCTTTTGGACTGTCCTTACTGACCAAGAACCACAGCCATTTCCGTATGAAGAAAGGAAGAAAGCTGCTCTGATGATAGAGTTGGCCGTGTGCAGATGGACTCAGGTGAAGCATTTACAAATAAAACAACTTAAAAACAGTATTAGGCAGACATGATAGAGAGCATCTTCACATATTAATGCCACAGTGAAAACCATCATAGCTTTATGGTGTTTGTGTCAGTGAGAATTGAGTGTGGGATAAAAAAAATTTGAAATGACTGGCTCAGGCTGAATAAGGGCTATTTCTTGAGATAAAGTCTCATTCAGGAGCCAGATGGGTTGTCCAGGTCCCGTCTGTCTTCAGCTCTCAGCCCCATCTTTCTCTGGGTTGACTTTATTCTCAGCTTCAAAGCAAAGGCAGGATGACCTACATGATGGTCTGAAGTCTAGGAAAGCAGAGACAGAAAACATGCCTTTGCAGTAGCTCCCACACAAGTCTTGGGGTCAAATGCCCTTGATCGCAGGCCCATTTCAGTAGAGAGACTTAGCTGTCCATGACAGAACTGCTGCCCTTATTGTTCAGGCCTCGCACCCTTTTTGGGACCCATCTGAGAGTAAGAAAATGGTGGTTCCTCACAAGGAAGATAGAGTATTGCAGCCAAGAAAAAGAGTGATGCTGGATAGGGTAAAACAAGTCCTCCCATACAATCTCCTGCACCATTCTAGACTCTGTCTCCTCACTGACCTCCAGGATTCCACTGTCCCTCCTGTTTCTTAACTCGGAAGCTAATGACCCTCTGGATTTGCATTGATCTGGTCTGGCTTCTGGCTAAGGTTGGTTTCATGGCTCCACGACTCTCCATTGTTTGTACTGACTTCTGTAAAATCCACCAAGATGGCGCATGCTCAACTCGTGGCTCCTGGCAGAAAAATTTCACCTGTCCCGAAAACAGCACCAAATGCCAGCTGGAAGAAGGCCTTTGACTGTACTCATGCGGATTGTGGAGGACGGTTCCACATGGATGAATGTGATATTCTGGAATGATTGCTGCAGCACTTGAAGGTGAATCAAGACAGGGAAACACAGCGAATGTAGACCAGCAGGATCTGACAGTGACGGGCTTGCAGCTCACTGAACGGGAGCTCTCAAAGAGCAGTCAGACCCAAATTTATTCACAAAGAAAGATAAAAAGAATTTTTTAAAAATTAGACAAAAAATCAGAGAACAATCTGGAACAAAGTAAATTAGTTTTATTTTTGACATGTTGAGTTTATAGGGATAATGGTTTATCTCACCAGAAATGTCTGAAAGGCAGAGCAGAGTCTGTAACCTATTGAACATAGACTCTGGGCCAAGAATTTTACAAGACTTCTTTCTAAGCCTCAATAATCCCATAAAGTAAATGTTTTTGGTTCCATTTTATATAAAAATAAAGACAGAAAGATAAGCTATCTTGCTCAACTTGCAAGAGGCAGAGCTGGAATTTGAACAAAAAGTCTGTCTCACTTCAAAGTCTGGCTCTACTCATAGATCAAATTGCCTGGAAGTTGCAAGAGGCTAAATCTACCCAGATCAAACCAATAAGCTCCAGGTCCAAACCCCTTTCCGCTGCAACTCCCTGCTCCGGGTGGTCGCAGACAGGGGCCGTGCTGTTTGTGTAACTCGCACACTAGCAAAATAGTTTGGACTTGGTTGTGTGCTGTTGGGCAGTGCAGAGAACCAGGGGCACGGCTTGCCACCAAGGCCCGCCTAAGGATTGAGGGCTGCTTAAATCCTGTCTGCATCGAGGTCAGCCCTCCCCGTCCCCATGCTGTGATCACTGCTCGTTCCCAGCACGGAGCCTAAAGGGCCAACCCTGGCTGAACCCGAGTCCACCCTCTGCCCACACCGAATTTGCCAGGACCTTGAGACTTGGTGGGCTCCCCACATGTTCTTCGGGTCGGTTCGGAGACAGCATCAACTACTCTTTAAAAATCATTAGCCCAAACAGGAGCCAGAGCAAGAGCTTCCTAAATAATCAGCTACCAGAAGCAAAGCAGGGCCTTGGAATTAAAACAAAAACCAGATGAACCGAAACAAGATACGCTGACCATTGCATTGCTGATTCTGAGTGGGCGTTTACCTTCCAGCCTCTTCGAATCTGAGATAGCTGGGCAGAACTTAGGGTTCTTACTTGAGACTTCTATAATGGAATTCAGAATTAGAGAAAAATTGCTCTGGAAGTCTTGACTTTAAGAGGATAGAATAAATCTCAGGTGAACTATGTTACTTTATACACAAAGAGCATTTCTGGTACAAACAACTGCAGTAGCTGCACTGTTTATGCTGATTAGGGAAATATCACTACTTCATATTTTATTGGTAAGCAGAGGCTCAGAGAGGTTGAAGATTTGTCCCACAGCACATGAAGTTGCAGTCTGAATTCAAAACCAGTGAACCTCATCTGTATTACCGACCCCTGAGTATTTCCACACAAGCCAGCCAACACTAACTGCGACAACCTGCATTTATTTTTGCCTGCCAGTTTTCTCTGTTGCAGGCAGCCTGGAAGAGCCCTGGGTCCACGCCTCCTGGACTGGGGCTCATCTCACCCCAGCTGTGTGTGACCCAGAACTCTCACCCCACCGGAACGTAAACACCCAGGCACGTCCTGATGGGCGCTCAGATTTCCCCAGCAGGATCAAGCTGAGTCAACTACACTCGTAACTTGTTTGATAACAGATCCTTTATTGGCTCTCTTCCATCTTTGCCTCATTCCTAGAATCACTTCCTAAATAAACTGTCACTCAGATCTTGGGTCCAGGGCCTACAGCAAGAGGGACCTAAGTGAATGCAGCCTGAAGAGTCTCTTCTTGCTGCTTGCTGCTTGCGATTGAAGGTGGCAAAGGCCTTGCATGGTGCCCATTGCCCTGGATGAGAGGAGCAAGATGGGGCATACGGTCGGAAGTCCAAGGGGACCCCGTGAGTCTGAGTACACAGAGGTGGTGGTGAGGCCGGGGATGAGGTACTGAAGAGGCATATGCACATTAGATGTTGCAAAAGCAACAGGTTAATGTGAGAGTTTCAGGGAAGTAAATACTTTCAACTGGAACACTCCCTGATTTAAAGATCCTTCTCCAATCAGTAGTTGAGAGGAGACAGAGACCCAGACAGGTGGGTGGCACAAGCATATGGGGGAAGTAGAGAACGGAACTGCAGGCTGAGAGATGACAGGAGTTTAGAGGGAGCCACGTGAAATGACTGATGACTGCTTTTGTAGGTCAAGCAGGTGGAATATTGACAACTTCCTATGGTCATCCTTGTAGACTGGGACTCAGAGCATCTTATTCCCAGTCTTTCTAGGGCTCTCAGAAGTTGATCCTGTGCAAAGTGGCTTGCCATCAGAGCAGCTGGGGAAGCACTTGAGCTTCAACCTTGACCAGCTCTGTGATGTTGGACATGTCACGTAAGATCTCCGAGCCTGCTGCCTTCACTAACAAAGCTCATCTTGGGTATTTACTGGAAGAATGAAATGGGGTAATAACAGTGAACCTGTCCAAAGTCATCGCTGCAGAGAGAATACTCAAGGCCAACACCAAGCACACCATGGGAGCTCCAGCTGGTTCTAACTGTACCTGGAAGAAAGATGCAGGAGGTCAAGCCCGTAAAGAAGGCCATGACTATCAGGGCTTGCTGATGATCCGTGACTGTTATGTGCTAACTACTCATAATAAAGTAAACGTAAGTTGTTTTTTACCTTATTTGAAAGCTTCCTAGGAGAATTTTTGTTAGAACATGAGGAAGAAAAAAAAAAATCTCTGAATGGTCCAAGCCAAAGTTTAAAACTGCAATTGTAAGATTTCTGGCATTAATTTATAGTCAAGGGAGTTATTTGGGGCAAGGCAGGAGTTTTATTTCAGCACTGTCAAAGTCAAAATGCCAAAGCAGACTAAATATTTGTATTAGAAAGTTCTAAGGACTTAATTATTTCTTTGAAGTGAGCCTTGTGCACAGAATTTAGATGGGAGTTTCTATCAGGTAAGATACAATGTGTAGAAGGCAGATTTTATATTCATAGGACTTGGGTCCAAGTCCTACTTTTGTCACCTGATTCTGTATGATTTGGGGCAATGTGGTGCACCTTTCTGAGTCTCCATTTCTGACCTATAACAAGTACACCTACATTACACAATGCCTAGGAGATTAAATAGAGAAGGTGTGACATATCATTTCTGATACTAGACAGTGTTTCTTCTTTGAGGGACTGCTCATTTGCACACTGGAGGTTGATGTCTGGTCCTTTTGTACCATGGGAAGCTGCAGCAGATTCCCTTTAGTGAAGGGAAAGGGACTGTCCAAAGAAGAAATCACATACTATTTGTATGAGTGGGGAAAATGCAATACAATCCAAGAAGCATCTCAGAGAAACCATCTATTAGCTATAATGTAAATCACATTACTTTATCTTTGCAAAAACACTGAGCATTCTGGACTTTAATGTGATGGATTACATTGAATTTTACAGGTCTGAATCGTAGGTATCACAATTTTTTTTTCTTTTACATAAAAGGCAATGAAGAAACATGGAGAATGTCACAGCCCCACGCCATTCCCAGGTGTATTCTTTTATGCAGAAATTGGGAATTGAGAAAGCAGGTCACGCCTGTGCCCTGCAGCGTGAGCACAAAGGCCATTTCTACTTTTAAGGTCACTAGTGCCTGGTCAGGGTCTGGCCGCACCCTGCATGAATCGACATTGTCCTCTTTACCTCTGCTGATGCTAACTTGGCTGCGTCACTATTTCTTCCCCAGCTGGACCCATGGTAAACATTGGACTCACCTCCTTGAGTCAGATTGAGGCACGCCCCAAGTGTCCTAGGTGAAGACTTGGTCGCAGGCAGCTTACCTGGGAGTTGATGCCAGGAAGCCGAAGTGAGCAGTCAGAGAACACTTGCGAAGGAGGGGAAAATAATGAAGAAAGAGCAGATAACAGCTGAGTCCAGCTGCAGGTCCCTGTGCTGGGACACACAGAAGAAACAGAGCATGGACCCCAGAGCTGTCCCCCACAAGGCTGGGAGGCTGAAGCGTTCATCTGGTGGAGGGCTGCCCCAGGAGGTGCCAACACCCCACACCTGGGCATTCCTGGGCTACTCCTGGGCTAGAGCTCCCCAGGCTCCACACTAAACTCCAAGGGAGCTGGGTAAGAGTCACTTTAACCCTGAAGGAGGGAGTCACCAGTCTCCCGAACAGGTGGCTCTGAATTCATCCCACTTCCCCATGAGGGGATCTAGCATGTGCTACTGTCCTTGCCAGAAGCTTCCAAGAAGTACAAGCCATTCCCCAGGATGGATGTTAAGTGGTCTGGCTGAGGTGGGCTAGCTGTAGGTTCTGTGTTGCTGAAGACCGTGTGGAAGATCAGCTTTGGTGCCCTGTTTGCCCTTGTGTGCCCTTGACCTGGCTAGCTGGGAAGGCTGGAGGGATGCTCGTGGCATGAGACTCTGTAGAGGGTGCTTTCCTCTCTCCTCTCTCTCTCTCTCTCTCTCTCTCTCTCTCTCTCAATAAATAAACTTAAAAAAGAGAGCGAGAAGAACATTTAAGAAGTGACTTCGTAGAAAAGGAACTTACTGTTAGCTGACAATGCTTAGGAAAACTATGTCCTTGTTCAAAATATCCCCAGGAAAGATACAATAAATGTTTACTAAGCTGGGCTGTGTCGAAACATTTGACATGTTTCCTGCACTGTCTAATACAGTGACCGCTAACCACATGCAGCTATTTCAATTTAAATGAACTATAATTAAATACAAATAAAATTCAGACCCACAGTTAGGTCGGCCATTTTCCAAAGGCCCCGTAGCCTCGTGTGGTTACTGCTGGGCTGCAGAGCACGGGTGTGGGCCATTTCCACCCTTGCAGACGGTTCCACATTATCCATGGTTGGCTGCAAAAGCAGTTGGTGGTGAATTCTGGCTGCCCCTCTGTAGTACCGTTCTGTAGGAACTCCATCAAAAGGTGACACCCGTTTCCTGACTCCTGAATCAAAGCTCATCGCGTGACATAGCAGCACATAAGTATGTGATGTGGTAGGCTCAGGGATGCCCGGGGCTCCCATGCTTCGGGCTGGCTTCCTTGCTGCTTTTATAACAGCTGAGTCCAGCTGCAGGTCCCTGTGCTGGGACACACAGAAGAAACAGAGCATGGATCCCAGAACTGTCCCCCACAAGACTGGGAGGCTGCAGCGTTCATCTGATGGAGGGCTGCCCCAGGAGGTGCCAACACCCCACACCTGGGCATTCCTGGGCTGCTCCTGGCAGGTGCCTCCCATGTTCTAGGCATATGAGCTGCCCTCTAGTCTCACCAGGTCTTCCTGTGTTTGTGCTCACACTGTGCCTATGCCTGAAAAATCCATGGCCTCTGCTCTGCCAGTTCACTCAGGTGTGAAGACTCCACTCAAATCACCCCATGAGCGTCTCTGGAGCACTCGTTTCTTCTGCTGTCCTCCACGCATGTTGTGCTCACGTGACTCCAGTGGGAAACGCAGTGGGTTGTTAGACACTTGCTCTCAGCTCCTCACTCTCCTAGACTGAGCTCCTCGAGGAAGCAATGTGTCTCAACTCTCTCCGTCTCATGCATCTGTCCTCGTGCTTGACCCTCCAAACCCCCAGGAGACAATGGGGAATGCTGAACAATTTTATTCTGGATTTCACTTAACATCTTGGAAATTTCTTTTTCTTTCTTTCTTTTTCCTTTCCTCAAATCCCTCTCCATCACTTACTCTCTACTGACCACTTTCTCCGCGACTCTCTAGTATCCACCATCACATCTTTAGATCTCTCAACCTCGGCCATAAAGTGCAGACACTCAGTACAAATTGAGTGGGGATATACAAGGTGTATCTTTCGAAGTCTGGCTCACTTTGTTCAAAATTATGTCTTCTGTATTCATCCATTTTGAGTCAAATGATGTGATCTCATTGCTTCTTGTAGCTGTGTAATATTCTGTAGTCTAATGTGGCACAGTTTTTAGACTCAGTAATCAATTTTCAGACACTTAGGTTGGTTCCATGTTTAACATTTGTGAATAATGCTACAATAAACACGGACATGCAAGTCTGTCCAACTGAGAATTTTCCTACCCTTTGTGTAAATACCAAGAAGTGGGATTCCTGGGTAATATGGTAGTCCTTTTTGTAGGTTTTGGGGAATCTTCATACTGTTTTTTACAGAAGTTTTACTGATGTATACTCCCACAAACAGTGTAAGAGGGTTCTCTTTTTACCACAACCTCACCAGCACTTGTTGTTCTTTTTTTTTATACTAACCATTCATACTGGGGTTAAATGATGTCTTATTATAATTTAAATTTGTATTTTCCATATAACAACAGAGTGAATGTTTTTCCTTGTGCGTCTTGGCCATTTGTAAATCTCCCTTGGGGAGTTGTCTATTCAATTCATTTGCCCATTTTTTTTTTAACTGAATCATACATTTTTTTAATGAGTTAGCTGCTTGAGTTCCCTATATATTCTAGGTATCAATCCCTTATTTGAGGAATAATTTGCAAATATTCTATCCCATTCGGAGGGTTGTCAGTTTTTTAGTTTTCTTTGTAAAAGTCTTTCACTTCTTTGGTTAAGATTATTTCTGGGTATCTTATTTGTGTTGTAGGTATTGTAAATGGTATGGCTTTCTTCAATTCTGTCTCTGTCTGTTCATTGTTTGTATATAAAATATGTAATAGATTTTTGTATATTGAATTTGTATCCTGCCACTTTACTGAATTCATTTATCACTACTAGGAGTTTTTACATGAATTCTTTTGGATTTTCTATGTATATAATCATATAATTTATAAATAGGGCCAGTCTAACTTCTTTTCCTGTCTGATTGCCTTTTATTTTGCCCTTTTGTCTGCCTTTATAGCCTAGGACTTCCAGCACCATGTTGAAAAGGAATGGAGAAAGTGAGCAGGCTTTTCTTATTCTAGTTTTTAGTGAGAAAGCTTCCAGCTTCTCCCCATTCAATATGATGTTTACAATGGGTCTGTCACATATGGCTTTTCATATTGCAGAATGTCTCTTCTGTTCCTATTTTGCTGAGATTCTTGATCATAAAGGGATGTTGTCAGATGCTTTTTCTGCATTTATAGGTATGATCCTATGATTTCCATCTTTCTGTTAATGTGCTGTATTACATTTACTTGTTTACATATGTATTATATAGCTTTCCATCCTTGAGATAAATCCTACTTGATCATCATAATCTTCTTAATGTGTTGTTGGATTAGGTTTGCTAGTGTCTTGAAAATTTTTGCATCAGTATTCATTAGGGTTATTGGCCTATGTTTTTCTTTCTTTTTTGTTTTTCTTTTTGTTTTTTTTTTGTAATGTTCTTCTCTGATTTGGTATCAAAATGATGGAGACTTCATCAAATATGTTTAGGGAGATTCCTTCCTTTTGAATCTTTAGAAATAGTTTGAGGAGGGCCTGGCAGGTGGTATGGTGGTTAAGGTGCTGGACTCACACATGGCCAACCATAGTTCAAGTACTGGACCTGATGGCTTGCTTTCTGACTTTCCCTTTCACTCTCTCTTTGGTTGAATGAAATAATATGAAATAATAATAATAAATAAATAAAATTAAAATTAATTTAAGAAAAAGAAATAGTTCGAGGAAAATTGGAGTTAGCTCTTCTTTAAAAGTTTTGAAGAATTCAGAAGTGAAGTCATCTGGACCTGGGCTTTTCTCTGTTGGGAGACTATTTATCACTGATTCAATCTCATCTCTTATTATTGATCTGCCCAGGCTTTCTATTTCATTCTGACTCAACCTAGTTAACCTGTATTTGTCCAGAAAATTTTCCATTCATCTAAATTTTCTAGTTAGTTGGCATGTAATTGTTTATAGTATTCTCTCATAACTTTTATATTTTAAAAATATTGGCTGTGATATTATAGCTTCATTACTGATTTTATCTATTTGGTTTCTTTCTCCTTTTTTCTTGATTAATCTAGCTAATGATTTATTAATTGTGTTTATTCTCTCAAAAACAGCTTTTTTGTTGAGTTTTTGCTATATATATTAAGCTATATTTACTACAAAAAAGTAAAAAAAAAAGTTAAAATAAAGTTTATAAAGTAAAAAGATTATGCTAAGCTTTATATAGTAAACTGTAATAAGAAAGGTTTATTTATTATTGAAGAAAGAATTTTTTCATAAATTTAAGTTATCTCAAGTGAACAGTTTATAGTCTTCAGTAGCTTATAGTAATACTCTAGACCTTTGCATTCATTTACCACCCATGCACTAACTCATCCAGAACAACTTCCAATCCCACAAGCTTCATTCAGGTAAGTACTCTATACAGGTGTACCTTTATTTTCCTTTTATACTGAATTTTTATTGTATCTTTTCGATGTATATGTATTTTTAGGTAGAAAAATATTTACCATTGTGTCACAGTGACTTATAGTATTTAACAGTAATATGTTTATATGTTATGCATGTTTATATCCTAGGAATAATGGGCTATACTATATAGCCCAGATGTGTAGTAGGCTATACTGTCTGGTTGTTTTTGAAGTTTTTTTTTTTTTTTTTTTTTTTTTTTTTTTTTTACATTCAACCACTGTGCATAATTCATAATATACCAAATGAATTTTCTCATCATGAATACATTGCATATGGGTTCAGTCAAAGATACTACCATACACACTATAAACAACAGATTTGTTTCCATTTTGGGTCCCTTAAATGTGTTGCTTCTTTTTTTCTCCCCCTTGATTTTGTTGATTTTTTTTATAGTTCTTTTGTTGTGTATTATATTTATTTCATCTTTAATCTATTGTGTATTTCATCTTTAATCTTTACTATTTCTTTTCTTCTTTTATTTCATGTTTCATTGTTGTTCTTATTGCTTTTCTAGTTCCTTGAAATGTAGTGTTAAGCTATTTATTTCCCACCTTTTTACTTTTTTCTTCTGAGCCCTAATGACTATAAACTTGCCTCTTATGACAGTTTTACTATATCCCAAAGGTTATGTAGAGTAGTGTGTTCATTATCATTATTTTCAATGAATCTTTTGATTTCAACTCCTTATAAATTTCTTAAGTGGATGCAATTCATAAAGTAAATAACCTCTGCTGCCCAATGCTTCTGTCTTTTAATCTATGCTCTAACAACTAATGTTCTTTCATTGTTCTATCTACTGACTATTAGCCAGTTTCCATTCTGCTGACATTCCAATAATTTAAAAACATAAAGATGAAAACTGTGACCTAGAAGTCTTAGCCTCAATTTTGCAGCCTCCTAAATTCTGTTACCAAAATTTTACTTGCTTTAAGTCACTCTCTTTCTCCATCATTATTCTTCAGAATAGTGACTTGCAGTCTTCGTATGAAATATTCCAGCACAAGGAAGATTTGCAGGGATGGACATATTAGGTCTGAGTAAACTGTCCCCCAACTCCAGAAATCAGAGTCATTTGGAAACATTGAGAAGTTTGAGCTCAATCCAAGACCAACTGCTACTCTCTTAATTTTTTATCTTGAGTAGTGTTTAGAAGTATAGACTATGCATGCATGTGTCTAGTAATGCTTCTATCCTGTGCCTGGAACTTAGACATGGCTCAATAAGTAATAACTGTTAGTGAAGATTTAGAATCCTAAATCTATTGCCTATTAGGATATGTTCAAATCCCATTACTGCTGCTGTCAAAAGCCTCCCAAGGCCCAAGAATGTACATCTTCCTGATTTTAGCATCTTCAGACTATTCCACTGAGTTTAGAAAAACTGGAAGTGCAACAGGATTGGCAAGTCTTTACTTTCTGCTTGATCAATGCTTCCTAGAATTTTATCTGTGTATTCCTGCTGATATGGCACAGCAACACCCACGAAGGTGATCGTCTAGTCCTGATAAAAGAAATGTTCAAATGAGTCCAGACGGAATGTCTAAGGGACAACAGAAATTGCAAATCCATCAATTAAAGCCAGTTTTCTGAACATGTAAACCTTCCAACAAAATTTTATTTCTCAAAAATGGAGCTTTTGTCACCTTTTGTCCAATAATTTTAGAAACCTGATAGCAGATAGGCATAGAGAAAATTACAATCCCATTTCAGTGAACCTACACAAATTACAATGACAATAACAAAGTAATAATCACAATACAGTTGCACAGATTGATTTTAACAATCTTCTCAAAAAGCAAAGGAGATATTTAGGGAACCAGCAGTTAGCGTAATGGCTATGTCGCTGGACTCCCACGTAGTCGACCGCGGTTCGTGTCTCGGACCCGGTGGCTTAAAACTCACGCCGGGCGCGTGTGCGTGCGTGCCCAAGATCCCGAGAGGAGAATGGAGGAGAAGGGATTGCGGCGTGACCATCCCCCCTGGGGGGTGATTTCTCGCTTTCTGTCTCTATGTCTCTCTCTGTCTGTCTGGCGAGCGCACGCGCCCTATAGCGAAAAACCTCTCCAAAAAAAAAAAAAAAAAAGCAAAGGAGATATTTAGTAGTCAGCAACACCTTAGCTTTAGAACTGACCTTCACATGCAGTAGCATGTGCTGCTCCATTTGAATGATTTTTGCAAATACCACCCAAAACAGCTCTGTCTCCTTCCCCAATTTGTGCTGGGTCATCTCTATTCTACATGTATCTTGCCAACATTTATAGGAAATGATGTTGTAGAGAGGTTGGAAAATTCAAAATTTTCAAAGGTTTTGAGAGAAACAGCTACAATTATTTTAGTAAAAAGTCATAAACATCAAACTGAAAGAACTCTCTTGTAACCTTCACATTTTTTAGGAAAGAAACCCCAGCCCAGAGAGGTGGGCCAGCTGGTGCAAGGGCACACAGGTAAGCAGAGATATGAACTGCCAATAAGATTTAAATTAGAAAAGAAAAATCATACAAAGATTTAATTCTCTACTTTAAAATGATAAACCTAAATATACAATTTTACTTAGGCATCTAAAAGTAAAGTAAAGGCATGGAGAAAACATAATATATAAAATTATTTTAGTCCCACTAAACAGACAGATTGGTAAATATAAGCTTTCACATTTATAACACTGTTTAATCCTCCAAGGTCAGACCTCAACATCACATCAGACAAATAGCTTCCAACAGTGATAAGATGCTGGACCACTGCTTTGTAGCCCCAGATGCAAAACAAGGAAAGAGCTCCACATTTGACTCCTGCTATATGGACAGGAGAATTCGTTGTTTTTTAGGTTGTTGCAATAAGAATAGTAAAAGAAGAAGAAAAAAGAGAAAGAATGAAGGGAAGGGGAGAAAGGGGAGACAGGAGAGACAGACAGAGAAGGAAAGCAAGGATGGAAAGAAGAGTAAAGTTTTAGAAAATGAAAGTAACCATGATATTCCTGAATTTGATACAAAAGATGTTATTTTCCAAAAGGATAATATGCATTTCTTCCAGGGAAAAGTTCTGAGAGCTCACATGGGTCTTTCATTTTCTGAAAACACATGACCCGATGCCACCTCACTTTGGGAATTTTAGGTTCCTTGATTGTGAAACTTGTCTCACTGTGACATTTCTAGGATAAATATCAAAGCCCTCCAGTGTCCAAGTTCTATGCCTTATGGAGCAGAGGAAGTAGGGATATCACAGCAAACCACAGAGGACATTTCAGACCAATAGAGCAATTGGTTCTGGTGGCCACATTGGCTAGAGCCTTCCCCATGGGCTCTCTGCCATCCCCAGGACTTGATCCAGTCCTCTAAGCCGCCTCAACCTCAACAACCTACATAGCTTCCTTTGGTTTATGGCTCTGACCTGTGACTGTCATTGGCTCCACTGGTTTAGATCTACCCCAGCAGTTTAAAAAGAAAGAAAGAAGGAAAGAATGACAAAGAAAGGAAGGAAGGAAGAAAACTGATCTGTTAAAGGACTTTTGACCAAGAAAATCCCCTTTTCTTTCCATCTCATGAAGGAGAATTGGGCCCCATTCGGCACTAGAAGTCCTGGGATTGGGTGAGGAGGCTGGATGAATGAGATGAATATGTGGGGTGGACAGCGTGGGGGTGTGCTGGGAGGAGTGGGGAGGGGTGGAATGGAAAAGGGTCAGAACGCTGGACACTGGCAGGGAAAGAACAAGATTCTACATGAGACTTGGGGAGAAGGCATGAAACAGAACCTTTTTAAATTGCACCCTATTCTCATTATGGGTTACTCATGCCAGCATATCTGGTGTGCCCTTTAATGGAAATGTTTGGGGAGCTTTTGTAGACCAGATTCTGGATCAGGTAAATGCCACATGTACCTAATTAAACAGATTTTTCTTAGAAACCTTAAATTCCTACTAAGATTCAGGGGCTGGATCACCAAGATTTTAACTACTTAAGCAGCAACCTGAGGTGACTCATACAAAGAACCTGTATTCAAATTCAGATGGTGTCACTAATTACCCAAGTGACTTGAGCCATCTTCATAAAATAGCAACGATGCTAATGGCTCACCAGTGCTCATCCCCCTCTCCCCAGGTGACCTCCACTGCACACACTGCACCCAACACTCCTGCAACAGGAGGCTGTGCTTTGAAAGTTGTGTTTGCCTCTGTGGATCTGAGCTTCAGGCACCAAACAATGGAAAGTTATCATACATCCCTGAGCCCACTTATTTTTGCCTATTAAATGAGAAGAATAGGATCAAGTTTATAGGACTATTACAAGGGTGAATAACCAGTAGGACACATAAGCCATCAACAGCAGTCAGGCGTCTCCCCACCCACCCTCCCCACGATTATTCTATAAAATGTCAGCGCTCCCCAGGTAGCACGTTCTCAATCTGGACTATAGGCAGACAGGAAAGGGTAGCTCATAAAAGCTCAACAGGCTGGTAATGCTGATATCAAAAGAGCACAACAAAGTGGGTGATACATTATTTTCAAATCTTTGCATTCAGAAGAATAAGGAAATACTATTCTTCACTAGCTAGACTAATCTAGCAAATAAGGAATAAAAAGCTGTTTTCCTAAAATAAGAAATCCAATATGCTCAGGTTTGCTTGACTAAATATTTCAGGTGGGGACTCTGCTTTCTCTGCTGCATGCAGAACACTCAGCCTCATGCCCCAGGCACTGCCTGAGACCCCCTCCTTCCTACCCCCTCTGCAAGGCTCCCAGGAGGCTGGGTCTGTTCCTAGTTAAGGACAGGAAAGGGATGAAGCGAAGTCGTTGCTATTTGCTGTAGATGTCAGTTCCATGAAAGATCACAGGCAGCATGTCTACATTTTTACAATGTGGTTCTGTATTTTCAGAGTTTTCCGTCTCTCTTAGTTCCTGCTCCCAACCCTCTGGTTGCAGACTGTGTCCAACTTAATGAGGCCTCTTCCCACCCTCAGAGAAAATGCTGGAGCCACACTCCCTACTGAACTTCCAGAACCTACTGGCTTCTTCTGAATCACTCTTTTAATTAAAAATAATCATGGTTTAGTCAAGTGTCTGCAACTTAAATAATAAAAGGATTTGGTATCCAACTCCAACAAGGTACTTTTTTATAATAAAATGCAAGGTCCTATGTTAAGAAGTTAAAACAGATTCTAAATACTAAGAAGGAGAAATCAGATATGAACTTTTTTTTTTTGATCAAAGCCATGGTTATGGGGAGAAGATAGGGCCTCCCCTTCGGAATAGAAAATGTTTCTAAGTCAGGGATAGGAAAACAGAGTTATGAGAAAGATTTGTTCTCTCCAAATAATGCATGTACTTTCTTTCATTTTTCATTCTAAGCCAATGAAGATCTTCCCAAATGTGTTTTTGGTGAAGTTGTTTGGATTTTAGAGTTTTTAATTTTGAAAGACTAAGAAATTATTATACTTTTTAAGTTTTAAGAAAGTTTCCAGAAAAGTTGAAATAGAGGAATTATTTTTTAAGATTCTTCTACCTCTATTTTCTGGAGGGCTTCACTCCCCAACCCCCCACCAAAGGTGATGAAATTGATTGGAGAGAATAGAAGCCTAGACTCAGAACTCTGAGTTTGGAATTTTGAAGTTTTTATCTGAAAATTTAAAAAATGATAGTATCATTATCAAGGTGCCCTACAGTGAAAGAAAACCAGGTCTGGAGATATTAGGGAATTTTGAGCTCATTCAGACACGCTAATTTTGATGTACCTATGAAACATGTCGTTAGAGATGTTAAAAGCCAGTTAAACATTCAAGATAGAGCTCAGAAGAATCTAGTTTAGGAGTGTACACCTGGAAGTCACTAGGACATAGGTTACTGAAGCCATTGGCATAGATGAAAATACTTAGAAATCCACTTATGTGAAAATTAACCTGCCTATAGGATTTTAACATTTGAACAGAAGTAAAGAGGGGCCAGACAATGAATGGCACAGTGGTAAAACTCTGTGAAGTGACCCTCATAGGAACGTTCCTGGTTTGCATTGAGAGCTCTCCCTGAGTACACCAGGTATTCATGTGACCGTGATCCAGGGCTGGTAAGGCTGGGCATGGATCATGGCATCAAGACACTGTGGGGCGTTCTGACTCTCTGTTTCTCTCCTTCCCTATGCATCTTCTATCCCTAAAGAAGTAAATTTGAAAAACATTCAAAAAGTAAATGGAAGGAAAACACAATGGTGTAGTAAATAAAATACGTTGAGGGGTTGTCTTAATCAGTTTGCATTCCCACAGAGATTGGGGGACTTAAACAACAGATTTATTTCTGAGCATTTTGAAAGCTGAAAAGTCCAACATCAAAATCCTGGTCAATTTGGTTCCTGGTGAGGACTTTTCTCCTGACTTACAGATGGCCACCTTGTCAACCTCATGCTGTATTTTCACATGGCAGAGAAAGAAAAAGAGACCATCTCTCTCCTGTTGTTCCTTCTAAGGGCACCTGTCTCACATAAAGGACTTTGCTCTCATGATCTAATCACTTCCCAGAGGCCATATTTCTTGATATCATAACATTAGAAATTAGGGCTTCAGCACATGAGTTTGGGGGATACACAAATATGCAATCCCTATCAGGAGCCCAGGAAGATATCGATGTCAAAGTGTCCCTGAAACTCAATGTCTTGGGTATTATTGATGACCCAAGAGAAAGCAATCATGGTGGTATGATTGGGGTAGAGGACAGATTGAGAAAAATTTAGTAGTATGTGGAAAATGGGAAAGATAAAGGAATTATTTCAGGTTGTACGACTGAGAAATAGAGGAAAGTTAAGATCATTGCTGAAAGAGGACACTAGTGTTGGAAATAAAACGTGTTTTTTAAGACAGGGAATATTTGGGTATGTTTAAATACTGGCCCATAGGAAATGAGAGGGACCATCAAAGCATAGAATAAAAACAAAAATAACAGAACAAGACTTTCAACAGGTAGTAAGAGTGGAGCTTTTTGGGCAGGAGACAGGCCTGAGCTGAGTAGAGGACACCTCAGGTAACATGGTGGGAAGCAGCAGGGGTAGTAAGGAACAGGTGTTGACAGGCTTAGCATCTGAGTCTCAGTCACTTTCCACAGCAATGGTTTTGAGTTGAAGCGTGCCTTCCCTTCCCCCCAACAAAGATGTTGAAGTATTAATTCCCAGCAACTATAAATATGACACATTATTTGGAATAAGGTCTTTGCAGATGGTCAAGTGAAGAGGAAATAATTAAGGTAGACCCTATTCTGATATGACTGTATTCTATGAAAAGGGGATTTTTAGAGGAGGCAGATGGTGGGTGGTGCAACAGTAAAATGGAATGCTCTGCAAGGTAGATTCACATGGGAAGGCCCAGGTTCAAGTCCAGAGAGCTTCCTGAGTTCACTGGGAATGTACTTGCCCATGATCCAGAGCTGACTAAGGCAGTGTGAACATTCTGTCAGTGGTGCTGCCACTCTGATGCATGGGGGGAAAGGGGGAGGGGAAACTTGGACTCAAATAGACATGCAAAGAGGAAAAAGTTTGTGAAGACGCAAGGAGATAACAGCCATCTATGAACCAAAGCATATCTGAGGTTACCAGAAGCTGGGAACAGATTTGTCCCTAGAGCCCACGGAAGGAACCAGCCTTGCCACCACCCGAATCTCAGACTCCTGGCTCCAGAACTGTGAGAAAGTAAGTTACTGTTGTTTAAGCTGCTCAATTTATAGTACTTTTTTTTTTTTTTTTTTTTGGAGAGGTTTTTGCTATAGGGCGCATGCGCTCACCAGAAAGACAGAGAGAGACAGAGAGATAGAAAGCGAGAAATCACCCCCCGGGGGGATGGCCACGCCGCAATACCTTCTCCTCCATTCTCCTCTCGGGATCTTGGGCATGCACACACACGCGCCCGGCGTGAGTTTTTTAAGCCACCGGGTCCGGGATGCAAACTGCGGTCGACTACGTGGGAGTCCAGTGACATAGCCATTACGCTAACTGCTGGTTCCAATTTATAGTACTTTTTAAGGACAGCCCTAGGAAACTACCATAATCTTGGTTCTTAAATTTTATATCATCAAGAAATTTAATATCTACTTTTGAAGGATTATTGTAAAGGTTAAATAAGGAACTATACGTAAAGTACTTAGTAGCACTCAGTAAAAGTTTCCTATGTATCTATATCAGGTTTGGGTGATAATTATAAATGTGTCCCATTAAACATCTATAATCAAAGCCTCTATTGTTAATTATACTAATTATCCTAATAGGAACAGCTGGGGAAACCATCACAACACTCATCCAGCACAGCAGTTCTGGGTCACACTTCTACTGGCAAGAGCCGGGATAGCTCCGTGCTGCATTGCTCTCTAGTTCTCACTGCCTGGATGTGTCTTGGCCCGGGAGAGCAAGGGGGAGTGAGAACAGGCAAAGCCCAACCACAGGGGTGGCTTCCTGAGAATGGTAGATTAAAATCCCTTCGTGTACAGACATCCATGATGAAGACTGGGATGTTCACTTTGAGACCTCAATTATGGAAAAATGGAATCCCCAAATATCATATAGCTAGGATTTTAATGGAAGAGAGAAGCAATAGAAGATACTCTTTTGAAGTGATCCTTGGCAGGATAAGGCCTACATTATGCATGCATGACTCATAAAGTTTATTCATTATATTTTTGTTTGTTTTTTTAAGAATTATTTTATACAACTTTATTTATTTATTGTTTATTCATTTATTTATTTTAATTTGACCAGAGAGGGACAGAGAGAGACACACAGAGAGAGAGAGAGAGAGAGAGAGAGAGAGAGAGAGAGAGAAAGTGAGAAAGCAAGCCACCAGGTCTGGGACTCAAACCATGGTCAGTCATGTGAGAGCCCAGAGCCCTTAACCACCATGCCACCTGCCAGCTCTTTGTTCATTCTGTTTCAACAATGACTCTACAATAGCCCACTGAGCATACAATGAGAATAAAATATTATATTAACTATATTTTTAACATATAATAAAGTCGATGTATACATATAGGGATGGTTATATGCTAGGCATTGTTCTAACATGACATACACATACACATATGTTTATATGCTCTGTTAGTCTTCACAATGACACTATGGGAAGAGTTGTATTATAGTCCCATTTTACAGATGAAAAAAAATGAGGCACAGAGTTAGGCAATATGCTCATGGTCTGCAGTCACACAGACAGTGGCATTGCTAGTTTCTTTCTTTTTAACTGTTTCTCATGAAAACTGAGTCTATAGCCAAAATCTCTTCAAAAAAATGTAATCTATAAATGAACAAATGATAAGTTTTATTCTATGAAAATTAAAATGAACATCATAATCAAAGTTCTAAGACAAACCACAGATGGACAAAAAGTTTTGCTACTAACAAAAGATAAAGGAAACCAGAACAGAGGAAGAACTACTACAAACTAGTAAAACAGAGGACCAAAACAAAAAAATGGAAAGGGAAACTTAAAGAGCAAAAGATTTGGGGGAATCTTTGATTTCATGAAAAATCAGAGAAATGTAAAATAAAACAATGAGATTCCATTTCGAATCTATAAAACTGTTTTTAAAATTAAATTTTGATAATTTCAACAATTAAAGAAAATATGCAGCAATGAGGGTGTTCATATATGACACTAGGAACATAAATTGGTACAAATTATTTGGATAATTCTTTTTTTTTAAGAGAGATTTTTGCTATAGGGCACATGCGCCTGCCAGAGACAGAGAGAGACAGAGAGACAGAAAGTGAGAAATCTCTGCCCAGGAGGAATGTCCATGCCACAATTTCTTCTCCATTCTCCTTCTGGGATTTTGAGCACACACACACACTGTGAAATTCAAATTGCCAGGTCTGGGACTTGAACAGTGGTTGGCCATATGGGAGTCCAGCAACATAACCATTACGCCATCTGCTGGACCCTTATTTGTATATTTTGAATAAAGCAATAGCTGGGCAGCAAAATGAGCTAAAAATCCTGTCACTGAATGTATACAACTCAGAAATGCTGCACACCTGGGGTTGGGGCACAGGAGGAACCTGTCTGAAATAGCTCAACAAGGAAGCAGCCTAAGTGTCTATCAAAAAGACAATAACTAAATAAGCACACAATGTATGTTATGTAGCAGTTAAAACTAATTAATTGGAGTTATATATAAGGCCATAGGTAGCTCAAAAATATAGTGTTGAATTATGAAGTCAAGGTGAGATAGTGATGTACAACCTGACCTCATTGATAAAAGTTAAAAATGAAATTAAGTATAATATGTTATTTATCAATATATTCATATGTAGTTCGGGTTTAAAAGCATGCATAGATGGAAGAACAAAACTTCGGGAGATTGATAATCTTGCCAGGTATCGTATTCTTGGTTGAAATTGTTTTTCCTTCAACACTTTGAATGTATTTTCCCATTCTTTCCTTTCTTTCATTGTTTCTGATGAGAGGTCCACTGTTAGCCTGATGAGATATCCTTTGTAGATAATTTGTTGTTTCTCTCCTGCCAGTCTTAGTATTTTGTTGTCTGTGGTTTTGGTCAATTCGGCTATAATGCATCTTGGAGATTATCTTCTTGTGTTGATTCCATTTGGGGTCCTTTGTATTTCTTGGGTCTAGATCTTTGAATTGCCTCTCCGGGTTTTCTTCTAGGATTTCATGAACTAGATTATCAATGCCCTTATTAGTCTCTTCACCTTCTGGTATACCTATTATCCAGATATTTGGATGTTTAATGGTATCTAGTATTTCTCATATATTATTCTAATTTTTTGGACTATTTTCTCAGTCCATGTGGTGGATTTTTCTAGGCCAGTGATTCTGTCTTCTACATCTGAGATTCGATCTTCTGTATGATCTTGTCTGCTTTTAATACTTTCAAGGGAGGTCTTGATTTCCTGTGTTACAACTTTCAACTAAAACAATACTGATCTTTTTCAATGCTTTGTACTCCAGAGGTAAGGATTTTTGTCTTCTCTTGAATTGTCAATAGACTCATATACCTACTATTTGAACAGAATTCTAACCTGTTTCCTGGCTTTAAGTCTCAAGCAAAGTTCTCTTAATTATTTTTTAAATATTGATTTATTAAAGCTAAAACTGCCTTTCTTGACATTAAAAAATATTAAAAAATACCCAATTAATGAACACAGTAAGATATATAGCCTCAACTAGGTGCTACTTTATAATGTATTCATTCTAATCATAGTTTCATGCCTAAAGTCAAACATTTGTTGACAATTGCTGAAATTGTTATTGAAATCAGTTAGCTCAATTAAGATATTTTGTTAACCAATAAAATTGTGGGGGGGGGGCAAAGAATGGAAAACAACTTCAGATACCAGAGATAGTGTGGGAGGAGGGTGAGAAATGACAGAGGGTGAGAAATGGGGGGGAGAATGATATTTTTGATGATAATATGTATGACTAAGCCACTATACAATGTATTCTGGATGGGAAACTGCATTTTGTACACTGTGATGATGTTCAGTGAATGAATGTAAAATAAATAAATCAATTTTAAAAATTCAGGAGAATGGTTAACTCAGGGAGAGATGGCAACAGAGTTAACAGGAGTGAAGATAAGTGAAAAGGTAGTCCCTTCATGGTGTTCGCGGGTGGGGCTCTAAGGTGTGTTAATGCTATTAGGATGAGTTTTCGTGGGTTTGTGAGAAAGGAAAAGGGAAAAGAACAGGCAGAAACTCACAGGCAACCACGCTGCTCAGTCTTACCCCCGACAGTGCTATAGCCTCACCAGAAATTGGTCCCTGAGTCTTGGCCCTCCAAATTGTGAGCTGAATAAACCTCTATTTTTCTGAATCACCCAATTTCAGGGTTCTGTTGAAACTCAATAGCAGACTAATACAATCCTTTCCACATATTTCATAAATTAGGTATTTGTTACATTACAGTTTATGTTTCTGTGTGTCATAAATAGTTCTTTAAAAAGCAGCCAAAGTGAAACTTCCCTGTCTTGGCCTGGTGAGATTTCGCTGGACTCCTGTCAAGGCCCACTCTCATCGCTTTTACTCTTTGATGTGATTTAATTACTTGTTCCCGCAATCTTACTCTAGATCTAAACCGGTCTCTTGGAGTTTTGATAGTGTATTATTAGTTAAGGTACTTCAGAGAAAGAAAGCTGACAGGATATATATGTATTCAATGTATTATTAAGTATCTGGTCATATGATTATGAAAGCCGAGAAGCTGGAGACCCAGGAAGCAGTGGGGTAATTACAGCTCACACCTGAGGCTTCAGGACCAGGGAAGCCAATGGCATCTGTCCCTGAGTCTGAAACCTAGGAGCAGCCATTTCCGAGGGCAGATGCCCAAGCTCAAGCAGAGAGAGCAAGTTACCCTTCTTCCACCTTCTTATCCTAGTCTAGCCCTCAACCCATGGAATGATTTGCACCTGCCTTGAGGAAGGTGGCTCTTCTTTTCTTAGTCTGCAGTATCAAATGCTAATCTCTTACAGAAACATCTTCACACACACACGCCCAAATATTTTGACCTGTCATTTGGGCATCCTTTCCCCAGCGAAGTTGGCACAAAACATTAACCATCATAGATATCATATTGACTAATTCACTTTGTCTCCACCCTTTCCCTAATGCTGTATTCTTGGCCTTTGCTAGGCCTGCTGCTGCCCTGCCTTAGACAAGCACATCCAGGACAGAAATGTTCAATCAGTTATGCTCTCACCAAGAACATCTTTCCTTCATAAAAATGTTAACTGAATCATGGTATCATCCCCTTTCTAGGGGAGCAAAGGGAAGAAGAACCATTGCCAGGCAGTGGAAAAATAATAAGGGAAAGTGGAGAAATAGATAAGTGATAGCTCAGGATTTGGAGGATCAAATGTGGCTAAAATCAAACTTAACAGGGTTCTAAAAGAAAGCATTAGTCTGACAAATGGAACAGAATCAAAACTTGAAAGAGAAAACAGATAGTAAAAAGTCATCTCTTCCAAGATGGAAGACCCGTCTCTTTTTTGTCCGAGGCAAAAGCTCTGGGTGTGATGGGCAAGTCTTCACCTCCTCATGAAAAGTTACTGCCTTTTGCCATAAAACCACTGAAATATCTGTACAAATGTACAATGTCTCCAAAGTGACCTGCACAGTGACCTGGAGAGGGTACACTAAAGAGTGGGGAAGAGAAAGAGGAAGACACTGGGTACCCATGAACATCCAGTTTAGAGGTATCTCAACTGGAGGTTCTAACAGTGACACAGTAGCCAGTCCAGATTTGCATCTGGAGACCTCCCTGGGCACACCGAGCACACACACGCCCCTGATCCTGGGCTGGCTGACTGCGGAGCCAAGACCCTGTTGGCGATGCTGTCTCTCTTGCTCATGGAGGAAGTGGATGGATAGACTTGAAAAGAAAAAAAAAAAAATCCCAAGTGAATATTTTATAGAGGAAAAGGGGAAATGAATGTGGTCAAATGACAGAGGAATGGCACTGATTTTCACTGCAAATGCAATTTCCTGAGAGAAGCTTCCCTGAGATAAGAGGAAAGGAAGGCCAGGGATGGAGAGTTGTAACAAAATACGGATATGGAGAAGGAGCCCAGTTGAAGGGAGTCACCTATAGTGACTGCTCTGGTCCCTGAAATAAGAACAGGATCACACTGAGTGAGGGTTAGCCATTCAATCAATGGCAGGAGAGTTCTTGAAAAATTGGCTCAGTCACTTAAGAGAATGGGAAACTAACAAGGGATCAACCTCTGAAAGTCAGCTGAGATTGGAAGTTTAAACATCAGTCATGGAGGGACCAGCAGTTAGCGTAATGGTTGTGTCGCTGGACTCCCACGTAGTCGACCAAAGTTCGAGTCCCGGACCCGGAGGCTTAAACTCAAGCCAGGCGTGTGTGCGTGCGTGCCCAAGATCCCAAGAGGAGAATGGAGGAAAAGGGATTGTGGCATGGCCATTCCCCCTAGGGGGTGATTTCTCGCTTTCTGTCTCTCTGTCTCTCTCTGTCTGTCTGGCGAGCGCACGCGCCCTATAGCAAAAACCTCTCAAAAAAAAAAAAAAAATCAGTCATGGAGCTCATCATCACGTCTGTGTGGATAGGTATAGGGAGGAACAGATAATCCTGGGTACAGTCTCTTGATTTGATTGTCCTGCTTTGCTTGAATGTCCGAATGTATTGGTTGCTGATGAAATTGTTCAGCACTTTCTCAGAATCCAGCTACACACTGGGTTTAATGACCTTGTTTGACAGCTGGTGAAGAAGTTTGGCAAGGTGGTCTCCCAAAAGGAATCTTTGGTTTATCTTTTGCAATATTGGCCTCGCCTTTCGTTTTCTAATCCTCTCTGGGTTTACCATTGTATCAGACGCTAAGCTGGTGGGCTAGTTCTGCTGTGGAGACACTCTGCTCAGCTCTGCCTGCCTGCCTTGGTGAATGTTCTTCCCTCTACTACTCTCCAAGAGGCACAGAAGAGTATTTGTGCTCAGATGCAGGAATATGAATAGAGGGATCCACGAGAGTGGGTGTAGCTCATTTTCACTGGTTTGAAAACATCATTAACAGCTGCAAGCTTCTATTTGCAGGCAAAACATGCAGAATAAAAGGATGCTGGGCATAGCTCATTTAGAGAACGAGGAGTGACGGGGTAGTAGGGAGATCAACTTATTTATTTATTTATTTATTTATTTATTTATTTATTTATTTAGCAATGGAGGAGGCAAAGTACCTTAAACAATCAGGAGTCCATGTCTGTTCAGCCTTTTGAAGTTGATGGATCCCTTAGACATCTTTGGTTTCATTTTAAACATAAGTATCACAGGATTATTACTGTGGTAGTTAATATTGAGTATGCCCCGTATAGTAGCTCACATAGAAAGAGAAGCTGAGTCTCAGAGACTGAGTCATATATCAGGAAGCAGAGGCGCGTCCTCACACCCCAGTTCACATATTACCATTTTTTGGCTGCATCATGAACTCGGATCCCATCCCATCTGACCATAAATGGCATCCAGCTCCTTGGCAGCTCAGGTGTACGCATCTCTCCTGACATGCCTGTCTGGTTGAGCTCCTCTGGCTCTGCTGCCATAGCTCCTTTTGGAGCAAGCCAGCAACTATACATCCTTTCAAAGTCTTTGGGGATCCATGATCTGTACTAGGCAACAAGGCTTGCTGATACACAAACATCTCATGTGGCTTTCTGAAACTCTGAAAAGGATAGCTGACGAGGCCCAAATTAGTTCTTCTGCCTCTGTCAGTGATGGGCGTCTGATTCGATTGCTTTGCTAGAAAATAATGTGAATCTGCTTCACAGACTCTTTTCAAAGAGCTCATAACATTAAGGAACTCGTTTGCTATTTTCTCAAGACCCCTATGGAGTCAATTTATACTAAGCAGTAGAGTAGCTTCACATTTCATGAGAAATGTTAGACTGAATTTTTAATAAATATCTTTTATTATCACAAGAGATGTTTATACTACATTTGTGTTGGTGTATTTATGCTTATAAAATGTGAATCTGATTGGTAAAGTTGAAACAAAGCTATTATTGTCTATGGGTTACGATTATTTTCTCACAAGCCCAAATCTATAAAAGCATGAATTTGAACATTATTGGACTACTTAATTGGCAGTTCTTTCAAAATTTGGGATTGATTTATTCAGAGGAATATGTGTTTCACTAATTGTGTGCTTGCCTTTCTAAAAATGACTATCTTAACATTTTCTTGGCTTCATTTTGTCTAATCGAAGTCTTATATATTTTATTGTCTTGATATGTCAAGGTGAATATCTACCTAAGATATAAGCTTTATTTCTCACTCCATAAAAGAGAAGATGTCATAACTTGTTTAGGAGGAAAGTAACAGGTTAGACCTAGAGAGAAAACTTCATAATTTAGTCCTCATGGTAGGAGCACACCTGGGGTCTAGGTAGGTTTCTGAAAGCCCAGGTCAGAACCAGTAACATGACTACTGCTAGACATTAACACTAACATCCCAGCCCAGTCATTCCTATTTTGCTCAGAAGGAATTATTCACATCTTAAACTATACTTGCGTTATATATAGCATATCTAATCTCTACTACATTTGATGATACTTTCCTATTTGAGTTATTCTATGAGGGCTTCCGAGAAGTTCGTGGATAGTATATGATATTAAAAAAAAAAACTAAGTATGAATTTCAAGTTTTTTTGCAGCAAAATATGCTCACATTTTAATTCCATTTTTCCAAAATTTTCAGGTCACTTCATAAGGTAGGTGTTTCAGGGTCTCTGTCCTCTTTCCTTGTCTGTCATTTACTCTTTCCTGATCTCTTTGCAGCATCACCTGGGACAGTGGGAGTGAACAAATGTCACGGAGGAGGGTAACGTGGTAGGGTCCACTACTTACTTATGCATCTTCTCCATGAGAGAGAGCAAGCTCTGTGACTATTCACTATTATCTATTCATCGTCCAACAGACTATACATGTTTATCCGAATAGAATGGACTTACTAAGCACATGCTAAGATCATGCACTTTGCTTTATTTTCTTACAGTAATCTTATGAAATTGAAAAGGATATTTGTATCCTCTTGAGCCTGGGCTTTAAGAAGTTAAGTAATTTATTCAAGGCTACATGAAAAAGCTGGCTTATTATTGGCACACAGAAAGAGTGATCACTCAGTCAAGTTACTTAAATAATATTTTTCTCATTTGGAGGGTCCACACTGAGCTTTGATATTACTACTTTGTTGATGAAAAATCAGAGGAAGTGGGGACCAGCAGTTAGCATAATGGCTATGTCACTGGACTCCCACATAGTCGACCACAGTTTGCATCCCGGAACCGGTGGCCTAAAACTCACGCCGGGTGCGTGTGCGTGCGTGCCCAAAATCCCGAGAAGAGAATGGAGGAGACAGGGATTGCGGCGTGGCCATCCCCCCTGGGGGGTGATTTCTCACTTTCTGTCTCTCTGTCTCTCACTATCTGGCGAGCGCACGAGCCCTATAGCAGAAACCTCTAAAAAAAAAAAAAAAATCAGAGAAAGTGGGGATGCTTCAGGATGACAAGAGATCTGGTCACCACCTTCACCTCCATGTAAGCTTATTGATAAAGGAAAACGAACGAAAACAAAACAGATCCTCACTCATAGAAGACAGACCCAAGTAGGAGAAAGAAATTTGAACTGGGGCAAGGAAAGGAATTTAATTTCCTAACCCCAGTGTTCCGGAATAGGTGAGAGAGAGGAAGCCTGAGGAAGAGTGCCTCCATTGGAGAGATTTTCAGGAGTGGGTGCTGCTGTTCCTCCTTCTAGCTTGTGTGCCCATCTGTGGGGCTTGCCAGATAGCTGCTTCAGGCCCCTCGAGCTGCTTGCAACTTCGAATCATAGAAAGGAAAGAATTGCATGATGATTTAATGGTATCATTTTTGCTTTTCAAATAGGCGAAAAGTTCGGTAAGAGATACATGTGCACAAACCCAGCAGGGGAGCTTCCTACTTAATAAAAAGGCATGCCCGTGTGGCCTTTCTTCACATTAGTTTCTTCCCAGTCTTCTGGCAAAATACCTCACTCCTTCGCTATTGTCCATCCTCTCCGAATTGAAGGATTATAATCCAGGTTTAGGAAAGAGATAATGACCATACTGGGCACTTATTCCGTACCTGCCAGACAGACAGCATGACAGATCGATCTCGAATGGACAGCAGGGCCAGGTGGGGCCTCGAGTCTTTTTTGCTGACACTGAGCATCAGTTGCCACATCCACCTAAAGCTTCTCCTTTGACTCCCACTGCACTGGGCCCCGGCAGGTGCTGTTCCTGCCCCTGTGGACAGACAGGGAAATGGAGAACTCAGAGGAAAGCCCGAGGCCCAGGGCTGGGAGCCAGCCAGGGGCCGCTGGCCTCTGCTGTGCTGCTCTCCGAAGTCTGCCTGTGTGTCCCATGTGCAGGTCAGATTCGGCCTCCCTCCTTGATTCAAATTCCCCATCTCTTCCTCTTCTTTCCACCATCTTACTATTACAGAAATAGCGAAATTATATATATATATATATATATATATATATATAACATACATGTGTTATAATAATATATAATATCTAGATATTAATCACCTGCATGTCATTTCTTAGACGTGGCTGAGCACTCATAAATCTCAGTAGAAATGCTAGCTTCTATATATTTCTTTTTTAAATACTGTCCCTGTTTGTTGGGCTATCACTAAGTGAGCGAGCACTACACACACCATCTTGTGTGGTCCACCTCCAGTGATGGACGAGGAAGATCCTTGGGCTGCTTTTTAGGAGCCTGTGGCTCTCCCAGAAGTGGAGGACCAACGTCAATCCCTCACACTTTCTTGGTCTCCCCTCACACCTGGACAGCCCCTCTCGGCTCCCCAGAGCTGGGTTTGCTGGTAGCTCCAAGCCCACGTGGGAGCTGCTGGGACAGCCCAGGCAGCGCAGCAGTTGCTGGGGAGCAGGCATGCCAGGCATGTGGGCGTGACAGCTGCAGAGCTGCCCTGGACAGCCCAGGAGAATTCCTGGTCAATGACCAGCCGGCCCTGGAACTCCCCGCCAGCTGTCCCAGTCAGTACGAGGGGCTCTAGGTCACCGAGGGAGTGGAGGGCATGGCTGTGTGACACAGCTGGCCACTGCACAGAGGTGAAGTGCAAGTCAGAGGAAGTGACACGGTCGGAGGTGTTGCCTACTGCAGTGAGCGTGGGTGACTCAGCCTCACACCCTGCTCAGGGGCCCAGTCTCTGCCGACAGCTCTAAAAACAGCACCACACTCAGGGTCGGCCACCAAGTCACTTTTTATAATTACATCTAGGGAACAGATTGAGGCTAGAGAACTGGAAACCGAAAAAGAGATAACTCTCAGGAACTCAGCCTTTCAATGCAGTAGGCCCAAACACTGCGTATTTCCGATTAAATGGAGAGATGCAGGGTTAGAGCCAAAAGTTTCTTTCAAGTTAATTATTTTTTCAATGAGACACATACAGTACAGAGAGAGACAGACAGGCATCCCCAAGGGGTTCTTCATGTCATGATTACCCAGCCTCAGCCAGCCTGGGCCACTGGCGAGAGCTGCCCGGTATGCAGGGGTCCGCAGTGGGTCCGTCCTGGCAGAGTGCAGCGTACCCACTGCGCCATGACGCTGGTCTGGTGGAAACAAGTGGACCTCTCCTGCCTGCTCGAGGTGTGCCTTCCCGAGGCTCTGCTCCTGCACCAGGCAAGGCACCCTTCCTCCCAAGAGCGCATCTGTGGGTTCCAACCTCTGCCCGTCTGTGTGCGCACTGTGGCACCATTCCTGTGAGCTGGGAAGACGCATTCCAACAAGAGCATCGAGATCCCCAACTGCTCGCAGGAGGAGTCCGAAGGTCGGTTTTCCAATGCTCGGCCCCAGGCCCTCATTGCAGTCCAACACCAGACCTGCTTTTCCCTAAGGCAGAGTCAGGCACACCCTCAGAGAGAGCCTGGTCACAGAATTGCCTTTTGTTGACCTACACTGTGTATTAATTATTTTCTGCTCCCGTCTGAACTCAAATATCACATTTACACTTTGGTTTTTTTCATTTGGTTTTTAGGCTTTTGCCATAGGGTAGGTATGTCTGCTTGCCAAAGAGACAGAGACAGACAATGAGCGAGAAAGTAAGAAATCATCCCCCAGGGGGTATGGCCGCACCACAGTCCCTTCTCCTTCATTCTCCTCCTAGGATTTTGGGCACACATGCACCCATGCCTCGTGTGATATTCAAGCCACCGGGTCTGGGACTTGAACAGCAGTTGGCCATGTGGGAGTCCAGTGCCTTAATCACCATGCCACCTGCTGGCTCCTCACATTTATATTTTAACAGCACTGCTCTCTAGGAAAACTCATTTGCATAGAAAATCTTGAATTGTTCCTACTAATTTTTTTCTTCTTTGTACAAGTGAAAGAGACTCCCTGGAAACATCTTGGGAAGTTGGAACCATCTATTCTTGGTTATTTTGTTCATTTACAAACAGTTACGTGAGAACATGAAAATGAAAAGCAACAGAGAAAGTGGGCATAGAGATAAAGGAGCGGGCAGATGCAGCAGGGGGCCATTTCTACAAGTGTCCTTGTCAGAATCAGGAGACCCACGCAGTCTCAGGGCATACAACAGCAGACACAGCTCTGAGCAGTGTGAATGCTATCGGCGTGTTCTCCTCCACCATCCATTTCTCCTCCTGTTTGAATGATTGAAACGAAGTTTGGACCCTCCTTATACAGTTATGGGTGCTGGAGGGAATATTTCTTTAAGGAAGTCACATCTGAGACCAGACCTAGAAAAAGAGCAGAGTTTCTCTGGCTGACAAAAGGAGGAAGAAGCTTGTGCAGATGGGCACAGGGAGGAAGAATGGATTTATGGGATGTTTGTGACACAGAAGCTCAGGTACAGGTGTGAGCTGGGTGCTGTAGCCTGCCACGGGACAGGAAGGTGGTACAGGGCCCAGGCAGCTCCATCCGGCGTGCCGAGGTGGAGTAGAGTGAGGGGAGGGCCCCTTCCAGGTTTCTGGGTGCATCGTTCTAGGGAAGACAGATTAGAAACTGAGTTATCTCATGGAAAGGAGCCAGTTGCAAGTAGGGAAGTTCAAAATCTGGTTGAAAGTTGACAGAGAAAAAGATACTTGGAAAGCTATCTAAGAACTAGTATGTGAAGACAGTGGAGAGTGGAGAGGGTCTCAGGGCTGACTCTGCAGTTCTGACCCAGCTAACTGGTTTACCTGAGCTCAGTTAAACTGGCTGTGAAGAGAGAGCAAAGACCACGTGTATCTCTGTTAGAGATACCACTTCTGTCATCGCATGACATTCAAGAAACAATTCTGTTAACTTATGCTATGTTACAGACCTGAGACCTGAAAATTAGGAAGGTCAGGTAAACTAAGAAGTGTCCACCTTGTTTCCAGTCAAACTGTCTGCTGCCTCTTGCTGTCAGTGAAACGAGAGGCAGAGGCTGTAGAAGCGTGTTATTCCGTAACCAGTTACAACGGGACAGCAAGCGTCATTAAACTATCTCGAAAAGCTCAACAAGTTCTTGGTATTTATAGGTCCAAGATAAAAGCACATGCAGCTAGTTCCTCACTTATGTCCATCAGTCTATTGTTTTCCCCTGAGTAACCATCCTGACTCCTTCACATACCTGCTCCTGGTTTCTCTCTGGCCATTCCTCAAACAGAGCCCCCGATGGCTATGCATCTGGCCTTTCTAACTTCAAGATGGCTGCTGTCCTGCCAGGACTTCCACCAGCTGTGGGGCTGCCAGACCTTCCCAGCAGAGTCCTGATGTGGAGATTGAGCTGTACATACTAACGGCCACAGCTGGCAGGGGTGGAGCACTGGGGAACTTCAGCCCAGTGGGCAGATGGAGCAAGAATGTCTTCAAAGCCAAAAGGCCTGGAGCACATGCAGGGGCAACGGGAGGGAGAGTGCACCGGCCATGTGTGGATTGCAGTGACCTCAATTCTCCAAATCGCCTTTATAGCCCCAGTTATTACCTGTATTTTTGCTGGCCTATTTTATTTTGTACCTCTTCAGGAAATAATGCTCCTTTCTTTTCTGACAGAGTTCATTTCAAAAGGTTTATCATCTCATTTACTAGGACTCATTGGGGAGTAAAGTGCTATACAATGTAATTTTTTTCTTAGAAATGAAGTTTATTCCTATAAATTCTAGGACTTTTAGTTTAGATCATGCTTTCCTTTTAAGTTCCTGTATTTTAATACATTGTTTCCTTCCTTTGTGGACATACTATATTGCAGTGTTTTCATAGAAAATGGCAGTTCCTTATTATGGACATACATCATTAAAGTGAACATTCTCACAGTCGTGTCCCCAGCCGTGAAGCCAGGACAATGACACTGCCACCAAGAGTGGGCCTGGAGCGCTGTGCGTCTGCATAGTTCCCCCGACAGTGCATCCAGCTCATCTATCAAGAAGTGCTGAGTGACTTCCGTATCAGCAAGCAGCAAGCCCAAGTCCCTGCCCTCACAGGACTTGTACCTTAGTGTTCCTGTGCATTGCCCAAGACTTCATGAAACCCAAAATGCCACTGAATTGGTATCAAAATATAATTTTAATGCACTCATAATAATGGCGAAATTAAATTATACTTATCAATTATAAAATGCATTTCAACTTCTCTATTAAAATCTGAACAAATGAAAAATGTTTCTTTTGGAATCAGTGAAATTATATATATATATATATATATATATATATATATATGTATTATAATATATGTAAGTAATACACATATATATATATTTCTAGAATAGTCTTGACACATAGTATATTCTATGTAAGATCAGCTCTTACTATTATTTTTATTATTAGATTGAACTTTATACAAGATATTTTTCATATTTTGCCATAACAATAGTTTATTTGTTTCACCAGAAATAACATTAAATATTTTTTCCTAATTACCAGAGGGCACATGTGTTTTCCAGAGAAAGACATACAGACAGAAAGAAAGGGGGAGGAGAAAGTACTCCACAGTGGAGTGTGCTCATGCCGCCATCCCTTCCCCTCCGTCTCTCCATCCTGTTGGGTTTGGGAAACACATGCACACGTGCCCAGCACTGTATTCAACTGCCAGGTTTGGATTCAGTCTACACTGTCAGCCATGTGGGATCTGGCTTCCATAACCCTAGGCCTCAGGCCAGCACCAACACTAGATACTTCTGAATAAAAAAACCTGAACGTGTATCTTGAGGAATTCTACTCTGTGTGTAACTGTAGACTCAGGTAGAGTGTAACAGGTGTAAGGACACTCGTGCCTCAGGCTCTGCGTTTGACCCCCAGTGGCACCCTGCTCCTCCATGCTGCTTACATAAAGGATCTCAACGTTCGGTAAGTTCTCTGCCTTTCTGAAATAAGTCGTATCCATATTAGAGTCTAAAGGAGCTTGAAAAAAGAAAACATGGAGTATAAAAAGATTACTTGAGATCAGTTCAGAGATAAATTATCTGCAACATTTCCTACTACAAATCCCCAAGACAAAGAGAAAAGTTAATTTTTTTGAATACCTCTTTCTGTAAAACTAAAGGAATATTTGGATTTAGTTAATAAGGCAGTTTTAAACGTATATATTAGAAAGGAAGAAACACACAGAATTAGTAAGATAGACACTTAATTTAAAAATTTAATGGGGACCAGCAGGTGGCTTGGTGATTAGGGTGCTGGACCCCCACGTGGCTGTGCTTTGAGTTCCAGACCTGGCAGCTTGCTTTCTCACTACCCCACCTCACTTTGTAAAGACCTAATTAATGAGATATTCTAAACCACTTCAAGCCAAGTTTCTTTTTTAACAAAACTAACACATTTCTAGAGATTAATATCAAAATTAAATGTTAATTAGATGTTATCAATTAATTTAAAAACTGCCTTAGAATGAAATGGCCAAAATAATCATAATGAAATAAAAAGCTAAAATAACTATAATTTTGAAAATAACTCAATTTTTAGACAAAATATATTTTTAGATCCAAGCCAAGACAGTTTTGTATGTTTCTCAGACTTCTAAGGTATAAGTCATTTTAATCTTACAAAACTTTTCTAGCCAAGAGAAAATTAGAGAAGACTCCCAATTTAATTTATGACATTAGTACATATCCAACTTGACAGAAACAATCCAAATGAGGAGAATTCATAGAAAATCTTATTCATAAACATAGATATAAAACTTATAAACATATTATAAAGTAGAAATCTAAGGCCAGTCCCAACTCAGCAGTTAAGGGAACCAGATCCCACATGACTGATTGCAGTTCAAATCCCAGCCCTGGTGGCTTGACGCGCATGCCAGGCACATGTGTGAATGCACAAGATGAAGGCAGAGTGGAGAAAAGGAAGAAAGAGGATTTCAGTGTGACCACACCCCATTATGGAGGTTCTCTCTCTCTCTCTCCGTCACTCTCTATCTCTCTGACGATTGCATAGGCCCTCTGGCAAAAAAAAAATCAACAATCCATAAATATTGCCACAGTTAAATGGACTTATTTCAAATACAACATTAATTTAGCATAAGAATAACAGTCAATACAATTCATTAACTTTAGCTGACTGTAAAAAATAATCATGTTGAAAATTATTTTTCAAAATTTTAAATTGTTTCAGAACGAAAGCTCTTCATAACTAAGTATGAAAACTTTTTCAACTAGAGATAAAAAGCAATGCTCTTAAACTGATAAATGTTTTACAGAGAAGCTATAGAAAACATGGGACCAGCAGATGATACACTGGTTATGTTGCTGGGTTCCCATGTAGTCAACTGCAGTCTGAGTCCTGGAGCTGGTGGGTTAAAACTCATGTGTGCATGTGTGCCCAGGATCCTGAGAGGAGAGTGGAGGAGAAGGGATTGTGCTGTGGCCATCTCCTTTGGAAGGGTGATTTCTCACTTTCTGTCTCTCGGTCTCTCTCTGTCTCTCCAGTGAGCAAACGTGCCCTATAGCAAAAATTTATCTTAAAAAAAGGAAATGAAACTATTATCATGTGTGGCCGAATGTACTTACACTAAATGGTAAAATGTGTTCTCTTTGAGTCTATGGACAGTATTAAATAAAAACTTATTTAACATTGTTCTGTTGGCATAGTAAGGGAAATACAAATAAACCTATAGATAACTTTACAAATATTTATTTTTAATAATGGGGAAAAGATTAAAGTAATTTGAATATGATCATTTAAATAGAAATCCCCAAACATTTTTTACCGAAAAATTCTCTATTTTATTTACATATTTTTGTGTAATTCAGACTGATATTACATGTACTTTTAAATTTTTACTCTGCCATACACAGCTTCAAATATTTCTAAATTTGATTAAGAAATACTGTGACAATTAGCAGAGCTGCACTAATGCTTGGCTTACGGTATGCCATGCAACAGCTCAGACAATTCATACAAAATATTGCAATTAACCCACATGTCAACACATCATGTATATATGTGTGTGTGTGTGTTTGTGTGTCTATGTATGTATATATTTGAACTGTTTTACAAATAAAGGGAGTGAAGTCAGAGAATTACAAATTTATTTGAAGTGTACCATGTTAATAAATAGAAGATCCTAATTTGAAATTTTTTTTGTCAGCTTCTAATTCTTCAATACTTTATGATTCTTCAGTGTCACCCACCTTTGGACCTGCACCCTGCTGGTGCTTCAGGATCGCCAATAGACTTTTACAGAGGGTTTTTTTTTTTTCTTTTTCTCTTTAAATTTATTTAATTTTTACATTAATTCACTATACATTACAGCATACGAATGAATTTTCCATCCAAAATACATTGTGTATTGGCTTAATCAAGCACATCAACATACATGTTTTCAGCAAATAATTTTCCAATTCTTATGTCTTGTATACTTTGTTTTTTTGTTTTGCCATCCTTGATTCCTTATCCCTCACCCTCTGCCATGTCCCACCCTCCTCCCACATTGTCTCTGGTATACATGGTTGCTTTCTATGCCTTCCCCCCCCATAGAATTGATTTGCTAATGAACTTAATTAGTCTAAATATGTCCAATAGCTAGCACAGCTGATATATACCTATACATGAACCCAAGTCTGACTTTAGGCATAAACCCCAGTGAGTAGAATGAACATATTATAAAGTAGTACCCAGCTGGGGCTATATAGCTTACTGCAATCATCAAATATGCATTTTTTTAAAATTTCGATACGAACAGTTTTACCGTTTTTTTTCTCCTGCAACATTTTTTTTAATTACTTAACATTCATTCCCTGAGCATCATCACAACATACTAAATGTGGTTTACCATCTAGAATACACTGCATAGTGGCTTAATCATGCATGTTATTATCAATAATATTCCATTTCTATTTTCATACATGTGTGTATATATATATATATATATATATATATATATATATATGTTTTTTACCCCATATTTAACCCTTTGACCTTTCCCACTCTCTTATTACACTATCTCTGCTATATACAGTTGTCTTCCATTCCTTTTTTCCCAACATTTTGTTCATCACACAATATCATAAGTAATCTAACTACTTTCAGCAAGGGATTTCAAGAAGAGTAGTTTGGAACTGGTAATGATATTTCCTTGAAACTTAAAGCCTAGAAACAGGTTAGTATTCTGTTCAAATAGTAGGTACATGCACCTATCAACAGCTCAAGACAGGACAAAAATCCTTTAAAACCGAAAAACAAAGCTTAGGAGAAAAGCAGCAATAATTTAGTCAAGTCACAGAATGTTGTTTCATTGGTTCAGTCTCATGTACTTAATCTTTGTTCTGTTAAGGTTCGATCTTCCAGATTGAATTCTGGGCTATGATATTCATCACCAAACATTGTCCCTACAATTAAGTTGTCCATTTTCTTAGTTTTTGAACTCTTATTTCTATGTGTCTGCATTTAATTTTACTGACATAGCACTCCCTTAAGAACTTCTTGGAGATCTGGTCTGGTGCTGGTAAATTCTTTCAGGTTTTGTTTATCTGGGAAAGTTCATGTCTTTTCTTCCGAAATTTTGAACGATAACCTTGCTGGGTACAGAATTCTCGGTTGAAATTACTTTTCCCTTAATACTTTGAATATATTTTCCCATTCTCTCCTCGCTCGCATTGTTTCCGATGAGAGGTCTGCCGTTAGTCTGATGGGATACCCTTTGTAGGTAACTTGCCTTTTTTCTCTTGCCAGGCTTAGTATCTTGTCTTTGTCTGTGGCTTTGGTCAATCTGGCTATAATGTGTCTTAGAGAAGATCTTCTTGGGTTGATTCTATTTGGGGTCCTCTGTATTTCTTGGGACTGAATCTTTGAGTGCCTCTCCAGGTTTGGAAAGTTTTCTTGCAGGATTTCATGGAATAGATTATCAATGCCCTTATGAGTCTCTTCGCCTTCTGGGATGCCTATTATCTGGATGTTTGGACGTTTAATTGTATCTAGTACTTCTCGCATATTATTCTCAAATTTTTGGGCCATTTTCTCAGTCTTCATGGTGGATTTTTCTAGGCCAGCTATTTTCTCTTCTACATTAGAGATTCTATATTCTGTATGATCTAGTCTGCTTTTAATACTTTCAAGGGAGATTTTGACTTTTTGTATTATAGCCTTCATCTCTAACAGTTCCATCTGATTCTTTGTAAAGTGTGAAATTCCTCTTTTAGATCTTGCATGAATTTCCTCACCTCCTGGAACTCTTCAACTCCTTTCTCCTTCTTCTTCAGCAGTTCCTTGTCTCTCTTCTCTTCCATCTCTGTTAGCTTTGCCATTATGAATGTTCTGAATTCTTTATCAGACATTTCCATGATTTCCATTGAACTGTGTGTGGATGAAGAGAAGCTATCTGTTTCCCTTGTGGGAGAGGTATTTTCCTGCTTCCCCATATTTCTTGTGGTCCTGCAGCGATTTCTAGTCATCTGGTGGATGGTCAGTTTCTTCCCAAACTTGGAAGTTCAAACACGCGGGTTTTGTATGCTGGAGGCCCAGTGATCAGTGGGACATCTTCCTTTCTCCAAAAATGGCTAGATCGCAGGAGACATGGAGCTGTCTGTCTGTCTCTTGAAGAAGGGCTGTTCTGGTGAAATCCCCAAACATTTACATATGAACTATTAGAATCAACAAGCAAATTGAATAAGTTGGCTACATACAAAATTCAAAGTAAAATGCAATTATTTTTTATATTAGAAATAAAGTTAGAAAATATAATTTAAAAATAGATTTCATATCATATAAAAAGTATGAAATTGAAAAATAAATCTAAAAATGTTGTGACAGGACTATATAAAATGATAGAAAAGTTTTTCTACAATGATAATAATATCAACTAAGTGTGGATGCATACCATGTTTCTGAACTAACTGTCTCACCCTCAAAACTATGTTAATTTTTCCTCTACCATACCTTTAGCTTTGATGAAATTCTAAAATACACAAGGCGTTGTTTGGAACTTGTTAAATATGTAATAAATTGGAAAAGCCAAAATAATCTTCAAGAAAAATAAAATAAGGAGACTTGTCTTACAAGATAACAAGAGTTCCTAAAAATTTGGGCTGGCTCTGAGACCTGCTTGTTAAGGGAGCGGAACCTGCCAGGCTGTCCACATGACATAGGGTTTGAGTCCCAGTCCCTCTCCCTCTGACCTCAGTCTCTCTCTGGTATGCATACACACCATCTGAAAAGTTGTTTGTTTGTTGTTTTTAAAGAGAATTTATAGAAATTTATAAATTTTAGACTTTTTTCATTATGAGTGTGTAATACTATAAATTTTCCCCAGTGGCTACGGTATCTGTATCCTACAAATTTTGAAATATTCCATTTTGAGTTTCATTTTATTCACCATGGAATATTTCTTAAGCTTGTTTGTGATTCCTTCTTTTACTAGAGACTTTTACAAATGCATTGTTTCATTTCCAAATGTTTGGATATTACCAGATATAGTTCTATTAACAATTTCTAGCTTAATTTGATTGTACTTACAGAACATTATTTGTATGATTTGTATCATTTTAAATATTCTAAGATGTGTTTTTATGGCCCAAAGTCTATTTTGATGACTATTACATGTGTACATGAAGATAACAGATGTTGTACTGCTGTTAGATGGGACGTTTTATAAAAGTCAAATACAAGGACCAGCAGTTAGTGGCTATGTCGCTGGACTCCATGTAGTCCCGCGGTTTGCGTCCCGGACCCGGTGGCTTAAAACTCACGCCAGGCGCGTGTGTGTGCGTGCCCAAGATCCCGAGAGGAGAATGGAGGAGAAGGGATTGCAGCATGACCATCCCCCCTGGGGGGTGGTTTCTCGCTTTCTGTCTCTCTGTCTCTCTCTGTCTGTCTGGCGAGCACACGCGTCCTATGGCAAAAACCTCTCCCCCCAAAAACAAATAAATGAATAAATAATAAAAAATAAATCAAAGTCAAGTACATAAAGTTGGTTGATAGAATTCTTTGTCTCCCATCTTCTTGCTGGTTTTCTGTTCCCTTATTCTATCAGGTACTGAAAGATGAGAGTTGGACTCTCCGCTCTCCAACAATACCTAACTTTGTCTGTTTCTCCTTTCAGTTATATACTAAAGAACCTCTCCTGCTTTCATTCTGAAGCTGTGTTGTTAGAGAGGATACATTCAGTACTGTGCTTTCTTGACGAATTGACCCTTTTATCATCATAAAATACTCTTGCTTATCCCTAACATTTCTTATTCTAAAACTTACCATTTCTGTCACATCTACAACTTGTCTCCAAATAAGTAACAATAATTTTAAAATAATTCATACAATTTTTTTTTCCTATCTGCCAATTTCTTTTCATCTGGAGGCTCATTTATTTTGTTTTTGCTTTTGTTTTTTTCCTTAAAAGAGGTTTTTGTTTTTGTTTTGTTTTGCTATAGGCTGTAAGCGCTTGCTGGAGAGACAGAGTCAGAAAGTGAGAAATCACCCACCCAAATGGATGGCCATGCTGGAATCCCTTCTCCTCCATTCTCCTCTCAGGATTTTGGTCACACATGCATGTATATGTGCCTGGCATGAGTTTTGAGTTGCCAGGTCTGGGACCCAAACCTCAGCCAACTATGCGGGAGTCCAGCAATATAACCTTTACACCATCTGCTGGTCCCATGGCTTAAATTATTTTAACTTAATGCAATTGTTGATAAAACTGAGACCAAATTCACAATATTCCTATTCATTTTGTATTTGTTTCATCTTCTTTTCTTTCTTTTTTCCTTCTTTTGCTGACTTCTTTTGCCTTGAGTGCTTTTTTATTAATGCTTTTGTCTTCACTACTTGATTATTAAAATGCTTCTTTAATTTCAATGTTTGATCTATTGTTTACAATTTACATCTTTAACTTATAATAGCATCATGTAGAGTATAAGAAACTTTTAATGGCACAATTCCATTTTTCTCCTGTTCTTTTACATTATTATTGTCATACGTTTTACTTTGACATTGTACATATGTTACAAGTATCGTTATTGTTTTTGCTTTGAATAAATATCTTCTAAGGAGATACAAAAATTTTTTAAGTTCTTTATATTTTTTAAACATATTTTCAGGATTCTTAGCTTTGTTTTTATTTTGTAGATGAAATTTTTTGGCACATCTTCCTTTTACTGCACTATTTTTTCCTAACACTTTTGTAATGCAAGTATACTAAGGGTGAATTTGCTCAGCGTTTGGTTGTCTAGAGAAAGATTTAATTTCTCTTCATTTTCAAAATATGGTTTTGCTGGATAACGAATTTTAGGTTGGCAAAAACTGTTTTTTTCAGTACTTTAAACATGTTTCTCCATTTTTTTTTTCCTGACTTAAATAGATTCTGAAGCGAGGTCTCAGTGTTTGTTTCTCTATGTGCAGCGGGCTTTTTCCTTTGTGACTCTTCTTCTCCTTTCTGTTTGTCTTGTCTTTCTGGAACTCCAGTTACGTATTGGAGTTTGAGATCTGCCTGAGTGCAGTGCTAGGGAATGAAGGTTTAATTGCAGTGGACCTAGAGTGTGAAGAAGTAGACTGTAAAGATCTGCAGCATCACTAATACTAACAGGAAGTTAATCCTTGCAGATATTTGCTGAACAATGGCAGTGCTGTGGACATGATTCTGCTTTTCATGCAGTAATCCCGACTTAGCCTTAGGATTTATCTTGAAATTTTCAGAAAGCCTTCTCATTCCTCTCTTTCTCATTATAATCCTCTGTTTCTCTCATTCGAGGTTAGACAGCCTTCTTCTTAAATTTCAATGCACACTGAGTTTCCTTCTGTCTTTAAACGCATTGCTCGTGTTCTGTTATGTCATATCTATTTTTTATTTTTCTACCTTCATGACCAGGTTGGAAACATGCTCAGAGCAAAGATTCTGATTGCCATCTTTTATCTCAAATGACTTGCTCTTTGCCTAGGGTGCGTCACAGTCTCCATGTGCGTTTTATGGAAGAATGAAGGAACACCTGACGCTGTCGCTGGACTGTGAGCCCCTCTAGGGCAGGGACTGCATTTCCCCCATTTCTCTTGGTAACCCCAGTCCAAGATAAAATGATTGTCATAAAAAGGACTTCAATTGTTTTCTGAATTCAGGATCGAATGAATTAATGGAAAGAAAACTTGACCACCATGCTTGCTCACCCCCTCTCCCCCAACATTAAGGAGTGACCGTAGAGCCTGGAGAAGGAGAAAAGCAGATTTCCTCGAATAAGCTTGCCCCTCCTTTAGTAAATTTCCTGACCCAGAACCTGATATAGTTGCCTTTTGTTTTCAAAACATTTTTCTGGTCCATGGCCTTATTTTGGAATGGTAAGTAAACCTAATAGAGTAGCTATTTAAATAAAAATGAAGGGATTAGTTATTTCCTGCCTTGGTTTACAGTACTATTTCTGTCAGCATCTATGCCTCATTCCCCTAAAAATAGCAATGATTAAAAATGCTTACCATGTATTGAGTACTAATGATGCCAGGTACCATACTAGGGGTCTTACTAAGGTTAATATTCTTATTCCACAGATCAGGAAACTGAGACTCAGGGATTGGTGGACAAGCCCTGGAAGCATTAGCAGAAAAAGCAGCACAAGCCTTCATGAGTTCTCCAACAAAGTCCATATTCTTTCTACCAAATAAACTGCATTCTGTGAGTTTCTCTTAAAATATGAAAAGTACAGAGCAGCTCCATAGTCAGGGGACAATCGTACCCTAAAGTCAGCCGTGTACCTGCACATTCAGTCTCTGGACTGCTTTTAAAACACAAAACAAAACAAAAAATAGTGCTCTAATCTTCAATGTCTTCTTCTAGAAAATTGAGGCCAAAAAAATGTGTACAAGGTTTTTAAAAAACAAAATGGGGTGATGTGTATGGAAGGTATTTTGCCTGTTGCAAAAGCCCTGTATACATGTCAATATCTCATATTTTAAATAACTTGAGAAGTAGGAAGAGTCCCTCCCACTCCAAAATATGTTTAATGAGAAGGATATTATTTTGAAGAAGCAAATAACTTATTCGATCTATTTATTAAGTGATCAGCCATCATTTGTAACCTGGAGGGGAGGGACTCGTTCACATCGGATGGATATCCTGGCTCCGAGGTGAGATCCGTTTCCTCTGGTGGCTGAGACGTTCAAAGTGAAGGAGAAGGCAGCTGCTGGTCACTGGAGGCTGCGTGGGAGTATCCTGTCTGGAGACAGGGCAGCTAGGATCGGGAGGCCCAGATGAGAGAACCCTGGGGCACTAGATCCATGCAGGGAGAGAGGAGTAATAGGAGAGGGATAGAGGACACCCTTACAGTCACACTGAGGGCTGTTTTTGCTTCAAATGAGAAGACCACGAGTTAAAAGCATTTGTGATGCAGTGAACCTGACACAGAAGTCCTGTTTCAGAACTCTATCTGCGACTTCGGTTAAAAACAGAATCGTCAGGGACCAGCAGTTAGCGTAATGGCTATGTCGCTGGACTCCCACGTAGTCGACCGCGGTTCGAGTCCCGGACCCGGCGGCTTAAACTCACGCCGGGCGCGTGTGCGTGCGTGCCCAAGATCCCGAGAGGAGAATGGAGGAGAAGGGATTGCGGCGTGGCCATCCCCCCTGGGGGGTGATTTCCTGCTTTCTGTCTCTCTGTCTCTCTCTGTCTGTCTGGCGAGCGCACGCGCCCTATAGCAAAAACCTCTCCAAAAAAAAGAAAAAAAAAAAAAAAAAAAGAAAAAAAACAGAATCGTCAGAGCAGTTACCCAAAATTCGGGTGAAAAGCCGGAGCCAGCCTTGCCCATCTGCGATGCCCGGCCGTCTTTCTGGCCTTTGTGTCCCTGCACCGCTGAGCAAACCTCCACGCCTCTTACCCCGTGTGGGCTGGACACAGGATGACTGAACCCCTTCCCAGACGTGAATGCTGCTTATAAGAAAGTTACTAAACGTGGTTCCAATTCCACGATGGTATTTCATCTAGTATATGTAAGCTGCCTATGTCGGGGATAATTAGAAAAAGAGACGGCTGGGTTAGAAACAGGAAAGAAAAGGAAGCAAAATAAACAAAACAAAATGCAAAGCAGGCAGGCAGGCAGGGGCCTTGCAATGGCGCTTCAGGAAAAGACAGGAGACTGAGACCAGGATACCTCCTCCTCCAGCGGGGAGCTGGGACATCCATGGCATCTGCCTGAGGCCTCTGTGTCCCTGGGGTCACTTTGTCTGTCAAAGGGGCACAGCAGACGGGCCTCCTCACCGTCAACTCAGCCAGCAGTCTTGTGGAAAAGATCAGTGGGCACATTTTCCACAACGAACTGAATGTACAGACATCTGCATTGCGCAGTCAGTAAGAGACCCCAAGATAATTCTTCCTTAAAATATATTCACTGGAAATAAGCTCCAAAGAATCTAGAAAATTAAGATGTGCAAAGTACCTTTATAGTCTACTTTTAAAAAATTTGTCTTGGCACCAGCAGTTAGCGTAATGGCTATGTTGCTGGACTCCCATGTAGTCGACCGCGGTTCACGTCCCGGACTCGGTGACTTAAAATTCACACCGGGTGTGTGTGCGTGCGTGCCCAAGATCCCAAGAGGAGAATGGAGGAGAAGGGATTGTGGCATGGCCTTCCCCCCCCCCCCCCGGGGGTGATTTCTCACTTTCCGTTTCTCTGTCTCTCTCTGTCTGGAGAGCACACATGCCCTATAGCAAAAACCTCTCAAAAAAATTGTCTTTATGATTTTGTTTTATTTTATTTTATTTATTTCTCTCATCAAGAAAGACAGAGAGAAACTGACAGACAAACAGAACACCAACAGAGTCTTGACAACACAACCCCCCCTTAGCCTTCAGCCGACCCTGAATCACGGGCACAAGTGTGCCTGGTATATTCAGGGAGGCTTTTGGAGTTGAGCTGAGAGCCTTCCCAGGTGGGATTGGCATGTAGAACTTGGCGTTTTACCACTGAGCCACCATCCAGCCCCTACTGTTATATCTGAGCGCATACTGCAAATTCTACTTGTGAATTACAGTTATGGTCCCTCGGCGTTCCCTTCCCCAAGTCTTCAGATTCTCAGCTGCAGATTTCCGGGCACAGAAACCCCCAATTCCTGCATTTGGGAAGTTCTGTATCTGACTGTTATTTGCACCTGCATGAAGAGAAACAAGAAAGAAGGAGCGTTAACACGAAGTGAAGCAATACATTCAAAAACATGTGCATATGAATCTTTTTACTTCAGGTCCACTTATTCCCTTACTGAAACCTGCAGTGTACCCGTGAAAAGGCAGCCTTACTGTCAAGAAGCTGAGAGTGACCGCGAGTGACCAAGACCAAGAGAAACCGTAATATGCTCATTCTTGCTTACACTTTTAACTCCAGCTAATCATATCCTCATGGCACCCACATGTACACATTGAAGAAAATGTCAGTAATTTGTGGAAAATGTAACATAATGAACCCATGTAAGAGCAAGGTTTGAATTATATCATTTACACAGGTTACAAATTCCAACTTGCTTTTGTGTAAGAGACAATCAGATCCATACTTCTTTTTTTCTTAAGCCATTTTGGAAACAAAACAAAACAAAACGCTGGCCTTTGATATTTGAGTCGTGCTAACGTCTATGAGTTGCAGGATGGTATTCTGGCATTTTTCAGCTGGGTCTCGTTCCTCACTGTGGAGGCAGGGTCAGAGTTACAGTCCGGCGTGTACAGCCACAAGGAGAGACACACCTCTGACTATACTCCAGGTCCCTTCACTGTGTCACAGTCTCATGGGCTTCTCCTCAGGTTGTTCCAGATCGAAATAGAACAGAATTGTGACTTTCAGTTTCCACAGGACTGAAGTGGGCAATGTTCCAAAGACCAAAAGAATTTTGAGTCATCAGTAGTTGGTGGTTGCTGGGACTTATTTTGTTCAGGAATCTCAAGAGAATTAGACTCCTGGTATGCACCTTGAAGCAATACGGACTTAACTGGTCCACTAGTCTAGAGTATTCAAAATGAGACAACAAAAATAGCCCCTTTGGTTCTGGAAATAAGTCATTAGAATAGTTTTCTCCTTTTTAGATATGTTTAATCTTGGTTTAACATTTTACTAATGGTAAATGGGCAGGTTGACGCTGGAGCCCCCTCCATCTGTACGCCAGGGAGTTGATCTCTGTTGAGGTCACTGTTCTGCAAGGACAGTGGAGGGGCACAGCCAGGTGGCCCCAGCACCCCACTCTCGGGCTTCTGTGCACCTTTCCCTGGGGTGCCGTTCATGAGCCAAGTGAGGAGAATGTGAGGATTGACTTGTCTGCTTTTAACTAAGCTAACCTCACCGAAAGGTTAAGTGGCTTCAAAACTTTCCTGCAAAGACACAGCGATCAAGACAATATGGTAATAAAAGAAGAAAGTGTCCCTGTTATTTCTTCAATTACTTTTACATGCTCCGTCCCCCTCGTACCAAAGTTTAAAACAGAGGCAAGAAGTCAGCCGAAAACCAACAGGAGAGCATTTGGACAGGTCGTAGTCACTGTCATCCTGTGTGTGCATTCCACCTCAACACTTAAACGTGATGGTTGTATTCAGAAAGCTTGCATGACCTGTGTGTTCACACTCCGCACCATGTGCTACCTGAGCAGCGACTTTGCACAATCGAATTAAACTTGACAAGAGCTAAGTCTTTTTAAGAGATCTTAGTGAATAGTAAAAGACAAACATTGCTTCATATTGGGTGGAAATGTATTCCTTATAAGATAAAAGCTTATTGTTTCTATCCTTTTGATAAAGACGGAAGAAATAATGGATGAGAAAACATAATAACAAACTGCATAAATAAAACAAGGGAAACTACACTGGCAAACTGAAGTCAACCTCATGGCCTTTGTGGACTCTTAGATAATGTACAGAAAATATTGCTAACCAAGACAACAATAGTATCCATACTAAGCACACAGTATAGGAGGTCTGCTAGAGGTTGCTGGAGAATATCTATGTTTCTTCCAGGTGTCAGTTGGTGAAGTTTTCTAGGCTATTTCAGGAATGGACCAATGGAGAAATAATTGTTTTAGAAGCTATTGAAGAAAAGGAAGTAATGAACAATGGTAAGCACTTTTCAGTAAATACAATGTATATTAAGAAACAGGGCATGCATGTGAAAATCTTTTTTTAGAGAGAAATTTGCTGATATTTTTCTTGACAAATTAAACAGTAGCACGAATTAAAGATGAATATTGTGGTTTTCTATTACAAAAAGATGAGCAGATACAATTTGAAGAGCTGTTTTATGCTGACAACTGGCCCACAGTTGTATGTTACACAGCACATCTCACACACACACACACACAGTCAAAACTTTAAGAAAAAGGACTTCTTTTAATAGTGAGGAAGAAAGTAACTGCAACGCAGAAGAAAAATGTTAGGCTCATAGAATTCTCCCAAGCGTGTCTGAAAATGTTTCTGTTGTTTTCTGCTATCTTAATCTAGAAGTGATATAAGCGTATCACCTTCAAAAGACTTACATCCGTGTTTGGAAACAGAACTGACTGAAATGTTTACAGTCGTCTGAGTGAGGAGCAGCCAGAAGCTCCTCCACACCCCGTGTCTCCACGTGCATCAGGATGACATTGCGGATACCTACGTGGCCGGAGTCCGGAAGATTCCCGATCAGCCCCCGCCTCGTGCCTGCCTGACCCCCTCAGGCTGCCTCTCTGTCCCTCCGTGAGTTCTAATGGCTTCAGCCCCTGGATGCTGTTCCCCAGAGCCCTCCTGGGCAGTCCTTTGACGTGTCTGATAGGTGCTGACCTCTCAGTGACCTTTCCTGACACCACCATTTACAATTTCACCCTCACCTGCAACAGCACTCCCTGTTCCCATATCCTGCTTTATTTTTCCTACCACCTTATAATAATCCACAACTTCTCATTTACAGTCACGCAAAACAGTGTTTCAGTTTCCAACAGACTGCATATGCCCCAGTGGTCCGTAAGATCATCCGGAACTAAAGACTTCCATCACCTAGGACATCGTAGCTGCCCTACCCTTGCATTGCAGTGTGTTCCTCGTGTGTTTGGTGACACGGTGCAAGCACACCGTGCTGCTGGTTGTACGAGAGTGCAGCATACACAGCAACGTGCAGCACACAGCACTCCGTGATGGCGGCTTACGTATTTACTACACTACACTTTTTATTGCTATGATAGAGTGGATTCCCTCTACTAAAAAAAGAAGGACTCTAAACAGCACGCCCTGTTAACACTGGCAACAGCCTCATGCATCCTGAGTTTACTGCATTTCTTAATTGTGCGATTTTCTCTTGTGCTTGATTTCATTTCATGTCATTTATTCACCATGACCTTCCAGTGGTACAATACATGGACGTGGAAGGAAGTGGCACTGAGGATCCTGACACTCCGTAGGCTTAGGCTATGGAGTATGTGTGTGTGTGTTAGTTTTTCACAAGTTTAAAATTTTGTAAATGAAAGTAATCTTGCAGAAAAGAGATATAAAGGAAATATTTTTGCACAGTTGCACAATGTATTTGTGTTTTAAATTAACTTGTAAGACAGCCAAAAAGTGAAACAAAATTAAGAGTTTATAATGTAAAAAAGTTACAGTAAGCTGAGATTAATTTAGTATTAAAGAAAAGTACTATTGAAATAAATTTACTGTAGGCTATATGTACAGTCTGTGGAGGCTGCAGCAGTGTATAGAAATGACTTCTGCCTTCACATACACTCACTGCGGACTCTCCCGGAACAACTCCCGAGTCCCACAAGCTGCATTCACAGGAAGTGCCCTACTGAGAGGCATTATTTTTAATCTTTTACACCATGTCTTCACTGTCCATTTTCTGTTTAGATACACGAATACGTGCCATTGTGTTGCAGTGGCCTGCAGGACTCAGTACGGTAGCATGCTCCACAGGTCTGCAGGCTGAGAGCAGCAGGCCGAACCCCACGCCCCAGGCAGGGGTTACCCCATCTAGGTCTGTGCCTGCCCAGCAATGGAATTGCCTAAGGATTCCTTTTCCAGAACAGGTCCTGTGGCTAAGCAATGCTTGTCTGCATTTGTTCACTGCCTATCTCCTCCCTCCAGATTGTAATTTCCTAAGACCAAGTCAGTTCCTCGGTTTTCTTGTCTGCAGGCTTTCTAGCAGCTAGAAGCAGCTAAATGGAGGCTGAAGGGCATAATTAGGAGAACTGCAGAGCTCTAAAGGACGTTTTAAGGACAGTTCCAGGGAGATGGGAAGAAGATGGACTTGAGAGAGAGAGAGAGACATTTTATGATGCAATCAACAATCCTTGTTCAAATGGATATTGAGAGAAAGGAAACGAGTTGGAAATGGCTCCCTGGTTTGTAGGTTAGATGGCTAATAGCCAGATATTGTTCCCCAAAATCCAGAGTAATGGGGAGGCAGGATGGGCACTGAAGAGAAAAAGAGACCTTAAAGCAATTTGCTATGAACCAATTCACTGGCCGCTGAAATCACTGTGCCAAATGCCCAGGTCACCAAGTTCCTGAGCATGGTGCTGACGCTTCCACTCTGCACATAGCCAGCTCCGTCTTCACCACAGCGCCATCAACTGCCCCAGCCAGATTATTTTGGAAAGAGAAAGAATGTGTAATTTCAAGTTCGTAGAACAGGATGAATAGAACTGAACAAACGGGTACGTGGAAAGAGCAATGTGTTCTATTTAATTTTTTTCTAATATTCTGGCCTCTCTTTTGTTTTTCTTTTCTTTTTCTTTTTTTTTTTTTTTTTAGAGGTTTTTGCTATAAGTCGCTTGCATTCGCCGGAAAGACAGAGAGACAGAGAGACAGAAAGTAAGAAATTGCCCTCCCAGGGCAGATGGCCACGCCGCAATCCCTTCTCCTCCATTCTCCTGTCGGGATCTTGGGCATACACGCACACACACTTGACATGAGTTAAACCACCAGGTCCAGGACTCGAACTGCAGTTGACTACATGGGAGTCTAGTGACATAGCCATTACTCCATCTGCTGGTCCCTGGTCTCTCTTATTTATAGTTTTTGAAGTCTTTCCCTTGAGGTTGCACTCACTGTTGGACTTTCATGTCTCTTTAGCATCTTTGGGCCGTTAGTTGCACGCCTGTTCCCTTGGTAAATTATTCACATAAGTACACAAAATTCTATTTGCAAAATGGAAAGGGTCTTCAAAGAATCCAATGACATTAAAATGGACATTTCATACTTTGGCTTGGAAGTAATAATAATAATAATAATAATAATGAGCACAGCTAGATGGGTGTTATGTAATTTATCAGAACTGTCTACTTGTCTACGGTTACCATGCACTGTACGAGCCTTGGTTTCCTCACCTGTGAAGAGAGAAAGATGTCAACAACTGTGATGTAGCACATCACAAGCAAAACTAGGTAAGAAAATGTGTGCTGGTGCATTTTAAATCTCTGTGACAGGCTCCCACTCACTGGAGGTGGCTTGGCACACAGGTTCGGCTTGTTACCATACTGAGGAACCTATTCCAGCCCTCAGTGCCCCGGTCCATGGGGAGGGAGCAGTGTTCACATGAAAACATACTTAAAGTACTAGAGGTCGCCAATGTGAAATTAAACTAAACAGTAGGTGATCAGATTTGTTTTCACACGTTTGCTTCTAGAATTTTTGCTTAAATTTTTCATCTATTCCCTTTTTGTCCATGTACAATTAATCGGTGTGGGTTGTATTGGATATGACATTTGCAGGACCTACAGACGTTTGGGAAAGTATCGGAAGACCTGGGCCTCACAACCTGGGGCCCTGGCCTTGTCTGCTGTTCCGGAGGCCTACTGTCACCTGCTGCTATAGCTCTCCTGGCGACTCTGTGCAGCCCAACCTCCCTGGGTTCTTCCTGGGACAAAGTCGAGTTTGGGAGGAGACTTTGGCAGTACTCTGAGTACCCCAGTTCCCTCCTCTTGGGTTGAAAACAAGGGGCATAGCTTTTGGACATTGAGATGAGTGCACACATTTTTGGGGCCTGCTGTTGATTAGCATTTTCTGAGATCCAGAGGCCTGGCACTCACACCTCACTCACTCCCACGTGACTTTGGCCTGACTCCAATGGAACTTGGTTGTCTGTACATGCACCTGGAGAATTTGGGTCGTAACATTTCCAACTTCTCTAACAACGCATTTGGTTCTTTTTTTTTTTTTTTTCCTTCATTTTTCTTGTTGCTTTTTTTTGTGTTCTGGGATAAGATGAGGAAAAAAAAAAAACATTGGTTGGCAAATACTGTTTGTTTGTACACAGAACACCTACAGGAGATTAGAAATATTCACTGGGCCAGACAGTGGTGGGGCAGTACCGCAACACTTCGCAATACGGGGTCCACACGAGCGGGTGGTGGACTCTCCACCGGCCCCCTGTGCTGGCATGCACACACCTGCCATCTGGCAGGCCGGGGCTGGAGGACTGTGGTGTGAAGACCCTGCTGTTCTCTCTGTCTCTGCCTCTGTCTGTCTTTCTTTTTGGAGAAATAACAAACTTTAAAAATAAAAGTATATTTTAGTTCTTTATAGTCACACACCAATCTTGTGAATAATCATAGCTTACGATCTTTCCCTGCGTGTTTGTACAAATACGTAAACACATAGGTTTACACACATGTGCTGTTTGCCGCCCAATGCCTCCATGACTGTCTCAGTGAATGTATCTGTGTTCTCAGAGAAATGGACCTGGGGATTGATTCAGCTCCTGGGGATTGATATTTTATATTAAATAGTAGAAAGAAAAAGAACTACATATATATATGTGTGTGTGTGTGTGTGTGTGTGTGTGTGTGTGTATAGTGTGTGTGTATATATATATACACATATATATAAGAGAACTATATATATATAATTTATAGTGTGTGTGTGTGTGTGTGTGTGTGTGTGTGTGTATATATACAGCGTGTGTGTGTGTGTGTGTGTGTGTGTGTACCCCAGTGTACTAGTCAGGGCTCCTCACAAAAGCAGAATCAACAGGATATTATTTGTTCCCAGGAAACCTCTCCCGTGGTTATGGAGGCTGAGAAGGCCCACGGTCTCCCTCTGCAGCTGGAGACCCGGGAACACCGGAGGTGTGGCTGGACGAGCAGGTGGTGCAAAGCCCAGGCGGGGCAGGGAGGACTGAGCAGCCCAAGCAGCCAGGCTGAGAGCACATTCCGCCCCCTTTACCCGCCTGTCCCACCTGGGTCCTCCCCGGATAGACGGTGCCCACCTGCGCTGAAGAGACCACGCTCAGTACCCAGTCCGTACACCCATGCTCACCTCATTCGGAATCGGTCACAGACACCCCCGGGATCAATGTTCCCATCAGAACAACCCCCAACAGAAAGAGACCAAGAGTCAAAGCTCTAGGAAACCCTCGGGCCTGCCCTGTAGCCCAGTGGTTGCGGGAAACGGACCCCACGTGGCAATCGTGGCTTGAATTTCCTCCGGAGGCCTGAGAAACACAGTGGGCATGTGCGGGCACGAGGCAAAGACCCTGACAGGATGGAGAAACGGAGGAGAAAGGGCACAGCTGTGTCTATCATGGGGTAATTTCTCCCTCTCTCTCTTTGGAAAGTTGCCCTCTGGCAATTAAAAAATTCCATTCCAATATTATATAAAAAAATAGACTTTGTAATGGTGAGAATATGCCCTCTCCCCCTTCGCCAGCTTGAGCTCATGCTTGTGGACACCACATTCTAAAACGATCTGACGTCACTCGGCTGTACACCCCTGAGAGCCATGGCTCTGGAGGGCTGGGTTACATTCAAGACGTGCATTAAATATTTTGATGCATTTTTTAGCAAGTGAATGAAATATCTCCTCCAAAGCTTTAGGCTTCTCTTTCAAGCTCCCTAAAAATTTCCCTGTCAACAAGGAACAAATATTTAACTTGGGAAGGGACATTTTCAATGCAGACGAGAGCGGGATTCGGGACAGGAAGTTCGTAGTGCCAGCTTTCTCCTTCCAGCACTGACAGTGTCCTGTCCTGCTGTGCTGTCCCCGCCTTCTCACACACTCACTGTCCTTCAAACGCTGCCCGAACCGCTGTGCAAGGACCCTTTCACTTTTGGGAGGGCCCACGTGCCTCTTGGCCATTTTTAACTTGTGCTTCTCACATGTCTGTGACCGTGCGAACGTTGCACCTTTCAAACAGCCTCTGCCTTCACACGTGGAAAGGTGTCACCTGCATCCGAGTCTCCCGCACCTGGCTCCTCCATCCTCACCCATCCCTCCTGCCCTCAGCTTCCTCCTCCTGCCTCCTTCCTTCACCTGCCTCCTGCCTGTCTTTCCAGATTTACTTCACCAGTTTCCTTGGCTGGAAAATATTTCTACAACTTCCCATTCCACACCCATCTGGGACACCCACCTCATTCTAGGCATTTGTGGAACCTCACCCTTGGCCCCTCAGAGGACTTCCAACAAGCCAGGGCCCGCCTTATCTGTGGTTTGGAGCGTCTAGTGCTGAGCACTGTACCTGACCCGGAGAGGACCGTCTGCAGCTGCTATCTGTGTGCCCTGGCGAGCACACCACATTTACCCTATCTACCCTCATTACTCCTCTGTGCAGTAGAAAGCAATTTCAAAAATGTACATTTATTGGATCAGCCAGGTGGCATGATGGTTAAGGGGGCTGGATCCCACATAGTCAACAGCTTGGTTCAAGTCCTGGACTTGGTGGCTTGAAAAATATGCCAGATGTGTGAGTGCATGTATGTACCCAAAATTCCAAGAGAAGAATGGAGAAGAAGGGACTGTGGCATGGTCAATCTCCTTGGGGGGTGATTTCTCACTTTCCCTCTCTCTCTCTGTCTCCAGCAAGTGCACACCTCCTATAGCAAATGTGTGTGTGTGTGTGTGTGTGTGTGTGTATACATATATACATATGAAGACAGCATAATTTATTAAACTGATAAAGATGGCTTGAAATAATAATCATAAATTGTGTTTTCAAAATATAGGATCATGGTAAGCAGGTATATTTTAGAAACGGCATGGAAGGCAATTTGACAATATGCACCTAAACATTTATGTTTACATACCTTTTCATCTGACGCCACACTATTACCTGTTAGTCTTAAGGAAATAGATATAACATATGAGCATTTAGCTACAGGAATGCTGCCACAGAACAGCTCATCATAGTAAGAAATCTGAAACAACCTTAAGCCCACGACGAGACGTTGAAAGGTAAGTCGATCTGCGTACGCCCGATGTGGCCCCACACAGACACAGCGTGTGGTTTTGCAGGGCTGGCCCTACAGATCAGTGGTTGAGGAAAGCCAGAGTCCTCATGTTTTGAATGCTGGCACATGTTCCTGGAGGTGCATGTGTGCGTAACCCAGATCCCCACAGGACGATGTCGGGGCGAGAAGATGCTGGTGTAATACTGGAGAAGAGAGAGGGAGCCTCTCTGTCTCTGGCATGGACACATGCCCTCTGGCCGTTAAAAAGATGATTTTGTGGCAGCAGAGGTAGTGCAGTGTAACACCACTGGACCCATCTGGGAAAGGGTCTGGGTTCACTCCCTGGAACTCCTTGAGCACAGCAGGTTTGCAGACGCCATAATCTGGGCCCTAGAGTGGGGCAGGTCACAGTGTGAAGACCTTGATGGAGCGGCTTATCTCTGTTTCTGTCTCTGTCTCTCTGTCTCTTTCTATCAGAAGAAATAAATCAACTTACAAAATTATTTTGTAGGATTGGCCAGTGATGTGGTGAAGGCAGCTGGACCTCACTGCACAGTTCGAATCCCACTCCCGACAGATGGAAAACACACTGAGCACATGTGCCCATGTGCCCAAAATACCAAAGGAGGGAGAGATGGGGGAGAAGGGGCTGTTTCGCGGCCCCACCCCACGGGGGCTGCTCCCTCTCCTCCCCTCCGTTCTGTCCCCCTCCAACCAGTGAATGCACCTCTGGGCAAAATAAAAGGCAAGTGATATTGCAGCTAAAGAATAAGAAATAGAGTACCTTTGATATCTTAAATGAGGGAAACTGATCCTAAATTGATACACAATTTTCTTGGTTTTTTAAAATTTTTGTATGCATAGGAAAAATGATCAAAAACTATAAAACCAAAATGATAACTATAGCAAATAGGAGGTAAGGTAATTACAGTTAATTTATGATGTTTTATTTTAATTTACATTGCTTATTTATTTGGAAAAAGTAAAATACATATTATAAAATCACCATCATAAAAGGGAAAAATAAAACATCAATTAAGCAATATCGCCATGACTGGAGACTGCTGCCCTCGCAACTGTTGTTTCTAAATACTACGAAGGAATTTCGATCCTCCAGCTATTCCTGGCCTGGGTAAGGCTGGACTGCATCTTATTCTCTGTGAGGGGATGGGTGTGTGAGTGACATGGTATTCAGGAACTCAGAGATCACTCAGGCACAGCCTCCCATCACACAGAGGCCATGTTTGCGACACAACAGGAATTTCGAATATGAGTTATGTCTTACTACTTGTATATTGGGTTTCAAAAATGCAGAAGCACCACACCACATGCCGTTAAAAACTCTTCCAAGACATCTCACCCTCCTAACAAGTTGGGAGCTGCAAGAGCGTGTTAAGAAAGAGACTGTGTCTATGGCAAACAGAGGCTCAAAATATAGTACTCTGCCCATAAGTGTGAAGACAAAATTAGAACTCGAAGTCCACTCGAGTTGAGATAGTAACTGTCCACGCAAGCACCTCACGTGGCCTGCTCATTAAAGGCTCCCTCTGGGTGACACCCAGCAGCCCAGGCTGAGTTCCACCCCAGCGGTGAGCCCCCTGTGCGTGGCATCCCAATTGGCCTGGCACCAGCTCCAGAGTCCACAGGTCACATGGCTATGTCCCTGCTGAGGAAGCCAAGCTTCAGAATGGCTCCCAGAAGGGTTATGTTTCTTCGTCTCTGAAACCACGTATGCTCCAAAGATGGGGAGAAGGAGGTAACTTAGGGCGTGCCTAAGTAAAATGGACGAATGTTACGCACCTTGATCTTACATTTCCTGCCTCAGAGAAGCCAGCTCTCGTCTTACAAAAAACCCATGCCATTGAAGCAAGCACCGGGAAGCCAAGTTGGACCCCAGGAGGATTGTCACGGATATGTAGCAGAGTGCCACCCTCCTGGGAGGACATGTCAGGAGGTGCGATGCCTCCCCCCCTCTGGTGATCCTGTGCAGTCACAGGATGATGTGGCTGTGTGGCTGGATCCATCCAGATCAACCTGCTCCTGCTGGTCCTGCCTCGCTCCCAGCCCCAGGCCACCTCCACATCCTCCAGTTCTCAGGGCCAGTGGAGAGTGTGTTCCAGGTTTTTCCTCAGCCCTCTCCACCCGCAGGGACTGTCCCCCATCTGCCCCTGCCCTGCCAGGGATGCCGAAGGGCTCTGGCACAATGCCAGGTACCTGCAGCAACATCTCAGGGAGCTTTTATGTGATGAGTTACATACATAAAATACACTGACAACTAAGAACAGCCACAGACGCCTCTAAGCATGCCTTGAAAATAGCATGAAATCTTTGTGCTAAACCCACACTTCACACTTGGAAAAATGCCCCAAACCAACCCTCTGAACGTGTGTGTTCTTACTTGAAATGGAATATTTCACCTGCCCCTTACATGTGTCATATACCTGCCCTGCGTCCTCCTGTCTTGTGAGGAGGGGCCATCCCATAGCTCCAGCAGCATTCTGTAAAGGTGAGAATAACTTCCTCAGTCACTGGTAGTACGCTAGGTACAATGTGAGGAGTACCAGGCACTTGCCAAGGTCCTGTCCCTCCCCTGGCCCCCAGCAGGCCAGGTTCCTCAGGGAGCCGTGTCTCAGGAGCAGGGACAGTGCCACTCACCCTCACTGGGGGGAGAGTTTAAATGCAGCTGCCATGGAGCTGAATTCATGAATAGTAAATTCCCCAAAAATGGAAATGTCAAAAGTATATGCTATATAAATCGAACTAACAAAATATCCTTCTCGTGAGAAAAACATAACGATAATAAATGCATCGAGCTGAATGCACGAGGCACAGATACCACCAGCAGCAATTCTGTTGAACACAATCCCTGAGAAGAAAGAGGAGAGAGCAGACAGTGTCAGAGCAGAGGCCCCCCACGACAGGGGCAGGGGCGAGGGAGGAAGAGAGCTCTTTCTATCTTAAAGGGGCGGCCCAATCAGCCTCTGCTGGAATCTGAGAGCATCTCCCTTCCAGCCCTGGGCCACCTCCATGCTCTCCAATTCTCAGAGCCGGAGGAGACCACGTATCCTCTTCCAGGTTCTTTGTCAGCCCTCTCCCACCAGCAGGGACTGCCCCCTTTGCCCTACCCTGCCAGGGGTGCCAAAGGGCCCTTGCACAATGTCAGGTGTCCGCAGCAACACCTCTCCCTATCACTGTGAACACGTGTACATGCAGCTGACAGCCTTCTACCAAGGCGAGCAATGCTGGCTTGCTTTGCTAGCTCAAAGTCTACATTTCCGCAACCATGAAATTCCTTTTTGAGGTGTAGCGAACCTGCAGTGGCTATGGCAGAGTGCTACAGTGAACGTGGCTCTAAGCCCCTGCTCCTTTACACAAATCCCTTTTCCTGATTTTGTTGTAAACTACTCATCTGATGTATAACCAGTTTGCCCGAAATCCAACACATGCATTTTCAAACACATGCATCTTTTTCTAAGAACACGGCCCTGCAATGCAACGGGCTCTGTAAGTCCTGGAACTGATGGCATTATAGGCCAATTAGGCTTCCATTTCTTATTGCAATCTAAAATTCATGCCGACAATGTCTTGCTAAGTCTTCCCTAAAGGCACAAAAACCACCTCTGTTCTCTCCTCTTCAATGAATCGCGTCATTGTTTCCTCCATTACCGACACGCAAAGCTCAGGTCGCCGTATGCCCTTGTCAAGGTTCCTCCTCTGTTCCTGCATCTAGAATCTGTCCCCTCCAGGCTGGCCCCGGCCCCCTCTCAACTGCGATATACCAGTGGCTTCCCGTTTTCTTTGCTGCCCCCCACCCCTGACATCTCCAAAACCTGACTTCAGCTGTTCAAGGTGTGGTTTCATCTGCATGACCTATTTCTTACAAATTCTCCATGGCCTGCAAATTTAAAACCTAAACATTCAAATTTTATTTAAAAATTAAAATAAGGCTGGCTGTAGCTCTGTGGTTATGGAGGCCAGATCCCACACAACTGACCGTCGTTTGAACCCCAGCCCTGCTTGAAAAACTCACAGCATGCATGTGCACACGTGACCAGATCCTGGGGGGAAGGAAAAATGGAGGAAAAGGGAACGAGAAAGAAAGCACCAACTGGGGTCTCTCGCTCACTCGCTCTCTCTCTCTCGCTAGCTCTCTCTCTCTCTCGCTCGCTCTCTCTCTCTCGCTAGCTCTCTCTCTCTCGCTAGCTCTCTCTCTCTCTCGCTAGCTCTCTCTCTCTCTCGCTAGCTCTCTCTCTCTCTCTCGCTAGCTCTCTCTTTCACTCTGGCAAGCAGGTGTGCTTTCTGACAATGATTTTTTTAAATATACATTTAATTTATAAGTATTAAAGTTGCACAATTCCTTGAGGAGCTATATGAGTGTTTTTAAATATCAGGATCTTATATCTTGTGAGGCAATGCTATGAAGGGATGTCAGATAGTTTGTAGAAAGATGGAATTGGGGGGTCGACAGGTGGCATAATGGTTAAGGACTCTCACATTGCCAATTGTGGTTCAAGTCCCAGACTTGGTGGCTTGAAAATCACCAGGCACGTGTCCATGCATGCCCAAAATCCCAAGAGGAGAATGGAGAAGTGATTTCAGTGTGGCCATCACCCCTGGGGGTGATTTCCCACTTTCCGTCTCTTGCTTTCTTTGTCTCTCTCTAGCGAATGCTCCTGCCCTTTGGCAAAAACCTTAAAAGAAAAAAAAAAGATGGAATTAATACATGAGTTTATTTTGGTGCAAAAGATTTTTGAAGTCTGGGACCAGCAGTTAGCATAATGACTATGTCGCTGGACTCCCATGTAGTCGACCGCAGTTTGAGTCCTGGACCCGGCGACTTAAACTTGCTCTGGGTACGTGTGCATGCTTGTCCAAGATCCTGAGAGGAGAATGAAGGAGAAGGGATTGTGGTGTGACCATTCTCGCTGGGGGATGATTTCTCACTTTCTGTCTCTCTCTCTCTCTCTCTCTCTCTCTCTCTCTCTCTCTGTCTTTCTAATGAGTGCACGCGTCCTATAGCAAAATAACTCTCAAAAAAAAAAAAAAGATTTTTGAGATCCATGTAATTTTTTTATAATATCCATTTTCCATAAACTTTATGAATGGCCCCCAGACTTAAATATTTGTGCTAAAAAACTACAGAATTTCATCCTTTAAAATTTTAACTTCAATTTTCCTGATATTATTTATTATTTCATATACACACATACCTAAACATTTTGTATTCTTATTTTCTGCACTTTCATCAAAATATATCTCTTGTTTTGTCTTTTCTCATTGCAGTTAAATTACCATTTTATTCCTATTACTATCTTCTTATATAATATGCTTTCACAGATAGTCTTACATTTATACTTTTTATTATTTCATGTTTCTAAATTGTCTAGCAGATATGATTGGTTCTGCTTTTTTATTGTCTTATATTTTATCGTTTTATACATTTTATTGCCATTTTCTCTCTTTCACTGTCTTGTATGTTCTTAGCTCATTTCATCCACTTATTTTATAATTTTTGAATTGGTAGTAAGTACACGTTATAAAATGTAAAAGATTCCTGATAGCAGACAGCAAACATGAGTCTGGTTCTTACCTCTGTCCCATCAGCCAAGCCATCAGTATCATATGTAACCCTTCCATAGATATTCATGACTATGGACATACAAACTTTGTTATATTTTGTAAAAATATATATGTTAGAAAATACATGTGCCATTCCACTTGTAGATTGCTCATCTAACGATCTGTATTTCTGCAATCTGCCATGGCAGTACTTGTAAAACAGCTTTGTACTTTTGTTTGTTTGGTTTTGTTTTTGTTGTAAGGCAGGTATGCTCACCAGAAAGAGAGAGCGTGGAGGGAGTGAGAATTCGCCCTTTGGGAAGAAGGGCCGTGCTGTAATCCCTTATCCTCCAGTGGACACATGTCCTCTTGGGATTTGGGGCACACATGCACCTGTGCCCAGCAAGATTTTCAAGCTGTCAGGTCTGGGACTCAGACCGCAATCAGCCATGTGAGATCCAGGGCCTTCACCTCTATGCCACCTGCTGGCATACCTTTGAATGTTTTTAAATAGACTTCAGTGACTAGTCATGCCCCTTTTGCCTCCTTTGTTGTCATTTGACTCAACTGCTAATATTAAGTCATCCCACATTCATAGAAAATCTCCCGTATCCCAAAGACTTTGTGAGGTGACCTGCACAAACCATCTCTAATATTCATGACAACCTTCAGGTTGGGTAATATCACCCCCATTTTGTAGGATACAAGTCAAAAGCTTTTGCTTTGGGGCCAGCTGGCAGCACGGTGGTAAAGGCACTGGACTCCCACATGGATGACGAAGATTTGAATCCTGGGTCTGAAGGTTTGCTTTCCCTTTCTTTCTCTCTCTCTGGTCAAATTAAGATAATAATAATAATCACAAGTGGAATTAAATAAATAGATTATTCTTTAAGAAAAAAAAATAGCAAAGAGGTTGTGCTCAGTGTTACACTGTTGGCAGAGGGCCAGTCTGGAAACACAGCCCAACTCTGTCTAGAACCTCCAATCTTTCCAATACTTTTCACAGAATCCTAAGCACTGGATGCCTTTCAGAGTTGCTCCAAATTACTTCTCTTTCCAGATCTGAAGTTGGTGAGCAGGTAAACATAGAAATGACCATTAAGCAAGCAAGTCTTCTTCATAAAGTCATGGAAACTAGACAGCCAACTTCTCACTTCCTACTACGGTTGGCTGGACCGTCCAGTGCCCACAGGTACCCAGGGGCAGCGGCAAGGCCTGACCCAGTTTCCTGGACACAAACCCAATGACACATCTCCACAGAGTGATGGAGTTCCCCCGGAAACTCCAATACTACTGCAGTCTTCTTTCAGGTTTACCACAGCTTCCCAGCCAGGCTTGAACCTCTAGTGGGTTCCACATTTTGAAATAATATTTCATATCCCTGCCCAGCAACTACCATTCGTAAAATAAGCAAAAAATAAAAAGGATTTGGAGACCACTCTTCAGAGACTATAAATTTCCATTGAAGTATTAACACAATCTATTAGGTCACATTATAGTCAATTGTGCAGAAGAAGAAAACCTATTCAACAACGTTATTTAATGGCATTTTGATGTGCGATTTGCCAGACACAATGATGAATACAAGGATGGAGCAATGGAGTGGTGCAGAAAGCAAACAGCCCTCCTGCGATGTTTACTTCCCAGGCTTAAATGAGCTCAGCACTCACAGATGATTTGTCTTGACACTGGAATCCAGTTGGAGTCTGGAATTACTGTAACTGTTTTCGGCCTGGGTGATTTAATCAGCCAATCTTCAATAGTGTAATACGCACGTACCAAGCTGGTTCCAGACTGCAGTCTGATTTATACACTCGACTCGCACACGGCTGTGTGCTTCTGTGCAGCGGCCTGTGTGTGCCTGCACCTTCCTAACGCAGAGGCCGGTATAACGTGTCGGACCACCGAGTCCGCGCTTTCTGTCAGGAAGCCCAAGCAAGGAGATGTGCACAGCGAGTCAAAGGGGAAGGTTTTCTACTTGTTGTTCATGACCTTTTTTTTTTTTTTTTTAATGAATCAGAAAGTTTGTTAGCTCATTTAACGAATATCCACGTGTGCGTGCAGTGCATCAAGCGTTGTCCGAGCCTAAGTAGGGCACAAGGCAGGAAAGTCGAAGGTCCGTAGGAGGTGGCTCCTGAGGGCAGAGGCCACAGCTGGCCGGTCCTGTGAACAAATCACTAAAAGCAGGCGGCTCCGAAACGCGGGGAGCCCTGGTCACCGCGGGATGCCGGTGGCTCACAGCTCTGCGCCCATGTGAGGCACCCCGCAGACTCCAAGTTTCCTGTCTCCCTCACTGCTGTGTCATAACCTCCCTGCTTCTCGTGCCATTCTGTGAGAGAATGCCCTTGGCTCCTGGCCTCATAGAAGAGAGAGAATAGGGTCTAAAAAAGGAAATGGCCTGGCTGTCTCCTCCTGGCTTTGAGATCTCAAGTCCCAGACCTTAGGGAAACATGAGAGATTGGAGACACAGCATTTATGGAAACAGGTTTAAGGAGAGGGCTTTTCCCGTTTGTCCTGTCCACACCTCACTGCATTGTCATGAAGACTCTCCCAGCTCTTGGAAAGGAAGAAGGAAGGGCAGGAGTTTGGGAAAGCAGAGGACCCTGTGCCCCGGTTTTAAGCAGGAAGCCCAAGAAGGCTACAAAACCTGACTGAAAACACGGAAGTGGGTCAGGAGAGAGGTGTTGCTATTGCGTTTGTTCCTCAGTGATCCAGAGACAGGAAGCTTCCCTGACACGACAGCCAGTATTGGAGAGAGTGACCCCACCTGGAGGGACAATGGGAACACAGGACACAGTCTAGGGACCAAGAGCAGGGCGGGTGGGACGGTGAGGTCTCAGCAGGTGACACTTGTGAGGAAGGTAACTTACAACATGTGCCCCTAGACTTAGTTCTGCCGTAAGAAAAGAAAGGAACCTGAATTTCTAACATGAAGTTCCTGCCAGCTTAGTTGGGTGGAGAATTGTCACGCCGCAGTTGTGGTGGCCATTGAATGGTAAATTCTGAGGAACTCTAATAAAGAAATAAACACATAAAGCATTATGCCCTTTTCTCAAAAAAATGCATGAAACAGCTGAGCACGCTCTAAAAGTCGTTCTACGATATCCATCTGCAGTATTGGAAATGATGTCAAGATGAAATACGAAGCATAGCAAATTGTCAAAAATAGTGCTAACAATTTAACATGTAGGAGAAAACCTAAAAAGAAGAAAAAACTAGAAAGAAGATTTGACATACGTAAAAATGCATTACAGGAATAAATTATGGGCAATTGTGAGCAACGGTTCCTAAGAGCTGGCCAACGTTCACGATTTCAGCTTCTAGGATTTCAACATTCGGAATTTTGATCTTCCAGGTTGTGATTTTGAGGGATTTTTAGGAAATTTTCTTTCGGGAGTTCAGCATTTGATATTATGATGTTCAGGACTGCGTCTTCTGGGACTAAAATTGGCACCCATCCCCTCTGTCCTTTTAACAACTCACAAAACCCAAGGAAACTGTGGGAATCATTTTAAATAGAACAGAAAGTCCTCAAAGGGAAGCTGCCTTGAAAGCAACTTCGCGCCGTAAGCAGTTGGAAGGGGGCCTAGTCCTGGTCACTCACTAGGTATGTAACCTGAACGGGTTGTCACCTGATTTGGTTTGGGGGGGGTCCCTCATCTGTAATCGTGGAGAATGATACAGACTGAGCCCCCTGCAGGGTCGTGATGGTCATGTGAGACCAGGAAGCTAAAACATATCAAGCAGAATGTGACTTTTTTAGTATTTTTGTAAAACCTCAAGATTCAGAGCAAACATTCATGCACGAGAGAGAGAGAGGCACCCTCACGGGTCTAATCACGCACTCGTTTCCCCCGACGCCCAGCCCCTCAGGGTCTTGGGTGGGTTTGGGGTCCACCAGGCCTGGGATCAGACCCGTCAACCAGGTGGCTTCCAGCACCACAGCGCGGCATGCAGTGGACTGTACCCAAGGCCGGGTGGGGAGTGGGGCTTCTTCCAGAGGGGAGTCCAGGTGTCATGCACGAGCACACGCGTGCACATGCGCAAGCTCACAGTAAGTGGGGACCTGACGAGGATTAGTAAATGTTCCTGGGGGATTGGAGAATGCTTGGTATAAAAGTAGCACATGGCTACCAAAAAACTATCCGATTCTTTCTGTTTCCTCATGAAGCAAGATATCAGAGAAGAACGTGAGAAGACAGGGAAAATTAGGGATCGGAGGCAGGGTCTGCAAGCCGCTGCCAAGATGGAGTTTGGGGTGCTGGATGTTTGCTATCAATCAGCACCCCAGGAAAAGAGGAGGAACAAGGGCCTGGCAAGGAAGCTGGTGGGCAGTGAGGAAGCGAGGGGGCCTCTCCAGGTGGTGAGGAGCCAGTGTTGTCCCCTGCGGCCACAGTGGGTGTGACTGGATGACCCACCTGGCTTGGTGCCGCCGTGAGCTCCCCTGGAATGTCCCAGTCTCAGGGATACTCTGCTGTGGGGCAGGCACTGGGAGACCGCCATCAGGGCGCGGCAGGCACCGGGAGACCCACCCGCAGGTCCTATTTCTGAGCAGCACCATCTGGCGGCAAGTTTGTCCCTGCAATGGGACACCGGCATGGACTTGACCACTGGGAGTGCACGTTCCTCTCCCACATTCGGGGAGCAGCTGCTGGCGGGATTTTCTCTGGGAAAGAACATGACTTCTAGTGAGGGTTCCCCAGAGAAACAGAAGCAACAGAATGAGAGAGTGAGCGAGCGTGAGAGAAAGGCTTCGGAACTGGCTCAGGCCACGTGCTGCTGGCAGGTCGGTCCGCAGGGTGGCTGGAGCCCAGGCGAGAGGCAGGCCTGCTGGAGCTCTGTGGACAGGGGAGGCCTTCCTCCCTCGGGGCCTCGGTCTTTCTCTCAGGAGGCCTTTAACTGACTAGACGAAGCTCAGCGCACTGTGGCGGGCCTCTGCCTAACTCACGGTCTCCGGATTTCGACGCTCACCCGTCCTCCCAGCAGCATCTGCCCTGGCGTTTAGCGGACGTCTCACAGCGCGGACATGGACCCGCAGCCCCCAGGACTGTGCCCTCCTCAGCCCTGACTGACCCCGGGCCCCCGAACCTTGCCGCCTCAGCAGCTCGCCCCCCCTGCACCGCCAGCCCCACGGAGCGGTCCCGGCCTCGCAGAGGGCTGAGCGCCTGGTCTCTGAGAGCCCCTCGCGCATCAGTGTAGCCTGCAGCGGGGAGGACACCAGTCTTAGCAAGGCTGGGGCCACGCTCAGGTGGAAAATAGTGCCCTGGGGTTCCCCACAAGCACAAGGACCTTCAGGTACACGGCCCAACAACTTGTGTAGAGAAGTTTATTTGATTTATTTTAGGATTTTGTCATAGGGCACACGTGCTCTCCAGAGAGACAGACAGAGAGGGAAAGTGAGAAATCACCCTCCCAAAGAGGATATCCATTTCTATGCCACAGTCTCTTCTCCATTCTTCTCCCAGGCTTTTGGGCATACGTGCACATTCACCCAGCACGCTTCCCAAGCCTCCGGGTCTGGTACTTGAACCGTAGTCAGCAGTATGGGAGTCCAGCACTTCAACTGCCTGCTGGCCACACAGAAGTTTATTTTAAATAATGATAGCAGTTAACATCATGATGACAACGGTGATGAGGGTGGGAAAAAGAATAAAAAAGACATTAGACTTCGTTCAGCTGCATTTGCTTCTAAAATTGAAGAATTAATGAGAAGAAACACAAGGATGCCTGGACACGTGGTTGCCCTCCACGTTGAGGGGAAGTAACATATGTACATTAAACCCTGTTTATCGGCCAGCCCTACGTGTGTAATGCTCCGCTCTTGCTTGTCCACTGAAACGGAGAACGGTCGTAGGAACCGTCTGAAATGGCTGTCACCTCTTTCTGGAAGATCTCTTACTAACTCGTAGAGAGTTTTACCCAGCAACTTTCACATCCTTCAAACCAAAATGTTTCCCTAGAGGTTGAGCCCTGACTCAGGTGTGTGGACCAAGGAAACACCCCAGCAGAGGTTGAGCTGGCTGTAATGAGCATGAGCCGGGCGGTGACGTCAGGAAACCCGGGGGAAATTCTGATCGACATTTAGAAAGACTGCTCTGAGTCGTCTGGCCTGCACACAATCAGTATCAAAGGGCCCTCTGGGTTGGCAGGTATTTCTGTTGCATATTTAACTCATAGATGGTCGTCTGAAACGAAAAGCAGATGCACATTGAAAATCTATTAAGTGCATTCATATGTAATAAATGGGGGCTGCTCCTAATTAGTAAGGGAAGAAAACCAGAAGATGGAGGAACTTCTCTGGCCTCGGACAAAAGCGTCTGAACCCACTTTATTTCCTTCCATGAGTGGGTTTCCTGCTTTGGGAGCTACCTGCAGGGCTGACGTGAGAGACGCGGACGGGAGGCCTGTCGCCCCGGGGTGACTCCTGCTCCCACCCTCCAGCACTGCTGCTGGAGCCCCACACAGCTCTGCAAAGCCCACGCAGACGGACCTGAGCGTGCATGCTGTGTAGAGCAGCCGCTCTGTTAGAACACTCCCAAGAAAATCTTTTTTGTTTCTTCCTGTGCCCCCATTTACAAAGAGGCAAATGATTGAATTTGCTTCACCAAATTAAACTTGCCCAGCTTCCTGCTAGGTGCTGGGCAGATTTCTGGGATGCCCCCTGCAGGGCAGCCGCTCCTTTCTAGAAGCCTGAATGTCATTAAATGGCGTCAGCCTCGACTGCAGTTGGAAATCTCGGCTTGCCAAGGGGCTCCCCTGAGTGGTGGGAGGTGGTGAAAGTGCACCAGCCATGTTCCCAGCAGAACAAACACCCCGGGGACTAGGGGGAAGGCCCATGACTGGCAGAGTGCAAATGTCACCATGAGGGTATCTGCACAAGGAGAAGTGAAGAAAGGAAGCAGAGAGGAAGACAGGAGAAAGGGAGGAAAAGAGGGGAGGAATGAGAGGGGACGGAAGTGGCTGCACCTTCTCTTGCTCACAAGTACACATGTCGTCCGTATTTGCATGTGGACTTGTTTAATTTCATCCAAAGGTAATACTTGGAGATAGCATCAAACTATCCAGCAAAAAGGACTGGGAACACTCCTGTCACTGCGCAACTTGTGTTTATCTTGAAACAGTGTTCAGCTCCCCAGAAAAGCCCCATGTGAATCTCAGCACCATGTCTTCACTGAGGGTCTATGCCGGTATTTCTATCAGAGAACGGGGAGCGTTTCAGATGTGAGCTGAACGTGGTCACAGTCCCACATGAATCTCCAGCCTGACCGCAGTCCTGAGCTTCTAAACCCTCGGAACACTGAGAGCTTACTTAGGCTTCACTCTGACCATTCCCATTTACACACAATAACACGAAGGAAGCTGCACCACTTCGGAGTTCGCTATCCCATAATTGCACTTACTAATAAAGACCTTGCTACCAGGATGGTTTATTGGGAAGAGAAAAAAGAGCCGTGCTTTTATTGCAATAGAAAAAAAGGACCACAAATAGACACACACTAGGGCCTAGTGAGAAAATAGAAAAACTAAACCAATTTAACAAGAAAATGACCGGCCGCCAGCACCGCCACAGTGACCAGCTGCCCCCGCCTCCTCCTTCCCGAGGGCCCTGCGTCCTTGGACCTGTTCCAACAGCTCGTGAACCTAGGAGGACTACCTGAAGCTCTAGGCAGGCAGAGACTTGCTGCCCCTGAGGACATGAAGAAGGCATATTGGGAACTGGTGAGTGGCTCCGGATAAAAGCCTGAGAATAAGGAAGAAGCGGAGAGGAAATTCTAACAAGTGGCGGAGGAATCTGAGGGGTTATCAGACGCTGACAAGCTGGGCATCTGTGACAGACATGGCGAGGATGGATTCAGTGCTGGAGGAGGTAGAAGTCATTTCTGTCCCTTTCAGTATTGGCTCCATATCCCGTGACCCAGATGACATGTTTTTGTTTGTTTGTTTGTTTTTTTGAGAGGTTTTTGCTATAGGGCATGTGCACTCGCCAGAAAGAGAAAGAGAGACAGAGAGACAGAAAGTTATAAGTCACCCCCCAGGGCGGGTGGCCACGCCACAATCCCTTCTCCTCCATTCTCCTCTCGGGATCTTGGGCACGCACGCACACACGCCTGGCGTGAGTTTAAGCCACTGGGTCTGGGACTTGAACTGTGGTCGACTACATGGGAGTCCAGTGACATAGCCATTACTCTAACTGCTGGTCCCGAGCCGGATGACAGCTTCAGGGAATGTTCTGGATTTTCAATCAACTCCTTCAGCGACCCATTTGAGAACTGTTTTAGGAACCCCATGAGTCCCCAAGGAAGTAGGAGTAGAGGCAGTGGGTCGTTTTCCTCTTCCTTCAGTGGGTTCCTGATTTGTGGGAGTAGATTCTTTTCTTTCGACACAGGATTTACATCATTCAGGTCACTAGGTCATGGGGCCTTACTTCCTTCTTTCCCATGTCATTTGGAGGTAAGAGGATGGGCCACTCCAAATCTATATCAACTTCTACCACAGTAGTTAATGTCAGAAAAATCACCGCCAAGAGACTTGTCAGGAATGGCCAGGAAGGACCAGCAGATAGCATAGTGGTTAAGGAGCTGTGCTCCCACGTGGTCAGTCATGGTTCCAGTCCTGGACCCAACAGCTTGAAGGTCACACTGAGTACATACGGTCGAGCGCTCCAAGTCCTGAGCGAGTGGATGAGAAGGGATTGCGGAGTGGCCATCCCCCTGGTGGGTGACTTCTCAATTCCCTCTCTCTGTCTCTCTCTCTGATTTTTGCCCTATGGCAAAAATTAAAAAAAAAAAAAAAAAAAAAAAAAAAAAAAGTCAAGAAAGAGAAGTCAAAGAGGATGTCCAGGTACCGTCCCAGTCCTTGAGGGTAATGGTCAGGAGCAGCTGCCGTGCGTGGAGAGCAAGCACCTCCACGCGAGCCCCAGCAGGACATTGCACTGCGGCGGCGGTGCCATTGTGGAGTGACAGGAGCAGTGTGGGAGACGTCGGACGAGCTCGACTTTCAGTGTAATTGTACGTAATCTGAAGTATTCATTAACAGCTCTTCAAGCCCCTATTTGTTAGAGATTTTGAGTTTTTTGGGAACACATAATAGGGCCTGTTTTTGTCTTTAAAATTGTCATAAATCTCTATGTGAACTTTGCTTTTGTATTAAATGCCATCCAGGTTGAGTTGCAACTCTCATGTGTGTAGGACGAGGTTGTGACTGTCACCAGCATGGATCTGCTTTCCACTGGGTTTCAGATGTGAGCTGACCAGTGTCAGCCTTCAAGGAAGGTGTCATTTCCGGGATGGGCCTGCCTCTGAGATAACTCACGGTCTTCAACACTTGTAGTGAAAGATTTAACGCATTTATGGTAATACATTTCTGGTTTAATACAAATTCAGGGTGTTTTCCAGTTGTGCAAGATAGTAAGTTTTGACAATTGTTTGGGTATATAATATTAAATTTAGGTTTAAAAATGAAAGGCTAATTGAGTCTTTGTATTTGCTTTTAAAAAATAATAAAAGAAAACGTGTTGGTTGTATTTTTAAGAAAGAAAGAAAGAAGAATGAACGAGAGAAAGGAAGAAAAGAAAAGAGAGAAAAGAAAGAAAAGAAAAGAAAAGAAAAGAAAAGAAAAGAAAAGAAAAGAGAAGAGAAGAAGGAAAACGTGTCCAGTGTGTGTTCTGAATTAGCTCTCAGGGCAACAGAACAGCTTTCTCCACACACCATTCACAGCCAGTGGTACCAGAATCCTGTTCCCTCAGGATGTCAAAGATGCTCAATCGTTAAGAAGAAAAGCTTTGACCTATGTCCGCTAGGCTATAATTACAACAGAGAAGTGCACTAGTCGCTGAATACCTAGCCTGTAATGAGGGTCATCCAGGCCTCCCTAATTTTTGCCTTTACAAAAATTCACCTCGTAGAAGTCACAGAACTGCATTCCATACACTGAGACGATTGAGGGACAGGAGACCGACTGCATCAGGCCTTGTCGATACAAGAAAACAGACCGTCTTCACCATCCAAGAATTTATCCCAAAGTGGTAAATTTAAATGTCCACTGGTTTTTGTGCATGTGATTCCTGCATGTTTGTAAAATGTGAGCGCAGGTGTGCCTCGCCCAGGTGTGCCTCGCCCAGGTGTGCCTCGCCCGGGTGTGCTGAAGTGAGGGCACCCGGCGCCTCCCAAAATCGATCCTGGTACCATCCCACCTTCTCCATCTGCTGAGATCTTCCTCATTCTTCTAGGCCAAGGTCAAATATCATTTGCTTCCTGAAGCGTTTCTCAATCACTCTGGTCAGGATTAATAGCGCCCTCCCTATCTCCCCCACCCAGCAGGCTGTTCTCCAACCCCACTACCTGCATGGCTGCTCCTCCTGTAGAGCCACCAGACCTTGCTGTGCACCTCCCTAACCCGCCTCGTAGAGTGTGAGACCCTCAGGGTCAGAGTCAGAGAGCAGGCTCTTTCCTTTTCTTTCTCCTTTTTCTTTTCTTCTTTTTTTAACACTTTTTAAAATATATTTTATTTCAATTTCTTTTATACATTCAATCACATATGTTGCTTAGCTTGTAAAGTGACTATTCCAACATGTATACATTTCTCACCAGTCCACTTGAGAATACTATATGCATTACCTTCACTAGATAATAACTTATTTCTTGGTCCCACAAATGCCTTCCCTCTCTCTTTTTCTCCTTAATGTCCTTCCTCAGACTCTCCTCCTCAAAGACCTACAAATAGAACCACCATATGATCTAACAATCTCACTCTTTCGTTCCTTTTCTTTTCTCTTTTTTCTTTTTTAATTTGCAGAGGGTTCTTGTGTTCTCCAGAGAGACAGAGAAGAGGGGAGAAAAAGCATTCCCATATGGGGCATAGTCACACCAAAACCCCTTCTCCATCTCCCGCTCCCTTTGGGTTTTGGGCATGCACACACACCCAGTGTGTTTCTCCAGACTCTGGGACTCCCATCACATGGTCCACCATGTGGAATCCAGCCACAAGGCCACAGAAGGCCTAAGAACTGAGAGTTTAACAGACTGACGCTCTAGTATATTAGACACCAGCACGAGCTATGTGGCTAGCCAATACACTTCTGTTCAAATAAATGTTGATAAGGGCTTAGCGCCAGGTAAATCTGAATTAGAATCAGACCCTACTGTTAACTGTGTGACATTAGGAAAGGAACTCGGCCTTGCTGAACCTTGGTTTCTTTATTTTTGACAGAATTTCTAGCCCTAACTTTATTAGGTTACCACGAAGATTAAATGAAGTAAATGAAGCCTAATGAGTACACGGCCTCAACCTTCCGGCTCCCTCTTCTCTTTCCCATGCAGTATAGGTGGAAAGGTTCGGATGCCCATTGTCACTCTGTGACCCTAAAGAAACCCAAGTCTTGGGCTTTTCTTTGTTTTGTTTTGTTTTGGTTTTGTTTCTTTTTTTTGTAATTTTTTCCTTTAGGGCATATATGGTTGCCAGACAGACAGGCAAAAAGAGAGAGAGAAAGTGAAAAAGCACCCCGGGGAGATTACCACGTCGTCCCTTCTCTTCACTCTCCTTGTGAGATTCTGAGCACGCGTGCACACGCGCCCCACAGGGTTTTCAAGTTTCTGGGTCTGGGGCTCAAACCACTCAGGCAATGCAAGATTCATCTGCCTTAACCATCACACTACCAGCTGGCCCCCAAATGTTGGCCTCTGGAAGGAATTGCAGTTTGGTTTCTTACAAAAAGTAATTCTATAAAATCCCAAAGTTAGAGTTCAAATGACACAGAAGCAAATATCGGCCAGCCTTCAGAAGATGCTCATGCCATATGGCCTAATTCTTTCCTAGAATTTTGGGCACAGCAGATAGAAATATATAATAGCTTTCAGGTAGGTGCGATCTATCACGACAATATGGTACTTCTCTGGCCAGTCCATGGCTTGGTGGTTAAGAGCACCAAACTCCACATGACCAAATGTGTGGTGCAAATCCTGGACCTGGTGGCTTAAAAACACACCAGGTGCATGTGCATGAATGAGCAAAATCCCAACAGAATGGAGAACGGATTGTGGTTTGGACACACCCCACTGGAGGTGCTTTCTCCCCTCCCTCTGTGACTGTCTCTGGAGCGTGCATGTGCCCACTGGCAAATTAAAACAAACAAATGAACAAACTGAGGCCAGCAGGTGGTGTGGTGGTTAAGGCTATGAGCTCCCAACATGGGTGACCACAGTTCAAGTCCCAGACTTCAAAGCTTGCTTTCTCACTTTCCTTCTCTCTCTTCCTCTCTCTGGTAGGTGCACATGCCCCATAGCAAATTTTAAAATAATAATGACAATAAATAGTACTAAATAATTCTTTTCTAAGAGGTTATTGCCTTAGGGCACATGTGTTTGTCGGAGAGAGACAGAGACAGAGACAGTGAGAGGGAAAGTAGGAAATCACCCCTAGTGGGGATGGCCATGCTGTGATCCCTTCCCCTCCATTCTCCTCCTGGGATCTTGGCTGTGTCTACACATGCGCCTGGTGTGGTTTTTAAGCCACCAGGTCCAGGACTCGAACCACGGTAGGCCATGCGAGAGTCCAGCAAGGTAGCCCCTGGGCTATCTGCTGGTCCCTAAATAAATAATTCTTTTAAAAGTTAACTCCTCAAAGAAATACAATAATCTAAAACAAACATGTGAAAATAGCACTTCTTTCTTTCTCTAATTCACGGGCGAGGAGGAGAGACAGTGCTCTCCAAGGAGTCTGGGTGCTGGATCCACCCCCCACCTTCGGCCCTCCCTGGTTCACCAACGTGTGTGCTTGGTGAGCTCAGGGAGGTCTCCAGACTTAACAGCGAGCCTTCCCACGTGGGACTGCCTTGCAAAGCATCAGGTTTACCACCAGGGCACCATCTGCTGCCTAAAGACATAATTTTAACAAGAAGGGAAGAGTGGGTGGGCAAGCATGGCTTGAAAACTGAGGCACGTTCACCCTGATTTATGAGGCTGGCCTCCTCTGCCCTAGCTGCCTGTCTAGACTCAACATATCTGGCCCTTTCTGGAAGGTGCAACCTGGACCCACCATCTGAGAGGACGGCTGCCACGCCTCAGACCTGGATTGGCCAGACTGCAGGGGGCAGGTTCACAGCGGACAGCCAGGACCTCAGCTTTGTGCTCACCTCCAGCGGTGAGGCTTCTTCCATGGAATTGCCTCGCTGGAGGAGCGGCATGAGAACGGAGGCAGTCCGGCTAGATTACCTTTGGAGTTGCCGGGAAGATCCCTTCCTGCTGGTGTGCGGCACTACCAGATGTCATGGAGGCGGCCCCTGGCCCCAGTAGCACGAGTGCTATATTCTGCAAAAGCATCTGGTGTGTCTTATGTTACGGATGCCATGAATCCTGTACTGGGCTAGGGGTCTCCTTTTTTATTCTTTGTGTGTGTGTGTGTGTGTGTGTGTGTGTGTGTGTGTGTGGCTACTTGTCAAGTCTGAGCCTACAACTACTGGGGTTCATGGATTCATTTTTAGAGACTGAACTTAAGTAGTATTTACTGGCTTTCTCTAAACTTATTTTTCTTTTGTCCAGAATTTTTCACTTAAAAAAATCCTTTGCCTTACACATATTATTGTAAGCTACCTAAATTACATTTTGGAAAGAAAAAAAACAAGAATCATTTCTTATGGGGGGGGGGCATTATTTAGGCGAGGGTGGGGGCGAAGGGCTTCGTTAGAACCCATCGAAGAAGGATCAGCCTGAAGAGTAGGGCGCCCTTAGGCCGGAATTGGGTCCCAGTGCAGGGGCCAGCGGGAATCTCTGAACGGTATTTGAGCAAGAAGCCATGGTGTGTGTGCGCGCGGGGCGGGGCTGGCGCTCTAGCTTAGGAAGTGGGGCAGGGAGCTGCAAGCCGACTGCGGAGAGGCTTCAAATGCAGCTTCTGGCCAAGGGGTTGAAGAGAGGACTGAGATACCGCATTTTGTTCCCTTTCTCTTTTCATTTTTTTTTTCTTTTTTCTTTCTTCTTTTCTTTTTTCTTTTTTCTTTCTCTCTCTCTTTCCTTTCTTTCTTTCTTTTTTTCTTTCTTTCTTCATTCTTTCTTTCTCTCTCTCTCCTCTCTTTCTTCCTGCTTCTCTCCCTCTCTCTCTCTCTCTCTCTCTCTCTCTTTTTTTTTTTTTTTTTTTTTCCTTCTACCGCGTCTCTAAGAGGCCGGCGGTCCTGGACCGCGGCCTGGGCAAGGGCTGGGCCTGAGTGAGGAACTGACCGACGACAAAGAGCCCAGACAAGCCTGCGAGCTGGAAGTGAGGACTGGGGCTCTGCATGCTCCCCTAGGCCCGCGCTCGCTCCAGCTCCTCGGCGTCCAGAGAAGCCTCGCGGATCACCTGGCCAGGTCCACCTGCGGCCCACGCCTGCCGCGCACACCTGCCCGCGCGGCCACGCCGGCTCGGCTGCGCCAGCGCAGGACGGCTCTGCAGGTGCGGGCCGCGGGGCCAGTGCCCCAGGGGCCTGGAGGGGCAGCTGGCAGAGGCAGAGCCAGACGGCGGCGGCAGCACTTCATAAAGGGGTCTCCAGAGGGCTGCGGTGCGGCCAGGTGACTGGGGAGCCCGGGAGTCCTTTCGGAGCAGAAGGGGGACGCCTCGGTCTGAAGGGGCAGCTGAGCGGAAAGCGGAGGGTTGCGCTAGCGGGGCGGAGAGGGAGCGCGGCCAGCCGAGGGGGCCCTGCCGGCGGGGGCTGCAGCCTGCCGGGCGGGGTGCAGGTAGGGCGGCCAAGGGGGACTCCTGCTGCGGGTGCTGCGGTGCGGACAGCGCGCGGGGAGGGCATCCGCTTTTCTGCACAGGAGGGAACACAGTTGCTGTCTGGGTTGCGTGATTTTTGAAGGAGTTGTTGAAAAGCCGAGTTTTCCTCAATTCAGTGAGAGTCTCCTTAGTGCGCGTGTTTCTATGTTCAATTTAGCCGCTGGAATTGCTATGGTTTTTAAAGCCCTTTCACTCCAAAATGAGTCATCCTGAATGACAGGTGAGATTTTAGCATAAAGATTTACACTTGAGTGTGTGTGTGTGTGTGTGTGTGTAAGTTCGCCAAGCACCGTTCCAACGTTATATGCCGGTTACAAACCCCACAGAAATCTTCCTGCAGACCTCACCTCAACAGCTAGGCACGCTCACGTTGCACAAGCCATCAGGTCATACTGCCTTAGCCAGAGGACCCGCATTAGGTCTTTTTCTAGGAAACAAATGTTAAGGTTCAGTGTCACATTAACACCAGAGCCCTGGAGAGTGCTGATAACTTTCTTAACTTTGTTTTGTTCATGACAGAGAGTGGTGTGCAGAAAACAAAGAGGGGGAGAGAGAGACAGAAAAGCGCTCCTAGGACGGTCTCATCACACCACAACCCCTTTCCTGGCCTGCCTGCTCACTAGGATCTTGGTCACATGCGTGCACACATTCCTGGCATAGTTTCAGGCTCACCTGGGTATTGGGACCCACGATGGGCCACACAGCTTCCAGGGCTTCCACTCAACTGCACTTCCGTCTGCACCACCAGGCTTAGCTAAGTATTGATTCATCAAAGCAATGTGCATATTTAAGGAAGAGATTTCTTAAAGCCATAAAAAGAGATTTTGGTTTATTTATTTAAACTAGAAAGCCAGTCAAAACATTGAGATAAGTGAGTGATGAATGTGAAATTAATTTGGAAGTGTATATATTACATGATAGTTGGAAGAAGACAGATTAATAACGCTGCAAAATAAATACAAATGCCCACCAAACTTGAAAAGTAGATGCGCCAAATTTGAAGAATGAATTTGATAGTCCTGAGTCCAGAGTACGTCTAGAACCTTATACACCCTACAAAGCAGGACTCACTCTCCCAGCCCTCCTCCCCAAGTCCAACTTCATGCAGTCCTAACTCAAGGAATCCTTCATTTGAGACCTGCTGAATCCTGCTTGGATATTACACCGTGCCTCAACTGCACCCAAATGAAATGCATTATTAGTGTGCTGGCACTCATTTTTGTGACATTACCTATTCCAAAGTTGGCTGGATAGACTCAGAGGCACTGAGATGCAGTAAGAACTTCATCCTACTTTTTTAAAAGTACTTAGATAAGGATGGGACTTACACACACAACCACACATGCACACGCACACACACACACACACACACACACACACACCTCTCAATCTGGGTCTTAACCCTGTTGTCCATTTAGAAACATATAAACAGGTCTGGCTCAGTAGCACAACAATCACATGCTGTACAAGCGATGCCAGATCCATACCGAGATCACAGGTTCGGGTCCCTTGTCAACTAGTACACGCCGCGTGCTCACACCCATGAACCCACCTGCCTGGGAAGGCTAGGGGGGACATGGCCTGAGACCCCATTGGGAGTGCTTGTTGCTCACTCTTTCTGCCTCTCTCCCCAAAAGAAAGAATGACAGCCCAATAAAAATGAAAATACAAAAACATAGAAATACATGTATGTTGGTCATACGTGGTAGCATAAGAAAGGGCCATCTGAAAATTAAGGAACAAATAGCAGTCCCTTACACTTCCAGTCATTGTGCTCTACAATAGTTACAAGCAGTCGTCACGTTGGTCTCTAAACAGACCTGAAGGAAGACAAGGAAGATTACATCACTCAGGCTTTATAGGTAAGGAAAGAGAGCCACGATATGAATTTCCCAAGGTCACCTCAGAAAAAGGTAATGACGTAACTAGAATGCTGCTTTGCTTTGGGTGTGCTTTTGTCTCTTTATGATTTTTGGACACAGACTCTCAGGAAAGGTTAAGGACAAAGAGAGCCTGAAGTTAACTCGTGTTTTCTCAACTTCAAGTGGGAAAGGAAGAAATATCCAATGCGTTGCCTTTCAACATGGCGACATCTCTTCGCCTCACCAGAGTGGAAAAATAAAGAGATTCTTAAGATAAACTTATTATCTGAAATGTCTTCACCACTCTTCTTTGTCTATCCCCTTATTTACCACATTCTGCATTTGCATGTGTTTGGGGGAAGTATTAGTCCTGTGAAGACAAGAATCCCGAATTCTCCCTTATGCTCCCAGCATGCAAACTAACACGTGGCATGTAATCGGTGCTCATGTCAAATGGAAGTGGAACTGGAGTTCTTCTCAACCGTCAAGTATGCTGGCTAGGACAGAAAAGATGCTTAATAGATATTTAATAAATAAGTGAATAGATGGCTAGAGGACATTGATCTTTATAACAGAAAATACCAGGACACATGATATGAAAAGATATATTTGTAGTATATAAAGAAGATAAATGGCTCAATTTTTAAAATATGTAATATGCTTTTCATAGTTAAAATAGCCTGGATTCTTGAACAAATCCTGTTGGAATGACATTAGCGAGGACTGAGCTAGTCCAAACAAAGCCGACTCTCAGTGGGGTTATGAAAATCAGTAGGGGCTGTGTCTCTCAAGCAAGTCCCGTGATCTCATCCTGGAGGCAGAAGCACAGGTTGCCCGTGTATGAAACATGTGTCCAAGGTCAGAACGGGCTTCCCACCTCAAGACTGGGATTCTGTCTTCTCACTGCCAGGTCTCACAGACAGAAACGAATATCCAATCAAATAATGAGGCTCAGCCATGGTGGTGCAGGCACCGGGGCTCCACTGCCAGATGTAGAAGCCACACAGAAGGCCCAGGTTGGACTCCCACGTGAGCCTAAACACACCAGGCAGCCCGTGTGTGGTGAGGCAGCGAGGGGGAGGATCATGGCACGGAGAGACACTGCCAAGGGCACCTCTCCCCTTCTCTCTCTCATGAAAGAAATACATAATCAACTTTTAAAAATGAATCTTGATTGAGACTGGGAACAGCCATTGCATTTGAAGGCTCTCAGCTTACCTATGAGTAAAGAAGGAAGGATCATATCTCAGATACGAAGCTGTGGTGATCTTGGCATCACGTTGTCCTCGTCAGACGCCACTTTTGGCCAAAGGCAGAGGCTCCACAGATGCTGCTGACAAAATCACTCAAGGAGTTATTCCTTTGATTTACTAACTTGGTGGTGGTCCCCTATATTTTGTCAGTTCCAGGAGTAGCTGAAATTACAGAATTTTAGAGACAGCAGGGACCCGGCAGAGAGCATAGTCTGTATGTCTTGTTTTGCAGCCATCGCAGTTGAGTTCACCAGGCCAGCATTCCTGTGGCCTCGCATCTACTCCTGCTGCCTCTGCTTGGTGAGGGGCCAGAGCATGGCGAATTTTGCTCCTGGAGTTCTGTGCTAGTTCTGGGCTAGTAGAACCCCATGTCTTAATTTCACCTGAGCTCCTAAGCTGTCAAGAAAAGTTTTCCTAAGTGATCCTGCCACAGGCCAGTTTAAGGTTTAGCAGGATGGCATCCATTTTAAAGTTAAGAAAGGCCTCTGATGAGAACCATCTGATGAAATACTGAGTCATGGGAGGTCTGTTTGAGGAGGGGGAGGGTCAGATGAGAAACCAGGAGTAGGTATTTGAGGAATCGGGATAATTACTCAGGGAAAAGCTATTGACTCTGATTGATTATAGTGAGGATTGATTTGCACCTGCTTCTATCTTGTACCTATAAATACCAAGAACATGTTGAATTTTCTGTGATAGTTTGATGGTACTTACTGTCTCCCCGTAACTGCTTATAGAATGAACTCCTGTCTTCTCCAGACTCTGCCTCTTATTTCATTGACTGTGAGAAGCAGCTGGACTTAGTTTAGCTGGTAACAATACTTGAAAGGTGGATGCTAAGTTTTCTCTCCTTACTTGCCACCACTTCTAGGAAATATTTAAAGACTTTCTACATAGTATACATAGAATAGTCTAATAGAGCATTTCTAGGAGTTTCTCAAAAAAAATGCTAAAATATTTCTTCCCTGGATTGCACATCAATTTCCAAATGACTTGGCACATTTGTAAAAAATGTGTTATAATCGAACAGGAATATTACAAAGTATTTGTGTCTCATTCTCCACCTCACAGTAACTTTATCCATAGGTTGGTGGTACCAAGCTATTTCTCCAATGACTTTAAGGCTTATTCAGAATACATGCCTAGGCTTAAGTCCTCAAAATTAATACATGGACATTCGAAGTCATGAAGTCGGAACTTCTAATTGAAACCTTTGAGGGCTAAAAGCTCTGATGTGTACCTGTGCAGCGATAACGGCAATTTCGTCAACATCGCACTCAGAAAAGCAGTGTCCACACTCGAAGCATATCTTCCAGCTGGTAAAGGATGTTGACGTAGAGAGAGGATGCACTCTGCTTCGTGGACGTACAGAGAGGACGCACTCTGCTTCGTGGATGTACAGAGAGGACGCACTCTGCTTCGTGGACGTAGAGAGAGGACGCACTCTGCTTCGTGGACGTAGAGAGAGGACGCACTCTGCTTCGTGGACGTACAGAGAGGACGCACTCTGCTTCGTGGACGTGGAGAGAGGACGCACTCTGCTTCGTGGACGTGGAGAGAGGACGCACTCTGCTTCGTGGACGTGGAGAGAGGACGCACTCTGCTTCGTGGACATACAGAGAGGACGCACTCTGCTTCGTGGACGTACAGAGAGGACGCACTCTGCTTCGTGGACTTGGAGAGAGGACGCACTCTGCTTCGTGGACGTGGAGAGAGGACGCACTCTGCTTCGTGGACGTGGAGAGAGGACGCACTCTGCTTCGTGGACGTGGAGAGAGGACGCACTCTGCTTCGTGGACGTGGAGAGAGGACGCACTCTGCTTCGTGGACGTGGAGAGAGGACGCACTCTGCTTCGTGGACGTGGAGAGAGGACGCACTCTGCTTCGTGGACGTGGAGAGAGGACGCACTCTGCTTCGTGGACGTGGAGAGAGGACGCACTCTGCTTCGTGGACGTACAGAGAGGACGCACTCTGCTTCGTGGACGTACAGAGAGGACGCACTCTGCTTCGTGGACGTACAGAGAGGACGCACTCTGCTTCGTGGACGTACAGAGAGGACGCACTCTGCTTCGTGGACGTACAGAGAGGACGCACTCTGCTTCGTGGACGTGGAGAGAGGACGCACTCTGCTTCGTGGACGTGGAGAGAGGACGCACTCTGCTTCGTGGACGTGGAGAGAGGACGCACTCTGCTTCGTGGACGTGGAGAGAGGACGCACTCTGCTTCGTGGACGTACAGAGAGGACGCACTCTGCTTCGTGGACGTACAGAGAGGACGCACTCTGCTTCGTGGACGTACAGAGAGGACGCACTCTGCTTCGTGGACGTACAGAGAGGACGCACTCTGCTTCGTGGACGTACAGAGAGGACGCACTCTGCTTCGTGGACGTACAGAGAGGACGCACTCTGCTTCGTGGACGTGGAGAGAGGACGCACTCTGCTTCGTGGACGTGGAGAGAGGACGCACTCTGCTTCGTGCACGTGGAGAGAGGACGCACTCTGCTTCGTGGACGTGGAGAGAGGACGCACTCTGCTTCCTCTTTCAATGGGCAAACCACCTTTGGATGGAAGGCAGGTCAATTCTTCGTGTGGGGACAGGGTATATGGGTCTCATGTTTGCTCTTCTAGGAAATGCGGTCAAACGAAGACTTGGTGTGTCAGTGGATTCCGATCCTGTACTTGGCCTTCACTGTGCCACATAAAACATCTCTGTCACTGCTGTTGCCTAGGGTAGAATATTGTTCTCTAGAGCTGCTGTAATTAATATTAACACAATAGGTAAGCTTCAGCTGAGGCTGTTGAACAAGTAAATGTATGGCCAGGATATACTATAAATACCTCTCCTTTTATACCTCAGATCCTATTCTTCATGGTTAGAACCAAAAATAGACACCCGGGTTCACAGGGCCGTCACGTATCCTCTGGGCATGATTAACCATGTCCTCACTCTCTGCTCACAGGAGGCTGAGTAGAGGCCTGAGAGGGGGCCTGAGGCATAGTAGAGTCAAATCCCGAGGAAGATGCTGATGTTTGAGGACAAACTATATCCTCCTCCAAAACACGGATGACAGAACCAAAGGAAAAGACATGTGGACTTGGTTTGGGAGAATTTTTTTAAAAATTATAAAATTGAGAAGAAACGGTAACGATCGCCCCTCCTAGGTAAGGAATCCCACGCTGTGGACGGTTCCCTGACTCCTCGGAGAACATGGCGGTGAGGGTGGGTGGGCATCAGACGCCCCACTGCACTCGTGGACCTGCTTCCAGACCCTCAGGGTGCATCTGCCCATCATGCATAGTAGCACGTGCTGTGAGGGGTCCAGGTGTCCACTGCCAAGTCCAGGAAGTCCCCTCAGTTCTCTACTTATGTGTGTCAGCGAATAAATTGTTGTAGATTTGTACAGGAAAGGGCTCTCAGCAATCTTGTGTCCTTGGAAAACTCATCCTATGGGAAAGAACATGAAAATGCTGGAGTTTTGTTGTTGGAAAATTTACTAGTAATGGAATAAAAAGAGAATTTCTAAGGACAGTCTATTTTGTCTTAACACTAAATTCTCCTCTAAGCCAACCGCTGTAGATGCATGCAAGGAGAAAAAAAAAAAAAAAAAACCAGAAAATGAAAAATTTGAAAGGTAAATTCACTAAATATTAGTGAGAGATTGAAAGCACCAAACTGCATGCCCTGGGACAATAACTGCAAGCTTCAGAGTGGGGACATAAAGGACAGTGGCATGGGCCACGACCGGGATCCACCAACCAGGCAGACAGGACCCTGAGCTGGAGAAGGGCAGCCTTCCTTTTCTCCTTCTCTTCCCGCTCTCTCGGGTGACTAACCTCTGGGTTTTCTGCTTTGTCTCTTCAGCCTTTCATTTAACCAAGCACTGTGGATGGCTGCAAGGTGCCAGAACTCAGGCACCCGCAGGGCAGGTGCTGCTGGGCAATGTCCACCCCTCCTTGAAGAAAACTCACAAAGGCAAAGGCTTCTCTTTCCATCAGGATTCTGTCTCTACGAATCTACTTAGAACACCCACCACAATGGGAACAAGAATGGTCGGGGGCTGAAATTCGGTTAATTGTCTTGTATTCGTGAGCTCTTCCTGCCTCCAAAATGCCCCCAGGGAAATGGCTAGAGGAACTCCATTGTGTCAGGGCACTGAACCAGTCTTTATAAATAACCCAGAGGGGTCGCCTGCCCTGACCAGGGATTTCCTTCAGGTGTCCCTCAGCCTCCAACACTGCTTGAGTGACTTTGCTGAACCAGGCTTGGGCCTGGGGAAGTGGGAGCACTTGACTTCTCAGGAGATGGGGTAAACCTGATACGGCTATCACTGGCACGATGAGCTGGATTCAGCCACTCCCAGCTACCTGAGTGGTGGCTCCGTGTGGCGTGGATGGAGTGAGTGCCCCCCGAGGGAAGGTGCGATGCCCAGGGCCATTACTAGGACTCTACTTCTTGTTCAGCCTAAATACTGGGGATTTAGTAAGGATCTGTGCTCCACACAGCTCACCCTGGGATAACACAAATAATACAAATGGTTTATAGCAAAAAAAGAAAAAAAATCTAAGATATTCTGAACATTCAAAGATGAGAGACAGAGACAAAGAGAGTCAGACAGCAGAGAAGGAGCTGATGCAGCCAGGGCCAGGAGAGAGTCCTTCAGGGCTGAGGGGGTGGGACGCGGCTCAGCTGCCAGGTCAGGGAGTCACTGAGGACTGTCCTGCCCACAAGAGAGGGAAGGAGAGGCCACGTCCAATTTCCTTTCCTGGTCAGGCCTATCCACGGCACCCTCCTCATCGTACTTTCCTGATCCCGGAAATCTGCAGGAACCCACGTGCCTGGTGGTTACTAGCTCTCGCGTCCTGCTCCCTCCAGGTCTTCCTCACCTGCACAGATGCACATTCATGGCTGTGCGCATGGATGTGGTTAGGACTAACGCGCCAGGGCAGTAGCCATATTTAAAGAAACTAGATTTGGTTCATTTTAAAACTGCTTTAAAAATGGATTATTCATTCTTTTTATATTGTGCTCCTATAAATACACACACACACACACACACACAATGGCACATTCAAACCCATGCACGTCTTCTCCTTCGGTGGGTGAGACAAAGATACGGAGACAAAAGGGACTGAAGTATCCAAGGGAACCGCCTTCCTCAACCTGGGGAGGGTGGCCACTCGGCCCCTCCGTCCCCTCGGACCTCTGCTCTGGCAAGCGCATGGGGCATTTGTGCAGCAGGCTGTCCTTTGTGTGTGTGGGAGGATTAGCATAATGTGCAGGCCATCTCCCCACCCCCACCGCGATCCCTGATCTTCCTCTCCTGGAGAAACGGACTGAGCCTTGGCAGAACCACAGCAACCAAGGGAGCAGGGCGCCCGTGTCATACCACAGCTGCCTCAGCACGGAAATGCATATCAGGGCAGTCATTTAACTTAGTTCTTAGATAAATGTATATGTACAAATCCCTGAGGTGCCCAGTAGAATGTCTTCCACAAGCAATTTCCTCTCACAGACTAGTAAACAAACAGAATTGTTGAATAACTATATTTTCCATGAAAATAAGATCTGTTTAAATTGTAAGAGGTGCTGTGTTCTAGCAAATACCTGGTTAATTGGAACAGTGTGAACACGCATGACGGTTTGATCTGGAACCACTCTTTTAGTGAGTTTCCATTCCATTGTGCAGTGTGTGTGTGTGTGTGTGTGTGTGTGCGTGTGTGCCCACATGTTCGTGCTGGAGCCGGATGTAAAAATCTATGCAGACCATGGTGAAAGTAAGTTTGAGAGCACTGCCCTATCTATCCTGCCCTACTGTTTTCATTAACTGTGAAAGAAATGAAACTAAAGAGGCAGAAAAAATAAGATGAATGCCTTGTAGGCATTGCAGCTGGGAATGGGCTTTGTTCTAAGGGTGAACATGACGTTACAGAGCCCGCGGTGCAAGCTCCATGTTGGATGGAATAGTCTGGTTACAGAGTAGAGATAACTTGGTATCTGTCAACAAGGGCCTGAATGTCCACTGGTGGTGGAAGTGAGCCCAGGTGTAACTTAGAACCATATAAGGAAGACTGAGCTTACTCAGTGTGTCAAAGACTATAAACATTTGTTTACTCAGTAGACATTTCTACAACAGCTACTGCACTCCAAGAGTTGTTTTAAGTACTGGAGAAATAAAGATTTGAACAATAACAGCCATGATAATGTCTCGGAGCATTTTATGAGGTGTAGTTATGAGCACTTTATATCTATGATCATTACAATTCTAGAAGGTAGCTGTTAGTGTTCTGTTTTATAGACTAGCAAACTAATCGATAGGCACAAGAAGGTTTAAACAACTTGTCCAAATTCAAGAGAAAGAGAAGACAAGCCACAGACTGGGGGGAAATATCCATAAAAGACATGTCTGACAAAGGACTATTAGCAATATTACTAAAAAATTGTCAAGGAGGGGTCAGCAGGTATCATGGTGGTTAAAGTGCTGGACTCCCACATGACTGACTATGGTTCAAGTCATGGACCTGGTGGCTTGAAAATCAAGCTGGGTGGGTATAGGTGTGTGCCCAAAATCTTGGGGAGAGAATGGAGGAGAAGGGACTGCAGGGTAGCCTTCCCCCTAGAGGGGTGATTTCTCATTTTCTCTCTTTCTGTCTCTCTCCAGCGAATGAACATGCCCTATGGCAAACAAATAAATAGTCCAAAGACCTTAACACACAGTGCCATAAAAGATATACAGCTTATAACTAAACATTTTAAAAGATATTCTATATCATACATAATTAGGGAAATGTAATTTAAGCCAACAATGAGATACTGCTACATTCCTAGAAAAATGGCTAACATCCAAAACATCAACAACACCAAATGTTGATGATGAAGTGAAGCCACAGGAACTCTCATCCACTATTGGTGGGAGTGCAACATAGTGCAGCCATTTTGGAAATTTCTTATAAAACTAAACAAGCTTCACACACAATATGACAATCAACTACTTAGTATTTGCCCAAATGAGCTGAACACTTACGGTTACACAAAAACCTGCACAAAGATAATTTTAAGAGAATTATTCATAATTATCAACATTTGGAGACGATCAAGCTGTCCCTCAGTAAATGAATGGAAAAATAGACTATGGTACATCCAGCCAATGAACTGTTACTTTACAATAAAAATAAATGAGTTATAAGACCATGAAAAGACCAGGATGAAACTTAGATACATGTGACTAGGTGAAAAAAAGACAAACTGAAAAGAATACATACTATCTGAATCCAGTTACATGACATCTTGGAAAAAGCAAAACTGTGGAGACTGTGGAAGGTGCAGTAGTTTCCAGGGGCTAAGGGGAAATGGTAGATGAGCAGGTGAAATACAGAGGGTATCTTTGACAATTAAAAATGTCTTGCATAGGGCCAGGAGGTGGCATGGTGGCTGAGGCGCTGGACTCCCACATGGCTAACTGTAGTTGGAGTTCTGGACTTAGCAGCTTAAAAATCACACTGGGCATGCAGGTGTGTGTGCCCAAGATCCCAGCAGGAGAATGGAAGAGAAGGGTTTGCAACATGGTCGTCTCCCCTGGGGGGTGATTTCTCACTTTTCCTCTTACTGTCTCTGCCTCACTCCAGTGAGCATACACGCCCTATGGCAAAAAATAAAACCAAAAATCCTGTATGACAGGCTGGCCAATGATGCGGTGATTAAATGCTGTGGTGGTGAAGGCGGCTAAATTCTACATAGCCTACTAGTGGCCTGAGTCCTGCAGCCAGCGGCTTGAGCAATATGGTGGGTGTATGTGCATGCATATACCCCAAATCCCAAAAGAATGAAGGAGAAGGGATTGAGGTGTAACTACCCCCCTGGTATGTGTGTGGGGGGTGATTTCTCACTTTCTCTCCCTCTCTCTTTGTGCCTCTCTGTGCTGAGTGCATGCGCCCTATAGCGGAACTAGGAAAGAAAAGAGTGACGTTACTGTGATGGATGTGTGTCCTGCTGCGTGAGTCCAACCCTAAGGGTGAATCGTGCTGTGAACCGGCACGAGGTGAGAAGGTGTGCCAGTGCTGGCATTTGGCATCAGAACTGCTGGGTGGGGACAGGGGAGCTGATGGTGAGGGGCATTGCTCACGTGTGAGAACAGGGTGCATGAGGGGTTGCTATACTTTGCATTCAATTGCTGCGAGCCTAAAACTGCTCTAAAAATAAAGTCTATTCTGTTTACAAAAAGAACAGATACACAGTATATCATCCGAATAATAGAAAAGGCAGGATCTGGCCCTCAGAGGCAGTGAGTTTGTAGAATTCTCTGGTCACTATCAACTGAAAGTCAAGACACGATATCAACCAAAACAAACAAAAAGACGTGGGAGCCAGAATTTCTGACCCAAATCTGAAGCAGAATATTTCAGTGTTCATAAGACGAAAGCTGGGGCCTTTCAGACTCCAGTGGCACCTCCTCGATAATGCAATGCAGAGGGTTTTAACCATCGTTAAGAGAAATGGAATGGAATAGAATTGAACAGAAAATAGCTTGAATTGCATGAAATGAGGAGAGACACTTACCTGAGACACTTTGGTTTCTGCTTCCTGCGTGTATCGCAAGTGGACTCCGCGTTGTGATGCAAAGCTGTGTGTTATAAAATAGGTCGCCGTCAGTGGGCTTTGGAGCCCATGCCCTGTGCCACCCCACCGTTCTGCCCTGCTTCGGTGGATCACACCTCTGGTCGGTGACTCCAAGAATGAACAACTGAAAGGAGCAATGAGGTCATTTTAGCATCCACAGGTGTGTTCTGATGAGCCAAACAGGACAATGGCATTCACGAGTTGGTGGGGATGGCAGGTGGGGGGCGGTGGGGGAGTGGCGTGCCCCCCCCCCCCGAGCCCTGCTGCCTCTCAGCCCGCCTAACTCTGGTGCAACGAAGGAGCCGCGTGTGAAGAGAAAGTTCTAGATGGACTGAATAAAATGCAAAAGCCCTAAAGTGAACCGGCAAGATGGATTTGGGAGTTAGGCGGGAGTCATGCCCAGGGGCCTCTCTGGAATTCCCCGAGTCAAGCACGTCACCCTAGGGAGACCTCTCATTTCAGGGTGTGAGTGAGACAGAAGACAGCAAGATGGAGCTCCCGTGTTATAGATAAGCATAGCACATAGGATGTACTGAGTTAGGGAATTCCTGAATAGCAGTGTGTGTGTGTGTGTGTGTGTGTTGAAGGTACAGTGAGCTCCATTTACACTCCTGACAGCATCTGAGAGACATTTAAATAGGAATGATGGGTAGACAGCGATGTTTAGACCCAAGCTTGGAATCCGGGTCTGAAGCAGAGAGGTAGGGGTGAAGCTGAATGCAGAAGAGCTTAGGGCCTAATGAGGGGAATGGATGAGAGAAGAAAGGGGAGCCCTCCTGCACCACTCCCCTTCAGAGAGGGAAAGGCCGGAGCTAGAATGCTTCTAAAAATGGTGTTTAATTAAATGACTCAAATATTTACCCAGTGATATTTTGAGCATACTATTTGCTTAGGAGAATGTTTCTTCTTCAAAGGAAAAAATTTGCATTTATTCTGATTGTGTTACAATTTTGAGAGAATTTGTAGAATATCTTACCTCCTTATGCAATAGTCTTTATAAATGGAGCTTTTTGGTTTGGAAGATGCAACTGTAAAAAGAACAATAATAACCAGAAACACACATTCTTGGCTTTAATCAAACGTGACCCTTAAGATTATGAACATTAATTATGTATTTATCAAGATTTCTCACCACAAGGAAAACCATTTATCTTGCTTATAAATAAGCACATAGCTATGCACACACAAATGAAATGTATGCTGGTCTAGGATGACCGAAGGGCCTAACCCTCATATCTGTCCGTGGTTTTAAATAGCAGGAATGTTCCGGTTTATTAAATTAGGCTTTTAGGGGTGTATTATTTAAAAAGGAGGTAATTTTTGTTAGCCTAAAATTCCTTTAAATAGTGGATTACTACTGAAGATGCAAGCATCTGGTTTTCAGTAATAAATATTGTTCCTGTAGGAAGAATGCAAGGTTTCAAACATCTTTCTTTATTAAGAATGTATTTCAATTCTTCCCAAGGAAATAAAACAAACAAAAAAACAAACTTGTTGTTTAATGTCCTTTTCCTTCCTCACTCCTGACTGTGGGCCACACTTTCAATATGTGGGGTGCATCCAGGTTACAGAGTAGCAGTCCAGTCGATCTCTCGCTGAATGGCCTTGCCATGCGGACAACCCAAGGAGCACCTGCTCTAAGCGCAGGTCTCCCCACACCCACAAGTCTTGCTTTACTGCTTCTGGTCTCTGAGAGGTGTTTATTCCAAGTTCATCCAGACAGTCTTCCGCTCATTCTCTGTGCTGTCCTCTGGCCATGTGCTTCCAGCTGTCTCTTCTCCCACCAAAGACCCATCTTTCTTAGGGCAGGGCTGTTTCTTATTCGGAAGAGTGCGTTTTAGCTCGAGAAGCTTATGGCACTAAGAGACTATTCTAAAGCTAAGCATGGTTTTGTCACAGAGTAAGTAAACATGGATTTTGCCAAAGGTTGTCTAATGCATTCTCTTTCTGAGTCTAAAATGCTAGGTGCCTTGATACTTTGCATGCAAAGAAATGCAGCTGAGCTAAAATAGCCCATGCTCTTCATCTAGAGTGTGGGTTTGCCCTGTGCTGGGGGCCTGGGATTAGACTCCTCCCTGCTCCACTCCCCCCTCCTGGGTGCTCAATACTTGGGAAAGGTGAGGTGTGAGAGAAAAACGGGACACAGCGCTCACCTCACGGGGCAGAGATGGGCACTCACATGCCGCCTGGGCTTCACACATCTCCAGGCTTCGGGTCACCCGAATGACCGTCAGTTCTTTTGGTTCCCATGGCCTTAAGAAATATAAATTGCAGCATTATGGAGATTTCAACTGGCCTGAAGATTTCAAGTAGGAGATGCAGCGTTTTTCTTTAGGATGAATGTAGGGGTAAGGTGGGACGGAGTAGAGTGATGGTGGTAATTTTATCAAATAATAATCTGTGAAAATAGGGTACCATTTTAAGTTGTAAAGTTCTCAGGAAAAAAAAAAAATAATAACAACAATGCAGTGTCGTTTGCTGGGAGAGCACCTGAAAGAAGGCGGGTTCGGATCATCTCCCTAGTCTTCAGCTAGTGAGAAGCTGCTGGCTTCCCCTGTGAAGGACTGGGGCTGTGTCTTAGGAAGAACCGAGTCTGCCAGCTCCCAGCTCCGGAGGGTGTGGAGACCACAAGGATGACGACAGACAATAAATAGGAAGCAGCGGCTGTTTTTCTTTTTTTTCATTGCCTCTAGAATATCCATAGACGGATAACCGGGACTAATAAAAGAAACACAAAGAAAAACGAGATTAGCAGCTCAGAAAGATGGGGGGTGGGCGTGGGACTGTTCTACATAAACTAGCCTGCTGTGTGGCCAGCCGCAGAGCGTCCCACCTTTCCACGGAGCGCGGAGATATTTTCACTCGAAATTCAAATGCACCTATTTCCTCTGTAGTTTATGTTGTTCGGCTAGAATAGCTGCAGGGCTTCCTAGCTCGCAATTGTGAGATTTCAGGGCTAGGCTGGTCGGCAGGGTGCTGGTGACAGAAGGGGGAGGGACACGGAGGAAGAGGACTGAGAAGGAGAAAGGGAGCTGGGGGAAGGGCCGGAGGCGGCGTCGGGCCGTAGGGGGAGCGCTGGACCCTTCACCAGTGACGCATGGCAGGCGGGGGTGGGGAGTGCTGAAGCCCGCTGGTCCCAGGACCCGCTTTAGAACCAGCTTCGGGAGTGGCCAGATTGAACGCGAGGACCCGGCACCAGCCAAACTCCGCAGACCGTTACTCGGGCCTCCCCCTGGGGCGGGGCGCGCGGGGGCGCGGCTCAGACAAACCCGCGCGGCGACGTCTCCAAACACAGCCGAGAAGGGAAATCAGAGAAAAAGGACAAAACGAAAAATGCAAACGGGGGAGGGCTTTAAATTGATTTCTTTGCCTTAGAAAAAAGAGAAAGGAAAACGGAGAAAAGAGCCCACGTGCCCGAGAAGGTTGTTGTGTTAAAGCGCCACCTTCCGTCGGCCGGGGACGCGGCGGGTTGCACCCGCGGGCTCCCGGCCGCGGCGCTGGGGATCCGCGGAGTCCCGCGAGGGGCGCGCCGGGGAGCAACCGTGACTGCCCCAGGGCCGGCCCGGGGCTGCGGACCCCGAGCTGGGTCGCGCCGCCGTCTCAGGCTGTGCGCGTGCTCGAGTGTGTGCACACAGTGGTGTGTGCGCGCCCCGTCTGCTCACGCCGTCGCGTCTCCGGGGAACTGGACACAAAGGGGCGTCGAGCCCCTCCCGGGCCCTGGTCCTCGGTGCACGCGGGATAGCCTGGCTTGCCTTGGGCTCTCCGGTTCACCGCGGTGCCGTGCGAGGCTCCACAGCATCCCGGGGAGAGGCGCATCTGTGCACACACGCGGATTTAAAAAAAAAAAAAAGAAAAAAAAACCCACCATATTTCTAGACAAGCCGCCTCCTCTCCCCACCCCCATCTTTGCAAAGCAGCCCCGGGGGCGGGGTGCAGGGGGCGGGGCCACAGAGTTAATAAAGGGAGATGGGCGGAGCCGGCCCTCGACCATTGGCTGGCGGGAGGAGTGATGTCACCCATATGACACCCTGATAACTAGTTGGGAGAGAGCTCTCAACTTTTTGCAGAAGGAGCGCGCGCGCCTGGGAGTGCTCGGGGTCCGGCGCTAGCGGCGGGAGCCACGAGCAGGAGAGAGGGGTCCCGGGCTGCCTCGACCGCCGCCGCCGCCGCCTCTCCCGCAGCGGCCGCAGCTCCCAGCGCCCCGGCGGCCATCGCCGCCGAAGCCGCCGCAGTCGCTGTGTGCAGCCTGGGAGGGGGGGCGGGGGGGAGGGGGGGCGCCGCGGACGCGGGGTACCGAGGACTTCGCAACTGGCCCGGGAAGGTGGAGGGGCGGGAGGGGGAGGGGGACCTCCGCACGAGACCGAGCGGCCCGGGTTGGAGCGCCCAGCCCCGCAGCGGATCATGGTGCAGCAGGCGGACAGCTTGGAAGCGGAGAGCAACCTGCCCCGGGAAGCGCTGGACACGGAGGAGGGCGAATTCATGGCTTGCAGCCCGGTGGCCCTGGACGAGAGCGACCCGGACTGGTGCAAGACGGCGTCGGGCCACATCAAGCGGCCGATGAACGCGTTCATGGTGTGGTCCAAGATCGAGCGCAGGAAGATCATGGAGCAGTCCCCGGACATGCACAACGCCGAGATCTCCAAGCGCCTGGGCAAGCGCTGGAAAATGCTGAAGGACAGCGAGAAGATCCCGTTCATCCGGGAGGCGGAGCGGCTGCGGCTTAAGCACATGGCCGACTACCCCGACTACAAGTACCGGCCCCGGAAAAAGCCCAAAATGGACCCCTCGGCCAAGCCCAGCGCGGGCCAGAGCCCGGAGAAGAGCGCGGCGGGCGGCGGCGGCGCGGGCGGCGGCGCCAAGACCTCCAAGGGCCCCAGCAAGAAGTGCGGCAAGCTCAAGGCCCCCGCGGCGCCCGCGGCCGCCGGCGCCAAGCCCAGCTCGGCCAAGGCGGCCCAGCCCGGGGACCTCGGCGGCGCGGGCGACGACTACGTGCTCGGCAGCCTGCGCGTGAGCGGCGCGGCCAAGACGGCCAAGTGCGTGTTCCTGGACGACGACGACGACGACGACGACGACGACGAGCTGCAGCTGCGGATCAAGCAGGAGGCGGACGAGGACGACGAGGAGCCGCCGCACCCGCAGCTCCTGCAGCCCCCGGGCCAGCCGCCGCAGCTGCTGAGACGCTACAACGTCGCCAAAGTGCCCGCCAGCCCCACGCTGAGCAGCGCCGCCGAGTCCCCCGAGGGCGCGAGCCTCTACGACGAGGTGCGGGCGGGCGCGGCCTCGGGCGCGGGCGGCAGCCGGCTCTACTACAGCTTCAAGAACATCACCCGGCAGCACCCGCCGCCGCTCGCCCAGCCCGCGCTGTCGCCCGCGTCCTCGCGCTCCGTCTCCACCTCCTCCTCGTCCTCCACCAGCGGCGGCAGCAGCAGCGGCGGCGACGACGCCGACGACCTGATGTTCGATCTGAGCTTGAATTTCTCCCAGAGCGCGCACAGCACCAGCGAGCAGCACCTGGGGGGCGGCGCGGCGGCCGGGAACCTGTCCCTGTCGCTGGTGGATAAGGATTTGGATTCGTTCAGCGAGGGCAGCCTGGGCTCGCACTTCGAGTTCCCCGACTACTGCACGCCGGAGCTGAGCGAGATGATCGCGGGGGACTGGTTGGAGGCGAACTTCTCCGACCTGGTGTTCACGTATTGAAAGGGGCGCCCGCTCCTCGCTCTTTCTCTCCGCGGGCGCAGAGCAGGGTTCCTTGGGAGGAAGTCGTGGTGGTCGTGGCGGTGATGGTGGCGATGGTGGCGACGGCGGTGGTAGGGTGGAGGGGAGAGAAGATGCTGATGATATTGATAAGATGTCGTGACGCAAAGAAATTGGAAATGATGAAAATTTTGGTGGAGTTCAAGTGAAATGAGTAGTTTTTAAACAGTTTTCCTGTCCTTTATTTTTTGTTCCCCCCCCTCCTTTATTGTGTCTCAAGGTAGTTGCATACCTAGTCTGGAGTTGTGACCCCCCCATGTGTTTTTGTAATTACTATTTCTTTTTCCTGAAATTCGTGATTGCAACAAAGGCGGAGGGGAGGGAGGGAGGACCCGCTCCGGAAGGCGCTGTTTGAAGCTTGTCGGTCTTTGAAGTCTGGAAGACGTCTGCAGAGAACCCTTACGGCAGCACAACGGTTACTCTAGGGAGTTGGTGGAGATTTTTTTTCCTTAAGAGATCTTAAAGAACTGGTGATTTTTTTAAAAACCGAAACAAACAAAAAAAGGGACCATTGCAACTTTTTTATTTTAGTTTAGTTTTTGGAGGGAGAAAACTGATGTCTTCTATGCATCCGATTCTTAACAAAACTGCAGGGAGCTTGAAAAAATGCAGACTGTACAAACGCTTACAAAAAAAAAAAACTGTGAACTGACTTAAGATCAGAGTTTACTTTTCAGATCAAATTGTTTATGGTTTTACAAATGTGATTTCTACTTGCCAACTTTTTTTTTGTAACTTGTTCCCTTATACCTCCTTGATTGAATACCAGACAGCCTAGACCTCAGTACAAAAGGTATTGAAACATTTTTGATACATAACAGACCTCAGTCTTTTTTAAAAATTAATATATTTTCAGGCGTATTTTTGTACAGTGAAAAGGGAACATTCTTGCTGTGTTTTTTCAGTAAGACTTTCAGGCACTTCTTCCCTTTTGATTTCTTTTTTTTTTTTTCCTCTTTTTTAGCATGCAAGTATGTTGGTACGTTATGTCCTGGTTTAAAAAGGATTAAAATTTTATAATAATCCTTGCATCTAAAGGCCTTGTGGTTTAAAAAAAGCAAACTTTTTTTTGTACAGCTATAGTAGAGATTTGTTCAATATTTGTAGGTAAAGATTTATTGAAAATGGTGATATAGACCTCAGAGCTGTTATCTTAGTTTAAAGATTGTATATGTACTGTACAGTAGGACTTTATGTATCTCATACGCTGTGATGTGTGGATGGGGCCCCAGATGGAAGGTTTGAAACTGGATTCTCGATTTTTAGCAAAAAAGAAAAAAGGCACATAGTTTAAAGTTTCTCATTTTGTGCAATATAATCTAAATAAAGTACAGACCATCTGCATATTTTGTAGCAAATGGTGGCAAAACAGACTCAATGCACTGTCGACATCATTGCCTGGGTTTTTTTTCCGGTGTTTTTTTTTTTTTTTTTTTTTTTTGGTGTGTGTGTGTGCGCGCGCGCTGGAAGTCTGTATCTTGACAATTTTAATAAATCAGCTGGGACTGATAGAAACTCGTATCGCCAATAGTCTCTATGGAAGTCAAACTGGAGGTCCTGGTGTCGCAGCGCATTCGGTGGTGAGGCTGTTGTGTCGGGAAGGCGGCAGCGGCCCCATGTTCAGCCGGCGAGGCTCGAGGGTTCAGTTGGCAGGCAGGCAGGTTTTTCTCCTCTTTCTCCTGCTCGTTGTGAAAGACAGGGGCAGAGTATTCCTTCTCTCTGCCTTCCCTGTCTACCCTCCCCCCATTTCCTCTCTCACCTCCTCCTCCACTGCTTCCCTGGTCTCCCCACCCACCCCGGCTTGCTGGCTGCGGCGGGAGGGCGGGAGCAGCTCTGGGGAGGGCGGGCCTCGGGGACCCGGCGGCCGGCGGGAGCGGGCAGGGTCGTGCGCTCGCCCGGGAGGTGCGTTCTCTGCGCCCCGCCGCACACCGTCGGGCGCCTCGGTGATGGCCACCCTGCGGCAGCCAGCGATCCCGGCGCGCCAGCCCCTGCCGTCCCCCCGAGCGTGGCGACTGCGGTTTCCAGTTCTGATTTTTCCCTCCCCGAACGCTGCATCTCTGCGTGTGCTCAGAGGTAGATGCTGGGTCGATGGCCGCCAGGTCCTGGCCTGGAGCGGTGACAGGGGAGAGGGAAGGTGGACCGTTGGAGTTTTCGGTGTTGGTCTCTTCTCGGGCCGTCGGAGGGCTGGGTCTCCGCGGAGGGACAGGCTGCGAGGAGGTGGGGAGGCAGCGGGGAAAGACGCGGCGTTTGAGCGCGGGCTGCCTAACGAATCGGGCCCGGCCTCTGTGCGACCTGAGCCGTGGCTCCAGGGTGTCGGTGCGGGCCGAGCCGCCAGCGGGGGTGCAGGCGGGGGCTAGGGCGCCCAGGCAGAGGGCAGAGCCTGGCCGCCCACACCCCGGCACCTGGCTCTCCAGGGCTCGCCGCCGTGGGCGCCTGGGCGCACCCCGCCGCGGGCCCTGGAGGCTCAGGGGACGCCCGCGCTGGGACCGCGGGGAGGGGCTGGAGGAAGGCAGCAAATCCTGGGAGGAGGCGCCTGGCGTACCCGGGCACCCCGAGCCCTCCCCGCGCTGGCTCTGGGCCGCCCCGGAACCAGCCTCCCCGCGGGGTGCTCAGGAAGGTGCTCCGCGTCCGGACTGTTCAGCTGCCTTCTCCGGGCAGGGGCGGTGGCTCTGCCCGCACGCACGCCCTGTTCGCTGGGGACCGTTTGCCCGGCCAGTCCACCCTGTGCCCCAATTTTTCCACGCTCTGCCGGTGTCCCTAAGCCCTAGTGGCGGGCGCGGTCTGGCGAGTGCGGCCGGGAACCCGCGCCCCGAGCTCTGGCCCCCGCGCGCCTCCTCCGCGTCTTTCCCTGGCGGCGGCGCAGAGGGAGGCGGGGAGGCTGTCGGAGCCCAGCGCGCCGGTCCCGGGCCAGCCTCCCCGGCTGTGGCGCCCGCAGAGGAGAGATTTAGTGGTTAATTGAAACTCCGGACAGAATCACCATTTTTAACCTACTGAAACGATTTGCCAAGATTTGGCCTTCCATTTTTACTGAGATCTGGCGAGACCAAATGGAAGTGTCCGCCCTGTAACAGGAGCCGCTGGGCCGAAGGGGCCCCTGCGCCCTCCCCGCCTCCCCTCCCACGTTCCTTTGCCTTCCCGCCCCCCGCGGCGAGCTCAGGCTTTCTCCCTCCCCTGCCCCCTCTGCAGCCTCCGGCTCGCGGGGAGCCTCCACCCCAGCCCCCACCCCGGGATGCGAAGCCTGGGAGAGTTTGTGGCAGATGGACAGATTTCTGTGGCTTTTTCCTTTCGACGAACCGTCAGATTTCAGTAGTACACTTGGGGAAAGAAAGAGCTGCCGGTGTTAGCAAGCTTCTCGATATAGAACTGGATTCTGGAGTTGTTTACCTTTTTCTCTCCCCCGCCTCCAGGATGGACTAATGTAGTCATTGGTCAGACGTTTATTTCAGCCACGAATAATGGAACCGGCGGTTTACAAGTGACAATGTCTCTGTGCCGGTGCTTTTGCGTGGCGGCCCTCTGCTGCAGTTCTAAAACTTGTTGAAAACACACCTATACATAAAGCTGATTCTATGTATCTTGAAAATCGGAAAATGTTGCATGTACTTTGTTTCAATTCTAGATGAATCTTGGACATTTTCTGCGGTGAGGTAGAAACTTTGAGTAAGTTAATAACTTGTAATAATTTGCCCTCAGAATGGAAACATTGTCGTAATGAAAAAGAAAACAAAAAGCGATGAGGCCTAAGTTCTGGATAGAAAAATAAGAAAAAGTATTTGGTTGGTGATCTAAATTTAGAAACCTGTTGGAACTCAGGACAGGCGCTTGAATGCTCTTTAGACAATATTTAAGGCTGTTTTGACGAATGCATTGTGAAAAATCATTCTCGATGAATTCTTTCTTGAATGTCGAAAAGATAATATAATACACAAGGTGTTCTTGCCACTGGATAGTCTTCAATAAAACTTTAACTGCATTTTTTTTTTTTTTGGTCTCTTAAGTAAGTCTTATTTTTAACTAAGCATTGACAGAATATCTTGAAACGGTAACGTGGGGGTGGGGGGTGGGCAGGCGTGTGTGCGAGGCAGCCTAGCCAGTGGGTGTCCTGCTGTTTATAACTAGTTCACAGACTTTGATGGCATTTGGGTAAGATTTCCATCTTGAAGAACTTGAACCAGCATTCTCTTACTGATTCTTTATTACTGCGGAATTAATTTCCAGTTCTTACACTCTGATATGCATCCTTTTATTAAGAAAAAAAAAAGCAGTGCTAATAAAAGGCAGTGCACTTAAACTGTGCTTTGCGGATATTATGTGTGTCCTGAATGACTACAGACACTGGGCAAATTATTTGTGAGCCGATTATCCTTTAACTGGAGGGGGGAAACATCACTACCACTCTTTTGGGCAAAGATGCTTCTTTTTGATGTTAATCAGGGGAAGTGATTTAAATATGCATGCATGTAGCAGTCCGGATGATTTAGTTGTTTTTTGGTGAAAGGAAAAAGACTCAAAGGCAAGACTTATTTTTCTCTTCTCTGGGAGTTGAAACCATAATCATCTGATACTGGCACAGTACACGAAATTTGCATTTGTTTTTCACCTGAGGATTTAAGTGACTGCTGCCCAAGGAATCTGAGAAATTAAACAAATAAGTTGCTCTGTTTTATAGTAGTCATTCAATATAAATATATTATATCAATCTTAACTTTTTTATCCTCTGATATGATTAATAATATGTATATTCTTACTTTTTCTTCTAATGGGCATATGTATCCTTGTGTACACTTTGGAGAGGTTTTCTTGGACTCTCCCATTTATAGACTCTTTATACTCTTACTGCGTGGTCCCCTGCTTTTAACAGATTTCTGAGGCAAATATATTTGTGCTTTTTTCTTACGTAGGAAGACCAGCGAAACTAGTTTACTGAGTTGTCGATTTTATCAGTAGATAAGAAACTTTCTTTATTACAGTTTCAGGGAAGATTTTTTCAGGATATTTCTCAGTTATTCTAAGGGCCAAATTTTATAAAATTCCCATTAGGAATGTCAGTTTCCAATACCCTTTGTATAGCCTATACCTGTAAGGAGAACAAGAATGAGCCTTACGTGTCCTCACACAGGAATTTGCAAGTCCCCAAAGTAACCGTCTCCACGTAAAGACTCTTGACATACTTTTCGAGATTTGGCTTATTTTCACTCTTGGTTCTTTCTCACTGTTCACTCTATTTGATTTCTTCTACCACATCCTCTTTTATTCAGTGCTTTGGAAAAATCTGCTCTTTGATAACAACTCAGGTTTTGTTTTTGTTTTGGAGTGGGTTTTATTTTTGTTTGTTTTGTTCCACCCTTTTTGTGGAGCCCACCTTCTCAACCACAATAAAGATGAAAAAAAGTATGAAACTGAGCTCTCTTCCATTTTACTTCCTGCTGGCTTTTTTTTTTTTTTCCTCTTGAATTCTAACATCTCTTCATTTTTTTCATTGTATTTTTTTAACACTACCTATATCCATTAGCTGCCTAATTCCTTTTGTCTATTCCATGTGGATGCAGTGAGTTTATAAGAGAATTTCACAAACAAGTAGTTTTTTAGTGAACTTAAACAGAATTTTAAAGGAGACCTATTTTTATACTCAATAAAAGCACAAAAGTGCAGAAAGTATAAAATGGCTTACAAAGGGAAACCTAAGTTCATAATGTTCCATGTATAAAAGTAATAATTTTATTGGGTAGAGAGATTCTTGCAAGACTCCGTACCTCTGCCAGTGCACAGATAGGACTGACTGAAGTGACGTGGGAATGTCTGCTGGCCTGCCGTTGCAGACAGACGGACAGACGGCTTCTCTAGAGAGAACACAAACCACTCAGAGCAATATGATCGAACAGAGATGTGGTTTCCACTGAGCGTTGGGGATTAAAGCAGCCTGGATGTGCATATGTGGAGGCTCCCGTCGCCCTGTTTGATCAAACTTCTTTCACGTCGTCTCATAGACTTGATTTGTTCTGCTGTGAAAATGACAAAGCAATATGACAAAAAAAAAAAAAAAAGTTTGAAAATGCATACAAAATACAATTTCCTCTAGGGACCTCAAAGGGATTTTTAAAATATGTTTATGATTCTTTTATTAGACATATCACATTCCCCTTCAGAAAAAGAGAAAAATAAAAGCAACTGGAAATAATGAAAATAGAAAGAATTTTGATCAAATGGATATTGACAAAGGGCCCTCTGTCACATTTTTCTTCATCCAGCTTCTGTTCTAAAACAGTATGCCTCATCCCTTGAATCACACAGGAGGAATGTTAAATGCCATTCTCATTAATTTCCATTTTGCCTACTTTTACTCTTGTACATATGTTGTGGGTTGAAGAGTCTTTTGCATTTGTTCTGTGACACCTTTTTTTGAATGGACTGTTTTAAAACGGAGGTCTATTTTTTCCGGTTTGGGACTCCCAGTGGTTATGGCGGTCCATGCCCCTTCGTGCTGGCCACCGGGACAGAACCACCTGATGTTTTAGAGCAGTTTTCAGCATGACACTGTTCACAAGTGTGTATTTTCCAAGGCCACATGAAACTTACTTTCATAACCACTCCAGGTTTGGGAGCGGAAAAGCTGAAAGACCCTTTGGTTTAGAAGTCCGAGTGGTTTGTGGGGGGGACCTTTTTTAGAGTTTGCATGCCAGCGCACGGGGCCCTGTTGCTGAGAAACAGAGAGAGGGTAGAGCTACCTGGGCAGTGCGCTGGAGGAGAAGTGTTTGATAGCACTAGGGGAAAAGAAAATGCATGGCAACGTCTTGTCTTCTCGTAGACTATCTAGCATGCAGAGTTTCGTGTGTTAAAACAGTGTATGACATTGCTGTATCAAAGTTGTAAAATTAAGCATTATTTATTGAAAACTATGTATTTTTTTGTAAAAACCTGATCACATAGAGAATATCGGTGGCTTGTGCTTGTGCTTCGATGGAACCAGCCTCTCGGGCCACTCTCCTTGGTATGCAGCACCAACGCTCAGGGTTCAACATAGTCCACTCCAATGTCTCTTTGGCAAGAGTTTTTCACAGAGGAATCCATTTGTTCAAAAGGCTCTAATAAAATCGTGTGATCAAGCTTCACTTGTGGTTTTTATGTGACTTTTTTTCCACTTTTGCATTGGATAAGTACTCTTGAATTCCAAAAAGTGTTGTCTCAAAGCTGATTTGAGGGACAGGCTGGGGCAGCCCTGAGATCTCAGCACTCAACACAGCAGGCAGCTTGGTGGGACAGGCCCCACGGGGCCAGGCTCGAGAAGCCAGAGCTGCTGGCGGTTGGGCTAAGCATGGTCACGTCTGGGTATTTTGAACTGGCCGATAGAGTGAAGAGAAGCATAGACAGTATAGAAGCGTAGATGAACATGTTTGGTCAGAAATGTGTGATGTAGAAAATGAAGGAAAAATGTCGGGGGCAGTTGCTGCTATTGAATTCAATGCCAGCAAACTCCATTCCTCTGTGTCTTTCTTTTCTTTCTTGTTTTTTGCTTTTTTTTTTTTCTATGAACAATTTACACTGTAAATGTATTTTGACATAGAAATCATTCTGTATTGAGATTCTTGATATAAAATGCTTTTATGAAAGCCTGTAAGTGATCCTTGGAATTATTATCAGATTTTTTAAAAGATGTGTTTACATGGTGCGTGTTTGTTGTATATTAAATTTGCTTTTGTAGAAACGTTTGTGTTGTATTGGAGCAAATTTCAAAGTGCACAACTGACACAGCTACTCAGGTCTTTGTCACACCAGTTCACACTGCCGACCCGGGAACAGATATGAGACCCACCTGTGGTCATTCTCGTCAAAAATGATAGAATGTAGTCGATGTTTGAGCTTCATTCCTGAATATCTCGGGATGTTACTTCACCTTAGCATTTATTTGTTTGTATTATAAAGGAAACGAAAAAAATAGTCACTGTATAAGTTTTATCTACTAAAAGAAGTTTCCTACAATGAACTTTTATTAAAAAACCCTCAGTTTATTTCAAAATCCTCACTGGGATCACTTGTCCTATTTACTACTTGCCTTTTATTGATGTGATTTTCTTCCTTTCTTTCCTTTTTTTATTAGTTTGGGTACAGAACACGTGCATTTCCCCAGGAGTGAGAGAGAGAAAGTGAGAAATCACCCCCGCCCCGCCCCCCTGGGGAAGGCCATGAGGCCACACCACAATTCCTTCTCCACTCTCCTCTCGGAAATTTAGGCTCTCAGGCACACACGCCTGGCATGACTTTCAGTCTGCTGGGTCTGGGACTCGAACTACACAGTCAGCCATATGGCATCCAGTACCTTAACCTCCACGTCGCCTGCTGGTCCTGATGTGGCTTTTGTTTGTCATTAGCACATCATAGTTGTAGGTGTGTGCAGGGCACCGTGTGATGTCCTCCACCTGGACACCTCGTTCAAGGACCAGGTCAGGGGAGTTAGCATAGCACCCCGTCTCCGCACCACCCGCACAGCTCTCAGTTCTTTGTGGTGAGAACCTTAACAAACTTCTCTTCTGGTGATTTTGGAAAGTATAATACATTCTCGTTGGCTATAGTCCATCTACTGTGCAATGGTGTGGGGTTTTTTTAGTGGAAATTATTTCTAACTCAGGAGTTCAATTTATTAACACTGGTAGATTTTTTTAAGAAAACACAAAAGATGTGAAAACATTCATCTTCTGAGAAATCTAGGAGTGAAAGGAAAAGGAAGAGGTTGGTATTCTTCGCCAGCCATTGCTCCTCTACAACACGCCATGAAAACAGCCTGCCTTCACACTGTGTGTTGGTCCAAATATAGATGGCGACATTCCTGCCAGAGAGGGCACTGATTCTACTCACAGTCAAATAGTTTCATGAAATGAGTAGCTTGGCACACTTGAAATCGTTGAATTCTGGTTCTGAAATTGGTCAAAGCACATACAATTTTATTAAAAACTCATTCCTCTTTTTTTTTTTTTTTTAAGAGAGATTTTTTTCTATATGGTGTGTGCACTCACTGGAGAGACAGAAAACAAGAAATCACCCCCCAGGGGGATGGCCACACCACAATCCCTTCTCCATTATCCTCAGCATTTTGAGCAAGCACATAGACCTGCCTGGCTTGAGTTTTAAGCAGCCAGATCTGGGCCTTGAGCTGCTGTCAACCATGTGGCTGTCCAGCAACATAACCACTATGCCATCTGCTGGCCCACAAAAGTGTCACTCTTGGGGGAACCAGCAGTTAGCGTAATGGCTATGTCGCTGGACTCCCACGTAGTCGACCGCGGTTCGCGTCTCGGACCCGGTGGCTTACAACTCACGCCGGGCGCGTGTGCGTGCGTGCCCAGGATCCCGAGAGGAGAATGGAGGAGAAGGGATTGCGGCGTGACCATCCCCTCTGGGGGGTGATTTCTCGCTTTCTATCTCTCTGTCTCTCTCTGTCTGTCTGGCGAGCGCACGCGCCCTATAGCGAAAAACCTCTCCAAAAAAAAAAAAAAAAAAAAAAAAAAGTGTCACTCTTGGGAACCAGCAGTTAGCGTAATGGCTGTGTCGCTGGACTCCCACGTAGTCGACCGTGGTTCGCGTCCCAGACCCGGTGACTTAAAACTCACGCCGGGCGTGTGTGCGTGCGTGCCCAAGATCCCGAGAGGAGAATGGAGAGGAAGGGATTGCTGCGTGACCATCCCCCCTGGGGGGTGATTTCTCGCTTTCTGTCTCTGTCTCTCTCTGTCTGTCTGGCGAGCGCACGCACCTTATAGCAAAAAACCTCTCCAGAAAAAAGAAAAAAGTGTCACTCTTGATATCTTGAGATTAGGGGGCATGGGAGGGGTCCTGGAGCCTTATTTTGCCACTATATCTTATCATCTGATAGGACAAAATCACCGCAGATTCTGTGGTCTGTGATCAGACACCCGGGCCTAACCACAGCGAGCAGCACCGAGTGGGTCTGAAGCACCTGAGAGCGGTCGGAGCCTTCCTCCAAGTGTGCTCAGCCTGCACCACGCCCTAGCACGGCGGATCAATCCTGCATTCACACCTGCTCCTGATCGCCTTCTGCCCGTCGCCCCTGGCTGGTGTCCGCCAACTAGAAAGCTCCTACGGAGGAGACACACACTTTAACGCGGGACCCACTTGGGCTATCTCAAGAGGTGAGTTGGACTCGTAAGTTGATATGGAGTTGAGAAACACTCAGGTCTAGTTCTTGGAAGTAATGGAGTAAGGAGGCCATGAGGAAATCTAAAGGCTATGGGAGCCACTGAAAGCTGAAATGAAGTCAGAAATGAGAAAAACCCTGAAAGCGGAGAAATGAGAGTCCTAGGACCCTGGAGAGATGGGCTCCCAAGGATCTGGAAAGAGTTTTCTGGTGCTCCACCCCAGCTCTGTGGGGCTTTCTGCAGTTAATCTGGGGCTATTGGCAGCCTACACTCCTGGGGTAGCCCTTCTTTTTCCCAACAGATTACTTTGTGTTTGAATGGCAATATAGTCGCCAGTCAGAACACAGCGTTCCCTCGCAGACAGAGGTAACCACCTGATACAGTTCTAGGGAAGGAGACGTTAGGGACGTGTACAGTGAGCAGGTGCATTTCTGTAGCTGCTAGGATGCAGACAGGATGGCTCGAGCTGCGGATGTGAGCTTATGATCATGAAGGGGAAAGAAAGAGAACTGCAGTCTGACCAGCCCTGACAGCCCTGGGCCTCAGAATCATTGCTGGCCACGTCACTGTACGGTAAGTCACGTCACCCATCCTCTTCAATGGAGCCAAGTCAACGCTGTAGCAAGCCCTTCTTTTCCTGGGATTATCCAAGTGGATCTGTGTTTCTTTTGTCCCAATGATCAGAACTACAAAGAGGCTAAGTAGCTGAAGAATCAGGATGATGCATTAAATGCTGTGCATACATAGAGTTTAAGAAAACTCAAAAAAGCTAAAGGAAATGTTTTTCTTTTTAAAAAAAAAGGAAAGAAAGAAAGGGAAGGAAGAAGAAAGAGAAAGAAGAAAAAGAAAGAAAGAAAGAAAGAAAGAAAGAAAGAAAGAAAGAAAGAAAGAAAGAGAAAGAAAGGAGAGAGAGAGAGAAGGAAGGAAGGAAGGAAGGAAGGAAGGAAGGAAGGAAGGAAGGAAAGAAAGAAAGAAAGAAAGAAAGAAAGAAGAAAGAAAGAAAGAAAGAAAGAAAGAAAGAAAGAAAGAATAATGTTGAGAATTTTTGGGGAGACCAGCAGGTGGGGTGTGGTGAAGACACCCCTGGTGGCTTGCTTTCTCACTTTCCCTCTGGCTCTCTCTGTGTCTCTCTGGTGCGTACACATGCCCGATAACAAATTTTAAAGTAATAGTAAATAATAAAAACATAATTCTTTAAAAAAAATTTTGGTTATTAATAAGACATTAGATTTATCCAGTTAAATTTTAGGTTTATTTTTCTGGGACCAGCAGTTAGTGTAATGGCTATGTTACTGGACTCCCATGTAGTCAACTGGTTCGAGTCCCAGATCTGGTGGCTTACGCCCACACTGGGCGCATGTGAGTGTGTACCCAAGATCTCGTGAGGAGAATGGAGGAGAAGGGATTGTGGCATGGCCATCCCCCCCAAGGGGGTGATTTCTCGCTTTCTGTCTCTCTCTGTCTGGCGAACACATGCACCCTATAGCAAAAACCTCTCCAAAAAATAAAGTATTTAGGTTTATTTTTCTAAGAAATATTGCCATCAAAATTTGTTTGAGAAATGCTTTACATTTGGAGGGCTTTGCAACCTCAGGGTGATGTGAGGGCTCCCTGTCTTCATCTCTCGAGCAGTTCACGAGTCTTCTGTGAGCAGGCACCTGGGCGAGGTGTGCAATCACTCCCGCAGACTTTCTGCTGCCACGTTAGATTCGGCGTGCTGGATTCGGTGTGCGCCGCTCCTGCCTTTATGACCTACCAGGGTCACGGCCCCTCGGATTTCGGGCTAGTTCCACAGTGTCCTCTCTTTCAGCCTTTGTCTCGTTCCTAGGGTGGGTCGGTATCCACCACACGAGGCGTCCACCGCCGTGTGAGAACGTGTTTCATTAAGACATTCATTCCGCCCGCACTGTGCAGCCACAGGATCACGGGGAATAAATAGAAGTGATGATACTGAATTTACATCGTTGTGTGATGGTGTGTCTTGCTGCTTGTACGCTTTTTGTTTGACTAGGAGGACGCTATTTTAGTGTGATGTCACACGATCTCGAGGGAAAAAGACACGCCCTGTGGTGCTGTACCACACGAGGAGACATCTGCCTTTGTGCTCCTCACTTACTGACCTTCGTTTAAGGACCTAGTCAGAGATGGAGCGTGGCTGGTAAGTGAGGAGTGCCTGTACGGCGCCAAACATGAACAGGTAAGCCCTCCAATGCTCTTTACTCCTGTTCTGTCCCTTCCGGTTAAAATGCTGGTTTTCTAGCTCGTGTACTATCAGAAGCAACATAGTTAAAGGGGTGGAATGAGAATCTAACATAGCTGCAGGGAGAAAACAAAAAAGGTTAAGGAAGAAGCTGTAAAAAAAAAAAAAAAAAGCACAAAGCTCGAGTGGGATCATTCAGGGTGAGGAGAAACAACTGGACTCCATGACCCTCAGTGCATCGTGGGATCACGCCGAACAGGAATCAGTGTTTATCGTGGTGACACTAAGTTGTCAGAAAAAGCTGAAGTTATGTTCTTTGGAGGCTATTTCAGAAGGCAGGGGTGAATACAGTCTTTCTTTAAATGTTTTTAGTCAACATTTTACACCGATCCAAAAGTTTCTGGGAGAACCACTTTGGCCATAAACCTCTGCACCTGCGCATGCTCTGTACGCAGCAGTATCAGTCCACGAGCCAGCAGGAGGTCACATAAGCTAGGAGCCTTGGTTTTGGGACCCCACGAGCCAGACAGGCTTCCCAGACATGAAAAACCTCACTTGGAAGGGTCATCGCCACAGGAGACTCAGGTCTCAGACATTTCAGTCCCAGCCGGATGATCTAGGAAGGGGACAGAGGCAGATGACATTGGTCATGGCACCAGCTGAGGTGAGGACGGAGCATCCCTGAGGAGTGAAGGGTTCAGGAGTGTCAGGGTCAGAGCTCTGCCAGGACAGTGCAGCAAAGCGGGAGAGGTCCGGCCTGACTGGGCATTGCAGCTGCGTTGGCAATGCAGGTGATGACCTCGAATACCATGGCCAGAGACTGGGAAGGAGTGATGCCCCCACACCAAATGGGACTGCGAGGGCAGCGTGAGCAGCAGCAGGGTGAAGACAAGAGGGGGAAAAGGAAATCGTGTCATGTTTGGATTAAGGGAAATAGTGCAGGGAGGAGATTTGGTATAATCTCCAAATCTGCTTGGAGGATATATTTTACTTATTTATTTACATGTATTGCTATTACTACTATTATCTTAGGTTTTTGACAGAGGGCACATGCACTTGCCAGAAAGAGACAAAGAGAAGGAAGGTAAGAAATCACTCCTTAGGGAATGACCACTTCACAGTTCTTTCTCCATTCTCCTGGGATTTGGGGGCACACATGCAGATGCGCCCAGAGTGATTCTCAAGTCACCAGGTCTGGGACTTGATCCACCGTCAACCATGTGGAAGTCCAGAACCTTAACCACCACACCACCTGCTGGCCCCTGGAGGATGTGATATTAATGGGAAGGGAAAAGTAGCTTGGAGAGAAGACCACCAGCACTCTGTAACATTTATCATTTTGGTAGTTGGAAAAGGCCCCTGGGCAGAAATGCCCTCGAAGTAGAGTTTGCAGGGACCATTCCAGGGAGCACCCTGGCCTGGCCTCTTCCCCCCTGCTTGCTCCTGTTGGGATGCCCCATTGTACCCAATACCCCACCTTGAACAGGATCTGAGTGGAAAGGGCTCTGGCTTCTGGGCGGTTGAGTTCTGCAGTCTGAGTCTGGCCTCCCATGTTCATTCTGCTGCTCTCAGCCATGTGGTCCTGCAGAAGGAACTCGAGCACATGGTACTTCTGTTCCATGGAGCTCATACGTAAGGGGTTCTGCGGGGTAAATACCATCCTTGGGCCACAAGGAGAAATCAGGAAAGCATCTGCGTCACCCTCCCAGCTGTGAGTAGGCAAGACCAGGGACCCTTCCACCTCCTTGACCCTTTGTCCCTGAGCCTGCACTGGCGTGTGTACTGGACGGGAAACGTGGCAGTGCAGCTCCAATGGGGCTTCCTTCGCCCGAGTTCTGGAAGAACATCCAGTGGGTGACACTGGGTGGCAAATCCTTGTGAGTAAAGGGGTCCCATGGTGAGAATGATCTCAGAGTGAGAGTTTCATTCTTGAGAAAAAAACAACAGTAGAAAAGAGACTGGCACCTATGACTTTCTGTATTTTCCTTTTCCCTAGGAGCAAAAGACAATACTTAGTATTGTGGATGGGGTAGGAGAGTCCTCCTAGCACGGTTCTCAGCCTTCCCTTCCTGCTAGGACACACTAGAAGAATGTCATTCACGTACTTAACAAATAAGCTCTGTGCAAAAACAGAGCAACAGCTTCTCCCAGTTACGGCAGTAATTCACAACCATTCCAGCGACTGATGGTGTATCAGGAATAGTGGGTAACATTGGAGAGACAATAGGCTAAGGTTTAAAGACCTCACACCCCACCCAGCCAGAAGGCTCCCCGGATTAGCAAGGCGAAGGAGTACAGGTCACTTGAAATCCATGTGACACAGCACAATTCAGTCATCTCCAAACTGCAGCATGCTAGCATTTATTGGTTAGGAATTATTTGTGAGATGGCGACCAGCAGGTGGCGTGGTGGTTAAGGTGCTGGACACTCCCACAAGGCCGTCTGTGGTTTGAGTCCCGGACCTGGTGGCTTGCTTTCTCACTTTCCTTTTCTCTCGCTCTGTGTCCCTCTCTCTGGTCAAATTAGAATGGATGAATGAATAAATACAATTAAATAAAATATTTTTTTAAAAAAGAAATTATTTACAAGAGACCTCAGAAAAGATGGACTGCTTCATTTATATTTGTTTCCTAGTTTATGAAAATAATGTGCATGTCTGTAAGTTCAAATAATGAGAGAATAAAGTTGCCGGCTTACAAAGTCTTAAGCGTAGAACTGAGCGATGAGACCAGCCCGCAGGCATCTGTGCAATGGTACCTCATGCTGCAAGGGACAGCAGGGGAAGAATTGCAAGAGGCCTCCATTTCCATTGAACCACCATTGGACTGTGCAGTATTAGGGAGCTCGTTTTGCCTCTCTAGTTCTCTGACTTTTCATGTATAAATCAATGGCTGACCTAGATAATATTTGAAGTTCCTTTCAGGTCTTATTGATAATACGAATAGTCGCTATAGTTACCCTGGCTCATGCTTTCAGAGCTGGCAGGGATAATGTAAAGAATGAATAGGACAGGTCTGTGAGCCCCTGGGTGGCCTCTGGGAGCCGGGGAATACAAACCTAACTAAAGATATTCATGTTCTAAACCTTCAGACACCACGGGCCTAACCAAATGGCCCTGGACTCCATATTTGGCTGTTTTGAGGACACTCAAAGGTCCTAGTTGCTCTGGGATCAACAGTTGGCGTAATGGTTATGTTGCTGGACTCCCATGTCGCCTACCACAGTTCGAGTACTGTACCCAGTGGCTTAAACTCACGCTGGGCACGTGTGCTTACGTGTCCAAGAGGAGAGTGGAGGACAAGGGATTGCAGCATGGCCATCCCCCCTGGGGAGTGGTTTCTTGCCTTCTGTCTCTCTGTCTCTCTGGCGAGCGCACATGTCCTATAGCAAAAACCTCTAAAAAAAAAAAAAGGCTGTAGTTACTCTATTCCCAAGGAGAACTTTTTGAGGTCTGTTTTCTCTGAGAGGACAACAGAAGTAATTATGTTCTAGGTCCACACATTCTCAAACTCAAGGTTGATATAATTATCTTAAAATATTCTTTTTATATTGCTATTTTAATTGAGAATACATAAAAAAAATATTACAGCCTTAATGCAGGTAATATAATACTTCATAAAGCATAAATCCTGTTTCCAAATATACCAAAGATTAAGATCACATAATCAGATAATACAGATTTGGGGGTTAGCCAATGGCCTGGGCTCCCTTCACTAAGGGAGCTGGATCCTACATGGCAGTTCTAGCCCCAGACCTGGCAACTTGAAATATACGCTGGGCACATGTGCATGCATGCCTAAAATCCCTAAAGGAGGGGGAAGTGGAGACAGGATTACACTGTGACCATCGTACCGCAGTCGGCCATGTGGCATGTGAGAGTCCAGTGCTTCAACCACTATGCTAGCTGCTGGCCCCCAATAAATAAAGTTTTTAAACAATCGTTTCTTTGGACCGAGTAATAAGGTCTCCATTAATAGACACATCCTGGCCACCCCTGAGCTGTGCCATGCCTTATTGTATAAGCGTTTGTATGCTGCAGGGGACAAAATGGCCCCTGAGACCTGGCACACCTGCGGGGAGGACCATGGAGGCTTTCAGGCACTTGCTGTCGTGAGAACCACATTGGGGGGAGTAACAGTACAGAGGAGGTGGCCAGAAAGCAGGAGCTGCCTGAAGCCTGGTTTTGTTCTGTCATGGACACTTGTGTTTTTAGTTGAATGCCAGAGTTTCCACTTCTCGCTGGTCCTGCAGTCAGCCCCAGCCCATTTCTTGCAGATACAGTCTGACAGTCGGTGTGAGCCAAAGCAGGTTAAGTCCACATCTGGATTTTTCCATTGTTGACTCCCTCAGTAACAGAGCTACATCAGAGAGATGTTAAGAATAAAAAGTTAAGGAGAAAAATAGAGAGGCATGGCATTTATGGGACAAAGAAATGGGTTATTATCTGTTGAAGATAACGTGCATAGTATTTTTAACTGGACTGGTGCAAAATTTATACATGTTGGAATATTCACTTTGCAAGCTAAGTGACATATGTGATTGGATGTATAAAAGAAATGGAAATAAAGATGCATTTATACACACACACACACACACACACACATATATATATATAATAAAAATGAATTAAAAACAAAAAGAATATACAATGGAAAAAGGAAAACCCTCTAGGGTTTGGATAATGAGCACCACTGAGTGTTGGTCGTGGTTCTGATACTGAATGGGGCTCTCAGTCCTTTTCTCTGCTGAAAAGTGTGGCAACAGTACTGCCTGCACCACTGGCCTTGGAAATTCAGCTAAAACCATAGTGGCAGGTTTCCTGTAGTGGGCAAGTTCTAATGGCAGCCTCTGAGTGTTTGTAAGCCAGGGAATGTAATCCTTGCTTCATAAGGGTATTCTACTGCTTAATTAATTAACATTTGTAAAGCTTTGGGAGACCTCCTGACTTAAATTAACTCCATTAAACTGGCCGAGCATGATATGAAGCCCTAGAACTGGGTCCCGTAGGAAAGAGTAGGAATGGAGAAATCCCGTTAGGGACAGGCAGTGTGTCCTGTGCATTAACACATAAAGAACAACAGAAGATGGAGATGTTTTGCAAGAGATGACAACGAGTAAAACAAAAGGACATTTCTCTCATAATTGTAGGGAGGAAGCAAGAAAGAAGAAAATCTCCCTGTGTAGTGTAGGAATTATTTCCTTCCGAATACGATTGCTGATGGGAGACTTGTTGGAATTGGAGGGTCAGTACAGATATGCGTAAGAGATAAGAAGAGCAGGAGGAGGCGGTATTGTATACCGGAATGATTCATCACACCAGGGAGATACCGTGTGAAGGTGACAAGTGGTGTTTGTGTAATTCAGATAAAATGGGAACGCAGGCATGGGTGCTGGGAGGCTGCTCCCCATAGCTGGACTAGAACTGCACAAGGATGGATGGTGGCTTCAGAAGAACCAAAGGGCAGGCCCAACCTTGGCGGTGCAGGTGCTACGGTGTTGCTGCATGATGCTGGAGTCTCAGGAAGGCCCTGGGTTCAGTTTCTGGGTCGACCTGAACATGCCTTTCTCGCTCTCTCACCTATGAAAGAAAGAACGAAAGAAAATTATATTAAAAAACAAAAAAACATGGGGAACCAGCAGTTAGTGTAATGGCTATGTCGCTGGACTCCCACGTAGTCGACCGCGGTTCGCGTCCCGGACCCGGTGGCTTAAAACTCACGCTGGGCACGTGTGCGTGTGTGCCCAAGATCCCAAGAGGAGAATGGAGGAGAAGGGATTGCGGCGTGACCATCCCCCCTGGGGGGTGATTTCTCGCTTTCTGTCTCTATGTCTCTGTCTGTCAGGCGAGCGCACGTGCCCTATAGTAAAAACCTCTCCAAAAAAAGAAAAAAAGATTATGACCATAAAAGGGCAGTTCACTACGCTACAGTCCAAGGTCAGTGGGAAACTATAAGGCAGGAAGCTTGCGAAGAATCAGCCAGTCACAGGAGACACAGGTACTCAGGGTCCTGGATGAGTAACGTGAACAAGGCCCTTTCACCATGGCCACCTCCCATGGAGCCCTGGTGGTAGAAGGTGACCAGATGACCCAAGTAGCAGCCTGGGAATAATGAATGGGATGCCTCAAATGATCAAGGGGAGGCCACAGAGGTGTCTTAGTACTCATAAGGAAACCATTCCTCCAATCCGATTTGGCCAATTTGATGATTTGTTTAAGACAGCTTTGTTAGGAGGTGTGTCAGGTTCTCCAGCGAGAATCAGCAGATTGTCACTATGTACTGTCATGTGCTATTTAATGAGGTTTTGGTCAACAAAGGACCACCTTTAAGGTGGTTGTCCCATAAGGTTATGGAGGGTGACACATGGCCACTGTAAAGTTACAGCCCAGAACGCTAGTCACGTGTTTGTGGTGTGGCGGGTGTAGACAAGCCAACCACCCGGGCGGCCATCCGTAGAGCAGTACGACTGGCAACGTGTGCAGTGTGGACTATTTGACAGCGATAACAGATTGCTCCTGTTTGACATACTCACTACGCGTGCCGTACTTTATTGTTATTTTAGAGTGGACTCCTACCTATTAAAAATAATGTTTTGGTAAAGCAGTGTGCAGTGTCACCAGGCTGCAGCCTCAGACATTTCATGGTGTTTCCCGTGTGCCTCAATCACGTAATTTTCCCTCATGCTTGATTTAATCTTGTGTTGTTTTATTCACCTTGGCCCCCAGTGATGGGCTGACTGTGCACCTCGGACTGTACCAGCCAGGTCTGCCAGGACACTGTGAGGTTCAGACAACATCGCCCAGCAATGCCTCTTCGGATGCGTCCCTGCGATTAAGGGACACATGTATGTGTGTGCACATGCAAAATGCGTATTATAGGAAAATGAAACATAGGTTTAAATGTTTTTGAACTAAAATAAACCCATACTTTAATTCTATTTCTTCAAGAAGTTTTAAGTACCTACATATATATGTACACACATGCATGTGCGTGCACACACACACAAACACATACACATAAAGAGGCAGATTTGTTTTCAGGAATTGCCTCACCTGTTCATGGTGACTTAGTCAGCGAGTCCCACGTTGATGAGGGAGGACTGCAGATTCAATCTTCGCCCCAGTGGCTTGAGAAATGCATGTGTGTGCCCAGAATCCAACAGGATGGAGAAATAAGGAGAAGGGACTGTGGTGAGACTATGCCTCAGGGGTGTGTGTCTCCCTCTCTCTCTCTTTCCATCTCTCTGACTTTCTCTGGTGAGTGCACATGGCCCCTGGAAATGAAAACAAATCAGATTCAATGTCAATCTCATCGTAAACACCTTCAAAGAGACATCCAGTATAGAGTCTGACCTGATCGCTGTGCACTGGGGACCAGCCGGGTTGACACGTGCACCACATCAGCGCCGAGGGTGAGCGTAGAAGCCTGTTGTTTGAATAAGGATAATGACGTGGAAAGGAGCTGTCCCCGAAACGTGTAAAATTCTACCTTAAAGAGGTCAGCGATGTTACAGAATTAGCTCACATTTGTTTGCACCCGCTGTGACACCATAGACACTCTGAGATGCTTCTTAGCCTGAAATTCAAGTTTCCACCACTTGGTCTCCAGCCATTTCTCTAAACTCACTTTATTTCCATTTTAATTTTGGAAAAGTTTGTATTCTGTGACACTGACCTCTACATATTGCCCATCGAATACAGCTTCCTACTTCCTCCCCCTGCGGCCCCATCTTTTTATGCTTTTCATCAGGGCCTGTGGGTAGGATATTGCTGAGGGAAGAAGTCTGGCTTGGAAACAGCCATCGCTACTCCAAGGGTACTAACCAGGGATGAGGCACTTATCTTCATGGGTTCAAGTGAAGTAGTTTATTCCATCCTTCCAGCTATCTCCCAGCAGAGCTTGTTATTGTTCACATTTGCAGACGAGGACTCAATCATTTGCTGAAACACCCACAGCCAGTGAGAGGCAGAGCTGCAGCCAAACCTCGGCAGTGCCCTCTGAAGACCAGGCGCCTGACCCTTGCCGAACTCGCCATGAATTGGGACTAGAGGTAACCCTGGATTCTACAGCCTGGGCAGCTGGACTGTCCCGAGGTTCTAGGTTCTGGCCTTTCCATGCAATGACTGTGGAAAACATTGTGCACATTGGCAGCACGGCCCCCCCCTCTGCTGGGGAACGCCCACCACCAGCCAGCCCTCCACTGTCCTGTGGGACACGATGGAAGCTGACATAGTTTTTTACCAGAACGGTCGATGTCCCACCGTCTGCTTGCCACAGTATTGCTCAGAGGTGGACACAGCCTGACGGGCAAAGGAAGAAGCTTTCTTGCTTGCTCTTCAGTACAGCAGATCTTTGTGGAAAGTTTCGGAGCCCAGAGTGGCTTCCCGTTCAGCTGAGGGGAAGTTGTACTAAAGCTGGACTTGGTGCCCTCGGCAGAAAGCAGAGAAACCAAATGCGTGTGGACATGGTTCAGCCTCGAGGGCGAACCACCCGGAAGCGGACTTCTCAGGTTGGTTACAGGGCTCTTTTCAGCACTGGGTGGCTTTGCTGTTGAGATAGTCCAGTCAATCCTCCTCTGACAGCCTGTGGTGACCCTTTTCCTTACTAAAGCATTCCTGCTTATTTATCTTGTCACTTACACATAATGACATACTGGCACTTTCCACTTACGGTGGTATCTCCTACTAGATATTTCATATCAGACTTATGCTTTTATTTCTTCACTTAGATCATAAACTAAAATCTTCAATTTCTTCCAGAAATGTGTAATAGTAGTTCCTTATTAACAGTTGGAAGAACTAGTTTGGGGATCATATGATATAATCATGCTGTCTTTGCACAAATAAACCTTGAGCAGCTGTTGAAGGGGATTGCTGTGGTGTGCACAGTTTTGGACTTCAGATCGTTTTAGGTTCCCTGGTGACCTGGTTTGTCTAGGACTGGTAGCTCCAGGGACATAGGCTTTCCAGTGCTGAGACCCAGAAAGTCCCATGCAAACCAGGATTACAGTGGTTACCACTGGTAATACTGAACCGTGTTTGTTCAATCTGACCACAAGAACTGAAGGGGAGTAAAAACATGAATGGGTGCTCAAACAGAACCTTACAATTAGGACTCTAAGGCTGGGCACTGCAGAGTGGTCTGGGCCAGATATGCCCTCAGCAATAAAGATTCTCCTCAATGTTCATGGAAAATGTGTGTTATAGAAAAGTTATGCATAGATTTCATTTTTTTGCACCAAAATAAACTCATACTTTAATTCTATGTCCAACACGGTTTGAAGTACCCCAGTAGCAACTACACTATATTAAATAGCCTCCATGTGCCCGACATGGCATATATATTATCCCTTTCGATATTTCCCCATGTTTGCAAAGCTGGTCTTACCTAATTGGACAGAGCTGGCTGCATCACCTGACTTGCCCAGGACAGCAACAGGTCCAATGCCAGAACCAGTGATAGGAACAGTACCCAGACTGACCGACTCCCAGTCCTCAAGCCTCGTTTGTCTCCTGAATCACACGGGCGTTCCACATGCCCTACGCGGCTACCCAGCTGCGCTGGTTATGTCACTTCCTTCTGTGAAGCTTTCCAACCTGTTATTGTTTTTCTCTTTTAATTTCCTTTTACACTTGTGATCACTAGGTTCTTGACAAGTAATTGTGGAATGAACGGATGAGGTGAACAGCACTGTATACTCCCCACCCCCTTTACACAGAAGTCACTTCCAGGAAAGAGATGTGGGGTTGCTTGTACTGAGGAGCTGCCACTGGGTAACTCCGCACCTGCTGAAGGCAATGTCTGCCTTCACGTGTGCACCCACCACTGCTCAGCCCCTTTCTGGGCATGCCAGGAGAGACCAGCCGTACCGTGCAGACAGACAGAGCAGGTCCTTCCTCGTTCCAAACCTAAATACGCAGGACGATTTTGCCCCTATTCCCAACTGGTTCTATTCCCGAAAGCTACAGACTGTGAAAGAGAATTAGCAGATCATAGTAATCGAGAAAATATTTGGTAATTTTTTTTGCCAGTTTAAGTTTGATTTTTTTCCCCCTGAGAAGTAAGGTTTCAAACAGGCTGAGAAAAGAAAGCAATTATAGCTGTATTCAGTGATGGATTGTGGGCCTATTAACTTCGGGGTTTTGTTGGTGGTGGTTATTCTTTTAGATTATAAAGGTCTCTAATAATCTTCAGGATGAAAGATACCATGTAATGAGGCTTATTATTATAGTTAATGTATCTTAGTAGTTAATTTTTTACAAACAAAATACGTAATAACCATTTATTTTATTTCCTAGATGGATAACTCTTAACATATTAACATAGTCATAAATTTACCATGCCATAGATAGAAAACAAGAATTGAATATGTACTGTAGGTAACTAACGAGGTAAGAAAAGATGACGGTTTACAGTCAAAAAATATAAATATTCGTGGTTGCCCACATAATTCTATTTGATCTTCTCTGATTACTCCACAGAAAACGTCGCAAGGAACAGCCAACACCGGACACTGAGTAACGGCCTGATCTGAACGTGGCTCTTGCTACTTTTGAAATATTTGGCTTTCCCATTAGCAAGATTCGAAAAATGCTAATTAAATATTTATTAGCTATTACTTTCCTTGACCTATTAGCAGAGTTCACTAATGGACTCTGGCTTCCTAAACGGAAACTGACATATTTCTTTAGCATGAAAACCTGGGTGATGTGTCTGAGGTAATATGCGCGAACTGCAGGCTCCTGGGAATTTCAAGGTCACCTTGGTGCTGAACTGGGGCACACGCCCCCGTCAGCCAGGGCTCTCCATTGCCAGTGCTGGAAATCAGTCTGGTTGATAAAGAGAAAAGAAATGTATTGCACATTGAAATCTTCAGGAAGGTTGCAGAAGCAGAGATGTAAAGGAGAGGAGGAACAAGCAAATCTAGGTACAGCTGACACCATGCCAACAGCCTCTGCCAACAAAACAGGCCCGGGGCCCACCCTGCCTGCGCTCTGGCTTGGACCGCTGTGCCAGTATTTGGTATAGGACATGCCCACCGTCCTTGCAGATGTGACACTCTGGAAATGCCTCAGCATGGCCACCACCCACCACCACAGGGTTCTCTGGACATCTGAACATGCCCAGAAGAGGTACACCTAAGTAGCTGGGGACCTGGTCCTTTTCAGCCTCTAAGACAAGAGGGAGCAAGCTCAGGCCGGAGGGAGGGTCACTGTGTGGTGCTGACGGCAGGCACGCGAGGTCGCTGCCCCAAACTGACTCATCCAGCCTGCTGCTGTGCACACACGGCGCAGCCGAGGGCTGGCGTCCCCTCTCACTGGATCAAACAGGAAGGGTAGCCTGTCCCTCACCACGTGAGTTGTGGAAGATTTCTTCAGTGGCCCATCAATAACAGATTAATTCATCTTAGACAAAGACCAACAGGCTTACCTGTTTCTTCAGTCTGCACACTTTTATTGTGGACCTCTACTACATTCTGGGGAAACGGTGGTGAACGAAATGGACACATTTCTTCTCTCTGAGCTGCATGAGGAGATGCTACATAAGCAAGTGCATCAGTAGATGGAGAGTGTTTGCGTGGGAAGGAGAGCAGGAAGTCCCGTTGGGGTTGGCTCTCACGCAGGATGGTCAGGAGGGTCCTTCGTCTAGTGGCATCTGAGCAGAACCCAGGGTGAAAGGGGAGTTCAGCCATGAGACAGTTGGCAAGAGAGCCAGGGTCAGGAAACTGTGGGAACCCACTCCCTGGGGTGGGAGTGGGTTCACCTCTCAGGAGCAGCAAGGCCGGCTCTGCAGCCTGGGGGTGATAAAACAGGGCCGGGTGTGACGCTTGAGGGAGACAGTCGATGGCGGAAAATGGTGTTGAGCAAGGAGGTGGGAACCAGGCAGTGTACACCGAAGGGCCGCAGAGAGGCATTTGGAGGCACTTGATGCAAGATCCAAATTGTCCCACATGTCTCAGGTCCTTCTCTTGCTAGGCTCACCTGGATAAGGGCTTGGCCTGGGGCTCCGGTGTAGAGCTGGCAGGGGTGGGTCCGGTCTCGGATCTCCTGGTGGTGGAGGGGCACACTAACTCTGCACGATGTCTTACAAACCAAGGCTTTGTAGAACGAGAATGAGCTGCTGTGCTCCTTTCTCACGTTTCTTTTCAAACAATTCTACTCTGAAGACAGGGAAAGTCAATATCTAATTTGAATGGAAAGGATGATGAGGTCAAAGGGCATTGTACTACCGCATTAATTAATTCTTTAAAATGTTACTGAGGCACACAGGGAGATCTGTCCTGGGAAACATGTAATCTAAATAGAAATCTTTTTTTTTTTTTTTTTTCCTTTTTTTTGGAGAGGTTTTTTTGCTATAGGGCGCGTGTGCTTGCCAGACAGGCAGAGAGAGGCAGAAACACAGAAAGCAAGAAATCACCCCCCAGGGGGGATGGCCACGCCGCAATCCCTTCTCCTCCATTCTTCTCTCAGGATCTTGGGCACGCACGCACATGCGCCCGGCGTGAGTTTTAAGCCACCGGGTCCAGGACATGAACCGCAGTCAACTACGTGGGAATCCAGCGACATAGCCATTACGCTAACTGCTGGTCCCTAAATAGAAATCTTTTCCACTGCAAAGCCTAGTATTCCTACAGACGTATAACCATATTTCTATTGAGCCATTTATCAGGTGCTTAAGACTGGGTGGAATATTGCACCTTTCTGAGATGTATTCTTGACAATGTTTGATATAGATGGGTGATTAATGAAGAATAGTTATCCGCTCCACCACTGACCCATCTCTGTGGGAGGACAGGAAGGTAAGTCGTACCTAATCTACACTTCACAAATAAAATGAACAAAAATTGCATCGAGAATCACAGGCCACTTCTATATTGCTATAAACGTATAGAAAGGACCGTTGAAAATCACCGGTACCATACGATGCCTGAGATGTGCTTCACAATAACCCAGTAGATACACTGTTAATAGCCATGAATTATTGAGATGATTAGAGTTAGCCGATGAGAATGCGGGGTTCACTGTACTCTATTTTTATGTGTGTTTAAAAATTCATGTTATAAATATCTTAAGTCACCAGTACACGTATTTGAAGGCAAATAGGTGCTTTATATTTATGAATGTATTGAATAGAAACCATTTTTACAACAATTGCCCCTCTAACTTTACCCTCCCTGCCCGATCCTTGCTCATGGAATTTATGTAGCTTTTGAAGGACCCAACAAGAAAAAAATATATTCAGGTGACTTGCTTAGATAAAATTTAAGCAAACTGTCACTTTAAAATAAATTATTAGTTTTTTTAAAGTTGAATTAGAATGTTAGACTTAAATAGACTTAAATATAATATTATATCTATTAGGTATACATGTATTAGATATATAATTATATATTCTACTTATTAGATATATAAATATATATATTAGACTATATGTAACACTATTACAATGTCTTTTTAAAATTATTTTATTGAATTTTATTTTATTTATTTACTTTAATTTTACCAGAGAGGGACAGAGTGAGAGAGAGAGAGGGAGAGTGGGAGAGAAGGCCGCCAGGTCTTGGACTCGAACTGCGGTCAGGCATGTGGGAGTCCAGTGTCCTTAACTACCACACTACCTGCCGGCCCCTATTGCAATGTCTTAAATATTTATTGTAGAAAAATCATATTATAAGATGCATGTGTACATTATCTCATGTCATTTCACAAACACCCTTTTTGCAGTTGTGATGGGAGTATTCTAATGTTCCCAGAAAGGAAACGCAGGAACAGAACGGTTAAGTGCCTAGCTTGAGGCCATTCAGCTAGCAATGAGGACATTCCACTGAGGGCCAGGGTCCTCTTGGCCCCAGCCCTTGATTCGTCCCATTTGTCCAACACAGTTGCTCATGACGCACCTCGAAGACATCTTTGAGTATGTATCTATGAATGAGATCATCAGATTAGGTCAACACTGAATAATATCTTAAAATCAGATTTAAGGGGGATCAACAGATGGCGTAGTGTTTATGTCACTGTTCCCCCACATAGTAGACCATGGTTCGAGTTCCGGACATGGCAGCTTAAAACTCACACTGGGCATGTGTGCTTGCATGCCCAAAATCCTGAGAGGAGATTGGAGGAGAAGGGACTGTAGCGTGGCCATACCCTGGGGGGTGATTTCTTGCTTTCTGTCTCTCTGTATCTTTGGCGAGCGCACACACCCTATAGGAAAAATCTCTCTCTTAAAAAAGAAATCAGATATAAGATGGGGTCAGCAGGTGATGTGGAGGTTAAGGCACTGAACTCCCACATGGCTGACTATGGTTCAAGTCCCAGCCCCGGAGGCTTGGAAATCATACCAGGAGCATGTTCATGTACGCCCAAAATCCAGGAGGAGAAGGGATCGCAATGTGGCCACACCCTCCCTTGGGAAGCATTTCTCACTTTCCCTTTCACTGTCTTTTGCTGTCTCTTTCAGGGGGAACATAAGCACGCTGTGGCAAAAACAAATACCAAACAAACACACAGAAAATACCACCAAAAACAGAGAGAAGACCTGTTTGGATGGAAAGCGTGCCATTGGGCTGGTCCAAAGGCTGACTTTAGGGTGCCAGGCCTGGGTGGGACCCAGGTTGGTAATCCCTGGTGCGCGTTGGAACTCCTTCCTGTTCTGGTAGGAGCGCACTTGTGTCTGGGCACAGAATTCGCCAAAGCCTGCCTTGGAGTTCAGTGCTCCACACCAGGGTTTTCTTTTTTCTTTTTGGAGAGGTTTTCGCTATAGGGCGCGTGCGCTCGCCAGACAGACAGAGAGAGACAGAGAGACAGAAAGCGAGAAATCACCCCCCAGGGGGGATGGCCACGCCGCAATCCCTTCTCCTCCATTCTCCTCTTGGGATCTTGGGCATGCACGCACATGCGCCCGGCGTGAGTTCAAGCTACCGGGTCCAAGACGCAAACCGCGGTCGACCACATGGGAGTCCAGCGACATAGCCATTACGCTAACTGCTGGTCCCAACGCCAGGGTTTTCTGAAAGCCACCTCAGCACACGAGGACTCCTGCAGCGACAGCCCACTCCTAATGGAGAAGACAGCGGGCAGACAGCTGACCTCCAGAGCAGCCTCACCCCGGGGCCGCCTCCGCACATGTGAGCGTTTTTGTGTTTGCGTGTTCACCTGACTGCTTACATTGATAACTGGGTTCATGTTCTCTGCAGAAGTTGCTTTTGGAAGGCAGTGGCCTCATGTCATTGATCTCAGCATCCCAGGACCTCTCAGAGGTCCCATCAGCTGATGTTTGCTGCACTGGATTATGTATTGCACCCTTTTCATGAAGCCCTTTCAGCCATCTATGTTAATTGCATGTAGCTGTGTAGCCTAAAAGTTATGGCTGAAGACATCAAAATGGCATCAAATGGCAGTTTTAGAAAAGGGGAGCTGTTGACCGAGTGAGTCCAATAAAGGATGGATTGTATGTGTGTGTACATGCTCACATGCAAGTATGTGTGAGCATATGTGTGAAATGCACCATATTGAAGTGTGGGAGGCCCAGCACCTGCTCTCATCCAGCCACTTCCTGTCTGCATGTCCCATCCTCTCCTTCACTGGCTATTCACTGGTTAACCGCTGAGAGGTTCTGCTCAACTTCCTTATCTTATCTGTGGGACAGTGGTTAAGAGTTAAGGCTCTGGACCCAATACAATCAATCTGGGATAGAATTCTGGCAAGACCTAATTCTTAGGCAAGTTGCTGACCTCCCTTTGCCTCAATTCCATCATCTGTAAAAAGGGAATAATACTTCCTAGTTCGACAGGTTTTGGGAAGATTAGAGAAGAGGACAACAGCATGCCCAGCCCAGTGCTGGGCCAATAGTGGCACTGGATTTCCTTCTTCCTCCAATCTCAGAATATGCTAGGACACTTGAACAAGGTAATGTAGCTGTGGGCAATTTTTAAAAGCCAAGTACTATCAAAATGAAAGTACATTACTACGTAAGGAAAGAATCTTACTTTCTGTCCTCCATTTCTGCATGGTCCACAGGACAGGAGCAGCATAAGCATTCTCCATGCAAAAAGGGTGACCAAGGTAATGCATCCACTTGGTAAAGGCGGGGAAGAGTGGGCCAGCAGGTCCTGGGTCCCAGGGGCCAACACTGCAGTTTGAGGCCTGACTCCACGATTCAGTCCTGGACCCAGCAGCTGGTAAAACACGCCAGGCATGCATGTGTGCCCAAATCCTGAGAGGAGAATGGAGGAGAAGGGATTGTGGTGTGGCCATCCTTCCTTGGGGTGGGATGTGATTTCTCACTATCCCTTTCTCTCTCTCTAGTGTGCGCATACACCTTATGGCAAAACAAACAAACAAACAAACAAAAGAGATAGAGTATTCTGGTGACTTGGCAAGAAAATAAATCATTGGTTGTATTTTCACTCTCCCCCCAAATTATATCAATGCTTTTTATGTTGATGTTTTCTTCATTTTCTTTCTGCAGTGGTCCTCCATCTTCTCATTTTTCTCTACAAGCATCTAGAGAATTCCTACTTTAGTTACTGGGAATAGTCAAGTCAGTTTGGAACGTATATAGAAATGCAGAGCAAGGTTTGGGGCCAGGATATCAAATTAGCCAAACGCTGAGGGAAATTAGGGGCCCCAGAGTCACTGGGGGAGGACAGGCAGTGACTGGGTTTTTCTCCTTGGTGCAGGGCACCCACACCCTGTGCACCATCCGCAGAGACCAGGGCTCCATGCCAGCGGCAGGCAGTGTCTCAGCCCGGATGGATCAGCTATCAGTCATTAGCCAAGCCCTTTGACTCCTCAGAGAGGCAATCTTAGAACAATAAAACAGCTCTGGGGTGGAAAGGGCCTCATGAAAGAGAAAGCCAAGATGACTTCTCAGGACCTCACTCGTGGGATCTATAGTTACCTTAGAACCTTTGCACCCACATCGCCTTGGGCGATTTCTCCACACCCTCTTAGCCCCATTCTAAAATTGAAAACTGGCTGGAGGCATTTGAATTGGCCCTGAGAACCCCCGTGCTGCCTAACCCTCCTGCTTTGTCATGGTTTTCAGACTTGGAGAGGGAGCCTGCATAAGAAAGCAGAGGGTTTGGGGCAGGCACCCTCGGGATGGCTCCTCCAAAAACACTCCTAATCTTGTAGGAGACTTAAGAATTTCAAGTGTGCATGGGCACATTAGCATTGTACAAATGTCTACAAGGAGCTCTGAAATATCACTAAGAAGTTCTGTACATTGGATTCCTTAACCTTTCATCGCAAATAGGAGGCAAAAAGAAAACACTTGGACCACTCAGAAGAACAGCTCGAATACAGTCTCAGATCTTGTAGAAGTTACTTAAGTCATTCTGCGCATCACTCATCCTGCTCTCCTAGCGGAAATAATGGTGGATGTTCTGTGATTCAAATCAAAGCATATATGTTGCTTTTTTCCTAAACCTATAAATACTATATAAGCAAAGTCTGTATTATTCCTTATAAGTTAAAGACCTAATATGATTTGCATTGGTCTGCTCTCCTGGTAGAATTGCTCCTTATTAATCCCAGCACATTAAGAAAATATAACTGAGCATAAAGAAAAAGGATAAGGGGCCAGCAGGCAGTGTGGTGGATCAGGCGCTGGACTCCCACATGGCCAACCATGGTTCAAGTCCTGGGTCTGGTGGCTTACTTTCTCGCTTTCCCTTTCTCTCTCTCTCTCATCAAATACATACTTTTATATATATATATATATATATATATATATATATATATATATATAAATATTATATATATATATATATATATATATATATAACCTAACAATAACAAATGGAAATAAATAAATAAATAATTCTTTAAAAAAAAAAGAAAAAGTATAAAACAACATATAATTCCACAATCCAGAATCAACCATTGCAAAAACAGTGACTTAAACAGGTACCTTTAAGGTACCTATTTAAATAAATTTGACGTTTGATAATAGATGGTATTTTTCATTGTTTTAAATAAAGGCATTTATAATTGCCTTAAAATTTACTACACACCAAGGTCTGTTCTAAGTACTATGTGCAGGAACTTTACATATAGTAAGTTATTTAAACAAAATTCCTACGACATAAGGACTGTTATTACCATTGAACAAAATAAGGCTGGAGAGATTAAGTAACTCACCCAAAATTATCAAGGCAGCAGGTAAAAGAAGAGACATGCATAACCAGGCATCCTGGACTAGAAACCAGAGTATGTGCTACCCCGCTATTATCCCAATGAACCTCATTTTTTGGGAGAAACGTTACAGTTTCTCTTTGGAAAAAAAATATTTTTGTTAGGGGAAGTAGCAGGTTTGATAATGAATTACAATCACTACTAATTCTTTTTCTTTTGTTAGTTAGGTAGAGGGCCCATATGCTCAATAAAGACAGACAGAGGGGACCAGCAGTTAGCGTAATGGCTATGTCACTGGACTCCCATGTAGTCGACCACGGTTCGAGTCCTAGACCCGGCAGCTTAAACTCACGCCGGGTGCATGTGCGTGCGTGCCCAAGATCCTGAGAGAAGAATGGAGGAGAAGGGATTGCGGCGTGGCCATCCCCTCTGGGGGGTGATTTCTCGCTTTCTATCTCTCTGTCTGTCTCTGTCTGTCTGGCGAGCGCACTCGCCCTATAGCAAAAAAATAAAAATAAAAAAAGACAGACAGAGAAAGTGAGACAGTACTGCCCAGGGAGATGGTCACACCACAATCCCTGCTCCTCCATTTATTTCTCCTTTGGGGATTTTGTGCACATGCACACGTGCTCAGTGTTTTTCAAGCCACTGAGGTTGGGGCTCAAACCAGTCAGCCGTGTGGGATCCCGCTGCCTTACCACCATTCCGTTAGTGGTCACTATCAATATTTTAATTGTTCCTATTGAGCAGGCCTGGAACCACATATTTTACACATGTACAATATTGTGCACAGAAGACGGAGCTCAGGAAATATTTGTTGAGCTGCTTCCAAGTTAAGTTAAACGTGTCTCCCAGAACAGACCCACCCAGAACGCACTGACAAGCCCTCCACAGGCACTGCCATGACCTTCAAGCGCCCTGCAAACCTCTGAGCTCTGTTCTCTCCCCTGATCTGCCCTTAACCCTCTCTAGAGACTGACACATACTACTGCTTCATTCACACTTAAAATTCATTTAAAATTTTTATTAGAATAGAATACACACACATAGTTTAAAAAGGAAACAGGGCCAGCTGGCAGCATGGTGCTTAAGACCACTGGACCCCACAGGGCCAACTGCGCGGTTTGAGTCCTGGACTTGGTGGCTTGAAAAGCATGCTGGGAACATGTGCCCAGGGGCTAAAAAGGTGGACTGGGTTATGATATGACCCCATGGGGGGGGGGGGTGATTTCTCACTTTCCCTCTCTCTCTGTCTCTGTCTTTCTCTGGTGAGAGCATGCATCCTCTAACAAGATAAATAAATAAATAAATGAAAATAAAAACAAAACACTAAAAAGGAAAAAGGAAAATTATTTTTAGAGAGATTTTTCCTAGGGTATGTGCTCTCGCCAGAGAGACAGAAAGAGACAGAGATAGAAAATGAGAAATCACCCCCTAAGGAGGATGGCCATGCCATAATAATTTCTCCATTTTCTTCTTTGGATCTTGTACACACACGCACATGTGCCCGGCACGAAATTTTAAGCCACCGGTCCAAGTCTCGAACCACAGTCAACTAAATAGGAGTCCAGTGACATAACCATTATGCCATTTGCTGGTCCCAGAGCTAAACATTTAACAAGGCCCATGCTGTACTCATTTATCTCCATAATGTTCTTCACAAGCTTTGCAAAACAACGTTTCCTCTGGAATCTCGTTGTATCTCACTTCTTTTTTTAATCATTATTCATACATTCAATTGCTATAGATCATTTAGATGGTGAAGAGACTTTACCCAGCACTGCCTCCATTGACCTAGGGCAGTTCTCAGGGCTCTGAACTGTGGGAGAGAACAGGCCAGCAGTCCTGTAGAATGTTCTAGATAGGAATTACCTTCTTCCTGTGTTGCCTGAGTATGCTATAACTGTAAGAGCTAAAACAGAATTACGTCTAGTCATGAGCTCGACTAGATTCTACTTAACTGTTGGGAAGAAGAATACACTATGTATAAATGAATTTTTCTGTTTTGTAAATGATTATACTTAGTCTTTTTACATGATGAATTACATACAGTATTTCCTATAATATTGTTCGTATCTCAAAAAAAATCATCCTAATTATCCTTTTTATATAAGGTTGTTACAAGTATAAGGAAATGTGCACGTAAAACTACCAAAAGTGATCTGTAGTGATCATCAATAAGGGGGTTATCCTCACTAGGTGTGTGAGTGTGAGTGTGTGTGTGCGCACAGTGGTATGGTGTGTGAGTGTGTGTGTGTGCGCACAGTGGTATGGTGTGTGAGTGTGAGTGTGTGTGTGCGCACAGTGGTATGTTTGGTGAGTGGGCAGCTATTCCCATAGGCGTCAGCTTAGTGGAAGCGATTTCCCCATGGTCTGTAGTTCCTCCCAGCACTCCATTTCTAACACGTATCATGTTTTGCTGCCTTTTTTTAATATCCAGAAGGCACGTGTGCTAGCCAGAGAGAGAAAGCACCCCTGGGCGGGGGCGGGGGGGCATGGCACGTACTATCCATGCCTTTCCTTCACGTCTCCCTCCCATCAGGACCTTGGGCATGATTTTTGCATGCTAAGATCATCATCCATGTGTTAGTTACTTATATAATTCAGTGCAGTACACAGCAGCAAAAGCTCAAAGAAAATAGAAGTTCAGACCCTGCCCTCCAGTTTACCTGTGAAGGAACTGACCTGCCCGAACTCTGTTATCGGTGGAGAAACTCATCATGCAGCCTCAGCTCTGTCTGGGAGGTTCTGATGGTGGAGCTGAGCCGGGCGCACCGGGCCCTCACAGGACCTGCTGTCACTGTGGGGATGCCCCACCAGGATGCTCCTAAGCACCAGCCCTTGCTCAGCAAAGGCTCATTCGCTAGGCGTTGCGAGCTCTGGGTGTGTGGTGCCAGATCACGTCGGAAAAGACCCAGGAAGGGTGTCAGAGCTCCTTTGCACCTCCCTCTGTTCTGCTCGGCAGTAACAGGACTTCAGCGACTGCATCAGTCCTGAGGAAGAGTCAGTTTTCCTTCTCGTAACACGGAATGTGTTCCCTAGGAAATAAAACTGCAATTATACTGGATCACTGTGCTTCATCCTTGTTTAGGAGGCTAGCATTGAACAGACAGTGATCTCTAGCTAATCTCCTTGTTATGTATAGAAGGCAGACCAGTGATTGCAGGCCACAGGGCTGGGGAGTGACTGTTAGTGGGTGTGGGCTTTCTTTTCAGATGATGAAGATGTTCTAAAACCAGGCAGAGGCGTGGCTTCGATGTATCCTGGAATAAACCAAAAAACACAGCCTGGCTACTTCGGAAAGGTGAATGTTGCGGTCAGTGAATTAGACTGTCATAAAGGCGTTATTCAGAAATATGCATTTCTTGGTGCCTGCTCTGCCCCAGGAAGGGCCAATGCTTGGTGGGAAGGTTGCAGGCTTCGCTCCTGTGGCGAAGGTTCCTAAAGAACAATTCCATGTACACAGCATGGCCGGAAGTGTGCATGGGAACATCTCTGAGTCAGATAAAGGAAGCATTTGCTTCCTTTGTGTTGTGTCTGTCAATTAGAAGGTGTAGCCATAGGATAAAGCACAGGATGTTTGCCCTTTAAACCTCTAAGAGCACCTTGAAACTTGAGACCGCAGGTTGCTGAAAACAGACAACATGCTCATTAAGGCCAGGAAACTCTTTTCCCCAAAGAGTCACATGATTTATAATGAAGTATTGGCCTAAAATTAGTTAGTGACACTTGTTGCTTTTGTGTAAATGCTAAAAATATTTACTAGGGATTCACTTGAAGGGTCAAGAGATGAACAACCCAAATATGTTTAGAAAACGCCGACAGTTTGCTCTCGGATGGGATGCAGGGTGTTTCTGAGATGTTCTAGAAAAGCCCATTCTGTACTCAGAGGCCAGGGCTTAGCAGGAAATCCAGCATGTCCCTGGGGCTGTTCTGCCTCAGTGGTGTAGAAGGTGAAGTTTTGGTTGGGAATGATCCTCCTGTTTCTTTGGTAAACTCCAGAACGGGCTGAATGGTAGATCCAGGCTCTCAGGGGCCTGTTCATGGGACAAGTCCAGCATTTCCATCTCCCAGAAGAGGCGGAGGTGTGGGAAAGAGACCAGAGGCAGAGACTTCTACACACGGGACCCCTGCTCCTGCCTTCCCTGGACCTCCTGCGACCCAGGTATTGTGGGGGTCCTAGGACAGCCTGAGCCTCACCGAGGAAGAACACGCAATGCACAGGCAGCGTGGGGGAGAGCATGAAACAGCAGAGGGGGCTTTATGGGCTGAAATGAGTCACCCCAAAAAGGTACTCACTCCCAGTACCTGTGAACAGTGTTATTTGAAGAAGGGTCCTTGAAGATGATCACTTTAATGTGGGGTCATTAGCATGGGCTCCTAGATCAACATGACTGGGGAAATCTGAACACAGCCACACGCATGAGCATGAAGGCGTGACTGTCTACACATGAAGGAATGTGCAAAGGTGGCTAGCACACCCCCAGAAGTGGGGTGAGGCCCGGAGCAGGGGCCCCATCTGACCTCAGAAGAGCTAGGCCTGCGGCTCCGTGGCCTTGAATGCAGCCTCCAGGGCTGTGGGCCAATGCCGCCTGCAGGCTGTGGGCTCCATTCTTGCAGCCCTGGCACACTGAGGCGGGGAGCAGTCGGTCCTTCAAAGACAGCAGGGGTGCCGGCCAGGTGCTTGGACTGGGAGTGGGCGGCCACCTAACACGGCCCACTGGGAGCTGCAGAGGCACAGCCTCCAGCTGCTTGGACCAGCTGTTGCTGAGCTCAGAGCCCTCCCAGCTCCAGCGGCCCTCCAGGTTTTCAGCCCCACTAAGGCCTTGTGCAAGGTTCCCTTCCCTTTACCTTCAGCTTTCCCTCTCACCTTCTCGGCCCCTGCTTGCAAACCCTCACAGGCTCCCGTTGACTCTGGCTGTCTGTTCTGGCCCTGCTTCCAGAGTGGTCTACGCCTGCCCCAGACCATGCCCCACTAGGCCAGCCATGTCCCCAAAGCCCTTCTCAAGTCTGGGAGCAGAGAGGCGCCTGTAGTGCTCCGCCATGGGCTAAGGGGACAGGCTGGTCTACTCTCCTTGCTGGTTCTGGGGACAGGAAGGACCTGCTGCAACTTGGCCCATATAGAAGCCAGTGTGACATGATGTCTTCTGCAAGTCCCAGGCTTGGGACACACTCTTCCCTGGTAACACAGGGTATGCTGGAGGTGAGCCCGCCCTGGCTGCACAGGCCGACGGCGTGCTACCCGCAGTCACGTGTACTCGAGACGTGTGTCTGGCTTGGCTTGCCCTGGCGGCCAGCAGCACCAGTGTTCATGTGCGGCAGCACCCCGCGTGACCCGGCACGGTCCTTCCTTACGTGGGCGAGCGCCGTGTGTCAGCGCAGTGGCTTTCGGCAGAAATACAATGGCCCTGGGTGTCTGCTCACTTCCCTGCAGACACCTGACCCTCGCTATGAACCTCAGTGTAGCCGGTGCCAGGTGAGCTCTGAGAGGCAGGAGCACACGGGTGCTCACACCCCTCAACAGGCACAGGAGGCCCCCAAGGGCCTCTAAGGAGGCGTCTAGGAGCCCTGTGGACTGATTACCTGAAGGTGCTGGCCTCCAGCAGTGGGCTCTCCTCTCCTTTTTGTTCAGTTTTATTTTTCTTTTATTTTTCTATTTTGTTCATGAGAGAGCACATGCATGAGAGAGTGAGAGAGAGGCGCCCGCAGGGTCGGGTCACACTGCTGTTCCCATTCTCCAGCCCTCCAGCCCACAGACCCTGGGCATTCACATGTGTGCCTGGTGTGTTTCCGGCCGACTGGATCTGGGGTTTGAACCATGGTCACCCCTTGGAATCTGGCTCTTCTTAAGCAGGGCATTAGCTATGAAGCAGCCCCTGTTTAGTTTTCGCTATGCTTTATCTTACTGAGTTTTTTGGTCTTTTAAATTTCTTTTCCACTGGTGGACAAGGGGTTCCATAAAATAAGAGGATCATTTTGATTCAGGGCAAGCCCTACAGTATTTTATCATTGAGATGAAGGTTTTAGAAACAGAGGCAGCAGCTGGGAAGAGACAGACTTTGTCACAGGAAATTGGAGCACCTGAAATCTTGTTAGGAAGCTCATTTGCTGCCTTCCTGGGACTGGGACGGCCACAGCAGGTACTCCACTTTCTGCTGAAAATCCAGCATGGATCTCAGAAGGCAGGAGGCCAGTAAGCGGGAGGAATTTCAGGAAGTCAGGGTCGTCCAAGTCTGTGCTGTGACAAGGAGAGAGGTGGTTTTCTTCACGTATTTTAGGCTCCAATGCTTAGTGCGTAGCAGGAGTATTTTTATTGTTCATGCACTAGTGTGTGTGTGTCTGTGTGTGTGTGTGTGCATGTAATGAAACTATTTAGAAATAGCAGGGGGGTAGCCATAGATACTAGAGATAGAACAAGTAGGGGTGGGTAATAGGGAGTTAGAGCGTGGGGATTGGGAGAATACAAACCAATAAAACTGTCAATAGTCACAAAAGTGAAAAGTTACCTGTTGATGATAATGCATATGGTAAAGTATTTGACTTTACTAATATGCACTATATTCATGTTATACATTGTAAGGACATGCCGTCTTTAAATGTAAATTTAAATATATGTATATGTATACATAAATTTTTAAAGAATTATTTTATTTAATTTTATTCATAGTAATTATTTTATTTTTTTACTTTTTTGAAGTTGATCAGAGAGAGGCAGAGAGAAAGAAGTAAAGTGAGAAAGCAAGCTGCCAGGTGCTGGTCTTGAACCATGGTCATCCATGTGTGAGTCCAGTTACCTTAACCACCATGCCACAGGCCAGCCCTTGTATATATAAATTTAAAAAAAAAAAAAAAAGGAAGCTCCCTCTCTTTCACTGAATTAATTGCCTTTTCTCTGTTGTAAACTTCTAGGAAATGTAAAGTGAATTCAATTTTTTTTCTTTCATGCATGTTTAAAGTGGCTACTTTGCAAAAACAAGCTAGGCATCTGCTCACTTTCTGTGAAAACTGTGAAACATCATCATTAAAAAAGAGAGAGGGAAAACACCACCTCCTATAACCAACTCGTTGAAGTGATATCAGTGGTAGGATGATCAGGGATTATTAGTCATTTGTAAGGTGCAACGTGTGGTGCTTGATGTTATGGAGTGCAAGCTTTTCTTAAAAGGGACATTTATTTCCAGGAGCAGGAAAACAGCAGCAGGTGTTTTATTTTTGTTTGTTTGTTTGTTTTGTTTTATTTTTATGATTTTCTTTCTTTTTTTTTTAAATGATTGTTTTCTTCTTACTATTTTTTTAAACATTCAATCACTATACATCATTTGGTTTAGAAAGCGAATTTACCCAACATGAAATACACCTAGACCAGTCCAGTGGAGAATACTATACACATTATCATCAGCAGGTAATTAATCATTTCTGTGTCCCACAAATGTCTCGCCTCTCTGTTTTTCTCCCTGATTTCCTTCCCTGTACACTTCCCCTCTCCTGCCCTCCTTCCACACTGTCTCCAGTGTCCATAACTATTTTCACTACTTTTATGTCCTCCAGTCTTTCAGTCTCTACCATAGAGTGTGGACAGTCAGTATATATTAAGTGGAGACATACAATGTCTCTTTTTCATAGCCTGGCCTGCTTCACTCAGCAACAAATCTTCCATATTCAACCACTTTCTATCAAATGCCAGGGTCTTGATTTCATGGCTGAATAATATACCACAGTGTATACATGTCACACTTTTTCAATCCATTCATCTGTTTGTGGACATTTGAGTTGGTTCCATGTCTTAGCAAATGTGAATAATGCTGCCATAACCATTGATGTTCAAGTGCTTTTCTGACTGAGCATTCTCCTGTCCTTTGGGGAGATACATAGGAGTGGAATTGCTGGATCATATTGTAGCTCTATTTGTAGGTCTTTGAGAAACCTCCATATTGTTTTTCACAATGGCTGGACCAATTTTCATTCCCATCAACAGAGCAGGAGAGTTCCCCTTTCACCACAGCCCCAGCAACACTTATCATTTTTTGTATTTTTAATCTTCACCATTCTGACAGGGGTTAGGTGGTATCTCATTTGGTTTTAATTTGCATCTCCCTTATGATTAGGGATATTGAGCGTTTCCTCATATGCGTTTTGACTGTTCATATTTCTTTCTTAGGGAGTTTTTTGTTCAGCTCATTTCCCCATTGGGTTAATCTTTTTTATTTTATTTTATTTTATTTATTTATTTTTTTCATGTAAGTCACTTGAGTTCCCTGTGTATTCTGTTGATCAGTCCCTTATGTGAGGCATAGATTACAAAAATTTTCTCCCATTCTAAGGGTTGTCGATTCACACTAATTACCATGTCCTTTGCTGTGCAGAAATTTATGAATCTGATGTAGTATCACTTGTCTATTTTTAGGGATTATTGCCTGTGCTTGGAGAGTCTTATTCAAGAAGTCTTTGCCTATCCTAATGTCTCCCAGAGTTTTCCCACCAGTAGTTTCATAGTTTGAAGTCTTAGGTTTAGATCTTTGGTCCACTTTGAGTTGAGTTTTGTTAATGGTGAAAGATCCAGTTTCATCTTTCTGCAGGTGGATACCCAGTTTTTCCGGCACCATTTGATAAAGAGATTTCCCTTTTCCCAGTGGATTGACTTTGTCAAAAATCATTCGGCTGTATGTTTTAGGGTTTATTTCTGTGGTCTCTACTCTATTCCATTGGTCTGCCTGTCTGCTTTTTGTGCCAATATCAACAACAACAGGTTTCACATTCCCTCTGCACATGCCCATTGCAGACTAAATGCTGTGGAGCAAGGAGAGCATAATTGCTCATTGACCTTGCAGTGATGATGCAGAGCCCATTACTCAGAACACTTTTTTTTTTTTTAATTACCACAAAGTGCAGGCACTTACAAGACAGAAGAGACTGCCAGTGGGACCTAGTCACACCACAATTCCTTCTCTTCATTCCTCCATCCCATCAGGATTCAAGGCACACGCCTACATGTGCTTGGCATGTTTTTCAAGTCACCAAGGCCAGTATTCAAGCTGGGGTTAGCCATGTGGGATCCAGCTCCTTTAACTACAAGGCCATTGGGCCTCCCCTGCTGTCTGTATACTCAGGCTTAATCCGATATCACTGTTGTACTGAACTGAAACTAGCCAAATATTTACTGAGCGCTTCCTTAAACAGCATCATCAGTTCAATAAAAATTGGGTATGTGCATCATTTTGTTGTGTTGGTGGTCAATTTTTGGACATAAAAGGAAAATGAAAAATCTTTTGAATCTTGTCTTTAAAATTAGCATGCCAATTTTGGCTTTCTTCAGATGTTTTTGCCTTCTTTAGGTAATTTGGAGGAAGGTTAAGATTTGCTCAAGTTAATGAGCCCCATTTTCTCATGACATTCAAATGAAATGACATGAGAAACATGGGATCTGTAGTTAAACTGAATTTGGAAAACAAAAACCTTAACAAATCATCTCTCTACTCTCTAAGTCATATCTTGTTCCTGAATTAAGCATTTTTTCCCCAGCAAAGTTTTTTTGAGTTATGTTATGTTATTAGGGAAAGAACTTAGATGAGTCTGCAGAGGCATTACTCAATGACATACTGTGCTAGGAAGCAGAAGACCTACAGCAGATCTAAATTCCAGCTCTTGTTACAACTTTTTAAAAGATCATGAAATTGTCAGAATACTCATGAATCAAGCTTTAATGTACTGTTGATGGGTGGATGAGTCTGTTTGTTGTACTATTTCCTTCTTGGGATTCTTGGACATGGTTCAGCAGTGTGAGAACATCCAATGAAAAATAAAGATATAAGAAATGATTACATGGTTAGCCAACATTCACAAAAGGAGATGGCACATAGATTTCCATCAAGAGGAGAAAGCAATATCTGAATAAAGTCATCAGCTCGAGTCAGAGGTTAGAAGTAGGTTGCTTTCCCAATTTCACTTTATAGAACTAGCCAGGCCCCTGAAGTGAACTGCTGAGAAGATGATCGTAAGGGAGCAGTAGGCGGCATGGAGCCTAAGGTGCTGGACTACCACATGACTAATGGCAGTTCAAGTCTCGGACCTGGTGGCTTGGTTTCTCACTTTCCCTCTTTCTCACTCTTTCTTTGGTCATTATAGCAAATTTAAAAATGTAAATAAATTAAAAATAATAATAAAATTAAATAAAAAATTCTTTTAAAAAAGGAAATGTTTCTTAAGTTTTTATTTTTACAGAACTCTACATGCTTTATTTCAAGGTAAATCTATCCATCCATCTGTTTATTCAGCAGTCTTCCAGTGCACAGGTGTCCATAAGCTTGAAGTAGCAGACAGACCGACTTACAAACTAATGAATTTCAGTACTAGCCAATTTGCCTTCTCTTCTTGAATTTCTCAAAGGCACCCCCACACTCAACACAAACTTGGGTTCTTCATGAACTTCTTGGTTCCTAAAATATCGGCCTGTTCTAATTCCCTCCTGAGACATCTCCCTGTTCTCTGCTCCTAAATGGGACCACCGCTCTGCATCTCAGCAGCAGGAGCCCTGGCGTTGGGGCAGGCCCAGAGCGAGCTATTCTCAGCTCTGCCTTGGTGAGGTGACCAGCTCAGGAGCCAGTCAGCTGACACCCAGAGCTGAGAGCCTGCCTGTGTGCTGCACCTGGCCTGCCCCACTCATGCGCACCTCCTCCAAGGGCCCCTTTGCTCCAGGTTTGTGCAACCTGGCTGAGCTTGCTGGGGAGACCCTGCAGTCCAAGTCTTTCATTCTGAGCCTCCCCTTTCTTAGGAAGGCCCTCCTCCTGGGCTCCTGCTGCTGCTCCCTGTCCCTCCCTTCTCGGTATCATCCCAGTTCAGGGGCGTGCCCTTCCCCAACCACCCTGACTCCCATTTTTCTCCCTGCTGTCCCTCTGTACTCCCTGAACAGCAAAGTGATCTTTGAAATGCAAAGCTAACCAGACCACTCTCCAACTTCCATCTCCCATGGCTCCCCTTGCCCTTGGGCACCCATTTTCCCTGGAGCCTGACTGTCCCTCTGGCTTCTCTCCCAAGATGGGCTTGTTCCCATGGGCTGACACTCATGGGTTGCTCAGATGCTGAAGATGAGAATTCATTATTTCTCTTGTCTATGGACCAGCTAATACCTAACACATTTGCCTCTAGTCCTGTCTTGTCTATTTATGCTGAAACACTCCAACCCAAGCCACCCTGCCCTGTCGCCACTTCTCCTGGGCCAGCGGCTTTCCCTCGGACCTTCTGTGGACCCCTGCACCTGTTCACTTGTGTCGTCCTTTCAACTCGCACCTGGGCTCACTCATTCAGTTGTCCTTCTCCTTTAGCAAAACAAGAGCATCTAGGTACTAGCCCTGGACCTCATGTACGACGTAGTCCTTGCACCTAGGACAATCTCGGCCCAGGGACAGTCCGTTACGTAAGCGAATGAATGAAGGAATGAATGGGCATTCGTGCAGATCAGTGGGTAAGTGAATAAAAGACTCATTTCTCCAGAGCACCATGAAGGTGCCCATGCCACAAGAAATGGAGGGGCAAACACCTGAGATTCCATTTCTCAGTCCAGCAGCAGATCCTATCACCAAGTACCCATGCCACAGCTGGAGAGGATGGACAGAAACAAGACGTTTCTCTCTGCAGATTTGTCTCCAGCTTCCAAAATGCAGATCCCCTTCTCCAGGAAGAGAAAACCTCACTCAGCTGTGACTTGATACACACATAACCTCCAGGGTAGCTCTAACATGCACATCTTTCTTTAATTTCTCAGAAGTAAACTCTCCAAATTGCAGAGTGTCTGTGGTTAATCCGGCTTCACCTCACACGGTCTCTGTGGACACCAGAGGGCTGCTGGCTCCCACATTCAGGAAGTGCCCTGAAACCACCGAGGCTCAGTCCTCACTTGTCCAGGAAAGTCGGCAAGCGACCACCTGAGCTACGTTCGGAATCCTCCAACAGGCTGTGCACCCTGGTCTTTGCAGAGCAGGAATGACAAGACAGAAACCACGGCAAACTGAGTCCTCCAAACTAGGCTGGCTGGCAGTCACAGTAAGGGAAAGTGACATCAAGCACAAACACAGACTTCCTTCTCCAAACCCCAACCTTCAGCAGTCGCACAAGCCGAAACAAGATGAGGGATTTTCTTCTTCCTGTCTGACAGGTGTGAACACACCCAGAGAGGCCCATTCTGTATTTGAATTTGTGTCTTTCCCTGGCTTCCCAAATGTGGGGGATTTGGACCAAATACTGCTTTCTGTTTCTATGACTGTCAATGTAACACAAGATTTGTTTCTTTCCTTTAACTTTTCTACTTTAACTCACAAATATAAACACACACTTGAATGTCCTATCACAGCATTAGTAATACAACTAACAATTAAAACATTTTTACTGCCAGAGGGCATGTGTGCTCATGAGAGAGAGAGAGGGAGAGAGGAAGCCTCCTCTGGGGGGCATGGTCATGCCATAATCTCTTTCCTTCCATTCTTTCTTTCTGTCAAGATTTTGGACATGCACTCACATGCACCAGGTACGCTTTTTAAGCAGCTGGGCCTGGGATTTGAACTGTGGCCGGCCAGGTACGATCTGACTCCCTATGCTCAGACCTTAACCATTGCACTTTTCGGCCAGCCCTTAATAATGAATCATTTTACATTTTCTCATAATGATGCTACTGATGGAACCCTTGCTGTTCCTCATTCATTTGGTGAAGGTTTATGAAGGGCCTTTCATGGATCAGGTGTCACCCAGAAAGGTGCTTCTCTATGTCCAAGGCACACTCCCAGAGGAGGCAAGGCTGAACTCCTGGGACAGAGGACGCCATGGGGCTCCCAGGCCCGACAACGGCCCGCCAGTGTCTTCTTCAATCCAAAGCAGCACGTCCCCGTGAAAGCCGCGCAGAACACTGCCTACAGCGGTGCTTGTCCCACGCACCTGGTCACCATGACTGACTGTGTGCAGGAGTCTTCCGGGCCTGGGTCTGCATACCTCAGGTGTGCAGTGCTCAGCTCTTGCATCTGGCCCATCTGGTTGCTTATTAAATACTGGATTCTTGGCTGCACGATCCTTTTGTGAGGACAGGAAGAGAGCCACAGTGTGTCTAGACCTCACTCTGCTGTCCACGTGCCCGCCCAGCCCCTGCCCCAGCTCCAACAGGAGCAACCCCACAAACGCCCTTTGCTCGCCCTGCGTGCAGACGGCCACGCGGGCATGGTGTGGGTTTCAGCGTGGGTGGAGGTTGCAGTGCTGCTCCTCTTCTTTCATCACTCTCTTAGGTGCCCCTTTGCTGTCCTCGACTCCCTGGTTCTCTCCGGTTCACTGTGCAAGGTTTCCTAAGAAAGGCGAGTCTAGATGAAACGTGAGGATGAAATGGAAGGGGGTGCAAGACTGAGTGGACCCATGAGAAGTGCTTCTAAATGTGGAAAGCTGTCAGTGCGGGAGAGAGAAAAGGCCACAGCAGCAAGGGAGGGGTGGACATCGAGCACCAAAGACCTCAGGGAGTCCTCGGGACATGTGTCTGGGGGAGCAGGTAAGGATGACACTGAGAGGATTTGCCTGAGCTGTGGATGAATGAGGAATGGCCATCACAGGACGTGAGGAAGGACCTACTTCCAGGCAGAAGAGCAGCCTGTGTCCTGCCCTACTGGGCCGTGGGCTCTGGGGGCATAAACCTCACCTTCGCCAGAAGCCACTTCTGCAGGTGCCAGCTGTGCAATCCTGGCACTTCTGTGGCGTGCGTGTGTGTGTGTGTGTGTGTGTGTGTGCGCAGAGGCGTGGCATCAGTTTCTCATCTATGAAATGTGAACCCTACTTGCTCCTGCCTCCGAGGTTGGAGGGAGGGTGAACACAGGAGAACATAGGGACCTCGGTGGCACTGCGCACCCCTCCATCATGTTCCTCGGGAACATGAGCTGGGAGCTGCTGGGAGGACGGGATGAGGGTTGTTCATGATAGAGAGAGTGGTTCAGTGACATGATGGGTTCAGAAGCCAGGCTGTCACATGAGCTAGGTTAAAATGATGGTCCCTCGTTATAGAACAAATTAGTCTGGGTAGATCATAAAGTCAGAATGCAGACTAGCTTTCTTCCTCTCTTTAACATCCCCAAAAAATACTGGCAGGGTTGGAAACATTGCATGATGGGATCCCAGACACAACAAAATTCAAAGGTCAATGCAAAGAGGAAGAGGTGATCTTCAAATCTCTGTGACCCTCGAAGCGCTTGACAATCCTATTCGTTTTAAGAGGAAAACAACTAACTGAAATATAGCAAATTATTAAGGGAACAGGAAACCCACAGATAAATTTGTGTCACAGGCCACAGGAAAACTCCCTTCCTTGACTGTGGCTTTATTTTATTGGTTTCAAATCTCAGGCATTTACTAGCTGCGTGACCTTGAACAAGTGACTTAAACTTCCTGACCTTCGTCTGTACAATAAATAATAAAAATGCCTCTCTTGCACTTTCAACCTGAAGATCAATCCAGGGAAGATTCGGGACACAGCACAGCAGCTCCGGCGGGTACACTCAGGACCCAGGGAGTCTCCCGCTTCTCTGCCTTCCTTGAACACTGGTCTGGAGAAAAGGTTTGTCTCACTAAGAAGGCTACAATTGAATTCTCCGCCCACCTCACCTTGAGAGAACCTTAAAGTTATTTAAATGTAGAAAATTAACATATTCTGTATTAGCTTAACCCTTCCTAGCGCACCTACAGAAAGGAGGCCAAGATCAAGGGGCAGCTTTCAGGAACTGCAGCCAACTTGCCCTCTTAGAGCCAGAGAAAAGAGAATTTCAAAGAAATGAGTGTTTTTATGGAAAGTGACCTGACCCAACCTCCTTAAAGTTCAAAAGCCAAATGTGTGGAAAGATGTGGGGGCTGTCGGGGAGCAGGGCAGAGCAGCGCCACAGGAAGCAGGGACCACTTGAGGGGGCTGAGCAGCGTGTGCGTTGGGCAGCAGGTGAGCAGGGCGAATTCCCAGCTCCTCTGGTGCTGTGGGCAGGGCTCTCAGATGTGGGGCTTCACAGAGCAGTCAGATTTCCCCAAGAAGTCAGGGACCTGAATCAAGTCCACAGCTCCTCTTCAGCCCCAAAAGGGAGTTGAGAAAGGATCAAGCTACCACCTTTTCATAAGAGGATCTTTCATTGGGTCTTTGGGAAAGTCAAGATACATTTTTTGCGTAGAGAAGCAGAAAAATACCCCTTGACTTTCCCAAGGACCCAAAAATACTGGACAGCAGAAGGTTATAATCTTAAGGATTAACATTTAAATGGGCTATGTTTCGCTTTGTGATGTAAACCCTGAATAAGCAGAATCCTGGGGATGGATCCCAAGAAGCTAACTGGGTCTAAAATTCAAAAGGAATCTGGCAGCCATTGCTACCTGTGGTCACTCATGAACTCTGCTCCCCGAAAAAGTGACTTTGGAAAGTGTTCAGGTCTGTTACCAAGCCAATGGACAGTGGCCTCTGTCCACCAATCAGACCTGAACATGCGTGCAGCCTTCATTTGCGTAAGTGGACCTGAGTCTGAGCCTTTGTACCAGAGATAATCCTTTTCTCTGTTCCCTCCCACCAGTGCTTTGGCTTGGGATCAAGGGTATGTCTCCTGGGTTTGCAGACTGCTCTCCAGATATCTGCATAGGAAATTTTGTTAGCAATGAAGAACTTTCCATATTGTTTCCACATTGCACTGAATGCTGTGTAAAGTCCCCCAGTGGGTGTGTGTGGTGTCATCACAGGAGATAGCTTTCCTGGACGCACATTCCTTCAAGACACTCTTGGAGAAAAGCTAGCAGGAGTAGTCAGACTTGGCACAGCTGACAGCAGCAGGCCCTTATGAGGTCAGTGGACCCCACGAACCCACACCTCCAGTCCATTTATTTCCTCTCATCCAACGTTCTTGGGTGTGGCCGAATCACTGTCCCATATAAGATGAAGGGCTTCCCAGGGACTCCCAGGGCTGAACCAGGCTTGAGCTGGGCTCACCTTAAATCATTCTTGTCTTTCCATTAAGCCCTAAAACACAGAGATGTCAGATTACTCATCTGTGGCCACGCTACACTCTCAGGTCAGATGTGAAGACAAAACCACAGTCTTCATACACTTAGCTTGGTGTTTTGTCCATCAATAGATCTTCTCAGGGTCATTTATGGACCCATGATTATGAGATCATAATGTCACTCACATTGGTTAATCACTTGGGGCAAGTTGGTGGCATGGTGATTAGGTGGCTGGATCCCACATGGTCCACTGCGCAGTTCAAGTCCAGGACCTGGTAACTTGAAAAACACGCCAGGTGCTTGTGCATGTGTGCCCAAATCCCAAAAGGAGAAATGGAAGGAAAAGGATGGTGGCATGGCCATCCCACGTGGGGACAGCTTTTCACTTCACATTTCTCTCTCTCTTTGAGGAGTGCATATACCTTTTTTTTCTCTTTAAATTTATTTATTTTTTACATTAATTCACTATACATCATTACAGCATACAGACGAATTTTCCATCCAAAATACACCGTGTATTGGCTCAATCAAGCACATCAACATACATGTTATCAGCAAATAATTTTCCAATTCTTATGTCTTGTATACTTTTTCATTTTGCCATCCTTGATTCCCTATCCCTCACCCTCTGCCATGTCCCACCCTCCTCCCACATTGTCTCTGGTATCTATGGTTGCTTTCTATGCCTGCCCCCCCCATTTAATTGATTTGCTAATGAACTTAATTAGCCTAAATATATCCAATAGCTAGCACAGCTGATATATACCTATACATGAATCCAAGTCTGACTTTAGGCATAAACCTCAGTGAGTAGAATGAACATATTATAAAGTAGTACCCAGTTGGGGCTATATGGCTTACTGCAGTCATCAGATATGCATTTTTTTTTTTTTAAATTTCGATATGAACAGTTTCACTGTTTTTTTTTTTCTCCTGAAACTTTTTTTTTTTTTATATTACCTAACATTCATTCCCTGAGCATCATCACAACATACTAAATGTGGTTTCCCATCTAGAATAATCATGCATATTATAATCAATAATATTCCATTTCTACTTTCATACATATGTATATGTATATATATGTTTTTTACCCCATGTTTGACCCTCTGCCCTTTCCCACTCTTTTGTTACACTATCTCTGCTATATACAGTTGTTTTCTATTTCTTTTCCCCCAACATTTTGTTGATCACACAATATCATAAGTAATCTAACTACTTTCAATAGCAAGTTCAGCAGGTAATTTCAAGAAGAGCAGTTTTAAACTGGTAATGATATTTCCTTGAAACTTAAAGCCTAGAAACAGGTTAGTATTCTGTTCAAATAGTAGGTACATGCACCTATCAACAGCTCAAGACAGGACAAAAATCCTTTAAAACCGGAAAACAAAGCTTAGAAGAAAAGCAGCAATATTCTAGTCAAGTCACAGAATGTTGTTTCATCAGTTCAGTCTCATGTACTTAATCTTTCTTCTGTTAAGGTTCGATCTTCCAGATTGAATTCTGGGATATAATATTCATCTCCAAACATTGTCCCTACAATTAAGTTGCCCATTTTCTTAGTTATTGAACTCTTATTTCTGTGTATCTGCATTTAATTTTACTGACATAGCACTCCCTTAAGAATTTCTTGGAAATCTGGTCTGGTGCTGGTAAATTCTTTCAGGTTTTGTTTATCTGGTAATGTTCGTGTCTTTTCTTCCCAAATGAATGATAATCTTGCTGGGTACAGTATTCTTGGTTGAAATTGCTTTTCCCTTAACATGTTGAATATATTTTCCCATTCTTTCCTCACTTGCATAGTTTCCAATGAGAGATCTGCTGTTAGTCTGATGAGATACCCCTTGTAAGTAACTTGCCTTTTTTTCTCTTGCCAGTCTTAGTATCTTGTCTTTGTCTGTTGTTTTGGTCAATCTAGCTATAATGTGTGTTGGAGAAGATCTTCTTGGGTTGTTTCTATTTGGGGTCCTCTGTATTTCTTGGGACTGAATAATTGAGTGCCTCTCTAGGTTTGGAAAGTTTTCCTGCTGGATCTCATGGAATAGATTATCAATGCCCTTATGAGTCTCTTCGCCTTCTGGGATGCCTATTATCCGGATATTTGGACGTTTGATGGTATCTAGTATTTCTCATATATTAGTCTCAAATTCTTGGGCCATTTTCTCAGTCTTCGTGGTGGATATTTTTAGGCTAGCAATTTTCTCTTCTATGTCTGAGATACTATTTTTTGTATGATCTAGTCTGCTTTTAATACTTTCAAGGGAGATTTTGACTTACTGTATTATAGCTTTCATCTCTAACAGTTCCATCTGATTCTTTTGTAAAGTGTGAAATTCCTCTTTTAGATCTTGCATGAATTTCCTCACCTCCTGGAACTCAACAACTTCTTTCTCCTTCCTCTTCAGCAGTTCATTGTCTCTCTTCTCTTCCATCTCTGTTAGCTTTGCCATTATGAATGTTCTGAATTCTTTATCAGACATCTCCATGAATTCCCGTGAACTGTGTGTGGATAAAGACAAGTTAGCCTTTTCCCTTGGAGGAGAGGTATTTTCCTGCTTTCCCATATTTCTTGTGGTCCTGCAGCGATTTCTAGTCATCTGGTTGATGGTCAGTTTCTTCCCAAACTTGTAAGTTCAATCATGCGAGTTTTGTGTGCTGGAAGCCAAATTATCAGTGGGAAAGTCTTGATTTCTGTTCCCCCAAAATGGCTAGGTTGAAGAATCCATGTGGCTGCGGCTTCAAGAAGGCCTCTTCCCTTTGCCTCTCCACGCGAGTTTTGTGTGCTGGAAGCCAAATTATCAGTGGGAAAGTCTTGATTTCTGTTCCGCCAAAATGGCTTGGTTGCAGAATCCATGTGTCTGCGGCTTCAAGAAGCGAGGAGTGCATATATCTTTAAACAAATTGAAAAAAAATACAATGAATTAATTATTTATATGTATGAACTTATACTTAAGTCTGCAAAAATGGTTATGTCCTAAGTCAAGGTAAATATTTTATGAAAATGTATTTCTTCTATGAGGGAGAGACAGAGACAGCGAGAAAGCACCCTCAACAGGGTCTCAATGTGACTCACACCCAGTCACAGCAGCCCTGGACTGTGGGTGCTCACAGCCTTGGCCATTCTCGGCATGTTACCAAGACATGGAAGATGACTATCCCATCTGACCCCATCTGTTTAAATGCCATCTATCGGCTGACAACACTCAAAGTACGTCTCGTGCCCCAATCTTGCCTCTGAAATCCAGTTTTATATGATCATGGCTGACCTGACATCTCTCTTGAATTTCTAAGAAACCCTGCCAAGTGAAGGTCTTCACTGGGCTCCTTACTTTGCTCTAGGGGGAACCACACAAACCACCTTTGGCCAAGAGGCTGAAGTGACCGCCTTTACTGAGCTTAGCATCAGGCTCCTATGCTGACAATGGTCAGTGGCCTGTCTTGTGTCCTGGACATTTTCAGAGCACACCTTCCAATCTTGGGTGGCTGAGTCGGGGCAGGGTGTGTCTGTCCTGCTGAACCGTCACAAAGGCTAGGTCCTCTGTGCTCAGCAAGCAGAGAGCTTGGGTGGGCTGCCCCTCCCCACCTGCTTCTCAGAGCTGCTCATGTCTGGCTCTGAGGACTTCTCTCTCTCTCTGCTTCTCTCTTTGTGGTTTAGGTTTTCAGGTTTTTGCCATAGGATGTGTGCACTCATGAGAGAGAGACAAAAAGAGATGCAGAGAAGGAAAATGAGAAGCCAGCCCCGAGGGGGTATGGCCACCCAGCAATCCTTTCTCCTCTATTCTCCTCTTGGGGTTCTGGGTGTGTGCAGTGATTTCCAAGCTGCTGTGCATGGGTCTCAGACTGCAGAGCCTTACCCACCACAGCACCTGCCGGCTCCATTTGCTCTCTTAATATCCCACCGTTTGGCACTTTTTGCTTAGAGCACTGTTCCCCCTACCTCCAAACCTCTGGCCCCAAATAGAGTCTGAAATTGCTCAACAAATACTGCGGATCCATCAGCACTGACTCCCAGTATGGGCTTGCAGGCTTAAAATCAAATGTTCTGTACACTTACGCTTTAGAAATTTTTGCCAAAAGGACAAGCCATTTTCAGAAGAGTGTTTTACTCCTTGACAGTTTCAGATAACTTTTAGAAATTGCAGAAAATTTGATAAAGAGAGTAGCCATTTTCACACAACAAGACAATGGAAGCTGAAAGTTAATGACATGGAGAAACCGCTGTCCCCTTACTCCTTCCACACATACGCACGCACGTGCATGCACACTCGTGCACGCACACACACGCACACAAGTAGCTCAGAATGCACACAGTGGGGTCACTTGACTGACATCCTGGCCTTGCTGGTTATTTCCACAGACCCTTGGGTGAGATGTGCTACCCTCGGGCCTCTACTGCGCGTGTGTGGGGCTGGGAGATGGCCGGATTTCATTCGCAGAGTAGTGGTGATGCTGCACGGAGGTCAAACGGTCCAGTGTTATTCTGGACATGCTTTATCCAGGAGTGGTTTTGACTCCCAGCCTGGGGCTTTATTTATCTATCTGTCTCTTATCAGTAAGGTTTATTTATTTCTCCCATGAGTGAGTAAGAGAGAGAGACAGGGAGAGTGACAGCACCCGCCACAAGGTCTCGTGCTATGCCTCCCTCAGCCCCAGCCCACCCTGGCTGAGAGGCACGCACAGGTGGAGTGCACTTGGGGAAGTCTGGGTGTGACTTGGAACCTTCTCGTGAGGGTCAGCCTTGCCTCTGCACCACTGTCTGGCCCCGCCCTGGCTTTTAAATAGAGGCTGCCTTAATCTCAGGTCTTCGTCATGTGGACAAGCTTTCCTGAGCTTAACAATCCTGTCAGGGTTCTTGAAGTCTCACTCTATGAAAACATGGCGACAAACTGCTATCTTTTAGTATTTCGCTCATGCTTTAAACACTCAGGACCCTTGTACGAAGGCCCGTGCTGGGTGCCATAAGGTTGTTATGTGCGGGACGCACAGATTTTTGTCCTGAAGAAGGTGCCATTGAGCCAGCGACTTGGAAGCTGAGGCCAGAGAGACAGGAGATCAAGGCTGGCCTGGGCAATGTAGCAAGACCCTGTCTTAAAAAAATAAAACTAAAACAAAAGAAGGCGACATTAGAAAGCAGGGACACAGCCGTGTAGCAGGGCCAGGAGTAAGGTGTCCAGTCATTCTGTTAGAAGGACATTATTTTTGCATGAAGAAGGTAGCATTCCTGCTGGGTCTTAAAGGGGGTTTGGACTCAGAACTGTGGCAAAATAGGAGAGGGCTTTTCTCACGTGAAGATTGTGTCGGTAAAGTAGTGGTTAGTGTTCGAGACAGTGGTGCTTGTTACCCCGATCTGGCCATAAACATCATATCATTCACTACTGAAAAGTTGCATTGACTTTGTAAATATGAAGAGTTATTACGTGTCAGATAAAAATCATTTTAAAACTCCAGTGAAGCAGAGAAACCACAGATCCCAGGAGGCAGCCACCATGTGCTGGGCCCTGGGCTTCCTGACTTCAGGACAACCCTGGGAGGAGAAGCCCCTGAGTGACCGGGATGAAGAGTCCCGTCAGCCAGGTTAGATGGGTTGGGGCCAGATGGCACTCAATTAAAGAAGAGAAATGCAAGGATATTTCTTATCCATCAGGGGAAAAAGATGGTGTTATCATACTCAGGGAACAGAATAGTTTGTCTCTAGTGCTTTAAAATTTCAGTAACATTTTTTTTTTTTTTTTTTTTGGAGAGGTTTTTGCTGTAGGGAGCATGCGCTCGCCAGAAAGACAGAGAGAGACAGAGAGAGAGAGAGAGCGAGAAATCACCTCCTGGGGGGGGGCGGGTGGCCACACTGCAATCCCTTCTCCTTTCTCCTCTTGGGATCTTGGGCACGCATGCACATGTGCACGGCGTGAGTTTAAGCCACCGGAACCAGGACTTGAACCACGGTCGAGTACATGGGAGTCCAGCGACATAGCCATTACGCTAACTACTGGTCCCTAAAATTTCAGTACCTTTTTGATTATGGTAAAATATACATGCCATAAAATTTACCGTCTTAGCCATTTTTAAGCATCCCACTCAGTGGCGTTGGGTCCCTTCACACAGCCACGCAGCCGTCTCCACCTTTCACCCAGGAGTGTTTGTATCTCCTTAAACCGAAGCTCAGTCCACAGGAAATAGCTCCTGGCTACCGACATTTTACTTCCTGTCTCTATGAATTTTACAACTCAGGGCACTTACAGAAGGGGAATTGTGAAAAAGACAGAGAGAGAGACAGAGAGGGAGAGAAAGAGAGATGGACAGAGAGACCACTCTCCGTGGGGATGGTCACACTACAATCTTCCCTCCTTCATCCCACCCTCCTTTTAGGAGTTTAGGCACACGCACACACACACACACACACACACACACACTCACACACACACACGAGTGTTCTTCAAGACATTGGGTCCAGGACTTGAACCACATAGTCAGCCATGTGGAATCCAGCTGCCTTACACCAGACATACCATTTCCAAGTCTCATGTTGTAGACTGAGTCCCAACATCCGTCCTCGCTAAAGCTCATCACAGCCCACCACTACAGGTACCACAGTGTTATCCTTCAGGCGTCGGTGGCCGCTGGGATGTTTCCACCTCCCGTTGTGGTTAACTGTGGCTGTGGACCGGGTTTACACAGGAATTGCCCTGCGTGAGCTGCTAGGACAGAATCAGGGGGGCAGTCCTCTGTGCTCCCCGAGCTAGAATGGTGGGTGGCACGGGGGAAGCCTGATGCGCACTGCCTGAGGGGACACCTGCTGAATGAACTTAGCAGTTGAGCAGGAGAAAGCACTGTCGGTCCAGTCGGGTGATCTACCTGGGTCACAGGGAGAGCAGGTGTCCAGGAGCCAGGAAACCTGTCCTTGGTCTCGGCCACTCCCTGCTTTGCCGCCCGGGACTTGGTGACTGCTGAGCTGCCCTTGGTCTTGCATCACTGTAGCCATCCTCTTTTGCTGGCTCTGCGGCTTTCAGCACGTTGTGGCTTTATTTCTCTGAGAGTCAATGTCTTGCTCTCTAAAACACAGATTCTAATAGCACTTTCTAGAAGGCTCCGAAGAGTAGAAACCGGGTACTTAATGGACCTGATTTGTACTAAGCACTTATAACATAGGCAACTGTTACCACTGGGATGATGATTAACGTATTTAATTACTTATTTTTGCTGCATGGACTGGGAATTGAACCCAGGCCTCCCATGTGGAAAGCAAGAATTCTACCATTGAATCATCCATACACCAATACTACTAGATCGTCATAAAAGTCATGACTCATTTTTGAATAAGAAAAATACATCATGACTTTCCAATGACCCAATATAATGGTGTTTTAGAAAATGCTTTTATTTAGACAAGTAAGACAGTTATGTTCATCTTAGTATGGTAATATTTAAATCAACAAACTATTACATTATCTACTGCTTGGGCAGCTATTCCACTATCTCATGTGTCACCATCAACAAATACCCGCGCCCTTTGGAGTCTCGGTGTCCTGTTCTCGGAAATGGGAATAGACCCCATCCTGGCAGGACACCCAGGTAGCCGGGAGGCGGTGCGGGCACCGTGTGAGCTGTCCTGCGCCTGTTCTCGCTCGATCAGTGAGGTGCGGCTTCTTTACGAGACTCTCGGGAACTAATATTAAAAGAAGATGCTTTTGTTTTACCGAGACACTGTCCCTGCTATCTGGCAGCTCAGTGACTGGAATGGGAACCCCAGGGCAGAGAAAAGCTATCGCGATCCTCACCTTTCAGGTCCAAGCAGGACAAGCCCTTGTTTGTGAAAGAAACGTGAGGGGCCCGCCTGGCAGGGCAGAAACTCCCCTGTCAATCCTGCCCAGACCCGGTCTTCTTTATTAGGGCTATTAAATGGCAAAGCCACCCTGGTCCTGGACAGCAGCAATCAGAGAGCATTCTGGGGGAGGGGACAGAGGGACTGCCGCTTGACTGGAGGCGACAGAAGGGACAGTGCCATTTCTCGAGGCTTCTTATCTGCCTCCCCTGTGTTGTCTCAAGCAGGTGCCTGGAAGAGTCTGCAGAGAACCTGGGAGAGGACAGACAGATACCAGCGACAGGCTGGGGAAAAAGCCACATTTCTTTTCTTTTTTTCTTTCTTTTTTTTTAATAGACCACAGATTAGTTTATTTTTAACACCCATGATGCCATGAATTCATAGGGAATAGGTTCCAGTAGCTCAGGCTCCTTTCCATTGGTTCTCACAAAGTGTGCTGCTCTGGGTGGAGCAGGCTGGCGCTTTAGTTGAACCCAGGTTCCTTTCTCTTTGGCTTCTTTCTTTTTCTGGTCATTTTCCTTCACACGTTTTAGGAAGCTATCTCTGCTCTTAGGATGTTTAATATGCTCAATACGCACATTGATTCTCTTGGCAAGAATCTTGCCCTTAACTTGTTTGTTCACAACAATGCCAACAGCATGCTGGGTGGCACTGTAGACTCTTCCAGTTTTGCCATGGTAACATTTGTGGGGCATTCCTTTTTCAACAGTACCTATTCCCTTAATGTCTACACTATCACCTTTCTTGTAGATTCACATATATGTTGCTAAAGGAACAACTCCTTTTTTTCTAAAAGGCCTAGAGAACATAGATCAGGTGCCTCTCCTCTTTCCCTTTGTGTTCGTCATTTTGGTTAATTACTGAAAGATGGCGGTTCTGGCCAAAAGGGAAGCCACATTTCTTATACTTCACATTTCTCCACCATGAAAAGTGAATGTTTGGGGATTGCTACTTCCATTAATAATTTAAAGAGAGGGAGAGTGAACTTGTAAGCAGTTTTAGTGGCCTCGTCAGCCCAGGGACTTGATTTTGTGAGGGGCAGGTTAAGCACAGGCATGAAGACCCAGCTGGCTCTTCTCTCATGTCTGTGGGGCTTGGTCCTGCAGATGTGGGGTCCTTCTCCAGGTCTGCACTGGGGTGGGCATGAGGACCTCACCACCTCAGGAACCTCGCTTTGCCCTGGTTACCATGATGGGACGTCTAGGCAAATGAAGGAAATCATCCTGCAGGCAGGAATTTGAGCACTCTTCTCACTGAGGGAGGAAGGGGTGTTTGCTAAAGGCTTTGAAGATGGCCAGGACTTTACTGGCTGGAGGACAGGCAAGACTTGTGAGGAAGAGGGCTACTTAGAGTTCCATGGTGTTCAGGAGCCAGGCAGCTGGTACAGTGGGAGGAAGTAGCAGGAGCCTAGCCCAAACATTTCTAACAGGGCCAGACAATTGATTGAAATACCAACTCGCATTGTGTTTTTGTTACTAGCTACAATGAAAGTGATCATTTATTTTTTTCCTCCCACTTTGTATCTTTTTGTCACAAGGACAAATCTCTGAGTTAAAAGGACTTTGGGCAAAATTGAGGTTTACTTCTAGGAGAGGAGCCTTGGATACCCAGGGTGTTGTGCCTCAGAGAGTCACAAGGAGGTAGCTGAGCCTTGGAGAGGACTATGGCTGTGTGGAAGACAGATGGGGGAAGCAGACACCCAGGGCTAGGCAGGGGGCTTACAGCTTCGGCCCAGTCCAGGTGCTCTCACCAGGCAAAGGTGCAGCTGGGTGGGTGGCCGGCAGGTGCCAAGCAAGACAGACCTGCGAGCGTGTTAGCAGAGCCGTCCAGGGCCCCTCATTCTGTAAGGTGCAAAATCCCTTGATCTTCACAAAATCCTAGGTGCTGGCAGGAGCCCCAGTAACCTGTGAGTTGGAAATTTTTGTTCAATTGGAAGCAGGGGACTCAGTGCAGATGAGCTTTTCTTTATTAAGAACTGTGTTGCCTACAGTGGCTTCCACCACTAATACCAGCACATGACTGGTGTGCGCTGAGTGTTTCTTTAAGTGTTCACAGTGCATTACTCAGTTTCATCCTTGCAACAAGCCATGAGGTCAACACTCTTATTAGACCATTCTCCAGAGAGTCAAATAATTTCCCACAGCCACATAGCTTGTAAGCTGCAGAGCTGAGACTTGAAATCAGACAATGCAGCCCACCATCTGTGCTGAGATATATTACTTCTCAAATAGTAATAATAACAACAAATGCTGGTGTGTTTCTTGCAGTTCATACCCTCTGCACATAACCTTCTGAAGTGTCTGCGTGCCTCTGAGGCCACTGCCTGCTAGAGCAGGGTTTTAAGTACGAGTGACAGAGTCACCTAAGTTCTAGAAAAGCCATTCTGGAGGCGGCTGACAGAGAGGCACACCAAAGGCTAACGAGAGCTGTGGTCATTCTCCTCACGCAGACGATGCCAGCTTGGCCTGGGGTAAGGAAAGCAGAGAAGAGGAACCCACCGAGAAAACTTCCAAAGGTGAATTTGACTGCGCCGTAGAAGGAGGTACGTTCACGGACAGCCATCGCAACGTTGTATCAGCTTTTGTACTCACCTGAAACACAGCTGAGACGGGTCCCTGGAGGCACTGCAGAGCGAGTGACACTCTGAGTCCCGAGATCAGTAAGAGAACGAAAGCCAGCGCTGCTCTCCGTGGGCAGGTGCCCTGGGGAGGCACACACAATCATGCCATTCCTTCACTTTCATGGCTCTCTACCTGGCGTTGTGAACTCTGCGTATGTTTAACATGCTGGTGAGGAAGAGATAGGCCAGGCACAGGTATGAGGGAGATAAAAATCTTTCTTCTGGGTTCCTACTTTTGCCGGTGAACCGTGAGGGAGCAGAGGAAAATATTTCAGCCAGAGTCCTACTTTGTTTGAAAAGTGTTCGGGTGGATTATAAGGGCTCTTGGGTGTTATACCACTTAATCTGCATGTGTAGTCATCATGTATTTACCCACCCAGATACCCCTCCATCTACCCATCCATGTATTCATTTATTTTATTTATTTGGCAAGCATCTCTCCTGCACTTGCTGCAGGCAGCCTATGGTTCTGGTGTGGATGAGGCTGTCTGGGCTGCAGATGGCTGTGATGCCGGAGAGGAAGCCCAGGGGGTGGAAGTGGTGCATGCTGGGAGGGGAGCACAGAGCTGGAGTCGGCCTCTGGCCCCAGGTTCTTCCTCCCTACGAATCAGCTGTGTGGGTTCAGGCCGCTCAACCTTAGGCTCAAGTCTTTATCCAGAAAATGTGAAGATTGTGTGCGAGTTCACTAAGAGCTTGTGAAAGCCCTGCGCTTCTCCACACACGGGACGCATGACGTGCACAGCACTCAGCTCTCGCAATGCCTGTTCTGCTCCACGTCGCCACTGCGTCTTTTCCCGTCCTGTCGTTCAGTCGTGCGGTGGCTCGCTAGGTCTACGTCCACATCTGTGAAGTGGGCGGTCACTGGATCATGAAGGAGGATTGCACAGCGGTGCTGACCACTCACCGTCTACCTCAGCACCCCCAGTGATCCAAGGGCAGCTGGACGGTGGTCCCTGTGCATGGCACCTCTACAAGCACCAGGGCCCACCTTGCCCGTGGGCGGAGAGAGTGGTACGGGCATACGGGAAGATGACAGGGTCGCCGAGTCTCTGTTTCCCTGAGTTGCCTGTTTGGGCCTCCATTACACTGTGCACAGGCTGGGGCTTCCCAGAGCTGACGTCTGCTCCGTGCACACACTCCTGGGGTGCTGTGTTGCCTTGCGAGTCTGTCTCCACTGACCGCTGTGGGTTCATCTGTCATGTGGGTTGCTGGGGCAGCCTGGTAAACGCCAGTCACAGTGCTCTCCACACACACACACACACACACACACACACACACACACACACAGTCACTGCTTCTTTGAAGGCCAGACTCCACCCAACTTATTAGTGCCCTGTGGAAGAGGCCTGGATGGTGCCTCCCGAGACAGCGTGTGCAGTTTATGTGCGTTCAATGAAAGGGCGCCATAAAAGCCTGCACTGAGGCGGTGTGTACCACAAGATGCTGTCTTTACACAGCGAGGTCGTAAAATGCTGATACAAGGGAAAACAGCTCTGTCAGATGGAACCTGGCCGTCCCTTATATTTACAGTATCACCTCTCCTTTTCTTTCTGTGCTTTCTTGTGGCTCTCAAAAGTCACTTTTAAACCTTGAAATTAGAAATGGAAAGACTGAGAACAAGATTGAAGAGACAACTAAAATCTTTCACAGCAAACTATAAAAAGACCATACAAGCTTACACACCATGAAGTTTTAAAAAATTTATTAAAGTGTTTTAGGAGACAAATCCAATTGAGATGTAATACTTTGTGTCTAGCGGTGTCCTAGGATGAGAGAAGCCCAGACAGAAAGAGCACATCCCTCATCCCAATCACCCTATAAAATGCCGAGTAATCCATGACAAATCCTCTGATCTCAGATCACTAACAAGATGTAACCCTCCTCTTCCTAAGGAAAGAGGCAATTTGTGTGAAGTCAGCAAAAGTAAAAATCAAAATAATGTTAAGATTTGTGAAATAACTTCTGTTGGATCAAGATCTGATTTTAAAGGGCATATTGAAAGAGCAGAGTGGAGAAGCTGTCCCAGGTGGGAGACAGTCACTCAGCGAAGTTCCTACCATTGTAGAAATTTTATCATTGAGGATTTATTGAGGAAATAAAAAAATAAATAGAAACACACCTTAGCAACATGTGTGTGGCACTCTTTCCTAGCTATGAATTCTGATAATACATCTTACTAGTAAATGATATTTTACAAGGTGATAAACATACGACTGGGGTCCTGTGTTAGTCTGTTATTGTGTTGCTAAAGAAATACCCGAGACTGGATCATTTATAAATAATCGAGGTTTATTTGGCTCAAGATTCTGGTGGCTGGAAAATCCAAAGGCATGTGCTGGCAGCTGGCCCATGTGATATGGGCTGCCGGAAGCAGAGGGGAAGCCAGGCACACGCAGAGGAGAAAGCAGCCCTACTTCCTCCCATTCTCCCAGTCGACTGGATGGTCCCCTCCCATGAGGCCCTACCTTTTAACTATCTTACCACCTCCCAAAGCCATTACACTGGAGACCAAGCTTCTAGACCATCAACCTTTGGGGGATCAACCATTATCCGCTCCATAGCAGCTAAGAACAAAAACAACTTATTTCAAATGATAACTCTTATATCATGTTCCTGAATGTTCGGTTGGGGTATTTTCTAGAAAATATCATTCATCTCCAGTGGTTTTGGACTGGGGTGTTGTGAGTCTTCTAGGGAAGAGTCTATAGTGAGAAGTCCACTTCAGCATGTATGGCCAGACACCGGTGTGGTGCCACTGATGAATTAGCTGTGAGAAGTTTGCAGTGTCTGTCACACAGGATTGTTGGAATTGAGTGAATCCTTGACTGGATTTAAAGACCTGAATGCATACTGTGCAAACTCACATTGCACAGGATGCCAGGTTACAGATGCGGAGGCTTCTGCCAGACGCAATCCTGGGCAGCTGGAGGACTGGTGGGATCTGGGGATTTAGACGGTCTTCCTTCTACCCATCATCCTTGACCTTCTGCTGTCCCAGGAGACGGGGCACTCACAGGGGTGCTCGGTGAGGCGTCCCATTTAGTAATCATCAAAAGTAACTATTGACCTTCTACTATCGATAGCAATTGCTTATGGTAAGCGGACAGAACATTTTACCCCAGCAGCTCTGCCCTTTGGCACCACTTTTGGCACTAGTGGAAGACAATTTCCCCATTGGGGAGGGGGTGTGGTTTCAGGATGAGTCGTGTCTGCGTTTTGTTTACTGGACACTTTATTTCTATTATTAGTACCTTGGAATATAATGAAATAGTTAACCGACTCACCACAATGCAGGATTTTCAGCAGCTCCTCAGTGCTAGCATCATTGCCTCAGCTCCACCTTAGGTCAGCAGGCACTAGATTCTCATACAGAGCACGTGGGCTGGAACCCTCACATGTGTGGTTCACAGTAAGGCTCGTGCTCCTCTGAGGATGGAATGCCCTTGTGGTCGGAAGATGCAGAGCTAAGATGATAATGCCAGTGGTGAGGAATGGCTGCCACTACAGATGAAACTGCTTGGCCACCTGTGGCTTCCTTCCTGCTGCGTGGCCCAGTTGTTAACAGGCCACAGACAGATACTGATCCATGTCTAGAGGTTGGGGATTCCTGTTTTACACCATGAACCTTGTTCTTCAATTTATCACATTGTAGAAACTAGCAGATGGTGTAATGGTTTCATCACTGGACTACCACATGTCTGACTGTGGTTTGAGTCCTGGACCCAGTGGGTTGAAAATCATGCTGGATATGTGTGCTTGCATGCCCAAAATCTGAAGAGGAGAATGGAGGAGAAGGGACTGTGATGAAGTCATCTCTGCTGGGGGTGATTTATTTCTCTCTGGAAATCACATACATCCTATAGCAAAAATCTTTCTCTAAAAACTTTTCTTATCACGTTTTGTCCCGACCCGGGGGGACAGTCGAACAGGTTTCCTGAGGGAAGGAGTGAGAGCCGGGACAAGCGGCGTAGTGTTACAGCACGGACACGACAGTGTCTTCAGGGTCATCTGTTTATTGTGGGCAGCATGGTACAGCACGGAGATGACGCATCACGTCTATTGTGAGCAGCACGGAGATGACACAGTGCCACAGCCCCTCAGGGTCGTCCGGAGACGACACAGTGCCACAACCCCTCAGGGTCGTCCGGAGACGACACGGTGTTACAACCCTTCAGGGTCGTCCGGAGATGACACGGTGCCATAGCTCTTCAGGGTCGTCTGGAGTTAACAGTGTTACAACTCTTCAGGGTCTTCAGAGTCATCTGTGTCATCTTCCTAGTCGTCTGGAGACTGCGCAGTGTCAGCTCTTCAGGGTTTCCAGGTCGTCTGTCTTTTGTGGGCCAGGCATCGTGGTTATATACATGCTGGTGGGCCGTGATTGGTTGAATGAAGGATTGTAAAAGGTGGGTTATGATTGGTTGCTTCTGTGGACCAATCATGAGGTGCCGGATTATGCAAATCTGAAGGATTCTAAGCTCACTGATTTGCTATAGGAAGTGGCCAGTCAGAGCAAGGTTTAGCCAATCATGGCAATTTTTTGCTCTCTGAGAAACCTCGGCAGACTCGCTGGTGCAGCAGCCTCCCACAACGTTGTATTGTATTGTATTGTAGATACTGCTCTGCAGTTTGTTTTAATCAGCAAACCCTTGATCTTGGCTCTAAATCTACTTTTTATATTTTTAACCAGCTCAGCTATGACAACAGCATCCATTCACCTAATCATTCAAGTAGGAGATGGTGGGGTTTCTCTAAAGTTCTGCATCCTTTGTGTGCTATCGATCACTGCCAATTTTTAAATTAAATCTCTCTTTTCTGTCTCTGTGGAGACTACTCTAGTACATAGTTTTGTTATATCTTTTTTAGAGAGATTTTTGCTATAGGAACATGTGCTCACTGAAGAGACAGAGACAGAAAGTGAGAAATCATCCCCTTCCTGGGGGGGGGGGGGGGATGACCACACCACAATCCCCTCTCCTCTCAGGATTTTGGGCATGCATGCACACACTCCCAGTATGAATTTCAAGCCACCAGATTTGGGACTTGAACTGCAGTCAGGCATGTGGGAGTGGGAGTCCAGCGATGTAACCATTACACCATCTGCTGGTCCCTGTTTTGCTATACCTTGATTGCATTTTTCAGTGTTAACTTATTCCCTAACCTCCTGCCTTAACAGCTGTAATGTCAATCTCATCACCCTGATGGCATCAAGGTGCAGATCTGCCTGGAACCTCGGTTTCTCAGGAAGCACTTCCTTACTCAGTCCCTGCCATGTTCCTTGCCTCTTATTTTGTATCCAAGAGTTTCTGAGAGTCTTGCAGGTCCCTCTGCTCTGTCATCCTCTCTGGAGAAGAAGCAGACCTGGCCCAGCTCATGCCAGTCCCCCCACCCCCCATTCTACTGGACTGCCTGGGCTGTTGCTCAATGGAGCAGCCTTCTGGAACTCTCTCTGCAGCTGTGTTGCATGCTGCCTCTTCAAGTCTCTCCCTCTCCCACCAGCCCAATGTCTGAGAACCCAGACAGTATTTTTATTCATCCCCCAAGTTTAGCAAATTATAGGTGCTCATTGAATGTTTGAATCTTAGCTCTGAACTGCTGAAAACCAGCACAAATATTTTCATACAGAAATGCATCCCAGGAGGGGAGACCTCTTTTGGGTTCTGCACTTTTTGGACGCCATCATTATGGGGTGCACATCACCCAGGACAGGCATTGGTGCATAGGATGCTCTCCTAGCTGAAATTGTCTTATTTGTTCTTATTTATTGTCTACAAACTCAAGAATGATAGGAAGTCCATGTTTACTGGATTCATATGGCTGAAATGATTTCACTTCTTATGTTGCTTCTTTTTCTTCTTTTGGTTCCCCACTTTTTATTTATTGTCAGATCTGCCTAGTATTATATTAGTATTATTATATTATAGTAATATTGTGTAGTGATTTCATGAGTATAATTTTGCTCATAATTCAAATGCTTTCTTCTTAGACAGTTGGAGTGCCTTTTATGCATACATATGTAGCATGCCTCTCTCTCGCTCTATAAAACAACTGTGAAATGCAGTACGAGTAGATTTTATTTTTCATCAGACACAGAGTGTGAAACGGTACAATAGCTGAACCTGGAGCCAGGGCGGCAAGGCTGGTTCTCTTCTCTGGCGGTGACTAGCGAGTGGCGAGCCAGCTAATCTCTCTGTGCCCCAGTTTGTGCGTCTGCAAAACAAGGAGGTTAACAAAATTGTTAAGGTCATTTTCCACTTTCAAATGGTAATTTTTTTTTCCATTTCTACTTGATTTCCAAGTTTACTTGATGGTTGTAGATGATCCCTAACCACATGGGAATGTTTTCAAAGCCATCATACTATGAAACATCACGTGGAACTTTTACTTAATGCCAAAAATATCTTAATTACCTGCTGTCTTTTACAACAATCTTCCCAGTGGACACGTATTAGCAGGGGGCTGCTGGAGGTAACATGCCAAAGGGAGGGGTGAGCAGGCGGTTTTCCTCAAAGCCCGCATCTGAGATGCAATTATTTTTCGTTGGTTCATGCAATTTTATTTCCCAAACCTGTTTCCCTAATTAAGCAAAGAAGCCTTTTGGCAAATACATGTAGAAATAAAAAATCGTCAGCATGGGAGAGGGTAGGGACCGTCTCCAAACGCGGAGCCCACATTTGCAATATGCGACCAAGTGGCCCTCCAAAGATGGGTGAAACCTACGTGGGTGGTCTTTCTGGCCAAACTCAGGGGACACCCCCTCCAGCTGGAGGGAGAAACTCCAGGAAGCCCCATTAGGGTGAGTCCACTCTGCAACTGGCAGGGTCTACATTACTTCACTGCTTTCCTTGGAGAGACCAATAACATCAAAAGCCAAGCACGAGTAAAAACCTCACAGACTAGAAGAGCTTAATTCTGTGTTTGATCATGCAAAGTGATCCCTAACTGCTGGAGTGCCAGTCACCTTTTTATATACGTATAAGTAAATAAAATAAAGTAAGTAAAGTAACTACTTTTTTTCTAGAAAATCATGTGAGAGGCCACCCGGTGCCCTCACAGGGATAGTTTCCTCTTCACTTCATCTTTCATCTCAGTGTTGGGCTAACCTCCATTCCACCTTTTCCCTCGACAGAAATGTGTGGGGTCTGCTCTTCCCCAATCTGCTGAGTCGCCCTCAGACCCGATGGCATGGCCGTGGTCTTCGTGTTCACCCTGTGCCCTGGCTGTGCCTGCCGGGACTCCGCAGTGCTGAGTGTGCAGCTCTGGTATGGGACAGTCGTGTGCCTGACTTGTCTCCAGACATGCCGGCCATGAGGCCCAGGGCACATCACATCACCCCTGTCTATGTGACAGGTGGAGAGCAGATCTAGAGACTCAGCCTGGCCCCAAACATGGAGAATGGTTAAGGGCTGTGAACCACAGAGACACTTTTTCCTGTTTGCATTTTTGTGGAGGGCAGGAAAAATAGGACCCTCCCAATCATTAAAAGCTGAAGTACGATGGCTGTGGGTCAACCCTTGGTGGGGACCCCGAGGACCTGCCTGGGGGCTCTGGCACACCTTTTCATGCCATGCAGGTCACAAGGTTCAGAACTGGGCAAGTCACTCTAGCATAGCGGAGTATCCCACCCTGGGCACTGTGCACCCCTTTGTAAACAATAGACCAGGCTTGAATCCAGACACACACAGTGGCTGGAAAGAGGACAGGTAGAACTTGAGTTTCTTCAGTTCTGTTCTGTGTAGGCATTCAGGGTTCCTATTTGTGAACAAAGTTTGAAACAGTGAGATGGGGTGCAAGCAGTTAGGTGTGATGGTTTTGCTTGGTGAGTCCAGATTTGTTTTTTGCACACATAAAATCTTTCACTAAATGTGTATACCTTTAAAATTATATATATATTTTGACTATTTAAATCGTTTTCTTTTTCTCTTTCTCCCTTTGTTTTTCTTCTTTCTTTTATTCACTACACAGTGTGTGTAGTGCGTGTGCGTCTCTCTTGCTGGAGAAGCAGGTGGGGTTGGGAGTGAGAAAGCACCCCCCATGGGGAAGGGCCATGCCACAATCCCTTCTCCTCTGTTCTCCTCTTAGGATTTTGGGCACATACATGTGCCCAGCACGATTCTCTTGTCACTGGGTCTGAGACCTGAACCAGATCCAGCTGCCTTAACCACCATGCCAGCAGCTGGCCTAATCATCATTTCTTTTAAAAGTAAAGAATGAGTCAAGAAAATAATGATTATTATTGATTGTTAAGTGTTACTGAAAATAGCTTTGTCACATTGAGAACAGTGTCACTTTGGAAAGTGCCCTCTCTGGGCATGGAACCCCGTGGACGGCCCTGCTGTGCAGAGGGGAGGCCGTGGTGTCCTTCCAGGTTCTGGGCATGGGACCCCGTGGACGGCCCTGCTGTGCAGAGGGGAGGCCGTGGTGTCCTTCCAGGTTCTGGGCATGGGACCCCGTGGACGGCCCTGCTGTGCAGAGGGGAGGCCGTGGTGTCCTTCCAGGTTCTGGGCATGGGACCCCGTGGACGGCCCTGCTGTGCAGAGGGGAGGCCGTGGTGTCCTTCCAGCTCTCCTGCAGGGCTGTACCCGGCAGGGCCCCCTCGTGGGACCCATCGCAGTGTTCTCACTGCCCGGCGCCCTGGCTAAATGCTTGCATTATCTTTTTTCCTGTCTGAAACTCTGCTTTTCCTGCTAACTCTAGTTCCGGCCACCCTTCAAGAGGCAGGATAGTAAAGGAAGGAGAAAAAACGTGAAGGAGAGACAGGAGCATGTTTGGGTGGATGTGGCCTGGGCTTAATTTCTAGTGGAGTGTCCCCTTGTTGAACTGTCTTTAAGCTCACTCCCCATTGTGAAGACGCGCTGATGAGAGCCCCTGGGAGGATCTCCCGCGGAGCTGGGCTGCTCCGTGCAGGCCTGGTGAATGGTAACCGGCAAGGGTGTTCGCCTCTCGGAGTCACCACTGTCTCGATACCTTTTAGCTCCAGAAGTGCTTTAGATCAGTTCTCAGTGCCAGGTTTTTGTTTGTTTGTTTGTTTGTTTTGTGTATGTGTGTGTGTGTGTGTGTGTGTGTTTGAGAGAGAAATTTTACTTTTACTTTTAGCATGTATGTGCTCATTGGAGAGACAGAATCAGAAAGCAAGAAATTACCCCCCGGGGGAATGGCCACGCTGCAATCCCTTCACCTTCATTCTCCTGGGATTTTGGGCATGTATGCATACGTGCCTGGCAAGAGTTTCAGGCCACCAGATCTGGGACTCAAGCAGTGGTCAGACACATGGGAGTCCAACACCTTTACCATCACAGCACTTGCTGGCCCCTGTCAGCTTCATTAGGCATGTCAGATATCAGTCTTTCTGTCTGTCTCACTCTCAACATACTCTCTCTCTCTCACACACACACACACACACACACACACACACACAGACGCACACTGCTCATGTAAGAGGAGACTTCAAAAAATTCCTGAGAAGATGGAGTCAAACTATGAGTTCACTTTGGTGCAAAAATATTTGATCTCTATGTACAGATTTTTCATAATATGCATTTCCATGAACTTTTAAAGAATGCTTATCTACATATTTATATCTATATCTAAGATACACATACGAGTATATCATGCATGTTTGTTTACATATACCTCCATGAATACATTACTACACATACAAAAGATATGATTATGAGAAATAGCATGACCTAATCCTTTCATATTCTAAAATCAGACCAAATTCTCTTTAGGTGAACATGGCAAAAAAAATCTTGGCTTATAACAGAGATCAAGAGAAATCATTAGTCCACAAATCTCAAGTGAAAATACGAGCTCTTTTCTTTTCAACACACGATTTTTATCAGGAGAATGTTTTGCCTGCCAAATATTCTTATTTTAAACTTGGCTTTTCACAAGTCCAAACAATTTAAATTTGGGGCAATAGTATCAATGCATATTTTGCAGCATGAAATATTAGTTCAGTTGAAAGCTTTGTTAATTCCAAAGTTGGTGCAAAGTCTGGCCAGTGGGGCATGGAGCCCATGGCGGCCTTCGTGCTGTGTCGGGAGGGAAGAGGGGACAGTGGGGCAGTGGCATGGCGTGCACACGTGGAGAAGGGAAAGCGTTTTCCGAGACACGCTGTCCTAAAGGCTAAAAGACAGGATGCCCGTCATCGGGAAGGGGAAAGGGCTTTTGCCTGGCTCCTTTGTTGGATGTGAAGAGGGTCACTTATCCCATACACCCTGTCAGACACAGACACGGGTGGCCCCTCGTGTCCAGCACTGAAGCACACACAGCACTTTCTGTGGATGCACTTCTGAATTTTCCAAATGTTCAGCTACAGACAAGTTTGGTTTAGACAGGTGGAAAGAAAAATCAACAACCCTTTTTTAAAAGAAGGTTCAGGGCCCAGCAGGTGACTTGGTGATTAAGGTGCTGGACTCCCACGTGGTTGACTGCATTTCAATTTCCAGAACTGGCAGCTTGAACTCACGCCAGGTATGTGTGTGTGCATGCCCCAAATCCTGAGAGAATGGAGGAGAAGGGATGGCGGCATGGCCATCTCCTCTGGGGGTGAGTTCTCATTGCTCTCCCCCGCCCCTCCATGAACACACATGCCCTGTAGCAAAAACCTGAAAAGAAGAAAAGAAAAGAAAGAAGGTTCAGTGTGGATGGGGCTTGAATCAAACACTCAGGGGTCTTTCTGTTACTCATTCTTCCTTGTTAATTTGCCTGGTTACCTGACTCGTATCTCTGAAGGCCTGAGGATGTCTTTCAGCCAGATGTAAAATGATGGGCGAGGGCATTGGTGATTTCTCAGGACCCTTCCAGTTCTGTGATTTTTTAGAAATTAACAAATGTAATGAAAAATACACACTATTGGAACCAGCAGATGGTGTAATGGTTACGTGGGGCACTGAGCCAATGGCGCCTTTGTGTTGTGTCTGGAGGGAAGAGGATTCCCATGTAGTCGCCCGTGGTTCAAGTCTTGGACTTGTGGCTTAAAATTCATGCCAGGCGCATGTGCGTGTGTGCCCAAAATCCCGAGAAGAGAATGGAGGAGAAGGGATTGTGGTATGGCCATTCCTCCTCGGGGGTTATTTCTCATGTTCTCTCTGTCTCTGTCTGGTGAGCACATGCGCCCTATAGCAAAATATCTCTAAAAGAAATCATTATTATGCACATGGTATGTGTCTGGATCTGAAATACGTATTGTCCTTTTTTTAAAAAAACACTGTTTCTAATAACATATTGTATTAGTCAAGGTTCTCCAGCGGAATAGAAACAATACGATGGCTGAGTGGATAGATAGGTGGCAGAGATAGGGAGGTTTTATTTAAGGGGAATCAGTTGATATGATTATGGAGGCTGAGATGAACCAGGGTAGGCTGTCTACAAGCTGGGGACCCAGGGAGGCTGGTAGTGGGCTCAGTCCAAGACTGAAGGTCTTAGAAATGAGGAGGCTGAGGTGGTACTTCCTGCCAGAGGCCAAAGGCATGAGAACTTGAGGTATAAGTCTCTGAGTCTGAAGGCTGGAGAATCTGGAGTCCTGATGTCTGAGGGCAGAAGAAGGATGTCTCAGCTTGAGAGAAGGAGGAGAGAGAGAGAGACAGAGAGAGGGGAAGAAAGAAAGAGAGGAAGGGAGAGAGAGATAGAGAGAGGAAGAAAGAAAGAGAGGAAGGGAGAAAGAGACAGCAAGAGAGGAAGAGAGAAAGAAAAAAGGAGGAAGGGAAATGGACACAGAGAAGGCACCTTCCCCTGCCTTCTTGTTCTTTCAGGGCCCTTCGGCTTGGGTGGTGGCAGCCCACTTGGGTAAAGGTGTACCCTCCCCCACTCGGTCTGATTCAAATGCCAGCTTTTCTGGAAACACCCCCATAGGTACACAGGCAATGTTTCACCAGCTGTCTGGGGATTCTGTAGTCCAGTCAGGTCAGCACCTCAAATTGCCCACCGCATGTATTTCTCTCAGTTCACGCTCACAGTCACCGTGCAGGGTGCTCATTGCTCCCTCATGGCAGAGGTCAGGACCCTGATACCACATTTCATAAACGGTGCGACAAGAATTCCAGACCAGGTCTTCTGGCTCCATTGCCCATACGTGTTCTACTACTGTCTTCAACAAACCCTTACATGCGATGTGAAGCCTTTTGCGGGAGAGGTTGGAGCGGATACCCCACCAAGCAGCAAGTCCGACTCCTGAGCTGCGGAGATGCCTCGTGTCCTTGCTGACTCTTCAGGCCGCTTGCTGCTCAGCTAACTCCGACTTGCCAGCCACGTTCCTGGGTAGTTTTCATTAGAGGCTCCAAAGAAAAAGTTTAGTTTGTTGAGAAACCCATCTCTTCCTTTTCTATTCAAACCAGTAAATAAACTTGCTCCAATCTTTTCCTTTTAGAAAAAGTAATAGAGGGACCAGCAGATGGTGTAACGGTTACGTCTCTGGACTCCCACAAGGTCTACTGCAGTTCAAGTCCCAGACCCACACACACCCGGGCGTGTGTGCGTGCCCAGAATCCCGAGAGGAGAATGGAGGAGAAGGGATGGTGGCGTGGCCCTCTCCCCGGGGGTGATTTCTCACTTTCCGTCTCCCTGTCTCTCTCTGTCTCTCTGGTGAGCGCATGTACCCTATTGCAAAAATCTCTCTAAAAGTTTTTTTTTTTTTTTAAAAAAGAAAAAGTAATAGAGAAGGATTCAAGAAAAACTCATAATGGGCTCCCTCCTGCATGGGTCTGTCCCGGCCTCCCCTCTCACAGAAGCAGCCCACAGTCCCTCACCCCAAGGCAGGCACATTCCAGCAGACCTGTCCCATGCAGACCTGTGTCCACAGCACCAGGGAAGAAAGCACATCGAATGTGACTGCAACCTCACAGGTTTGTGTGTCCATAGAAACCACCTCTATGGTTTTCTCCCTATGGCTTACATCTGTGGTTTATTGTTAACTAGATTCCTTTCTCTCTTTCCCTTCAAGGTAGATTTATTAGCACAAATGTGTCATGCAAATGATGATTTATGAGGGCATCGTAGTCCCTGAGAAAACATATCGATTCAGGGGAACTCACGCTCCCTGCTGTGAAGTCCTGCTATGGGAGACTCAAGTGAGCGACCAGAGAGAAGCTGAACTTGTCAACCTGCTTGGAACTCTTTACTTCCTGGGGTTTGCTGCTGCTACGTTATTTTGCCTGACTTCCACCACTGGGGTCTTTTTAAAAAATGTCATCATTGCTATCACCGTTCTGTTTTTTTCCCATTGTTTACAATCAGCACAGAGAATGACGACGTTTGCCTTAGGTGCCTTTCACGGGAGCTAATCAGCAGAGAGATCCTTGTCACTAAGAGTGAGGCGGTGAGGACAGGAAGAGGCGCACAAGTTCTCCTCCCTCCTGATTCTGTCCTGAGTCCCTGGAGAGGCGATTCTGTCTGATCGATCAGGACGTGACCAGTCTGCCCCGCTCCCCCCTCACACACGCTGGGACGCGAGGAGGCAGAGAGCACAGGTCTGAGTCCTTCCTGTGAGTGGAGCAGTTACCTCTGCCCTCCACGAAATCCGCACGAAAGCATGGCGTTAAGGGTAGGCGATGGGGATCGGGGGAATCAGGGAGAATCATTCTTGCCTGCGTCAACCGGAGCCAGAAATAAGAGCAGCAAGCCGGAAGCAAACAGAATCTTGCAATTATATTTAATTGCAGAAGACATCCAGGCCATGCACTTCAGAGCGTCGATAAAAGCAGCGTTGTTGTATTTTCTGGCTCGGCTGAGGTGATTAGGGGTGGGAATATGATCAGTAGCATTGATCACTCCCTCATTCTCATAATGCCTCGCCCTGCTTCCTTGATGATTTTACTTTCAGAGTGGGAAAAATGGAGTTACGTGGCCCTCCGGGTCTGCGGCCGCCATGGTATTGACAACCTCCATTAATCTTTGAGAGTCTCACCCCATTTACTAAATCGAGGGGGCTCACTGAGAGTCACACAGCAATCAGGAGCAAAGTTAATTGCAATCAATATCTCCTGACGCCTCCCTGCCCTGCCCCCACCCTGCAGTCAATGGTGTCTATTCGGGAAGCCAGGGCTGCTGTGAGCGGGTTAATGTGTTTGTAGGAAGTAGAACTCTCAAAGCTCTAATCATAGCAAAAAGATTTTGGTTTTTAAGTTTCAGATTTGAATATTAACATACCCTTTTATTTTTCTTATCAGCCTTTTGATTGTTCATACAAAATGGCTTTCTGGGGCCAGCAGGCGGCTTGGAGATGAAGGCGGTTGGATCCCACATGGGCACCGACACAGTTTGAGTCCCAGGCCTGGTGGTTTGAAAAACATGTCGCATGTGAACCTGCATGGCCCAAATCCTGAGAGACGAATGAGGACAGGAGATTTCTCCCTCTCTCTCTCTGTGTCTGTCTCTAGCGAGTACATGTGCCCTAAAGAAATGTAAAAAAGCAAAAGCAAAAAAAGAGTCTGTGTGTCCTGTCTTTTTCTTCCGTCTTTTTCTCTCATCATATATAAACATGAAGGCAGTCTTTGATCATTGCTCTTCTGCATCCTAAGATGCAGGACAAGCTTCCTCCTGCTCCTCCTGGTGTGGTCTCTGGGTAAACAGTTAACACACACACACACACACACACACACACACACACATGCAATTGACGCTATGTGTGTGCTACCATCTTCATGGCCAAATTGTTTAAAAACAGCAGTGACGCTGGCGAACTCACACTGTGGCAGATGCATGAGAGGCTGTGGGGGGGTGTTCGTCTGTGCATGTGGAGGGTTTTTGGCAACCAAGTGGGGGAGGGAGTGGGCAGTGGGGCACTTGGGACGAGAGAGAATGAAGCAAGTAGATCAGGGCAGGATCCTGCTCCTCCTCCCCTCCGACCAGGCCTGCATCTGTATTGGGACCAGCGATGTGTGTTCCTCTTAGAAAAGCTCCTGCTAGAATCTGTTTGTTTTATAAAACAACTAGAAAAATCATTTAAGTTGGAAGTGTGGAATAAGAGGGTAAAACTTTTGCAGAAGACCTCCTTTTTTAAAGAAAATATATGGGTGAATGTAACTGAGTCCAGTAGCCATAATAATGAAAACAAGAAGGTTCTGATTCTCTTTGGCTGTTTCAGTCCTGCTTCGTTTGCACAGCGACAGGCCCGCTGCTTCTCCACCAGGAGTTTACCGGGAGTCAGGAGGGGGCTCCAGGTGGCACACCCTTCACACAGGGCACATCCTAAGCTGTTCTTGCTTGTGCTCCTACTGCAGGGAACTGCAATGGTTATTTCCAGATTTACTGAGACTGAACAGTAATAGTGATGATGATGACAGTAAAAACATCACTGGAGTCCCTGCTTTTCACACTAGCGTGGGAGCTAGCCAGTACTATATGCCGTTATTTCAGATAGCTATGATTCCTTCCTGGAGTATTTCCTCTTGCGCAATCCTGTCCCTCAGAAGGACTCTCGGAGCATCTCACAGAGCCCGTAGACGGATCACAGGATGTTCACGTCACTGATTCGCTTCACACAGCGCATGTGGTGAGCCAGGCATTGTGAACGTGCGTGCAGCATCCAGGTCTGCAGAACCCGAGTGACGGAGTGGACGTTGTGCCCCACAGCCATACCGGGGCTGCAGTCCCCTGGCACCGGGAGCGTGCTGAGCCACGTGCTCCTGCCGAGAGCTCGACACCTGTGAGGCAGTGCGATTCCACGAGGGTGTGGGAGGACAACGCGCAGAGCACCCAGGGTGCGTGCACTTCCAGCTGCCGCTCTGGACACAGCCCTGCAAGGGCTCTCCCAACCTCATATCGTGCTTAGGAGACCTAGACTCAGACATACATGACCTGGAGAACTGGGATCCACTCCTACTTTTCCTGCTCCTCCCACAGCCGCCTTCCTGGCTGACCTGCTGGGGGCAGGACTCTGGGCCGCACCTTATGAGCACAGTGGGGGCAGACGGTGACACTGCCGTGAAAACACAGCGTCCGCTCATCAGGAGACAAGAGTTTATCTGTAATAGCTATGAAGATGCAAATTGGAAGATTGAAGTTCTATATTTAAGTCCTATTTTGACAGGAAAAACCATTTAACTTCTCCTTGGATCACAGAAAATATCCCTTTTCACGTGAAATGAGAGTTGGAAAAGCTCATTGAAATGCTAAAATGCTGTGCAAATGCACGATGATTCGTTTTAATGTTTTCAGTGTCGATTATTTGCAAGAGATGCCAGTAGTTCTTGACATGTAGACATTTGTGGTTTTGCTTTTCCAGCATGTAGTAGGTGCTTAGTATTTCTTCAATGAGTGAATATTGAAATTTTCTGGTACATAAATTTGAATCTTACTCTAAAAAACATAGTTCCAGGAAAAATGTCCCTTTCTGAGTGAGTAGGCAGGCTCCCTGGGAATAGAAGCTGGGGAAATGAGAACAGCCCGGAAGAGAGTTGAGCGCTTATCCTGATAGCAGAAAGAAGGGAGAGCGAAGGTTTGGCCTAAGAAATGACAGGTCTTAATTTTTAACATGGAACGTTTGGATGTATTGAGAGTGGAGTGTCAACAGTGGTGAGACTACCCGGCCTGTAACATAAGTGAGTTTAACACACATCCTACATAAATTAAGAACAAGCCACTTCTGAAGCTCCTTTTTAGAAACTCTTACCTGTCCCGTGCTGTATAAAACTTGCTTGTCTGTGGGGATTCGTCTGTAGTGAGACACAGGGAGAGGATGCCTGTGCACACGTCACTGTAGACAAGAGGGAGATTCAGGAGAAAGCTGGGACCGCGGCAGCTCAGGCAGACACAGCCACAGGACTGAGGTTCGTGCACATTGACACAGGGTGGCTGGACAATCATTAAGTTTTTGCTCTCAAAAACACGAGGTCCGAAAAGGGGGCCCCACGTGCCCTTGTCACAAATGCTTTGTTTTCTGGGCTGAGCTGCAGACAGGGGATGGAGGCTGAGGTGAAGTTATGGTGACTTTTTTCAGCCGTTTGTCATGTTTGGGAGCTGTGAGCAGCAGAGGCTCTGGTGAGGAAGCAGAATGTCCCCTCCACTGCATGGGCTGTGTCGGACCCGGGGCACTGGGCCACCTGCATCAGAAGTCGGAATGTTTGCAACCTCCGAGCAGGCTTGGTCCACGTGCAAGTCTTTCTTTTTCTCTTTCTTCTTCCTTTATTTGTTTATTTCTTTCTTTCTCTTTCCTTCTTTCTTTCTCCTTTTCCTTTTCCCTCCCTCCCTCCCTCCCTCCCTTCCTTTCTTTCTTTCTCTCTCTCTCTCTTTCTTTCCTATCTTTCTTTTGATCTCAGTTAAGTGTGTGGCCAGTGTTTCCAAGAGAGTAGTGTGGAGTTTATGGACATGACAAAATGTATTAAAACAGCTTTAAAAACTTCCATCCTACATACAGAATCATCAAACATTCCAAGAAACCGTGGCGTGGGCAATCGCAGTGCTACTGCAGGATGCTGGAACCTGCGTGAAAGGTCCTGGGTTCACATCCTGGATGCACCTAAACACACCGGACGTGCTCAAGGGCACACCCACGGCCCTGGGGGGGGGGGGGGTCATGGCATGAAGACTCTGCCCAGGTACCTCTCTCTTTCCTATGAGGAAAGAAAAAAACTTTGAAAAAATGGTTAAGATAGTAAAAGAAAAAAATTTCTAAAGAGATAACTTGATTTTCTTCCACATTTTATGAGAGAAATTATATTAGAAAGTGATATAGGCACATTTAGAAATTTGGAAGGTCGTTTTGCATGTAAAGACTCCATTTTAACATTTATATTCTTACCGTCGTGAAACAATTTATATTTTACTGCTTCTTTTTCAACAGCAAGAAATACATAATTAACTTTGCAAGCTGACACAGATTCGAAGGTGAAAAGGACTCTGGACATTTGGGTGTGCTCAGCAAACCGAAGGTCTGCTGGCCAGCATTTCGCAAAGCAGCTGGGTGAGTCCGAGAGGTGAGGTGTTACCCCACAGCACCAGGGGTTAGAGAGACCAAGGGCCTCTTTTTGCTGTCTTCTCTAAGCTAGAAATTTCCTTATTCTTTTAAAAAAGGAATTATTGGGACCAGCAGGTGGAGTGGTGGTTAAGGTGCTGGACACTCCCACGTGGACAACCGTAGTTCGAGTCCCAGACCTGGTGGCTTGGTTTTTCACTTGCTTGCTATCTCTCTCTTTCTCTCTTAGTCTGTGTGTGTGTCTCTTTGGTCAAGTGATTTAATGTATGAATAATAAAAAAATAAATAAATAAAAAAATTTAAAAATTTAAAAAATAAGTGAATGAGTAAATAAAATTAAATGATTATTTTTAAAAAAGGAATTTTAATTTAATTTTATGATTATTACTATTATTTTTAATTCACTGTAGGGCATGTGCACTGACCAGAGAGAGACAGAGAGGGGGACATGAGAAAGCAAACTGCTAGATGCAGGGCTCAAACTGTTGTCGGCCATGTAGAAGTCCAGTGCCTTCACCATTATGCCATGTGCTGACCTCAAAGCCAGGAATTTTCAGTGATCCAGCGGCTATCTCCTATGGTGTGTGCAGCCCTTGAAATTGTAGGTAACGGTGTCATCTCCTGTTTGCCCTGCGAGAGGCTCTCCGGGTCTCAGAGACTGAAAGGAGCATGGAGGAGCAGCCCCTTCGCGGGCCTGGCCCTGCCTCAGTGGCCACCTTGGACCTCGTGGGAGGAGGTAGGTGGAGCTGAGGCTGAGGCCACTCTCAGCGCCACCTCTGCTGCCTCCCCTGAGGCTCAGGTGGGCAGTGTCCGGTGACCCACCTGCGGGGAGGTGTCGGAAACGGCCCTTCTGAGGCAGATGCCGAGCCCCAGCTCGCCCAGCCCTCCCCGAGTGTCCTGGATGAGAAGTGCCCTTTCCCACTAGCACTGCCGTCTTTGGGGACCCTCAGGCTAAGTGGACTCCAGCTGGCCTTGGCCTGCATTAACACTCTGGCCCCACTAATGGTCCTTTTCTATGTAGCACTTGATTGGCTGCATGATGGGCTGCTCCTTCTTCTGGTCACCATCCCATTTAATTGCGTTCCCTCTTGGGGTCTGTGGTATGGGGCTGGCCCTTCTTCTCCTGCCCCTCTCAGCATTTTCTAAAAGTTAGTAAGATGGAACAGCTGGAATCCAAGTGTCGCTTCACAGGTTGCTCAACTCTTCTTCATCTGTGTTTTATCTAATGCTACTCTCGTGTACCTGTTGAAAGACACGGAGAAGAATTAACCTCTCGAGTGCTCAGAATGATGCGGTGACACAGAGAACCCTAGAGCCAGGACAGACCTGCTGTGGCTCTGAAGTGGACCAGCAGGACCACAGCCATTCTGCACCTACGAAAGGCCTCTACTCAGAACCATCTGACCAGTTGCTGAGTCATGGGAGGTCTGTTTGAGGATTGGTCGGATGAGAACCCAGGAGCGGGTATTTGAAGGAATCAGGTTCACTGCTCAGGGGAAAGCAATTGACTCTGAGTGATGGCAGTGAGGGACGATCTGCATGTGCTTGTCTCTCATACCTGTAAATACCCAGAATGCTTTGCACTTCGGGAGACAGTTTGGTGGAGTGCTGGCTGTCTCCCTGTGGCTGCTTGCAGAAATAAACTCCCTTCTTCTCCAGCCTCTGTATCCTGTTCATTGACCTTAAAAAGAAGCAGCTGGACTTAGTTTGGCTGATAACAACTTTGCTGTTTCTATACTTTTCTTTCTTTTTTTCTAGAGAGAGATTTTTTTGCTATAGGGCACATGCGCTCACTGGAGAGACAGGGAGGGACAGAAAGACAGAAAGTGAGAAATCACCCCCTAGAAGGGATGTGGCCATGCCACAATCCCTTGTCCACCATTCTCCTCTCAGGATTATGGACATGCACGCACACACGCCGGGCATGAGTTTCAAGCTGCCAAGTCCAGGCATTGAACCACGGTTGACCACATAACCATTACACCATCTGCTGGTCCCTCTCTTTATCTTTCTTCCTTCCCTTCCTGCCTTTCTCGCTTCCTACATCTCTCTCTGCCTGCCTACCTTTCTTTCTCTGTCTCTCCCTCCTTTCTTCTCTCTCTCTCTCTCTTTCTTTCTTTCTTTCTTTCTTCTTTTTCTCTGCATGAGGGTGTGTGCTCTCATGAGAAGGAGGGAGGGAGAGGAAGCACCCCCAGAGGGATGTAGTTACAACGCAGTCCTTTCTCCCTCATTTCTCTATTTTGTCAGGATTTTTCACATTTTTCAAGTCATTGGGACCAGGATGAAAACCACAGCTAGTCATGTGGGATCTTAACCACTTGGCCATGAGGTCAGTCCTGCTGGTTCAATTTTTATGATGAAATCCTGCTTTTATGGAAAACCACACTGACATATCCTATCCTGGAGTGAAAGCAAGCCCACTGCATGGTTTGTTGGGTGCGTGCTGTCAGCAACTGTATCCCTCAGACGTGGGAACAGTGGTCCACACAGACCCAGCAGGCTGTCACAGCTATTTTGGGACAAAGCACGTAAATATACGTTTCTGGACCATCCCTACAGGTATTCTAATTTCCTTCTGAGCTCATTTGGGAGGTTCAGTCTACCAGACAGTACCCAGAGTGGGTTCAGGAGACCTAGACCCCGCTCCTTGACCCTTCTATTGAGGAGAATATGATTTATGGAGAGTCATATCATCAGTCTGATGCTTCATTTTTGAAAACATATTTTTAAAGTTTATTTATTTATTCAGAGACACTGAGCAAGAGTGAGAGGCTTCCCTGACAGAGTCCTCCCAGCACCCTGCCCCAGCCAGGATCTCACACGCTACCCCAGCACACTGTGGCCTCTCACCGCGGCTCTGCATGGCCGAGTGCTAAGTGACCACAGTGCCTCGGTGGCCGGCCCGCTGCTCCTTTTGTTACCTCTGCACCTCTAACACTTGCTGGAGGGCTTTTTGGTTCCAAGTGGATCTTTCTCAGGTGGGGTGAGTGGGGGAGGCAGCTCCCAGAGTCCTGGGTGTGCCCTGCACCTCCTGTCCCTGCACCTCCTTGCCCCTCCACTCACAAACCTTGGATTTCATGGGGCGGGGTTTCTCAAGTCTGGGCAGGTAGCGGACCTTCCTGGGGACCTGTGCACCACTGGGCTCCACCCCCACAATCCTGATGCGGCAGGTCTGTGGTGAGTCCTGAGAGTCTGTACTTCTAAGCTCCTCATGAAAGAGTTTATTTCCGTGTCAGAGTCGAGTAGGAGCAGAACTCACACTGTAGCTCCAGGCTGCCCGTGCTGTGCAGCCCTCATGCTCAGTGGCGGGGCTGCAGCACGCAGTTGGAGAGTCATTCCATTTGCGAAGAGTGGCAGGGTGAGTTATGGGTCTGGGTTTCATTATTGCATGTCGGGTCACAGTTGTCAAAGCCCGAGCTTGCAGTCAGGGTTTCTGGGTGTCCCTGCTGGATTCTGATGCTGAGAATAACTTCTTCGTGGGTGTGAATGATTCAGGAAGCAAATGGACTTAGAAGCAACTGCTTGCCATAATTTGACACTGAAGAGAATTCGGTTTGCATCTATAATGATGATTTTCAATATCCACATAGTAATTACTGATTTGTTTGACAAAAGCTACATTACTACCATTTAGATTCAACAAGTTTCTGAAATGGATTGGACAAATATTATTATTCCTATACCGTAAGTGAGGAAACTGAGGCTCACAGATTCTCTTTTGCAGACACATCTGAGCATTGAATAGGTGTCTACAGTTCCCGCATTCTTCTCTTTAAGTTCGGTAAGCAAAGCTCAGCTCTCCTACGAGGGCAGCCTAACACAGCGCCATTTCCTTGTCACTGTTCACATGACCTCAATCCTCCTTTCTTACTTTTAGTCCATACAGGGGTCAAACAAAGTGCCATTGGGAAGAAAAGGATTCTGGGACACCAAATTTTCTGGTAAATTGAGAATTTACCCAAAAGCATTAAGTGCCTAGGCCCTGGAAACTAGTTTTCTGCCAGGTCTGTGTTCCTCCTTGGATGGGCTGGTTCTAAGTGCAATGGCCAGTCTTAAGACAGAGGTGAAAGGTCTTGAAAGGTCTCAGGGTGTCCTTGCAGAGAATATGCGTCCACCAGGGTGCAACTGGCAGGGCGGCGGCTTGCTAAGCCAGTGAGAGTGCTTCTATCCCCCCTTCTCAGGACTTGCTTCGTCCTTCTAAAACAGAGACCCTTTCCCTAACAGCTTATTTGGGGTTTCCAATAAGCTGCATTTCTGGTTAGGCAAGATTTTCCTGTTTAATAACTTTACGCAGACACAGTCACACACACACACACACACACACACACTCACACTCCCACCTGAGTGTTGCAAACTGCTGAGCTACAGTAGACCCTGTTTGAACATTCGGACAACTCTTTCTACAGGTACAGTGTGAGCTTTCCTTGAGTGTTCTTTATTCTCCTCTCTGACTTCATGTTCCCCCTTTTAATCTTTCCAGCCGTTAAAAAAAGCCTGAAACCTGAGCACTTAAGCATTTTTCCTATAGTGTGCTGGTCCCTAAGAGGCGTATTATGTTCCGTGAAGTAACGAATCTGTGCGTTAGTCAGAGCAAGAGAGAGAGCCCTAAAAGTACTTGGACGGAAAAGGAGTAATCCTCTGAAACCACGCCTGGCAGCGAGCACGGATCGAATGACCGCAGAAGGTCCTCAGTGGAAGTGTCGGAAAATGACCAGGAAGGTAACTTGTTCCTCATGTAGGGCTCGTGCCTTCAGGGCAAGGACCATCACACCGCTGTGACTCCTGTCAGCTCCACAGCCTACTCCGTCTGTATGGGTGGAAGCGTTTCCCTGCTGGTGCTGATGGTGCACTTCGATGCACTCCTGTGGTAGTCTATTGGCATGTTTATGTCCTATGGTGGGTTTGGTTTCATCTGTGGTTTTTTTAATGCTCATAAGAGAACAGAGTGGATAATCACATTTGTAGTTGAATGTCTTTCTGGCAGATCTTCTTGACCTACCAGATATTAGAAGACATGTTTGGGTAGAAGAGAGAGTTCTAATTTTACCAATAAAAAGGGATCTCAGGGCCAGCAGGTGGCATAGTGGTTAAGGCACTGGACTCCCATAAGGTTCGAGTCCCGGACCTGGCAACTTGAAACATGCTACCAGGCTTGTGTGCAGGTTTGGCAAAATCCCAAGAGAGTGGAGGAGAGGGGACTGTGTCATGGCTGCCCGCCCTGGGCAGTGATTTCTCACTTTCCCTCTCACTGTGTCTCTGTGGTGAGTACACACTTCCACAACATCACAATCAGCATACGGAGCTAAACTTTCTTCTCATTCAGGGTGATAAGGTTATTCAGAATTGTTTTTACCACAACAGAAGTTGTATATTATATTGGTACATTACTACTGGTTTTTTTTTTTTTATTTGTTTATTTTTTCTATAGGGAACACACCAGAGAGAGACAAAGAGAAAGAGGAAGAGAGTGAGAAATCACCCCAGGGGGGATGACCAGGCCACAGTCCCTTCACGTTCATTCCACTCTTAACGATTGTGGGCACACATATACACATGCCTCATGTGCTTTTCAAGTTGTCCCACCCAGAACTTAACCACAGAGTTGGCCATGTGAGGCCACGCCACCTTATTCTCCATGCTACCTGTGATCCTGCTACAGCATTTTCTTTAAAAGTTGGTTTATTTATTTCTTCAGAGAGACAGGGAGGAGAGATACACACCCCAGCACAGTAGGATCCACCCTCACAGCGTGCTCTACCCTCAGTCATCCCTGGCTGGCTCAGGGGGTTCCCGAACACAAACCCAGGGCCTCTCCCACATGGGTCCAGTAGCCCCACCACCAGGCCCAGCATAATATATTTTTATGATTCATACCCATGATCTCTGTTGGGATTTTAATTTTGAGTCCAAATAAAGAATATGAATTTTGTTACGTTTGTTCTAAACTTATACTTTTCATTTTCATCTTGATAAAATATGTATTACTGACAGGTAAGCAGTCAGCTCGAGAGGGCTAGAAAGGACTGCTGGTGTCCAGATGGAAGAACAAGCACAAGCTGAGCTCTCTCTTAAGTACCACACCCACAGGAATGTATGAAGAGAGCCAATCCATCAGAAAGAGAAAACATGGGCCAGGCAGGTGGCATGGTGGTTAAAGCAGCTGGATCCTACATGGCCAAATATATGGTTTGAGTCCCAGACCCAGCAACTTGAAAAACATGCCAGGTGTGTGTGCATGCCCAAAAATTTCAAGAGAAGGATGGAGGAGAAGGGATTCTGGTGTGGCCATCCCCTCAAGGGGTAATTTCTCACTTTCCTTTTCCCTCTCTTTCTGGTCAATATACACACCCTGTGCTAAAATAAATAAAGAAAAGAAAAAACCCCACAAAAACAAGAAAAAAATTAAAATAAAAAAAGAAAGAAAATGTACCCAGCAAGTGAAATAACTCAAACAAAAAGGAAACCTAAAAAGTACTTGAAAGTAAGGGGACTGGCAGGTGGCATGATGGTTAAGGCAACTGGACTCCTACCTGGCTGGCCATGGTCCAAGTTCTGGTTCTCCCCCCCCCCCCCCCGCCTCCTGTCAACTTAAAAATAAAATAATGACAATGAATCAAATAAAAACAAATTCTTTAAAAAAATTTTAAAGTACTTGAAAGTAGGTAAATTGGAGAAATATAAAAGGATATCCATGAAAGAACTAGAAGATATAAAACCACAATAAGCACTGTAAAAAACATTCCTATTGGAAAACTTGAAAATGAAAATATAAATCTTGGAAATAAACAGATAATAAATAAATAAATAAATAAATAAATAAATAAATAAATAAAATTGAAAGAAGAAAATGTTCAGTAGAGAGACTAAGCTGTGTAGGAGGCGACAGTGAAGGAGAATAAATCATACCAGAGTTTTAAAAATTAATAGCCATCACTGCATGGCTGGTGATGATGGTAGGTGGGGATAATTGCCATTAAATAGATGGCAATTAAATAGATTCAGAAAATTAATAGTTTACCTATTATGTTCCTAAATTTATAAATGATTAATAATAAAAACTAGAAAAAAAAACAGAAGTAGGGGACATTACATTCAAACCTATAGAGAAAGCAGTAACTTTAACAAAGAAAAAAATTGATCAGACCAAATAATATAGAGATGAAGAAAATAAAAATAACCATGGAAAATATAAAACAGAAAGTTGTGAGAAGTGAGTTCTAATAGATCAAAACTATGACAAATATGGCACGATTAAAGTCATTAACTAAAAGCCAAAGAGATAGCTAAATGAAATTTCAAAGAGGAAGAAAATTAAAGAATAAAGATATATTAGGCAAATGCTAGTAAAAAAATAATAAAACCAGTGTAGGCAACATGGCTGAGAGAATTCAATGTAAAAATAATTAAATGGAACAAAATAGAATATTTATCTGCAAAGTTAAAATGGATACGAACTTTATGCTACCAACAATATAGTTTCAAAATATAGAAAGCAAATTGCTAAAGATACAGTATAGCTCAGAAGCCAACAAAGTAGGTAATTTAAAAGATTTGATTAATACAGTTAATGAGCTGAATTGTTTAAACCACATTGAACTAGTATTTTTGGATCATGTGTATGGATATACAAATATATGGCAATCATATAGTTCAATATATATTTTGAAAGTGTATTAATACATGAATATGAATCTATTCATATGGATAGAGAAAGACATAGATAAAAGATGGGGAAATGAATACTCTGTTGAGTATATATGTTATTTTAAGTGTAATTATTTATTCCAAGACAGAGATATAAAACATCTTTAGAGTCTTAATGCCACAACCCACCCCCAGTTTCAGCCGGCCCCAGATCACGGGCACCAATATTCTTGGTGTACCTGAGGAGGTCTCTGATTCAAACCAGGAACCTTCCCATGTGGGTCAGGCTTGCAGTGCATTGTGTTTTCCCACTGTGCTGCCTTTGGGCCTCATATTTATTCTTTTTGATTACAAATGGGACATGTATTTAAAAAAATCACCAATTATTAGCCCTCTGATGATCTCCCAGCAAATTCCAAAATAAGTGCTCAAGAACTACAATGAACGGAAACCAGCAGTTAGCGTAATGGCTATGTCGCTGGACTCCCACGTAGCCGACTGCGGTTTGCATCCTGGACTCGGTGGCTTAAAACTCAGGCTGGGCGCATGTGCGTGGTGCGTGCCCAAGATCCCGAGAGGAGAATGGAGGAGAAGGGATTGCGGCGTGGCCATCCCCCCTGGGAGGTGATTTCTCGCTTTCTGTCTCTATGTCTTTCTCTGTCTGTCTGGTGAGCGCACGCGCCCTATAGTGAAAACCTCTCCAAAAAAAAAAAAAAAAAAAAAAAAAAGAACTACAATGAAAAGTTTGAGCACTTCCAAACTAGCATGTACATGTTTTCAATCTAGAAATTAAATAGTTATTGGGGACCTTTCAAACATAGCTACCTGGTGCCTGAGAGTGAATTAGATTCTCCTAGCACAGAAAATTCAGAAAATTCAATGACTTATCCTGAGCTATTAGCAATTAATTCCATCTTTAATTGCATTGCTTAGAATGTGACATGCAGTCTTCCATGTATACACTGCCTTTTCAAGGCCAGTACTAGAATAAGATGCAATGTTTTAATGTTATTTCAAGTGGCATTTAATGATTCAAATTTAAGTTAAAATTGGGTGTATTCTTATCAGTGGAAAAACCAGTAGTGAAACAATAATTGAAGAATTCATTTCTAAACTTGGTAAAATTAATATGTAGAAACAATGACAACTATTATTAATACATGTTGTTATTCTGCATAATGACTAGAAAATTTTTGCATTTATTATAAATTAATAAGCATGCTGTAAAGATGTATCTCCAAATCAGAAGTATGAAAAAAGCATGTCTTGAAATCACAGGAGTACATTAACCTCTCTTCTCATGGGTGGTAGTGATGCAGACAGAGTATGTAAAGCATCTAGTTCATGTTCCTGACATAGAATCTCTGTTAAGTAAAGGGTAGGTAAGTGGCTAACACTTCAAAGCTGTCATTTGGTAGCTGGGCAGGTGTACAGACCTTTACTTCTACTAGAGCTATCCTCAAACAAGATGAGTAACTATTTCAAAGATGGTACCCAAAGACACAAGCCACAGGGAATGCTGGATATCTTTGATCATGGCCACCTTCAACCAATGCACTGACTGGATGTGAACCTGAGAGTCAGAAACTTTCATTCCAAATTCTATTTTTTTAAAGAGCTTTTTGCCTTAGAGCGAACACACTCACTGGAGAGAGACAAAGACAGTGAGAGGGAAAGTGAGAAACCACCCCCCAGGGGGATAGCCATGCCACAATCCCTTCCCCTCCATTCTCCTCTTGGGATTTTGGGTATGCATGCACACGTGCCTGGCTTATTTCAAGCCACTGGGTCCAGGACTTGAACCACAATTGACCATGTGGGAGCCCAATGATGTAACCTCTCTGCTGACCTCAAACTTCTACTTTTTACAGCTACTTCCCCACTCTGATCCTTCATGCCACCAACACAGGAGTGTGGAGGTAAAGGTTGATGCCAAGCATTCTAGTTATTCTTTCTTATTCTTAGCCCTGAATTCCACTGTGATTGTGGAGATAACTAGGAAGAAAAGAGGTAATCAGAAATCAGGGAAAGTTGCCAAAGACAAAGCACTAATCCAAAGTATCCAAACCTTTTCAGCAGGACTTCTCTTAGGCTGATTTGCTTATACTGTCTGGCAGGAATTAGTAGCACAAGTGGATACCCAGGGACACTTGGTGGGGAATTATGAGACAGTGGGGGAGCAAGGTATGGTGAAGCACCCCACCCAGCAGCAGCAGAACAGAGCCTTTATGCACAGCAGGAAGGGACTCAGCTGGCAGCTGGCAGGGATGGGGAGCTGCCCCACTGGGTACACACAGCAGGCAGAGGGCAGAGAGAGTGCCTGATTTTCCTCTTCTGTGCCCTTCAACTTTCTACTGGTGCCTCTCACTGAAGCCCACAGGTAGAGGAGGCAGGTCAGATATCAGTCCGCAGAGCAAGCTGGGCAGAGGCCCATGGCTCAGAGCCTGCACACTCCCACCTTGCCACTCTTTCATCTCCATTGTCTTCTGTTCAGTGACATCATTTGTCCATCTTCAAGCTCTTCCCGGGTTCTATTGAAATCTGTTTTATACGCTCATTTCTGTCTGAACAGTGAAGTCTGCTCAGTTATTCATTCACATGAGTGTAAATTAAGTAGACATAAATGGGGAGTGACATGGACACTTTAAAGAGCTATTTGTGAGCAGGGGCTGATATGAAGTACTCACATGGTCAACCTGTGAGGCCATTGCTGGAGTTCTGACTTTAGGACTGGAGATGTCCCCAGGTCTCACAGGATCCTCGAGGGAGCCCAGACGGGAACCCACTTTTCTGATTACAAAGCCTGGGTGCTACTCTCTCTATAGAGCTCCAAGAACTCGAAAGTGAGGCAGCAAGGGCTGAAGAATTAGGTTTGTTTGTTTGTTTTTTTCTTTTTATATTGGGAACTTTGTCGACCTATAGAGGTGCTGCAGAAATTGTCCAGGAAGTCCTGCAGGTGCCCTAGCTTCCCTGGTATTAGTGTTTTACAGGACCTTACACAACTAACACAGAAGAAACCTATCTTGCATCCCCCAAGAGAGGTCAGCCACACTGCCATCCTCTCTCTTCCATTCTCCTCTTGGGTTTTGGGCATGCATGTACATGTGCCCGGTGTGATTTTTAAGTCATCAGGTCTGGAACTTGAACTTTGGTCAGCCGTGTGGAATGCAGCACCTTAAACACTACTAGCTGCAGGTCCCATCTGCAAATTAATTTTGGATGGAAGTGCTTATATATTGGAAGGTTAATTAAAGTTAAAATGCCTTCAGAATCCTGTATATAAATGACAGACTCTCACGTAAGTACTTCCTTACCTGCAGTTGAAATTAAAGGGTAACCTCAGGCTCTCCTTAGGAAGTGAGGCTGGGCTCTGAAATATTTGCAACAACCCCTCTTAGTTTGACAGCACCAGTGGGACATCAGAGCCCATAGTTTGAACATTCCTGAGATGTCTGGGTCTGAGGCATACGGGCTCTGTGGACACCTGAATACAACCTGAATTGCATGTGTCTCTGTGTGCATGCTTGTGTGTATGTGTGTGTGTGTGTGTGCATGTGTGTTTCTCTCTGTGTGTTTACCTCCATCAGTCATTGGATGTGCAGGATGGGTGTGAAGAAATAGGTGCAGCAGTCTGCTCTGGATAGGAGCCTGAGAGCACCTTGGCTCCACAGCAGTCAGCTCTGGTCCCAGTTCTGTGTGTAATCATTTGCACAGACTCTGCCTTCTCATCTACCACGAACTCTGTGGAAATTGCAATAAATGGCAATGGAAAATTAAATATAGTCTGGAGTTAGTGGTGTGTGTGTGTGTGAGTGGGTATACACACATGTGTCCATGTGTGCATGTGTGTGTCTCTCTGTGTGTGCATGTGTCGGTGTGTGTGCATGTAGTTTTGTGTGCATGTATGTGCATGTGTCTGTGTGTATGTATGTATGTGTGTGCACATGTTTTTGTGTGAGGGTGCATGCGTGCACACATGTGTATGTTGATGTGTGTTTGCATGTGTCTCTGTGTGCATGCTTGTGTGTATGTCTGTGTGTGTGTGTGTGTGTGCATGTGTGTTTCTCTCTGTGTGTTTACCTCCATCAGGCATACACATCTGCTCTCTACTCAGAAACTTCCAGCTATATCTGAAATGATGGAAATGGGATGGGAATGGGATGGATTTTTCATTTGGGAGCCATGCAGAACAGGTGTTGAGAAGTAGAACTACACTTAGACTGGACTTTGGATTTCTAGTGCAAATCTACATTTCTGGCTTCTTCTTTCACCCTGTAATACCATTTTGATATGCACTTTTCTCTGCCCATGCACAGCATACTATCATTGACCGAGCCACATTCTGCCATATTTTTTGCACCCTAATTATTCTTCTCTAGCCTCCATCATGTACTTCACTTCTTTTCTTTGAAATCCCAACATTAATTTACATTCTCACAAGCTTTCCAGACTACTTACTTAGCTGTTGTCTATAAACTTCCATGAGTCATTATTTTATGACCTTTCTAATGCTACATCTTTTTGCCTTGATTATAGCTAAGTTTCATGCATCTTCAATTCATAAAACAACCTCTTGATTAAGCACCTAGTCTCTACCTGCTGGATAAAGAGGACAGAGCAGTAAACAAAATCCTCCCCCAAAGAGCTTGCAGTCTAGTAAGAAAGGCAAGGGAAATAAAAAGAAATAGTTAGAGATGCAAAGCACTATGAGAGAATCTACCAGGTTCTTGAAAACTATAATAAGAAGAGGTATTTATTTAGTATAAGGACTGGGAAGGTTTTATTTAAAAAATAGCACTGAGCCAAGGGAAGAAAAGAAACTAACATGTTATTTCCCAGGAGACCATCTGGAGAGGGGAACGGGATGCATTGTGGCTCTGAAGCAAAAAAGGGCAAGTCATATGGGAGTAGGGAAGCAATCTAAGAGGTGTGGATGTTTAGGCATGGCAAAAAATGAGATTCAATAATCAGGCAAAAGACACACCAGGGACATATTGATAAGCCAACACTTAAAAAGGTAGTAAGTATTTGGATTTTGTTGAAATTAGAAATTGAGCAATTGTTAAGAAACTGTCATATGAGACATATCAAAACACTAGACACGTGCCTTATGGGCACACAGGTCTTGAATGTGTGCTACCAACTGGAGAGGAAACCAGATAATACACCAATATATAAATGTCTGCAATCATCAAATCCATAGAAATCTGACAAAAGCAAAGATTAAGTTGCTGCATATGGATGTTGTGCCATGTCCACTGAAGCTAGGCTCATTAAGCAAAAGTAGAAGAAACTTAGTAAGATGATAAAAGATGGAATTTCATCTGATAAGCTTAAATAATAGTCACCCAACATTTTAAAGTGTTTTTTAAGTGCAGACAGTTTCTGATTTATAAAGTTAGCTTTATGATTTTTTTTCAACATTACAATGGTGCAAAAGTAATATGTGTTCTGTAGAAATCAAATTTGTGGTGCCCAAACTATCACTCTGTTTTTACTTTCAGTAAAGTATTAAATAAATCACATACAATATTCAACACTTTACTATAAAGTAGATTTTGTGTTAAATGACTTTGCCCAATTGTAGGCTAAGGTAAACATTCTAAGCACATTTAAGGTAGATTAAGCTAAGCTCTAATGTTTGGTAAGTTAGATGCATTTTCAACATCTACAGTGGGTTTATTGGGACATAACCACAATGTAAGTCAAAGAGCATCTGAATGTTTAAAAAGTTAAAAGGGAAGATAAAGCAAAATAATTTGTGAGAGCAGAGACTATTATAAAAATGTAGATTTTAAAAATAACTAAACAGAAATTTTAGCAATTAAATATAGAATTATTAAAGTAAATTGAAAATTAAAAATTTAAAAGATGAGATAAACAGTAGACTAAGAACAACTGAAGAAAGAGTTAGTGAGTTGGAAGATAAACCTAAGGAAAGTAACCAAAAGTGGCACTGAAAGGTAAAGAGATAGAAAATATAAAAGATACATTTTGAGGTATGTTCATTAGAATAAAAAGCTCTTGGGTCCCCTGTATAGAAGAGTAGAGAAGAGGGATTGTTAGAAACATCATGTTCATAAGGATAAAGGCTTAAGGACTTTCTTTTTTTTTTAAATTTTTTATTATCATCATGTTCTTCTATTATATTACATTGAATTACATATAACTTTACAGTGTATTACATTGCTTTTTCAAAAGGGAATGCCATGCATGTCAGTCAGTACAGAGACATTAATCTCCCCACTTTAACATTCAATATCTTTTCTATGTTTTCCCCAATCATTATTATTATTCTAATTATTTTTTAAAACAGTCAATTGCTATTTTTCATTTTGCTTGTACAAATACTTCGCCCATCATGAAATACTTCTCAGACAAATCCAGTTGAGAATACTATACATGTCAACATCAACAGTTAATAAGCCATATCTGTTTCTCACTAATGTCCTGCCTCTCTATTGTTCACTTGTTATCTTTCTCTATTCTCTTCTCTTCACTTCCCCCATTCCACACTGTCCTATTCTTGTTAAGTACCTTCACTGCTTTTATGTCCTCCAATTTTTTGCTCTCTATTATAGAGTGCTGATAGTTGGTATATATTGAGTGGATACATACAATATCTTTCTTTCATAGCCTGGCTGACTTCACTCAGCAATATATCCTCCGTATCTGACCACTTTCTATCAAATTCCAGGGTCTTGTTATTTTTTATGGCTGAGTAGTATTCCATAGAGTATATATACCACACTTTTCCAATCCATTCATCAGTTTGTGGACATTTAGGTTGGTTCCATGTCTTGGCAATTATGAATAATGCTGTAATAAACATTGATGTGCAAGCACTTTTCTGACTGAGCGTTCTCCTGTCTTTTGGGTAAATACCCAGAAGTGGGATTGTTGGACCAAATGGTAGTTCTATTTGTAGATCTTTGAGGAACCTCCATATTGTTCTCCACAGTGGTTGAACTAGTTTACATTCCCACCAACAGTGTAGGAGGTTTCCCGTTTCACCACATCCCCGCCAACACTTATCACTTTTTATATTCTTAATCTTTGCCATTCTGACAGGGGTTAGGTGGTATCTCATTGTAGAGTACCTGAATAGACCCATAACAAGCCAGGAGATTGAATCAGTAATAAATAACCTCCCAACAAAGAAAAGCCCAGGCCCAGATGGCTTCACTTGTGAATTCTACAAAACTTTTAAGGAAGAGTTAACCCCTATCCTACTAAAATTATTTCTAAAGATTCAAAAGGAAGGAAACCTTCCAAATTCATTTTATGAAGCCTCCATCATCCTCATCCCCAAAACAGATAAAGATATGACAAAAAAGGAAAACTACAGACCAATATCATTAATGAATATAGACGCGAAAATTCTCAACAAGATACTCGCAAATCATATCCAACAACATATAACAAAGATCATTCATCACGATCAGGTAGGCTTTATACCAGGGATGCAAGGGTGGTTCAATATACACAAGACTATAAATGTAATACACCACATTAACAGAAAGAAAGATAAAAACCATATGATCATCTCAATTGATGCGGAGAAAGCATTTGATAAAATACAACATCCTTTTATGATTAAGATTCTCAGTAAGATTGGTATAGAAGGGTCATTTCTGAACACAATAAAGGCTTAAGGACTTTCTTAATTAAACACAGGTTCTTTAGACTGAAATACTGAAATAAGTACCATTAGTTCCAAATATAATAAATAAATGTATGCCACATGTACCATGATAAAACATTGAAATGATTAATTAAGAAAAAGCTCTTTATGTTAAAAAAAGAAGAGAGATAAGAAAGATTACCCTCCAAGGAATAGCAGAATTTTCATTGGCAACAACATATGAGAAAAGGAAATTACATAATAGTTTCAAGATAGTAATAGGGGGAATGAAAACCAAGCTATAACTATATGGTAGCTAAATTCTCCATTGACAGTGGGATGAAATAATTTAGTTTAGAACAGTCACAGTCTAAGGTGGTTTACTAGTCACAAAAGTTTGGCAAAGTAACTGTTAAAAAACATACTTTCACTAAAAGAAATATACATGAAAGAAGAAAGAAGGAAGAATATAAGATAACGGTAAGGAAAAAAGCAAATTATATTAGATATGTAAATAAGTTTTAGAGTCAGAAACTTATTTTGAAAGTGTTAATGATAAGATTAAAACACAAAGATTGGACTATGGCAACAGGAAAGATAGGAGGAGGTCAGTAAAGGTTTCTAAGATTTATATATATATATATATATATATATATATATATATATATATATATTATTTTTTTGAGAAGAATGAAAATTTTGATTAGCTAAATATCTTTTGAAAAAATAAAGTTTGGGCATGTTTGTAATAAATGTAAGTGTAGCTATTAGAAAAACAGATACAAGCATACTTCTTTTTATTGTGCTTTGCTTTATTATGTTTTGGAGATATTGCATGTTTTACAAATTAAATGATCTAACAACCTGGTGTTGAACAAGTCTCAGTGCCATTTTCCCAATAGCATATGCTCACTTTATGTCTCTGACTTACATTTGGAAATTCTTGCAATATTTTTAAATTTTCACCATCATTACATCTGTGATGGTGATCTTTGACCATTGCTCTTTAATGTTGCTACTGTAATTGTTTTGGGTACTATGAACTGTAAACTTAACCGATAAGTGTGTTCTGACTTCTCCTCTACCCAGTATTTTCTGTGGCTCTCTCTCCTCATGTTCCCCCATTCCCTGAGACACAATGTTGAAAATAGACCAGCTAATAACCCTAAATGGGGTCTAAGTGTACATGTCTTCACACTTTACATCTAAAGCTAGAAACGATTAGGGTTACTGAGGAAGGCTTGCCCAGAACTGAGGGATACTAAAAGCTAAATCTTTTGCACCAAGCAATAAACCTTGTCATGAATGCAAATGAAAAGTTTTTGAAGGAAATTAAAAGTGCTACTCTAATGAATACACAAATGAGAAGAACATGAAAAAGTCTTATTGCTGATATGGAGAGTGATGTAGTGGTCTACATAGAAGATCAAAACAGCCACAACATTTTCTTAAACCAAAGTGTAATCCAGAGGAAGGCCCGACCTCTCAATTCCATAAAGGCTGATAGAGGTGAGGATGCTGCAGAAGAAAAACACTGAGGTGGCAACGGTCCATTCATTAGTCGAATCATCTCCATAACACAAATGTTCAAGGTGAAGCAACAAGTGCTAAGGAAGAAACCGTGGCAGCTATCCAGAAGCTCTAGCTAAACTAATTGATGGAGATGAACACACTAAACAAAGAGCTGTCAATGTAGATGAAATAGTCTTATATTGGAAGAAGGTGCCATCTAGAACTTTTATAACTAGAGAGGAGAAATCAATGCCTTGCTTCAAAGTTTCAAAGGACAGGTTGACTTTCTTGTTAGGAATTAACATAGCTGGTGACTTTAAATTGAAGCCTCTGAGAATGAGGGGACACAATGGAGTCAGGCCAGAGCTGTTGTCATTGCTATAGCCTGCTATAACCAGCATGAGCTTGTCGGCCAGAAGAACATGAAAAAATAGAGCTACTCAGTTAAGAGAAAGCACCAAGATGACAGGCTTTCTGCTGCTGCTCAAAGCAGAGGACTTGGAGGTCATGCAGCAGAAGCAGAAAAAGGCAAACGAGAAGGAGGAACCCAAGTAGCTTTGGTGGCTTCATGTCCAACCTTCTTGGCCTTTGCCTGTGTGCCTGGAGCCAGTCCCACTACATTCACATTGCCTCAAGTCATGCTCACAGGTCTCAAAACATGGAATTCCCTTTGTCCTGAGTCTGCAGCAGTTTCTTTTGTGCTTCCTTTCCTTCAGGTAGCCTCTCTTCCCCTGGGCCACTCCTGGGGGTGAGGAGGTTACCTCTTTCTGGTGGTGTTATTTTTTGTTTGTTTATGTTTGTTTGTTTAATATTCTTGCCAAAGGGCGAGTGTGCTCACTGGTGAGACAGAGACGGAAAGTGAGAAATCCCCCATGGGGGGATGGTCATCCCGCAATTTGTTCTCCTCCATTCTCCTCATAGGATTTTGGGTCCATATGCACACGTACCTGGATTGAGTTTAAACTGCCTGGTCTGGGACTCAAACTATGATCAAATACGTGGCAGTCCAGTGTTGTAACCATTATACTATCTGCTGGTCCCATTTCTAGTGTTCTTAATCCCTGTGGGGCTCATCCCAATGTATTAAAAGTAAATTTGTAATTAGAAAAAAAAATGAAGCCTCTGACCATTTACCATCCTGAAAATTCTAGGACCCTTCTGAGTTATGCTAAACTACTCTGCCTGTGCTGTGTAAAATCCTGAATGTAACATCTACTTTTAATACAGTTTATTAACTATGTTAAATCTACTGTTGATACCCACAGAAAAACAGATTTCCTTCACAATGTTATTTTCCCAAGGCCTCTGATGGTGATGTACAAGGTGAATCATCTTGTTTTCATGTTTGTTATCACAACGTTCAATCTGCAGTCCATACATCAAGGAGTAATTTAGGCTTCCAAGTCTTATTATCTAAGAAATATATCTTATAAGGCAATAAGTGCTATAGATAGAGATTTATCTAATAAGTAATTAAAAAACCTTCTGGAAATTATTTACTACTCTCGATGCCATTAAGAATATTTGTTTTTCATGGGAGAAGGTCAAAATATCAACATTAATGAAAATTTGGAAGTTGATGCCAGCCCTCATGGATGACTTTCAGGGGATCAAGATTTCAGTGGTGGAAATAACTGTAGATGTGGTGAAAACAGTGAGAGAACTAGAGTTAGAAGTGGAGCCTGAAGATGTGACTTAGCTGCTGCAACTGCATGATAAAACCTGAATGGATGTAGGGTTGCTTCATACCAAGAAAGTATGTAGGTATGTAGGTGAGCAAAGAAAGTGATTTCTTTAGATGAAATCTTCTCCTGGTGAAGATGCTGTGAACAGTGTTGAAATGACAGCACAAAATTTAGATTGTTACATAAACTTAATTGAGGGTTTGAGAAGAAATATTTCAATTTTGAAAGAGTTATAATTGTGGACAAATGCTATCAAAAAAGCATCAGGTACTACATAGAACTCTGATTTTTCAAAGTATTAGCCAATCAACTGGGCAAATTTCATTGTTGCTTTATATTAGAAAATGCCACAGCTACCTCCAACCTCCAGCATCCAGAACCCTGATCAGGCAGCAGCCATTGGCAGTTAGGTAAGACTCTGCACCAGAGGCTTATAACTCACTGAAGACTCAGGTGATTGTTAGCATTTTTTAGCAATACAGCATTTTAAATTAAGAAATGTACATGGATATTTTTAAAAAGGTAGAATTCTTTTGTCCATTTAATAGACTACAGTATAGTATAAGCATAACTTTTGAATGCACTGAGAAGCCAACAAGTTTGTGTGACTCTCACAATATTCACTTTATTGCCATGTTCCAGAACTGAACCCTTAATATCTCTAAGGTTGGCCAATATATAATGCAAGCACATAGACAAGCCACATTTAATATTTGATGGTTATCTGAAGTATAATAATACATATAATCTCATGAAATATTACTACTTGTCTTCTGTAATGGTCTTTTCTTTCCTTTTCAAATGTGACTATTTCTCTGAGTTTCATTAAACAGGACTAATGATGGTACACTTTATAGTACAATATATTAATCATTTGTTAAGTCTCCATTATTATTATTTTCATTTGTCTCTTTGAAAGAGAAAGACAGAGAAGGAGACAGACAGAGGTAGGAAGAGAAGTATGTTGGGCAGGATCTCACTGCATCATGATCCTCCTACCTAGCCTTCCAATTAGCTAAAATTACAGGCACACACAACTGGGCCCAGCCTATTTAGCTGGTCTGGGAAACTGAACCTGGTTATCTCACATGACTTGCAGCTTCCCATGCTTGGGCTCTGCACCAATGCCTCTGGGTCAAATTTCCATTATTTATAAGCATAATTAGACTTTAAATACATTATTTCTAATTATCACAACTTGAAACATTTTGAGTGACTAAAAATTTCAGCCAGTTATAAAGTCTGAAAGTCAAGACTAGTTAGGGTTCCAAGTCCAGGCTGGCTGTCTTGCACCAAAGTCAGAAGGTCCTTTTTTCCAGGACAATGTTGACTCCTTTGATTAAGGCAGTACCTTTTTGATTATGTCACGTTTTCTTCCTCAGAGTAAGAATCTTAAAAGAGATATATCTAGAGTGAAAGTTTGTTTTATGGAGAAACAACTCTTAGACAACTTTTAAAATATATGCAACATGACAGTACATATGTTTTTCAAATCTGAGATCAACTATCTAAACCTGTTCACCCACCCTATATTCATAACTTACCCATTAACTCCTGGACTCATTGGCTATCTCAGAGAGGGGTTAAAATGAGTTAAAATATTGCAGTTTCCTAGACTCTGAACTGCAAATCTTCCTGGGAATAGTCAACCACAATTCTGTCCTCGGTCCTTTCATACGATTGGAACCCCAGTGCTAGATAAGACTAGGACCATCTGTGTGCAGGTGGTGGTCCAGAGTGGGCTTCTCTGGGGTATGACATAACCTGCTGCTGCAGGTCTTATGGTGCCAAACATTTACCTCAATACCCCAAATCCCTATTTGAGATATATTCCTTTATGTCTAAAGCCCAGTGAGTCCAGGAGCCCTCTTTCAAACATCAGTACCTCTGTGAATACGCAGTAAACCATTTCCACTTGTTGCCATTCTAATGTGAATTGGCCTATAAGGGATTAACACACTGGTAACCTAGTAAACCTCTGAGGTAATGACCCAGATTTCACACTAATAGCACGTGGGCTTTGGAATTGTGTCTGCATGGAGTGCTCATTCCTGCACTTACTCGTTGCACTCCTAGCCAAGGCTTCTAAGCCTCCCATTTTTACCCTATAAGATAAAGAAAATAGCTTTTGTCCCATATGGCAACATTAGATACACTCTTTATCTCCATAGCATTGTGATATAGCTCGGGAATGGTGTGCATTTTTTGTTCCTTACGTTGTTACATGCTTGTAAATGGGTAAAGGTCCTTTGGCAGGCAGTGGGTTCTCAGTCCCCAGACGTACTCAAACACAGGGCTGATGATTCCTCATAGGGACGTGCCTAGCACAGTGCTGGCCACATGGCACATGCTCAGGGAATGTTTGTGTGACCTACACTTGACGGACTTCTGACTGTTCATGTGTTCATTTAGGCCCTTCTTCCCATACAATTAATCCCCTGATTATTGCCCCGACAGTGAAGTACTTACAGATTTCTATCACATGTTTAGGGACCTGTTTTCACTCATGGACTTGTGCAATTTTTTGACAAGGTGTTCTTACAACTATACAACAAGGTAACTCCCTGCCTCAGAACACCCCAACGGCGTGGCCTCTCAAACCAGCAGACCCTACTCCAGGGATGGCAAACACTGATGTCTCTCAGGACCTTCCTGGGTACACAAATGAAGAAGCAGGTGAGGAATAAGGCAATGTGGAAGACCAGGATCCATAGACAACCCAGGAGCACAAGTTCCTCGTGTAGGATGACCACTTTTTGTCATGAGGGAACGTCAGGTAGTGTTACTGGATCTTTCTGTGTTCAAGAGGGGCTTGATTTCAAATGTTGGCAACTAACTCAAATCAAAACAATGTATTTTCTGAAGACTTTGTGACCTCATTCTCAAAACATTAGCTGCTTCCCTGGAAGCATTGCCTATGGAGGTAGTGAAAGATGAAGTTGTCTTTCCATGGCTGAGATAAATTTACTTTTTTAATATGTTAAGGTGTTATTTCTGTCCACAGAGAGTAGTAATTTGCCAAATGCTATTTCATAGCCCTTAACTGGGGTGCTTAATCCCATGGAATATATTATATACTATTATGGCAAGAAGGGAATTGCAGATTCTCAATCTTTGTGCAAATTTGTTTTTAATTGAAATTAATGGTTTTTGTAGTACACCTTTAAAATCACCCAGCATAAGTAATGTGTTTTCCTTGTTGGGTGACTAACAGTGTCCAGTTAATGGTTTCTCTTTCTCAGAGTCAAAGTAAGTTATAAAGAAAATAAAGACTCTGAGAGACATACTAACCAAGAATCTCACAAATATAGATGCTCAGATATGATAAAACTTGGATTTCTATGGGGAAAAAATTCTCTTTTTTCCTAAGATCTGCTTCATTCACTTGAAATGCTCAGAGGAATTCTCGGGGTCACCACGCCTCCCTCCACAGGGTACCTGTCCACCTAATTACCTTAGACTTTCCTCTGAGATATTCTGAAGGAGTCTGGGCATCTGGTCTGTTCACTGAGGTTCCTGAGGAATCTGTTTTGTTTTTGTTTTATGGCGCATATGCCAAGCATGTACTTTAAGCTCCCAGGCCCAGGACATGAGCCGTGTACTTGGCCGTGTGGGATCCAGTCACGTCGACACCATGCCCCCTAGCTAGCCCCTGAGGTGTCCTTTTACTCCTTTATTATTTTGTGAAAATTGAGACCTAGCTGAGGCTAATTTAGTGGAATGTTCTTACTGATTGCTGGAGATGGGATGAGGTTGACAAAGGTTTTTAATGGCTCCTAGATAGCTGCTCCCCGGGATCTGAGGATGCTGTACGCCTTCCAAACAATCGAAAGAATTAAATTAATGACTAGGCCAGCCTACGAGCAGGGGTGCTAAGTAATGGAAACTCTGAAATGTCATCTTACTTTTTTCCCCATATTTCGAAATTCAACATCAGCCCAACAGTATCTCAGCATTTTACACAGATAGAGTGTCAACTGACATGTAGCGAACTATGTGTACAATGAGCTCCAGCATTCAGAGGATAAATAGACTTTTAATTAATTAAAAGTTAAGCTTTGAGGCTTGTTAAGTTAGTAGTTTCATTCATTACCATATTATAACTGTCTTCTAATTAAAAAACTTGATGTAATTGAAATATTTAATTCACAATATTAATAATTAGATTAAAATCCTGAGACTTGAAAAAGTACTTTTTAATTTTCATAAGAGAGAATAAGCACACAGTCACTGTCAATCATTAATGTATTTAATAAATATTTATTGCTCTTCCCTGACACCCAAGCATTAAGTAAGGCTTCTCTTTATTTGTGATAGATCAGAAAACAAGCATGATTTTTGCTCTTGCATAGTTTTTTATTTAGCAAAAAGAAGAATATTTATTCAATAAATATATAAATGTAATATATGATAAGCACTACTGAAGTGAAGTATATACCCTAAGAATACTAGACACTAAAATAAATGTAAAAGTCTCCAGGTACAGATTTTAAATATATGATAAATCACTGGGTAAAGTAAGCATTTGCTTTTTTATTCTTTCCCTATCTTTTCCTTGCTGTTGATCTTTACATAAAAGAGCAGTTCTGTGTCTCTAGCATAGAACTCATCACACTGTGCCGAAATCACCTGTCTATCCCTCATTCTAGATTAGAACTCATGGCAGATAAAGAAAAGAACTAAGTTGTATTTATCTTTAAATGCAGCAAGTCTTTGAAGTACCTGGCACGGAGACCTGCTCCATACAATAGACCTGAATTTAAAGAATTTAAGAGGTTATTGAAATACATACCTAACCATTTATAGTACAGGCCCAATCACAGCAGTAATTTACCAGTTTGGGTCACAGATTTGCCCATTCAGTCTTGCTAAGTTCTGGGAAGAATGGAGAAGCTAGCACATCCACACTGCTGTCATCACGTAGCAGGTGTTGATTGCAGAAGCTCGCCCTGGTGTACTGTGTCCGCAGTCACAGTTAGTCTTGAGAAATCCTTGAAGATACCAGCTACCATACCTGGCAGGCCTCGAGGGAGATGGTAGTACAGGCTTCCAATGGCCAGCTCAGAACTCTTCACTGACCATGTGGTCAGCTGTATCAGTTCTGTTTCTCAATATGTTGCATAAGGAGGTGAGTGAGTCATTTTCCAAGGCCGTGGAAAAAAAACTCCCAGACTCAGTCTCAGAAAATCTGAATCTGAAGCCTCAGAACAAGACCGTGCAAACTCAAAGGATTTCACAAAGTGACTTAATTATCCTGAGATCTATCTTTTTATAAAAAGAAGATAGCAGATATATGCTACACGAATGTCTTTTTATTTTTTTTTGAATTGGATGAACTAGTAAATATAAAATCATTTTGTTAATTAAATGCTTGATATCAGTTTCAAGACCCACTCCGCCCCAAAAGAGAACCATTTCATAACATGCCCTTTTCTCTGCAACCAAGTCATTGCTCCTTTTGAAATTCCCCATGTGTAGCAAAGTGCGTGAAAAGTAGCAGGTGCTAAATAACGGCTTGCTGCATGAGAGGATTAATAAACAACCCATGATACATCTACAAGGCAGCTGTTTGGGATTAGTGGGAATTTCTGAGGCCCCATGAAGCCGAAAGTCTCAATCCATAGGTGAAAACCATGACCTTGTGTTTTTTGGTTAACCATTCCAAAACCAACTTGGCATGTACCATTCTCAGGCTGGGACTTGGTCTTGGCCACTTATTCCCGTCAAATCTATGTTATAATAAAATGGTGGGATCTCACCTGTGCTGTGGAGAATGTGTAGATTCTAGAACCAGTGTACATTTCCTTAGCTGTGAGATGGGTAAATCAAGTCAATCAAAGATTTTATTTATATCAGCATTCATAATATAAATTAAATCTCTAGACTGAATACTGAGTCATTGCTCCATGTCATAGGTCCCTTTGAATGACAGAACTGGATTCTTTCCATTTTTTTATGTTTTATGGTTTAAAAAAGTTTCCTGAATATTACTAGAAGTTTAATTATAAAATATAGCAGTTCCTTATTTCACTGCCACCATTAGAGGCAACCATTTTTAACTTTTTGGCATTTTCTGGATTTTTAAAATTTTATTTTCTTACTATCTAATAATTAATGGATTTTAGATATATCTATCTAATTCTCATTACAACACATGAGAATTTATTTATTTTTTTTTACTATCATCCCCTCATTTTCTTTCTGCCAAAAGTTCAAACTACTGTTTTTTCCTGAAAAAGCAATAACAAGAATTTTTGCTAAATCAATAGTTCATGTTGTTTTAATTCTATGCATATCTATTTGTACTAAGTATTATAGTGTATTATACTCACACTTTCTTTACTTTTCCCGAAGTTAGTAATTGTTTAGTATTTATCATTTCTTTATATTCTTGTGCCCCTTGCTCACTCTTTTCACATCTTTCTCTTTATATATCTTTCCTATAAAGTCTACTGCATCAGGGTTGATCAATTTATATTCTATTTCTTGGAGAAACTCTGGGAAGACTTCTGGTCTCTCGGTTTCAGGATTCATGGCTTTTTAGGCCAACTGCATATAGCTCTTATGTTGGGACTCTTCCATTGCTGTCATCCCTGGAAGTCCCCATCTGTTGAATCAGATTCCTGCTTTCTCAATCTTAGATCTTCTTTTCTTTAATATCCTCTTTATTTTGTAGAGCACACTTTCTAGTTGGTTTGCCAGGGTCAAAGTGTGGCACAATGCAAAAGAATAGACAATAGTCTATGTGAATGGTCGTTATCTTGAAATCTCCCTTGTCCATTATCCTAGAGAATCACTTTTCTCCTCTAATGTTGGATTTCCTCTTTGTTTGTATCCCATGACATTGTTTTTGCTTCTTTTAGCAAGTTTCTGAGGTAGTGTTTTATACACACACACATATACACATATATATATATATGTGTGTGTGTGTGTGTGTATATATATATACATATATACACACACACACACACACATATATATATATATATATATATATATATATATATATATATATTTGGAGGGGAGGGAGGGGAGGTTTTTGCTATAGGGCGCATGCACTCGCCAGAAAGACAGAGAGAGACAGAGAGAGAGAAAGAGAGAAATCACCCCCCAGGGGGGGATAGCCACACCACAATCCCTTCTCCTCCATTCTCCTCTCAGGATCTTGCGTGCACATGCACATGCGCCTGGCGTGAGTTTAGGTCACTGGATCTGGGATTTGAACCATCATCGACTACATGAAAGTCCAACGACATAGCCATTATGCCAACTGCTGGTCCTCATAAATACATTTTTTGAGATCTAACATGTCAGAAAATGCCTTTGATTATATAAAATCTAGGTTGGAAATAATTTGTCTTAAGAAGTTTGAAGGCATTATTCATTTTTTTAGGCTGATTTTTTAAATTCCTTTTGGAGAAATCTGAAGTCTTTCTAAAATTTTCCTTTGCATATGAATTACATTTTTGGTGTTCATTCTTTTAGGATTTTATCTTTGTCCCTAGTGTTATGAAATTTCACACTAATGCCTCTTGGTGAACATATTAGGCCATTATTGAGACAATAATGCTGTGTAACAAATGACCCCTGAATATCAATGGCTTTTCTCACTCATGAAGTTCCAAGTCAACCACTCATGACTGCATGTGTATTCAGAAGTCGGATTTAGGCATTGCATTTCTCATTTTGGAATCCAGGCTCAGCAAACATCAGCACCCCCACAGCACTGTCCTCTAGGGCACAAGGCAGGAGTGTGGGATCAAGACAAATAACATGAACACACTTCAAACCTCTGGTCAGATGTGGAATGTGCTAAACACTTCGACAGTCCATTATCCAGAGCGAGTGACTTGTCAGCATTGAAGTCATAGGAGCCGGAGAAGCCTGGCCCACAGGTAACTAAGGCATGGTGGGAACGGCTTCGATGACTCAAACTCCTTCTTACCATATGGATTGATTTCATCTCTTGAATTGGGTATTGATAGATCCTTTTGGTCTGGAAACTCACGTCTTTAGGTTTTGAGGAATTATATTGAATAATTTCATTCATGATTTTTCCCACTCCATATTCTTCATTCTTGACTTCTGGGACTCTTCTGCCTTGATTTCTCTCTCTTTTTATTATTTACTTATATGTGTTTTTCCCCTACTTTTCTGTGTAACTTTATCTTTTAACCATTTTTTAAGTTTTCATTTATGAAGTAATGAGTTTTTTTTTGTATTTTGTAAGAACTTTCTTTTTGTTCTTTGAATATTTTGAATACTATCTTGTTCTTAAGGTACAGCTACACTCCCTTTCTTACTTTTGGGAAGACAGTACAGTTTGTTTATTAATTTTTTTTCTCTCAGCATAATCTCTGTGTCCTCCAAATTGGATATTCTGTATGTTTTCATAACTTTCGTGTTAGAGGATCTCTTCAAGAGTCCTCGATCATCTGCACATATTTATGAGCAGAGAATTAAGAAAATGAGTGTATATGCTGGGCATGTGGTCGGGTTGGCTTTCTGAATTTCTTCCCAGTGTGGCCTGGTGAGGACGTCACTTGAACATCAGTATTTCTAGGTTTTGTTTCTCACGTTAGTCCTATTTTTGTGATGAGACTGAGATGATTTTGACTGGAGAGGTGAGTCTGGCTGTTATAGCAGCAGAGAGCTGGGCATCTCAGTTCATGGTGTCCCTAGGCGTATATCCACAGAGGATGCTTGCTTTATATAAACATGCACCTGCCACCTAAAGATCTACTTTCTTATTACCTTCAGAGAATAAAGCTGCCACCTTTCTCATCTGAAAGGGTCGGGGTAGGAAGTGTATTTACCCAGAGGTTGGATGGGAGAGAGGCACCTGGAACTGTGAGTCATTGGCCTTCTGAGGACTCATTGTGTAGAACTGTTAGTTCTTGACTTCTCCATGCAGGTTTAGAATGACTTTCTCAGATCTGTTGTAAGTTATTTCTTGTTCACTTGCTTTCTAGCTATCAAAACACAGAGCTCTCTTCTTCCTCACTCATCTATTTTTTGGGGTGTGTTATAGTTTTTATAATAACCTTTTAAATATAGTTTCAGGGAAGAGATAGCAGGGAACAAAAATTGATATTCATAAGTTCAATCTACCATCTTTACTTACAAGTAAAAATTCTTTTTAAAATATGTATTTTTTTTACCTAGTCCATATTACAAAAGCAATAATAACATCTTCTTAAAACATCATCAGCTGTGAAGATTTTGCTGAGAAAACTAATATAGTCTACCATAAAAATTCCAAGAAGCCTAATCCTTGCAGAGTATAATAAAGCAGCTCTCAGTTATTGAGTTCTCCCTATAGATCAAGTGTGTTCTTGGCTGATTTATGTATATTATATCTAGTCCTCCATAGGCTTGCTTATTTACTTATTTTTTCTATTATGGATGAAGAACAGAAGGGAAGAGAGTTTAAAGATATTCACTGAGGATGCTCAGTTGGTAAGAGAGGGTTTGCTTAAAATCCAGAACCAGACTCAAGAGCCAGACTGTTCCTTCTTTGTATTCCATCTGACTTTTCTGTTTGTCCGTGAATGTACCTTTCAGGTAACGGAATGGAAGAGTGTATTGACAGAAGCAGTCAGAGAAAAGAGAAAAGGAGATGAAATCAGATCAACAGTTTACTTATGACCTATGTGAAGTGAAAGCATGATTGCAATGAGGACAAAGGTATGGAATTCATCCATCTGTGCTTTTTCTCTCTCTTTCTCTTATATTTGAACCTATCTTTTATTCTTTCTGCCAGAGGGCATATATGCTCACCACAATGAGAGAGACAGAGAGAGATAAGAGAGAGAGAGAGAGAGAAAGCACTTCCAATGGGGTGTGATCACACTGCAATCCCTTTTTTCCATTTCTCCATCCTATTTCTCCATCAGGAGTCTAGGCATGGATGCACATGCACCCTGTGTGTTTTTCAAGCCGCTGGGTCTAGGACTCAGATTGTGGTAGGCCATATGGGACTTGGCTCCCCCAGCCACTAGGCCATAAGGTTGGCCCTGAACCTGTCTTAAAGCCAACCCTGGGTTAGAGTTCTTCAGGGCCAGATGAACTTTAAAGGGAAAGTTTGTAAAACTTGTGTTTAAGCATCCTTGAAACCAGTTGATTTTCCAGTTGATTTTTCTGAAGTTCTTAAGGATAAATTGAAAATGATCATCTGCTGATTACTTCCTTGAGAACACACTTTATGCTGAATTTAGTAGATAGTGGCTAACGCGACCACCACCTGGCCTCACTCAGTTGCAATGTTCACCTTGGGCTTTCTTTGCTGATTGTTAAAGCAGGTAGTTCAGAGGCCATCAGGTGGCATGGTACTTAAGGTGTTGAGCTTCCACGTGGCTGACCACAGTTCAAGTCCTGGATCTGGCAGCTTGAAATAGGCCAGGCATGTGTGCATGGGCACCCAAAATTCTGAGAGGAGAATGGAGACAGGTTTGCTGCATGGTCATCCCCCCAGGTGGTGATTTCTCACTTTCAGTCTCTCTCCATGTCTCTGGCATGTGCACATACCCTATAGCAAAACTCTCACCAGTAAATAAATAAAGTAGTTGAGTTGATGAAAAACTCATCCCTGGTGTTTTCTGTTTCCCTGATTCTGTGTCATCTAGTAGAGAGACAGTAGAGTACAGAAGTTATAGCGTGAGCTTGTTGGTGGGGAGCTCTTATTTCAAGTTCTAACTGTTCCATTTTTCTGGGTATTAACCTTGAGCAACTTACCTTCTTGTAAAAAAAAATAATGGTAGCGTTAGCATTATTTTCCATTTGGAGTTTGAGAATTTAAGGTGTTTATGAAGTACCAGGTAGTACCAGGCTTTATTGTATTGCTATCTGTGTTCATCCTTCTAGTAATTCATTATGCAATGTGTAACAGCATACTAGATGAGTAAAAATTGATCTCTAATTTCAAGGAACTTAGAAGTTAATAGAAGAAATAGGTTTCAAGTAGATCATTCTAGAAGTCTTACTCTGTGAAATGTATCGCTGGTGACAGCTTAAAATACTGTCCGAATGCCACCAGCGCGCACATGTATACATGCAGCCTCGATCTTTCCTCTAATCTCCACATCTATATACCCAGCTTCCCGCTCATCTTTGAATATAACAAGCACATCTCAAACTCAACCCACCCAAAAGAGCACCTCTGATCTCTTCTCAGCTGATCTTCTAATATGTCTTGTCTCTACAGTAGAGGCCCTATCCTCCAGTTGTGCAGTCTAGGGATCTAGGAGTGAGTTATGTAATATCTTGATGTATTATTCTACCGTATTTAATCCATAAATAACTGATTTAAATTGAATTCCAAATCTTACTTACATCTACTCAATATTTCTCCTCTGTTGCCAAAAGCCTGAACAAGCTCCAGTCACTTCTCATCCATATTTCTCTAAATTGTTCTGTTTATTACAGCGAGAGAACTATTAAATGTCTAGTCACTGCTTCTAAGATAAAAACTAAGTTCCTTAACAGCCAATGCTTCTCCGCCGAATCTATTGCCTACGCCCTCCTCTGAGTCTTGTCACCCACTGACTTCCCCTTGCCCCGGGTAGGGAGCTTCAGACTTCTGCCAGGTGTGTGGCACTCTGGGACCCTTCTCATCACAGGCCTTTGAAGGTGCTGTTCCTTCTGTTTGGAAAGCTCTTGGCTAACTTCATGGTCTTTTAACTCTACTTCTCCTTCAGACAGCAATCCAAATATCATTTTCTCAGAGCAAACATCCTTGATATGCCAGGTTGACAATGATACAATTTCATAGAACTTTTGTTTTTCTTCAGAGCATTAATCTGTATGAAAGATAGCTACACATTTTCTTTTAAAAATAATCATTTTTATTTTTTATTCATCATTATTGTTGTTAATTTTATCAGACAGGGAGAGAGAGGGAAAGTGAGAAAACTAGCCACCAGGTCCAAGACTTGACCCATAGTTGGTCATGTGGGAGTCCAGCACCTCAACCGATATGCCACCTGCTGGCCTCCATATTTCTTTTTGAAATAAAAATGTATAATTTTAATGTACATACCACGATGCGATACAGTGTGGTTTTTTCAAAGCATGTATGTAATGTGTAATAATCAAGTCAGAGAAATACACATCCCGACCAGCTCCAACATTTATATGCTTTCTGCTATGCGCATCCAAACCTTCCCTTCTGGGTATGTCAGAACATGTTGTGAATTGTCACTGCGTCTTTTACTCCACTGAGTTGCAAGACTCTACCTCATCCTATGATTTAAACGCACTCTTGTATCTGTTCACCAAGTCTGTCCTAACATCTCTTACTGTGACGCTGTGGTTAATATTTTTTGCTAGTCAATAAAATGAGAATGTCTTATTTACTGTTGTATCCTGGAGGCTAGGATAATGCTTAACACATACTAAAAGTTCAACAAATGTTTATAGAATTAATGAAATACTGCAAACCCCACAAGTGGGACTGAGCTTACTTTCTTCTGTTTCTTTCAATTTGCTATACGGCACATGCAGTTGCCAGAGAGAGAGAAGGAAAGTAAGAAAGCATCTCCCCATGGGGGACAGCCATCTTCCAATCCTTTCTCCTCTTTATTCTCTCGGGATTTGGGGGACTCTCACACACACTCATGGCATGTTTTTCAAGTCACCAGGTCCAGGATTCCAAGCACGCAGTCAGTCATATGAGATCTAGCTGCCTTAACCTGCATGCCACCAGCTAGCCCTGCTTTCCTTATTATATCTGCAGTGTAGCACAGTAGTGTTCAATAAATACGTGCTTGAATGGATAGACAAATAAAAGGGTAAATTAGTAAATGAAATGCTTTGCTAAAAATGAGATCAGACACTCCGAGAAGTGTTCAACTTAACAAGAGGGGAGGGAAGAGGAGTCAGTAACCTTCTTAGAGGTGGTGATAACTAAGCTGAAAAGGAGGGAGACTGGTCCTATGGGGAAAATCTTGAGTATTTCAGCTGGATTAGGGAATAGGATATGGGAAAGAGACTAGTGTCTTCTAGTCTGCCCCAAAGAGGACTCAGAGAAACGCAAAATAATCCTCCATGAGAAGAGCTGACAGCAGCAAGGATAAGTCAGAGAGAAAACAGGCAACGGCAGTTTCCTCTTCGTATAAGGCAGGGATTACACTCTTCTGCATGACCTCCATGAGCTCCTGGGTGTTGGAGCTAAAGAGAGCTTAACCGGAGTGAGAAAGGAGCCATGGCCAGCACCAACATGACCAGGTGAACTGCAACTGAGCTAAGAGATTAGTCTGAGGGACTAACTGTGAATGGGCTGTGTAAAGGCAGGCCTCACACATAAAAACCTGGTCCCAGATATGCATGAGGACTTAAGACATATTTCAGCCTGGAGAGTCAAAACAAAAGTTGGAAACAGATTTCTTTTATGTCCTCTGAGAATCATTAGAACTCTAGTTCGTGAGCAGAATTGCTGTCTACAGTCCTGCGAGTCCCAGCCTGGGTCATGTGCACACCCTGACCCAGATAGCTTTTGTCCTGCCTACCCCTGCCTTCTGTAGTGTGGACCACCGTCCACGTTGGCCCAAGGTATCAGCCAGTCACCACTGAAACAGCTGAGGCTGCCTCCATACTTAGGCCCTCCAATGACCCCTTTCCCTTCCGTTCCAGATTTTGGCTGACCCAACACTCAAGAGGCACAGGCTCTGCCAGTGGCTCCGTTCTTGGCCCTGCTACACAATCCACCAAGCTATCCTGCTTCATGCTCTCAAAGGCTCAGTCTCAAGTCAACAGTTCTTTTGGGTGTTAGCACATAGTTCCTTTCCAAGGACTAAGTTGTAAATTCATAGACTATGGGCCTGAAAACAATGAGTGTAGATGGAGATGGTGAATTTTATTCACAATTGCTCCTCTTCCATGCTAAGGTGTTTTCCTCACTCCAAACGTAGGCAACTCAGCTCACCCCTCTTTTGAAACGAGGCCTTTCTTGAAGTGGTGGTCCTTTATGCAAACAAGCTCTTTCCTATCAAGACAGAAGTGATGGAATTAATTCCAACTACAAATACAGATGTCCATGACACCATCGGTAATGGCACAGTCTAAGGCTGGGGAAGAAATGCAATAGTTTAAGGGGAATCGCACGTAGTACCTTAGAGCTGCATCATGTTTTATAGCATGCAATGCTTATTTGCATACATTATGGTATCTTATCTTCAGGATAGACCAGAGTTGGCTAGATTTAATTGGTGTGATTCTTTCCATCCCTGTTTTCTGTTTCATTGTTCATTACTGATGTAGACCAGAGACTCTTCAATTCCTACGAAAACCATCTCTGCCCACCAGCAGCTGGCATTCTTCCCCTTTCCAACGTCTGCCACCACTCTTCCAGTCATCGCTTCCTGCAGTCCCTGCCTGTCCACCTCATCCTGTTCTGCCATCGTGAAGGTTGTCCCCCACTCCCTCATGGCCCCTGCTCCCTGCTCCAACCATGTTTCTGCTCTAGCATGTCCTTGCTCTGCCTTCCTCACCCTGCTTTGCTCTCTGCCAGTCGGTCTCCAGCATGAGGCTTTCCCTTCTAGTCATGCAGATGTTAGGCCCAGCTGCCAAGAAAGGACAAAAGCCTAGAACCTGCACTGATATTTTGTGTGGAGCCTTGAGAACGCGGAGGTCCTGCAGATGCCCTGTGAGATCGTGCCGGTGATTGAGAAGATGAGGGATGCTGTTGGTTGGAGTCGGGACTCAGCAGTTCCTCTCCACTCATGTCCTGGAATCACTTCACCACTCTGACCTCCCAAACTGAAGGTTGATTCAAAGAAAATAGTCACTGCCCACATGTGTTGTCAACCTTTGGACGTGTGTGTGCGTGTATGCATGCGCGTACGCAGGTCAGGTCAGTGTGTGCAGAAGACCCAGGCTGGAACTCTCAGGGCTTGTGGAGACCAGTTCTGATTGTCGACGAGAATTCTAACAATTCTCAGAGTGTGCAGGAGAAATCTGACGGTGTCCGTAATTTATAATGTTCTGACCAGCTCTGAAAGCTAAATAACAGAGACGAGCATCCAATTCTACTGAACTGATAAGTGTTTACAATATTTTCACATTGTAAAACATTCCCGTGTGCAGAAAATTATAGAACCATGGACCCTCTGACTCAGAACTAGTCTTTAGGTTCATCTAGGCAAAGCCTGTGAAACACTGGACCAGCACACTCCTTTTCTCTTCTTTTGGCTGTTTTAGGCACCTCTAATGATTGCTCTTATTTGACTTCTGTATTTAATATGTTCATAGACTGATGAACATATGGTAACTACATTCAATTAATCAGAATAACTTTTTAAATATCTACTGTGTGCTTGGTATTTCTATCAAGCAATACAGATTTAGTCTCAAGGCCAGGATGGCAGCACAGCAGCAATGCTGAGGCCATGTGGGAAGGTCAGGTTTGAGTCCAGGGTCTCCCTATGCACACCAGGCACCTGCACATGCCTATGACCCCAGATGTCTGGGGATGGGCAGCATTTTGTTAAGAAGACTTTCTGAAGGTGCCTGTCTCTTTTTCTATCTCCCGCTGTCATAGAAAAAAACAATAAATAAACTTTTGAAGGAAGAGATGTGGTCTCAGTCATGAAGGAGATTTGTGTAGAGGGGAAGGGAGGCTGAAAATAGAAATAGAAAAGAATTGATAGATGATGAAAGAGAACTGTCCCACGCTCTCTGTGGCGCCAGATCAGCACCAGGTCCAACCGCACTGGTCAGACTTCCTGGAGAAGAGGGCTACTGATCTGGGTCTTGAAAGAGGGCAGAAAGGAGGAGCTCTCCCTAGGAGAAGGTAGGTGCAAGGTGTTTTGGAAAGGGGCTAGATTTTGAGAAGGAAAGAGCAGGAGAAAAGCGCAATGGGTCAAGGAAATACAGAGTGGTCTGACTTTGCTGGGGAGCATGCTAGATTTGTCAAATTATAGGCACAAAAGAGAACTCTCAGAAAGAAGACTTTCTGAACTTTATTTATTTATTTTTTTAGAGAATGATTCTACTTAACTTTATTTATTTATTTTTTAATTTGACCAGAGAAGGAGAGAGAGAGAGAGAGAGAGAGAGAAACAAGTGAGAAAGCAAACCACCAGGTTCAAGACTTGAATTGTGGTTGGTCATGTGGGAGTTCAGGGCCTCTAACTTCCATGCAACCTGCCAACCCCTCTGGACTGTATTTTGTGTCTGAGTATCTAAGAGTCACTCCCACGAGTCCTGCCCAGAATCAAGGTGCAGAATCACAAACTGGGCTGTCACCTGCGAGCTGTGGTCACTGAGCGAGTCCCTTGACTTCTTTTGTAAGTGCCGTTGTGTTCATCTAAGTGAGGTAAACCCCGCCCCGCTCCAGTGGCCCTGGGCACCTAGTGAAGGATCCAGCCTGTAGGAAGTTGAATCGCGAAGTTCCGGTGGGAGGTGTCAGCAGACGGGGAAGTGTCTTAGCCAATATGACGTGCAGTGATGAGTATTTATAACACTTTTGGGTGATAGGGACAGTTCTTGCTGAGGGGCACATGCACCAGCTTCTATGGGCAATGACCACAGCTGGAGAATGGAGGGCCAAAGGTGACCTCAGTACCATATGCTGCTTAAACTCTAGGGACAGAAAAGCAATTAAGTAGCACAGAATATTGAGTGAGGTCAGGTAGGTTCACCCTCACCACCTCCCACCCCAGAGCCTCCGCTCTCCTGAACACCATGGCCATTCAAATACTGTGTTAAAAAATTTACTCTACCAGTATGGCAAGCCATCCTGGGCCGATTTGCCTGGTGAACTTGAATTGTTCAGATCAGTTAACTCCAGCGGAGAAGATCTCTGTCCAGTGTCACCTTCAAGTTAAACAATTATCAGGATGAGGTCCTCTATGGCTGGTCTTCCTGGTTCCTGCTGAGCCTGGAATCTGAGTTCTGGAAACACCCTGGTGAGTGCTCACCCACTCTAAATCACTCAGTGGGGACTTTAGTTAGTGTGTAAGCTGTCTGCCACACCCTGGACCAGGAGATTTGTAGACATATTTAAAGAGTCTCCAGAAAGAGTCTGCAAATGGATTGAGAGCAGCCCGGGGAGTCTGAGCAATGGCACTGAACTCAAGTCCAGGGTCTATAACGTGCCCAAGGTTTGCTCCACCTTGAAAGGGTCTCCAAACTTAAGGAAGCACTGAGAGATTTAGCTTATCAACTGACACTAGCCTCCTGCTTCTTAGTTCTTTTCTAGCTGTAAAATCTTTATATTATGTTGATAGGTGAACCCAGACTCAGATACATCTTCCCGGAGTGTGGTGTGCTACCCTCCCGGCCTTCACAGGCTCCGAGACGAGGAGTAATGAGCTTGCGTTCAGTTTTATTGTCCCTGGAAGGAAGCCTTGAGAAGCCAGTTAGGAGAGGGAAGCAGGAGTGTGGTAGGGCAGGAGGGGAGCCTTCCAGGGCAGCTGTAGCTCGAGGTGCCGTCCTTGCCACCACTCCTAAGGCTTGGCCACAGGCCCAATGGAGGAGTGCCCTGTCTCTGGGTTTCTGCAGTTGTTTAGTTCAGAGTTGGCCACCATGTTCTCTTGGATTACAGACTATTTTGGAAAACAGTTGATCTAGTTCATGAAAGAGAGAAGGAAGAGACCCTTTGACAGGGTCTTGGCATACCTCGATTCTTCCCCTAGCCTGTAGCCAGGCAGGATCACAGGCCTACCTGAGCATGACCCTGGCATGCTCAGGTCGACCAGGGATCAAATCCTTGGCCTTCCATTCAGCTCTGCCATCACACCTACAGCCCAATACCTGCACCACTGTGGCTAGGCCTACAAACTAATTTTGACAGAGATTCAGAGGGGAAAAAATTTACATTTTAACTTGTGTGTACAAAGGCAAACAAAAGCTTCACACACACAACCACATACAGACTTGTGATTCACTCTAACATTCTATCTTATTCTGCTTATTCTATTCCACTCAGTTTTACTTCATTGTTAAAGAATTGTGCTCACAGTTCAGTGAATGGATGCTATGATCCACTGGGTCAGGGCATGAGGTTTGGGAAGTGCTGCTCTAGAAACCTTTGGTCCCTCCATGCAGTCTAGATAAATTTCTACGTGCCCTCGAGGGCAGCAGAACCTGCAGATGTTGGGGTGCATCGTGGTTTCCTTACACTCTGCCCAGCACCCTGAGCAGTTTGGACACCAGCACAGACTTGTGCATGCCTGTGCTTCGACGGCGACTTCCTCGAGAACAGAGCCTGGCCCTACTCTTCCTACTGCGCCCACACCTGGCCATGTGGTGGGCCATAACAGAGCTCAACCATCTACTGAACACGTGAGTGAGAGGCCTCCCTAACAAGTGCCGCATCGTTTATATTGAAGGGGGAATACATCTTACATATAGACATACACACATAAGCCATTTCTTTTTTTAAAAAATATTTTATTTAACTTTATTTATCCATTTATTTATTCATTTCAATTTTACCTGAGAGGGAGAGAGAAAGTGAGAAAGCAAGCCACCAGGTCCAGGACTTGAACCGTAGTTGGCCATGTGGGAGTCCAGCGCCCTCAACCACCACACCACCTGCTGACCCCTACATAAGCCATTTCTTGCTGTATTCACGTAGAAAAAATATACAACATCATATATGCACCATACATACCAACATTATGAATAATATGTAGCATGTCCTACATGCTGCAACATGAGAAGGACACCCCGTCCCACTCTATTTAAGTTGTTGACTCTGTGTAACCCCCACGAACTTACACACTCCCAAACCCTCTCTCTGCTTCATTTTTCTCTATAGAAAGGATCATATCTAATGTTAGGAGCATTTTACTTATTAATTCGTGCTTTGGGGAGTCAGAGTTTGGTATCTCTTAATCACGAATCCATAGTTCTTCACGTACAGTAGGGCCTTATTAACATTTGGGGGGTGAATGAATGAAGGAAGAAATCCATGTTTTTCTGAAATGCTTTGTGGGAGGCTGCGCAACAGCGAGTCTGCCGAGGTTTCTCAGAGAGCAATGTGGGAGGCTGCGCAACAGCAGTCTGCCCAGGTTTCTCAGAGAGCAAACAATTGCCATGATTGGCCACTAGAAATCCCTCAGATTTGCATATCTGGCACCTCATGATTGGTCCAAAAGCAACCAATCGTAACCCACCGTTTACAACCAATCACGGCCCACCGTTTACAACCAATCACGGCCCACCATTTGCAACCAATCATAACCCACCTTTGCGATCCACCAATGTGTATATAAGCACCATGCCTGGCCCACAATAGCCAGACGACCAGGAAGACGACGAAGGCGGCACAGAAGACCAGGAAGACGACAACCCTGGAGAGCCTGCAGAGCTGAAACACCGCACAGTCTCCAGACGACCCTGGAGAGCTGTGCTGCTCACAACAGAGGACGCGACCTAAAGAGTTGTAACACTGCGTCGTCTCCGTGCTGTACCGTGCTGCCCACAATAAACAGACGACACTGTGTCGTCTCCGTGCTGTGACACTGTGCCGCTTGTTCCGGCTCTCACTCCTTCCCTCAGGAAACCTGTTCGACTGTCCCACCGGGTCGGGACACGTGGCGCCCGAACCAGGTCGGGACAATGCTTGGTGTTTTTCTTGGCAGTTTTGCATGTGAGGTGTTCAGTCCACACCCAGAATCCCCATCCTGGAAGAGGCAGCTCAGACTAGGCTGTGGTGTTGGAAGAGCCCACACTGAGGGCAGAGCGGAACCTAGCCACCCCGTCCTCTCAGTCATAATGACCTTCATTAAGCATTAGCAGGGACTATATCTGGAAGATTTTATAAAACCATATTTATTTATTAATTTTGCCAGGGGCACGCACCCTTAAGAGGCTGTTCACATTGGGATCCATCCCGGTCTCAGCTTGCCTGGGTGACAAGCCCGCAGTAGAACGATACGAATAAAACGGATCCCCATCAGGCAGTTTTCTATTAATATCATTTAATATTTGTTCAGGCAAGTGTTAGTTGAAAAAAGAGTATAACAGGATTAATGAAAGTGTCAGAATAAAAAGTTTAACACTTCATATTTAATACATATCAGGGGTCTTACACATTACTGGACCAGGAAAATGCCAGGTATTTTCTGACAAAAAATTCTTCCTTCCTCTTTCCATCGCTCTCTCCTCCCACTCTTTCTTTCCTGTCCCTCAGCCACTCTGTAGCTCACTCAGCTCCTTAAAGAGCTGACGGCTTTTGGACTGGGGAGAAATGTTCACATATTGAAATGTTCACTTTGTAAGCTAAATAATACGATTGAATGTGTAAAAAAATTTTTTTAATTTGAAAAATTGCTTTAAATACAGATGGATTAAATTCATCCCCAGTTAAAAGAAAAAAAAAAGAAAAACAAAAAGCTGATGGCATGGGAAGGCTGGGATGGAGGCAGAAGAAAGGATAGAGATTGAACTCGTAACTTTGAAAACAGAAGGCTCTGCATATGCAGCAAATTATTTTCATTTATTGTTCTGGCTGCTTGGGCCTTGGAGCCCAGGACAGCCTGGAAAACAGAGGTAGGAATGATTTCAGGAGGTTTGTCGATGTGCATATCCAATGCGGCCTTTACGGTTGTGATCACTGAGAGAATAAAAACAAGCATCTACATTCTTCTCCTTCAAGCTAACGTGCCCATGTGTGGAATACGCAGGTGACACTGTTACTTTATTCAGTTGATCAGGTGGTTTGATCAATAGGTTGAGGACTGAAAAAAAGAAATCAATAGACACAGGGAGAATTTAAAACTCTGTTTATATAATCAATTGATTAGGGAGATTGATTTGAAAGATATAAGTGATAAGAAAGGACTTAGAAGTAAAGCAGGAAAAATGTATTTCACTTTTTTAATGGAGAAGGAGACTAATGTGAACTGGAATATTTGACTTAAAAATATAGAAAAAAGCAAACGTGAGAATTCAGGTTTTTAAAAAGGCATGCTTTTAATAGACACATAGGGCAGAATATGTTATAAAGGCACCAATAAAGGGGAAATTAAAAACGTCTGTGAGGGGCCCAGCAGGTGGTGTGGTGGTTGAGGTGCTGTGCTCACACATGACCGACTGCAGTTCACATCCCAGACCCAGTGGCTTGAAACGCATGCTGGATGCATGTGCATGCCCAAAATCCTGAGGGAGAATGGAGGGGCAGGGATTGTGACATGGCCATTCCCCTCTAGTGGGCTGACTTCTCACTTTCTCTCTGTCTCTCTTTTTGCTACACGCCCTGTAGCAAAAATCTCTCTAAAAATAAATAAATAAATAGTTGGCAGAAAAACATAATTAAAGTATGAGTTTATTTTGCTGCAAAAAATGTTGAGCTCTAAGTATAGATTTTTATATGATGTGCATTTTCCATGAACTTTGGAGTAGCCTCATATTTTGTTTCTTAGTTGATGGTGGCTTGATGGGCAAAAATGGACAGTAGGAAAGGCTCTGAGTTAGATTCTAGAAGGTTAAATCAGCCACGGGTACAAGTCAGAAGCTCAAAAAGCAACTCCCACTCATATGAGCAAAAAGAGTATCTACGGGAAGGACATTGGGTTGATAGTTCGTGTCAATTACTCGTCCCACATAGTAACCTCATCCTTGCCTGGTTCACGCAGTGCTACAACGAGCCCTCCACAGCCTCACAAAAAGCTCTGTGGTAATAGTACTGCTGTTTCTTACAGAAACATTTCTCTCTTGGGGACCAAAATCTTGAAATCATAAAACCTAGAGTCACAGGAAGACTTCACAGTTTCTTGAGTGCATCATCTAGTGTAAAAATGAAGGTCCTACTCCAAGTTCCCAGATCATGCACAGCACAGACCCTCTCCAACCTCATGAGGATTTTCATGCCAATGGCTCTTCCCAGTTTTATGAAACCAGCTGCCCCTGGGTAGAGGAGCACGTGGTAATACTAGTGGACCCCAGGGCATTAACCACCAAGCCTTATATCTTTCACTATGGAGCAAATTCTTTGGCTGAAAAAAATGTTACGTGGCTTAGTGGCATGGTATTAAATCCTCTAGGTATCAGGAAAGACAGCCGTTACCATTTGCTATTTGAACCCAATACTGAGTGAATGTATGTGTGTGTGTGCATGTGTGTGTGTAATAGCCAGCTACAGTAAAACGAATACTATATGATTCCACATATGCAGAATCTAAAACAGTCAAACTCAAAGAAACAGAGCGAAGGTGGGGGGGGGGAGAGGAAATGGCCAACGGGCATAAGCTTCCAGTGAGCAGGTGTGTAAACCCTAGAGGTCTGCTCTACGACACTCTATCTACACTGAACATTAGTGTATCACGCCGTCAAATGTCAGCTTGAGGGTAGATCTCATGTGAAGTGATCTTACCACAATAACAGAACTAATAAAGTAAGAAACAATAACCTGTTGGAAGGCACTGTGGGGAGTGCAGCTACCTGCCTCTGCTTGCTTTATTCAATGTACTTAAAAACTATGAGAAATCTCTCTCAGTCAGGTGTTTTTTTTGTTTGTTTGCCTGGGTTTTTGTTTGTTTGTTTGTTTTGTTTTGCCATTGTTGGGAAATTTCTTAGGGATCTATTGGATTTCTTCAAGACTTTTGTCTTCTCTACAGTTTATCATTTCGAGAATGTTTTAATAGTGAACCACCCTGGAAACTAGGAGTCTCCTTCCTAAAAGGGCAGGCTTTTATATTGTCCAGTATAAAAATGGTGGTGTTCTTGTTGGGGTGGAGGGTGCTGGTAGCCTATCGTAAAAGACCTGTTTCCCAAAGGCTAGTCTTCCTCGACTGAGGCCCAAATGGACTGCTTGAGTAGCAAATGTCTGGGACTCTCAGCAACACTCAATCCGGTGTGGGAGCGAGAGGAGCCACTGCGATCGTGAAGCTCGGGTGCTTTCTGTGCTGTGATAGCCTTTCCTAAGACACAGGAGTCTGGGTCTTCTTTCAGTTCCCATGAAACTGTGATACACCAGCGTGGTAGCCTGGAGGTGTGGTAAAGCCTCACACCCGTCACAATTCTTCATAGTCACTAGTGACAAAAATGAACGATTCTGAATTACTGACTGGGTTCAGTGAAAGCTTTCAGCAGAGCACCAAGAGTGTCTCCAGTGTTATTTCATCCTGAAAGACAGTGCAGCTCTTTGGGATCTGCAACAATAAGCATGCCAACAATGAGCCTGAAGGGAGGCAATCTCCGTCACTCATCCTTCCATAGTTCCACTGTTCCCCTTGCATTGGTCTCTCTGACAGCTCAGGTCCTAGGTTAGCCTGAAAACATGCAGGACATGTGCAGAGTGCCTGGAGCCCTGAGGAACTGAGGGCAAGGGAAGGGAGAGCATGGTATAGCCAGACCCTGTCCACGTGCTCCTCTCTCACACCCACACACCTGCCACACACCTGTGCACGTGTTCTCTAATATGAACAAAATAAGTTTAAAAAACTCCAGGAAACAGTAATTCTTACAAATGGTTAAAACTGATTCAAAAAGAGACTCCAATGGATTTTGATGATACACTGAAGATTCAGGCATTTATGGATAGTTATAAAAAAAGGCAAGAGCACACTTACCCAGATGAAGATCTGTTCACACGAAGACAAATCACTGCTCTTTCAGGAAGAAGAGTTCAACGTAATTAGCCTCTCATTGACTGGCCCCCAGAGTGTGGTCTGTTAGCAGCTCATGGTTTATCTTTGCTATGGTAAACTAAAGAGCAATAGTACTCAGGGCCAGCAGGTGATGTAGTGCTTACGGCACTGGACACGCACATGGCTGACAATGGTTCGAGTCCCGGACACAGTGGTTTGAAAATCAGGCTGGGCACGTATGCATGCATGTCCCAAATCCCAGGAGGAGAATGGAGGAGAAGAGCTTGAGGGATGGCCACCACTACCCCTACCTGGGGAGGAGGTGTGATTTCTCACTTTTTCTCTTACTGTTTCTCTCCAGAGAGTACCCCATGGCATGCTCTACGACATAAATCTCAATTCAAAAAGAAAAAATAATGTGACAGTACTCAAGTCAGCTTTAGTGAAGAGATCTTTAATTTAAGCAGGCATAGTCTCCTTAAATTTGGCTGACTAAAGAATCTTAAAAGAAGTAAAAAATAATTGACATTATTCTAAATTTTCATATTTTCTTGTATGCTCTCATTTCAATTCCCAAAGTCTAACATTTTGCAGTTGCCACCCTAACTTTCACATATAAGACTTACAACTGATACACACTCAGCGCATGGCAAACTATCACGCAAAAGCTTAGAACATGTTGGTTTGTAGATGACACCCCCCTGCAGCCTAGCTGCATCAACGAATCTTTCAATATCATCACAAATTATCCTTGGTGCTCAGTCAGTCCAAGTCTTGACTAAAACATCTGTAAGTTTAAAGTTTTCATTTGCTTTTCATAAGTGAGACTAACCAGCCCTACTAACAGTAGCCAGATATGAGTCAGCAGGTGTCACGGTCCCCACATGGAAGATTCTGGTGTTCGAGTTCCAAGTCTGGTGGCTTGAGAAACACACCAGGAGAGTGTGCATGCATGCCCAGGGACGTGAGAGGAGAGTGCAGGAGAAGGAATTGCAGTGTGGTCATCCCCCCTGCCGGGCGATTTCTCACTTTCTCTCTCTCTCTCTGTCTCTCTCCAGCAAGTGCATGTGTCCTTTAGCAAAAGAAAAAAAAGCATGGCCAGACAGGCTGGCTCATGGTGCCAGATAACATGCTTCTCGAATGGTGCCGAATCCATGGTGAAGATCCCAGTCCTTTTGTAACTGAGTGCAAGCGCCCACGGTCCTGGCTGGCTAGGAAGTCTGGGGGAGGCTGCTGAGTGACTCTCATACTTTTCGGAAAGAGTAGGTAAGTTTTTTTTTTTAATTTTTATTATTTTTTTCAAAGTAATCAGACAGCCCTGGAGGCCTTGAACACCTCATGCTTTCTCACCCATCTGTGACAATGACTACTCCTTCTGCTAAATGCTCGACTCAGACATAAATTCCATTCTACAAATGGAATAAATTCCATGGCTATAATTAGCAATTTTAGCAGAGTCCTCTTTTAATGCCAGTTGAATGTTTATCACCTAACCATACCCAGCCACACACCAGCCCTGATTTCTATTATTTCCCATGTCTGTTAACTATGAATGCTCTTCATACCAATTTCTGCATCTGGCAAAGAATTTGATGGTGACCAAGAGAGCCTGACAATGCGGGTGTGCCGGACAGGAAGTGCACTGAGTGGGACTCCCTGGGCAGCTCAGAGATGGGCCAAGGAGGCCAGGAGAGCACTGTTTAGAAGATGACGGGAACAAAAGACACTAGGAAGGAGCCGAAAGCATGGTCAAAGGTATCCCTCTGACCCAGCTCTGCAAGGGCACCACAACCACTACAGTGGATCCCGAGGCCCTGGCTGAGGAGCCGGGACCCAGACACTTGCCATGGCTCCTGTTGACACTTGGCTCCAGATTGGTTTCTTTGGTTTCTTTTTTTATTATTTTTGTTTTGAAAGAAGTATTTATTTATTTAAGTCCATTTGTTATTATTATTTTTTAATTGGACCAGAGAGAGAGAGAGAGAGAAAGGGAAAGGGGAGAAAGCAAGCTGCCAGGTCTGGGACTTAAACCATGGTCAGTCATGTGGGAGTCCAGTGCCTTTAACCACCATGCCACCTGCCGGCCTGGGTTCTTTTTTTGAATAACAGCTTTATTAAGGTAATCACAGACCATCGCATCACCACTTTAAAGTGCACATCTCAGTGTTTGCAGTCTATTCCCAGCATTACACACCACCATGCCAATTTTGTAACATTTTCACCTCCCCAAGAAGAAATCTTATATCATTCACAGCCACTCCTCATCTCCTGAATTCTACCAGCCCTAGGCAAATACTAACCTACTTTCTGTCCCGACAGATTTTATATAAATGGAATCATACAATACGTGGCTTTGGGTGACTGGCTTCATTCAATCACGATGATGTTTTCAAGGTTTATTCGTGTCATAGTATATATCAGTATTTCATTCCTTTTTATTTATTTATTTTTTTAAGAAAAGATTTTTGCTATAGGGCACATGCGTTTGCCAAAGAAACAGAAAGTGAAAAATCACCCCCTGTGGGTGATTTGCCACACCACAATCCCTTCTCCTTCATTCTCCTCTCAAGATTCGGGATTCTGGGCACACACACACACACACACACACACACACACACACACACCCAGCATGAGTTTTAAGCAGCTGGATCCAGGACTCGAACTGTAGTCAACCATGTGGTAGTCCAGTGACATAACCATCGTGCTATTTGCTGGTCCCTATTTCATCCCTTTTTATTGTGAAATAAGTTTCTGTTGCATGGATTTAACACATTTAAGGTTCCATTTATTGGTTGGACATTTGGGTTGTTCCCACTTTTTGACCAATACAAATAATGCTCCTGTGAGCAATTCCGTAGTTGTTTTTGTGTAGCCATATATATATTTTTTTAACTCATGGAATACACTTTTTTTTTTTTTTTGGAGAGATTTTCGCTATAGGGCGCGTGCGCTCACCAGACAGACAGAGACAGACATAGAGAAAGAAAGCGAGAAATCACCCCCCAGGGGGGATGGTCACGCCGCAATCCCTTCTCCTCCATTCTCCTCTCGGGATCTTGGGCACGCATTCACACGTGCCCAGCGTGAGTTTTTAAACCACTGGGTCCGGGACGCGAACCGCGGTTGACTACGTGGGAGTCCAGCGACATAGCCATTACGCTAACTGCTGGTTCCCTGATGGAATACACTTTTAACTGACCCTAATTCATCACTGCATTGACTATTTGAAACTGTCTTGTGTGCACTTGAGTAATTTGGTCCAATGACTTCCCATTCTGAAGTTGCAGAGAAGGCTGATAAAGCAGGATTTAGGTATATCTAATATCAGCATATTCAGTGGTGGAAAGGGTTGGCCACCTACAAAATTCATGAAATACAGAGTTGTCCAAATACATGAAAGACATTCGGGTTGAACAGAAAGAAAAGATCTAGTCATCATTAACATCTAGGTTTGAATCTTGTCTCTGCCACTTGTTAGCCGTGTAAACTTTCCAAAATTCAATTTCCTTACTTGTGGAACTGGGAAATTAACCATTGCCTTTCCCACATAGCTGCTGGGAATCACAAATTTGTGTTGTTGCTGTTTTATAGGCTTTTGCTATAGAGCGTGTGTACTTGCCAGAGAGAATAACAAAGAGAGAGGGAAAGTGAGAAGTCACTCTCCTGGGGGAATGACCATGCTGCATTCCGTGTCCTCCATTTTCCTCATGAGCCCAGCATGATGTTCAAGCTGCCAGGCCTGGGACTAGAACCACGGAAACAGCAATGTGGGATCCAGCACCTTAAACACCATGCCACTTACTGCCCTATTGTTAGTTTTATTTATTTCTTTCAAGAGAAGAAGAAAGATGAAAAAAGATAGAGGAAGACAAGCACCCATATCAGGGCCTCGTGCCACAGTCGCATGCCCAGCCTTCTCAGCCCACCAGGATCATGAGTGAACATGCCTGGTGCATACATGTCTACTGAGGAATTGAGCCCACATTCTTCCGGATGGATCAAGCATCGTTTGAACAACCTGTTGCTCTTGTACCACTTAGCCAACCTGCGAATGTTTCTACAGCTCCCGTTTTTCCGGGACAGAGTTATGCTGGCTCAGTGGAGGTACTCTTGGCATTTTCAGCAGGTGAGTCTTCGTGTGTTTTTGCCCAGTGCATGTAGGAGCACAGAACAGCTGATCCCTACCTTCTGCCACTCATTCTTCCACTGCAGTCATTATGATGAAAAGAAAAAAAAATCCTTGAGAGTGTCATCCCATCAGAAGCCTCGGGACATCCCTTTGCTTTCTTACAGGTTTGATTGGGCTTGTTTCTATACCTCTCTGATCTATTGACTGATCAACTAATCAAGCGGTTCAGAACGATTTCTCATCGGCAGTGCTGTTTACATGTTGTGCTTGCCAGTTCTTTGCTGATGGTGGTGGGCATAGGCATTAGACAGAGCATGTTACGTAGCACCCCATGGCCCATGGTGACAATGAAAAATGTCTCCAGAGGACCAGCAGGTGCATGGTGGCTAAGGCGGCTGGAGTCCCACATGGCTAACTGTCATTCGAATGCTGGATCATGTGACTTGAAAATCACGCCAGGCACATGTGCCTGTGTGCCCAAAATCCTGACAGAGAATGGGATTCACCCCTGGGGAGTGATTTCACACTTTTCTTTTCTCTCTCTCTCTCTCTCTCTCTCTCTCTCTCTCTCTCTCTCTCTCATCTCTCTCGTTTCTGGTGAGCACACACACCAGATGGCAAAAAATTAAATAAAAAAGTGTCCAGACATGGCTAAATGCACTGAAGAGGGCATCACTCAGTTGAAAGCCAGTCCTCTAGAAGTTAAAATACGCACCTTTAAGCTAGCACAACCCACTTTCAATGATGTTATGCCATTTATCTAAAACACCAGAGCGCCACCAGAGTGTTCCATCTCCCTCCATGTGTTAATGTCACACTTACGTCTATGTCTGTTCTAGGCACTTCACCGCCACTGCGTCTTCAGTACAGTTACTTGGGATCCAGCAGCAAATTACCTTATACATGAATTAAAAATCAAAGAAACGTCTTCTATATTTATCTACTATCTACCTGTTTAAACACAAGTTTCTGTCTGTTGTTGTTGGTTTTTGTTTTTCTTTTATCTGAGGGAATTTGTTTTGTAATGCAGATATCTTGATGATGAGTGACCAAGGAATTGTCTTTTTTTTTTTTTTTTTTTTTTTTTTTTTTTGTGAAGTTTCAATTTATCTTTTGTTTGGAAGGATACCCTTAATAGATATAACATGCTAGGTTTGTAGATTTTTTTTCTTTCCCAGTATTTTAAAGCAGTATGTCCCTTATCTCTGACTTGTACTATTTCTAACAAGAAGTCTGTGGTGATTATGATACTTGTTCTACATTTAATGTGTCTTCCTCTACCCCTTGACTGATTTTAGGATTCCCTGAGGATAGAGAAATGAATAAAAAATTGTCACTTTCCTCTGAAGTCCTCTAGTACTTTTTCTTGCCCTGTCTATGGTTTTTCTACATCTGTTTGCTTTATTTCTTTATTTTCTACTACTGCATCCTTTCAGCATTTGTAGCATACATGTATATGTGTCTGGCATGTTTTTCAAGCCACTATGTCTGGGATTGGAACCATGGTTGGCCATGTGGGATCCAATTCCCTTAACTACTAAGTTAAAAGGCCAGCCCTACCCTAAATTTTAGTAAAAGTCATGTTGCATTTTATTATAAGAAGATGATAACCTAATTCACACGATAATTTCCTTAAAATGTCAGGCTGTGTTTGTGTGTTATCATTCAATATAAGACATTTTCCAAGAGGTTCTATCAGCCTCTTTTCACACAGAGACTTTAAATAAGAGGAAATCCTATGGTTCTAGAGATGGACACAGCCATGAGGCTGGCGGGACAGTCACCAGTACTTACGAGATTACAATTCTTTGTTTACTTGGGAGACCTTTAAATAAAGCTGCAATCGGGTTCTCCATTGTTTTATCTCATGTTTTATCTCATTTTGTTCAGTTTCCATTGTTTTAAGGATGCCTAAATTTCCTTCCTTAGCATTTTCTTAACTGTTTACTTAACTATGTTTAAAGTGAAAATAAAGTCTTTATAGCTGCCAGACCAGGACTTAGAAAGTCTGAGTTCTCTCTCCTAGCCATCCTCCTAACTAGAGTTGTGTTTTTGGTAAATGATTGCAACCTGCTGGGACAAGTTTTCTTACTCCAAGGAGGAGGGTTCTATAAACTGTCTTTTACGAGGGCTCTTAACATGCCGGGTAGGGTATCTTCATCATTTGATTACCTAGCATTTTATTTCTTTAGGCAAAATACCAACAAAGGCTTCTTTGAGTAATTCCTTCTTTTAGAAACTTCTGTTCAGCTTTATTTGAAGGGCCAGCTTCTTATACTTCGGTGGGGAGTGGAAGGACCTGTATCCTCAGGGTAGAGTACGTGGTAGTAAAACCAGGTTGCAATTATGGGCACCTCACAACATGAAGCCAATTTCAGAAAAACCGTTAGATTGGAAACTCAAGGCAGAGGGATGTATAAATTCATACTGAGTGAAATGTCTAGGTCATAAGGGCTCCGCATGTTCAACTTTATTAAATATATCAAGTTGCTCATCAGAGAGGCTGTGACAATGTCCCTCTTTCTTCTGTGTGTGCTTTAACAGTTTATCTGTTTATTTCTTCCATGACAGAGAGAAACAAAGCGTTGCGTACATCCACGTGTGACAGTCAAAATCACAAGTACACGTGTGTCCTGGGACATGAACCCAGGGCATTCCTGTGTGAGGCCAGCTGTGTTACTGCTGTGACCCTTTCTGTGTTCTTTTTAAGTAGAAAAAGATATTTCGATCAACGGGTCTGGGGAGAAATGTTCACATATCGAAATGGTCTCATTGTAAGCCAAACAATATTTGAAAGTATATACCTCCTATACGCTTTCCTCCTGAGTGCGTTTATTCTCTCAAGGCGAATTTCAGAGCCTTGTTTAGCTCTGCAATCGATCAATAGAGGTTCTGTGAGCATAGGCTACGCCGAAGAGTTTCCATTCCCCTCCCCTAAGGATACAATTGAAACCCAAGTGAGATCAAGTCACATGTTCTAACAACTGGGCCAGTTCCATGGTTTGTGGTTAAGGCAGAGGGATCCTACATGGCCAACTCTGATCCAAGTCCTAGACCTGGTGACTTAAGAAACAGGCTGGTGCATGTGTGTGCATGTCTTAAATCCCAACAGGATGGAAGGACGGAGGAGAAGGATTGTGGCATGGGCATTCCTCATGGAGGTTCTTTATTCTTTCCCTTTCTGTCTCTCTTTGGTAAGCTCATACACCCTTTGGCAAAAAAATTTTTTGTAAGGTTCCAACAAATAACTCTGCTTTTTCCAAAGACTGAGCAGAGTATTTGGAAAACACAACAAAGGCACTCTCTATCATTCAAATTATTCAGGTTAGGAAGAGTTATGAACAGTTGAATTTCTGATAAAGTAAATTTAACTAATGGTCACTGTTTCCATTATTTATTATTAATTTTTCACCCTTTGGTGTTGAATATACTTTTAAAATTCTTCTGTCCACTTTCTTGTCTTGTGTGCATAATTCATTGTAATGTCCAAGAATGTGTTCAATGGAGCTATAGTATTTAAGAGAGGGGGCTTGCCATAGACATGGACTACATTGTAGAGACGATGCCAAGTAGGTGGGTCTGGGGTCAAAAAAGCCAGAAAATCTGTGACTGGGTTTTATTTGGGACCTAAAGGCCAGCCTTCCACCTTGGCAATGGTTGTCCAGAACTGAGCCTAGCTTGTGGAAACCTGGGTGTAAAAGTCAGAGCTCAGAATATGTTGAGTCCTGAATAGCCTCTGAAATTTTGCTTTTTGTTGCTATTGATGTTTTAGAAATCACTGAGATTTTTTTTTTAAAGTACGACTCTCATTTTTCCATCTTTTTATTCAAATAGCTGATTCTGGTAGGTCTCAAAATCATCTCTTTGGGCAGCTGGAGGCAAATGCATGAGTTTGGCATCAGAGAGAGGATTTAGGCCATGACAGAGAGGAGAGGCTTCCTTCCCTCCATCAGCCAAGTACTCACGAGGCCTTTCTTAGGCACTGTTTTTTTTTTTTTTAATTTTAATTTTTAATTTTTATTATCATCATAATCTTCTTTATATTACCTTGGATTACATATAACTATACAGTGTATTACATTACTTTTTCAAAAGGGAATGCCATGCATGTCAGTCAATACAGAGACATTAGAGGTTTTTGCCATAGGGCGCCTATGCTCGCCAGACAGACAGAGAGAGACAGAGAGACAGAAAGTGAGAAATCACCCCCCCAGGGGGGATGGCTACGCCGCAATCCCTTCTCCTCCATTCTCCTCTCGGGATCTTGGGCACGCACGCACACGTGCCTGGCGTGAGTTTTAAGCCACCGGGTCTGGGACACGAACTGTGGTCGACTACATGGGAGTCCAGTGACATAGCCATTACACTAACTGCTGGTCCTGGCACTGCTTTTTATTCACTTCCAGGGCATGAGTGCACTTGTTAGAGAGAGACACAGAGGGAGAGCAGAAAGGGGAGAGGCAACCCCCAATGGAGCATAATTACCCTGTAATCTGTTCTTTAATTCTCTGTCCTGTCATGGTTTGACATGCACACATATGTGCCTGGACTGTTTTTCAAGCCATAGGAACCCAGATTCAAACCTGGACCGTGTGGTACCTGGACACCTTGTCCACTAGGCTATAACGTTGGCCTGACACTATGCATTTTTGTATCTTAGGAATTATTGGTGTGTGGGTTGTGTTTTGAAAGCAGATGGACTCAGAGAGATAGGTACATGCCCTGAGAGATGTCTCTGACTTCTTAAAGGCCTATATGAGCCTGCCTTATGCCCCAGGGAATTCACAGGTTGGCACCTCTGAGATGCATTTAATGTAAGAGTAAATGTCCTTGACAGACTTAGACTGAGTCTCAGATGAGAGACAATCTTGTCTCTACTTTTTGTCTGTTCTGCTTCATGACATTAAGGAGTAGCATGTCCTAAACTATTAAAATGTGATACTTTCACATACAATTCAAAGCTGGTTTATACACTTTCAAACCATAGGGACCTATTATTGCAAATAACAAAGGCAGTTTTTAAAGAACTTTCAGTGTTAAGGATCTCAAATAGATTTTTGGTTGTGCTCTTTAGAGCTCAATAATAAAAGTTCATGCTGTAAAGAATACAATCTCTTCTGGGATGCCCAGACAAAAGTAGCTATACCTCACTTTTTTTCTTCTATTTGAACTTTGAAGGGATATATGTGCAGATTAATTTTATGTAAGATCCAGATGGAACTTGGTGATTTTCTACATAGAGTACAGTAGCTTACAGAACTTTTCATGGATAATTTAGTATGTGTCTTTGTGTGTGTGAGCTAATGGTTGTAGAAAATATGTCTGTGATTATTCAGAAAAGAGCTATGGTCATGTTCAACACTGCTGTGACCTGAATGTGTGTATTACTCTAAAAGTCTTACACTGAAGCTCTTCCTGTTTGGATGGTACTCTGTGTAGGGAAATTCAGGGGTAGTTACAGTGCCATAAGGCCATGAGGGTGGGACCCTGGTGATGGGATTAGTTCTTTGATAGGAGGAGAAAGAGACCCCAGAGCTCACTCTGTCTCTCTGCTGTGACAATGCAGAGAAAAGACATTTGTACATGAGCTGCAAAGAGAACCCTTACTAGAAACTGCATTGGATAGAACCTTGATCTTAAACCTCTCAGTCTCCAGAGCTGTGAGAAACAAATGTATTATTTAAGCCATGCTGCCTGTGGCATTCTGTAATGGCAGCACGGGCAGGCAACGACAGAGGTCCATGTCCACTTTTCCAGATGGGAGTGGAGGCAACCCCAATTGTACTTCACACTGTTTTTCGAAGGAGAAATCATGGACTCTAAATGTGTAAGATAATATCAAAAGACAATGACAAAATCAAGGTCAAAGACCCTAATTGGGCAAGTGATCTGTCGGTTGTCCTAAAATGGTCGTCCTGCTAACATAACAACAAAAAACCTGTTACGATTTCGAAGACATAGTTTTCTCTTCTCGTTATTGAAAACCCTCTCCTCGCTCCCCTCCTTACTACCCTTTTCCATTTTCCAGTGAATTTTTGTTAAGGTCAAGCCTCGTTTGAGAAAGTTACGGGTTTAATTAACTACAAATGGCATAGAGGCTGCCTGCTTCCAGGTTACTATTCACATATTTCCTGTCTTTTCAGATCTTTGCAATGGTCCTTCCCAGGAATTCTAACTCATCTTCTTGAATGTTTAAGATTTTACTCTCGGGAAATCAACTCAGTGCCAAGGAGCAATATTAAAAATAGTTGAAATGCAATGTAACAAGTAGCATTTCTTTGAAGCACTTCCAATAGTACAAATGCTTTGTTCGATTGTAGGGATGAAATGATGAGCCCTAAGTACTCTTAAGTCATTGCACCTGTGCAGAGGGTAAGGCGACCAAGGCCAGGAAGACCTTGTCAATAAAGGGCTATCTACAGAGACCCACTCGTCTTGCAGCATTATGTAAAGAAAAGAGCATCAACTTTGCAGCGAGGTATACCCAAATTTAACTCAACTTCTACTGCTCAGATCTGTGACTTGTACATCAACCAAGTAATAAAAGTAGTAAACTCCTTTGACTCCTAAGCACCGTGTCTACAAAGTGGCAGTAGTGATAGCAATCTTGTCTGCTTCTCTTGGGATCTTGTCTATGGCTGGAGTCATACTGGGCTGGTTTCTGCACGTCTTCTCAGTAAGGAGGCAGGGCAGACCTGACCTGTGTGGGGCTGAGGACCACACGGTGACATCTGTGATTGACAGAGAAGTAGAGGGACATGCCTGAGGAGGCAAGGAGCTAACACGGCAGTTTCCAGGAAGTGCCGGTTGGCTTGTGTTATTCAGACTCTTCCTCGCTCTCTCTCGATAACTCACTGAGCTGTGTCACAGGTAACTTGAACAGTGGAAAGCAGGCTGTGGGTAGGGAGGACCACTGTAATAACCCTGCCTTCCAAGACCAAGTTCCAGCAGCTAAACAATGCTGTGGGGGGCATGAAAAACCCTAGAAATCACAATTCCTCAAGTCAACACTGGCCTTCTGCTGGGTCAGATCAGTGTGAGTTCCTTGGCTTTCCTGGGTCCCTTTCAGGCACTTCAGGATCCAGGCCACTCCAGCTCATTGGCTGCTGTCTTCTCAGAGCACCCAGAAGGAAGCAGAGTGTATTTTTGTGCCCAGTGTAGATGTGGTATGCACCCTTTTGGCTCATATTCCATTGGTCAGAACTCAGACCAAATCTGTATTTAGCTGCAGGAGAGGTTGGGAAATGGTCTCTCCTTTGAAGTGATCAGAGCCCTAGGGCTGTCGTCACAAGTGCCTGCCACACACTGGTAGCTGAAGCCAACCAAAACACATTCTCCCAGAGTTCTAGAGGTTAGACAGCTTAAATGATGGTTTCCTCAGGGTCGTGCAGGCTCCAGAGTCTCTAGGGAAGAACCTGTTCCATACTTTTCAGCTTATCACGATGGCAGCCACACAGAGTCCTTTGACACACAGAGCCATTGTTCCAATCCCCATCATCATTGTCACACAGGTGTCCTTCCTCTGTGTATCTGTCCTTTCTCTTTGTGTCTGTGTCTCTCCCTCTTATTGGATTAGGGTCCATCCTAATAACCTCATCTTACCTTGATCTAATCCTCCATTACCCTTTCTCCAAATAAAGGCATGTTCACAGGTAAGAGGTGAGACTTCCCATCTATTTGGGGGAACACAGTTCAGCCCACACTGAGGATCTGACTAACCTCATCACAGGGCTAAAGAACGAAGAATCCCTCTTGCATCCAAAAAGGATCTGGCTTTTGTAATTGACTTGGGACTAAAACACGAACATTGGACTGGGTGGATATTTTAATGTCCTACCCTGGTGGAGGCAGGTTTATGTCTAGGAAGAAAATGGAAAAACAACTAATTTATAGGAGACTAAAAAGTGCTATTTTTCATCATCTCTACTGAATTGTCTCTGACACGTGATTTCAGGATGAGTCTGATAGAAACAGAAACACATCCACACACACACACACACACACGCTATATACAGAGTAAATGAATATGAATATATATATGTGTGTGTGTGTGTGTGTGTGTGTGTGTGTGTGTAACCTATAACTTAGAAGAATGGGTAATATAGGGGTGTTTGACCACTCCGAGTGACAAAGATGCTGGGGTCATAGTAATGCAGCACTTCCTCCGAATTCTACAGCAACACCTCTCATTTCAGGAAGTAGAAATCTGGGCAAGAAAGAACATCATTAACTGTCTTTTTATCTCTTCTCTCACACAAACAGCTGCATGTTCACAGGTGGTCCCTTCCAAACGTTCTGTAATTCTGCACCCAGACCTAGCAATTTCTCTTCGCACCATAGGACCCTTCCTCGGGGCCCCTCCTGGGGCCATGGTGCCTGAGGACCACCGCATCATGAATGGCTACCAAGCAGATGATATGGATCAGTCAGTGAATGGATGACGTTCAGCAAGTGGATGCTGCTATAATAGCACCCACTAGGGACAATTAGGTCAGGTGTCCCGTTCTGCCTTTGGCAAACCTAGTAAAATCTGACAGCACATTTTTCTATTTAAGGCATTTCTAATTCAATATATATAATACACACACACACACACACACACACACACATGTATACATGTATATATATATATATATAAAAATATATATCGCTAGTAAAATATATATATACATATATACATGTATGTGTATATATATCTTTAGAAAAGCCATAATGTAGCCTCAGTCAAATAGTTATAGTGACATTTCTAAAGCAATAATCAGGATGTGTATTTAACACGAAATGTGTATTCTAAATAGAACATTTCTCAATGTAGAAATTCTGTGAATTGATACCAACTGCCCCATGTAACCACTGTGGGAAGCATTTTGGCAGTGTGTACCAAGACCCACTGAAAACGTTAAACACTTCCATCTAGCAGTTTTATTGCTGGAAATCTGTCCTAAGAATCCAAAGTACTGGATAAGCTTCATTAATGAGTGTTTATTGCATCAGTAAAAAACTTGAAACAGTCTAGATGTCCAACAATAATGTTAATAGCTGAGTAAATTATGAGACAAATTATGCAGCAGTTAAAATAGTATTTGTAATAGTATTTATAATGAGTTCATAATAATCATATGAAAGAATTTATATTATAATAAAAGGAAAAGAGCAGGAGGCAAAATTATAGCATGATGATATTCATATGAAGTATCAAGAAATCAGTGTATAAAACTCTGAAAGGTAGTGCACAAAAATGTCAATAGTTGTTGTTTCTGGAGACTGGGTTTGCAGTGATTCAAAGGTTTCTTCATCCCGTTTTCCTTTATTTTCCCAATTTTGTAATGGGAAATGTAATCCGCATGTAGGAAACAACAGTACAGCTGAAGGGGAAATGTGATGGTGTTCCATGTCACATTTATCTAAAAGATGTGATGAGCTCGGCCTTGGAAAACCCAAAGTCCAGGTCTGCCGTGTGTACAAAGACTCGGTTTCAGTCCTAGCAATCTGGATGCGTGACTCCCAGGTTTGCACAGGTGGTTCGCGGACGAGGCAGAATCTGCTCAGCGGGCACCGACTGGACAGGCGCTGACATTCACGGGCCACTCCTGGGGCCAGGCTGACCACGGCACAGCAGGCAGGTGCTGGGACAAGCGGGCCTCGGTATTCCATCACCTGGCCCTCCCCTGTCAGCTCTGCTGGCTTCTGAGAGCTTTGACAGGACACGTGATGGCAGGAGAGGATGAAACAGAACAACAGCTTCCGCACTCAAACAGGCCACATACAAAGGAAGGGAATTCAACAACATTAACGTGGGAGCAGCCGTTTTAAATGCCCGTCTCCCTCTCATGATCGGAAGGGCACGGTCCCTTGTTTGCATCCCAGGCCAATTCTTAACGCAGCTAACAGAGGCAGCAAGCCACCAGTGAGACGAGACGTGGAGTGCCGATCGTGTTTGGTGAAGTCCACTTTTACCAGGGGTTCTGGTGAAAGAACATCCATTCTCCGGTCTCGCCTCCTCTTTTTCTTTTTTAATTAAAAAATTAAGTTTTAATTAGCAACATCTATAGTATGAATAGAATGTTAAATATCAAGAAAAGATAGCTGAAAATGACAGTAAAAGAAAGAGAAGAGGAAAAAGTCTGTCGCTCTGATTATTTGTCATATCTGACCCTCAGAGAGACTGATTCCGTTTCTATTTAATTTTTTTTTTTTAAGTATAAGGCCATTTGCTTTTTCTGAAACAAACAAAAAAGCCTGTTAATTAGTGAACTATTTCGAGGATTAAAGCAACGATGACACTGCACCTGGGGCCTAGTGGGTTTAAATATATAACAAACTTTAATAAGGGGGCCAAAGTAAGTGCTAGTAAAGAAAGAAAGTGACATTTCTGCTGGTTTGGTAAAGAGGCATGTGACTTTCTGTATCCCACAAAGATGTGCCGCAACTATTCATAAACCAGAAATCACAGTAAATAACAAATTTTGAAAAAGGAAAACGCATGACAGATTATATTGAGTGAAAGGGGGCAATGTGGTTAAAGAGGAAAGATGATGCTTAAACTATTTGGGTCTCCTCTGGAGTGGAGGGCCCCATTTCCTGTGTCTCTGAGCACAGCTTCTTGAAGGGACATTCGTCTTTTCACAGGGTGTGGGCTAACTCTTACCAGAACTGGGAACCTTAGGAAGACCGTGATGGTGAATCAGGGAGTGGAGGGGATCCCACCCACCCTCTGCTGTGCTCAGGAGCCCTCGCTGGTGTTGTCTGAGACACAAACAGGAAACACGGAAATTCAACCCATTTTTCTTGCATCTATAATTCTTTTTTGATTACCCTCCTATATAGTTAGGATGTTTTCCTGTTTTTAAAGATCAAATCTGTGTTGCATTTTGACAGGTTGCAATTTCTGGGGGAAAAAAAAAAATCTCTGTACTGAGAGATGTCCAATAAGAAACATGCAGTAGCCAGCAGCAGGCGTGGTTGTTAAGGCCCTTGGCTCCGACACAGATGCCTGTGAGTTTCGGGTCAAGACCTAGTGGCTTGTAAAATGCACTGGGTGTGTGTGTGTGTGTGTGTGTGTGTGTGTGTGTGTGTGTGCCCAAACCCCAACAGGAGAATGGAGGGGAAGAGACTGCAGTGTGGCCACCCCACCGGGAGGATGCTTTTTTTTTCTTTGCCTTTCTGGTGAGTGCATAACACTGTATAGCAAATAGAAGTGAGAGAAAGAGGAAGAAAGAGAGAGAGAGAGAGAGAGAGAGAGAGAGAGAGAGAGAGAGAGAGAGAGAGAGAGAAATACAAACACTATTTGGGTTGAAATTGTGCAAAGTTGTATCAGGAGGGAAGACTTTATAATGAGCTTCTAATGAATCAAGTACCCAAGTCCACGTCTGTGGAATCTTTTCCTGAGTCTCCAGGCTCCTTGGAGCTGCTTCTACCGAAGGCATTTGGGAAGTGAGGTGGAATCAGGAGTCAGGACCTCCCACGTCACAGACGTTTTCCCCAAAGCTGCTTCCTGCTGACTGACTCCGAGGTCATTCATTATGCAGAATCATTAGTCACAACGCATTATTTATGCAATCAGGCTTCTGATGATGAGTTTTAAACTTAAAAAAATAAAAGTACACGTCTCGACAGGCACAAAAGAGATGGCACATCGGCCTGGGCCACTACACCCCTGTCATGCTTCTCCTTTCACCGACATCTTTCCATTCCTGGGGACACGGCTCTGCTGTGCATCGTTGGCATTCTTTCCTTGACAACTGCTGCTGTCTTTTAGCTGGTCATCTGCTTCTAGGCGCTCTGCTTTCTAGAAGCATCTCAAGGCCCACTAGCTGCATGCATGTCCCTCAAAGTCCTCAGATCCCTCAGGTCCTCCTGCCCCAAGTCCTCAGATCCCTCAGGTCCTCCTGCCCCAAGTCCTCAGATCCCTCAGGTCCTCCTGCCCTGAGTCCTCAGATCCCTCAGGTCCTCTTGCCCCAAGTCCTCAGATCACTTAGGTCCTCATGCCCCAAGTCCTCAGATCTCAGAACTGAATGCCAAGGTCCTTCCTGTGCACTGATCAGTAATCCGTTTCTTCCTGTCTTCACGCCGGCATTCTCAGCCCGGCTCAGCCAATACCTCACAGAGACCTGAGGCCAGACACTTTCCCTCCTTTCTGTGTGATATTCATGAAAAGACTGAAGATACAGACATGCAAAGTCTGCTGAAATGCAAGAAAATTCTGCCATTTTGGGGCCTACATGATGGAAGGAAATGCCCCCTCTACCTGATGGGCCACTGCATGTTTCCTGGAGAGCTTGACCGACGGCATAGCTCTGCACGTGGTACCTTTGCCCCCCATCAGGCCTCCTGACTGGGGTGGGTCCTGTCTCTGGTGAACTCTGATGAGGCTCCTCGCTTGCTGGCCCAACACGAGCCTTTCATCTGTGACCACGCCGGCGGCACAGGAGAACGCTTCCCGTCATCCTCGCTGTCCTCTCTGGGCCATGGAGACAACCCCTGTGATGGGGGTGGGGAACAGGGAGCTGGTGCCTGTCCACCCAGGTTGCCTTGGAAACGTGCTGGTGGGCAGCTTTCGCTTCATTAACGGGGCTGTCCATTTACGCTGGTTTCTCCTAGGTCCCTCCTGCTATTTACGCCACTTAAAGAGACCTGAAAAAAACCTTCCCTGTGTGTAAAGAAGAATAAAAATGACATTTTCTCGGAGCTTCGATGTTTAAAATCCTAACGGATAATGTGTGGTTTCGAGAGTAATTGGCAATTCACAGAAACCTCTCAGCCACACATTTTTCTGGTCTCCATGGATTCTGAGGTTTCATAATTATATATTTTCTCCTCCTTTCATTCTTTCACCTCCTCCTTTCATCTTTCTATTTCACCATCAGAGATTTATCACCACTTAGCTCGTCCATGATCTCGGTGTGATGATCAGGATACTCAGTTCCTTCTGTGGGTTTAGGAAGTCACGAATGTCCTGATTTACAAATTTACAGAACGATTTCCCTCCACCACACACAACAAAGGGGACGGAAGCAAAGTAGACCAAGATGCTTTATAAATGCTGAGACATGGCTGAGATGTGAAAAACTATTACAGTAGAAATACCCAGCCTTTCTGAAGCCTGGTAGCTTTATTCTTCACAACAGGATATTAAGCATTTAAAAAAGTGATTTCCACTTTAAAAAGCATATATCTGAACACTGTTGTACGTAATTACCGCTAGCTGTTATAACCCAGGTTTGGGCCGTGCCAATGACTTCGAGGTTAACAGTTAGTCCTCTGTGTTATGTGCTCCTTCCAGGTGAATTCAAGCAAGTGCAATAAAAAACATTTTTTTTTTTTTTTTGGTTATAGGGTGTGTGTGTTTGCTAGACAGAGACAGAGAGAGACTTAGAGACAGGGAAAGTGAGAAATCACCCCCAAGCAGGGGACAGTAGCAGATTTTTTTTCTTGTAATTATTCTCAAAACAAAACAATGCGATTATTTACATAGCATTTACATTGTATTAGTTGTTAGAAATAATCTGGAGATGACGTAGAGTATTCCGGTGGTCTCAGGTTATGTGCAAATGCCGCCCCGGTTCTATGAGACGAGCATCTGCGGATTTTGATGTACACGGAGGGAAGGGGCCTGGAAGCGTGGAAGGGTGACTACACATATGGGTGGCTGGTCTGCTGGGGACACCTGAGAGATGCTGCCTGCTGGCCACATGAGAAGAAGGGAGCCCTCCGACGCTGGAGCCAGGGCGCGGACAGCACAGAGACCTCCTGCAAAGCACGAGTCCATCCTGCCCTGGACCTATTCCGAGGCGCTGGTCTCTGAGCAGGCTCTCCATTTCCCATCTCTGAGCAGGGAGGAAGGCCAGACGGGGTGGGAGAGAGGGAGCTGGGACCTGAGGCAGAGAGCAGGCATGAGTGGGCTCAGGCTGAGTAGAGCAGATTGTGGGAACAAGAATTCGAGGCGGGAGTAAGATTCCCTGTTCCCACCTGCACGTGAGTCCCTGTGGCGGTGGCTGCGTTGAGCGTGCCCCACGCCATGCTGAGGTTTAACTGAGTGAAGACGCTCTGAGACTTGAGAACTCCTTGTCACGGACCATGGGGGCCTGACAGGGCTGCGGTTTTCCTCTCTTCTACTCCTGTCAGTTCAATGTGGTGGTGGAGTCCAATCTATCAGGTGGGAAAGTCAGGCAGTGGGACATGAGGAACCGTGGTGGCAGCAGGGACAGGATGTATTAGTCACATAGAGGTGGCTCAGGGTCTGGGGGAGTCCTGGGGCTTGAGAACAGGATGGAAGTTGGAGGCAAGATAGAAAAGGGCTTTGGAAGCTGTGCTAAGAAGTTTTAGCCTTCGGCAAAAATTTAGTTTCCGACGCTTTTTTGGGGGGTGAATTTCATAGACTCATCTTTTTCATACAAGAAGAAGCTCTACAATAATTAGATAATTTGTAAAGGAACTGAGGGTTGGGGCCAGCCACTGGCGTGGTAAAGTGGCTGAATCCCACACGGCCAACTGTGTGGTTTGAATCCTGGACTCGGCAATCTGAAAAATACACTGGGCACTGCTGTGCTTGTGTACAAAATCCCAAGAGGAGAATGGAGGAGAAGGGATTGTGGTGTGACCTTCTTCCCTGGGCGTACTTTATTACTTCCTGTCTCTCTCTGTCTGTCTCTGGCAAGTACAGATCCCTATAGCAAATTAAAAATAAATTATTTTTTTAAAAAAGAAGCTGAGTCAGAGAGAGGCCCCTACTTTGCCGTGGTAGCCCAGGGCGTGTAGCACAGCCCCATCCAGAAGCCGGCCTCTGATCCCTGCTGGTGCTCTCTGTGCTGGCTCAAGCCACTTCCGAAGTTGGTTTTGGGGCCAGACATGGCTGCCTGGGGATGAGCTGAACTGGATGGAGTTTCCTAGGGGGTGGGGGTGGGGGCTTGGTGGGCCCCAAGGGTGGACAGGTGGGTGAGCCCTCCTCTACCCTGGGGACATCGAGATGCCTTCAGAGATGGATTTCTCCCCTGCCTAACACTTCAGTGACTTCTCTTACTCCCAGGAAAGATGCGTGAACTATGTGACGTGGTTTGAAAATATCAGGGCTCTGCAATAGCCCCTTCCTCATCACATTCCCCACCTCATCCTCCCAGTGAACCTTCTTCCTCCACCCAACATAGATTCACCCTCCTTTCCATCCACTCTGCTCTGATTTCACTTGAAAACTCTCTTCTCCTGGACTTCCCATGTGTGGTTCCTTCAGAGCTGACGTCAGGGCCAAGATTGACTCAGGTCTGGCCATCAGAGTGGACACCTGAGGTCACCCTGTCTGATCCTTAACAGAGGAAGATAGCAGCTGTTAGCAACCTTCTGGATGTCTGAAGATGTCCCACTTCTGGCAGTGAGAGGGAAGCTCACATCGCACACAATGCCACATTCCCCTACTGGAAGGCCAGGTAACTAAAATGCTGTCCTACGGGCTCAACTTCCCAAGCCGCACCGACTTACTCTTTCGGCCTCACGAGGACAGGGACAAAGGGACGTTTGTGCCTGATCTGCCTGCACAGGCACCAGGTGCTCTGCACCAGGCAAGCCGGGAACCCCAGCTCCTCCCTGAAGGAGCAGCGAGCTCAGGGAGGACAAACGTGAGCACAGAACCGAAGCCTCCAATGTGGTGGCCGTGTTCTAGGCTGCAGCTGGCCAAGTGCCTTCTCTGAGATGAGGCTGGTTTCAAGAGGCGAGGGAACGTTTTCCAGGAAGGAAATAAAAGTGAGAGACTCATGGAAGGAGTGACAAATATGAACTCATGAAACAATTACAGCCCATCAATGTCAGAGGTCCTTGAGGAGGTCTAAGGCCCTGAGGCAGAGGGAGGCGAGGGCTGAGGGCTGGCGTTCACAGGTGCAGGTGGAAGAGGTGGACATAGCACAGATGGCTGTGGTGTGGGGTGTGCAGAGCAGCGGGGCCAGCTCTCGGTGTTGTGACCATCTCAGCACCCCAGCCGGCTCTTCCTCATGCTGCAGGGCTCAGAGGTCCCCTAGGCTTTCGGAGTCTTGAAAAATCTTCAGGGTTCTGATGTATGCCCCATGCTAGCCATTAAGATGGGCCAGACCTTTAAGAGAGAAGGCAAAAGTGGCATGATTAGAACTGATGCTGTCAGCCCCCTGACACCTAGTACCAGGCCATGTGCCTGGAAGACACACACACACACACACACACACACACACACACACACTCACACACACACTCACACACACACACACACTCACACACACACACACACACACACACACACACACACTCACACACACACACACACACACACACACGCACACACACGATGGATGATAAACCAACTTTCCTGAGATTCTATACTCTTCAGTAATTGGGTATTGTATCAAGTATTTTAATGGTCAATTAAAGAGAAAATATCGACCCTCGTGGAGGAGTACGGGGAAGGGAGCCGACCTTGTTCTCTCACCCACAGCAGCACACCTGCCTCCTGCCAGGATTCTGAATTTCCTTGTGCAATCCAACACATTTCGACCCCCTTGCCTAGAGAATGCAGCTGCGGGAACATGCTGAGCGTAGGTATATGAGCAGGTACCAAGGTGCTCCACAGAGCCGTCATTTACGGCAGTAAGCTCGTCCTCAGTTGAGAATCTGACAGAACGAGCACTGCGAGCGGGCGTTGGGGGAGGGAGCACCCTGAGTCGCCCCAGCATAACGGCCCACAGCATGGTGGCTTTCATACAGGGCTGCGGGTGCTCAGGCTCCTCCGAGGGAGCTCCCTGCATGCCATGTGGTGACAGAGGAGAGGCAGCGTGGAGTCGCGGTGTGGGTTCTCAGGATGTCGGTAAGTTCTTGGGCCACTTCCTCAGGTGCTCAGGGACTGTCCCCGGAGAGAGATGTGCATCCCGGGAAAGCTTCTCACGGAAGGCTCTCAGCACAGAGTTGCTTTCTGCGGCTTCTGTGGGCCAGTCGTGGCTCCTCTCGGGAGTGTCCAAGGAGGCAGACAGTATTTCATGAAGAAGCCTTCTTTAGTGACTGTCTTTTATCCAGGCTGACTCCAGAATATGCTAAATGTCTTTTTCTTATTTTTTATTCAGTGGGTCAGAAAGAGTGGATCAGAAGTAGAACATAATGTCTGTGTGTCTGTGTGCGTGTCTATTTCCATCTCTGTGCATGTGTGTCTGTGTGTGTGTGTCTGTGTGTGTGCATCTGTATGTCTGTGTGTGTGTCTGTGACAGTGTGTGTGCATATCTATCTGCATGTGTCTGTGAGTGTGAGTGTCTGTGTGTCTGTGTGTCTGTGTATCTGTGTGTCTGTGTGTATAGGTGTGTATGTGTATCTGTGTGTCTCTGTGTGTGAGTATCTGTGCATGCATGTGTGTCTGTGTGTCTCTGTGTGTCATTATGTGTGTCTGTGTGCCTGTATCTGTGTGTCTGTGTGCGTCTGTGCATGTATGTCTGTGCATGTGTGTCTGTGTCTATGTGTCTTCATGTCTGCATGTGTGTGTCTATGTGCATGTGTGTCTGTGTCTGTGTGTCTTCATGTCTGTGTGTGTCTGTGTGCTTCTGTGTGCATGTGTGTCATGTGTGTCTGTATGTATCTGTGTGTGTCTCTGTGTGCACACGTGTGTCTGTGTTTGTATGTATCTGTGTGTCTGTATGTGTCTGTGTCTGTGTCCATGTGTGCGTGTGTTGGGAGGCACTGAAAACAAGAGAGCAGTACTTTGAATCTGCCAGGTGGTCGAGTGCGGACACAGCTAGAGAAACTTCGCCACTCTATGTCAGGCATACAGTCTGAAGTCAGACTTTCATAATACAGAAAACCGCATTCATGCTTTCCCAGGGCAGCTTGGGCGCTGGGTCTTTGGGTTAATGAGTGGCATTTCTGAGTTCTGCTCCTTCAAGCCCATCTGTGACACCCCCTCGCCCCAGCCCCATGTCCTAGAGAAGCTGCGGTGTGTTTCGACATCTGTTCTGTGAAGGTCAGCCGTGAGCTGTCTCTATTCTAGACCCATTAGAGTGCCCACATGGTTATAGTTTATATTTAACTGCAACTTAAAATTTCTACATTAGAAAAGGGGAAATAAATGGAGCCTACCCCTTAAACATCAGCTATCCCAGCCACTAACTATTCAAATGACATTTTGCTTGGGTTCAATCTTCTCTCTTTCAGGAATGAGAATTACAGCATTTCACCTGCTCTACTGTAAGCATGTGGATTCTTAGTAAGGTGCTCCTGGGGATGAGGCTATTCATTTCTCTGATTTGTGCTCACGCAGTGTCTCCAAGATGAAACTTAGACAAGTGTTACAATCACAGAGTACGAAATAGGACCTCTGTCTGTCCGTCTGGTCAAAGCCAGTCCCGCGTCCTGTTCAGACTATCTGGAAGCGTTAACGTGGCCCTTCAGAGTGCACGTGGGGGGAGCGCGTTCTGAGTGAGCTCCTCTGCATGTGTACACAGAGCCTTTCGAAGACCCGGCTTACCTGTGCTTTCCAGTACTGTCTCCGTGGAGAAGAGGGGGGACAGCTGCACCTTACTAACAGTGCACCGCATATTCAGGTCTGAACACACGTGCCAGGCATCATGGGGAAGCAAGGCATGCGTCACTCTTCATGCTCCAGAAGCCCGGGCTCCAACTCCAAGGGCACAGCCAATCCCCAGGAAGAAATCCCCAGAGCCTCCAGCAGCCACGCTCCACCCCTGCACATGCTAATGAGGTGGAAATTTCGGAGTCCAGTCACTGGCTTCACTTTCACAGACCTGAGGTTTAGGCGGGTGACTGGTTAACAAAGATAAGTACAACAGAGCCTTAATAATAGCAGGAGACTGGACAAAACTTTGGAGTATGCACAGGCTATAACACAAATTATGGTGCTTTAAAGATAGAAAGCGTTTACCTCCAAATATTTCATCATGCTTTCAAGCCCTATAACAGTGTTGTAAAGGTTTTTTTTTTTTTTTTTTTTTTTTTTTTTTTTTTTTTTTTTTTGTGGAGAGGTTTTCACTATAGGGCGCGTGTGCTCGCCAGACAGACAGAGAGAGACATAGAGACAGAAAGCGAGAAATCACCCCCCAGGGGCGATGGTCACGCTTCAATCCCTTCTCCTTCATTCGCCTCTCGGGATCTTGGGCATGCATGCACACGCGCCCGGCTTGAGTTTTAAGCCACCGGGTCTGGGACGCGCACCACGGTCGACTACGTGGGAGTCCAGCGACATAGCCATTACGCTAACTGCTGGTTCCCGTAAAGGTATTTTTTAAGAGATAAAAGAAACAGAGATTCAGGAAAGGCGACCTGGCCCATGGAGTGAGAAAGAGAAGGGAAAGTGCTTAAGCCCACACGTTTGTGACTTCCAGCCCAGAACCCCTCGTGCTGGGCCACGTGGCCCCAGTCTCTACACCCAGCAGAGCTGCAGTCCCAGCACAGCCCCCATGCTGGTCTTGCTGGGACTCAGGCCCCCGTCCTCGGGACCTCTAGGCTCATGCAGTGTATCCAGCAAGCGCCCAGCCATGCAGCCTGGCGTGGTGAGTTGTTCTGGTCCAGTGAAATGAGTCGTACCAGCTTTGCCTCATCCTGGCAATCTTGGGAAGCCAGGATCAAATACTAAGTTCCCTCACCTTAGTCCAGAAATTTTTACAGCTGCAGAAATGAGGATAGTCCTGGCCAGCCATTGGGGGGACAGCATGCCACGCAAAGGACTCACAGTGGAGAAGGCTTTCTGACTCTCAGTAACCTCGTGCTGTGGGCTGGAACTCTGGCTTTGGGAGAAATCTATGTGAAATGAAATTACTTGGAAGAGGACAAAGTAATGTTTTATTAATTATCTATGGCACAGATAGTGAAATAATAGGAAAAAAATATGTGTTTCTTTTGTCTATTAACTTCTCCCATTTTTGGTATTTTAGAAAGGTATCTGGCTGACCTGCTGCAAAATACACTTTTCCAAATTCATTCATCCATTCATCCTTCTGTTCATCCATCCATTTTACATTTTACATCTATCCATCATCTACTCGTTATTTACCCATCTATTCATCCACCTAGCCACCATTTATTACCTATTCATCATTTATTCATCCATTATTAATCCTTTATCTATCCATCCACTCTTCTATATAGCCATCCCTGCTTCATTTATTCATCCATTCACCCATCCATTCATTCATCCATCCGTTTAAACTGTCACTCAGTAAATACCTATTAAACAATTATTTTATGCTTAACAGTGTCTTTGATACTGGGAAGATAATAATGAAAATAACAAATAAACTGCATTTTATAACCAACAAAAATTTAGTGTGTGTAACATAGAAAGTAAAAAGCACATCAATAAACCAAGAAGATTTCTAGTAAGTAATAATACCTGCTCTGCAGATAATACATAGCGTATGTGACACTATTGGCTGGAGAACATTAGATTGGCAGGCTGGGAGGCCCTTATGGAGATAGCATTTAAGTTGAGGTAAGATGGATAAGGACCAAGGGTGCACAATGACCAGGGACTGATCCTCTCAGAAAAAGAGAAAAGCCAATGCAAATGTCTTGAAGAGAGAATGATCTTGGTGCTTCCAAGTAACAGGAAGAAAAGCAGCGAGAGTGGAGTGGCCGGGTCCAAGAGGGAGGATGGGGCGAGTGAGCTCAGAGAGTTCGGCAGGGCATTATCAGGAAGGATTTTGTAACTCAAGCTTAGAAACTTGAATTTTATCCTAGTGGGGTGGGAAAAAAATGAAAAATTTAACTTTGTGCACAGGTTGTATGTGTGCATAATTGTAGTTACGAATCAACTTGACTGGGCTAAGGGGTGCCCAGACAGTTGGTACAAGAGTGTTTCTGCGTGGGCCTGTGAAGGTATTTTTCCATAAGAAGGTAGCATGTGAATTGGTCATCCTAGTAAAGAGAATCACCCTCATCAAAGTGGGTGGGTATATTTTTTATCGACTGAGAACCTAAATAAAGCAAAAAGACAGAGGAAAGGTGAACTCCCTCTCTCCGAGGTGGGACTTCCATCTTCTTCTGCCCTTGGACCTTGGTGCTTCTAGTTCTTCCACCTTCTGATCCAATCTGGGACGGACACTATTGGCTCGCCCAATTCGCAGACGTATAGACCTGGTCCAAAGCACACCACTGGCTTTCCTGGTTCTTCCACTTGCAGACAGCAGACTGTAGGACCTCTTGACCTACATAGTCACATAGCCAACTTCCGTAATGCATCATTTATTTCTATGCCTGGTAGCTCTCCCAAAAGCCATAGAAAACTGATATTATATATAAAAAACCTATGCACAGATTTCAAAATTATTTTGTAACAAAATAAACTCATAGCATAATCACATTTTTTTCCAAGGGAACTTTTTGGAATTCCCTTGCGTATCCTGTCAGTTTGGCTTATTTGGAATCTCCTGACTAAAACAGTATATGTGTGCGTAAAGGGTTGATATTTACATTTTGTGTTTTTAAAAGCTCACTCTGACAGCTGTCTGCAACGTAAGGAAAGAAGGCAAGGAAGCCGTTCAGGAGGATATGATGTTAGTGCAGGTTAGTGGCGGTGACGGAACAACCACAGGAGCAGTTGATGCGGGAAGGACCGAGTATGCTTTGCTGATGGCAGAAGCAGGAGTTGGTGGTAGGCTGCATGTAGAGGGGATGAAGAAAGGACAGCAGAATAACCCCCACTCCGTGCAGAACTTGAGGAAAACTCACAAGTAGGCTGAAAACTAAGACCGACATATTGCCACGTTACAGTAAAGTTTTTCAAGACTAGAAGTCCAATGGAAGTGTTGGTCTTTTTCATTTTTTATTTTGTTATTATTATTATTTTAGTTTTCTATAGCTATAGGGCACATGGGCCTGCTAGGGAAAGACAGAGACAGAGAGAGGGACAATGAAAGCCCACCCCTGGGGTAGACGGCTCCTCTGGAACCCTCTCTCCACTCTCCTCTTGGAATTCTGGGCATGTGCTCAGGTGTGCCAGTGTGCTTCATGTCACCAGGTCTGAAATTTGAGCTGCTTGGTTGGTCATGTGGGATCCAGCCACTTAACCTCCAGGCCACTTCCTGGCCCCTCAATAGCATCTTTTTAAAAAATTTTTTTAAATAAAAATAATTTAATTTTATTTATTTATTCATTCATTTTAATGTGATCAGAGAGAGACAGAGAGAGAGAGAGAAAGTGAGAAACCAAGGCATTAGGTCCAGGACTTGAACCGTGGTCAGCCATGTGGAAGTGTCCAGTACCTTAACCACCATGCCACCTGCTGCTCGCACCCCACAGCATCTTAATGCTGCTGTCCACCCCTCAGCTTTAGCCTGCCTCTGGCCACAGGCATGCTCCACCCGACATACTCAGGGCGGTCTCTTAGGTGGGCCAGGAGCTCCCGACAGGCGTTAGCACTGGCTTCTCCGCTGCACCGCTGCCCAGCCCCGGGGCCACTTGCACTTCACCCGGTGTCCCAGTTGTTGAAGGCAGGAGGCGAAAGTGAGTCTGTTAACCGATCTTATCTGAAATACACCTCGAAAGGTTTTGCACCGCTCAGGACGTATTTTGAGTCCTTCTTTCACAAAATCTGACATAGGACAACAGAGAAGTCGCGGAGGTGGGGGATACCTCACTGGGGCAACCACAGAGATGCCCAGCAATTAAGTGCAAATGAGAAACTATAAAACACATTCTAAAAGCTCTTCAAAGTGGGCTCCTGATGCCTGATGATCTTTGGCCTCCCCTACAGTCTGAGGACAAACTGTCTTCTCTGCTGATCTGTAGACAAAGCGGAAGTGAGCTAAGTTACAGTCTCACTTCCCAGCCTTCTGGGGTAGAGCGTCACTGAGTCCTGGTTTCTGAAAACCATCGGCGCTCGTGTGGAACGAGGACTGTCCCAGTAACCTCCCAGGGCACCCTTGCGCCGTGTGTGGCGGTGAGGCTGCAGGCCCGCTCGTGCCGAGGCCATCTCCCTCTGCCCTGTGTCCCTGCGCAGACCGGGGCGGGCCCAGGTCGTGCCCACAAAGGCTGCCTTGGCAGCTGCAGGCGTTTCTCCCAGTGCTCCTGCCAAGGCGGCTGTGTGGGCAGAGCCAGGCCCGACGTGGCCGGACGCCGTGGCATGTGCCCCTGTGACGGCTGCCCTGCTCAGCCCTGCCAGCAGCCCCGTTTGCTGTGTGGGTGGAGTGAGCAGGGTGCTGTGGGCAGGGTGCCTGAGCCCTGCCTGGCCCTGGGAGAGTCGGGGGTGGAATCTTGACACCATTTTATCCCTCCCTCCCCTGCATCTTACAGACACACACGTGAAGTTCTCGCCCATAGAACAAGCGCCCTCAGTGTCAGGTGGCCTGCTGACGCGGTCAGACTAGACTCCGACTCACTGCACGCAGGGCCTTCGAGATAGACCGAGTCAGTCTATGGAGGCTGGCCATAAAAACGGCCCTCCAAATACCCCGGTTACCTTGCTCATCAGCATCACGCTTCAGGAAGGCTTCCTCCCCCGTACTCCCTTCTTTGGCCCCCTGGGTGGTGCCCCTGGAGCAGCTGTTTAGAGAGCAGGCTGGGGTGGCCCTAGAGGGCAGCCGGGGTACCAGCTCTGCCTTCCCTCTGCGCGGGAGCCAGGCGCACTGCCCTTTGCGCTCGGCCTCTGAGTACCGGATTCTGAGCACTGCTCTTCATGGGCAGACCCCACTCTGAGCGCCTGTTCCAAAGTGCTGCTCAGCCCCTCACATCGCAAAACACCAGAACTGTCACCTTCAGGGTGACTTTGGATCAAGGACACACCATTTGCATCTGCCAAGAGTTTTAATTTTTATTTATTTATTTTTTCAATTTGTGAGAGCATGTGCGTGAGAGAGAGTGAAAGAGAGAGCAGCACCTTCCACAGGCTCTGACCCGTGCGCTCCCTCCTCCTGTCCCCCAGGCCGTCAGAGCCTGCGCATGCGAGCGTGTGCCCCGGCTGACAGGCTGGGATTCCAAGCACAGTCATTAGGTGGGATCTGGCTTCTGAGCAGGGTGTCACCGCTGCGTCCGGGACTCAGCCCTGCTGAAAGTTTTAAGACTTAAATCATGATCAGCTGGGAACAGTCTAGTTCGCTCCCAAGAAATAGGTTTTCTTCTCTGAAAGTCAACTTTGCCCTCTCTCTTCTAACTGTAAGTTCTCAGATTTCATTGACGCAGGTTTTCTGTCCTGGAGGGTCCTTGGAATCATCTAGCGGAACCCCTATCCACTGGTAAACACAGAAGCAGCGCAAAATCAGGCTCAGCACTCCGAGCCACGCCCTAGACCTTCCACAACCGCGAGGTGTGGACGGTGCAGTGGGCCGCCCTCCCAGAGCCTGCAAGGCATGAAGCCCTAGACGCTGCGGTCCAAACCCGGCCCTCCTCGTCTGAACCGCAAGGCCCGGGAACCTGAGTCCTCCACAATCTGTTGTCGTGGGCCTGCAGCCAAGGTCTCTGAGCACGGCGGCAGGTGTCTGCGTGTGGGGGACGTGCGCAGCCACTTTCTTGGCCCCCTCGGATGGAGAAATCTGGAAAGCTGCTTTTCCTGAGGGCCCCACGGCTACTGAGGCCACTCCGCTCTGGACCCCTTGTGAGCACGCATAGCCGGCTTGGGGCGCAGGGCAGGAGGCGGAGTGCTTGCAGCTGCAGGGGCCACAGGGGCCGCTGGCACCAGGCTGCCTACCCTGTCTCCTCGAGGCTCAAGCAGGAGTATTAGGGGACTTAAAATATCTTACAATTGCCACTTTTTGTACAGCCCAAGGGAAAATAAAATAACCCAGGAGCAGCTATAAATACGGAAGGATTCTATTTTCGAGACTTCCTTCCGGGTCGTGGTCAGAGGCATCTGCGGCCACACCCAGGAACTCTCACAGGCCCTGAGGCCAGGAGACTGTGCAGGACCAAAAAAGGCTGGGCCCGGCCGCAGCTGCCTGTGGCCCTGACACGTCCTTCTAGGAAGGGCACAGCTGCGTCCTCGTCCTCACCGAGGTGTCCTCCCAGGCCTTCCGGAGGTTGCCCTGAAGCCGCTGCTGGAAGTGGAGAGAGAGATGTGTGTCCTAATCGCCTGTGAGCCCTGGAAAATCCGGGTGTGGCCCCTCTGGGACGGTCAGCATTTGAAGGCCTCCTGGCTTCCAGAGAAGACGGAACCTGAAACCGGCGGCTGCGGAGGACGGCTCTGGGCCTCCCCTACACATTCCCTCCTGTCCTTCTCCCCTCCGCCCGCCCTATTGCCTTCATCTCCTTAGCAAGGCAGAGACGTTTTTGGAAACCGAAGGGATGTGGGAGATGAGGTTCCTACGACTTCCTTTGCTTCACTGCGTTTTAAAGATTTGAACATTGGGGCCCAGAGAGGGAGAGTGGCGGGTCCAGGTTAAGAAAACCAAAGCCCATCTAAAAATAAGGAAAACGAAAGCCGAAGCCCAGAGCCCGTGGAATTGAAAGTTCAGGATGGACCTTCTTTCTCCTTCCTTTGCGCCCAGCACTCAGGAGGGGTCTGCCCTGAACCCCATCCTACCTGTGCAAAGTGGGGTCACCTGAGTGCCTCTCCATCTACCTGCCCAATCACACAGCTGGTTTCTGGTTTCAGGATTTTTGTCCCATTGTAAAACCAAGCGAGGCCACATGTCCCCACTGGGTCTGAGGACCTGAGTTGTAAAGTCATCTTTGCCTCGGTGCCATCACTTCACTGGTATTCTTTCAGACTGAGGCTGCTCCTCCTGGTTACTGCAGGGAGGTCAGACTGCAGGTTTGGGCTCCCACATTCTCCATGTCCCAACCATTTCCGGTTCCTCCGACGGTGTCAAAGCCATGTACGAGGAGAGCAAGGTGCTGGACACCCTAGTCGGCCTGTTGGCAAAGCTGACTTTTCTCGTGACTTGAGAGTTGCTTTTCCTCGGATCTGCTGAGCATCAAGCTGGTGGCATCCCTCACCCCGCCCCTGCCCTGCAGGCTCTCACAGGCAGCCCCCAGCAGCTGCTCCGTGGAGGTCCCAAGTGCAGTCCCCTCTGCGGCCACACTCTGGCCGGGTCTTGGATCAGCTCCGGGCATGGCCACTGCTCTGAAGGCAGCTGCTCACCCACGTCCTCTAGGCTCGAATTCGCTCACATGTGACGAGTTCTATGACTTGAGTCAGAGTTTTCTTCCTTTTTTTCCCTTTTTTCTTTTTCTCCCTGGCCTTACATTTACAAAGTCATATGAAGACAACATGGACTAAGTCTGCCACGGTATCCTGAAATCTGCCAGGACCAGAGTGGAGACAGCTCCACAGCCATCTCCTAAAGGGACGCTAAGGAGGACCCCACTCCAGGGTGCTCGGGGATTGAGTAAGGCAAGCTACCTGGAGAGCCAGGGCATCTTGTTCCTGCACCAGACCTCCTCAGTGTCAGGCTGTCCTACAGGTGAGCAGTGGGATCCTACATGGTCAACTGAGCTGTTCGAGTCCCTGACCTAGCAATTTAAAAAATCACAAAGGGCCTGTGTACATGCCCCAAATCCTAAGAGGAGAGTGGAGGAGAAGGTGTTGCAGTGTGGCTATCCTCTGGGGGTAGGGGGAGTGTGATTGCTCTCTCTTTCTCTCTGTCTATCTTGGGTGAGCACAAGTACCCTATAGCAAACAATTATATCTATATAAATTTTAAAAGCCAATGTTTATATTATATATTTTATTTAATTTTTTTGGAGAGGTTTTTGCTATAGGGTACATGTGCTCGCCAGAAAGACAGAGAGAGGCAGAGGGACAGAAAACAAGAAATCACACCCCGGGGGGATGGCCACGCTGTAATCCCTTCTCCTCTGTTCTTCTCCTGAGGTCTTGGGCATGTACTCACATGTGCCCAGAGTGAGTTCAAGTGGGTTCAGGACTTGAACTGTGGTCCGCTACATAGGAGTCCAGTGATGTAGCCATTATGCCATCTGCTGGTCCCAAATATTTTATTATATTTAACATTTGTAAGTACAGACTAAGTGCCAAATAGTTCATGTATTTTATCCTTACACAAGTAAATCCGTAGTCTGAATATATCTTTTGTTTTCTGTTATGTATTTATTTCTTTAGAGAAAGATTGAGAGAAAGGCAAACATCCCCCAGAGTCTCATACCGTGATTCCCTCAGTCGTCCAGCCAGCCCAGATCATGGGCACGTACAGATGCACCTGGCACGTACAGGCTTACCCGGGAACCAGTCCCCAGTGTCCCCCTGGCTTCCAGCACTGCAGATCAGTTTATCTTCGTTCATCCGTAGCCCCTGGCCTAACACGCTGCTCCTAGTAGGTGCTCAGCCTGGGCTAGCGTGATGGCTGCTGGAGAACGTCCCGGCATTCCATTGTCCAATAGAGGCAGCCTTACATCTCGGCCCCAGCTCCATCTTCTGGAAGATCTTTTATGCCTTTAGGTTTTCTTCTGCCCAGGTGTCCAGGCGACCAGAGAAAGACACTTTCTAGAACGACCTGTTTCCAGTTCTGCTGTTAGAATTTCTCAGGATCAGGGGTAAAATATGTGCAGCTTTAATTCTGTTACAGTGAGCAAAAAATGGCCGATGCCAGAGGGAGGCATTGGAGCCCAGGGCTGATTCCCTCGTCTCTCTCCCAACGGTGTGCCCCTTGGTGCAGGGTCACTGCTGGCTTTGCTCCTGCCAAGCTCTGGCAGCGAGAACTCTGGGGCAGCAAGAACTCTGTGACAGCGAGAACTCTGGGGCAGCAGAACTCTGGGATAGTGACAACTCTGGGTTAATAAGAACTCATGTGCTCTCAAAGAGATCCAGAGAACCTTATCGATACGTGAAACAAGTTACTAAGGGTAACCCTTACCCTGCTGGGTATCAGTTGACACGATAAGTACCGTAATGTTTTTAGAGAAAGTCTTTTCCCTCCGGCATATTTTTATGAATTCCTTCACGTAATGAGCTCCATGGCATAGTGTTGCTGGGCTTGTATCCCCAAAACCTGCATTCCTTAAAAGTGTAACACTGAACACTCTGTACATAGAGTTAATAGAGATGTTTAATTAAAGAAATTACTGTGTGAAAAAAGCAAGTGAAGCCGGCCCAAGGCTGCAAAACACGCTCTGCACTTGGCAATCTCACGTCCTTTTTTTCCTTACAAATGCACCTGCTCCTGCTCCAATTCTCCAGCTTTGCCTAGAATCTACTCTTCTTGCTGAATCTTGGAAGTGGTTTCGAATTCTTGGTTATATCTCAACAGAACCTTCATTTCTGCTTTGGGCTGGGGTCGTGTTTTTCTGCCACCAGGGCCTGTGATCAGATAACTTACAGAGAGTGAGAAGTGACCCCAGGCAGCTTCCTCTTCACCCAAAGCTGATACCGTCCTTGCACATTTCTCAGGTCCTCGGGCGGTGGAAAGGCCGAGCCTGCCTGGCTGCAGTGGGTGCTTTTCAGCGCCTTGCCCTGGTGCTCTCCAGCCCGTGAGCTCAGCCCTGCACTTCCAGGCAGGGATCGCCAGACTCTCTTCAGCTGGCACCGCTTCGTAAAAGCAAGCCAATTTAGGTGCCTGTGTGTTCTTTAGTTGGAAGGCCTATATTTATTTTTAAAGTAGTCTTTTCTAGTTTTTAGAGCTTCAATTTTCCTGTAAATTTCTGGTGATGATAATGACTGTTTTGTTTTGTTTTTAACTTATGCATTTATATAAATTCCAAGTCTGGAAACCTCTTATGCTACAGTGCTGTTTTGTCACAGATTAAAAAATTCTACCTCCCTGTCTCATGTCATTATTTCTGGAAGCCAAATGCAGCTTTGAATCGGTGACATCTTAGGTCCGACGAGAGAGAGGTATGCCTGTCCGTGTACTCTTATGACACCTAGCATGAGAATAATGTGTGTAGAATACTTCACCCCATCTCTCTCACTGGAGTCACACAACGGAGCATGTTAGTGAGCATGCATTCTCAGTTACATCACGATGTTTCGGGTGGTTCTTACAGACTGAATTTTGCCCCACCCCAAACTGTGACTCCAGAGCCCTAACTCTCCATCGTGCAGGTGTTTGGAGACATGAGAGTTAAGGCTAAGCGAGGCCGTGAAGATGAGGTCTCAGTCCAATGCGTTGCTGTCCTTACGGGAGGAGGAAGAGCCACCAAGTGTACACCGACGAGAATCCAAGAGGCGGCCACCATAGGCCTAGAGGAGAGAAGCCAACCTCGGTGACACCTTGCGCTCGGGAGTGTAAAATGGCAAACCACACTTGAGAAAATTCTGGCCATGTGTTATAAAGAAGGAAAGCACTGATCACCGTAGGTTCTCACGCCACGTAATAAGTCACCACAAATGAAGCATATTTACTGTCCCGCAGTTTCCAGCGGCTCCCGGCTCCTCTGCTCACAGGGCTGCAGGCGGGTGTGGATCAGAACCGAGGCCTTACCTGGGCTCCGGGTGCTTTGCCAGCTCACAGGACGGCTGCTCGGAGTCCATTTTCTTGCAGTTGCTTCTCTGAGGCCAGGAGACTAGCAACCTTTCCTTTAAAAGGCTCACCTCGTTAGGTTAGGCAGACCCAGGATACTGTACCTGCTGACTAACTTCAGGTCAACTGACTCAGAATTTTAAATAGAGCTGCCATTCCTGTATCTTTGCATCTGATCATAGAAATGACATCCATCTTTTAAAATAGATTGTTAATAGTTCAACATTTTTTTTAGATGTTTTTGTCTTAGAGCATGTGCACTCACTGGAGAGAGAGAGAAAGGCAGAGACAGTGAGTGGGAAAATGAGAAATCAACCCTCAGGGAAGATGACCATGCTACAATCTCTTTTTCTCCATTCTCCCCCCAGGATCTTGGGCACGCACACACACGTGCCCAGCATAATTTTGAAGCCACCAGGTCCAGGATTTGAACTGCAGACGGCCATGTGAGAGTCCAGAGATGCAACCACGATGCTATCTGCTGGCCTTCTAGTTCAATAATTTTTAAAATAGTGTTCTTTCACCAAAATAAATAAGCAAATAAATAAAAACAAATACAGACAAAGAAAACCCAAGTAAAAAATAAGTTCCGGGGGCTGGGTCATCTAGAATGTCTTCAGAGCTCTTCCAACACTCGTGGGCAGTTGTTCTGCATGCTGAAATAAAATTCCTATAGCAGCGGGTCGTGGCCCTGGGCCTGCCTGCTGGCCAGTTGTCAGTCCCCGCATCTGGCGCGTGTGACTGGCTCCCCTTGTCTCATAGTTTCTGGATACACAAACACCTTCACAGTTGGCTAATTTCTGCTTGAAGCGGTTAAGCGATATCTTGGTCCTTTCCTTTATAAGGACAAGAAACAACCTGAAGAAAAAAAATAATGTCTTCACATTTGTAGCACGACATAGCATGAAAGTGTGGCAAGTGATCCGGTTGCTCTTAAGTTCTTTTTAAGATTATTTTACGTACATATGTGCATGCACACACACACACACACACACACACACACACACACAACTTATTTATATCTCCTTTATGAAGAACGAAGAACTGGGGACCAGCAGGTGGAATGGTAGTTAAGGCTTTGGACACTCCCACATGGCCAACCATGGTTCGAGTCCCAGACCTGGTGGCTTGCTTTCTCACTTCCCCTCTCTCTCTCTGGTTAAATTAAAAAATAAAAATGAATGAATAAATAAAATTAAATAATTCTTTTTTAAAAAAGAACAAAGCACTTATTCAGCAGGAAGACTAGATGCCAGCGCCCAAACCCACGCTATGTGAATAGTCAAAATTGCCCTCTGCCGTTCCATTGCCAACCATGTTGACAACCTCATTGATCCAGTCAGCAGCAAACAAGCTGCATCGGGGCTGGGTGGTGAACCTTCCATGTCTTATAGAGCAAGTGCCGAGCCCAGAGCCCTGGAGACAAGGGCTGAAGTTCAGTGAGGCAGGGAGGGGCAGGGAGGGGCCCCGCAAACTCCTTCCTCTCCTGCAAGAACCTCACAGGCACAACTGAATGCTGCTCACTTCCTGGTGGAGAGCTAGTCCCTGCATGAATGAAAATACCCCGTGTTTCATCTACCCATACCTATGGACTTTTCAGACAAAAAGTGCCCCGTAAGTAATCAGGACTAAATAATCTTTGAAGACTGTTGTACTTATCTCAGTGTTTCAAGAGTTGTGAATTATGAACAATGCAGCATGTGCAGAAAGGTCTTTAATTCACAGCAACAAGCTGGGAAGACACTGAGACTGGACTAGAGGAAATGCCGAATAGTGTCGCCAAATAAACATCACCGACTCTTCCTTGCAACTTTGCAGGAGGTTACGCATCAACTAATAATCTTGCATGTGAGGAAACACAGCCAGAAAGATTTTATTTCTCCTTTTTTAGTTACCAATTGCCAGAGGGCTCGTGCATTTGCCAGAGACACAGAGAAAGAGAGAGCGGGAGAAGGCACTCTTCAGTCCTTCTTCATTAAGTTCTCCACCTTTCTGAGATCTGGGAGGGCACACTCACATCACCCCACATGTTTTTCAAGCCTCCTGGGCTGGGATTCAAACCACAGTTGGCATGTGGAATCTGCCTCCCAACTACTAGGCTATAGGACCAGCTTCTTATTTTAAAACAAAACCAATTAACTGTTGTTCCGTAGTCAGTGGAGATGGGCGCCACGCTCGCACCTGTCCTCCGGATGCTCACAGGACAAGAGGAGAAAGGTCAGCGAGCCCCGACTGCAGGACATTCCAGACAGTGAGGTGCTGGGAGCACAGCCGCTATCGGAGTAGATGCCGGACACCCTAGCTGGAGGTGAGGCTGCAGGAATGAAGGTGTCCTGGTCTCCCGGAGACTTTGATGTTTATGTGAGAGAGGAGACATGTGAGGGGGAATGACGTACTGCTGGATGCAAGGGAAAGGCACGAGTGGGAAGGCCAGGGGGCCGTGGATGCGGTGAGAGCCGGGGCCAGCCCTGGTCACGCTGACAGTCACATGTTGTAACTCAGCTGCAGTGAAGTCTGAGCTGTGTGTTCTGTGTGGGTAAAATCACAGCTGCTGACTGTGTAACTGCGTGTCAAACCTTCCCCCCATGTCAGGACTCTTAGTGAGCAATCCACTAAGCTAGGCAGTCAGGAGGCGAGGAATAAATGTTCTCCTTATCAAGAAAATATCGCGGGAACCAGCAGTTAGCGTAATGGCTATGTCACTGGACTCCCACGTAGTCGACCGTGGTTCACGTCCCAGACCCGGTGGCTTAAACTCACGCCGGGCGCGTGTGCGTGCGTGTCCAAGATCCCGAGAGGAGAATGGAGGAGAAGGGATTGTGGCGTGACCATCCCCCCTGGGGGTGGTTTCTCTCTTTCTGTCTCTAATGTCTCTCTCTGTCTGTCTAGCGAGCGCACGCGCCCTATAGCGAAAATCTCTCCAAAAAAAAAGAAAAGAGAATATCGTGACTTCAGTCCAAGGGCGTCATATGTAACGTGGTCAAGGTACACTATTTAAGAATTGGTAAAAAAAAAAAAAAAAAAGCAATGTATCAACACATCCTCCTGAAAGGTATACAGAACAAATCCAGAAATGGTTCATTCGATGTTAAAATTATTGTAATTTCTGAAAACAAAGTTTTTTTCATAATTATGTAATACAAGGTAAAAATGATGTTTTATCCATAATTTATTTTTAAGAGTTATTTATTTTGTCTTATTAGTTATTACTCTTATTATTTTTAATTTGACCAGAGAGAAAGAGAGAGAGAAAGGGAAAGTGAGAAAGCAAGCTGCCAGATCCAGGACTCAAATCATAGTGACCATGTGGGAGTCCAGCACCTTAACCACTGTGCCACCTGCCAGCCCCATCATAATTTATTTTTTAACACTCAGTTCTCAAAAGTCATCAGAGTGAGTCTGACCCAAGTGTCTGCACAATATTAAATTTAGTGTTAGATGAGTTAGGACATCTAAATTTGAAAGAATTGTATACATGAGCATGTGAAAGGTTTTCTACCATGTGGACTTAAAGACCTATTGTGTCCTCAGGAAAAAAGAACACTTGCTGTGAATTCTGAATAGCTATTTTTTACTTAAAAAGTGTTCGGATATAATTCAAGGTATTGATTTCATGAACATTAGGAAGGGGACTTTTTTAGTGCACATTATTATAAAGGCTGCTTAAAACTAATAAGCATGAAATGCAGTAGTAATCAAATTTATTTCCAGTTCTTTGTTCTGTTTTATTAATCAAAAAGGATGAACTTTAACAACCATCTTGAAACTAACCCGTGCCTTTAGGTACATTGTATATATTCCTTCAAAACTTAGAAATATTAACACAAAAAATGGCTACATGAAGCACTTGATTGTTAATTACCAAAGGTAAATTTTATCCACAATGTTTCTTCTTTTTTGTTTTATTTTCTTATATTTTTACATTCAATCACTGTATATCTTTACAGCATCTGAAATCAATCTTCCCAGCATGGATACCCTGCACATTAGTAGATATTAACATACGCAGCATTAACAGAAATTTTTCCATTTTGGGATCCATTAAAGGTTTTCCTTCTTTTCCCCTTGATTCCCTCCGTCCCTCCCCATCATTTCCAACCCTCCCCCCACACTGTCCCAGTGCTCACAGTTGTTCTCCGTGTTTTTACACCTTCCTGTTTTTTAAATATTGTGACTGAAAGCTAGATCTATTTTGTTCTCTGTTCTATTACAAGTACCAGGATTTAAGAGTACAGAAAAATGTGCAAGAATGGAAAACTCAATAGCTATGCATGCTAATGACACAAATTGTTCTATTTTGAAAACTAATTTTTAATATCTCTCATTTTATGTTTCCACTCAGAATCCAATTGTGACAATGAGGGCATTACATTACTTACAAGCAGATTTTCAAATTTAGGGCACGCATTATTGAAAATTATGATAAAACTCTTTGTATATATACATTTTTTTGATTTCTCATCCTCAGAATACTTGCCTTATAATATTTGGAGGGTAAACGTGACAGACCCTATATAGAGTCCTTGGGGCATAGAGAATTGGAACTTTTGTGTCTTTCACTTACTATTGCACCCTCAGAAGGAATGAGTCAGGTGTCTCTTCTCTGATGGCTTCTCTTTTCCACAGTCCCACTCCTCGGTATCTACCCAAAGGACAGAAGAATTTTCATTGGAAAAGTGCTTGCACATCGATGTTTATTGCGGCACTATTCACAATTGCTAAGTCTTGGAACCAAAGATATGGAGGAATGGATTGAAAAACTGTGGCACATATACTCTATGGAATTACTCAGCCATAAAAACCAACAGAGCCCTGGCTTTTGACAGAAAGTGGAAGAATATGGAAGATGTACTGCTGAGTGAGGCATATGAAGGAGAGACATTGTATGTCCCCAAACATATACCGTTTGTCTGCTTTCTATGTCTGAAACTGACTAACAGTTGAACAAACACAAGAGATGGGTGTGAATGTCAGATGAGGTGTATGTGGAGGAGTGGGGCCCAACGAAAGACATCACGCTAGAAAGAATATCAACGGGTCTGGGGAGAAATGTTCACATATCGAAATGGTCTCATTGTAAGCCAAACAATATGATTGAAAGTATATACAAAAATAAATAAATAAAAAAAATAAAAAAAAAGAAAATTATGATAAAACTCTTTGTATATATACATTTTTTATTTCTCATCCTCAGAATACTTGCCTTATAATATTTGGAGGGTAAATGTGACGGACCCTATATAGAGTCCTTGGGGCATAGAGAATTGGTTTTGTGTCTTTCACTTACTATTGCACCCTCAGAAGGAATGAGTCAGGTGTCTCTTCTCTGATGGCTTCTCTTTTCCACAGTATATGTTTTAGATCCCTCAAATGAATGACATGATTTTATTGAGCCGTTGGAAAAGTCGTGACACATTTTTGCATAGAAAATATGTCATGACTTTTCCGATGACCCAATATGTCCCTTTACCAAAATGGTTACTTTTCTGTGAAAGAGCACACATTTGACTCTTTGTCTTTTGAAGTGAAGCCCTCGCTTGTCTCCTGCCCTGGTCCCATCCAGAGCGACGTTGTACTTGTTCAAGTGGCATGCAAGGCTACGTTAGTGTCTGGGAACTGCTATGCTGCTGTCTCCTGGAGACCTATTTGTCAATAAAATACCGAGCTCTTTACACAGGTTATGCTTGGACATCGTGTACAACTTGGGCAGTGTGGTCCCATGAACTGTCGTCTATTGCTTCTTGCTCTTCATATAATCAATAGTAAGTGCTGACATCTGTCTACTGCTTACGGTGCACGGGGGACAGACCTACGACTTGTATATCCTTCATCTGCCTTATCTCACTTAATTCTCTCGGTGACTCTGTCAGGTGGACTGGTGGGTTGGTGTCACTCAAAACAAAGAACTTCAATTCGGGGAACTGTGTGAATGGATGATGTTTTAATCACCTTCCATTTATTGGAAGTTCGAAAGCTAACTGAAGGATTCTCAGTTGCCTGGTCAATAAAATGGATATATAATTGCTCCCTGAAACTACAGAAATTATTTCAGGAGATCAGAAATGACATCTGCAAACAAGAATTAGGAGACACTTCAGTTTCTTCAAGCTTTGGTTTAGCGATGTGCATAACACCTCAGTACACAGAGCAGACTCCAGACCCGCAGCCCCACTGGGAACTCGAAGACACGCAGTCTTGGGTCTCCGTCCAGACCTGAGGAAGCCGAATCTGCATTGTAACCAGGTTCTCCCTGTGCACATGGAGCTCTGGGGAGCAGGGGTAGAATTCAGAGGGGCTGTGCTGAGAGAGAAAGGCTGGGTTAAGTCAAGCCCCAGCTCGCAGTGACCGTGTGTTTGAGTTACTGAACATTCTCAGCCGCCTTTTCTTCATTTACAAAGTCAGACAAATGCCATTTACCTCAGAGCTGCAGTTTCAAGTCAACTGATTCAGTATAACACATGGCCAGCCCAGCACCCAGAATGTCACTGTCTCTTACATATTTATAGAATTAAAATATGATCTTTTAAAGCAATGCTTTCTGTTCTCTGATTCTAAAAATAATACATGCTCATTGTGGAAAATTGGCAAAATAAAATCTTAATGTGCAGTTTTAGTTCAGTCTCAAGCAATATAAAAGCTAACGTGTGTGGGTATCATACATACTAGATTGAAAGGCTGTGATAAGACATATTGCATTTTCTATTTCCTTCCAGTAGTTTCACCATACAAGAACACAAGTACAGAATCACAGCATTATGCCTGACAACCTTCAGATGGCCAGAGGCAGGCTCAGGAACACAGGCTTCTGAGTTGGGTAGGTCCAAGTCTAGACCTGGAGGGTGGCTAAAATTGATGCGTGTCTTAAGGCAAGGAATTTAAGTCATGCCAGCCTCAGTTTCTCCCCCTGTAAGGCTGTTGTTGTGAAGGTCGAATTGAAACAACGGGCCTGGCTTAGGGCTGCCAGAGCACATGTACTACCAACTCTGCTTTTGATGCCTCTTCCAAAAGAAATGAGGGACAGGGTTTCATACCCTTGTGGAATTTCAAGTAGCTTTCAGCTCTACAGTTTAACCAAGTTTGAAAAGACCTGAGTGTGTGGGAAAAAAAAAAAAAAAAAAAAGCTGCTTCTGATGAAGTCTGAAGGTTAATATTGCAAGGTGGCAGCATTCCCGCAGAAGCAGCTGAAGCCACACTCTGCCCTGGGAATGACTGTGTAAGTTCACTTGATTGCAAACTGCTAATGATCTCTTAGACGTGGAAAACGGAGTTTAAGAAAGACTGCCTGTAGAGCTGAGGCATGTTTTCAAAGAGTTCAGCAGGAAGAACAGGTTGAAAACAGTGTTCCCGATTTGTCTTCAGATCTTTTTTCAAGCCTTCCGGTCTTTCAGGGTATCCCTGAGACAAGGTGCAAGTCGCTCGTAGAGCAGTCAGCTCGTCGTCAGAGTCATGGACGTGATGGGAAGGGCAGGACACAGGCTCGAACTGTAGCATCAGTTTCGAAGTCCTCGTGTTGAGGATCCCGCCAGATGATGGGCCACGCATACGTCTCTGCCAGGCACGTGGCCCCGAGAAGGGGTTCAAAATGGGTTCTCAGCAGCTCCTTCTCAAGTGAGGACTGCATAGAACAGCTCACAGAGGATCCTGCATTGCAACTGTTGGCTCAAAAGCATGGTTGGGGGTGCTGGACCTATCGCCCAGTGGGTCAGGAAACTGGATCCGATAGGACCTGCTGGGTGTGAATCCCAGCCTCTGAGTCTTGAAAAACACACCCTGTGCCATGTGTGTGCATCGAATGCCAACACGATGGAGAAGTGGAGGACAAAGGATTGTGGCACGACCACACCACATCGGGGGGATTTCTCTCCCTCGGTCCCTCTCTCTCTGGTGAGCACATGTGCTCTTCAGCAATTTTTATATATATTTGAAAAGTGCAGTTGGGTGTGGGGTTGGCACTGCCTGGGTCAGTGAGACAGCTCTGCTCACCGAAGAGCATTCCAGAGAAGCCCATGCTGTGCCCATCATGCCTACATATCTACCTGGAGTATGAGACCCACAGCTTTTCCAGGTCGCCAACGACGTGAAAGGACTATGGCCTGGTCCCCTCAGATGCTTCCCCCTCTCTCCCTGTGAGCGCTGTCTGAGTAGAAATGGAGAACTTGAGGCGCAAGGTCTGCAGCATCTTCCTGAGCCTTTAGAAGAGAAATATGTCTGGGGACCCTTCCTAGGTGCACTTGTTTGTATGGGTGAGGTCCTTTCTTTCTTTCTTTTTTCTTTTTTTTTCTTTTTTTTTCTTTCTTTCTTTTTTTTTTCTTGAGAGGTTTTAGCTATAGGGCGCGTGAGCTTGCCAGACAGACAGAGAGAGACATAGAGACAGAAAGCGAGAAATCACGCCCCAGGGGGGATGGTCAAGCCACAATCTCTTTTCCTCCATTCTCCTCTTGGTATCTTGGGCACACATGCACACGCACCTGGCGTGACTTTTAAGCCACTGGGTCCGGGACGCGAACCACGGTTGACTATGTGGGAGTCCAGCGACATAGCCATTACGCTAACTGCTGGTTCCCTATGGGTGAGGTCTTTAATGATTCCACCTTCGAAGTGACCAACACCCTCTGGACTCCTCACTGATGTGGATCACAGAATGCTACTTGGTAGGAGCCACATGTGGGGCGACATTATGGGAGCCAACACAAAGCCGGGTCCCAGCACAGCACAGACACCACGCACGGAGAGATCACAAGCAAAGGTGCACGCGGTGCATGGGAAGAAAACCAGGGCTCCCTGCCACGTGTGACTTACAGACCCACAGTGTGGACCAGACTAGCTTTCAGATGAGGGGCCCAAGAGCTGATGCTGGGAAGTGGGGTGTGGGGCGTTAGCACAGAACAAAGGTGAATCCTCTCCTGGAAGGGCGAAGATTTCAGATCTGCAGAAACAGGGGAAGAGGAGAAATCGGCATGAAGCTACGGCTGTCAGAGAGACTCAGGACGTCCTAGAAAGCTAGACACTGTGGTCTGTTTCCTAAGTCCCTCGTGTGTGTGTGTGTTACCTGTGTATATATATGTGAACATGTTTCATATGCATAGGTATTTATGTGCCCATATATGGATACATGTGTATATATACATATAGATGGTCTTCAGAAAGTTCATGTTACTGGGGAGCCACCAGGTGGGATGGTGGTTGAGGGTGCTGGACTCCCACATGGCTGACCACGGGTTGAGTCCCAGACCTGGCAGCTTGCTTTCTGACTTTCTCTCTCTCACTCTCACTCTCATTCTGTCCCTCTCTGGTCAAATTAAAATAAATAAATAAATAAAATTAAAATAAACTAGTTCTTTAAAAAAGGAAAAGAAAAATAAGAAAATTCTTACTATGAAAAAACTGTATGGGCTTCAATTTGTACCAAAATAAATTTGTATTGTAATTCCCCTTTCCATGAACTTTTTTAAAGATCCTTGGATATACTTGTGAGCATATAAATGTGAAAGTATAAATACCTCTCAGGACCTATTTAAAAAACAGTTTTCTATTGCCAACTTAGAATTGGAAACAAACAAACAAGGATGAATTTTCTCACTGCCCCCCTTTTATAAGTGGCCAGATTAAATATTAGCTGACCTGAGAAGACCCTGAGAAATCCTGGGATTGTCTGAACTCTCTAACATTAAATACTTGCCTGTACTCTACGCAGCTCTCCAAATAAAAGCTTCTGCCTGAAAGTTCTTGCCGCAAAACAAATGTTTGCTGCAGAAAGTTACAGTCGGGCTGTTAAGGCATTACCACATAAATTACAAGATCACCAAATCTTCCTCTTTGGAACATCCCTAAGCTTGGTCGTATGGCCTAGGAGTTACAGGGAGCTTTTTTATAGGTGAGTCATAGTTTTGGACACTTAACAAGAGAAGTGTTGGTGGAATAAATAGAGTGTTTACTTTATGGAGAATGTGCATTTCAAAACATAGTGGAACTCATGCCCAACTGCAATTACTTGCCCCTAAAAATAAATATTCACTGGAAGCTGCATAGTTCACATTGTTATGCCCAAGGGCGTAGAGCCCTTCCACTGTCTCAGGACCTTTGTAAATGCAAAGGTTTACATTACAAAAAAAAAAAAAAAAAAAAAAAAAAAAAAAATTGCCGTAAAATAAACCTCAGTGAGTTGAACTTCATTGACTTAAAAGTCATAATATTGCATGTAGGAACTAGTTTGAAATTCTTCTTTTTAAGATAATAGAGTAAACACAATTTCAGGGGAAATTTTAAGCTATTTAAGAGATTCTAAATATGGTAGGTAGCATCAGTTGCATGCAAACAATGTATGCACTTGTTGCAAATCATTCTGATCTATGTATTTCATTCTCTCTGGATTTTTTAAATATGTGGACTTTTAGCTACTTTGAAGATTTTGTCACTGGTCTTTTTTTGTTTGTTTTTACATGTTCTAAAAGTTAATAAAGTGGCTTGTATTTCATGCTTCCAATTTTAGCTGTTACTTCTAGCAAATTTCTATGAATTGGTTACCTCTGCCTTGAATAACTTCTCTGCCATATGGCTAGGAAATCAGGAAGACCGATTATCCTTTAAAATTGTATGGGTTGATATGAAATCCTGAATTCTCCAGTGGTGTGCCATTGCCTATGATTTTAGTACTTACTGTTACTAATGGATCTATGCTGGGCACTTCCTTTGTTTTGAATGGGCTCCACACAGAGCCTAAACACTTGGCATAAATTACCCAGGTTAATCACTAGAAAACCAACCAGCAGACCAGAGAGTAAGCAGCTATTTGTCCTAAGTATGGCTTTATAGTGATCTTGACTGATACTGAACACATCATCTAAATTGAATAGAGCTACCATCGTGGAAAGATCATATGCTTTATAACGTAAGAGTCTAAGACATTAGCTCTGACACATGACCACGTCTGAAAGGCAGGCATGCCCAAATCTCGTTTGTGGAGATGACGATGGAGTGAATCTGGGCAGGCGTTTCATCAGGAAATTCTGAAAAGTTGAAGAGGCAATTTTAACGCATGCTGGTGGTGGCTACCCCCGTCCATGGAAGCGACATTAGCCAGTGTCTGAGAACCTGAGCTCGAGGTTGTGCTTTTTCACTTCCCAGGCACGTACCCCGGCTATGTCCATCCTCCCTGGGCTCTGACAGAGCATGGACACACCACAGCACCATGGATACACGAGAGAGTCCATTAAAAGGAGCTTGGAGTGGCAATCTTTTGTTGAAGAAAAATGTGAGTTTATTATTTTCACAGACTAAATTTTGTGTGTTGGGAATATTTTGCCACATTTTACCAGGCTGGTTCACTCAGAAACAATGCTTCTAGAGCACTGATCAGAGCTTCCAAACTAGGTTATGTATTTAGTCCATGGATTGACGAAACAATTTCTTCTGGCTTGATGGAAACAGACCATCTAGGAAGTAGATGCACTTAACAACAGCAGGTATAAATCGCATGGTTGTGCCAGTAAAATGAGACCAGAGTGGGTTTCAGAGACAGCACTGAGGTGTAATTCAAGAATGCAGAGGAAAGATTTAACATATTAAAAAAAAAGTTCTTTATTCACAGTAGAGTGTGTGCACACACATAGTAGAGAGCGAGAGAGATGTACCCTCGACGATGTGGTCACTCCGTGACCCCTTTCCTCCAGACCTCCAGCAGGGCAGGTCTTCGGTTCTCGTACACAGGCTGGGTATGTTTGAGGCACAGCTTATGTACGTATGAGGGGACTTGAACTGCAGTTGCCAACGGGATCTGGATTCTCTTGAGCAGCATTTTACCCCTATGGCACAGAGTTGTCCACTATTTGCTAAGAAAATACATTAAGGTATAATTATGGTACAAATTGTATTTCTAATAAAAACAATGTTTCTTTGGATTTAATAACTTAAAGACATTAGATGAGACTAAGAGCAGATTAGATAGTACAGAAGAAAAGATCAGCCAATGTACAGAAATGGCAATAGAATCTAGCAAAAATGAAATACAGATAGAGAAATGCAGTTAGTTTTGGGACAACATAAACTATCCTAACATACCTATAATAGGAGTTCTGAAGGAAACAGGGAGAAAACAAAAAAAAAAATTAAGTAATAAATAATGAATAAAACTTCTCAGTTTGGTGAAAACTCTAAGACCCACAAATCCCCAAATGAATGCACAAAAAATGTATAAAAACTGCATCATGGTCAAATTCTATTAAATTGGTGATAAGTAGAAAATTCTAAAATCATCCACAAAACAAAGCTGTATTACTTACAGAAGAATAAACACAAACAGAGCAACCCATAATTTCTTGTTAGAAACTATGGAAACCAGAAGTCAGTGTATAATATATTTCCTACAAAATGTAAATGACAAAAGTATAAAACTTTTAGGAGACAGCACAGAAAATCTTTATGGCCTTGAGTTAAGCAAATATTTCTTGGCTACTACATGAAAAGGATAAACCATTAAAATGTTGACCAGCTTGAATTATTGAAATTAAAAATGTTCAGATATTGCTAATTAAGTGAAAAGACAAGCGAGTCACGGATTGAGAGGACACACTTGCAAGGCACACACTTAGTGAAGAACTCATTTCCAGAACCAACTTCCAAGTCAATAGTGAGATAAACAGCCACATACGCAAAAAGAAAAACCTGTAGTACAGAGACTCCTCCAGTCACATAGAGCTGATAGGATCAAGGAAAGATGGTCACATTCAGTATTTACTAGGGAGATAAAAATTAAAAACATGTCAGTGTTCCATGGCATACCTATGAGAAAGGATAAAACTAAAAAGACTGATGATACCAAGTGCTGACCAGAAGGCAGGGCAACTCGAACAAGCATGCATGGTTTATGTGATACAGCCACTCTGACACCCAGCTAGGCAGTTCTGGTAAAGGTAAGCATACATGCCACAGGTGTTCATTTCCTGGGGATACTTGAACAAAGCACAGCATGCAGGGTGTCTTAATTGGCAGAAATATATCATCTCATAATTCTGGAGTCAAGAAGGCTGAGTTCGACGGGGTTAGCCTCTTTCCAGAGCCCAGAAAGGATCTGTTTCAAGCCTCGCTCTTAGCTCCTGGTGGCTTACTGGATCCTTTGGGGCTCTTGTGCTTCCAGATTATCACTCCAGTCTCCACCTTCCCCTTCACGTGGTGTTATTGTGTGTGCCTATCTTTATGTCCACATTTCCCTTTTCTAGAAAAGCAGGCGTTATGCTGGATTTGGGCACATCTGACCCACCCTGCTTTGACTTAATCACCTGCAAAGCCATCTCTTAGTGCTCCCACTGCTGTGTGGCTTAGGAAGACCTGAGACTGGGTGAATCACGAAGAACTGAGGTTTGTCTGGGCTCTGGAAAGTCCTGCCACAGGCTGGCCCCGGTGCCACATCACAATCCGGCGACAGAAGCAGAGAGGACAGCGGGCATCTGAGACAGAGAGAGACCTTGGGGCAGCTGTCTCCTTTATAACAACCTGCTCATGTGAGAACTAACCCACGTCATGAGAGCTGGAACTCAGTGGGTGTGACAGTGATGCCTGCACTGTGCAGTCACCACCCCATAGACCTAATCTCTTACAGGCCTCGCCATCTGCCAGCACCATGACACTGGGGCCCAATGTCCACAGCATGAATGTCTGGAGGAGGTTGAAACAAGTTCTTCATCAAGTATGTGCTTTGCAAATCTTTACTCTCGATCTGGCTATCCAAACCATTTTCCAAAGAAAGTCACATTCACGGATATTGGAGTTAGGATCAGATTTTTTTTTTTTTTTTTTTTTTTTTTTTTTTTTTTTTGTGGGTCACAATTTGATCCAAAACACCATAGGACCTGGCAATCACACACAGGTGTTTTTCCTCAGAGGTTTTGTGACAATTATGTGAAATGGAAATCTCGGTGGGTCAGATTGCTATCAACAGAAATTTCATTGTCCTGAGTCCTGCTCTCCAGCTGGCACACGCCGGGGATGAGAAGGAAAAGTTGGTCTGGCCCAGTCACCAGCATCTTGTTGAGCACACAATGCACTGTCAGCATTGGGCATGGGCCTGCTTAGGAGCGTCCAGGCTGGAGATACGACATGTGGCCCTCAACACTTACAAGGCAGTGACTCCTCAAATAAGATAATCGGTGGGTCAAGTGTCTGGTGAACCCAGGGGAGTGTCAGACTGCTTTTATTTGAGGTGGCTCAGGGCAGCATCGTGAAGAAAGGGGGCATGCAATCTTGTCTGAAAAATTCTAGACGAGTGGACAGAGGGAAATTGTCTGGTGTGGTGAAGAGAGCAAGAAAGCCGAGTGGAGGAGACAAAGTTTGGAGATGTGCACAAAACAGTGAAGAGCTGACGTGTGGAGCTGGGGATAACACTGCAGCTCAGGCAGGAGTCAGCTGAGAGGGGCAGGGTGCCAGAGGTGAAGGGAGGAAGGGACCCCATTTGAATGAGATCGTGAGAGCTTTAGTGTGACTTCAACAAGGTTCATTTTGCACTGGGTGCAGAGTGAGCTAGAAAGAGAATGCACCCTCGGGGACCACGCAGTGGGCTGGTGACTGATAGACCTGGCTGGCCGGGGCTGCGTCTTTCTCCCATAAGGGGCGGTTTCCTGCTCACAGGACTGGCCTCACGTGTATCAGGCAATGTTCTAGAGCACCAGTACTCCGGAGGGTGGGGCTAACTCACCGGAGGGGGTGGAGATCCTTTCGGCTGGGCTGATAGAGCAGGTGCTCTGACACCGCAGCCTGAGCCCACGTCTGTGCTGAGAGAAGTTCTGGATGAGCCAGAATGGCTGGAATAACATGTCATTTGATGTTACTTGGGAGAAAGTAATACGATAGTGTCCTTGGAATCAGAATGCTGAATGATCTGTGTTAAAGGCAATTCTAATCACACGACTTACAAGGCAGAGTTTGAAGCTGCTGTGTGCACCCTGAGCATGGAAGGATCCAGCTCCAAATTTGCAGGACTCCAGGTGCCCTGCATGGTGTGGTCTTTCAGGGTCAACAGCCACAGAACGGTCCTAGGGAAGACAATCCGAAATAGCTCAATGTTAGAGTGGGCTCCTAACGCTGGTTATCCAGGGCAGTAGGGAAGGTATTTTAATCATTCAAGCTACGCCTGTCCTTGAATATCATCTTAAGGGGAAGACGTTGGCACCCCCCTCTCAGCAGGTGACTCCTCCTAGAACCTCAGCGCTCTGCCCTGCAAGGGCCACTGCAGGTTTCCTGCTGCACCAGCAGAGCGGAGTCTCCAGGGAAACTCAGCGACTGCCGAGATGCCACGAGACCTTGGGGAGAGAGCTTTGGGTTTCCCCAGACGGCTCAGACACTGCAGAGGGACCCAGCCAGACTGCACATATGTAACGCTGCAGGGAAGTGGAGGCTCCCACAGGAAAGTGACGACGCCAGACACAATCGCCGCTCACGCACAGCAAAGCGAGTTTAAGAACAATCACGTTGAACGTGCACATGTACTATGTCCATGAATCCCCAGAGGGCATTTTAAGCAGGAAGCAAGATGTTTATTACTATGTAAAGCTCTGAGTTTCCTGAATAAGAAATCTGTTCCCGTATTTCTTTAGCTATGTCTGAATTTCATATATATCCATGGAGAAGAGGAAAGTATTTTAGGCAGGAGCATCACGGAGCCGCGTCTGCATTTAAAAGAAGAAATGGTTGGCAGTTATGGATTCAGGTCACCTAGGGGCCGGATGAGTCTGAGGCTCAACACAAAATTTAGCTGAAAGTCGAGGCACCCCTGTGACTTCCAATATCCCCCAGTGAATCACTGGTAGGTTAATGTGGGAGTTCTTATCTCAGACTGCTCGTTCACTGTCCTACAAACCACCCCAAACAGTGGGTCGAGACAGCGGTGGTCCTCACTGGCTGTGCCCCAGAGCCTGGGCTGGCGGACCCAGCTAGGTGGGCTCTCTGGGCCTGGAGGGTTTACTTCCAAGATGCTCCTTCAGAGCGAAGGACGCAGGCGATGGCTACGCCTACGTGTTCAGTGGATCTGTCGTCCAGGGACTCCATCGCCTCGTCACTGGGTCTCTCTGCCTCCCTCACAGCTCGGCAACCACGTTCTAAGAGCAAGATTTATGAAAGCCAGGAAGCGGAAATCACCAGTCTAGATCTGGGCCCCCATTGGCAAGAGTCCCTTCCACCATATTCTTCTGGTAAAGAACTCATGGAGGCCGCCAAGATTCAGGGGGAGGACACACAGCCTTCCCAGGTCCTGGGGGAAGACAGGCAACTTGTAGTCGTCCTCTCTCGCACACCTGTGTCCAGACACCACACGGCGTCCTCATGCCACACACACCTGGCTTTCTAAGTTTCGTAGGCGCCTTTTATTACGTTTCTATGTCTTCTACTTTTCCTTCATAAATATCTCTAACAAAGACTCAATCATTGTTTTTTTATATCATTAAACTAACAGTCCACACAGATATTTGCTTATGAAGCTGTCCCAGGTCACAGAAAGAGCTACTAATGGTGGCATTGAGAACCAAGTGTTCTGAAAATCCTGTTCAGTCCTTTATTTTTGTCTTTAAGTTTATTTATTTATTTATTTATTTATTTATTTATTCTATGAGTTAGAGAGAGAAACAATCACACCAAATAAGCTCTGTTACTATCCACCCCAGCCTCATCTGGACAGAAGCGTAGGTGTGTACCTGAGACCTTGGGATGTGAATCCAGGACTTTCCCATGTGTCTCAGCACCATGGAGCCCAAGGTGACCTCTGACCCTGTCCTCTGGGAACTGGCCGCACTGAGTTGGGCCTTTTACTGAATTAGAAGTTTTGGCAAATACTGTGGTATTAGCCAGTCATGTGAGCATGCATTTCTTTTCATTTTTTTTTTTTTTTTGGAGAGGTTTTTTCGCTATAGGGCGCGTGCGCTCACCAGACAGACAGAGAGAGACATAGAGATAGAAAGCGAGAAATCACCCCCCAGGGGGGATAGTCACGCCACAATCCCTTCTCCTCCATTCTCCTCTCGGTATCTTGGGCATGCATGCACACGTGCCCAGCGTGAGTTTTAAGCCACCGGGTCCGGGACGCGAACTGTGGTCGATTACATGGGAGTCCAACGACATAGCCATTACGCTAACTGCTGGTTCCCTCTTTTTTTTTTTTTTTTTTTTTTTTTATGGCTGGGTAAGAGACAGAGACAAAGAGAAAGGACAGGGGAGAAAGGAACCCCTGGTGCAGAAGGTCACAGGATGGTCACGCTGCAATCCCTTCTCAACTTCTCCATCTGCTGGGATTTGGGGCAAGCACACACATATGACTTGCTTTTCAGGCTGCCGGGGCCGAGATTTGAAGCACAGTCAACCATGTGGGATTCAGCTCCCTTAACCACTAAGCTATGGTCCCATCTGAGCATGTATGTCATCAGGAACAAAGAAGTGCTTAAGAAGTTGTATATACCACAATTTAAAACATCTGAACACGGTTTGCAACACCCCTGAACAGTCTGCATGGGAGAAGGGCATGAGCAAAGTACTTTAAGACACAGTGCGCCGCCATGTTCCCATCAGACAGAACGCCAATGTTCGCCAGCCATGTTCTCACAGAACAGACACAGTGCCCATCAGCCATGTTCCCACTGGAGATGAAATGGAAACTCTCCTTTCCAGGTGAAGTCTCCTAAAATCCTCACCTGACGGGCACCTCTACCTTGTCCCTGGTTCTTTTTAAAATTATAACTCATGTCATCAAAATCCACATTGCTTCTGTATAACTGATCTCCAGAAAGTAGCAATACAAACACAGGGATGAAATACATGATAAAACACTAACAGATTTTTTTTTTTTTTTTTTTTTTTACTTTGTGAGGTTCTGCCTTAGGGCACATACACTCTCAGAGATAGAGAGAAAGAGAGACAGACAGACAGACATAGTGAGAGGGGGAAATAAGAAATCAGCTCCCAGGGATGGGCATGCCACAATCCCTTCTCTTCCATTCTCCTCCTGGGATCTTGGGCACACATGCACATGTGCTCAGCATGATTTTGAAGCCACCACGCCCAGGACTTGAACCATGGTGGGACATGTGGGAGTCCAGTGACATAGCCTCTGCAGTTTCTGCCGGCCCCACTAACAGCAGCTTTTGGTTGCTGCCAGCCTCATAAACTTGATGGGCTTAACATATTTACGAGGAATCTTCACAATATTTATGGGAAATATGTACTATTAAAAATATGCAAGGAAGGGGACAGTAGGTGACGCATTGATTAAGGGCACTGGACTCCCATATGGCCGACTGATAGTGGTTCGAGTCCCCAACCTGGTGGCTTGCTTTCTCACTTGCCCGCTCTCTCTCTGGTCAAATTGAAATAAATAAATAAACTTGAACAAAATGATTCTTAAAAAAATGCATGGAGTTTGATATTTTTGTACAAAAACCACTTTGTACTATAATTCCATTTTTTGCACAAACTCTATGAAGCCCCCTCACACATTTCATAATAACTGTGTGAAGTGGGCTGTGGAGGATACGAGTCACTGTTTTGTCCAAGTTCAGTGAGTTACAGAACGAGGAGTTTCTTCATCCCCTCAAGGCCTGGTATTTGGCAGCTTCATTTCTCTGGCTACAGTGAGAGCCCACACATACTCCTCAACCTCATGGCCCATGGGTTGACTTCCTCTGAATATCGGGTTATGCTAAGATGGCTAACTCCATTTGTCAACAATTTGAGCCACAGGGTGTCCAGATAGCTGATTAAACCTTCTGGGTTGTGTGGGAAGGTATTTCCAGATGAAATTAGCATTTGATTAAGGGGACTGAGTAAAGCTGTTTGTCCTCTTTGTGAGCAATCTCATTCAATTTATTGCAGACTTTTCTAGAACGAAAGACTGAGAAAAAGAGAATTTACTTTGCATTTCTGTCTTTGAGCTGGGACATCAGTCTTTTGCCTCTAGCCTTGAACTCATACTGGAACTCACGCCATCCACTCTCCCAGGTCCGAATTTCTTAGCTTGCATTATTGTGGGCATGAATTTCTCTTTATAATTCTGCTTACACACACATATACACACCCTGCATGGTTCTGTTTCTCTGGAGAATCCTGACTAATACATATACCAAACTTCTGTGACCTAAATTATGGATCACAAATCAAATGCTCTAAGGGGCAAGGCAAGTCATACACAGATGTGTGAGGGAGCTGGTGTCACAGAGTGGCCATGTCACTGAAGGAGAGAACACGCCACACCTGAAGACACCTATCATTGTACTACGCTCCGCTGGTCGGGAGAGAGCAGGACTGTGAGCTGTCTTCCGCTCTCAGGCCAGCCCTCTGGGACCCCTGTCTGATCCCTGGCTGTGTGTCACCTGGTCCTGGCTTGCTCATCACAGAACGTGCCAGTCCATGTGCAGATGGCCCACCTGCTGCATTCCTAGGAAGTGTGGCCCACTCGACCTTCAGCACGTGGCTGAAGACGTGGGAACCATTTTTCCATTTTAATGATCCTCTCAGGATCTGGTTGAGAGTAGAAAGCAGCTTTCTCCTCCTCAACTAGGGTCTTGACATCAGTAACAGACGCTCCACTCTGAAATAGACACACCACAGTCCATGGTGCAGCTGAGCCAGATACTGGTTTTATATGAGGGGTCCTCAAAAAGTGCATATGAAATGGATATTATGGGGACCAGCAGGTGGCGTGACGGTTAAGGAACCAGACTCCCACATGACTGACCATGGTTCGAGTCCCAGATCCCGTGAAAATCATGGTGGGCATGTATTGTATGTGTATATGCCCCAAATACTGAGAGAGGAATGGAAGAGAAGAGATTGTGGATTGTGGCATGGCCATTCCATTCCCCTGGGGGTGAATTCTCACTTCTCCACTCTGTCTCTCTCTGCGAATCATACGCACTAAAACAAAACAAACCAACCAAACAAACAAAAAAGCATATCATGAAAAAAAAAAGCATAGATTTTAAAATGATTTGTGCCAACATAACTTTAATCTTTAATGTTAGTTTTTTTCTGCTGATTAGTAAAATGGACTTCAAACGTTGCATGACGCCAGGCTCAGGTGCATGCGTGCCCAAGATCCCAGGAGGCAAATGAAGGAGAAGGGATTAAGGTATGGCCATATCCCCTGGGGGGTGATTTCTTACTTTCCCTCTCATCATCTGTCTCTCTCTCTCCAGATAACACACTTCTTATGGGAAAAATCTCTTAAACAAACAAACAAAAAAAGTTGTGTGGAAAAATGGAATAAAATATGAGTTTATTTTCATGTGAGCAAATTGAAATCCATGCATAGTATTTTTGTAATATGCATTTCTGTGTATTTTTTGAAGATCCCCTATAGACAGCGTTTCACGATGTTTTCTGGTAAGTGTTACTTACTGGATTTTAACATTGTTATCGCCTCCTCATGCTCAAATCTAAAGGAAATATGTTAAACCATCTTTTCAAATCTAATTGATGTAAGAAACAGTAGAAATCAATGTAGCTCTGAATTTAGCCCTAAGATATGAATAAAATTTTACTTTTTCCTTCAAATTTGCCACTGTTGTTAGCTTTAGAGCTTAAAAAGAACAGCAACTACTGTTTTCTCCTATGAAGTCCAGATACAATAAAGGTGTTTATCTTTTATTTTTTCCTTTTCAGAAAGAAATGCATAATTTGTTAAGTTTTGGTGCATAACTTTGGCAATAAAAGGGAAAGTAAATTGTATTTTGTTTCTATTAAAACCTATCTAGAGGCACAATAGGCAATTACTTTTAAATACAAAGTAACAGACAAGAAAACAGCAATTACACGCACAACCTTAAACTGTGGGCTTGGGTTATACGCCGTAAATGGTCGCATCCTTCATTTCCGTTGGGTCTTAGTGAGGAAGCACATGTTGAGGCTCACTGGCCCCGCAGTGGGCCCCACCGCATTCACCCGCACCCTCTTCCACTGACGACTTGCTCTGTAGTCACTGCCCTGCTCGCGAGGAGACAGTCTTGGTTCCAAGGAGGCACCTTTCAGGGAGAAACTCACATGTCTGGAAAACAACTTCACTCTGGATTTGTTCAGTATCTTTTTTGGACAAGGCCATCTTACCCAGGGAAACAGTCTGAGGATGCCACCTTCAGTACTACCCTCTAGAGTGTCTAAACCTTAAGTAAAAGTAAGCAAAGAAGCAAAAGGAGAAAAGAAAAGGAAAATAATGACACTTATTTGGTACCTACTATGTCACGGAACTAGTTCATGTAGTTACTTATTTAATCTTTGCAAAACCTAGCCCGTTTGGCACCAGTTACTTCATTGTTCACAGAAGGACACAGCAGCGTGGAGCAGGTTCAGGGACTTGCTCTGAGTCACAGGATAACTCTGTGTCACAGCCAGCATTCGACCCCAGGCAGTCTCACCAGAGCCCCCGCTCCTGGCCACTTTGTTGCTCTGTAAATTCTACATCCCGTGGCTTGGTGAGATGTGTGGAAACAACTCTGCCAACTTTGCTTCTCCTTAGCAGTGTCTCTTTCTTTTCCTTTTTAACTTCTGTTTTCATTTCCCCCTAATGCTTTTTTTCTTAACCACAGCTGTTAATGATCCTATTAGGTAATAAGAAGTAACATGTTCTCCCATTAACCAAAGTGAGACCTTTTTCTCTTTGAGTAATCTCCATTTTATATGGTGCCATCTGTGGGCCCTGCAGTGCCCCAGAAGAGACAGAGACAGCAGGTGGAGCTTTCAAGCCACTTCGAACTCTCCAGTGAACACGCCTGCCATGGCGTTGTCACTTAGTAGCTCGGGGCTTGGGACCTAGGGGGAATCAAATACCAGGGGATGTGCTCGCTTGGATGCTTTGGAAGTACATTTTTGGGTAAGGGAGAGCTATGTGGCTTGGGTTTCATGACAGTTTTCAGGCCAAGTAAAAGTGCCTGATGTCTTATCACAGAGCTAACACACACCAAAGGAAAGACCACGAGCACAGTGCAGAAACACCGTCCAAAGAAGCAGGAGGAACTGAATATGTTACCAGACGACTAAATATCAAAGCAGAGCTTCAAGAAATAGGAGAAAACAGGAAATACCTTCCCTTTAAGGGAACCTAATAACTCCTCACCAGCAATGGATACAACACAAGAGATCACCAAAATGTTAGAAAAGAATTCAGAATATTCCTTGTAACAAAATTCAATGAAATGCCAGAGAAAAGAGACAGCCTATTTCGTGAGATGGGAATATCTTTCCATGACTTGAAGGAGGAACTCCATAAAGAAATAGACATACTGAAAAAGAATCAAACAGAACTTCTGGAGATAAAGAATGCACTGCAGGAAATCAAAATCTCCCTTGAAAGTATCAACAGTAGATTAGACCATGCAGAAGAAAGAATCTCTGATCTTAAAGACAAACCCTCCAATGTACTCCAAACAATCACAAAGAATAGAGTAACTATGAAAAATCAGGACAGCATATGGGAATTTTAGACACCATTAAGTGACTGAATAGCCACATAATAGGTATTCCGGAAGCGAAGAAACCAGCAAAGGCATAGAAAATTTCTTTCATTACGTATTAGCTTAAAAGTTTCCAAATTTAGAGGCATGTGGACATCCAAATCCAGGAAATACAAAGGACACTAAGTAGCTATAGCATAAGAAGATCCTCTCCAAGGCACATCATAGCCTAATTGGTAAAATTCAAAGACAAAGACAATATTCTAAAAACGGCAAGAGAGAAACCCTAAGTTACTTACAAGAGTTACTTCATTAGACTAACATCCAGCCTCTCAAGTGAAACAATGCAGGCAAGGAAAGAAATGGGAAGACATATTTAAAACTTTGGAAGAAAAACAATTTCAGCCAAGAGTACTATACCCAGCAAGATTATCCTTCAAATAAGAAGGAGAAATAAAATCACTCCCAGATTAACAAATGCTGAAAAAATTCACCAAAAGTAAACCAGCTCTTCAGGAAATACTTAAGGGAATACTCTACCAGGAAAACTAAGGGAAAATAAGAAGAAGCAAGAGGACACAAAGCAACTAGAAAGAAAAGGGTAAGTCCACACATATCGATAATAACATTGAAGGTTGGGACTGAATTTCCCAACAAGCAATTGAAACTACAGATTCAACTAACTTACACACACGCAAGATTATGTACAAATTCACCAATTATTTCAGTTATCTCCACAGTTTTCAATTTATTTATTTAGTATACCATTACTCATTGTATAAAAATAGAGGAAAAGTCCAAAATGTTACAAGTAGCTGAGTCTTTCTTTGGAGTAAGTTTAACAAAGGTGAAAACCAAGAACGTTGAAAAGCTTACAAATCACCAAATCACTGACTTTACCATGTGTTTGCTTTTAAGCATCTCTTTTCAATTTTGCTTTGCTTTTGCTTTTTTGAGGACTTATTTCTTTATGTACAGTATACTACTATAGTCTTACAAGAACTCACAGTGAGTATAAGTTTTCCTTTTCTGTTTTTTCCTAATGAGCTATTGTTATGTACAACTTTTCCTATCTCTAACTGGACTGATGATACCATGGATTTTTTGGGATATAAATTCTTCTTCCATTGTCTATCTTAAGGTTACCTTTGTTTAAAAAAAAAAAATCCTAATTAACTCAAAAGACTTTCTGTTGTCTGATTTTGAATCAATTTGTTTTTTCTTTAGAACTGTGTTTCACCATAAAGAATGTCAGAGACCACACTGAGCATATTTCCAGAATAGCCAGTGAAGCAGGTTCAATAATGTAACGTTAAATGTTAAACATAGCAAACACATTTCTTTAAAGAATTATTTTATTTAACCTAATTTATTCATTTATTTATTTTAATTTGACCAGAGAGAGAGAGAAAGGGAAAGGGAAAGCAAGCCACCAGATCTAGAACTAGAATCACAGTTGGCCATGTGGGAGTCCAGTGCCCTTAACCACCATGCCACCTGCTGGCCTTCAATTTTATGCACTGCATACATGCTTTTAAAGACCATTCTGTTCTTTATAAAGATGTGTAATGGTTGCATATAAATCAAAAATTATAATAACTTTTTAAATTATAAATTGATGACATACTTGGGTAAGTTTATGGGGAATGAAATGATGTTATGGTTTATGAATATGAACTATTTACATTAAGCTAGTTAGCATATCTATTATCTCAAATGTTTAACATTTTTGTGTTGAGAGGTTTTGAAATGTGCTCTCTTAGCAATTATGTACAATACTTGACTATTGACTATATTTGCCACGCCATGCAACAGAAGTAAAATCAATGACAGCACACCCGTCTGGTCTAGCTGAGGTCTCGTACCCACAGCCACCACCGTGCTAACCCTGAGCTCCAGGCTCTGCAGCACTCTCTGCATTCACTTCTTTTCGGTCCCACCTGGTGTGACCGTGCAGCACCTGCCTTCCTGTGCCTGCTTCGCTTCAGCTGTGTGATCGCCTCTGTTCTATCTGTCCTGCTGCTAACAACAGAAAAGACCTGAGTTTGGGCGGTTTGTAAAAACAGGGGTTTATTTGACTCATAGTTTGGGGGGCCCATAGTTCAGGGGGTGCCTTTGATGAGGGTCTCAGGCTGCATCACCACATGGTGGAGGACTTCTGGTTCATATCCCTGTCTGTCTCACTTCTACTTATAAACCCCACAGCAGTCAATCATGGGGCTCTGCCCTGATGACCTTAATCCTGACCCCCCTCAAGGACCCCACCTTTCCACATCACAGCTAGATTAACTTTCTACCCTCTTAATGCTGTCACAGACAGCTCTCAACATATGAACGGGGTGGGGGAAGGGCACCCAAACCAAAGTATCCCCCATGCTGCTCTGAGTATGCATGCGCTGCCTTTCCTGCACCCATTCACCTGCTGATGGACACTTGAGTGGCTTGCATCATTCGCTGCCATGAACATGGGGTACAAGCAGCTCTTCAACAAGCTGATTTCTGATTTGTGGGTAAATGCCTACAATGTGCTTTCCTTTTTAATTGAAGTATTGCAGCAGCACTCCCAATGATGCTTTTCCTTCAGGTGAACACTGAGGCATGCGCGCAGCTGGCCTGCGTGTTACGCAGACTCCCTGGGCTCTGCCAGGACTCTGGGGTCTGTGTCTGCTCGGACTATAGCTGTGCACCTCCTCTGCACCCTGCAATCGGCCATATCCAGCGGCACGGTGCTGGCGGGTCACCTCCACGTGGTGCAGGTGGGCCCCGACGACTTTCATTATTCATGTTTACCCACCTTTCTCTGCTCTCTCTCTCGCTCTCCCCCTTTTCTTCCTACTTACTTTTAAATCAATCTTTAATTGTCAGATCACCTCTTTGGCAAGTCTTCTCTTCCATTTTCTCTGCTGCGCTGTCAGGACGAGAGCGTACCTGCCACACTCTGGCGCTGCTAGGGTAAAGTGAGTCAGATAAGCCAATGCAGGTAAAGCACTTCAGTGCCTGGCATAGTGCCCTGGATAAATGTTGGTTGTTTTTATTAATAGTTATGTAAGGAATAGGAGCTTCATGGCAATCTGGGTAATAACCATTGGAGCTCAATAACACCATCATCCAAAAGTGAGATGATAAACATCGGAATGTGACGGGGAACATTTACAATCTAATCACTTCATCACGTACTGCGTTATTTTCCCTAGACTGCTGCAAATGTTGTGTTTTTTCTAAGAGAGGGAACTGGGACAGATGTCATTTTAAAATCTTCCTCTCATTACTTTATGATTTGCATCAAGCCATTTATAAATACTTGATAGGATCTAAGGACACATTACTACTTACCGTGTTGGCAACTTTAGAGCAGGAAACAACTTTTATCATCCGATCATCTCAGTTAAAGGGAGAAGAGACTGAGGCATGGGGGTCAAGCAGCTGCCGAGGAGACGCCACCCCAAGCTTCGCTCCATCGCTCACGCTGTCCATAGACAGGGATCTTCCTCTGGAGCAGGTGAGAGCTCTTCCACTCCCTTTGTGCGTTTTAAATCCTTTTAGAGTCTCAAGACGAAAAGTTGCATAATTCATGGTACTGTCATAGATTTGCTTTATTTTTTTTTTTTCTTTAAGTTTAAGTATTTATGTATTTGGAGAGAGAGAGAGACCCAGTAGGGTCTTCATGCCGTCAACCACACCTGGTCTCAGGCAGCTCGTATTGTGGACACACTCCAGCATTACGGGGAGCCTCCAGGACAGGAACCAGGAGCTCTCCTGTGTGGACCCAGCTGTGTCATCCCTGGACCACTTCCCAGCTCCCCGTGGTTTTCTTGACTTGCTGCATCATGAGGAGCGGTGGTTACAGGAGCAGCCCCACACCTGGAGGGTGCTGTTTTCTATGCTGTACTCCACGAGGAGCGGTGGTTACAGGAGCAGCCCCACACCTAGAGGGTGCTGTTTTCGATGCTGTACCCCACGAGGAGCGGTGGTTACAGGAGCAGCCCCCACCTGGAGGGTGCTGTTTTCAGTGCTGTACCCCACGAGGAGCGGTGGTTACAGGAGCAGCCCCACACCTGGAGGGTGCTGTTTTCGATGCTGTACCCCACGAGGAGCTGGTGGTTACAGGAGCAGCCCCACACACTGTTTTCTGGAGGGACCGGTGCTGGAGGGTTTTTTCGATGCTGTACCCCCCACCTCGGGGCTCCTCCTGAAAGAGCTCAAACATGATGTGCTCAGGTCATTTTGGAGGGCCAGACATGCTGCTCTCATCGGGGGGGGGTTCAGAAACAGCCTCTGTGGATAAAAGACTTTGGGAGGAGGGCCAAACGTATTCCCGATGTGCTGCGAGTAAAAATAACACACCTGTGCACCTAATGGCGCTTCCTGAAATGTGATTCTCTGGGTTTAATGTACTGTCCATAGATTATTTAGTTTTAGGATAAACATAGCATTTAACTTTGATTAAACGGGGAGTAGATACAAATTTAAACCAGTGGAACTCAATTATTGGACTGATTAAACAAGAAATATATGTTATCTATTTTAATCTGCTTAATTACTGAAACAAGCTTTTCTTTTAAAATTACTCCATTAATCCAAAGAACAAAATCAATGAATATTCAATTAATATTAATTATACAACAAATGCAAACTTGAGTCAGGTTAGCATAGTCCAATCCTGTGATTTTCTTATTGGTAAATTGAAAATTCATTTACTGGAAGAGAGAAAGGTGCTTTTGACTGCATTTAGAATCAGCATGAATGCTGAGATCAAAATGTCAAACCAATCGTGGATCTGTAGGGGTTTGTTTAAGTGTATGCAGGGCTGGGGTAGGGGGCAGAATGCGGTTCTATTTCCTCTGCTTCTAGAACCAAATCTTACAAAGACCCATAAAATGAACTTGTAAGTTTTCTGACCATCAAATTCCTTTTGCAAAACATTTCAGTGGTTGAAGAAGCATAAGTCAGAAGATGGTGAGTGAAATTTCTTTAAGGACATTCGGGTTTACAAAGGAGGTGCAGGGCCAGGCAGGAAGAGCGTGTGCCCATCACATCACGACATTAGTCTCTCGGGGTTACTGCCTGTGACAAGTCACCTTTCCCCCGACAGAAAGGGACCCATGCTCTGCTCATTTGTTTTGCCAATCAAAACCCCTGGTCACTGAGAAATGGAACGGTAGAAAGAGAGAACCCTGGAAATTTCTCATTGAGGCTGTGTCTGAGCTTTCCTGCTTAGGGGTGGACTCTGCCTGCAGCTGCACCCTTACAGCTTTGGTGTGTGGTAATGCTTCAGGCCTAACTAGCATTTCCAAAGCTTTTGTCTGCTTTCTCATTTGATATCCATGACTACTCTATCAGGCGTGTATATGGTTACACATACTCAGCTATTAGTTGTATTATTTAATTCTGATCTGTGTACGTTAATCGAATAAGTTAAATTATACCCATATAAGTGTGATTTTTATTGTTCTCTATCTGTACATTAGTAAAGAAGCTCAGAGGGGTAGGATTATTTACAGCTAACGCATGGCCGAACTGCAATTTGAGCCTAAATTTTCTAAATCTAGTGCTCTTTTCTCTATACCACAATTGCTATTAATGAACTGAGCTATGGACTGACAGCAAAGAGCTGCACAGTGACACTAGGTATTCGGAAAGACACCTGGGTCGCATCAACTCGCTGTTCGATCAGGCTCACTTCGCGCTGAACACAGATGTGCTTCTCTCCCAGCTGTTAAGCTGGAGGCTGAATCTTTAAGAATGCAGCTTAGATGTGCTGTCAATTCCCTCGTTCACGTATGTATTCAGCATGTAACTGTGATTGCTGGATGTGTGTCTCTGCAGTGGTCCCTGAGTCTGACGGTGCTGCCACCCTCATAGGTCTGGAGAAAAGGGACTAGTGGTGGTCTGGAAATGAGGACCCCGTGCAGTAAGTGGGATGAGAAGAACAGACAGAGAGCTGTGGGTGTTCGGAGGAGAGGCACTGACATTCCGGAGCGGGGGTCAGAGAAGTCTCAGGTAATACTGATGAGCCCAGTCTCACGGGTCAGAACCAGCAAAGCACAGCTGAAGCCTGAAGGGGAGTAAAGAAATGTTTCTGGCAGAATGACGGGTATGTGCGACGGGCAGGGCCTCCCCTCGTGATTTTTAAGTACCCTCTGAGGATGACTCACCTGTCAGAGACGAATCTTCTCCTCCTCGGTTGCCATCCCTGCTTATCTGGGTGGATGAGGCACAGAAAGGCACATAATGTATCCTCTCTTGCAAAACAGAAGTCAGAGCCCGTCCCATACCTCGGTGGTTAGAGGAGTCAAATCCCACACGGCTGACCATGGTTCGAATCCTGGCCCCAGGGGCCTGAGAAACAGGCAGGCTATCTGTGCGTGCGATCACAAAACCCTGATGGGAAGGAGGCAGGGAGGGAAAGGACCGTGTGTGGCAAGGCACCGTGGGGAGCACTTTTTCTCTCCCTCTCTCTTCATCTTTCTCTCTCCGTGAGTAGACATACCCTCTGGCAAATAAAAAATATTCAAAAACTTAAAAAGAAGTCATATTTAACACTACATATATCTCTCTTCATAAGCATTTCTTTTCCCTTTTCCTTACACTGTCTTGTAATTAACTGCGGTTTTTATTTATATTTCTCAAGCCAGTCTGCCTTCACATAGGGAGTAAATATTAGCTATTACTGTGCTCAATTAAAAGACGTTGTAAAATTGTAAAATGAGTTAAGGTAATTCATTCAGTGGGTCCTAACCATACAGACTGACTATGCAGTCATAATTTTGCAATGATTTTTGGGTAACAAAGTCTGGAAGAGGGACAGAGTTTATGCGGGCGAAGAACAATCCTTCATCCTCAGAGCAGTAATTTTAAACATGCACAGCTTCATCCTTTGTAACTCGTCAGTACCCTCATCTCCAGATGAATAAACAGAGAGAAAGAAGAGGAACAGTGTATGGCTTTTATGATGTTTGGGAAATTAAGCATTTATGTATTTCAACAGTCTGATTTCCTCACAATGTTCCTACCTGTCTCTCCAGCTTCTGTGGGTAGCAGGGCTGGCTAGAGGTGTTCTGCAGACCCAAATCTTTGCTCATGTGTACCTTTCCCTTGAGGGATATCAAACACACTCTGAAGAAGAACTCTTACAAGAATTTAGTTTAAATAGTCCATCACCTGTGGCCTGGCATCTTGGTTATGGTTGAGGCTTCATTCCTACAGAGCCCTTACAGCTTTCTGCAAACCCTGTATCTTCAGACTTTTGTGTCTGTATCCATGGCAATGACCATCCCTCTCTGAGCCTGTTTGCTAAGGCACAGGTGGAGGACAATAAAAATCAGGCGTGTGCACACATTGGTACTTCACTTGTGTCGCCTTCCTGCGTGTGCACGGCTCAGCCTGTATGTGGGGAGTCTGGCCTCACTGTCTGTCTTCATGCTTTCAGATCCAGCTCAGACAGCATGCATTTCCGCCGCCTCACCTGCACCCACCCAGACCTCTTCTAGAACAATCCTGCGATCTTCCTTTTCTGGGGTGAGGGGTCACTGTTCCGAGGCTCTTCACCCATGAGGTTGGGTGGAGCTGGAGTCCTCTCCAGCCAGGCAGTGGACTACCATGCCCAGTCATGATAATACATTCCTTTAATTGGCTCAAAGTCAATGAGACACAAAAAGACTATCCCTGGGTCTGCAAGAAGCAGGAAGTATATTCACGCCAAACTTGACCTTGATGTAAGTTTAGTGCAGGGACTGCTGCTCCATCATGGCCCTGCACATGATCTGAGAATGATCATACCTCATACCTATGGACTGGACCAAAGAGAAAGGAAGAGAGAATGACTGTGTCCCTGACCCTACCCTTACCCTAACCGTAGTGGTCCTGTCCCTATTTGAGAATGGTTCCCTTACTCATAAACCAGAGTTGTGTTTTTGACCATTCTCCATTGACGGAGCACTAATGGATATGCTTTGCCAGCTCTGCCACACAGAATGGATCTCTCCTTTCTCTGCGCTCTCACAATGTGTGGTTTATAGCACCATTAGATGACTTATCAAATGGTTCATAGTTAGTAATATGAGTCGGTAAGCCTCCGGAGGGCCTTAGCCAGGGCCATTTACTCTCTACATCTCCCCAGTTTGAAGCACGTGCCTGGCACATGGTAGGTGCTCAACGAGGGTTTGTTCAATTAACAGCTCACTGAGCTTCCTCTGTGAGCTGCAGATTGCTTCCCCACTCTGCGTTTACAGGCTCTGACTCCCACAGAATGAGAACAGCACGTACCAGTGCGATGTTTTAATGATTAAAATAATTAAAAGGCAATAGAGCTACATTATCTTGACACTTCCTCAAAGATGAACCAAGTTGAACACTGTTAGCTAATTACCATCAAAGGCAAACCAGACGTGGGGAACCGTCAACTGTTGCCGGGAAATGTCACCACTGTTTTTAAAGCATATTTTTCCAGGCTTATATTATCTCAGTCCTTGTATGGGCACTGGAGACCTTTGAAAAATAAAGTATGAGTATTCTATTGATAAAAGATAACCTTTAAGGGATTTTGGAAGAGAAAAAAAAAAACAGCTACCCTGAGAGTACCTTCCAGAGCCTTGTAAAAATGCTATCAGTTGAATGATGATGGTATTTCTACCTCATTTCAGAAAATCTACCTCTGCCATGGTTGAAAAATACCAGCCAATTAGCCATCCCGTCAGCATGAGTGTGTTCGTCAACCTCCAAATGTTGGCCGAATCCCTCACTTGCACCCACACTGAGCAAAAAGCTCTCCTACGGGAATGGAATCAATAGGCCAAATTCGTCACTTTGCCGCTCCAGTTGATGACAAATCTATGCACAGCAAGTTGACTGCCACTGCCACAATAATCGCTATTCCACCTAAAATGGAAGAAAAAGCCACGTTGAGACCAAAAACCATTACTGATCATTTCCTGCCTGGAACAGAGTTCCTGATAACTAATGCCTACACTCGCTCCCTCTGGCTGTCTGCAAACTACGGCACACCTACCCTTGTTGGGCTTAAGTAGTGCTCTCTACCATTAGGCAATGGTGCTCGTGGATTTACCTTAGAAGTGCCACGCCCGGAGGAGGGACAAAGCAGCGTTGTGAGCACAAGGACAGGAGTTGACTTCTTACGCAGGGCTCGCGGGCTCCCTGGCGTCTGAAGGGTATTTCTTGTCCTGGCCTCATAGGCAGGTGAAAGAAAAGAAATTGGTATAGCAAGTTGATAAAGATCATGATATTGTTACTATTTTCTGACTCTTTGTTGCTTTTTTTGAGAGCATGCTGTGCTTATGGGTGTTTATCAACTACAGTGAACTTCAGAGAGCACATTCCAAAATCCTCGCTTATAATTTGGCAATATAATTTTTTCTTTCAGATTATCTTTCTCAGTTGATAACTGGGAAGCATAAGGTCTTCTAAAAATCCTTTTATTGTTATGTAAACAAGAAGTATAACTGAGTATAAGAAAACAAAAAGAGTTCCCATTACCCCCAGGTTACAAAGAATTTTACAAGCGTAAGAATAACTTCTTGGAATAGTAAGACTTTGAAATATGTTACTGTGTTAGGGATTCTTATCCCTATTTGCTGGTACTCGGACTCAAACTTTCTAACCTAAAGAATTTCTAGTGACTTCTGAGATCTCCACTATGGCCCTGCCCACCCCAGAAAGTTTCACTGCTACCCTCAGCCTCAAATGGATGCACCTGTGTGTGCACGTAGACACATAGGCACACTCCATGCTGTCTCCGTGAGGTCACAGCCACACCCCACGCCGTCTCCGTGAGGTCACAGCCGCACCCCACGCCGTCTCCGTGAGGTCACAGCCGCACCCCACGCCGTCTCCGTGAGGTCACAGCCACACCCCACGCCGTCTCCGTGAGGTCACAGCCACACCCCACGCCGTCTCCGTGAGGTCACAGCCACACCCCACGCCGTCTCCGTGAGGTCACAGCCGCACCCCACGCCGTCTCCGTGAGGTCACAGCCGCACTCCACGCCGTCTCCGTGAGGTCACAGCCATACTCCACGCCGTCTCCGTGAAGACACATCAGGCTTGTCCCAGGAGTTCCCTGAGGAATAGCGAGTACACCACACTCCTCCTGGTACGCCAAAGTCCAGCCTACCAGGGGACATATTCTGGAAATCTCAGTCAATGTTTGCAATCGTAGAGCACAACTGTTAGCAGAAGTCTTAAATAATAATGAGAGACTGAAATAGCGAGAGGGTTCCTGGGTACCATAACTAGCACGTGGATTGACCAGACGAAGGAGGAAGGAGACGCGATGTCTACATTAGAAAAGGGGGGTAGCAGGAATAACAGGGAAAGGGGGTAATGTGCTTTCTGTGATTAAGAGCTATAATGAGTCCAGTGTGGCTCAACAATGTTGGAAATGAAGTTTAGAAGAAATTATCGAAGCTCCCATGTCAGTCTAAGACCTTGACTGTATCTGCGGGTGATTCTGCGCTGCATATGTAAGACAGTGAAGGGTATGAGGATAGAAACAATCTTTCTAAACCTCAACTTCCTTACATAAAATGTCAAGAGGTTAGATCTCCAAGTGATCTCAAAGGTCCCTTTATGATCGATAATCTATGGTCTAGAGCAGGGCCGGCTTACCCTACGTCATCACTAGGAAAAGAGTCTCCTCACCAGGTCTGCTGTGTCCGCACCCAAGATGGCACAAACCTGCAACGACTGGTTTGGCCACTTCAGATCCCTTTCCCACCAGTCTTGGAAAAAAAATCAACTAGGACTTTATAAACACACAACGTAAGTAATTGAGAAGAGCAAACACATTTTACTCAGGAGACGCATCTTGCCCCCGGGAAAGGGCTTCTGCGCGAAGGAAGGGTGGGTCTGAGGAGAGACCAGGGCCCGCAGTTGAGCTGAGCGGCCTCACCTCGAAGGGCAGGGGGAATCCTGACGGGGGAGAAAGCAGCAGAACCCCAGCACGGCCTCTCAGGTGGGCGCTGCTGGCAAGAGAAGGAAAGCTCTGGGATGCCGGGGCATCTGGGCTCTGCCAGGAGAAGATCGGAAGTGCCCCCATGAAGCCCGGTGGGATGAGCATGGCTGCCTGCTGTGGCTCCGTGGGTCTGTATTCCTGCGCACTTTCCATTGTGGGCTCACTCCTGTCCCATCGGGGCAGAAGTTTAAGAGCGGCTTGGGGTAAACTGACTCATTAGAAGCTCAGACGCCCATACTGAGGCCCCTGGCAAGCAGTTCAGAGACATGCACTAACTCAGATATCACAGGCAATTTGCATAGTTCTATGGTAAAGTAAAAATGCTGCATGTACCTTCGGATGCAAAAGTGTGTTCCCCACTATAATTTTTTTTTTTTCTTGAGAAGTTTTTGCCATAGGGTGCATGCGCTCGCCAGACAGACAGAGACAGAGAGACAGAAAGCGAGAAATCACCCCCAGGGGATGGTCACGCCGCAATCCCTTCTCCATTCTCCTCTCGGGATCTTGGGCACGCACGCACATGTGCCCGGCGTGAGTTTTAAACCACCGGGTCCGGGACGCGAACCGTGGTCAACTACATGGGAGTCCAGTGACATAGCCATTATGCTAACTGCTGGTCCCTTGCCCACTGTAATTTGAACACAAAGAAAACCAGTACACATGGTGAGCTCCTCTGACTGCGTCTGCTCCCACAGTGGCTCGCCTTAAACTCCCATTCATGCACAAGGGATAAAATGCTCCCCAAAGGTGTGATCTTCTGGTATGTGAGCTTAAGACACTTTTCAGCAACAATGGAGATCAAGAAACACACACACACAGCCAGCTTCCTGGTGTACAACCAAGCAGTTACTCCGGGCCCCATGATGAGCAGAGGGGCTAATGTTCTATTGTCTCTGTCTTGAAATTCTTAATGACAATCCACTATTTTCATGTTGCATTGGGTTCCACAAATTAGCTGCCAGTCTGTAGGTATGTATGAAGAGGTCATAGACAGATGATGATACATAGGGAGATATTAGATAGTCGGAAAAGTCAAGACTTAACTTTTCTATGCAAAACTGTGTCATGACTTTGACAACCCAATAGATAGAAATAGATAGATGATAGACAGCTAGATAGAGGGAGATACTAGAGATAGAATGCTGCTGCTGATGACACAGGGATTGACAAAAAGGAAACAAATCTTGAACAAGAGGAGGAAACCTTCTAGCACACGTTGAGTGACTGAACCACTCACTGATTTTGCAAGCTCACTCTTCTGCTTTACTTATATCCTACCTAGAGAGAAAGAAAGAGTATTTAAACATTCTAAAGCACCTCCTTTTTATCGGCTGCACTGAGATTAGCTAGCATGGTTCACTAAATAGAATTTAAAACAATTAGAAAGTTGGGGCTAGCAGTTGGCATAATGGCTATGTCGCTGGACTCCCATGTAGTCTACTGCGGTTCAAGTCCTGGACCTGGTGGCTTAAACTCACGCCAGGTGCATGTGCATGCGTGCCCAAGATCCCAAGAGGAGAATGGAGGAGAAGGGATTGTGGCATGGCCTTCCCTCCTGGGGGGTGATTTCTTGCTTTCTGTCTCTCTGTCTCTCTCTGTCTTTCTGGCGAGCACACGTGCCCTATAGCAAAAACCTCTTAAAAAAGAAAAGAAAAGAAAAGAAAAGAATTAGAAAGTTACATTTGCCAGAAAAAGGTGGTGTGTTTGTCAATAACCTTCTTTCCACTGCTCTTTATCATGCCTTCATGTCTGAGTGGCAGCACGCCATCAGTGAGAAACGTACGTCCTCTGCTACCACCTCAAACATCACCTCCAGCCGGACTGGTTCACAGCACACAGTCCACTGGGTTCTGGCCTAAGTCGTGCGGTGTCTGTGCTTCTTGCTGATGCAGTTGCAGACAGGCCTGGTCTGCACTCCACGGGGTGGGAGCTGGATCTGCAGCTAGGGGACACCAGAGATAAGTGGATTGATCCAGAAAACTTTAATGCCCTATAATTCCACTTCATGGAGAGAGATGGTCACAGTGACAAGATGAGTCTATTCAAAAACAAACAAAAATTGTTAGAAGTCCTACAAAGTTCAGTGTTAATCCTCTCTCCTTTACCATTTTGATTATTATATATTAGTAGTTCTTTGCATTTTCATCTTCAAGTTATGTTTTCTTTCTAAATAAGAAAAGCCATGGATTCTTTTTTTGTTTGTTTGTTTGTTTTTTTGGAGAGGTATTTGTTATAGGGCGTGTACGCTCGCCAGACAGAGAGACAGAAAGTGAGAAATCACTCCCCCAGGGGGGATGGCCACACCGCAATCACTTCTCCTCTGTTCTCCTCTCGGGATCTTAGGCACGCACGCACACGTGCCCGGCGTGAGTTTTAAGCCACCAGGTCCGGGACACGAACCGCGGTCGACTACATGGGAGTCCAGCAACAGGTGTTATGCTAACTGCTGGTCCCAAGCCATGGATTCTTAAACTCTCAGAGCTAGATGAACTATTTGAGATTATCTACCTCATTGTTTTATAATTTTCAAATATTTTAGTATCATCTTTACTTTTTTTATACCTTCATTTCTCTCATACAGTATAATTATTTTAGTTTTTGAAAATCAGGTCACTTTTTAGGTTGAACAAATTTAGTCTTATCTTAAGCAATAACACTCATAAAATCCAGATTTACTGAGCTAGTTTTGCATTTTTAAAATATACACACACACTCGTTTTTTTCCCCTAAACTTCGTCTATGATACCTACAAATTGTTCATGTACCTCTCGAGTAAATGTACTATCAATACAATTTGAGGTATGGAGATGCAACCAAAACTTCACTTCTCCTGGTCCAGAGAAGCCCATGTAGCAGAGGAGCATATAAAATAATGAAAACACTATTTCATAGCTCAGTGGAAAACCACACACCTAAAAAATAATCTTAGACTGCTTACCCTGTAACCCCCTTCCTCCTCTTAGGGTGAGTTACTTAAAATCCACAACCCTGTTTTCTCATGTGTAGAATGAGGATTTAAGCAACACCCCAGCTCATAAGATACTCTGAGTGCTAAAAGCGCCCCCCGAGAGGGGGTGGGATGATATTCTGATGGAGTGGTGAGGGTGGCAGATTCCATAGGACCTTGTGGAGACTGTGGCTTTTATTCTGAATGGAATAGAAAACCATTCCCCAAGGTTGCAAGGGTAGTTATTGACAGACCACAAACAAAACCAAACTTTCCTGTCTCAGTCGGGTGCCCTTGGCGAGGAGTGTAATAAGCTAATTAGATGTTGAGTAAACCTCACTGGTGTCACGCTTCTGTCCTCTAGACTTTCAGTTTGGTAAGACGGCCTTGCCCGTGATGTCCCCAAAGCACGGTGAAGGCTTTTTCCTAAGGAGAATAGATTAGCACAAAATTGCATGGCGATCGCTGACTCCATAACTCTTTTCTGACGAGGTTGCCTCACTGCGATTTATCTCTTCAGCAAAAGGTAGAACGAATGGTCCTTTCTTATTTTTCCTTTCGATCTAACATATGGTTCTGTTTAAATGTGTCCATGTTTGCAACTCACAGTTGACGTTTTTGGCACTCAGAATAGTATCTTGCAATTATACTTAGTTTAGAAAGGAGGGCTTGCTTTAACAGCAGAATGCATGAAATAAAAAAGTTCAAGTCAAATTTATTGGCTGCTGAGAGCCCTCCAGAATGTAGACGTCTGGTCTGGGGGAACTCAATGGATTTCTGTTCTGGCTACATGCACCCACCCCTGTGTTCATGCCCCTCCCCCAACCTCACGGCCATTACACGAAGGCATCTGAGTGTTGTACAAGGCGAAAGCTCTTTGTGTTAATCTATCCCATATGGAGTAGGTATTAAACAGACAGCAAACTCAGTGAAAGCCTGGGGCAAGCGTCTATTTGTAATGGGGGACATTGTCAAGGGACTTTTGTAGCAAAGAATAAGGGGGAAAAAATCAACAGAGAAAGGAGTATATGAAAAGTAGAAGTCTCCATGTGGGCGTCCAGGCTACACTCAGCCTGAAATATTTGTGTTAGCGAAGACTGTAAACCTCTTATTCTGGCGTGGACATTCACAACACTGAGGGAACTGTCGGAGGAGGGTGCTCCTCCTGCTTCTCTGTGCCCAGAAAACACAGATTTACCCAATTTCTGGGTCCAACTGCAGAAATCAGCCCTGGAAATGCTAACGATTCAGTGCAACTTGATAGTGCACCAGCACCAGATCCTGGACACATGGAAATTAATGAAATGCAGGAGTCAGGCGATGTAGCTGTGAAACACAGGGAGGACCCTTTGTAACTTAGACAAAAGGGTTTCTACTTTAGAGACTGTATTTCGAGCAAGTGGGAGATGCTGAGAACTCTTAGTGGTTAGGAAATCTATACCAACAGCAATAAAGAATCCACCCAGTTCACCAACTGACCCTGGTTCAAGGGCCCGCTGATCTCCCAGCAAGGAGGGACAGGAAGTTGATACCAAAACACCACTCAGACTGATTTGTCTAGGATTTCTTACACACAGTTTTGCTTGCTTAGTATCCGTAAAATAGCTTGTTCTAAAATGTGGATAGATCTCTTTTGGGTGTTTTTACCTTTCACTTGTCTTTACACAGTTCTTGCAAGACTCTTGGGTGATGTAATCCTATCATCTATTAATGTAGCTGTCTTGCACAGAACGAGCCCAAGCAAAGCCTGGAAAACCATTTATCCAGTAGAATGTGTGCCCTGGTGGGTTTGGAAGAGAGGGAGTTGGGGGTTAGATGATATCTTTTCATCCTGAGACTGTTACTTGGTGAGAGGTCCCTGAACTCAAAAAAGTCTAGCAAATGCGAATGATCTGCCTGTCCTTCCATCCTGCTAACTGAGGGTGGCCTGGTAGGAGAGAGTCTTCTGGGTGATACAGATCAACATTCATCCAGTTAACAAATTTCGGTGCAACGAACACCAAGTACCCACTATGCACTAGGCCTAGAGGATTCAAAAATGAGCAAGACCGATACCATCTCTGCTCTCATGATGTTTATGTTTTAGAAGGGGATGCAAACATGACTCAAGCACCACAGTAAAAGGATTATTTAAAAGTGATGTTAGAGGATCCGGCAGGTGGTGTGGTGGTCAGGGTCGTTGGACTCCCACATAGCCAACAGCAGTCTGAGTCCCGGACCTGTGGCTTGCTCTCTCTTTCTCTCTCGCTCTGTCCCTCTCTGGTCAAATAAAAATAAAAATAAATAAATAAATAAAGTTAAATTTTAAAATTTCCAAAAACAAAAGTGATGTTAGAGATTTGAAGGGAAAGGATATATAATTCTAGGTACCATACAACAAAGGAAACTGTCTTCGCCTGGGCAGGCCAGGCAGGCTTCCTGCAGGAAGTGAGATTGGAGCCCCAATCTGAAGAATAGGAAAAGTGAAGAGGGACAGGGGAGTGAAACACGAGTCTCTAGAGATGAGTTTGCTTCAGGAGGAAGAAAATGACAGCCAGAGAGCCAGAGACTTGGGCAGGGGTGGGGTGGGGACTAGCCTGGGTGTAGGGGAGCTGCTGTCACTGGACAGACAGTGCAGGGGTGCAGACCAGGCTAAGGATTCTGCCCTTGGCCCCAGTGACCCTTGGGAGCCAGGAAAGTTTTCATCTAAAGTTTAACTTAATCAGATTTGAATTGGAAAGGATCAATCTGGTCTCCACTTAGCAAGATGGGACCAAACAGACTTTCCACTTATCCCTCCCAAGGCAATTTTCAAAGGGTTGTTATGGCTTGGTGCTTAATTTGCATATCAATGGCTGGGCTAATTTGCTTCTAGATCATTCAGACCCAAAGTTTGCCAGACAGCCAGGATTTCCTGACCCTTCCTGCCAGTGAGCGCTTTCCCTTCCTTGAAGAGCAGAGCTCACTGAGCCAAGCCTGAGCAGGGCCTGAAGTCACTGGGAGGCTGGACAGTGCAGGCCTGGGCAGGAGGGCAAGTGGGCTCCATGGAGGAGAGCCTGGCAGTGGGTCTGGGAAGAGCATCACACCAGGAGTCAGAAGCCCCAGCTCTGCCTGGAAAGAGCAGCTAACCTTGGGGCTTCTGCTTCTTAGCCAAGCGGGATTGCTGCTCTCTCGTAGCTCTTTGGTTCTGTTTTTTAAACATACCTATTTGTCGAAACCTGTGCTAAGTTCCAAGGATACATAAAATAAATAAAGTGGGGCCGGCCTTCAAGTCCCTCACTGGTCGTCAGGGAAGACGGATGGAGCCTCGCTGAGGACTCCCAGCATCGCTGCCGCACACACGCCGTTTGTTACCGCCCACACCAGGTGAGAGTGCCCCGACCTAGCCCCATTCCTACAAATAGGAAACCAGGACTAGAAACAGGAAGTGTGACCCGGGATCAGGCAGATGGCCCGGCTTCCGCACACAGGTCTGTTTGCTTCCAGAGCCTGCTTCTCTCCCGTTGGTTAGTAAAGGAATTCCGAAAGGAAGTGGGAGCGCTTAGAGGAGCAATGTCCGGAGGACTGGGGGGGCTGAGTTGGAAGTCACTAATAATAGCCTCCCCATGTGTCCCAGGCCCTCAGGATCCACAGGCACTAATGGACTTGAAAGTGCTTTGTAAACTAAAAAGCGCTATGTAAATATCAGGGATCTGCTGCGTTGGGTGCTGAGTAAGTGTGAGGAGCGCAGGCTTGGCCGAAGGCTAGTCATTCATTCCTCTCCAGGACTTCTTTGGCCTCCTAACCGCAGGGCGGGTCTGCAGGCAGTAATCTCACACGGTCTCCCAGAAGCCACGCCTGTCAGCGGTGGGGACATTCCTGGGTACCAAGCTCGCCAAGGCCCTTACGGTTTTCATCTCTAAGCTGGAAGGGAAAGGACTGATTTAGCCCGGAGAGCTCCCAAGGACGTCCTCCCACGGTTGTCCCCCAGCAGCCTGTAACGGAGTCCTCCCAGGGCTTAACGCCCGGGGATCTACCGTGGCTCCTGGTGGGAATGCCTCTCAGGCTGGCTCCGGCTGGCCAGGCCCTGCCATGGAGGTCAGGGAGAGGGATGGCGTGGAGACAAGGCCTGCTTAAAATTACAGGGATTTTCCAGGCTGCCCCTGGCGGCCCGGGTGGATTGTAAACAGCTGTGCTCGGCGAGCAGGCGGTGACAGCCGAGCAGTGTGCGCTGCCGAGTCGTCCTGGAGACATGCGCCCGGCTGAGGGCCGAGCTCCCTGCCGACCACGCCTGTGTTTGTGCGGCTATTGCCTGCATGAATTCGTAATTGCGCCAAGGGGCACCCTGGCTTTCTCCGTGTAGGCAGGCCTATCACCTTGCCATAGACGCAAGTTTAGCAAGTTCTCATTTCCCAGGGCTCAGGAAACAGCTTGGAGCCCTCTGTCACTCCTTGTCTCAAAGTGGTGTGTGTGTGTGTCATCAGGCCTGGTTCACACAGTCTCCTTCCTCCTGGAAGCTTGACTCCTGCTAAGCGACAGAGCAGCAGACCCGCCTGGACAGCCGTGGGCACCGGCACAGGCCGGCAGGGCCCGGCTCTCTGCTTCCCCCGCCCCTCCTGCTCCGCCCTGCCCTTATCCTGCTTGCCCTGGGTTTTCACCAAGCATGACATCCCCAACACTGCATTCACAGGAAACCCGGCCTGTCCTCAGCCGGCAAGACCTGCTCCTGCCCTCACCTCAAGGCCGCCCTCTGCTGGGTGAAATGCCGGATGGAGAAGGAATGCTGCAGGCCCCAGGGAAGGCCGCCATGCTGGGTCTCCTGTCTGGCCATTCCCACACCCCGGGGCAGAGGACCCACAAACCTTGAGCAGTGCAAAGGCAGGAGCAGGGAACGAGGAGAGACCCGTTCCTGGGATTTCAAGGAAAGAGAAAGCTTGAAAAAGAGCAAGTTGGTGATTCAATTAGAGCAGAAATTAAATAGGGTAAGGCTTGGGAGACTTGGAGGAAGCACTGGCAACTTTGGGAGGACAGGATTCATACCCTAGTGAGGATTTCAGAAGATTAAAGAGGGGAGGAAGTCAGTGTGGACTGCTCTAAGTGGAAGTATGTGGCGAAGGAAAGGAGAGAAGTCGCCCAGGGAGACCAAGGTTCTTTTTATTCATTTACTTTAATATGGACATAGGGAGGCTCTGGCCTTAGGTGGCTGGTAGGCAGCGCTGTGTGAGACTGCGTGGCCCGGTGTGACCCGCGTGGCCTGGTGTGACCCGTGTGGCCTGGTGTGACCCGCGTGGCCTGGTGTGACCCGCGCAAGCTGGATCGCTCCTCCTCTCACGGCTTCCTTGGCCGTGGCTTAGATAATGCTCATGTGGGCAGGAAGTTAGAAACCTAACGGAACTGGATCCAGGCCTGAGGTAGAGGGGTCAGCACTGGTCTGGTAGAAGTTCATTTCCTCTGAAGAAACTCAGGAGAAAAATACCGGGGATGGCACAGAAGTCTTTTGAAATGGATGGGGGGAGGAGGGTGGCAGAGGACGGTGGGGTGGTCCGTTGAGAGCAGGCGTGGGCAGGCTCATCTGGAGGACTTCTGAGGACAGCAGGAAGGTGTGGGGTAGATGAGACAGAGGACCACGGCTGGCCAGCTCTCCATGTCTTCACATGGAGACGCAAGGGCGGCATAGCTCGTGTGTACGTGCCACGCGGGATTCTCACATCTGGACCCAGCAGGGTCTGCCGTTTGGTAGGAGGTACGGGGTCTGGGCGCCATGCTCGGAAGCTGTTGTCCTGGCCAGCCTGTGGTCTTTGTAAAGACAGCCGCGTCCCACCAGCGGCAGGGCCGTGTGCTGGCTGCGGTTCCACGGGTGCTCCCACCGCCGGGTGGCAACTTCCTCAAGGTGCGGAGGGCCAGGGTGAGGCAGCTCCTGAGGGGTCAGTGTAGTAACTTCCCAGTTTAGGGTTTATGAGAGATTCTTATAGGGCACTGTGGGCAAAGGAGGACGTGGCGCCATGGCAAGTTCCCAGAGGAGAAGGAGGCTTCAGGTGAGTAGTCATCCAGGATCCAGGAAAGCATCTGATAGAGGCTCTCCAGGGAGTCCCGAAGTGCATGAAGTAGAACCCGACTGCATTGAAGGAAGAAATGAAAGCTTCAGCAGTGTAGTGGATGTGTCAGTGCCTCTCTCAGTAATAAGTAGAGCAAGGCCGGAGATCAACGAGGAGACAGAGGACGCGAGCACTGCTGCCAGGCAGACCGCAGAGACGTCTACAGGGGCTTCCACAAGGCACAACGAAACACACGCCTCCTCTCATGCACCTGAAATAGTCTTTGGGAAAGATCTCAGTTGGATGATAAAACTATGCTCAATAAATTTGGAAGGTTTGAAATCTTACAGAGTATGTTTTTGGACCATAATGGAATGAAAACAGAAAATGGTAATGGAAAGAAATTTGAGAAGTTCAAGATTATGTGAAAAATTAAAAAGCACAGTCCTAATTAACCATAGTTCAAAGAAGAAATCACGAGGAAAATTAAGATTGTTTTAGACAAATGAGAACAAATACAGCACACCAAAATTCAACGGGATGCAGGAAAGCAGAATTTAGATGAAACATTATAGGTGTAACTACTTCCCTCTATTTAAAAAGAAGAAAGCTCTCAAGTAAGTAACATAACATTTCAACATAAGAAACTATAAATAGAAGAGTGAACAAAGAGTAAAGCAGTAAATAAATAAATATATAAAAATAAAATAGGAAAAAATCAATGAGACTAAAATTGGTTCTTTGAAAAAAAATCAATGAAATTGAAAAAAAAACCTTTGACTAGACTAAAAAAATAGAAAACTCAATTTATAAAGCTTAGGAATAAAAAGTGGTATATCACTACTGCTCTTAAAGAAATAAAAATAATTATATGAGCAATTACATGCCAAAAAATTGGATACCTTGGATGAAATGGATAAATTCCAGAAAAGACAAGAACTAGTGTACCTGAGAAGAAACAGAAATCTGAGTAGATGTGTGAGAAATAAAGAGATTGAGTTAGTAATGAAAAAACTTTACACTCACATGCACGCTCATGCGCTCGCAGGCACACACACACACACACACACACACACACAGGTACCAGATGGCTTTACTGGTGAACTCCACTGAACATTGAAGGGAAAATTAACATCAACCCTTCTTACACTCTGCCTAAATAAGAAAGCAAACTTGCAAAGAACACTTCCCAGCTCATTCTGCATGACCAGTTTTACTCTGATACTGAAACCAGACATAGACATCACAAGAAAACAAATCTACAGCCTAATATCCTACATGACTCTAGATGCAATAACTGTCAACAAAATACTAGCAAACCATGCCTGACAACATCTAAAAAGGATTATACACCATGAACAGCTGAAATTTATGCAGTGTACAAAGTTGATACCATTTAGGAAAATCATTCACAATAATGTACTATTAATAGCATAAAAGATAAAAATCATATGATCATCTCAGAAATGCAGAAAGCATATGACATCACCTAACAATTTCATGATTAAACACTGAACGACTAATAATAGTAGAAAACCCCCACACCCTGATAAAACCCTTTACCAAAGCCCATACTGACATAATACTTTATAGTGAAAGACTGGGTGCTTTCTTCCAAGGACCTAAAGCAAGGAAGTCTGCATTTCTACCCAACATTGTAATGGCAGATTAAGCAGGGAACAGCAAAAAGAAAGATAGGAAAAAAAAAAAAAAAACTCCACATTGCCAATAAAAAACAAATATTATCATTCATGAATGACATTATCTTGTAGTTAAACAATTCTAAGGAATCCATAAGAAACTGTTAGAACTAATAAAGTTCAGCAAAGTTTCAGGGTAGATGATCAATATACAAAATCAATTGTGTTTTATACATTATCAATGAGCAATCTGAAAATGACTTTAAGAAAACAATGCCATTTACAATAGACCAAAACAGAATGAAGCACTTACACATGAATTTGATAAAGATGTACAATTCTCGTGCAGTAGGAATTGCAAAACACTGTTGAAATTTTAAAAGACCTGAATAAATGGGAAACTGTCCCATGTTCATGATTTAGAAGACTTACATGTTAAAATTATAATAGTTTCCAAACTGATCTACGGACTCAATATCATCTCTATCAAAACCCCAGCTTTATTTCTTTTACTTTTTTTCATAAATTGACAAGATAATACTATAATTCATATGGAAATGCAAGAGAATCAAAATAGACAAATGATCTTGAAAAAGAAAAGGAAAGTTAGATGACTCATATTTCTTGATCTCAAAACTTGTTAAATCTCTAGTAATCAAGATAATGTGATAATAGGAATGGATGGAAAAATAGAATGATGGAATATAGCTGATGGTCCAGAAATCCTTCATAGATTTATGGTCAATGCATCTTTGAGGACTGTACCAATATAATTCAATGAAGAAAGAATACTTTGTTATAAATGGTGCTGTGATAACTGGTTTACCACACAGTAAGAGTGCATCCCTACCTCACACTTTGGAAAAATTTACCAAAAATAGGCAATAGATCTAAATGTAAACATTAAAACCATGGAACGCATAGACTAGACATGGAACTCAATTTTGACCATGTTTGGTTAGGAAATGGTTTCTTAAGACACCAACAACACAAATACCACCACTCTCAAACTATTACACAACATAACAAACTGAAAATCTATTGGTGAAAACGATATCCTTAAGAAACTGAAAAAACATTCCATAGAGAGAGTATTTGCAAATCATACCTCATAAGAAACTTGTATCAGAATATGTAAAAAAAAAAAAAAAAACCTTTTACAATTTAATAATACAAAAACAAATAACCAAATTTAAAAAATAGAAAGATTTGAATAAATCTCTCTCCAAAGAAGACTTGCGAATGGCCAATAAGCACATGCGTGTAGGTGAAGATGTAAATGGTGCGGCTCTTCTGGAAAAGGACTTGGTAGTTCCCCAAAACTTGACGCAAACAGGGTCAGTCTTACAACCTGGTAGTCAAGAGAGCGGGATCCCACATGACTGGCCACATGCTTTGAATCCTAGCCCTAGCAGTTTGAAAAACACATGTGCTTACCAGAGAGAGAGTGAGAGAGAGGAGAGAGGAAGTGAAAAGCAAGTCGCCAGGCTCAGGACTTCGTCACGGTCGGCCATGTTGGAGCCCAGCGCCTTTAACCACCATGCCACTGCTGGCCCCATGTATCTGTTCCTTAGGAATGACTGTGCAGACTGCTCATGCTAACCACGGCCTTGATGTTAACAGAGGTGGGGTATACTTTCCGAGCGGTATCTGACATGTTCTAGATATTATTTTGGAAAGTTAACTTTAAGGAGACATTGGACAGCTAAAACTGAAATCTTTTTATGAAAATGAAATCTCACTGAACGGCCCAGTCCCCGTTTCCGTGGTATTTCTGAATATTCACGTGTTCTCCAAGGTTGCGGGGAAGACCTCATACGAACTGCTCTCCTCGCTGGCACGTCTTTCTTCAGTAAACATTCACTGAGCACTTACTGTCATTACTGTCAGGCAAGGGCAAATGACACAAGATTCAGTTGGAAACAGTTCTAGTTGAATGACTGAGCACTTACTGTGTATCGGTTACTCTACTGTCAGGCAAGGGCAAATGACACAAGATTCTTGCTCTAGGGAGAACATTGGAGAAAACTAGTTTGGAGAGAAAAAAATCTAGTTGACAGACAACATTTAGGCATGCAAATTTTCCTTCAAAATTGCATTCCACTTAGTTATGTATCTGCTCCTTTCCATCAGAATAAGAGATGTAACGCCTTGGAGGGTGTTGGGGACACTGCTGGAGTCCGCCCTTTGCCTTATTCTCTATCCTCGGCTGTCTTCTGTTTTCTGCGATGTCCGTGTCCTGCCGTGACGTCTGAAGAAAAAGCATACCTTTTTTTTTATCTCCCTCTGCTTGAACGGCTTCTTCCCCACGCACCCGGGTGTCCCCTCGCCTCCCCTTGATGGCTCTCTCGGCGTTGGGCACTCAGCTCTTTCTCTGAGCCGTGCCCGTGTGGGTGTGGCTGTGGTCCAGCCTTCCAGTTCGCTCTTTATTCCCGCCTATCGAGGAGGGTCCTCGTGAATTGCCTCTCAACCTTTTTCTTAACCTTCTCCCCTCTTCTCTCACTCCACTGGTGACCTGACTGAAGAGAAGTCACTTTAGAAGAAGCATCGAGGGCCAGCAAGGTGACGTGGCGTTTGAAGCAGCTGATTCCACATGGCCAACTGCGTAGGTTGAGTTGTGGACCCAGAGGCTTGAGGAACATGCCGGGCACATGTATGTGTGTGCCCAGAATCCCGAGAGGAGAGCGGAGGAGAAGGGATTGCTGACTGGCCAGCCCCCAGGGGCGCTTTCTCACCACCTGTCCTCCAGCCCCGCTTCTCGTGGGTGAGCACGTGGACCTTACGGCATCAGGACGGTCCGTGGTTTACAGACACAGTGAGCATGAGGGGGGGCCATAGCAAAAGGCAGCAGAGGGGAGGGCAGGGTGGGAGGGTCTAGTAATTACCCCGGGCCCTGCACGTCCATCTGTGGAGAGATTCAGATAAAGCCTGTCCGTCCAGAACACTCTCACTGCCCAGCAGCACAGCACAGCGCTCTGAGGGGCCAACCCCGTGCAGGGGTCCCAGGTTCATGGCTGGGCCTCTGAGTGTGCTAAACACACCTGCCCATGACTCAGGATGACTGAGGCTGGGGTGGTCGTGACGGTGAGACCCTGTCGGGGCTACTGTCTCTGTCTCCATTTCTTTCACTCATGAAATAAATCATTAAACTTTAAAAAAGAGGGCCAGCAGGTGGTGTGAGCGCTAAGGCAGCCGGATCACACACGGCCCACTCGGCAGTTTCAGTCCTGGATTCAGTGGCTTGAAAATCACACCAGGTGTACGTATGTGCATGCAGGCCCAAAATCCAGGGCGGAGAATGGGGGTGAGGGGGTTGTGGTGTGGCCATGCCCCCTGAGCGTGATGTCTCACTTTCCCTCTTCTCTATCTCTCTCTCCCCAGAGAGCACACACACCCTGCAGCAAAACAACAACAGAGAAAAGACATAAAAGAATGGTTTCTCTTAGCAATTTTGGATGTTCAGTCATTGTTCTGGAACATGGCACAGATTTGAGACTAAACCCATGACCCGCAGGCTCAAGTCCAACCTGATGCACACAGTTGCTACGAAGGCTCTCATGTATTAGCAAGTAAATGTCCTAAAAACAACAATGGGCATAAAACCCTATTGCTGGTCAATGTGTTTCGGCAAAAATGCAGGGAGGACATTTCCATTTCCCGGGGTCCCTGGTGCACCTGAACTGGCCTTTCTACTACGTGAGTGTGCTGAGGTGGCTTGGTTTCTCTACAATGGAGCTGCGCCCGCCTTACCGGCCGGCCGACTCAGGACAGCAGGGTCACACCCACAGAGCGCAGGCCCCCGAGAGCCCCTGCCGCTGCCGCGCTGGGGAAACAGTGCAGACAGCTCTCATTCGTACTTGTGCAAGGGCCACAGGGTTGTAGACAAAGGGTTATTTTCATGTCTGTCTTCATCATTATTATTATAAGAAATTAATATCATCCACCTTATCTAGGAATGCTAGAAGGGTCTTGACCCGACCCGAACCATGAACCCAAAACTGAACTGAACCACGTTAATTTGCAAAACCATCAGCTGAAACTGAAACCACACAGTAATTACAGCTGTAATGTATACTGAAGGACGTTCTCTAAAACTCAGCGAGGCTGGATACATTTCGAAAGGTAATTAAGGTATGTAAAAACGTCTCTGGCCCATCGGTCACCAGAGCTTTATTTGTAACATGAGCCAAAAGCACATGCAGTGTGACCAAAATAATTAAAGCGGAGGAAAACCACCCCAGACCTTACCACGGCTGCGCTATCAACTTTCAGGCAGTGTTGCTGGTGGCAGGGAGAGGCCAAGGGGAGAGGGGCCCCGCTCCGCACTTGATCTTCAGCCGGAGAGAGGCATCCGGGAGTCAGGCCCCGGGGAGTCTGGGAGGGAGCAGAGGTGCACGGGAGCCATGCTTGGGGCCCGCTCCAGGGGCAGGGTGGGGAAGGGAGGGAAGTGGACACAGGGTGGGCATTCTCGGGGGTCTGCGGGAGTAGCCTGCTGTGTTTCTAAAGCGATGAGAAGGAAACTTGCCGAAATCCGAAGTGGTCCCTGGGGCTGGCCTTGAATTGCTTCAAGGTGAGTGAGAAGCTGGGTGTGCGGGCTTCGTGCCCGGGTCTCACCTATTAGTCGCCCATGGCGGGAGTGGGAGGAAGGAGGAGCGAGAAGGGAGACCGCTGGAGTGCCTGCACAGACCCGGCTCCGTCGTCCTCCTCTGCCCGCAGCCATGGCGTGTGTCTGTCCCCTCGGGGAATGGGAGCCTCTGGAGCCCTGTGACTCTCTAACTCAACCACCACCAGGCCTGGCTCAGAATACTCACCCAGCAGTTCCTGAAGGAGTACAGGAATGGTGGGACCGTGTGGATTTTCAGAAAGGGAGAGTTAAGTGGTCTTTTCATCCCATCTCAAGAGCTGGGCCAGAGGCAGTTGTTTTGCTGCTTCTGCTAGGCCCTGAGGTGAGGGAGACAATCCCGGGCGTGGTGGGCACGTGCTGGTCACTCTCAGCCAGGGGATGAGTGACGGGTGGTCCTGGGACGCAAAGGCCCCGAGACACCACAGACACCAGTGTGCTCTCACAGGGTCCCCGTCCACCTGTGAAATGAGACCGTCCCTCCTTACAGGGCAATTTTATTTTATTAGTTTTTTGGAACAGATTTTTAAATCTCAGAATAAAAGACTAGAAATAAAAACAAACACACAAATTGTAAGGCAAAGCAAAACCCCAAACCTTAAATCTGAGCTGGAACAGGGCTGATGGCACACACTCAGGCCACAGGTGTGTTCCTGGGGCCCGTGGGCTTCTCGTTTAGCCAAGGAACCTGACGCAGACACAGCACGATACGCTGTTCTGAGAGGGATCTGCTGCATTTTCATGAAGGAGGAAGTCAAAACCCTCATTTCATGTGAAAAACCTTTGAGTGCAGGAAGAATCTCAAATAACGCCTTTCAGTTTTAAGGAGAGGGGCTGATTCTGAGGTCTAGTGGTTAAGACAGGGCTGACTGAACAGTTCAGATCCTGACCCCAGTGGCTGGAAAAACACACTGGGTGCATGTGTGTGCACCTCAAATCCTGACAGGAGGGAGAACAGGAGAAGAAGGGAGTGCCCCACCGGGGAGCGAGTTCTCCCTCTCTGTCTGTCTGTCGAGTACACTGCCCCATGGTTTATAAATAAACGAACCACACAAGTTCTCAGGCAGCAACATCATTTGAGAGCTACTCCCTAAAACTGGTGGTAACTTCACAACATGTGCCACCTCACATGCAGACCTGTAACCCCCAGGTCGTGCTGATACTGGCTCATGCTGTTACGAAAACATGAAGTGATCTGGATCATTGAAGTTTGTACAGACTGCACTAGGACGGTAAAAATAAACAGCAACAGGTCATTTTGATTTTATTTTTAATTCAAAGCAGGAAATGAAAAAGCACTTTAGGTCAATGACATAAACAAATTAAGAGACAAACTAAAAGCAATTCCATTATAAAATAAGTAATGGAAAGAATACAAAATGCCCAAGGTATCTAAACTTACAAGTTTACCGCACTGGGTCTAAGCCAGTAACCCTGGTTTCTATCCTAGTGTTTGCATTTACTAGCTGTGCGACAGTGGACAACTTACAAAAACTCTATGAATCTTGGTTTACTCGTGTGTGTGTGTATTTATTTAAATACTCCCCGGATTCTCTTTCAGATATTGTGAGCAGTCATGAGAATGCCTTGGGTGACGTCAGTTGGATGGTCTGTGCTCAATATTTTTTCATTTGCTTCTGACTTCAGACTAAGGGAAACTGCAGAGAAACAGCTCACCTGAAAAAGAATATTAAAGTCAGCCGGGCTGGGCCCCGCTCCCACATTCAGGGATTCCTTGCATCGCCACATTCGTTTCCTCATTAAGTACCCGTAGGCATTGTCTCCTCGAAGTGCTTCAGGAGCCTGGACGAAGGAGCACATCCTGCTCGCCCCTGCACGCCCCTGAGCTGACGAGGCTGGAGACATGCCGGGATGGTGCTGGTGGCCATCGAAGGGCGGGGGAAGATGGGATGAGAAGCGAGGGGCTGGAGAGAAGCAGGTCAGCAGGGACAGAGCTCAGCTCTGACCCATAAAGCCTGGTTCCCAGGGCCAGCACCTGGGAGAAATCCGCATTTTTCCTCCTCTCTTGTCTCACAGAGGACTCCTTGGGTTGCTTTCATTTTAGTAAAAGAAAAATAAGAAGTGCATCTTGCCCCAGGAGCCACAGGTGCAGAGCCCACAGGGAGTGGAAGTGTCAGGACATTCGCTGCAGCCGCTCTCAGACGCACTGCTGGACGAAAGAGGGCCACATCGTGTGCTCAGAAGAGCCATGGCTTCTCAACAGCACCGAATGGGCTTCTCTTGGCTTCTCAGAGTGACTTCCTCAGTGCACAACCCATTGTGAATACAAATGGTGCAGTTGCCAGACCGAAGAATGTTTGCAGCTTTGGGGGTTTCCTTTACGCCAAGTGCTGGTAGAGACTCCTCAGGGGGCCACGCTAGCCCGCTGCGTGCGTCTATACTCCCTCATGTTTGCACTAACGTATGTTACGTGATGTTTTAGATTTTATGAAGTTCTTTGACAAAGGCCATTCATTTTGCTCAAGTTGCTCTTCTGCCTACTTACAAGGACTGGCGAGAGGGGACTGAAATGGTGTTTGTGAGGGGAAGACCCGTATTTCCCATTTCTCAGCAAGGAGGCAGACTCAACTCAACGGAGGAGGTATGAACAGAGCTCCTATTTGCCTGTAGCAGCTGTTACAGGCTGGACTCTGGTCCAGAGTTCTTGTTTAATACCATTTTTTTTTTTTTTTTTTTTTTTTTTTTTTTTTTTTTTTTTTGGTAAACAAGAGAGTTTTGCTATAGGTCATATGTGCTCTCTAGAGAGACAGAGAGAGACAGAAAATAAGAAATCACCCCCGGGGGAATGACCACACAGCAATCCCTCCTTCTCCATTCCCCTCTTGGGATTTTGGGCATGCCCGCACACGTGCCCAGTGTGAGTTCTAAGTCACTTAGTCCGGGACTCAGACCGTAGTTGACTACCTGGATGTCCAGCAATGTAACCATTAGGTCCTCTGCCGGTCCCATCATTTAGTACTTTTAACAGCTCTGGGAGGTGTGTCTTTGTCTGTTTGTGCTGCTATAACAAAACACCATAGTCTGGTGGCTTATAAGTGTTAAAAACTCATTTCTCACAGTTCTGGAGGCTGAGAAGTCCAACACCAAGTCACTGGCAGATTTGGTATCTGTGGCAGTGAGGTCCTGTTTCCTGGCTTAGAGACAAAGCTGAATCTTGTAGTACAAGGTCCACACCAGACTCTCTGGGACCCTTTTCTAAGGACGCAAAACCTGTTCATTCCCCATGAACTTAGGGTTAAGATTTCAATACACAGGTTTTCTAGAGACATAAACATTCAGACCATAGTCTGGTGGCTGTTATTTTTTGTTTCATAGTTGAGGAAACTAAGGTTTACATATTTAAGTCATGTATCAATGGGTATAAAATCAGTTTAAATTATGGTTAATTTTGCATAAAATTAGTAGATCTGGGACTTAATTTTCTAACTACTTATGTAATTTTATTTAAGTGATTTGGAGCTACATATCACTATTTACTTAGGAAAATATATTTTTCCAGGATGGACTTAATAATACATCCAACCTACAAAAACGACGTAATTTGCCAAAACAACTGAAGCCAATGACAAGCACAAGGTGACTGTCTCATCCTTCTGTTTGAAATGACAAACCACTAGTTTGGGCGACACGGTCCCCGGTTCTCTTTTCCGGCGTGTTTCTCCTTGTGAGGCTCCAAGACAGGACTGTAGGGAGAGGGCGAGGTGGGGTAGACTGAGCGCTGCCAGGCGTTTGCCGATCTGACCACCGCGTCTGGCCTGACTCTGACCGTGTGCTGGTGCTGGACTGGCCTGAGTGCTCCGGGGTACTCGCCTGGCTGGGCTTTCCAGGGCACCCCGGTTCTGCCCAGCACTGAGCGAAGTAGCGTATGGGCAAGCCTTTCGCTGTGGTTTATAACAACTGGTGCTTATGTGCAGCCTGGAACGCACTCAGGACCCGCGCAGGGCCTCACGGGGGCCTGCGGGGCGGGAGACCTGGTTCTGCAGCCCCGACACTCCCCTCGGGAGCGCATCTACGCCACTTGCCCCCATCCGGGTTCTTTGCCTAGGTACCCTGGGAGGACAGCGTTTTGCGGCTACATCAAGCCTGAACGAGCACTGCCATCAGTAATCCACCCATCCGTTATCAGACCAAGGTAATATGTTTCTCTGTAACCACTTCAGAAGAACCAAAAGATGACAAAAATAAATAGCACTTGAGGACTTCCCATGTGATGGAATGCTGTACAACTTCCGACATGCGTTCAATGTACTGCTTACGACCCTGGACGGTAAAGGAAATGCAGTCAGTCCCAAAGTCAGGGAACACTTCACCAGCATCCGTAGAAGTGCCTTCTCTCATGCACTCGGTACACATGCTTAAAAAATCCTCAAAAATAATATTTATTTGATAATTGCAATAAGGAAAGAATGCGATTTTATTAAAAGTTGGACCTAAGCATGTTTTAAACAAATAACAACTGTTTCAAAACTTCAAACGTGTGGCAGAGTAACGCGCAGAGAATGAGTCGTCATGTGCGGTGTTCAGTATCCGGCCAGGACAGAAGGCTGCTTTTCCTGAAGAACAGCAAATCGGTAACTCCACCGTAGGAAGGCAGAAACGTGATATGTTCACATGCAGCATGGGAGGGTATCTCTATCACTGTTCCCTGTAACCTGTGAAGGGGATTACTATCTTTTTCCAAGGAGACTATGCTACTTTGCTTTTTTCTTTAATTGGCAGAGGACACATACACTCACCAGAGACAGGGAAAGAGGGAAAAAGAGAGGCAGAGGGAAAGGCACCCAGAGGAGCATGATCGAGTCACAACTTCTTCCCCATTTCTTCATCCTGTTGGGGTTTGGAACACACACGCACATGCATTTGGTGTGTCTTTCACCTGCAGAAAGATGAATCTGAACCCACTTTGAGTTGATTTTTGTCAATGTGACCCTGCCCAGTGTTTGACTGAGACAAGTGAACACCGAGGCTCTGCTCTGACTGTTTAGGGGATCCCTCTGCAGGTAGAAACCTTGAATCCAGAAGAAGCCAGAGAATGCAGTAAAAGTAGAAGCAGCAAAATGCTTTGGACTGTCACCTGCTGCTGATGAGAACAGAAACAGCGCAGTCCCTGTGGACGAGCCAGTGTCCCTTCTATATAAGTTAAACATTGAACTATCGTGTGACCCAGGAATTCTTTTCCTAGGTATGCACTCAAAAGAATTAAAAACAGGTGTTCAACAAATCTTCTAAAGGAGGAGCCAGCAGGTGGGGTGGTGATTAGGGCTCTGGACTCCCACATGGCCCACTGTGGTTCAAGTTCCAGACCTGGCAGCTTGAACATCATGTCAGACGCATGTGTGTGCATTCCCAAAATCCGGGGGAGAATGGAAGAGAAGGGATTGCGGTGTGGCCATGATCTCCCCAGAGGATCATTTCTTACCTTCCCTCTCTCTGTCTCTGTCTCTCTCTCTTCACCAAGCACATGTGTGAAAAATCTTCAAAAACAAAAAAGAGAAAAACAAAAACAAAAAAGAAGAAGAAAAACGTGTAAAGAAATCCTTATATCAGCATTATCTGCAGTAGCAAAAGGTGGGAAGAGCCCAAATGTCCATTAGTGTACGTATGGATAAACAAAGGTGCTGCGTCCATGTGATCGAACACTATCCACATGTGGGAAAGTGGTGACAGTGCGGAGGATTCTCATAAACGTGCATGACAAAAGAAACCAGACCCAGAAGACCACATACTGCATGATTTCATTTAAGGGAAATATCCAGAATAGGCAAATTAATAGTGACAGAAAACAGATTATTGGTTGCCAAGGATGGCTGTAGAGAGTGACAGCTTAATGGAGATGAGGGTTGTTTTGGAGGTGATGAAGAGACGTAATGGCGATGTCTGAACAGCCCTGTGAATGGACTAAATGCCACTGAATGGTGGGCGCTAAAATGGTGCATTTTATGGTGTGTGTATTTTACCACGATAGTAAAAAGAGGTTTTAAAGCCTTTCAATAGCTGAATCTACTTTGTTGCATTCTTCCATGCCAGACCTGCCCTGAGTTGGCCAGCCAACCTGAAATGCTGGCACTTCATTGATTAGGAATGCTAGTTCCTATCTCCACTACTGTGTTCACACTCCTCCTGCGCAGAAATTGGTGGTTACGCCATTTCCCTCTGCCTGGCTAATCATTGGAGTTTGCATTGATATTTTAGGGTAGAATTTGTATTGCAAGCTCGTGAAATCTATCCTGAACTACTCCAAGTAGACTAGGTGCACCCACTACAGCTGCACAATTTTTATCCAGTTCATATGACGTTGCTGAAGATGTCCAAAGCTTAGTGACGTAAGTCAAGGACAACCCCTACTTCACTCACAAATCTATACTTTGGGTAGGGCTGAGAGGGGAGAGAACTCCTTTGCTCCACTTAGCCTCAGACAGGGGACCTGCAGGCGAGGGTCATTGGAGAGCTCACGCGCTCCCATGACTGGTGACTACTGTAGCCCCAGGCTGCCACTGCCGTGGTGGCCCCCAGACCCTGCAGCCTCAGGCTGCATCCCACACAGGAAGCCCACAGGCCACCTTTCTTCCACTGGAGCGTCCCCCTTACTTCTCAGTCCAAGTCACCCTTCATCCCTACCCCATTCGCTGCCAGAGATGGTATCAGTTTTGCTCGATATTGTATAGTCAGTATGAAGTACTCTGCACTTAGCCTAAATATTTATTGCCTGAGTAAATATTTTATTACACTCATTTGTTTACTAGATTTTCTCAACCTGCTATTGCCTGAGGACAGGAACTGGCACGGTGGTGTCCGACACAGAGCAGGAATAACAGTTACTCGCAAAGTAAATTAATAATGCATGGATTGATGACTGGATTTGTTAGCAAGGCACATGGATGTATTTCTGTGTGTGTTTTTGGAAGACTTTCTCAAACTATTTATTTATTTATTTATTTATTTATTGGCAGAGGGCTTGTATGCTTGCCAGAAACAAAGAGAAAGAGAGAGGAGGTAAGAAAGCACCCCCTATGGGAGATGGCCATACTGGATTCTGGGCACACATGCAAATGTACCTGGCATGTTTTTCAAGGTGCTGAGTCTGGGACTTGAATCATGGAGTTGACCGTATGGGATCCAACCACTCAAACACAACAAGATGGGCTAGTTCTGGTTCTGTTTTATTTGTTCTTTTGTTGCCAATGGGTACATTTGCCCCCCAGAAAGAGAGAGAAAGAGAGAGAGAAACCCCCAATGGAACATAATCATGCCACAATAATTTGTCCTCCTTTTTTCCAACCAACTGGGATGTGGGTCATGCAAATACATGTGCCTGGTGTGCTCTTCAAGCCACCAGGGCCAGGATTTGCACTGCACTCGCCATGTGCGTACTGGATCTCTTAACTGCTTAGCTATGAGGCCAGCCCAGAGGACTTCTATTTGTTAGAACATCTCAGTGTTCTGGCACATTTTGTTATGAACAGAAATTTCTGAGTCTGGCTAATTTATAAGGCTAGAGATGTTCTTAGCTTATAGCTTTAGAGGTTCAGGTGGAAGGTCTGCATGTGGTGAGTCTTCCTGCAGACGAATAACATGGCGAAAGGCATCGCATGGCAGGACAGTGCCAGCACGTGTGAGTCTGTGTCCATGCATCTCTGCGTCTCCTTATAAACCCATGAAAGGCATCGCATGGCAGGACAGTGCCAGCACGTGTGAGTCTGTGTCCATGCATCTCTGCGTCTCCTTATAAACCCATGAAAGGCATCGCATGGCAGGACAGTGCCAGCACGTGTGAGTCTGTGTCCATGCATCTCTGCGTCTCCTTATAAACCCATGAGTCCCCAACCATGAGGGTCCCACTCTGATGCCAGATCACTTCCCTAAGACCCCACCTTTCCACATCCTAATTGGATTAAATCTCCACCCTCTAATACCCTTACATTCAAACCACAGAACTCATGAGGACAGAAATTTATTTTTCTTACAACTCTACACTCTGGGCTAGGAAAGTACTTATAAAGGAGAAGTGCTTAGCAAATTGATTCAATTTATTAATTAGATGAATAAGCGAACCAATGTGTAGTTTATTCTTTTTGTAGAGAAATAAATTGAGAGCTATTGCTTGCCAAATGACTGCAATTGATGTTACGTTTAATACATTTTATTGTAACTTGCTATTTGCTCACTTTTTTCAAATATTAACTCTGACTCAGTAAACAGACTACCATAGTGAGTGTAAGTGGAGTTGATTTTGCCCCCAGGACACAGTAGAGGCATTGCTGGCTCCTGTCTTCTGGTGGGTAGAAGCCAAGGTTGTTGTTAAGTCAGTCTCCATGAGAAAGAAAGATCTGGTCACAAATTTCAATAGTGCAGAGGTTGAGACACATTGGATTAGCATGTAAGGAAACAAATATAAATTACACACTGCCTTTGTCCCCAAGAGACCCATAAAATAAATAGATATGTAAATAAATAATTATAACACAATGACTTCATGTAATGACAGAGATGTGTTGAACAAACGGAGGTGGAATAGGGTGAGAAGTTGGTATCTGACCTGGACTCACCAGAAAAGGTATGCAGAATAGGACATTGCTCATACAAAGCCACACAGTAAGAAATAGGCTGACCTGTAAACATTTCAATAATACTCAGAACTAACAGGAACGGATTGGAAGGAAACTGATATCCCATTAATAGGGGAAAGAACACTGAAGTTGGACATAATGTATGTTCAGTGTCTACAAAAGATGCTGAACACAGTAGCTAGCATGTATCAATACAGTTTTTTTTTTTTTTTTAATTTTGCCATAGAGCATGTGCACTCACCGGAGAGAGATGTGGAGAGAGAGAGAGAGAGAGAGAGAGAGAGAGAGAGAGAGAGAGAGAGAGAGAGAGAGAGAGAGAGAGAGAAATTACCCTCCAAGAAAGATGGCCGTGCCACAATCCCGTCTCTTCCAATCTCCTCTCTGAACTTTAGGCATGTATGCACACTCACCCAGCACAATTTTCCAAGACTTGAACCAAAGAATCAGCTGTGTGAGATCCAGATGACTTAACCTCCATGCCACCTGCTGGTCTCTCTCTCTCTCTCTGTCTCTGTCTCTGTCTCTCTCTCTCTCTCTCTCTCTCTCTATATATATATATATATATATATATTTAGAGAGATTTTTGCTATAGGGCACATGTGTTCACCAGAGAGACAGAAAGTGAGAAATCACCCCCCAGGGGGAATGACCATGCCACAGTCCTTCTCCTCCAGTCTCTTCCCTCCAGTTTCTTCTTGGGATTTTGGCCATGCACACACACACACACCTGTGTGAGTTTTAAGCCTCCCACTGGGTCCAGGACTTGAACTGTGGTCAACTACAAGGGAGTCCAGCAAGATAACCATTATGCCATCTGCTGGTGGCCCCCCCCCCCCGATATATTTTTATAAACCAATGAATGACAGATTAGCAGAGCAAAAGAGGCTTTTTCCTATAACCTTACAATATGGAAGCTAAGGCGAAGAGTGGGTCATTATTTTTCTGTGAGGTGAGGACACACGGGTTGTCTATTTTCCTTTACCCTAGGAATGCTGTTTCCTCTTAGTCCTGAATCCTCTCTCCTTCGCCCGTTGTGCAGGACTGGGACTGCACCCCATGGACACTTCTCCACAGAGATCCATGGAGTGCTGTGAAGGGACTGGGACAGACAGATGCTTTCCTTCTAGGTTCTGGTCTTCAGTTGTCATTACTATTATTATTATTATTTGGTGTGGGATAGACAGAACTTCAAAATGTTTGTTGTCAAATAGAATTGAAGTGAGAGTTTATTGTGGCGCATTTCTTTTTTTGTTTTCTTTCTTTTTTTTTTTTAAATGTATGCATTGTTTTGTTCGTGGGTGTTTTAAATAGCCCATGTATATGAGAGACTTACTTCTTGGTTTTCTGTAATATCAGTATATGCATCTCTCATCTCGCCAGTTATATATTTTAAGGAAGTTATTTAACATTGCTCTGCCTTGGTTTTATCATCTGCAAGATAGACACTACTTGTATCTTCTACTGTTCCTCTTAGAGTTTGAATTACTTCACTCATGTGAAGCACTTACAAAATAACTAGCCTGTTATGAACATTTGACATATGAGAAGTCTTCAAAAACCTCAAAAATATGGAAAATGCATATTATTAAAAAACTACAAAATTTCAAAAAATGTTTGCAGAAAATAAACTTGTACTGAAATTCTATTTCTACAAACTTTTTGATAAAATAAATATATATGATTAATACAACAATTATTTTGAACATGCATACTTAAAAACTTTTTATAGGGTCCACGCACCAATAAATAAGCTGGTGATCAATACGAGACATACCAACAGAGATTAAAGGAAAAAAGCCCAAGTCCTCTTTCTCTCCTATTACATCCCATCTTGGTTCCTATCTTGGTTTTAACAGTCACCAGATCGCTAACTTTGGGCAAATCATAGAACTTTTATGCACTGATATCACCTTGTTTTGTAATTGAGGATAGTTAGATGCTTATTGAATGGGAAAACGCTTCACATTATACCCAAAACACGTCGATAATGTAGAGGAAGTACTTTACACAGTACCCTAGCACAGTATGTGTCCAAGAAATGTTTGGTTTTGTTTGTTTTGTTTTGTTTTGGCTAAGACAATCCATTGTCCTAAACACAGAGATGGGACCTTGTCTTTGCAAGTATTAGCGAGACCCTGGAGGTGCACTCACGGGAGTTCCTTACCCAGTACCAGGGCGAGAGTCGTGGCCGATTTAGGACGACTGAATAAAAGTTAACATTGATTGGCACAAACCATGGGACGAGCACTGTTCTAAGTGGTTTGGCATGTGCTAGCTCACTCACTCCTCTCGGGATCACACAGCCCCCTGGAAGGTGACGTTCTCCATCTTGCCAGTGAAAACACGGAGGGTCCGTGGTTTGGACACAGTCCGAATTACAGAGCCAGGAAGGGGCAGAGCAAGGTCTGATGCTGCCAGTCTCCAGTGGTTCTCCCGGCTGCGTCACACTGCCTCTCAAAGCTGCAGGTAGCTGGGTTTTGATCGGAGCAAAGACAATATTAGAACAGCGATTCTGAAAGGGACTCCGGTGATCAGTTCGCCTAACTGCTTGGCCGCCTGAGAGGCTGAAGCCCTAGGACCGAATGGCTTGCTCACAGCCGGACGGTCACGTTGCAATTATTTCTGGACCTGGAATCCAGGTCTCCTGAGTCTGTCTCATGATTGTCTTCGCGTCTCTCATGTCTCTCCCACAACATAATCGAGAGACTAAGGTGCGTCGTTCATTTCCTACGCAGTTACGTGGTTTTAATACCCGTGTCTCCCCAGTCCACCCTACCCTTTCCATGTGGAGTTTTCAAGTCGTATAAATGAAATGAGAACAACGTGTTGTACAGGAAGGAGGGAATGATTGCCAGTATATTTTCTTTTAAAAAAATTTTTTAAGAATAAAATGACTTTGATGTATAGGTATTGGTGGACAAAAACACTAGAATCTTTATAAATAGCTACATTCTTAAAATATGTTTTAATTGGCTTAACTAATAGAGAGAGGGACTTAAACAGAAGCCTTAGGATGAATATAATATTCACTTTGCTAAAAATGGCGACCTCTTGGCTGTCACGCTTGGCGAGGTGGGGCTGTGCACCCCTGCGTGGCTGAGGTCCTGGTGGAGCGCAGCTCGGGGGACCACGGTGGCATCGCAGGAAAATGCCTCTTCGAGGGCTGGAGGCTCCGAGTCCGGGGAAGAGACAGTTAAAGCCTCCCTGCACGAGCGAGCCGCCTCACACAGTGCGGTGCCAGGTCAGCAGTCTGGATGGAGCTGCGATGCGGCCGGTGGCGCCAGGCAGTGCCCAGGACACTGGCAGCTCTGCAGAGTCCCCAGAGATACATCTCATCATGCAGCCAGGCGATGCTGTCAGCTGCCGCACCAAAGGGAACTGCAGGCTGCACGGGTGCCTCCCAGGCAAGCCACGCTGGAAACACAGGACTCGCAGGCTGGGAGCTGGCGGACGCCGTGACAAGGGAGCCCTGCTCAGGTGAGATGAGGCAGGGAGGCTGGGGGCGGCTGTCAGCCTCACGCCCCAACCTGTGCCTAAGCCCAAGCCCATCTGCCAGGCTGGGTGCTGCTATCGGACAGATCGAGTGCGAGCGTCTCTTGCTGTTTCCCAATTCTGTTTTAAATGGCAAGAGCAAGGCAGGCCGTGTACTTGGGTCATTAAGCCACCTCTAAATTCAGGGACATGGCTGCCAAGCAGAGCTGGCTGATGAGAAATCCCAGCCCAGATTCCTGGAGGTGCCAGGAGCAGCCGAGTCTGTGAGTATGCCCCAGGGGTGAATTCCCTCGGTGCCTCAGGGCTGGGAGGGGGTGATGGGAGCGAGCAGGGCCCTGGTGGGTGGAGCTCTAAATCAGAGCCTGTCCCAGGGGTAGCAGGATGCTGCGTGGTGTTGGAAAAGCATGTGCCTCTCTGTGTTTCTGTTCTTCATGACAAAGACGGTCATGTACTTGCTAGGACAGGTTCAAGCTCCTTTAGGGACAGCTACAGACTCGTGTCCTAGTTACTTTTGTTTGCCAAGCCCTTGTGTCTGCCCTCGGTGTCTGACATGCTTAAACACTGCCAATGATTTGCAGTGTTCGGAAAAGCAGAGACGAGAAATACGGGTATGAAGTTGGGAGACCACAGGGTCCAGGTTACGATCTCAGCGAGGTCCGTCAGTGCTCAGAGGTCTGCAGAGGGAGCAGGGGTCTGTGTTGTGACATCGCGTTGGTTCAGACGCAAGCTGCTCTCGAGCGAAGGGCAGGCACTTCTGTAGGTGCCAGAACCCTGGTGGCCTTAGCTTTGAGTCACGAGAGACCCTGTGACAGGTCTGGAGGTGGGGAGGAGCCGGGAGCAATCCCTGGGCTTCGGAATGAGGGCAACAGTGTGATGAAACCCCGTCGCAGTGGCCACATGGACAAGACTTCAAGTCACACCCAGGTCGCCCAAGCCGCTGAGGAGGGCCTGGCACTTGGGGGACAGGCTCATGAGAAAACAGTGCGAAGAGCAGACAGATATTCTCGTTTCAATACCCTGCAGGTTCACCCAAACTGCACCTCTGACTGGACATTTCAAAAGGCAGTGAGGACCACGTTACTCGCCTGGCTCGACCCTACTGCTGCCCCTGGCTGGCTTAGGCTCATGTTCACTTCCTGCTGTGACCGGCCCAGTGGCCGGGAAGATGCAAGCCCCACCCCTTTGCTCTCGTATCCCTGACGGCCTATTTCCAGGGCACCTGCTGCACGCTTTAGCGATGCTCTTGCTTGCATTCCCCTGGTCATCCCCTGATTTTTCTCACCTTTACGCCTCTCCATGGGCCAGACATCTCCCCCAGTGCCCTGTGACCAATACTCATGGGTTAAGACCAAGCTTAGCCGTCCTCCCCTCCGAAGAGCCTCTCTGGCTCACTTGGGAGCTTCCCTCATGGCCAGGAAGCAGGGGTGCTGTTTCTGTTAGGTGACATCACACTGACTCTCTGCGTACCCGTGGGCCTGGGCTCCTCCAGCGCAGCGAATATGGCTTTGCAGGCAGGCAGCCTGGTGCACACAAAGTCTAGCATGATGCCTGCCCCCAGTACGGAGAGCCCTGCCCAGTGGCAGGAAGAAAGAAAGAGCTTCCACATTCGGGAAGGGTTGGGAGGCTTCCGAGAGTGTCATAATCTCAGATGGCCGCGGCCTTGTAGAATAAAGCCACCAGTAGGAAACTGAGTCAGAAGCCCAGAGCCCCGTTGTCAGGGCTGGAGTTCTCGAGGCACTCAGGCTGAGAGGCTGGGAGTCACTGGCCCTCTGCAAGGGGGAGATTCATGCAGGCCGAGGGCACCCGGATCCTCCACACTGTGTGCCGCCAGCTTCACCAGCCTGGCTCTGCACGAGGCCTGGCGGGATGGAGGCCCAACACTGACCTAAGACTAAAGCTAGGTGGAGTCTCCAGGCAGACAGAGATGTCAAGCACTCCAGGAAAGTGAGTTGCATTATTAAAGTCTTGGTTCCAGCATCGATTTGCTTCCGATGATGGTGTCCTTGCTGCAGCTTGGGTGATCTGCATGAGGTTTCTAAGGCTCTGACTCGGTCCCACAGTTAAGGTCTGAGGCATTCCTGGGAGAGCTGGGTGCACGCGGTGCTGACCCCTAACCTGTGCGCTGCGAGTGAGAGGGCAGCGTCCCCGTGTGCCTCGCAGGTCACCTTGGCCACCCTTGGAGTGGTGATTGCTACCTGGGGCCCTTCCGGGCAAGAAGCTGTGCATGTGGGCCGGCCCCCTCGGGTTATACAGACGCACCTCAGACTGACTGAGGCAGGCCAGGATGCGTCATGCAACCTACAAGATCAAATGCGGCTTTACTTCTGGACCAGCGGGGTCCAGGGCGTCAGTGAGGCTCACAGAAATCCGTGGCTTCCTTTGTGTCTGCACTATCTCTCAGAGGTGATTTTTTTTTTTTTCCCTGAGTTAAATTTCTCACAAGCAAGCACTGTCCATGGGTTGAAAAGTGTGTTTCTTCTGACAGTTCTAACCTCAGAGATGAAGGTGTGCCTCTTTCCCTGACTTCCCAGGGTCCTCTCTTTGGCCTCATGACGTTCCCAAGTCTGTCCCTACATGCAGCCGTGGGGTCAGCAGAATGCAGTGTTTTGGGGGCCCAAGCCCGAGCTTGTTCCCTCTGCTAACCCTGTCCACCTCTGCACTGAGAGGCGCTGCAGGAAAATCGAAAGCCGTGAGGTCTCCTGAGCATGCAATCACAGGAGCCAGCGCAAGAGGGGACTTCGAAACTGTCCATCCACTTCTCTCCTTCTGGTCTAGTGATGTGGAGCAGGGACAGTGATGTGAAGACGCTGCCTACGAGGATGACAGAGCAGAGACAAAGAACGGGAGCAACAAAAATGGAAACCATGCATGACCCCCCAGCTGACAGTCCTCTCTGTTTTCCCCAAATAACTGTAACATCTTCTACAGGATTTTGAAACATAGTTACATTTTGGAGCCCTAAGGTTTCCGTTGATCATTTTCTCTGCCATTCAAACTGGTACAAAACATCCTTAATGCCCTTTCCTAGTGTGAATGTGTGCATTTATCTAAATTTGTTTATCCATTACCCGAGGAACAATTCCTTCTCTTTACAGGGGAGGAAATTGAGAGAGGATAAATAACTTTCCGAGATCTCCAGGACAGTTGGGACAGGATTCTGGGCTCCCTGATTTCAGCCCAGACATTCCTATGGATCGAAGTGGGATGATTTACCTGAGCTCTTTACCTTCCTGTGTCTGGAAGAGATGCAAAGGGATGCAATTCTTTTTTCTTATCAGTGTTTTCAAGAACCAGTGAATATTGGGAACCAGCAGTTAGCATAATGGCTATGTCGCTGGACTCCCACGTAGTCGACCGCGGTTCACGTCCAGGACCCGGTGGCTTAGAACTCACGCAGGGCACGTGTGCGTGCGTGCCCAAGATCCTGAGAGGAGAATGGAGGAGAAGGGATTGCGGCGTGACCATCCCCCCTGAGGGGTGATTTCTTGCTTTCTGTCTCTATGTCTCTCTCTCTGTCTGTCTGGCGAGCGCACGCGCCCTATAGCGAAAACCTCTCAAAAAAAAAAAAAAAAAAAAAAAAAAAAAAAAACTAGTGTATATAAAAGAGAGGTGGACTTTGCCAGAAAAAGGCTCCTCCCTGATGCCTGCTTGTCATCAGTGAAGGATGTGTGTGCGTTGGGGGCTGGGGAGGTAGAATTTGAGGTCCCAGGGGGGCAGGCAGGCCCCAGCTCCCTGTTGTGGTCCAGTGAGCCAGTGAGGGAGGTTCCCGGGGCCAGAACCACTCCGAGCCCGGGTGGCCGGGGTGATGTTAGTGAAGGCCGGTGGCCGGGGTGATGTTAGTGAAGGCCGAGCTCCTCTCCCTCACCTATCTGCAGTTGCCTCTGGGCGGGGTCAGCCATCAGTCCCCGTCTTGCACTTCCCCTCCCTTGCAGCCCTGAGCTCTGGTGGCCTCCCCACCCCATCGGGTGCTTATCCTCAGTGATGTGTAAATGGGCAGCTCACTACATCAGTGGCTCCAGCAGAAGGCTGGGAGAAGAGTGCCCCTGAGCTGAGGAGTCAGAGGACAGTCCTTTCTAGATATCAGCCTTTCCAGGAACTGCCCGGCCCTGAGCCTGGATGGGGCCTCGCCTGTAAGGGGCCTCATGGTCCAGGGCCTGGGCCAGACACAGAACTCTGGGGAACTCCGGTGTTGCAGAGCCCAGGTGCTATGCAAAGTCTGAGCTGGCGCCCCCACAGTCCTGCTGCAGGCCTCCGCCCCTCCTGGGCCTCGTCCCCAGCCCCAATTCCAGGTGTTCCTCCTCCTCAGTCCAGCCACCTGCCAGCCTGCCTTCCTCAGGAAGCTGCTACCTGCCCACGTCAGGAGTCTTTCTTCAGAGCTTCACGTTGCTCACTACTAACCCGCTCGCTCTGCACCATTATATGGGCAGTTTGGGAACACTTCCTACTTGGAAGCTCAATGGGATGTGCCACAGAAGAAAAGCGGAGTGCTGCCGCGTGCCGTCAGCCGGCGGCCACGCCGCATACTGAGGCGAGAGGCGCTCCGTTGCTGAGGTTTTCCGTGTGGTCATCCACCGTAGGCTGCACCTGTGTCAGGATTTTAAAAGAAGAATTCAAAGAAATAATGTGAATGTTGTAAAACCCTACATCTTAAAATCAGGAACTGATTCAAGTGAGACTGTGAAAGGAATATTGATTTCAACAGCAAAGCCCAAGTCAGGACAAGAAGACACGATACTTTTCTGGTTGGAGGAAGTGAGCGTATATGAAGGGGTGTGACCACTGAGCCCAGCCGGGAGACACTTCAGGGCGTCCGCACAATAATTTGACCACCGTTGGCACAAAAGGAAAGGAACTGCCCTGTGTCTGAATATTTGTCATGAAATTAAGATCGAATTTATGAAAATTAATGCTTGTTTGCTTTAAAATTTCTTAAAAGTTCTTAAAATTTATGAACATCTTTATGGTGGTATCTTTCAGTTTTGAAATGATTTTTATTTTGTGCTAATGTACTCTTCTTTGAATACTTTTAATTATCAAATCTCCATATCAGTTGGGGATCGTTTTTACTTGCTGTCTATATAAATATATACATATATAATCTTTTTACGATGTATTGGCTCATAATCATGCATGTATTATACATGTATCTTACAAAGTATCTCATCACATATCGTTATCACAGGACAATGATTCTTTGTTTATTATTTTGGTTCTTTCTCTTTAAAAACACATGAATAAGGTGCTTTGACAAAAACACAATAACTTGCCTGCCGTGCATAAAGTGAGGGACCTAGGAATAGCACAGAAGTGGGACTGCAGGAGCATAGAAGAGAAAACCACTCATGTTGCCTAAGGACATGGCTAGGGAATAGCGCTGAGACAGGATATGACGAGGATGGGTTTTGAAGGATGCATAGGAGTTCGTCAGGCTGTAAAAGAAGAGAAGGGCATCTCACACTGTGTGGCTTGTGCAAACAAAAGCTTGAACAGAAAAGTGTGCAGGACGGCATGTACAAGCAAATCCAGGTCTGCACAGTGCAACGAGGTTATGCCCTCGGGGGCAGGGCCTGCATCGATGAGTAAAGATGGACTTGGTGAAGGCAGGGGAAACCATTGGAATAGGATCTGAGCACCTAGCTTATGCTTTTCTAATGCCTCCTCTGTCTTCTCCCACACAGACCCTCCTCCATCCAGGGTCCAGCTCACACCTCCTCCAGGAAGTCTCCTTGGGGCTCTCCAGATCTTCCAGGCTCATTCTTCGCTAGTTCCTTGCAGTGCCCGTCACAGCTGCGTCTTTACAACCACTTTTCTGTCCTTTGCATTTTGTGCTTCCCAGGCCTGCCCCTGTCTGAGGTGCCTCACTGACCCACGGCTTCCCACCTCCTCATCCTGGTGCACAGTTAAGCAGCGATTCTGACAGGGTGCACAAAGGCTGTTCACAGCAGGGGACGGTCCGGAGGCCCAGAGACCCCCCCCTCAGCACTCCCCTGACTGGGCACTGCTGCTGGGGGCTGGCTGAGACCCACGGTCCTGCTGCTGGGGAGACCAGACCACCCGCCTCAGGGAAGCCAGCTGGAAGCACAGATCCCAGCCCATGTGATGGTGTGCCCCCTGCACTTACGGAGGCGAAGTCTGAGCCGGCGCCCCCACAGTCCTGCTGCAGGCCTCTGCCCTCCTCCTGGGCCTTGTCCCCAGCCCCAATTCCAGGTGTTCCTCCTCCTCAGTGGCTGACCCCTTGGTGGGGCTAGCCCACCAAGCTCCTCTCCTGCAAGAAACAGGTCCAGTCACGTGTCTGAGGGAGAGGTGGTGAGGGCCTGGGCCTGCAGAGGGGGAGACGGGTGGCCAGAACCTCCAACCCTGGCCCAGGATGGCCCATGTGATGCTGACACTGTGTCCTTTCTCGAAGCTCTGACTGCAGCGTTCTGGGAGGTGCCAGGGACCGGTCCTCTCTGTTCCCGGATGACTGTGACGTGTGCTCACTGGTCACCATACGACAGAACTTTATTCTCCCCAAGAGGATAAACGAGAGGAGCCCAGGCTGTCCCCTTGGCACGGCCTCAGGGCCAGGGCCAGGCTCCTTCAATCCACTGGGCACTGTGGGGTCTCTGGGAGAGCCTAACCTGGGAACAGCTCCCAAGGAGGCCAGCATTCTGACAGCAGAGAGACTGGGCGGGCAGGGCGGATCCCTGTGCGCACCTGCTGGAGAAGCCGGCACAGCCCTGGGGATCTCCTACAGGGCTCGCCAGCACCTGGCTTCCGCTCTTAGGGCTGGTGCGAACGGGAAGCGCCAGGGAAGTCCAGAGCAGCCCTTGCTCGAGAAACAGAATGAAAGATTCTCAGCGTGGCATAGGCCCCATGGCTGGGGCTTCTCTCTCCTCCGGAGTCGATTTTGGCGGTTCCCTGCCCCAGAGCCCGGGCGGTTATGAGCGGCGCAGACGCAGGTCTGCACGCAGCAGCTGCGACTCTGCTCTGCCTGATTCGGATGCCAGTCTTCCATCTGCGGGCTCACCCACTTGGTGCTTCTGAACTGAAGAGTCAATGCCTTTCCTCGGGGCCCTGATCCATTCTGGGCTCGGCATTCTTCTCTCTGTGTTCCTGGGCCCCAGCCCCACCTGGGGCAGAGCTGCCACCAACTTCTAGAAACTAGCGGCTGCACTTCCAATTCCAGCTTCCTTCTGCAGAGCCTGCTCTTCACGTGGCGAGCCACAGCAGCAGCCCACACTCTCCTGCTCCTGCCCGTGGGCTGGAGGGTCCACGTCGGGAGGAGAAGGCACTGGCTGAGGACGTCCTGGGTCCTACAACTCATCTCCTCCCAGCAAGGCCAGAGCCTTTCTCTGGTTCATGCTGCAAGGAAAACAGCTGGGTGGGGTGGAGAAGCAGACTGCAGCCCCAGGTGAGCCCCAGGCCGGGCTGCCTGTCAGGAAGGAAGGGGCATTTCCTGAGAGCACTCTGGCCAGGCCCTGAGGGCAGGGGTCCTGCACGCCTGCCTTCAGGCTCCAGGGGCTGGAAGGAAAGGCCAGTAACTGCGCCAGGGCCCAGCCGCAGCAAATCCTGAAATCTGCCGGCAGGCGCCGAGGCAGGGAATTCGTCAGCTCTGGTCCCGAGGACTGGGCGCCTAGCCCTGGTCCTGGGCTCCTGTTGCTTGTTCTACTCCCTGTCCAGTTTCCTTATGCCCCAGCACGTAGATAACAGCCTGTCCGTGTTATCACACTTTGAGGTTCCTGAACAGGTGTGGAAATTGGGGGCAGACGAGCTGGTTTCCACCTCCAGTTCTGTGAGCCGCAAGCTCCAGGGGGCCTTGGGAGAGCTGCAGTGCCTGGGATTCCTCCTCCTCCAGGATCAGTCCGCGTCCCTGGCCCCCACTAAGCACCTGCTGGAAGGGAAACGCCCTGCTACCCAGGAACCCAGCGCCGGCCCAGCCGTGGCCCATCACAGCAAAGGAGCTGCGGAGCCGGAAGTCATGTGACTGACGCCTGTGGACCCCTGGTCTGTCTGAAAACAGCTGGGCACGCTCAACACGCGTGCTAGAGACCCTGAGGAGCTGGGGGGCTAGGGGAAGGGAAGCCTGCTGAGGGCGCTCTCTCCTCCCTCTCTCTGTCTCTCTCTCACGCATGAATATGCTTTCTGTCATGAATAAAATAAATAAACTAAAAAAGGAAAGAAAATTCTCCTGAACGAGGTTCCTGAGACAGTGCCATGCAGGTCTGTGTCACTGGGTGGGGCTCACGGTGACCCTGAACTTTGGACAACTCTTCCAGCTGCCCTATCTTGCCCGGTCTCTGCCCCTTCTCGCTTCCTTGTTGGCACTAACAAGGGGACTTCAAATCATTTGTGGAAATACAGAGATAGAGTTTATTTTGAAACTCATGCATCATTTTGGTTTTTATCATATGCATTTCCTACGAGCGCTTTCAAGTCCCCTATATGCCCTTCCAGCCGGAATAAGCCAGCCTCCTGGCTCAACCCTTGAGGGCCTGCCGAAATGATGTCACGTCAGAGCGCCTGTCCCAGGGCGCTCACCACAGTGAAGCTCCATCCTAGCCTTTCCTGGTTGGCGCACATGCACCTACCTCTCCAGGGGCCAGCCATGTGCAGTCTTTGCCGGGTGTCTCACACTCCAGCCCCCGAAGTAGGGAGTGTCCCCCCAGAGAAATGGACTCCTGGCCCTCTCTGCTCCCCCCGTCTCCTTCTCTGCTTCCCACTTGTCACAGAAGCCGACAGCTACTTGACAACAGAAACGTGGTCCGCACGGACAGGAAGAAATGCCCCATCCTGGAGCTGCCCCGGAGCTGGGGTTGTATGTGAAAAGCCCTCTCCCCAGCAAGACTGGCCTCTCTAGAATTCCCTGGAAGCCGTCAGAGAGTGCGTTCGTGGGTGTGTGCACGTGAGGCACTCTCACTGTGGCTGGAGAGACAGGCCCAGCGCCTGCGTTCCTTTCACACTCAGCAGTGGCCCCTACGGCAGGGTGGGCAGGTGGAATTCGCTAACAGATAACGGGGAGGAACTTGGCAAGAACAGAAGGCTAGGTCCGGTCAGGGCTGCAAGGTGCTGAGCCTGGCCTCCGGTCCTCGTGCACTCGTCGTGGTACAGACGAAGGTGATCGAATACCTAAACATAAAGCCCTCCGTGGCGTCATCAGGGCACGGCCACGTGGGGACGTGAGCTGCTCGAACGCCCCGTACTTCCTTCTGCAGCATCTGTGTAAGGCTTTGCGCATTTTGTGTATGGATTCTTTAAAACTTGGCATCCATTTTTTCCCTCTTGAAAAGAAGAAATAGCGTAAATTGTGATGTAATTAATGATAGTTGCGGTTTTAATTTAATAGTTTTAATTTGCCAGAGTGCCCATGCACTCACCAGAGAGAGACAGAGAGAGGAAAGGGAGAGAGCCTCTCCCCGACCCCGCCATGGCGCACAGCACACTGAAGTCCCTTCTGTTGGGATGTTGGTCATACATGCACACGGACCCACCATGGTTTTTAAGCCATCGGATCCAGGACTCTAACCACACAGTGGGTCATGTGAGATGCAGCTGCCTTCACCAGCACAGCATGGGCTGGCCTGTTTTCTGCGATTTTAAATAAGCCTAAGGTTACCAACTTTTGAGTTTTTATGTTAGTTCCTGTGGTTTTCAAAGCTCTCTCCTTTTTTCCCCTTCCACTAGTTGTTCTAATCTCTTCTACTGTTGGTGTGTTTTTCTTCTAATCTTAAGACAACTAGAAATACGAATAATGAAGCCGGTTAAAGAGATATATGTGAATTAAAAGCTACTGAAATTTGTATGATGATTTAGAGTGTTCTAGGAAAAGTATGAGCATGGCATTGACAACTGGGATTCTGCAGTTTTTACTTCATTTGATACAAAAGGGGTCTGTTTATTTTCTTATTTTATATCTTAACATTATTATTTTTTTTATTTTGTAGGTTTTGGTCACTTAACTAATAAGTGACATTGTGAAAAGACTACGCTCTAATTTTATTTCAGCCGTAACAGGAATAGGGCACTACATCGACTGATGTACAATGTCCAGATCCAGCTTAGTTGCTCCGATACCTGGTTAATCAGCTAGCGTATATTCAGCCCCTGAACATCCAAGGCATTATTGGGTCTTCTGAAGAGGACTCTGGAAGAGCGAGGGAGTTCATGCCCCACCCCCGCCCAGCCCCCATCCTGGACAGAGGCTCGATTTCCGTGGTAGATAGACCATGTAGGTTTTTGTGATGAACATTTCTGAATAAGTGAACAAATTGCTAAAGAAGAGACCATTTCCTCATCTATTTACTTGTTAAAGTTTTCTTCATTTATCTCTTCCATGAACGAGAAAGACAGAGAGAGACAGCACCTCTAACAGGGGCTCTGCGCCACGCTCCAGCCAACCCCAGCCGGCCCTGGGCCAAGTGCACACTCATCCCAGGATACTCAGGGGTCCCCAGTCGTGAACCTGGGGCCTCTCCATGAGAGCCAGCCTGGCGGGGCTTTGCGTGTCACTTCCATGTCACCACCTGGCCCCTTAGTTTCACGTCGCTCACATACATGGTGCTGTGTACGTGGCCCAATGCATTTGCTTTGTGTTGTAGGTGTGAAGTGCCCTGGCCTCTCTGTGCTCAGCACAACAGGGGGCAGGAGTGGCCTCTTCTTTGTCCTCTAAAGCTGGGTGTGCCTGTTTTCCTTCCGTGTATAAGATGTATCCCACGAAGGACGTAATGCACTTGGGTTCCGGCATTGTGCTTGTGGATCAAAGGCTGTCTGCCCCGCTGTTGGTGAATTTTGTGCATACGTGTATTGCGTGACGGGCCAAGGGCGAGGCCCCTGTAAGCTGGAACCTGAGCACGGACGGGTGCTCCCGGGGGACCCTCGTTCCTTCTGCACAGAGGACAGCCTCACAGGCCAGGCCAAGCGAACGGAGCGCGGGCCCACGCAGTGCAGGGACAGCCTGCCCCTCTCAGCCGGGACTTACTGCTGCCCAGCAGGGCGGGGTGCTGGGGGCGGGGAGGTCCCAGTTCCTAGAGCCTCCAGAAGTCAGACCCTAAACTGAACAATGAATCCCGTGGCTTTTAAAACCCAGTGCAGGCCAAGTAGTGAACTGCCTGTGGGAACACGGTCTGAGGGCCACAAGGCTGCGCCTTTGGCCTGATACCATCTACAGATGACAAGGGTCCCCAGTGGGAGGTCTGGTCACCAAATCCACGCACGGGATTATCATCTGTGGCTGGCCTTGTAATGAAAACATGTCAATAAAATCTAGAATGTAGAAGTCCTCGAGAGGTTTGTCACCTCCAGCTTTCCTCAGACCCCGCCACTCCCTGTGGACTGACACTAGGCCCAGTCCACATACGCCTGTCTCAGCCCCATTCTCTCCAGACAGTCGCATGTGTGACTCTGTATATGACATACACACGTTTCTTCTCTCCCCCCCTCTCCCTCCTTCCCTCTCTTCCTTTCCTTTAGTTTTGCCAGAGGACATAGGTACTTTCAGGAGAGAGACATACAGTTGGAGAGAGATAGAGAGACAGAGAAAGCAAGAAAGCTCCTCCCTTGGGGAATGGTCATGCCACAGTCCCTCCTGCTCCGTTCCTCTCCCCCTGTAGGCATGTGCACACACGTGCCCAATGTGTTTCTGAAGCCGGGGGTCTGGGACTCGACCTAGGTCGGCCATGTGGGATCCGGCTGCCTGAACTACCCTGCTGCGGGCAGGTCCCACGTGCGTGCATTTTCATCCCTCTGCTGTGCAGGGCTGGGGTCTGCAGTCCAGCTGGAGGGCAAAAGCAGAGGCACTGATGACAAAGCGGAAACAGGACGGGCCGCAGATATTTTCTGAAAAGGTTCAGCGCTAGAGTCAGCCTGGCACTGTGAGGGGCCTCCTCTTTCTTCTGGAACTTCGGGGTTCTGATCTGTAACGCCCAGAGAGAACTGTGATGTGAGACAGACACACAGAGCAGCCACGACAGGGCTGGCACATCCGAGGATTGGATGTGCAGAAATCTGTCCTCACCCGGATGACTTCATTCTGATCGTTTTATTACTGTGTTCTACAGCAATGGCCACAAATACAGAGTCAATGGCCCCCGATCACCAAATGCAGAAATGCCGTGGTCATCCACCTGCTGGCTCCTAGCTAGTGTTTCTTATATGTGAACACAATAGAGGTGGATTTCTAAAGCCCCAATTAAATGGAAAAGGTCGCTTTGGAGGTAACAATAGGCCAGAGACAGGCAACAGAAAAAAAAGCTACTTAGTTTGGCAACCTTTGTTGGGAAGAATCCTTTCAGAAAGCCCCCCTCGGAATCTCGTGAATGGGGCTGAGCCAGCCTCCCTCCCCTGTCTGTCACACACAGGGTTAATTGAATACTGGGCATGGGGGTGGGTCCCCCTTTTGTGGCAGTAACTGGTCACAAAACAAAAACCGATTGCTAGGTTCCAAAGGCGCTTCTAACTCGCGAAAATAAGCCTCCAATTCTTCTTCGTCTTAGCCAGGAGGGGGTGAAGAGAAAGTTTAATCTCTGGAGTACACAGAAATTGCTGGAGAAGGTGAAACTTCCATCTGGAGTTCCACGCTGAATGCCGGCTCCCGGCAGGTCAGCTCCCCTCTTTGTCCATGGTCCAGGAGGGCTGCTGGTTCCGGGCAGGGTGAGAGATGGGAACCTGTCAGGCTGTAATCCCACCCCGCCCTCCCCAGCCCCCTCGGCAGCAGCAGGCTGCCGTAATTAAACCTCCTCCGGTCCTGGGGACTGGGGCAGAACTGGGATAAATTCCACACTGAAGACTCTCCCCAGCCTCCCTGGCTCTGGGAACTGTCGTCACACATGGCTTCCCAGGTAAACAAGCTGGAAAACAGTTACAGGAGGAATGGAATTAGCACCTTAGTTTTTTTTTTTTTTTTTTTTTTTTTGAATGAACCAGTTTGCTTAATTAGATGATCATAAAATTATATCGCTGAAAAATATATAATTGTGGCTAAAGCTGAGAGTGAACTTAGCTGTAGAAGTCCTTTACAGACTGTCCCTTATTAAATCTGATGTTTTCTTGGCTATTAAGTGTGTTTTTGTTTTGTTTTGTTTTGTTTTTCCAGTAGGTAAACGAGTACAGGAAAGATACGGAATCCTTTACCTGACACATGGGCTACGTTAACATTGCATGTTCTGGGGAGTGGAAGATGACATAATGGTTATGTCGCTGGACTCCCGCATAGTCGACCATGGTTTGAGTCCTGTACCTACCGGCTTAAAACTCATGCTGGAAGCGTGTGTGTGCGCGCCCAAAATCCTGAGAGGAGAATGAAGAAAGGATCATGGCATGGCCATTTCTCCTGGGGAAATCCCTCTGGCAATGCTGGAGGGGTGATGAGCAGAGGGAGTTTTTTCTCTTCAATGAACCCTCATTAGAATGTGTGTATTCAGGTGATCTAAGACACAAAACAATGCCTGGTTATTTAGCATACCTTGGGAGTTTTAAGATGTTAAAAAATAGAATCCACAAACAAAAAATTAATCAGACATAAAATCCACAGAGATAGGTACTTGCATTTATCATTAACCAAAAATTCAGCTTAGCACTGTGTAATAAAGACAGTGGTCTGGGGACCAGCAGTTAGCCTAATGGCTATGTCACTGGAATCCCATGTAGTCGACCGTGGTTCGAGTCCCGGACCTGGTGGCTTAAACTCATGCCAGGCACATATGCATGCGTGCCCAAGATCCTAAGAGGAGAATGGAGGAGAAGGGATTGCAGTATGGCCATCCCCCATGGGGGGTGATTTCTCGTTTTCTGTCTCTTTGTCTCTCCCTGTATGTCTGGCGAAGCACATGCACCCTATAGCAATAAAGCCTCTCAAAAAAAAATAAAACAAAAAACAAACAAAAAAAACAAAAAAACAAAAAAAAAACAGACAGTGGCCTGTAGCTTAACAAACAAGTCATAAAGCAAACCACTAAAGCCAGCCCAGCGCATTGACTAAGTTGATTGTTTTCTTTTTATGCAAGGTCTTGCTGTGTTGCAAGCGTCCTGCTTCAGCCTCCTGAGTACCTGGGATTACAAGCACCTATCACACATCCTGCTTTTATGGTGGGCTGGGACTCGAACCATATGGCCTCAGTCTGTGGAGTAGCCACGTCTGCAGTGGGCAGGACCATGGCTGGACCCTAAGCCAACCATTCAAATGAGTTATGCCACGTCTGCATCATTCAATATCCACGCAGCGTGCTTTTCTGACTTTCAACAACTGGCTATAGACGTCATACAGGATGGTGCACACACGCCGAGACTCACCAGGACCTGCGATCAGCACCCGGCATACGACGCGCAACACAGAACTAACGGTGTGTGCTCTACACGCAGTCTCAGTACACAGGACACATTCACCCTGCGATGTTCTGCTCCGAACACGCCGCTCTTTCACCTCAGCACCTCTTGTATTCTGGGCAGATGCGACCTGGCTCCCTCAGGGAGAGCTGCCAGCAGCCCCTGCACAGCTCCTCTGAGGATGGGTGACAGTCCTCGGGCTAACACCGAACAGGTGGGCAGGGCCCGGGGTTGTCCTGAACTTCAGGAAGCCAGTGCCCCCAGGCCTGTATTTCCCAATAACAGATCCTCCACTCAGAAGATGGTGGAGCAGTTTCACAAGACGGGCCTGTAACACCATGGCTGGGCTGTATGGGCCTGTGTTCAACAGGCTCTCCTGAGGGTGACCCGCTTCCCTTCCCTTCCAGTTGGGCTTTGGCTGCGAGCTCCAGCAGTGATCCCACAGCCAGTTTTCGTCCTCAATGGACTCAGCTGCTGTGGTGCAGTTCATGCTGGTGCCCTCATTCCTGAAGGGTCTCAGTCCTTTCGAGAGTCCTCCATCACTGTGCGACACTTGCACTGAAAAGATTTTCTCCCTTCCTGTGTGCAGGGAGCTAAAATATCCCCGTCCGAGGGACAGGTGCCATCTTAACTCATGCACCAGGGCCAGGGCAGCCCCCGGAGTGTGCTTGGAGCACCCTCCCAGAGCCCAGGCTGCGCTGAATACGTGCTACATTTCTTCTGCTTTGCTCAGAAAAGCCTGCTGGAGCTGGGAGCGGTGTGACGGGAGCTGGCTGCAGGGTCTGGCTGGAGGGCAGTCACTGGGCTCAGGCTGGCAGGGCTGTGTCATTCTCAGCCGTGCACAAAGAAGAATCTCTGGAGTCACATGGCATCCTCAGCAGAGTCCCTGGGCTCTGCCTTGATGAGCAGAGATTGCCCAGCCGGCCACTCCCAACCACAGCCAGCAGGGCCACTGACAAGGGTCAGCAAAGGGAGAAGACGTTTTCTTGGGTGAGTATGGAGACGCTCTCCCCTCCAGTATGGGCTCCAGCGAGCAGCCGCGTCTGCTCCAGCTCCTGCATCGCCTGGTCTGGGCTTCCACACCAGTGCTGGTCACTCCCTGTCGCAGCCGTCATTTGACGGGCATCCTTCCCGAGGAGCCCCTTCACAGGATCTCGAGCTTTGCTCCCCTCCTGCTCCATCTAAAGTTCCTGAGTGACATCAAGGAGACTGTTCTTCAAAAGCGCATACCTCCGTCTTCCCCACACTCTTCCTGGCTCTCGGGAGCTCTTCGTCCAGCCCTGCTGTGATTAAAAACAGCAGCACCGAAACCTCTGAGAGCGGACCTTCACGAGTATGACTTACTGTCAGCTAGCACGGCTTTGCTCCCAGAAGACTCGTGGCTTCTTCCTTCTGGCTCTCGGCGTACACCTGGCCGTGCCCTGCTCAGGTCCTCTGTCCGTGCTGCATCCTCTGCAGGATCGCCTCCCCATCTCGGCCATGGATGTCTGACTACCTCTCACCCCCTTGGTTCTCTGCCCAGTGCCATTGATCAGTAAGCCTCCAACTGCCCTGTTGAGAACTGCGCTCCCTCTGGGCTCACGGCCCCTTCTCTTACTCCGTGTGCACAGCCCTGATAGCTGCCCGGCTCACAGTGCACTCTCTGTTGTACTCTGTGCACAGGCCCGACAGCTACCTGGCTCAGAGTGCACTCTCTCTTTTCTCTTGATATAGAGCATGTGTGTTGGCCAGAGACAGACAGAGGGAGGAAGTGAGAAATCATACCTGCAGGGCAGGGGGATAGCCGCACCATCATCCCTTCTCTTCCACTCTCCTCTAAGGGATTTTGGGTGCACGTATGTACCTGGTGTGTTTTTTAAGCCACCAGGTCCAGGGCTCGAACCACTCAGTGGCTATGTGGGATCCAGCTGCCATAGCCTCCGTGCCACCTGCTGACCTGCAGATGTTTCTGTGTGTTTGCTCATGGTCTGGCTCCCCTTTGACTAGAGCCTGTGTCTGTCTCCACACTGCGACGTCTCCAGGGCCTAGCTTGGCACAAGGCACGTCACGGGCAGAAAGCGAGTGTGTGCCGAGTGAGTGAGCCCGCAGGCCGGGAGCCCGAGCCAGAACCTCCTCTCCTGGTTGCTGGTGCCGCTGGTGCCCAGCAGGTGAGCCAAGGACCGCTCTGCTGTGGGCCTGGTTCCGCCCCGGCAATGGGCATGAATGGCTCCTTGAAGCCTGGCTCCCTTCCTGGAGGACAGGGCTGGGGACCGAGAGGCAGCACTGACGTGGACACAAGGCACAGGCACTTGGGACCTGCTAGGGTTCACGAGGCAAGAGCAGGGTGTGGGCTCCAGCTCTGCGGGGTGGCCCCTCATCCCTCCCCACAGCTGAGGTGCTTTGCCTGCAATGTCTTTCACTTTCAAAGTTTTGACCTTTCCACCTGAAAAATCCAGGACTAGCAAGTGGCAGCGTAAAAGTGTTAGATCCCAGATAGCCGGCTCTGCGGTTCGAGTCCTGGACCTGGCAGCTTGGCCAGGTGTGTGTCTGTGTGTGTGTGTGTGTGTGTGCACGCACGCCCAAAATCTTCAGAGGAAAATGGATGGAGAAGGAATTGTGTTGTGACCAGCCCCCCTGGGGGTGATTGGTCACTTTTTCTGTCTCTGTCTCTGTTCAGTGAGCGCGTGCACCCTATAGCAAAAAAAAAAAAAAGGGGGGGGGAAGTAAAATAAAGGCACTGACTCATTTCTGTAAATACTCAATAAATGGTTGGACTGGATGGCTACTAAGAATCAGAAACTGAGCCCGCTGGCGTGGTGGGGAAGGGGGTTAGATCCCACGCGACCAGCTGTGCAGTTCAGGGCCTGAGCCCAGTGGTCTGCACATCCCACTGGGCGTGCCTGCATGTGCCCGAAGTCCCCAAAGGAGGAAGAGACGGAGAGAGATTATGGGCGGCTGCTCCACGTCGGTGGCAAGTGCTTCCTTACTCTCTCTCTCTGTCTCTCTCCGGTGAGCACACATGTTCTCCGGCAAATTAGAAAGAAAAAGAACTAGAAACATTTGCACGTCTCCTGGCCCACACCAGGCACTGCAGCATGGGAGGTGCCGCTGTGTGAACCAGTGGGTGAAGCCCCAGTCTCCACTGCTGCCGCCGCATCGCACTGGGCATATGTGGAGCTGGGGGACCGCCAGCACAAGGCCTCACCCCTGGTGTCTTGCTGCTCTTTGGAAGGACGGCTGAGTGTTGACAGACTACCCAGCCCTAACATTTGCAAGCTCGGTGCTGCTTTCCCTGTGATCTGAACTCTGAGCTTCCAGCTCCTCCCTGGAAGAGAGGAGACCATAACCCAGGTGGTGGTGGGAGCTCGCGGTGCCACAGGGGTCACACAGCCGGTCCCACTTACAGCATCTGCAGTGAGCACTACCTCCCTCCCAGCCCTCCCTCATCTCTGTGCCTCTAGCCTTTCCATGCAGACTTTCTGATGATGAACCTACACAAAACTCTGCCTGTGAACTGCCAGCTCTGCTTGGGCTTTTCCTGCTCTCAGAGCATTCCAGGAATGAGGGATCTAGGAGGGCACGCTGAGACACGTGTTCAGGTGGCTACCAGGGCAGCAGCCCTCCTCAGGACTGGAGGGTGTTAGAACACCATAAAACCCAGGGAGAAGGAGCCACGCCTTCCAGTGGCAAGACACAGGAGCATAAAAAAAGACAAAAACAAACAAACAAAAAAGAGCAAACAGGGCACAAAAACATGTGGAGGAACACAGAGTGCATGCTGCTTAGGGAAAGAGGCCAAAGGGAAAGGCACGTGTGGCTCCACTCCTACGGCCCTGGAAGGGCAGGCCAGGGAGACAGTGAGAGACGAGTGGTCAGGTGCGGGAGGGAGGGCTGAGTGGGTGGAGCAGCCCGGCCAGGTCTCACTCAGGACAGAAGCATGTTAGACCCACCCTGGAGATGGTTTCCCATCAAGAACAGGCGCGGTTTGTATCCACGGCAGTGTGGCTGCATGAACATCTCTTCCGAGGGCACCGGGCACTGCCAGGAGTCCTGAGAACGCACGGAGTCGTCTGACACCCACTCCCTCCTTGTCTGGGCACGCAGCCTGTCCTGAGCATCACGGGGCCCTGGTCTGGGCTTTGGCTCTGGATGCCTCCACGGCTGCCTGGACACATTTCCTCAGAGCAAAGATGTGGCTCTGGACAGCTGTTCCTAGCAGGTGTCTGGTTTCAGTGGCTGCTCACCTGCAAGGTGCCACATTTAGGTAAGTCTCGGCGATGTTTACACTTTGTGTGCTTCAGCAGAGCATCAGAATACCCCAAAGCTTTGAGGTCTTATCTTGGGTCTCTCACACGCTAGCTTCCTAGCAGTCACCTGGTGAGCTGGGTCACACTGCCCCGCAGGGCTCTGAGTCGTGCAGTGGGGGGCAGGCTCAACAGTCTTCCTCCAGCAAGTGGTTAAGGTGCTGGAATTCCCACATGGCCGACCACGGTTCCAGTCCCGGACCTGGCGGCTTCTCTCTCTCTCTTTCTCTGGCAAAACTCATGTGAAAATAATAATAATAATAATAATAATAATAATAAAGTTAAATAAATTAAAAAAAAATAGTCTTCCTCTGTACACAGCCGCAGTTGGCCCTGACTGCTGTGGTCCTGGGGCCACTGTAGGTCACACGCCTACAGAAGCAGCCAGAGAGACTGTGTGCTTTAGGCGCAAAGCCACAACTGGGTCCTAGCATCAGGGATTCTGGGAAAAGCAGGGACATACAAAAAAACAATGCAATAGGGCAGCCTGAGGTTCAGAGACCCTGGAGGACTCCCGTGGCTCTCCAGCTGCGATGTCTCCACAACTAACTCGTGCTGTGATGTGATTTGTTAATGACTTACTTCTATGGTGTCCGACCATAGCCCATCTGCAGGTGGGACAAACCACCTTCCCATTACGGTTTGCCTATGAGACTGAGGTTGTGATGAATACCTGTCGCATGCTTGTGCTCCACTGCTGGTAGGAAACATGGCACTATCATCAAGATGCTGTCTGGGGGAACCAGCAGTTAGCGTAATGGCTATGTCGCTGGACTCCCACGTAGTCGACCGCGGTTCGCGTCCCGGACCCAGTGGCTTAAAACTCACGCCGGGGGCGTGTGCGTGCGTGCCCAAGATCTCGAGAGGAAAATGGAGGAGAAGGGATTGCGGCGTGACCATCCCCCCCTGGGGGGTGATTTCTCGCTTTCTGTCTCTCTGTCTCTCTCTGTCTGGCGAGCGCACGCGCCCTATAGCGAAAATCTCTCAAAAAAAAAAAAAAAAGATGCTTTCTGGGGGCTGAGCCCAGAGGCAGCTCTGGGGTCGCAGACATGTGCAGAGCCTTACCCAGGTATTTCAAGCTGTGACTTAAATCACTCGTGGAAGTTTCTCAAACACTAATGTTCTCTTAGAGGAATAAGCCTATCAGGCAGTCCTTTAGCTAAGGTGGCTTCTGTGCACCATTGTCTGCATCTCAGAAGGAAGATAGGAATGGTGTCTTGTTTTCTGGCCATGCAAGTGGCATGTGGGGAAGTCATTGTAGATTATTACTATCCTTTGATATATATTAATATGATTTTCTTACATTATTATTGTTGTTTTTTTAAATATCACTGTTAGAGCAAGACTAAAAGTAGAAGCTACCATTATTGAGTACCTGCCAGGTAACAAACATCATTATAAATGCCACATTGTAAATACATCATCTCACGCCAACACTTTGAGGTCATTCCTATTGGATTCACTTCTCAAATGAAGACAGCAGAGTCCTGAGGACTGGGGTAGCTGGGCCGGGTGGTAGAACGGGCAGGCCGTGAGTTGGAGTCTGAATTGAGGCTGGCTGGCTGAAGGAATGCACTCCAGCTACTCAGCTGCACTGCCCTCCAGGACGTGGGACTGCTTCAGAAGGGCAGGGTTTGTTCAGAGCTCGCCACTGTCCTGCAAACACAGAGTAGGTTCTGTGTGTTACACTCTCGAAGTACAGTTTGGGGCAGTGTTATTTTAACCACCAAAGAGGCTGAAGCATTGATCTGTTAGAATTCAAAAAGAAAAGCAAACAAAACAATCAATGTTAGAGAAATTATTGCCACCTGGTTCACCTAAGGTGTCTGCCTGGTTTGAAGGGAATTACTGCTTTTCTTAATGTGACTTAGACAGGAGATGCCCATCTAAATGTCCTTTGTACCTTGAACTTTAATCTGTGCATCGGTCCTCACAGCCCACCTCCGAGCTAAGACTCCACCAGCCCCCTTCTGTAACTGGGTGGGAGTCCTGGAAGGTCAATGATCTCGTGAAGGCCACAGGTAAGTGGCACAACTGATGTAGGAAGTGCAGCTGGTTTTATTACAAAACACATCCCTCTGCATTTTGGGTGATTTCTGGGAGGGGAATTTTCAAAGCATGAATACGTTCTGTCCCACCCTACGTGGGAAGGACTGAGACTGGCCACCAGCAACATGGCACCAGGAAGGGAAGAGACTATGCGGCTCAGCTCCATCTTTCATCCTGCCTTTGGCTTTCTGAGATAACACACATTTCCAGGAGTGGCTGCTCAGTTTTGGGGGTGTCAAGGTACAAGCCATTTTAGTCTTTGTTCTCATGGCGGTGGGAGGACTGAGCAGTTTCAATTGCAACCATTCTAAGTGTCAGGTATGGCTGCTGTGCAGGTCCTCCCAGCCTGCTCTACCAGGTAGTCTATGTCCCTTTTATGTGGCTTAAGACAGTAGTCCCTAACCTTTTTCACACCAGGGACTGGTTTTGAGGAAGATATTTTCTCCACAGATTGGGAGGGGGAGGAGATAGTTTGGGGATGATTCAAGCATATTACATTTATTGTGCAGTTTATTATTATTATTACTATTACATTGTAACATATAATGAAATAATTACACAACTCACATACTGCAGTATTTGCAGATGTTCCCCAGTGCTAGTATCACTGCCTCAGCTCACCTCAGATCATCGGGCATTAGATTCTCAGGAGGAGCACTCAACATGGATCCCTCACATGCACTGTTCACAATAGATTTCACACTCCTATGAGAATCTAATGTCACCGCTGATTTAACAAAAGGTGGAACTCAAGTGGTAATGTAGTACTGGGGAGCGGTAAATACAGATGAAGCATTATTTGCTCTCCTGCTGCTCACCTCTTGCTGTGTATCCCAGTTCCTAACAGGTCACCCCAGTAGGGGTCCATGGTCCAGAGGCTGGGACCCCTGGCTTAGGAGATGAAAACCCTGAGAATTAAATAAGGGGTCAAGCCCTGCCTTGGTGGTACAGGTAGTGGTGTCTAAAACAGTAGTGCTGGAAGCCACATAGTTAACTGTGGGTTCGGATCCCTAAAAAAGTATGTGCCCAAGATCCTGATAAGTTGGGGGACCAGGGAAAAGGATGGTGGTGCTATGATAACTTGTTGAGGATACCTGTCTCTCTCTCACTCTCTCTATCCCATGTGCCCACATGCAATAATTCTCTCTCCTGAATAGAAATAAACTTAAAGGTGAGATGAAAGGTCACACAGCACATGAGAGACAAAACTCTTGAGTCCTGAACCCAAAGCTAATGCATTTGTCCCCTTCCTCTAGCAAGGAATTAATGGATTAAATTTAACGCTGTCGGGTTGTTTATATTCCAAAGGTCCAGATGACTTGTTATGAAGAGGAGGGTGAATTTCTGTATAGAGGACAGATTGGGCAGGTGTGAACACATTGTTGTCACCCATAGATCCATACACCAAATGCAAAGGAAACTGCTTGATAATGTAAAGTGTATGTATGTATATGTGTGTGTGTGTGTGTGTGTGTGTGTGTGTGTGTATGTATTAGAATTTTTGGCATAGGGTGCATACACTTGCTGGAGAGAGACAAAGAGGGAAAGTGAGAAATTATTCCCTTGGGGGGATGAGCATGTTGTAATCCCTTCTTCTCCATTCTCCTCTCAGGATTTTGGGCATACACACATATGTGCCTGGCGTGATTTTGAAGCCACTGGGTCTGGGAGTTGAACCACAGTTGGGTATGTGGGAGTCCAGTACATATAACCACTATGCCACCTGCTGGCCCTGTAAAGCACACTTTTTAAAATGCCACAGATATACTTAAAAAGCACAGAAAAAAGATACATCCCAGTGTCAGAGAAGGAGAAATCTGAAGAGAAGTGTCAGGCAGGGACCGAAACCAAGTAGTATGAGCACTGGGACTGGAAGTCCATCTCAGGGGGTGAGCAGCTGACCTGTGCCTCGGGATAGGCCTGAGCTCACAGATGTCTGCAATGAGCCAGCATTAGACTGGGTAGTGTTGTAGCTGGGAATAGATGGTGCTCTTGTGTCTTCCCAAAGACACCAGAGGTGCCCGGCCTTCTTCGTCAGGAACGCAAGACTAAAGCTGCTGCTGCCCTTGGGCCGGGACAGGATATGAGTGACATGGGAGAATCAGAGCCCTACATGTGCCTGAAGTGTGAGGGCCTCAACTCACACTGTCTCTGCTGTTTGGAAAAGTCTGAGTAGGGAACTTAATTTAAATCTACTCTGGATTGATTGCAACCCGAGACCCTTTGCCCGACAGGAGACCATTGTCCCATGGGAGATGCCTGCACAAATCAGTGCATTTCTAGAAGTGCAGGGAGGGAGATTCCAAGGAAGAGTAGCCCACAACAGTGGCAGAAACTCATTGCCATGAGGGTGACTAGGCCCAATAGAAGGAAAATTTACGTCTGAGGAACTGCTGATAATAAAGAAATCAATATGGCCTGTAGTCATTCAAAATACATTTTGAGGGGGGAGCATAGCTCAAATACCAACAGTAAAACTTTTAAAAAGATAAAAACAAACAAAAACAAAAAATAAAGCAAGCAGGTTGGGAGGAATGCCTACTGCCTCTGTTAGCTTGGTCCCCTGCCCTTGGGGGCAGTGTCTGAGTGGACCTTGATCTCAGTGGCTGAGCATGGCGCATGGTACTGCCTAGGCATGCAGTACACATCCACCTGCTGCAGGGAGGAGCTGTCACGGGAGTGTCCACGGGAAGGTGTTATCTTCAGACTCTTCAGATGTGGACTGCAGTTGCTGCCAGGTCCTCTTGTCCCAGCCAGGGAGTGAGGCTGGGGGAGAGACCTGGAAGGAGGGAACAGCGACCAGTTTTTCTTGTCTTGTGAGCTGCGCTGGAGAGAACCCAGCAGGTCCCGGGGCTGTGCCCAGTGTTAGCGGGGTCTCTTGTCCCAGCCTCCGAGCCGGCCGGCTACATGCTTTTCTCTACAGCATTCCTGCAGCCGGCTTCTGGCTTCCGTAGCATCGTTTATTGTGTCCCCTAGTCCTGTGCTAACGAGGATCCTTGAAAAATGATGGGTATGGTAATGATCTACAGAACTTACTGTAGATAGCAATTAAATATGGTTAACGGCCACGTTCCGCTGACACGTTAAAAGGCCTAACCGTGGCGATTTATGAGGACAGTTCTGCTGCCTCTGTAGTATCTGACGCATGCATCTGGATTCTGCTTAGGCTGTCTCGTCTCGAAGGGAATGATTTCCAGTCCCCTCTACTCTCCAGCACCAGGCTAGTGGCCAGGTCACCCAAAATCACACCAGCAGCCTTCTTGTTCCTAGTATATCACGTGAGGCCCTCGCCGTGCCAGAGGTGGCCTTTATCAAAGCAAGGCCCAGAGAACGTGCATGCTGTCAAGGAGAAATTGTAGACACAATCTTGGAGACGATCTTCCTGTGATGGAAAACGATTTGATCATGAGACTTGAGATTCAACTCTGAGAATTCACTCTTCTGGGCTCCGCTTATTTCTGGCTGTAACAGACGTTGGTTTCTAGTGCGGGAAAAGGGGTCTGGCTCTGCCGCGGCTCCAGGCTCTGCAGAGGAACCCCTCATCCAGCCAGCAGTCTCCCTGGATGTGAGACTCCGGAAGGAAGAAAGAGAGGCCCTGAGAAGCTAGAACGCCAACCAGATCATGCACATTGCTGACACGCGAGCGAGCAGACAGGCCATCTCTAGCCCTGTCACCCATGCTCACCCAACGGTTCACATCCACACACCTTTCCTCAGCGTTTGTGCTTCCATTAGCAATCGGAGGTGAGGGAGAGAAAAGGTCTGCTCACCGCTCCTGCCTGGGATCTGGGATCCTTACCAAGAGCTTGCTGACTAACTAGAGAAACGGTGCTAAGGATGTCATTTGTAAAACCAGTCTCTGATTTTTGTCCTTTTGCGGCCAGGAGTAAATGTCACAGAGCCAAAAGCGGAAGTGGCCAGCCACTGGGAGAGCTTTTGAACACCTCTGCTACGAGGAACCCTGCTGGGTACAGCCAGGGGAGAAAGCGGGGGGGGGGGGGGGGGGCGGAGGGGGTGGTGGTGGTGGTGGCATTTTCCATGATGAGTTGAGCGTAGTCAGGAGAGGGGACGCGAGGCAGCTCTTAGGGCCAGGAGTGGGACAGCTTCTTGTTGATGTTTCTGTGGCTGCTGCTCAGCACGTCCCCAGGACGGGCACCGCTCCCACACACGAAGGGTCTTGAAGATGCGAGGACACTGGCTGTGGAGGGCAATGGCCTTGGCGCAGCTCACCCAAAAGGGCCAGAGAGTGCCTGTAGGAACACTTGGAGCTGGAGAACAGAGCTCTGGCTGGGACGTTCAGACTATGTGGAAACTTCTGGAGGAGAAATGACTGAGCATTTGCAGCCCATAGGCTGACAAGAAAGTAGGACCAGCGTTGATCCCTGGGGAGGAATGACGGTACGGATCAACTCTGCTCTTCTGTTGCACTCTAAGGCTCCCTGGAGCTCGTTGGTGAGATGAATTTTCCCAGAGGGAAAGGTGTGGACGGTGACAGGAAGGCCCCATCTCCGTATGTCACTTAATGTCACTTTCTAAGAAGCTAAAGCTTTCGTTTGGAGTCAGAAGGCATCAGGGTCTCCACTGCCAGATGCAGGGAGCTCCTTCAAGTTGATACAATCTTGGCGCTATTGCTACAGGGCATGTGGAAGCTCTCAAGACATGATCTACGCTGGCTTTACACATGGAAGAAAGATGAGTGTTGGCTGGAGAAGGCCAGGAGAGACTTGTTCAGATGCGCCACAGTTGCAGTCAACATAGAAAGCACTCGGCTTTGCCTCTCCTGTGAAAGGACGATCGCGGAACGGGCTGGGGGCCTTGGCACTTGCGGCCCTCTCCAGCAGAGACGCCCGGTCTGCCTGACTCCTGCTTTTGTTGGTCTGTCCCTTCTCACTCCACAGCCCTCCCCCTCGAGGTACCCTCTCTCTTCACACTCAGGCAGGGGCAGCCAGATGTCCTGGGACACAGCAGTCTCTGGTGCCAGGTGCCCTGGGACAGAGTAGAGGACTTGTCACCCGAGGCTCTGAAGTGGGCCCGGGGCGAACCTGCTATCATTGCGGAGATGACCAGCGTCTGGGATTCCAACACATGGCAGCTCTGGAGAACGGTAATGGGAAGGAAAACGGGTATTTTACGGCACACCAAACCGAAAGTGAAGTTTCCTGTGTAGCATCTGAGCCGGGAAATGCCCGGGCAACTTCAAGAAACTAGAAAAGTTTTAGGGAGAGGAGTCCCCACCCACCCAGGGCTTCGTAAAAGGTTAGGCTTTCCCACCTGGTACCAGGGCCCTGGAAGTGGCCAGTGGTCCACAGTGAAACTCAAGCACCCGCTGATGACAGAATCAGGGAGGAAGCGGCCCTGGATGTGGTCCCTCCTCTCCACTTCCACCTAGGGCCCCCGTCTTGGTCAGGGCTGAGGGAAGCGCTCCATGTAGACCCTGTGATGTTGTCGTGGTGGGCATGTTATGAAAGGTGTTCGTCTTCTGGACATCGGACAGGAAGAGAAGAGGGAAAATCTGGTAACCTGCCTCTTCCAACGTCACACGTGTGAATGTCACCTGCCTCACCTCTGCCTTTATCCTATAGGCAGAGCCTAGTCACCTGGCCGCACCTCGCTGCAAGGAGGCTGGGAAGTGGGTCTTATTCTGGTGCCCACACGCCCCGACATCAGGAGTCCTTCTATTATGAAAAATAGGCGCGCGTGGCTATCGGCAATCAGCTGGCAGTGTGTGCCACAGACACCTTCACAGGACGAAGCGCCGTAAGAGAATGCCCACAAGGAGCGACGTTACCTGATCGAAACTCAGACAACGCCTGCTCATTTTTCTGGTGGCTGTCAGGTAACAAACACGGTGCAGTGTTTAGACCGTCTGCTTCTTTAATTTCCTTTTTCTCATGATAGAAGCAATAACATCTCATTGTATAGTTTAGGAAAAATTGAAAAGGGCAAAAACATCAAATGGAGTTAGTGATCACATTAGCAAGAGAATTTGATGTTGGTGTATAAGCTTCCTGTATTTTTTACAGACACACACGCGCCGGCACATTTACACAGATTACAGAATCAGACCGTGAGACTGTGTTTGCTGTTTACAACTGGATTTTTTTTTGTCATTTAAATAATTCCATCACTGTCCTTAGTCTTGGCTATGCGCTAAGGATTTTTTTTTTTTTACTTCCAGGCTAATCAAGGAAAGGGAGAGAAGAAAGCAGATTGCCAAACATGCTTTGTCTGAGTGCATTTGTGAAGAGACGATGCATGTGCTCCAGAAAAGGGTTCAGGAGGACTGCAAATCGCTTACAAACGGGGTGGGGTGTGGACTTCGGACTTTGTGGGCTTGTTAGCCAGCCTGGCCTGCCCACTGGCCTTCCTTCTCTCAGGACCAGCTTGGATCCCCCTCCCAGCCTAGCAGCCCTGGTGGAGGGAGGGAGGACGAGCGCTCCTCCGGCGGAGCTGGCCTGGAGGCGTAGGTGGGCGTGAAGGGAACCCTCGAGGACCGTCATCGTGACGCCCGGCAGCCTGCAATGAACACTGTGGCCCTGACACCGCTTCCTCGGGCCTCATCCTTCCAGAATGCAGATTTTAGGGTCCTCGTCTGAGCCCCGGGGTGAAGGGTGTGCCCCTGGCCCAGGCTTGAGCCAAGGACTGAGGGGCCGCCCCAGGGCAGGCACAACCTCCTTAACAGAACTTCGATTTGAATTGGAAACGACATTTTTCAAGGTCAGCTTTGCCCGGGCCCTAGGTTAGTTTCCGTCCGCGCGCGTCGGGGAGGGGGCGGGGAGGGGGATGGAGACTCGTCTACACACGCCTTCCACTTGCTCTCAAGCCTGTCCTAGGTAGAAAAGGACACTTCGCGGCTGGCAAACGCCCCCGGGATTTCGGCGTGAGCCAGTGTTCCCCCGGCGCACACTCACGCACTCGCACACACAGGCGCGCCCCGACCCCCCGCGGGGAGAGCTGGCCCAGCGGCCCGCAGCGCGCAGGTCCGGCGGTGCCCAGGAATCAGTCTTGGACCGTTCTTCCTCCGAATTCTCCCGGAGAGCCAGGGCGCCTGCACCCTGGCTCCCCATTCCTTTCCAGCCCGCAGCCTCCCCTCCCGCGGGGCGCCGAACGCACCGGGCGGGTTTCTTTGTTCCGGACGCCGAGCGGCGGCCGCGGGGCGGGAGGGAGGGGCGTGCTGGGAGGACCCTCGCCTCCGCCCGTCCCGCGCAGGCAGCACCCGGCCCCGGTTCCCGGCCGCCGGCGGGGTCCTGTGCGCCCTGACCTAGGGGAGGGGAAGGGGTTCACCCAGGGGCTACCCCCAGCGCACAGTTACATGGCGCACACACTGAAATCCGCGCGGTGCTTCGGCAGGCTCCCTTTCCCTGCAGCGTCCGTGGGCGCGCCTCCCTGCAGCACCTCCCGGGCTGGGTCCTCCCGACTCGGATGCAGCGGGACGAGCCGACGCGTCCCGGGAGGAGCGCGGCGACCGCGAGGCGCAGCCTAGCGTGGGCTGGAGAGCCCCTGGTGTGCAGGCTGCTTCCTCCATCTTATGGAAATCCAGGGACCGCAATAAAATGGAGGCTCGGAGGGGACGAGGGGGAGGAGGACTCAGCCGAGCTACAGTCACAGGGAAGGCGCGGTCCAGGGTCCAGGCGGATCTTGCGTCTCCTGTCAGCGAGCGTAGTCCTGTGCGCGAGGTCCCCGCGCTCCTGGAACGAAGTCACGGCGCGTTCATTTTAAACGAAGTCGTAGCGCTGCTTCAGCTTCGGCTCTGCAGGTCTCAGGGAAAACCCTTGCTGATTACTGACTGTACCCCCACCCACCCCCCATATTGTCTGTGCCTCCTAGACTCAATTGTGTCTCCGGGTGGTGTTCCGCTCTCTACTTCGAAAATACACAGGAACATGTGGAAATATTCAGTCATTCAGATCGACAGCCATGCGCACCAAATTTTCACCGACCTGATCTCAACGGAGATAAAAGTGAAAAACCCAGAGGGGGAAACGCTGTAGAAATCCTGCATTGTACACTATAATTTAATCATCGGGTGCTGCAGACTTGCTTTGCATAAATTACAACCACAATGATAGCATCGCTTAGCATCACTTTCACAAAAGGTGGCCTCTGATCGATTGGACTCTCCCAGAGCAGAGCGGCTGGGGTTTTCAAGGCCGAGAAAGGATGATGCCCTGCAGCCTAGGAGAGCTTCTGGTTGCACCTGGGGCTCCCAAAGCAGACGCCCAGGAGCGCCCATCCCCGCTGCCTGCTTAGTCAGCTGGTTTTCTTTCTTATCTTGACATTTGCTAACCACATGGTTTTTATTTTACGGGAATAAAGAGTTATTGGCAACTGGCACAACTCTCATGTCTAAAGGAGCGCCGTTTGGAAGATCGCCCCCAACTGGGAAGACTGTGTGTGTGTGTGTGTGTGTGTGTGTGTGTGGTGGGAGGGTGACCTTTTAATGATAACATCCTTCCCTGCCTCCCTTTTGCTCTTCCTCTCCCCATTCCATGGGCAAACATGACTTTTAAATTCTCCACTTCTTTTCCCCTGTAGGGTGTGGACACTCTCAGGAGAGAGGCAGATGAGGAAAAGTGAGAACTCACGCCCTCACCCCCCGCCCCGCCCCGTGATGGCCACTGTTTTGGAGTCTTATCAAATCTAGAAGAGAATAGTGTTGAGCTGCTCTGAGCAGCTCTGGGGGCCTGGTCACCCTTCCACAGGCCTAAGTCCCGAGAGGCCGTCTGTAGGATACGGGGGCATGTGTTGAAAGCCTTTCTATTGAAGCGAGGCTGTCAGCCAGCCGTGCGTGTCTGCACTGTGGTCAGAGAGCCTTTGACAAAGTGGGGTTGGGAGGATCCTCAGGACAGAAGCAGCCAATTTCCATGCTTGGCGCTGTATCTCACAAAGAACGTGTGATAGAAAGAAAAAACGGGGCCCTGGAGACATCGATCCCACTTCCCAGTGGGTCAATACTGGGCGAGGTGGCATTTCCACGTCTTGCCAATAGAGGGGTTCTTTCAGTGCCAAAACCGTCAAAGGAGAGTAAACACACGTCACGCACACACACGCAAGGGAAGATTATATGGTGAGCTTTCTGGCGAGGAAGCACACAGCGGGCGTTCAGCACAGGGTAAATGAGGATGTGAAAAATATTCCAAGTTGTTATTGACCTTCAAAAGTACTGGTTCTTGACCGATGCTAACCTTGTAACCACAGCACAGAGAGCCCTCACCTCCCCATTACCTTGGGAAATGTTTATTCCCAGGGGCGGGATGGTGTATACACAGGACATCCCGTGTGTGTGTGTGTGTGTGTGTGCGCGCGCGCGCGCGCACGCGTGCCTGCATGCACGCATGGATACAATGCACCTGACCTGGGAACTGGACTGGATTGTGAATATTCAGGGGTGGTCACGAATCAACCCGCTCCCATGGAATGATAATACAGTTTTAGATAATAAAGCTTTTCCGCTGACTCTGTTTCTACATGTAAATAGGAAGCACTGAGGGAAAGAGAATAGTGAAAATGGAGACAGTTAAGAAAGGCAGGAAGTATGTCTACAACAGACGATTTTTCTTCTCTGCAAATCAGATTATTCCGTCGCCTGCCCTTTAACCCCATCCATGATGTCAGACTCAATGGACAGTTGAGCTGAAGCCCAGTGGGTCGCTAGAGTGAAAGTGTGTGTGTCTGTGCTGTGTGGCTGGGGTTAGCCCGGCCCCCACGGCTGCACACAATGGCCCTGCGCAGAGCCCCCTTCCCGGATCCTGCAATAGAAAACACCCCAAGGAGGAACCCAGCTACGGATTCGGATTTACGCTGAAAGCTTGGCCATTCTTGTGAGGCGTCTTAGCGCGATCACATTTGCCAGCTTGGTTGGTACCTTTCCCCTGTTTTACACTTTCCCCCATCATTCCTTAGATGCAGAAAGAAACATCTATTGAGATCATTCTCTGTGGTTTCTTTTTGTTAATAAATACATCTCATCACTCACGAACTCTTGGCTAGGAGGGGAGCTACTCCATGGCTTTGCAGCAGGAGGAGCTGGGGGCTGCTTCCCCCATTATACTGTGTGTGATCTTTTCCCAGGATCCTTCCTGGTGTCTGTATCTGCAGAATGGGGACAAGAGCGCCTTCCTTGCTGGGTTGTCACATGGAATGCTTGTTACACAGGTAAAACACGCGGCACGTGTCGGGAGCTTACAAACAGGAGCCATCACTGGCCTTTCGTGCATGCACCGTGCCTATCACGCCCTCGGTATTTACCTAGAGCAAGCACATTCGTTTGGATTAAGCACAAACAAGGTCATAAAATGCCGGCGATGTGATTATTTGAGATGGTTACGAAGCTTTGCAATTGATCTAAAATAAAGAGATACTGTAGTGTCTTAGCTCTGCCACTAGTTAGTTATGCAAACTTCGACCAATTATGTCACCTCTCTGGGTCTCACTTGTCAACAGAATTGTATCATAAATAACCCTGAAATAGGCAGTGAAGTGGGGAAGTACACTTGGTAGGGTCTCTGCAGTGCTGGATACTCTGTGGAATGAGTTAGCACCTCTGCCTCCTCCCCACCCCTCCCCTGGTCTCCCCAGGGAGGAGCCAGCAGTCCCTCTATTCATACTTGGCTTGTTCTGCAGGCCAGCAAGGCAGCGGTCCTCCTGTTGCAGGATGCAGTGTGGCCTGGCCCAGGCTGGTCAGTGCCTCCTCCCACCAGGAGCAGCCCCTAGCACCTTCCTTCGGTTCCCAGGTCTCCACTTCCCATGCAAGCAGGCTGACCAGAGAGAAGAGGGAGGAAGCTCTCTATGGGGTCAGGGACTCCCAAAGATTCCACACAAGCAGAAAAGACCAACTCCCCCTTCTGTAAGGGACAAGAAAGGCAATCTTGTGGGCACAAAAGGACACCTCAACAGGGGGAGTTGGGAGGGAAAAGCAGTCAGTGTAGTGGCAGCAGGGACAGAGCTGACCAGAAGGCTGTGTCCCAGTGACAATTAGAGACGGCCGGCAGGCAGCAGCTGAGGCCCCAACTCCAAGAGGCATTTCAATTGCAGAGTCGCCACAGAAGGGCCTATTGGCCCGACAGCCAGCTCTACGGAGCCATTTGTCCACAAGGGAAATAACAGCCCAGCCTCATTGCTTTGGGCTGCGGAGAGGACAATGACCCACCGTGAAAAGAGTTAAAAAGATTCTGGGGAAGGGGGGAGACAGGCCCACACGGTGGCAATTCAAGTTCTTTTGGACGCCGTGAGCGTGTTCTTTAATTAAGCCCCTCTTCTTCAGCTCATCCTGCAGGAGTGCACCTGCTTCCCATCTGCCGCCGAACAGTGCGCACCAGAACGGTTTCACGCTGCTCCTTGCAGAGCTGTGCTCGGCCCACCGTGGTTTTTCAGGAGATGCAGCCACAGAAGCACTGGCTTTTTCTCTTCCTCCCTTGCCCTGAAAGAGTCCATAAAATACCATACTAAAAAGTATGTGAACTGAACAATTCCATCGATCAAAGCAGATGGTCACACAGTGTTCACTGTAAGAATATCAGGCATGCCACCAGCTCTCCAGAATGATGGGAGGGCATGGCCGAGACCTGCTCCCCACTCCTCCCAGATGTGGCTGTATGTTCCGGGAGAAGCTCCTCCCTTTTTGATCTCCTCTCCTGCAAACGCTGGCTGTACACAGAATCAAAGGCTCTGGCTTGGCTGTAGTGAGGACAGCTGGCTCAGGTTTCTCCGGTGCTCGGACTCCAGCAGCTGACTCCCAGCCACCAGCCCTTTTTGCCCACACCCTACTGGAGAACCGCCCCATGTTCTAAGCCAGGTGCCCGCGTAGAACGGTATGAAATGGTTCTCTCCCACCAGAAGCCACCCCGATGTGCCCCCCCATTAGACAGCTGCTCCTCTGGCATGGTCTGCGGTCTGCACCACCTCCCGCCCTGCCTCTGCAGCCTTGCTCACCTCCCTAGCGTTTGACCTCTGGCCCCACCTTGCCCTGGCGCTGGCTGGGTGGCACCCCTCTCTGCTTCTGTCTCCTCACATTGTCCTTGATGTCCCCGTCATTGTGCTGCAATCCCAGGATCAGGAACTCCGAGGGCACCCTTGTCCTCCCATTATCAGATAGCGCTCACTGGGTCTCTGGGCACTAGGAGAGGGTATGTTTACCACGTTCTTCTAACCGTTCAGGTAAGACTCTTTAGGCACACCCAGATTTACTCACCACTTCCTAAAGAAAAATGGAGACTTATCACAGGTCTACGGTGAAAAAACCATGGTTAAGACAAATTTATGATTCAACTGAAGGTATTCAGAAAAAAAGGGCAGCTCGAAAAGGCCTGATTTCTGCATTTCAAATAGACGGTGAGCAGTTATGGCCAGTTGGTCACTAGTTTGGAACCTGTAAGCTGCTGCTGATTATCTTTCCTTTTGGGACAACAGAAGGTGTTCGGCATTTCCCAGAGCGGAATCCGATCTGGTGGCTGGAAACAACAAACAAACAAGCAAACGAAGAGGGGCCAGACAGATCTGGCTCTTCAAATGGCACACAACGGCTTGAGAAACAGAGGACAAGGCGTGGCACGGAAAGCTGCCCAGCACCCAGGAAGGGCCTGTTGAAGTCTGGGCAGAGGTCTGCTCAACTGCATGTGAAACAAGGTTTGAAATCAGGGACTCCATTTCACACGCCATGCAGACCTGAACGCACATGCACACACACATGCACACACACATGCACACACACATGCACACACACATGCACACACACATGCACAGACACGTGGATGCACAGATGGATGCAGTGCACGCCCTCAAACTCCCAGACAACCAACTTAGAGGGGCCAAGCGGAATTTTCACCCGTGGGAAAGGGCTCGATCTCGCGGACTTGGGCTCTTTCCCATCTACACCGAACTAAGGACACTAGGGTGGCTAGAGACCCTTGTGCTTGGGTCTCTAGCTTTCCTTCTTCCACTCTCGGTGATTTTGCTGAAAGAAACTTTTCTTTTACTGTTTTAAAAGTTTATTCATTTATTTCTTCCATGAGAGGCAGATAAAGAGAGAGAGGAGGGAGAGAGAACCCTAATGGGATAATTATGCTGTGATTTAACCCTAGCCTCAACCTGCCAGGATCACTAGTATGTGTAGTTTTCCTATACAGGACTCAAACTCAGGCCATTCCCATGTGGGTTCAGATCACAGAGGGTTGCATGCCACTCACCATTAGCTGGCCCCTTGGAGTAGCTTTACAATGTGTATGCTCTCTGGCCACTTCCCAAGACATGCCATTTTATGTAATACCTCCAATGGCCTTTCTTCACCTAACTCCACATTTTCCTCAATGTTCTCATTGGTTTCTATTTTAGTAAGGGTTCTCCAGAGGAATAGAACTATTAGGCTGTATAGAGAGATACAAAAAGATACAGAAACTGGCTCAAACAGTTATGGAGGCTGAGAAGTCTACTCTGCCCTCTGCAAGCTGGAGACCCAAAGGAGCCAACAGTGTGGTCCCAGTCTAAACCCGAAGTCTGGGAACCAGGAGCAGCAGTGTCCCAGAGCAAGAGGGGACATATTCCCCCTCCCTGTGCCTTTTTGTTCTAGTCACACTTTTAACAGATTGAATGATCCCCACTGACACTGAGGAGGATGACTTTTTATGGAGTCTACTAATTCAAATGCTAATCTCTCTGGAAACAGTCTCACAATCATCCCCAGAAATGATGTTTCATCAGCTAGCTGGGCGCTCTTAGCCCAGGCAAGTTGATACCTCAATTTAACCATCACAACATGTAAGACTTTAAGTTACAATTTTACACTGATTTATTTACATCTGCGTACTCTCTGTTGGATCCCATCCACAATTGTAGTCTGTTGATCACCTCTGCCCAGTCCTCAGGTACCTAAATCTCCAACTGCCCAAATAAAATATGTGTCTTTGTTCTCTTTCTACTCTTGATCTGTTCTTTACAATCGGCTTCCCCATAGTGCTCATCTTTAATCAATGACATTCTTATAATTAGCCCAAACTCAAACTCTAACCTAATCTAATCCCTTCACACACACACACACACCCTTCATTTCCTTAATTTGTTTACTGAGTCCTGTCCTGCTGCTTCTGCTGCTAAAATATTTCTGGAATCCGACTTTCCGCCCCTGCCCCCTGCCATTGCCAAGGTCAGGCCTGCACCAGTTCCTGCCTATACAATTTCAAAAACACCTGGGAGATATCCTATGTCCAGGTCACTTCTCACTCTCTAATCTGTCTTCCGCCCTGCCTCCAGACGCATTTTTCTCATTTAAAGATTTTATTTTCTAGAACATATAGAGCAAGCTCCTTGGCATGACACTCAAGGCTATTCAAGTGTGCTGCCAACTACGCGAGTGTGCTGCCAACTCTCTGTGCACCTGTGTAGACCCTCATCACGACTAGCTCCTCCTAAACACCTGCACTCCTACCCCCAGAGGCTGCATTAGTGTCTGCAACATTGCTCACAGCCCTGCACTGGAAATGCCTTCCTTTGCCTTTGCTTGGCAAAATGCATTTGCAAGGGCTCTCTAAATGCTATCTATGCTACATGCTGTGTGTTAGGTGCATTTCCTCTGCAGTTAGAATGTGCAAATCAAAACAAAGGGTTCATCATGAGCTTTCACTCTGCCTCCAGGTTGGGATGCCCCTGTCTTTATGTATCTACAGCTTAGTGAGGCTCAAGGTAGAATGAGGTGAGTGGGTGGGTGTAAACACTGGGGTATTCTGGAGAGCCTTTGTGTGACTGATCTCTCAGGGCCTAGGAAAACACCAAAGTCCTGATCCCTCTGTCCCTGATGCATTGGGAAGCCTGCTGGCAAGATGGCACACCCACCATCTAGTCCAGGCTGTGTCCTTATTAGCCATAGTGCCACGATTAGCATTGCTATCCCATTTTTTTTCAAAGCATATTTTTATCCAATTTCTTATTCATGGTAGTGGCTTCACCCGTATTACACATTAAAGAGGTAAAGATTCTACAAGAGTGGGTAGTTTTTTAAGGCAGCAGTCTCCTGAGTAAAGACACCTTACAGAAGCTCTGCCACAACTTCCTGTCTCTCTCCTTTATCCTCGGTCCTCTTTCCTCAATACTCAGTGCTCCTGTTTTATTCTCTGGTACTCAAGACTTCTCCCTCTACCTCACACCCACATCATTCTATTTTACCTTTCCTTTCAAGTACACCATGCTCTCGGGTTACGAGAAAGGGACGAGCAAGCAAGTCACCTTTGGTCAAGGTGGGGGCGGTGCTGGAAGGGAGGCCCTTTGAGGAATGCCCTCACTGCCATCAGCTTCCATGTCTCCATGTCTCCATGTAAGACAGCTTCGCTCTGATTTCCCGCCTTTTACATATGGTGATTTACCTCTGTTTCTGCAATGTGGCCAAAATAATGTGGAATAGGCATGGTTGACCCTGTAGCCAGAGAATTTGACCACACTCATATAAAGTCGCTAATTAAAGGAGCTGATTTTGGCAGCTGAATCCCATATGGCTGACTGTGTGGTTTGAGTCCCGGACTTGCAAGCTTGAAAATATGCCTCTCAGAGCATGTGTGTGCATGCTTAAAACCCTGAGAGGAGAATGGATCAAGACATGGCCATGCAATTTCCCTCTTACTAGTTTCTCTCCAGTGAGCATGCATGCCCTCCAGCAACTTAAAAAATAGCAATAATCTATTAAAATTGGAAAAATAAAAGTACACATCATGTGCTGGTGTTCATAAACGGAAGCTTGCTTTTCCACATGAGAGAGTGAATATTTTGTGAAAGTCTAGTGATATGCAAATGAGAATCTTGTAATCCATTGGGAAATTGGCTGTTTATTTAATTTGAGAAACACATGCTAGTCATGTTTCTTTTATCAGTGGGACTTTTGTAGGGATCCTACAAAAAATAAGTATAGCAACTTGTTTTTATTTCCACTTCCTCAGTGTGGTAGACCAGGTATTCTGAAAACTGACTTCCTGACTACTATGGACATATGAGTTCAGATAGTCTTTAGATGCTTGACTGAGTTCACAAGAAAGGGAAAAACAGCTGTGGCAACGACACAGCACTTGCACTCACGGGGCGGGCACGAGCGTGTGGGCAGTGGGGTACTGCTCCAATCCGTGTGTTCAGGGTAGGGGTGAATGGTGCTTGAATCCACTGAGTCAGAAACAGAAACTTACTCTCCTCTCCTGCCCCACCTACCTAATGAAACCAAGCACCGGACAGGTTACATCTCACTGAGAAGCACACTAGAACAGAACTCACCTCCCATTCCAGGGGAATGACAAGAACCCCAGGGTGTGTCTATGAGGGACAGACTTTGAATAAAACAATGAGGTGGGAATGTCCCTGAACATTTTTACCCATGGACTTAACTCATAGAGAGAATTAGACTGCAAAGTCCTGGCACACCTGGTGGAAGCTAGTGCAAAACTACTGTGGAATTAACGTCACCAAGAGGAGCCTGATATCCCTGAGTCCGACATTCATACAAAATGGGTATGTTTAATGGTTAAGGATGGGAAAAAATAATAAAAAGAATCGGGTCATTAGAAAAGACAAAAACTACTTCCAAAATAGCAGATAGGGTTCAGAGAAAAAAGAAAAGAAAAGTCAAAGAAGAAAGAAGTGTAATCATTGAAATTAAGATCATTTGTGGGAGTGGATCCTACATGGTCAACTGCCTTCCAAATCCCAACCCTGTTAGCTTAAAAACAGGCTGGGTGCACATGAATGCATGCGCCGAACCCCATTAGGGTGGAGAAGAGGAGGAGAAGGGATCGTGACATGATCACACCTCATGAGGTGCTTTCTCCTTCCCTCTCTGTCTCTCTATCTCTGTCTTTTTGTCTCTCTCTGGCAAGTGCATAGTTCTGTAGGCAATTTTTTAAAAAGGATAACTTGAATGAGGTAGGCAGCATATGTGACATACGTGAAAAGAGAATTAGTGGACAGTAAGATTTGAAATATTTATTCCATATAGAGAAAAAACATGTAAACTTATAGGTGACTATTGGAGGCAGACTGCCGTTATAGCAGAACCAAGGAAGAGAATGGAAAAAATGAGAAAGGAGCAATATTTGCAGAATTAATTAAGTTTCTTTTTTTTTTGAGGGGGGGAAGTTTTTTGCTATAGGGTGCGTGCACTCGCCAGACAGACAGAGAGAGACAAAGAGACAGAAAGCAAGAAATCACCCCCCAGGGGAGATGGCCATGCCGCAATCTCTTCTCCTCCATTCTCCTCTCTGGATCTTGGGCATGCACGCACATGCGCCTAGCGTGAGTTTTAAGCCACCGGGTCCGGGACGCTAACCGAGGTCGACTACGTGGGAGTCCAGTGACATAGCCATTATGCTAACTGCTGGTACCAGAATTAATTAAGTTTTTACAATGTAGGGAAGACTAGAGTCCAGTAAGCCAAGAGTCTCCAGTGAGTCCCAAGAAGGGTAAGTCCAGATGAATCCATACCTAAGCTCAATAACGTGAAATTGCCTTCGACCAAAGACAAGAATATGATCTTAAAAGAAACCAGAGAGAAAAGATCCATCACCTACAGTGTAAAAGCAGCTAATCTGATAGTCCATTTCTGGCAGTGACAGGGAGGCTGGGACTTGGTGGGTCTCTCTGGCCTCTGAGTCAGTCCATCCCAGGGACGTCCACACAGCAAGTAACTGGGCCTTCCCTGCACACTTGCAAAACTTGGTTAGATGTGGAGTGAACTGACCCTCCTCGGAGGCAAAAGATTCCCCATGTAAACCAGGAACTGGTGTCTGTAAAATGTCTTTTTTGATTTCCTGTAAGTTTTTATTCGGCAGGAGGAGGAGTTATGCCAGCAGTACTCCCACTGTCAGCCCCCCCTGGAGTTTATGTCATTAAAGTCAACTTGAACCTGCCTGCTGCTCTGTGTTTTTCTACCCCCTTCCATCAGGAATAATAAAAGCACGTCTTAGAACAACCATGACGCTAATTGTGCCTGACCGAATCTCTGTATGATTGTGTAGAAGAACAGGAAAAGCTTACGAGGACAGGAAACCGGTGTGTTTTATTCTCCCCGTGATGATGTTCATTCCTACCCTGCTATTTCTAAGGTTGAACCAGGAGGGCCGTTGCTCAATGAGGGAGTGAGCAGGCACCCTTGTGAGAACAAAGATGTCTTAAAATTCAAAGCTGACTTTCCCCCCCCCCCTTTTTTTTTTTTATTTAAGAGAGATTTTTGCTGTAGGGCACATGAACTCACCAGAGAGACACACAGTTAGAAAGTAAAAGAAATCCCACTCTCCCACACCCACCCTGCAGGGGTTGTCTATGCCACAGTCCCTTCTCCTCCAGTCTCCTCTCCGGATTTTGGGCACACACACATACGTGCCTGGCATGAGTTTAAGCCGCCAGGTTCAAGACTCAAACCATGGTCGACTACGTGGGAGTCCAGTGATATAACCATCATGCCAGCCGCTAGTCCCAGAAGGTGGATTTTCTCTATTTCCTTAGTCAGACTTAGTTTTGAAAGTCAGTCTTTGCAGAACACGTTTATTTATTTATTTAATTATTTTGGTTTATTTCTTTCTTCCATGGGCAAGAGAGGCAGAGAGACAGAGACAGAGGCAGAGACAATACCACGGACACCAAGGTCCCCCCAGCTCCAGCACGCCCCAGCTCACATACACACGCATGCCTGGGATGCTCAGGGAGGTCTCTGAACAAGAAGCCGGAACCTTCCCCGTGGGTCGGCCTTGCAGAGGGTGCTGTTGGCGCTAAGCGGCTGTCCAGCTCCCGGGAGAGAAGAGACTCGCAACGTTTACAGCTCCCCTTGTGAGTATTGATGCGTAGGCCTCAGACTCGATCCAGATCACACTGTTTCCACAGGGATATTTCTGAGAGTGGAGAGAGAGAGAGAGAGAGAGAGAGAGAGAGAGAGAGAGAGAAGAGATGGAGAAAGCCAAGAGGCAGAGAGAAACAGAGATGAAAGGGGGAAGGAGATAAAGACACAGATGAGAGAGAAGAGACAGAGAGACAGAGAGACAGAGAGAGGCTGGTGGAGCTGAGCCCTGCTCACACTGACTACTGGTCCTGGCGCAGCTTGTGCCCTGGTGGGGAGAAGGCGGGAGTCGTAGTGCCGGGGGGCAGGAGTGGGAAAGGTGAGGGGACAGGAACCGTCCTCCTCCGTTACTGTGGCCTTGCTTCAACGTCACACCTCCGAGAGCCCTTCCCTGAGTGTCTGACCCCACGCAGCGCCCTCCTCGTCCTCCCCCTCCATCCCTTACTTACTGAGCGCTCTGCCCTTGCACCTGTGTCACACGTCTGTTGCTGATGTGGTTCCTGTCTGTGTCACGCATGTCTCACGGGACTCCGTACTGGCCGCTATCTCCCTGAGCCTGGATGCGTGGGCACACGCTTCCTCAGTCAGTGAACGAGCAGGGGCTAGGCTCAGAGGAGTCTCCGCCACCCTGGGACCGTGGCAGCAGGGTGCCCCACAGAGCGCTGCGTGTACCGGCCAGGGAAGTTGCATCCTGGCCAGGCTGGCTCGGTTGGCCACGACGAAGGTGGTCTGTGTGGCTCTCCCAGAGGAGACGCAGTGATGTGACTGCGACCAAGTACAACGAAGAGAACAAATCCGGGTCGGCTGGGTTGGACGGCGAGCAGCCATGTCCTCGCGAGGCCGTGGGAGCCAGGTCCCGAGTCCGCAGAGCTTCGATTTCCTGTTGCATGGTGTGCGCTGCCGTAATTAGAAACACCATTATGTGGAAAGGAATCCCTGGTGGTTCGTAAACATCCTCCCTCTTCTAACAAATAAAGACATAAGCATTTCGCGTCAATATTGAAGAACAAGTAATAAATACAGATGGAATGGAAATCACCGTACAGGGGTGTGATATTTGTACAGATCTTGGTAGGACCTGGAGTCAGCCCTTTAGAAATGTACATTCTTTTCTCTATCTAAACATATTCACAATCCGTCGCTAATCCAGGTCGCCATACCCATGTAGGGACCCTGGAACAGAAAGTGTATTTGGAATTCCATGGGCTCCATTCTTCCACTGCCTTTCAATTAGAGACACATTTGTCTCGTGTGTTTTATCTTGTGGAACACTCGGCCATGTGCTCGTGGAAGATAACACTATTCTCGGGTCTCTGAAGTTGCTGGGTTTTACTGTGTGTCTCCCAACACCCCATAGGTGTATGTAATCTCACTGCAGCAGAATGCTGCCCCGTCTTGTTGACTAATTAAGCTCACTCAGTCCAAATCGCAGCAGCTGAAAGTTCAAGTGTTAAATGGTGGGCGGCAAATCCATAGGGGGTGAGTAGGAGGCGATCCGGGCACGGGCTGGGCTTTTGCTTCCTGCTCTTCTGTCACGTTTCGGTCCCTCCATCTTGCCAGGTGCTGCTGGTTAAAGAAGTTAGTGTGCTCAACACAGAGCACTACACTGAAACACACTAGAAAACACACTCCCTACGCACGAGATTAGGGGCCGCACCGTACGGGACCAGGGAAAGCTACGATGACGCTATTTGTTTATTGAGCAGCAAACACTGAATGTCAATGTGCCAGACGCTGGGACACATATTGGGACTATGACAGTCTATAAAACAAATTTTGCCATCGAAGGTGCAGAGAAAGACACGCAGATGATTATAGGACAGTATCGTGAGGATTGAGAGAGAAAGGTCTATTTACAAGCCCTAAGGGTTCTGGGGGAGAGAAAGACTTTCCTGAGGGGGAAGTTGAAGTCAGGGAAGGTGGCTCTGGAGCTGCGAAGGGACCAGCTGCTGATGTAAGAGAAAAAGCGGGATCTGTACCATCTCAGACGGACACACGTCTGCGGCCAAGGCTTGAGTTTTCCTGAAGGGCCTCAGGAGCTGCCGAAAAGATTCCATCTGGAAAGGCTTGAGAGAAATGCCAAGATTGAACTAGTGTACCTTGAAGGCCTTGCTAAAGGATTGACCTGAGGGCAAGAAAAGTGGGATTGGATAAATGAGAGTAACTTTTTCAAAGGAACACAGAGGAAGAAGAAGGACAGCGAAGGCCTGCCTAGGCTAAAGCACTGAGCACAGACTCTCACGCTGCTTAAGAAGCCCATCGATGGAGCTTAGCATGAAACTGGAGTAAGCAGGGCTTGGAGTCGAGCTTGGCTCCTCGCATGAAGAAGACGCTACACCGGGGAAGGGAGAACAGCTGTTCTGGAGTGCCATAGTGATGTGGGTGTGGGTGTGGACCAACTCCAGCCTGAGGTCCCCTGGGAGGAAACGTGGGCTAGCTTCCCATTCATCCTGAAACTCAAGAGAACAGTCTGAGCTGAATCAAAGACTTAGAAGTCAGAAACTTTGCAGGACAAAACCCGGGGGTATGTACATTGAAAATAAAAGTCGCAAAGACTAGTATAAAAATCTAAAGAAACCAGGAAGATAAAAACCAGGGAGCTACACTGGGAACGAATGCTTAGCATCGTCTAAGAGATCCAGAAACAGGCAATGGCACAAAAGCCAACACAGGAGAGTGTCCAGAGGAGGACGACAGCGGCAGATGCCAGAGAAGGCAGCAGTAACCAGCTTGGCCTCTCTACCAGATCTGCATTTACGAGGTCTCGGGCGACCCTGATACGAGTAATTTCAGTGGAGTAAAGAGTACATGGAAAATTAGGCAACATAAAGGGAATAAAATGGAGGCAATGGGATGCCTACGGTTAGTTCACCTAGCTCAATTTGTAGATGGAGAAATTGAGGCCAAAGGAATGTGTTTTCCCAAAGATATTGTCAGGCTGAAAAACGGGTTCACACAGAGACACAGGGATTAGAGAAAACAGACTTAGAAATAAAGAGGCGGTCTCTTTCTGAGGGTTGCAAATCCCAATCCAGGAACACAGATTCAGTTGATCGCCCTGATCTACAACACTGTGGACCCACACGTTTCCAAGATTTCCCGACTCCAGATTTCCAAGCTGTTCAAAGATTCAAGGACATTTTTAAATGAATCAAAGAGAGCAGCACACAGGGTTGAAGAAGATGAAGGGTGATAAGCTGGAGGTCTAGGGGAAGCTGCTGCAAACTCAGGTGTTAGCAAAAAAAAAGGTCAAAATGTAAGAGAATTGGATAAGAATTGTGACACTTATCCACAAATGACAGGGCTTCTTTCTTTTTTATATTTATTTATTTATTTATTTATTTATTTATTTATTTATTTATTTTGGAGAGGTTTTTGTTATAGGGCGCATGCGCTCGCCAGACAGAGAGAGAGAGAGACAGAGAGACAGAAAGACAGAAATCACCCCCCAGGGGAGATGGCCACGCCACAATCCCTTCTCCTCCATTCTCCTCTCGGGATCTTGGGCACGCACGCACACGCACGGCGTGAGTTTTAAGCCACCGGGTCTGGGACATGAACTGCGGTCGACTACACGGAGTCCAACAACATAGCCATTACGCTAACTGCTGGTCCCAGAGCTTCTTTCTCTTTTAAGGCTAAGTAGCATCCCGCTCTGTGGTGTGTGTGAGCATCACGGTTTCCTTACCTGTTCTTCTGTTTGGACACTTAGGTGGGTTCCGTATCTCGGCTGCTGGAAACAGAGCTGCGACTGGTGAGAGACTGTAGATACCTCTTCAAGATCTTGATTTCATTTTCTCTGGGTAAATACCCACAGTGGGATTTCAGGATCACGCGTCATTTTACTTTTAGTTTCTTGAGGAACCTCCAGGCTGTTTTCCTCAGTGGCCGTGCCAGTTTACACTTCCACTAACCCTGGGGACATGGCCAAAAGGCACAAAGTTCCGTTTATGCCAGATGCACAGTGCTGCAGGTCTGCGGGACAGCACAGCACTGCCGGCAGCAGGGAGCATCGCTCACTCGAGCAGGGCTGAGGGCAGTGAGTCTTGAGTGTGCTCATCAGAAAGAGAAGGAAGTAAAGAAAGGATGAAAGGGAGGAAGGAGGAGGGGCAGAGGAAGGGAGGAGGGAAAGTTACTATGTGAGGTGATGGATATCTAATTAGGGATATTCAACAACACGCACATATGTCAGAACATCAGGTTGTATACTTCAAATATATAAAACTTCTATTTGCCAATTATGGTACTCTGAACAGTTTGTGAAAAAGTGAAATTAAAGTACAAGTTTTTAAAAAGGATGTTTACTTTGGTGCAAAATTTTTTGAAATCCATGCATTTTTTTTCATATCTCATTTCCTAGAACATTTTGAAGACCACTTACTTCAATAAAACAGAGAGAGAGAGAGAGAAAGAGAGAGAGAGAGAGAGAGAGAGAGAGAGAGAGAGAGAGAGAGAGTTGTGAAGAATTGTCAGTGAATGTATGAAAATGGAATACAAAAAATTTTCAGTTTCTTTGTCTTGGAAGAAACAGCAAAATCTTGAAGAAGTATTGGTGTATATAAATGCCTTCTTACAAAAGTCATGTTCTGATTTTCTAAAGAAGAAGTGTTTAGACTGTACCAGAATGAGACTGCCGTAAATATTTCAGCTAATACGCTCTTCAACATGGGTGTATTTACCAACCAGCAGACAGCCTTGACGCTAGGCCCTCGGCAGTCTCACTCACTTCCCCCCGCTCAGCCATTCCAGTGCAAAGCCAGTGGTGGTCTTACCTCACCTGCCAGGAGCAATTTAATAACAGAGAGCAGTGGTGAGGTCTCATATTACTAATATTTCATTACTTTTACAAAAGAGACAAGAGTGCATTCATTAGTGTACTATGAAATATTACCCTAAATAAGTAAAATTAAATTATACTTGTCAAAATAAATGAGCACAGCACATACCACCATTCGGTGTCCCTAATTCTTTTAATTATGTTTTTTTCTTACTTGCTAATTTGTGAAATTTGCTAACTCACAATGGGCTACCCTGTCATTAGTGAGAGCGAGTCTGGGTCTGCTGAAATGCAAAGAGGTGTGCACACCCTGCTCAGCGTGGCTGCCGGCGTCCTTTACCTGTGGCACCATGTGGACTAATTGATTGGTTCTTTTTCTCTCTTCAAGCTTGTTGCACGCTACATGTTAATTATCACCTTTTCAAACTGGTGATTAGGAGATGAATGCTATTCAGGCAGATGGAAGAACACCACTCGCTCTGAAGTTGGAAATTTTGGTGCAGTCCTACAGTGGCGGCGACGTGGCCTGCTTCTCAGCGTGCGCCCGTGCTAAGTAGTCTGTTTTCCCATGAATGCAGAGTGGACTGTGGTGCAAGACCCAGATCTGCTCCGCTGAGCCCCTGGAGATGTGTAGGCGTCATTTGGGCCCAGGTGTCGCATGGCGTAGCTTTAAACACAGACGGCGTGTACCGGTACCTCCTGGAGGGACGTAGGCTTTCTGTACAGCCGTATGTAAATAACCCTGCAGTAGTTAGTGGCTAGGCGCTTTAAGTTCTCTTTTGCAACATGGAATCTGAAGCTCAAGGAGGTCAACGAACATCCCAAGTGCATGCATCGGTGAGTGAGAGATGTGCGCACATAGCTGCCACTGCAGTTTCCTTCCTTCTCGAAAGTTGGTGGTAGCTATTGTCGAACTGCCTTTAGATTATGCATTTTTATTTAAAAACACATGCATTCAGGTGATAAAGATGAGAAATGTCAAGAGACTGAGGAGATGGGTAAGGGGAAGCTCTAGAAGAGGCTCTGAAGAAAGGCTTACATGGTTGTCTCATTCCTATTTCTTTGTTCTAAAAAAAACAAAACAAAACAAAACAAAACAAAACAAAGCAAACAAAAAACCCCAGATGTTTAAGAAAGTTAAGGCAAGTGGAATGACAGTGGAAATGCCTGTCCTCATGCTTTTGGGATGTGACCTTTTCATGTCTCTGTGGGCACTGGAGGTCTAGAGCTCCTTTGTGAAGCCTTCGGCTGGACCTGATCTCACACCCCTCCCAGGCACGTGTGCCCACTTCCTGGGACTCCCTCCTGAGGTGCTGCAGGACGCGGCCAAGATGCCGCCTGCACTCCTCCAAGCCCAGGGCTTTCTCCTGCTCCTGCTCCTCCGCCCTAGTCCAATCCGGCCGCTACGAGCCCTAGTAATTGGGTGGCTGATGAACAGCCGACTCTGTGCTCCAGTGTGGAGCCTCCAAGTCCGAGACCAGTGCTGGCGCCCGTTTCCTGACTTACAGGTGGTGCCTTCTCGCCGTGTCCTCACAAGGCAGAGAGATACGGGAGAAAACGAGATCTGCTGTGACTTCCAAGGCCACCAGTGAGCACCGCACTCTCGTGACCTCTTTGAATCCCACTCAGCCCTCTACGGCTACCGCCTTGTGCTGCCTCTCTCTGGCTGTAGGGCTTACACGCAGCAGTCACGGGGGGAACACGGACGTTCACCTTCGAACATCCCCTTTGGAGTATGTGACTGGAGAGCCTGAAATCTCTGGGATGAGTGTCTGCCCAGATGCTGCCGGACTGGAGATGCCAAGAGGTGGAGCAGTAGGGGGCCTGCCGGGCCAAGACCAGTACTGTGGCAACCTCGGTCGTCCTCCCGGGAGCACCACTGCCACCTGGGGCCTGCTGAGCCTCCTCCGGTTCACCAGAGATGCTGAGCTCGGGTCCCGGCCCAACGACAGGTTTGCGAGGGAAGGAAACACACGTTGATTTTGTTTGAAGCCACTGAGTTTTGGGGGGATTCATTACTGGGATACAAACACAGTTTTTTTTTTTTTTTTTCGTTCTTAGGATGATATTTCATTAGAGATCATAATTCAGTGTATGTATTGTCTAAAGGAAAGGCATTTCCAAATAAGTTTCTATAATCTATTATAGTTATGAGAATGTCCACTTAATAAAGAAAAACAATTCACCCTGACATTGCTTACTTTTATTTTTTTTTGGTAAAGGTTCATGCCTTAGATTGTGTGTGCTTGATGAAGAGAAAGAGACAGAGACAGTGAGAGAGAAAGTAAGAAATCACCCCCCAGGAGGGATGGCCATGCCACAAACCCTTCTCCTCCATTCTCCTCTTCAGATCTTGGGCACGCACACACATGAGTCCTGAGAGAACTTACAGCTGCAGATCTGAGACTTGAACCATCGTGAGCCATGTGGGAGCAGGGCGACGTAAACGCTATGCCATCTGCTGGCCCCGATTTTTTTTTTAATGACTCTTTCATTCTTTCTTTTATGGTAGGGAGCACATGCACTCAGTGTATGCACGAGAGAGAGAGAGAGAGAGAGAGAGAGAGAGAGAGAGAGAGAGAGAGAGAGAGAGAGAAAGAGAAAGTAACCCTGAATGGGGCATGTTCAACTGAATCCTTTTTCCTCCAACACATTCGAATTTTAGCCACACACACATATGTACCCAGAGGGTTTTCGAGCTACCAGGGCCAGGATTTGGATCTTTGGCCAACCACGAGGGATCTGGCCTTGAGGCACAGCCCATGACCACCGCGCCACTCGGCCAGCCCTGAGCTTAATCACGAACAGAATCTGCTTGGCGGCGGTTTACTGTGGCCAGGTCCGTAGACTATGTTTTGCTGAGGTGGTTTTTAATTCTCCTAAGGAAAAATGTTGGGAACTGGGTCCATTGAAAACCTTCCCTCTGTTGTTTTATATTTTAAAAAATACCTAAGATACTCCAAAATTCAAGATTTCAGTTTTTCCCCAGTTGATCTTCTTCTCACCATGTAACACTGCTCTCTTTTAATAAGTGACATCCTGTCAAAATACGTAGGAATCTGATTATTATATAAGACAATATGCTGAGTATAATTCTTTTTTAATGATTTCTCATTCGCCTCTAATTGTCGTACATCTTTGTAGCACATGGTACGGTCTCTCAGGGTACAAGCTTGAGAGAAATCAGGGCTCTTACCACGTACGTCGTTTTCACGGGAGAACTTCCCATTCTGAAGTCCATTAAGTATTTCCCCCTGACCTCCTCCCACCCACTCTCTTCTTAAAGCTCTAGTTGTGGACACCACAACTCTGAACTGTGCCGTGTATATATATTTTAGCACTGCACATGGAGGTGGAGTCTGAGACCAGCATGACAGTGTTCGGGCGATCTCCCTGACAGCACGCTCACTGATAGGCATTTGTGAGATTGTGGTTTAAAGTTTTCTGATTAAGATATGACAGAATCAGCCTGGGCGTGGGTCTGGTGAGCATTCCTGAGGCTCATCTCTGTCTATTCAGTGCTTTATAGCCCTGTGACCTTCCAAATGACATGCAGCCCACTGACTGCTCCCTGCACTGCAATCCAGACCTCTGTGCCTGCTGGTTTACCTTCAGGGGCTCTTGGTTCTCCACCCTCAGGTCTCCGCTCCCGGGTACAGCTCCCCGGCCTCCACTCCCGGGTACAGCGTCCCGGCCTCCAAAGTGGTATTGCAAGTCTCCCTTTATCCCTCTTCCCTGTTTCATTTTCTTCAAAGAATTTATGTCCTAACATTTCTGAAAGCATCCCATTTCTCTCTTCTTGGCTTGTTCATGGCTGTCTTTCTCCCACAAGAACATAAACCTTTGAGCTCCACGTCCTGTGATTTCCCTCAGCCCAGCACAGTGCCTGGGAATAGCAACCACCCGGTAAGTATTTGTCAAGTGAGTAAAGGAATGAAAAAGTAAACGGGCGGATAATTGATTGCCTTAGCAGAAACTTACAGTGTTATTTATTTATTAATGTAGATGCCTTTGTTTATTTACTTATTTTAGGAGAGATTTTTGCTGTAGGGCATGTATGCTTGCCATAGAGACAGAGAGAGACAGAGACATAGAAAGCTAGAAGTCACCACCCTTCCTGGGGGAACAGCCATACCACAGTCCCTTTTTCTCCTTTCTCCTCTGGGATTTTGGGCACACACGCACCTGGCATTGAGTTTTAACCTGCCGGGTCTGGGATTCAAACCACGTCAACTACTTGGGAGTCCAGCAACGTAACTGTGATGCCCTCTGCTGGTCCCCTAACTTGTCGTGTTACTCAACTGCAGTTGCTGACCCCTGCCGACCGCATCAGCCCTGCCCTCTCACCCCGCTCCTGCCTGTTTCACGCCTATCCTGGAGCGGGCTGGCTCAGCACAGGACACCCAGAGGGGCCCAGCTCTGCCGCGTGCTCTCCGTCTTCTCCCACATCTTCCGGTTTCCCTGCTCTCCTGCCCACCCCTTTCTGGTTATCTAGGCTGGTATACGGAATCTCCATACCACCCTCCACATACTTGCTTTCCACCCTGAGTAGTACTGAATTGATTATGTTAAGCATGGTACTTGTTTGGAGGCTCATCTCACTGACAGGCTTGTAAAGCAGCACCCCCAAGCAGTAAAGGAGGCAGTCGTGTTGCTTCTTCAATGTTATAGGTTTGGAATTTCTCTGCTACAGAAGAAATGGAATGAGGGAGAAGGAATCCTTATCTATTTTCACACAGGCATTACACAAGTGCATAAAAAACATTATCACGTGGTTCCACTGGCCTTGTAGTTTAAAGACATCTTTTTTCCCACTGAATTACCTTGTGCATTTGCAACATAGAGACAGACAGTGGATGAAGGGAGCATCTCAGATGGGTGTGGACAATTTGCAAACCCTTCTCCACATGACCGTCTTCTGAGAATGTGAGTCACACGATCACACACGCTCAGTATGTTTTCCGATCTGCCAGGGCTGGGATTTGAACCATGGTTAATCATGTGGGGTCCAGTTTTCTTAACCATTAGGTTACATTGCCATTCTGAGTCTGCTAGCCAGACACAAGGTTTAACAGAAGCTCATGTTCATTTGTCTGTATTACAGAAATCATAGATATTTACTTTAGATGAGTGTTGGAAAAAGTATTCAAAAAGTTTTCTTCTCATTCTGTCTTCAGATAATTAACACTTAAAAAAATTGTGATATACTTAACACTGAATAGCTGCCAATGCCTTTAGAAGTCAAAGATCTGTCCTTGAGATCTGATGGTGGTCTTAGCAGACAGAGCTCCAAGGCTGTCAGATCTGTCTCCGTTGGCGAGACAGCAGGTTTCAGTCACATCATGTTTAAAGCCGAAGTTATCATTTTCAATACAGATAAACTGCAGCCTACTCTCCCTGTCTGAATTTTAAATTAATCCCTGGAAACTAGGCTTGATGTTTTTCAGAAAGTGGATATTTACCCCTGACCTTAGAGTAGGTCTGCTCCCTCCCACATGCCTGAAGACTTTTAACTACACTCCAGGAAAGCTAAGTCTCCCCTTTAGATGAGAGGAGAAGGAAGAAGGCCCAGAGTCGCTGAGGTGGGAACTCTAAGAGGCCAAAGGCCACTCTCCCTAGTGCTGACGTGCAAAGGACTATGCCCAACACTTCTATGTGTGCTCTCTTTTAATTTATTCGAACAACAAGCAGCATGTAGAAATTCCATGTGAATGCTATGCCATTTTTTTCAGTCTTTTTGATAGGATTTTACTCACACAGGTTGAGAATCTCTAATCCAAAAACTGAAATTCGAAATTCCACGAAATTGTAAACTCCGTGAGCACTGACATGGCACCATGAGTGGAAAAGTTCATAGCTGACATCACGCGATGGGGTACAGGCAAAACGCTTCAACATGAAAACATTTTATAAAATGGCCTTCAGGCTGTATGTATAAGGTGTGCATGAAATGAATGAACTTCATGTTGAGACTCGGGCCCTCTCCCCAAGATCGCATTATAAATATACAGATACTCCCAAATCTGAAAAAAATATGAAACCCTTCTGGTCCCAAGCATTCCATGTAAGGAATACTTGACCTGTATTTTTTAATGCCTTGGAATGTCTGAGTCGCTCATGAAGTTGCTGAAGAATGCTTTCTAAAATGATGCTTGTGTAGGCCATGAATCAGAATGAATAAAAGGCAGTCGTAGAATGCTGCTTTTAGAATTGATGCCTACTCGATGCTTTAATCCTTATTCTTAGACAACAGAAAGGAGTTATGTATACAGTGAACACTCTGCACTTACCGTATGATGTCTCAGCACCAATTACCTGTAGGGCAGTGGATTTGCATCCAGATGCTGGTTAGACATGCGTGGTCAGAGTTAAAAGATGTGGAGTGTAACAGCAGTGAGTTCTCGGTGAGTGAATATGATCAAGGCTGGGCTAGATGAGGACATGGCTAGATGGCTGGACACATAGGTAGGCAGTGGCTATCTCGCTGGGCACATTCAATGCTTGTTGGATAAATGAATGAATGAATAAATGAAACGTCAAATGGGGTATTGAATTTATTGTCTTTGAAGGCACTCTTAACCCTGAGAATTCACGAGTCTATATGTCTCTGGTTCTCTGTCTAGTCCTATATAAAAACTATTATTCTTTCTGAAATGTGGCGTGACGTGAACTGCTCCATTGCTGGCCATGCCACGGACCCACGCTCTGACATTCTGAAAGAGGAAACTCGGAATGCTCAATGCTGACATGTGTATTGGCTGTCTGGCATCGTCCGTGCCATCTGCTGAGGTGGCATCTTGCCTAATTGCAAGGTGGCCTGACAGTTTTAAGGGGCTCAGCATGCCAATCACATTTGAGCTTAGCTAGCTAACCTGCAGAACCCAGAAAATAACAATCTGAAAAAAGTTACCCTGCTGATAAAAAGCAACTTCAAATGAAAAGATCATGCCTCATTAAAAATGGCCATATTTTTCGACAGTGGTAGGCAGCCTCCAAATAGCCTCTCCTGAGTGTACCTTCCCTAAAACGATCACTGCCATAGTGAGCTCAGCCCAAGGAGAAGAGATAACGGACAAAGGCCACATTTTTGTCCAGCAGGAACCTCTGACGCCTTACAAATATTCAGAGTGTCTTAAACTCTCATGCTTGGAAACAAATGCATCAAGCTGCCAGAATTTTACAGCATTGTCTTCCTGTAATAAGCAAACATCTGTTACCCTAAAATTCAGTTTATCTTTTGGAAAAGATGCAGTAGAAAGCTTGATATGAGTGAATTTGCTTACCTCCTGGAATTGTCATGGAAAAGACCCAACATAAGCACAAAAATATGTAGATTACAAAACAGGAAATTAAACTGCTTTCTTGACTTGGAATATCTGTGACAGTACATTTAGGTTGAGAGTTGTTGGTTATAGAAGAGAAAGTTAGCTTGGATTATTAAAAAGAATATCTCAAAATCAAATGGTTAATGTAGAGCTAGAAGTAAAACTCAGGGAGGGGACCAGCAGTTGGCATAACAGCTATGTCGCTGGACTACCATGTAGTCGACCGTGGTTTGAGTCCCTGACCCAGTGGCTTAAACACGCTGGGCGCGTGTGCATGTGTGCCCGAGATCCCGAGAAGAGAATGGAGAAGGGATTGTGGGGTGGCCATCCCCCCCTGGGGGGGTGATTTCTTGCTTTCTGTCTCTCTCTGTCTTCCTGGTGAGTGCAAGCGCACTATAGCAAAAACCTCTAAAAAAACAAACAAACAAACAAACAAAAAAAACAAAAACCCAAAAACAACAAAAAACTCAGGGAGGCCCCTTAACTCCTAGAACATACTCCTTTCATCTACTACACAGTTTAATTAATTTTTTTCATTTATTATTATTTTTATTTTAGCACAAAAGGTAATTACTGGCCTTGAAGTCTAGATTGACTGCATGAACTGCATGATTTTTCCTTTCATTTTCCAGCTCCTTTAATGCCCAGTTTTCTGTTTTGTTTTTTTTCTTTTTTTTTTCCACAATAGACCAAATTTGTCATGCACTCACACAAATTTCATCAATAAAAAGACTATGAATTAAATCGAGATTTGGTGTTATCTTATAACCAAAGTGTTTGAAAGCTTTAATATGATGCATCTTTTATTTTTATTAAGTAATCTCTGTTTTGAGCCAAGTGCTCACTATATCAACCATGGACAGATGTTTTTGTGTCCCTGTACGGTCCATAACAGCACTGGATTGAGCAGGAGCTCTCAGTGTTCTTAGCCGAACACAGATCAGTGAAATGGGCGGGTAGAGAAGATAGGAAGGGAGGCAACAGGAAAGAGCATTGATAAGGGTAAAGGTAGGAATGATGTTGGCTTTTTAAATAGAACCCCTCATTTGAGGGCACTGTTCCTCATATACTGCTTCTTTCTTTGGGCCTTCTACTCAAACATATCAATGTGCCGGGATGACCTCTGTAGCTGGCATGTTGCATGAACTGAACTAGACAGGCAACTTAAGGGACAGTGCATCTTTTTTCATTGCCATTTTTAAATCCCATGTATTGTCTTTTGGGTTTTCTTTTTCCCTATCCCTGTGCAGGCAGTTTCATAGCTTTTGGATCATGTTCAGGAATTAGAACAAACTCATTTTCAGTCAAGAAACTTTGTTCTAAATCAACACTTTTGTCTCATATTTATTTATTTAATTTCTTTCTTTTTTTTTGGGGGGGGAGAGATTTTTGCTATTAGTGCATGCACTTACTGGAGAGACAGAGACAGAAATAAAGAAATCAGTCTCCCAGGAGGATGACCACACTGCAATACCTTCTCTTCTATTCTCTTCTTGGGACTTTGGGCATGCACACATATCCGCCCAGTTTGAGTTTGAAGCCGCTGGGTCCAGGACTCGAACCTTAGCTGACGGTGGAAGTCCAGTGATAGAACCATTACGCCATCTACTGGTCCCTATTTTTAAAAAAATCTCTACCCCACAGTTCAGATCTGACCTAGGCTCTGCTGCCTTCAACAGGAAGTCAGCATATAAATGTGCTCTTATTTTGTCTTATGTTACATCTTCTAATTATCATCTCTGGTTTTTCTAACAGAGTCAAAGGCAAGGGCCTATGTAGTTAGTGACCTCTGAGTATAGATCCCTAAGTCACTAGGGTGCTTGTATGGTGGGGTGATGTGAAGCAGAAGTGACCTATGTTCCCTTCCTGTCCTCTTGCAGACACTGGATATGCACTGGTTCCGCTAATGGGGCCACCACCTTCGGTCAATTTGATTTCCTGGGAGTCTTTTCTTGTCAACAGGAAGTGCCAGGCATTCTTGCAGCTCCATGATCTGGAAATGGAGACACTCTCTTCGCCCAGTGGGAGTACAGTCACCTTCTCTGTGGCCACGCAGAACCTCCCAAAGAGGAGCCCGCAAATACCAGCAAATGTCATCCACTTCCAGGGGTGATACAAACACCTCAGGTGAGATCCAGGAACCTCCCAAGAGTTCTTCATGCTCCTGGAAGAAAACAGATGTCTCATGGGTTGCTTACAGATGTGATAGCTGCTTATTTCCAAACCGAGCTGGAGGAAGAGCTAAGCTTCCAGTGTCTCTTCTTGGCAGACACCCCGCTGTCTTCCTGTGGTTCTGAGAATGCCCCTCTTCCTCTGCAGACACAGTGGCGATTCTTAGGGACACTCCATCCTGCTTCCCTTCTCGCTTTCTAGCTTAGGCAGGTTTCTAGTCTCCTCTTATGCAAACCTCAGAGGCAGGTGGTAAATCAGGACCTCAGAACATACTGACTAGTTCTTCACAGTTCCTGGAAAGGATAACTCTGGCTACCTTTCATAGAAAATGGGATTCTTGTTACCCAGGTCCTTAGTTTAATGGCTTTAGTTAATGTTCTAAGAGATAGGAAAAGATATTGAATATAGAATTCCATTTATTTCTAACAAAATTTTATCTAAAAAGATTTTGAGAAAGTTCTTATGAAACCAGCAGATGATGTAATGGTTATGTCATTGGACTCCCACAGAGTTGACTGCAGTTTGAGTCCCAGATCCTTCGGCTTAAAACCCACATTAGGTGTGTGTGTGTGCATGGCCAAGATCCCAAGAGGAGAATGGAGGAGAAGGGATTGTTGCATGGTCATCCCCCCAGGGGTAATTTCTCTCTTTCCATCTCTCTGTCTTTTTGGTGAGTGTACACTCCCTATAACAAAAATCTCTAAAAAAGAAAGAGAAAGAAAGAAAAAGAAAGAAAGAAAAAGAAAGAGAATATACCGTGACTGGTACATTATATACAGCTGGGTAATTTTCTTGGGAATGTTTAACACTCTTCATTACAAAATGATTCATCACACTTTTAGTTCAACATGACTTTTTCTCTAGAAAAAGGATGTATAATATTTTTTAAAAATTTTAATGTTCTTTGAAAAAATGCACCATTGTCTTATTAAAGCTTATGGAGAAGCAATGAGTCATTTTCTCCAACAGAAGTAGAGACTCATGGTGCTACAGCATGACACCACGGTCACGGCACATGGAAAGTCTACTAAATTTCCGCATCTATAATAACAATGTCACTTAAATAGCTTCAGTTTTCTGATCTGTAGAATAGTGGGAATTCAAGGTATCTCAAAGAGTTGTTTTAGGGCTTTCAAAATGAATCAAAAATAAAATCCCAGGCCAGCAGCTGGTGTGGCACAGGGGACAGTTAGATCTCCCATGGCCAACTACACAGTTCAAGTTCTGGGTGTGTGCATGCAGGCCCCAAATCCCGAGAGGAGAATGGATGAGAAAGGATTGTGGCATGGCCATCCCCCTTTGGGGGTGATTTCTCACGTTCCCTCTCTGTGTCTCTGGTGAGTGTGCACGTTATGTACCAAAAATTTAACAAGTAAAGTAAATAAAATCCCCTGATTGGCACAGAGTAGCATTTTTCTTCAAATGAGAAAGCATTACTTATTATTAAGATCAGATTCTTATGTAAGTAACCACATATTCTGAACAATACACATCTTTTATATTTGACTTACAAAATCTGGGTTGGATTTTATCTCCCTATAATATTTTTGTTTATCTCCCTACATTGTTATTTATGAACCTGTGATATTATTACTCACATAAGCAAACTATACCCATATACATTTTTGTCCAATAGGTAAGAGACTCTTCAAAGACAAGTCATAGATGCACAGATACTCCCTTCTGACATGACTGGTGAGTAAAATCACTGTGCAAAGCTAAAATGGTCTGTGATTGCTGCCTGGGTCAATTATCATCATTTGGCCGGTGCCTCTGCTCCTTGCAGGGAGGCCATGTCAATACGCCAAGCCCTCCGAGGCTTCATGTGGCTGCAATTAGGGCTCAGTCCTCCCCCTGCTTTGCAGAATCTGGGCATATTGTGGCTCAATCTAGACCATCTGAAAAGGTGGGGAGCTGAGAAGGAAAACTGGCAGCGAGGTTGTGCATTCCAGGAAAGGGCTTGCTGTGCCCTAGTCTTCTTCACTTCAGTGATGACTTTTATTATGTTCTATTGATTTTCATGTTATTTCCCATTTCTGAACAGAATAGCTTGAAGCAACAGCAGCAGCAGAGGACTGTTTCTGTCAGTCCCGTCTCTTTCTCACCCACACACATGTTCTTTCCATCACATACACACAAACACACATCATTCTTGTAAGTGCTGAGTATCTCACTCATGGAAATAATGGATTTTTTTTAGAGAGGTTTTTGCTGTAAGGGCACATGTGCTTACCAGACATACAGAGAGAGACAGAGAGACGGAAAGCATGAAGTCACCCCCTACAGAGGGATGGCCATCCATAATCCCTTATCCTCCATTTTCCTCTCAGGATCTTGGGCACGCATATACACACACCCGGCATGAGTTTTAAGCCACTGGATCTGGAACTCAGACTGTGGTTGACTATGTGAAAGTCCAGTCACATAGCCATTACACCATCTTTTGGTCCCATGAATAATTAAATTTAAAAATATATTATTTAAAAAGAATTAGGGGCTGGCAGGTGGCATGAAGGTTGGGGCCTGGATCTTACATGGATGACTTTACAGTGTGAGTCACAGACCCCGTGTTGGGAGCACGTACACACATGCCCAAAATCCCAAGAGGAGCATTTAAGAGGAGGAACTGCAGTGTGGCCTTCCCCCTGGGGGTTGATTTCTCACTTTCCCTCTCTGTCTCTCTGTTTCTCTCCCTGGCAAGCACATGCACCCTAGGTGGAAAAAAAATGAATTACATATATAACATACATACACACACACACACACACAAGTCTCATAAACTATATATGATTTTTTTAATATTTTCTCCTCTTCTATAGGTTGTCTTTTCACTTTTTACAGATGTATTTTAAAGAACGGAAGTTTTTAATTTTGATAAACTCAAATTTATATTTTATTTAGTCACTTGAATTTTCAGTATCATATTTAATAAACCATTACTTAAACTAAGATCACAGTCTTACTCCTGTTTTCTTTTGAGAGTTTTATAGTATAAGAATGATAGTTAAGTTTATGACTATGTATGAGTTAATTTTCATAAATGGTGTGAAAGAGGCCCAATTTTATTCCTCTACATGTGGATATTCAGTTTCCTACCATCATTGTTGAAAAGACTATTTTCCACCATTGAGTTTTCCTGACACCTTGTCAAAAATCAATTGACTATAAATATAAAGGCTTATTTTTGGATTCTCAATTTTATTTTATTGTTCCATACGCTTATCCTTATGCCATTACGACACACTGCCTTAACCTTGGGGGAACATTAACTTTTCACCTTGGTTCTTTTGAAAGATTTTTGGCTATTCTGGGTCCCTTGTATACTTATATGAATCTTAGGGTTAGTTTATTACTTCATACAAAAATTAGCTAGGAGCTTTGTAGGAGCTGCATTGAATATGTAGAACACTTGTGATTTTTCAGTGGTAATATTCTAATCCAATTCATACACAAGAGATAACTTCCTACTTTTTTGGGTCTTTAATTTTTTTCTAATTTAATTTCCATTTTTTGGTATTTTCAGCATATAAAGCTTACTCTTTGTTAAATTTTATCCAAATTATTATTTTTTAAAATGCTATTTTAAATGGAATTGTTTTCTTAATTTCATATTTCAACTATTTATTGCTAGTTATATAGAAGCATAGTTAAGTTTTTACATATTGATCTTATACATTGCACATTTGAATTTATTAATTATAATAATTTGTTGTAGATTCTTTGTGATTTTTTTATACAGAATTTCATGCCATCTGCAGAAAAGAGAGGTATATTTTTATTTCTTTTTCAACATGGATAATTGTATTTATTTTTCTTTTCTAATTGCCCTGGCTGGAACCTCCAGTATAATATTGAATCTAAGTGGATATGTGGATATTCTTGTCTTATTCCTAATGTAGAGCGATGGCTTTTAGTCTTTTGCTATTAAGTATGATGCTAACTGTGGGTCATTTTGTTTTGTTTTGTAGATATTTTCTATCATGTTGAGAAAACTTTCTTTTTCTACCTCACATTAAAAGGAAGTCGAATGTTGTCCTTTTTTCTTCTTTATCAGTTGAGATGATCATGTGATGTTTGCCTTCATTCTATTAATATAGTGCATTCCATTGACTTTATACATTGAGCTAACCTTGCATTCTTGTTAAATGCCAGTTAGTGAGGCCAGCAGGTGGTGTGGAGGTTAAAGTGACTGGATCCCACATGGCCAACTGTAGTTTGAGTCCTGGACACAGTAGCTTGAAAATAAGACCAGGTACATGTGGATGCATGCTACAAACCCAGAGAGGAATGGAGGGAAAGGATTGTGGCATGACCATCTCCCCTATGGGGGGGGGGGGCGGATTTCTCGCTTTCCCTCTCTCTGTCTTTATTGAGTGAGTACATGTTCCTTATGGCAAAAACTTAAAAAATAACTAAATTTTTTAAAAAAATGCAAGTTATAGTATATAATCCATAATATGTTTTATGGAGTTTAATTTGATGGTATTTTGTTGAAGATTGTTGTTTCTATGAGAAAATATTTGTCTGTGTTTTTTTTTATCATAATGTTTTTGTCTTGTCTTAATGTCAGGAAGATACTGAATTCATGGTGTCAGAGTTATACTGGCTTCACAGAATTAAATAAGAAGTATTCCCTGATTTATATATTTATTTTGAGAGGTTTTTGCTATCGGGCGCATGTGCTCCCCAGAGAGACAGAAACAGACAGAGAGACAGAAAGCGAGAAATCACCCCCCCCCCCCCGGGAGGGGGATGGTCATGCTGCAACCCCTTCTCCTCCATTCTCCTCTTGGGATCTTGGGCACGCACGCACACATGCCTGGCGTGAGTATAAGCCTCTGGGTCCAGGACTCGAACCGTGGTCGACTATGTGAGAGTCCAGTGACATAGTCATTACACCAACTGCTGGTCCCTTTTATACTTTTTAAAGTAAAGAATGTATTAATTATCTTCAAAATATTGATAGCAATCACTCAACACCATAAAGACCTGAGTTTTTCTTTTTAGGAAGTCTTTTGTTTGTTTAAAGTACTGATTCAATTTCTTTACCTTTTTATTTTTTTATTGCCTGAGGGCACATGTTCTTATGGGGGGATGGAGGGAGAGAGAAAGAAAGAGAGAGAGAAAGAGAGAGAGAGAGAGAGAGAGAGAGAGAGAGAGAGGCCCTCACTGGGGCGTGGTCATGCTGCAATTTTATTTTCTCTATTCTCCATTCTGTTAGGATTTTGAGCATATATGCACATGCACTCATGTGCTAGAGTTTGAACCATGATCAGCCATGTTGTTTCTGGATTCCTATGCTGTGCTACTAAGCCAGCCTGTCAACTTCTTTACTTGTATGGAACTATGAGTCTTCTTTTTTCTCCCCCCACCCACCCTTTTCTCTTTTTGCCACAGTATGTGTGCACTTGACAGAGAGAGATACAGAGAGACAAAATGAGAAATCACCACCCCAAACCCAGGGGATGTCCACACTACAATCTCTTCTCCTTCATTCTCCTCTTGATATTTTTGGACATGCATGCACAAGTGCCTGACATGATTTTCAAGCCACTGGGAATTTAACTACAGAGTAGGCCATGCGGGAGCCAGCCACCTTAACCTCTACACCACCTGCTGGCCCTAGTCCTCTCATTTCTCTTAATTAGCCTAATTTGTCAGTTTTGTGATCTTTTCAAACAATAAACTTTTGGTTTTCTTGACTTGTCTATTGTCTTTCTACTTTTTAAATTATTATTTGTTTCTTAAGAGAAGGATTAAAATATTACATTTTTATTTCATTTTTAATATAGACACTGACAACTCAAATGTTATGTCTCAGCTGTACGTTGGCTATAACCCAATATACTGTGATTGTGTTTTCATTTATCTTAATGCATTTTTAAATTTTATTTATAATTTTCATCTGTGAATGATTGCTTACAAAAAAGTATTATTTAATTGTCACATATTTATAATTTTCCCCCTAATTTTTCTATTATAGATTTCTTTCTTGTTTCATTCCATTGCTAAGAATATACTTTGTATGATTTCAGCCCCTTTAAATGTATTGATGCTTCTTTTGTTGTCTAACATATGGTTTACCTTAGAGAATGTTCTGTGTGTATTCTGCTTTTGTTGGGTTAAGTGTTCTGTAAATATTGGTTATGATTTGTTTATAGTGTTTTTCAAGGTAGTCTTTTCCTTGTTTATCTTCTTTCTGGTTGGTCTATCCATTATTAAAATGAGACTATTAAGTCTCCAACTATTCTTTTTTTAATTTATTTTTTTTATTATCATCATAGTCTTGTTTATATTACATTGGATTGCATATAACTTTACAGTGTATTACATTGCTTTTTCAAAAGGGAATGCATGCATGTCAGTCAATACAGAAACATTAATCTCCCCACTTCATCATTCACTATCTTTTCATTGTTTTTCCCAATCATTATTATTATTATTCCAATTATTATTTTTTTAAACAGTCAATCACTATTTCTCACTTTGCTTGTAAAAAGACTTCACCCATCATGAAATACTTCTCAGACCAAACCGGTTGAGAATACTATACACGTCATCATCAACAGGTAATAAGCCATATCTGTTTCCCACTAACGTCCTGCCTCTCTATTTGTTCTCTTGCTATCTTCCTCTATCCTTATTGAATGTCTATCCTTATTTCAGTTCTGTCAGAATTTGCCTCTTACGTGTTAGCGCCCTGTGGTAAGTGCAGCATGCTTATGTTGTGTGTCTCCTGATAGATTGACCCTTCTCTTCATGAAACATCTCTTTGTCTCTGGTTACCGTCTCTGTCTGTCTTGGCTGAGACTAGTGTAGCCTCTCCAGCACCCTTTAGGCTGATGTTGCCATCATGCATCCTTTCCACGTCTTCATGACTTTGGATATTAAGTCCATCTCATGTGTTTATTTATAAATAACATATGGTTGGATCATGGCTGCTATTTCATTTGTATGAATCCATTCTGTTCCTCTCTGTCTTTGATTGGCCTGTTAGGTCATTTGCAGTGAATGTAAATACTGACAAGTTGGGTTTCTATCTGCCATTTTGCTATCTGATTTTCATAGGTCTTTTTTGCTTCATTAACTTCATATCATTGGTATTAAATACGTATTTTCTTCTGCAACATTCTAATTTTTTGGTTCCCTTCACTCTAATTTTTGAGTTATTTTCTTCATGGTTGTTCTGGTAGTTACAACTAACATTTTAATTTGTAAAATTTAATTCAAATTAATACCCGTTTAGTCTCAATTGCATACAAAAATGGCAATTCTAAATATTTCAGTATTGCCCCTCCTACTTGCTATTATTTTCATATAAATTATATGTTTATATATTCTAGGCCCATCAATACAGTTTTATAATTATTGTTTTCGGTAGTTTCTCTTATGTCAGAGAGAAATAAAGCATTATGAATAAAGACTTGTTTGGATTGTCTTCTATGTTACCTATGAGTTCGTTTTCTCTTTAGGTGCATTTCTATTTTACTTTCCTACTTCCAATCTTGCATATCACTGTGTGTTCCTTCCCCACCTACCTCCTCAAACCATAGCCAGAGCAATCCTTGAAGGACAAAAACTCATATCCCAGCACTGTCTTGGTTAATACTCTGCCCCTGCAGCCTGGCCTGGTGGCACAGTTGGAATAAACTTCAATACTGTAACCCAGTCTGTAAGACACCTTTGGGCATTTGACTTTTCACTGTAACTCCAGATTTTTAGCTCCTGCCGTTCTTCGTGCTCTGCTCTACCCAGCCTCATGGAAGTTTCATTCTTCCTTTCAGAATCTATGATCACCTCTGTGTTCAGATCTGTGAAATGAAGTTCCATGCTTCAGAAGGTTCTTCATCCAGGCGATTACATGGCATATTTCATTCCCTTCTTAGAGATGTCTTTGTGGAAAATCTCACAGGCAGCTCCCACCCCCATCTTCTACTCTTTGCTCTCTTACCATGTGAACTTTACTTTGTCACCTAGCAGAGCTCGTGATGGCCACCCTTCTCTTTAGAATTAGAATTCAGGTTCCTTGGAGGTCAGATGCTTTGCTGCCTGCTTTACTGATGTTTCTCAATTACTCGAAGCAAAACATCTAGGGGACATGAAAATGGGAAATTATTTTTTGATAATAACATGGATGATAATATCTTTAACTGGACTAATATACTGTGTATTCACAATGGGAAAGTTCATTTTGCATGCTGTAATGATACACAGTGACTGAATGTATAAAAATTATATATCTATATCTATATCTATATCTATATCTATATATATATAGTACATAAAGTGAGTGTTTGGAAATGGTATTAATATTGAGAGGTAATTAAGACAATATGACAAATAATAACATTCTTCTTGTATTTTGGACATATCCCTCTCCAGTATTTTGATGTTTGACTGTTATTTCTTGAGTAGTTGTTATTGTAAATACTGAAGAATGTGGAGAGAAAATGTAATACCATTATATTTTGTGAGTAGAAATAAAAGGGAATTCTGAGTCAAGAGAATTCAGACTAGTTCTGAAGAAATCCCTGTTTGAGCAAAATCAGATGAGTTAAGTGCAGGTGGGAGGTAAAAGTCCATACAGATGCACCATTTGAGGAAAGTTAAGATGGTGTTGGCACTAGACCATTCAGTCTTTTATTTTTCAGTCACTTTATGTTGTCATCCATTTGCTTTATCAGTAAGGCAGTGGCTTGTTCAAAGAATATAGCTAAGCTATATTCTCAACCATAGCTGAGAATGGAAGCAAGAATTGGAAGTCAGAGGCATGGAACAGGGTAGAAGCTTCAGGCCTAAGTGAAGCCAAAGCCAGGAAAGTAGCTAATTAGGTTAGCCCTGCCTGGTGCACACTACACACTTTATAAGTATTTACTGAATTAATTTATGGATCAAGGTCAAGATACTGAATAATAACACGTGGTTCAGTATGGAGGCATTGCTAGCGTGAAGAGTCAGAAACTCATTTCTGTGTGGTCCATGGCAGGCTACACAATGTAATTGCTGCATTCTGAATTTATTCTTAATACACTTTCTCCTTATTTCTCTTTAGTTTTCTATTCTGAAAGTATTCTTTCAGTTCTTCACCACATGACCAGGCTCTAAATTTTCCAAATGTTCCCACTTCACTTTTATTTTCATTATAAGTACTGTCTGTAAGTAACTTTATTTTGTGGAAAAAATATTAATTTTATTTATTCATTCATTTATTTCAACTTGACCAGAGAGAGACACACACACACAGAGCATGAGAAGGAAAGTGAAAAACCAAGCCACCAGTCCTTTTGTCTCTTTTCTCTGCCTCCACTCTTGCCACAATATAGTTTTCTTTGGTAGAATCTAAATTATCATTTATAAACATAAGTCAAATGACATGTTGTCTTTGCACAAAACCCTTCATGTATTCCCTTCACACTTGATAAATGAGAAGGCCTTCCTAGGACACATGGCGCAAGACCTGGGCAAGACCACCCTCTGACCTCATCTCCTGCCACTCGTCCTCATCCTGAGTGATGCACTTGCTGACGCTCCATGGACACCCTGGGACCACTTTCTTGCTGTTTCTGTGTGTCTCCTCTTAGTTTAGGCTCCAGTTTGGATAACACTCCTTTGACCATCCCATCTAATACTGCTACTCCTGTCACTGTAACCTCTACCATTGCTTCATTATTTTTTTCCTAAAGCTTACTAGTAGAAGCCATTGAGCAAAAGAATATATTTTATCTAATCCATCAACATTAAAAACAAAATATCCTTCAAGCCAGAAATGAGAATGGCAAGCTTTCTCTTTGAACCAGTCATGGATGTGAGCGACTTAGCATTTGTTTAGTAAAGCATACTCAGACATTTTAGCTGCAGAGAGAAAGAACTAGCAGTCAGAATCTAGCACCTGCCGAGTCAGGGACTCTCTATGGATGGAATAACACTCAGAGGACCAGCAGTTAGCGTAAGGCTATGTCGCTGGACTCCCACGTAGTCGACCGCGGTTCGCGTCCTGGACCCGGTGGCTTACAACTCACGCCGGGCGCGTGTGCGTGTGTGCCCAAGATCCCAAGAGGAGAATGGAGAAGAGATTGCGGCGTGGCCATCCCCCCTGGGGGGTGATTTCTCGCTTTCTGTCTCTCTGTTTCTCTCTGTCTGTCTGGCGAGCGCACGCGCCCTATAGCAAAAAAAAAAAAAAAAAAAAAAAAAAAAAAAAAAAAAAAAAAAAAAAAAGCATAGCTTTTAGAAACCAGGTGATGAGTGCTATCGTTCTGGGTTTGCTGCTTATTAACTGTGTAATATCAGAGAAGATACTTAGCTCGTCTTTGTCCTCATGTGTAAAATGAGAATAATAATACCACCTACTCGATGCCATATTTGAGAAGATAAAAAAGTTAATGTGCAAAAGAATACTTAATACAATACCTAACTCAAAGTAGCTGTAATAAATGTTAACTATATTTATTATTTTATTATCCCTTTTTTACCTGACACAGCTCTAAGAAAGTGGCTTTACCAGACTTAGAGAACGTGGTATGTAAGGACATGTTCGGAGAGAGGCCCTGAGGTATGGGGACATGCTCTGAGCAAACACCACCTGTCCCTCTGGGCTTTGGTAGAACTTTGCAACTTGTCCTTTCCTTGACCCTCGCTGCAGGCAGAGCAAAGGGTGGAAATTGCTAGCAGCGTTCCAACAGACACATCTGATGGAATTCAGGAAACATCCTGACCCCCAATTAGCAAAGTCCAATCCCTGCTCTGCCTTTGTGAGATTCTTTAGCCTTTTCTGGGTGTGGTGGTGCCCACCTTATGGAGCGATTCTTTAGCCTTATGTTTCTTCCCCACACCTGCAGGTAGGTTTCTCTCCATTATAAAAGAAGTTCAATGGAATTTCTCCATGATGGGATTATCGTCAGGGGATACACCCAGATACTCCCAGTTTAGTAAGTCTAAGCTCTTACAGATTTGTTACCTGCTTCTTATTGTCGGTAACCTAGAAACAAATCTATGAAATGTCATAAAATACACATATGTAGTGTTGCCTTGCACTATAAATAAAGATACCCAGTTTGGGTGGCACAAGTTGCTTGGGCCACCTAGGTTCAGGCTGCCTAAGTCCGCTGTTACTCTGTCTCTTTGTCTCATTTTTTCCACTTCCTCCTTAGACAGAGCCAAGTCTGGGGCAGATGCTGACAATGATATTTGAATCATTGGCTTCCCTTGTTTAGTTTCCATTTTCACTGAGATATTCCTAATTTTTCCTCCTATGTGGTTCAGCCTAGTAAATGATGAGCATTCTGGTCCATGGGATATAATTTAAAATTAATACATTGATATTGTGGTTCAGGCATGAAGAATTGAGTCTGCATCATTTTATCCCTTCAAGACAAATCAATTTTGGGTGTAAAGACAAGACTGGATTTCTGGATTAAAATATCCCTGCGTGTGATGGATTCTCAAAGGTAACATCAATGTGTGGGGCTGCTTTGGATTATTGAGAGGAGGCCATTTCCATATCCAGTGGGAACCCATAGAAGATTCCTGGGGGAGTCTTGCGTTCACTGGGACAAATAGGAAGTGGCAGCATTGGACTTGGTTCCTTAAGATCCACTAATTTGTTCTGACCTGCGACAGAAGTCTTTTCTGATAATTTTTCCCAACAAACCACTGACAAGCTGTGCATCTGACTGCTACACTCCTATCTGATTCCCAGTGGTCAGATGGGACTAGAACCAGCTGGGACGTATGCAGTCTGTCATGGACTGTGTTGCATTCCCCAGAAGACATGTGGAAGTCCTGACTCCATTGCCTCAATTTCTTACTTGTAAATACAGGTGATACAGATGTGATTAGCTAAGATAAGGTCATGCTGGAGTAAGGTTTGCCCTGATCCAGTGCGACTGGTGTCCTCATAAGCAGAGAAGAGAAACACTGAGAGCAGAATGCCATGGGAAAACACAGAGGCGTGGAGAGAAGGCAACCAAGACCAGGGAGGCAGAGACTGCAGCATTCGGCTGGAGCACCACGGCTGCTGTGGACGCCAGAGCTCTGGAGAAGAGGTGAGAGAGGATTCTTCCCTGAGGTTTCAGAGCACGTGGGTCCTGCTGACAACTTGATTTTGTACTTCTCGCCCTCAGAACTAGAGGAAGCTAAACTTCTGCTGTTTTAAGTCTGCTAGTTTGTGGCTCTTTGCTATGACTCTCCTGGGAATACACACATGGCCATGCCACCAGTAGCATTTACAAGAGCCTGGGTCCACGCTGGTCCTGTATTTCTGAAATGGATCATCCTATGATAAGCATGAATTTGACATGAGATTGGAAGGAGGCAGTGTTTACTAAAAATAAGTAACAATATTCTGAAGGACTTTAGATAATAATGTCCTGTGTGAAAATGACTACTTCTTGCATGAGTATTTAAGCTGAGATTAGCTAATGGAATTTTCCTGCCGAAAAGAAGACTGATGGCCTGATTTAGTCCGTCTTCAAATCAATGGTTTAGAAGAAAATGGCTTTAGCAAGATATCCTTGTAGCATTTTGATCCCTCATTGATTCTGTCCTGGTAAGCACATGCAATTCCACATCAAGAAAAAGGAGAAAATGCTGAAGAATTCATCATTTTATGATGCCAGGAAGCAGATTCACAGAGCCCTGTAGATTTTGAATGCTACTTTAGTTTTTAAAAGTTCTGGTGTCTTCCAGTTGTAACTATTAAGGGGAACTCAATAAGACATTTGTTATGTAGGTTGACCTGGTGTTGGTGAAATAAGGTATGTTGACGTTAATCTGGTCAAATATTGTATCTCACAGAAGTAGACCTATTTACTCAGACATTCCTGTTTGAATGGATGGGTTGTTAGCCAAGGAATAAACTGACAGATCCCATGAAAGTATTTACAGTGAGGGCGTTGCAGTTGTAAAATAAGGGGTGCCATAAATGGTGTGCCCAGCAGCTCTTCAGCACACATTTACACTCTGTACGGACAGCAGAGCATTTCCATAGCATAAGTAACCTATCATCACCATCTCTGTCTTTGTGCGAGTTACCGTGGCAGCAAGCAAAGCCCAAGGCTATTGGCAGAGTTGATAATTTTTTAAACATGATTACCACTGCTTTTGGATTAGGTAAACTGCAAGAAACCAGAAGCAGGGCTTTCCAGCTTGAGAGCCTGTGTATTTGCCAAATGAGTGGTTTTGAAAATTGGCCTTCCTTTGCTGAAGCATGTTTTTCTGCACTCTAAGAAACCTCTGGCATAAAGAAGAAATGTGTGAGGACACAGGAGGCAAAGTAAACACTGCATCTTATTTTCTTCTATTACTGTTTTCTCCTGTGGAATGCAGACTAGCCAAGTATGGCGTCGCTTATGTTCCATCTTCCTTTCCAGTGGCATCATAGTGAGGGTCCCAGGCGACAGCATAATCTGCTGGTAACAGGGACAGTGGACGGGGACCCTGTGCACACTCCTTGTGGTAACACCCTCTTAGCCTCATGGAATCTAAGAGCAACAAGATCACATGAAAGTGAGCAAGTGGGGTGGTTTCCTGAGGTATTAAGGACTGGGCTGCTGAGTCACTGTCCCAAAGCGCAGTGGATTCAAGGGGAACCACATTTGATCAGAGCAGAGGGGCTTGTTGCTAATTTCAGGCTTCCTGGAAGAAGCTATTGCAATCTCGGAGTCCAGAAAAAACGTGGGACCAACATAAATGAACGTGGTGGCCCCCAGAGGTTTAAGCAGCAGAACTTCTTCCACACTTTGCTGTCAGAGGCAGCAACTAGTTGAAACTGCATCCTGGCAGCAGCGAGAGGGTCTGTCAAAGGGAGGTTGCTACAGAATTGGCAACAGCTAATTACAGCCCAGGACTGTGAGCCAGAAGGGAGCACGCATCGCGGTGTCTTGAAGAACAACTTCTTCAGTTTTTTCTCAAGGATGTGGCCACCAGGCCCCTGGAACAAAGTCCAGGCCTGCAACCTCTACTCCCTCCTGTCAGCTCTTTTCCAACCACTGATAAAGAGACTAGCAATATCGGATGTTTCAGTTATAAATGTTCTCTCATTGTTATTATCAGAACTTTACTTTTTTATTTATTTTTATTTTTTAGCCTGAGAGGGAGGGAAGACCATGCAGCCTTGTCTCAGCATCCAAATCAAAGACGTCTGAGTGAGTTATGGGATGTCATTCGGGAGCCAAGTGACTGCACATGGTTATTTATTAGTCATCCTACCATGTATTTTGCATGTCTGTCAGTTGTTCTTGGCCCAGAGGAGCGGAATCAATATGCTACTGCAGGTGCAGGCGAGCAGCCCCTTGCAGGAGCAAGTCTGGGGAACAAGCACCGAGCGAGTGACACAACCCTGAGCATGGAGGTCACACCCAGGAACTGTCAGGCGCTTGCAAAGGCCCATGTTGCTGCCATGCTTATCCCGACACCCTTTATATTGAGAGACTGGAGAGAGGAGAAGCTAAACTACTGTTTTGTTATCTGATAATGGAATTTGATCTTACATCAATTTGGGGAAGAGGAAAGAATTCTGATCCTCTAAAGTGTCAACACATTTTCAGGAAGATGAAGCACTAGGTTATTGGTTCACATACCTGGCAAAGGCATGCGGTGTGGAAGCATCCGTGCCGTCCTCACTCCGCGGAGATGGACGACTAGCACCCTTCTCTGCCTGTGCCCACCAGCCGGTCTGTTTACTTCCACATTCCTCCTCTTGCCCCCTGGGCATTTCCTCTATCTTCCTCCCATTTTATCATTTGTAGCCTAGCTCATTTGGTGGTGGCTTGGAAACAAACAAACAAACAAACAAACAAAAAATCCCACACCAGTATGTTGATATTCTTCCCCTTGAGTGTGAGGTGGACTTGCTTCTAAGAAAATGAGGAGGAAAGATGGCCTCTGACTTTGGGGCCAGGTCATAAAAGCTTCCGCAGCATTTTGCTTGTGCACGTGTGTGCTCGCTCTCTTCCATCTTTCTCTCTGTGTAACTTGTGAAAAACAGCTGTCGTATGGCCCGACTCACGTGCCGAGGAACGGAGGTCTCTGACCTCTAGACACGAGAGGTTCTTCTAAGAACCTCAGATCAACCTGCGCAGGATTGCTGCGTTAGGCATGGCTTGATGGAACCCCATGAGAGACCCCGAGCTTGAGCAGCCCTGAGTCACACCCTGGTTCCCGAACCTCAGACACGGTGCTGTTTGGGGCGGTTACATCTTAAGGTAGTTTGTCGTGTGGCCAATCAATGACCAAGACTCCCCGAGCCTGCCCTTTTATTACGTGTATACATACCATTACCACCTCTGCTGGACTGCCCTTGCCTGGGCCATTAGACATTCAGCTCGGTTCCTGAAACCGTAAACCACTGGGTGGGCTCCTGAGCCAGAATTCAGTGTTCTCATGGACATCTCAGGTCTGAGATCTTTGGCTGGTTCTTCCTTTGTTATCCTTCTTGGGACTACTCCTCTGCTACCTTATCACAGGCTTCCTTTAGAGGAATTGCAGGAATCTTACAGAGGTTTTGTGAGAAGTAGAACGGCCTTGCATGCTGAGGGCTGAGCCTCTTTTTCATTTCCTGCTGTGAAATTTGCAGTTCATGGAGGTCCCCTTCTTTCTGCCTTGCACACCTAGGCCCATGTGACTCATCGGCACACTGCACCAGTCTTGCCTCCACCTCGTCCTTCACCTGGGTCCTGTCTTGTCCCACTGTGGGATTTTTGGTTGGTACCTTCAGGCCTCTTACCCAGAGCCTGTGTGCAGCATCTTTACCCCTCACACCTCTCTTAGTCCCCCATGTTAGAGCCACCTCCCTCCTGAGTATCATACCGAAGATCACGGCACTTTCTTCGACAAACGACTTATCCTTAATTACCCACAGTTAAGGATTAGCTTTTTATCTGAGGCTGAAGATTCGCTCTCCATGTAGAGTCAGAGTCTCTAATCTATGTGGCTTGCCCTTTCTACATAAAATTCCCCTTTTCTCCTTTCTCTGCATAACCAAATTCCCCCTTCAGGCCACACGTGAGTTGTTTTAAGAGACTTTTGTGGTAACTTGCTACATGGGTATAGATAAATAATATACATGCAAACTTATATTTTAAGACATTTTCACTGTCCCTGTGGTAAGACTTCAAGTTAATATTAATACTATTTCCACTAACAGACAGTATGTCCTATTGCTCATGAGAAGCAGTGAGCAACATAATTCTTTGTTGTCATGTATCTGGTATATGGCCATTGAGAAGTCCTTAAAATATATCCATTTCAGAGAGATGGGTGAGGGAACAGAAGAAAAATAGGGTGCAGAACACGATGCGGGCAGTGGAGGCACCAAACTCCCACATGGCTGACTGCAATTTGATTCCTGGACCTGGTGGCTTGCTTTCTTACTTTCCTTCTCTTCCTCCATCTTTCCCTGGTGAGCACATGCCCTATTGCAAAATTAAAATAATAATAATAAAATTAAATTAAAAAGAAAAACGGGATGCTTTACAAGGCAATTGTAAGGGTCCCAGTTCAGACATGCACTCGCCCATGATCTGAAGCTGGCTGGATTGTGGCATTGCACAAACATTTTAGTTTTTCTATCTTTAAAATAGGATTTGGGGTTATGATTACTGAGTTCCATAGTCTTTCTGACTTTCATATATTATATGAAACCTAGGTGTTTCTAACATGTCAAGTGCAATGGAAACCAATAAAATAAAAATCAAGTAATTGTCTTAACAAGTCAATCAATAAGTATTTATTGAGTGACTACTTTGTGCCCAGAATTTTGCCAAGAGCAATGACTCTCAAAACTCCCTGTGTGTCATAGACCATTTTGCTAAAACTATTGATTTAAAATATTTCCCATATGTCTTTAACTTTTACAGCTATTTTTATAGTGTCAACACTTTAAATAAAAGCTGTTTGGAGAAGAGGAAAGTATTCATCCAAACGCTGTACACCTGTGTCATTGGTTGGTTCTTCATGGTTGTTGAAGGGATACTGGAGATGGGACTTTGGATAAGACTGTCAGTAGAGCTGGAGGCATGGGCATGGGATCTGTGCAGTCTCACAGAGTACCAGCTCAGAAGGGAACCTACCTACTGTAATGCCTCACTGTTGCTACTCTTGAAGTTTCTAATAATGTTTGAACTGGGAGCCTATGCTTCATTTACACTGAGCCTTGCTATGATCTGAATGTTTGTGTCCTCCCAAAATCTGTCTGTAGAAGTCCTAACCTCTATAATGCTGGTCACAGGAGGTAGGGCTTTGGGGGCCAGTTAGGTCACAAGGCTGGAGTCTCGATCATAACAAAAGAGGCCACACAAAACTCTCCTACCATTGCCATCATGTGAACACACAGTGAGAAGCACCCTCACCACACAGCAAATCTGCTGGCACCTTGGTCCTGGGTTTCTCAGCCTCCAAACTGAGCATTACATCTCTGTTGTCTGTCGGCCACTGGTTTATGGTATTTTGTTCTAGTAGCCCACGTGGACTAAGTCAGCCCCACAAAGCACGTGACTAACCAGTCCTGTTGCCAAGTGACTTTGATGAGCTCCTCTATCCCTTCCCTGTTGGTTAACAACTTGTAGAAAAGAGGTTGTCCTAGGTTGGTTCCAAGGAAACTCTCCCAACAAAGTTTGTGGGCCAGTGATTTACTAAGGATGAGTTCCCAGGACAAATGAAGAATAAAGGGAAACAGGACAGGGAGGGAAAAGAAGCGAAGCAAGTGTATGATTTCAGGCAGCACTCCTGAGGGCTGCTTCAGCAAGCCCACTGAGGATTGTAGGCCATGAGTTGTGCTTGCAGCGTGTGGACCTGAGAGGAGGTAGCTGACTTCTGCTCTCCCCTACCCTTTGGGACAGGCCTTGGTAGGGGGTGGGCCTCCCCAAATCTCCAGCTCCCTGCACATGCAGTCAAAGGGCTGCAGTAGCCACAGGCAGTCCTCAGTAAGGAGTACAGATGTGCAGCTTGAAGACAGAGCACCTTGATGGGGGAAGGCAAACTCTGGTGCAGTGGAAGGGGCCCAAGAGGACCTGGGCAGAGAACCAACAGTGCTTGCCGTAGTGGTCATCACAGTGAAACCAGTGAACAGTGTTTGCTCTTCCTTAACTGAGCTTCTAGTGTAGCATTCTCTCAAAGCTTATTTATTATTTATTGTTAGGATTTTGTGATAGCGCACATGTGCTCACTGAGAGAGACAGAGACAGAAAGAATGAGAAATCATCTCCTCCCCTGGGTGGGGGGGATGATGGCCATGCTACAATCCCTTCTCCTCTAGTCTCCTCTTCAGATTTTTGGCACGATGCACACATGTGTAAATGCTCAGCCTGATTTTCAAGCTGCCAGGTCCAGGATTCGAGTCGTGGTTGGCTATGTGGGAGTCCAGTGGCTTAGCCACAATGCCACCTATTTTCCTATCAAAATTTTAGGCAGTGATAAAGGAGCAACATATATGGCATGTGTACTAACTTCATACTTTTGTGCCAGATATTGTTCTGTGCGGAAAAATGTTATACTCAAGAAACAAAGAGAAAACTAATCAGTAGCCATTTTTTCTTCAAGGAAAATTTACTAGGAGGCAAACACTAGCAGCAAACATTAAGGTTACAGGGGCAGAACCGTTCAGCCTTGGCTCTCGGAAGTCGACAGTGCTGAGGGGCAGAGACTTAGCATCTGGTTGACTTATGAACAAACCAGTGCATTAAGATCTTTAGGTGGCGGGAACCAGCAGTTAGCATAATGGCTATGTCGCTGGACTCCCACATAGTCTACCGCGAACTGCGTCCCGGACGTGGTGGCTTAAAACTCACGCCAGGTGCGTGTGCGTGCGTGCCAAGATCCCGAGTGGAGAATGGAGGAGAAGGGATTGTGGCATGACCATCCCCCCTGGGGGGTGATTTCTCACTTTCTGTCTCTCTGTCTCTCTGTCTGTCTGGGGAGTGCACGCACCCTACAGCGAAAAAACCTCTCAAAAAAAAAAAAAAAAAGATCTTTAGGTGGAGTACAAAGGGCCTGTTTGGGTCAAAGAAGAGAAGAATTTATGTCTTCAGGTGCTTTTTTTCTTTTTCTTTTTCTTTTTTTTGTTTTTTAGAGAGATTTTTTTTTTGCTGTAGGTCCCATGCACTAGCCAGAGACAGAGAGAGAAAGTAAGAAATCACCCCAGAGGAGATGGCCATGCTGCAATCCCCTCATCTCCATTCTCTCCTCAGGATTTTGGGCAAGCACGCACATGCACCCGACCATAGTTTCCAGGTGACACGTCTGGAACTCAGACCTCGGTTGGCCGTATCAGGAGTCCAGCACCTTAACCGCTACTCCACCTGATGGCCCCTTTAGGTGCTCTTTCATGAGCTGAACTGAATTTCTAAGAAGTAATAAGCTAGGAAGAAGGAGGGCCTTCCAAGTAGTTAAAATATTAGTGAAGATATAGCTTACAGTCATTTTTCTACCAACTTCATTGAGTAAGGGGCTGGGAGAAAATGGCGGATAAGGGAGACCAGGCGTTTTCTCTGAGGAGCTGAAAGTGTCGTGGTAGCAAATAGACAAACATGTAGAGAACTTTCAGACTCTGATATTCAGAGACAGACATTTGCCAGAAACATCCCACACCAAGATGTGAGAGAACATAATCTGCAAGTAGCTCCATGGAGCTCTGAAGCTGGAGAGAGGGCCATGAGAAGGGACGCCGGGAGCCAAGTCAGGGACTGTACACTGTCCTCTTGTGAGTCAGGTGGCTGTTGGAGAGTTTTAAACAAAGTAATATTGTCCCACTTACATTTAGAAACATTACTATTATACTGTTTATCTATTTCAGGAACACAGTCAGGGGCCATGGGCTTATCTGTAATACTAGCTGTCCCCATCCATCTCTGCCTCCTCTCATCTCTAATATTTGAAGTCTTGATTACCCAAGTTGTGGAAGCTCAACTAGAAGAGTCTCTACAGATCAGTTGTCTTGAAGCTGGGGAAGGACCTCCTCTCTCCCAGTGGAGAGCTGGCAGTGTCTGGAGACATTTCGGGTTGCCACGACTTAAGAATTGCTACTAGGAGATAGTGGGGAGAGGCCAGGAGGTTGCTAACATCACGCAGTGCACTCACGGCCCAAATAATCAAGAGTTTCTGATTCACATGGCCAGTAGGACTGATGCTGGGACACCGCACTGCAAATTGATGAAAAGGAGATGAAATGATTTTTTGAGGACAAGAGAGTGTGTGATGACTATGAGAGAGAGAGAGAGAAAGAGAGAGAGAGAGAGAGAGAGAGAGAGAGAGAGAGAGAGAGAGAGAGAGAGGTTTGGGACAATCTCCGTGGGAAATTCTGTGAGTATCCTCTGATGGCAACAGTTCTTACAGCATTGCCCATGCTGGCATGCAGAAAGTTGCGGTGCACTTGAAGTTTTTTTTTTTTTTAAAGGTTTGTGGATTAAATTATCTTTCTTTCATAATATCATTCTAACTTAGGAGGATTCGAGTTTTGTTTTGTTTTTCTTCGGTGGGAATGGAGTGGAGTTAGTTTTACCAGGACCGTAGTTGGGTAAAGGTGAGGAGCGACCTTGCGAGTGTCATCTATTTTGTGATAACCCTAGTTCTATGACATTAATTCCATCTCCTTTCCTATCCCAATTACAAGAGATGTGTTTTTTTTTTTTTTTCTTTATGATTCAAAATCACAATGAACCAACAACTATCAAATAATTCTCTGCATAAGATCTGGGATTACAAATATGAATAAAACATAGAAATTAAAATCTGTGAGGGAGATGGACACCTCTAAAGCCCTGGGTAATAGAGTAAGAGCTGGGTACGGATATATAAAGGATGCGTTCAGTGGAATGCTTTATGGGAGTGAGATTGCATGGAGATGAGACGAGTCTAAGGAAGAAGAGGAAAATAAGTGGAAATCTGAATCACATTTAAGATTTCAACAGAGCAGAGGTGAGGAAGAAGATATTCTAGATTAACAAAACATCCTCATCAAAGGCATGAGGATGTAAGGATGTGATATGAATGCAGTCTAATCACCGGAGTTAAAGAGGGCTAACCCTGGAAGCACCCAGCGGTATTAGGTAGGCTGTGCCGTGTATCTCACCGTACATTTTAGAATCATCCCTTTTGAATAGCATGGTCTCTGTTAAAGCCTTCATGGTGGCATTCTACAGTGCTGAGTGTTTTGTAAAACATTGGGGTTTTATTAGCTCATCAAATCTTATCACTAATGAATCAAATTTACTGAATGGTTACCATGTCTTCCAGCAGCAGAGTGACAAAATCAGAAACGCAGGAGGGACCTGCAAAGCTGAATCACGCTATTTCTTGGCACTGCTGCTCATCACATCAAGAAATATTGGCAAAGGCTCATGAGACAATGAATATGCAACATTCAACTTCTTTCACTCAAATGGCATGTAATCCTTCAGATGTGTCATCTGACACTTAGAACAACAGGATTCTAGAGAACATCTCTGTTTATCTCTCTCCTGTCCCAAAATTTGGAGTCAAATGGGTCTGCTGAGGGTTCTGTAAAAATGTTCATATTAGGCATCCTAGACCTAAAAATATTCTAAGAATGGTCTTTTATCCTAATAGTATGGAGTGGAATTAGTTTTTACCAAGGCAGTAGTTGGGTAAAGGTGAGGACCAACCTTGTGAGTGTCATCTATTTTGTGATAACCCTATTTTTTTTTTCCTAACCTGCCAATTTTCTTGATTTTTGAGTGTGTGTGTGTGTGTGTGTGTGTGTAGCTCTGGTGTCATTATTTTTTTCTGGATTTAGCTAAAATCTGATGTCAATAATTTTAAGTGACTCATCTTAATGACACAAAAATTTTTTCTTGAATAATTATTAGACTATCATTTTGTATTTTCATAATTATTAGAAACAATTAGAAGTAACAATAAATAAAACCTGTGAGAAGCCCCCTCCTAAGCCTAATTTATACACATGCAGGAGATTTATTATGATTATGTATTCTCAAATTTGCTTGCAGTAAAATAAAAACAAAACATGTTAGTTCATGTCAGGACATTATATAAACAATCAAGGAGAGTATTTAGCAGAGGAATTAAAAATATCAACAAATTGCATTTAGGATAGAAGTAGACCAGTAGGACAGAACATGCTTTGTATCTCCAAACTGAGTTTCTCATCAAATGAGATCTTCATCTATAAATAATATTTTCAGAGCGTTTTAGAGTAAATGTAGTGCCCTAAACTCAAGGTGACCACAGCGGTTCCTTCCGGAAGTGAGAAGTTGCTTCGTAGCTTCTCGTCTCCTGCTTCCAGCACCCCGCTTCCGGTGGACGGCACCGGCTCCCGGAGGACGCTTTGGCCCTCACCTCAGGCCCAGCATTTGTGGGCTTGCTCCGGTAACCTTTCTGGTTCTGGCTCTTCCTGTGGTGCAGGTGTCAGGATTTCTGTGATCCTATGCACCCATCCGGACCGGCCAGCACGATCTTCCTTCATTTTACTCATTTCGCAGTTAGTGGATAGCAGTCACGCCTTAGTAATACACAGCCTCGGCATGTTTTCTTCAGCTGGGTTAAGCACAGACGCACAGCATGATCAGACACTGCTGCTTAGAGTCTGGGCCGCGAGGGAGGCGAGGGCCTGGGCCCTGCCCAGTCGAACTAGGTGCGGAAGGCTGCTACGTTCTCCAGTCCTAGCTATACAGCTGGCAAGCTGGGTATGGGGTCCGGACATGGTGACACCCTGTCCCAAATCAGCACCCCCGCCCCACGCACACACACCACATAAGCAAATGAATAGGCTTTAAGAAATTCAACTCACGGTGCGCAGGTGGTGTGGTGGTTGGGGCTCCAGACTCCCACATGGCTGACTGCGTTAGGTTCCAGACCTGCTGGCTTCTTTCTCACTTTCTCTCTCTGTTTCTCTGTCCCTCTCTGGTCAAAATGAAATAAATAAATAAATGGATAAATAAAGTTAAATAAAATAATTCCTTAAAAAAATTCAACTTGGGACCAGCAGATGGCTTAGTGGTTACGTTGCTGGACTCCCATGCAGTTGATGTTGACCGTGGTTGAAGCCACCAGACCCTAGGGCCTGAAAAACTCGTGCTGGGTGTTTGTACGTGCATGCCAAGATTCCATTGCAGCGTGGCCAGCACTCCGCGTGGTGATTTATTGCTTTCTCTCTCTCTGTCTCTCTGATGAGTGCACATGCCCTATAGCAAAATAATAATAATAATAATGATAATATTAATAAAAATTCTCTCTTAAAAAAATTTAACTTAGGGCCAGCAGACGATGTAAAGGTTAAGGAAGCTGGGTCTCACATTGCTGACTGTGTGGTTCAAGTCCTGGACCAGGCAGCTTGAAAAATGCACCAGGCACGTGTGCCCAGCAAGAATGGAGGAGGAAGGATTGTGATATGGTTATCTTTCCCGAGGGAATACTCTTTCACTTTCTGTCTCTTTCTGTCTCTCGCAAGTGCACGTGTCCTGTAGTAAAAACAAAAACAAATATTTCAACTCTAACTCCAAATTGTACAATATTTTCATAAAATTCTGTGACTTCAATTAAGATCAATGAAAAACTAATAATAAACCAGTCAACAACAAAATTGAGCACTGTGGATTCTAAATTGTAATTTAAATGTGTACATTTAAAATATATGATGCTAGGCACTGAGCTTTTGTGTTTTATAATATAAAAATTGATATATTTGAAGACATTTACATTACCCATATATTGTTTAATTCAGTTTAATTTTATAAACATTTACTAAGAGCGTATTTTGTGCAGGACACATTCTTAGTCACTATAGGATAGACATACCTATGTAAAATTTAACTTATGCTTTTACTGGGGAAGATGAGGAAAAACACAAATGTATTTTACAAATACATTTTAAATTACAAATATTTTATTATATATAAACTTTTAACATTTTTCAATTCATTTAATTTCCATTTTATAGATGAGTAGACTGAGGCTTATAAAATTGTCATTTTTCTCCTTGTACTAAACTTAAGAACTGTTGAACTGAAGTAAAGCTAGGTGTTCTAGTTCCCCTATTACAACTCTGTTATTCCAGGTATAATGTTAAATTTCACAGACGGTGTAAAAGAAGTACATAATTGCATTAGTGGTCCAGACTGGGGAGGGGGGAGGTCATTTAGCTTCTGTCAGGAAATTAGGCAAAGTGCTCTCTTAATAGAACAGACATTGCCGTATTCGTGAGAATCCAAGCATTCTGTGAGGAACATTGGGCATTCTAATCTCACAAATGGAGTCCAAAATCAATGATCAAAGTGTTGACAGAGGAGGAGAAAGAAGATCCAATGACCTTATTTATTAATAACACTAGATGTATTGAACTTGAAATTTTAAATTGTGTTTGTGAGTTCTCTTTATTTATAAGCTCATCCAAAGAAAGGAACAAAGCATGTTTCTTTGGCCCTAACCTGAGCTAGATTCTGTATGGTTGGCAGCATGCCTTATTCCCAGGAAAGCCCTGGAAGCTGTTATATCTCCTATCTTGACAAGGTAAATAACTGTGGACATTGTGAAAGACTAAATAGTTTGTCCAAAGTCACATGACTGTGTTTCATCCCAGAGCACGTGACCTTTCTCTTACAGCACCTTGAGCCCACATTTGCCCACTGACCAGTGAGCATACACTGTGAGGCTAGTGATGGCCACTCAGGTCACCACTCAGGTCACCTACCCAGGTAACCCAGTGGGGCTTGTCTGGGTTCTAGCAGGGTCAGATTTCTATATTAACAGTAACTATATGTCGATTTTAATTGGTCATTATTACCCTAAAAATACATTTATTGTGCTCTCACTTATCTTCATAATAATCTATTAATAATCAATACCATTGTCATTGTCACTATTGTTATATTTTAGCTGATAAATACTAAATGTATAGAATTGACATAATATTACTCAAGGTCATACAGAGATTAAGTGGTAAAATAAAGAAAATTTGGGATCTTTAAATCTCTAATTTTCAGCTTTTCCTTCATGCTGCTATACCTTTCACATTTTGAAAAAGTAGTTTTCTTGGGTTGAGGGATGGACAAATAGCAAATTTACTTCCTTGATATACAAAAAGAGTTGAAGATAAAATAATTCAACCAGAGATGTTTGCATTTTGAAAGTCAATGAGTAACATATACATTTAAAATTTTTGTTTTTTTTTGTATAGGATGCACAAAATGACCACCTAGGGGCAAAGCAGGAGAAAGTTCAACTGGTATTAATGAAAGGGTATTGGCATAGCACTCCAAAGATGAAGAAACCACGCTGTGAGAGATGAACACATTCTTTCTATTTTAAATAATTATTTTATGTAATTGTATTCACCATAATCATCATTAATATTTTAGTTGAACAGAGAGAGGCAGAGAGAGAGGGGGGGTGGAATTTGAGAAATCAAGCTGCCAGGTCTGAGACTTGAACCGTGGTTAGCATGTGGGAGTCCAGCGCCTTAACCACCATGCCACCTGCCGGCCCTTAGATGATGAACACATTCTTAACAAAAGGAATAATGTATTGTAGCTGGCTATCTTTGTGCCCTTGGCTTGTCATTAAGGACAGGAAGTCATTAAGAGAGCAAAGTCATTAAAACTTGAGCACTAAAGAAAAACTGTCTTCAAATCCTATCTACTTAATTTAATAGCTTTGTGACCATAGGCAATTTACTTAACACCTCTGTGCTTCAGTTTCATCATATGAAATAATGTCAAAATTTCACCTGTCTCATAAATCTGTCATGAGAATTAAATGGGACAAGATACAGAAAGTACTTTAACTTGGACCTAATGCAGGGGCAGGTCAGGAAGGTTCAACCTGCTGTAGCCTCCATTTCCTCATCGGCAAAATAGGAATTGAGCTAATATTCCAACCAGGTCTCAGTAAAATTACCCGAGAAACATGGGAAGAGGAATCAAATGATAGATTCTGCATAATATTTGCTGTAGGTTGAGTCTCTATAGATTTACAAATGCTATTAAAATAAAGAGGCATGCAAGTGTTCTCTCAATAGAACAGCATCTAATAGATGCTTTCCATACATGAGTTTGTTTTGCTCAGGAGATACAAATATAGATAAGAAACAGATAATGGTCCCCAGGGCTTGTAGGAAAGGAAGAAACATAGATATGCGAAGAACCATTTCTCAAATGCAGGGGGTGTTTTCATGGAGATTTTAAGAGAGGAAAAGAAGGAAACATGCCTTGAAGACTTCTAGCATCAATTTTCATTATAAATTTGTCCTAATTTTAAAAAAGGGAAGTTTAGCTTCACTCTATCTAGCTCCGTCTTATCTAGTTTTGAGCAGAGTGATGTGATATAGTGCAGGTGGGACCAGGTGGTCTTGTCCTAGCCTTGGCAAGCTGTGGAACATGGCACATCACCTAGTCCCTTCATGTTGCGTGTTATTCCTCGTCAGTGGCCCAAACTGGCCAAGCTGAGAGCTCCTGGCTGGAGCCTATTTTGGCCAGCAGATGTGGAGAAATTAGCAGGAGCCTCAGGCTAAGACAGAGTTGGCTGGCTGAGCCGAGAGTGGATCACAGCATCAAAAGTCTGTTGGGGGGGAACCAGCAGTTAGTGCAATGGCTATGTCGCTGGACTCCCACGTAGTCGACCGCGGTTCGCGTCTCGGACCCGGTGGCTTACAACTCACGCCGGGCACGTGTGCGTGCGTGCCCAAGATCCCGAGAGGAGAATGGAGGAGAAGGGATTGCGGCGTGACCATCCCCCCTGGGGGGTGATTTCTCGCTTTCTGTCTCTATATCTCTCTCTGTCTGTCTGGCGAGCGCACGCGCCCTATAGCAAAAAACCTCTCCAAAAAAAAAAAAAAAAAAAAAAAAAAAGTCTGTTGGGGTAGCTTCCTCTCTTCCTCTCTCTTGCTCGTAGAAGAAATAAATAAAATCATTGATTATTTTGTAGGCTAGAGCAGACTCCAACACAAGAACAATAAATGGACAATGCCAGTCAATGTATCTCTGACACTGGACAGTGAAGATCTGAACACTTTCTGGAAGAGTTCAGAGTCCATGAGCCAAGTATAGGATTATTTCATGTTTTTAAGAAAATGACTCTAGATAATTTGCCACAAGAGAGAAGCTTACATCTTGAGCTTCTGAGTCAGACCAAAAATAATCTTCCCCTTTGTCCAATATTTACTAAATTTTGTCTCTCCCACCCACATGGAATTTTCCACTTCCTAAAGTAAATTAGAATTTTGGGAGAGATCTTTAAAAATTCTCTTTGTAGCCTGAAATTGCTTCAGAGACAAATGCTGTTTCAATGATTTTTCTGCACATAGTAAGTTAATACATGCTCATAGCACATGGTCATTGAATGTTTTTTGAACAAATGAATGGATGATGAATAAATAAATGAAATAATTCAAAGTGCAGTAATAATTGTGGGACAGACTTCTGCATGTCTGTCAACAGGAGTTCTAATTATAAAGAAGTAACATTTGATAGCTCAAACAGAGAATATATGGCCTAGGATTTTACTCAAATGTCCAATATGCAAATGAGGAGTCAACGACCCCATGCCTGCCAATCAATAAGAGTGCACTCCCAACCCACCTGCCTCCTTCTGCCCCATATTTCTGCACACTTTCATTCATAAGTAGCTACTTTGTGCTTGCCTTTAGAAACAGAGGGGCCTTCTCAGTCATCATCTGGGGTATTGTTATCCTTCTAAAAGATTCCCAGAGGAATGGAAGTCATACATGTAAAGGGACAGGAGGCTAGTATTCCCAAAGGCTGAACCTAAGGGAGAAGCTTACAGGTGGGACAGGAGCATGGAGCATTAGGGGCTGTGTGGACAGGTCTCCCACCTGCTGGGAGAGAAGGGAAGAGGAAGGTCTTGGGCCTGTGCCGACAGGGTTGCCTTATGTTACTAGTTAGCTCTGAGCGAAAGTCACCCATCCATTCAAAGCATCTCATTCTAAAAAACCCTGTGCCTTGCAAGTTCTAGTAGAAGCCATACTCAGTCTCTTCCCTCAGGTTCAGAAGTGCAAGGAGCCCCACAGTCCACACCCACCCAAACACTGACAAGTTAGTCCCTTTATAAAGGAACTTTCTAGAGTCTCCTGTTCTGGGTGCATTTTCCCTGGGAACCCTACCCGATTATCAGAATTTACCTCAGGCACAGGGCCTTCTCCCCTGCTTCTTCTCCTCTGTTGAGAGGTGTCTTGCTCATTGCTCACCTGCCTTCAGCCTCAGTTTCTCCATCTCCATTGCAGGATTTACGACTGGCGTCATCACAGGTACCCAGTGAGCTAACACACGTCAGCCACTGGGCACACGCCTAGGGAACAGCAGACGCTGGAAAGAGTCTGGCTCAAAGAAAGTGTGACCTCTGAAGCCGGCCTCATTCTTTTCACTCTGTTTTGTACATTAAGTGGGATTTTACAGGCAAACAGTACAAGTCAGAGCCGAAGAGAAGTGTTTGTTTTTATTTAAATAATTTAAGAATCACTCCATGTAAGTAGTAGGAGCCTCCCAGACTTTTCTTCCTCCACCTTCTTCACCCTACAGAATCTAGAATCCACAGAACAGCCCTTCAAGGCTTCTCTGAGTTGCACAATTCAAGCAGGTTGTGAGAGAGAAAGGACTTAGCTGTCAAAGAACTTGGTCAAACAGTGCAACAGGCCTGTCAGTAACATCTGCGTCCTTTCAGCCAGTCGAGTTATCTGAGAAACAGGGAGTTTAATAAAAATCCACTCTCTGTTTTCTGTTCTTTATATATGCTATGAGATGCCCAGCAGCTGAGACAGAGCAAGGAGGCAGGCGGTGCTCTGAGTAGAGCCTCTGCCATCCTTTATAGTAGAGGAATGGGAGTTGGGATGCAGGAATTTCTAAGGTAAAAGAAGAAAAAGAGAGAACCTACTTTAAAATGCAACTTATCTTTTTTGCCTAAAGGAGCACAGAGAAATTCCTTACATGCTTTTCTGAAGAGCAAATTTACATTGTAAGATTGCTTAAAAATGATTAAGAATGGAATGTAATGGGACCAGCAGATGATATAATGGTTATGTCGCTGGATTCCCACATAGTTAATTATGGTTCAAGTCCTGGACCCAGCAGCTTAAAACTCACGCCAGGAGCGTGTGCATATGTGCCCAAGATCCTGAGAGGAGACTGGAGTAGACAGGATGTAGGTGTGGCCATTCCCCCGGGGGGGTGATTTCTCGCTTTCTGTTTCTCTGTTTCTCTCTGTTTATCCAGAAAGCACATGTACCCTATAACAAAAATCTCTCTATCTCTAAAAACAAACACACACACACACAGAGTGGAAGTAAAGACAACTGTGGCTTTTGAAACAGAGGCCTGACTGGCATCTGTATAAGAAGGAAGTAGAGAGAAAGCTGTTTACAGAAAAGAGGATTCTGATTTTGCTGTGGCCTTTGCCTTGACTTTGAGTGAGTTAAAGGTAGAGGCTGGACGTTGAAATCCACATCCCTAAATACTGAGCAAATACCAAATAATGCATGAGGGGCCAAGTGGATTTTAATGAAAAATGAGAGAAAATTCTTCTTTTCCATTTCTTTTTCTGGAATTAGAGTCAGAATGGATAATCTGCATGGTAAATTATTTCTTAGAAAGTTTATTGCTAGCATTAGCCCATGAGGTCAGCCTTGAATAGTTTTTGTGAAACTGAAATTTGGAGCTCTTATGTAACATATTCTTAGAATCTTTCATCAAGAAATATTCATTGTTTTTCCAACTGATTTAAAATCTTATTTTCTCATCAAAAGATAAAACGATGTTATCTTGCGGCAGGTGGTGTGAGGGAAGGGTTTAAAACTGTCTTTTCGTGTGCCACCTTTGCTGCTACCTGGATAGGCCACCGCCATCTTCTCATGTGCCCTTTTCAGATCCTTCTGTGACAAACTCTCGGGATCTTGGCTCTCATCCTTACCCACAGATATAGTGATCCCTGTGGGCACTGGGATCTTCCAGATGGGCATCTGATCTGTCTTTCAATAGCCTAACCTTGCACACGGCTGGAGAAAGAGCATTGTGTTGATGAGGAGCAGGGAGAAATCTGGGTTTCTTCTTATTCCACACTGCTTCTCAGACAGCTGGCTTCCCCCTCTTTGTGAAATTCACTTACCTCTCACACTTTTAAACAAAACAGAAAGGCCTTCCTTAATGTGGCAGCCTTTCCAAACAACACCCTGGTATTCTCCAGAAGGTCCTCTGCTCATTCTTTGCAGTTTCATCCTCAGAAAGTGACAGGAAGTTCATGCCTGGAGGAGTGTGAAGGTATCGATACCTTAGCAGTTGAGCAGCTGGGACTGTAGTGATGTCACAGCAATACCAGACAGAGAGAGAGGGATAGGCAGAGTGGTGACATGTAACTTTTGGGGCTAATGAATGCTAAGAAAAGATGAAGTTCATCACATGCCACTCCCACCCCCATGAAGCCTTAGTCATGAGAGAAGAGAAAGTTCTGGTCACAAGGTTCAGTTGCTGAGAACCTTGGGTCTATGCACAGACTCTCACGCAGTCTTCATAGCAGCACCTCGAAGGAGCCACTGCTGCTGCGTTACATACCTGTGAGCAGGGATACTAACAGGGAAGCATCTTTTTCAAGGAGTAGTGTTGGCTAGTGTTGGACCCCAGATTTCACGGGACACCTGGTGCTGGAGGGACCTTCATGTGAGCCAGGAATTGAGGTCACTGGGACTTTCACCCTGTCTATACCCACAGGGTTGCAAGAGACTAGGAAAATCAGGCTATTTGAGTCCTCTTTTTCTCTTATGTCACACCCATTTTCATAGACTGGTGAAATGAAATTCAAAGAGGTGATTTAACTCTCTGGCCTAAAGCCGTATTTGTCAGTTAATCTTTTATTTGTGATGCCAATGTTGCTTTGACTTCCCTCAAAATCCTTTCTCTCTCTCTCTCTCTCTCTCTCTCTCTCTCTCTCTCTTTTCTCTTTGGAGAGGTTTTTGCTATAGGGTGCATGCATGCACTCGCCAGAGAGAGAGAGAGAGAGAGAGAGAGAGAGAGAGAGAGAGAGAGACAAAAAGTGAGAAATCACACCCAGGGGGCATGGCCACGCCACAATCCCTTCTCCTCCATTCTCCTCTTGGGATCTTGAGCATGAACGCACACGTGCCTGGCGTGAGTTTAAGCCACCAGGTCCAGGACTCGAACCACGATCAACTACATGGTAGTCCACCAACATAGCCATTACATTATCTGCTGGTCCCAATCCTTTCTTTTGTTTTATTGTAGCTCACAGTAAAACTACTTTTCCAATGTGCTGGGGAAACTTGCTATAAAGTTAAAAATCAAAATTTGACCTATATGTGAGGAAGGACTCATAAGCAGTTTACGAAGAACCACAGGTAAATATGGAGCAATGTTACTCAATATTTCCAGAAGGAAGAAATAAATTCAGTTCTTACCCATGCAAATAACCTTGTGACTTTAGCTGCTAATAACCATCAGTCATCCTCTTCTGTTGCTAAACAAATTTTAGAACAAATTTGTATCAAGCAAATTCTTCTTGATATGCCAAAACCCTACAGAGAGAGTCAAGTCTGGGATCTTTTGTGATGGATTTCATTGTAGCCATCAGTATAAATCAGCAGTGCAATGCCAGGGTGAGATTTTACTTATACTTTCTCCATGCAGGATTTTGACTTTTTTTTTTTTTTTCCCTGAGAAGGATATGTACTTTCTACTTATGGATATCCAGTCTGCATGCATCACTCGGGAACTTGAAATCCCAACACAAATACTGGAATTGTTTCCAATGCCAGATCTAATCTTGTATTTCGTATCTTTAAAACCCAAGAGGAAAGTGTGGTACACTCAAATTAGGGTAATAAGGTAAGGAGGGTTTACTCACAAACGAAGTTCAACAGTGTGGCTGAGGTATAGGGGATTCGCAAAGGACAGTGTAGCTCTAACCCAGCTTAGATGCAAGCGCTGAGCAGAGGGATAGGCCACAGGATTTTGGAAGATACAGTCATGAAGAGTTCTCAGTAAGAACTGGGACTTTAGCTTGAGGAACTTACCTGGGCTGAGGTAACCTCACAGGAAAATAGCCAGGAGATTAAACCACCTGCCCTCATCTTTCTCCCCCTACTCCATTCTCCGTGGTGACTTCCTATTGACCTTTTCCAAATAAAGTTACAAGGAACAATGGATAATTCCTACACGTTTGCATCCTGATAGAAGAGATGTAGGTGAAAAGGGAAGAATTCCAGAGCAAGTTTTTTTTCTTTTTTGAGAGAGATTTTTGCTCTAGGGTGCATGAGCTTTCCAGAGAGACGGATAGACAGAAAGTGAGAAATCAGTCCCTGGGGGGATGGCTGTACCACAGTCCCTTCTCCTCCGTTCTCCTTTCTGGATTTTGGGCACACGTGCGCATGATCCTGGTGTGAGTTTTAAGCCGTTGGGTCTGGGACTCAAACCACAGTTAACTACGTGGGAATCCAGCGATTATAAACATTATGCCATCTGCTGGTCCCTCTTCTTCTCTTAACTTCTCAACTCAATAAATAAATACAATTCTGTCCTTTACTCCTTTTTACAATTAGTTTAATGGAGGTGCTTATATCATTGATAGTAATATTATTAATATTAATTAAACATATTTAGTTTTAAATCTACAATTGTACTTGTAATCATCCCTTTCTGCCTTCTTTTGGATCATTTGATTTTAGGGGAGAGTGGAATTCGATCTTTATTTCTCTTTTAGCTGTCTAGACATTTTTTTTTTGAATTATGGGTATTGTGTTTACTTTATGATTATTCAATATATTTATTTATTTTTGTACCGTCCACTTTGAGTTGCACTCCTTCATACGAAATAACAAAATACAGCATCTGTACAGACCAATTTAAGAACACCCCCTTTTTCAGCTTTTTCTTTTTCTCCTATAGATTGTAGATTCCTATACAAACTACACAAGGCAATGTTATAATTTTTGTTTTATAAAAGTTATGTATATTTTAAATAAAGTATAAAAATAAGCATTTTGTGTTTATTCACATATTTAGCATTTCCAATGTTCTTTTGTTATTTCTAGAGATCTGTATCCCCCCACTCCCTTTGTTTTGTCGTTTTCCTTTACTTGGAGACCCGTTTTAGAATTTCTTACAGAGGGGGTCTGTGGTGAGAAATTCCCTTAGTCTTTCTTCTCTTAATCTTAATTTTAACTTCATTACTGAAGACTATTTTGGCTGGGTATAGAGTTCTAGGTTGCCAGGTGCCAGAAAGTGGCATGGTGGTTAAGTTGTGGATTCCTGAGGCCAGCCATGGTTCGAGTCCCAGACCTAGCAGCTTGATAATTATGCTGAACATGTGTGTGGGCATGCCCAAAATCCTGAGAGGAAAATGGAGGAGAAGGGATTGTGACATGGTCTTCCCCTCTAGGAGGTGCTTTCTCACTTTCCCTTTCTGTATCTCTCTATCTCTCTTTGCATGTGCCCCATTACAAAAACGTAACTGAGAGAGAGAGAGAGAGAGAGAGAGAGAGAGAGAATTATAGGTTGACATTAATTTCCTTCCAGCACTGCAATATTTTACTGTCTTCCTTTCCTCATTGTTTCTGCTGAGTGATCCGTGGGGATTTGAATTGGAGGTCCCCAGTATATCTCACTTTTTCTGGTACCTTCAAAAACATTATGTTTATTTCTGAGCAGTGTATGATGATGCTTCTAGGTGTGGATTTTTTTGAACTTATCCTGTGTTGAGTTCACTGAACTTCTTATATCTGTAAATTTATGTCTATTTCAAATTTCAAAGGTTTTTGGCTACTATCTCTTTTGTTTATTTTCTCCTCCTTCACTTTTCTTCTCTATTTCTTGATTTGTTATTTCCTAATGGGACTCTTTGAGATACCTCCTAAGTACTTGTATCTATTTTAGTCTATGTTGTTCTGTTTTTTTTGTTTGTTTGTTTGTTTTGTTTTGTATTGTTTTTTTTTTTTTTGAGAGGTTTTTGCTATAGGGCACATGTGCTTGCCAGAAAGACAGAAATAGGCAGAGAGACAGAAAGCGAGAAATCAACCCCTGGGAGAATGGTCACGCTGCAATCCCTTCTCCTCTATTCTCTTCTCTGGATCTTGGGCACACACACACACATGCCAGCGTGAGTTTAAGCCACCTAGTCCAGGACTTGAACTGCGGTTGACTATATGAGGGTCCAGCGATATAGCCATTATGCCAACTGCTGGTCCCTTGTTCTCTTTTTTTAAAATCTCTTCTATTCAGTGCTGTTAATTTCTGTTTTCATTCATTACGTACATCTTTTCCTTTAATTCTATGATCTTGGTTAGCACAATTTCTTTCAAGTTTTGGGTGATGATTCCAACATCTAGATCCTTTGGGTATTGGCTTCTGATGAATCAAAGGTGTATGAAAAATTCACAGTTCTCCTTTCTGGGTTTTCTCACTCTTGGGGTCTCCTCTTCATTCTCACTAGTAACTGAAACTATTCTCATTGTTTCTCTAGTCACTAGTTCCTCTGTTCAGATAGACTTAAACTTTCACACTGACAACTGCCAATTTGAAAAAAGCCACATATAATTTAAGAACACATTCCATACTCTCCTGCAAATTTGTATTCTCTTTCAAAATTGCCTATTGTTGCTCACACTTCCAAGACAGGGTCATTGTTTGTGTGGCTTATAAGTATGTATATCTGTGTTTGTGGACTGTTGATTGGTTGGTAATTCACTTCTCCATATTGAAATGAGAAACCAGTTTATTAACTAGAAAACGAGTGAATAAAAAGGAAAAAAAATAACAAATAAAGAATTGAAAATAATATAACTCTTTCAAAAACAATTAAAGATGCAAATGATACTCACCAAAGCCACTACCCACCTTTTATACACCCTTCAGTAGAAACATCACCATCATGGTGTGTTCTCTCTTTCTGTGGGCTCCTCTGTGATGCTGCATTTCACTGCATCCCTCCTGGGGTGCAATTCAAGGGTGTCATTTGATCTGTGCCTCAGAGGGCAGTTCAGTTGTCAGTCTTTGTTTAGACATCTATAGTCAAAAAGCACTTAAGTCCTGAAATCTGGTTTCCTCACTCCTAATTGAAGAAAGAGAACGAAGAGAAATGAAGTTATAGATGATTCAATTTCCAAAGGGGAGAGATTGCTGGATTGTACAGAAGTCCCATGAGAGGGAGTTAGAAAAATGGCCAAGTCCTAGCTCTGTTTCATCATCTTGGGGGATGTGTGTCCGTCTTTAACTGCATCAGCTCCTGCTTTCTCTGATGTGAAATAAATGTTGTGTTTCAAACTTTGTATTTGGAGATACTTTTGAATCCTGGAACTGGTGGCTTGCTTTCTTACTTTCTCTCTCTCTCTCTCTCTCTCTCTCTCTCTCTCTCTCTCTCTCTGTGTGTGTGTGTGTGTCTGGTCAAATCAAAATAAATGAATGAATAAAAAAAAAAATAATTCTTTATAAAAAAAAATCAAAAAAAAAAAACTTACAAAAGAGTTCACAAGAATGAGGGCGTGAAGAGTACATGTGTGCTTTAGATACAGCTACTTTTAATATTTTACCCTGTTCACATGTTCTCTTTCCCCATCCATTAAGTATTTAAAAATGTATACATGTACATACATACACATATGTATAGACACACATATTATGATGTTTTCCTGAAAAACATCTAAAAATAAGCTGTATATGTCCTCCTTTAACCCCTAAATAGTTCAGTGTGCATTTCACATGTACAAACACAATACTGTTCTAAACTTCAATTAAGTTAACATTGCTGTTTTTCATCTAATCAATCCTTTTTAATTTTGTCACTTTACCTAGCATTTTCCTTTTTATCACTTACTTTTAATATCATAGAATCTAAGGTAGGATTTCATATTACTTTTAGTTATTTTGACTTTAAAAAAAACTCTTTTAATCTGGGACAATTCCCTAGGCTTTTATGTCCTATAGATCATAGGACCTTATAAGTTTTCATGCAACATTTCCTTATTTGGAGATGGTCTGGTGTTCCTGGTAATACTCAGTTTTGTAGTTTGACTGTGGAATGAGGTCGTCATTGATGTGTTCTTATAGGGTGTTCAGCTGGAAGGCAGCCTGTAATCCCTGTCCTTGAGCACCAGTTCGAGCTGGTTTCAGGTACCCCCAGCAATATCCTCTACCATTTTATTTTGCAACTAAACCAGTATGTGGGAAAACACTAGCATTCTACTGACAAATTAGAGATGATGCTGAACAGACTGGCATGAAATGAAGACCAAACGTAAGGAAAGTCTGTAGGGACATGGTTCACTCAACTTCCACAAAATTAGCTGAAAACTAAGGTCCAAGCCATACGTTACACACTGTGGACTTATCGCCACTTCTCTGCTTTCATTCCTTTTCTTCTTTGCTTTCTCTTTTCTCATTCTTTTTCTTTCTTCTCATTCTCTTCCTTTCTTTCTTTCTTTCTTCTTTCTTCTTTCTTTCTTTCTTTCTTTCTTTCTTTCTTTCTTTCTTTCTTTCTTTCTTTCTTTCTTTCTTTCTTTCTTTTTAAAATTTAAGGATGTATGCACTTACCAGAGAGAGGCAGAAGGGGAGGTGAGAAAGTCTTCCTCTCCCTCTGTCCCCATGGAGGATGGTCACATCCCTTCTGCATTTGTCCTTTTGAAATTTTGAGCATGAACACATGTGCAGCATGTTTCTCAGGCCGCCGGATCCTGTACTTGAACCACACAGCTGGCCATGTGGGATCCAGCTGCCTTTTCACCACACTACTGACTGGCCCTAATAGTTTCCTTTTGAATGTCCTACAACTTGTTATTCCCATGTAAACCATTCGCCAAGAATTGACCTGGTAGGTATCATGCAGTAGAAGTAGCCTGTAAATCGAAAAGCACGCTTCAGTGGGAGGAAAATCCAGCACGTTTCTTTGCTTTGGTATCAGCTTGCATCTTTTGCACCTCACTTGTACTCATTTGATGAAAGCCTATCCTGAAATCCAACAGTGACTCTGTGGCAGGCCACCCTCAGCTAGGAATGTACTGGAGGTTTACAACTTCTGCTCTTCTGAGTCACCTATGGGACATTCCAGTTGTTGCCAGAAAGTTTCCCACACTACCTCTGCTGGCCAGATGTGGTCTGAGGAGGCCCAGACACTGAGCGGAGGAGAAGATCCATCTGATCTCAGAGCGCACCAGGACAGGGAGCAGTCTTGCATGTCCATGTCCAGCCTTTGTTCTTGCATTTGCCTTTCTGCATAACTGGAAGGTTCTGGAAAGGCACCAGAGCTTTCATGAATTTCAGAGCTAGCCCTTAATATTCTAAGGCTTGTCTCTTAGTAAAATCAACATTTGTTTTAAATAGAAAATATAACAAAGGAAACAAAAAGCAGACCATGAGAAGTAGGTTTTCAGCCTCACTCCTGGCTTCACTAGAGACTAACTGATGGTCTCAGAAGGACAAGGGGCTGTAAATTAAACACTGAATCTCATAATTTTTAAATGTCCCAGAGCCTGATTCTAACACACTCTCTCATTTAATTATACTTTTCTTAGTATGAAGTATTATATTTGCTTTGCAGCTATCTTAAAATTGCTTTAAGTGAAGAATAAATGGGACCAGCAGTTAGGGTAATGGCTGTGTCACTGGACTCCCATGTGGTTGACCGCAGTCCAAGTCCTGGACCCAGTAGCTTAACCTCACGCCGGTGTGTGTGCATGCCCAAGATCCTGAGAGGAGAATGGAGGAGAAGGGATTGTGGCGTAGCCATCCCCCCTGGGGGGTCATTTCTCACTTTCTGTCTCTCTGTCTCTCTCTGTCTCTCTGAAAAGCGCACATGCCCTGTAGCAAAAACCTCTCAAAAAGGAAAAAAAGGAAAAAAAAAAAGAAAAAAAGAAAAGAATAAATGTATTACTACCAAATAAATGGGAAATCAAAAAGTAAGCAATGGCTATTTTTCCAAACCTGTTACAAAACAAATTTTATTAGGAAGCTAAAATGCGTATATATTTTCAGAGCCTCACTTTATTTATTGATGGATTGGTTGTTTTTTTTTTTAATTTGCTGGAGAGCATATACACTCACTCACTGGAGAGAGACAGAAAGAGGGTGAAAGTGAAAAAACATCCCCTCTGGGGGCGTGGCCACCCTGCAATTACATCTCCCCCATCTTCCTTCCCTTCCGGAGTTGGGCACACATATACAGATACCACACAGGCGATCATGTGAGATCTAGCTGCCTTCACTGCTTCTCCATGGGTTAGTGCAAGCCTCCCTTTATTAGAAATACTGTGTCTTCCCTAGACAAGTGCCTACATACACCATCTGTATGAATGTTCATGTCACCGGGTTTAATATTCACCAGTAAAAGTCCAGGCATGTCTCCATATCTCTGCTGCTTGCAGCCACAGAGGCTTAAACATAAAATCTCTTGGGCAAAATTTTGCTTTGCACCGTGTCAACTGAGCACACTCCATAATAGATTGTAATCTGAATTTATTTGTTGGTTTCTCCCCACAAGAGCAAGGTATAATATACAGACTTTCTTTAATATCTGTACTTAATTTTTTTGTTCGAGGTATTTTTAATAAATTCACATAATTATGCACTGATTATAATTTATCTCAGCCTAGATCTGAAAATACCCTTTCTTGTGGCTTTAAACCCTGTCCTTGTCTTAGGCAAAATTTGTTTTTCTCTTATCACTTTGCAATTCAAATGGATTTTGCAAGCCACTCACACTTGTTTTGTCTTTCATCCCTCACAGAGATGATCTCTGAGAAAAATATTAAACCCACTCAGTAGGTTTCCTTCTTTGTCACCTCCCTTTTTCATTAATATTTCATCTCTGAGGCCTGACTGCCAGAAACCCTGGTCAAGGAACAGTGTAATTTTGATTAAATATGTCCTCAGTGTTTGACTCACTTCAAAGCCTAGCCTTAATACAAGGAACCAGTAAAGGTGATAGAATGTAGCTCAGATGCTGAGAAATGATTTCAGACCGACTCCGACTCCGAGACAAGGAGTGCCTCCAGGTATGAGACGCGTTTGTCGTTGACTAATGGGATTGTGAGTTTTTGTTCTCGTCCATTTTTTTAAATAACTGCTTTTTAAAATGTGTGCATGGTGAGGTGGGTGGGCTGCTAAATACATGAGAAACCAGCTCTTAATTTTTCCTCTGATCCCTTCCGCAGCCCCGTCTCCACCTGCTCTTTTCAGTCGCCTGCTTGGCTGCTGAGGTGTTCCGAGATCACGCCATCTTCTTGCATAATAGGACAGCGCTTCACACCCAGCCGCTGCCTGGCAGGTGGCAATGAGGTCACTTGGAAGAGTGGGCCAGGTGAGCCCCTTGCAAATAACGTGGGGAAGGGCTCTGCTGTGACTCCTCTCCTCTGAGTGATGCCTGGCTGGATACACTGGCATCTTCGAAGTGATCCCCTCGGAGGCCTCGGGGAAATTTGAATGTTATTAAGGCACCTGTTCCACAGCACCACTGGGGCCTGCTGGCCGTGTGTGCTCGGAGTCTAGGAGTCATTCTTCTCATTGCTTTGTATGACTGAAAGGAGCGGTGTCAGGCCGGGATGCGCGTCTGCGTAAATTATGCATCTGTGAATTGGTGCTCACGTGGTCACAGAGGCTCCTAGATCTGTGGCTGAGGCCTTTGTGGGGGAGGAGGAGAAGGGAGGGGAGGAGGATTCAGAAGTGCCTGGAAACTAACAGCCCTGCAGTGAGGATCCATATGGAGGTAGGGCTCTGAGGAGAGCAAGAATTGTGTAAGGTTCAAGCCTGGCCTGAAGAGAGCCATTTTCCTCAGCCTTTCCACCACCTTTGTCCCTGCTACAATTCCTTTCCGAGCTCTCCCCACTTGCCTGTCTCTGCCACTGTCCCCAGAAATCTCTCAGCGGGGCCCAGTGCAGCTCCTTTGGGAGACAGGAGCACGCGTGTATTTAACAGCGCACTTGCTGATTTTATTAAGGAAGCTTGAAATTCACGTTTTGGTGGTGATGTGGAGAGGTGTCAGACAGTGAAACAGATGCTGTGAGGACAGTCGATCACGAATCCCCCACTACACGCTCACTTGGTGCTGACAGTCTATGTGCAGACGGAATGGAGAGTTACACTCTAGCGGAGGGGAGAGGGATTAATAAACATATGTAATAATGTCGGTCTTAAAAACAGCACTAAACCAGTGGGGTAGGTTATGGGCCTGTCTGCCACGGCAGAGTGCACGTGTTGCTGACAATTCATTAGGTACTTCCAGAAATGTGCACAACCTTATGTAGTGTTCAGTGTTGAAGAGAATGGATACAGCCACATCCTTGGTTTGATTATTACACTCTATCTAGATGCTTTGAAAAACCAGACTCTACCCTACAGAAATACAGTGATTATTTGTAAAACAGGAGTCATAATTTAAAAAAAAATTTTTTTAATCACTATTGAGGAGGAAACTGAAGATAATGATTGACCACAAGTCACCCCAGATATTTGTCAAAAATGCTAAAATGTGGGAAGCAGTTAGCGTAAGGCTATGTCGCTGGACTCCCACGTAGTCGACCGCGGTTCGAGTCCCGGACCCGGCGGCTTAAACTCACGCCGGGCGCGTGTGCGTGCGTGCCCAAGATCCCGAGAGGAGAATGGAGGAGAAGGGATTGCGGCGTGGCCATCCCCCCTGATTTCCTGCTTTCTATCTCTCTGTCTCTCTCTGTCTGTCTGGCGAGCGCAATAGCAAAAACCTCTCCACTAAAATGTGTATAGTAAATGAGAGATAATCTTAGTTACTTTCAAATCTTATATGGTGGGCCTCCAGACTGAAACAAGGCAGAGGACGGTACAAATGACTTCGGCACGTGATCCCTCCAGTAGGTGAGGGCTGTGCCACGTGCCAGGTGAATGCCATGCTTTCCCCAGAGGCAGTGTGAAAGACGAGGAACTGTCGCCGTACAGTCACCTGAGCGTGCATCTTCTCAGACCCAGAAGGACTCGCCTTTGGCTGACAAGCCACATTCGTTCATGTCCAGGCGGTTGTGAATGTCAGATACCACAGCCTTGCTGACGGAGGGAAAGGTAAATCAAGACTCACGCACTTGACATTGAACTTGGGAAAAAATTACTTTGGTCAATTAGGAAGATGGTTTGAACAGGGGAAAAGGGAGGCAGGATTATTTCGCTCTGAGGAAGAGCTTTACTAAAAACACCTACTGACTAGCAAAATTGTTTTTGACATTGACCAAAAACTACACCAATAAACAGAGAAGCAGGAGGGTGGGCTGTAGCCCGGCACAGCATGGTGTATCCGGAAGCACAAGGCCTGTGTGAGTGTGGATAAGCTGGGGAAATATAAATGGAAGGGAGAGTTATTTGTATGTGATCATGAAAGCATCTTCTCCATGCTCTGATGAATGGATTTACATCCACCGGTTGATAAGCTAATCCAGAAACACGTCTCTCACCCTATCATCTGTTTATCCCTGTTCAAATTTGTATCAGTGTTTTAGCCAACAATGCTATGTTTTAGATTTATTTCTAGAGGGGAAAAAAACAAAAAACAAACAAACAAACAAACAAACATGTATTCTCTGGTGTCCTTAACGCTTATTACTGCGTAACTGCCGGGTTCCCCTCCCACGCAGGGCCGACTTCCCCTGCTTTCCGGGCAGGAGTGCGCCATCGGGTCTGGGCTTAGTGGCGATGCGGCCTCTCTTGGTCCCTGGGAGCCCAACTCTCCCCGCCCTTTCACACCAACTGCTTCGTTTATCCTTAATGCAAGATTTAAGTGGCACTCCTGTCGCTTTACTCAATGGTAGGAAATCAACACGCAGTATTTTCAGGTGGCGATGCCGTGTCACCCCACCCTAATAGAATAAATGCTTTTGCCGAGAGCCCACTTGGCTCCACGGCAGGACAGCAAGACCCTGTGAGAGAGGTGGGACCCGCGCAGAACCGAGCCAGGTGCTCGACTGCTGGGGCCCGCCTTCCGGCCCGTTCTCCCGTGTACCCCATTCTCTCCTTGTTGGTTCTCCCCTCCTTCGAACTCTGCCTGCTGCCCCAGACCCCTCTTTGGTCGCCACGTGGCCTGATCCTGCTCCCTCACCCCCCGACTTGGCATTGCCTCCTGACTCCGGCTTCCGCTTCTCAGCAGCTCTTCTTGGTGATTCTGCTGGTAGCTTGGGCTCCACCATGGAGAGCAGCTCCCTCCAGGACCGGCCTGCAGCCTACCCTTCGCAGGGAGAAAGAGGAGTTTCTCCTTCTCTTCCCGGACCGCAGAAGGTGGTTCTGCTACCATTTGAAAAGGCCGGTTCTTCATTTGCAAATTGATTTCTAACAGAGCAACCATCACCCCCGAGTTACACACTTGCACACACACTGGTGTAGGCACACGGCCATTTCTTACACCAAACCTCTCTCTCCATATTGTAACAGGCAGCGCTATATAAATAAGTACACACTCTGGAGCCAGAGGGTGAGTATCTTCACAACATTTTAAACATATTTTCTACATTATTGATGTATAACTGACAAAAATTGTATATACAACAGAGGCCGGCAGGTGGCGGTGGTTAAGGTGTTGGACTCCCACATGGCTAGCTGCGGTTCGAGTCCTGGACCTGGCGGCTTGCTTTCTCACCTTCCCCTTCTCTGTCTCTTTGGTCAAATTAAAAAGTAAATAATAATAACAAATACAATTAAATAAAGAAATAATTATTTTAAAAATTGTATACAATATATTTACGGTATATAAAATGATGTTTAGATGTGTGTGTATGTATATACACATATATACACACACACACACACACACACACATTGTGAAATAATTTCCCTAATCCAGCTAGTTAACACATTCTTTTGCTCTTAGCAAATTTCAATTACACAAGCATGATCACAAACCACAAGCTCTCTGGCATACATTAGCTGTGCAGAACTTACTCATCATATAATGGGAAGTCTATACCTTTGACCAACATCCTCCCGTTCCCTCTACCTCGTCCTCCTGCCCCCAGAGCTTTTCTCCTATGTTTCCTTCTAAAATCTTTTACCATCTCAGTTCTCATCTTCAGGTCTTCAATCCACCGGAGTTGAGTTTTTGCCTGGTGTGAGGGCTCAGTGGTAGCTCTTACACGTGGATGTCCAGTTTCCCCAGCACCGTTTATGGAAAAGCCTATTCTTTCCCCATTCAATACACTTGGTGCTTGCTGCTTTATCAAAGATTAGTTGACACTGTATGAGTTTATTTCTGGGTCTGCTGTAATGTCAGTATTTGTATCATCCCTCTCACCCTCTTGCTAGTTATGTATCCTATTGCAAGTTACATAAAATTCCCGTCTTAATTTTATCTGCAAAATGGAGTACAAATAGTATTTTTCCACTGCCTTTGTTACTGAGCTTAAATGGATTTACTTCCTGTGAAGTATTTAGAACAGTAGCACATAGAAAGCACTAAATATCTATTAAGTCTTAGTAATATTTTCTCATCTTCAATATGGCAGTTAAGGGAATAAACTTATAAAGTAATAGTGGACCAGGAGTTGGCGTAATGGCTATGACGCTGGACTCCCATGTAGTCTACCGCGGTTCGAGTCCCAGACCCAGTGGTTTAAACTTACTTGAGTGTGCGTGCTTGTGTGTGTGCCCAAGATCCCACGAGGAAAATGGAAGAGAAGGGATTGTGGTGTGGCCATCCCCCGTGGGGGGTGATTTCTCTCTTTCTTGCTCTCTGTCTCTCTCTGTCTTTCTGGTGAGTGCATGTGCCCTATAAGCAAAATCCTCTCTCCAAAATTTAAAGTAATAGGGCTATAAATACTTTAATCTTATTTATTTATTTATTGGCTAGAGTGCTCCTGGGTTTGCCAAAGGAGACAGAGACAGAGAGAGTGAGAGAGAGAGAGAGAGAAAACACCGCCCCGCTCGTAGGAGCAGTCACACTGCAATTCCTTGTCCTCCATTTCTCCCTCCTTTGAGGGTTTTGGGCACCACCAGGTCCAGGGCTCGAACCAGGTGACTGACTATGTGAAGCCCAGCCACCCCAACCCCAACTACCATTTTGCTTGTCCTTGACTAATCTTAGTTGAGCATCCACTGTGTCTTAAGCATTGTGGTAAACACGTTATAAGGATTAAGTTACCCAATTTGAAATTATATCTCTTCAATTTACTGGTTGTGTAACATTAGGAAAAATTTGCAGTTTCTATGGCAGTTTTCTCATCTACAAAACAGGCATAAATATCTTCTTGGAATTGTGATGATTTAAATGACAAAATGTATATTAAGTGCTAGGCAAAAATTGTTTACTATATAGCGATTGATGGGACCTGCCTTCTGGCCCATTCTATTTTCACTATTGTTGTCAATATTGTCATTGTTAGTGTTATTATATTCACTATTGTTGTCAATATTGTCATTGTTAATGTTATTATTGTGTTTTCTAGAGATTTTTTTTTCTGTAGGATGCACGTGCTCACCAAAGAGACAGAGAGAGACAGACAGAAAATGAAAAATCGTCCCCACTCCCCCCGTGGGGATGGCCACATTGCAATCCTTTCTCCTTCATTTTCCTCTCAGGATTTTGGGCACCGACACACATGCTCCTGGCTTGAGTTTCAAGCTTCCAGGTCTGGGACTCAAACCGTGGTCAACTACGTGGGAGTCCAGCAGCTTAACCACCATGACACCTACTGGCCCTGTTAGTGTTATTATTAATAATAGCAGTTATTTTCTTATAAGTGAAAAGAGCTTGTGCTAATTCACAACCATATACCAGCTGAAATAATGACAAATATGTACTTATTATAAAGTTGTATAAGTCTGGGAGAACAAAAGTATTTTCTACAAGCACATTTAGTTAGCCTATGGATGAAACAATAACAAAAGAGAATTTAGTGATTTTTTTCCCTAAAATAACACATTATTATAATATGCAGATGATATTAATATTTCCAAACCTTGGCTATCTTTACATAATTAGATAGGAGAAATTAAGTTTTAGCTTGGGTGGTTCATATTGAAAACAAGAAAAGGGAAAAAAAAATAAGAAAGCAGACTAAAAAATGATGTTTCAGGGACAGCAGATGGCATGGAGGTTAAGGCAATTAGATCCCACACAGCCAGCTGCACAGTTCGAGTCCTGGACCTGGTGGCTTGAAAAACATGCTGGGTGTATGATCATGATCATCCTGACAGAAGAATGAAGGAGAAGAGATTGTAAGATGGCCATCTCCCCAGATGGTGTTGTCTCATTTTTGTCTTCTCTCTGTCCCCTGTGTGCATGAGAGCCCTGTAACAACAACAACAACAAGGATGTTCTGAAAACCTTGCTGGTCCTATGTTACTTAAAATTACTCTTCCAACTTCAGGAAAATGGCAGATATGTGAGTTAATTAATGCATATGTTAATTAGCTAGATATAGATATTCTATGATGCACACACATATCAAAACCTCATGCTGTATTCCATGAATAAGTACAATTTCTATTTGCTAATTTCAAAAATGCATTTAAGAATAGCTTTTTTTATTTAGGCAGCTGTAATATGGTTGAGTGTGTCCCAAGCTCTATCTTCTTCCTAGCTCTCTGAAACCTCAGACTATAAAAGCCCACATTTTAAGAGTAGCCCCTGGTTCTTTTGTTGTTGTTGTTATTTATTTATTTATTTTTTCTAGGAACAATATAAGGGTCTCCAATTAGTTGCAGGTGCAAATATTATGCATGCAATTAATTGTCTTCAAATGGTTAATTATGGGCAGAATTGGCTAATTTGGGGTGCAATTAACTACTTGCCACTTCTTCTGAGAAAGCCCGTAGACAATTGTGTCTGCAATTAATTTACAAGAGCCATTACAGTGAAAACCTTGTACTATAAATCCAAGAATAGAGTGGGAGAATTTTTTAGAAGCAGGATTTCACTCTGGGTTAATTGCATTGACTCTTCGCTTTGGCTTTTCTATGCAGGTTGACTGTAAATGGGGTCTCTGCGAGTTGTCTCTGTGATTTGTCCAGACTCGCCAGCAGTGGAAACGCTGAATAGAAGCAGAAGCTGGTGTGTACTCCCTGGAGCTGCAGGGCCCTGTGTTGCCTGGCCTGGGGAGTCTTATTCTGCTTCTTTGTTTAGTATATTTGCTTCTATTTTTCTAACACAGGAATGCAAGAACATTTTGCAGAAATGGAAATCCTGCAAATCTTCCTCGACAAGTTCAATGTCTTTGTGAACAAAACACATAAAAGTAGTCTTGTTTATATATTTATTAACAATGATCAGCTGTTAAACAGATCCTATAAGCAATCATAAGAATAGGTTTTGAATTTATTAAGTTCTTTCTATAGGTTCACCACCAAGATAAATACTGTGATTAAATTATATTCCTTAATCCTCAAAATAATCCTATGTATTAGGCACTTTTATCATTCCCATTTTGCTTATAAACTAAAAAAACCTGGTAACTTGCCAGTAAATGGCAGAGCTGAGATTCAAACCCGTCTGTGCATCTCTAAGCCCCGGATCTTCACAGCTATGCTATATAGGGAATTTCAGACCTGGAAGGGCACTTCGATCCTCTCCTATCCAACGGCGTCATTGGACAGATGGCAGAACGGTGGCACACACAACTAGCTGAGGACAAGCCAAGCTTAGAAAGCAGATTTCCTGCTGCCCAGTCCAATGTTCTAACTACCACGTGCCGCCAAAGGGAACTTCTGTGGAGTTAGTCCTGTCCATTATCCGTCTATCTCTAATAAAGGATGGTTTTCCTACGGAGTCTGCAGCACTCAGTGTCTGCATAGAGGCCATTGATTGAAAATGACATTCCATTGTAAAAGCCTCCGAGGGCCATACATGGGTCTCCAGCAGGGGAGGGTTAAAGTTGCAGTGATTTTGCAGGCTGGATCAAATGTTCTTGAGAGGCCATTCTTCACATCTTGTTTCTTCAGCACTGGGATAGAAGGAATAATCAAAGGTGACAAGCTTTCTCTTCTGGTCCCACTACGGGACAGGGCAGCACACACGCACATTGATCTGCGGTGGCAGCTGCTGCTGGCGCCCGTGCCGACTCTGGGCACATGGGCCTCCTCTGTGTTGTTGGAAGGAAGGAATAAATGTGCCACTCTCAGAGACCTGAGGCGGAAAGTTTCTCTCCAAATATGAGATTAAATCACTTTTAAGTCTTTTGTGGTTGAGACTTAGGCTCCAGTGCCTCTAGTGAGTCTTCATGATACCCAGACATAGCAGAGGTGGAGCAAGCTTGTAGCTCTCCTGCGTCCTTGGACATCCAGGCCGCTGTAGATGACGGAGGCTCTGAGAGCTGGGAGCACCCAGGCTGAAGCGTGGATGAAGGCAGTGTTGTGTTATGAAGGCCTCTGCCTGGTGGGGAGGTGGCAACCCCAGAAATGACAGTACCCTTTGTTTCCATTCTCTTTGATTCTAAGGAGCTTTTTGGAATAGAAGTCAACAAAGGAAAAAGGAGAGAGAGGAATCTCTGAGAATGTGTGCGTTTGCTGGGTGCTGTGCCCTCGGACTATGCTGTCATCACTGAGCCTTCGTGAAAGATGTTCGCCACCACTGACATGAGTAGTGACTGAGTCTGTGAGGGAGGAGCCCACTTGGCAAAATCACGCACAACTTCGTGCAAAAGGAGGTGGGGAGGCACCACGAGTTGAAGACAGTGACGATCAAGGTCGTTTGTTTCCTGCGTCTTGCTCCTTGAGACTTCCTGTAAAATGTTCTTGAGTAAGCCTGGGTTCTCACAGTTTTGAATGTGACAGGTAAATCTAAGCCTTTCCCTCCTAGGTGTGATTTTGTTTTGCTTCCAAGTAAGTGTAACACGGGAGAAATATCTTATGTTAATGTCAGGTGTTGCCTGGTTCCTTAATGAACATGCAGCGGTGGTGATCCATGGTTTGGAAAACTCGTCAGAAGACACCCGGGACTCCTGAGATCTGGGAGCAGAACCACTGCAATCTGGTTAGACCAACAAAGAGGGACTTGCTGGAAATCCAGGAGCTGCCTTGTAGCTGGTGTCTTATTCTCCATTTCGATATCTGGCTTCTGTCTATCTCAGGATTTGGCCCACTCGTGGATTTCTGATTTGTTGTAATAGCAATTAGGGTGTTCTGCGCTGTTTTGTCACTTGCTCCAAAATCTCTGTCACAGTGGGATAGCTAACAATGACCTCTTGTTTTGAACTTAGCCCCTCCTCCAAATTAACTCCTTCTCTGCCAAGTCTTGGCACACCCCATGGTGTGATAAAAACACCATGTCTGTCTGATCAAAGTGTGAATTCCATTGTTTGCATTTACAGAGTAATTAACATTGGTCACTCTTTGTTGCAGAAAGCATAAAATGTTCCAGAAGAGTGAGATTTTTTTAAAAGAAACAAGAAAATAATAAAAAAAAATGATTCCTGGAAGAAAAGACTTGTCAAGGCAATTTCTTGTGAGAGCAAACCCTTCATTAAAAATCCAGTTAGCTCTAATTTTGAAGGCATGGATGGATGTGTCCCGGTATTTCCTTTTGTCACATCCTATATGACGCATATAGGTAAGAGTGATTGTTTTCAGTCTCGTTTATATGGAAAGAGAGCTAACCAAATGAATAAAATCAAATGTAATTAGTTTTACCTAAATTGTAGGTTTTCCGAGCAATTAATAAAACTGAAAGTTGAAAGCTGCTTGTTAAGCAAATCAAAGATCAAGGAATATATTTCCTTTATTGAATGTCAGTCCTATGTAAACCAACCTACACAAATCATTTTAATGTCTGAAATATAGCAAGTGTGTAATTGGAATATGAAGCAGCAGCAGCAACTTAGGCAACTCATGAACTGCCTCGATTCCAACTGCAGCGTAAAAGTTCCACTCCTAATTCTAGTTTTAATCCTTGAAGAAGCAGGACACACAATGGCCAAATGTAAGACTACTGGAATCCAGACAGACCTCAATTTGGGTCTGAAGCCAGCTCTTCACTGGGCACATGAGCATGAGTGCTTGCCTTGCCATCATAGCTTTATTTTACCCAGCTATAAAACTGGTGTTAATGTGGACCTGGAAAAATAGGAAAGATTAGCAACGTGCTTTTCACATAGTTTAAATCCAGGAAGTGCTATTTACTATTACCAATCTTACTTTACTCAGTGTTGTGGCTTAATTACAACTACCACATTATTTATAAAATTTTTACTTTTGGGAACCAGCAGTTAGTGTAATGGCTATGTCGCTGGACTCCCACGTAGTCGACCGCGGTTCGCGTCCCAGACCCAGTGGCTTAAAACTCACGCCAGGCGCGTGTGCGTGCGTGCCCAAGATCCCAAGAGGAGAATGGAGGAGAAGGGATTGCGGCGTGGCCATCCCCCCTGGGGGGTGATTTCTAGCTTTCTGTCTCTATGTCTCTCTCTGTCTGGTGAGCGCACGCGCCCTTTAGCGAAAACCTCTCAAAAAAAAAAAAAGAGTTTAAAAAAATATATTTTTTGAGACCTTTCGTGGTCACATTTCCTTTGTAAGAATGTGCGGTCTGTTCAATTGTGCTATGAGTGTGTGTGTGTGTGTGTGTGTGTGTGTGCGCGCGCGCGCGTCTGTGCATCTAGCTTTGAGGAGCTGAAGGATGGGAGACTGTAAGTCACTTCTGCCTGAGCCTTGGTTTTCTCTATAAAATGGAGGGGTCAGCTTTTTTTTTTTTTTCCTGAAGGATCTTTGAGGGAGCAGCAGTTGGTATAATGGCTATGTCACTGGATTACCATGTAGTCAACTGCGGTTTGAGTCCCACACCCGGTGGCTTAAACTCACACTGGGCGCATGTGTGTGCATGCCCAGGATCCCGAGAGGAGAATGGTGGAGAAGGGATTGCAGTGTGACCATCTCCCCTGGGGTGTGATTTCTCGCTTTCTGTCTCTCTGTCTCTCTCTATCTTTCTGGCAAGTGCATGCGCCCTGTAGCAAAAACTTCTCCAAAAAAATAAATAAATAAATAAAAGAGAGAGAGATTTTTGCTGTAGGGCATGTGCACTTGCCAGAGAGACAGAGAGACAGAAATCAACCCTCCCCACCCCGCTCAAGGGTATGGTCATGCTGCAATTTCTTCTTTTCTCTCTTCTCTTCTCCTCTCCTCTCCTTTCCTCTTCTCTCCTTCTCTCAGGATTTTGGGCATGCACTCACACGTGTGTGGTATTTAGTTTCAAGCCACAGGGTCCAGGATTTGAACCATCGTCAGTCATGTGGCAATCCAGTGCCTTAAGCACTGTGCCACTGGCAGGCCCCTTTTCAGCTCTTCTTATGAGAGTGAGAGCTCTGCAGAGAAGAACTCCTGCTAGAAGAGACCTGCTTTGCCCTACAGACTTACCTGTGGAAGCACTTGAATGATGTCCATAGATATCTTTATCTCTAAAAATGCATGCAGTTTGGAACCTCATGATAATGTTCCAGAGAGGCTTCATTATGCAACCATGAGCCCAGGGTCCAATACAAGTTCTGAGGCAGCACCCCCAGCTCTGTTCTCCTGCACATCATACTCTCAACCAAGTTTTCTGTGTGCTCCCTAAGTCAGTCTCACAATATCCTTGCAAGAAAAATAAGGCACATAAAATTCTACTCCTTGAGCCGATAAGGACATTGAAGGACTAAGAAGACGGACCTGCTATTTTGAGAATAGAGGATGTAGAATTTGCCTTTCAGTGATTTCTGTAACAACTACTTTAACATCTCTTTAACAGTAAATGTATTACATCACTCTCCGAGTGTTTTGTTTTGTTTGTTTTTATTTGCTTGTTTCCTCTAATAGGTAGCAAAAAAAATTGCAGAAGAGGTAGGGACCTAATTTGCATAACTAGTTCTGGAAGTTCCACTGGGTCTCTCGGAGTTCACTGGCTCTTTAATCCAGGTATCAAATGATCAGTCATCATCGTTTGTTGGGAAATCCAAGTGCCTGGGAAGAATGGAGGAGGCGCTGGCACTGCCTGTCCCTCAGGGTGTTGAAAAGTGTAGTTCTCCAGAAAGCAAAAAAGATTTCCCTGGAACCTTCCCAAAGAGAGTTTGGCACATTTCACAGGACTGTTAGTGACCATGTGGTGATATATTAATGCTTCTCAATGCTAGATTAGGTACCACACCACGGAGTGGGTGTAAGGAAAGAGTAGGCTTTGGGAAGCAGGGTCTGTCGCACCTGTCGTAGACTGGTCTTGTGCCTCATGTGCCATCGGTGTTCTGTGAGCTCCCCTGCACAACGAGGGAGGTAGCTTCACGGAGGGTCTTTAGCAGAACTGAAAGAGCGACAGCAGGCCAGGTACCCAGCTCCCGCCTTGACCTTGTCAGTCCACCATGCATGGAACTCCAACTGGTTATGGAGGAAAAGCTGCTCAAATTCATTAACACAGATTGATTTCCCATAATACCTAGATAAAGTTTTCTTTTTTGGGGGGATGAAAACAAAAAAATAAGTTTGAAAACTTTAATATGAATAAGTGAAAGCATATAAGCATAACAAACCTTAATACGTACCTAAAGAAAAAGGTATCAAATAACCTACAGAAGAACAACATACAGACGAATTAGGAGAGCAGAAATGAAGACCAGATGGATGAGAATTTGCTTAAAATTCACATGCACTTAGGGAAAAAAAAAAGAAGAAAGTGCTGGCAAAAATGTGTCATGGAATTGTGCCAAATTTGAAAACATTTGAATAAATAATTTGAGTTTAGAGAAAGTAAAGAAAGAATTATCTCATTCTCCTGGATGAGGAGGAGAGAAACGTGGTCTGCGGATCAGTGAGGCGCACTGTGGCACGTGGACCCCTCAGATGACATGCCCACCTGGATTCCGTTGGCTGAGCTTTCAGAATAAGGCCCCAGCTTGTGATGTTCGTTTTCGTGTGTGTGTGTGTGTGTGTGTGTGTGTGTGTGTGTGTTTAGATTTGATGGGTGGGGACACATGCTCACTAGAGAGAAACAGAGACAGAAAGGGTGAGGGGAAAGCATTCTCTAGTGGGGGGGCACAGACACATCACGGCCGCTGCTTCTCCATCTCTCCATCTCTCCATCTCCATCCCATGTACATACACCTGGCATGTTTCTCAATCCTCTAGCTCCAGCACTTAAACCGTGCAGCTGGCCATGTGGGTTCTGGCTCCGTCAACTGCGAGGCCACAGGGCTGGCCACTTTGGATACACTACTACATTCTATTAAATGTGTGTCAATTAGTTAGTCTTTTGCCTAATTTCAGCTTGAATTTTACAATGGTCGGGGAAGTAAGGAGTCGACACGGCATTCCTGTGTGAAAAACAGCCTGCATGGTTGGATTCTGCAAAAAGGATTTGAGAGATGCTCTAAGATTCAGACAAAAGTAAAGTCAAAAGTAAACATAGAGGGACCAGCAGATGGCCTAATGGCTATGTCACCGGACTCCCATGTCGTCAACTGTGGTTCAAGACCCGGTGGCTTAAACTCATGCCGGGCGCGTGTGTGTGCGTGCCCAAGATCTGGAGAGGAGAATAGAGGAGAAGGGATTGCAGCTTGGCCATCCCCCTGGGGAGTGATTTCTCACTTTCTGTCTCTCTGTCTTTCTGGTGAGTGCACGTGCCCTATAGTGAAAACCTCTCAAAATAAATAAATAAATGAATAAATGAATAACTAAATAAATAAATAAATAAAATTTTGAAAAAGTAAACGTAGAACCCCTGCAATGTTGGTGGCAGTACCCCCTTCTGCTTTTCTCAGGGTCTGCTTGAGGGGCTCTAAGGCACACGGCCCAGCTCCTTGGGAAAGGCACACTTTGCCCATAGGCACATTGGAACGTGCTCTTCCAGGTCACTGGATCCCGAAGCTGCCAAAGCTCGGCAGCCTTCAAAGACCTAGCCATTGCTGGAGCACGGGGCCTTCCCACCCCTGGCTACATGCTCTCCACACCCTTGTCGTGGCTCAACAAAAAGGACGCAACCTTCCTGCAGAACCGTCCACTCCTTTCCTCTCTCCGGGTGTCCTACTTTGTCGTCTTCATCTCCCAAGGGCGGCCAGCTCTTGAGTCCTGCATGGCCTCATCAGGAAACCTCTTTTCTGCCACTGAACATCATGAGCCCATAACAGACTCCTAGTGGATGGTGAAGTAAGGAAACAGTGGGTTCGCAGCCTGGCTCCTCCAGTTTTAACTGATGAGTAATTTACATCTGGAGGAGGGATTTAATCTCACTGAGTTTCAGTTTTCTTCACTGTAAACTGGGAAAAGCAGTGCTGATTTCTGAGAGTTACTGTTGGTGAGATTAAATAAAACACCAAGTCGAAAACCTGACACAGACCAGGGGCTTTTGTTTTTTTCGCTTCTCCATCTATCCTTACTTCTTTTGTAAAGACTCAACTCAGTAGGCAGCTTCTGGAAATCCAAGATTCCACTCAGAATTTCTTGCATGCCACCGTGGTCTTAAAATGAGGCCTTAAGAGACAAGGCAGGCACAGAATGTAGGTCATCCATACTTACCATTAGGCTGTTTCTCCGTGGCTTCGAGGTCTTTGGAATAGTGTGTATTAGATGAACAATTCAATATTTTTCTGTAACCTTTTCTTATGAAACCTATCGAGCACAAGTTTGTTTTAGTTCACATGCTGATGTTTTAACTGTCCAGAAGCACTGTCATATGCTATACTACATGCAAGTGTTAAATCTTGTTTCTCAGATTCTATAGAAAAGATGATTCCATAGGAGGAAGATGGATGAACGCGTATGGGCGCATAACAGAACACCGCAGACGGAGATTTAAACAGCAGGGGCCTTGCTACGGTTCTGGAGGCTGGTTGTCCAAGACCTGATCTGGCTTCTGGAGGAGGAAGATGCGCTTCCTCTTACTGAGTCCTCACAGGGCACATCCTCGCAGCCTGCACGACGGTGAGTGTAGGATGTGGTAAAAGTAGCTCTCGGCCTTTCTTCTTAATTTATTTATTCTTTTAATAAAACACTAATTTTTTGGATTAGGGCCCTGCCCTTATGTCCTCATTTAACCTGAATTGCTTCCTTAGTATCTAATTTGTAAATACAGCCATGTTGAGTGTAAGGGTTATTAATTTGGAGGGGTGTAATCATTCAATTCGTAACAAAGGGCCCTAGTTCTCTTCCAAAAGATGCACCTGACCGGAGTGTGGAGTTTCAGCAAGGCTCTCTCCCCAGGACTCCCGTGTCTATCCACTATTTTTCCTGAGCATTTTTTTCCCCTTAAGTAAAACTCCAAATGGTGGTTTTGACCAATGGCAAAGATTTCTTCAAAGTATATACTTGGAATGATTTCTGATGTCGATGTGTCGGGTAGAAAGAATGCTATTTCTGTGCTAGAACTCCTGAGTTAGCAGAACACACATTTTTTTTTTGGGTGACTTGTTTTTATTTATTTATTTTTTTAAAAAAGATAAAGTCATTGTCCTTGAAAATACACACACGTATAAGCATTTGAAAAGGAAATTATTGATGAATAGGACAAAGCAGGGCAAATTTTTATACCAAAACCAGATGCTAATTATTGCTATTTCACTTCCTCTCCAACCTGATCTCTTTCTCCGTTTGTCTCCCTCTCTCTATATATGTATGCACATATATATGCATGTATGCATATATGTATGTTATACATATATTTAGGAAAATGTATGTATGGAAATATGTCAACGTAAGCACAGAGTCCTTTTTGCTTAATTCACACACACACTCCAATGAACTACTGGGTCCGACTCTGGGCCAGAACACTCCGCCCTCAAGCAGCGGGAAACTGGCCATGGCAGAAGCCCTGCAGACGCTCAGTGTGCATATCATGGGACTTTCCAGTGTGCTTCACACCCTTCTCACCCCAGCCTCGACCCCACTGTGTATAATAATTTTTTACCTTTAATATTTTCATGTATTTTACACCAGTGGATCTTGACGAATTTAAGCTTGGGCATGGTACAGATTCCAGATTTCAAATGAATAACTCTTTCATTTAGTTAATAGCTGCAGCAGAGCCATAAAACTGTAATAGTTTACGAGTTTCAGGACATAACCTGCAACCACAGACAATATAAATTATACGACGTTGCACTTTATGGCTGTAGGAAGCGCACGGAGGATCTCGCCACTCTGCGGTCCAAGGAGTGGGGGTGGGGCACGGCACGAACTGCATTTTTTTACTTGGTGGCTTGAAAAACACCCTCATCCTATGGCCCAACGAGCCGTAATTCTGCCCCAAGGCATCCTCTCACTGTGCTGAACGCATTTATGGGACAGAAGAAAGCTGTTTGTAAGGGATGGACGTGGATTTTTCGTTTCACCGTCAGCTTAGGATGCTGCGTCCTGCACGCATGGCAAGGCCAGCTCCTCTCTGCAAAAACGTCAGTAGTTACTTACGAGGCGGCATGTGTCATCCGCGGGAGCGGGTGGGAGAGCGCCCGGCCCGCACTGCGGCTGGACCGCCAGGCACTTTGTCTCTCTGCCTTATCTACTGAAGAGCCTGGGTGATGTGCTGCTTCCCCAATGACTCATGGGGCTTCTAAATCCCGCTTCATTTCTACATGTAGGGTTAGGCCTCTGAACGAAGAGCAGAGGGGGAACCCAGATCCTGTCAAAGGACCGTCTAAATAAAACATGAAGATAATAGAGCTTCAGAAATTGTTAAGGACCAGAGGGAGAGAGGAGGGCAGCCCAGCTTTTGAAATGAGGAAAGGCCACTCACTTCCTCGCTGCACCTGCTGCCAGAGAAGGGCTGTGTTATTGAGGAGGCCTGCGGTCCCATCTGCATATCAAATAGCTGATTTGTAGATGAGGTCATTCGTTTTGGGCTGTGTGTTTGCGGTGCTGGGGTTGGGTTGTTGCCTAGTGCTAGGCCACAGCGTCCCTGCAGGCTCCCTGAGTCAGCAGCCCCCCTCACCCACACTGAATTCAAAGCCAGGGTTGACTTTCACCAATAAATCTCTGAAATGTCTAATGCATTGGTAAGTTCAAAGCACGGGTGATACATGACCAGTGAGGATTTTCTTTAATGACTCGGGCTCATTAGCTTAGATATTAGATAAGTAAACGAGTGATTTAGTTGACATTTCTCGTCTCCTTTTCGCTATTACACGGATGGATAATGCTTTAGTGCATAAGCATGGTACGAGCTTTGGTCATGCTTAGGAATACTTATTGTTTTATCACATGGTAAAAGGAGAATTAAAGTAAGGTGTGCTCTGTTCCAATATGTAACATGTTAGATCCAGGTTTGCATTATTGATTCCAACTTTGAAGAAAGTGTCATCCTGCTGGCTCTATTTGTGTGCATGCATATTTGTGTGCATATCCACACACAGTTCAACCCCAACGTCTTTCCAATGGAAACCTGCAAAGAAATAAGAGAACAAATAATCGTTGCCGATGCCTTTACAATTCGACCTTTGTGTGCTTCTCAAAAGAGAACGGTTGTTTTACCTGCCTTGATTCTTTAAGCTGCATTTTCTAATATTTTTGAATAGTGGAAAACTTTGTAGAGCGGAATTTGTTTCTGAAAAATAGGAATTGGTTACCAGGAACAAAATTCATTTAGATACAAAAGAGATGAAGCCCATATGTAAGAGGTGTGTGGTTTATTAAGGACCCTGTCCTGAGGCAAATGTGTTCCTTTGTTAAGAGTTCCCTGGTTTATTACAGCTTTTCAAACCCCAACTGCTCTTTCTGGCTGTAGAAATAGCTTTTCGGATTTGGAACATCTTATCAAGGTTAAGGAAGAGTTGCCAAAATGCTTGCAAGTCACCATAGCAATCCAAAGGTAATGGCTAAAGGAAAAAAGCAGGTTCGAGCAGGCATACGTGTGTGTGTGTGTGTGTATATAGATATAGATATAGATATAGATATATGTATATGTGTGTGTGTATACATATATATTTATAAAATATAGCATACCTCTCTATAAATTATCTTAGGTACTTCCTTGAATATCAAGAAATCACAATGTATAGAACACTAAAATTTGCAAAATTAAAAATTAATTCAACTGAATGGCTGGCAAGGGATGCTTTTTGAATTGCTGGAGAGAAATTTAAAGGGATCCAGAAGTAAAGCCAGACAATGAAACCAATGTAATACTACTTTTTGTGCCTTTAGGTGAAAAAAAAAAGAAGATCAGGGAGTCTTTTGAATAATACTGAGATGTAATTTTTAAAGATCTTTCAAAACTGACATAAAAGCATGAAAATAATGACCCATATTTGCATATCGGTTTATAGTTTATAATCCCTTTTAAATATTTTAATCAAGATCCCCTGGAGAAACTGAGGCCCAAAGACTATGTACCTTGCTCAATGTCACAGGGAGCCCAGCTGGATTAATGCTGTCACCTTCACCAACAGCCAGGCATGGCCACATGTTTACTGGAGCGGTATGAACAAAATAAACAAATTCTCTTAGAGGATGATAGACACAAATCAGAAGATGTAAGAATAGTGAAAAAGTAACATATTTTTTCAAAGTGTCATTTTAAAAAAATAACAATATGCAACAATAAACAAACGAAAAACCAGAACACTGAATTTCTTAAACTCAGTGCAGAAAATAACATGAGAAGGTGTTTTGAAAGTCAGCTACCTTTTTTTTTTCAATAAGACCTTGCTATAAAGAGTAAACACTGGCTGTCATTAACCAGAGGAGTTCTTGTATATGCAAAACCAAATAATAAAAACTGAGTAAGATAAGGTACCCTAAAAGCACAGGAGGAGTCAAATTTGCATCAAGATACAGCCGATCTTTGACCTTTTTTACAGACCAAAAGCCCTTTGAAATTGAGGCTCTTGGCCACAGATTAATGAGCTGTAGGCGGGCCTGTGGGCTTCAAGATGGTGCTCAAAATTTATTCAATTCATACAGCACTGAAGAGGTTAACTCCAGTCATCTCCTAGGGAACCAGCAGTGACAGTCCACATCAGCGTCCTGGGGACATTGCCAATCTGCTGCTTAATAAAGCAAATTTTGATTTCTATCGATGGCTTTTTTTTTAAGTCAATTTTATTTTGTTTCTGTATTGAAATTTAATACCAATCAGCATGTTACTAATGTAAGAATATTTTACATACTAGGGAAAGATTAATTCAAAAAATAATAGTAAAATTTCTCTCATAGTGTATGTTTACAATGGGTGAGATTTCTGATGTGAAAACAACCCCAAGGAAAATAACCTGAGGTGTGTCTACCTTGTGAAAAATTTCAAAGCTGCATTCACTGTCCTCTTCACTCGTGAGAATTAGGTTAATTTCTGCAAAGGACACCTAACTTGATTTTACAATATTGAGTATTTTACAACCTATTTACCAGCTATGTCTTTCTTAAGCTGGAATCTTGATTTTAAAAATAAACGGAAGCAGAATGGTACATACATCCATTCACTGACACACACAAGAAAAGATTCATTCAAAGTTCCTCAGACTTTCTTTCTCCTTCAAAACCACGTTGCTGTGTATTGGGGTGTTGACAAGTGCTAATATGCAAACAAGTGCAAGGAGTTTAATGAGCAAATCTCTGCACGCTGAGCTTTAGGGAGGGCACAAAGAAAGCCAGGGAGGGAGGAGCTGTGCAGGTGGGAGGGGGACCATCTTATTTATCACGCTGCATAATAAAGACCCGCTCTCCTCCACACACTCAGCACCCAGTGCCTCAGCTCCCTTGCATTCTTGTGCTCTCGGCCTGACTTTCTCCTGAATGGAATCTGTTCTCTGACCCAGGACTTGACAGTCCACTAGCCTGATGTAGGTTTTGTTTGTTTCTTGACCATCTGATTATTGTTTCCATATACCCGGTAATGACTTAAATACAAAAACAAACAAACACCGTAATTACAGCTCTGACAAAGGGGCAGGACGGACGTAGGTGTGGATGTGAAACTCGGTAAACATGGCGATTTCCCCACAGCGGCAGCAATGCTGATCCGTACAGGGGACGGAGGTGTGTTCTTTGAGGAGCTTTCTGGAAAAACGGCCAGAGCTCAGCGTTTGCACTGAAGGCACAGGAGGCTGCTATCCCACAAAAGAGCTTTGTGCAGCCAAGTCTTTAATTCCAGGAGCAGTGCCTAATTTACACCCCGCAGCAGGCTGGGTATTTTGCATCTAGTATTTTTACAACATGTCCGAGGTATCCCTTTGTTATTGTGGATACCAGTGGAAAATCAAAGACTTCTTTGCCCCACCCCCCCCAGTAACCTCCCAGTATTTTGTCATCCTCACTCTGCTTGAGATTAGAAAAATCAACAACATGGTTCCCAAATCTAATGAATAGACAACTAAGGAATGTGTGTGTGTGTGTGTGTGTGTGTGTGTGTTTGAGCCAAGTATATATTCTAGTAGTAAATTCTGTGATGTTCCCCACATCAATGGTGCATAACCCTGTGCTTTTCTTAATAGGATTTATGCTTGTCGGCTTTCTGTGTGCCCTGCCATGCTAGATAAAGGAGAGGCCGAGCTCCCGTGGCAACCCTAGCCACTCCACTCCCCACCGCCGGCAGATTCCTCCAAGCATCAAGGAGGCAACGCCAGGGAAGAATATGTCAGCTTATGCATAAACATGACAGCCGCGTATCTGGAAGGCAAGCGTATCCAGTGTCTCCTGGATTTAGATTTCTGATGATTGGGCGAGGTTCTCTTACATCCTCCACTGGAAACATCTGCAACTGGAAAACAAGCGAATCTTAACTCCTTCCAGATTCAAACCTGTTCCCAGTCAATGTCACCCGCACTCCATCGAAGACTCAGGAAGCAGAATTCTTCATGCATCTGTTCAAATGGAAAAGGTTCCTGCACCGTGGTGGAGCTGCCTGAGCCTCCGGAGCTGGGCTGTGCCCCTTGCAGGGTTGCTAGGAGATAAGCCTGCGTTTCAGGCAGCGCTGGCTGGAGTTATCTCTAATTGACAGCTCCTTACCCTAAGGGTCTAATTCTAACCTTGAGACCAGGGCTATAATGAGAGGGCAGCGTTCTGTCACCCCATTTCTGGCTGAGGCAGGGAGATTACTGGCGGCCTGTTTTTCTGGGGTTTTGTTTTGCTTCTTTAGGAAGGGGCCTCGCTGGGCGACCCTGCACCACTGTCTGCAGCTCCAGTTTGCATGGCGGAGCCCCGGTCTGATTCGTGTCACCTGAATAAACTTTCTCTTTTAGTTAAGATGGCCTTGCTTTGAAATAATATGGGTGTGCAAGGAGGAGACGCCTTCAGTGAACTTTGAAATGATTTTGAATTTGCCCAGGGAAGGTGGCTTTCTGAAATCTAAACGGGAAAGGAAAGGAAAAGCAAGCAAGCTCTCTCTGTGTCTCCTGCTCAAAGCTGACTCCTCCCCCATCTTAGCTTTCTCTAAAGGCTTGCTGCTTCTAAGATGCTATTTGGGACCTGGAGTCAGACAATAAAGACACGAGCGACAAAAGGAAGAGATTAGCAGGCCTAGAGAAGGAGGTATTTTCACGTGGCTGGCCTTGTAAGTGTGTCAACTTATATTTCTGAACCACACAACACAGATCAATGCAATTTCTTTAATGCCAAAGGGAACGCGTGGAAGGGGCTGATGGATTCTCTGCATTTGTGGGCATCTGTGGAAGCATGGTGAGCTGAGTCCTCCGTCCTGAGCAGAAGATGGGGCCCAGGAGGGCAGGCACTGAGGCCAGCCAATAGCAGTCCAGCTTGAGGTCAAGCCACTTCTCTCCCAGGACCTCACCCACAGCCCTGTGTGTCACTGGCCAGTTAAAAAGAATAACAATAACACCAATTTCACGTTTTGAATCTGGATTTTGTAATCTCTGTGGTCGCAAATCCGACCCAGTATGTGATCCCACAGGAAAAGCGCAAAATGTGGGGACTTAAAAAAGGACGTGGAAAAATGGAATGAAAGTGCAAGTTTATTATGAGCCCCCCCGAAATTTGAAACCCATGCAAGTTTTTTTTTTAATTCTATGCATTTTCTATTATTCGTTTTTCTTATATTGGGATGTTTTCCTGCTCAATAAACATTTTAACAAGAAACGTATCATTGTATTAGTGATTGTAATGACTAGAACAAGAACATTTTTCACAAGTGCATTGGGTTGCTGAGGGTTCAATTGAGTTTTAAGGGGCTTGGTGTATTTAGAGAAATCTCCAGGCGGGAGATTAGGGACCCTATTTATCCTTTGTGACTCTGAACAGACCAGACACCAAAGTCATGTATTTTTATCCCAACAGAGGAGGGAGGTGAATGCAAAAGATCAAAACCAGAGCATATACCTGAACAAAATGTTTGCCACTTTCCCTCCATTTTCTGAATATTTCATTTGAAATTCTGACAAGGCAAAGTTATTTGTAAAGGGAGACATTATTTTTAAATGCAGCCTTTGTGGGGATAAAGCACACAAAAACATGTACACACAAACATCTTCACAGAGTTTTAGTTACTTTTTTCCAACTTATAGATATGATTTAAAAAAAACCATGAAAAATAAGGAATTTTTAGTTATTTGTCAACTAAATAGTAAAGCTTTTTTCTTGAGTACTGTATCTTTTAATTTTTTTTTAATTTGACTATAACTTCAATTTATGTAACAATTGCAAAAATGTACAAAAATCTCATACTGTTTACTTAGGTTCACCAATTGTTTACATTTTGCCTTTTGATTTCTCAACTTGTGTATGAGTGAGTATTTATAGTTTTTTGTTTGTTTGTTTGTTTTGGGACTGTTTGGTAACGGGATGGTTGTAGGTTGAAGACAACAGATCTGCTTACCACCAACTTCCTCTGCATGGCCTACCTCAGTGGTAAAAGGGCGATGTGAGGTTCTCGGGAGCTCAGGCCATGGGGGAGGTCTCTGTTCAGAGTCTGAGGTTGCCCAGTCCATGTGTCTTTCTTTCTCTCTCTCAGAAAAAGCAATGAATGGATGAACTCTGGGGGACATTCAAACACTTTGGTGTGGTTTTTCTAAGATCAAGAACCTTCTACTCACTACACAAGTACTCAAATCAGAAAATGTGTCAATGCAAAACTACTATTAATTCACACCATGCAATACCATTTTGTCACTTGTCACAATCATGCCCTTTCTTGCCGTGTTTCCCCAGCCCCGGGTAAATTTTCTGACTGTCCATCGCATTTAATGAACTAGAGGAGATTTGCAATCACTCCGCCAAGGAAGATACAATTTCTGGTACGATACTGCAAGACAGCTTCAGTCTTCAGTTATTTTTAATGTGAAAAGTTTGGATATGGAAATCCCAGAATGAGTGAAGATATTGGCTATGGGATGTTCTGTTATTCACGGGTGATATCTTCATCTCCTCTAAAGAAAAAGAGTCCTGCTGGGACCAAATAGTGACCCAGGAGTAAAACCCAAGGCTGTGGAGGCTGATCTACACGGGAAGGTTGCAAGTTCACATCCCGAGACCTCTCTGACTGTCCCAGACGTGTGAGCCCGTGATCGGGCACGGACTGAAACTGGGGTGGGTCACCCTGTTGGGGATGTTATCTCTCTGCCTTTTGCCCATGGGAGAGGTAAATGTGTAAACTTTAAAAAAAAAAGTGAGTTCCTTATTTTTTATGTCACCTAAAGTAAAAACCAATAAGGCTAATTTTAAATAATTTGTAAAAAATATTCATTATAAAAATGAAAAATACCACACATAATTAGATACCCATAGGAATCAGTGCACATCTTTCAAAAAGTCTCACTGGTAGGCTTCTACTGGTGCTAGGGACCAGGCTGAAAGAGGAGAGGGAGAGGAGCAGAGATTGAGAGAGAGAGAGAGCAAAGAAAGTTAAAGAGGACAAAATAGCCTAGGAAGCAAAGACATAAAACCATGCATGAAGCGCAAAGAAAAATATCACTTCTAAAAATTAAATTATGAATACTTTCTATTGTCCTGAATGTTACTTTATCAAAAGGAACCCTGCGGCCATTGCACTGTCTCTCGCTCCTCCCATAGGAGGGAGTTTGTCTGGGCTCTCGCAAGCCCCCCTTCCCCTGGGGAGGGGCTGGCTGCCCACCATGTGGTCCTGCTGCTTGTCTGAGTAACCATGGATTGAGGGTGCCCCTCCACCAGCTGGGCGCAGAATCCCCACATGCTGTTTACATTCTTGGCCTCCTCCTCACACAGGAGTATGTCCCACCTCCGAGACCGTCGAAGGTGATGGGAAACTCTGAAAGAACTCTCCCTTGGGTTTTGCACTGGAGTGTGATAGAAGGATTCCACGCCCCTCCCGTCATGGAGCTGCACATGTATGAACACACGCATGTATGCCTGCCCTCTGTGGTGATGCGAGCAGAGCTCTGTGTCTGTGTTTGCCAGCTTGCGTAATAGTCTAGGCAGTCACAAACTACATCAGGACTGTTTTAAATTTATTTTTAAGCGGAAGTAAACTTTCTATTTACTTTAAACTGAATGATTTCCTTTTCCAATGTACTTTGGGCTTTTATTTCAAAGTGAATGACTGCCTCCGGGTGCCCGGCCATCAGCTGAGGGAGAGACTGTGCAGAGTTGTCACTGAGAAGCAGCCTTTTCTGGAAAGGTCCTTGGGGATGGGAGGAGCACAGATCCCAACTGTCTGTGAGCAGCTGCTCAGGAGGTAGGGGTTGGTTGGGATTCCACCCAACAGGGTTTTGAAAAGTGGTGAACTCCTGGGCCTTTCTGCAGACGGGCTGACGAGTCAGGGGATGGGTTCCGTGTTCTCTGGCTGCAGGAAGCCAAGTCCACTATGGTGCCCTTCGTGTTCACGCTCCGCCGGTCGCCTGCGACCAGGCCCTTCCTGTCCCTGTTTCTGCACTCACGCCTAGCTGATGGGCTGTAGTCCAACGGTCCACAGAGGTGAGCTAGCACCTAGTAGGCTCTTTCTCCTCCTCTCAGGTGAGAAGTATCCTTAGCTGGAGGGAACAAGAAGCTAGTGAAGTTAGGTTCCGAGGCAGAGGTGTAAGGACTGGGATTCCAACAGCATCTACATGGAAAGAGCTCCTCCACAGAGAACTCCATGGAGAGGACGACCCGCAGAGAACTCCGAGAAGAGGACGGCCCGCAGAGAACTCCATGGAGGGGACGGTCCACAGAGTGCCTGCTGGGGGCATAGGGGTCAAGGCAGATGGATCCCATGGCCAACTGTGCGGTTCAAGTCCTGGACCTTGAAAAACACACTGGGTGTATGTGTGCATGCCCAAAATCCCAAAAGGAGAATGGAGAAGGGATTGTGGCATGGCAATCCCCCCTAGGGGCTGCTTTCTCATTTCCTCTTTCTCTTTCTCTCTCTCTCTCGGGCAAGCACACATAGCCTAGAGGAAGTTAAAATGAGACAGAGAGAGAGAGATAAAGAAATTGTCCACAAAACAAAATACATTACAGTCTGGCAGGTTAGCAGCTAATAATAATAAAAAAAAAATTAATAGACTTGGCACACATCGAGGCCAACTATATCTTTTTTATTTTTTTTTAAGTTTTTGCCATAGGACACATGTGCTTGCTAGAGAGACAGAGAGAGAGACTGAGACAGAGACAGAGAGGGGAAGTGAGAAGTTGCCCTTGGACATGGAAACGCTGCCGTTCCTTCTCCTCAATTCTCCTCCTGGGATTTTGGGCACATACACATGCATGCCCAGTGTGATTTTGGTTTTTTTTAGAGAGATATTTTTGCTATAAGGTGTGTGAACTCATTCTCACTATAGAGACAGAGAGAGACAGAAAGTGAGAAATCACCCCCCGGGGGGATGGCCATGCCACAATCCCTTCTCCTCCATTCTCTTCTTGAGATTTTGAGCAACCATACACCCGTGACTGCTGTGTTTTTAGCCACTGGGTCCAGGACTCGAACCATGGTTTACTACATGGAAGTCCAGCAATATAGCCATTACACCATCTGATGGTTTCACACGCAGTGTGATTTTTAAGTTACCAGGTCTAGGACTCAAACTGCAGGTGGTCATACGGGAGTCCGGCACCTTAACCACTAGGCCTCCTGCTGTCCCCAAGGCCGACCATAGCTTGCCTTCTAACTGTATTAATTCATCAGCCAGGCCAGCTTCTCAATCAACTTTTGACCACAGCCTCCCTGTTTGATGAGACGAGTATGTGGGACTGACACGAACACCTGCACAGGCAGCCGGCACATCCTGCCTGCCCTGCCTGGCCCTCGCTGTGTGTGAGGCGAGTGGGCTTCACCTAGACCGCTCCTCAAACACTGACGACGGGGCCAAGGAGCTCAGGGTATGAGAAGCTGCAAAGGGATGGAAATGACCAGAAATTCATCATTCTGTGTCATCTGTGCTATATACTTTGTGACTTTATTTCTTTTCCTTCTGTCATTAGAGTAGTCAGGTATATATACCTCTGAGTATAACCAGACACTGAGTTCATGCTCTTCCTGAAGTTTCTGTTTTTCCTGTTCCTTTCCTCAAGGCAGCTCCACTGGCCCGCATTAGTGTTCTGAGGTAAAGGCGCTCGGTCCCCTGCCGACAGGCCAATCCGTTAGCGCCTCTCTCAGAATACATGGCGCTCAAAGTGAGCGGCTCAGAGGCCGTTTTTGTAGTCTTGAGAAAAAAAGGGACTAATTGGGAATTTGCTATGTATTGTAGCACCTGAATAGAAGAGCAGGTATCGTAAGGGTAGGCTGGGTGGGGGAGTGGAAGTCGGCCCCTCGTTCCATCAAACTGTAAGTGGATAAGGAGCACCCGTGAAAGCTGAAAGAGATTCTTGATGATTTTCTAGGTGGAAACTCTCATTAACAATAGCAACAAAACCAGCTATGCCCCATGACTTGCTGGAACTGGAGGTACACAGTCACCCTGACCTGAAGGAGCACAGAAGCCTCCTAGCTGCTTAACGACTACCTACAAACTGTTGTGGGCTCACAGATGACCGGAAGTGGCTCTCCCTGGCAGAGTTAGGGATGACTTCACAGAAGCGACATTTGTACTGTAACTGGAAAAGTGAGTGGGACTTTGCCAAGCATCTAAACGGGAAATATCACTGCAAGCAGTCAGAGTAACTTAAGACGCAGGGATGGTGTGAAATTCCATGCCACGTTCCTAGGGTGACAGCAGACCTGTGCTGATAGGGCTCGGATGCAGGCATAGAGGGGCGCAAGTGGGCCTGGACTCTGCAGGAGGACTGGTCAGTCTGGTTGCACAGAGGCTGAGGTGGCCTACATGGTAAGGTGGGCACTTGCTCTGAGTGTCACCTGTCTGAGCACTTTAGGTACAGAGTGAGCAGACCAGGTTCCCAGTACAGAATCAGTGAGTGGAGAATTTCAGGCAGGATGAGTGCTCGGAAACCATGAAGCCTCTTGCAATCACAGGTAGTGTCCTGCAGGAGGAGGGAGGTTGCCTCCCACTGCGCTGTCAGGGAGTGCTGCTTACGGAGGATCTGCTGGAGCAACCACTTGCAGTTGTCAGCTGAGCCTGGGAGTCTGCTGCTTGTCACCAAAGGGAGGTAAGAGAAGCTGCAGTGGCCAGCAAGGAGACCCACTGGCAGCAGAGGCCGTTGGGAAAGACTGGGCAAATCCTCTCGTAATTCTGCCCCAGTGAATACTCTGATCCACCCTAAAACAACTTTAGAGAAACCCAAATGGACAGGGATGCTGCCAAAGAGCTAGCTTACAGTCATCCCTGGGTGCCAGCAAGTTTTGTTGATTACACAGTAGAATTGTATCATTAACTTATTGATTTTGATCATTGTCTAATGTTTAAGAAAAATAATTCTTTATTTTTGAAAATGTGTACTGAAGGATTAGAAATATAGGAATATCTTATCTGCAAGTTACTTTTTAAAATACATAGTTATTATTTACATTTAATCACTGTACACTTTTACAATACAATATGGTTTTTCCCAGCATGAATACAGTGCATGTCAAAAAGACATGCATTATGCATTATCATTAGCAAGTAAATTTCCATTTTGTGCAATTAGATGCATTGTATTTTCTGTTCCACTCCCTCCCTTCCCCTATTACCAACTCCCCAAAGCTCCCACCACCCCCAGTACTATCTCCAGTTGCCGCCCCTGCTGTTATACCTTCCAATCTTCAGTTTCTGACATAGAGTGTATATATTCGACATATACTGAGTGAGAACTTGCAAAGTCAGTTGTTCATAGTCTGGCTTGCTTCACTTAGTATTACGTCTTTCACATCTGTCCACTTTGTATCAAAGGTCGGGGTCTCACTGTCTTTTATGGCTGAGTAGTATCCCATAGAGTACATGTGCCACATTTTCACTCCACTTGTCTATTTTTAGACATTTGAGCTGATTCCATGTCCTAATGCTTGTAAATAATGCTGCAATAAACATGGATGTGCTGGGGGCAGCAGGTGGCATAGTGATTTGGTCGCTAGAATTCCACATGGCTGACTGTGGTTCGAGTCTCAGACCCAGTGGCTTGAAAATCACACCCAGTACCTGTGTGTGTGTGCTCAAGATCTCAGAAGGAAAATGGAGGCCAAGGGATTGCAGCGTACCCATCCCTCCTGGGACGTGATTTCTTACTTTCTCTCTTTCACTTTCTCTGTCTCTGTCTTTGATGAATGCATGTGCCCTATGGTAAGAACATCTTAAAACAAACAAACAACCACACACAGATGTGCGAGTGCACACCTGACTGCGGTTTTCCTATCTCTGGGTGGATATCTGAGAGTGGAGCTGCTGGGTTATGTGGTAGTTCTATTTATAGGTTTCGGAGGATCCTCCACGTTGTGCTCCACAGTAGTTTTACTAATTTATATTCTCACCCTTTTCACAACAGCTTCACCAGCACTTGTCATTATTAATTTTTTTAATGTCAGCCATTCTGACTCGGGTTGGGTGTTATCTCATTGTGGTTTCGATTTGTATTTCTCTTATGAAAAGAGGTATTGAGCATGTTTTCATATGCTCTTGGCCACTCATATGTCTTCCAAGGAGAATTGTCTATTCAGCTAATTTGCCCACCTTTTATTACATTGGATTGTCGGGAAAGTCATGATACGTTTTGCAGAGAAAGAACATACAAAAATACGTCATGACGACTGAATAGTATATATATAAATGGATTTTTTTCTTTTTTGTAGGTAAGCAGCTTGAGTTCCATGTATATCCTGGTTACCAGTCCCTTGTCTGAGGCAGTTTACGGATGTATTCTCACACTAGGAGGATTGCCTCTCATTCTGGTTCTTGATTCTTTTGTTGTGCAGAAGACGTTTTAGCCTAACGTAGCCTTCTTGTCTATTTTTGGGACCATTGCCTGTGCTTTGTGAGGCTTCTTTTTAAAAGTAGAAATATGTCAGTGCATGTGTGAGAGACAGAGGCAGACGGGAGATTCAAGCAAGAAGCAAGTGTGGTAAGATGCCAAGGTTTAAATAATCTGGTGGAATGTACAGAAATTCTCTGTATGACTCCTCCAACTATATTTTTAAGTCTGAAATACATACATTGAAATTACAGATGTGAGAGACACAGATCAGACTCAAAGGATAGGCTCTGATTCGAAAATGAGGGAGATACGGGGCGGGCCAGAAGGAAGACGAGGGTGTTCGAGGAGAGGAGGAAGAGCTGAAGGAAGGGGAGGCTATGGCGCGGTGGGACCCGAGCTCCCCTGCAGCTCAGTCTTCGTCATCCTGAGATCAATCCTGACTCAGAGAGACGCCCGAGCCTCCTTTGTACTGTTTACGCCAGGGCATCTCAAGACTGGCCCTCTGTCCTCCTGGTCGCTCCCTGGACACCACCTGCACCTCAGCTCCAGGAGCCCTGGGTGGGTCTGTGCTTCTGCTCAGTGAGCTGCCCTGCCTTGGAGATGCTCCCAGGCCCGTCCTTCCTGCCCTGGTGCCAGCCCAGAGCCAGGAGCCCCTTCACACTCTCCACACCACCGCCTTTGCCCCTCTCCTCCTCTGGCCTGCAGATGTGCGTGCCTCCATTTTCTGCACACAAGCTGCTCCTGCCCCCTACGGTTGCTGAAGTGCCTCTGACGCCAGATCCAGAATGTGCAGTTCTGATGACCCGGGCTGCCGTCCGGGGTCTCGTGGCCAGGAGTCTGCCTTGCCAACCCACTCAGAAACTGCCCTTATGTAATCAAGGGAGGTCAGACGTGCAATAACCGTGGCTAGTCCCGGTTTCACAAGCCATTTGGTAGAAGTCCTCACTCCCTGGGGAAGGGCGTGGCATCCATGCCAGCTCGGTCTGTCTAACTCTCCGGGGTTGTGCTGACGGTCCATCTCTCTCTGTCGAGCAGTGAATCATTTCAGAGCAAGTTTCAGACAGCAAGTTCTGGCAACAGCGTGACGCTCCATCTGGCTGATGGGGCACTCACTCTCCGGGTACGTACTGATACCTCAGCCCTGTCTTCTTTGGGATGACAGCTGGGTGCGAGGCTGTGCCCCACCTGCTCTGGGGCTCAGGATCTGATTCATCCTGCTCGACCTGAGCAAGCCGGGTCCCCCACTGAGTGGCTGTGAAATGCCCCATGTCAAGGCAGCTACCTCCACCGGCTCTTTAAATTGGGAGTCAAAGGTGGTCTGGATCTTTCCCGTCAAAGATTACATCCCTCATTCCAGGAAAAGAGAAAGTGAAACTGCTATTCTCAGAAAACTATAGAAAAAAAAAATAAAAAAAAAAAAATAAAAAAAAATAAAAAAAAAAAAAGAAAACTATAGGAGGACCATAAACCAGTGACTCCGCTGGTCTTTTCCAATTAGGCGTATGCAAGTCCCAGCGGGAGACACTTAGCTGATGGCTTCGACAGTTGTATTTCTCCTTGGTTACAAGCAGAGGCAATCCATGGGTGCCGACTCCACCATGCAGGTTGCTCTTGCCAGCGTGGTTCATGACTCTTCTGGATTAAGAACTTGCAGTTTCCTGATGCTTCTAAAACTCAATCTATTTTCTTCAGTTTGGATTCCTAGACCTCCCCTCAATAGACATCATCCTTCCTACGGAATCTCATTTTTAAATACTGATCCCACCTACCCCACTGCAGTTCGTCCCCTTCCTAATTTCTATTTATTTATTTAGTTGCTCCCAAGCCTTCCTAAATATGTCGTCATGTGTTTTATTCCAATGGCTGTTTAATCAGCAAACTGAAAATAGACCCATGTCCAAATCCTGGTACTACTCCTTTGAGCTAAATTATGATAGAAAATCTATGTAAACCTCTCTGCCCTCAGTTTTTCCTGCAGAACAATAGCTTATTTCTCTCATGAGATGCTTTTTGTCATTAGATTCAATATTCAGTTAGCTCAGGGACGCCCACCAAGGATCTAGAATACACTTGGTGTGCATGAACAGCACGAGGAGAGTGAGCCCCGCCCCTCCCTGCTCGGGTTTCATTTCCTCCTTGGTCCTGCCTGGAGCAACCTTCCCCTCCCCTAGATGGCAAAGGTGTCTGTGCCTGCTTGTCGGCAACTCAGCTCCGTATTGTGTTCCGCCTCTTCTAGGTGTTTTACGGAGACCCACCTGATAGGCCACTTGTTCTGCTCCATCACAGAATACGTATTTAATAAACACAGACTGACTTCCTGTATTCACGATTTGAAGTACTGGCTCTGGGAGGCTGTGAATTAAACAATTTGTCTTACTAATAGGAAAGGGCATGGTACTCTCAATTTCTGATAAATATGTAAATGGGCCAATTTACAGCACCTAATAGAGTGTTCCCCGCACAGCAGGCCTTCAGTAAATGTTCCCGACTCACTGACAGCAATCACAAAATTCTTGAATTTCAACCCAAGTGACAAATAGAAATAATTCCCACGTCTACTATTTCTTCTACTTTTGTTTTTCTCCCTATTATCAACTACAACAAGCCATGCTCAAGCTCTCAATGGGAAAAACACCGCTGGCTCTGCTCCCTGCCCCAGGATCACTGAGTACATACCTTCGGTCCTGAAAATATGGACCCAACATCTCAATAATTGACTGGGACTCCTTGGTTTATTTATCTGCATTTGCTATTGCATCTATCTAAGGTGCACGACGTAATGCTCTGATGCACAGTGCAATCTGTGCAGTTGTGCAAACGGACACATCTATCGCCTCACACAGTTACCACCGAGTGTGTGTGTGTGTGTGTGTGTGTGTGTGTGTAAGAGCACCTAAAGTCTGCTCTCTTGGCAAATTTTCAGTATATGATGCATTATATAATACCTTGTCTTTAACTTTCGTCCTCAGGTTGTATACTAGATGCTAATAACTGTTTCCAGATGGTCCCAGAAGGCACTGAGGAGAGGCTGGGGAGGAGGATGGCCAGCAGGGCCTCAGTCAGTGGGTGCTGGACTTTACCCCTGGGAGAAGCTGTGTGGACACACTCAGAGTTTGCCTGCTAGACTCCACGGGTGGAGGTGCCTGTCAGCAGGGTCTTGGTGCAGGGCATTAGCTCCTTGCAAGGCCTGCTGCCAGGGCACTGTGAAGAAGAGAAGGGATCTACACTCACTTGTCACTCTCCTTGCCCTCAGGGAGCAGCCCAGGACGAGGGCCTCATGCCGTCTTCAGCTGCAGGCCAGTAAAGGCAGCAGGGAGGGCTCTCACATTGCACCAGAAAATTGGGCCTGGGAGGGAAACCCCAGGAACTTGTCTGGGACAGAGCAATGGGTCGCAGCCTCATAAACCCAAGGGGATGTATATAAGCAATGTTTACAAGACACACGGAGTCAGGGCCCTGTGAAGATAAGAGCAAGAAGTAGTTGGTCAGAGCAACTCATTTGCAACCTTCAGACGTCTCCCCCATTGTTCTCAGGAGCCCTGCAGATCTCACCCCTGTAACTAATGCACTGTTGTCTAGGGGGGCTACTAAGCTACAATATCGGCCATTACTACTTTAATACAAATTAAGTTATCTGTTCCCTGGAAGATTTTCCAAACTGAGAAACCCTTACGTAGGTGCAGCACCCTGAATCCACAAGAAAGCTGCCATTTCCAGAGAGGAGAGTTTACAGAAAGCACCTGTGAGTGGTACATGAGCAGGAAGGCACCTGGCTGGCAGGGAAGGAAAGGAGTTATGTACCCTCTGGCTCTGGCATCCTGGGTTCACACATCCCCAACGTCCCCACTGTAAGTTCTGTTGCTGCCGTTGAGCATAAGCCGTTGGTGCTATTCGTGCCTCGCTTTGAAGGTTGGTCCTGTGGGACTCCCCATGCTGGAGTTTCAGGTCCAAGAAGGATGATTGGGAGAAACAGATGCACAGGACGGGCTGTGGAATGGATGGACCAACACAGGCACCAACCCTGGAATGAAGCAGAGGTGGTTTCAAGGAGGTGATCAAGCCTGTGGATTTGGCCTGCAAGCTTGTTCAAATGCTGGAATGAAGGAGGGTGATGAAGGAAAGTAAGTGTTCAGTCCAAAACCCTGTCTCTGATACAGAGTGGCCAAGGGATGAGTGTTTCTTGACTGAACCAGAGAACCTTGAACAGCATTAAATAACTCAAGGTCAAGGTTCTCACGGAGATGTGAAACTTGGCTAACACGGTGGTGACTGCAAATCCTTCAAAGAGGACCAGCAGGATGACTGGATGGCCAAAATACACAATTAATATCTTTATTCTCTTAAGTACAGTAAATGCATACAGCCATTTTCCAGAGAAACACCAAAGAAGAAAATGTTTAAATCCTAGTCACCACTGCAGCAGCCTGTCTTTCTCCATGCTGTGTCTGTTGTCCCCGGGTCTTCTCTCTCCTTACCATCGTCTCCCCCAGTGGTGCTGCCAGTGTCTCCCATAGCATACGTCCTCCAGTCCTCTCCCCATGCTGACAGCTCCTTTGGTGTTAAATCTGAACACAAAGGTGGCCCTACACTGCTTCTACCACTCAAAAGTTGAGCAAGAGCCTTAAGGAAAAAAAAAAAAAAAAAAAAAAGGCTGAGCAAGAAACCTGCAGATAAGTCCCTGCCTCTGTTTTCAACCTTTTCTGTAGTCATGCAAAAAAGGCACGGAGACATTGAGAAGAAGAGCCTTTTCCAGACTCCCTCACAGCTGGGATATGTTGGCAACTGAGGTAGAGAACAGCTGACGGCACCTGGGAAGCCTCCCTCACCGAGAGGGCAGTGCACCTTGGCCCTTTTCCCTTCACACCTCCTTTTCCCATTGGACTGGCTTAGGTACCCCAGGAGTTGGGATTTAAATGCCCCGAGTTATGCCCACTTTGGCTTCTTCATCCCAAGCCTTTTACGGAATGAGGCAGCGACCTAAGACAGCCTCATGCCAAGGGTTGCAGGAGCTTCGGTGTGGCTGCAGTGCAGCTTGTGCATTGTGGGGAGACACAAGGATGGCTGAGGACCAAGAAGCTCAGGTCGGAGAGGGGGCAGTCCGAGGAAGGCTCCAGGCAGTTGCTGAAGGGGTTACGAGAAGTCTGGATGTTGACTCTGTTGGTATTGGAGGACAGTGGCAGCTGCTTAAAGGTTAGGTTACACAGTAGATTTTCAATACTTTGCCAGCAGATCATACTGAGAAAGAACAAAGGCTGGCCCTCTGCTCCAGCATAGTGGCAACGCAGTGCCCCGAGACACTGTGGCCAGGTGGGAAGGTCCCTGGTTTGTGATTGGGACCTCCTGAAGACACTAGCCTGTGCGTGTGCCCACCAAGGTGGCTGGATTGGATGTGCTGCCCCCTCTCCAGCCAGAGCTCTTTCACCCCAGCCCCTAAGTCTAGTTTTTCCCAAAACATTCAAACCATCTTTCAGCCACACCAAACCTTCTGAAGCTCCTAGCATCAGGCTGTCTTAGGTCTCTGTGCCTCGTCATGAAGGAAGCTTGGGGTGGGGGCCAGTAGGCGGCAGGAGTGGTTGCCGTGCTGGACTTCTACATGACCAATCTGGACCCGGAGCTTGAAAATCACACCAGACGCGTGCGTGAGTGCCCCAGATCCCAGGAGGGGAATGGAGGGGGAAGGGTTGCACAGTGTCCATTCCCCTCGGGGGATGATTTCTTGCTTTCCCACTTGTCCCTCTCTGTTTCTCTCTGGCAAGTGCATATGCCCTATGGCAAGAACCAAAGTAAGTAAGTAAATAAATAAATAAGTCTTGGAGTAGAAGAAGCCAAAGCTAGCATTGAAATCCCAACCCTTGGGGTCCCTTCACTAGCCTGACAGAAAGAAGTGGTTGGCAGTGTGAGGGCCTGCTGTGAATCTCTCTTTCTCAGAAGAAATTAATAAACTTAAAAAAAAAGGAAAAATAGGCTACTTCTACATAACCAACTACTTACAAATAAAAATATATCTACTTTTTTTTTTTAAATCATTGGATCACATTCTTAGAGGGAGAGGGAAGCTGAGAACAAGGGGTTCAGAGCAGGATGTTGTCCTGACTCCCGATATGGCTCCTTTTTGACTATGTGAGGAAAAGTATCACAGATTAAGATTCACAAAAGCACAAAAATGACTTGCCCCGCATCCAGTCCAGTCATAATTTGAGAGGGGTCACTGACCACCTCTAAGCCTTTGTAAACTCAGAGAATAGCACGGCAGCCCTTCCCAAGGTTGTCACCGGAGTTCGACGCATGTGTGCCCCGGTGAAATCGGTGTATGCTCACGCACTACTGTATTTGTTATTGTTTTAGAGATAAAAACAAATGACCGAAGTAGTCAAAGGTTTTCTGTTTGAATAAGAAAATCTTGTCATTTCAGAGATCAGTTAGACGCACACAGAATGTACAGATCTGTCCCAGGAAAGGACTAAGTGAGGCGTCTATGTGCATGCATCATTTGGAAGCACCATGACTGCTCCCTGTCTGATCATGAGCTGGAGATGTAATTCAGCAAACCTTTTCTGCTTTCCTCCAAGAAATCTAATAAAACCAGTTCTAGGAAAAGCCTATGTGGTTAGGGTCTACTAGAGAAGAATATATATTCAGAATTTTGCCTCCAGGTCCAAATAAATAGATTTCCTTATTATTACCACAATCCGATCACTAACATACAAAATGTGGATAAAATCATAAAAGTAAATGACATAAAGTAGAAAACAGCAGTGCTGAAACACAGGATTTTTAAAGAAACAATCCAGATGATCTGAAATAGCTTGGTGAAATTTCTTCAAATAATAATAAAGCCAGCAGTAGCACGTTTACACAGCCCGGCATCCTGCCATGCTTCCCCAAGGAAGTAGTCTCCTCCCAGGGTTGCAGTTACCCTCCTGCATATGTATGGACATGAAATTGCCTACCGAGAGGTCACAGCTTGGGGGGAAGCTTTGTGGAGGACTAAGGTGAATAAGAATTGCTCTGTGCTAAACTGTATTTCTTCCAGGTGAGGTTCACGTTTAGAATGTGCTCTGACCAGCTGGGAAAATGAAATGAACACTGAAATCAAAAAGAAAGAAGACCCTCAGCCTTCGTCTCTCTCACGCATTCCAGTTGGGCAGCATTCACGGAGAGCCTGCTGCATACACGTCTTGATTTGGATGTGAAGATTGAGATCTACACTTCTCATCTCTGCATCGGAATTAGGATCTATGCTTCAGTTAATAGGATACAGCACATGGGAGTTCATTAAATACATATGTGTTTATATCATTTTAGGGAGTGGGTGAGCGGCAGGAAGCCTGCAACAGCATCATAGAAAAGTAGCAACTCAGCTGTACCACGAAGGAGAGAGAAGACTTGGGGCCAGCTGGTGGTTTAGCGGGATGGATCGCTCTGCAATGTCGAATCCACATGAGAAGGTCCGAGGTTTGCACCCTGAGGCCTCCCTGCACACGCGAGTAAGTGTGCATGCTCGTGGTCCAGGCTGACTGAGGCGACGAGTGGATCACAGCCTGTGCTTCCCGTTGGCGGTGCCTGTCTCTCTCATTCTCTGTCTCTCTCATGGAAGAAATAAATAAATAAACTTTCAAAAAAATGAAAGAAAAGGTAGCATTTGCTGTCTGGAGGTTTATGAATGAGGAAATATAAGGGTCTCTGTAAGTACAGCAAAGGTGAGGTTCCCGTTGGGATCCTAATGAAGTGGGTCTTAAGACAGGAGGACCAGAGATGCAAAGGGGCGTGTGGGGAACAGTGGGCAGCACGACTGGATCAGCGCTTCTGTGCATCATTCTGTGCATGACCCCAAATCAGGAAAGTTTGTAAACTAAACTGTGTCCTTAATAGACACGTTTTCATAACGAGAAAAAGAAGGAGATGGGACATGCATATTGATTAGGTACCTGCTCTTTCGAACACCAACATAAGCATTTAAATTTACTGAGGAGAATCAGCAACAATGATCCACCCTCAGAGATGGTAAATTATATTTTTAGTGTCACATAACGAATAATCGGAGGAATTGGGATTGGAACTGGGTTCTTTCTGAAACTAATGCTTTCTTTTCTTCCACTATGCTATGAACTCTATAGAGTAATTTAACACAATTTAAAATGCCACCAGTGAATACAATTCTTAATATGTGTCCAAGAGAGCCATAACATAGAGGTGGAAAGGTAAAAAATCGGGACGTAGTAAGATGTTTCATAAGCATGAATTATGTAGAATAATGACAAAACCAGCAACTAATATGAATTCCATGGTTAATACAAGCCGGGGTTTACATTTGTCAATTTCTAAGCAGCTTTATCTCCATTTACAGAGGAAAGTGAAGTCTGCAGAGTGGTCACTTGAATTCCTGTGTTCACCATCACACAGGACCTGACCATGGCACGTTCCTTCTGCTCCACATCTGGACTTTTCTAATTCCAGGCACCAGGCTCAGATAAATGCTAACTTTTTCTTAAGTGACCAAGTGGTCAGTCTGAAAAGCCAGTGAAAAAAATAAAGCAGAGATTTAAAAAAGAACAGAGGAACTAACTCCTTCCAAGTGATTATATGTCACCAAATTATGTCCTTGGCTTTTCTTCTGAAAACTCTGTCCTTTCTTTTCATACCTCTGACCCTCTCTTGATTGACACTCACAAAGGGTTCTGAGATGCCAGAGAGGACCTAAAATCATGAGCCCCGAGTCCAGTTCTTCACCAGCCTTGTCCTCATACTTCCCAGGCGCTCAGGGCTCAGCTGGGAGCCCAGAGCTGGGAAGGGGCACCATGATCATGTGCACACTGCCATGCCTACAGGGGCACACTGCCTCAGGCAGCTGAGCTACACTCCTGGCTTTGATGCAGCCTTAAAGCCACATGTGGACATGCAGGACTCTCTTGAAAGAGGTACAGCCCCAGCAGTTTTTGTTCTTTTCTTTGTTTTCTTTTTTTGATTTGTTTATTTGTTTTAGATTTTTGTCATTGGGCCCATGCACTCGCTGAAGGGAAACACAGAGAGATTGAGACGGGAAAAGTAAGAAATTAGCCTTCCAGGTAGATGGCCATTCTGCAATCCCTTCTTCCCCACTCTCCACTAGGGATTTTGGGCACACATGCACATGTGCCCGTGGTGATCTTCAAGCTGTAGGATTCAGAACTTGAATAGTGGTGAGCCACGTGGGAGTCTAGCACCTTAGCTACTATGCTACCTGCTGGCCCTCCAAGTGGTTTTAAACACAAAGAAGACAACTTCTAGCTGCTACCAGAAAACAGAGTTGTTCCAGGCAGAAATCAGACCAGACAAAGGCATAATGATGTAGCCGTATGTACATATGTGTGAAAGTGATCCCACACCAGTTTTGCTGGAGAGTAAAAAGGAGTTCAATCTACTCAGAGATTAACTGGGACAGGTAGGACAACAGCTCAGTCCTGTGTAACCTAGGACCCAGGAGTGCTCCGTCGTAGGGACAGAAGCCGTTATGGCTAGTACCCACTATCTGTTGACATGTATTTAATTTATTTATTTTTATTATGAGGGCATATGGGCAAGACAGAGTCCTCCAAAGGGCATGGTCATACCGAAATCCTTTTTGCTTCATTTCTCCATCCTGTCATGATTAAGGCCATGTGCACACATATACCTAGTATCTTTCATCTCCCAGGCCCAAGAGTCAAACCACATTTGCCATGTGGGATCTGACTTTCTATGCACAGCACTTAACTGCTGTACTAAGAGTGTAGGGACCAGTAGACGGCATAACAGTTACATTGATGGACTCCCATGTACTTGACCAAAGTTCGAAGCGCCTAAAACATGCCGAGCGCATGTGCCTTTGTGCCCAAAGTCCCGAGAGGAGAATTAAGAAGAAGGGATTGCAGGGTGGCCATTCTCTCTAGGTGGTAATTTCTTGCTTTCTGTCTCTCTGTCTCTCTAACTAGTACATGTGCCCTATAGCAAAAATCTCTCTCTCAAAACAAAACAAAACAAAACAAAAGAGTCCAGCCCTGGTGCTATGCATTTTGATAAGAAAGTCATAAAACTAGTTAAAAAAATTAACCAGGGGGCCAGCAGGTGGTGTGGTAGTTAGGTGCTGGTGCTGGACTCCCACATTGTAGACTGTAGATTGAATCCCAGACCTGGCGGCTCGCTCTCTCACTTTACTGTTTTCTCACTTTCCCTCTCTCTCTGCTTCTCTCTCTCTCTCTCTCTTTCTCTCTCTCTCTCTGTCTCTCTCTGGTGAGCACATGTGCCCTGTAGCAAATTAAAAAAAAAAAAATGATGATAAATAAAATTAAATAAATAATTCTTAAAAAGAATCAACCAGGGCTCTGGTTGACATGAAAAAACAAAATTTCACCAGCTAAGACAGAAGCCACTTGATGGCTTTACTCCCAAGGGGTTAATTTCTACCTTGAGGAAAAAGGAACATGCAAGCAATCACATGTTCCCTTGGAGTATCCTGAGTTCTCTGTCTAGATCAAAGCTGCACAGTCGTGACTGCTTTTTCCAGCTAGGAGTCATGGATGGTGCTGGGTAAAGGCACTTGTGGAAGAGTTCAGACATGCCAGGATCTTCAAGAAGTCCATGAGAAGTGTGTATTCAGGGGCGGGGTGGACCCTGTGCCGTATGCAGTGCTGTGGACTCTGCTATCGTTTGGTCCCCGCACAGACACAGGTGCACCCTGGGCACTCTGCTCATGGCCCACGGGCCAGTTCTGGAGGTATGGAAACACACAGGACACTTGTGTATGCATGCCCCAAATCCCGAAAGGATCCTGTGACCATGCCCCATTGGGAGGTGCTTTCTCCCTCTCCCCACTCCTGGCTCCCTCTCTGTCTTTTGGTGACATACGTGTATGTGTGCTCCCTGGCAATTTGAAAAGAGGTTTTTGAAAAAAAGTAGAATTAAGTAAAAGTTTGCATAAAAAGCTTATATACAGCACTTTTTGTTAAGTTGAAAACAACCAAGAAAAAAATACACAGAAGCATCAATGTGATAAATCCACACAAGAACGTACACAGCACTGCCGTGCGTGTGGGGGTGCAGAGGGTGTTGCCTCCCGGGGGTCGTCAAGGCAACGGATGAGGAAGCAGAAAGGAGCTGTAGGTTATGGTTAAGGCCCTGGCTTTGTTTTTTATTTTTATTTTTTGTGGCAGTTTCACTTATTATTAAAAAATACTAAATAAATAAGTCACTAAATCAATGGCTGTGGTCCATGTGTGAACTGACGGGTTTTCACAAACCCGAACAATCAGGCTGCAGTCCAGTTATGTGCCCTTGACATCCAAAAATAGGAACGAATGAAGGAAAGAAGGAAGGAGGGAGAGAGGGGAAAAAGGAAGGAAGGAAGGAAGAAAACTCTTTTAGTAGACCACGCAGAAAATCCAAGCTCCCTTAAAGCAGTGAAGTGAGTCTTGTCGCAAACATTTCAGCAGCCACAGCCAGTGATGGAAATCTGGCAACACGCTCATTTCTACTAATATCTGAGGGAGAGAAGAGCGAGCCAAGATGATCACGTGCCCAGTCAAGTGGGTTTTTTTAGTGTTTTTTTTTTTTTTTTTCTTTTTACTGTGAAAAGGAAATAGGAAGACATCCTCAAACATGAAGAAACCCAAGGAATGTAAGACCCATATGTTCTTTTTGAAAAAAAATCTATTTAATAAAATATCTAAGCCCTGGATAGATGGACAGAGAAGCAGGGGTGAGACGTGTGCTGCCCTCCACCCCAGGAAACAACAGCGTGCTGCGTGCGGACCCTGAGGCCCAGGACGGTGGCCCACATGCTCCTGTTTGGATGTAGGCACTTTTTCAGGTATTCAGGCAGCACATGATTAACAAGTTCTTGCTCTTTGTGAAGCTGAAACCCAAGCAAACAAGAAATCAAATAGTTGGAAATGAAGACATTTTGGGAAAAAGGCTCAGTGATTATGAATCAACTTAAATAGAGAACTGGAGGTAGACAGCAAGCGTGGCTAGAGAACTGCGTGTAACTCTGGCAAAACGCAAACTAAATATAATTTTAAAAATCAAGAGGAGAGAAAAAGAATGTGAGTGCTATTTTCTTCATTTACATGTTGTCCAGTAAACTAATATCATGTAAAATAGAGACAAAGATTTAAATGAAATATATTGCTGGCAACATCTGATTGTCTTATATGCTCGCCTTTAATATTTAAAGTCCTTCTATTTTGGATAAAAAATCTTCAGAAAAGATTGAAGTTACCAGTTCCTTTGTTATTTATTTATTTTTAATTTTGTTAGATTAAGATAGAACTAATTTAAAAAACTTAAATGAAAAATAGCCCACTAAGATCCCCTTTCAGTGAAATTGTTTCAGGCTATGTGTATGCTTACACATCTCTGAACTCGAATCTTGTGGCTATGCAAATGTACAGATATGAGCGGAAGGTGTAAACTTGATCAAATGTACCTACAGATGGAAGTCGTTTGCCCCAGGCAGACTCTGCCAGTGTAATGGAAACCTTGGAGCACTTAGGCTCTTTCATGTATGCTTGGTCTCAGGCACCTCACCCCCCTTTGCTTCTGGGCTAGTTACTTCTCCACCCATTGGCTTCTTAAGTAATGTGATTCTGCAGCCACTGCCAGAGTTTCCTTGCAATAATGATAAAGAGATGTGTGATATTTCTAGGGTTTCTCTTTTTTTTTTGGAGAGGTTTTTTTTTTTTTTTTTTTTTTTTTTTTTTTTTTTTTTTTTGCTATAGGGCACATGTGCTCACCAGAAAGACAGAGAGAGCGAGACAGAAAGCTAGAAATCACCCCTTGGGGGAATGGCCACCCCGCAATTCCTTCTCCTCCATTCTCCTCTTGGGATCTTGGGCATGCATGCACATGCACCTGGTGTGAGTTTAAGCCTCTGGGTCCAGGGCTCGAACTACAATCGGCTATATGGGAGTCCAGCGACATAGCCATTATGCCAACTGTTGGTCCAGTTTCTCCTTTTTTTTTAATTATCAGAGGGCATGTGCACTTTCCAGAGAGAAACACACAGAGAAGGAGGAAGTACCCCTCAATGAGGCGTGGTCACACGCCTTCTTCATTGCTGCATCATGGTGGTACCTGGGGCGTGCATACACATAATTCCAGCGTGTTTTTCAAGCTGCTGGGGCTGGGATTCAAACTGTGGTCGACCATGTGGGATCCAGCTTGCTTAGTCACTAGGCCACAGAGCCCACCCCTGTGTTTTCCTTTTGATATTTTTTCTATAGTGCTGGAAATTTGTATAATCTGTTGGTGTAATTTATTTTAAAACTGTAAAGTCAATGTAAAAATATTCAATGTATGCAATCAATTAGAGAGAAACACTTATAATATTTTTATTTACATGGTAACTCGTATGCAAGATGACTGATAATCATGTGTCATTCGACAACAGTTGTGGTGCCATCTTCTCTTAAGCAGATTCTGTAACCAATATGTCAGATGTCAATATTTATAAAATAAGCACAGTAATACTTGCACCTAATTATGTCTCAGAAACATTAGGAAAAATGCTGATATATGTGAAGTGCTTTGAACAACTTAGGAGAAAAAAATGATATATAAACTCAAGATGGTATTAGAAGGGATGGTGATTTACCATGGGGTTTGTTTCACCAACGGATCTCAGCCCCAATTAGAGCCACTGTCTGGAAACTGTTCAATAAATTCCCAGAATGATCAATCCAGATCAGAGCACATGAGCAGATTCTATAAATCAAAGCAAACCTTTCTCACACGAATTTACCTTAAAATAAAGTGAACGCTGTTATGACTCCTCTAACATTGCGTTAGCTGTCCCGTGCCTGCTGGGGCACACACCGTGCAATGGTGTGAGGTCTTTCAGTTGGCTCTGCCACAAGAGTTTCTCTTCCTCTTCTGTATCTTCCAGCTCCTTCCCCTCCTCAGCTCCTAAGAAGCCTTGGTTGGAGGTGTTGAAAACTGTGCCTCTTGTAGGAAAAGGACGCCACAGCAAGGGTTCGGTCTTTGCTATCCCCTCTGCTGGGGTGGCCTGTCTCCCCTGCCCTTCCTACACTGCTGACTTCACACTTGTCTCCTAGTACTTGTCTCATGTCACCTCCTCGAAGGAACCTTTCCTACATCACCTGGAGATGACAGAACACACATTCTCCTGGGTTTCAACAGCATATTGCTAACACACCATCTGTAGTTCACCTGACTGGGAAACTAGGGGGTGCATGTAGGTCGTTCTCTCTGCTTCTTATCAAATCCACAAATGCCTGGTATCACTGACGGCGAGCCCTATCTTGTATACATGGTAGGTGGAAAGGAACTGAGTTAGAACATCACATCATGAACGTCAGGTAGGTGGTCTAAGAGTTGTGTCCACAGTTATGCCCCCTGCTCCATAGGGACTGTCCATCCCCCTAATTTTATTTCTTTGAGGTGCTTCTGCTTCCTCAGGCAATGGCTGTGTAAGAAAGAGGGGATTTAGTTCAGAAAGGTTTTAACTGATTACTAAATTCCGTTTTTTACTTTATGTTTGTTTTAGGTTTGGAATGGATTGCCTTGATCTGCGGCCCCTAGAACATCAACTTTGTGTAACTGAAATTGTCTTTGAATCCTTGTAAAGGACACTATGTAAAGCAAGTCGCATCATTAGACTTCACTAATACTTTTTTGGGACTGATAATATTATCAGTGTTAGAAACATGGCTTGAGAGGCCAGCAGGTGACATGGTGGTTAAAGTGCTGGACTCTCACATGGCTGACCACGGTTTGAGTCCCAGACCTGGTGGTTTGAAACTCATGCCAGGTTTGTGTGTGTGTGTGTGTGTGTGTGTGTGTGTGTGTGTGCATGCCCCAAATCCTGAAAGGGTAATGGAGAAGAAGGGATTGCAGGGTGGACGCCCTCCCAGGGAGGGTGATTTCTCACTTTCTCTCTCTCTGTCTCTGTCCCTCTGGCAAGTGCACACACCCTATAGCAAGATCTCTCAAAGAGAAAAAAAAGAAAACCAGTGAGAATCCTGTGCTGAATGCTATAGCGATAAGAGATAAGCTGAGGGGTGTCCAGGAACAGGTAAAAGGCACTGAAATCGGTCATCTGTCATGACCCCAAATACGGCAAATCCCTACCAGGCAGTGTGTGCTACACAGTGCGTGTCCACGTGTGGGGCCGTGGACGCCATCACACTGACACATAGGCCCTGTCTTGTGATCTCCAGAGAGCATGGAGCACAGGTGACCACCTTGTGAAGGTAACCAAAGTGATGATAAAAGTACACCCTTCTCGGGTCCTTTTGTGGGCCAGGCGCTATTCATGGCCTATTCATACCTCCTGTCTAACCTGATCATATTAGTGTCGTCTGTTTTCCTGGTGAGGATGATAAAACTTTGAAGGGTTAAAGAACTTGTCTATTTGACCAAAGTCCAAGATTGTCAAGTGAAAGAGTCAGTTGTCCCCTACCTTTTATTGAGTCACAGGCCCTTCCTGGGCACCTGCATAGCAGGCAATGACTTCATACCTACAAGTTACGTTCACATTCAGTTCCTGGAAATTCCTGAGAAGAAAGTAGGCAGTTACAGACATCTCCATTTTCTGATCAAGAAGTGAAATCCAAGGTAAGTAAGCTGAGTATTCACACAATTAGTAACTGTGACACTGACTTTCTGAATGTGTTGTGTTTGCAAACCACTCTAGCCACCATCTCCTTCAGGGCATATACCCTGACCCTTACCTGGTAATTCTTTATCTAGTCATATCCTCGTGACTCACGTCCTTGATAGCGCTTTTTATTTTCTAGAAAAATCTTATTTTTTTTTATAGTTTTCTGACTCTCTTCCACCTGGCATGTAAACTCTGTTATCAGGGACAGTGGCATCCAGCAGACACCTACTGTACGTGCGCTGAGTAAGTGCATGGTCAGCCCTGCGACCTTTGTTTTGCGTTCAGTGTAGACTTGCTGCCACACCTACAGTCCCTACCTCACAAGGTGAAGTACCCCTCCCCTTCTGACTCTTGGACAAAGACCCCACCTGGCTCTCTCTGTCATCTCCCTTCCCAACTATTCCTCTTTTGCATAACGTAAATGGCACTTTTACTGTGGACTGCTAGGAGGATCTGGTGAAGTCATGTACGCGGAAGTGCCTTGAAATATTACAGAGAAGACGGCGATGGTCATCCCTGAAGGAATTATTTATGCACACATTCACAGGCATGTTCATAGCACAGAGTTTTCTTTGAGAAACTGGCTAAAGCCATGAAAAATATTAACCTGCTCTGGGGTGTCCATCATTCTATGATTTTCTTTGGCTTTGATCTCTAACTGTTTTATGCACACCTTGTCTTTCCAGGGTCAGGTTCATTATGGGATCTTTCTTTCTTTCTTTCTTTCTTTCTTTCTTTCTTTCTTTCTTTCTTTCTTTCTTTTTTTTAGAGAGATTTTTCCTATAGGGTGTATGTGCTTGCTGGAGAGACAGAAAGCAAGAAATCATCCCCAGGTGGGATGGCCATGCCACAGTCTCTTCTCCTCCATTTTCCTCTTGGGATTTTGGGCATGCATGCACACACACCCAGCATGAGTTTTAGGCTGCTGGGTCTGGGTCTCGAACCACAGTTGACTATGTGAGAGTCCAGCAATGTAACCTTCATACCATCTGCTGATCCCGCAGGATTTTTCTTTGTATACTCTTCGTTGCTCTGAACAGGGATGACCACTGGGAAAATATTCAGAGCCTACTTTTTACCATCTAGTGGCACCAGGAACATGAACTGAAGTGGAAGGGTATTTATGGGTGTGGTCACAGCAACATCTCTCTCCCTTGAGCCCTGGCTTGGTCGATGATTCACTTTGGGAAATATGATCCAGATGCTTAAATGGCACTTAGTATTGAATCTTGTTGCTGCATTTGGGTCCCTGAGAGTACCTTGGGAAGAAACTCGGGCTGCTTTATGAAAGTTAGAGAGCACACGGATGAGTACTCCTTCCGTTCTCCGGACCACCCTGCTGCCAGCAAACCAGCATGTGAGTAGGGCCAGGCGGCACCAGGCAGCCCCTCCCAGCCTACAGTTGAGATCAAACGCCTGGTGAAAGCAGGGAGGACAGGCCGCCGACCACAGGTGTGAGAAATCATAGCTTCACGTTTACCTGGGAGATGGCTGCTAGTCACCAAACTGGTGTAAAGTTTAAGCATCTCTTACCAAAAAATGCAGGAGACACTGAGAAGTTGATCCATGCTATCAGGGGAAAACAAACAAACAAAAAACCCAGAAAGTCTTGTTTCTATAGATTGACATGAAAAAATTGGTTCCAATAAGATTTTAATAAAATAAAATGATCGTATTATACTTATTTTTTCCCAGTGGAATTTTTGTAGTGGTAAAATATAGCATTCTTTCATGAACAGTAGAGACTTCTGTATAGTATTGAAAAGTCTAGAGTGATTTTAGTATTCCTGAGTGCTGTTTAGCATCTGCTGCTACTACTTCTGTAACAGATATAGCACTTAGTAACACTTAGTAATCCTGTCTCTACAAGGACACTCAACTTATAAAGCATTATCATATAGACTTTTCATTTGATATATTTATAGCAAATGGGTGAAGCAGGCAGAAAAGGTATTACCTATTTTATAAATGAATGGAGTTTTAAAAAATATTGTATATATATATATATACACACATATATCTAGCCAGAGAACACACACGCTTTCCAGAGAGTGACTGAAAGACAGGGAACGAGAGAGAGAGCACCCCAGTGGCACATGGTCACGTGGTAATCCCCTCTCCCCTGTGTCTCCACCCGCTAGGATTTGGGGCATGCACACACACACACAGTGCACTGTTCGCGCCTCTTGGATCAGGATCTGAACTGCAGCAGCCATGTGATGTCTGGTTCCTTTAACCACTAGGCTCCAAAGTAGAATCAAACTAACTGATATTTTAAAATTTTACCATGTAGGTATGTGTGTGTGTGTGTGTGTGTGTGTATGTATGTATGTATGTATGTTCCATACAGTATATATACAGCATATATGTGTTATAGATGTTAATATTTAAAAATATTGATTATTTTATTTATTGATTATTTGATAGAATATTATTTGCTATAACATACATATTCATATATATTATAAAAAGACCGGTGGGCTGAAGCAGAATTCAGTGATTCAACAACTAGTTTTGACTCTAGTATTTTGTCTAATGCTGGGATGTTAGCTAAACCTTTCACCATTTATATTCATCATCTATTTCATAAGAAAAAATAGGAAAATACAAAAATTATTACCTTCTAATATGGTGTTCTTATCACATTGTTTTTCCAGGTATGGGGACTGCTGTTGGACAGGAGTATGATCTTCAATGACTATTTCAGAATGGAGTCTAGTACTAAGTCAAGACTCCACTCTCTGACATCATTTCCTCACTCTTTAGTTTCAAGAACCAAATTAATTATGTGTTAGTTATTGATATTTTGCAAGAACAGCAGCTTGTGCACAGAAACCAGTGTAGCTGAAATCAACCATAAAGAACAGAAATGCTTGCTGGGGATGAGATGCGGAATTACACTCAGTGAAAGCAAAAGTGGCCAGCCCAAGTGCACAGAGGAATGGCAGTAACAGGTCCCGGTAAGTCTCGTTTTTGTGAATGCCCTCAAGGCCCGTGTTAGACATGAATGTCATGCACTGCACAACAGCCTTTCTCTCAACAGGTGGCTGGAACTGACGCGACATTGTGGAATAACATTCCTGGGGTTCAGACGTACGTTTCTGCAGGTATAGGTGGAACAATCCTTCCTACAGTAGCTGGGACTCCAGGAGTCAGAGGAGCAGGACAAAGCACTCTCTGAAGGTGAAAGCTAATGTTAGAACATCACAGAGGCACCACACACGTGGGTGGGTGCAAGGGAAGAATTGGGTCACCCCTCCTGAAACAAGAGTAAGGAACTGATTAGATGTGGGCCCAGAGGAGTGAGTCGTGGTTGTACCTACATCGCTTGATGCCCTGTCTGATCTCTGGTTCTGTCGCTGCTTCAAGGACCAGATGTAGGGTGCTGAGAGGAGTTTCAGGATCACACAGATAGCCTTACAGAATCTTTGCTGCTCACGGTATTTTACATTTGCCACTAATGCAATTCAAAGGGAAGCTGAAAACTAAACAGTATTATTAATAGTGACAGAAAGCTTTTAGCCAGGCTCCCCTTTGCAATGATGGATACTGTTTATCATATTTTACTTGTTGCTTTCAAACTTTCCTTGTCAGAATGAATCATGGCTAAGGGGAAGGGGACCAGATTATAGACAATGTGATTTGTCTAATCGCAATTGGCCCTCATCAAGAGGCATGAGTAAAAGTAAGCAGAAGCAACTGGCAGTTCTGACCAGGGTTGAAAATCATTCTCGTTGCCAAAATCTGTCACGGGTGCACCTGGATCCATAAGGAGACATGCAGTCTGTGATAAGGATGATTTCCTCTCTGCACCTAGGGAGTGGGTTTTCAGGCTTGACTCTTGCTATCTGGTGGATTGATAATGAAGATTAATTTACTTATCTCTTAGCTACATAAATTTGTGTACAGAAAAAACATCTTGCAGCTGCCCAGAACCTGTCTTTAACGATGCCTTATTTAGTTTCCCCTTAATGGGTGACGAGGCATGTGGAAATACACATGGCATGACTGACATGTGTCTGCTTCTCTCTATCATTCTTTGCTCTGAAAGAACCCCAGTGCCCTGGATACAGTAAAGACACAGGTGAAGTGTTGAAAAGTGATTTATATGATATTATTTTTTCTTGTTTGGGTTGTGGACAGGTTGATTATAGCACAACTCAGTTAAACTGTGACCATCACAGATTCAATTTACTTAATATTACTGGAAAGAGTAACACAATTTAAGAAAACCTAGAGTAACAAAAATTGATATTTTTATAAACACTGAACTTATTAATTATAAAGCTGAATCAAGACTATTTCTTTAAAACAAGCAATACAAAACAAAACATAGTGATCTAAATCTCCAAAATGAACAGAATTAATTATCTACCAGTGTAAGAGGGGAGAGGATTGCTTGGGTAATGATCGCTTGGTGTTAGTGGCGAATGTGAACTGTTCCATGTGATAGAGCATCTTTGTGGAACGCACTTCAACATTCGTAGACCGTGTGTTCCATTTATGTATATATATCTCAGGGCCTGGGTGTCACATGCTGCATAACCACCATCCTGACAATATTCAAGGCTCGCATGAACAGCAATGTACCTCACCCTTGCAAGGAGGACATGGACCACAAGGTACTTCTCCAAGACCCCAACTGCATGATCACTGCCATAGTCAGGCTCACTCCTCTACCACTCTGGACTCAGATAACATTTCTAAACCTCATTTAACTCAATGTGGGCCTAGAATACACTAATAAGTCATAGGCTGTAAATTAAATATTAATGGATGAAAAGTGCCTAATAAGGACTGTGAATCGGGGATGTTAAACTCTAACAATATCGGAGAATCCAGGGATGAATGAGGGCAGTGGCAGTGTCGCTCTGGCCATGCATGCTGAACTATCAGTGGGCCTTGGGTGGAGCACCTCATTTATGCTCACAGTAGACCTAACATTTGAGGGAGAATCTGAGACTCTGGGTTCAACAAAGTCATGGAGTTTTTAAGAAGTAAAGTGAGGCTTGATTCTAAAGATTTCTGAGGTAAAGTATTTCCATATTTTTTGTGCTAGAGGGCACATGTACTTGCCAGAGACAGAGAGAGAGAGGGAGAGAAGAGAAAGCGCACTGTAATGATCACGTACCATCCCTTCTACGCCATCTCTCTCTCCTTTGCAATTCTGGGCATGCACACACACACGTACCTGGCATGTTTCTCAAGTTGATGGTCCAGGACTCGAACCATACACTTGGCTCTGTGGGATCCAGCTGTCCTAACCACTACACTTTGGAGACAGCCCAAGCCTGTATTATCTGCTACATTCCCAGTTGATTTTCAATTAGAGATGCTAACTTTAATGTTCTTTACATATTTTTTCCTAATGCAACTATATCCGTGTGGGCCTGTGCACACACAGGTGTGTATCGCACATTCCTGGATATGTTTAAAACTACTCAACATGTGTAAAAGGGACAATAGTATCCACTTCTTTGCTTGGAAAGCTTAGAGTTGTTTGTACGTTTCCATTTCTACAAATACTTTTATTTATAGATCATAAACAATTACATGTATTGAGGGATTTGATGAAACCATGTTTTATTTAAGAAGCTCAGCATTACTAAGTGTAGAAGTGCAAGTGAAGGACAAGCTAGCAATTTCAGAATTGAATTTACACTGAGAACCTGAAGACAAGCCGATAGAGGACTCAGCAATTCTGCAGCCTCAAGTTCCTGAAACCCACCCACCACGGGGCAGTGTCTGAAACATCAGAATTGTGGGGAACAGGTATTGCTACACTTAATAAAAATGCTGATCTCTGGTGAGTTGACCATGCAAGGCTGTTTTGAAAATTACTTTTACCTCAAGTTAGAGCTTTTGTTTCTTAATTTTTCTCTAACCCTAGGGGACTAGTCTAGTAAGTATGACTCACTTATGCCTTTATTAATCACCTGACATACTAGTGAAATACAGTGAGAAACTGTTTAAGTTAGAAAGGCCTCTTCATTGTGCTCTGTTCCCTGTGTTTGTAGACTACTTTCTCGAGTGCTTCCTCTGTAGACTCAGTTAGGCCAGCTCAATTAGACCACATTTTAACCTTATATTAATCGTATACAAAGGGTTCCTAGTGCCCCATTGATACTCCTCTTTGCTCCTGTGTGCATTCCTTGCTGGTCTGTGCTCAGGTACATAAATACTTGCTATGTCATTGCCCTTGAAATAACATTTCAATCACCATCTCAGTAGTTTTAAAATTTTGCTTGTTTATCGCTCTGTGTCCATGTTTATCATATTGGTATCATTGTTCCCTCCCTCTTATTGGTGAGTGTAAAATCTCCTGCTACATGTGCTTGAACACTGCTGTTGTGTCTGCTATCCATCTAGCTCCCAGTTTACTGCTCTCCACTAGCGTGGAAGTGCATTTCATGGTGTCATCACTAAGCAGATTAAGTACAGAATATACATGCAGTTAAATTAACCACTACAGTAACAGTGCTCAAGCTTGAGCACTTGCCATATGCAAGCATTATTGCCAAAGTAAGATGATTTTGGCCGGCATGCAGGTTTATTTTAAGTTTAGCTGAGAAGGAATGACAAGCACCCATTGGGAAGACATACTCCCTTGTTAAGTTAGATGCAACCACAACCACAAAAATAGCAACAAAATGATATGCTACTTTCCAGCAAAGTGTAAAAAGTGAAATGCAGAAACTGTTTCTAAGTTCAGAGAATGTACTTTTTTCTCTGCTCAGGTAATATCTGCTTCCCACTTCATTAAAGGGCTTTATGAAATGGAAGGGTATCACGGTATTGTTTCTCTGGTCTGATTTCTCACTCTTCCTTCTTGAGTACCCAGGAACTGGCTTCTACCATTGACAAATGTGGCCCTAGAGATTAGCTTAAAAGGCTAATCCTTTTTTTTCCTTCTACAGATTTTAAGCTTTCATAGCAATATATTTTTATTTAAGTAAATTCTTCTTTATGTCTTCTCTCTCCTTTCCTCCTTTCTTTTCTTCTTTTTTTATTTCTTTTCTCTTTAATAATGAATACAAGATATTAAGTCATGGCTATATATCCTACTATTACTAGTTCTTAGGCTACTTAGTGAAAAATCTCTCTTACAATGCTTCCTTTGAAATACAATATATTTCTTATACTCTCTGTGTAAAAGAAAGTTACCTTCAGCAGTAATCTCTACAGATGTCCGATAAAAATAAATCCTTCATGAGTTTGAATCAGTTGTTTCTTGCTTTTTCTATAGTATTTTCCCTATTTTAAAATTAAGTTAATTATGCTAAAATAGTTTTTAAGCTCATGTTATTGTGCCTATAATTGAACATTAAGATAATGAAGAATCCATACTAAATTGGCATAATATGGATCTGCGTTTACATGTCAAAATAAGCTTTAGGGACCAGCAGTTGTTGTAATGGCTATGTCGCTGGACTCCCATGTAGCCCACCACTGTTCCAGTCCTGGACCTGGTGACTTAAACTCATGCCAGGCACATGTGTGTGCCCAAGATCCCAAGAGGAGAATGGAGGAGAAGGGACTGCGGCGTGGCCATCCCCCTGGGGGGTGATTTCTCGCTTTCTGTCTCTCTGTCTCCCTCTGCCTTTCTGGCGAGCACACATGCCCTATAACAAAAACCTCTCAAAAAAACAAACAAACAAACAAAAAAAAAAAACTCCAAAACTTTAAAACTTATTGCTTTGTATAGTGTGTCCTAACATGATAAAAAGCCACTTCATTTGCCAGTGTGAATTAGCCAGAACTAGACTTATGTAAATGAACATTTTCTATATGACAGAAGTGTTATTGTAGATTAGTGGGAAACCATGATTTATTCAATAAATTATGATAAGGCAAATGATTACCTAAAGACAAAAAATTGAAATTTGTTTCGCATCATAATCAAAAATAAATTCTAAATAGATTAAAAAGCAAACTTGGAACCTTTTTTTTTTTTTTTAAGAGTTTTTTGCCTTATGGTTTATACACTCTCCAGGGAGAGAGAGAAAGAAACAGAGAGAAGGAAAATGAGAAATCACCCCCCAGGGAGGATGGTCATTCCACAATCCTATCTCCTCCATTCTCCTCCCAGGATCTTGGGCATGCAGACACACATGACTGGAGAACTTGTGAAGCCACCAGGTCCGGGACTTGAACCACTGTCGATCATGTGGGAGTCCAATGATTTTGAAGCCACCAGGTCCAGGACTGGAACCACAGTTGACTGCGTGGGAGTCCAGTGCTGTAATCCCTATGCCATTTTAACTTTTAAGAAAAAAATACAGGGTTGCTGTTTTTAATCTTGGAACGGAGAATTTTCTTGAATAAAAAAGATAAAGGCAAGATCTTTAAAATAAAAACTGAGAAAAATTACATTAAAATAACATATTAAAATGTAAGAATCTGAACATCAAAAAAAGTGAAAGTAGATATTTGTAAAAGTGCAAGTAAAGGACAGAATAATCTTCCATAACTAGCCCTAACAAAAAAAAAATCTATGAATTACCTGACAAAGAATTAAAAAAAAATTCTCTTCAAGAGGGTAAGTGAGTTATAAGACAAGACATATAGACAATTACATGAAGTCAGCAAAATACTGTATGAACAGAGGAGCATATCAACAAAGAGGTAGAAACGATAAGAATAAGGATTCATTGCTAGAAATTTACTTCTTAGAGCAGCTTTTGCCATTTTTCATAGGTTTCGCTACATTGTAATCCCTTCCCCTCCATTTTCCTCTCGGGACTTTGGGCACACATGCACACGCGCCCTGTGTGCTTCTCAGGCTGCCACACACAGGACTTAAACTATGAGGCCAGCCATATGGGATCCAGTGCCTTACCTACCATGCCACTGGCGGCTCCATCTTGGTTTTAATACTATTTTTTAATAAAGAGAATCCAGAGTTTTTTGGGCAAATGACTCATTCTAGTGTTGTGGCAGGAAATGTATGAGAGCTTGAGAGCCTGAAACATCTCATAGTGCCAGCAAGCAAGATACACACACGTGCACGTACACACGTGGTAAGGCAAGCAAAATACATGTGCACGTTCACATTTGGTAAGGCAAGCAAAATACTCACACGTGCATGTACACACTCGGTAAGGCAAGCAAAATACACACACGTGCACGTACACACACGGTAAGGCAAGCAAAATACATGTGCATGTTCACATTTGGTAAGGCAAGCAAAATACTCACACGTGCATGTACACACTCGGTAAGGCAAGCAAAATACACACACATGCATGTACACACGCGGTAAGGCAAGCAAAATACATGTGCACATTCACATTTGGTAAGGCAAGCAAAATGCACACACGTGCATGTACACACTCGGTAAGGCAAGCAAAATGCACACACGTGCCCGTACACATGCAGTAAGACTCCACAAGGAGTACAGGAGTCCACTGACAAGATCACGGGAGCTAACGCGGAAATAATCTGGGTGAGAAAATGAAGTAGTATCTAACTATGACCCAAATTATAACATGAATATACATTAGTTCATAGTGTAAGGAAGAAACACACAGAGGGGAGAAGGGACAAAGAAACCATGCAAATGAATTCCAAGTAATTCTGCCCTAAATGGTGGAACATAACTTCTGTTCCTTAAGTAGGGACAGTATCCTTCTAAAGAAAAGGAGGAGTAAGTTTTTTTTTTTTTGAAAGATTTTTTGCGATAAGGTATGTGAGCTCACTAGAGAGACAGAGACAGAGAGTGAGAAATCACCCTCCAGGGGGAATGGCCACACCACAAACCCTTGGCCTCTTGGGATTTTGGACACACACGCACACACGCCTGGTATGAGTTTAAGCGGCCGGGTCTGGGACTCAAACTGCGGTCGACTTTGTGTGAGTCCAGCGATGTAACCGTGACACCATCTGCTGGTCCTGGGAGGAGTGAGTATAAGGGGAAGAAGTCAGACAGACACAGCCTCCACTGCATGCTCAAGGTCATGCCGTCGGTGTAAAGTAACGTAACTGCATGTCCTTGGTATGACGTGATGGAAATGGTGCTTTACTGCTGTGGTGTTCCCATATGAAAAAGAACCATGAGCACAGTCTTGTTACAAAGAAAAATCAGACAAATCTCAAGTGGGCCACAGTCTGAAAATACCTACCCAATATTCCTCTTGACTGTCAGGGTACCCATAGCAAGCATATTCTGAGAGGCCATCAGAAACAAGAGGAACCTAAGAGAAAGTGGTGAAGAAATACAACACGGTATCGTGCACAGGATCCTGGAAAAGAAGAGTATTAGGTAAGCGCTGAGAGCTGAATAAATACAGATTTTAGTTAATGATTAAGTATCATTTTAGCTTCTTAGTTATCACAAGTATACCATATTCTATATTAATAACAACTTGTAAGAGAGGGGTAATTGCAGAATCTGGTACTGGCAATGCTCTATTATTATTGCAATTATTCAGTGAATCTAAGACTTTTCTAAAAAATACAAAGTGTTATTTTTAAATAATCAGAAAAGGAAAAAACTGCTGAGTATAACTAATTGAGAGGAAATTTACACAAATGTTACCCTGTTTGCTGAATAGAGTGCCTTTATCACCCAAATTATATTTTAATAAAAAAACCCTTTCCCGGGAATATTCATAATACAATCAGCATCTTGCTTGAGAACTTTAACAGACACATCTTCCTGAGAAACACTGGAGACCTTCTGGAGCTTGCAGAAACCCTCATGTGAACTGATGGCAAAGGGGATTAAAATGAACAGAGCATAAAGAAACAGAGGGTCAGGGTAGATTTGACCAGACTCCAACTTCGGGAAGACATTCTGAACAGCCCAACTGACAACTTGCTGTACTGTCAAAAGTTTGCTCACGACATCTCCCAGAAAAACAAAAGACGGTAAGCGGGCATAAGCAAAAGCAACCTGACCTGCTGCCCAGTGGGTGTCTTCAACCCTTTCTTCAATGTCCCTGTTTCTCAGGCTGTACCTCCTTCCCCTGTGCTTTCCCTCCCCCTGCCTGCTCTCTTCCTTCCTTCCTCTTTTTTCCTCCTTGTTTCCTTTCTCTCTTTCTTTTCTCAGCAAAATCACTGATTTCTGCACCACACAGAAACACATCATATGGAACAAATGATTGCCATCAACTCAGACTAAGAATGCCAAGAAGCCACATAAGTACATCATAGAGAAACAGAAAGCAGTTTGAATTCAAAAATCTTAAACCACTTCATTGTTTTTGTCTGCATGTGCTTGTTGGAGAAAGACAGAGACAGAAAGAGGGAAAGGGAGAAATTATCCCCCCGGGGGGATGGCCATGCCACAGCCCCTTCTCCATTCTCCTCTTGGGATTTTGAGCATGCATGCACAACTGTCTGATGCAATTTACAAGCTGTTGAGTTCAGAACTAGAACCACGGTTGGTCATGTGGGAATCCACTGCCTTGTCCACCATGTCATTTGCTTGACTCACCATGGCAATTTTATCTGCAGTGTAGACTGGGCTCACAATGGTATCAGAAACTCAAAACCCCTAAGGTATGACTAAAATTTTCTCATTACAACTCTTAAATTATGAGAATATCACAGACTGATCTGAGAAGTATTTTAGGTTGGGTAAATTTTCTTTACAAGCCAAATGATGTATAGTGATTTAATGTTTTAAAAAATAATGAGAATAATAATAATAATAATAGTAATAATGATAGGGAAAAAAAGAAAAACTATTTGATGATAATGATGTGGATATTCATGTCTTTATCTTGACTGTTATGCATGGTAATCATGCTGGAAAAAGAAATGTCATACACTGTAAAGATATATATGATTAAATGTAATAAAAATACAATAAACAAATTTTAAAAAATTTAAAGAAGAATACCATTTAACTTGATTATGAAGATTAGTTCTACAATTTTTAAAATTTCTAACGTGTGAAAGACTTATCTTGAAATTATATTTTAAAAGTAAAGCTTTTGATACTAAATAAATCTGGGCAATTCAAATTTGTATATTATTCCTCTTTGTCCTCACATTCACCGAATTTCCATACATTAACTTATGTGATGCTTACTTCTTGACCAAGGGGATGTGGCCATGTTCAGTATGACCTCACCTAGATGATGTTTTGAGTACCTGAGGCTCTGGAATCCTTTACCCAGCTGACTCCCAGCCTCCATGAAGCCCTGGGGTATACAGTTACTCTTCTCTGGTCTTGCTGCCCAAGACATACTAGGCTGTCAATGTGTGTAACCTGAGTCTGGGGAGTAGCCAAGGGGAAGAGGTGTCCATTGCACTAAACTGAGGATAAAGACTCTCCTTAGGTTGATTACTGGTGCCAAGGGAAGGAGGAGCCAGGGCCAGGAGGAGAAGAGCACAGGCAATGCACCTGCAGCCCCAGTGTGTACCCTCATGAGAAGAGTCAGCTGTCCAGTAGAGTAATAAAAGTCTAGAGTAAAGGAAAATGACTTGGAAGATTCTGCTTATCTTTATTTCAGAAGACAGTGGCTTGGGAAAGCAATGGGCAAACCCAGTGTGATGTAAAATCCGTGTGAGTTTCATGATTCTAGGGAACGATGACCTATCTGGCTAGTCTTGCATTAATATGATAACTGGTAAAGGTGCAACAGAGGACTGGATTAATCCGAACTCCATGACCTGCCAACATTCTATTTTATATACCTGCTTTTGCTTTTTATTGAAAGTACTGTATCTCATATATAAGTGGATTAATGTACATTTTACAAAGGTACATTTGCGCATTAATTTTGCCACTCAAATAGTTCTGAGTAACTTTAGATAAGAGACTTAGCCTCTAGAAGCCTCAGTTTTTTTCAACTATGTTATAGAAATCATACAGAATAACACAACATGATAGGTATATGGATTAGAAATTCCAATCTGGGTTCTGCCAAAAGCTTCCTGACCTGGGAAAGCTATTTAATCTTAATAAGCCTCAGTTTCCACATGTATAAAATGGAATACTAGTAGTAATATTGTAAACTTTATAGTAGCACTGTAAGAATTAAATATGAATATGTGTAGTAGATTACTTTCAAAATGATTAGCCCATGCAGACACTCAATAAAAGTTATTGACTTGGCTCTGACTCTACGCCATGGATCTTAGACCAAGTCTGTGTCCTTTCTTAAACTCCTCACACAGGTCCAATCTTCCCCATTTTTTCTTGTTTTGTAAAATTTATACCATGACCAAATAAAATATTTCTCTTTTGCTATGGTTCCAAAATTTCACATATATTGTTTTATGTCTTTTGGGAACTAAATTCTCTACATAATTGTAATAAGTTTACTTATCCATTTGAAATAAACAAATGTATTTATGTGGTAGCCAATAATTAAAATAGTCTTTACTATCTCAGTGTTTGCAATGAACCGTATAACTTCTTCTTTAAAAAAAATGATGGCCTTTCTCTTGACTTTTTACTCTTTTTACAAATTCTTCTTCTTCACAATAAAGGAAACACAAATTCTATTGCTTCTGTAATATCACTATGAATTATTTAACTGAGGAATTACCATCAGAGGCACAGTAGGAAAAAATTGTCCATAAACCTCACACAGAGGCAAGTCAACTTACCATCAGACCCTCATGTCATTAATTTTAATGAGATGAGGGAGTAAACAGTGCAGAACCAGAAGAACATGTCTACGTGTTCTGACAATCAGGAGAGGCACAAGGGATTTTTACTCACGCCCCTAATCCATACCAGAGGCCCAATCAATATCGGTGGACTCCTCATCATCATTAATTGATTCAAAGAAAAGTCTCTGTTTCTAGTTTCCTTAATAAAACCTCCAGAGCCTCCCCATGGAGGGGATTTTTGCCAATGTGATAACTTCTTGGATTTGGAAAATTGAGAAATTAAACTAAAAGAAGTGGTCTTTGATGCCCTGCTCTCACTTAAAAGCCTAACATGGAAAGCTATTGCCCCCTTGGTTGATTTGCAGGTCATTGTTTCAGAATTAATGGATAAAACTGAGGTCAGTAGGCACATGGGGCTGTGCATGGAGGAGGAGTGCCTGATGCAGGGTAGCTTCACTGGGAACAGAGCACAGAGCCTGGCACTACCCAGCCAGCTCTCCCAGCAGGAGGTATGTGCGCCTGCCGCAGGATGTCACATAGCCACGGTCATCTTTATGTGCAGAAGTTGAGGTGACAAAGCCGTCCGAGTCACAACTCTTCCGAGAAACCTAACCAATAGGATACATACACACGAATCCCTCCACATATATCTACTCTTTAAAAAGTTTATAGAAATGCATATTAGGAAAAAAACTGTACATGAGATTTCAAAATATTTTGAGCTAAAACAGACTCACACACAAACACACACACACACATGTATGCACAGTAGATTTATGATAGGAATGAGCTTTTGCGGTTATAGAGGCAGAGAAATCCCATGATCAGCCATTTGCAAGCTCTAGCATCAGGAAAGCCAATGGTGTCCGTAAGCCCGCATCTGAAAGCCTGAGAACCAAGAGTACTGATTCCCAGGGCAGCAGTAGATGAAAGTCAGCTCAATCTGAGAGAATACATTCATCCTCTCCCTGTTTCCTGTTTTATTCAGACCCTCGATGGGCCTGATGATGTGCATCCACATTGGTGAGGATGACCCTCTTTACTTAGTCTACCAATTCAACTGCTAATCTCTCTGGAAGCACCTTCACAGACACACCCCAAAATAATGATTTTTTTAGAGGTTTTTTTGTCTTAGGGTGGGTGTGCTTGTTGGGGAGAAAGAAAGACAGAGACAGTGAGATGGAAAATGAGAAATCACCCCCTGGGGGAATAGCCACGCCACGATCCTTTCTCTTCTTTTCTCCTCCTGGGATCTTGGCAGTGCTCACATACCCAGCATGAATTTCAAACCACGGTCGGACATGTGGGAGTCCAGTGACGTAACCGCTACACCATCTGCAGGTCCCAGAAATAATATTTTACCAGGTATCTGAGCATCCCTTAGCCCAGTCAATTTAACAAATGAAATCAAATAAAATTAACCACCATAAATACCTATTCTACTTATCTTACAGAATTATTGAGAGGATAAAATAGACAAAATATAATGAATGCTTTCCAAATGCAAGTTGCTGTACAGTGTAAGGCAGGAGTATCATTTACAGAGGGACTGAGGGCAGTGGAGAAGAGGCCAGGTCAGGAGTTCAGGAACGTAGTTCAATAAGACAGCAAATTCTAGCCCCAGCTCTGCTATATACTGACTGAATGATCTTAGCAAGTAACTTCTATGAACAAAAAACTAGAAAAGAGGTTGGACAATAAATGTGCTGAGAATTGATACATTAACTAATCTTACCAACATTACAGAGTCACAGAAATAAATATGGAGATTAAAATCTTCAAGACATCAAACTCTTCTGTGTTAGTTCCAGATCTAGTTCAAGGTATAATTTTAATATAAAGCTTCATGTTCAAGTTTTACTTATTTTATAGATTTTTGAAAGGCATTTTAGTTGCAGAAACATTTACTAAAGAATACTTTCTGTATGCTAGTGAATAGGTTATCAGTATCATTTAAGGATTCCTTTGTATAACCTTCAAATAAAATGCTGTGTTTTGAAAAGGTATATGGGGGACCAACAGATGGCAAAATGGTTACATCACTGGATTCCCACGTAGTCGACCGCAGTTCTAGTTCTGGACTCAGTGATTCAAAGCTCATACCAGGCATGTGTGTGTCTGTGTGTGGGCATATGTGTCCAAAATCCCGAGAGGAGAATGGAGGAGAAAGGATTGTGGCATGGCCAAACTTCTGGGGGTGGGGGGTGATTTCTCACTTTCTGTCTCTCTGGTGAATCCATGTGCCCTATAGCAGAAATCTCTATAAAAAGAAATAAAAATAAAAAAATACAAGAAAAAGTATGTAGGTACAAAAGTATAATCACAAACAGCAATTATCAAGCTTAAAAAAGAATATGGAAAAAAAAGTTAAAATCATTCCCAGATAAGTAGTAAACCTTGAAAGAATTTACCAACACAAGAACAGCTCTTCAAGAAGTACTGGAAGGAGTGCTATATCAGGAAAACTAAAGAGAGACAAACAGAAATGAAAGAACACAAATTAACCAAGAAAAAAATCTTACAAAGTGACAGAGATACATTTTCAAATATTTATAATAACACTGACGGGTGATGGATTAAATTCTCCAATTAAAAGACAGAAGCTGGCTGAATGCATTAAAAAAAAAGGAGCCATCTATATGCTGCCTGCAGAAAACACAAATCATGGATAAAGATTTATGTAGACAGAAAGAGAAGACCTGGGAAAAGATATTCCATGTACATGAAAATCAAAAGTCTGCCGTGGGGATACTGATAAAAGACCAAATATACTTTAAGACAAAAAGTGTGAGAAGAGACAAAGAAGGACACTGTATAGTAGTAACAGGGCTGATTTACCAAGTAGATATAACACTTAGAAGTATCTATGTACCCAAGCAGGAGCACACAAATACATAAAAAGACATGGCTTGATCTAAAGGGAGAGAGACAGTAGCACAGTAATTGTAAGAGACCTCAACACCCCAGTCTCCTCTGGGCAGACCAGCTAGACAAAAAAATAAGCAGAGATACAAGATCTGACACCATACATCAAACGAACTTGACAGATATCTGTAAAACTTTTCACTTAACAACCACAAAATACACATTTTTCTCACTTCCATATGGAACATTTTCAAAAATCAATCACATAGTAGGATATAAAACAAGCTTTTACAAATTCAAAGGTATAGAAACTATATCCAGCATCTTCTCTGACTACAATGGAATTACACTTGAAATTAAATGCAGAAAACCCCTGAAAATACACAAACACATGGAAACTTAACAACCTACTCCTGAATGACTTAGCAACCACTGAAGAAATTAAGACAGAAAAGTAGTCATTGAAACCAATGATAATGAGCACATGAGTCTTCATAATCTATGGGACATAGCAAAAACAGTCATAATCAGGAAGTTTATAGAAATTAATGCTTATAAGAAAGAAAGAAAAATAAAGGTGGTAAAATGACACATCTTAGAAAACTGGAAAAACAACAAAAACAAAAAAAAAACAAGAAAAAAGAAATAATAAAGATTCACACAAAAATAAAGGAAACAGAATAACAAAAACTACTTGGAAAATAAATTAAACTAAAAACTGGTTCTTTGAGAAAATACAATTGACACACCATTAGCTAGATTAAACAAGAACAGGTAAAGGAACCATATCAGTCAAATCAGCGACATATAGGCAATACTACAATAGAAATAACAGAAATACAAAAGATCCTCAGAGAATACTATGAGTGATTGTACACCAATAAACAAGACAACCTAGATGAGGCGTACACGTAAATTAGCATGATTGAATCAGGAAGAAAAAGAAAGCCTGAATAGATCCTAGAAACACAGTATATAGGTGTAAATACCAGATATAGTGTGTGTGAAAGAGGAGGGTCTGAGGAAAGACATTTAGAAAAAAAATAGGGAGGCAAAGCATTAATGGGACAAAGAAATGTGGTATTATCTGTTGAAGATACTTCACAGTTTTATCAACTGTACTAGGAAGAAATCTTCACCTGTTGAAATATTCATTTTGTAAGCTAAATAATGTGATTGAGGGGACCAGCAGTTAGCGTAATGGCTATGTCGCTGGACTCCCATGTAGTCAACTGCAGTTCGCGTCCCGGACCCGGTGGCTTAAACTCATGCCGGGCGCATGTGCGTGCGTGCCCAAGATCCCGAGAGGAGAATGGAGGAGAAGGGATTGCGGCGTGGCCATCCCCCCTGGGGGGTGATTTCTCGCTTTCTGTCTCTCTGTCTCTGTCTGGCGAGCGCACGCGCCCTATAGCGAAAACCTCTCCAAAAAAAATAAATAAATAAAAATAATGTGATTGAATGTATAAAAGAAAATGAAATAAAAAATGAAAAAAAGGAAGCAATGAGACTGAATCAGTAATAGTGTCACGACAAAGAAAAGCCCAGATCCTGAGGACTTCACTTCTAAATTCTATAAAACTTTCAAAGAACTAACCCCAATTCTCTTCAGAATATTTCTAAAGATCCAAAAGGAAAAAGAACCTTCACAAATCATTCTATGAAGCCTTCATTAGCCTTATGCCCCCAAAAGACAAGGACAAAACAACAGCAAATAAAGAAAACTACAGATCAATATCCTTTGTGAATACAGATGCAAAAATTCTCAACAAGATACTAGCAAATTGTATTGAAAAACACATTAAAAAGTTTATGCACCCCCAAGAGTCCGAGAGGAGAATGGACAAAAGGGATTGCAGCATGACCATCTACCCTGGGGGGTGATTTCTCGCTTTCTGTCTCTCTGTCTCTCTCTGTCTGTCTGGCGAGCGCACACGCCCTATAGCAAAAAACCTCTCCAAAAAAGCAAAAAACAAAAACAAAACAAACAAACAAAAAAAACAAATAAAAAAGTTTATGCACCATGATCAGGTAGGCTTTATTCCAGGCATGCAAGGATGGTTCAGCATATGAAAAATCATAAATGTAATACATTTCATTAACAGAAGGAAAGGTAAAAATCATATGATCACATCAATCAATGCAGAAAAAAGATTTCATAAAATACAACATCCCTTCATTATTAAGAGTCTTGGCAAAATTTACATAGAAGGGACATTCCTTAACATAATAAAAACCATCTATGACAAACTCAGAGCTAAAATCACACTGAATGGTGAAAAACTTTTCCATCAAAAACTGGAACAAGACAAGGCTGTCTGCTTTCTCCACTCCTTTTCAACATAGTACTGGAAATCCTAGCCAATGCAATCAGATAAGAGAGTCAAATAAAAGGCATTCAAAGAAGAAAAGAAGAAGTGAAATTATCTCTATTTGCAGATGATTTGATTCTATATGTAGAAAATCTAAACGAATACCCCACAAAACTTCTGGAAGTTACAAATGAATACAGTAAAATGGCAGGATACAAAATCAACATAGAAAATTGTATAGCATTTTTATACACTAATGATGAACAAACTGAGAATTGAAGAAAGCAATCCCATTTAAAATAGCTATAAAAATAAAAGATAAATAGAATTAGACCTAACCAAAGAAGTAGAAGGCCTCTACGGAAAAAAAAATTAAAAGAAATTGAAAATGATACCAAAAAATGGAAAGACATCCCATGTTCCTAGGTTGGAAGACTAATAATCAAAATGCAAATTCTACCCAAATTAATTTATAAATTTAATGTAATCTTGATCAAATTACCAAAGATACTTCTCAGAGAAATAGAATAAAACAATAAAAAAATTTGTCTGGAATCATAAAAGACCCTATGTTGCCAAAGTAATACTGTGCAAAAAAATAAAATAGTAAGTATCTCACTTCCTGATCCCAGAATATATTACAAAGCTGTGATAATCAAAACAGTATAGTTTTGGCACAAAAAAACAGGCAGGAAGACCAATGGAACAGAATCGAGAATTCAGAGATAAACCCCCCAAACATTCAGCCAACTGATTTTCAGTAAAAAGCACAAGACAATCTAATGAGGGGAAAAATGTCTTCATCAAAAGATGCTAGAGGGGACCAGCAGTTAGCATAATGGCTATGTTGCTGGACTCCCACGTAGTCAACCGCGCCTTGCGTCCCAGACCTGGTGGCTTAAACTCATGCCTAGCGCGTGTGTGTGCGTGAGTGCGTGCCCAAGATCCTGAGAGGAGAATGGAGGAGAAGGGATTGCAGCGTGGCCATCCCCCCTGGGGGGTGATTTCTCGCTTTCTGTCTCTCTGTCTCTCTCTGTCTGTCTGGCGAGCGCACGCGCCCTATAGCAAAAACCTCTCCAAAAAAAAAAAAAAAAATGCTGGAGAAACTGGATAGCCACCTTAGAAAAATAAAACTGGACCATGATCCAGTTAGATCTCTCACCATTAATAAAAATCACCTCAAAATAAGTCAAGGATCTAAACATAAAACCTCAAAATATGAAACTATTGGTGGAAAACACAGGGGAAACTCTTAGAGACACTGGAGTGGATTTTTAAGTAAGACTTCCAAGCACAGGCAGTAATCCCAAAAATAGATAAGTGGAACTACGTCAGGCTAAAATGCTTCTGCAAAGCAAAAGAAACAATAATTAGGATGAGAAGACAACCCTCAGAATGAAGAATATATTTGCAAATTATCCCTCAGGTAAGGGACTGATCACCAGAATACACAGGGAACTCAAGCAGCTTAACCCCCAAAAAGTAATCGATCCAATGAAAAAATAGACAAATGAGCTGAATAGGGAACTATCCAAGAAAAGCATACAAACATCAAAAAGCATATAAAAAATGCTCAACATTTCTTATTACAACTGAAATGCGAATTCAAACCACAATGAGATACCACTTAACCCTAGTCAGAATGGCTAAGATTTAAGAAAGAAACAAAGAAAAAAAAAAAAGAGAGAAAAGAAGAAAAAGAAAGAAGAAAACAGAAAAAAAAGAAAGAAAAAAGAAAGAAGAAAGAAAGAAAGTGCTGGTGAGGCTGCAGTGAAAAGGTGACCTTCTACTCTGTTAGTGGGAGTAAAGATTAGTACAAACACTCAAACACTGTGGAGAATGATATGGAGGTTCTTTACAAACGTACAAATAGGTACTTTTTTTTTTCTTCCTTTTGATCCCCTCCCTCTCACCTTTCCCCATTTCCCAAAATGAAAATAATCTGTTGATTATAATATATATGGTAATATCTTTATTAAACTGATATGCACTGTATTCATGAAGGGAAAAGAATAGGAACTATCATACCACCCAGTAATTCCACTCTTAGTTATCTATCCAAAGGTTTGGAGAACACTCAGTTGGCAAAGTACTTGCACAACCATGTTTATTGCAGCATTATTCACAACTTCTTAGACATGGAATCAACCTGAACACCCGAGAATAGATGAGTGGATTGAAAAAAAATGTGGTACATAATTTCTATGGATTATTACTCAGCCATAAAAAAACAGACTCTGACATTTGATAAAAAATGGACAAAGTTGGAAGACTTATTGTCAAACAAAGTAACCCAGACTATAATAGACAGGCATTGTATGTCCCCACTTAATATATACTGAAGGTCTGTACCCTATAGCAGAAACAAAAAGATTTGAAGGTATAACAGCAGGTAGGGCGACTATAAATACTAGAGACAGTATAGGAGTGGGTGGGTAATAGAGGTGGGTAATAGGGTTGGGAGGGAGGAGATAAGAGATAAATAAACCCAAATTATTTAATAGACACAAAATGAAAAGTCATCAGTTGATGATAATGCATATGGTAATGTCTTCGACTTGACCAATATGCAATATGCACCATTTTTTTTTTTTGAGAGGTTTTTGCTATAGGGCGCGTGCACTTGCCAGACAGACAGAGAGAGACAGAGAGACAGAAAGCGAGAAATCACACCCCAGGGGAGATGGCCACGCCACAATCTCTTCTCCTCCATTCTCCTCTTGGAATCTTGGGCATGCACGCACACATACCCAGCGTGAGTTTTAAGCCATCGGGTCCAGGATGCGAACTGCGGTCGACTACATGGGAGTCCAGCGACAAGCCATTATGCTAACTGCTGGTCCCAATATGCACCATATTCATGCCAGGAAAAACCATGCCATACACTATAAAGATGTACAGTGATTAAATGTAAATAATAATAAAATGGAAAAATTTTGAATGTGAAGGAATTGAATTATTACCTGAACATGTATATCTGGAATATTTATTTTTAATAAAACTTAGAAAAACACATTAATTGACTTAAAAATAAATCAAATTATGGCCCAGCTGTGGTAGCATGTGGTAACAGTTGCTTATATTTGGCAGGCAGAGCCTACACTGAGGCCTGGGTTCAATTTCTAGCCCATCCTAAAAATCTGGAAGAGGTGGATGCTGTCATAGTCTCAGCTACTTGGGAGGCTGAAGTAGGATGATCATGACTATAGCAAGACACTGCCTAAAACAAAACGTAACAAAACAAAATGAATCAACTCTATTCATGTGTACATTTTTTATAGATTTCTTCTTTGAGCTTTCTTTGGATATAAGTCAAGTTTACTGAATTTTTAATATTTGACTTGGCCACACATCCTCAGATGTTCTCTGTATTTCTTTATACTCAGGATATCAGTGAATCAGCATTGACTACCTGCTACGATAAGAGATCTCAACCACAACATAGAAGTTTGTTTATTCCTCATGGTTTAGCCCAGTATGGGTTGGGTAGCTTGGCTGCCCTGAAATCAACCCTGGCCCCAGGATGGCTCTACTGTCCTCTGGGGCTTCAGAGTGGATCAAACATGGTTGGCCCATGAATCAACCACATCTGTCCTCTAGACAAGGAGAGAAAGCAAGAGGAAAGCATGGAAAATTTTAGACCCCTGTCTGGAAATGGTTGTATATCTAGTGTGAGCATATAATTTTTCATTCAAGTCGGAACACTTTTGAGGCTAAAAGACACCCCATAATAATAATGCCAGCAACACAGGCATAAATAAGGGCTACTCTGGTCAAAATGAGAAATATGTGTAGCCTTTCCATCTATATCTTTTGGCTAGAATGTTGTCTCATGGCCCTAGTGATCTGCAAGAAATAATAAAAATCATCAGTGAATTCTTACACTAAAAAATAAAAATAGTGGAGTTTGGTGAACACAGCACTGTCTTTGCCTCATGTATACCGGTGATCTACTTGCTAGTATTTAAGCACTTTCTGAGTCTAGAGGAAGAAACCAGGCCTTGTGTAGGAAGGAAAGAAAGTAATATTTGTTGGTGTCTATTGTCAATTAGACAATAGTCATAGTCACTTGATTCTCACAATAACTTGGGGTTTATGTAATTATTTTCTTGGGAGACATTTTGCTATAGGGCACATGTATTCACCAGAGACACAAAGAGACAGAGAAAGAGAAAGTGAGAAATCACCCCCCAGGGAGGATGGTCATACTGCAATCCCTTCTCCTCCATTCTTCCCTTGGGATTTTGGTCACATACACACACATACCCAGCATGAGTTTCAAGCAACCGGATCTGGGACTCAAACCAGGGTCAACCATGTGCAAAACCAGTGCCTTTACTATATGCCACCTGCAGGCTCCAGGTTTATTTTTATTATCATCATCATCACTATTAATCTGTTTTTCAGGATGAAAATATTAAAGGTATACAAGATTGAGTATTTGGGCCATAACAGAGCCAGTAAACGGAACAGCCTATATTCAAAACTGAATCTATCCAAATGCCATTATGCTCTTCCCAGTTCACTGCTATTCAAAAAAAATACACAGAAGTACAACATGGTCTTCACTCTCCAGATACTTACAATGTATTTGACTAAAACCAAAATTTTAAGATCATTGTTTATTAATTTTTCTACTGTTTCTGATAGAGTGACAGACACTGTGGATAACTTGCAAGTTATTATTTTAAAAACTGTGCTTACTGCCGTCATAGAGTTTATAGACTGGAGAAGTCATTAATCAACTAATTGCCAAAATAATGTAAAATTTCAACTGCAATAGCTCATGAGGAAATGAAAGTATATTCTAAGAAAGTTTATAAGTTGTAGCTTATTCTATATAGACTTGTGATTTTTCTTTTTCTTCCAGATTCCCTGTTTTTGTCACATAAACAACATGTATTTTAAGGGCTCAGGGGTCTTGAATCATGGACACTTATCAGTCATCCTGAGATTAGAATACATTTTTTCAGGAAAAACAGGGTCTGACACCTGACCATAGCAAACAGAAATCACTGTCTTTTCTGATACGTTAGGCAATATAAGGCTATTCTCAGACTTCAGGTCATGCTGCAGGTCGAATTACCATTTTTTTTTTTTTTTTAGAAAGACACTTTTAGATAAGTGTCTACTAAGCCTGATGAAGAGAAGAAAATATGCAAACCAACCAGTAAGTGAATCAAACAAACAGAAAACAATATTTTTCCTATCAGACCATGTGATCTTCAAATAAAGGTTGAAATTGTGAGATTTAAGTCAATTTTTCATTAACAGAATTAGCATTGGGAAAAGCTACCTTGATAAACTATGCTTCATTCTACTAGATATTTTATGAAGTGGAATAGAGAAAATACCAAAATACTATTTTGAAGGGGTCTATTACTGGATTGCATTTTTCTATGAAAATTACTTAACCTTTTTGGTGCTCAGTTTCCTGATCTGTGAAAATAATTATACTAGTAACTGTAAAAGTCTTGGGGACTTACTATATGGCACTTTCCACTTGTAAACCCTTTTAATCCTCCCAACAATTCCATATATACCCATGTTATATAATAAGGAAGCCAAAGAGCAGAGGATTGAGTAATTTTTCCATAGTCACAAATGAGTGTGAAAAAACAGATTTCAAATTCAAAGACATATAAAGTCCCTCTAACTGTAAACCTATACGTTTCTATTTTCTTGCACAAAGAAAATTAAAAGTTTAATAAAAAGTTTATAGTAGAAGTTTTTGATATGTACTTATAAAGACATATAAATAACACTTACTTCCTCCCTTAGATTTCTAGAAATTTGATAGAAGCATAAAGTATATTACTTAATTTAAATACATAGATATAAGTGACTTTTTCCAAGTATTAAAAATAAGAAACTGAAAAAAAAGTCAAATATTTTTTAAATAAGTCTCTTACAGCACAGGCAATAAGTCCCAAAGTAGACAAGAGAAATTACATCAAACTAAAGATCCTCCTCACAGCAAAGGAAATAATAATTTGAGTGAAAACACAACCTTTGGAATGGGAGAAAATATTAGCAAATTATTCCTCAAGAAGGGCTTAATATCTAGAATATACAGAAAACTTAAGCAGCTCACCCATTTTAAAAAATGGATAATCCAATTAAAAAAATGGGAACTGACAAATGGACAGAAGCAATGTGAAAAAATGTTTAATGTCTCTTGTCATAAGGGAAATATAAATTAAAACCCCAATGAGATACAACTTAGCCCTGCTAAATGGCTAAGATCAAAAAATAAAGGAAGGCAAGTACTGGCAAGCTTGTGGTAAAAAGGGAACCTTCTCATGCTGTTGTTGGGACTCTGTGGAAAACAAAATGGAGGCTCCTCAAAAATTTGTAAATATAACTACCATATGACCCAGTAATTCCACTCCTTGGTATTTACTTGAAAGACAGAAAAATACTTAATTGGAAAGACATTTGTCCATCCATGTTTATTGCAGCTTATTAAAATGACTAAGACATGGAATCAACCTATGTGTCTAAAAATTGATGACTAGGTTAAAAAATTATGGTACTGTGGAATATTACTCAGCTGTAAGAACCAATGAGACCATATCATTGAATTCAATGTAGATGAATACAGAAAAGTTAATGTTAAGCAAAATGAGCTAGACTGTGAAAGAGGCATACTGAATAACCTGTTCAATATGTACCAAATGTCTTCACCTATGGCAAAAAAGGAAAAATCTGAAGATGTGGTAGTAGAGAAGATAAATGAAGACACTGAAGACTGTCAGGGAGGGGAGTGGATGGTGGAGACTGGGTGGTAGAGAATGAGCGTGAAGTACAAAGAAAGGAACATTTAGCAGACAAATAATTGTAAAGTTCTCTGTTAAAAATATTGTCTATATCATGATGGGGAATTTATGTAAAATGTGAAATTAATCTTAAAATAGCAATAATAATAATTTTTAAAAGCCAAATGGAGCTAGTTCTGTAGCACCGTAATTAAGTGCTGTGTAGAGGAAGCTGAATCCCACATGGACAACAAGGGTTTGAGCTCCACCCCTAAAGGTTTGAAAAACATGCTTGTCACACAAGCATGTGCCCAGGATCCTGACGGACAGGGGAACTGAAAGAAAAAAGATTGTGATGTGACCAGACAATATCAAGTGTTCACACATGCCCTCGGGCATGAAAAGTCATCAGACCCATAGAAGCAGAGAGTAGAATGGTAGTTATCAGATATTAGAGGAGTGGTGGTATTGGGAAGATGTCCATAAAAGGACACAAAATTTCAATCAGAAAGATTAAGTTTAAGGGATCAATTGAACAGCAGGCATTGCTTACTTGAAAACTGCTAAGACAGTACATATTGGGACCAGCCGTTGGCATAATGGCTATGTCGCCAGACTCCCATGTAGTCAGCCATGGAGTACCAGACCCGGTGGCTTAAACTCATGCCAGACACGTGTGCGTGCGTGCCTAAGGTCCTGAGAGGAGAGTGGAGGAGAAGGGATTGCAGCATGGCCATCCACCCTGAGGGGTGATTTCTTATTTTCTGTCTCTGTCTTTCTGGTGAGCGCACACACCTATGGCAAAAACCTGTTCAAAAAAAGAAAGAAAAAAAGACAGTACATTTTAAGCATCCTTACTACAAAAGATGACAAGCATCTGAGGTAATGCAGCTGTCAATTAGCTTGATGTGGCCACTCCGTGATGTGCACACACACCGTGGCATCGTGTCCACCAGGGTGTGGGCAATTTCTATTTTTCAATTACAAAACAACTAATATAATAAAAACAAGAGTGTACAAGTGGGTAAGGTGAAGATGGCATTCCGCTATTAGAAGTGTCAATTCGTAAAAAGAACTCTGGAGAGAATGTACTATTTTTTAAGAGGTAGATATAATTATTATAGTTATCAAAAAATAAAATGAAAATACTTTAAAAGCCCAGTCAAAGGGTCATGATTGAACAAAACATTTCTTTAGCTGATTGGTGAAATACTACACAATGTCTGAAAACAGTACTGTTAACGATTTGTAAACTAGGAATTGTCGAGAGTGTAAGGCTCTGTGGGAAAGAAGCACGGTGTGCCAACTGCACACGCAGTACATTCTAGTTGCGATGATTCATCTGAGTAGCGAAGGTGAATGAAAGAAAAAAATAGAGCAGACAAAACTGAATCAAAGTATTAACAGTAGTTATATTAATTTTTTTCTAAAAGGTAAGATTATGGAATTGAAATGTCTTTTCTCTCTATATTTTGCTCACTGCAAAATTTCTATTATATATGTTTTTATAAGAAGAAAAGAGTTTGTTTTATAATGAGATTAAAAATAAGTCTACTACAAATATAAATAAATTCATATTGATTGTTGTACAATTTGCTCATAAGGCTGCATAGCACATCGTAGTGTTCTGTGCTGGTACTTCTTCCACCTTTAGTCTCTGTGTTTCCTGAATCGGCCCAGGCCAGCTCTGAGAGCACCATGTTGGAAGCTGCATGGTAGTGTCGGAAGTTCAGGAAACACGGTGAGTATCTGTGTCTATAAATGGATACTTAGGTGGCTTCCTTCATCTTACTAGCGTCTGCTCAGCTCCAGGCTTATTTCCCACTGGAGAGTATTGCAGGTAGAGGGCTGGGTTCTCGTGTTCTAAGTACTTGTGTGAGCACTCTCTGATTTTGACCTGTTCGGTGCCACAGGAGCCAGGGCAGGCCCAGCTCCTCCGTGGGTGCAGCTGCCCGGGGAGTTTTGTTCAGGACTTGGGGAGAGGAGGAAGCCTGGGCAAAGGGTGCTGTCCTTGGTCGCTGCCTCATTCCGAGAAGTAGGAAGCTGTCCTTGTTCCTTGCTGTGGATTGGTACCGTCCCTGGAAAGACACTACTTTGAAAGTCTGATTATATTTTTGACCCCAGCAAATCAGGAAAAGCGTTCTGGTTTTTAACACTATAGTGATGGCAGATACATTCATTTTTCACCCTTTTCTATGCTTGTATATATTCATCCACATTATCTAACTCAATAATTTCAATACTATTTCAGGCAGGGTTGGTGGGGAAGGCTGGGTGGTGGCTGACTGGAGGGAGTGGTGGTCTAGGGAGAGACAGGTCAGGGATACAAAATGCCATTTAGCCCAGAGCCACAATTCCAGGAGATCTACTGAACAACATGGTGACTGCAGTTGGTAAGGAGGCATGGCATCCCTGAACCCTGCTGAGGGGGTAGAGAGCAGTGTTCTCATCACAACCAGTAGACAAATATGGGAGATAAAGTGAGTTTGGCTTGATTTAGCCATTCCACAATGTATACATGTCTCAAACCAGCAAGTGCACCCCACACAAATTAAATTTTTACTTGTCAATTAAAAAATAATAAAATTTAAAACATTATTCCAGAAGAAATGATCTGCATGATTCAGGATATGGACACACTGTTTGTGTGGACTCAGGGCTTTGTGGGGAGCGTGTCCAGTTTGAATAAACAGCACCACGTGGAGGCTCGTGGCAGAAAGAAAGGAAGAAAGCAAATCCAGAGACATCGAGAAAATTCTCACTACAGCCTGAATACTTCTTTGTAGTAGTAAAAAATCCAAGGATAAAAAGAGGGTAAAGAATTCTGCCTGGCTGCAGAATTGTGTTTCATTTTCAATATGTTTAATGGACCATACAGGTACAGTTTGAAAGATGTCATTGCATCTGGACATGTGACCTACAAAAGGGCCTTGGCCTTTTTCTGCCATTGCTGTTAGCACTGAAGCTAGCACTGTTGGCATTATGGTCAGCTTCCCCAGCCAGGGAGCACTCCAATCCACGCCAGCTCCGGTCTTCTTCAACACCCATAGCATAAACCCTCTGCTCTCTGCAACAAGGAGGTGACTAAACCGTAAGAAGTACTACTGGAAGCCCCTCCAATTTGTAATGCTATTAATTTAAGGCATTCAGCAGAGAGAACAATTGATAAATTGGAATGTATCAAAAATAGCAGAGTGTAAATAGGACAGAGCCTACCCAGGATCTGTGCACGAGGTGTTGAGTCTTGTAGGATTGTCTGTGAACCACATTCTTCTGCAGAGCTTCCTTTTGTGTGTGTTTCTGTGTCGCATTTAAAAATACCAAGACTCCTGGACAATATATGTCAGCTTCATATCTGTATTGATTTTTTATTCTTTCTGAATTGAATGTGAATATAAATAAAACCTTGACCTTCATATTAAGAGCACTGCCAGAAGCTTCCTTTGTTTGCAAAGGATTTCACTAGGTTCTTCTATAAGAAGCTCTAGGGTGAGTGAAACATTAAAAAAGCCCAACATTTTCTGTTAGAAATTCAGAAAACCTTTTATTTTTCTTTCTTTAAATATAAACTCTATATAACTTCTGTCAAAAGCAGAGAAAAGCCCAGTGGGTACCTGCGCTATTGCAGTATTTCCCCAGCTGAGAATATGAATGTGCATTCATCAGCACTGTGCCCAGTGGCGGGAGGGAAGGGCCTGGAAGGAAACCAGAACCTCATTCTGATCACGTCAAGGGCACTACCAGAATCCCAACACTGAGCTTTTGAATTTTTTCTTATTTTGCATAAAAGTATCAAATTGAATATTAACATGGGAATGAAATCAGCAACCATGAAAACTGAAAGAGAGAGGGAGAGAGAAAAGCAGGAAGAGGGAGAAAGGGAAAGAAAAAGAGAGAGCAAGAGGGAAAGAGAAATCGGAAGCCGAGGTCAGAAAATCGGATGCCCTGGGAAATATATCTAGTATTTCACAGAATTGCAAATATTCTCAAATACAGACACACAAACTGTGTGCTCCTTTGACCGGGTCTAAAGAAATTTAGGGCTGGATGTTAAAAATATCTTCGTTTTGGCAAAACTTTCCGTTTTTAACTTTTCAGGAAAATCTGTATTACATTTCAAACTAAATACCAGCAAAACCCCTGTAGTAACTCTGGTCTAGCAGTTGTGAAAGTGAGATCTGAAGCTGGGCCTCACACTTCAAACATGGCCTTGCACTTACAGCTATGCAGCTATTTGTAGGTGAAATGGGCTGATATTAGCTCACATTAAATGACTTAGCACAGGGCAAGCACTGAGATTTGTGTGTTGACTCAAAGCCAGTGCTCAGGAAATACTAGATGTTATTATTCCTGCTGAAATGTAAAAAAAATTTCTGGCAGCATGATGGTTCAGGCAGGTAGATCCAACATAGCTGACTGTGCAGTTGGAATCCTGTACCTGGTGGCTCAGGTGCATGCAAGCGAGTGCCCAAAAGTCCCCAATAAGAGAGAAATAGAGAAGAGCTTGCATGTGACCATTCCTCATGGGGGGGGGGGTGCTTTCTTACTCTCCCTCCTTCTCTCTCATTAGCTGTCTCTCTCTGGCAAGCACACATACTCTCTGGCAAGTAAAAAACAAACAAACAAACAGAAAGAAATGCAAAAACAAAAGAAACCCAAATTAAGTGAAACCTCATTGGATTTCCAGGCACAGGGAGGCAAGACAGAAAGAGGGAGAATTCCAGGTCATAGAAGACTAATTTCTGGACTGGATTCATAGTCCGGTGGTTAAGGCTACTGGATCCCATATGGCTAACTGCTCAGTTTGAGTCCTGGACCTGACAGCTTGAGAAATAGTCAGGGCATATGTGTCTGTATCCCCAAATTCCCAAAGGAGAAAGAGACAAAGGAGAAGGAATTGCGGGATAACCATGCCCACAGGGGGGTGCTATCTCCTCCCCTTTCTCTTTGTCTCTCCCTTTCTCTGGTAAGCACACAAGCCCTCCCTAGCAAAACAAAAACAAAAACAAAAACAAAAATCAACTGTGACTTCATATTGTGTGTGTATGTGTGTGTGTAAACACACATTTATATACACTTAAGGTATTTAAGAGACTTCATAATCTGGGTTAACAAATAAAGTATTACCAAATTAAGCTTCTTTAAGAAACATTTTAAAACAGTGAATATAAATAAATGTCCTAAATATTTTTCAGAATGGTTTATAAGCCATTAATGATTTCTTCCTATTCTTCAGTTGGTTATGTATTTGTTGTATTAAAAATAGTTTCTACAGCTAGTGTAAACATGGTCCTGACTTCCAAATGACTGGATACTTTATAAATTAGCTTTCTTTTTTCTCTCTGTACATTAGCTGCTAGTTAAAGAATGTGACATCCCAGCTAAGGGTTAGAGTCAGTAGGAGGAAAGGGAGAAAGTTCCAGACGTGCTGGGGGTTGTGTTCAGGGCTAATACCAACTGTTGAGAAGAGAATCTGGAGTGTGGATACCTGCTTGCCCAGGCAGATCACATCTGTCCGGTTCCGGTTCCTCCCTGCTCCTTCCCTCCCTTACTTTCTTTTTCTCTCTTTCCCTCCCCCCACTCTCCCCAAAATAGTCATCAGTTGCTAAGTGCTTTGGAAGCAGTGAAGGTAACTGGGATTGGTAGAAAAGGTTTTGCAGGGGAGGTTGCATGTGACCCTGGCTTATAATGTATCACTATTTAAGATCATTCTTATTGTAAAACCTTTTTTTTTTTTTTTTGAGAGGTTTTTACTATAGGGCGCATGCGCTCGCCAGTCAGACAGAGACAGAGAGACAGAAAGCGAGAAATACCCCACAAGGGTGATGGCCATGCTGTAATACCTTCTCCTCCCAGGATCTTGGGCACGCATGTACACACGCCCGGCGTGAGTTTTAAGCCACCGGGTCCAGGACATGAATCGCGGTCGACTACATGGGGGTCCAACAACATAGTCATTACGCTAACTGCTGGTCTTATAAAATCTTGTTTTCAGAGGGCCACTAAGAAAGAAAATGACCTTCTAGTTAAATTCTAACACTGCACATTTTATCTATTTTTTAATGAATTATTTATTATTATAATTATTATTTTTAAATTTCCTATTGGACATGTTCACGAGAGAGAGAGAGAGAGAGAGAGAGAGAGAGAGAAAGAGAAAGTGAGAAAGCAAGCTGCCAGGTCCGGGACTTGAACTGCAGTCGACCACGTGGGAGTCCAGTGCCTTAACCACTGTTACATGCTGGTCCCACACAATACATATTCTAAAACACATTTCAAATTTGGAGCTCTTAGATTGTAAACAATCAAATAAAATATGTTAGAATCCATGAATTTCTGTAACAAAACAGCATCATTTTCATTGCTACCAGAACATTCTCTCTCTTTCTCTCTCTCTCTCTCTCTCTCTCTCTCTCTCTCTCTATATATATATATATATATATATATATATATATATATATATATATACACACACACACACACACACACACACACACACATATCCCTGGTTTATTTATACATGCCTGATATGGAGGAAGCACACTGAGATAGACCAAAATATATTATTGATGGCCTGTTGAATGCTAAAAGTATGCAAAACATTCAGAAAATATTTGCAAAATTGGTGCTTCAGCCTTCCATTCCTGGCCAAAATGGAATACCAGGGATCATCAGATTTACTATCTCATGCCAAATAGCCTAAAAACAACTACTATTCATAAGACAATGCTTTTGAAGAAAGTGCGTATCAGGAAGTGAAGGACAGTGATTCCTGAGCGACAGAACAAATGAGGTGAGCCCCAGAACACTTGGACGGTGTGACCAACTGCCTGAGAGAACGTCTGACCTCGTCGTACCGACGGAAACCCAGCCAGATGCAGCAGTCTTCATCTGAGGGCTCCAAGGGAGGGTCTGGTGGGACGGAGGCCGCTCAGGTTCTCAGGGATGAGTTTGTTTAAGAGATAGCTACACAGAGGGGAGCCCTGGAGCCCCAGAGAAGGTCCCCTCAAGTAAGTAGCTGAGCACAGATCAGCCCAGGAGTGTGAGGAAACTGCTGCAAAGGCATGACACATTGGCTGCATGATGGTAACAGTTTCCAGAGAGCGCAACAGAGCCGAGACCCTGCCTGTCCCCTGACACGTGGAAACCCCCAGGTCATGGGCATTGGCTCTGGTGCACAGAGGGGCTCACTTCAATACTGATCACTGCTCTGGCAGGGCGCTAACCCTTCTCATATAACCAATCCTAAGAGCAAACTCATCTTAGCATTGATATTAAAGAGAAAAAGAACCAAGGTCGGGAAAAGGAACAACTAAGTTGGTGGACTATGTTAGATTCACCACTCATTGTAAAACTACAGTACTCAAAGTAGTGCGTTATGAAAAAAAGAATGACACATAGATTATGGAAAAGAAATCAATTGAACATACACCACCGATTTATTTTCAACAAAATTGAAAAGCCAACTCAATGAAAAATGGATACGATAGACTTTTTGACAAACAGTGCTGAACCGGAGAAGATATGCCAAAGAATTTTTCTGAAGCTAACTGAGTCTATGCCTACATCATCTCGTAAACAAAAATTAACTCAAAATGTAAAACCTAAAATGACAAACTCCTCGTAGAAAATATAAACTTTTGATTAGACAAAGATTTCTTAGATGTGAAGTGAAAAGCATAATATACAAAAAAATACATTACACACTTCTGCTCTTTGATAGATACTGTTAAGAGACTAAAGTCACAGGTCACAGAGTGGGGATAAAGGCCTGATATCTGTAAGATATAAAATAAATATCAGTAATAACAAAGAATATTTAAAAACTCCAATTTAAAAGTAATCAAAAAGATTGTACAAACCAAAGAAGTTACACTGATGATAAATAAGCATATTGAGAGATACTCAGTATCATTAGCTATTAGAAAAGGCAAATTAAAAATCCGTGAGCTGCCATGACATTTATCCTTGCTCCATCTGTTTACGTTATTTCCAGTTTCTCTCAATGGTATTTTTAATTTATAATGCTGAGTTCTTGAACTTTCATTCCATTTATCCCTAAGTATTTCACAATTTTCATTCATTTCACTTTCCAGTTGTTTGATGCTAGTATATGTAATGACTTAGAGAAGTCTCACAATGGTATCAACTCTTCGCCGCATTATCTGAGTTTGTACTGTCCTATCTTACATATGCATACAACTAAACGCTACCCCACAGAATTATGATTTATGATGATGATTTTGTTTTATGCCATAAAAAATGTGTGCTCACTGGACAGAAACAAAGAGAGACGGTGAGAGGGAAAGTGAAAAATCACGCCCTCTGGGGAGTGGCCACACCACAATCCCTTTTCCTCCAGTCCCCACCTGGGATTTGGAGCATGCACACACGTGCACCCACTATGATTTTCAAATCACTGGGTTTGAGATTCTAAACATAGTTGATCTTGTGGGAGTCCAAGGCCTTAACCATCATCCCACCTGTTGGCCTCACAAATAATTAATTTAGGTAGTAATTTTTAATACAAATTTATTGAAGTATAATTATATTGAAAGCATAAAGTCTGATGACTTGCCATGCATGTACATCTTTGAACCCATCAACACACAGATACTGGACATTTTTATCTGAAATTTCCCCAAATATTCCTTTGTTCTTTATGTGAATTTATACCTTCTTTTAGGTGTACCTGTAGGAAATAACTGCCTCTATTTTCTGGCACTATATTTAGTTTGCACTATTTTTAACGTATCAGATAAGTGGAACCATACAATATGTATTCTCCTTAGTCTAAGTTATTTTATGTATATATTTATTTATTATTTTTTAGAGGTTTTGCCTTAGGGTTCTTCTGCTTGCCAGAGAGAGACAGAGACAATGACAGGGAAAGTGAGAAATCACCTCCCAGAGGAGATGGTCACATCACAGTCCCTTCTCCTCCATTCTCTTGTCAAGATTTGGAGCACAAGTGCCCGGCGTGATTTTCAAGCCACTGGGTCTGGGACTCGAACTGTGATTGGCCATGTTGAAGTCCAGAGATGTAACCACCATGTCATCTACTGGCCCTCAGTCTGAGTTATTGTACGCTCCAGGATGATGTTAGGGTTTAGTCTTGTTTTTGGTGCTGCCTTAGTTCCTTTTTCCTGAGTAGCACTCCAGGTGCCACGTTGTGCACTTGCTGCTTGGTTATGTATTTGCACATTGTGGACGCACGACTTATTCAGTGCTAGGCTCTGGCAAGCAAAGCTGCTTGCTCAACTGTGAGTGATCTGTGTGGAGACATATGTTTTCAATACTTTTTGGAAATGGCTAAGCCAGTTATTAGGCTTTATGTTTTAACTATTGAAGAAACTGGTAAGCTCTTTTCCAAATTGACTATGGAAGTTTTCAGGTCATAATTTTTGTTATCAAGAGGTTCATTTTTAGCAGAGCAGAAATATAACATGTAAGTTCAATATAATGCTCTTCCTCCGCAAGTAATCCATATTTCAAGTCAGCTTATTTTAATGATTTGTTTTGGGCCCAAATGTCCCACAATATCATTAAAATTTCTGTAAATGTGTATTTTATTTATTTATTTAAGAAAATGTTGGGTTTCTTAACCCTGAAAATTGGTGTCTTTTATCAATTGTTAAAAAAATCAGCCATTGGGAACCAGCAGTTAGCGTAATGGCTATGTCGCTGGACTCCCACATAGTCGACCACGGTTCACGTCCCGGACCCGGTGGCTTAACACTCACGCCGGGCGCGTGTGCGTGCGTGCCCAAGATCCCGAGAGGAGAATGGAGGAGAAGGGATTGCGGCGTGACCATCCCCCCTGGGGGATGATTTCTTGCTTTCTGTCTCTATGTCTCTCTCTGTCTGTCTGGCGAGCGCACCCGCCCTATAGCAAAAACCTCTCCAAAAAAATAATAATAATAATAACCAGCCATTTTCTCATTGAGTATTTCTCTTGTATTTTCTAGTTCTAGTTTTGTTCTTTTATTTTGCAAACTTTCAAGTAAATCTTGATACCTTCTTGTGCTTTTATTCATTTTTTAAAACAGCATTTTTTTTTTTTTTTTGCTATAGGGCGCGTGCGCTCGCCAGACAGACAGAGAGAGACATAGAGACAGAAAGCAAGAAATCATCCCCCAGGGGGGATGGTCACGCCGCAATCCCTTCTCCTCCATTCTCCTCTTGGGATCTTGGGCACGCATGCACACGTCCCTGGCGTGAGTTCAAGCCACCAGGTCCAGGACTCGAACTGCGGTTGACTACGTGGGAGTCCAGCGACATAGCCATTATGCTAACCGCTGGTCCCAACAGCATTTTATTTTTAACCATATTATATTTATTGCTTCTGTATTCTATGTAGGATGGTTTTGGCATCTATTATTTTTGTGGCTTTTGCTGGTATTTGTCTTTCTTGATGATGCTTGCTTTCTACATATATTCAGAGAGTCTTGATTATGAACTCGTATCCTTTGAGCTTTTTTCTGAAATGTTAAGTCCGTTTCTCTGGAGAGGATTCGTGTTTGATCTGACAGTGACCTGGGGCTCCAGGCCTCACGTTATTCCTCATCTCCTACTGCTGTTCACGGGAGGTGAATGAGCAAAGACCTCTGGAGACTTCAGAAATGGGCAAAGCCCTCGGGAGCCAATGTCAGACCTGGGAATTGGTAACCACACGGATGACAGCATCGCAGTTTTCGTGTTATTCTTTAGCACCCCCACCCTCTTTTACGATCTAGCTAGCATGGCCGTGCATAAAATGTAAACGTTTTTATTCAGCAGTGTTTCTCTGACCACACAATCCATTCTGTTCCTAGAGAAGAAAGCTCTCATTTACTTAGTTAATAAAATATTGAATCGGCACATTTTCCGTGCCGCTCTAGATTACAGTAAGATCTGAATAAGTGCAGGCTAGTTAGTGCTCTCGGCCTCTTGGCGGCACCTTGCAGCCCAGTGAGGCCCTTCCCTGGCCAGTGGGAAGCTAAAGTAGGTGCGCGCGTACACACACTCACAGTGGCGTACATGCATGAGTTTTGTCCAGAAAAGCCACTTAAAGGAGACAGGTGAAAGCTCACAGATAGCCAAAATGGGACTCTCAGTGGGAGCTCTGCAGGAGGAGCACGATAAAGAGAGGAGGGTAAGAAACAGCAGAGTGTGGAGATCAGGGCAGGTGATCTGAGTCCTGGCACTGGAGGTGCCATTTCCCTATCTGAGTCCCAGTTTTCCCACCAGAACAAGCTTGTCTTTCTTTACAGACAAGCCCTCTCCCCTCCGATATTTCGTGATATTAGGAAAAAAAAGAGCCCTGCAAAATAGACTTGTATGTGATATTCATACCACTTTGATTTATTATTTATTATAAAAACTTTGAAATTCCCTTCCAGAAAGGTAGTTAATATCATATCAGTAAAGCAGTACTCAGAAAGATGGACTTAACACTGACTTAAGGTAGCAGTAGGAGGAAAAATCAAACATGGAAAGAATGCGGCGTGCTCCTACCCAAATTCTTTTCCGCATGGCCTGGAGTCACCGCAGACAGGGCCAAAGCAAGGCATGGGGAGAGGATGTGAAGCTTGCAAAGCATCACCATGCGAGTCACAGACATCAGATTTGAAATGTGTTGTGACAAAGCTTGTGTTTCTAAAGTACTGTCACCTCATATCCAGCACCACAGATGGGGACGAGGTACTCTTTAGGACACGTATGACTTCAGTAACGGGAAGGGGACCTTAGAGTCCATCTTCTACTGCACATGCCCAGAAATCGCAGCACGCAGTGTGTCTGCACTATCATGAATGACAGCCCAGTGTCCTCTTGTCTGTCATGAGGGTTGCACTACCTCAGATGAGTTCTCAGGCTCACTTACATTTAAATATAGAGTTCAAACTGAGTTGATCCGAGAGCTCCGACTCAGTGATCACTCTAGTTACATGGCTATTCAGCAGTGGAACCTGGATTTCAATCCAGCGTGTTCAGACTCCATGCAGCATAAGTGTAAAATATCAGAATTCTTGGGGCCAGTAGGTGGCGTGGTGGTTAAGGTGCTGGACTTCCATATGGTAGATGGTAGTTCAATTACTGGTTCTAGAGACTCAAAAATCATGCCAGGCATGTGTGCGTGCATGCCCAAGATCTCAGGAGGAGAATGGAAGAAAAGGAACTGTGGCATGTCTATCACCATGAGGGAGTGACTTCTCACCTTCCCTCTCACGTCTCTCTCTGTTTCTGTCCAGTGAGTGCACTCGTCCTATGGCAAAACCTTAAAAAGAAAAATTAGGGAATTTTTAATTATAGGACCATATTGCTGTATAGGTAGTGATCAGTTTAAGATTAAAATTGTCAGCACACAAGGCTATAATGATTATGGCCATTCACCCATCTCTAGATATTTTGTTTCACTCACACCAAGTTACTACAGCTATAATTTACTTAATCGGGTTGCCAGGCACTTATATTCACTTACAAATCTACTATTGTTCTTATCACAATTCAGTTCTATTAATTTTCAGATATTTATCATCTCATTTTCATACAACTGAAGTAAGTACAGTAGAAAATAAATATGTAAGGAAAATATGTCATGGATCTGTAGTCACACAGACCTGAGTTTGAAAGTCTCTTTTAATAGCCAGCTAAGTGACTTATTGACAGAAAGACTGCTTACCCTTCATGAGACTCCTCCTTTGAAGAGCAGAGATAATAATATTGATATTTTGTTTAACAGAAGAGCAAGACCAAGCACAGCAGTGAACACAGGGTGAGATATTCACAAAGGGTAGTTCTTGTGTCAGTTACCTTTGCCGCAGTAACTCCTCATGGGGGAAGAGCACGAAATACAACGGTTTGACATTGTAAGGCTTTATTCGACTTGGAGTCTTGAGAACACAGATTCTGACTGGGCTCAGTGGGGAGGTTCTCCTGCTCTTGGCTGGGCCCTACCATATCTCGTCGCCTGCTGAGTGCCAGCTGACTTGCGGTGACCTTTGTTGGGATGATTGAGAAGCGAGATTCTCTTCCACATGTCTGTCATCTCTAACAGGTGAGCCCCAGATTGCTCCACAAGACTTGGCATACAGCAAGGCACAAGTCTTGAGATGCGTGATCATTCCTTCTGCCTTCTATTGGCCAAAGGTAGTCATACAACCACCAAGAAGCCAAGGTGTTGGGAGGAAGATTCACCTTTTCATTGGGAAGAATCACAAAGGTACACAGCCTAGAGAATGAGGAAAGGAAAGAGAATGGATTGGAGTAATTAATGCCTTCAATCTACCTCTCTCCACCTTTCTCTTTGCTTCATGTGATGACTTAGCCTTGACCATGTCATGCACCTTAATCATCCACATCTGTTTGTTTAGATTTGTCCATTACCTCAGCTTCTTACAGGTATGCATGCAGTTCAGGGAAAGAATTGATTTGAAATAACATCTTTAGAAGTAAAGCTTTCCAATAATCTGTGTATGTTAAAAAAAATTAAGAAGCAGAGAGGAAAATTAAAGTGCCAGAATTTACCAAGGCTCTAAATTGCTTGTGCTTATTTATTTATGTCAGAAAATCTATCTCTGATGGTTTCTTCTGATGCTCCTTTGCTTAACATCTAATGCTTTTTTTTTCTTTTTAAAGAGAGATTTTTGCTATGGGGTGTGTGCACTTACCAGAGAGACAGACAGAAAGTGAGAAATCACCCCCCACCCTTGCCAGGGGAATGGCCATGGCACAATCCCTTTTCCCCCCATTCTCATCTTGGGATTTGGGGCATACATGCACACATGCCTGATGTGTTTTAAGCCACTGGATTCAGGACTCAAACCACAGTCGACTATGTGGGAGTCCAGCAATGTAACCATTACATCATCTGCTGGTCCCTCTATTGTAAGCAAGACGTGTCATGACTCTTTGGCTCATCCAATGACAGCGATTACAAATTCTCATCCAGCTAGGCTGGTGTTTGTCTTTGGATCTTTTAGTTTGTCCTTCCTTGGTCTAATGGTAGCTCGCCCTCCCCTGACTGAAGCAGATTTTTCACAAGCTTTTCTTTGTAGAACTCTCTTTAAAAAATTATGACATTGTCTTTTTGTCTACTTTAACTTTCAATTCACCTTAGATCTCTTGTATGTTTGCCTATCATATCTTAATTCACCTCACATCTTCCCCCTCCTCTACTTGTTATTTTTTATTTCCACTCTCTCTATCCTGCCCTGTGCGAGGGCATGCTGTTTATAGTTAGCGATTCTTGAATGCGAGGGTCTGTAGTGCACTGGAGACTTAGCAGATTAGGCCTGCCTGGGGATTTTCATGTTCTCCACATCACAGTATTTCCATTTCCACCCTTGTCTATGTCTACACTTACTCCCACCTGCCAGGGGAGTTTCATGTTCAGTCCTACATTCAGCCTTTTGCTCATCCCTGCTTCCCTCTTTGTCCTCTTCTTACTTCAGCTCAAGGACTGTAGCCTGTAAGGCAGTAAAAATATATAAAAGAGCCTTGGGCATCCTTAAATAGCAGAAACCAGACTCAGTCTTTCTATTCCTAGAACACTGTTTACTCTTAACTTTCAGACACTTAGTAAATCTTTAATCAATAATGAAATAAGATGTAGTCTCATTTCTGTCATGAAGAAAATGTTGCACTAATTGCCATCACAATTCCGTGGTATCTGTAACTATACTGGTATCCTGGCCATGGCTTACTGGTTGTGCTCATTTACCCACTGTTGTCCATCATTCTACATGAGAGTAGCATATAGTTTAGTGAGAGGGGAGTAAAATGTCTTAACAACTTTATTGAGATATAGTTAATGTATCAGATAATTCACCACATGAGACTATACAATTAAATTATTTCTAATATATTTGCAGAAATATGCAATCATCACCACAATTTTTGGCAATTTATTACCACAAAAAGAACCCCCACATCTACTTTCCCATCCACCCAGTCCAGACTTAAACAACCATTAATCTCTTTTCTGATTCTATAGTTTTCAACACTTATAAGGTGAAATATAGTATAAATAAACTTAAAATTTCCTTGATTTATCCTTAAAATATATTACAAAGAGCAATATTTGTATTCTAGTTGTACAATTACAGCATTTCTCAATAAACACAACAAAAAATTATTTCTAGGATTGGAAAAGACAACTATTTTTTCCAAATGGTCATCAATTAAACTAGCTGACTTATGTTTAGGGATCATGGTCTTAAAACTACGGTAAATATTGTTATGCAGTAGAAACTCCACTTGGAAAGACACTTATTTTCTGAGAGGTGCACAGACACTGGGCCCGACTGGGGAAGTTCAGATTCAGGTTTCTTGCTGTAACTCTTTAGAGCATTACATAGGCAAGAAATGGGTGGGCACATTGTCATTAATTAGGTCTCTCCCTTCCCTACTTCCTGGTCTCCTTCCTTTCTTCTCCACTCTCTCCCAGCATGAGGAAAATAGCTTGAGTTAACTGCATGTGCCATGTGTCTCCATGGAGACTGATTTATCTAAGAACAGAGTTGAACTCAAGCCAACCCAAGCAAGCCAGACCCTGTCCCAGGACCTTTCTCAGTGGCAGAGAGTAGGGTGAGAGAAGCAGATTTCACTGGTGACAGAGATTTGAAATATGTGGGTTGCGGGGCCAGCAGGTGGCACAGTAGTAGCGGTGCTGGACTCCCACATGGCTTACCACAGTTCAAGTCCTGGACCTGGCAGCTTGCTTTCTTACTTTCTCTCTCCCTCTTTCTCTGGTAAGTACACATGCTCTATACCAAATTGATAATAATAATAATAATAATAATAATAATAATAATAATAAAATTAAATAAATCTAAAAAAAAGAAATATTAGGCTTGGCAACTGCTAAAATTGATCTTTCCAACCATATGATGAAGGTATTTGGGGAGAATGAGGTGGATCTGGGAAGAGAAATAGGGATGGGACATGGCATGAAGGATCCTAGTGACAGAAGAGTCCTCCCATCATGTGCATCACTTGTGGCTTCAGTTCTACCAGTCAAGAAATTGCTTCTATTTTTCTGTAGCTCCAGTTGGGTTTCTGAACCTTGTTCCATGCCCACTAAAGCATCTTTGCCAACATAATTATAATTTACTTATTGTTAATATCTTCTTTATAAGCAGATAGACAATGATGTGCAAACATATAATGAGATTTTTTTCTTTGGGTCATGAGACTTAATATCAAAATTCAAGATCATATCTTAAGGTAAAGCTAATATCATTTCTATTGAATAGATAACTTCACCCGAAAAAAAATCTGTTACCATCTTGCAGAATGGGCTAAATATACAAGCTATGCTAGGAATTTCACTTCAGAGAAGAAATGATCAGGGACATAAAATTTGACATGACAGCCAGGAGGCCCAACAGTGATATAACTGTACCCAGTCCTGGATTTCCACTGTGGTTCCATCCTGGGCACGGTGGACATGCAGGGACACCCCCATGATCCAGGCTGGCTGAGACTATGGTGGGCTGCAGTGTGACGGGACTGTTGAGAGTGCCTATCTCTCTGTCTCTTTCTTTCATGGAAATAAATAAATGAATAAACTTAAAAACATCAATATCACACAATTTTTATTTTCAGAGAACTCACAATTAAGTATTGGGAATACACATGGAAACATAATTTATAAAACAACATGAAATTATATTTAAGTGTGTAAAATTATATTTTAATTATGTGAAATAATGTTTTACATAATCTACAAATCTGTATCCTACTCCCTAATAATATTTTGTCAAAATGTACTTCCTTTTTCAGCATGTGTGCGTGCGTGCCCAAGATCCCGAGAGGAGAATGGAGGAGAAGGGATTGTGGCGTGACCATCCCCCCTGGGGAGTGATTTCTCGCTTTCTGTCTCTCTGTCTCTGTCTGTCTGGCGAGCGCATGCGCCCTATAGCAAAAAACTTCTAAAAAAAGGTACTTCTTTTTTCTTGTGTTGTAAAAACAAACACACTTGTTTTGGCTTTGTTCTAAATATGCAACTCAATGATTGTTTTAAAGGCATGTATAAACTACAGCTCTTTCTCCTGTACTTAATGCTCTTACCAAGAATCTCTTAGTCCACTGCATTAAGGTGCTTCTAGGATCTTTGCTGGCTGAGAGTCACTGCTGGTTACTATACAAGTCTAATAGATCTTTGTTTGAATTCTGCTTCTCCCATTTACTAGCAGAATGATCTTGGGCAAGATATCTCTTCTTTGTGTCTCAATTTCTTTATTAGGAATGCTAAGATAATAATGCCTTGTACATGGTGGTTTTGAGAAGCTTAAACATGTTACTGTTTGGAACCCCAGGGTTCACTTCTGAGTATTTGAATTCTTCCAAGATTTCAGAGATACTCTCTCTCATAATTAAATCATAAGTCTTGGGAGCCTGACCCAAGAATAGTAAAATCCAAGCAATACATTTAGTGTCTTTTTTCTTCACCTTCTAGACTGTGACCTGACTTTCTTTCCCTAGGTAGACCTTTTTGTATGTTAACAGACAGGAGCTTACTGTCAGGCGTGTTTCCCTCTCCGTGTCTGTTTGAGTAGAAGGAAGAAGTATAAGGATTTGGCCTTACCCACAATTCATCTATGAACCCTCTCTCCTGACACACACACACTCACACACACTCACACAATTGCCCTGCAGGTCTCTGCCACAGATACATACTACAAAGAAAATAGGCTCCATGAGAAACAGGGTTTTGTCCTCTGCGCTCCTCTCATGGCGTAAGACAATCTCAAAACAAGCCGTTCTCATTCTGGCTCGCAGTGGAATTGGAAAGACAAAGCACATCTTTACACGGATGCTTCAGAAACTTTTCCAGATTTATGCTCAAGATGCCGTGGTTCGAACAGGCATTTCTGTTTGTGCTGATCTTTGGGTCATTGATTCTCATTCTCCCCTCCTACATAGAAACCATCAACACAAGAAAATATATATTATGATTTCTCTTTTAGAAATGTAATTCTTGGGGCCAGTGGGTGGTGTGGTGGTTCAGGGGCTGGACTACCACATGGCTGACTGTGGTTCCAGTCCCAGATTCAGCAGTTTCGAAGTCACTCTGGGTGTGTATGCATGCGTGCCCAGAAATCCCAGGAGGAGAAAGCAGGAGAAAGGATTGCAGCGTGGCTATTACCCAGCAGGTGATTTCCCACATTCCCTCTCTCTGTCTCTGTCAGTCTCCAGTGCATCCATGTGTCCTATGGCAAAAACCTAAAAAAGAAGAAAGAAAAGAAATGTAATTCCTTGTCCTGCCTCAATAACACTGCCCCTGGTTATTGGAAAACAGTGTTGGAGGCTCCATGGGGCTGTAGGTTTGGATCCTGGTTGACCTGAAAATGTGCTGGAGATGTGCCCAAGAGGCTAAGGAGCTGGAAGACTGAGGAGGGGAACTGAGGTGCGACAACACGTGCAGAGTGCTTTCTCTCTCTCTCTCTTGCACAACACATGCTATCTAGTATAAAAAAATGTAAGTAATTTGTTTCTAAAAAGTGGATTAGATAAGCATGTACAAGGGAACCAGAAGCCTGACTCAGCTCTCCCTCCATGAAGTATTGTACTTCCGAGTAAGCCTGGAAAGTCTTCTTTGCCAGACACACTACCGGTCCCAGTATGCAAATGGGAAAGCATGTTACCACCGTGTGGAGGCTCGTGGGTGTGCTCAGTTGGCGTATGACCTACCAAAGAAGTAGAAAAGAGAGTAAAAGAGCAGAGTTAATACATGTTTAACTTTACGCATGAAAAAAGGCTTCATGAGCACAAGCAGTGATTGCTTTGGCAGAACTGTGACCTATGGGTGAGATCAACTCCTTCAGAAAATACAGGAGAGCTGAGACCTGCAGAGGCTGGCCAGGCCTAGGCCTGGATCGCTAATGTCTAATATCATGCTGGTTAGGGGTATTCCCTTCAAGAGGCAACAGGTCTTATGCCTATATTTAAACTGCAGAAGCAGGTCTGATGTTAGTCTAGTTTAAGCAACACCCCCAGTTTTATGAAACTTGAAAAGAGAGTGATAGTTTGTTGAAAGGCCTCCTGCAGCATGATTTAACCATCTCTTCTTCTTACATGTGTGCCGACTATGGGGTCCCTTCCCTTCCAAAATTCACAGTCCAGTAAAGGTGACAGACTGAAAAGTCAAGTTTCTATGTCATATAAATATCCCTAAAAATCACTCCGAGTTATTGAAAATTAAATTAGCATGATGGTGGAAATGACAAAACGTTTGCAGAGAGATGATGAGGTTTGAGCTGATTATTAAAATGTATAGGAGGGACCAGCGGATGGCACAATGGTTACGTTACTGGACTCCTATTTGAGTCCCAGATCTAGTGGCTTAAAACTTACACAGGGTATATGTGTATGCATGCCCAAGATCTCGATAGGAGAATGGAGAAGGGATTGTGGCGTGACCATTCCTCTGAGGGGTGATTTCTTGCTTTCTATCTCTGTCTCTCCAATGAGCACACATGCTCTATAGCAAAAATCTCAATAAATAAATAAATACATACATATATGCATACATAAAAGAGTCAGGTGGACACAAGGATAATATAGGTTTTTGTAAACAGAGAGGGCAACTGGGTCATGGAAATGTATGAGAAAGTGCGTGATGAGGTCCTGCATCTGTCCACGTTCCTGGTCGTAGAGCACTAAGATGTGACGAGATGAGACTCAAGACTCCAGATGTAGGCAGGGAGAACATCAGAAAACTTTTGAATGTCATAACACGTGGATTAAGATTTATGAGTGTCAGCAAGAGAAGCCAAGTCTTTGTAATTCACGGAAAAGTAAAATTGCCTAGACGAATATGGGATAAACCAAGAAACCACACAGAAAAATGAACAACCAAGAACCGTGTGATTCCAAATCCATATTGATTAAATCCATAGAAAATGGGCATTTTTGAATTATTGGCTCAACATTCGAGGATCTGGCTGAGAAGTTCTGACTTGCTGGTTCGGTCCTCATTTCATTTCTGAGCCAAGTACTCTAAGTATTTGAGAAATCTCGCTCCAGACTGCAGAGAAGAGCAGTAGCATCTAAAAGGGGATGCTGCTCAGAGAGTATCCCCAAGTTGGTAACTGTGATTCTGGAACAAAACATTGAAATGTGTAAAATAAATATAATCCACATAAGACATTTTGCCTTACGGGTGATTACTGTGTGAGTCACTTAGGTGTCCTCATCCTTCCATATGTCAGAAGGCGACCCGCAGGAGCCGCATGGGAGGTCCGAGGGCACTTTCAGACGCAGGGGCTCGCAGTCCCACTCTCTCTCCTTCGCTTAATATCAGATAAGTTAGGTTTACTGATATTTATTTATTTGTTTATGACGTTTCAGCTTATGGTGCTTCATTTTATCTGAGTTGTCTCAAAAAAGGGACAATTGCTTCACAGGATTACTATAGAGAAATAGGAGATTTAGGGTTATACAGTAAAGCAAGCACGAGTGAGAGGAAGAAAACAGCAGAGCTAAAGCATTTGCTCAACCCAAGCTCTTCACGGGCTATGCTGTAAAGGAAACCAACGACCCTCAGACGCAGCCTTTCCAGAGGGCCTCAGTGAAAGCAACCGTGCTCTGGGCCTCCAGTTGGAGAAGACATTTTCATGAGGAGAGCAGAAGTAACTTTTTATAAAAGTAGTAGTCACTGATACTTGGTAAAAACATTCTATAAACAGGTGTTCAGAAATATTTCCTTCGCTATGTGATAATATTGCCAAAATCAGTATGATTTACCTGGTTAGACAAATCAAGACAAAAAGCTCCAAGCTGATTAGTGGACTTTTCAAAAATCTTAGAAACATAATTTATCATTTTATTAATAAAAAAATTTGTATATAAAGTTTTAGTGGGACTGTAGTCCATCTGTTAATGACAAAAAAATGCAATACTTCTAATCAGTTTTCAGGTCAAATTTGTACTGGATTGGCATATGGGATTAAACACTGAGTATCATAATGTAATAAGCATAAAAATGGATTCTTCCTGAATATCACTTTGAGGAGCCTTTTTCAGCCCTCCCAGCCATTACCAAGCAGCAAAATGAACTGGTCCACAATTTGAAGTGTTCTAACAACAGAATATTTAACCAAGTTTTCAAATTTAATAAACCATATTTAATCAAGATTTCTCAGATGACAATATTATACTCTAAAGCAATTACTTTAGATGATTATTTACTGAGAATTTACTTTGTCATTTTAATATCCTTTTTGTGTATTTTAGCATGTATGTGGATATTAGTAAATAATTTCTAAAAATCAAAATACATACCTTTTAAAATCAATTGCTTGAAAGTATTTCTTCCTCTTTTTTTTTTGAGAGGTTTTTGCTATAGGGTACATGCGCTTGCCAGAAAGAGACAGAGAGACAGAAAATGAGAAATTACCCCCTAGGAGGGATGGCCACGCCACAATCCCTTCTCCTCCATTCTCCTCTCAGGATCTTGGGCACGCACGCACAAGTGCCTGGTGTGAGGTTTAAACCACCGGTCCAGGACTCGAACCACGGTCGACTACATGGGAGTCCAGCGACACAGCCGTTACACCAACTGCTGGTCCTAAGCTTGAAAGTACTTCCTGGAGACTCTAGTCTACAGAATGGCTTCCCATGTGTCAGCAAATAGCAACCAAAGGTCAGACTCACGGTGGCTGTGTAAATTCTGGCTGTGGCTTCTGACAAAGGCAGCCCTAACTAGGGGACAGACTCAGCCTGGGAGGTCAAGGTCTCCTAGTGTCTGGCGCTCTACCTAGAGTTTTCCACGCCCGGGGTTAGGCAGCCAGCGACAGGCATGGCCCGTACACATTTCTCTAGGGTGCCTCTAAAGATGCTCTCAGGGAACAGTGTTTTCACTTTGGAAATACCACTCCTACATCTTTGAGGAGCAGCGACATGTGTCTGGGAAACAAAAGCCAGTTCTGGGCTTTGACTCTGAGCATTTTCTTTGCCAATAAAAATTTCAACCCAGTAAAACATTTCTCTAAGAGATTGTAAGTAGCTGCCCTTTATCAGACAAGGTTAACATTTTCAATGTTTATTTGGACAGAACTTGTACATTTAACTATTTTTTGAAAAGATTACTTTTCATTGAGTATGCAAATCTATTTTAAATACTACAAAGCCCAAACAGCTCAAGGGAGGCTGACCACTGCCTTTGAGCTGATTCTCTTGGTTGTTTAAACAGCACCACCACTGCCTGGAAGTGTAGACCATCCACCAGGGACAGGAAATTTAAACTGACTATCCTGACAAAATAAAAAAAGAAAAAGTTCATGGGCCTTTGAAAACATCACATTAGTCAGTGGTTATATGTATTTGGAGATTTTCAGTTAGACAGATGTTGATTTATTTATGGATCATGTAGAAATCTTGAGAATACAGATTAAGGAAAATTCTGGCAAATCCAGTCTAAATTGTGTAAGTAAATTCCCCACTCCTACATGCTTCCTGCCTGCCCTTCCCTGTCAGGTAAATTATGCCCTCCCATGCCCATCTGTTGCCCCACTGCCTCACACCTGCCTCACACCTGACTCATTTGGGGGGCCATCATCAAGGGGCTCCTACGCTGCCTCTCTGTGCTGGAATCCATTCAGTCCATGCATTCATGCATCCATTGTTCTGACACCTGCATACTTCAAACTTATTTCCAAGGAAGAAGTCTGTGTCTTTTATTTATTGTCATTTACTATCCATAGATACCTCACATAGTAAGATCTAGCAGGAACGCCTCGTTTCCACCTGCACCCGGCATTACTTCTTCACGTGAGTGAACATTTGCTGTTCATCTCATTTAGACCTCGTCCTGCTCTGTGAAGAAGGGATTCCTTTTAACTTTACTCGTGGGGGTAGTTAGACTCCAAAAGGAAAAGTTTTTTTTTTTTTTTTTTGAAATCACCATCTAAAAATGACAGAGGGCCAGCTGTGGTGGCACCGTGACAAGGCCACACTCCGAGATAGTGGGGCCACACGGGAAGGTTGTGAGTCCATGCCCCAAGATTTCCTTATACTCACCAGGTGTGTGCATGTGCTATGACCCTTGCTGGCCGAGGCTGGGGGTGGATGAAGTGTGGAGACCCTGTTCAAGGTTGCTGTTCTTCTCTCTCAGGGAAGAACTAAATAAATGGACTCAGGGGAAAAAATGTTCCAGAGGAGGGATTCAAACCCTAACTCTTTCTAAAGTTCATTTTCAAATTAGCTTCCTTTCTCAGTTAGATGTGTTTTCAGCACATTCAGATTTCAGTTCTAGCTTATTTGATTTCCAGGTAAGTTGGAATTTATTTTACCCTGATATTTTACTCTAATAGTTCAGCTATGGAATTTCCAGAAACTATTATCTTACTCGTTTCTTATTTTTTCCTCATTCTACTCTCTCTTCCTTCTCTACAGTCAACAGTCAATTCAAGTACTTTTGGACTGCCTACACTCCATGTAAGGGTCCTTCTCTTCCCTGTGCCTGCAGGTGTAGACCCACACCTTCATCAACTACACCAGCTCCTGTGCCTTCTCTGGCTGAATCCTACCCCTGGATCTGGGACCAATCCTCTCAGGGAGAAGGATGTTAAGTTCTGTCAAAGTTCTAAACTGCAGTTAGACCTTTTGCTGAGGTCAGCTTCAGAGCAAATGCCAATGTCTGGAAAGAGTATCTCTGGCCCATATCTTGATTACCTGGCCTGTCTTCCTGAGATTCAATCATCATTTAGTTTCTGCCATATGCTATAAGGACTTCTACCTCCTGGCAGCCTGCCTAGGAGGCTTCTCCTACTGGGGCTCATGTCTTATCATCTGTGTTTCCTCTGACTTCCTGATGGTTTGTTCTCTTGTAGGAGGACCAAGGTTCTGAACAAGGACTGTTACATCACAGCCTCTGCAAATTTCTCATTCTGAAGATGGATTTTGTTACATCTGCTGTCACTGAGTCTAACACACATCTTTCAATCACCCATCTGTCTACTCACACTTAACCTCTCTGGCTACAGAGACTGTGTACATCTAATTCCAAACGCCAGTCTCTAATTAAAAACGGTTTAACTGAAATCCATCTATATGTAGCTGGCTTTTTCCAAGACTCAACATTGTAGAAACACATACAATTATGAGGTGTGGGTTTTTATCCCTGCAAACATTTAGTTGAATTATAGAGGTGTTATAAATTAAATTGTGTACCCTAAAATTCCATAGGTTGAAGTCTTGACCCCCATATCTCAGCATGTGAGCTGTCATAACATGGAAATAAGGCCACGGCAGATGTGACTAGTTAAGTAAGGTCATCAGGGTGGGCTTACTCCTATATGACTAGTGTCCTTACAAAAAGAAGTAATTTAAACCCAGACACACAGACCTGTAAGTGAAGATGAAGGCAGAGTTGAATGATGCTTCTACAAGCAAAGGAACCCAAAGATGGCCAGCAAACTAGTCATGAAGGCTGGAAAAGATTCTCAGTCTCAGTCCTCAGCAGAAAGCAGCCCTATGGGCATCCTGATTTGGTCTTCTGTCCTCGAGAGCTGTGGATAAATATCATTGCTCTAAGCCATCTGGTTTGAGTACTTCATTATGGTGGCCCTAAGAAACCAACACAGGAGGTGAGATGCTCACCATGGAATGGGTGAGAACCATGCAATCCATGGGGAAAAGGCAAGTGTCGCACAGTGTCAGGGTGGGGACCAGGTGGCTCTGTGGTAAAACAGGAGACACCTAGTTAGGAGCTGCTTGCTCTTCATGATCTTATTAATCTTTTCTGAACCTCAATTGTTTTTGAGCAGCAAAATGTTGGTATTTCACTATCTTTCTTTTAAAGAGACAGAAGAGGAACCCCTAATATATATGCACATATTTATTGCCCACCAAGCTGAAATTGTACATATCAAAGTAGTAGAGAAATTAAATGCTCAAGAGGACAAAGAAAGAAGAAATCCCTGCAAAATAGAAAGTGTTCTGAAACCTTGGTATGATTTTTAATTTGTAGTTGAAAACGTAACTGTAATAGTGTTGAGTTTTAAAATTTGTAGAAAGTTAAAATTAATGAAGTAATACATTCTCATGAGGTTCTACCGGTCTAAATTATTACTTATTTGCGATATAGAGGTCACAATTAGTTAATTCCAAATAAGTGCTCTTTAGACGCCATTGAATATAAGCCTCTTTCTACTGAATTCTTTGTAAAAACTAAAAGTATAAGCGAAATTCACGCTGAAAAGAAGTTTGATCCTAATTATCCAAATAATTTGGGCCCACCCAGGGCTATTATTCAGTGTTTTAAACTGTTTTTGCCACAGGGGTTACTAGAAAATTTAGCAAAGGTTATGAATTATCTGAGAGTCTTTTCTTTAACTCTGATGTATTCATGACCCGTTGGAAGCCTGCCTCTTCTCATCCTGGCCCCTCATGCTCTCTCCAGTCTATGCCTGTTCTCTCCTGTCTTCTAGCCAACCAGGGTTGACGACGAATAGCAGACAATTGTATGTCTCTACTTAACACATACTGACTGCACTCTATGGTAGAGACTGAAAGACTGGAGAACATAAAAGCATTAAAAATTGTGGGGGGTGATTTCTCGCTTTCTGTCTCTCTGTCTCTCTCTGTCTGTCTGGCGAGCGTGCGCGCCCTAATACAAAAACCTCTCCAAAAAAGAAAAAAAAAGAAAAAAATTGTAATGGACACTAGAGACAAAGTAGAAAGAGAGTGTGTATGTGGGGGGGGGGAGAGTGTAGAAAATTTGTGGAAAAAATGGAGAGGTAAGATACTTGTGGGACACAGATAAGGTTTATTATCTGTTGACGAGGATGTGTATGGTGGACTCAACTGGGCTGGACTGAGGTGTATATCATGCTGGGTAAAGTCTCTTCACAATCTAAATGATGTAGAGCAATTTAATGTATTAATAATAATAAAAATATAAATAATAAAAGAAAAGAAAAACTGCACCTTTGGAGATAAAAAGTGCAGTGAAGATAGGAAATAACAGTTAAAAAAAAAGAAATAAACCACACTAATCACTAAAAAAAAGAAAAAAGAAACAACAACAACAAAAAACAAATAGTAAACTATGTAATGATTCCCTCTTTCACTATATTCTTCTCCTGAGTCTATGAACTAGCTGCATCTTGCCAGCCTCATGAACTATGTGTCTGCAAAGCCAACTTCTCTTCTCACAGTCCCTCCTTTATTTGTTTTTCCACAGTATTGAATTTTTATATTTTATTTTATTTTATTTATCTTTTAGGTTTTTGCCATAAAGTATATGCACTTGCTGGAGAGAGACAGGGAGAAGGAAAGTGAGAAATAACTCTCCAGGGAGGATGTCTATGTAAAATCCTTTCTCCTCTATTCTCCTCTCAGGATTTTGGGCGTGCATGCATATGTACCAGATGTGGGACTTGAACTGTGGTCAGTCATGTCGAGTTCAGTACCTTTACTACCATGCCACCTGCTGGCCCTAGTATCAGATTTTTATAATAGTATCACTTTTCTCACTAGTGTGGGTTATATACGGAGCAGTCTCTCCAGCCAGACAGCAAGCCACTGAAAGTCAGGAGTCCTGATATCATTCGAGAATTGTAGGTCCTGTAGCAACAGCTAGCATTTAGGTAGATATTGAAAATATCTTCAGGACAAAGGAAAGAAAGGTAGAGATTTTATTTAGCAGAACGTTTAAAACCTGGCTCATTTCTTACAAAGAGGGCTGACATATTCATTGACTTCATGTGAGTTAGACACTGCTCCAGTTGCTTAACAAATATTAACACCTTATATTATATGTAGGGCGATGGTATTTCTAGCATCCTCAATGTACAGACAAGGAAACTAAGACACAGACAGGTTCAAGGTTATCCATCTATGAGGTGGGAGGGGCGGGATTCAAAACCATAGTCTATCTGTGGTCCACATGGGTGAGCTTGACCACTAGATTACAGAGACTTTCTTGGGGTTTGGATCTGACTCAGGAAGTGAGTCACGCCCCAGTGAAAAGTGAAGTAATAAGGAAACAAGGCACAATACTACCTTGTGCCTTGGCTCCCAGCATCCTCGAACTGGACTATTTCCTCAGCATTAACACAGCCCTGTCAACCCTGGCCCAGCCCTCCTCCCTCCCATGAGAAGTCTTCTAAGGCTTGATCTGTTAGTGATTTCTTAATGCCCACAAGACTTTCCTGAGGCTCCTCTGAGCTTCTCCTGCTTAGCCTTTGCCTGATATTCGGAGCTTGATTTGTAGGACTTTCTCTTCCCTAGACTACTCAATTTCTTGGGGACAGAGTCTAATTACTGTAAGTTTGGTGAGTATAAACTATAGCATTTTGCCTTCCTCCCAGTTGGTGTTTGACAAATATTTATTGAAAAGATAAGTAAATGATCACATTGTAACAAGAATATTTTAGGGTAAAGACAATTGCAGTAATTTAGAGTGTTTAACAAATAAACAGAGTGGAAAGCCATTTTAACACGGAATAATAAAACACAGGTTAGCTTATGTACTAAAGGGCAAATTATGTTCCATGAAAGGTAACCGCATAGAACAAATCCGCAAGGCAATGGAGTGAGTATAATACCTCTTCCAAATAGCACTGACGTAAAGGCCATGCTGCATATTTGAGATGAACCCAATCCATTATACTGTCAAACAAGCTGTAAGGCAAAAAAAAAAAAAAAAAAAAAAAAAAAAAAAAATTACTATTCACTTTGAAATTTCTACTGGTACATAAAGCATATGACTTTAGTCTTCATTTTGTGATACATGAGTTACATGTGTATGTGTATGTTTGGATGATGAGAAAAGTATATGTGTATGTGTGTGTGTGTGTGTGTGTGTGTGCATGTGTGTGTGTGAACACAGTGTATGCATGCATGTATGAATGTCTCTGTGCTGTGTATTTGTATAAAAATGATTTAAAAGGATAGCCAATATGATGCAAAGAACCTTCCTATCTTTAAAATCATATGAACCATCTATTCCAATTCTCTTCTGCAGAAGGCAGCATATTCTGGCTCTTGCTCAGGTACCCTGAGCACTGGTCAGGACAACACTGCTATGTACACTTGTCCTTCTTTAACTACTTTCAGGTGCAGAGAATGTGAGAAGACAGAGATGACCTCTGTGCTTCTGTTGCTTTTTTGTTTCCTCACAAAATATAAGACATCATTAAGTTGTGTCCTGAAACTTCAAAAGGAAGAATAACAGTCTGTGATTCTTCTTTATTAAGTTGCAATTTGGAAGTGTTTTCTCCTGGTCAGGCTTGGTGCTGTGTTCTTATTATTATTAGTGCCCTCTTTGGGTGCTTGGCCAGCTGGTAAGATGGATTGGTTTACAAAAACCTAAAGATTTGCAGTTTCTGAGTTTATCAGGCATCTCTAACTTAGCACAAGCAGAAAACTCTTTTCCAGACTCAAATTATAGGATCTTTGCACTGTAGGAATCAGACACTATCACTTAGAGAAGAGTGTATCCTTATGATTGAAATGGACCCTGAGTGGACACTCACAGGAAGGTAGCATCAACCTGAATAAGGCAGAAACTGTGTTCTTGTTATTTTGCTCCATTGAAAAGCATAGTGCTTAGCACACAGTCATCACTTAGAAATGAAGTGGAGTTGGGTTTTCAGTATGATCTAGTTTGCTTTTAATACTTTCAAGGGAGGTTTTGACTTCCTGTACTATAGTCTTTATCTGTAACAGGTCCATTTGATTCTTTTAGATCTTGCAAGAATTTTCTCATCTCTTGAAACTCATCAGCTCCTTTCCCCTGCCTCTTTGGCAGTTCATTGTCCCTCTTCTTTTCGATCTCTGTGAGATTTGTCACCATGAAAATTTTAAATTCTTTATCTGACATATTCATGAATTTCATCATGCTGTCTGAGGATGAAGAGGAGTTATTTTTTTTCCTTGGAGGAGAGGTATTTTCTTGTTTTTCCATATTTCTTGTGACCCTGTGGTGATTTCTAGTCATCTGATGGATGGTGCGTTTCTTCTAATTCTTGAAGTTCAGTCTGAGTGTTCAGAGTCATGCAAGAGGAGATCTACAATCTCTCTTCCGTTCCGTTCTCACTCTCTGTGCATCAGAATCAGTGGGAATAGAGGAATGTTCTGACCTTAAACCGATTCAGATGTTTAGATCCTGTTCACTTGGACCTGTCTAGACATTTACTGTGTAGGAGCTGAGAAGCCAATGAGTAAAGATAAAGGAAAAGAAAAGAGTTAGAGAAAAGGAAGAAATAAAATATCAAATAAAAAGAGAAAAGGGTAATAAAAAATTACAGATTTTTATTTTAAAAATTTTTTATTTTAAAAAATTGGGACCAGCAGTTAGCGTAATGGCTATGTCGCTGGACTCCCACGTAGTCGACCGCGGTTCGAGTCCCGGACCCGGCGGCTTAAACTCACGCCAGGCGCGTGTGCGTGCGTGCCCAAGATCCCGAGAGGAGAATGGAGGAGAAGGGATTGCGGCGTGGCCATCCCCCCTGGGGGGTGATTTCCTGCTTTCTATCTCTCTGTCTCTCTCTGTCTGTCTGGCGAGCGCATGCGCCCTATAGCAAAAACCTCTCCAAAAAAAAAAAAAAGAAAAAAAAAAAAAAGAAAAAATTGAAAACTGGACGGCACTCAATTGTGCCATGCAAAAGCAATATTTCACAGCTGAAGTTAAGGATCCATGTGGAGATGGGCTTGGGTTTGTGCCCTTCGTAAACAGAAGGGGAGAGGCACCTATGAACACAATAAAGGGGCTTGAGAGAATACTTTACCTTAAAAAAAATTAAAAAAATAAAAGACTCAAAGAGATACAGAGAGACAAAGAGCAATGGAGAGAAAGAGACAGGTAACACTACCCACTAGAAATAAGTGAGGAAAAAGTCTCAGCAGAAAATCTTCGTTTTAAGTCTTTGAAAGCAATATTTCATAGTTGAAGTTCAGGATCCATGTGGAGATGGGCCTGGGTTTGTACCTTTCCTAAACAGAGGGCACTAGATCATACTGAAAATTGAATCTCAGATGTAGAAGATAGAATCGCTGGCCTAGAAAAATCCACCACAAAGACTGAGAAAATGGTCCCCCCAAAATGAGAATACTTTAAGAGAAATACTAGATACTATCAAAAGTCCAAACATCCAGATAATTGGTATCCCAGAAGGGGAAGAGACCCATAAGGACATTGACAATCTATTCCATGAAATCCTGGAAGAAAACTTTCTAAACCTAGAGAGGCATTCAAAGATCCAGTCCTAAAAATACGAAGGACCCCCAATAGTATCAACCAAAGAAGATCTTATGCAGGACACATTTTAGCCAGATTGAACAAAACCACAGACAAAGACAAGATACTAAGATTGGCAAGAGAGAAACGTCAAGTTACCTACAAAGGATATTCCATCGGGCTGACAGTGGATCTCTCATCCAAAACAATGTGAGTGACGAAAGAATGGGAAAACATATTCAAATTGTTAAGGTGAAAGCAATTGCAACCAGGGATACTGTGCCCAGCAAGATTATCCTTCATATGGGAAGAAAAGACAAGAATATTCTCAAATAAACAAAACCTGAAAGAATTTACCAACACCAGACCAGATCTCCAAGAAGTTCTACAGGGAGTGCTATACCAGGAAAATTAAATACAATCATACAGAAATAAGAGTTCAAAAACTAAAAAAAATGGCCAACTTAATCATGGGGTCAAGTCTGGAGTTGAACATTATATCCCAGAATTTAATTGGGAAAATAGAACAACAACAGAAAATAAAGTACATGAGACTAAACTGGCGAAATAGAATTTTATGACTTTTGACTAAAACATCGATGATTTTCTTCTGGGCTTTGTTTTCCAGTTTTAAGGATATTTTTCTTGTCTTGAGCTGCTGATAGGTTCATTTACCTATTATTTGAACAGAATCCCAACCTGTTTCCTGGCTTTAAGTTTTAAGCATAGTTCCTTAGCATTTCTTTGATTTTTTAAACATAAATCTGCTTTTTCATGCCTAAAATCAGACATGCATTCATAGATATGTATATATCAGCAGAGCTTGCTATTTAAAAGTAGTTACATTATTTAAGAAATTTTGTGAATCAGTAAAATGTGGGGAAAAAAAGGAATGGAAAACAACTGTAGAGACGACCTGAGATAGTGTGGGAGAAGGGTTGGAAATGGCAGAGAGTGGGAAATTATATATATATATATATATATATATATATATATATATACACACACATACACACACACACACATATATGCTGTATTATATATTATATATATGTATATATGATACTATATATATATATATATATATATATATATGAAGCTAGTAATGGAAAATTATTAACAATAACATGGTATGATTAAGCTACTATGCAGCATATTCTGGATGAGAAGTCATGTTTTGTATGCTGTAAGAGTGCTCAGTGAATTAATGTAAATTAATTAATTAAAAAATTCTTAAAATAGGCAGTAAAAAAAAGAAATGAAGTGGAGTTGGAGAAATCATATTCTTTAGTTGACATTTGGAAACTTTTCTTAAAAATAAGACTTAGAAATGCAAATTCAAAATGAAATGTTTAAAAGTTTATTTATTCAAAAATCCAACTAGTTATTGTACTAGACCCTCTTCCAATGGTAGGATATGTAGAATAAGCTCACATTTGTAAATAAAGACAGAGACTGTATAGCACCCTGGTGGGTTGTAACATTTATGAGAATGAGAGTCAGTTCTTCCTCTTTTTTCCACATTTAATCACTGCACATTTTTACAGTGTACAACATGGTTTTTCACAGCACAAATACATTGCTTGTTAGCCAAGTCAAAGACATCATCATATACATTAACATCAGCAAATAACTTTTCCTTTTTTTCTCTTTTAAAAAATACAGCTTACAAAATAAGATTTCCCCAGCATGAATCCACTGTATATTAATCCAGTTAAAGATATCCTCATATACATTATCATAAATTTTCATTTTTGTGTCTATTAAATGTGTTGTTGTTGTTTTTTTTTCCTAAGTTTCTCCCTCTCACCCTCTGTAATACCCCCCACACTATCTCTAGTATCTACAGTTGCCCTCTTGGCTATTATACCTTTCTATCTTTCAGTTTCTGCTATATAGTACAGACATTCGGTATATATTGAGTGGGGACATACAATGCCAGTCTTTCATAGTCTGTCTTGCTTCTCATAGTGTTAAACCTTCCATATTCATCCACTTTTTATCAAATGTCAGGGTCTCATTGTTTTCTTTATGACTAAGTAGTATTCCATAGAGTACATGTGCCATATTTTTCAATGCACTCATCTATTCTTGAACAGTTGTGTTGATTCTGCATCCATCCTATCAATTGTGAATGATGCTGCAGTTAAGATGGATGTGCAAGTGTTTTTCTGACTGAAGGTTTTCTGGTCCCCTGGGTGGATATGTAAGAGTGGAATTACTAGGTCGTATGGTAGTTCTATTTATAGGTTTCTGAGGAATCTCCATAATATTCTCCATAGTGGTTGTACTAACTCACATTCTCACCAACAGTGTAGGATGGCTCCCTTTTCACCATTGTCTCACCAGCATTTAATATTCTTTATTTTTTTAATGTTAGTCATTCTGATTGGGGTTAAGTGGCATCTTATTGTGGTTTTGATTTACATTTCCCTCATGAAAAGAGATATTGAGCAGGTTTTCATATGCTTTTTGACCATTTGTATACCTTCCTTGGGGAGTTGTTGTGTTCACTCATTTGTCCATCTTTTGTTGGATTAGTTACTTTTTTTTTTGGTAAACTGCTTGAGTTCCCTGTATATTTTGGTTATCAGTCCTTTATCTGAGGCATAGTTTGCAAATATCTTCTCTCACTCTGAGGTTGTCTCTTTAGCTTTTTAGCCTAATGTAGTCCCACTTGTCTATTTTTTAGATTATTACCTGTGCTTTGGAGGTCTTCTTTAAGAAGTCTTTGCTTATTCAGATATTTCCAAAGGTTTCTTCTGTGTTTTTCACCAGTAGTTTTATAGTTTGAGGTTTAGATCCTTGCTCCATTTTGAGTTGATTTTTTGTTAATGGTGAGAAATAGGGGTCCAGTTTTATTTTTCTGCAGGTCAATATCCTGTTTATCCAGCACCATTTGCTGAAGAGATTGTCTTTTCCCCACTGGATTTTCTTGAGCCCTTTGTTAAATGTCAATTGGTTATCTCTTTAGGGGTTTATATCTGTATTTTCAACTCTGTTCCATTGGTCTAGCTGTCCGTTTTTGTGCCAATATGATGCTGTTTAGATCATCACAGCTTTGTAATATAGTTGAAGTCAGGAAGTGAAATAATTCCTAATTTATTCTTTTTGCACAGTATTGCTTTGGTGATACAGGGCCTTTTATGATTCCAGACAGATTTTTTTTTTTCTTACTTTCTGTGAGGAATATTGTTGGCAGTTTGATCTGAATTGAAGTCCATTGAATTTGTAGAGTAATTTTGGTAGGATTGATATTTTGTTTATTTTAATTTGTCCAATCTAGGAACATGGGATCTTTCCACATTTTTGTATTATTTTGTATATATTTTAAAGTTTTTCATAGTTTTTGTTGTAGTGGTCATTCACTTCTTTGGTTAGGTTTATTCCTATTTACCTTACTTTTTTTGTGACTGTTTTAAATGAGATTGCTTTATTTAATTCTGTCTCAGTTTACTCATTGTTGGTGTATAAAATGCTATCGATTTTTGTATGTCAATTCTGTATGCTACCACTTTACTGTATTCATTTATCACTTCCAGGAGGGTTGAAGGGTTTTCTCTTCTTTTTTTTTTTTTTTTTTTTTAAGAGTTTTTTTGCTATAGGGTCCATGCACTCACCAGAAAGACAGAGAGAGACAGAGAGATAGAAAGCAAGAAATCACCCCCTAGGGGGGATGGCCATGCCACAGTCCCTTCTCCTCCATTCTCCTCTCAGGATCTTGGGCATGCACACACGTGTCTGGCGTGAGTTTAAGCCATTGGGTCTGGGACTTGAACTGTGGTTGACTACATGGGAGTCCAGTGACATAGCCATTATGCCAACTGCTGGTCCCGAGGAGTATTTCTTTGTGTGTGTGTGTGTGTGTGTGTGTGTATTCTTTTAGATATTTTAGGTATTTAATCATATTATTTGAAAATAGAGATAATTTCACTTCTTTTCCTCTTCCAATGCCTTTTTTTTCCTCTTGTCTGATAGCATTGGCTAGGACTTCCAGCACTGTTGAAAAGGAGTGGAGAAAGTGGACAGGCTTGTCTTATTCCAGTGTTTAGTGGCAAAAGCTTTCGCATTTTTCCATTCAGTACGATGTTGGCAATGGGTTTGTTATAGATGGCTTTTCTTTTGTTGGGGAATGTCATTTCCCTACAGATTTTGCTGGGAGTCTTAATCATGAAGAGATGTTGTATTTTATGAAATGCTTTTTCTATGTTGATGAATACAATCATATGGTTTTTCTCTTTTCTTCTGTTAGTGTCATGAATTACATTTATGGTTTTGTAACCTAATCCAGCAGGAAAACCAAACTAAGCATTGGGAGATTTTCTTTTTATTCAACTTTTTTTCCCTACTTCTTTGTTGTCTTTTCTCATCCCATGTCTAATATCTGTTTTCCCCTCTATTTCTCTCTGGGTTATAGATCTCCATTTCAAATAACTTTGATCTACTTTTGGATGAAAAGGCTTTTAACCTCATAGGTCACACTAAGAGAAAATTCTGACATTATGGTGTAAATATGCTTTTTTTTTTTTTTTTTTTTTTTTTTTTTTTTTCTGTTATACTATTTAAGAAGGGAGCATTTGCTTTAGCAAGTGGCCAGAGAGTATACTGAAATCTCAGGGGTTTTGCTTGTATTTACTTGTCTCTTCTATAAAATACTGGGAGTCTGAGTGTGTGCATAGCAAGAGTCAGGAACAAGAAGAAAAGAAGCCAACATTTCTAGACAGCTCACTTCCATATTGTGTTGGACAGACTTGCTAAAGAAGTACAATGCCAAGAGGCAAGAGGATAGTCTTCTAATGGTGGCATTGTGTTATGATTGCTGTTCCTCTGTCTCTGAAGATTGAGACAGATAGTGCATAATTCTCCCTTGTTACATCAGAGGTATTGAAAGTGAAACCTGTAAGCATGCTTAAAGAAATACTCAGGGGACCAGTAGATGGTGTAGCAGTTACAATGCTGTACAACCACATGGTTGACTGTGATTTGAGTCCTGGACCAGTGGCTTGAAAATCATGCCAGGAATGTGTGTGTGAGTGGCAGAAATCCGGGAGGAGAAGAGATTGAGGTGTGGCCATCTCCCCGGGGGGTGGTGGTGGTGATTTCTCACTTTCCCTCTTACTGTCTCTGTCTCTGTCTCTCTCTCTCTCTCTCTCTCTCTCTGGCAATCTTATGCACCCTAAGGCAAAAACCTCTTAAAAAAAAAAAAAGATCATCACACCAAAGATTAGGTAAAATTGAAAACACTGGGAATATGTAACATGAAAGTTAACTTGAAAAACTCACTCTCTCTATTATGATTAAAACACTAGGTGATATCAGAATTCTTGAAATAGAAGGTGCATAATGTAACAACTTAATATTATTACCACTGGTAATAAATTTAAAAACTGGAGGTGCAAGAATACAAAATAATTCTTGATAGCACGCTGATAAAATGAAATTTTACAGTTTTTTAGCTACAGGCTAAACAAAGTTCACTAAATAATGTGGCATTTTTCAAAGTACATACTTAAAAATCAATAATCAATGACCGAGTTATTGAATATTTATATGCAAAAAAATAAAACTTTACCTAACCCTCATATTTCATACAAAAATTAGCTCAAAAAAAGGTAATGTGTTTAATGGAAAATAAAATCTTAGGAAAAAATGTGGCAGAACGTTTTTCAGAATTTGCCAAGTTCAGAAGTAGGCAAAGACTTCTCAAATTTAACAGCAAATATACAATCTATGTAACAAAAATTTGATAAGTGAAATATTGTTAAAATTAAAAACTTTACTCTGTAAAAGAAAATGTGAAACTACTTGTAAGAAAAATTGCAGTTTGGGAGAAAATATGTGCAAACTTCTTATCTGAAAAGCACATGTGTATAAAATATGTAAACATTCTTAAAACTCAACAACAGTACATTCTAAAGATGAAAAGTATAATATTTTGGGTTGCCATAGATGTGGAGTAGCAGGAATACTGAAACTCCTAAAAGTTTTTGGTACTAGACTTCATAAGACAATTTAATAATGCATTAGCTTACTTAAAATGCATGTATTTGTTTCTCGGCAATTCTTTTTCTGAGCCTGTTTCTTAAAAAATTATTCTGATGGGACCAGCAGATGGCATCATGGTTGTTGCTGGACTTCCACGTATTCAACCACAGTTCAAGTCCCAGACCCAGTGGCTTAAAGCTCATGCCAGATGTGTGTATGTGTTTGTACCTGAGATCCCAAGAGAAGAATGGAGGAGAAGGGATTGAGGCATGGCCATCCCCCTAAGGGGTGATTTCTCACTTTCTGTCTCTCTGTCTCTCCAGTGAGTGCACATTCCCTATAGCAAAGCATTAATGGGACAGAGAAACATGGTATTATCTGCTGAAGATATTTTATAGTTATATCAATTGGACTAGGAAGAAATGTTCAGCTGTTGAAATATTCACTTTGTAAGCTAAATAATGTGATTGGATGTATACAAGAAAATGAAGTACAAAAAATGTAAAAAAAAATCTCTCTCAAAAATAAATTAATCTGGGACCAGCAGTTAGTGTATAATGGCTATGTTGCTGAACTCCCATGTAGTCTACTATGGTTCAAGTCTCAAACCTGATGGCTTAAACTCACACTGGGCACGTGTGTGTGTGTGTGTGCCCAAGATCCCGAGAGAAGAATGGAGGTGAAGGGATTTCAGCGTGGCCATCCCCCCTGGGGGGTGATTTCTCACTTTCTCTCTCTCTGTTTCTCTCTGTCTTTCTGGCGAATGCACACGCCCTATAGAAAAAACCTCTCCAAAAAAAAAATTTTAATCTGACAAATGTATAACATTTATAAATGGGAAATTTATCATAGAATTAAATTTGAGATATAATATTCTTGTACCACAGAGGTACAAGAAATATGAGAAACCAAGAAAATATCTCTCCCTCAAGAGAAAAGAATAACTCCTCATCTTCCACAGACAGTACAATGGAACTCATGGAAATGTCAGATAAAGAATTTAGAATATTCATAGTGACAAAGCTAATAGAGATGCAAGAGAAGAAAGAGACAATGAACTCCTAAAAATGCAGGAGAAAAGAGACAACGAATTCCAGGAGGTGAGGAAGTTCTTGCACAATCTGAAATCTGGCTAAAATAATTTATTCTTATATATATTTTGTATGAGAATAGATGCATACAATACATAATTAAAAAGGGAACATTGTCCTGAGCAAACTTAGCAGAGTATGTCTTTAACTAATTCAATAATTATGTAGTCACCTTATGGGAATCATACAATTTAGCAAAATACACTAGAAAGAGTACAGCTTTGTTTAAAAAAAATGTGCACATCTATTGATTCACATGCAAACATGCATATTTGCATCAGTTAAAAGACTAAAAAAAGTAGGGATGATTAGTAATGGTGATTCTGATTGATAAACTTTGGAGTTTTAAGCATTTTTTAAAAATATATCATTTTTTGTCACCTTTAATGTTCTTTTTTTAAATTTTTATTTTTATTATCATCATAATCTTCTTTATATTACATTGGATTAGATATAATTTTACAGTGTATTACATTGCTTTTTCAAAAGGGAATGCCATGCATGTCAGTCAATACAGAGACATTAATGTCCCCACTTTATCATTCAATATCTTTTCTATGTTTTTCCCTATCATTATTATTATTATTCTAATTATTTTTTAAAACAGTCAATCACTATTTCTCATTTTGCTTGTAAAAAGACTTTACCCATCATGAAATATTTCTCAGACCAATCCAGTTGAGAATACTATAGCTGTTCCTAACAAAATTACATATATATATGTATGTAATTTGTTGTTTTTAGAATCAGAAAAAAATTCCTTATTTCTAAAGTACTCTCTATTTATTATATAAATTTAGAAATCTCCCCAAATGTAGTGAGATAGTGAGTGATTACTATAACCCAAGGCCATGCAGTAACTGTGAATGATTTCACAGAACTGCCCGCCAATTCTTGGGCTGTGTCTAGGTATTCACACACAGGAATGACTTTGCTTTATCCACAGCACTAGGCCTGCTGTTTCCTCATCAACAGACCTAAGCCTTATTTTCAGCATTTCTACCTTGCAGCATGGTTGGCATTGCTTTAGCCACCAAAGCAGGAGCTTAATCCATAACCATTGATATCAGCCTGGCTGCTCTGAAGTCCATTCCTGTTGGGAGAATGAAACCCTGCAAATCTCCACCTGTACCTTTGTGCAGCTCTTAACATGAGTCCCTGCACTGGAGCATTCTCAAGCTGGTTGCTCAGAGGGCCCCTCCTGCACAGGATGAGTATGTGCTTTGTGGGTGTTGGCACACATGACAATAGGCAAAGATCCCAAAGTATTTTGCTGAGGATTTATCTTCCAAGGGTTAAAGGGACTAACTTCGGGGGAGGGAAACCAGCCTGCTCACTTAAAGGACAGGGCAAGGTCAGACCTGACAGATGTAAAATTTGACCCAAGTCTGAACTGTGGCCTTAAGTGTTGGGTAGAATTTTCAGCTTTTGTTGGTTCCGTAAGTTGTATTTCAGGGAGGTCCCTCTTTTTATTTCTTTACAAGGGCTCTTCTGCTTTGAATCAACCATGAACACAGAGATTTCTTCTTCCAATTCAGCAGAGACAGACAGCTCTGGGGTTACAAAAGGGCCAGTCCTCTGCAGATCTGTCCCACCCTGAAGAAAGCAGGTTGGGTTCTGGAAAACTGCAAAGGGAAATATGGGCTTCAGTGGTACAGCTAGAATCCTAAGGCAAAGAAAGCAAGCACATCTCTGGTGTGATTTATCTGTTGCTGAAAAAAGCAGGAATTTTATTAGAAATGTTTTTACATAAATAGGCTTGAAAATTAATTTTCTTATACAATTTCTGGCAAAGACCTCTACTCATGCAAATTACCTGAACAAAGTAGATAAGAGGCAGGAAAAGTTGAGGTGGAAAAACAAAAAACATTAAGCTGGATATTGGGAGACCTGGATTCTAGTCTCTGTATGGTCTATATTTCAACATAGCTTTGCGTTCCTTTGCTTCACTTTGGTTTCTCCTTTTGTAGAATAATTCTAAAGTCTATGTACAGCAAAGGCGATGACTATTAGGGGCCAGCTTTGTGGTGCAGTGACAATGCACTGCTCAAGAGAAACCAGATCACATGTGGTGGCTGCAATTTGAGTCCCCAGTAAGGTCAACCTGAAACATACTGGGAATGCAAGTGGACCCTGTGGAGGGGGACCTGCTCCCTGCCTCTCTCACTGTCACACACATATGTACTCATACATGTATGCACTCTATCACAAATAAAGAAAAATATTTTAAAAATAGGTATTTAGGATTAGGATTATCTTCCTCATATTTGACTACGAATGTATGCCAGTTCTTTTTCACATTAGTTAAATAAAGATTGGTCTGAAGAATGGTTGGTTTTGAGAATGATTATTCCTCATATAGCAAAAGCACAAAGCCAGGGATATCACAGTTTTGATGAAAGAACCTGGAGAACTGTTTAGCTGAGCTTAAAAACTGGGCTATCTGTCTCACCATCTATGACCCTGAGAAGAAACCAGAGGGAGGCTGGCTGCACTTACTCCTTTTCTCCTGTACCTGGATGCACCAATGAAGACCACTTAAAATACTATCTTACTGTCTTCCAAACTCATCAAAGCAAGCTTGTTTTCAGAATCCTCGGGGCCCTCTCAGGTGCCCTCCTGACTGCACCTTCTCCCACACAGTTATAGTCATCACACTATTATTTTGTTCTATTTCCAGACTGTCCTTGAGGTCTGCAGCAGATACAAAGGCTGCGATGCAGCCTCTAAAACCTCAGCAGTCCTGGGTGAGCACCAGTATGTAGCAAGCATGCTTCAGTCCACACAACCAACCATTTTCTTTATTGTTCCTTAACTCAAGGAAAGTTCTGCTTTGAGCCTCTGTCCCACTCTGGAGGTAGGCACTGTGTAGCAGGGTGTGTGGTTGAGCGTACACAAAGTATGTGCATTGGGATATCATCACAGTCCCATGCAGGCATCTGCTGAGATGGCCTGCCTCACTCTGGGCCTCAGAGCCTGCTAGACACTGACCCAAGATGTTCCTGACTTGATTCTACATCATGTCCAAAGACTTGACTTTGCTTCCTGTCAAGGATCCCTGGAGAGGATCTCCGATATGGCATTTTATAAAAGCCCTTTCCTGCTACAGGTGCCCTGATGAGTCTCTTGACAGGCAGATTTAAGAGACACTGCTTCAATAGATAGAAAGTAAGAGCTGCTGCCCCATTTATGCTGATGCCATTCTGCCTTTCACTCATCCAGGACCAACACCCAGGTCCAAGCCAAGCCATTCAGCTTGAGCTCATCCACAGGGACCTCCACTCAGTCTGCTGGGGAAGGAGGGGTTCTCCAGTCTTCCAGAACCAGTACCTGGTTCCTAAAATCCTAGAGAAAGAAGGAGCAACAGAGAGACCCTGCAAACCCAGAGACAGAAGTAGAAGAGAGAATTGGCACAGAGGTTACACGTATCATAAGAAGTGAAGGCATGCACAACTATTGATACATACTCCAAAGAAGTAGGAAGAAGTGAGTATACCACCAGATAATTAAAAATCAAAGCAGAGCCCAAAGGAATAGGAGAAATCAGGAAATACCTCCACATCAGAGGCTCATCACTCCTCAGCAAAAATGAAAAAAATTCAAGAGATTGCAGAAATATCAGAAAAAAATTTAGATCATTCATTGTAACAATACTCAACAAGACACAAGAGAAAATAGAGAATCAATTGCAGGGGATGAGAAAATCCTCTCATGACATAATGAAGGAATCCTATAAAAAGATGTACACACTGAAAAAGAACCAAATAGAACTTCTGGAGATAAAGAATATGTTGTAGGACATCAAAATGTCCCTCAAAAGTTATCAATAGCAGATTAGACCATGCAGAAGAAGTAATCTCTGATCCTGAAGCTCAAATCTTCAATTCAGTCTAAACAACTGAAAAGAATAGAAGACTAACCATTAAAAATGTGGACAATATATGGGAAATCCTAGAGATCATTAAATACCAAATATCTGCATAGTAGGTATTCCAGAAAGTGAATAGAGAGGTACAGACATAGAAAACATATTTCATAATGTATTAGCTTTAAGTTTTCCAAATTTAAAGAAGTGTGTGAATATTCAAATCCAGGAACTATAAAGCCACCAATTAGATATAAGAAGATCTTCTCCAAGGCATATCATACCCAAATGAGTAATAATCAAAGACAAAGACAACATTCTAAACATGACAAGAGGGAAATGCCAGGTTACTGAGAGATAGGGAATCAAAGGTGGCAAGAAAAAGCAAAATATGCAAGAAACAAGAAATATAAAGTTATTTGTTGACAATAACACGCATGTTGATGTGCTTGATTGAGCCAATATACAGTGTATTCCGGATGGGAAATCTCATTTTGTATGTTGTAATGATGTATAGTGAATGAATGTAAATAAATAAATTTAAATATATAAAAAAAGGAAAAAAAAAAAAAAAAGTTACTTACTTCATTGACTAACATCAGAGTTCTCAGCTGAAACAATGCAGGAAATGAAAGGATGGGAAGACATTTAAAACTCTGAAAGGAAGCAATATTAGCCAAGAATACTATACCCAGCAAAATTATCCTTCAAATGGGAAGGAGAAATAAAATCATTCCCAGATAAGCAAATGATCAAGAATTCCAAAACTAAACCAGCTCTTCAGGAAATATTTAAGGGATTACTACACCAGGAAAGCTAAAGAGGGAGAAATAGAAGTAAGAGAATACAAAACAACAACAACAACAACAAAAAGATAATTCCACACATATTGATAATAACATTGAATACTGGGACTAAATTTAGATTCAAGAATTTTACACACAAGCAGGTTTAAATGCAAATCCCCCAAGTACTTGATAAATAGTTGTCTCTACAAATTTCAATTTATTTATTATAACCATTACTCATTCTATAAAACTAGACAATAAAGGAAAAGTGCAAAATACTATAGCTAAGTCTTTCTTTGATATTAATTTTAAAAAGGCTAAAATCAAGAACTTTGTAAAATCTATAAATCACCAAATCACAGGTTTTACCATGTTTTCAATTTTTTCTTTTTCTGTAGAGGTTTTAGCCTTAGGGCACGTTTGCTCACTAGAGAGAGAGAGAGAGAAAGGGAGACAGAGATAGTGAGAGGAAAAGTGAGAAAACAGTCCCTGGGGGGATGACTACATCATAAACCCTTCTCCATTTTCCTCCTGGGATCTTGGGCATGTACACACACATACCTGCCATGAGTTTCAGGCCACCATGTTTGGGACTTGAACTATGGTTGGCCATGTGGAAATTTAGCAACATAACCACTATGCTGTCTGCTGACCATGTCTTCAGTTTTAAATATCTTTTATCAATTTTGTCTTATCTTTGCTCTTTTGAAGATTTATTTCTTTACACACATACAGAACTATTGTCTTATAAGAACTCATAATGTGTGAGTTAAGTATTCTTTTCTCTTTTCTTCCTAAAGAACTATTATTATTATTATTTTTGAAGAGGTTTTTGCTATAGGGTGCATGCGCTCGCCAGACAGACAGAGAGAGACAGAGAGATAGAAAGCGAGAAATCACCCCCCAGGGGGGATGGCCATGCCACAATCCCTTCTCCTCCATTCTCCTCTCGGGATCTTGGGCACGCACACACATGCGCCCGGAGTGAATTTTAAACCACCGGGTCCAGGACTCGAACCGCGGTCGACTACGTGGGAGTCCAGCGACATAGCCATTATGCTAACTGCTGGTCCTGTAATGAGCTATTATTATATATAATTTTACCTATCTTTAATTGGACCAATGATTGATACCACAGATCATTTCAGATTATAAACTCTTTATCTTCCACGATCCTCTACATGGAAATTACAAGTTATTTTTTCATTGACTATGTAAAGATTTTTTTGTTTTGTTTTGTTTTCAAAAACCCAAACTCATTAACTTATAAAACTTTGTTGTCTGGGACCAGCAGTTAGCATAATGGCTATGTCGCTGAACTCCCATATAGTCGACTGTGGCTTAAAACTCACGCTAGGTGCATGTGCATGTGTGCCCAAGATCCCGAGAGGAGAATGGAGGAGAAGGGACTGCGGCGTGGCCATCCCCCCTGGGTGTGATTTCTCATTTCCTGTCTCTCTGTCTCTGTCTGTCTGGCACGCACGCACCCTATAGCAAATAAATAAATAAATAAATAAAAAATAAAAAAAAATTGTTGTTTGATGGTTAATTACTATTTTTTTTTTTAGAACTGCATCTCACAGTAAAGAACACTATTGATGGGACTAGCAGATGGTGTAACGGTTACGTTACTGGACTCCCACATAGTTGACTGCAGTTTGAATCTCAGAACCAGTGGTTAAAAAAACTTAAGCAGGGCGTGTGTGCATGTGTGCGTGCCCTCAGGGGTGATTTCTTGCTTTCTGTGCCTCTGTCTCTCTGGCGAGTGCATGTGCCTTATGGCAAAAATCTCTTAAAAAAAAAGAGACTATTATTGAAAATTTAATGTATTCTTCAAAAATAGCCAGTAGAGCAAATTTCAAATGTGCACAACATAATGTAATATTATATGTTAAGGTGGTAAATATGTTTATATTCTAAATTTATTATCCAACATATACATACTTTTAAAAAGCACACTGTACCCTACAAGGATGTATGATGATGATATGTAAATCAGAAATTACAATAAAAATATTAAAAGAAAAAAAAAGCCACTGCTTCAGACTTTGAATATAGCCATTGCCTCTTGGTGTTTACATCCCACAGGGCTCTGCCCAGGGCTCAGGTCTCTTCTGATCTCCAAAACCTCTGAGCTTAATTGAGACCTGACTCTCTTCCTCACTTCCTGAGAGCCACACTCCCTCTGCCAAATTCCTACCTCATAGAACATAGTCACACACTGAGTGGCTAATGATTGGACTCAGAAACTCGGTTTCTTCCTCTATACATTGGGGATAGAAATGAGTACCCTGAAGGTTCACGTAGGATTAAATATCAAGGCTACGAGAGGCTTCCATCTCATAACTATGGACAGATGGCAAGCATTTTCTAAGTGCCTGCTAAGGGGCCGCTGTGTTCTAGGCATTGGGGGTAATGGGGAGAAGAAAGCAAAGTCCTTTTTGTCACTGTTTCTCTTTCAGTTGTAGAAGGCAGACGAGTGAATAAGTGTACAAGTCACAGGTGACAATGAAGGCTGGAAGAGAAGACAAGCACAGCACCTACACCTGGCCAAGGCAGGTCACAGCCCTGCCTGCTCCATGGACTCAGTGGAGTAGAGTGGGCACTGATGGACACGTGTGGATGCTCATCTGGTCAAAACCTCCAAAGCTTATTCAGTTTACTCAGAATTTATTCCAAAGTCCTTATGGTCATAAAAATATTTATCTTCTTCCCAACTTGGCTCCATGCATCTTCTATCAAGAAGCCCCTTCTGCCTCCTCCAGACATGATTTCTGTCTCTAAAGCCATGTATACTTTATCTGTAATTCACCTGTGTCACTTCGGTGCCCTTGTAACATGTAAAAATGTTTTCCCTCTTTTGATGTCTACTTATAATTCAGAGCTCCTTCTCTCTGCCTCATGAGGGAACATTACATCCTTGGCCATTATTTAATTCTGTTTTGTTCAACTTGGCATCCTAGAAACTGCATTAACATATAACTTCTCAAATAATAGGTGCTTATTGAAAGCACGCTGGATATAAACAGTAAATTGACGAAAGCAAGATAGAAGTTCATAATTCAGAGATGCTTTTGCTGTACTTAGAGTCTTTTCTTCCCAATAATAAATTTTGGTATCATTTTTAGATTTAACTACAGCTTCTCATCACATTTTAAACTAATGACACACAAAGATGAATCATGTTGCTTGGACGTTGGCTTCTCTAATGAAAATTAAGAGAACTTCTGGGATTGCCACATTCGAACCACCACAACTTCAGCTAAGGATGTGGGAGAAGAGTGAGAGGGGCAGAGCAGAAATGTGTTTGGATATGCACGTAACTCAGCCCAGCATATTTATTTATACCAGATGGAGCTGCTCGCAGACAGACATGGGAATCAGCTGGGACTACAAGAGGCCAAGGGAAGATGGCTGTTCCGTGTGCCTTGCTGCAGTGGCGGAGCTCTGGGCTAGCCCTCCCTGTGCAGGTGGAGACGCCATCCTCCACTATCAGTCCTGCACACAGAGAAGACCCAGCACACCTGTTCTACAATGGTGTGCCTGGGGCTCTGACCCCCACAGTGTCTTTATTTGAGTCTCAGTCCAAAGCCTGTCCCATTGCACAGCCTACCCGGAGCCCAACTCTGTGCCTTTCTTGGCCAAGATCCTCCCTCTGTTGATCCGCTGAATTTTCTGTCCTCATAAAATTAGCCAAAGAGTTCATGTTGTATAACAGACAAACTGAAAGAGCCCACTCTGCATTGATAAAATGGATTTTTTTACTCTTTAACCTATGAGTGTGGTGAAGCTCTTTTATATTTTCTCCTTACTTTGTTTTAACTCACCTGTATAACTGGGATAGTCATTCACATCATAGGATTTTATACAGTTTATGAAAGACGGAAGGTAAAGTTTCGAGCACAGAGTAGGTACTTAATGTATGTTGATAGGACTTCTGGATCTTAGTCATGAACTTAGTACTTCCTCAGCTAGAACCAACAATAACCCAATGTCTTTACCATAACCCTCAGTAGTTTTCATTTAGAAGAGAAAATTTTATTAAAAACTACACTAATAAAAATGGTATAGACAGGAAAAAAAAGTAACATATAGTAAAAGAACAAAAAACTCAGAATCTGATACAGAAGCTTAAGAGTATTTGCTGTTAGACAAAGCTGATATTTAAGAGTGCTATACAGAATCTGCACATCCAATGAAAATCTGTTCCGAACAAGTTCTTTGTGTACTGTGATCTTTTTCCAGAGATATCTGCACCCTTGATCAGATTCAAAGTACTCCAAGCTGATATTCTGCATTTTGACTTAATTTTCCACACATATTCAAGATGCAAAGCAATTAACAAACAGATTTAAAATAGATATATACATAATGTCTTTAACATGTGAGATCTTGTGATTGTTAGTTCTGGGTGTCAACTTGACAGGACTGAGAAATACTTAGAAATCTCGTGAAGTGTTATTCTGGGTAGGGCTGTGAGATGTTTCCAGAGGAGATTAACATGGGAGTCTGAGAGATGAGGTGGGCAGGATCTGCCCTCAATGTGGGCGGTATCATTTGATCAGTGAGGAGCCCCAAGAGAGCCAGTACAGGAGGCAGATGGGGCCCTGTTTCCTTGAGTGTCAGAACTCAAGGCTAGACTGCATCTGAACTCCCGGTCTTATGCTAAGAAACCTGTCTCTGACAGGGATTTCCTATCCTCTGAGTAGAGTGGGGAAAACACTTGTACAACCATGTTTATTGTAGAATTATTTACAATTGTTAGAACATGGAATTAATTCGAATATCCAAAGATAGATGAGTGGATTGAAAAAATGTGGCACATATATACTCTATGGAATACTACTCAGCTGTAAAAAAACAATGAGACCCTGATGCTTGATACAAAGTGGACAGATTCAAAAGAATTAATACTAAGAGAAGCAAGTCAGACTGTGAAAGACAGGCCTACTTACTATATACCAAATGTCTGTGTTCTATAGCAGAAACTGAAAGATTGGAAGGCATAATAGCAGAAGGCAACTGTAGATGCTAGAGATATTATGGGAGGTAGTAACAGGGGTGAGTAATAGGGAAGGGAGGGAGGGATTCAGGAAAAAACAAACAATACACTTAATTGACACAAAAGTGAAAAGTTATTTGCTGCTGCTGATGTATATGGTAATGTCTTTGTCTTGACTAATATGCATTATATTCATGCTGGAAAAAAATGTACACTTTCAAGATATACAGTGATTAAATGTAAATAATAATAACAAAAAAAATAACCCTTCTCCCCACTGTCCCCCTGCCCCAACCCCATTCTCAAACATTTAGCTCAGACCACAAGTTGCATCATTGGCTTTTCTGTATCTGAGGCCCTCCCACCAGGACTGAACCTTGTTACCAGCACCCCAGGGTCTCAGCTTGCAGATGACTTGTTGTGGGACTTCTCAGCTGCCATGATTGTATGAGATTCTCCTCCTAATACATCCCCTCTCATCCATATCTCTACCTTATTGAGTCTGTCTCTCTAAATACCTCTGACATGAACCCTGGACAAACAAGAGGTTTGATAACTCAGGCCATGGTAAGGTTATTAGATAGCAATGAACAAGCCCCGTAGGACCTATGGAGTGAGGGTATCCTTGTTTCTCTTTGCGAGGACTAGGTGGACATTAGAGTTGGATCCTGGAGGCCCAGCAGAAAGTTGAGGGCGGCGGGGACAAAGGAGAGTCACTAACAGCACAGATAGGCTACCTGATGTGGTTGGGTACCAGGGGAGTGACACAACATAGTCCCCTCTATAATTCATTTCCTCAGGAGGTAAAGGCAACTTGTCCTGTAAGGAGAGGTGCCCTTTACAGTCCTGCTTGCTCCCTTCTCAGGGTGACCTGGCCTGGGCCGTGTGCTGTAGAGAGCGAGAAGGAAAACTTCCTCACCAGCCCCACAGCCAGCGGACAACTCGGCCTCACACTGCCTCACTGACTGGTGCTTCAAAAGTCATACAATTTCGGGACCAGCAGTTAGCGTAATGGCTATGTCGCTGGACTCCCACGTAGTCGACCGCGGTTCGCGTCCCAGACCCGGTGGCTTAAACTCACACAGGGCGCGTGTGCTTGCGTGCCCAAGATCCCAAGAGGAGAATGGAGGAGAAGGGATTGTGGCGTGGCCATCCCCTCTGGGGGGTGATTTCTCGCTTTCTGTCTCTCTGTCTGTCTCTGTCTGTCTGTCGAGCGTAAGCGCCCTATGGCAAAAACCTCTCCCAAAAAAAAAAAAAAAAAAAAAGGAAAAAGTCATACAATTTCCTTTTTAAAAAATTGAATTTAATCAAATTTTTCCAAGCAGTTAAAACTGTCTGCTAAAAAGAGCCTTCCTCTTCATTTAACATCAATCTGGCCCAAATTGAGAATTATTTTTGGAGACCTTTGATGTTTTTCAGGTTGTTGGAGAAAGGCCTAAAACAACGGTGGTCTGGGCTGTGTGTGAACCAAGAGTTTGCAAGCTCCCTCTGCCATTTACGGGAGCCATGGCCATGCGTCCCACTGCCATGGCTGCACACTCAGCAGGACAGCTCAAAATTACAGCATGGCCTCCTCCCCGTGCTCATTCCTGAAGCATTAGTATTAATTTTTATTGATTTTCAAAAATACCTAGTAAGGCAAAGTGCAATTTCAAAGAGTTTCCACTGTGGGAAAGCTTTTACTGGGTCATAACCTCGTTAATTTATGTTAGATTCTAATTCTTCCTTACTTAACACAACCCTACAGTTGTGACCTGGGATTTCAACCCGACTTTACAGCCTGCTCCTGAGTGAACCCGTGAGTGAGCCCATACTCGAGGAAGGAAGGCACCGTTAACTCTTCAGGCTACTGAGGACTCACGTCACTTTCTCATGCAACATCCAGTGAAGTGAGGGCTTGAAGACCAGTAGTTCTCCACACTCTGGTTGTCCCTGAGCTGTGCTTGCTGAAGTCAGACATCAGAAGATGATCACAGAGCCCCCGATCTGGCCATGGAGCTACATGCCAAACACCATTTCTCTGGTTAGAATGCAGTTCATTGTTCCTTTATGAACTGAAAACCTGCTTGCTTTCACTGCTTTTTCTTCTGAAAGGGTTCCTTGGACATCCAAGTTACAAATATCTGTCAGGTACCTGCTCAAGTGTCAGGACTAAGGCTCCTAGGAGAAGTGGTAATATAGCTGTCTACCTTAAGGAGCTCCCAGCCCTGTTCAGACTGAAAACTCAATGACATGAGCATCTGGCAAAGCTGTGATGGAGAACTACAGGGTCATGGAAGGGAGAAGAAAGCAGGAAGTCTTCCTAAAAGTGGAGGCTTGAGCTAGTCTTAAAATGTAGCAAAAGCTCATTCAGTGGGAGAGGTAGGATCAGAGCAGTCTAGTCAAAGCAAACATGAGGTACAAAGACACCATTGAACGCATTAATATTTTACTGGGGGGAAAAAGGGATGATTCCAGCTTTGATCCCACCCCTCCCCTCTAACTGATTAGAGGTGAGTGGGAGGGGGAGGAGTGGGAAAGGAAGCCAGACAGGTGGGGAAGAGCTGGATCACAGACAGCCTGTGTCGAAGCCAGGAGTTACTGAGGAGCCCTCAGCTTGACAGCAGGTCGACTTGACCCACCTCAGCAAAAATCTGAGTACAATGTCTGTATTTGTACCAAATTGCGTTGTAATAAAGGCATGGAGGCTTTCTTAGCCAAAAAAATACATCAAGCCCCTAATCCATTCATCTGTGACTTTTTCCTTTCTCTGTAATGATTAGTCTGCACATTAGTTTCATATTGGTACAGAAGAAACGAACTCAGGGCTGTGACATTCATATTTAAAAGCACCCATAGAATTTCTAGAAAGTATTAAAATGTTTAGGAGGTGTTTAAGTCTGTGAGTTCTATAATGATGTCTATGTGAGAATTTCAAGCACATTCCTAAAAACTGAAAAAGCCTACAAGAAATTATGGTCTGATTAAAAAATGTATCTCTGCTTTTTCCCCAATAGTTTGTTCTTTCAGAGGAAGTCCAAAGGAAGAAGGAAACCCTAGGAAGTAATATGTATGAACAGATTAAAACCCAAATAAAAAACTACAAATGCAAAAATCAGAGTTTGTTTGCTTATTTGCTTGGGATCTATTTTGTGGGACAAAGCCCTGATAGTCCTGTCACTTTCAAAAATGTCATTTCTGCTACCTACTGGATTGTAAGTGATTTGCAATTACACACATGCACACCTATTACAACATTTTAAAGTGAACGTTTTCAGCTGCATTGTGAATGCATTAGAATGGGAATTTGCCAAAAGTCATGCTTTAATTCTCATATCACTGGGTAAAATAAATGTAATATTACTCTGCTACACTCTCTATCATGGGGTATTTGAAAGAAAAATAGACCAAGCTGTCCCCTTCTATTTTCTCTTCTAAATGGACCTTGTCAATCACCACCTATAATTGTCTACCTGGCTCTTTTTAAAAAACAACAGAAAACAAAATACACCAAAACAAAATATAAGGCCTACTATGGCAGGATCTTTCCAGTTCAGCCTCCTGAGTAGCTGAGACCAAAGGAATCCCCCACTGTGCGAGGTTTTTTTTTTTTTTTTTTTTTTTTTTTTTTTTTGAGAGGTTTTTCGCTATAGGGCGCGTGCGCTCGCCAGACAGACAGAGAGGGACAGAGAGACAGAAAGCGAGAAATCACCCCCCAGGGGGGATGGTCACGCCGCAATCCCTTCTCCTCCATTCTCCTCCTGGGATCTTGGGCACGCACGCACACGCGCCCGGCGTGAGATTTAAGCCACCGGGTCTGGGACGCGAACCGCGGTCGACTACGTGGGAGTCCAGCGACATAGCCATTACGCTAACTGCTGGTTCCCCCACTGTGCGAGTTTTAAAGGCAGGTTGGGAATCGAACCCAACTCTCCTTTCTGGCTTGCTTGCTTTTGCTTATTTCTTCCATGAGAGAAGGAGAGCAGAGGAGAGACAGGCACCCCAACAGGGTCTTCACCCCATGATCTCAGCTGGCCTGAATCACAGCATGCACTTGGTCCTGGTGCATCCAGGAGATCTTGGGATGTGAACCCAGGATCTTCCCACGTGGCCTCAGCAACGCAGAGTGTGGCAGCACAGCTGTGCCCAGAGTCAGCCTCTCTGGCTCCCTATAAACAGCTTGAGTCCATGAGCCCTCAGTGTCAAAGGCTGTTCTTGAGAACTGCCGAGACTCTGATTGAGGAGAGACTTCTGAAACAGCAGGCACTTGCTTCCCATTTGGAGCTGGGCCATGGGCTTACCCTCCATGTGCTTCCTCGAGCAGTTCCAAAACAAACTTTACAGATGATCCGACGTCTGTTCGTCTCTGAACTTTTGAGAAGAGGATTCTGAAACCCTGAGGGTTGGCAGATGGACAAGTTGGGTGGACAGTTCCCAGCTCCTGGGCCTTCTCACCAGTTAGATAAAATTCAGATTGGCCAACGTCCTGAATGTGCTTTTTTAGGAAGGGAATAAAATATGCTTTTGCCAAAAGTCTCCTCTTGTGACCAGTGTGATTTTAATTACATTTTTTTGGCATTGTCAAAAGCCCTGAACCAGAAAATTCACTTAATTAGAATAAAAAACAAATAGTACCTTAAAAAATGAGCTTAAATGCTCCAGAGAAAGTTAAGAGCATAAAACCTGAACATTTGTAAAGAACTTCACTATCATTTAAAAAAATATTCTTTCCTTTAAGGAAAGAAAAAGATTGTAGGGATGTCACCAAGCACTCAAAGGGAAGCTTTATTGGTGGAAGGGACAGCAACATGTAAGGAAAGGAAGAGGGAAGGAAACTAAGGGGTGCTATTCAGATCGCCTCTGCCGGCACTTCTGCCTTCTCTGTTACTCAGAGCAAGTACAGTGATTCCATGTGTTTTGAACACATTCCTAAGAGTCACCATCTACCAGCAAATAAATCTCTGTATTTATATGTTACACGTAACTGTGCACATTTGAGTGAGGTCATTTTAATCATAGTATACACATTTTATAGAATGCAATGATGCATTTCCATGGTATATATCTTCACATCTTTACAGATCACTTTTTGTGATATGATGGCTGCTTTTATTGTGTCAAAGTGTTAAAACTGTATTCCTCCCTGCTGCCACTCAGATGGAGACCATGCTCATCAACCATTCAACCCAGATCATTACTAAACTGTCCATTCCCAACACAAACACTCCATTCTCCAGCCAGGTTAACTGACTTCCGGTTTGCTACAGCTCCTTTGCAGCACTGTACCATCCCACACATGGTTTTCTCTGCTTTTATATTCAGTGGGGTTGCCTCATTACGTAGGACTCAGGCAGGCACTAGCTCCCTTGCAAAGCCCCCGGGCACCTTCCCACGTGCACCCTGACTCTGCTGTGGGCCTGCTCCTGCCCTGGCTCCTGGGAACTGCCCATGTGTCTCTCTCAGCCAATAGAGCCATGTTCCTTAGTCGAGGATGGGTTTTCAGATTCAATAGCTCTAAGTAGTTGGCTTCTTCAGGACAACAATTTATGTTTTTTACACAAAGAATGCATCTGACCTGCAGTGAGTGTGCAGTAGGAATTTGTCCTTGGGTCTTAAAAGACATAAATGGCAAGAAGGAAAGGAGGAAGAAGAAGGGAAGAGGGGAAGAAAGTAGGTAGGTGTGGAGGGAGAGAGAGAGGAAGAAGGGAGGATGTAAGAAGAAAGAAGAAGGAGAAAGAGGGAGGAAGGAAGAAGGAAAGAGGGGACAAGGGACAGAAAAAGCGAAGTGGAGAAGAGAAGGAGGAAGAAAGGAAGGAAAGCTGCGGCTCACCTCTGTTTGGTCTTTGCTGTTAAAAAGCAGAAGGATGCGGCAGGGGAACGAGATGGCCTGTGCACAGCAGCAGGCCAGGGCTCTGAAGGAGGCACTGGGCAGCCTGGACTCAGGGAAAGCAGGTGGGGGGCGCTGCTGAGAGCAGAGTGACAGTCCTGGGTCTGGTTTTTAAAAAGGATTCTTTAGCTCAAGCCTTCAGGAATATGATTATTTAGTATGTCTACTTTTTACCAGATTTCTGTGCACTAACTTCTCTTGCTAAAGGTCTCTTTTAAGAAAAGTACATTATTAAAGGGAGACAAAGTTAAAAATGTTTTCAAAGGTTAAAACTTACATTTGGACAAATGAGACACCTTTATGGAGCAAGTAACCCAATCCGGGAGGTGTGTGCTATCTCCATGGAGAACACTTGAGTTGAAGTGAAACCAGAGGAGGAGGTCACCTGCGCCTGACCCCAGACCCTCACACACAAGTCCGACTCCAGTGCCAAGTCCGGCGGCTGCGGCAGTGCTCTATACAGAGAGCCTTTGTGAACATCTCGGCGTATTTATTTCAAGCTAATTTTTCATCTGGAGTCAGGGGAAACTTTTAAAACCCAGTGAAGTAAATTCAGGAAAAAAAATGAAGCTTCAGCAGGAAGGTCTAGAGGGACCATTTGTGTGTAACACTCTATCTAAAGAAGACAAAAAACAAACCAACAAACAAAAACAACAACAGAAAAGCCTTCGTTATTCTTCACATTGACCCAAGTAAAGGCCAGTGAGGAGCCCCTCTGCATGGAGTTGGTGCCACACCTCAGGTATCCATGAGTCCTGAGGCTTGGTTCTCAGTGTCACACACCACATCTGAGGAGAAAGAATGTCTTCTCATGATGGAATGAATGATGCCGTAAGACTGTCTCACTTATCTAGTAGGTTTTAGGGCATGAGAGTAATTCCTTTTTTAAAACTATGAAGTCGCTTTATTTTAAAAATTTTGCCAGAGGGTGTACACACCTACCAGAAAGAAAGAAAGAGAGAGAGAGAAAGAGAGAGAGAGAGAGAGTGAGAAAGCACTCTATGGGGGACGGTCACACCACAATCCTTTCTCCTGCATTTCTCTGTCCTTTCAGTACCTTGGGCATGAACACATGCACACCTGGCATATTTTTAAAGCCACTGGACCTAGGACCTGAACCATGCAGTTAGCTAAATGAGGTCCAGCAGCCTTAACCACCACACTACCAGCTGCCCCCCAAAATGCCTTACTTTTATAAAGACTTAAAAAAAAAAAAAACTTCTTTTCATGAAAGTGAGAGACAAAGTGAGAGGAGAGAGGAAGACAAGTACTTTCACAAGGTCTCACATCATGAGTCCCTCCACTCCCACCCCAGCCTCCCCAGCCAATCAGAATCATGGGTAAAAGTGCCTGTGATGGGCATGTTGACTGGAGAACCAAACCAGTGACCTCCCTTATGGCTCCAGCATCACTTCAACATGTTACCACTCTGCTGCTAAGCCAACCTAGTGGAATGGGTCCTTATCTTAATATAGATTTTCTTTAGAAGGATACTCTGTAGATCACTAGATCTTCAAATAGCAGTAGCTGTTTTTTACAACACATGCACTCCACACACACACACACACACACACACACACACACACACAGATGCATCAAAGTGCCTTTTTCTGTGTTTCAATCCATTTAGGAAATATGGGCTAAACAAATTTCAACTCACTGAAGACTTCTTGAAGGCTCAAATGTAAGTATGTAATACCAGTCTCTGAAAGAGAAGTATTGTTTCCAATTCTTTATTCTGCTTCTCAACCTTGATTGTAAAATATTACTAGTTGAAGCAGATGAGGGGAAACACTGATTTAACATCAGAATTTTAAAGCAGAATGCAAACTCTGGGTCAGTCTTCTAAGAAAGTTTTTTAACCTGGTTGTTCATTAGAATTGTGAAGGATTCTGAAAGAGTAAAATTCCTGGTGTTATCCCTGAAGTTACTATTCCTAAGTTCCAGGGTGGGATATGGAAATTGGAGTTTTGGCAATTCGGATGCCAAGGCATTGTTTAGAAACCACCACTGAAACTACTACTTGTATTTTACATACAGGGAAAATGAACTCTAGCTATGAAACTAAATTATGGGCCTCTGGCATGTAGCATTCTTCAACTCAAGTATGGAAGTCCTTAAAAATGTTTACCCTCTGTTTCTGCATCCTTGTTATTCATGTCACATCCAAGTTTGAGTAACGTCTGACTGATGAAGACATGAACAAAATCTGACCTGGCAGACACACAGATAAAATGTTTACTTTGAAAGTCACACAGACTGAGTTCTAGTCCAGAGCTGTACTAGTTAGTGACTTGATTTAGAAAACTCTCTTACTCTCTGCAGGCCCTCTTCATGTTCTGAGAGGCCTGAACAAAATATTTTCTTAGGTCAGTAGCACCCGAGGGAAATTCTGCTCTGACAAAATAGAAAATGCTACAGGCCATGGGGCTGCATCACATAATTCTAACACGCACCTGCTGCTGACTCTTCTGCCCAAACACCGTCCTTAAGAGCAAAGTGGGTTGGACATGTAAAACCTCGAGCTAAAAGGAGAGAAGTCCTTCAGGCGCCTGACCTCACTCTATGCTACACACCCCTGGAGAGAGTGACTCATGGGTCCATTTGCTTCAATTCACTGACCCGAGCCAGCATAAGAGATCAAAAGTCAGACTCATAACAGGAAGTGCTTCTAAAATTATAGCTCCCTCCCTGAACCTGGCCTTCCTGCAATCTGTTCTGTTTGATGGGAAATAATTGAAGCAGCTCTGGTTACAGTACAGAGGCCGAGGAAAGCCAAATGGTTAGAATGAAGGTGATCCTGCTTAAGCATCAATCAGAGAATAGGGTTTCCCTGTATGTGCTCGGGGTTGCGGTATAGAGTGAGTTTTCAGGCCTAGAACTGTGAGTCATTTTGGGCTGTAGTGCCTGGCGTTGACGTGAGGTTCTTAAGATGGCTTTTCCATGAAAAGGTGAGTGCCTTATCATTCATGTGGCTCTTCTTCTTAAATATTTGAAACCCTCACTTCAGGAAAATTCTGATGAAGTCTAGTCAGCTTATTTTGGGGTCTTACGTGGAGCAGATCTGTGAGCTTGTCATGGGAGAGGGAAAGCCCCTTGGAGAGGGATATCCAATGTACAAGGCAACCCACAAATGACAGGGGTTTTGCAGGTTGAAATGGCCCCTGAGAATTATTTTATGCCTAGTTTCTATTTTCAGTGGATTTTACAAAGCCAAGTAAAAAGATTTTTTAAAATAACTAAATGTAGACTGGATTAGGGAAGCACTCTATCTTAAAATTTTATACATATTTTACATAATTAATATATAAAAATACATGTGTATATTATATCTATAATTTTGCATATGCTAATTATACATGTGTGTGTATATATATATTGTGTATATATAAATATCTATCTATATATATGTAATTTATGGATCAAAACCAATGATTAAGGGCTGGCAGGTGGTATGGTGGTTAAAGCACTGGACTACTGCATAGCAACCAAGGTTCAAGTCCTGGACCTGGAGGCTTGCTTTCTCATTCTCCCTTTCTTACTCTCTGTATCTCTGTCTGGTCAAACTGAAGAATAACAATAAATAAAGAAAATTAAATTTAAAATTATTAGAGGAGGATATCACTTGAGAAAAAGAACCTTTAGGGTGAACTCTTTGGCAGTCTCCTTCCCAGGCTTCAGACCTCAATGCACGCCAGGGACGCAGGCCACGTTGGAGGAGCCGTGCTCGCCTTCAGCTTCTCTCCCAGTCATGACCAAGATCCAGCCTTGCTCAACTCCATGGGCCGTCAGGCTTCCGGTCCCCTTCAAGCACCAGCTGAACCTCATCTCTGGTCTTCCCAGGCAGAGATAGATCTTTCTCACAGCAATCCCCACACCTGGTGGCATTTTATCACACCAGAGCCATTGGGTATAGATGAGATTACTAGAGAGATGTGGAGACAGAAAAGCAGTGGCAAAAAAAGAAGACAAATCTAGGATAGTTACATATTTAGAGTTCTGACAGAGGAGTTAGCAAAGAAGATTGAAAAGAAAAGGACTTAAGTAAGGAGATTTTGTGTCATGGACACTCAGAGAGGACAGTGAGAGAGAATGACTGGTTGCTTTTGTCAAATACTCTTGAATAATTAGGTAAGATAAGAAACATAATTAGCTAGTGAATTTGAGAAGATGAAACTTATTTATTATTACTTTTTTTTTGGAGAGGTTTTTGCTATAGGGCACGTGCGCTCGCCAGACAGACAGAGAGAGACAGAGAGACAGAAAGTGAGAAATCACCCCCCAGGGGGGATGGCCACACCACAACCCCTTCTCCATTCTCCTCTTGGGATCTTGGGCACGCGCACACACATGCCTGGCGTGAGTTTAAGCCACCGGGTCCGGGACTCGAACCGCGGTCGACTACGTGGGAGTCCAGCAACATAGCCATTACGCTAACTGCTGGTCCCGATGAAACTTATTTTTAACCTTGATAAGAAATATTTCATTAGACTGGTGGCAATAAAGATCTAATGAAGTAGGTAAAAAAAAATACATAATATGTAAGAAAATGGAAGAGTCATAGTTTGAAGGGGAGTGAAGGAAAGAAAAGATATGTGGGATCGAAGGAAGTTTGATGTTTTAGAAGAATATTGACACATGTAGAAGATAAGAAAGTTCATGGAGATATCTAGCAAGTTCATGGAGAATTCTAGCAAAGAGAGACACTGATGATGAAATAAAGGTGAAAGACCCTGCCAGGATAAGCCCTTGAGTTCACGAGAGAAGAAAGGATGCAGAACACAAGGGAAGACTTACTTAGATAAAAGCCAGAATATCTCTGTCTCTGAGATGTAGAGAAAATCAAGGTAAGCAGGCATAAATGCTGAGAGATTAGTGCATCTTTTTCAAGTTTGAGGGAAGGTCACTAGGGAAGAGTTGAAGCTGGAAAGGTGCCAGGAGTAGAAAAAGAGAGAAAGTGTGAAAGAGCCAGCTCTGAGAATGGAATACTGGATTGTGTTGGGAAAAGCAACCCGAGTGCCTGTCAATACCACTGGACATAGAGGGAAGAGACACACTGGGCATCCCCGTGATGTAAACATGTGCAGAAGCACGTAGGAGAGTGCGGGCTCTCTGAGAGTTGGATGGGACAGGCTTAGCATTTGTTTCATTAAGAAGGACAGAAAGAGGGACCTGGGGCTGAGGGAGTTTAGATGAGAGTCAGAGAGCACAGGACACTGGGATCTGAAGAGGGTAAAGGAGAGTGTAAAGGAGTGAAGGTCACTGTACTGGAAAGCCCTGTGACAGAGTCCAAGTAGGGCCATGACAGTGGGTGACTGAACTGGTTGTGGAGAAAAGTCACTGGAGAGCAGGAGGGAGAAGAGTGAAGATCTAGAGAATTGGACAAATTGTTGATGTTAATATTTAAGTCACTGGAGAGGGGCGAGGAGCATGAGGGAGGGGGAACGGGAGCCATGGGCTAATGGGTGAGCACAGATGAGTGGGAGTCTGGCAGCTGACTGCACAAGGAAGAGCTAAGATTGATTAGTGACTGAAAGAAAATGGATTTTTTGGAAAGAGGAACTAAGAGAAATTTTCTCTTTAAAATGTAAGATTTTCTTAGTGCAAGGCACAGCAGCTTTTACTGGTCTGTAAAGAGCACCTTGAAGGGGACCAGCAGATGGTGTAATGGTCACATCACTGGACTCCCATGTAGTCAACTGTGTTGGAGTCCTGGACCTGGCGGCTTAAAATTCATGCTGGGTGTGTGTGCATACATGTCCAGAATCCCAAGAGAAAATGGAGGGGAAGGGATTACGACGTGGCCATCCTCCCTTGGGAGTGATTTCTCACTTTCTTTCACTCTTTTTTCTCTGTCTCTCTGCACACGTGCTGTGCAGCAAAACCCTCTCTCCCTTTAAAAATAAAAAAAGCACATTGTTCCGTTCTGCTTCCCCTTGTGTCCTTTATTCCTTTAATTTTATTTTTACTTTACATTCAATCATTGTATATCATTACAGCATATGATATCAATTTTCCCAGCATGAATACAATATATATTAGTCCAGTAAATGATACTACCATTCCCATTATTATCAACATAGACTAAAATATATTGTATTTTCCATTTTTGCCAGGACATCATTATTTTTAATGGATGAGTAGTATTTCGTAGAGTACATGTGCCATATCTTTTCAAATCATGCATCTGTTCATGGACATTTGGTTTGGGTCCGTGTTTTAGTAATTGTGAAAAATGCTGCAATGAACATGGATGTGCAAGTGCTTTTCTGGTTAAATGTATTTCTATCCTTTGGGTAGATATCCAGGAGTGAAATTGCTGGATCATATGGTACTTGTATTTTCAAGTCTTTGAGGAACCTGTTTTCCACATTGGCTGTACTAACTTACATTCACAGCAAAGTGTAGGAGAATTTCCTTTTCACCGTAGACTCACCAGCAGAGATATTCTTCCCAGATTTAGGAAATCAATCATAGAATTTGTCTGGAATTATAAAAGACTATATATATATATATATATATATATATATATATATATGCCAAAATAATACTGCACAAGAAGAGTGGAATAGGAGGCATCTCACTCCCTGACCCCAAAATGTATTTCAAGGCTGTGATAATTAAAATGGCGTGGTACTCGCACAAAAACAGGCATATAGACCAATGGAACAAAATAGAGATCCCAGAAATAAAACCCAAAACATAGCGAATTTGTTTTATGACAAAGAGTATCAGACAAACCAGTGCGGAAAAGAGAGATCTCTTCAGCAAATGGTGTTGGAAAACCTGGGTATTCACCTGCAGAAAGATGAAACTTGACCCCTATCTCTCGCCACTAACAAAAATCAACTCAAAATGGATCAAAGATCCAAACTTAAGATTTCAAACTGGTGGAAAACATAGGGAAAACTCTTGGAGACATTGGAGTAGGCAAAAACTTCTTAAATAAGACCCCCCAGTACAGGCACAAATCCCAAAAATAGACAAATGGGATTACATAAGGTTAAAAAGCTTTTGCACAGTGAAAGAAACAATAATTAAAGTGCATCAATAGCCCTTGGAATGGGAGAATATATTTGCAAACCATACTACAGAAAATGGAATGATAACCAGAATCTACAGGGAATTCAGTTAACTTGAAAAAAAAAACAAAAACAAAACAAAGAAAAACAAAACCCAATTAAAAGATGGGCAAATGATAACTCCCCTTATATCTTTAACAGACAAGTCCCCTTGTGTCTTAAAAAGGGGTCAATGAAGGCTTCTAGGCTTCACTCAAACTCTTCTCTAGGTGAGCCAAAAGAGTGATGCCAACAGCCCAAACCTCTCACATTCTCCATTCTTATAGTCTCATAAGAGTGTGGGATGTTACATGCAACATGCATTTTGTCCTCTATTAGCTGCTATAAGGAGAATTCAAAAGTTTATGGCAAATGGAATTAAATATGAGGTTTTTTGGTTGCAAAATATTTTGAAAACCATGCACAGTTCTTTTTATTTTTTAATGATTCAGAGGGCATGTGTGCTCATGGGGGAGAGAGAGAGAGAAACAGAGAGTTAGAGTGGGAATGAGAGTCCCCAGAGTGATGAACATGCTACAACCCCTTCTCCTCCATTCTCCTCTCAGGATTTTGGCTATGCATGCACACACACTGGCCATGTTTATCAAGTCACCAGGTCTGGGGCTTGAACTACACAGTTGGTCATGGAGAATCCAGCCATACTAACCACTGTGTCACTGTCTGGCCCATATCATCACATTTAATTAGAGACAGGGTATACAAGTATTAGTAAGTTCAATTTAAAAATAGACTCAGGTTTAGCAAGGTTGCACAGCTGCAAAATGTCTAAAGGCATGGTTATTAACTTCTATCTTAGTGATCTTGGGTTTCCAATTTTAAAATCACAACACAGTTCTCAGTTTCCTGAGTGTATAGTCAGATTTTAATAGTGCCACTTTACCAAATAGTCATTTCCATGAATAGCTATGATTTTCTAAGAGTAATAATGATCAACTCATTAACTGTGGTTGCCTTAAAGGGCTTTGATAAGATTCATATTCAGACTACTAGTATTTAATGGATATTTATTTTAAAGACCTAGTTGCTCATGTGTTCAGACTACAATAACCCTTCTGCTCAACCTTCCTTAAATGGATATTGCATTACTTTCAAATGCATTCATGCAGAAGAGTAACACAAAAGCAATTCCATAGATTCACAAAGCAAAGTTATATGTTAACAACTATGTCTTTTATGTTCTGATTTAATACACAGTAACTCTCAAGTTTAGTCTAAACCAAATAGATTTTCCTAAGCTCTAAGGTAAGCGATTATAGCTTTGTTGTGCTATCAAAAATTAAAACTAAGTCAAATTACTATATCTTATCTATCTAAAAGAATTTGGACTTGTTTACTTCCCAAACTTTTTCTAATTGCCTTTCTCTTTAGCCAGAGTCTTTAGTCCCTGGATTGTAAATTTAGCACTCCAGTTTCTGGACTCTTGGTGCATGAAAGAGTTTTCAGATAACTGAGGTCTTCATTCAAAAGGATGTAATGACTGATTTCCTGATTCTGACCATGTGCAAGTTTCTAGAGGTAAAACGCTATTTGTTTCATGTTTAGAGTAAGAGCCTCAAGAAAGGTAGGAAAAAAAGACCAAGAATCCCATCTAAGTGGTGGGAACTATGCTGAAAGAAAGCTTCAAAACAGAAACAAATGGAGAAGATGCTCGGCTTGCTTAAGGAGGAGAAAAATGTACATACATCTTGTTAATCCACACTTTCCAGAATTACACCAGAGAGAAGATCAGTCTGAGGAAACTCTGCATAGAGTGGAAAAAACCACAATGTTGGGAGAAATCATTATCCAGAGAGGCTCAAGGTGAAATACATGGGAGCATCTTTTGAGTTGCTCAACACAGGAAAATACAAGCGTGGGTTCAAGCCTGAGCTCAAAAGGGGTGAAGTCAAACGAGGTGATGCTCAAGTATGCACAGGATTTTCAGACAAGCTGGCTTTTGTGAAGAAGCTGCAAAGGCTCCAGGGTTAGCTGTAGTGAGCTTTTATTTATTTAGTGATGGTCTAAATAATAATACCTAGGAATTAGCTGGTGCACTGAAAAGATCTGGGGCGTTAAATATAGCCAGCGATTGAAAACAGCTACCTTATCAAAGAGATAACCTTGAAATCAATGTTCCATTTTATATTTCTGGAAAGCTTATTGGAGAGTAACACACTTTGGAAAAATTATTAGAAAAATCATTTAATCCATTAATCTATAGTTTCTATACATTCTTTACCTACTCATTTCTTTATTCAGCAAATATTTATTCAGTGTCTATCATATGTAACACTCTAGAATTTTAGGACCCGGCAATTAAAAAAAAAGAAAACTACAGTTTATCTTTTCTTTTCTTTCTTTTTTTTTTTTTTTTTAAGAGGTTTTTGCTATAGAGCACGTGCGCTCGCCAGAAAGACAGAGAGAGACAGAGAGACAGAAAGCAAGAAATCATCCCCCAGGGGGGATGGTCATGCCACAATCCCTTCTCCTCCATTCTCCTTTCGGGATCTTGGGCACGCACGCACACGCATTTGGCGTGAGTTTAAGCCAATGGGTCTGGGACTTGAACCGCAGTCGATTACATGGGAGTCTAGCGACATAGCCATTATGCTAACTGCTGGTCCCAACCTACAGTTTATCTTTTAAAAAATGCATTCTCATTGGAGAAGACAAATGTAATGAGGAAAATTAAATGGAAATGGAGATCAGACTGGGAAATTGGGAAGAGGCACACTCTGGGAAGGATTTCAGAGAGAGGATCTTCCTGCCGAGAACTGGATTAAGAGGAGGCAGACATGAGGAACTGGCATGTGCCTGGGCACCTGAGATAAGATGGTGACAAGCCTGCCCTGCAGTCAGTGTGACCAAAGTATGACGACAGCAAGATGAGTGCTAGGGTTCAATGTCACCAAAGAGGGCAGAGATGGTCACGCAGGCCTCGCAAGCCCTGTGATGCATAGCAGGAGTCACGATTCGGACTCCCACATGCAAAACAGAGTTGGTGGGATAAGAATACAGGCAATAGGACACGAGGAGACTACACACAGCCAGGAAGGAGGTGGCCTGCCATCTGTAAGATCACAGAATGGCATACTCTGCTCAACTTGGATCCTTTTCATTGGATTAAAAACTTACCGAGGTGGACTGTGAATAGAGAAAAGTTTATGTAACAGAGGTGTACAGCTTAATGAATTTTCACAACCTATATAAGCTGTGTAACCAGTATCCTATCAAGAAACAACCCTAAAAATCCTTTCTTACATGAAACTGGAAATGATTCATTGGATCTCACTGTGAATTCTCTATCTAATTATATTTCCTTTCATATGTTGGTTGCTAGAAAATCCAGAACCAGGCCTGGTCATTGTGACATGAGAGGTAAGGTGACACTGTGTCGTGCTGGAACCATATGGAAGGCCCGAGGTTTGGATCCCGAGTCAACCTAAATGCTCTGAGCATGCCCGTAATCTCAGCTGGTGGGAAGGCTAGGGGGAGAACATGACATGGTGAAATGATGGCGAGGGTGCCATCTCTTTCGATTTCTCCCCATTTTTCTTTCTCGCTCTCAAATAAACAAATAAATAAATAAACTTAAAAAAAATTCAGAATTATGTGTCACATCCATTGTTGTAAAATATCAGAACACCATGGTATGCTTTTATAGATGACTCTCCCATTCTTCATTTCATGTATAGCTTTCCTTATAGCTTTTGCCCTTCACTTTACTTTTGGCCTTTAAGGTTTTTTGTTGTTGTTTTATTTCTTTTTAACATCATCGAATATATCTTTTTAATTCATGTGAAACATTCCGGAAACTAAACGACATACAAGCACATATTAGTCTGTAAATGTTCTATCAGTCCCTTAGTGAGGCTGACACTAATCAACATAGATTCTATTCCATAAACTGGAACTCAGTTAAGAGTATAGCAAGATGGTACCAGCAAGTGGTGGGATGGTTACATCACTGGACTCCTACAACAGTTTCAGACCCTGCAGCTCCAAACTCATGCCAAATACGTATGCATGCGAGGCCAAAATCCTGAGAGGAGAGTGGAAGAAAAGGGATTGTGGTGTTGCCATCCCTCCTAGGGGGTGATTTCTTGTTTTCTGTCTCTCTGTCTCTTTGTCTGTCTCTCTGTTTTCTGGCAAGCACATGGAGTGCTATAGGGCTATAGCAAGTATCTCTCTTAAAAATAAATAAATAAATAAGATAATGTAGAGAAAGCAAAAGTGACCGTTGGAACAGATAGTTGGGTGTTACTCTCACTAAAACATACAGCTCAGAACAGCTGCCTTAAAACCGGCTCTGATGATCTGAGCCATGTGCCACAGGCCTTGGAGTCACTTCACGTGAGCATGTCACACACCATATTGCTTTCTCTGTTTGTTCCCCGGAGTACAATCACTATGGGGCCTTTAAGACATACTCTTTGATCTTCAAAGCATGGGTAGAGAGGTGAAGAGGAAGCCTAACATCTGTGGCCAGCTTTCAGTGTGGGCAGGGTGTTGACCATTGACTAGGAGAATAAGTTGGGTTAATGCTCTTGCAGGCCTTGCTGTGGCAGTGCACCAATAAGGCACCCCTGTATGGTGCTGGGCCCACACGGGAAGGGCTCAGATGTGGCTCAAAATCGACGTGAACAAGCCAGGCATCCATGGACCCACCCAAAAGTTCTGTCCTCACCTCTGACCTTCTGATGGACTCTCAGCTGGTCCCTTCCTGTAAGTCGGTGTGCACCATTAAAACAAGTGCAGTGAGCCTAAGTTAAAAACACATTCAATAATTTAGCCTATTAGGAGTTTTAAAGAGGTTATTGATTTTTAAAATAAACTTCTTATTTTAGAGCAATTTTAGAAAACAAAAACAAAAACAAAGATAGCAGTTACCAGATTCCCCCACCCTGTTTTGCCTGTTTTTAATATCTGACAGTATACATAGTGTGGGAAATTTGTTACCACCGATGAGACTGTATTAGCATATTAGTACTAAAGAAAGACGAGTGTATTCTAATTTCATTAACTCTTGTCAAATGTCTTCTTTCTGTTCCCAAACACCACCCGGTTGGCTGTCTCATCTCCTCGGGCTCCTCGTTGCTCTCACTGGTGTATCCTTTGGAGGACCTTGATGATTTTGAGGACTAGCAGAGGTAACTTACGGAACATCGCCCAGTGGGATTGCCTAAGGTTTTACTCAGTTAGGGGAAGGAAATCCAGAGGGAGAGTGCCATCCCCCTCGTCGTCTGGGGTATGCACACCGCGAGCAAGGCATCCCTGCTGGTGCCAAGCTTGCTCTCCCGCCTAGGCAGTCTGTCAGGTCTCTTGTGCAGTTCCTCTTTCTCCCCCTTTCCACATGGGATCTTAAGAAGCCAGTCACTGTGGACATCCCACACTTCAAGACCAGGAAGTTATACTTTCACACGAATTATCTAGATCCTTTTCTGCATGGGGTATTTGTCTATTCTGTGCCCCACCCTGGATTGATTTATTTATATTGGTATGGATTCACGGCTATCCTTTTCTTATCTGACTTGTAACATGGCATACCTAGCTTATTGTATGGCTCTATCTGTTCCAGCTTTGGCCACCAGAAGCACTGCAAGCTGATACTGTGTCCTGTCATGGTGCTTTTTTGTTTTGTTTTTCTCCATGTGTATATAAACTTAAAACTTTCTGTTTCTACACGATGCTCAGGAGGATCTTTTTTTTTTTCTTTGTGTGTGTGTGTGTGTGTGTGTGTGTGTGTGTATGTATTGTTTCTTTTTTTGAGTTTTTTTTATTATCATCATAATCTTCTTTATATTACATTGGATTACATATAACTTTACAGTGTATTACAATGCTTTTTCAAAAGGGAATGCCACACATGTCAGTCAATACAGAGACATTAATCTCCCTGCTTCAACATTCAATAGCTCAGGAGGATCTTAAAAAGTTTCTTCTTCAATCATAGAGCAAGTCATCTCAGTCAGTATTGTTTTTGTTGGAGAAAGGTGTTGGAAACCAAAATCTGGGTGTTAGGGCTGCTTGTTACTACAGGGGTGCCCTCATTTTTCGGCCCTCTCAGCTGGCAGAGCAAGGGGATACGAGCATGTATATTAACCTGCATGCGTACACATATCTGTCAGTGTTTCTTTCTTTTTTTTTTTAAGGTTTTATTTATAGGGTATGTGCATTCACTGAGGGGAGACACTGGGGAGAGAAACGGAGGGGCGGGGCATCTGTGGGATGAGAGATGCATTATTGTCTGTGGAGGATGATGTGTATATTCCCAGCTGGATTGGTGAGAAATGTATACATGTTGGAATATTCGCTTTGCAAGCTAAGTGACATATGTGACTGAATGTATAAAAGAAATTGAAATAAAACTATATTTTAAAATATGTCACAAAATAATTTGTTTACATAATTAACAAAGGCAGGCAACTCAAAAATATTTGTTTTGTTTATTTTTTTCCCATAGGGAAGTGTGCTCACTGGAGAGAGAGAGAGAAACAGAGAGAAGGAATGTGAGAAATCCTCCCCCAGGGGAAATGGTCACATGGCAATGTCTTCTCCCCCATTTTCCTCTAACATTTTGGGGATGCACACATGCACATATGCCTGCCATGTTTTTTCAAGCCACCTGGTCTAGGACTTGAACCGCATAGTAGGCCATGTGAGATCCAGTGCCTTAACAACCACATCACTTGCTGGCCCCTGTTATATTTATTAAAGTGGGTTAAAACATGATTTTTTAACTTTATAGGGTATGTGTGCTTGCTAGAGAGACAGAGAGTAAAGGAGAGAGAGAAAAAATGAGAAAGCACCCTCAAGGGTGTTGGCCATTCCACAGTTCCTTCTCTATTATTTGTGTACACACTTACAAACAGCTAGCGTATTTTAGCAAGCTGTTGGGTCTGTGGGACTCAAATTGTACAATCAGCCATGTGGGATCCAGCAACCTTATCCTCCATGCCACCTAGCTGACCCATGTTAAAACATTTTAAAGCCATAGGCAGACCAGCAAATGGCTTCATGGTTACATCATTGGACTCTCACGTAGTTGATCACTGTTTGAATCCTGGACTCAGCAGCTTAAAACTCACTCTGGACACATGTACATGCATTCCCAAAATCCCAAGAGGAGAATGGAAAAGAAGGGATTGCAGCATAGCTATCCCCCTAGGGGTGGTGTGATTTCTCACTTTCTGTCTCTCTGTCTCTCCAGCAAGTGCACATATACGACAGCAAAAAATCTCTCTAAAAAATTTAGCTATATATGACTGATTTATTTACCACCGATAGTGCAGAAACACCATTACCCAAAGTCAAATTTCATCATGTTCTGGTCTATAATATGATAGTGGTGCAGGACAATCATCAAGCGGAGCAGAGATAACAGAAAGTACATTGACTTTGGAGGCAGCTCCATCACCTTCCAAAATTGTGATTGGGATATGTTACTTGTGTGTTCAACTCTCAGTTTCCTCGTCTGTAAAGGATGTTGAGAGGAATAAATAAATATCCATTTGTTTTAGTCCTTCCAGCCTACTTCAATAAAATACCATTGACACAGGGGCTGATAAACAGCAAAAACTGTATCCCACAGGGCTGGAGGCTGGGAAGTTCAAGTTCAAGGTGTCAGCAGATTCAACATCCGGCGAGGGCCCACTCCCTCATGAAGGGTGCCTTTTCTTTGTGCCTTCCATGGCAGAAGGGTCACACAAGCTCCCTCGGGCTTCTTCTTCTTCTTCTTCTTCTTTTTTTTTACTAGTTATTAAACTTTCATGAGAAGAGAAAGATTGGAGATAGGCACCCTGTCAACCCTCCATGCCTCTGCCCTCAGCAGGCCAGAATCACAGGCTCACACACTGCGCCTGCCCCACGTGTTTCAGGACCCAGGATCTGAACTGCAGTGGTCCCTGTGGCCTAGCACTGCAGAGTCATGGCCTACCAGCTGTGCTGTGATGGCCGTGCTCCTTAGACCTCTTTTAAAGGTATTAATCCCACTCACAAAGGCTCCACCCTGATGCCGTGGTCACTCCTAAAATCCCTTCTCTGAAGACCACCACACACTGGGGACTAGGTGGAAACGTGACTTTTGGGGTGGGGGGTGGGGGGCATTCAGACCAGAGCACCATGTAAGACCCTCAGCACGAGAACAGATTTAAAGTAGTCATTCAATTAATGCTAATTTCGGATTTGTATCCGATTTTAATTCTTTCTTTTATTTTCTCTTGTTCCTAATTGACTTTAACTCATTGCCAGGATAAGCAGCCCAGCTGATAAATTACAGGCTGCAGTAAAATATCATTCTTGAATAATTTTGGATTGGGTTCTTTCATCAGAAGTCTACCAAAGTGCTAGCAACTTATTTTCCACAAAAGAAAGGTTTGATTTTTACTGGCACAGGAGTCCCAAGCTGAAATCCTCACTGCACACGTGAGGGGCCTTGCCTATGGAGAGCTCATGCTTTAAATCAGTGTACTGCAAACTAACACCCCATTTAACAAACGGAGCAGAAAAGCTGCTCTGAGCAGCAGAGCCAGCGACTGCCTGTGCATTCAGGAGGCAAGAGGGAGCAGCCCTGGCTTCAGTTAAACAGACATCAAAATACCAACTCCCTACGTGTCCACAGTAGAGTTTCGTATCAAAGTCATCCACCACTCAAAGACTTAATTTATTTTTCTGCTCAGTAAAACAATGACTCTTTTATACAGTATCTGAATATTGTACACCTAATAAAGGCAAGTGAAATCCTATCATCAGGTGTGACAGAGAACATGAGCTTTAAGTGTTTGAGCAGAAATGATCTCTGTTTCACAATATCACAGGACGGTGGATAGAAAGATGAATTGTCGGTACTGCACCTGGAGTGGAGTTTAGTAATCCTAGCCTCTAGCACAGAAGGAGAAACATGGAAAAAAGAAAGATTTCTCAATTGTTGCTGCACCAAGATTCTTGCTGATGTTGGGATATTGTTCACTCAACAGACACTTTGGGTTCATGAGCTCAGTTCTTGTCTGAGCACCCACACCAGAGGCTCCACGGCAATTTTTTTTTTTTAAATGTTGAAGCCAACTTTCCAACAATGACCAGTATTGTTTCCTTACATATGAAATCACTCTCTGTGGTATCAATAGGCTGAACTTGATATATGCTGTGTGTCGAGTGGGGTTGAGGTTCTGATGACACTTGCAGCCCTGTGAATGCCAAGTCTGTAGGATGTGATTTTATAAAGATACATTAGTTAGGGAATGGGCGCCGTCAAAGCTTGGACCCTCCTAAGGGAAAGTGCTTTAAGTCTGCAGCTGGTCTTGCATCTGCTGTCTGGCTTCCTGCTGCCCTTCCCATGGCTGCTGTGCTTCTGTCCCCACAGCTCAGTCTTGAACCCCAGAGCTTGCTCGGTTCTCAGGTTGTGATTGCCTGCTGAATATGTATCTTACTGCTGGGACTCTAGCTTCTCTGTAAGTTATGTCCTCTATCATCATCCTAGCAATTCTCTAAGGGTCTCAGGTTCTTTCTCTTCATGGGATTTAGACTTTTTTGTCTTTCTTTTGAAATTTGTTTTTGTTCTTGTTTTTCTGATATGTTGACTGTATGAATTAGATTCTCTATTCTGTTCCATTGACCTGTGTGTCTACTTTGGGGCCAAAATCATGCTGTTTTGTTGTCATCACTTTGTAATATATTTTGAAGTTGGGTATAAAGTTCTGTATGAGATTCATCCTATCTTATTCTTTTGTCACAGTATACTTGGCAATATGAGGTCTTTAATTACTCCAGACATTTTTTACAATTGTTTTCTCTATTTCTGTGAAAAATATCTCAGATAATTGGAGCAGAATCACATTGAACAGGTAAATTAACTTGGGTAGAACTGACATTTTGATTACATTATTTTTCTGATCCAAGAGCATAGGATGTCCTTCAAATTTTTTATATCACATTCAATTTCTTGTTTGTTTTCAACAGTTTTTCTTATAGCAGTCTTTCACCTCTTTGGATAAGTGTATTCCTAAGCATCTTATTTGTTTTATAGCTTTTGTAAATGGGATTTCTTTCTTCAATTATGTCTGAGTATGTTCATTGTTGGTGTATAAAAATGCTATAGCTTGGAACCTGTGAATGATGGAATGGCTGCATCGCTGTACTCCCACTTCGTTGACCCTTGTTTGAGTCCCAGACCCAGCCACTTAAAACTCATGCTGGGCATGTGTGCATGTGTACCTAAAATCCTGAGAGGAGAATGGCGGAGAAGGGATTTTGGTATGGCCATCTCCTACTGGGAAGGAGTGATGTTTTAGTTTCTGTTCTCTGTCTCTGTCTCTTCAGTGAGTGCACATGCCTTATATCCACAAAAAAGCACCCTAAAACAATGCTACATATTTTTGTATATTGACTTTGTGTCCTGCTATTTTATTTAATTGATTTATCATTTCTAGGAAGTTTTTCATGGATTCTTTGGATTTTCTATGTATATAACCATATTATCTGCGAATAGGAACACAAAAACATACCTCATTGACAAAGATATACATAGACTGAAAGTGAAGAAAAAGACAGGAATTGTGATATTAATATCAGATAAAATAGACTAGAAGAGCCAAAAAAGGACACTACATAGTTCTAAAAGGATTAATTAATCAAGAAAACATAAAAGTCATAAATGTTTATGCACCCAATGCCAGGGCTCCCAAATATATAAAATACTGCCAGACATAAAGGGATATATAGACTGCAACACACTATTGGAGAGTTCAGCACCCCACTGTCACCACTGGACAGGTTGTCTAGACAAAATATAAACAAGGAGACACAGGAACTAATTGATGTTATAAACCAAGTGGTCCTGACAAACATTTATAGAGCATTTCATCCAGCAACTATGGAACATTCTTTCTTTCTCATCAAATAAAACATTTTCAGAAACTGATCACATGGAAAGCTGTACATAAAACAAGAGCCTATATACATTTAAAAGTATAGAAACTGGGAACCAGCAGTTAGCGTAATGGCTATGTCGCTGGACTCCCACGTAGTCGATCGCAGTTCACGTCCCAGACCCAGTGGTTTAAAACTCACACCGGGCGCGTGTGCGTGCGTGCCCAAGATCCTGAGAGGAGAATGGAGGAGAAGGGGTTGCGGCGTGACCATCCTCTCTGGGGGGTGATTTCTCACTTTCTGTCTCTCTGTTTCTGTCTGTCTGGCGAGCGCACGCACCCTATAGCGAAAACCTCTCAAAAAAAAAAATAAATAAAAAGTATAGAAACTATTCCAGTATCTTCTCTGACCACAAGGAAATTAAACTAAAAATCAGCCACAGAAAGAGCCCTTGAAAATATATAAACACATGAAAATTAAACAACCTCTTCTGAATGACTTTCAAACTACTAAAGAAATTAAGACAGAATTAAAAGATTATTCAAAATTAATAATAATGAACACACTACTCTACATAACTTTTGGGACACAGAGAAAGCAGTCATAGAAGGCAAGTTTATAACCACCAGTGCTCACAAGAAAGAAATAAAAAAAAAAAGAAAGTAGGAAAATAAATAACATCGCATCTTAAGGAACTGGAAAAGCAACATCAACAACAACAAAAAATCCAAAAAGAAAAGAAAAGAAATAGTAAATATTAGGGCTGAAATAAATTAAATAGAGAATAAAAGAATTATTTTTTAAAAAATCAATAAAATAAAAAGCTATTGTTTTTCTCCAGGTGAATCAAAATTGATTAATCATTAGCTAGACTAATCAAAAACAAAGAAAGGAATCAAATAGATAAAATCAGTAAAGAAGCTGATAATATTACAACAATATTGGAAATAAAAATCATGAGAAAATACTATGGGTGACTATGTCAGCAAAATAGAAAACTTAGATGAGATGGACAATTTTCTGGATAAGTACAAGTTACCTAGGCTGAATCAGGGTAAAATAGAAAGCATTACCAGAACAATTAACAAGTGATGGGACTGAATCACTAATAGTCTCTGAACAAAGAGAAGTCCAAGTCCAGCTGGTTTCATTTCTGAATTTTACAAAACTTTTAAAGAAGAGCTAACTCCAATTCTTCTCAAACTATTCTAAAGATTCATAAGGAAGGAATTCTCCCAAACTCATTTTATGGAGCCTTTATTACCTTGATTCTCCAAGCCATAAAAGACTTAACAAAAAAAGATAATGACAGACCAATACCCTTAATGAATAGTGATGCAAAGATATTCAACAAGATACTATTAAACCGAATCCAACAGCATATTATAAAGATTATACACCATGATAAGGTAGGCTTTATTCCAAGAATGCAAGGATAGTTCAATATATGCAAAACAATAAAGGCACTTGGTTGACACATTTTTGCATAAAAAAGTCATGACTTTTCTGACAACCATCAATAATAAATCATATTGAAAGAAAGAAAGTTAAAAATAATATGGTCATACCTATAGATACAGAAAAAGCATTTGATAAAATACAATATCCTTTCATGGTCAAAATTCTGACCAAAATAAGGGTAGAAGGGCTTTCTCTCAATTTAATGAAAGTCATGTACAACAAGCCCATTGCAAACATCATACTTAATGAGAAAAAGCTAAAAGCCTTCCAACTAAAAACTATAACAAGATAAGGCTGTCTACTTTTTCCACTTCTTTTCAACATAGTGCTGGAAGTCCTAGCCAATGCAATCAGACAAGAGAGCAAAATAAAAGGTATATAGATAGGAAAAACAAAAAGCTGAAATGTCCATATTTGTAGATGATATGATTGTACACACAGTGAGTATACATTGTTTCAAAGATGAGATACTTAAGAGCTGCTATTTAATGAGTATTTTACTGTATATATGTTCTGGATTGGCACTGTACATATTTTATCTTACATAAACATATTAATGAGGTGTGCTGTATCTATTGTTATCTCCACATACATGAGAGGAAGCTGAAGGTTGGAGAAGGTGAATAATGCCTACAGAGTCACATAGTGACAGAACAAAAATGGAAACTATGATCTTTCTCTTTCTCAAGTCCATCCTCCTACCTACTATGCTGTTGTGATTGGCATTCCTAATTCTAGTGGCATAATGTTAAGTGACTAATTTAAAAGCATTTTTCTTAGGCCAGATACTGGAGAGAAATCAACAGTAGTCCTCTTAAGTTTGCAATGAAAATTACAGGTAAGTTTATTTTCTCAAAAGTAAGGGTCATTTTTTTCAGGTTTGGACATTTCTGCAAAAGTCCTTTTTTAGCTTTCTCCATTCATTAATTTTTCCCTGCTAAGAACGCACTTCTTATACTTTTGGAAACACACAGGGTAAGCCCTCACTTGAGTGATGTATTACACTCCCACATTATCAGAGAGGGTGGAAACTTGGTACTATAAATAAAGCTGTAATTTTATTATTGTTAGTTCAGATAAGGCCCTCCTACTTAATGTGAAATGCATTAAGTATTAATGATATAATTTCTGATAGACATGCTATATCACACTCTCCTTCAGTGTGGAAGATCTCCTAAGGCACAGCCCTCTGAAAAAAATTTAAAATATGAAACAAATAATTAAAAAAAGAAAAGAATCCATAACATGGAAGTAAGAATTAGTGAGATGTGAAGTCCATGCAGTTTTGTAGGGGGACAGTGGCGACTGAGATGGTCAGGTGAGACCATCTAAGACCTTTTTGAGTCCTAGCATCTGAAAAGACTCATAGGAAAAATACAACATCACCCTTCCAAGGGGTTTGAATCCGCCAAGGGGCTCATTGCTCTCTGAGTCTAAAGTACTCAGAAATCTCTGATCAATGTTGTTTTCACTCTTAATTCCCTCAAAGGCTTTCATGCTGCCCAGTTGGTTCTTCCAGGGCTTCCTGTATATGCATTGCCACTGGATCATTAAGCGCATGTTAGCAGAGGAATTGATTGGACATCTCCTCTCTCTCTCTCTCTCTGCTTGGCCATAAAGGCAGAGATGTACCATCTCTATTTTTACCATGTTGGAGTTCTGTACAACACCTGGTGTAAGAGAAAATATTATTAAGTGGCTGTTCAATAACTATTCACCATGGACAAATAAATATACAACAGTGATATTACATAACTAGAGAACTGCAAAGAGATAAATCAGCCATTAAACTGCAAACAGAAGTAGTTTTTGGCAACATTCTGTCAAAAGACAAACTCATAGTTCTGCTACTAAGGGTCGAATCAGCTAACTGTACTGGGTGGTTTAATCAAGGCCATAAAGGCAGAGCAAGGTCCTTATTGGAGTCACTTTATCCACTTGCACAGAATACTTTACACTTCCAATGCAGATGTATCACCTTTCCCTTTCATACCTTCAGTGAATATTATTAATTCACTGACATTGAACTCATGATCATGAAAAACAGGATGCTGTTTAGCTCACCCTATCCTCATGATGCAAGTGAATCATTAAAACATAATATACTGTAGTTTCCATGAACTTACATCCTTCCAAATGTTGATGGTGAAGCAGCTCCTATGACCCCACTGCTTGGGTCCTGACCAAACAACACCCTTCCCCATTAGCAAATGAAGTATCCCCGAGTTAGAGCACTAGATTCTCAGGGGTGGAGGGAATTCATATTTATTTAAGTTCTCTATGTGATAAGTAATGTATTAGGTACTTAAATCTAGTTTATATTTAAGATGACGTATGTATATGTATACATAATGTAGACTGGTTTCTGAGTTAAAGTCACAGAAATTTTGCAATAAAGTTATTATCCCCATGTTATGTGAGATAAATGTCAAAAAACAACAGCAGACCAGCTCCATGGCACAACAGCAATGTGCTGCTTAAGGGAAGCCAGATCCCACATGGCCATTGTGGTTCGAATCCTTGACCGGGTCTACTGGAAGCATGCCAGGCATGTGTGTGAGTGCTCAGGGGATGCGCTGGAGGCTGGGAGGAAGGGGTCATAGTGTGACCAGACCCTGCAGGGGACGCTCCTTCCTCTCTCTCTCTTATGTGCATGTGCATGCACTCTAGAATGGTAAAGGGAAAAATTAGAACCAGTTCAGCCAAGCTAGTATGTTGGTGAGGATTTTAGCAAAATCCCGAATGAGCTAAAAATCCATGTTCTTCCTAGGATAGCTACTTTTAAAATTGCTTAAAGAGAAGATATAGTTCCCAGAGGGAAGTTATGACTTGCTCACTGCTGTTTTGTCTATTGCGTGAATACAGATCAAACACCTACTGTGTACCATGCTCTATTCTAGGTACAGAGACTCCTACAGCAAAATGGTAACTTAGGTTCTTGCATTTGGAGAGCATAGGTTTGAGTAGTGGGATAACTACTCTGTTCTCTTACATCCAGCACACCTAAAATTTACCCAGATTATGTACATTCTTAGATCCCTGGATGCTTTGAAGATATTCAATTAAACACACACACACACACACACACACACACTGAATGAACAAGTCCAGTTTCTGAATCCCTACAGAATTGTTGCCACATGGAACCTGCTGGATAATATCCTTCTTGCTGGTTTTCTCTAGCCCTCCTCCATAGTCCAGCCCACAGTAATCCTACATATTTTATCATGGAACAAGTTAGTTCTTACCAACTCTTGCTCTCAGCCTGGTGTTAGTGTTTTTATTTCTTGGCTCTTCTTAAATGCTCCTAGAACTCTGTTCTAACTCTGAGATTTGCTCAGGGTCTTAGAAGCTTTCCTGGTGCTGTTCTTCATGAACGCTCTGGAAGATTGATTGTATTTCATTTTGTAAGCATCCATGAGGCCGACTGCGAGGGACTTCTGGGCTTATTTTGGGAAAACAGAGATAATTCTATTGTCCTGCTTGGGATTTTTTTCAGCCTTTCTCTCGTAAAAACTCCCCCTCCCATCCAGCCCAGTTCTGGAGAAGTGTGTAGGCCACATTTCTTTCTCTGATGAATACTTCCAAAGTTCTCCACCTCAGCAAGCCTTTGGATATTCCATTACTACGTATAAATAGAGAAAATAAAAGCCATTTCTATTTGTTCATTAAAATAGCTTCCTAGACCCCTAATTTAACTTTCAGGGTTCCTCTCTAAAGTAACAAGGGCAGAAACAGACACAATCACCATCCACAATGAAAGTAGTAGACACGTGCAAACACAAGTTGGCACACCTACCGAAGATCACAGGACCACGGATTTCCAGCAATGCTGGAGACCAAGAAAGAGTGTGAGTGTCTGGTAGTAAGCAAGGGATTCCCTCAGTCCTAGTTTAGTTCCAAAAAAGAAGCAGGGAGGAGACATTCAACCACAGCGCAGGGAACACGTGAACGTGAGGTGTGTGGATCAGAGAGCCATTTGCAAGGAGCTTGTAAGAGTTACTCTGTCAGACAGGGAAAGTGAAAGTAATAAACTCGCTTCTACAAACAAATCTGTTCTTAGACATGAATGCATGCTAGCATTTTCTGGCACACATTTTATGTTTTGTTTAAAAACTACACATCATTTAATTTTATCTTTATATGCATGTATATATGAGGGGGCCTAAAAACCTGGAAAAATGTGCATGATGAAAAAAAGCTATGCATGCATTTCAAACTATTTTTGCACCAAAATAAACCTGCATTTTAATTCCATTTTTCATGGACTTTTTGAAGTCCTCTCTAGGCATGTGCATTGTTTTTAAAATACACACATTGGAAAGACATAAAACGCTATCATTGGCATTTTTTCCCTTTTTAAAAACATAAGTAAATAAACATAAACCATACAATGTGCATGTATCCAGGAATGTCCTAATAACCAGGACCACCTTGCCTGGGTAGGATCATGGATCCATCACCTTCCCCAGGTTCTGCACTGCGAACTCCTCTTGGGAGCCACAGCAGCCTGTGCCCTCTCTCCTCCCAACAGCAAGCGCTGGGAGTGCTCTGAAGTCGTGGGGGTCTCTCCTCACTACACTTACAATCACTCTGCAAGGCAGTGAGTCAAGATATCACCGTCCTTATTTTACTGATTAGGGAAAACATTTTCCAAAATTCTGAAGAAAATCAAAGAAAGAAAGATTGATACCAGACAATAAATTACTCAATAAATGCTTGCCAATTTAAATGATTGAAGTTTGGGTTGGAGGGAAAACAAAACCAGAATGGGGACGGATGGTGGCACAGTGTTAAAACAGATGCCCTGCACGGCGATGCCCGGCTCACATCTGGAGACCTCCCTAAGTACTCTGCTATGCCCAAGGCTGGGGGTAGATTGTGGTGCCAAGACCTCGTTAGAGGAGCTCTGTTTCTCTCTCTCTCTCTGCCTCTCTTGGTTATAGAAGAAGTAAATAAATAAACTTAAGAAAAAAGGAAAATAAAAACAGAACAGGGAACACTTGAGTTTCTAATCCATGAAGATATTCTGCAGCAGAAGCAGTTTCTGAGAAAGAGGAGGTGTTTCTCTCCTGTTCTTTTCTCTAGTTCTTTTCCGAGCCCAGGCCAGGTCCTCCAGGGCAGCGCAGAGCAGGCAGCCCGGCCGGGCCGCAGGGAGTTCCCTGTGCTGTGGTCTCCATGGAGGCTTCACACCTTAGTCTGAGCAGAGGACTGACTCTGTGCCTCTCACAGAGCCTACTGACTGCTTCCTCCACCCACAAGCCATTGCCGTCACAGTTCAGGAACCTTCCCTGGAACCTGTCGTAAAGTGAAAAACTTTCACGAAATCATCTTGAGCTTTTTTCCTCCAGGTTAAATCATTCATTTCCCCAAAAGTCCCCCTGGGGTCCAATTTCCCCACCCCTTTATCGTTTCCATGATTTATCTCGGACCTCTGTGGGAGAGAAATGAGAAGGAACTTCTGGGAAAGGCTCACCCTGACTTGGTGCTGAAGAGCAGGGGAAGCCACGAGGTGCAGTGAAGGTCACTTCGTGGAGGGAAATCTCTCTCTCCAGACCTCCTTGTGCTTGACCCGTCGAACACCAGGGCAGCTCAGTGCCCAGAGCTGTACCGGGAGAACACTGGCTGTCAGATCAGAGTGACCTTAGAAATCATCACACTCCCTATCATTTAGACACCAGAAGATTGGGCTCCAGTGAGTTTAGTATCTTAGCATCAAACAGAATTAATAGAAGAGCTGAATTACCACAAAAATATCCTCACAAATTTCTAATTCTGTACTAAGTTTACACTACAAAAGAGTAAATTGCAGCTCTACCTGAAATGAGAAGAAAATAGTAACAAGTAACAATCAAATTATTCTCTACATTTAATCTTTTTCTATCAAAACCCATCAGCCAGGGAACCAGCAGTTAGCGTAATGGCTATGTCGCTGGACTCCCACGTAGTCGACTGCAGTTCGCATCCTGGACCCGGTGGCTTAAAACTCACGCCGGGCGCGTGTGCATGCGTGCCCAAGATCCCGAGAGGAGAATGGAGGAGAGGGGATTGCGGCGTGACCATCCCCCCGGGGGGTGATTTCTCGCTTTCTGTCTCTATGTCTCTCTCTGTCTGTCTGGCGAGTACACGCGCCCTATAGCGAAAAAACCTCTCAAAAAAAAACCATCAGTGGGACCTGCAGTTAGCATAATGGCTGTTGCTGGATTCCCATGTGGTTGACTGGAGTTTGAGGCCCTTACCGGGTGGCCTAAACTCATGCTGGGTGCGTGTGCGTGCATCCCCAAGATCCTGATAGGAAAATGGAGGAGAAGGGATTGTGGTGTGGCCATGCCGTTGGGGGGTGATTTCTCGCTTTCTGTCTCTCTCTCTCTGTGTTTTTAGGGCAAGCACATGTGCCCTATAGAAAAAATCTCTCGAAACCCATCAGCAAGAGTCCCTACAGTCAACGGCCCTTGTTCCTCCAGCTCCTTAGACAGTAGTCCATGCACAGTTTCATTCATTCTCATCAGAAGAGCGCGCCTTGTTCTGTATTGGAATCACTGATGAGAAAACGGGTCTTTGTTCCATTTGCATAGTGCTTATGATAGAAGCCATATCTTCCCAAGGCCAGAAACTCTGGAATTGCTTTAATTACAGGGAACACTCCATGGGGAGTGAGTGGTGACTGAAACTCAGGGAGGGCACACTGAAGCCAATGCATGTTTTCTGTTCTTCTATACAGTCACAAAATTCTAGAGGTCATTAATATATCTCAGTGGGGCAAGCCTCAGTGTGACGGCTAGGCACAGTTCTGTCCATGGCTGTGTGATCTCAGGAAAATGCCCGAACCTTGCTGAGCATCATTTCCCTACTTATAATGTGGGAGAGTTGATCTCTGCTCTCTGGCCACAGATCAGATACGCTAATTTTGTGAAAATGTTTTCAAAAGTTTAAAATAGGACATAGCACAAGATGAACTTATTATAATAAAGAATCCTTCTCAGACTGGAAAACACAAATCAGATGGATAATATAATTGCAGTTGAACTTCAAGTTCTCGTTACATTTTTACAGCAAGCGCTGCATCAGGATGACCTGGAATGAACTAAAATCTACTTAAGGATATAATATTTCAAAAGTAAAGTAAAATAAAATGGCACATTCCTTTTCAAATTCAGACTTTGAAAAGTTTTGTGTTTTTAAATCAGATAAAAATGAAAAGGCATATAATACCTTTCTTAAATTACTGAAGACAGTTCAAATAGGCAAAGAGCAGGCTTAGGGAATCCTGACAGGCAAATTGCTAACTTATGGCATGCTTCTTGCTCTGACAAAAACAACCTCTGAAGGAATTTGCATTGTCAGATGGCGTTATGTTTACTGGACCTAATCCTAAATCTTAGAAGTTAAAAGGGCCTTCCATCTAGATACGCACATGTCAAAGAGAGGTGAAACTATTTCAGCAGAAACCTGTGTGCTTCTATGTAGCCTGGGGACAGCACGTGGACTCAAATCCTTGAGTGTTTTGCATTTTATACCCAAAAAAGTGAGTAAACAGACAGCAGTGGCAATTCGCTTTCAGGGGTAAGTGCGTTGAGTATATCTTTTCATTCCATCTGGAATATTTTTTTGAAAACTATTGCTATATAATACTGCCAAAAATATATTATTTTTATTGCCTACAGTGACTCTGAAATATAGGAAAAGTGTAAATAAATATACAGTCTCTCTTCCTTAATATTCATCTGCCTATCCATCCATACATTCAATGAACAAACATTTATGCAATGAATGCTGTGTGAAGTAGTATGGAAGGATCTAGAGTCGGAGTAAATTACATAGATAGAATGAGCTACTTATGATGTTTTCTTTTATGGGATTTAGATTCCAATTAGATAAACAACATTGATTTAACAGGTCAACAGATCAAGGTAGGTAGAAAGATAATCAAGTGATAGATAAAAATATAAGTAGCTACACTACTGGTAGAATGAAAACAATAATTAAGGAAAAGTTGGCTTCAAAATATGAAACACAGGGACCAGCAGTTAGTGTAATGGCTATGTCACTAGACTCCCATGTAGTCGACCATGGTTCGAGTCCTGGACCTGGTGGCTTAAACTCACACCGGGCATATGTGCGTGCATGCCCAAGATCCCAAGAGGAGAGGAGAATGGAGGAGAAGGGATTGCGGTGTGGCCATCCTCCCAGCGAGTGATTTCTCGCTTTTTATCTCTCTGTCTGTCTCTGTCTTCCTGGCGAGCGCATGCACCCTATAGCAAAAACTTCTGCAAAAAATATTTTTTAAAATATGAAACATAGAGTATGGAAGTTCAGCTGATCAGGATGTGTTTCAAATTGTGCAATTTCCCTTCAGAAAATTAACTTGTTAAGTGAAGAGCTCTATATTAGTGAACTGCCCTGTTACTTCAGTTATAAATCTATGCTGCATGAGTTGCTTTCCTGTTAAAACACAGGACTGCGTGAACTACTCACGATGGGGTAAAAAAGGACTTGACTATTGGGATATTACTAAATAATATGCCATCTCTCATGAAAGCTATTATTTTCCTTTCTTTGCAGCTTGTTGGTATCTCTGCAAATTACAAACATGCTTTCTGAACACGACTGACAGTTTTTGAAGGAAGACTGAGGTACAGAGTTCATTTATTCATTTACTAGCTAGAGAAATATTTATTAAGTACCAACTTTATATGAAAATGCACTGAGCGTAAGGAACTCACAATTGGTGATAAACACAAACATACATCTAGTAAACATCAAAAGCACTTCAACTTGCCTTATTTCAGTTTTTACTGCAGATCTGTGGGACAATTTGTGATTTATTAAAATCCCCCTTTGTTCTCTAAGAAAGTGAGATTTAGAGGAGATAAGCAACTTGTTAAAGATTACTTAGCTTACAACTAAAAGATTCTGAAATCAAAGGAAATTCTCCTTATTAGAAACATAAATCCTATTCTGTTAAAGGATAAGCAAAACATCAAAACATACTTTTTAGACAAGATAGATTTTTCTTGAAGTGGAGAAAGGAGAATCCTAAAAACGTATTTCGAAGCTACTTTTTTTTAAAGAATTATTTTCTTTAACTTTATTCATTCATTTATTTTAATTTGACCAGAGAGAGACACACCAAGAGAGACAGAGAGATATATAGAGAAGGAAAGTGAGAAAGCAAGTCACCAGGTCCAGAACTTGAACCGTGGGTGACCATATGGGAGTGTCCGGCACCTTAACCACCATGCCACCTGTTGTTCCCTCTTGAAGCTACTTCTTAAAATACTCTGTGCTCTCTGACCTGGACAATGGTCCTTTTCATTTTCCCCCTTTTTGGCCACTTGGCAAACTCCTCTGATCCCGGTTTTTCACACAGGTATGGCCACAGGCATCTCTTCTACACTATGGGCAATAGCATCCCTGCCTGGGGTCTAATTATCTACACATGGCTGTCCTCAAACAGAGCGTCTTGCTCAGGCTTCTCTACCAAGCCACTTAGCACCTATCCTTGAATACTTCAAAGCAGGTCAATGGGACCAGCAGTTAGCGTAATGGCTATGTCACTGGACTCCCACGTAGCCGACCGCAGTTCAAGTCCTGGACCCGGTGGCTTAAACTCATGCCGGGCATGTGTGCATGCGTGCCCAAGATCCCGAGAGGAGAATGGAGGAGAAGGGATTGTAGTGTGGCCATCCCCCCCGGGGGGGGGTGATTTCTTGCTTTCTGTCTCTCTGTCTGTCTGGCGAGCGCATGTACCCTATAGCAAAAACCTCACCAAAATAAAAAAAGCAGGTCACTAAATCAGAAACAGCTTATTCTAGCTATTTCTGGTATCTGCCCTGTCTTTCAGCTCATGAGTTTAGCTCAATGGGTGAGAACCTTCCATGGAAACATGATATACTGCACATGAAAACATCCGAGCAGTTGGAGGATGGTGCGCTGGTAAAGTGGTGCGTTGCAAGGCTGACACACATGGCAGGGCTCTAGGCTCATGTTTGAAAACTTCCTGTGTGCCTTGAGTAAGTGTATGTCCCTGGTCTAGGGCAGCCTGGGACTGGGCTGAATCACAGCATGGGACATCCTTGGGGGTTGCTGTCTCTCTGTCTTTGTTTTACTTGTTCATGGAAGAAATAAATGAAAAGACTATTTTTTTCTTTCTTCCTTTTTTTTATTTAAGAGAGATTTTTTGCTATAGGGCACATACACTCACTGGAGACACAAAGAGACAGAGAGAGAGAAAGAAAGAAACCACCCACAGGGGAGATGGCCATGTCAGAACCCCTTTTCCTCCATTCTCTCAGGATTTTGGACACATATGCACATGCACCTGGCATGAGTTTCAAACTGCCAGGTCCAGGACTTAAACTGAAGTCAGCCATGTAGGAGTCTACTGCCTTACCACTACCCACCTGCTGGCCCCGTGAACAGACATTTACATTTTTCTGAAATAGCTTTAGAAAGCTAGCTTTAATGCATTTATAACAATACCACAAGTCAAATTTTATCATCCTGGTACAATTTGTTCACCAGCAAAAGTACAGCAATGATACAGCTGAACCTTGCACAACATGGAGATTAAGAGCTCTGATCCTCCACACAAGTAAAAAATCTGTTTGTAACTTTGTATTCCTTCAAAACAACTAATATCATACTGTTGACCAGAAGCTTTACTGACAACATAAACAATCAACTAGCATATATGTTTTATGCTAAATGTACTATGTAACTGTATTTTTAAAATAACCTAAAAAAGGAAAATGTTGTTAAGAAAATTTAAAGAAAGAAAAAAATACATTTGTATTAGTTAATAAAAAAAAATCAATATATACATGGACCAACCTAGTTCCAATCTGTGTTAAGGGTCAACTGTTACTTCTAACCAGCTATGGTGTAAAAATTAAAGTAAGTAATTCTGCAGATACAATGCCTGGCACAAAGGAAGTTATCAGGGAGGAAACTTCTTTTCCACCACTACTTTTCTTTGGGTGATGAGATTTGTTTCCATAAATTGTCACAGCAGAAATGCCATGGTTTCAGTGTGTCTTCTAAAACTTATGTGTTGAAATTTCGTGAGCCACTGTAGCTATATTGAAGGGTGGAGACTTAGTCCAATTGTAGGATTGAAAAGTGGAGCTGCTGGGAGGTGATTGGGAATGGATGAGGTGATCAGGGTACGGCCCCTGTGATTGATTTCTGGTAGCTTTATATAAACAGCAGATTGAAGCCAGCTGGTGGTGTGGTGGTGGAAGCAAGTGGATTTCATCCGGTCGGCTCCATGGTTCAAATTCTGGGTCTAGCTACTTGAAAAACAAGCCAGACCATGAGCATGAATGCCCAAAATGCCAAAAGAAGAATGGAGGAGAAGGGATTGCAGTGTGGCAATCTCCCATGGAGGGTGTTTTGTCATTTTTCTACTCTCTGTCTCCTGCCAATGTGTATGTCTTTTAGCAAATTAAAAACAAACAAACAAAAACAAAACCAAACAAAGTGGACATGGACATAGACACACAAGCTCCTACCACTCAGCATGTGATATCCTGAAATGGTTTGGGTTCTATCAAATAGATTTCCCGCAAGTAAGAAGACCCTCACCAAATACAGACCTTTAACCTTAAACCTCCAAAACTTTAAATAAACCTCTATTCTTATAAATCACTCAGACTCGGGTATTTATGTTGTTAGCAATGTAACAGGCTGAAAGAAGAGTCTAGTTAAATCTTACAGTATTTTGTGAGAGACATAGTCTCTTCACATAAAGATACTACTTATCCAAAGATATTTTTACCCATTGGTGGGTTGAATAAGGAAGTCAGTAACTAAGAAACTCACAGAGACTCACATCACAGAACTGTTGACTGTCATGAAAACACTTTCCTGTGAGCCTTTTGAGAAGTGAATACTGAAATCTGTGAGCCTAGGAGTGACTGCAGCCTCCGGACACACACTTCTCAGTTGTGTCTATATAGGGTGGCTGAAGTTCGGATATAATGTATTCTCTTTACTCACCATTTCCCAATTCTTCTCCTCCTCTGAGGCAGTGCAATGCAGCAGGACTGGGTCCAGCGTAAATTTTGGCCTGGGATAGAGACTCTTTCAGGGCATTGATGGTGCAGAAAGGAGGTCATAAAAGGTTCACTGAACAGAATTTCCTGGAAAAATCTGTCAGCTTGAAACACTGGGAAGTGGAATGTCTACACTCCCCAGGGATTGCCTGAGGACAGAAGTCAAGAGGTCCTTTTCAGAGACTGGCCTACAGGGAGATCTACCGAAGCTTCTTCAGCAGTACAAGGTGCTGACAACGAGGTGGGGAAAAATAACTCAGACATAGTGGAACAAAGCTGGGCCATGCAAAGTGGCACACAGTGACACAGGTCAAGATTTGACTTCAAACAGGTTAAAGCATTTGTATATATAGAGATCTAAATATTATTAGGAAAACACTTGGCTCTACAGGGAAGTCTAGAACAGGCATGAAATGTTGGCTGGGCCTTTTATGGTGATTCAAGGAAATGGAACTTAGTCTAAAGACCAAGAGGCTCTTGTCTCTAAGACAAGATAACTCTACTCAGGAGACAGACATAATACCAGGCTCTTATGGATTGAGCTACAAAACATTTAGACCATGCCACTAACTCCCCATGCTCCTAATTATAACCTGTCTTCCCTTTCAGTGAGTCTGTACAGAACTAGGGACAAAGAAAGCTTATGAAAGAATTCTGATTTCCATAATAATATTGTAGTGATGACATACATAGAGTAAGCAAGCTATTGATTGTCAAATGCTATGTGTGCAAAGAGCAACATTGGATTCTTTGAAGTCCGGCGTTTAGTGAATCAGGTGTGATGCAGACTGTGGAAAGAGTATCGAGCTGTTTTAGAAAGAACACAAGGAAGGGCATTGCTTGGACTTGCAGAAGTTGCTTTTCTATATCTTTGCTTATTCATACTGTCTGTCTAAGGGCCCTCGTCTTCATCTTTTTCTCTACCACTTCCCAGTTTTCCAGAAGCTCTGGGATTCTTCTCTTGATGAGTCTACACAGGGCTATGGTGTAATCCCTAACTCATGCTCTTCACTCAGGACATGCTTTGGGATCCCACAGACTGGATTTCAGAGTTCTTTCCTATCCCAGCTCCTGGCAGAATCTATTAGAAATGGTAATGTTTTATAAATATAAGTCCCTAGGAGTAAACACAGAATATCTGTCTTCTTTGAAGCATGAACACAGCAGGGCCCAGCATGCCCACAGTTGAATGCCAAAGTTATTGTCAGATTATTTGAGGCAAAATACGGCATTCTTGAGATTCATGGGGGAAGATACAATATACTTACATGAGGCAAATGGCATAAGGGTGAAAAATGAGTCTTACAATAGTTGCTTTGCTACCCTGGAATTAGACAGCGATGTTAATGGGCATCTCAGTGCTAAGAGTTGTCATACATTTATTATGAGACGCTTTCATCCCCATCTCTCTATATATGATTATTATTTTTCTAAAGAACTATTGATTATTTAAAATAGTGCAGTGCTATTATCCTTTATAAAGAATCTCAGTAACAAAGGGAGCTTTCTAAAAAGCTGCGGAAACACCTTATCTCTGTCATTAATCCCCAGGAAACACTAGTTTGATTTTCAGGTCTTTGAAATCTCTCCTTACTGTTGCCTGCCACCCAGAGTCCCATCTTAACTGACTCCTGAGAGCTCTGTAGAAATACACCATCTACATGGACTCCCCTGAACAAGGAGAGCCTGAGAATACACTTTTCCTGGGGATTAATTTGCTGGCCAAGAAAAGAGAAGGTGCGCCACTCATTCATTTTTTTTTTTTTTTTCCTTTCAGGGACCCACAACATTCTCTGATTCTGATTTATTTATTGTTGTTTCTTTGCAATGTATGAACTGTAATTAGATTTTGATTCAAAAGAAAAAGATCTATACAACCAAAAGGAAAGATTGATAATGGCCTGGCTATGAGATATTAGGGAAAAGTATCGTTAATTTTCTTAAATGTGCTTTTGTGATTATGCATGGGTGCCTGCGTCCAGTAATTAGAGGTGAAGCATCGTGACTCTGCTTTAACACAAATAAATAAGTTTACTTTAAAAATGGTTTCATCTAAATAGTGGAGAAGTAAAATGTAAACGAAAAGCAAAAATAAAAGCAGGTTGTGTTTTATGTTGTGCATGTGTTGAGTGCTTAGACAGATGGGGCCAAGGTTGGAATGGCACACCTGGGTACTGCTGAGACCCCACTAGTGGCACAATCGAGAAAGTAGCGTGACTATGAGAACAAAGACCCTCATACAGGAAGATGCAGGTAGGCATCATCAATAACATTTTAAACGTGTATTACTTTGTCATTTAAACACAAAAGAACAACTAACTGTATCTTATTCTGTGACATTTTGGTTATTGGGTCTGTAGGTAGGAATGAAGTCTGCAGTCCAAACTGTGACCAGCCTGAATCATGTCCTGAGTGAGTGGGATGAGTAAGGCAGCTCACAAAGCTATGATTACCAATGATGAACACACCGTAATTACAATTAGTAATGACGAGAGAAGTGAGAAGCTATTTATTTTTTAAAATATTTTATTTAACTTTATTTATTTATTTTAATATGACCAGAGTGAGAGAGAGAGAGAGAGAGAGAGAGAGAGAGAGAGAGAGAGAGAGAGAGAAAGTGAGAAAGCAAGTCACCAGGTCCAGGACCGAAACTGAGGTCGGCCATGTGGGAGTCCAGCACCCCTAATCACCACGTCACCTGCCAGCCCCGAGAGAAGACATTTATGTGTCAGGCTGCTTTTGAAAACAGAAAATTATCTCCACCCAAAATGGCTGATTCTAATTTTATAGTTGAAGGAAAAAGATCAAACAGTTTAAGAAACCAGAAGAACATCTCATGATTAGGTGTTGAGTGGAGATTTAATACCAGATTAGAATGTCTCTAGACTTAAATTCTTCCATGAGGTCCAGCCCATAGCCTGATGGTTAAAGCACTGGATTCCATGTGGCTGGCTGTTTTTTTTTTTTCAAATCCTGGATGTGGAGACTTGAAAAACATGCCTTGTGCATATGTGTGTGCACCCCAAATCTCAAAAAGGATAAATGGAAGAGAAAAGATTGTGACTTGTCTGTGCCTCATGGATTGCATTTTCTCACTTTCTCTCTTTCTCTCTGTCTCTCTCTAGTGAGTGCATGCACCTTCTGGGAAAAAATAGCAGAAATTACTGTATGTATGTACATAAATGGTTAATATTTTCCTTTTAAAAAATTCTCTTATATGTTATTTTTCTACTACCATAAAAGAAAGAAGGCAAGAGACAGAAAGCCTGAGTGACAGATGAAAAAGTGCTAGACCCCCAGGATGGTGAAGTTACTCCTTTAGAATCTTCCATGAGCTCTCTATAAAGAACATTTCATCAATGAAGAAAATACTCATGAAATTGGGGGCCACACAGAGAGAAACAAACACTGCCATTTACTGATACTTAATACTTCTCTTTCTAAATGATCATTTCCATTACCTCATTTTATTTTATTCCTTTTTATTTTATTTATTTTAAAAATTTATTTATTTTATATTCATTCACTGAGCATCATCAGATCCTACAAAATGTGATTTCCCATCCAGAATACTCTGCATAGTGGCTTAATTATACATGTCATCATTGACAAATACTTTTCCATTTCATGTTTCATATATATATGTATATATATATATATATATATATATATATATATATATTATTTCCCCCCCCCCATTTCTCACCCCCTGCATTTCCCACCCTCCTTCCTCTTCCCACACTGTCTCTGGTGTCTACAGTTGCTTTCCATTCCTTCGCCTCTCATATTTTATTGACTCACAAAATATCTTAATTAATCTATTTTCAATAACAAGTTCTGTGAATACATATCTGACTTTAGGCATAAACCTCTGAGTAGAATGAATATACTATAAAGTAACACCTAGCTGATGCTATATAGTTTACTGTGGTCATTAAATAGGTATTTTTAACATTTTTTTTTTAATTTTAAGAAAAGCAGTTTTAGCTTTAATACATCAAAATGAAAAAGATGCTAAGAGAGTTTTTCTTAAAACTTAAAGCCAAGAAGTAGGTTAGGATTCTATTCAAAAAGTAGGTACATGAACCTATTGGTAGCTCAAGACAAGACAAAAATCCTTAAAACTGGAAAACAAAGCATAGAAGAAAATCAGTAATGTTTTAGTCAAAGTCATAAAATTTCAGGACCAGCAGTTAGCATAATAGCTATGTCGCTGGACTCCCATGTAGTGATTGTGGTTCAGGTGACTTAAACTCATGCCAAGTGGGTGTGCATGCGTGCTCAGGATCCCAAGAGGAGACTGGAGGAGAAGGGATTGCAGCATGGTCATCCCTGCTGGGGGGTGATTTCTCGCTTTCTGTCTTTCTGTCTCTCTTTGTCTTTTTGGTGAGCTCACACGCCCTATAGCAAAAACCTCTCAAAAAAAAAAAAAAAAGCATAAAATTCTTTTTCTCCAGTTCAGTTTCATGTACTTAATCTATCTTCTGTGTGGTACGATCTTTCCATTTAAATTCTAGAACATAACATTCAACTTCATACTTGTCCCTACCATTAAGTTGGCCACTTTCTTGATTGTTTTTGAACTCTTATTTCTGTGTGTCTGTATTTAGTTTTCTTGGTATAGCACTCCCTTCCAAATTTTTTGGAGAACTGATCTGGTGTTGGTAAATTCTTTCAGGTTTTGTTTATCTGAGAATGTTCTTGTCTTTTCTTCCCATATAAAGGATAGTCTTGTCGGGTACAGTATTCTTGGGTGAAATTGTTTTGCCCTTAACATTTTGAATATATTTTTCCATTTTTTCCTTACTTGCAGTGTTTCCAATGAGAGGTCTGCTGTTAGCCTGATGGAATATCCTTTGTAGGTAATTTGATATCCCAGGAGGCAAAGAGACTAATAAGGGCATTGATAATCATTCCATGAAATCCTGGAAGAAAACTTTGCAAACCTAGAAAGGCATTCAAAGATCGAGTTGCAAGAAATACAAAGGACCCCAAATAGAATCAACCCAAAAAGATCTTTTCTAAGACAACATTATAGCCAGATTGACCAAAACCACAAAGACAAGATACTGAGATTGGCGAGAGAGAAACATTGAATTACTTCATTTGATCTTTAAACCAGTTCTGGGAGACACATTTTTTCAAAGGCAGGAGGAATTTTAAGGAGATTGGCAAATGATTTATAGTTTATTGATGGAAAATAATTAGTCGGTTGGAAGGGGAGAGTTCCATATGTAATGTGAGCTTCATTTTTCCCTATGATGGGTGTCTAGCTTCCTAGAGCATGCTGCCTTCCTTTCTCGGCAATGTGCAGTTCATTGCTTCTGGGGAGGCTGACTCTCTCCTCTGTCTTTCCATTTGAGACCATTTCCTAAGGGACAGTCACAGGGACCAGCTGGTCAACCTCCCTTTATCATGTTTCAGCAGGCCAGCAACTGAGAGCCTTCTCTCCACAGGAAGATGAGCCACCATGTCTCCTTCCTCTCTCCCAAGGCCACAGGCAGGAGGGGAGGCAGGATGAGGCTCATTAGCAGCAGCTGCCCACACATCAGGCTTGGTTTTCCAGAGACAACCAGGCTGGCTCATACCACCTCTCCTGGACACACTCAGATACTTAAGCAATGGGCCCGAGTTATACAAATAATCCACATGTCGAAATGACTCTTTCTCTGGTATTTAAAGAAATGATTGCCACTTTCTTTATTTTTTTAAAAAAATATTTTATTTAATTTTATATTTATTTATTTATTTACTTATTTTTAAAATTTGACAAATTTTAAAATTTGGGAGAGAGATATAAATCAGTTCACATTTCCATGTAGCATCAGCCACTTTTTTTTCTGCTCATTCAACAGGATTTATTGATGTGTATGAGGTGGAAAGTGCTACTCCATTCTGTGGGCATACACAAATGGAAATGGTTTCCGTCTTTAAAAAATTTGTGCAAGTTTACAGGAGGAGTGTGTGTGTGTGTGTGTGTATAACTATAGTACAATGGGGTAGTTAAGGTCCAGGTCAATGACAAACAGCATGTGAAACAGAGTGAGGTATGAGAAAGCAAGGAGAGTTATTAAGTAATGCTATATAAAAGAAATATAAGGCACTTAGCTCAATCATAGCATATACAAATCCCCCACATCTACTACTATTCTTAAGTTTTTTTATACTAAAATATAGAGGATTATGGAGGCGGTAGTAAATTAAGAGTAATTACATGATTGTACCTTAAATTTGAAAATAATTGAGAGTTCTAGGCAACAAATTCTGAATGCTTATAAATAAGGAAGGCAATATTATTGGGCTTTACAGTTGATGAGAATGGCTGCTTATTGAAAAGCAGCTGTTCTAGGTCCAGGGATCTCCATCTCTGCCTTTGTTGGTCCTCTGGATTCAGGTTCACAGCTGTGAAGCTCCTCCCAAGCCAGGGCCCTTGCAGACCCCAGTGCTAGTCAGGTAGGCAAGTATCTCTCTCCCTCTTGTTCTTCTCTGTCCCTTCTAACTTTTTTCTCTTTTTAAAGAGCAGTTTTCTGCTCCATTTGTGCCTTTATCTTGCTAATTTGTCTCTTATTCCCTCACCTAGGACAGAAAGCAAGCATCCAGGGATCTCCATCTCTGCCTCCACTGGCCCTTCGTGCAGCATAAGCAAGCCACATGGTTTTCCATTTTTAAACCAACTTTATTTTCTGCAACGTGATTTCTTCTTTGCTCCTTTTTTTTTTTTTTTTTTTACTAGTTCTTTCCTTATTTTTTTCTTTGCTTTTTCTTCCTCTTTCTATTTCCTACTTTCTTTTTCTTTTACCTTACTTTCCTGTTTTATTGCTCAGCCCTTACCCATTGCCTAGAGAAGACCAGATAGTAGCTAAACATCTGAACATTGTGAATTTTAGATAATTATTTACCCTTTACTGTACTGGTTGCAAAAAGAGTTAAACTTCCTTTCATAAATCTTATTTCAAAACTTCTCTTGTGATTCTCACACTGGAAGACAAAGTAGAAGGGAGAAAGTAGCACCAAATTATTTCACAGTAAGGGAAACACAGGAACTCACAGTTACAGAATCCAGCAAATCAGTCAAAAGTAAATATATTTTCAAATGACTGAAAATTAGAGAAGAGCCTCAAGGATGAGAGAGAAAATTAGAGAAGAACCTCAAGGATGAGAGAATCGAGTAATACATCTCCAGCAAGGGAACACTGTAACTGGTCTCCATGTAGGAAAAAATGACAAGATATTACCGAAATGTCAGAAAAAGAATTTAGATTATTTATGGTAACAAAACTCTATGAGATGCAAGAGAAAAGAGAAGTTGAGCTCCAAGAGATGAGGAAGTCCTTCCACGATATGAAATAATTGGACACCATAAAAAAGAATCGAATAGAACTGTTAGATATGAAGACTGTGATACAGGAAATCAAAACCTCCCTTGAAAGTATTAAAAGCAGCTTAGACCATGCAGAAGATTGAATCTTGGAAGTAGAAGACAAAACCTCTGATCTAGAAAAAATTACAAAAATATTGAGAAAACAGCCAAGAAAACTGAGGATAATAGATGAGAAGTGCTAGATACCATGAAACGTCCAAACATCAGAATAATTGGTATCCCAGATGGTGAAGAAACTAATAAGAGCATTGGTAATCTATTCCATGAAATTCTGGAAGAAAGTTTTCCAAGTCTAGAAAGGCAGTCAAACATTCAGACCCAAGAAATACAAAGAATTCCAAGTAGAATCAATCCAAGAAGATCTTCTCCATGGAACATCATAGCTAGATTGGTCAAAACCATAGATAAAGACAAGATATTAAGATTGGCAAGAGAGAAATGTCAAATCAGTTACAAAGTCTATCCCATCAGGCTAACACCAGATCTCTCATCAGATGCAATGCAACCAAGGAAAGAATGGGGAAATATATTCAAAGTATTAAATGAAAAACAATTTCAAACAAGAATACTTTACTTGGCAAGATTATCCTTTATATGGGAATAAAAGATAAAAACGTTCCTGGATAAACAAAACCTGAAAGAATTTACCAACTCCAGAACAGCTCTTCATGAAATTATAAAAGGAGCACTACACCAAGAAAACTAAAGAGAGACAGGCGGCAATAAGAGAACATAAAACAACCAAGAGTATGGCCAACTTAATGGGAGAGACAAGTCTGGAAATAACAATAATACTGTTGATTGTTAATGTATTAAATTCTCTGATCAAGAGACCCTAAACTAGACCCCAGTGCTAGTCAGGTAGGCAAATATTTCTCTCTCTCTTGTTCTTCTCCGCCCCTTCTAACTTTTGTTTCTCTTTTTAAAAAACAGCTTTCTGCCCCGTTTGTGCCTTTCTACTGCTAATTTGTCTCTTCTTCCCTCACCTAGGACAGAAAGCAAGTGTCCAGGCAACTCCATCTCTGCCTCCACTGGCCCTTCATGTTGTGTGCAAGCAAGCCACATGATTTTCCATTTTTAATCCAATTTTATTTTCTGTGATGTGATTTCTGTTTTTTCATTTTCCTTCTCTTTTTGTTCTACTTCTTTCCTCTTTTTTTTCCTTGCTTTTTCTTCCTATTTAATCCATTCCTGGCTGAATAGATTAAAAACCAGAAACTTTCCATCTGCTGCCTACAAGAAGCCCATCTCATGGATAAAGACATAAATAGATTAAAAGTGAAAGACTGGAAAAAGGTATTTCACGCACATGAAAACCAAAAAGAGCTGGAGTTGCTATACCGATTTTGAACAAAATAGGCTTTAAGACAAGAACTATAAGAAGAGACAAAGAAGGGCATTATATAGTAGTAAAAAGTCTAATTCACCAAGAAGATATAACTCCTATAAATATCTATTCACCCAGGAGCATACAAATATGCAAAGGAAAGACTGTTAGATCTAAAAGGAGAGATAGAGTGCAACACTATAATTGTTGGAGATCTCAACATCCCATCACCTCCTTTAGACAGGTCAATGAGACAAAAAATAAGAAAGGAAATTCAGGACCTAAATGATATTATAAATCAAATAGACTTGATAGACATCTATAGAACTTTCCACCCCCAAACCATGAAATATACATTTTTCTGAGCCCCTTATGGTACTTTCTCAAAGACTGATCACATAATGAAGCACAAAACCAGCCATTGCAGATTCAAGGGCATAGGAACTATATCCAGCATCTTCTCCAACCCATGATGGAATTAAACTTGATATTAATCCCAGGAAAAAACACTCAAAAATAATCAAGTAGGGAACCAGCAGTTAGCGTAATGGCTATGTCGCTGGACTCCCACGTAGTCGACTGTGGTTCACGTCCCGGACCCGGTGGCTTAAAACTCATGCCGGGCGCATGTGCGTGCGTGCCCAAGATCCCGAGAGGAGAATGGAGGAGAAGGGATTTTGGCATGACCATCCCCTCTTGGGGGTGATTTCTCGCTTTCTGTCTCTCTCTGTCTGTCTGGCGAGTGCATGCGCCCTATAGCAAAAACCTCTCAAAAAAAAAAAAAAATCAAGTACATGGAAACTAAATAACATACTTCTGAATGACTTCATGACTACTGAAGAGATTAAGACTGGAATCAAAAGATTCATGGAAAAAATGACAATGAATACACAAGTTTCCATAATTTATGGGACACTGCAAAAAACAGTCATAAGAGGGAATTTAATAACAATTAATGTGGGACCAGCAGTTAGTATAATGGCTATGTCTCTGAACTCCCATGTAGTTGATGTGGTTTGAGTCCCGGACCCAGTGGCTTAAACTCACGCTGGGCGCATGTGCGTGCGTGCCCAAAATCCTGAGAGGAGAATGGAGGAGGAGGGATTGTGACATGGCCATCCCCTCTGGGAGGTGATTTTTTGCTCTCTATCTCTCTGTCTTTCTGGTGAGCCCTATAGCAAAAACCTCTCCAAAAACAAAACATAAAAAAAAATAAAATAAAAAAATAAAATAAAATAAAATAAAGAAAAGAAGAGAAAAAAATAACAATTAGTGCACACAAGAAAAAGATAAAAAGGTCGCAAAAGGACAACATCATGTCTTAGGAAATTGGGAAAAACAGCAACAACAAAAATCCAAACAATGACAGGAGAAAAGAAGTAATAAAGATTTGAGCAGAAATAAATGAAAAAGAAAATAAATGGACTATACAGAAAATAAATAAAAACAAAAGCTGGTTCTTTGAAAAAATAAACAGGGTTAACACACCATTAGCTAGACTAATTAAGAAGAAGAAAGAAAGGAATCAGATAAATAAAATTCACAATGAATCAGGAAACATTACAACGGACATAATAGAAATACAAAACATCATTAGAGAATACTATGAGTGACTATATGTCAGCAAAGAAGAAAACTTGGATGAGATAAACAAATTCCTGGACACATATAATATACCAAGATTGACTCAAGAGGATACCGAAAGCCTGAATAGACCTATAAAAAACAATGAAATGGAATCAATAGTAAATAACCTCCCAACAAAGAAAAGTCCAGGTCTGGATGGCTTCACTACTAAGTTTTACAAAATTTTTAAAGAAGAGGTAGCCTCCATTCTACTCACATTGTTTCTAGAGATCCAAAAGGACATAAACCTTCCACATTAATTCTATGAAGCTTCCATTACCCTCATTCCCAAAACAGATAAGAATACAACAAAAAAAGGAAAATTACAAACTTATACCTCTGTTGAATGTAGATGCAAAAATTCTCAACAAGATACTTGTGAACTATATTCAACAGCCTATAAAAAAAGGTTATTCATCATGATCAGACAGGTTTTATTCCAGGAATGTAAGGGTGGTTCAGCATCTGCAAAATCATAACTTTAATACACCATATTAACAGAAAGAAAGATAAGAAACCATATGATCATTTTAATAGATGCAGAAAAAGCATTTAACAAAAAACAACATTCCTGTATGATTAAGACTCTCAGTAAAATTGGCATAGAAGGATCGTTTCTGAGCATAATAAAAGCCATCTATGTAAAACCTATAGCTAATATTATACTGAGCAGGGAAAGGCTGAAAGCTTTTCCACTAAAAACTGATACAAGACAAGGATGCCCACTTTCTCTATTCCTAATCAATATAGTACTGGAAGTCCTAGTCAATGCACTCAGAAAAGAGAGTGAAATAAAAGGAATTCCAATAGGAAAAGAAGAGATGAAATTATTTCTGTTTGCAGATGACAGGATTGTATACATAGAAGACCCAATAGTATACATGAAGAAGCTTCTTCAAGTAATAAATACATACAGTAAAGTGGCAGAATACAAAATTAACTTACAAAAATCTTTAGCATTTCTAGATACAAACAAAAAGAAGCAGAGACAGAACTGAAGAAAGTAATCCCATTTACCATGGCCATGAGAAGTATAAGATATCTAGGAGTAAAACTAACCAAGGAAGTCAAAGACCTCTACAAGAAAAAAACTATGAAAACCTTAAAAAGGAAATCAAATAGGACATAAAAAAGTGGAAGGATATCCCATGTTCCTGGATTGGCAGAATTAATATAAAAAAATGGCAATCCTACCCAAATTAATCTACATGTTTAATGCAATCCCTATAGAATTATGAGAAATTCTTCACAAATCTAGAAAAGACAATCATAGAATTTGTCTGAAATCATAAAAGACCCTGTATTCCCAAAGCTATCCTGCACAAGAGAGTGGAGTGGGTGGCATCTCATTTCCTGACCCCAAAATATATTACAAAGCTGTGATAATCAAAACAGCATGGTATTGGTACAAAAACAGACATGAGGACCAATGGAACAGAGTAGAAACTCCATAAAAAATCCCAAAACATAAAACCAACTCATCTTTGACAAAGGGTACCAGTCAATCCAGTGGGAAAAGGAAAACCTCTTTAGCAAATGGTGCTGGAAAAACTGGGTATCCACTTGCACAGAGATAAATCTGAACCCCAGTCTGTCACATTAACAAAAATCAACTCAAAGTAGATCAAAGATCTAAACCTAAGACCACAAACTACTGGAGGAAAACCCTAGGGAAACTCTGGGAGACATTGGGGTAGGCAAAGACCTCTTAAGCAAGACATAGGCAATAATTCCCAACATAGACAGGTGGAATTACATTAGATTAACAGTTTCTGCACATCAAAGGACATACTAATTAGTGTGAATCTACAACCCTAAGAATGGGAGAAAATTTTTGTTAACTATACCCCAGATAAGGGACTGATAACCAGAATATTCAGGGAACTCAAGTGGCTTACCCAGAAGAAAATGATGAGCTTAATTAAAAGATGAGAAAATAAGTTGAATAAAGAACTCTCTCAGGAAGACATATGAACAGCCAAAAGCGTACTAAAAAAAGCTCAACATCCCTCATCATAAGGGAGATGCAGATCAAAACCACAATGAGATATCTAACCCCAGTCAAAATGGCAAAGATTAAAAAAACAAAAACTGATAAATGCTGGAGGGGATGTGCTGAAAGGGGAACTCTCCTATATTGTTGATGGGAATGTAATTTGGTCCAGTCACTGTGGGGAACAATATGGAGGTTCCTCAAAGACCTTCAGATAGAACTACTATATGATCCAGCAATTCCACTCCTGAGTATCTACCCAAGGTACAGGAAAATGCTCAGTTAGAAAAGCACTTGCACTACTGTATTTATTGCAGCATTATTCATAGTTGCTAAGACATAGAATCAACCCAAATGTCCACAAATAGATGAATGGATGGAAAAAGTGTGGCAATATACTACATGGAATACTACTCAGCCAAAAAAAAACAAAGCCCCAGAATTTCACAGAAAGTGGACAAATATGAAGGATTTGTTGCTCAGTGAAACAAGTCAGCCTATGAACGAGAGGCATTGTATCTCCACTTAACATATACTGACTGTCCACACTCTATGGAAGAGACTGAAAGATTGGAGGACATAAAACCATTAAAAATTGCTATGGACACTAGAGACAAAGTGGAAGGAGAGTGTGGGAGGGGAAGAGTGTAGAAAAGGAAATTTGGGGAAAAATAGAGAGGTAAGACATTTGTGGGACATAGATACGGCTTATTATCTGTTGATGAGGATGTATATAGAGTATTTCCCAAATTAATCTACATGTTTAATGCAAGGCCAAGGTGTATATAATGCTGGGTAAAGTCTCATTACAATCTAAATGATGCATAAAAATTGAATATATAAATATTAATAATAATGATAAGAAATAAAAAATGCAAAAAGTAATAAAGAAAAGCACCTGTTCTAGAGCAAGAACATGGTTATAAGTTGTTATGTGGATAAAGTAGATCTATGAATAGTAGCATACATATCATCATACAATCAACTCTGTAAGGCTCTTGGAACACAGGATGAAAACTCACAGGTCCTTCTTTTACAGACTTCCAGGGAGATGGTCCAATAAAGTGTGAAAATAACTTTGCTCTGGATACTTCAATGGTTCAATAGGAAATCCAAGAAGCATTTTAATAGCTCTGAGTGGCTTTCTGGGAATGCTTCATAGATGAGTCTTAGAAGGATAATAATGCTCCCTCTTACGCACCAATATGTTGACATCCTTATTACTAGAACCTGCAAAAATTAAGACCGGAGGTAAAATTAAGATTTTCAAGGTTTTAGTTGACTTTGAAATAGAAAAATTGTCTTGGATTGTTCAGATGGGGACAGTATAATAAGAAGGGCCCTTAGACATGGAACAGTGAGCGGAAGAGTTGGTGTCAGAGAATGAGACGTGAGGACTGAAACAGGTCAGAGAGATGCCATATAAGAACAATTCAACCTGCTAGCCTTGGGAGAGGTCATGAGCTGAGGAAGTGGGAGGCCTCTGGAAGCTGGGAAGGCTAGTGAGTATTCTCCTTAAGAACCTCAGAAAGAACATGGCCTTGCCAACACCTGGAGTTTAGCCCAGGAAAACCTGTTCTGATGTCCCAACCTCTAAAACTGTAAGATGATACATTTATATTGTTCAGGACCAGCAGATGGCATAATGGTTACGTCACTGGACTCCCACATAGTCTATTGTGGTTTGAGTCCCAGACCTGGAGGCTTAAAACTCACACTGGGTACATGTGTGTGCATGCCCAAAATCCCAAGAGGAGAATGGAGAAGAAGGGACTGTGGTGTGGCCATCCCCACCCCGGGGAGTGATTTCTTGCTTTCTGACTCTCTGGCTCTCTGTCGAGCGCACATACCCTATCCTGACCAGAGAGAAAAAGAAACCCCTCAATAAGATGTAGTCATGTTGCAATAGATTTTTTCTTCAATTCTCCATGCTGTCAGGAGTTGAGATACACACACATGTTCATGTGTTCATTGACCAGGTGGCTATCCTCTTAGTGAGGTGGTTACACTTGCATCTTGACCATTTTCACGGTGAATTACTCTTTTTGATCTGCAGTCCTTTGTGTGTCTAGATATAACTCGGTTATTGAATAGTTCTGTGTATTCCAACATGTTTTCTGCTGTGTGGATTCCTTTTCACTGTCTTAACGTTGTCTTTGTAAATGGGAATTTAAAATTTTAAATCTAGCTAATTTATGACATTGCAAATATGGCTTTTCCAGGTCTCTTAAAAATTATTTACACAACTCAACATCAAGAACAGATTTTTCTATATTATCTAATAGAAGTGTTTTTATATTTTTTCTTTAGCTCTACAGCCATCTGATTTTTCTTTTCTTTTTTCTTTTTTTTTTTTTGGAGAGGTTTTTGCTATAGGGCGCGTGCGCTCGCCAGACAAACAGACAGAGACAGAGAGATAGAAAGCGAGAAATCACCCCCCAGGGGGGATGGCCACGCCGCAATCCCTTCTCCTCCATTCTCCTCTTGGGATCTTGGGCATGCACGCACACGCGCCCGGCGTGAGTTTAAGCCACCGGGTCCGGGACTCGAACCGCGGTCAACTACGTGGGAGTCCAGCGACATAGCCATTACGCTAACTGCTGGTCCCGCCATCTGATTTTTCAATACTTAAAGACAGACTTTATTTCTGTATGGGCATAAAACTCATTATTTGTGATTTATTATAAGTTTGCCTTTTCCAACAAAGAGCTGTTCTGTTATACATAGTGTCCATATTTGGAAGTACCTGGTTCTGGTTTTCTCCATTCTGTTCCTGAAATGTCTTTTTATCTATCTTTGCATAAGACCAACTGATCTGAATTTTAAGAGTTTCATGAACAGTTTTGACAGTTTATATTATTGTACACTGGCAATATCAAAGTTCAAAGCTGATGACTAAATCAGATTCTGAAACCTATTTAGCTTTTTTTCTCTTTTTCTTAAATTGATCACTTCTATACTAATGATTCTTATCTTGAGATTACTAGAAGAATAGGCTCAGATAGGCTGATAACTTTTAAAATCTGACCTTTACTTATTTATTATCACTGTAAAATTAAGATTTTTAAGGTTTTCCTCCTGTTACTCAAGACCGTTTTGAATGATATCTGTTTCTTTGTAGAGTTTGGGTGTTTTGGGCTTTCTAACTCTTCAAAGATTCAGACATTACATTTCTAGTTACTCTTGCCTACTCCCCACCCAGTGATTCTTTTCCAAAGTCACCTACCTGCATTTCAATATCTTGCTACTCCCTGTATACAAAAGTCATCTCGTATTATTGGTGTTCCCTATTTTCTTAGAGCTGTGTAAATTTGGGTGGGTACTGGCTTCTCAGCCACAGACCCATAATGCCAAAAATAAAGAAAAAATTATAAGCAGGGATTTTCTGCAAACATAAAACATTCTTGAGGTCAGCCTTCCAATTTATTTCTGTTAACAATGTGAGATTAAAAAGGAAAAAAATTCCCTACTTGCGCCTCACTTCCCCGAAGGAAAACGTGGCTTATATGTGGTAATATGATGGGTTATGTCCAGGCTCTGGTGGCTTCTCTGGGGAGATAATTTCTAAAAGAGGCAAGGGCACTGTGTACAGGGTAACCCCTCCAAGATCATCTGCTTAGTTCATGACAATAGCCTGCAAACCAGGAAACTAACCTCTACTCCACTACTCTACCTAACTTTTCTACTCTACTGTCTTCATCTAGGTGCACAACAAGGATTCTCAGGTTAAGAAAATAAAGATGGTGTTAACCTCATGGAAACAAAGGAGACAGAAGAAGGGCTGTGAAGTAAGAATGAAGGGGCTTGGCTTGGGGTCTCCAGTAGAAGAGATTTCATGTTAGATAGCTTCACCAGCCTCTGATCCTAAGCTCAAATGTGTCCAGCATGGGATAGAGCAGTAAACTTGGCCAGTAGAGGGACCCTGTGCTGAAACTGGTTCTTGACATTCATGCCATCTCTTAAGCAAGGACTGGTAGTGCTGAGCTACTAAGAGGGAAAATTTCACCTTCTTTTGGTGATATTTAATTAGTCTAGAAATTATTAATGATGTAGAATAAAATGAAGAGCTGCTGATGGTGTTTGTACCCATGAACCAAGAGGTGTCCGTGTACATCACAGCAGACTAGGACAAACGATGCCTTCTCTTACTCGGTGCTGCCTAGGAGTACCTGGAAGATACTGAAGCTCCTAGAGCTCACCCAGCTAAGCCTCGCTTCTTCCTGTAACAGTCCCTGCCAGCCAGGGAAGTGGGTAGAACTAGTTCAGGTCTAGAACTGCTTTATGTTCATTTATCTGCTTCCAGACTCCCTGACTGCAGGCCCACAAGGAACTCCCACCCACAGCTCAGCACGTGAATGTGGGAGCTCTGTTTCTTTCAAGAACTTTGTCTCATCACTTCTTGGCCTATCAGCCGAGACCAAGTGTACAGAATTCTGTCTTTTGTTTACTTTTGTTTTGTTTTTAACCAAAGGCCCAGGAAGTATCATGTAAACTTTCTTCTATGTCACCATGTTCATCCTTTCAGTGAAAGTAAAATTCTTCAGTTGTCCTGGCTTTATACAGCATCTCATTTTTACTTCCACCCTCGCTGAAGTTGCCGTGCCCAGCCCAATGGGAGGCTGTTGCCCAAGCCCTTCGCTCCTCACCCCACATCCCACTCCCGCCTGCCTCTGGGAAGAGGCAGTGTCAGTCCTTCCCTTGGGTTTCTGGTTTTCTGTCATTCATTTCTGACCCAGGTAAATTTGTCTTTCTCATAGGCTAAATAGTGCATTTTAAATACTTACTCTATTCATGATTTCAAAAAAATTTTATAGCAGGAGGGCCTTCATTTTTTAATAATTTGACATATCTTTCTTTTCTTCCCTGAGGCTCAATTTCTCTCTTTGAAAAAAGATGATAAAAATATCTAGTTTTTAGATTTTAAAAATGAGAATTATAGACATGTGCCTGGGTGCAGCAGTAGTGCAATGTGACGTGGGGAGGTCCCAGGTCCGTGTTTGCAGGTCCACCCAAGATAAGAGCTGGATGAGCTGGACATCAATCCAGGGACAAAGGCCTTGTTGGACATCCTGTTTCTCTCTTTCTCCTTCTCTTCCCTGAAAGAAATTTAAAACTGAAATAAATTTAATGATATATTTTTTTTTTTTTGGATAGTTTTTTTTTTTTTTTTTTTTTTTTTTTTTTTTTTTTTTTTTTTTTTTTTTTTTTCGCTATAGGGTGCATGCGCTCGCCAGACAGACAGAGAGAGACAGAGAGACAGAAAGTGAGAAATCACCCCCCGGGGGGGATGGTCACGCCGCAGTCCCTTCTCCTCCATTCTCCTCTCGGGATCTTGGGCACACACACACACGTGCCCGGCGTGAGTTTTAAGCCACCGGGTCCGGGACGTGAACCAAGGTCGACTATGTGGGAGTCCAGCGACATAGCCATTATGCTAACTGCTGGTTCCCAATTTAATGATATATGTTATTAAAAATATATATGCTATTGAGTATTAGTGAGTATGTGTGTGTGTGTGTGTGTGTATGAGCTAATACCAAACATTATTGGAAAATATGCGATTATGTGTGTGTACTTGTCTGGATAGCTAAACATTTATCTAAAATAGGTATTTATATATCAATAATGTATACTAAATATTTATATGCATTATATATTTTACACGTATTAAATACACATTTATACACACACATAAATGCTCCTCAGAAAGACAAATCCTTTTTTTCAATGGTACAATTGAATAATTAGTAACAGGGAACACGAAATACATACTTTGGAACTAGAAAGAGAGGGTGACTCTAGGTTGTGGGGTGTTGAGAGTCTCTCATTGTAGGAACTGAAACTATTTCTTCTGGCTCCCTCTCACTCCTCTTCACCCCAGTAGGGGCTTAGTGCCCACCCAATGAGCAGCGAAGACAACACAAGCCTTCTACAAACAGGTTTCCAGGAGGGACTTTCTCCAGGACCACTAACAACGAAGACGAAAATCACTGCTGAAGCCCTCAGTCTTGAATTTAGAAAGCTTTATCCCTACAGAAAAATCTTTCTAACATAGCTCTGCTGGGTATAAAATGAACTTTATTTTGAGTGGCAGCCTGCTATTTTAGTCTCTGAATCCTCAGTCTAACTCTATTCCATGGCGTGTCGACTCTCTCTATGATTACTCCGATGTTCAGGGGCAGAGAAGTCAACATTTCATAAAAGTGACGTCCCTGTCAGCAGCATGCATATCATCTGGCCCCCTGAGCTGTCAAAGAACAGATTGTGGAGTTGCCATTAGAATACAGGAGTTCTTAGCTGCAGGCAGTAAGTGCAGAGCCGGCGAGCATATGTCCCCTGGCTTCCTAGGAAGCCGTAAAGTGGAAATGAGCCAGCAGTGCAGCAGCAACTGCTAACTGTTCTGTCTATCCGTGTCTCCACATTGCGCCATCTGTCTGAGTAATTCTCGGGAAAGGGGGCATTACTTTCCTCAGCTGACGGCTGACATTGTCCCGAAGGTCTCCAGAGTGAGGTGAGAGCTCACCTACCTTGTCTGTCCAGCTTGCCTCATGGATCTTTTATGTTTTAACTCTGGCAGGAAGGTGGAACAGCTCAGCATCGATTAATTATGGTGAAAAAGTGAAAGCTCTCATAAAGTGAAAAAGAAATCATCTGACTTCTGGATGTCTAACTGGAAGACAGCTAATATTTGCTTCAGGAGTTGAATAGAAAGTCAAAAGGAGAAAGCAAAGGAACTTTATATTATTCTTGGAAAGGTATCAACTTAAAAATATAGAGAGAAATAATTGATGCTACCTGTTCAGTTCTCCGAAATGTAAACCTTATCTTATTTCAGATGAGACAAAACCTGCCTTCCACAGATTCGTATCAGGAGTGATTGTGTGCAGTGGGAAGAGCAGAGGCTTTGGAATAGATGGATGTGAATTCAGACTTCCAATCGGCCAGCTATTAACTATGACCTTCAGCACACACTTCAAAGGCCCAGAGTCTCTATTTTAGTCCACTGTGTTGTTAGTAGCAGAAATACCTGCATCTAGGGAATTTATGAGGAACTTATTTAGCTCATGGTTTTGGAGGCCCAAGGTCAAGGATCCCCAAGGATGAAGGTCCTGTTGGTGGGGAATCTGCAGGGCACTGAGGCAGCTCAGTGAGAGGCAAGAGTGTATCTCATTCCACTGTAAACCCACCAGGATTCAATCATGAGGGCCTCACCTCAACGGCCTTATCTAACTTGAATCCCCTCCCCAAAGCACCACCTTTCTATATCCTCTTCATCCATCATAATCACATCACATGAATTTGGGGAGCACACATTCAAACCACTGATGCTTTCACTTACCAAGTGTGAACAGGAGATGAAAGCACACACACAAGGATTCGTGAGCATTATCCAGTGCGCACGTAGGACGTGCCCACCGTGATGAGGTCCTCGTGTGGGGGACGAAGTAAGGGCCACTTATTTCCCTGTTCAGCACTTTATGAAGTTGTAGTATCTAATCTCCATTCTAAAGAATTAGCTGGATATTGTTATCTCAGTATACAAGTGACTACACTGAATTTCAGAGATCAGTTAAATTTCCCAATATTATACAACTTGCAAGGAACAAGTTCGGTTTTAAACCCAGGAGCCTATAGCTCCAAATAGCATGCTAATTCCACTACACCATATTGTCTTACTAAAATAATAAAGCAAATGATCATTCCTACATAAACTAACTTTCTGAGTATTAAAAAAGTTCCAGTCATTATTTTACTGTATACATTTTTTAAGAGATTTTTGCTATAGAGAAAGTGAGAAATCAACCCCTCCCCCCACCACAAGAGGGATGGCCACCTTGCAATCCCTTCTCCTCTACTCTCCTCTTGGGATTTTGGGCACACATGTACAGAGCACCCAGTGTGAGCTTTAAGCCACTTGTGTCAGAGACTGAAACTTCAGTCGACTATGTCAGAGTCAACTAAATAAGTATCATTTATTGTCCTGCTCAGCAGTAATATCATGCCATCTGCTGGTTCCACTCCATACATTTTTTATTTATTTGTTTTGTTTTGTTTTGTTTTTAGAGAGTTTTGCTATAGGGCATGTGCGCTCACCAGAAAGACAGAGACAGAGAAACAGAAACCAAGAAATCACCCCGTAGGGGGCATGGCCACACCACAATCCCTTCTCCTCCATTCTCCTCTCGGGATCTTGGACACACACACACACACACACACACACACACACACACACACCTGGTGAGAGCTTAAGCCACAAGGTCTAGTACTCGAACCATGGTGGACGACATGGGAATCCAGCAAAATAGCCATTACGCCAACTGCGTAATGGCTATTTTTAATTTACATCTATTCTATTCATTTTTTCTTTTTCATTTTTTTTAAATTTGCTATAGGTCATGTGTGCTCACCAGAGAGAGACAGACAAAGGGGGGAGAGAGAACGTGAGAAAACACCCTCCCTGGGGAGATGGTCATACCAGAATCCCTTCTCTGCTCGTCCATTCTTTTAGGATTTGGGGCATATTTGCAGGGTGTTTCCAAGCCCTGAGTTCTGGACCTGGGCCGTGCAGTAGGCCATGTGGAATCCAGCTGTTGTAACCACACCACTGGCTGGCCCCCTTATATTTATTTCTGATGGTTTGGCAAATGCATGCACATAGCATATAATTCATATAATTTTACTAATTAAACATCACCCTAACATTACCATGGCTGAAAATGGGTGCATGTGTGAGAGTGAGCCAAACTGATACCCTCTATGTGCCAGCCCCCTGCCCCCTGACTCTTCTGCTGCACCCCGATCCTTCAGTCCCAGCCCTGAGCATAAGTAGCTGCTGGGCTGAGTCCTTACCCTCTGACTGAGATCACTGACATTGCCCTCTAGCAACCTTTGACCCCAGAGCCATCTTGATGTGCTATCAGGTAACATGTGCCCCCCCTACACAAGCACACAGGGGTCAGTCATGTCTTGCTTCATTCAAGTTTTCCCTGCTGGTTCATCTCCATTAAACTGTTCCAGCTCATTGCAGGAGGGGCAGAGGGCCTGTGGTGTGAGTGTGAGGGCCTGTCCACCAGCTCCTTCCTCTAGTTGTGTAAGCTCCCCCGTGAGAGAGATCCTCATGGCGTCACCATGGAATTGCTCACTGTCTCTCAGCCTCCATGGCTGGTAGAATGATGTCTACGTAAACTACACAAATACATGAGCTATTCCTGGGTTTTTCTTGGAATCATAAAATGTTAGACATTAATGGCTAGACGGTGTGCGAGTGTGATCTGGACCAACCCTGCTGTTTTGCAGGAGTAGAGTGTATATGAGCCTGATGCACTTTCTACACGTAGCAATGTCTTGTAAGAGGCTTAAATGTAGAAATAAGTTCTATTTTGTGGAATAAACTCACATAGAACTATTGTATAATTAATATCTTTCAGAATTCCCTAAATATCTTTCATTTAAACATGTATTATTGATGTTCTCAGCTGTCAGAATGCAAGAAAAAGCACCTCCTGCGGTGGAGGTCATCACCGGTATGCCGACCACGTGCTCGCCACACGACAGTGACACGTGCATTCCCACGGAGCTGCTTGATACACAGTGCAATTAACAACAATCATAAAAGTCGCAGGAATAACAGTAACTATGCTGTGCACTGGCTTCCAGTCAGGCCATGGTTCCCTTTCCTTAATGTCTGATTTGTTTACAGAGACTTTTGCAAAAACACTGTCTAGTTTTCCCACCCTGTGTTCTCCATCTTTCTTCATGTTTGGGAAAAAGACATCTTTTTGATCTGAAACACATTTGATTTTGTGTTTAAGTCCCTCACAGTGTGACCCCAAGGTACCACTCCAGAATCACGGATTTCTGTTTGTTTCCCACCTCATCAGTGCACATTCTGCACCTTTCCCTCCACACGTCAGCCACAGGAACCAAAATGCGATTCCCCATCATTTCTGAATGGAAGTAGTTTTTCCAGAATGTCACACCCTTGCCATTTCTGTTCCCCTTGACGTGTCCTTGATGTCATCCTCGCGTGCACCAAGCGGCGTACCTTGGAAGACCTCTGTATCTGGGCCAGGTCTGCTGGTGATGGCAACCGTAGGGATCAATCTAGGACAACGGTGGAAGAACATTCTGGAAGAATACACTCACTAAGTTACAGTAAAAGTAAACACAATTAAAATAGTTCCAGAGGGCAGCTAATTGAATTACATGAATTATTAAGTGCTGTAAGTATCTATTCAATCATCTTGCCTCTACCCAGATAAGATGAAAGAATAGAGCAGAAATTAGTGAGAAGGAAGAAAAAATAAACTCACACCACAAGTACTGGGGGGAAATTTCCAGGCAGAGAAGCACAAATGCATGAAGTGCCCTCCCAACAAGGCAAAGGAGAAATATAAAAGCTAAGTGAGCTGGCGTCTGGCCACAGTGGGAGAGAAGCGAGGCAGGGAGGGGTCCACTGCCCCATCCTCCATTTAACCTGCCAGGGCCTGACCCAGTGGTAGCAGCAGGCTTTCCCTGCAGTCTGGGCATTAATTCTGTGTTGGAGAAGCTGATGCTTCTCCACTCCCTCCTGTCTCACTTTGGGCTTGTTCTCTTACATCTCCTTGGGCTGCCAGCATGGGGTGGTACAATCATGTCGCCTTTCCTAGCCAGGCCAGCCTGTTTCTGTCCTGTCCTCTTTCCAGCTGATGATGTCTTGGACGGATCACTCTGCCTTTCAATACTCCGCCATGTGGGGATTGGAAACCCAATCTTTATGCAATCATTACTCATGTCTGTAGCTGATAGTGTGGGGATGCTTACTGGGATTGAGACAGTAGCAAAACATCAAGGCCCTTCTCACGTGGCCCTCACGGTCCAGTGGAGCAGTCAATAAAATCACATGTGTGCAGTGCCCACCGCCGTGCCCGGAGTACAGTAAGTGCTCAGCAAATGGGACGCGGATCCCTGTCCTCTTTCTTTCTTATCTTGGTGGCACAGACTTCCGCCTCTCTCCCCCACTCGCCCCAGGGAATCTCATAACAAAGGTTTCTAATTTCTTTCCCAGCTTAGAGTACTGAGACAAGATTTGGATGAGCAGCCAAATGTACAATTTCTCCTGGGAAACTTCAGTGACTGGATGCAGCTGCTGAGAAGAGGTCTCGTTTTACAGGACCCCGTTTACGTCCAATGCACTCTATCAGCTGCAATTCAGAGCCTGACTGGGAAGAGAGACCGGGCAAAGAGAAAGTCAGAGCTCTCAAAAAACGGATACCAACAAAATTCTCCTAAAACAAACAAAAAATAAATGAAATTAAAAAAAAAATCTCACTTCCATTAGCATGGCCCCTCAGGATGCAGAAAGTCTTTTTTTTTTTTTTTCCCAAACTTAGGAATTATTTTATTTTATTTATTATTATTTTTCAATTTGACCAGAGAGAAACAGACAGAGAGGGAGAGAGAGAGAGAATAAAAATGAGAAAGCAAGCCACCAGGTCTGGGACTCAAACTGCAGTCAGCCAAGTGGGAGTCCAGTGCCTTAACCACTACACTACCTGCCAGCTCACAGAAGGCCCTTTAATAAAATGAATTCTTTTGATTCTTATAATAAAATGTTAGGGCAGTGATCCCACTTTATTTGATGTGGCTCAGAGAGGATGAAGATTTACCCAGGTTGGGAACCAGCAGTTAGCGTAATGGCTATGTCGCTGGATTCCCACGTAGCTGACCGCGATTTGCGTCCCAGACCCAGTGACTTAAAAAACTCAAGCCGGGCATGTGTGCGTGCATGCCCAAGATCCCGAGAGGAGAATGGAGGAGAAGGGATTGCGGCGTGACCATCCCCCCTGGGGGGTGATCTCTCGCTTTCTGTCTCTATGTCTCTCTCTGTCTGGCGAGCGCATGCGTCCTATAGCAAAAATCTCTCCAAAAAAAAAAAAAAAAAAAAAAAAAAAAAAGATTTACCCAGGTTTATCAGTCAAGATCATCCTTTCTTTCTGCTTTCCCTCCCTCCTGCCTTCCTCCCTTGGTTCTTCTTTCTATCTTTTTTGTTCATTTTCCAGTGAGAAAGGCTCACTATGGCTGATTTAAAAAGAAAACATGCTTATTTAAAAAGATAGAACTAGATCCCCTCTCCAACAGGTGGCCAGCATAGCAGACTTCAGACAGTACTCAGAACTGCACCCGGGGCAGATGAGCAGAGGGTGCTGCTGTTCCCGTCAGATCTGTAGTGACCAAGGAAGACTGTTTCTTAACAAATATTTATTCCATTTTATTTATCATCATATTATTATTATTAATTTACTATAGGGCACACAGTATGAGAGAGAGAGGGAGAGAGTGAGAAAGCAAGCTTCCAGGTCTGGGACTTGAACTGCAGTCAGCCATGTGGGAGTCCAGTGCCCCAATCACCATGCCACCTGCTGGCCCCAGGAAGATGATCTTGATGCTTTGCTACCTCCACTTATCTGGTTTCCACCTCTGTGCTTGAAGCAGTGACGTGTGCCATATGGTATCAGGGTGGGCTGGAATGAATGGGAAAATGCTGTGAAGTCCTTCTTTTATAGTAAGAGTCTCTTTCTCTCATTAAGACCCCACAAAAGACAATCCCCCAAACACAACCACACAGAAAGTTTTTTTTTTTTTTTTTTTTTTTTTTTTTTTTTTTTTTTTTTCCCAGATAAGAACAAGTCTTATGAAGCACCAGGTATTTATTTCAAAGCATTCTGACTTTAAACTTTCTAAAGTTTCTTCTGGTTTGGAAACTGTTCATTTTGGCATAGCTAATTCCTGGAATAGCCAGGAATACTTGTTTCATTTTGTTCTACCTTTTTGTTTATTGATGTATCTCTAAGACATCTGGGAGCACCTTCACACACACTTTTCCTTATGGGCCTTTCTGCCCATAACTTAGAAGTTTTTGCAAAACTGACCCAAAACTGGGGAGAAAAAGTCTATCAGATCAAAGTATACCTTGAGAATAATGTGGGTGGGAAAGATAATGCACAGCAGCAGAAGGGACAGTGACAACTGTGTGGGGCACATGCTCATTTTTTGGGGACATTCAGCTAATAATAAGGCATCAGGATTTTTTTCTATTAGCATAGATGAACTGTAACTGATTTAATTCTTAACCTGTTTCTAGACATTCCTTAGGTCACTAGTTATTTTGCCATGACACATATTGTTGTAATAAACACCACAGATTATATATCTTTATATACTATATAGATAGATAGATGATAGATAGATAGATAGATAGATAGATACATCTAAAAAAGACATAGAAGAATGTTTATCACAGAGAAGGTACTCACAAATATTTTACAAAACAATATTAGGAATAAGCAAAGTGGTAGGCACTGAATATGACTGCTAGAAACTTGTGGCTGCAGAACTCATGTCTGCATATTTTAAGTCCAAGTCCTCTTGGCTAGCTTCTATAGTGGCCAAACAGAGGCTGGACACTGCCCTCTCTCCAAACTCTGCCACTCCTCCCACGTCTTCTCTTTAGCCTGCAATTGTCAAAAGCCCTGCCTTGGATACATATTTCCTTTTTACTACCAACCATTTCTCCTCACTCCTTCCAATTCAAGGTTCAAAAACACAAGGTCACACTTCACTCTCCCGATCCCTACAATGAAGCAGCGTGGCCCTTATACCAGTGTGCCTCTGAGTTCTGATGGGGTCACCAACGACCCTTTTACACCTTCACCTAACAGACGATTTTCAATCTTCACCTTACTGATGTCTTTCAGTATGCGTTACCAGTGTAATCTTTCCTCTTGCTGAAAGTTTTCATTCCCTTAGTTACCATGACTGTTTTTCACCCCTTTTCATTCTATTTGGATGATTCCTTTTCTTAATGGATTCCCTTTTGTGTCCTCTACCAATGTTCCCCTCTAAATCATGGCATGTTTCAGGATGCAGAATTTCCTCCTGGACTTTTTCTGATGGTATTTACTGTGTACACAGCAGTCACTGTGCGTGAGGCCTTGTTTAGGCACTGACATGTAACAGTTGTCTAATCGTCACATTGATTCTGAGAGGTAAGAACACCTAGTATCCCTACCACACAGGTGAAGAAGCTGAAGCATGAACAATCCTCTGCTCAGTGTGGAGAGCTTGCTTGTAAGTGGAGATGCCAATGCTTTGGAGCTCTGTCTTTAGATTAACCTCCTCTCTGGTGAGTGAGGGCTCTGAAGCATTGGCTTAGACTTGTGCAGGGGACACTCTGGAACCAAGGCCAGGTATTTCCATTAGTGAGGGTGGACTAAGGAACAGAAGAAGGCTTGATGGGGTTAGTGCACAGGGAAGTATGAAGAACAAAATTAAATAGAAGCAATGATTCAAAAAAAAAAAAATAAGGTATGCCAAATGTGGATTTGAAAAGTGGAGCTTAGAGACAACTCTCTAGATGAGGATTCACCATGGAAGACTTCAGATTGGCTTGGAAGCCTCTCCTTTATGTACCCTTAACACTGGGTGAATGTTCTTAATATTTTACTTTCTATCTTATATTAAGATGAATTGTATAAATATTTGTCTTTGCCACTTCACTAGAATCTCTTTGAGAGTAAATACTATGCTGATAACTCAGAAACCCCCAGTTCTTCCAGCACTGGGAATGTTGCCATGGTGAATCTATTTAACCAGGGTTTATGTTATTGACTTTATATGGGTACCATGCATTCTAGGGAAACAAAGGTGTGTGTTTATATTCATTATGAAGATTGCACTCATCTAATACTAACAAGGGACATCATGCAAACAAATAATTGTAATATAAACATCACAGAGTTTAGAGTTAGAGTCACTTGGGAGACCTAATATTGCAAATAGAAGGTCATCCCAATAAGCCCCTGCCCTCAAAAATTCCTCTTATTGGACTGATTTCAGTTCTCCAGGTCATGAGACCAGCACTTGAGTGTCTGGGGACCTTTCCACACGGTGACAAACCTTTTACAAAGATCATCCTATTTCACAGAGCACAGACATGTGGGATGTAGTCACAGTGTTACAGACTTCCAGGATGTCCAGAGCTCTAAGGATTATAGGAGTTCATGAAGACCAATGTTCTCACTTCCCACACAGATGAACTGATGCTCAATAAAGCCAAGCCAGGCATTAAAGTCCACTCAGACAGAGGCAGGGGTAACTGCAACCTGGAACTTCTAACAATGTCAATTTCTTTTCCACTACCTCTTCAACCACAGAGAAGGTGATGGGAGGAGAATGGGAGAAATTTGTACTACCCTGGTGTCTATTCTTTTTATAGAGACAACATTGAAAGAAAAAGTTTGAGGCATGAAAGCAACCAGTACACCATCAGAGGGTTATGGATTCTGAATGCAAGGGTGTGGGTTGGAAAGAGAGACACACAAATTGAGAGACCTTGAGTAAATAATTTAATTTTCTTGAGCCTCAGTTTCTTCACCTATTGAATAAAATTTAGTGTCTTAGTTTATTCCAGTTGCCTTGACAAAATACCATTGACTGGGTCACTTATAAAGAACAGAAATTTATTTCTTACAGTTCTGGAGGTTGGTAACTCCAAGATAATGACTGGTGAGACTCTCTTCATGATTTTTTGACAGCTGAATTTTTATTATGTCCTCTTTAGGCCAAAGGGGCAAGGGAGCTTTCTCTGACTTTTTTCTCAAGAGCACTCATCCACTCATGAGGATCCATCCCAGGGACCTAATCACCTCCTAAAGGCTCTCCCTCCCTTTACCATTATATTGCAAGTTAGGACTTCAACATGTGCATTTGGAGAAGACACCAACATTCAGACCATGACAGAGTGACCAACTATTTTACCAGAATGCTAAAAGTAGATATGAAATTAGTTTCAACCATTTATTACCAGTTTCATATATATTGGAGAGGTTTTTGCTATAGGGTGCATGTGCTCACCAGAAAGAGAGACAGAGAGTGAGAAATCATCCCCCTGGGGGATGTTCATGAAGCAATCTCTTCTCCTCTTGGGATTTTGGGCACACACACACACACACACACACACACACACACACACATGCCCAGCATGAGTTTAAGCCACCAGGTGTTCAGGACTCAAACCATGGTTGACTACATGGAAGTCCAGTAGCATAGCGATTACGCCAACTGCTGGTCCCACCAGTTTCCTATATTAGCAACCATTACCATTTATTCTATAAGCATGAAGTTTTGTCTCTCAAGGAGACACAATGTAATTCAGGTTCCAAATTATGAACATTATCCTTCTCCTTTATAAGTTAGAGAACAGACAGTTACAGAAACCTGCACAGAGGGACCAGTGATTGGTGTGATAGTTACATCACTGAGCACTTGTGTAATCAACTGTGATTTGAGTCCCAGACCTGGTGGCTTAAACCTCATGCCAGGTGTATGTGCATATGTGCCAAAAATCCCAAGAGGAAAATGGAGGAGAAAGGATTGTGCTGTGGCCATCCCCCAGGGGGGGTGATTTCTCACTTTTTGTCTCTCTGTCTTTCTCTGTCTCTCTGGCAAGAAATACATCAGTCAGAGAGACAGAGAAAAAAAAAAAAAACAGAAAAAAACATGCACCCTATAGCAAAAATATATCTCAAAAAAAGAAAAAAAGAAACCTGCACTGATATTATTATTTCACCTTGAGGTTGGTTTAGGTATGCTTTGATGTTTCAGCAAAGCCTAAATTCTCTGGGAAAATAAAATAAAATAAATACTCTAATTACATGAGACAACTGGCCATCTCCAAGAAAACTTAGTACCTCCTTGAAATTCAGACAAAGGTTTTCTAAGAAGTGAGAAGTTCATATGAACAACCTTCTAAAATATATAAACTCTATGGGGCCAGTAGATGGTATAATAGTTACGTTGCTGGATTCCTATGTAATCAACCACTGTTCAAGCCAAACACAGCAGCTTAAAATTCACACCAGGCATGTATGCGTGCATGCCTAAAATCCCAAGAGGAGACTGGAGGAGAAGGGATTGCAATGTGGCCATCACCCCAAGGGGGGGATTTCTTGTTTTCTGTTTCTCTGTCTCCCCAGAGAGTATGCCCTATAACAAAAATCTCTGTCTAAACTCTGTCATATCACAGAGGAAAGACACTATAATTTTATGAGTGTTTTAGATAGTTGCATACAAGGTAGAAAAGGCACTCAAAATGTGCCAAAAGTGAAGGACTGGCAATATGGTTTATACTTGTAGAGATCAAACCTCATGTTCACCAGTAGATGGTTATACATTCTTTCTGCAACCTCATCAAAATGCTAAGAAAATCCTGGGGACCAGCATGTGGCGTGATGGTTAAGGTGCTGGACTCCCTCATGGCCAACCATGGTGCAAGTCCTGGTGCTGGTGGCTTGTTGTTTCACTTTCCCTTTGTCTCTCTTTCTCTCTGGTGAGTGCATGTGTCCTATAGCAAGTTTAAAAACTAATAATAATAATAATTAATAAAATTAGACAATTCATGATTTAAAAATTATAAGAAAAGCCTTAAGAACTAGATTCTGGTTAGTTGTAAGTTCTTCAGGTACTCTTTTCATCTCTTCCCAGTGCCTTGCCCAAATGAATATCCAATAAATATATACCAATAATGCTTGCTTTGTTGGGTTTGTCTTTCTTCTTCAGTTGTTGATTGGAAATTCAGATTATAAGATATTATTAAAATTCTCCCCTCAGTGTTCTCTTACTGAGATTCTAACATGTTTGATGTTGCATAATAACAAGTGCGTGTACCAGCCTTATGAGGAATTCACCCATCTCCACTTTCTCATTTCCTCAATGATGAAAGTATTTTATTTCCATGTAGAGAACAGACTTGAAATAGAACTCATACTAAGATGTAGATGATTGATATAAAATTGTAACCTGAGAGTAAAAAGAAATATGGAAAAAATGAAAGATATAAGTTAGCAAAAAGCCCACATATAATGTAAAGAAATATACACAAAAAGGAACAGATGGGAAGTCCAGAGACACAAATTACTTCATAATTTTCTTTTGAGATAATCTTGGACAGGTCTTTCCACAAAAGACAGAAATCTCAAAGATGAAAGCCAGACATTAGTATAGATGTGCTTTTCCCTTCACAGACCCTGAACAGTAATTTTCTCTGCAAACACATTGAATTTTTCATTCTCATTTCCCCAAAATACACTTTATTTAAATTTTCAAATCTGTGTGTATATATTACACTTCGTTAAAAATGTGATGACAGACATGGAGAGTAGACAACAAAAAGTAAGAAAAGTAACACATGGATACAGAAAACCTTTTAAGGGATTATCAGCACTATTTAACTGAACTGTCCGGTACAGTGGGAATGAGACATAGCTGCGTGCCCAAAATGGTATCCTCCAGCCCCAAGTAGAGCTTGATGTTTGTGTTCAGTGGAATGTGACTCAGCCTTAAAAAAGACGGACTTCTTATATTCATGGATGAATGTAGAAGATATTTTGCAAAGTGAAATAAGCCAGGCACAGAGAGAAAAATACTTCAGTACTTCATGATTTGACTTATATGTGGAATCTGAAAGAAAAAGTAAAAGTTGAATACTTAGACAATAAATTGGTGGTTACCAGGAGTGGTGTAAGGGAAGGAACTGAGCACACGTAGGTTTGTAGGTCTAAGGGTACAATTTTGTAAACACGTACAATAAGCAGCCCTGAGGTCCAACGTGCAGCCTGAGGACTGCCATAATAATATTGTACTGTGTACTGGAACCTTACAAAGACCATGGATTCTAGGTGCTCTAAGTACATGCACACACACACAAAGTATGTGAGATGAATATGTTAATTTTCCTCACTATAACAAGCATTTTATTATGTATAAATATACAGAGATATCATGTTGTACACCTTAAATATAAATAATACCTTTGTTTGTTTGTTTTGCTTTAGTCATGTATGCTTGCTGGAGAGAGAGAGAGAGAGAGAGAGAGAGAGAGAGAGTAAGAAATCACCTCCCAGGGAGGCAGCCATGCTGTAATCCCTTCTCTTTCCATTCTCTTTTTTGGTTTTGGTCATGTTTGTGCATGCTCCCAGGTGTCCAAATATTTTTCAAGCCTCCTGGTCAGGAATTTACAATGTGAGATCCAGCAACCTTAACCACAATAACATTTTTGAAGAATGGTAAGTTCAATAGGAGAACTACTTTTCAAAATTTCAATAAATTTTAAATTAAATTTAAATAACCCTATGCTGCAAGTTGCTACTGTGTTTAGGCAGTGGATGATTAAAAAGAAAATGGAAATTCTAGAAGACAAGATATGTACAATTGTAGTCTCTGAAGCAGAAGTTTGGAAAGTTGATTTTCCTGAAATTAAAAAAGACTCAGTGCTATGCAGCTTCAAGGACACTAAAACAAAAAACAGTCTATTAAACTATTAAAATGACTAAAACTAGAAATTTAAATAATTTCAGGCATCTTGGAAAAATTACATATTGACTTATGCAGGAAAACTAACATCTGACTGTACTCACTACTACAACTTTCAGTGTGACATTGTAGGAATATTGCTTACGTGCGGAAATAATTTGTGGTCTAAGGAACTTTCATTCACTTTTCTTCTCATTCAACTAAAAGGTAACGATCTCCTCCAAATATCTAAGAACGGAGATATTGTCCACATTAGTTCCTTTTGAGAAACATCAGAATGAGGACCACTATCAATAAAAATTCATTAGAAGAAAAAAGAAATAATGATTCCTGAACATTGAATACCTAACGGTAGAAAAATGAATAAAATAAACTGTAGAAATTATGGTTACATAACAAAGAGAACATTCCATGTTCTTTGACAATGTTGAGAACAGACCAATCTAGGCTTTAAAGTTAGAAAGTACAAGATAAAATAAGGACTGAGAATTAAAATCATTTGTGTCAACCAGTGCAATAACACAGTAAGTATTAAAACCTAAGCTAAAAGAAATTTAAGCTCATTTAAAAAATAAACAACAGCAAACCAACCTCAGATAAAATCACTAAGAAAAATTACCCACTTTAATTTTTATTTACTACACATTACTAAAGAAAGTAATTATAAATATTTAAAAATACTTTAAAAAACCAGGAAGCAATATATCAGGAAAAGTCAAGTAAAATAAAATAATAAACATAAGGTTGCTACATAATATCAGTTTTGAATGCAGACCTAAAACATCATAATATAAAAATCATAACATAGGAATGTATGTATTCTTTCAAGAACTTCATTTATTTATTTATTTATTTATTTATTTATTTATTTATGTATTCATTCATTCATTCATTCATTCATTTATCTCAAGAGCAATGAGACAGACAGAGAGATAGCAGCCAACAGGCGTTGACCCTGTGCTCCATCTCCAACCACAGTCAGTCCCAGACCATGTGCTCACACATGCCCAGCATACTCAAGGAGGTCTCTGACACAAACCTAGAAACTGCCCAGTCTTGCAGACTTACATTTTATCTCTGCACCACCATTCAGTCTCCAAATAAATATTTTCTTTCTAAAACCAAAATTCTTTACTAATTGAATTTTATACTTCAGAAAAGTTATAACACTGTGTTTATGTAACAATAAGTTTAGCACTGATGTTTATCCTACAAAACTACAAGAGACAAAAAGAGAAATACAAACACACTAGATGAAGACTTCTATTCATATTTTTTTGTTTTGGTCAAATATAAAAATATGGAGGATCCAAATAAATAAATCAAACAGTCATCTCAAACTCTGAACTCTAAATACAGAAAAATTATATATGTAGAGAGAGAAAGAGGAAAAGAGAGAGAGAGAGAGAGATTTTTGTTATATGCTGCTTGTGCTTACTGGAGAGACAGAGAGACAGAAAGCAAGAAATCACCCCTAAGAGAGATGACCATGCCACAGTCCCTTCTCCTCTATTCTCTCAGGATTTTGGGCATGCACGCACATGCTCCTGGTGTGAGTTTCAAGCCGCTGGGTCCTGGACTCAAGCAATAGTCAGACAGTGGTTGTCCAGCAACATAAACACTACACCATCTGCTGGTCCCTAGAACAATTGTATTTTCAGTAATATAGACTATTCACAAAGATAAACACAAACACAGCCGGAAATCCACACAAAAGGACACCCTGATTCATGCCGAGGAGTTGAACTGTGTTTCAGTCTTGAATGTTCTGATTACAACGCAAAAAAGCCAGTAGAAAGTGACAGGGCCAAAATCAATGATACATGTGGCCCCTGGGTATGCAGATATTCTAAGTCAGAAAAAAATCCTATTGGATTTTCAAAATGTTTAGAATATAAAAATATTAAACAACATTTTTTTAAAGATTTCTGCCACAGGACACATATACTCATCAAAGAGAGACAAAGGGAAGGAAAGTGAGAAATCACCTTCTGGAGGGATCACTACACTGAAATCCCTTCTCTTTCATTCTTCTCTTTGGATTTCGAGCATGTACACTCACACTCCCAGTGTGATTTTTGAGCTGTGGAGTCCAGGACGCCAGCTATGGTCAGCCATGTGGCAATTTAGCACATTAACCACCATGCCACCTGCTGGCCCAAATGCCAAATGTTTTAATATCTCTAGGCTACAGACAAAACAATACTCAGTGGTAGATATGTAGTCCCAAAGGCAAACATTCAAAATTTAAGGGAATATAAATTAATTATATTCACAATCCAAGAGATGAAATAATACTCTCTTCCTCTTATAAAATAAGAAATGGAAAAGAAAAGGATTCATAAAGACAAAAATAACACTGAATAAAGAAAAACAAAAAAATAGTAAAGCTTTTAAAATACATCAAAATTATTTTGTTAAGGACTAAACATTTGTGGCATACAAAATTGAAGCCCTAACCCCCAATGGTATAGTATTAGAAGCTGAGGACTTTGCAATTAAATCTAGATGAGGACATGAAGATGGAGCCCTTATGATGAGATTAGTGTCCTTATAAAAAGGGAGGAGACTAAAGCACCCCACCCCCGTTCCTCCACCATTCGAGGACATAGTGAGAAGGCGGCCATCTGCAAGTCCTCACCAGGAACTAAATCTGCCTCTGCCTTGATCTTGGGCTCCCAGCCTCTTCTACTGTGAAAAATAAGTGTTGTTTAAGCCTCTTGGCCTCTGATGTTCTTTGTAGGAGCCTGAGTGGACTAAGTAATAGTCCTGTCAGGTATCAAAACACTTATGAAAAATCAACATTGCTTAATGGCACTTGAATTATCAGGACCAATGTAAAAAAGTAGAAATTTCAGAAATAGATTCAAACAAACAATGAAATTTAGTATATGACAAAAATGCTATACTATATTGTTGGGGAAAATACATAATTTCAGAATATACTGTAAAAAAGGCCGGATTATTTAGGAAAAAATAAAATAGTTTTAAGTCAATAAAGTAGTAATCTAGGGAAGGAAACAAATGAGATTCCTATCCCACAACTTACAAATTACAAATCGATCCAATATTTAAAGGCAGAAAATCAAACCTTAATACATTTAGAAAAGCCAAAAGCAGAATCCTTTTATAATAACAGAGTGCAACAAGCCTTTCTATATGAGGCCCCAAACCCAGTAGTAATGAAAAATTGGTAGTTGCATAAAAATAAAATTTTCTAAAACCAAATCAAAAGAAAAACAACAAAACTGAAAAAGAAATCCAAAGACTAGTACAAGAACAGGTTAATGTCCCTAATGTATACAGAACTTCTACAGTCAGATAAAAATGCCAACAAATCTCACAAATAGGGACAAAATCTGCAAGTAGGTAGTTCAAAAGAAAACAAATGACTTTTAATACAAAAAAGTGGTTTCAACCTTCATATTGAAATAAATCAAGCTAAAACTCCTCAAATATCCTTTTCTCCCTAAAGTTGACAAGGGCTCTGAAGTTGAATGTGATGTGTTTCCAAGGGTGTGAAGAGGTGAAACTCTCTCTACTCACAGATGACATGATTATATACATAGAAGACCCAATGGTTTCCATGAAAAAAATTCTGGAAATAATACATGAATACTGTAAAGTTGCAGGATACAAAATCAATATACAGAAATCTATAGCATTTCTATATACAAACAACAGGCAAACTGAGATAAAACTGAAAAAAAGTTATTCCATTTGCCATAGCCACAAAAAGTATACGATACTTAGAAATATATCTAACCAAAGAAATTTAAAACCTCCACAAGGGGGACCAGCAGTTAGCGTAATGGCTATGTCGCTGGACTCCCACGTAGTCGACTGTGGTTCGAGTCCCGGACCCGGCGGCTTAAACTCACGCCGGGCGCATGTGCGTGCGTGCCCAAGATCCCAAGAGGAGAATGGAGGAGAAGGGATTGCGGCGTGGCCATCCCCCCTGGGGGTGATTTCCTGCTTTCTATCTCTCTGTCTCTCTCTGTCTGTCTGGTGAGCGCACATGCCCTATAGCAAAAACCTCTCCAAAAAAAGAAAAAGAAAAAAAAAAAAAACCTCCACAAGGAAAACTACAAGAAGCTAAAAAAAGAAATTGAAAATGACACAAGAAAGTAGAAGGATATTCCATGTTCCTGGATTGGAAGAATTAATATAGTCAAAATGGCAATTCTACCCAAATTAATCTACATATTTAACGCAATGCCAGTCAAAGTACCAGACACATTGTTCACAGATCTAGAAAAGACAATTATAAAGTTTGTCTGGAATCATAAAAGACCCCATATTGCCAAGGCAATTCTGCAGAAGAAGAGTGGAGTGGGCAGCATCTCACTCCCTGATCAAAAAATATACTACAAATCTGTGGTAATCAAAACAGCATGGTACTGGCACAGAAACAGACACATGGACCAATGGAACAGAATAGAGTCCCCAGAAATAAATTCCCAAACATACAGTCAACTGATTTTTGACAAGGGGTACCAGTCAATCCAGTGGGAAAAGAAAAACCTCTTCAACAAATGGTGCTGAAAAAACTGGATTTCCACTTGCAGACAGATGAATCTGAACCCCTAACTCTTACTTTTGACAAAAATCAAGTCAAGGTGGATTAAAGGTCTAAATCTAAGACCTCAAACTATAAAACTGTTCCCGGAAAACACTGGGGAAACTCTGGGAGACATTGGAGTAGGGAAAGACTTCTTAAATAAGAACCCCAAAGCACAGTCGATAATCCCCAAAATAGACAAATGGGATTACATCAGACTAAGAAGTTTCTCCATGACAAAAGAATTAAACACAGTAATTAGTGTGAATCAACAGCCCTCTGAATGGGAAAATATTTTTGTAAACTACGTGTCAGATAAGGGACTGATAACCAGAATTCACAAGGAACTCAAGCAGCTGTTCCAAAAAAAGATGCTCAATCCTATTAAAAGATGGGAGAATGAGTTGAAAAAACTACTCTCTAAAGATGACATACAAATAGCTAGAAGGCATATGAAAAAAATGCTCAGCATCCCTCATTGTAAGGGAAATGCAGATCAAAACAACAATGAGATACCGCCTAACCCCAGTCAGAATGTCTAAGATTAAAACAAAACAAAACAAAACAAAACAAAACAAAAGATTAAGTGCTGGCAGGGGTGTGGTGAAAGAGGAACACTCTGACACTGCTGGTGGGAATGTAAGTTGGTCCAGTCACTGTGGAAAACAATTTGGAGATTCCTCAAAAATCTGCAAATAAAACTACCATATGCTCCAGCAATCCCATTCCTTGGTATCTACCCAAAGGACAGAAGAATACTTAATTGGAAAAGTGCTTGCACATCAATGTTTATTGTGGCACTATTCACAATTGCTAAGTCATGGAACCAACCCAAATGCTCATGAACAGATGAATGGGTAGAAAAACTGTGGCACATATACTGTATGGATACTATTCAGCCATAAAAAAACAAACAAACAAAAAAACATAACCCTAGCTTTAGGAAGTGGAGGAATGTGGAAGATTTACTGCTGAGTGAAGCAAGCCAGGCTATGAAGGAGAGACATTGTATATCTCCATTTAATATATATACCGAGTTTCCACACTCTATGACTAAATCTGACTAAAGGATACAGAAACACAGCATATGAATGTAAATTCCAGATATTGTGTGTGTGAAAGAGTAGGGTCTGAGGAAGGACATTTAGAAGAAAAATAGGGAGGCAAAGCATAAATGGAACAAAGAAATGTGGTATTATTTGTTGAAGTTATTTTATAGTTTTATCAACTAGATTAGGGAGAAATGTTCACCTGTTGAAATATTCATTTTGTAAGCTAAATAATGTGATTGGATGTATAAAAGAAAATGAAATTTAAAAAATGTGAAAAAGATTTTTAAAAAATGTGAAAAAGATTTTTAAAAAGGATAAAAAAAGAGAGAGATGCTGCAAGCTGGTACTTGGCTAGTTAGAGATAGCTTGGCACCACTGTTGTGCAAAGTAATTTAGTAATTTCTAACAATGGTAAAATACCATTTACTCCTGCAATTGCATGTTGAGAGACTTATTCTAAGGGTATATTTACGTGTATATGAAATGATGTATGTGATCAGTTACTTGTTACATCATTTTTCTTGTGGTAAAAGACTGAAGGTAAGTTAAATACCATCAAGATGTACTTGTCAAATAGATTACTGTGAATCTACAAAAGAGAAATACCAGCTGTATTTTTAATACGAAGTAGCTATTATTTGTAGAAAGTATTACTTGTAGTAAGAGGGTGGGAAAAATGGGCGAGTGAGAGGAAAGGAACCAAGGAGAAAATAGAGAACAAGACATTTAAGGGACATAGAAATTGAAGATTCTCTGTTGATGATAACGTGTGTGATACCTTTACCGAATTGGTATATAGTGTATTCATGCTTGATATATTAATTTTATAAGCTGTAGTGATGCCCAGTGATTGAATGTATAAAATAAAATAATTTATTAAGAGAATATAGAGGAAAGAGGGAAGTTCCTTATCATCCACAATATTATGCTAATGACACTTTTAACCACGTAATCCTATTAGATATGTAATAAATAAACCTATTTATTAACATGCGTAGGTAGAGAAGGGGCCACTGGACAATAATGCTTGCAAAACTGAATACAATTTTTTTTTAATTTTTTTTTATTATTATTTTTTTAATTTAATTTAAATTTATTTATATTCATTCATTGTACTTCATTACAGCATACAAAATGAGATTTTCCATCCAGAGTACACTGTATATTGGCTCAATCAAGCACATCAACATACATGTTACTGTCAACAATTAATTTTCCATTTCTTGTTTCCTGTATGCTTTGCTTTTTTTTTTTTTTTTTTTGCCTTAGGGTTTTTTTTTTTTTTTTGGGGGGGGGGGGGGATACAATAACATTTTCAGCACAGATAATAATCCATTTCTGTCTCATAAACTTTTTTTTCTTGTAAAAAGAATTTACTCAACATGAAATACTTCTCTAACCTGTCCAGTTGAGAATACCATACACGTCATCATCAACAGGTAATAAACCATATCTGAATCCCACTAATGTTATGCCTATTTGTTCTCTTGCTATCCTTCTCCATACTCCTCTCTTCTCCTGTCCCATTCCACATTGCCTCCCCCCCCCATCCTTGATTCCCTATCTCCCACCCTCAGCCATCTCCCATTCTCCTCCCATGCTGTCTCTGGTATCTAAGTTTGCCCTCTATACTGTTTTTCCCCCACACCTTATTGAATCGCCACCGACTCTAAGCAATCCAAATACCCTCATAGCAAACACAGGTGAATTACACATTTCCATGAACACAAGTCCAACTCTACGCATCCTATAAATTAGCACCTAACTGTAGCTACATGTCCCCCTACGGTCATTGAGTGGATATATATATATTTTTTTGTTTGTTTCCCCCGAAATTTCTTTTCTTTTTTTCTTTTTCTTTTTTTTTTTTTTTTTTGGTAATTCAATTAACATTCCTTCCCTCAGCATCATCACATCATACAAAATGCAATCTCCCATCCAGTACATACTGCACAGTGATTCAATCATGCCCATTACAAAAAAAAAAAAAAAATTTTCCATTACTAGTTCCTAGAATCACTTCCACCTCGCTTTCTGATCCTCTGTCCCTTCCCACCCTCCTTAACAATAGGGAACATAGATTCTGTTCAGGGTTGGATTAAGGGTGGGTCTTGTACAATTCCGCAAATGTAGGTGAGTCTCCATGTAATACCTTTGCAAGTGGTTTTGGTAAGCAGAGATGATTATCAGTTGATGCGGCACAGCATCTATCTTGTGACCACCGGGAATGGTGTTATGGGGATCCATAGCGTGAGCCATCCTCGGGTATCTGGCTTCCTTAAGAATGGTGGAGTAGGGAACCAGCAGTTAGTGTAATGGCTATGTCGCTGGACTCCCACGTAGTCGACCGCGGTTCGCGTCCCGGACCCGGTGGCTTAAAACTCACGCCGGGCGCGTGTGCGTGCGTACCCAAGATCCCAAGAGGAGAATGGAGGAGAAGGGATTGCGGCGTGACCATCCCCCCTGGGGGGTGATTTCTCGCTTTCTGTCTCTATGTCTCTCTCTGTCTGTCTGGCGAGCGCACGCGTCCTATAGCGAAAAACCTCTCCAAAAAAAAAAAAAAAGAATGGTGGAGTAGATCTTGTTTTTCCCTGAGGTAATGTAGGGCTGGTAACCATCATCTTCTCATTGTCCATAGGTTGAGAAAATCCTCCTATACAATACATTTCTCACATTGGTTTAAGACAACTAAAGTTTCCCTCTGTTGCTTATAGTTGCAAGTTCTCGATCCTTGTCTTCGGCTTCAGCCTGCTGCCCGTGATCGGCGGCCACACTCAGGCACAGGGGCCACGTGCCGGCCCAGCAGCCGTGCGCAGGCACAGGCCCGGTGGCCACGCGCCGTCCCGGCGGCCACGCACAGGTTCGGGGGCCATGTGCAGGCCTGGCGGCTACACGCAGGCCCGGCGGCCACACGCAGACCCAGGTCCGGCGATCACGCACGGACCCAGCGGCCACACGTAGGCCCGGGGGCCACACGCATTTCCGGCGGCCACGTGCAGGCAACGGTCCAGCTGCCACACTCAGGCCCGGCGGCCATGCTCAGACCCGGGGGCCACGCGCAGGCCTGGTGGTCACGCCCAGACCCGGCGGCCACGCACCGGCACAGGCCAGGCGGTCATGCGCAGGCCTGGGGGCTGCGCGCCGGCCTGGCGGCCATGCACAGGCCCGGCAGCCACCAGCAGACACCGGCCCGGCGGCCACGTGCAGGCCCGGCGGCCACGCACAAGCCCGGGGACCATGCCCAGGCCCGACGGCCACGCCCAGGCCCCGTACCACGGGCAGGCCCAGCGGCCACGCCTAGGCGCAGGCCCGGCGGCCTCGCGCTGGCGCAGGCCCGGCAGTCACACTCAGGCCCGGCAGCCACATGCAGGCACAGGCCCGGCGGCCACGCTCAGGCCCAGGGGCCAAGTGCAGGCCCGGCGGCCACACGCAGGCACAGGCCCGGCGGCCGCACGTCATCGCTGGAGAGGCGGCTGGGGCTGGGCATCACAGGCCACGGAACGCAAAGTGGCGCCCGCGCAGCGGGGGCCGGCACCCAGAGCCCCCATGCACACGCGGCGCCCAGAGCCCCCGCGCAACAATTTTCATCACTAAAAGAAGTTAAGTCTTCCATCCACATAAACGATAAGAAATAAAATAATGATGTTTGAGAATCAATTGGAGCCTGTGGCAGAAAACCACACAACAAGAAACTTAGTACAGTTTTAAATCAGAGAAGCTTGGGGTTAGTTTCAGCTTTGCTACTAATTACCATTGACCGTTTCTAAATTAATTAGCCATCCTCCAGTACAATCGGGTGGCGATATGGATGGGATTGTGAGTTCAGAGTTCTGAGTTAAAATTCCACATCTGCCACTCATTGGTCATGCACCAAGCCTGCTTCCTTGTCGCCAAGGTGGGCACACTAACAGCACTACCTGGCTCTTGTGTCTGTGATGATAAACGCGTGAGCAAAAAGCACAGGCCACCTTGCAGAGTCCCTCTGGTCACACCATCTCTCTCTTCGACCTCTACAAAGTGCATGCCCTGTCCCTAGCTGTCCCTCCAACCTGTTTGCTCTACAAGCACAAAAACAGCACCTGCTTTTCCTAGGTACTTCAGCATTAGTCGACTTGAAATTAAGTTAAAGAAAGTATTATTGAACAAAAAGCTGTCACAAAGCTTAGTGAAACAAGGAAGGTCTCTAGAAAGCCATTGGCAATGTAATGGTCTGAAACTGCCGTCTGAGACAGCACCTTGTCCATCCCCTTCCTCCGAGGATATGGCATTCTCATGTTAAACCATCATGGGAGAGAACTACAACGCCTGATTACAATGGCATTCTCTATTAGCGGCTGTACAGCATGCGTAGGTGAAGGAGCAGGCTAGCTTCTGAGTGGCCTAAATGCACACTACAAGGAACTAAAATTGGAGCAATTTGCTGTAATTTAGAAAGAAGAATGAGTGAATGAATGCATGCACTGCAGAAAATTATATATTTTATTTGAAGGTAAGATTGCACATCTTTAATCAAGGCTTAAAATCTGAATTAGGATAAATTGTGCCATAATTATTTTCTTAGAAGAGAACAAAGAAGTTTTTAAAGCACCTAATATTCTGCCTTTGAAGCTTTCAAAATGAAGACACTTTGTGGCAAATGTGCCACTTTATCTGCCTCTGTCTCAGAAAACCTGAAGTTCATTTAGTTAGAGATGGAGCCTTTGACATTCAAAGCAGTGAAGAGCACTTAGTTGTCCATGCACATTTGTTGCATTTGTTTTGGTCCTTCTGACCTTCAAGCCTTTAATTAAGGGAAAAATTAGCTTACTGGTGATAATTATTGGCTTGAACCTAAGAGTTCTTTACCAATTGTGTATAGGCCTGAGGCCTGCATGTGTGTGTGTTTGTGTGTGCGTGTACATATGTAGTAGGGTGGAGATGGGAGAGGTGGGAAAGAAAAATAAAGCTCAGCAAAGTTGCTTGCTTTCTACTTTGATATTTAAGATTTTCTTATGACCATTTTGATTATTATTCTCAGGAAAATAATTGAGCTTTATACCTGCTGAACCTATCCAAGCCATAGTTACTACCCAGGATGATCCCCAGAGCTGACGCTAATGCAGTGCACTGTGCAAAGCCCCCACGCTGATTGTGGATTCATTTGTACAAACTTTCCAGTTGTCTGTGGCTGTGGCATGACTATAACCCTCACATCACTGATGGGGACAGTGGGCAGTAGGAGGCTTGGGAATAGGAGGCTTGGGAAGCAGCCCCCAGTCACAGCAGCTAACTGAAGGGGGATAGATTCACACTCAGGATCCAGCTTCAGATCCAGGTGCTGAAATACCATGTTGCCCTTAGGTTGCCATTAGAAAACGAGGCTAGTCATACCTACCACATTGCAGAGTAATAAATAAATAAACAAAAAATATCAAGAAATGTATGACATTGAGTAAATTGTAAATTGCAAATGAATAAACCCTGTTGCTGTCCTGGTCTCCACACCACGTTATTCCTGCTTAGAGGAATTTTTAATTTGAACAGAGGTTTTCTAGTGCAAGGCCAAGAGAGCTGACTTACTGGTGATCACAAGAAGTAAAATACCATCAGCACTTTATAATGATGTGCTCTGAGCTAAAAATCAAAATAAACGTCCCTAAGCAAAGTCATATCCGTTTTAGGTAATACTCATTGTGAGTACTCTCCCCAAAACACAAGATTCCTACCTCTCTTAAAATCCTTCCATGGTTTCCATCATATCCTCAATCACTATCTGAACAGAGACTCTCTATTTATTCACATTATTTTCAACAAATAATGATAAGCCTCCCTCAAAGGATTAGTTATTACTCAAGTTTTAATATAAACACACAATAAAGATATTTCTGAGAGGAGAATTTTTTTTTTTTTTTTTTTTTTTACCTATGCAGTAAAAATGCTTAAGATGGACTGAAACCTTCTCTAAACCCCCCAGACAGAGGAGGTAACTTGTTCTACTGGACATGGGAAGAATCTAACTACATGTTGTCAACCTCCCCGCTCCCCAGTTTACAGATGCTACATATGATACTTGATAGAACTGGACATATAATTGTCAGGCAACAGCTCCATAAACAGGAAACAGCTGCTGGCTGTTTTCTTTGTTAATGGCACTATTTACAGTGAACGCTCTTCACGAATAAATCGGAACCAGATCAGGTGGCCAGACTCAGCTTTAACGCATATACCAAAATCCTCGTCATTCACATGCCTTTTGAAAGAGAGTTTAAGCCATTAGTCTTTATTCATGAAATAACCAAATGTTGTTTATGAGAATAACACACACAGGCACATCATCCCCGCATACTACATGCATGCACGCACAGGTGTGTGTATAATTCTGCATTCCCACAGTTACTCTTACACAAACTGATGCTTAAGAACAGAGATGAATTGGATTTTTTTGATAACATGATGTGATGTCTACTTATATAATATTTTTTATCTTCCTCAGATCTTCATAAGAAAGTGACCCACTTATCTTCTATATCTCCAGGGTTATTAGAGATAATATTCTCTAAATAAATGACAGCTGGAGTCAAATATTTTAATTTATTTTACTATATAATTAATTTCAATCATTTAAATTTACATAAAATAAGGTACTAACTGTAAAAAACAGACATTAATGCTATTGCTGTTTTGCAACTCTTTTCATTGTCTTCATTTGCAAACTCATTACTCATCATGAGCATACGATATTAATTTCTAACTTTTAAAAATGTATCCTTTATTATTATTCATACCTGTATCCATAAACATTTCATGAAATAGGTCAGAATGTTCAAAATGGGTATATCCTGATTTCTAAACTATTTAAAAAATTTCACTATGACGAATATGACAAGAAAGGTCTTTCTGTGTAGCTCAAATCAGAACATGAGCTGAGGGGATGGGAAGGAGTGGTCAGATTTTGATGGTGGTGTAGTTGTGGGTGGCAGGATGTGCATGTACAGGACAACTAGGAGCATGCACAAAGAAAGTAAACTCTCTGGAAAAGAGGAGGTTGGAGAACTGAGTTCTCCTTGGAGCATATAGAGGAACCCAGACATGACAAGAATAGGGTCAGAAAGACATGCCACTTACTGGGAACAATGGTCTCCAGTGAAGAAGGGAGAGTCTGAGAGATTAGTGCCCAACCGCAAGATCTGAGGAAGGTAGAATTTTTGAAGTAGGAAGGAAAGTGAGTGTGAGACATAATGGGAAGCATATAGGATGTCTCCATGGCTTGCAGACACTAGGGAACAGGGGACCCAGCAGGAAACTAACCTACACTTAAGAGAGGCCTGCAGAACTGTCTGTAAAGAACTGGACAGGCACCAGAAACTCAGCGTGTGCTCCCTGACTCACAGTCCCCCAGACGAACCCAGCCTCATCAGGCTCCATGCGTGCTCATGAATAGGTCTTCTTGTAAGTGTGCCTACTCAGGAGAGCTCTTGTTTCATTCATTTTTCCACTGTTGCCTCTTAAAAGTGAAACAACTCCCTAACTGAGAGTTACAGCTTCCTAAACATTCATCTTTCCTGTGGGTATATATTTTTTTTTCAGGAATTAGACTCTCATGTCGATCATATCCTTTTGCACAACCATTTCTCTTGATTTTTCTAGACAAGATGATATAAGATCGTACACACATTGCATGCTCAAGTGTGGCTTCCATAAAAATACACTTGGTAATTGCAGCTGCACTTTATGAGGCTATGATGAAAAAGACATAAAATGTAGCTGTGAAAAATTGTGTTCACAAACCTGAGAAAATTTGGCTGTGAAGATCTACTCTGTGAATTACAGTGACAGATTATGACATAAACTACAACACTGGAATCAGTAACATTCTTGGATATTGAGAAGAAAATGAATTCATGAGCATATACACATACATACACACAAAGGGAAATCTTACAAGGATGAAGAATTCTTAGGTTACCATTAATTTGATTATGTTAATGTTTACTGTCAACTTAAAAAAATTCTCAATCTTGCTTAAGTTTTCTACATTGATCTTAAGAAGAGATTCAATACTTGGGTTATGCAGTGTCCCACCCCAAATTCATGCCCTCATGCCTGCTAGAAACTTAGAATGGAAACTTATTTGGAAATAGAGTCATTGCAGATGTAATTTGGAAGGATGTCATCCTGGATTAGGGTGTGCCTTGAATTCTATGCCTCGTGTCCTTTAAGAGGATGACACAGAGGTGGACACTGAGAGGAGATAACACAGTGTCCCGATAGAGGCACAGCATGCAGTGATATACTGAGTGTCTAAGAAAACACTGACTAAGGAACAAGCTAAGGAGCCCATGACTGCCTGCACCTACCAGAAGCTGGGTGAGTCCAGATGCTTCTCTACAGCTTTCTGTGGGTCCATGGTCTTGCCAACACACTGATTTCACACTGCAAAGGAATACATTTCTGTTATTTAAAGTTACCTTCAAACAAATGTGGTCATTTGCATGGCATCTCAGGGAAACTAATATAATGTTTCTTTTTTGTTTGTTTGATTTTGATTTTGATTTTCCTTTACTATAGAGCAAGTGCACTTGCATGAGAGAGACACAGAAAGAGAGAGAAAGGGAGATGAAAAGTGAGAAATCATTTCCCAGGGAGGGAGGGCCATGCCACAATCCCTTTCCCTCCACTCTCCTCTTAGGATTTTGGGCATGTATGTACACACACTTGGTGTGTCTTTCAAGCAGCTGGGTCTGAGACTCAAACCATGCTGTCAGCTACATTTGATCTAGCCACCTTAACCTCCATGCCACCTGTAACATGATGCTTATTAAAAAAGAAACAAACAAAAAACAAAAAAAAAAAAAAAAAAAAATAAAACAACTAACGCCTAGTATATAGCACATGTGTTTGATTTTTATCTATGTTGTCTTCAGGTCCAAGAAGGCAGTGTAAAGCAACATTTTTATGTAGAAGTACTTCAGTTTATGGAACTCAGATCACTAGGAATTACATTTGACACTAGAAAAGCCTCCAGGGAATCCATTCTAAGCTTATTCACTAGGAAAGCAGAGCTAATTTTTTAACAAATAAAATATGCCCCTTCCCTTCACAGATGACCTTATTGATCTCTGTTGAATTCAAAATAAGATCCATAGTCTTTGCATTACAATAAGGGGAATGAGTGTTTCTGAGCTTTCCCTTCAGCCTCACCTCTCGCCATGCTGCCAACACACACACACACGCAATCACATGCACACACACACACAATCACATGCACATACATGCTAGTTTGGGCTCTAGCCCTTGCACACTATGCACTTTCAGAAAAGGCTGTGTATGCATGTGTCTCCTGCTCTACATCTAAGGACTACCTTCCCCATTTCTCCATTCTACTCTTGTGCATCTTCAGGATGGCACATAACATGGAATCAGCTTTCTCAGTTGTGTTTCTCTAAACTGCTCAACTGTGCAAGATGAGCAGAGGGTACACACCAGAGGGACATTTTTTTTTATTAAAGAATTGTATTTTTAACTTTATTTATAATTTATTATTGTTTTATTATTATTTTCCAGTTTGACCAGAGAGATAGAGAGGAAAAGTGAGAAAGCAAGCCACCAAGAGTCGAGGACTTGAACCGCAGTCGGCCATGTGGGAGTCCAGCACCTTTAACCACCATGCCACCTGCCAGCTCCACACACCAGTGGGACTTAACCCAGGTCAACATCTGGAAATATCAGAACAATAAGACTCTGACCTGCATAACAAATAACTGAAGACCTGAGGGTGGTGAGAAACTGTGGAAACAGGGTGTATATTTTAGGTTATGCTGTGCTAAAGAATTGTCTGTGGATCTTTGGAAAGAAGATTGTGGTTCAAAGTACTGTATTAAATATGTTAGGTACTAGTCGGGGACCAGCAGGTGGTGTGGTGGTTAAGGTGCTGAACACTCCCACATGGCTGACCACAGTTCAAGTCCTGGACCTGGTGGCTTGCTTTCTCACTTTCTCCCTCTCTCTCTGTCTTCCTCTGGTCAAATTAAAAAATAAATGAGTGAATAAATAAAATAAAATAATTCTTTAAAAAATATGTTAGGTACTAGTATCTTAAGTAGGTTGAGCCATTTGGGTGATTTAAAATTCTAAGTCCACACAATAATTTTCATTTTCTCACTGTCATTTTCACAATAGTCACAGATGAGAGAAGACAAGATAGCATTACTGCTACAAAAAAACTGTAACAACCAATAGCAAAATAATCAGTAAATAATAATGATTGCCAACACTTTTGTCGTCTCCTGTATCTTTTTAACATACAGAAACATCTGTGTATGTGTGTGTGTGTTAGTACACACTCCTTGGTATTACCAGTTAATGTAATGTAAGATCATCTTGTATATTTTCTGTTCTAGTCTAAAATTTGCTCTTTCTTTAAGATGCCTAGGTTGCTTTTATTAGAGTGATTTTAAACACCAAGATCTGAGCCCAAGGTGTGCTCATTCCCAAGAGGATAATGTTATTTCGAGGGCCTCTAAGCAGAGCTAAGTAACATATGTGTATGTTAATTTATGTATATACCATGTCATGTCTGGAAATTTTTGAGCAACTAAATGAGTAAATTATGTTATAATTCAATGTATAAAATAACTATAATTCCATTATGTTAGAAGTAATGTCTCAATACATAAATTTTTGAGGATAAACAAGTGTCCCATGCAAAAACATTTCTTGTTTGTCCTTTTTTTAAAAAAAATTCAATTTCTTTTATACATTCAATCACATGTCACTTAGCTTGCAAAGTAAATATTCCAACATATATATATATATTTCTCACTCATCCAGTTGAGAATACTATACACATTAACATCAATAGATAATACCCCATTTCTTTGTCCATAACTGCCTTGCCTCTATATTTTCCTCTTGAATGTCCTTACACAGACTATCCTCCTTCACCCGCCATCTTCCCACACTGTATCTGGTATTAATAACCATTTTCTATATTTCTATATTCCTAGTCACTCAGTTTTGGCTATAGAGTGTAAACAGTATTTATTAAGTTGAGACATACAATGTCTCTCCTTCATAGCCTGGCTTGCTTCACTCAACAGTAAATCTTCCATATTCATCCACTTTCTGTCAAAAGCCAGGGTCTTGTTATTTTTGTGGGCTAATAGTATTCCATAGAGTATATGTGCCACGCTTTTTCAATCCATTCATCTGTTTGTGGCCATTTGGGTTAGTTCCATGTCTTAGCAAATGTCAATAATGTAATGAACATCGATGTGCAAGCACTTTTCTGACTAAGGATTCTTCTGCTTTTTTGGGTATATACCAAGAAGTGAAATTGCTGGATCATATCGTAATTCTATTTGTAGATCTTTGAGGAATCTCCACGTTGTTCTCCACAGTGGCTGAACCAATTTACATTCCCACCAGCAGCATAGGAGAGTTCCCCTTTTACCACACCCTTGCAAGCACTTGTCAGTTTTTGTTTGTTTAATCTTAGTCATTCTGACTTGGGTATTGCATTGTAATTTTGATCTGCATCTCCCTTACAATGAGGAATGTTGAGTATTTTTTCCATATGTCTTCCTTAGAGAGTGTTTTTGTTTGTTTGTTTTCCAACTCATTTTTCCATCTTTTAATAGGGTTGATGACCTTTTTTTGGGGGAAACTGCTGAAGTTCCCTCCTGTGTATTCTGGTTATCAATCCCTTATTGGAGGCATAGTTTACAAAAATATTTTCCCATTCTAGGGAACCAGCAGTTAGCGTAATGGCTATGTCATTGGACTCCCATGTAGTCGACCGCAGTTCGCGTCCCGGACCCGGTGGCTTAAAACTCATGCTGGGCGCGTGTGCGTGCGTGCCCAAGATCCCAAGAGGAGAATGGAGGAGTAGGGATTGCGGCGTGACCATCCCCTCTGGGGGGTGATTTCTCGCTTTCTGTCTCTCTGTCTCTCTCTGTCTGTCTGGTGAGCGCACACGCCCTATAGTGAAAATCTCTCCAAAAAAAAAAAAATTTCCCATTCTGAAGGCTGTTGATTCACACTGATTACTGCATTTTTGCCATGCAGAAATTTATAAATCTGATGAAATCTCACCTGTTTATTTTTGGGATTATTGACTGTGCTTTGGGGATCTTATTTAAGAAGTCTTTACCTACCCCAATGTGTCTCAGAATTTCCCCAGTGTTTTCCAGCAGTATTTTATAGTTTGAGGTCTAGGTTTAGATCTTTGATTCACTTTGAGTTAATTTATGTCAATGCACATTTCAAACAATGTGTGTAGACACTCCACTCTCACAAAGGTGGTGCCCAGCTCCCCACTCCTCACAGTGGCTTGCTTCCAAGTGAAGAAGGAGTAACTTTACAGAGGAGAACAGTATGCAAATATTGCAGGGGGATGAAGACTGATACTAAGTTTAGAAAAATTTGAATCATGAAAATACATTTTGCAGATAAAATATGAAGTGAGGTTGATTGTGTGGACCCTCAAGATGAAGATGTGAAAATAGCACTTTACTGTGTCCCTGCTCTTCATACTTCATCCAATCTAATAATGTAGAAAACTCAAATAAATTGTAGTGGAATGAAATTCTACAAAACAGCTGACCAATGTTTCTCAAAAATGTCAGGTTCATTTAAAAAAAAAAAAGAAAAGAAGAAAAGAAAGAAAGGAAAAGAAAGAAAGAGAAAGAAAGAAAAAGAAAGAAGGAAGAAAAAAAGACAAGACAAGAAAAGAGAAGGAAAGAAAAACAAAATGAAAACAGAAAAGAAATCTGGGCACTTGTCACATCCAGGAGCATCCTAAATTAGAAGATAAAACAGATACTCACCAGCAGAGTAAGAGAGTTCCCCTTTCACCACACTCCCGCCAACACTTACCATTTTTTTTTTTTTAATCTTAGACATTCTGACTGGGGTTAGGTGCTATCTCATTGCTGTTTAGATCTGCAATTCCCTTACGATGAGAGACGTTGAGCATTTTTTTCTTATGCCTTCTGACTATTTGTATGTCATCTTTAGTGAGTGTTTTCTTCAACTCCTTCTCCCATCTTTTAATTGGGTTGATCATCATTTTTCCAAACAGCTTCTTTAGTTCCTTGTGTATTCTGGTTATCAGTCCCTTATCTGACACATAATTTACAAAAATATCTTTCCATTCTGAAGGCTGTCGATTCACACTAATTACTGTGTCTTTTGCCATGCAGAAACTTCTTAGTCTGATGTAATCCCACTTGTCTATTTTGGGGATTATTGACTGTTCTTTGGGGGGTCTTATGTAAGAAGTCTTTCCCTGCCCCAATGTCTCCCAGAGTTTCCCCAGTGTTTTCTAGAAGTTTAATAGTTTGGGGTCTTAGATTTAGATCCTCAATCCACCTTGACTTGATTTTTGTCAAAGATGAGAGGTAGGGGTTCAGATTCATCTTTCTACAGGTGGAAATCCAGTTTTTCCAGCGCCATTTGCTGAAGAGGTTTTTCTTTTCCCACTGTATTGACTGGTACCCCTTGTCAAAAATCAGTTGACTAGGACCAGCAGTTAGCGTAATGGCTATGTCGCTGGACTCCCGTGTAGTTGACCGCGGATCAAGTCCCAGACCCGGTGGCTCAAAACTCACGCAGGTGCATGTGTGTGCGTGCCCAAGATCCCAAGAGGAGAATGGAGGAGAGGAGATTGCAGCGTGGCCATTCCCCCTGGGGGGGGGGGGGTGATTTCTCGCTTTCTGTCTCTCTGTCTCTCTCTGTCTTTCTGGCAAGTGCACGCGCCCTATAGCAAAAACCTCTAAAAAAAAAAAAAAAGAAAAATAAATCAGTTGACTGAATGATTGGGAATTTATTCCTGTGGACTCAATTCTGTTCCATTGGTCCATGTGTCCTGTGCCAGTACCATGCTGTTTTGATTAAGACAGCTTTGTACTATATTTTTGGGTCAGGGAGTAAGATGCTGCCCACTCCACTCTTCTTGTGTAGAATTGCTTTGGCAATATGGGGTCTTTTATTATTCCAGACGAATTTTATGATTGTCTTTTCTAGATCTGTGAATAATGTATCTGGTACTTTGATCAGCATTGCATTAAATAGGTAGATTAATTTGGGTAAAATTGCCAATTTGGTTATATTAATTCTTCCAATCCAGGAACATGGGATGTCCTTCCACTTTTTTGTGTCATTTTCAATCTCTTCTTTTAGCTTCTCATAGTTTTCCTTGTGAAGGTCTTTAACTTCTTTGGTTAGATTTATCCCTAAGTATCTCACACTTTTGGTGGCTATGGTAAATACAATAACTTCTTTCAGTTCTATCTCCGTCTGCCTGTTGTTTGTATATAGAAATGCTATAGACTTCTATATATTAATTTTGTATCCTGCAACTTTCTTGTATTCGTGAATTACTTCCAGAAATTTTTTCATGGAAATCATTGGGTCTTCTATGTACACAATCATGTCATCTATGAATAGAGAGAATTTCACCTCTTCTTTTCCTATTTGGAAGCCTTTAATATTTTCCTCTTTTCTGATTGTGTTGGTGAGGACTTCCAGAACTATATTGAAAAGTAGTGGACAAAGTGGGCATCCTTGTCTTGTACCCATATTTAGTGGGAAAGCTTTCAGCTTTTCTACATTCAGGATGATGTTCATGATGGGTTTTTCATAGATAGCTTTTATTGTGTTGAGAAATGACCCTTGTATGCTAATTTTGCTGAGACTGTTGATCATAAAGTGATGTTGTATCTTATCAAATGCTTTTTCTGCATCAATCGATATGGCCATATGGTTTTTGTCTTTTTTTCCTGTTAATATGGTGTATTACATTTATGGTTTTGCATATGTTGAACCAACCTTGCATTCTTGGAATAAAGCCTACCTGATCATGATATATAATATTTTTAAGTCATTGGATATGGTTTGCTAGTATCTTGTTGAGAATCTTTGTGTCTATATTCATCAGAGATACTGGTCTATAGTTTTCCTTCCTTGTCCTGTCCTTATCTGTTTTGAGGATAAGGGTGATAGAGGCTTCATAGAATAAATTAGGGAGAGATTCACCCTTTTGGATCTTTAGAAATAACTTGAGCAGAATGGGGGTTAACTCTCCTTTGAAAGTTTTATAGAACTCAGAGTTGAAGCCATCAGGACCAGGGCTTTTCTTTGTTGGAAGATTATTTATTACTGATTCAATCTCCTGGCTTGTTGTGGGCCTATTTAGACTTTCTATATCCTCCTAGCTCAATCTTGGTAGATTATACGTGTCCAGGAATTTAGCCATCTCATCCAGATTGTCTTGTTTCTTCCTACCACTGTGGGGAACAATTTGGAGATTTCTCAAAATCTACAAATAGAACTACCATATGATCAAGCAATCCCATTCCTTGGCATCTACCAAAAGGACAGAAGAATTCTTCATTGGAAAAGTTCTTGCACATCTATGTTTATTGTGGCACTTTTCACGATTGCTAAGACATGGAACCAACCCAAATGCCCCCGTATGGATGAATGGATTGAAAAACTGTGGTACATATACTCTATGGAATACTATTCAGCCATTAAAAAAATAAAACCTGGATTTTGACAGAAAGTGGAAGAATATGGAAGATTTACTTCTGAGTGAAGCAAGCCAGGCTATGAAGGAGAGACACTGTATGACCCCACTTAATATATACTGAGTGTCAGCACTCTATAGCTGAAACTGATGGGCTAAATGATGTACAAACAGAAGAGATGGGTGTGAATGCCAGATGTGGTGTGTGTGGAGGAGTGGGGCCTGGGGAAAAACATTTGGAGGAGGGATATGGAGACAGCATTGTTGAGACAGGGAGGTAGTGTTGTTATATTTTGATCAACTGGATCGGGGAGAAATGTTCACATATTGAAATGATCACCTTGTAAGCTAAATAATGTGATTGAATGTATTAAAAAATGTAAATAAAAAACAATAGCACAACCCACTGTGACCACAGCATACCCCATTGAGACCACTGCACACATCACTGAGATCCAAAGAACGAATCTGCAACCCAGAACACAACCCACTTACACCCCAACCTCACTAGTACCCAAAACAAAATTCATTGAGGTACACTACACACCACACTTTAAGCCACAGCACACCCCAATTTAAAGAACAGCACAGTCCACAGCAACCCACAGCACACCTCAGTGAGACAACTGCACACATCACTGAGACACAAAGAACAAGTCTGTGACATACAATACACTCCACTCACACCCCAACCTCAGTAGGGCCCATAGCAAAATTCATGAACTTACACTGCACTTCCCACTTTAAGGAAAAACACACCATACTTTCTACAACATTACAGCCCATTGTGACCCATAGCACACCTCAGTGAGACCACAGCACACATCACTTAGACCCAAAGAGCAAATCTGGGACCCACAACACACCCCATTTACACACTAACCTCAGTAGGACCCACAACAAAATACATTGAGTTACACTGCACTTCCTGCTTTATACCACAGCACATCTGACTTTAACCAACAGTACATACCACTGCAACCTCACAAAACTAAATCCCACAAACACCCTACTCAGAAAAAAAAACTCACTGAGACACACAGAAAATCTCAAAGACCCACAGTACCACTGTCTGTGACATAGAGCACACCCCACTTTAATACACAACTTTCCCTTTTCAGACCGGCAGCACACCACATTGAGACCACTGTACAATTCCCTGAAATCCACTGTGCAAAACTATGACTTACAAAATACCCTATTCAGAATCAAGCCTCACTGAGACCCACAGAAAATCTCAAAGACCCGCAGTACAATTCACTGTGACATAGACATAACCCACTTTAAGCCACAGCATACCCCGGCAACCAGCAGCACACTGCACTGAGACCACCACATAAACCCCTGAAATTCACCGTGCAAAACAAAAACCAACAGAACACCCTCCTCAGAACCAAACCTCACTGAGACCCGCAGAAAATCTCAAAGACCCACAGTACCATTCTCTGTGATATAGGTCACACCCCAATTTAAGCCATAGTACATTCCACTGTGACCATCACCAAATCTCATTGAGACCACTGCACAAATCTCTGAAACCCACTGCCCAAAACTATGAAAAAAAGAAGACAAAACAGATAAATACAATGTGCTATCCTGGGACAGAGGCTAGAACAGAGAAGGTATTAGGTAGAAATAAAGGAACTCTTAACAGAATGTGTAGAGAGTGGCCAATCTGAGCAAACATGGTGACCTTTAGACACAAGTGGACAGTCATTGGCAGAACAATAAACACCATTAACATGTGAATACACTAGCTGCCTCTTTGTTTCCAAATTACAACACAATATTAGTTAAAAGAAGTCACATGTGTTAATCATAATTGGCCTGAAAAGATTAGAAAAAACTTACATAGAACTACATGGCACCAGGTGTCTTCACATCTTCAGTTGATTAACATCTAAAAACAACTGTCTTTGCATTCACTTCCCTTTCTTCCTTTTTCTGCCATTAAAAGCATAAATTGGAACCAGTTCAGGACCATGGCTGCCTCCAGCAGAGGAGTTGGGACTACCCTATCCCTGTTTTTCTCCATTTGTATGTCCTTGTGTGTTTATTTTTATGTTTACTTTTCAATCCACAGCTTCCCCCTCTCAGAGCACATGTTTAGCCATGTAGGTCATGGCAAGAATGTATATCTTAGCTAATAATGTATCAAAAATGGCTCATTACTTGTGATACAGGCATCATAGCATTATAAAGTGTTATAATAGGTGAAACTGCATAAAGAGAATATGAAACTCTTTGTTTTATCTATGCATTTTTTGCAAAACTAAAAATTTTATAAAATGAAATTATTTTAAAAAATGAGACATTAGCACAATGCATATCATCAGGAATAAGAACAAAATGTAAACAATAATGAAAGTGTCAAATCACCCAGAACAAAAGCAAACAATCCTAAATGCATATTCAACTAACAAAAGAGCTCCAAAGTACATTAAGCATAAACTACATAACTGAAAGCAACATTGAATAGATCACTTTAGCTAGTGATCTATTAATATTAGTACTATTTTTTCTATAGGTGATCTGTCAAAAAGGAGAAAATCAGTAATGATCTATAACTAAACAGATCACCAACAAACATGATAAAATTGAAACTTGCAGATACTCTGCCAACATCAGCAGAACATCAAGTCTTCTCACGTGCACCCAGCATACAGAACATTCCCCAGAACAAACCATGTTCTGAGTTATAAAGCAAACATTGAATTGAATGGAATTAAATGTAAGGAAAGTATATTAATTGAATATAAGAGAACTAAACTAGAAAGTAATAGCAGAAATGTACCTAGAAAATCTGCAAATATTTGGGATTTAAATGCCACACTGAAAAATAACCCATGGATAAAGAGAAAGTCACAAAGGAAACTGAAATATGTGAATTAAATAAAAAAGAAAATACATCATATCAAATGCATCTAAAACAGTGCATAGAGGGAAATTTATAGTGTGAATGTATGCATTAGAAAATAAAAAAGCCTGACTAATATTCTAAGCTTGATCCTCAATAAAGTAGAAAAATAAGAGTAAATCAAGCCCATGTTAAGCAGAGGAAGGAATAATCAGAAATCAATTTAGTTAAGAAGAGAAAACAGCACAAACAAAAAACCAAGCCCAAAGTCTGTTTGTTGAATAAAACTTGGTGAAATTGATTTACTTGTATCAGAGTTCTAAAAAAAAAAAAAAAGGAGGGAAGGAAGGAAAGAAGTTAGAAAGGGAGGAAACCTGTATTATAAATGAATGGATTATAAAAGGAAACATTTCTACAAATAATAGAAAATGGTTACAAATAATTTTAAGCCTACAAATTCACCAACTTAGAAGAAAGGGAAATTCCCATAGAAGACAAAAACTGACAAATCTTTTTAAGAGGAAATATATAACCTGAATAGTTCTTTGTCTACTAAAAAAATGGATTGATGACTAAATGCTTTTCAATAAGAAGCAACTTTTAGTCTTCACTGGTGGATCCTAGCAAGCAATAAAAGGGAGAAAAAAATACAAATTCTACACAAATATTCTCACAAAATTGATGAAAGGGGACACTCCTCAAATCCTTTTTATGAGACTATCATTACCTGATCTAAAATCCAGATATAGACATAAAAAAGATAAAAAATGAAACCAGAGACTAACAGTCCTTAAAAACATTAGTGCCAAAATTTTTCCACAAAATACTAGCAAGTTGACTCTAATGACATACAATTGCACTTAATCTTTAAGCAGTATTTTGACTTGTAACTACTTTCAATGGAGAACAACCAACTTTATACCTAAATATCTTATTTAAGCTGTTGATTGCAATATTATTTTTAACATTTTGGGAATAGTTTAAAACCCAATGAAAAGGAAAGAGTTAAAATTGTACTGTATACCATCTTGAACACAGAAAGAAATAGCATGCAGCAATCAGAAATAGTATAAAAATTTAATGTTTTATTAAATTTATTAAATGGGAATATTACTAAAATTAAAAGCAATTTGTTAAAAAATTAACAGTGATTATTTCCAGGCTCCCGTTTTTCTTATATTTTCAATGCTTTTTAAAATACTGAAATGGGGGAACCAGCAGTTAGCGTAATGGCTATGTCACTGGACTCCCACGTAGTCGACCGTGGTTCGCGTCCCGGACCTGGTGGCTTAAAACTCACGCCAGGCGCGTGTGTGTGCGTGCCCAAGATCCCAAGAGGAGAATGGAGGAGAAGGGATTGCAGCGTGACCATCCCCCGGGGGGTGATTTCCCGCTTTCTGTTTCTATGTCTCTCTCTGTCTCTCTGGTGAGCGCACATGCCCCATAGTGAAAACCTCTCCAAAAAAAGGAAAGAAATAAAAAAAAAAATAGTGAAATGGAAATGCAGAAGTGTGACATTCCTTCACCTACAATTGAGAGCGCCAGCATTCATGAATGAAGAGAGTAAACAACTATTAACAAATATTTATAATTTAGGCTTGTAGAATAACTATTCCATTACAAAATTGATTAAAAATTTGAAAAATGGAAAACAGTCTATCTTCAATGGAAAGGAAAACTAGCCTTTATTCAAAAATTACAAACCACAATCTGTAAAAAATATTAACCTATTAAGGTGAAAACTGGAGCATGTCAAGACTGGTCACTGAAGTTATACACAAGACACAGAATTCTTTCAGCATAGGGAACACTGGGCTGAGACGATGAACCAACATATTCTAGCATAGAATAGCTTTCAATTGTTTTAGGCGATACTTGTGTGGGCCCATAGATTGTATGGTGTTTAAGGTACTGAATCCCACATGCATGGCTGACTCCACTATTCAAGTTCCAGACCCAAAAAAAAAGCCCTGAAATTCCATAGAAGGTGGACAAGTATGGAAGATTTGTTTCTGAGTGAAGCAAGTCAGGCTATGAAAGAGAGACATTGTATGTCTCCACTTAACATATATTGATTGTCCGCACTCTATGGTAGAGACTGAAAGACTGGAGAACATAAAAGCATTAAAAATTGTAATGGACACTAGAGACAAAGTGGAAAAAGAGAGTGGGAGGGGAAGAGCGTAGGAAATTTGGGGGGAAAATGGAGAGGTAAGACCCTTGTGGGACACCGATAAGGTTTATTATTTGTTGATGAGGATGTGTATGGTGATCTCAACTGGGCTGGACTGAGGTGTATATCATGCTGGGTAAAGTCTCTTCACAATCTAAATGATGTATAGAGATTTAATGCATGAATAATAATTAAAAAAAATAAAAACACGCTAGGCACGTATGCATGTCTGCCCAAAATCCTGAGAGGAGAGTGGAGGAGAAGTGATTGCTATTTACCCTTCCCCCTGGGGATTCTTTCTCCTTTCCCTCTCTCTCTGGTGAGTATACATGCCCTATGGCAAAAATGTAAAATAAATGAATTAATTAAAAAGTAAAAGAATAAGTTTTAGGTGACACTTGTGATTTAATTCTGTATCTCTAAATAATATGCTTCTATTGTCATTTTGTAATATTTTAGTTTTTAACATTATCAATAATATCTCAAGTTAAGAAATGAGGAATTATCCTGATTTATCCACTGCTACGATGGGCAAGCACCCCTCCTATCTTCCCATCGTACCCATACAGTAGGCACCATTTCAGATCAGTCTTGGGTGCTCGCACTGTCTGGACAGTGTAAAGCTCCCACAGCTGGGCAGTGCCATGTCCACTGTTAGCATCTCATTCGCTGTACAGCTCTCCCAAGTCCCTCTACAATAATAATTATCTTACTTCGCTTGTCTAATTTTCTACGTACTCATTACATACTCAGAGTCAATCTCTCTTCCAACAGTCCAAATCTACTCTCAATAATCATATCAAGTATTGTATTAACTTAATCTTCTAAAAAATAAATCACCAGAATTCCTTCAGAACTTTTTTTAGAGATTTTTGCTATAGGGCGAGTGCACTGGTCAGAGACATAGAGAGACAGAAAGCAAGAAATCACCTCCTAGGGAGGATGACCACGTTGCAACCCCTTCTTCTCCTTTCTCCTCTTGGAATTTTGGGCATGAACACACATGCACCTGGCATGAGTTTTAAGCCACTGGATCTGGGACTTGAACTGTAGTTGACCCATGTGGGAATCTAGTGTCTTAATCACTACACCACTGCTGACCCCTCTTGAGAACTTTTAAAACCCTAAATTACTGCCTTCTTGTGTTTTGTTTTTATCAGTTTCTGAAAATAACTAAAATCAATCTGATTCAATAAAAGTAAACTTTTTTTCCTTAAGTCATTTACATAATTCTCTTTTTGTGTTGAGAGTTAGCAAATGTCTCAAGGACAAAACTTGGTTAAGACTATTCTCATTTATTTTATTGTGCAGATAATAAGTTCTTAATTCTAGAAAGCCTTTCTATTCTAAAAAATTGCCTTTCGTTATTTCATTATTATTTTAGAGATGATTTCTTCACCTCTCTTTTCTTTATTCTCTTTTTCCAGAATTCTGTCATTTAACTAGCCACCTCCTTGACTTGTTTCTCTAATTCTCATATCTTTTCTCTCTCATTTTCATCTCTTTTTGTTCTTATTTTGAGACCATTTGTTAACTTTTTTTTTAACTCTTCCACTGAGATTTTGTATTTCCTTTACCGTGATCTTATTTTCCAAGGCATTTTTATCTACAAGTGGACCAAGACATTTATCATGTATTCATCTCCTCTCAGCCTCCAAAATTCTGTAATTCTTGTCTCCTTTTATAAACTTTTTGTCTTTATAGATTCATTCTTTTAAAGTAATGCTTTTATTGTCATTTTAATGGAGTTTTAGAAACAGTAGGGTTAGTTATGTATTTTTTATCTCTAATATCTTTTATCTGAATTCTTCCATTTAAAATTGAACATTAAAAAATATTTACTATAGCATGTCTTTCTCTTTAATGTAGGTTGTCTCAGATTCATTTATTCGTGTGTGTGTATGTACATGTATGTATATGTATGTGTATATACACACACACACACACACATACACACACATTTACCAGAGGACATGTGCACTCAGTAGGGAAAGACAGAGAGAGAAGGAAAGGGAGACAGTACCCCTCCCAGTGGGACGTGGTCATGTTGCAAGCCTTCTCCTCTATTTCTCTGTTCTGTTGGGACCTGGGGAGGCACACATGGTGTACTTTTTAAGTCACTAAATCTAGAACTCTAACAGCATGTTCAGCATTGTGGGGTCCAATTCCTTTAACCACTATAACACAAGGCCAGCTCAAATATATTTTGAACATAGCAAGCTTCATATATGTGTGCCAGAATTAAAAAAAAATAGTTTTGATACCAATAGAAAAAAATCTACATGTGTTTTACTATATATAGTTTTGCTTCAATAAGACTTTAAAATATCTGTTACAAATACAACAGAACCATACATCAATTGAAGGATTTGATATCTACTAAAGAAAATGTTTGTCTATATTTCACTATTCAATCACTTAAACAAAGAAATGTCTTTGTTATAATCATTTATTTCCTCTATGAGAGAGAGAGAAAGAATAGAGAGACAGAGAGACAAAACCCCCCAACAGGGCACAGGGTCCTCATGTCACCTACCCTCTGTCCCTGGTGAACAGGATCACAGAAACACATGGGTATCACAGGCATTTTCAGGGATATCTTAGGATGTGAACTAAGGATTTTATCCATGTGGGCCCGGTTGTGTTACTTCTGTACCTGGGCCCCACTGCCTTGCCCCAAAAGAAGCATTTTACATAAAAATAAAAATTAAATGTTCTATATGACTACTAGAAGAGCTGCTAGCTACCTTTATCTAATAGATCTCTAAATTTATTGAGCACAAATATTTCATTACAAACCTGAAAACTAGGATTGGCCTTTTGAACTTGAGGCATGTCAACTGTGCTACCACATCCTGGTTTCTGGGCACCATCTGTGTGCCAAGAGACATTGGTTCCAGTCTCAGCAGGCTCCTTCTCATGATCACAGTCCCACTCCAGGTTTTCCTCTAGAACTTGGGACCCTCCCATGGTACACAGCACATGACTTGAGCCTTTTCACAAAGTCATATCTTTATAGCTCATCCCCAGCTCATCAGAAGTTGAAAGGCTGGTCAAAGAATCAGTCAGCTGAACTTACCTATGTAAACTGTATCTATGAAAGACATAGCCCTTTAATAGGAACATAGCTGGAATACAAGGATGATATTCCCTTCTCTGATAGCACTGAATCTTTCCAATAAAGAGGAAAAAGAAAATGCTGCCTCAAATGACAAGAAGTCAGTGCAGACAGAAGAAACATGAGGAAACAAGGAAATAAAACTCCTCCATGGGATCATAGTGACCCCTCACCAACAATGGACAGTATGGAAGACTTCACAAAAATGTCAGAAAAGAGTTCCAAACATTCACTGTGGCAAGATTCAGTGAGATGAAAAGAAAACAGGCAACAAAATCCAAATTCTGGGAAATTAGAAGCTCATTCCAGGAGATGACACAGAGGTAAACACTCTAAAAAAAAAATAAATAAAAAAGAATCAAACTGTCACAAAGAGATAGACACCCTAAAAAAGAATCAAACAGAACTCCTGGAAATGTAGAATACAGTCCAAGAAATTAAAATCTCTCTTGAAGAATTAACAGCAGATTGGACAAGAAAGATTCTCTGAACTTGTAGACAAAATCTTCAACATAGATCAAACTACCAACAAGCATGCCAAAAAAATTAAGAAGTACATATGGGAAATTAGAGACATCAGTAAATGCCCAAATATACATATAATGAGTATTCCAGAAGGTGAAGAAACTGATAAAGGCATGGAAATCCTCTTCTATGAAATATTATTAAAAACTCCAAATCTAGGGAAACAAGAAGAAATTCAGTTCAAGAAATAAAAAGAACTCCACATAGAATCTGCATAAACAGATTCTCCCCTGGTACATCACAGCCAGAATGGTAAGAAAAAAAAAAAAATCAAAGATAAAGATAAGATTCTAAAAATGGCAAGAGAGAAATATCAAGTTACTTAGAAAGTTTATCTTATTAGGCTAATATCAAACTAATCAATTGACACAATGCAGGCAAGGAAAAAATGGCAAGAAATATTCAAATAAAAGAAGCAATTTCAACAAAATTACAAATAAAATCAATCTCAGGTAAACAAAAACTAAAGGAATTCACCAACACTAGAACAACTGTTCATGAAGTACTGAAGGGAGTACTATACCAGGGAAACTTAAAAAGGACAAACAGAATTAAGAGCCAAAAAAGCCCCAAGAAAATGGCTAACAAAATGGCAGAAATAAGCCATCAAGTTAAATAATAATATTCAATTAATGGATTAAATTCTCCAATTAAAACACAGACTGGCTGAATGAATAAAAATACAGGATTCCTCTATGTGCTGCTTATTAAGAAATTCACTTCACTGATAAAGACCTACATAGACTGGGAGTGAAAGTTGGAAAGAAATTCATGCAAATGAAAATCTAAAAAAGGCTGAAGATCATGATACTGATAGCATACAAAATAAACTTCAAGATAAAAACTGTATGAAGAGACAAAGAAGAACACAACATAATACTAAAAGAGCTAGTTCACCATGAAAATGTAAGACTTATAAATATCTATGCACCCAACACTGGGGCATCTAAATACGAAGAGGGACTGCTAATGTAAAGGGAGAAACGACTGCAACACAATAACCATTGGGGAATCTCAACACCCCACTGTCTCATATGGAGAGATCATCTAGAGGAAAAATAAACAAAGAGACACAAAATCTAAATGATACCATAAATCAAATGTATTTGACAAACATCTATATATATATATAACTATAGCTGTAAAACATTTTTCCAAAAATTGCACATTTTATTCACTCCTACATGGAATGTTTTCAAAGATCAAACACATGGTAGGATACCAAATAAATCTTTACAAACTCAACAGACCGCAATAAAATCAAACTTGAAATGAACACAGAAAGAACTCCTAAAAATACACAAACACATGGAAACTAAGTGACATCCTTCTGAATAACTTCACAACCACTGAAAAAATTAAGACAAGTAAAAAGACTTATTGAAACCAAAAATAATGAACAAATGAGTTTGTATAACATAAGGGATGTGGAAAAGCAAATGAGGGGAGATCATAGCAGTTAGTGCCCACAAAAAAAAAAAAAAGAAAGAAAGAAAGAAAGAAAGAAAGAAAGAAAGAAATGTGTCAAAGAGACCACCTAACAACACATTTCATACAACTGAAAAAGCAACAACAATAAAAATGCCAGGAGAAAAGAAATATAAAACATTCAAGCAGAAATAAATTAAATAGAGAATAGAAGAATTATACAGAAAATAGATGAGACAAAAAGGTGGTTTTTTTTGAGAAAATAAACAAAATAGACAAAACATTAGCTAGATTAATCAATTACAGAGAAAGGAACCAGGTAAGTCAAATCAGCAATTCAGCAGGCATTATTACAACAGACATTACGGAAATCCAAAAGATCCTGAGTGAATGCTACAATTGATATTATGCCAACAAAAAAGACAGCCTAGATGAGTTGGACACATTTCTGGACACATTTAACTTACCAAGATTGTATCAGGAAGAAATAAAAAGTATAAATAGACCAGTAACAAGCAATGAGGTTGAACCAGTAATAAATAATCTCCCAACAAAGGAAAGCCCAGGTCCTAAATTTCATTTCTGAATTCTACAAAACTTTCCAAGAACTAATCCCAATTTTCCTCAAACTCTTTGTAAAGTTTCAAAGGGAAATAACAATCCCAAATTCATTTCATGAAGCCTCTATCACACTGATCTCTAAAACAGACAAGGACATACAACAAAAGAAAACTGCAGACTAATATCCTTGATGAAAATAGATGCAAAAGTTCTTACTAAGATATTTGTGAATTGTATACAACAACACATTAAAAGATTAACAAACAGACAAAACTATACATCATGCCTAGGTAGGCTTTATACCAGTAATACAAGAGTGGTTCAACATATGCAAAACCATAAATGTAATACATCACACTAAGAGAAAGATAAAAACCATATGATCATATCAATTGGTGCAGAAAAAAACATTTGATAAAATGCAACATCCCTTCATGATTAAGACTCTCATCAAAATTGGATAGAAAGGGCATTATTCAACACAGTAAAAGCCATCTATGACAAACCCATAGCCAACATCATACTGAATGGGGAAAAACTGAAAGCTTTCCCACTAAATGTGGAAAAAGACAAGGCTGCCCACCTTCACCAATCCTTTTCAACACAGAACTGGAAGTCCTAGTTAATGAAATTAGACAAAAATGTATATAGAAAAATTCAAATAAAAAATAATTGAAATTATCTCTATTTGAAGATAAGATGATTATATTCCTAGAAAATCTTAAAGAATCCACAAATCCACAAAAGATTCTTGAAAATTGTAAATGAATACAGTGAAATGATAGGATACAAAGTCAACATACAAAAATCTATAGCATTTTTATAAACTGACAATAAACAGACTGAGATATAATTGAAAAAATTCCCATTTACAATAGCCACAAAAATATAAGATAAATAGAAACAAAACTTACCAAAGAAGTGAAAGACCTTTGCAAAGAAAACTATGAAAAACTTTTTTAAAAATTGAAAATAATACCAAAAACATAAAAAGCTATCCCATATTCCTGAATTGGAAGAATTAATATAATCAAAATATCAATCATCCCAAAATTAATCTACAAATTCAATGCAATTCTGATCAAACCACCAGAGATATTCCTCACAGAAATAGAAAAAAATCATAAAATTGGTCTGTAATCATAAGAGGTTCCATATGGCCAAAGCAATACTGTATAAACAAAATAAATAGAAGGAATCTCACTTCCTGACCTTGATATATTACAAAACTGTGCTTATCTAAACAGCAGGGAATTGACATGAAAATGGGCATGTAGACCAATGTGAAAAAAGATGATAATCCAAAATAAACCCCAAAACATCTGGCCAACTTGTTTAACAAAAAGCACAAAACAATCCAGTGAGGAAAAGAAAATCTCTAATAGATGATATCTAAAAAAAATGGATATCCATCTGCAGAAAAATGAAACTGGACCCCTATTTCTTATCATTAATAAACAATCAACTCAAAATGGATCAAACATCTTACCATAAGACTTCAAACTATAAAATTCCTGGTGGGAAACACAGGGAAAACTCTTGGAGACACTGGAGTAGGCAAAGACTTTTAAAACAAGAACCCCCCCACACACACAAAGCACAGGCAATAATCCTAAAAATAGATAAATGGGATTCCATCAGGTTAAAAGCTTCAGCATGCAAAAGAAACTATATAAAATGAGGAGACAACCTTCAGAGTTGCCTCAGATAAGGGATTGATAACCAAAATATACAGGGTATTCAAGCAGCTCTCTCTCTCTCTCTCTCTCTCTCTCTCTCTCTCTCTCTCACACACACACACACACACACACACACACACACACACACACACAAAGAGATTAATGCAATTAAAAGATGGGCAAAGGAACTGAATAGACAACTCTCCAAGGGAAACACACAAAGGGCCAAAAGTGCTCAACACTTTTTATGATAAAGTAAATGAACTTAAAATCCCAATGAGATGCCACTTAGCCCCAGTCAAAATGACTAAGATTTAAAACACAAAGAATGATAAATGCTGCAAGACTGTAGTGAAAAGGGAATTCTCCTACACCTTTGGTAGGAGTGTAAATTAGTACAACTATTGTGGAGAACAATGTGGAGGTTCCTCAAGAACCTATAAATAGAGCTATGATATGATTCAGCAATCCCAATCCTGGGTATCTACCCAGAGTATAGGAAAGCCCTCAGTGGGAAAAACACTTGCATGTCCATGTTTATTGCAGCACTAATCACAATTGCTGCGACATGGGATCAGCTCGAATGTCCAAGAACAGATGAATGTGTTGAACAAGTGTGGCACATATACTTATGAAATACTACTCAGTCATAAAAAATGAGATTATGGCATTTGATACAAAGTGGATGCATATGGAAGATTTAATGCTAACTAAAGCAAGCCAGACTATAAAAGAGAAGCACTGTGTGTCTCTACTTAATATATATCAAATGTCTGCAGTCTACTGCAGAAACTGAAAGACTGGAAGATATAGAAGCAGAGAGACCAACTGTGGATACTGGAAACATTGTGAGAGGAGGGTAGACAATGAGAGGGTGGTGACAGGGAGAGAATCAACATGAAATAAAAAGAAAAAATAATGAATAAAAAATATAAAATTATCTGTTGTTAATAATGAGTATGGTAATATCTTAGACTGGACTAATATGCAGTGTGCTCATATCCAGAAAGTTCATTTTGTATGTTGTAAAGATGTGAAGTAATTAATGTAAAAAAAAAGATATTAAAAAAATAAAGAATGATAAATGCTCATGATGCTGTTGTGAAAGGAGAATCCTCCTGCATTGTTCATGGGGATATAAATCAGCACAATAATTGTGGAGACTCAGTAATTCCAATCTCAGGTATCTACACAGAGGATAGGAAAACCCTTATTCAGAAAAAAACACTACATTTGCACATACATGTTTGTTGCAACATTGTTTACAATTGCTAAAACATGGAATCTGCCCAAATGTCCAAGAACGGATTAGTGGATAGGAAAAATGTGGCACATATACACTACGGAGTACTAAGCAGCCATAAAAAGCAATGGGACCGTGACATTTGATACAAGGTGGATGAATATGGAAAATTTAATGCTAATCGAAGCAAGGCAGACTGTGAAAGGCAGGCATTGTATGTTCCTACACAGTATAAACCGAATGTTGTGTTCTATAGCAGAAACTGAAAGATTGGAAGGTAAAATGACAGGGAGGCCAATTGAAGATAATTAAGACAGGATAGAAGGGAATAGGTAACAGAGGTTGAAAAATGAAGGGTGAGAAGGAGGGGATCAGGAAAAAAACAACGTATTTAATAGACACAAAAAGTGAAAAGTTTTATGTTGATGATAATGTACATAGTAATGTCTTTGGCTTGATTAATATGTACTGTGTTCATGACAAGAAAAATCATATTATACAATGTAAAGATATATAGTAATTAATGTAAATTCAAAATAAATAAATAAAATTCCAGCACCTAATGGCAAAAAAAAACTATACATTTGGATTTACAAATAATTATAAAGCTTTTCTAATAAAGAGAGAAATGAGAGTATTTAAAAATAACAATTAATGTTCAAATTTGCCTTTTTTTTTTAAGTTTTTGCTATAGGGTGTGTATGCTCACCAGAAAGACAGAAAGAGACAGAGAGAAAGAAAGCAAGAAATCACCCCCAAGGGGGGATGGCCATGCTGCAATCCCTTCTCCTCCATTCTCCTCTTGGGATCTTGGGCATGCGCGCACACACACCTGGTGTGAGTTTAAGCCACTGGGTCCGGGATTCGAACCATGGTCAAATACATGGGAGTTCAGCGACATAGCCATTACACTGACTGCTGGTCCCAGACTTGCCTTTTTAAAAAACCTAGAATTTCCATAGAATATTTGATTACATAATACCCCCTATAATGAATGAAACTCACATAATGGTAGAATACTATATAGTATATGTGATTGTTTTTGAAGTGCTATTAATTGGTTATATTCCAATTCAAATCATAAAAATTATCAATTATGTGAAACCATTGTTCTTAAGTATTCTGCAGAATTTTGGCTGGATAACCTGCAGAGTGATACCAATTTGCAGTATATATATATATATATATATATATATATATATTTTTTTTTTTTTTTTTTTTTTTTTTTTTGCCCATTTCAGAACTGGTATATTCTAATAGTATCTGTATCTATCTTCTCTCAGGTCCTATCCTGAGGCAGAAAAGAAAACAATAAAAGAATAAATTACTGGTAAGACTTTCCTACCTAACACCTAGAAGCTTCACTACTGATTGAAACATGCACATGGCCCTTAACTTCCATTTTATTTTTGGGGAAGTTTGTTTTCAATTTTGCAATTTAAGTGCACTATTTAATTATATACCTGGATTTTAAGAAAGAGTGTGATTGTTAACCCATGGTATTTCCTTTATACCCAATTTTAGATTTCAGTTTCTTTTATGAGTTTGTTTTATGTGTATTTTTTTCTTTCCTTTATGATTCTTAACTCTTTGAAAGAATTAATATTTTGTAAGGTTTTATTTATTTATTTTTGAGAGGTTTTTGCTATAGGGCACGTGTGCTTGCCAGAAAGACAGAAAGAGACAGAGAGACAGAAAGCGAGAAATCACCCCCCAGGGGGATGGTCATGCCGCAATCTCTTCTCCTCCTCTGGGCATGTGTGTATGTGTGCCCAATATCCCAACATACACACATGCCCAGAGTGAGTTTAAGCCACTAGGTCTGGGACTCGAACTGCGGTTGACTACATGGGAGTCCAGTGACATAGACATTACACTAACTGTTGATCTCAAGGTTTTATTTTTCTTAGGAATGTCCCAAAGAGCAAAGAGAAAAATTCACTTTAAAAAAAATAGAGTAATATATTTTCTATCTTAAAATTACTATTTTGGTCCATTTTATACCTCTAAAATATAAGACAAATTGTGAAATTGCAGTATTCTTATTTTTCTTGTATCTTAAATATTTTTCTCTTTTATCTTCTTAGTAATTATGGCATATCTCATCAATGGTGGTTATGTGTGTGTAGGACTATATCCTATCTATCTATCTATCTATGTATCTATATCTATCTATCTATCTATCTATCTATCTGTCTATCTATCTATCTATCTACCTATCATATATCTATCTATACCTATATCTATCCATATATTCAAAGCCAGGAATAAGCGAAATACAATTTGGAGTTTGCTTTATTTAAATTCCTAAAAAAATACATTTCACAATCTCTTTGCTTTTACTTCTATAAATTATGATTTAAAATATTCCTTTTAAAACCTGAAAATGAATAGGATTCCATTGGACTGAGAAGATTATTTTCAGCAGTTAACTGAGGGGTAAGCATCTGTCAGGTCAGGGGTGAGATACAAGATTTAGGTCCAACAAGACACATTGTGGAACACACCTGCATGCTCATCAGCAGCCACAGAGCCCAGTGGGTGTAGAACAGCAGCGGTGTCTTTGGCAGTGAGTGAGGAACATGAAATTCATTTATTTAAAGAATACATGCTGCAGATCTCTACCCTGGGAGTTGGTCATTTTTATTCTAAATTCTGTTATTAATTTTTTAAAATAAGTAATCATTGAGGGCAGGAAAGGGAGGAAGAGAAAGGTATTTTCAACAGTGGTTCATTTACCACCTGCTGCCATGGTTCCTCAGTCAGTCAGAGTCACAGGCAAACACACCCACGGTCCACATGTCCAGGCTGGCAAGAGACTGCCTCCCTTGTGACTTCCGGCTGCTGAAGCAAAGACACCAACCATGTGTCACTGCAGCTGGGCCATAGCTTGCTTTCCTTTATATTATTTGCTTGACCTTTTAAGACATTTCAATTTTTGTGACTCTTCTCTACTAACATTTTATTCATAATATGCAATTTATCTCCTACCACTAAAGAGTCTACAAATTGTTTTGGAACTATAATCCATTGCATGTTAGAAAAAAATAGTTAAAATATAGGTAAATAATTGGAAGAAATAAATAACTGTTATCAACATGGAGGGCCAGAATTGTTATTCACTTATCAATAGTTATTAGTGCAATTCCACTTGACTAAATTAGGAAAAAAAAACATATATCCAATTCTCAAGGGCTCACACAGAAAGAAAAAGCAGAAATAAGCTACTTATTTCAGTTTACCTAAGTTCCCCTAGCCCTTAATCCGTTCTTATCAAGATGATCCAATTTATCAAGAAGTTGCATCATTCTTACTTAAAACTGTCTCTTGTAGTAAAATCCCCCTAGAAGCAGGGCCTCCTCACTCTCAGCTCTAGCCCTACATCCAAGACACTAACCTGATAAACAGTTTTATTTCCACCAACATGAATAAAGCACTAGCATGCTTCATTCCCAGGTATTATATACAGACATTACAAATGGAATTCTAACACTTTACTGAGGAAAAGTCAGATGGCCGACATCACTAAATTGTGAGGCTAAAGCAAATGCTGGCACCTTACTCAAGTTTATAGATCTGGCCACTCTTCAGGTCTTCAATTTCTCCACACTCCTGACCCCTGCCAGGGCCATGCAACTCAGCTAGTATCATAGATGAAATGTGGATCATCGATGTTCTCTGTGGCTGACTGTTCCTTCTAGCCTGCTTCTGGTGCCAGGGCAGACCCTGTGGCAGGGATCTCCACTCCCCAGTGTTGACAGGCTGGCCAGTGGCCTATTGAGGGCCGAGCTGTAGAACAGTTGCATTCGGCCAGTCAGCAAGGGAGGTACACAGTTCAGCAAGGGGGGTGCACAGCAGATGAGTGAGCAAGACTTCCTCTGTGTTTGTAGTCGCTCCCCATTGCTCTCTTTACTGTCTGGTCTCCACCTCCCATCTGATCCTGCTGTATAGGATTCTAGTGGGAGAATGAATACTATTACATGATTGTTTCATTGTACATTGCAATGTATTCGGGGTAGAAATGGGGTGCATGAAGCACTTGGGTTTTTCTGCGACCAACCTCACCCTCATCCCATCCTGTCCCTGTGGAGGGATTGTCTTCCTCCAGACCAGTCTCTGATCAGGGTCAGGTTGGGGACTTGACTTTAGGGTTGGGAAAGGTGACCACAGGTAGGTGTGGGAGAGATGGCTTCCATTTTGCTTGCTCTTCCTGTCATCATACCTGCAAAGCTTGTCATCTCTGCCTGCAAAAGACTATCATCTTTGTAGAAGCAATTCATTCCAGAAGCAGTTGGTACCAGTTTCTGGAAATTTTCCTCTTTTATCATTGAGACCTCCATAAGAATTGTGCATTTCTTCTCTCATTGAATTGATTGGTGGGGGGTGGAGGCAGGGAGTGTATGCTGTGTCCTTTAACCTTTGAATGACAAATCATGAGTAGTTTATTGTCACTAAATGAAATGCAGACATGTATGAATCACAGGGCAAGAACTAGGTCTAGCTTTGACCATTGTAACTTTCAGCAAATCACAGCATCTCCCTGGGCCTCAGTCTCCTCTTCAGTAGAAAGAAATAATTTATCTTTGCCATCCTGACACAACTTCAGCTGTGAAGTCCTCACATCCAGAACTCCTAGGCCATGGCAGGAGGGTGAGTCCATCTGATCTGGGTGTTTTCACATCCACTAAATCCCCCTTCCACCTTCCTGGCTAAAATACAGGTTTCAAGCTGACAATAATAGGCTTCCATAAGTTTACCACCCTCCCACTTTTTGTTTTCACATTTAGATCTGAATAAATAAATATATAATAAACAAATAATAAATAAAATCCTTAGCCATTTTCCTGAATAATGTTCAGGTAGCAGCTTCTTCTAAAAAGAAAAAGAAATTACTCAAAAGATAGCAATTTAACAAATTGTTTTAACAAATGGATTGATTTACTCCATTCCATTTTCTTTTTTATTATTAAATTTTGATTTCTGCAATCTGTGTCTTTTTTTCTGCTGGGCATTTTAATTAGATAGTAGAATTTAAAAATAGGGTCTCCAGTATATTAAGAAAGTTGCAGTGGTGTTTAATTTATGTGGGGCAGCTGGTAGATTTCTGATTTGAGGGGATTTTTTTTTAATTCTGTCATCTGAACTTTGCTTTGGTAATGCTGCAAATTAGCAGCTATTCATTCTTTAATGAACACGGGTTCATGTAAATTTCAACTATGAATAGGCAATCAGGATTTCTTTGGGTATAATGGGTTATTTACCGGGCTTCCATTTCAATTTTGAACTCTTTGCTTCTTTAAACGCCATCCTATATAATTTGCAGCCATCTAATTACATATGTATATATTTACCATATAGATATTGCCTTTGTGCCTACACTGCTCCAAATTGCTTTATTAAAGTAATGGCAAAAGCTCACTCTACCTGAAGTGTGGCTATAATGCTGAGTTCAATAAAGATTAGTCCTGCAAAGCTAGGATATAAGAGTGGGTGGGCTTGGGAGCAGAACTTTGGGCAGATTTTGGAGGAGATGATGAGGTCCCATGGTTGCAATGGCCAGTGATGAAGCCAAGGCGCTTGCAATCTGGATATTTCATGATATAGTTTTCTACATTGGTATGAAGCTTTCACTGCAAGAACAATCTTCAGCTGTGAAAAGATGGTCTATCTACTTTTTCCCACTTTCTGACATGTTTTAGACCCTCTATTAGTAAGGTTTATGGACAACCCAAGGCTGCTCAACTGAACATGTGTTCACAAGCTGATGGTAGACAGTGCCTAAACCCACTTAGAATCAGGAATGTGTACAGTGATGTTCTCACTTCTCCCCCTGAAATCAACCACCCACCTTACCTTCCTCTGACAGTCCCAGTGAAAAGGAAACCTGTCTGCCAGCCTGCATGTGTGTTCCCCGTGATCACACCCATTGTCACAATGGACGACTCCTCAGGCCCTGGGATCTGTTCCCCACAACTCCTAATGGGATCCCAGCAAGTTACTTCTCCTCTCTGAATGTTACTGGCTTTTTAGGAGTAGATGAAGTTCGGGGAGAAGTTTGTATATCTATTAGGAGCATTATGGATCTCACAGCAAGTGATCACTTGCTTCAGCCTCACTTGAAATCCTCTATTTGCAGACATGATTATCCCATGTGTGCATCCCGCTGTGTCTGTATGTAAGACGTATGGTTTGACAGGTACAATTTAGAGGCCTCCATCATCCTCAGTGCTTACCTTTGGAGTCTGAGCAGTGATGAAGTCCCACAGTCACTGTGCAGCAGCACTGCATCAGGGCAGGGCCTGCTTGGTCCTGCCATCCCTTCTGTGGAGTTCCCTGCACTTCCTGAGGAGCAGCCAGCCAACAGCACCAGCTGCCCCAGGAAAGACACAGCCTCAGATGTCCCATGGCAGAAGTCAGGTGCTTGGCACCCTCCGGGCCCATCCCTTTGCTATTTGTGTGAAACAAAGCATACTTTTAACAGAGCCAAAGTGGTGGCAATGACTTGAACACAATTTTATATATTGAGTATTTGCTGTAAAATATTAAGAACGACAGCCCGATTTGACCACTGCCAGTGTATTCCACTCTCCTCTTCTACAAAATACTCTTTTTGTATTTACAAGGTTATGTTATGAGCATTTTTAATAGTTCTTTGAGAAGCAAGAGAGTTTCTCTCTCCACCCAGACTGAAGCCTCCAACGCAACTTTGCTGCCCTCGTCATAGGACACTAGTCCAGCCAAGCACTTGGTGTAAGGCGGGTTCCTTGGGTGTTTCCAAGCAGGTCGAGGGGTCTTTGTTTTTTGATGTTGCCTAGTTTCTGTTCTCCTTTTGGCATTTTGAGATACTATGTACCTGTCTCATTGAGCAGTTGTCACTGCTCTCACCCACACCCTGAGCCTTTCTGTGACCATAGGTGGGAAAAAGCCTGGGCTGCCTACAAGCCCTACAGAGTTTTCAGGAAGGGCCAGGCCTTTTGGTTTGGAGACAAAGCTGTCGGTCATGGTACCCATTTCTGGGGAAAGGTAACTATGGTCACTCACTCCTCAGAGTCAGGCTGCCTCCCCTAGCCCACTATGGTTTAGATTCCTGAAATCCAAAGTTAAACATGGCACCTCTGACTCAAAGTGTGCCAATTCCTGGTGGAATGCTGAAATCTTTCTGTCTTCTGGGACATACTTCTCATCCTGCTCTGCTCAAGCCTGGAGGTGCCTGACTCACCCCCTTTGACCCTCCTGGCTCCCCACACTCCCTCCGGAAGAATGCTCATTTTCTTCTTTCTGGAGACTCTAGATCTGACTTCTTCTATAAGGGCCACCTTGGCCTCCTCAAATACCCCACCCCAGACTGCTCCCTCCTCTTGCTGGTGCCCGGTTACAGCTGACCCAAGGGATTGCACCTGGGAATTAACTGGCCATTTGCAGACCGCCTACAGCACCAGAGCAGGTCTGTGCTGGGCTTTGCATTTATCAATGAGCATCAAAGTATATTAGCACTAATTTTCCATGACCCATGTCAAGGGTGTGGCGAGGAGCCTTTTAAGGATCTCATTCACCTCCAGCTCTGGCATCTGCACAGCATCTTCCAGCCTCTGCCTGTCAGTGCAAGGAAGCTGCCTCTGCAGCCCAGGCCTGCTGCAGAATCTGGTCTTGGTTAACATCACTCTGATGTAATGTCTCCTGCTCCGGCGTCTGGCCCGGCAGCTCAGCCCATGTGGTGGACGGGGGGGAAGGGAGAAGCCATGACCGAGACCCACCGCCCTACAGAGGCCATTCAGGGGGGCTGGAGCCCTTTGAGGCTCCAAGGGGGCCTCCTGCTTGCCTGGATTAGTCAATTAGATAAATACTACTCCTGGGCCCGTCTGGAAAAAAATAACAAACAGCATATTCTGCAAATGGAAAAGCTGATCCAGGCTGGTGACTGACAATGCAGGTGGCATCCCTGCCCGCCTGCACTAAATCAGGGTAGGCCATTAATATGCTAAAAACGCCACTGCCAATTGGCTCCCGAGGCAATCACGCGAGGCCTTCATGAATAATCCATGCAGCACCTGGAGGCATAAAATTTTCATGGCAGACTTGGTGGACAGGCTGTGGCACAGGGAGGCGCAAGTGCAGCCACACCTGGCTCCTGGATGTTATGCTGAGGCAGATCCCCATGCCCTTGAGTCTGGGACAGAGCCCGACCCTGGGCCATGTGCCAGGAGGTGCAAAGGCACGAGGTCTTCGGTCTCTGTATCAGAGATGCAAGCAAAAAATGGAGTTCATTCTCTGAAAACAGCTCTGACCCAGGGTTCTCTGACACGAGCTGAGCACGTCCCAGATGCCCCCTTCGCGACCCTAAGGGAGTGTTACCTCATTCACAGTCTGCCCTGAGACGGGCCTGGCTTCTAGTTAGGGGCCAGCTGTCCTCAGTGTTAGGACTCTCTACCAGCATGGAAAAGTTCCCCCTTGCTTTGGGAATGGCCTTCCTTTTACCGTCTTCTTTCTTCTTTAACTCCGCTAGACCTCGCTTCTGTGTGAAACAGATTGTATCTACCTACCCAGAAAGCCGGGAGGAGAGACAGCAGGCACTTCAACAGGTCATGGCACGGTCTCAAGCAGGTTCCTTTATCAAGCCCCTACTTCCGATTCAGGTGTCTGCCTGCTCTCCGGGCGAACTCACCCTCATTCTCTTTCTCTCCACCAAGTGGAAATTCTCTACCTCACCATATTTTATTCTAGGCTTAGTTCTGTTTATTAAGCAATCAAATATGAAAGGGTTTAAGATGATTTAGAAAGGAGGAGGGGCTTTTCTGAGACAGGGAAAACATTAGCCTCTCTTAAGTCGCAGTCTATTTATCACATTAATGAGAATTGTTATTTAAGTGTGTTGAGCTTTTCATCTTCAGGTGTTGATTTAAATCACTGCTAGTCTCTCTAATTTGCTCCATTATGCCAATAATCTGCCTTTGGTTTAATGATTCGTTTGTTTTCTTCTTTGTTCGATTTGACTTGATGTATTTTGATATTTCAGTGGCTTAGATGCCTTGTTTACCTGTTTTGAATTTTATAAACACAAATCACTCAGTAAACACGAAGAGACCCTTCGTTTACAAATGCATGCTTATTGTGAAATGGGGACTTTTCCCACCACTTTTCTTTTTCTTTGTAATGACTAGGATACAGCTTCAGAAATAGCAACCACAAAATTATTTAAAATGTATCAGTTTCATTAAAAATGCAGTCTGATGAAATATCAGATACAACTATTAAAAGAAAACTCCCTGTGTAAAGGTAGGGGCCTGGAGGTGGCAGCCAGGGACCTGAGTGGGGACAGTTCTGGCTTGCAGAGGACCATGGCTGCATCTGGGAATTTTTTTCTACCTACCACATAAACTCTGACTTTCTTAGATAATCCCCTCCCAGACCTAGGAAGAAGCAGTGCCTTGCATGTATTTCTGGAAGCTTCTCCTATCCCTGCAGGGCCAGGACTCTCCTTAGCTTTACATGAGTCCCTAAGGTAAGCCTCACTGATTTCAAATTATTTTGCTCCCAAATAAACTCACACTTTAATTCCATTTTCCTCAAACATTCTGAAGTCTGCTTGTATATCCTCATAAAAATTTCTCTGGGGCTTGTCTAATAGTACAGCCACCTCTCCTGTCTATAACTTCCCTGTCTATACCGACAGGGTGTGGATGTTGCCCCACCCCCGAAGGCCTTGCCTCCACCCCAGGGTGCACTGTCTGCTCAGTAGCTCAGATCAACACTCTGGGCGTCATCTTGCCTCTCCTTTATGACAACAGTCCTCCTATCTGGAACGTGACTGCCAGCAGTATTCGTTACCCATGGTCAACCATGGTCTAGAAGTATTACATGGAAACTTCTAGAACTAAATGAGTCATAAGTTTTAAATTGTGCATGACTCTCAGTAGCATGATGGAATCCCATGCTATCCCATCTGTCTAGTGCAGGAAGTCACTTAGAAGCTGTCTGTTAACACATTGCGAAAACAGCAAACATCGGTGCTGGTACTATGGCAGGTTCCGGCACCTGTGGGGGTCTGGGGTGACGGGGGATTGCTGCGTTCGCAGCAGCTAAGTCTTTGTGGCTTCACTTCCTTGCTCTCTTCCATGACAGTTCCTGCCTGCTCCCATTATTCTGGTCCTGGATCTTTCTCAGGGAATTTTGGTCTCATGAATTATTGATCATCATTTGTAGCCAATCCTTCCAAATTCATTCTCTATTTTACTTACAGATGTGTACTAGAGGGAATGTGTGCTCACCAGAGAGACAGAGACAGAGAGATAGAAAGTGAGAAGTCCCCCATAGAGGGGGACTTCTGATGGCCATGCCTCAATCTCTTCTCCTCCATTCTCCTCTCTGGATTTTGGTCACACACCCACACATACCTGGTATGTTTCAAGTCACCGGGTCTGGGATTCAAAAAGCAGTCAACCATGTAGGAATCCAGTGCCTCAGCCACCATGCCACCTGCTGGCTCCTATGTTTGCACAATTTAAACTTAATTCTATCGTCCTTTTGTTTAGATTCTCATAAAGGCTCTTTTTTGTCTTGAAGAAGACCTACAGTCCTGTGCAGTCACACAGACCCCTCCTGTTCCCACCCCTGAACACCTGCTCTCCCCGCTGCCCCTGTCGCAGGCTCTCCTGGGCCTCAGCACATTGTTCACCTCTGGCCCACACAAGCCCAGACAAAGAGAGGTGTCAGCACCGGAGACACAGCAGGCTTGAGAACAGAGGACTGAGCTCAGATTTAAAGACCTGATCTCAGAATTGCTTTCTGGGTCACCTTCCTTAACTCGCTGGGGCTCCTGAGAGCAAGACTAACAAAAGATTGGTGATCTTTGGAATCTTGCTGCTAAGTATGTGCTGCTGACAGTTTTGAAATACTTACTATATACCAGATAGGACGTATGTCCTCTCCAAGCACTATTTCTTAGTAATGACTCAATAAGTAAGCATATTTTCATTTTCTTTTTTATATGGAAACATCCAAAATGAGGTCTGTGGCATGTATAAATTATGAAATCTTCAAGAAAACTCACCGTAAAACTCACCCCACAAACTGAAAACTAGGAAACAACAATACTCGTGCTTCTTCTTAGTCCTGCCTCCCATTTCACTCATCCCGACTCCACTCCCGAGGGCGCCTGTGGCATGATTGTGTGTCTTTATTCTTTCACAGTCTAAGGACATTTTGATGTATGTCTGTGTGTTCTTTATGTATTCCAAAAGACTCTTTGCCCGTGCACTCTATTTTGAGAAGCTCATACACTCAAGCTTAGTAACGTCACTGTTCATGTCTTCTGTAATATTGCTAAGATCTTGTCTCCTTGGCTCATAAGTAAACTAGATATGCAAATCTCTAACTTCGAGCCTGTCAAATCATATTTATTTTAGTTCTATTATCTCAAAATATTTTAATGCTGAAACACTTTTTGAGTATACCACATTTAAGATTAGTTCCTCCTTATAGGAATAATCTGTTATACGGTCACTTATTTGCTTGATTCACATTTGTCTGCTATAACATTTCATTCCTTCTTTTTCAAATCGTCTATGTTGTTTTGCTTATACAATGGGATTGCTTTTTAAATAGGATATATAAACATACCTTTTAACTAGTGAAATTAGTCAATTTATATATACTAAAACAAATGTAAATATAGGCAAATTTAAATTTGTCTCTGTTCTCTTTACTTTTGCTTTTTATTTTTCCTACTTTTTCATTATTTTCTCTTGACTTTATCCAGATTTCTTATTTATCTTTTGTTATTTCTGCTCTTTCTTATTTTCTTATTCCTTTTTCCCTCATGAAGTTTGATATTCACGCACTCCATAACTCTTTTTCTGAAATTTTACTATTCTTGTTTCTCTTCACATTATCTAAAATTATTTAATAACCTAAAGAAGAAACTCAGAGAAGTCCTACCTCCTCTTCTTCCAACATCAGACATTGCTGTGTCCTTCCATTCTTTCTATTATCACAAAACTAGCTGCTGTCATCATACCACGCAAATCGTGCCCCGCATTGCCTTGAGCAGTAGCCCTTCCCTCGTCACTTCCATCTCTTCTGTGTCTCACAACCTTCTTTACAGAGAGTTTCCCCTTCTTTAGAACCACAGTACTCCCAATCTGCCTCCGGTACCCACAACATTTATGTCTGGGAGCAAGTCAGAAACACATGCCTGGCTCCACCCCCAACCCCCACACCCTGATCAAGTGACACAGAATCCTGGAGGGAAGGTTGAGCAGAAATCTGTGTCTGTTTTCTTTTTTAAACATTTATTTATTTGTTATGATTTTTAAGCTGCCCAGTATAGGACTTGAACTGCAGTCTGGCATACGAGAATCTAGCACCTTTACTGTCATACCATCTGCTGGCTTCAGAAATCTGTGTTTCTGCAGGCTCTCCAAGCAGGCAAATGGAAGGGGGAAGCTGCTCTTTGTTCAAAGTTATTAAGACATTTTCTATGGCGAGTTCAGGGCCCTCATGAGCCTTAGCACCAACCCTAACCTGCCTGTGGTATCTAATCTGTGAGTGATCAGTCAGGAAGATCAGCCACACCTCCCTCCTGGCTTCCATCTCTTATGTATATCAGCAGTGATTCATTACTTATTTCATAAGGCTGAGAATCAAGACCTTTCTGGGCAAAATAAGACCTCCAGAGCCCTAAATGATAAGTGTGTTCCTGAGGGTGTCAGCCAACACTTTCTATACTTGTCCCTTGCACCCCCACTGAACTCTGCTGGATTACCAGGTGAGAACTTAGGTCAGGAAGAACGCTCACTTGTGTTCTCTGGGGACTGTTTTGGCTAGCTGCCTCCCAGCAACCTGAGGTGACTTGGGTTCTCAAGGCCATAGGGACCTGCTGGTGGCTGTGATGCTCTGTTGTTTTTACTGCACAGGCTGGGCAGTACTGTCAAAGGACATTCCACCAGGCCCTGGTCCCCACAGAGTGCTACGCGAGGTGGTGGCATGCAGTCACACTTATATTTGTAATTAGTATGAGATTATTCAAGTAGAGACAGACCTGCCTCTCAGAGTTCTAATTCACTAGAAAAGCACAACACATTTTTGTTGTTGTTGAATTAATTACTTGATTAATTAAAGAACTCAGAGAACTAAAGGAGAAGAGGAAAAAGGGATTACTAAGTTGGAACACTGAAAGACTCAAATATATTATCTACAGGCTTCTATAACCTGGGAGTAGTGTACGCTATTTTAAATTAATTCATCTATTTTCAAATTTTATCTACTTATTTACATTCAATCACTGTGTATCAATACAGCATACAAAATGAATTTTATCAGCATAAATACAGTGTTAGTTCAAAGATATTACCATACCCATTATTATTAACATATAATTTTCTATTTTTGTGTCCCTTAAATGTTTTGCTTCTATCTTTTTCCCCTCGATTCCCTCCCTTTTTTACTCATTGTTAAGATGTGGAACCAACTGAAATGTCCTCTTGGACAGATGAATGGACCAAAAAGGTGTGGCATATATTATATGGAATACTACTCAGCCATTAAAAAAAAAAGAGAGACCTTGCCATTTGATATAAAGTGAACAAATATGGAAAAGTTTACTTCTCAGTGAAGTAAGCCAGACTATGAAAGAGAGGCACTATATATCTCCACTCAGTATATACCAGATGTCTGCACTCTATGGCAGAAATGGAAAGATTCGAAGGTATAGACGCATAGAAAGCAACTGTGGATACTAGAGATAACATACTTTTGAGAATTCATTATTTATTGAAAACATTATTTAATATCAAGTGAGTTGAAAACCTGTGTCCATACAAAAATTCTGCACTCAACATTTAGAGCATCTTTATTCATAATTGTCCAAACCTGGAAACAGCCAAGATGTCCTAGAGTGGGTGAGTGGGTAAATGAACTATGGGACGTCCACGCAATGGAATATTGCTCAACACTAGAAAATGAGCTGTCCTGTCTTGAAATGACATGGAGGGATCTTTAATCCATTTTGGTAAATGAAAGACACCTAACTGGAAAAGGCGACACACTGCATGGTCGTAACTACTCCACATCCGGAAAAGGTACAACTGCGAGGTGGTGAAAAGATCAGCGGTTGCTGGGGTATGTGATATTGTAATGGGAACACATGGTATGAACTTGTCAAAGCCTACAGAATGCACTGTATCAAAAGTGAGCCCTGATGCAAACCATAGACGGTAGTTAGCAGTCACGTGTGAACATCGACTCACCATTTGTGAGTGTAACAAATGTACCACGTAAACGCAAATGTGAATAAGAGGGAAGTGATATGTGTGTGGGGAAGAAGCAGCATATGAGAACTATGCATCCCTTCTGTTTTTCTGTAAAACCCAAACTTTTTTAAGAAATAGCCTATTAATTGAAAAGAAAAATTCATAGTTGGAGGGCTTGAATCAAGCTCAGTGCAAACCAGACTGGACAACACATAATCAGAAACACAAGAAACACTGGAAAGGAGATAGAAATGTCTGCTCTTTACTGGAGCTTAACAGGGACACTTTTGAAAAGGACTAAAAGAAGACAAATCTCAACACACAGAGGGCGAGTTGAACTGTACCTGACATCACAGAAGGTTTTGGTCTTTATAAGATACGTCCCAACACATCCAATTTCAAGTAGTCATAATGGAAATGTCCTTCAAAACCCATCAGGTGAAAGAACAAGTTCAAGCAGCACTAAAAGATGCCTTGAAGAGAAAGGCAGATGTTTCCAGAGGTCTCAAACTGCTTTCATCAGAAGCTGAATGAAGATGGAGAGAGAATGAAGTTATTATAATGAAAAAATGTCTCCTTGAAATCTCTCAAGAAAGTTAAACTGAGGCTCTTGATGGCCACTCACAACAAAAGTTTTCACTACTCTTCTTAGAAAAGACCGAATGCAGAGTGGGGACCTGTAAATAGAAGCAGTGAGTGTTCTAGAACCCAGAGACTTCCCGGAAGATGGACAAGACTTTCAAAGAATTGATTGATGTGGCTGAAGTAAATACTTGCTTTAAAACTTTTAAAGAAGGAAAAGAAAAGACATGGGGGTCTGCGTGGTGGCACAGTGGTGCAGCAGTAAAACCTGGCACATTGTGAGGCTGACCCACATCGGAAGGTTCTGGAATCTGGTCCTGAAACGTCCTGACTAGCATGCGGGTACTCACACTGCAGAACTGGCTGAAGCTGGGGAGAGACTGCCGTGGATAGACCCTGTCAGAAATTTTCTGTCTGTCTGTCTCTTTCATGGAAGAGGTAAATGAATAAAATTTGAAACAAAGAAAAAACCTTAAATATGTAGTAATCTAACTGAAAAAGATGAAATAGCTCATTCACTCAAATATCACATGAAAAGTTCTCAAACTAAGAAAGAATCATCATCAGAATAAGCAGAAAAGAGAAGCCACCATTTCAGCAGAAATTTCACATCTTCTCAGAAATTCACCAAGAACAAAAATATCTTACTAAGAGAAATTTTATTTTGCAAAGGTAGAGGGGGAGCTTTCTAAAGCAGGTGAAGCAATGTGATGTAAAGATCTAGACAGTTACAAAATATAAGTAAAATTTATTCTCAAGTACTTAAAAGCAACACCAGCTCTTGGCAAGCTATTTACTTTCTGAGAGAAAACTATGACAGTGGGCTGAGAGCTCTGCCAGCTGAGAGCTACTTCAATTGGCTTAAGAAAAGAAACACATCAAACAAAATAATACTGAGGAAGAATGTACAGTTTAAGAAGTATCCTTTAGAAAGGGACTTGGCAGAGCCTGAGAGGTCACCAAGGAGTCCTCTGGATGATGGACACCCAGAGAAAGAGAGCCCCCATTACTGCGGTTTCTGATGGTGTCATGGTTCAGCGTCCTGCCTCCAGTGCTGGACAGGTGACACCCACCCACAAGCGTTCACCAGGCCAGTCTCTCTGGATGCAGCAGCTCTTCCATGAGAGCAAGAGCAAGCTCACCCTGTGCTCCTGGTAACAGCAGGGCTTAAGTCCTTTCCGTTAAGACAGGGTGCTGCTGGTTCTCCCCTCATTTTCTTCTCAGCTATTCCAGAGGCTCCCAGGCAGCAGCTCCTGTGAAGAGCACCTCTGTCCTCCCATTTCCAAAGAGGAGGACTCACATCCCTGCAGTGATGTCCAGTATGCACTAAGGGACATACTTGGCTCAGCATGTCTTTCCTTGGTCACACCAGATGTCTCAGCATCGGGCACTGTCCACACGCTCTGCAAACTTGAGAGAATCATTTTCAGTTTGCTCTCACCCTTCCAAAGAGCCCCTTTCTGAAGATCCAAAACAGTAACATATTATTTTCCTTTTGGTATTAAAATATATTTTTCTTTCAGTTTTATTTTGTGTGTGGGAGAGTGTGTACCAGAGGGTGGATATGAGAGAGAGAGAGAAAGAGAGAGAGAGAGAAAGCAACCCCCAATGGGGCCTGGTCACACCATGATCCACTTTTTCTAATTCTGTGCCTGCAGGGATCCACACTGGGGTCTACCTGGTGTGTTTTTCAAGCTACCAGGGTCAGGACTTGTACCCTGCCTGGTCCATCTTGTGGTATCCGACTTCTTCCAAGCAGTGCTTAACTACTGCACAAGGGGCCAGCCCATGTTATTATTAATTATCACTACACAATGGCTAAAATGGGATAGGATTATAATTCTTAATGCTTTATGACTGTAAGATTATTTAAATGTGATGCATGAATTAATTGCCTTCATTTTATTCTATTGGTAGGTAGTATAATTATAGTATTTTTATTGTTGTTAACAAGCTCCCAAAAATAATCCAAAAACACAGCAAGAATTTTATTTTGTCTTTCTCATAAAATATTTTTGGTATTTTTCATTTGGGTTTTATTGCTATTATTTAAGTGATTACACAATATTCTCAAGCGTAGAGTTGATAGGATTATAATTTTAGGGTAGTGCCTTATGAATGTTCATTGTGTAAATGTGCATCTTATTAGCAAAATGTTTTCATTGTATTTTATTTCCAGATAGTAAATATAGCACTTTTGTTATTGCTGTTTAACCATATCTCTATTGATCTCTAGAAACATAGCAATGTTTTTTGTCTCCTAAAGTAATTTCAAATTTTCTCTCATTTGGTTCCACTGCAGATAAGCAATTGCATAATTGCTCCAATGGGAACTCAGTAGAATTATAATTCTTTGGATAGTACTTTATATTTTTATCTCACTTAATTGTGAATTTCATTAGCAAATTATTTTTCTCCACTTATTTCTATCTAGTGTAAGGATAGTATTTCAGTTATTGCTATTTTACAAGACGCATAACAGGAACAGTACAGGAGTTTCACCAAGTCAATTTACAATTAGACACATTTGAAACTCAAAGATTATTTCTGTATATCGAGGGTGTTAGTCTGTTGCACTGCTAATAAGAGACATTCCTGAGTATGGGTAATTTTTAAGAAATAGAGGTTTATTTAGCTCACGGTTTTTGCAAGTTTCATGTCAAGTGGCTACATAGTGTGAGGGTCTTCTTGTGAGTGGTGTCCTAAGGGGTAGAGGGTCTCATCTGGCAGGGAGAGCAGGAGTGTGCATGTGTGTGTGTGTGTGTGTGTGTGTGTGTGTGTATCTGTGCTCTGCGCTTGTGTGTTTCTGTCTCATTCCTTCTTGTCATAAACCCATGAGTAGTCAATCATAGACCTTACCTTTCTGACCTTAATTCTAACCACCTCCCAAAGGATCTACCTCTTTTATTGTTTTAGAGGTTTTTGCCTTAGGGCACATCTGTTCCCTGGAGAGAGAGAGAGAAACAGAAAGTGAGAAATCACCTCCTCAGGGGAGATGGCCACTCCACAATCCCTTTTCCTCTATTCTCCTTCCAGGATCTTGGGCATGCACACACATGCACCCCACATGATTTTCAAGCCACTGGTCCCACACTTGAAACACAGTCAGTCATGTGGGAGTCTAGTAACATAACCACTCTGCCATCTATGCCATCTGCTAGCCCCAAGGTCCTACCTCTTAATCCTATAAAGTCAGATTATGTTTTTAACCTCTTAATCTTATCACAGTAGCTCACCAAATTCTAATACATACATTTTAGTGGGTACATATTCAAACCATAGCACTAAAATCTAGATTTACTTCAACTAAAAGACTGATACTTAACAATATAACCTATGTTTTAAAAATTAACTGGAGCACATTTTAGATGCACAGATATCCTTCACTTACCCTTACTCACCAGGTGTGTAAACTTCCAAAGACTGCATTAGCCCTACGTTCGTGGGTGGGTCTTGACCCAGACAGCAAGCTCTGGGCAAGGATGGGCCACTTGGAAAGGAAGATTTCCTGGGAAGGTGCCTCCCTATACCAGACCTGTCCTTCTGCAGCACCTGTCTCTGTCTTCACAGTGCTGGTTGACACTCGTCAGGGTGAGGGCTTCAGGAAGTGCACTTGAGGGAGAGTTGCTGTGGGTGAAATGGAGTTGGGGTGCATAGCAGGGGATCTGGACACAAGTGACCTTATTCTCCCCGAGTCTCTCTCTCTGGGGTGTCCTACTGGGAAAGTTTAACTTGGAGAAGAAAGATCTCTGGTAAGACTTCCATGAAGGATTTTGCAGAACTGCCTAAAGAAAGCACCACATAGATGGTGCCAAACAAAATAGACAGACACTCCTAGACATACGTCTCTAATTTTCTTCTTTGAAGCTTTTGAGATTGTGATTCTGAGCTCTGTTGTTCTCTTCAAGCATGTTAAAAAATTCTGTCTTTATATTCTGTGTTTATATTAGACTGGTACTATTTCTTCCCTAAGTGTTTAAAAGAAGTTACCAAGCAAATCATCTATACCCTGCATTTTATTTCATTTGTATTTATGATTTCTGTTACATTTTAATTTGCTATAGTGTATATGCATGAGAGAGAGAGAGAAAGGAAAGAGAGAAAATGAGAAAACAAGCTGCCAGGTCTGGTATTTGAACTGCAGTCAGCCATGTGAGAGTCTAGCACCTTAATGACCGTGCGACATGCTGGCTCTGAATGTTTGTGATTTTGAGTTGAATATATGTAACAGACATGAATGTTCCTGCAGCAGTATTTTATTTCTTCTTGTAACTTTGAGAAATCATTCATTTTAAGGAATTTGTTTATTTTTTCTAAGTAGTTCAGATTAATGATGTACTTTGTTTATAATCTCCTCTACTTTTTCGTTAAATTCTGTACAATTACTAATGGTTCTAATTTATTCTTTATACTGTTCATTTGTGTTTTCTTTTGTCCAGATTATTCTTGATTGAACTTTATCTTGTTAACTTTGTCATGGAAAAAATCTTTGATTCTACACCACCCAACTTTCAGCTTCATTCCAAGAGAAACACCGTAGAGATTTTGCTCCACTCCAAAAAGTTTCCTTTTCTCTAATATCCTGCCCACATGCGCTATCCCAGACCTCACATCTTCAGCTCATCGAGACCCCTCTGCTCTGCTTCCCCCCCAGCCCCCCATACAAAATGCCATGCCAGGATCGATAAGAGCTTCCAGGCAGAAAGCAAGGGGGGATGCCAGCCTCTTCATGGTGTGCTTCTTTGCCCTCAAAAATCATAGTCCTGTGTTGCCTGCTGTCTAAATCTGAAACAGCAGAATCACAATTGTATAGTTATTTACCACCAACTCTTAAGTCTTTTCAATGGCTAAGTGACTTAATAAATGTATTTTCTTAGCTATATGACAACCCTAAAACTAGACACAAGGTGTTTCATTGAAAATTAGATAAAAATACTATTTGAAAATCGTTACTTATTGAGTTTCTACTCTGTGCCAGGTACTGTACCAGACTTTATTTAATTTAATCCCTAAAATAGCAAGGTAAGTGACATTATTGCAATATTACTGATGGAGAAATTGAGGTTTAGAAAGGTTAACTAGCTTGTCCAACGGCAGAGCAAGGACTTGAAGTCAAATAGAGTTGATTGTAAAACCCATTCTCTTTCCACTTTGTCAAGCTGTTTCTAATCCGACAGTACTTTCATTGATTAAATATCTTCTCTTGTGTCACATTTTATCATCTTCTGTGCCAGGTATTTTCACATACAGATGAGGATTTCATTTATCCCCAGGGAAATATTGTGAAAATGGCCTTTTATCCTAATTTATAGTTGGGAAAACCTTGTCTTTCTGAAAAGGGACAGGTTCCCAAAGTCACATCTCTTATGGAGCAAAGCCAATATTTGGATACTGTTGCTCCACAGCGAACCTATTGATTAGATCATGTGACATGTTCTGTCATTTTGCATCTATTAGCTGCAGGCCTTTTATCATATTGTCAGAGATTTTTGCATGCAGAGAATTATGTGCAGCATAATGGCAAGTTTATCATAGACATTAAGCAAGCAAATTGTGACTGAGTAATTGATAATAAGAAAGGTATAGTTCTGAGAAATCTCCCTCTAAAAATGCTCAGGAAAGGGGCTGTATGCTGGTCATCTTCTACCCTGCAGAATCTGTGTCCATCTCCAGTCTGTTTTCTGTCCTGGAGACTGACCACAAGGACAACATAAGTTGCCCCACTGCCCCCTGAGTGTGCCTGGTGAGCCTTGTAAGTGTGGGGGGGGGAGGGTGGAGAACTTACTCTTCTTATGGTGTTGAAAGACGGGGCTTAGAGAGGTGATCAGACAGCAGGTGGGGCCCCTATCACTGATCCTCATGGATATATAGTGGGTTGTGGACACAGACATACACCTGCAGGCTCTTGCCTGTGATGCCCCACACTGCCTCAGCATCCCAACAAGAGGAACCTCACCATGTGGACATTGGACCTCCCAAACCGTGAGCTAAACAAGCCTCTATTCTTTATCAATTACCAAAACTCAGGCATTTTTGTTACTGGCAGTCTTTGGGGCCCATGACCCTATGGAATTGCTTTCTCCTGGCTGCATAGAATGGTGCACACAGCACCTCTGCAATCGATTCACCTGGCCTCATAAATGGAGCTGCCTTCTGCAACTTCCTCAAGAATCCTCAGCTCGACAGCATTCCAGTGTCCATCCACAGTATCACAGAGCCAGAATCTTCTCTCCTCTAGTGTCCGGCTCCACCCACTTTATCTTGGTTTGACTCTGTGACTGCACTAAGGAAAAAAAAAAAAAAAAAAAAAAAAAAAAAAAAAAAAAAAATATATATATATATATATATATATATATATACACACACACACACACAAACACGAAACAAAACAAAATGCCACGATTTCTCCAGATGTAGTGTATGCTGGTGGTCTTCAGGGTTTCAATAACCCTCATAGAAATTTTAAAAATCTCTTTATAGTATGTGCTGTGACACTTTGGCAAATAGCTTAAACTGGACATATGGTGAAAACTCAGGGAGATTCAATCTAGTTATTTCTGGTGAGTTGTATTTCGTTTTAACAAACTTCTCTGTCTACAGTCATGTGCTCCTTAACATCTTCCAGTCAGTGCCGGGCCACAGCTAGGACTGGCGTCCCATGAGCTTACAATATGCTGTCCCACATAGCCCAACGTGTAGCCATGTAAGGTACACACATGATGACACGACAACGTCACCTAATGGTGCATTTCTCAGAACAGGTCCACGCTGTCAGATGACAGGTGACCACAACTGAGACCCCACAGACCAAGTAGTTCTAAATCCAAAGTAATGACAGTGAAAGCCATGGAAGGAGATGTGGAGGATCCTCGGAGCTGCGGCTTTGCATGGGATGGTGACCTGAGCCGCTTCAGGGACATGTGCTTTGGGCTGGGGGACTGCAGTTTTGAAGAAGGCTCTGCTCTAAGAGAGCTCTGGAAACCTGGGGCGTGCTGCTGGCTAGAGGCAAGAAGGCTGTCGAGGAGACAACTCACCAGCTACCTTCTCCGGAGCTGCCCTCTCATCCATCTCCGTGCAGGCCACATGGGGACCTTCCCAGCCTCCCTGTACCACATTGTCACCAGGGCATTTCTCCCTATCCTAGGGTCTCATTTGGAGGTCTACGTGGATTACTCTTCCTTCATCATTTCAGGCTTCATGATCACGTTCACATTTGGAGGACCAGTCAGCTCCCACGGGTACCTTGGCGTGGCAGGGATGACATGGGAAGTTGCCCCCCCACTCCTGGATCCCAGCAGGCCCCCATCAGCGAGGAACTTGCTTCGCTGTGCATCTCATGTCCACTTCAGTTTCCACCCATCTCAATAACGCCCCTGCTCACGTGGGCACACCAGGGCTCGGGACAGGCGTAGCTCCTCAGTGCCCCACTCCACCTCTGCTGTGCGTGTTGCTGACAGACAGGCCCTTAGGCCCTCTTACTCCCACATGGCAGAACATGTTGAGCCACCATCTTTGTTATCATACAAAAGGGCTCTTGTAACTAGCAAGCAGAGGAAAAGGGGTTCCTCTGTGGGCTGGCAGACACTGTGGCCGACTCAGCTGTGTCCAGGTGCCTCTGCAGAACCCCTGAGCCTGGGGGGATGGGAGCAGCCTGTTCCCAGGTGCTTCTTTTGACCTGTCTTCCTGGGGTTCTAAAAGTACCCATGGATGTTTGGGTTTCCCAACCTTCTCATTTAATTTGTTTACTTGAAATCTGAACTCTCCAGCTTTCAAAAGTGGTAGTAATGATAGTGGACGATTAACCCAGTCAGAGCCAGATGTCGGGAGTGGTCATGCTTCACTTTCTGAGTACTCACATCCATCAGGTTCTGCATCCAATTACCCATAAAACAATTTTAATTGTTTAAAGTTTGCATCTGGCCAAGTATTTAAAGCAGACCATGGTTATATGAAAGAAAAATGAAAAGTAGGACAGCTATGAAAATTAGCACAGGTCCCTAGGCCCAGAGGCTTTCAGAGAAATTAGGCCAGGCTCAAGCAAACTCAGGTTATAGAGAGGTAGTAGAGATTTATCTTGTTCTCCTTAATTTTAGTGTCGCACACTGTATGCATGCTTTGAAAACCCATGTCATACCCCACAAAGATGTACAATCATTAAATGTAACTAAGAGATTCTCAAATAAAAAGGTAAGATAAATACAACTTTAAAATGCATTGCTCCATTCTAGCACATTATCAATTCCCATTGCAAGTCGCTACCAGTGTGTGCGTGTGTGTGTGCATGTGTGTGTGTGTGCGTGTGCGTGTACATATATACATACATATGGTTTCAGTAAATTAGTAGAAAGAAAAACAAAAGCTCTGGAGACCGGGGAGGGTAGGACAAGTTTCCCGGGAGATCCCTCCTGCTCCCAGTTTGAAGCCCAGACCTGCCATGCCTCTGTAGGCAATGCTTTGAAAGTGAACTCAGAAGCTCATGGATGTCCCTCCATACCTCAGTACTTCATGCTGCCACGGCCTGCCCAGGTCACCCCATACCTAGAGTTTCCCTACTCCGTGGGCAAGGCATTAGTAACCACTCATCATTGCCACAGATCCTAGGCATGGTCTTGGGTTCACAAGGGCTTATGTGGCTCATTTTAGCCAAATCTCCAGATATGGGAGACTGATTCCTATTGAGTGTAGCACTCCATCACTTGCAAATACCTTTCATTTACTCTCACTGAGCATTCCCCACACTGAGAGGCAGGTAAGTGTCACAAACTCTTATAAAGCATAGTAGCTTGGATAACAGCTTTTGTTGCTGTTGTTAACAATTGATGGTCAGATCTGGGCTGAACAAGGCAGCTCAGCTCTGCTCATTTGCTGTCCACTGGGGAAACCTGAACACTGGGTGCAGATTTATCTGAAGGCTAGCTCACTCCCATGCTCCATGGAGAAGTGGAAGATGTGGGAAGGGATATGCAGGCTCCTTGAACAATGTAGTCATCCATAGTGGCTATCAATATACCCAGCTCTCTAATATGAAAATCAAGGCACAGTGCCGATTATGGGCTCACGTTCCCTCAAGAACAAGCAAGAATTCCAACTCAGATGAATGTGTCTTCCAAGATACCTCTCTATTTCTTTTCATTGTTGTTGATTATGTGTGTTGTTGCTTGTTTGGGTGGTTGTTATTTACTTTTACTATGAAGCTGACAAGTAGCCCAGTCAGAATGTGAACTATGGTTATTATCGTATTGGGTCCAAATGGACACTCAACATCTCCTTTATTTTACAGCTAAAGAAGGTACAGTGATTTATCAGGAGTCTAGCAGTTCTGCCTTTCATTATGTCAGTACTGTGTTGTCATGCCTCCTCCCTTCGTAGGATCAGGGATATGTCTTCCATGGTAGAGCATTCAAATTCAGCCCTGGGTCAGGCTGCCTGGCTGGATTCAAATCCTGGCTCCTTAGCTATAGAGCCTTAAAATAAGTTATTTAATGTCCATTTTTAGCTGGTTGATAGTTCAGATGAGAGATTAACCCCCACCTCACACATGGCACCCGCATTTGCCCCTTTGTTGAACATATTTCACTGAACAGCTTCTATTTATAGGTTAAGAACCACTGACTTTTTAAAATGTTGGAAACATGGCCATCTCAAATCTTTTCTCAAGCCTCAGTTTCTCTCTCTGTACAATAAGGCACTGAGTTTTAGGAGCTAGAGTTTTTTTATACCCTCTTGCTTATGCTCTCTCTACAGTTATCGTAACTTCATTTATAGTTAACATGCAGGCTTGTTAATACATAATTCTGCCTTTAAGCATGGGAATTCTTCCATTTTATAGGGTAGTTGTACAATCAGAAACACTGGTTTCACTCCTGGAGGGAACAGGGAGGACTATTACTAACAGTTAGTCATAAGCTTGTCTGGTATTACTATGCATTTACAGCAAAATAAATAAATTATGCTTCTGACAACAGAGCGCTTGAGGCAATTTGGTGTATGGTGACTTGCTTTGTGCTCTTTCTCCCTGTTTTCCTTCCTGGGCTCTAAGAATAAACAAGGCTTCTTGCTGGTTCAAGTAAATTTTGTGCTTTGCTACCAGGCTGCAGAACAGAGAGTAGGGAGAGAGCCTTGGCCTGCAAAACCAGCTTGGGTCCTGGAGGAGGAAAGCAGATGCCATGTCAGTGAGGAAAAGAGCAGCAATGTATATGGAAAGACAATCTCCTAAGACCTGAGAGAAGTCAGAGACCCAAATACCCTGGCCTCCACCTCACTCTTGGACGTCTCCATAGGGAGGTGGACCTCCAAAGAGGTGCCTAGGAAGCACCCCTGGGCAGACAGCATTCCAGCAGAGGGGCTCCCAGACTCAGGCTTGTAACTCGACCTGCCAAGCAGGAGATCCACCTCCAAGTGCTACTCAAGTCGAGAGGATGAGGTTGTGAGCAGGGACTGAAAGAACAAGATGGGAGCTCCCCCACATCCAGGGGCCCTGGAATCTGTCTGCATGCCGACAAACCACATGAGGCAGAGGGAGCCCCCAAGTAATAGAGACCATCTTACTTACATGGTGGGTATGGATTTAGAGTCAGAAAAAAAAAAAAGAAAGAAAAGAAAAAAGAACGTGTGAAAAGGATAGGTGCCCAAATGTTAGCAGTGATTGTCTCAGAGTAGATTTCTTTCTCATTTTTTCTGCTTTTTTAAAATGTTTTTCAAACTGTTAAGAAATAAACAAACAAACAAAACTGGTAGTATTCTTGTCATCAAAATAATAATAATATATTTTTTTACAGTTTTAATTTTACTTACAGGACACATGACGATGTAACCTTTCCTCCATGACTGTGTTTTGCAGTAAGAATCATGCAGAGCAGTCGTCCCAGTACTTCACAGATGACGCGCTGCTCGGTCCCCTCGGAAGGCAATTCTCGTTGACGTCAGCTGACGGAGTATTGTAACTCTCACCTCTGCACATGCTATTCCTTTAGTTTACTTTGACCGTTTTTTCCCACTGTGATGTTCATGACCTGGATCAACCTGTCTTTCAGAATATCTTGAACATCTATCTAGTAGGAAAAGTGCTTTATATTGTCTTATTTCATCTCCTCTTCCTAGCAGTTCTGCAGAAGATTCTTACACTGTGAAAACTATTGGGTTGTCAGAAAAGTCATGACATATTTTCCTATGCAAAAATGCATCATGATTTTTTCTATTTGTAATAGATGAGAAAATTGAAGCTAGCAGCAGTTAGATAACTCACCCCAAATACTACATTTAGAGAGGAAAGAATTCGACCTCAGATTAGCACAAGTCCAAAACTTGTGTTCTAAAAAAATATAAATAAATAACAAAAACTCTATTACTCACTTTTTTATTTGAAAGGGTCTATGGTTTGAATGTGTCCCTAGATTGTTTGTGTTGAACACTTAATAACCAAATTAATTTGTTGATGATATTTGGAGGTGGGGCCTTTGGAGGTGGTTGGGATTGGATGGGGTCATGGGTGGGCCCTCCAACACGGGACTGGCGCCTCCCGGAAAGAGGAGAGACCTGAGCTGATGCTTGCTCTGTCTCACCCTGCGGCCCCCTGCCTTGTCATGGCCCAGAAGGAAGACCCTCGCCAGATGTCTGTGCCTGGGGATTGGACTGCCAGTTCCAGAACCATGAGCTAAATAAACCCCCATTCTTTGTAAATTACACAGCCTGTGGTATTCCGTTATAGCAACAGAAAACAAAACAAAACAAGAAGTTTTTCCACTATATTGACTTAGACACCTTGGGTCAAAACATACAGGAGAATCCCAGCAGGGTCAGAGCCACCACAGGACAGAAGAGGGCTTCTATCTCTGGGCCACTCAAGATCATGTTTCCTCCAGAAGCTCTTCTCTACCCATATACTTTATGAGGAGCTGGGACTCTGCTCTAGTAAGACCATGTGTCACGAGGAATAAAAACTACCCTGACATGTAGACAAATCCATGGCTCTTACCAGAATGGAAAGCAGAGGCCAGATTGTGCCATGGACCATGTCTGAGATAGAATGCATGTCCCAGGGAAATGGGAGCTGCAGAAGGGACACAGAGCTGGGGACAGGGGCTTTGATCAGTCTAAACAGTTTTGAAGATTAAGGGAAAGAGTAACAGAGCGTGGGTTTGTAAAGAGGTAGACAGAGAGACAGAAACTGCCTCAGTCATCCCTGGCTGCCATAACAGAAGACCATGGATAGGGCTTGGAAAACAGATACTTGTTTTCTTACAGTTCTGGAAGTTGGAAGTCCAAGATCAAGGTGTCAGTAGGTTTGGCTCCTTTTGAGGTTCTCTCCTTGGGTTGCAGGTGGTTAGCTTCTCCCTGCATCCTCCCCTCGACAGGTCTGTGTCCAAATTTCCTATCCTTTTTAACTCTTCACTTTATGAGAGAAAGTGAGAGATAGAAAGACAGACAGATACCCTCAACAAGGTGTCACCTTGCCACTCTCCACGCCCTCCCCTGTCTTCCAGCCAGCCAGGATCACAGATGGGGTAGGCCTGTCCAGGTTATCCTGGTGTCTGGGCTTTGCCATTTGGCTCCAGTATCATTCAGTGCTATCCTACTCCTGTGCCACCGTAGCATGGCCAGATCTTCTCTTATAAGCATATCAGGTAGATTAGGACCCATCCTAATGTCTTGATTTTAAATTAATCACCTCTTTAAAGGCTCTATCTTCAAATTCAGTCATACTCAAAGGTACTGGAGGTTAGGACTTCAGCATATAGATTTGTGGAGGAGACACATGAGAGAGAGAGAGAGAGAGAGAGAGAGACTGCAACCCCAATGAGGTGCTTATGTACACTTAGGGAGATTAGATGGAATGACTGATGCAGTCTTAGGGAAGGCAGGGAGCTGTAGAGTCCAAGCATAAGGCTAAAGATTAGCCACATGATAGTGTTGGACTCTGCATTGAAATTCTCATTCTGTGCCATGGATTAGTCTCTCCTTGGGCTTCTGAGCCTCCCGTGGGTCGCAGAGATGTAGTCATCAGAAACACGCGAGGTCAGAAGGAAATACAGGAACCAGCTGGCCCACCCTGAAGGGCACTCTCAGGCCTGGTGGGTATTTTGGGCAATGCTGCTGGGGAAGGACCCTCTCAGGAAAAGCCAGAAGGAGCTCTGAGAGCATGGGGACTGCTACCTCACAGTCGGTCAGGGCTCTCAATTCCGTTATCCCCAGAACCTTCGTTCCACTCCTGGGTCTCAGTCTCACCTAACCCCTCACTCATGGTCCCATATATTCTGTGGAATCAGGTCTAAGTAGGACGGAAACCTTCACAAGCCCCTGTTCTGCCTTAGTTGGTATCTTTTGCTTGGCTCAGAGAAGAGGAAGGAAGCAGACCACAGCCTCTTGGGTGCCGGAGACTGTGGCTTGTTGCTCTCCTCCTGAGTGCTTGCAACGCCCATGCAAGTCAGCACAGCTAGTACCTCATGCAGATGGGAGGAAACAGACTCAAAAGGAGGGACCCAAGTTCCCAGCGTTACACAGATAGGGGCAGTGGTGAGGCTCCAGGCTCTCTGTTAAGATGCCAAAGACCAGGCAGTCTCTTGTGGGCTCTGTGCTCAGAGAAAAGGCTGTGTGTTGCACCCCCCATGATCACCGTCCTGTGCTTTGATTTAGAGCTTGAATAAGGGCTCACTCTCTGGTTGTTGCACACTTTGAAATCTTTACTCCTCGAGGAAGCAGTGAGCCGAAGCAGGTGCCAACAACACAAGGGTGAGGTCCTACTGAGTTCTATCCTTGTCCTTCTCGCTAGGCATCATGGTACGAGGTGAGGACTTACTATGTGAGCACTCAGGATTTCAAATGGCTTTTAGATGTGAAGAGGACTCTAGCTGTCCTTAAGGCTTTAACTTTAAAAAGCCAAATGTCTGTGAAACAAAAAGTAAAAAGAAGTGTTCTTATCTCAGCTTCCACAGGAGTGGGTTCTAGCCCAGAGAGCCCAGATGGCATCTTGACATGACCCAGCAGCTAACAGACTCTGCTTTCTTCTTTGCCTCGGCCCTGAAAGTCATGCCCCAAAGTGCATGAGACCAGTTACAATATGGTCCTTGAAGGTTTTACTTACTAAATATTTATCTTTGCTTGGCTTTTTGAGGAATGTAGGATGAGTTCAATTGCCATCGATCCATGCCTTTGGCACACACAGCATGATGTACCAAGAACCTCTCGTTTCACACGATGGCTACTTAGTAGGTGTACACTTCATTTTTCTCTGTCTCAGTTTTCTCATCTGTAAAATGAGGCTTAGTATTCCCTCCTCCCAGGAAATAGTGCCTACTTTATATAGTTGTTAGGAGGATCAGATGAATAACCATATAAAAAATTCAGCAGAATCCCTAGAATGTTGTGCAATGTAATAAATATTTTCTCTAAGTTCCTGTTCTCTTTTGGCTCAAAGCTCTCAGTAAGTATTAGATTAGAACAATTCATCACTGAGGGGCTGTGGTGTCCTTACTGTTTAAACCCTCTGCACTCATTTCTCTTTTTTCCCCATTAGCACTGATGCATCAGTGTTTTTAAATAGCCACTTGACACAAAGAAACAACCTTTTATATCAGATTAAAAGACAAAGATGAGCAGAAAACAACAAAACCCATGCTGAGTTATGCCTGTTGTACAGTCAGATAGATTTCCTTACCAGCTGAAGGAGAGGCTTTCAAAACAGAATGCACAGGTACCCAACAGCAACGCTGGGAGAAAATGAAAGGATTTCTATACACTTTTATTTTCATCGAAGAAGTTAGAAAAACAAGTGGAATTTTGCCAGCCTTTTATGAGCAGATAGACAAAAGCGTATGTAAAGAAAGATTGCATTAACTTGTGTAACTGAAATTTAAGTTTATTTGTTTATTTTTAAAATCTGTGTGAGCTGTATAGTCAAGAATGCCTGGAGACTGCGGAGTAAGCAAGTGGCAACAGTTTTGTAGGTAGATTCACGTTCACATTTCAGCAAGTGTGGAAATGCTTCAGCCCCTCACAAATGTGGTCAGTTCTGAGAACCACTTTCTAGAGGAAGAGAGCTGTTCCATTCAGTTTCCCCAGCAGACAGCACAATGTCTGTAGGTCCTATGTATTCAATCAATGTTAGCTGTTGGGTCACATGATTAGTAAGGCCCTGTACTAAGTACAATGTGCTGTTTTTTTCTTAACCCTCACTATACTCATGCACACTTAGGCAATGTTATTCAAAGGTGGAAACCAAGGCCCGAGAGAGAGAGTGGGATTATAACAACTGCAGGCAGCCACTAAGCTCTAGAATTGAATCTAAAACCTGTCCACACGATATGAGATTCTCATAGTTTTTGTGCTCATCTAAACAGAACTAAAGGAAAGTCCTACAAAAATAAATAAATAAATAAATAAATAAATAAATAAATAAATAAATAAAAGATAATAAAGTAAAGAAAGGAAGATCTCATCAGAGTGAAGGGAGCCCTGGTGGTACCACCCACTCTATAGACCTTGCAATGGTCCACATGGGACCAGCAGTTAGCGTAATGGCTACGTCACTGGACTCCCATGTAGTCGACTGCGGTTCACGTCCCAGACCCAGTGGCTTAAAACTCACGCCAGGCACATGTGCGTGTGTGCCCAAAATCCCGAGAGGAGAATGGAGGAGAAGGGATTGCGGTGTGGCCATCCCCCTTGGGAGGTGATTTCTTGCTTTCTGTCTCTCTGCCTTTCTGGGCGAGTGCACACGCCTATAGCAAAAACCTCTCCAAAAAAAATAAATAAATAAAAGTCCACATGTCCCTGACCATCAGGGACTGACAGTGCTTGGTGACTGCAGCAAGCCCTCGCGATCCCAACTTGGATCAAAGAGAACGTAGACCTCAAAGTTGGTAAGCACGTAGCCCTCAGCCCTTCCCAAATGTGGAAATCCGGTCTCCACTTTTGCTAAGGGTTGATGATTTTTTTCATTGAAAATTCAAGGCAATTCAAAGAAGTGTAAGGTCTTTATACACAGTAGACCTTGAGAAATGAAGTAGCTGCTACACTACTTCATTTTATTTTAAGTGTAGAATTGTCTTTGCCCCAGCTTTAATTTTTAAAGTGAATCATGGAAGACAAGTGAGTTGCCTTATAAACGCCAGAAGCTGTATTCCAGGCAGAAGTGGCCATGGCTCTTGGCCCTGTCTCTTTCTTAATGTCTTCTACACAAATCACGGACCCAGAGAGGACCCTGGTGACCCCTGCCGCTTCTCATTTCTCAGTTACAGGAAATGAGGTCAGGGGGTTTCTTTTGCTGACCCAGAGTCACAAAACAAGTCTGTATCAGAGTCAGAACTTAACCCAGATCACCGGGCTCTTTCTTAAGGCCTCTCTTTCCTCTAGCTCCTGCTCTGTGACGCCTGCCTAGTGCCAAGTCCTGGATTTGGCTACCTGGCGTTTGCTCCCTGTCCATTTCATAGAGTGCAGACTTTCATGATTCTGTGCAAAGAGAGTGCCTGCAGTGAGCTGTACGATCTCGTGCACGGCCCTGCTGGCTGCTCTGCGGTGCCTTTTGACTCTGACCTTTACGCCTTGCGGTCACCTCTTCCAAGTCTACTCTCACCTTTATGATCTGTGCACGAGAAAGAGGACAGGACCCCAGCCCATTCCTGTGGGCTACCAGGGAATCTTCTGGCACTGGGTGATTTCAGACATGCCTGCACCAAACACTTGCAGACCCACACAGCTCACATAGCACACGCAGAAGCCATGTGTATGCACACCCACACAAACTCACATGTGCACGCACACACAGACATGTGGGCACACGCTTGGACGCACGCACACATGGATTCCAAACTGTGTCATCGGTTTTATTACACATTGTATCTCTGAGTGATTGATTTGATAAAACAGAAAATACATGGGGGCTCCGTCTTGTCGGTAGACTACCTACGAGAGACAATTTCCCCAAGATTTCCAAACTGTCTCGTATCTGCAGACTTTGAAACCACTTACAGATATTATAAAACCAGCTCTGATTGTGTCATGATGATGGCTGACATTTAGTGTCTGTCAGCCTGGAAAAAAGAGGAGACAGAGAGAGAGACAGAGAGGGAGAGAAGGAGAGAGAGAAGAGGAAGGCTTTGCCCCCTGCTAGGCTTTCTGCAGCTGGGGAGGCTAAGGGACTGTTGAGAAAGGTCTTGGGGACCGGTGCCGTAATGCTCCAGTAAGCCCTTCCTGAGGCACAGCATTTCGGGGGCTGCAGAGTCCTCATTTTCCTCTCAACCACACAGGTCCCTATATCCTTCCACACCTGGCCCCTTTGACTGACAAACTGGAACAGTACCTGGGAACAAAAGGCGGTGCTATCAAATCTAAGGCAGCATATTAATATTTCATTAGCAATTCTTTTCTCTCTGAAACTGACTGACAGCTCTGTCAAGACAGTGGCAAAGCTGATTTTAATTATTTTTTTTTCAACCTGCATCTCCACTCTCACCGCCTCTTCCTGCTGTAAATCAGTCAGAATGTTTTCCTTCGTTATTACCATAAGCGCTCGGCAGTCTCTAATTACTCTAAAGAATTTCTTATCTTTTATTTCTAAAGCTGAGATTTGAAAGAGCGGGAGAAGGGGGGAGAGCCATAATTATGCGTGCAGCTGTTGGGAGTCTGCCCGAGTCTAGGACGGCCGCAGCCCGGCTCCTGCCTGCTGCCTGCTTGTTTGGGGAGACTGGATACCATAATGATATGACTCTCTTCAAAGCAGGGAGAGCAATGCAACAACACACTCCCTTTGGGAATGCTCTTCAAAATCCATTTTTAATACCGAGATGATTAAAGAGCCAGCCCAGGGAGGCACGGCACACACATGCCTGAGTGCCTGGGACTCGCAGCCCCAGGAAGGAGCAGTCTGGGCTGTGGGATCTTCGCAGGGCGTTGCCCAATTCTGGGTTGCAGCCTGCGGATCAGAGCCTCTTGCAGGAGAAATCAGGAAGCACCCAGCTAGCTCTGTCTGCCGGGCAGATCACAAGACAGGTCGCTTCCCTGGGAAATGGGTCGCCCCTCCTCCTGCATGTGCCAAGCACAGAGAGGAGAGAGACCCTTTCAGATGAGTGATGAGAAATGCAGCCTCTAACCACCCGGGAGGCATAGCGTCTTGCCATTAGATAGAAAAGGCTTCTTTCAGGGATCGCATTAGCTTCCTGGTATTATGACTTACAAGGAGAGCAAAATGCAAATTGAGGGTTTTCATGATAATCGGTCTTTTCTATATTTCCCCTGAATTGAATCTGCCTCTGGCTGTCTCTTTGAGTTGTATTGTGTTGACGACTCTCAAACTGATTATTCCTTGGAAATAAGGAAATAAATAGAAATGAAGACAGGACACACTGCATAGATCTAATAGAACTATTACTTAGAACCAGAATCCAGAGAGTATTTCGTTTCATGTTCTTGTTTGGGTGACCTATTCCCAGCTGGGCAGCAGAGATCTGTGTAAATGGAAGAAAGAGGAAAGCTCTAAAATTACGCGCCACATCCATTCCAGACCAGCTGTGCTACCACACGGTTCGACACCACAGCCCCCTTCCATGCTGACCAGGCACCTTGCTTCTGCTGTGGGAGACACCTGCCTTAAAGAGCCAGCGATTATTCAGTCTGTCCATGGCGTCCCTGGATGCTCCTCCAGACCAGCTGCTGCTGCTGGGGATTTATGATGCACAAAGCACCCCACCGGGGAGCAGCCAAAGCCCTTCCGACCCACATGAATCTTGATTACCAAGGGCTCAAATTTGAAGAGGTGAGAGGCCACCCCCATCTCTGGTTTGCTGATGAGCACCTGGAGTGGGGGCTGTCTGCCAGGCGCAGGGTGATGGATACAGGGAGGAACCACTCCAAATGCACACAGAATGGCACGGATGAGAGGCACACCCGGCTGTTCCTGGGGTCCCCTCGGAGGGGCTCTCACAGTGGGATCTGTGGGAAAACCACAGCATCCGAAGGTGGGGAATTCAGAGTGTCTGGTGCTGGCACTCACAGATGCCTGACCTTGGAGAGAAGCCTCTGACCACCCCTCCCCCTCTCATCCATCAAATGAGCAGGATACTGTTCCACCCTGCCAGCCTCCCAGTGACACTATGAAGAGAATCGATGCAAATGCAGTGGGGCTTGAGAAAAAAAGCAGTAACAATGAGCACTATTTTTTTTTTTTTTTTTGATGGGAAGTTATATACACTCACAGAAATGCAGCATTTGGTTTGAATTTGCACCTTGGCAAAGGCAAGCTTGCTGTTGATAATATTCTCTTACTCTCTAAACGAAGTGCTTCGCTATTTAGATGAGACCATATCATTGCCTTTATCTATTCCCTAGTCCATTGAATTCTTACTTAATGAGGACCTCCTGTCTTTACTGGAGCATTATTTCTTAAAAAAAATAAATAAATAAAACCAGTTTTGATTTGATGTATGATAGAAACATACAAATTTCTCACCCCTTACTGAGTTAAGCAATGTGCCTGCAGAACTTCCATGAGCGTGTAATTCCATAGTGATTGTAAAAGTAAATAAATTAATTGAAGAAGGCATGATCTTTTGGGGGTAAGGAGCTCACGCTTGCTCTCCCTCTGCGATTTAAAGCCCAAGGCACTAAAACATGCCTTGACACAGCTGACGGGTCAGCACAGCCTAGTGGAAAGGCACACCTCTGGTTTCCCCATCTGTAAAATGAGATTGAACATCTCTTGCCACCATTACACCTAAAAGATGTGTGCAGATGGAAGAAAGGCGTGGTATCTGCTGAGCGCTCTGCCCTCATCCCTGAGAGAAGAGACAACCCTGTCTGCTGTGTCCAGCAGCAACGAATTACGATTGAACCCACAGCAGTAATAGCGCGGTAGGAGCAGCTTCCCTGTGTTCAGCACTGTGTGGTTTCCAGAGGCACTTACTCTTATATACTTGACACCCACCCCCCAGGATTCAGCATTCTTCTTCCCACGCTGGGCTTTCCCCTCCTCTGCACCATCCTCTCGTTCAGGCCAGACTCTGCCAACTTGAAATATTTTCTTGCCCTCCAAGGAGATTCAAGTCTGATCAGGAGCCAAGAGGCTGAGTTGTGCTTCAGGACTTCCTTGGGAAAGCCTCTTCACATCTATAGGCTGTTCCCCACAACAATTCAAGGCCACTTGAAATTCTCGGAGGATCTGCCAGTTCTAAAAGTAGATCCAATTTATGGCACCAGAGCATTGATTTGTCAAAGAAAACATGAATGAGATACTTTTTATTAGCTATATGAGGCATTCAATTTTTACTATATATTTTTAAATGAATAGTCTCATACGTAATGTTTACTGTATTTTAAAATATTATTTATTTGAAGATCTACTTCTGATAAAACTTATTTCTAAGACCACTTAACAGAAAAACATGATCAGACTTATAAGAGTGTGATTTAGATTCTTTTAAGTTTACATAATTTTTGTAAAGAATATAATGATATATTATGAATAAGAAAGTCCCACAGGCTAGAAATTTATAAACGTTTTAAAAAGATAAACTTAATTTAAATATACTAAGTATATTCTGCCTTAAAATGCAGGCCAGCCAGGGTGTGGTGGTAAAGAAGGCTGGATCCCACAGCCAACTGTGTAGTTTGAGTCCTGAACCCAATGGCTTGAAAAACATGCTGGGCACATGCGTGTACATGCCCAAAACCTCAAAAGGAGGGAGAAACGGAGGAAAAGGGGTTGCAGCATGACCATTTACATCAGGGTAGTGCTTTCTCACTTCCCTTTTCTGTCCCTCTGGCAAGTGTGTGCACCCATTGGCAAAATGTATTTGAAAAGAGATCTTAATCTATTCCAATTCTCTAACTTAGGGGAGAAAGCATATTTGGTGTAAAATGGGCATCAACAAACATAGTATCAGGACCAGCAGCTGGAATAATGGTTATGTTACTGGACTCCCATGTAGTCAACCATGGTTCAAGTCCCAGACCTAGTGGCTTAAAACTCACACCAGGCGTGTGTGCATGCATGCCCAACATCCCAAGAGGAGAATGAAGAAGAAAGAATTGTGGCATGGCCATCCCCTTCTGGGGGATGATTTCCCACTTTCTCTCTACCTCTTTCTGTCTCTCTGGTGAGTGCATGCTCCCTGTAGCAAAAATATCTATCTAAAAAAAAAAAGAACATAGTATCTGAAAATGTCTTTTATGCTGTCTTGAAATTTATCTTTTTAATTTTTTTCACCACTAGTGATTTTTTATTTTCAAAAGCCTCCTATTAGTACAAATTTACTCTTTGGGAAAACTGTACCCTTTTCATCAGATTTTTCTATCATCAATTTATCATATTCCCTGACCATTCACTGGGTAAGTTTTGGAAAAAAAAAAAAAAAAAAAAAAAAAAACAAAAACAAAACTGGCCACCAGACAAGTGATTATGAAACATGATGTTAGAAAGAGAGGGGCACATGCTCGATGGCAGAACGTGTGGGAGGAATCACACGTGGTGGGTGATGGGCAGGGAGCTGGCCACTGGAGCAACATGAAAGCTCAAGGACATTTATGGGCTAAGGGGAACTAGACAACATTCCTCTCCATTTTTGCTTAGAGCTGAGCCTAAGTTCGAAGATGACAAAAGACATTTTGACACTAAGAATCATGAACAAGACTTTTCTGATGTGCACATTTAGATGTTTGTGGCTGTCATCCAATCTCCAAAGTGAAAAAATTAAATCAAAATTTAGCACAATTCAAGTTAGCGGGATGTCGCTGACTCCCACGTAGTCGACCGCGGTTCTTCGGACCCGGTAAGAGAGATCCCGATGGAGGAAAGGGATTGCGGCGTACCATCCCCCCTGGGGGGTGAGGAGTCTCTCTCTGTCTGTCTGGCGAAATAGTGAAAAACCTCTCCAAAAAAAAAAATATCAATATGGGACTGAGCACTTCTTGCAAGAGAGATGATGACTATAGCAAAAATAACCAGCAGTGGCTATGTCGCTGGACTGCCATGTAGTCGACCGAGGTTCAAGTCCCAGACCTGGTGGCTTAAACTCATGCCAGGCGCCTGCACATGTGTGCCCAAGATCCCAAGAGGAGAATGGAAGAGAAGGTACTGTGGCATGGCTACCCCCCTGGGGGGGGGGGGGGGGATTTGTGGCTCTCTGTCTCCCTCTGTCTTTCTGATGAGCACACACGCCTTATAGCAAAAACCTCTCCAAAAATAAATAAATAAAACCAAGATAAGAAACTCCCTTTACCTCTTGTTTTCAATCCAGTGGGGAGACCGAAGTGGATGCTTCTGCAACAATGGGCATGGCATTGTGAGGCTTTGCCCTCTAAGTGCTTGCTCCCCCTCACAAGCTCCTGGAAAACAGAAATCTGTCTTTATGAATCACCTGCCCGCTGATTATGACACCTTATTCACTGAAAATCAGTTAATCACTATTGGTTAAATTAATGCTAGGGGTGCTAAAGTAATGGAATGTAGAGATGAGGGCAATTAAGGAGGTGAGGTAGTACAGAAATTTTCCTGAGCCAATAGCCATCAAGCTGGCCTTTAAATACTGTATACGATCTCTGTAGGCAAAGCTATGTAGGGGTGGAGTAGCCACACTTATATAAAATCTCAACAATTTCCTGAATAAAATTTTTATAAATAATTCAACATTGTACTGCCTCCTCTCTCTTCAAAGAAACAATTTTTGAAATTTAAAATATCTCAAATCTAGACAAAACCCATACTCATACACTCCAGGGTGCTTTCCTGGAGCCAGAACTGCAAAGCCTCTCCCAACCTGTGCTTTCAGATCTTCAGTGCTGGTCACCCAGGTGAGTGGAGGGCTGTGTGAGCGGTGAATGTGTTAGTTCTGGTGCAGCTGGGTATCTCACAGAGAAGAGAGATGTCAACAGTTTGTGAGGCAATAGCGCCTGGAATGGGGATCCAGCTGCCCATACGTAAAGTCTCGACAGGAATTATAGGTATGAAATAAGTATAATAACACGAATTTCAACTAGCATAAACCATTTTCAACACCAAATCGCACCCTGTTTGAATACCCTCTAGCTTTGAAAGACAGAAAATAGAAGCGTAGTGATTTGAGAAGCAAAACACCAAGCAAGCCAAGTATTTAAAGAGCAGTGAAGCTTCATGTCTGAAAGTGATTTTATGGATCAGTGTTCCTCAAAGTAAGGATTAGAGATCCATATCAAAATCACTTGGTTTTTGTCCCCTGCTCCCAGGATTTCCTGGTTCCAGAGATTCCAAAGATCTAGTAGGGCCCAGAAATGTTTTTCTAGTAAGCAATTTTTATTCTCTCATCGATCACTCCCACATGGTAGAACTGTTTGAAATTCTATGTTGAGTGGGGGAGTCCATTCACAGTGAGGGAAATGGGCCTTGGCAAAGCTCACCACATGAAACTGATTACGAGTGAGGGCAGCTGTGTTGTACTAAGAGGTTTTCCAGAGTCATCGACATTCACCTTGGTGCTAAGTGGCTCCAATGGGAGCAGCTCCCTGGATCTCCATGCTTCATTGGCCTGCAGAATCAGGGTGGCAAAGGTGGGGGTGAATGTGTTAGAATGCACTTTTCGTCACACAGGCCAGGGTGTGCCATGGACATTGTGTGAGTGCAGAGTTCAGCCTGTGCACACAGGTTCCTCTGAGGTGCAGGATGTTATCCTGATCTTCTATCAAGGGATAATGCTAATATGTCAACGGACATCTAGCAAACAAACAAGTTAAAGGACCATGTTCAAGCTGAAGCCTAAAGAGCCAGGTAGTGAATATTATAGGGTCTGCAAGCCACAGTCTGTGTCTCACTCGCTCACTTGGAACTTGACAGCAGTTGCAGACAGTATACAAGACAATGAGAGTGGCTTTGTTCCCATAAAGCTCTGTCTTACTGTTTACAAAATAGTCAGTAGGTCTACTTGACCCATATGCAGATGTGTGTAGGTTCTGAATTTGTAGTATTAACACCTAAGCTTTTATGGACTATTGGTATGTCTTTAACAAAATTTTTGAGTTTGATCATTTTACATATACAACTGCACAAACTTTTCTTAGAAATATGTGAACATATGTCATAAAGAAGCCTCACATTGCTAGTGGGGAATTTCTCCTTCTTTTTTTCCTGTAGTATCTTAGAGTATATGAACTTATTTACAAATGAATTTCATTTTAAAATAATTAGCATCATTTTTGATTTAAGTCAACACACACACAAAAATATGTGTTATGCATGCAAAATTTTTCCAATTTTATCTACATTTCCTCCAACATTTCACGTGATAGCTTAGGCACCTTCACAGCACTCCTTTTCTAAACTTTTCTGGGTGAAGAAATACCTCTCATGTGATTCTATGCCTTTGTTCTACAACTAATGGCATTCAGCAATTTTCCTGCCTCTTTTTGTCTTGCTTTTTATCCACTGGGTAACACGTGATTGGCCACTGGTAAATCTTCATGACTGTGCTTCAGACAGACATGACACTTCTCTGGGGGGTGAGTCCACTTTGGGGTTGCATCGCCATTCCAACTTGGTGACTACGCTCCACGGAGCATGTGCTGCTTTGTTTGTTTGTTTCTGTTGCCATGTTGGGTTGACAGAAGTAAGCTACAAGGTGGTCTCAGGGAATGTGAGGATGACGCCTCTGTCAGTTTGTGTGTTATGTTCTGTCGTAAAGGTGTTAACAAAGTTCTGCATTGTGCCTGAGTATTTTTAAAAATTTAATGAAAGCTCATTTTGCATTTTTGTCCACACTGCTCACACTCTCTGTAGAATCTAAACCTGGAAAAACAGTTTGGAAACAAACCAAAAGCTTTTTAGAGGTATTTTAATACCCCCTCTTTTACTGACTGAATCTTTCCAGGTGGTGTTCAAGAGCACATGATCTGTTCATGTTTCTCTAAGGAAGTATTCTTGCCTAAATGTCTTTGTGGTTGCTCCACAAGTAGGTACTTAGGACCCATCAGGCAGTAGGATGAATTCTGAGGTTCAGTCTATCTGACCGTTCACGCTTCCTGGATCTCCATGCTTCATTGGCCTGCAGAATCAGGGTGGCAAAGGTGGGGGTGAATGTGTTAGAATGCACTTTTCGTCACACAGGCCAGGGTGTGCCATGGACATTGTGTGAGTGCAGAGTTCAGCATGTGCACACAGGTGCCTCTGAGCTGCAGGACGTTATCCTGATCTTCTATCAAGGGATAATGCTAATATGTCAACAGACATCTAGCAAACAAACAAGTTAAACATGATCTTTTCATTTTTGACTGCTTAATTGTTCTTTATATACCCTAAGTATTGGCATTCCCAAGACTCCATAGTAGACCTTTCTGTTATTCACTCTCCTTTCTCTCATGATAGTTTCTGTCCTTAGGAATTCAGTGATCATGAATGGTCAGCTAGACTTTTGTGAGACGTCATCCTTTCTTGATTCCATCCACTCCTCAATTTTGATTTTATACACTCTAAACTCATAATACTCTGAACTCATACTTTCCGAGTAACTATTATTCTACAATGGGGGGTGGTCTCTCCATAGGTATATCTCCCTGGCAGAACCCCTCACTCATTTGGAGAGAGATGCACACCTGTGTTCTGACTAGCACATTGCCTGGCCCAGTGCTCAGTAAATGAAGAATGAAAGAACCTGTGTATACAAACAGACCTTCAAAGAGGCAGGGCCATTGTATGCAAAAGTGTCCTTCCTTCTTGCTACCTAGTTGGGTGGGCACAGGGAAGTCTCCCCAGTAACTCTGAGCCTGCCTCCACCGAGCTGAGAAATCATTACCATCACATCTCTAGCACAAACATGCTGGCACTCTCAGTATGAAAGCTGTCTAGGAAAATTTAAGTAATAGTGGAGTGTGGATGGATCTTATGAATATTCATGAACCAAGGGTCTTAGCAGCCAAGCTAAGCACAGAATTACAGCAATTATCTGAATGATTTACACACACACAAAGCCAGCCTTGAGCAAAATTGTCGGGAGGCTGGAAGTCGGCTGTCCCTCTGTCTGGCACGCCTGCTTCCTTTCAGCCTGCCCTGTGGGGGCTCTTGCTCTCAGCCGCTTGGGGTGTTTCTGTGCCAACTTCCTCCATCCAACCTCTTCAAACTCCACCCCTGGAGACAGGACTTGTATGACTTAAGTCTTTTCCTTCGGGGTCCTCTCCATTCCCTCAGAGCTTAACTAGTTAACTAGCCAACTAACTAGCCAACTGGCCAACACATCTAGCAGGCTAGTTTATGTAAACGTATAAATCAGTCTTGCTTTTCTATTTCAGTAACTGCTGTTGCGATCTAGCCTTATTTAAAAGCCTTCAGTTGTAAGAGTCCTTGACTCACTTTCAGGGATGGGCTTATGAATAGATTTAGTAAATAATTAAATAGTTGTTGAAAGGCGGTCAGAGCTGGATAATGTGCTTCCTGTCACAGAACCTTAGAGCAAGTCGGAACTCACAGGCCTACAGGCCAACTGGTGATCTCTCTCCCCCATGAAGTTTCCCGTGAGGTCCAGCGGCAGTAGCAGTGGACACTGCTGTTGGGCAGTGAGGCTACACTGCAGCCCAGGCTTGAGTCCTGGCCTGTCCTAAGCACTAGATGTGCTGACACACACTTGCAGTCTCAGCCAGTTGGGAGGCCGAGGCAGAGGGATTGTGACACAGTGAGACATTGCTTCAAAATTTATTTTACATGTGGGACTAGCAAATGGTGTAATGGTTACGTCGCTGGACTCCCATGTCAACCATGGTTTGAATTCTGGACTTGGTGGCTTAAAACTCAGGCCTCGCTCATGTGTGTGTGTGTGCCCAACATCCCAAGAGGAGAAAGGAGGAGAAGGAATTACAGCATAGCCACCCCCCCAAAAAAGGGGGGGGGGTGGTGATTTGTCACTTTCTGTCTCTCTGGTGAGCACAAAAATCTCTCAAAAATATTTTATATGAAGTTAATATATTAATAGAGGTTGAATAATAAGCTGTTTTGTGATTAAAAACAATGACATGTGATAAATGTTAAAAATTATTTATGTTTGGACCAGCAGATGGCATGATGGTAAAGGTGCTAGGTCTCACAGGGCCAACTATGTGGTTCAAGTCCTGGAACCGGTAGCTTGAAAAACATGCCAGTAACATGTTCACGTGTGCCCAAAATCCAGAGAGGAGAATGGAGAAGGAGAGAGTACAGAGTGACCATCCGGACAACCCATCTCTCTCCAGTGAGTACACTGTGCACTTTGTAGCAAATTTAAAAAAACAGGTCTGTGAAAAAATTATGAGAATCTTTATTATTGCGAATCTGTAAAAAGTGGTTTTAGTGTTTATTATGCTCTAATTTTGCGTACAGAAATTCTTTGTCACAAAATAACGATTGCTGCCTTTAGGATTATCTGTTCTATAGAATTCTATTTGGAAAATGCTACTCTCATCTCACCCCCAATTACCCAGGTGAGTAGAATTGCCCAAGAGCTCACATGGAAGAAAGCTGAGACTTGAATCCTTGCACCCTGGCTACCCACCAATCAGACTCTGCTCCACACAGACACCTTCCCCTTTAATTTGTTTTCTTATAAACAAGGGATTCTAAAACCTGATTTAAAGTGAGTGTTTGTGACAGAGGCTGCTTATTGTATTCTAAAATATATTTTTTCCTTATATGGTAAAATAATTTGTATCTGGGCATGTGGTCTCCATTTCTGAGCGGTCTCACTAGCAGTAATGGTCATGAGATTGAGTAGTCAGCAACAAGATGAGAACGGAAGTGATGTGTGGCCTTTGGGGTAAGTTCCTCCAGAGGACGTGGTGTGTCCCCCTCTGCCTTGTGTGGCAGGAATGTGTTTTCCATGAGGCCCTATAGGTAAAGCTGGACAGGAAGTTGGGGCACATGGGGAATACCACAACCAGAAAGAGAAAACCTGTGCCCCAAGAGTTTGCGTGTGTTGACTAATTCTGGCTGACTTAGCAAGATTTTATAAGAGGAAGATGAATCCATATTAAATCTAGCTGATCTGCGTGCAGAGATACAAAGAAGAAAAAATAGATTTTCCTATGAAATCTGTTGTTTCCGATGGTCCCAAGGTTATCATCATTTAGTTACAGAAATTGGGTCGGCAGCACTCAGACTGTAGTAAGAGAAGAAAGTCTTCATGCTCAGGACCCTCAGGTATAGATGGCAATAGGCTTTCACTATAATATTATATTCATTGAAACCAGCAGAAGAAAACTTCCAGAAGCCTACAATGTTGGGTTGAATTGCATCTCACATCTCCTAAGCATTAATATGTTGAAGTCCTAATCTCCCAAAGCTCAGATACCTCAGAATGTGACTTTTTTGCAGATATAACTGGGTAAGATGAGTAGGAACCCTATGCCAACGTGACTGGTGTCCTTACAAGCAGGGAGGGTTTGGAGATAGACATCCATGGGAAGGGTGCCACGGGAAGACTGGAGCAGCGCTGCCACCAGCCAACGAGCCACCAGGAGCTTGAGAGAGGCTTGGAACAAATTTATCCCAATATTTAATTATGGCCAATGAGACATATGCAGAAGAAATGCATGAACTCCCAGATCCTTCCCTTCCCTTTGTTTTTTACCCTCCGGTCTCTGTCTTAAAGATCCATGGGAAAAAAAAACAAAACCAAAACCAAAAAAAAACTGGAGTATTTGTCATGGGCCATGGGTTAGAAACCAAGAGTTAAGGCTGGCCTATCAACACTAAGGAACCTGGGGTTGGAGGGTCTGTTCCAGCTACTCCAGAGGACGGAGTGGCTCAGAGAGATGGAACCGTTTGTCCAAGGCCGAGCAGAAGGGCATGACCTGGGGTTTGCTCCAGTTTTTTCTCTCCCTGATTCTCTTCCCACTATGTGGAGCAACCACTCTGGTACGTTGTGAAAACAAAACACATGCAGAAAATAAATTTAAATGCAGACACTAACATCTAACAGCAGTGGTCTTTCAGAGATAACGGAGATAGCAACATGACTAACCAATAGTTGCTTTCAGTGTACATGAACTTGATACACGTGAATGTGGAAAAGACTATTTTTTACATCAGGTAAATGAAAATAAAAATATTTGAATAGGTAATTAGCAAAGAAGAAATATAAATAACCAATAAATCTATGAAATAGTGAGAAATATATAAACATGTGTATAGTATTCTTAACTGGACAGGTGTGAAGTGTGTTCGTGCTGGGAAAATTCACTTTACAAGCTAAGTGATGTATAGTGATTGAATGTATAAAAGACATTAAAATAAAATATATTATAAAAAAGTCTATAAACACAAAAAAATCAATTCATTGTTATTTATATTGGCAAATAAACCAGGAATCATCTAAATGTCACAAAAATTATGTAATCACTAAATAATTTCTGATTCACAGATGAATGCAGTGGTATTTACACATTAAAAATATGGATATAAGGACAAACAACATGGGAAATTTATTCCACAGTACTGAATGGAGAAGATAACAAACAATATGTATTTGGTAGACTCTCAAGTATTTAAAACATCATGAGGTAAAGAGCTGAAGGAAAACTCTCTATATATTTTGTGTCTCTTGGTAGTGCCTTTGTAAGAAATTCCTGTTTGCACTTGTCTGTTTTTACATATTTTCTGTGAAATATGTAATAAATTCACAATTTGGAAAACAATGTTGGAACTTACTGGTACGTCCAAAGTAAAGCAAACGGAATGTCACTCTGACATGTAGAGATGTTCTGCTTATCTCGTGCCTCTCCCTCAGAACAGGCCCTGAGCAGTTCTGCTGCCCCGGGAGCTACGTGATACACAGCCCTCACTCAGCCTGAACTGTCCTTGTGCTCTCCCCCCCAGCCCGTCTTCCTTTTATCTCAGTGACTGAGCAAGCTACTTGAAGACGAAAGGTTGCCAGGGAGGGAGAGACATTCGACATGGAAGATGTGTTCTCTAGATTACACCAACAGTACACATGGCATGAAGAATGGGTCAGTGGCCTTCAACAAACTGGCTCTAGCTGATGCTCAGGACAGGAAGGCAGAATAGAGCTGGCAGAGTAAGTGCACGCCCCTTGAATACAGAGAATATGAGATGATGATGGTAATGATGATGGGCTTATACGTTGTCATTGTGTCATTATTTTGCATTTTCTTTATTTTATTTTTTCTTTCAAAAAATTTTATTCAGCTTATTTAGAAAACATTGGCAAAATAAATTTCAGTTTCAAATTCACAGATACAAGCTTTGAAGTATAAAGTTGTATGTACCTAGAATACAGGTGATATTTAAAATGATAACTTACAGATACAAACTAATGATAAACTACAATTTTGCAAAAGATTGTGAACATTTTTCACACTAGCCAGTCTTTTTTTATAGTCTAAGTGTTCTTTTAATGGCAGGTAAATTAACAGATACACACTAGAGTGAACTATTTCCAGATAACACAACAAAATTTTTATTTTTCTCTTATAAGCATAGTCTATCATTTGTTGTCTTATAAATTATTTGCATTTGAACTTCAGTATTCGATAAAGCATTCATGAAACAATCTGCAGACTAGTTTAACAGACAAGTAACATTTGGAAAGGCACACATTATATATCCCCACTCAATTTGTACTGTCTTTACTTTCTGGCAGAGGTGGAGTGATCTGAAGACATGATGGTGGAGAATAACAGTGTGGATGCTAGTGATGGTAAAGGGGGAAAATCGCTGGCAGAGAGTGGGTAGTGAATGGTGGGTCTGAGAAAAAAATATTTGAGACAGTCCTAGTTGCTGAATTTCAGTTTTCTAGCATTTCACTTTGATTGCATTTTACAAAATTATTTGCCCACCTAGATTGGAAATTAAAAATAAAACAAAAATGACCAAAACATACAAACAGCAGATTCTTCACCACAGACACTTGAGAAACAGTGAGACGAGACTTATAGCCTTGTTGGCACAGAAGGCCCTAGACCCCAAGGATGCTGCAGAGGGAAACATTCTTCTGCAAAGGAAGGTGGAGGGGACTGGAAGAGCATGACCTTCCCCAAGGACCACCTTTTCCAAACACTAGCAGGAAGGGGATTCTGAATGTTGATCCTCGCATGTTCATAGAAATCCATCCAGAACAAAAGTCCGTCAACAATCCAGGAGATCTTTCTCCTGGCTCGTCCAATTCCATTTCCCTAAAGTTGCTCTCTGCACTTACTGGTGAAGAGTGAAGAGTGAAATGATGGTCCAGATGTGCTTGGAGATCGGATCTCCCTTCATAGTGTCCCTCGTACCCAGCCTCAGGAAAAGCGATGCCAGATGTCGTTTGGAGGGAAGTGCACTGGACAGTCCAGTTTGTGCCCATAGACCATAGGCTGAGCAGGTGTTTCCTATGTTTTTGTTAAAGAGAATCATGTATTTTTACAAAAACAGGAAAAATCACCATTCTCAATGTGCCCTCCTCATCTCTATTGCACTGTGTAATGGCTCAGTTAAAACGAGAGTAGGATTACACTGTCAGGTTAAACTAAAAAAGGTTGTAAATCTGGTCCTGAGGAGAAAGAGTGAGAATATCATGACTTCCGATAGAAGCCTCCCAGGGGTCCTGGATTGGTGCACCCCCCTATCTGGTCATGGGAATAAATGTGGACTCACATTATTTGTTCCTTTTAGAGTTCTGAAGCATCCTAGTTCTTATGTTCATTACCTGCTCTGATCAATCAAGAAGTATTAAATGTTTTCTATGTTTTTCTTTCATGCTGTTACTTTATTTAAAACAGGAACTTTCTGTGCCTTTGGAAACTGTCTGGCAAAGGGTATGCATTTCAGACAGCATGCACAAGTGGGGCACTGGTGGCTTGGATCCCCAGAAGCATAAAGAAAACTGTGCTCACAAAGAGTTCCTTGTAGTTGGCTCTGGCCTTTCACCAGAAGATGACATTAATGATCCCAAGGTCAGGGGATCAATCACCATATGAGCCACTTAATCCTGGGCTGGCGCGAAGCTCTGTCTCCCAACAAAGAGCTGTACCCTGCCAGGGCCATCTTGTGAATGTCAGTCCCCAGCCTCAAATGGAAATAGAAAAGAGAGCGTGGATAGTTTCCAGCAGTGTCGAGCCAACAACAGAGCGGTTATAGTCACCACTATCTCCGTCACACGCCCCGATGACTATGCAACGTCTCAGTGGCAAGACATGTTTGTACGCATTTCTTCATTCTCTTTCAAATATGACTGATCACATCAGCCCTCTGCAGAGGGAAATTATATGTTTTTGTTCGGTTCCAGAGATGAAAAATGTTACACGAGTGATGAGTGTCAAATCTAGGATTCCAGCCTGATGCCAATTGGTGCTTACTACCTTAAACCAATGTTTAGCAACAACGAAAAGATGGGGTTTTCTTTGTGCATAAAATATGAACTTTTCTCTTTTGTACAATTTGATTAAAAGGTAGATGGATACTGCTATCACAGAAGTTAAGAGCAATGTAGAGTTGGATGATGTCCTTAGGGGTGCCTGGAGATGGTCTTGGGCGGCCACTGAAGCAGAGGGTTGCAGACTTGTGCTCAGCAGGCACGATCTTGTAAAACACAGGCCGACAAGTCTGCATTGAAGCAGAATCTGAGGATCTGAAGGAGAAGAATTCAAGGTGGCTTCATTCGTGTTGTCTCCCTGTAGAAAGCCCTGGAATCTTGTTTCTCACATACGATGGGAGTACACAACCTTGACATGGACAAATAGGGGAGAGATGGTAGAAGAGTACTTCTGCAGGCTGGCTCCACAGATCGGCAGTAAAGGGCTGGGCCAGAGCAGCTGGGCCCCACATGGCAATCGCAGTTCAAATCCCCAGCCTGGTCATGCCTGGCACATGCCAGCACCCAAGATCCTACAGGCTGGAGAACTGGAGGACTGTAGGAAGGGGACCATGGTGTGACCAGACTCTGTGGAGGGTGTTTTCCTTTTCTCTCTCCTCCCATTTGTGACACTTTCCGCATCCTCCCTGCCATGAATGGTGCTGGCTTGTGACATCGGTGCTTAAATTCATAAGGGAGGGTGCATGACTGGGGCTGGGGGACACCAGCCCAAAGTGGATCTGCTGTTTCCCCAAGACCAGGGAAGGCAATCCACTCTCAAAGCTTCCTTCCCAGGTCTGAAGTCTCCTAACCAACACCGTACACATCACCACACTTTCTTCTCTTTCAAAGAACTAACAAATAATGATTTTTCTACTGTATGAAAGAAAATTACACCAAGGTTTGGACTAGACAGTTATTTGCACAGATTACAATAAAAGGATGCTTCTAAGTTTCTATGAGAAGTTTCTGCCCAACATGGGGTCACCTTGGTACTTACTATACTTACTGACTATAATGAGTCACAGGACCAGACAGTGGCACAGCAGTTAAGCATGATACTCTGTGAAGCAATACCAGAGGAATGGTCTCAGCTCAAGCCTGAAGACCCCCGTGGTATGCCAGGCCCATGTGCACCCATGATCCCAGGCTGGGTGAGGACCGGTAGGGAGATCACAGCATCAGGACCTTTGGAGGGAACTGTCCTCTGTTTCTTTCTGTGTCTCTTGTCCATGGAAAAAATGTGAACACTTAAAAAGAAAAATAACAGAGGAGAAAGGATCCATGGAACACTCACAAAATAAAGACACTGAGTTGGGGTTCACTCTAATCTAATTAGACCTCATTGTAGTCTATCATTTTAGTCTAGAGAGAAATTGCAAACAGATTTGAAATTTACTCCATCCCCTTCATGAAAATCATCATGGGCAAGTCTCCTGCACATAATTCTCTTCCTGACTAAGAACCTGGGGCACCTTCATTATTTAGATTTGTGAGAATTCACTTTCCTAGCAGAATGTGGGCTGAAAACACACAGACATGAAAACTGAAATCCAGTGATAAAAGCTAAATGCATTTCTACATTTTTTCAAGCAAAGGATAAATGGTAAAAGAAATAGTCCTTTGATGGGTCTCTGGATTTCTTTGAGTCCTGGAATTTCAACTCTGTTAATTTTTTTTAAAAAATTAAATTTTGGCTTTGTCTATAGGAATGGGTCATCCTGTGTCTGTCATCATCTAAGAAGATAGAAAGCACACTACAAAGAGAAATGTGTTTCTGTAGAATGACAGCAGATTGGATGCCTTTCGAAGTGCATCAATTCATTTGGTAGGTGTCCTTGACAAAGGATTTAACTCGAGCTCACTCTGACTCTCTATTGACCCAGCAAGCTTCCCATTCTTGCTTGTTTTGTTTTTTTTTTTTTTTTTTTAAGCAGAATTTTTCTACTAAGAATTTACCTGCTGACAGTCTGACACAAACTTACTGCTTGTTCATATTATTCGTATTCGGCTAACAGACACAGAGTGGTTTCGATGTGCCAAGAACCATAAGTGCTTTTACAGTCCCCAATACCAGGACCCACTTTTTGAGACCTCATAGCTTTTCATGTTCTGCAACAAAGAACAGAAAATGAAGATGAACATGCCTCTCAAAATCTTAGTCGGTCATGATACCTGCTGATTCATACAAATGAAGCTTCGATCACGGAGACACATTTAGGTCCACAATTTTACAGTCTCAGGACTACTTTCTCCTGTCGCAGTATTTCACAGTTCTCTCCTATCTGCAGCCCTCTTCTTTGCAGTAACAACTCGCATCACATGTAGTTGCCATGAAAGCAGAGGAGGCATTATTAAGAAAGATAAGAGCTAAGACCCTGACTCTCACTCAGCCTCGATAGTTTATTGTTTCTCTTGAGTTCTTAGCATTTTATGACCTACTTCATTTGCTCATGAACTCCAAATGGTATCCAGATGGGTCTGGACTTCATCAGCTATCCAGGCAATAAGGTACTCCTTGGCTCTTCCCCCTCATTCAGCAGCAATAGATAAAACAACACCAATACAAGAGAATCTGTAGGCCAATCAAGAGAATGTGGTCAGAAATTATTACAGGATAAAAGAACAAAATACTTCCACCACCTGTTCTTTAAAGGGCTCTAAGAGTTTAATAATGGAGAAACAAATAAGAAAGCCACAAATACTAATTAATGAAAATTTGACTCCAGACTTACATAGGGAATTCCAAATTGCTCCCCCACTTCCAATTAACAGCAATCTATTTGAATATGTCATCTGTCAGCTCTTTCAATGAAACAAAATAGCAACCACATAGCAAGATGTGGCCAGCTTCTCTGCCTTTGCAGGAAGAACTAAAAAACTGCACTTTAGGTCATTCAGTGACTTTCCGGTGACCGTTCCGGGTAACTCCCTTGCCTCTGAGTTGGGTGCTCCTTACAGCTTAATGCTACATCAGCAGTATTTTTCTTAATAGATGAATTATTTCCACTTGGTACAAGGTGGTCTTTTGCCAGTTTGACATGCGTGAGCAAGATTTGCTGTTGCAAAATTGTCCCCAGGGATGGCTGTGTTACTGCACTCCTTGTCCAACTACTCTTAGAGCAGCCAGAAGGCACCCAGAGTCAGGCACCCTCCACTGCAGAGGGAGGTGGTCCTCATACTTGCTGCACCTTGGGAATACTGGCAGGACTATGAATGGTTCTCCTTAGTCCCCACCTCTTAGATTTTGAGTTAATTGGGAAAGAGTATACCTGGAGCTCTTTTAAGCTCCCCAGGGCTGGCCCATAGTCAAGTGGTTAAGGGAGCCAGATCTCACATGGCTAACTGCAATTTGAATCCCAGCCTGGGGGTCTTGAAAAGCACACCGGATGCTTGTGCATGTATGCCCCAAATCCTAACAGGATGGAGATGTGGAGAAGAGGTTGTGTTGTGACCACACCTCACGGGGGCAGTGATTTCTCCTCCTTCCCCCCATCTCTATCTTCCTCTAGCAAGTGTGCATGCCTTCTTACAGTTAAAGAAAAAAAAGAAAGAAAGTAAAAAATTCCCAGGAAATTCTACTATGAGACAATGCCATAGAATCATAGTTCTTAAATTTCTAAGGCAGATTACATTCTACAGTAGTTGTCTCTAAACCTGGCAATGCATTTGAATCACCTGAATAGTCCAGTAAAACACATATTCCCATCATAATACTGATTCAGTCAAACTAGAGCAGTAACCTGATGTTCCCATGTAGATCATTAACAGTGGCATTTTGGAAACTGCTGATTTTTGACTCCTAAAATGTGGGTTGACTCAGGCTTTGGGAGTCAAATGACCCCTTTAGCCACTGGGACCTCCAAGAAGACTTCTTTCTAAACTTGATACCAGTAATTTATTCTTTTCTTATCATGACCAAGCAGCTCTCTTAGGAAGAGAATCACCACATGCCATCTGCCTGGGTGACAGAAAGTCCCCTGTGTTGAATGCCTGAGCTAAGCTGCCCTGAGACCTGCAATGGGAGAGCATTGTTACATAGGAAGCCCACATTGCTGCTTAGAAATTGCTCTTTCTCCAAAATACCTTTTTTTTTTTTTTTTTTTTTTTTTTTTAACCTCAGTTACTTCTGTATTTTTCTATTTTAGTTTTGTTGTTTTTTTGATAGTTTGCTTTTAAGTTTGTGTGGGGGCCAGACAATGATGCAGTGGTAAAACACAATGCTCTGAGAGACCCACCCACACAGGAAGTTTCTGAGTTCCTGATCTAGATACCTCCCTGAGTACACTGGACATACGTGTTCCCATGACCCAGGGCTGGCTGACGTTGGGAATGGATGGTGCTGTCAAAGATCCTCTAGGGTGGGATGAGCAATTAGCGTAATGGCTATGTTGCTGGACTCCCATATAGTCGACCACAGTTCAAGTCCCGGACCTGGTGGCTTAAAATCATGCCAGGCACATGTGCATGTGTACCCAAGATCTTGAGAGGAGAAAGGAGGAGAAGGGATTGTGGCGTGGCCATGCCCCCTGGGGGGTGATTTCTCACTTTCTGTCTCTGTCTCTTTCTGTCTTTCTGATAAGTGCACATGACCTATAGCAAAAACCTCTGAAAAAAAAATCCTCTAGAGATGTTGTCTCTCTTTCTCTCTCTCTCTGTTCTTCTGGCTCATGGAAATAATAAATAAAACATTTTTGTTAAATTAAAAATGTATTTATCTTGTAGGAGAGGGAGGGAGACAGAGAGGCACCCCCATGGGGCCTCCAGGCCTTGACCCAACCCTAGCCTTAGCCAACCCAGACCATGGGCAAACCCATGTGTAAAAGGAGGCTCAGTTTGTGAACTCAGGATCTTCCCATGAGGGTCCAGCTGCACTGCCATCTGACACCTCTTCTGGTTATCTTGAAAAAAAATAGTATTGATGCAGTTTGGCAAAACTCATTTCCCCTGAGTTATCAAAGATAAAAATCAGTGTCTGGATTGCTGATTAAATGTCAGTTGTCAGGACTTGGAAAATGAGAGAAGTCTGTCTTCAGTCTCTACTGCAGTCTCTTCTCTCTCTTCTTTGCATCTTTGTGTATTTTAGAACCACCTGTGCATCCCCACCTCTTCCACTCAATGTCCTTGCCTTTAGGATCTCCTACAGCAGAATTAGCTTACTTGACTCATCATACCAACCCCTCTTCTAAAATAAAGACTTGCAATTCATTTGCTCCTTGATATAAGGAAGTGAGAGTAACTTAAAATGCTACCTCTCTTAGTTGGAGTGTATTTGTATCGACATATGAAAAAATGTGTATGTGAATTTAAGACAAATTACTTATTTATTGTGTATTAAAATGTTATGTGTGGGAGATTAGAGAGAAATGAGTAAGACGAAGTCCTATTTTCAAAAAATTCCAATTCTTTGGGAGATTAATATTAAACTAATATATGTCACATAGCATTGTAATACAAATAGATTAGCTATAATGAAGGCTCAGAGGAGAGTGCCATTCAAGTTAAAAGAGTCAGTAAAAGCTTTCAGGTAAGGTGAGATCTGACCTAAATCATAGAAGATTTATAGACATTTAGAAGTTAAAAAATAATAATAGTGCTAAAGTGCACTCAAAGAAATTATGCTTGGAAAAGCAACAATAAGCTCTCCAGATATCAGAAAGGTATTCACAATGACTGGCTCATATGGTATAAGGCAGGTCCTCAAGGACTTTGGTTGAAGAAGTTTACAGGAGTTATTGAGGAAGGTCTAGAATGCCATGAGAAGGATTTTGGATTTTCCCGTCATTCAGTTGGGAGTTGATGGCATGACAGGACCAGATTGTGTTTAACGATCTGCCCAGCAGCTGTGCAGGAGATAGATTTAAGCAGGGCAAAAATGAAGACAGTGAGAAATAGAAGGACATTCTCATGAAATCTCAGTTGTGCAAAGATTAATGTCCCTGTTAGCCTGGTAGAAGAGGAATTTGGATGAGAGCTGAAGACTGGAGACAGATGTAAAGATGAAACTAGGATCGAAAGAGCCAGGATGAAGTTAATTGAAAACTTTCATTTGAGGGAACCAGCAGTTAGCATAATGGCTATGTCGCTCGACTCCCACGTAGTCGACCGTGGTTCGCGTCCTGGACCCGGTGGCTTAAAACTCACGCCGGGCGCGTGTGCGTGCGTGCCCAAAATCCCGAGAGGAGAATGGAGGAGAAGGGATTGCGGCATGACCATCCCCCCTGGGGGGTGATTTCACTTTCTGTCTCTGATGTCTCTCTCTGTCTGTCTGGCGAGCGCACGCACCCTATAGCGAAAATCTCTCTCAAAAAAAAAAAAAAAACCAAAAAAAAAAAAACAAAAACAATAAAAAAACCCAAAAACTTTCATTTGAAATAGGGAGAGAGAAAGTAGAGTTGTCCAGTTGTTTTCCTGAGCTTTTTGATAGACATGAAAGCATTTCACTTTCCTGCATTAGGCTTTCCCTTTTCCCTGTTAGATCTCAGTGTTCATTGAAGGTTAGAGCCATCTTTTATTATCTATCTGTACCTCTCATAGCGCTCTGTGCTGATACTTCTCACAAATTGCCAAGAGGTACAGAAAAATACCAGGAGTGGGTCTAGTATTAAAAGTTACACGGAGGGGCAAAGTGAGATGTCTGCAAGAATGGCCCAGCTTTATTTCCTGGCCTCGTCATCCCTAGTCACTTTCTTCTTAGCCAAGAAGTTTACAAGACCAGTTCTCCAGCCTCTGGGGAGAGTTGAACTTCATGGTATTATTTAATTAAGTTAAATATTTGTTGCTAGCTAGAACAAATTCTCTTATTTCAACTAAGAACATGTTCATATTTTAAATAAACACCTGTATCTTAATGCATAAGACTATTTTTTACAAAAAGCTAATACCATTCTTTCTTCATTTATTTATTCATCAGTCTTATAGACGATATTTACAGATTGCCTATTATCCACTCTAGAAATGCAGAGAATAAGTACTAAAATATGTGTGGACACACACACACACACACACACACACACATACACACATTTAGAAGTTCTGTGACAAAGAAACGAAGGATTCTGGGGAGAAAGTTCAAGCAGGGTAATTTATTTCTTTTGAGTGTTTCATGAAGACATCTCTGAAGAGGTAGCATTTAATCTAAGATCTAAAGAACGGGAAAGTCCTGTGTAGAGTGTGAGAAGAAGAGGTTCTTCTATGAAGCTCATGAAGAAAGAAATAGCCTGGCTTCATAAAAGCCCTAGCCCTGGGACAAGAACCTTGCACAGTGAGGTGAAGTTGGGTTGTCTTGACCACCCTGCTCAATATATGGGCTCTGTAAGCTTATAAAGGCATATTAAAGAAAGACACTGGCAGATATTAGCAGAAAGGTCAAATTAAGCGTAAGTTTGGCTGCAGTGTGGAAGACATTGAGAGAGTAAATAAAATGTGGAAGGAAGGACAGCAGACAGGTAGTTGTCAAGGGAAGAGTAGAACCTGCTCTAATAAGGATGGTGGGAATAAAGACAGAAATAATGAGGTAGAGGGATTCAAGACAATTTGATGCTAGAATCTATTGAATTGGTGTGGTTGTTGGGTGTAAAATAAAAAGGAAAAAGTGAAACAATGTGTGGTCCAACTTTTGGCTTAAGCACTTATGTGGTGCTGCTATTCAGGGTAGGAGAAATATCAGAGGAGGGATGATTAGATCAAGGTTGTAGTAAACCAAAAAAATCCAGAGTTCAGGTGTGAAAATATTAAGTTCCATACCCATGAGATATCAAGTGATGCTATCACAAATCTAGAGGGCAGAAGAGAAATCCTATGTTTAAACAGGAATTTGAAACTATTTACAAATATGTTGTATTAAAAACTGATGGGTATGAATGAAATCACCAAGGGAGAGCCATCCATTAGAAAGGGCACAGCACTGTGAAGTTCAGCAGTTTAGGACTGGGGATAAAGGAGGTGAGGCAAACAGGAAGCTAAAAAGAAAGCCTGAGAAACGTGAGAAAGCTAAGATAACGTGTGGTCTCAAAGCGGAGTCATGAAGTTGTTCCCAAAAGGAGGTTGTGACTGACTTCATCAACATTTGTAAGATAAGAAAAGAAAATGATGACCTAAGGGGAGTATTTTATGAGAGAGAGAACATTTGATAAAACAAGAGAATGGGGATAACTGAAGAAACAAATTTCCCTTAGAGGTAAGAATGGAGTTAGTTCAAAATACAAAGCTCTTTTACCAAAACAGGCTTTGAAGGAAGAAGGAACAATCCCTCTCAGGAAGAAACGAAAAGAGGATGAGGGCAAGAACAGACCATCCACAGAGCTGGTGGTGTGGAGGTGAAGGAGCCACCAATGGTCCTGGCTTTGCTAGTGAGCATGAAGCAATACCAACTGTGGAAGGCAAGTGGCAGCAGGAACAACAGAGAGAGATTATCATAGGTAATGGATCTGGATAGGAAAAAACAGTCTAAATAAACTAATACAAAGAGTAGAGAATGAGCTTATCAGAGAAAAGCACACTGGGGTATCAGAATTCTTGAGTGAGAGTTCACAAGAATCACATGAAGAAGAAGAAGAAGGCGACCTTCTGCAAGCCAAGAAGGGGGTCTCCCTAGAGAACCAAGCTGGCCAGGAGCATGATCTTGGACTTCCCCCACCTCTGACATTGTGAGAACTATGTTTCTGTCATTGAGTCATTGAAGTTACCTGAAGCTACCCAATATCCTACTATATTTTGCTATGTAATGTAAGAAGACTAATATGAAAGGTGAACAAAGATGGAAGGTGAACAAAGACATGTCTTTTGAAACAAATTTGACTCAATTTTCAGTATTGCCCCTTACTGAAATGATGTAAAAATGGCACACTAGGTTATTCTCCTTCAGAAAATTTCCTCTTTAGAGGCTGGTATACCTAGGCTCAGTCATATTTTCCTGCATTCATTCATCACCTGTCCTTAATGAAAAAAAATTAAGTAAGTGAATGGTAAAATGGATCAAATTATTCTCTAGAGCTCTGAAGAGTGTTTCATGCTCCCTAGATGGTATATAAATGCCTGAACATTTGTATACAAATTGAGCAAACATGCAAATCAGTAATCCAGGACTTAAAAGACACAGAAATGTTCTTGGAAATTGCATTTAAGAAAAAAAAATTACAGCATCATGTTGGTAGACACAAAAGAACTTTGATGAAAGCAGCTGTTAAATTGTTAATTTCACATAAAGATGGAGCTGATGATTCAAGAACGATCAACTAGGTTGTAGAGATTCTGCTCCCTGAATAGCTTAGGCTGAACAGCACTCAGTCCCATCCATGTGTAATTGGGGGTTGCATTCTATCTGCATTAGCAAAACTGTTAATAAATCATGCAAGCAAGAAATGAGGATTTGAAAATCTCCAGGTGTTTGATAATGCCTCAAATATCCTTACCACATGTTCTAAGAAGTCATGTGAGTTCATCAACACGACTTGGTGATTATTCACTATATTGCTCTCGTTACAGCCTAGCTCACTTTTGTAGGATGAATCCAAATACAGGTTAGGATTCTCATGGTGAGTCCTCCCATCTAGTCCTCAGGACTCTCTTAAATTCTCTGCATACATTAGGTGTATGCACCCATTAGTCAGCTCCTGGCTCCTTTCTTGGAAACTTTTCTTTGCCCTTACTGAACAGAAAGTTCTCACTTTTTCTCTCCCTGCCCTGCCCAGCCCCACCCTCACCACATACACATAGAGTGTTTTTACTGTGAAGAAAAGGTTAGAAGCTAGTTAGGAAAGATGTGCTTGTGCTTTCTCTGAGCTTGGTGGGAAAGCTGTTATTCAAAGGACCACATTAGTGTTACAAACTGGGGAAGCATGAGCTATAGTCTGTGATTGGAACATAAGCGCAAGCCTGACATCTAGTAGTAACTGATTTGAGGATCAGAAATGGAAAGACCTGTCAAAACTCACCTAAAAAAGTAGGTATAGTCTTTTGTGAGAGATCTGCAAAACAGAGAGCTTCAAGACAGAGATCTGCAAGGCAGGAGATGTGGTGATATCTGAAATCTAAGTCTCAAATACTTGGGCCTTTTACATGGTATTAGGTGCACGTTGGTGTCTTTGGAACAAAACATCAGAGGGTGGCAGTGAGCTGATCATCACACACATGTGCCCTGAGCATTAAGACAATGTCCTTCGTTCTAATATAACGTCATGTTGACAGTATAAACCTCTACTACATAATCAATCTTTAAATAGAAGTAATATAACTCTCTTCTGTAAGTATGTTTCCCAAATGTATTTTACTTAAATATTGCAAATGTTCAGGGGAAGGGATTCTACACACACACACAAAATGATGCTGATACTCCACAAAGAACATGAAGATACTTGAATGAACAATGAACAAGGGGACCTCATTGTGGCATTAAAGCAGTTATCCCTGCCTTTGTACAGAAAAGGCAAATCCTAAATGCTTTCTTTTTGAGTAAAGACTCAAATCTCACCTGTGCACAGCTATTTCCACCAAAATGCAGATCATGGTTCAGATCTTTCCTCTTAGAAATCAAAATTTTAAGTTTCAATAGATCGTCAATGGGAGGTTGTCACTAGAGGGTCCTTTAAATAAACTAAAACTATGAGAATCCGCTGGAATAGTTTTAGGTACGGGGCACATTTATAGACCTCTGAAAGCATTCCCAAATTTATCTCATGCATTTCTCGGATGGTATCACATTTATGGAACAGCAGGTGAAAGGTGAACTTATTGTAACTTCAAGAACATCTCACGAGGGAGAAAGATGATCTTGAAGACACTGTCAGAGGTCCATACTAAGAGGCAAACTTCTGAACCCAGATGCCAAAAACTACCAGTTGTGCTATAGGTGTGTGTGTGTGTGTGTGTGTGTGTGTGTGTAGTAGTAGTATACACACACACACACACACACACACACACACACACAAAGGTTTTACATAAGAAAAGCCAGTATGGTTAAAGTTACAAACAAGAAGTGAAAAATCTGGGGTGAGGATAAGGATAAAAGTAAGAAAAAATACCTTCAAAAATTTGTCAGATTGAGTTTGGAGAACAGTTAGCAAGACTTAGAAGGGCTTTATGGAGTGGGAACAGCAGATGGTGTAATGGCTATGTCTCTGGACTCCCATGTAGTCAACTGAGGTTTGAGTCTCAGACCTGGTGACTTAAATCTCATGCTGGGCACATGTGTGTGCATACCCAAAATCCTTAGAAGAGAATGGAGGAGAAGGGATAGTGGTAGAGCCATCACCCCTGGGAGTAATTTCTTGCTTTCTGTCTCTGTCTCCCTCCATCTCTCCAGTAAGTTCATGTGCCCTATAGCAGAAAATCTTTCTTAATAAATAAATAAATAAATAAATAAAATAAAAGGAGGCCTTTATGGAGTAAAGTATATGCTAAAAACTAAAAGGAGCAGAAATAACCTCAAAATAGGATGATAATTTTTTATATATGGAAATATTCAAGAAAATACAAGAAGACTTACAATATATGAAAATCATGTATTGTCATTCTGCTTTAACAAAAATGTATTAGATGCATGTTCTACTCAAGGCATTAATTTAGGTACCATAAAATTGCAAGCAATCTATATGATATTGTCTCCATCCTTAGAAAGTTACAGTCTTGCAGTGAAAATGGGCACCTGTAACTACGCGATACTGTAGGACCTGCTACGCACTCTAAGCCAAGTACCGAGACAGCGCTGAGAGGGTGGAAAAGCACGTTTCCTCTGTGCTCATTTCAATGATATGTTTCCCTCCTGGTCTCCAAGAGAAGAGGCTCTGGAGTTAGGTAAGAATAAAACATTTTATTTGGGATAGAAGAGATAAACGCTGAAGTCAGGTTTAAGAATAAGACTAAGCAATTAACAAGAATAGAAGAAAGATAAGTATTTTCTATTCTACATTGTTCACGCTGCATTTTCAAAGGATGCCGTTTAAAGGATGTAATTAGGGGTAATGAGGTGCAAAATTTCATGTACAAAAAAATGATCTTGTTAAGGGCAGTTTAGGCAAATAGTAGAACTAAAAATGAATTTTAATTCCCTATTAACTATGCCAATATTCTATACCTTATATCTAACTCTGGTGGAAAATCAACAATTTAAATAAATCCGTTACACAAATCTCTCTTTGGTCACAATTAGTTTATTTCTTTCTCTTTCTCTCTTTTTTTCTTCTATTTAAGAAGTGACCAAATCTTATCACAGTGTTGACTATGTCGATGTCTTTTATTCAACACTCACTGACAGTCACGATTTTTACCCGCGTTTATGAAGTTCAGGGACCTGTCTCAAAGATTCTTCTTCTGTAGCCTCTGTGATAAAGTAGTCAGCCTGAGCACATCTCTGGAGTTGGAGCTGATTCTCTGTGTCCAACCTAACTCTCCACATCAAAGGGCAGAGGATCAGTGACTGACTGCCAGACAGGGATGATCTTAGGACCCCTTGTTTTCAAAACACAGTTCTCAACTTTAATCTCATAGCCCTAGACAATGGAAAGCTGAGTATTCTAACACTTAGTGTCAAAATAGTATACGCATCGTTTTAGGCATTGTAGAGAAGCAGCCCTCAACAGCATAAACCTGGGAAAGTGCCAAATATTAGCAAAATATCTTTGAAATTCTCCTATGTTTGAACTCTATTATGACAACTCCAGTAAGCCCAAGAGCGATCATTATTTGACATTCATCTCAATTAATGAACATTTTTAGACGCTTCCAGGCCCCTATGGTCTGCAGCAGTTACAACAGACGGCACTGTGTGGTATGTCGGGCTCTCTGACGGACACCTACATCCCATGGAGTGGGCAAGGCAAAGCTTTCTGATCGAGTTTCCAAACTTTTGAAAAACAAATAAAGTTATCATGATTATAAACAAAACAAAAATAGGCTGGGAAAGGAAAACTCTAGCAACTCCATCATTTATCTTATCACAGTCCACAACAATGTCTACCCGAATGCCTTTGCAAAAGTCTTGCTCACTCACACAGGAAAAATCACATCCAGCATATTAGAATATATGCCTTATTTTGGTTCAAAACGATTAGTGGAGTGGTACTTCCTGACTGCTGTCACAGGCCTTGCCAGCCTCCTGCAGGGCCCTGCTCCCTATCACCTGGGACTGGGACCTCTGGAGGCAGGACTGCCCCCAGGGCACGTTCAGGGTGGTACAGCTTTGTCCTTTTCCTTACCTTGAAATTTCTTCCCTTCAATTGGTTCAACTGATCCTTCATGGCAATAACTGGCTATTGTATTTTATTTTAATTTTTATTAGTAATGGGAGACATAAAGGTAAAAATGTGATTTTGTTCAACTAATCTAGAGGTATAATGCTGGTGGCTCAGGGATGGGAGAGGAGAGATGATCATGTTAAGTAGAAACTCAGTTAGAAAAAAGTTTTCAACAATGTCATTTCAATACGAGGAAGGTCACAGTCTATAATTTTCTCTACCAGCTCTCCCTCCAGCGCAACGTGAGAACAGGGGAAAGAAACATCCTAGCTATTTCCTCCTGAGCTCACTTGCCAGGGGTGTCAGCTTCTTGGGAACTGAGACAGTAATGACACACACAGGTTTCCCGTAAAATACATCCGTGCTGGAAAGGACCGAGGCCGGCATCGCACCTACTCGCTGTGCTCGCTGCTCACTGAGCTGTGCCCGGCATGGCCGTGTTCTGAGGATCTACAGTGGACCCAGAATGTGAACTGGGAGTGGGTTCCTATGCCACGGAGCCTTATTCCCTTTAGGCAGGGAGCCAGGAAGAAGAGTCACACACCCAATACGGAGGCTGGGTCTCCAATGAGGACGTTTCTCAGTATGTTGTTCTCCACTTCTCCCACCTGGGAGTGTAGCATAAAAAAAATAGAGTGAGGGATCAGCAGATGGCAAATGGTTATATTACTGGACTCCCACGTAGTCTACTGCAGTTCAAAACCTAGACCCAGTGGCTTAAAACTCATGATGGATGTGTGTGTGTGTGTGTGTGTGCATGCCCAAGATCCCAAGAGGAGAATGGAGGAGAAGAAATTGCAACATGGCCAGCCCCTTCTGGGGGGTGATTTCTCACTTTCTGTCTCTCTGCCTCTCTGGCAAGTTCACATTCCCTATGGGAAAAAAAAAGGGGGGGAAGAAGAAGAAAGAAAAAAAGAAAAGGAACTTGAGTTAAATGAATCTGGGTAGATGGGAAGGTCTTTTCCATTCCGTACTCAGTTTTGTCTTCTAACATAAATTTTTCAGAAATACAGAAATTCTAGTGCTAAGCTAAATTTGGGGTCCTAGTAGCAGGTATAATAATTAAAGATCAATGTGATTGTTCATCTAAGGTTATAACCTTAGTTTAATAGCTTTTAATTGGGACCAGCAGGTGGCATAATAGTTAAGGCACTGGACTCTCACATGGCCAATCACGCTTTGAGTCCCAGATCCAGAGTTTTGAAAGTCATGCTGGGCACGTGTGTGTGTGTGTGTGTGTGTGTGTGTGTGTGTGCCCAGAATTTTGAGAGAAGAATGGAGGAAAAGGAATTACAGCATGGAGAGCCCCCCTTGGGGGTGATTTCTCACTTTTCCTCTCTTTTCCTCTCTCTGGTGAGCACACATGCCCTATGGCAAAAACCCAAAACAAACAAACAAAAAACTTAAATTTTTTGATTAAAAAAACAAAAATAAACTTTATTTGTATCCTGTTGTCCTAAATTTTTCTTTTCTTTTTTCATAAGCCTATGTATTTATTTTTTCCAAGAGAAAAAAAAAAAAAAAAAAAAAAAAGAGACAAGAGTTTCACCTGACAAGGTCCCCATGCCACTGTCTATCCCCAGCCCTAGTCAGTCAGGATCGTGGGCACAAGTGTGTACCTGGTACACACAGGAGGACCTCTGGACTTGAACCCAGGGCTTCCTGTGTGGTCTGATCCTCAGATCAGAACTGAATCACCACTGCACCACTGCTGCTGGGCCTCGCTACTCTCAATTTTTCTACTGAAACTCTTCTTTCAAATGTGGGTGCATAAAGTGACCAATACTGCCCATTATTGTAGGATTTTATTTTTATTTTTATAATCTGGGCCATTAGATTTATCAAGTGGATTCCAATAAACAGTTAAGTTTGGGGGCCAGAAGATGGAGTAATGGTTATGTTGCTGGATTCCCAGGTAGTTGGGAAGTTCAAGTCCAAGACACGACCACTTAAAATTCACGCCGGACATGTGTACATGCGTGCCCCAGATCCCAAGAGGAAAACAAAGAAGGGATTGTAGTGCGACCATCCCCCATGGGGGGGGGTGATTTCTGGCTTTCTGTCTCTCTGTTCCTCTCAGTCTCTCTGGTGAGCACGTGCTCCCTATAGCAAAACTCTCTGTCTTTCTAAAAAAAAAAAGTTAACTTTGGGAGCCACTGATTTAGAGAAAGAAAGATAGAAATTAGGCATAACTAGAGAAAAACCTCTAAATATTTAGAAAAGCCATTTATTCAGTTAGATATGCCCCAGACATGAAGACAAATATTTCCTTAAAAGAATGTTCACGTCTACTTTCATAGTTTTTCAAAGGGTTACATTTTTGTACCTAACTATACTATCTTGGTCATAAGGCGAATTCACATTTTTATGAGTTCCCTTCTCCCTTCTCATGATTTCTTTTGTAATTATGTTTTTATTTATATTTAATCATTGTGCTTCTTTACAGCATAAGAAATTATTTTTCCCAGTATGAATACAAACCATATTAGTCAAGTCGTACACATTATCATGTATATTATCAACAGAAAACTTTTCATCTTTATTTCTGCTAAATTTTCTTTGCTCCTTTCCCTCCCTGTCCCTGTTACCCCCTGCCCATACTGTCACTAGCCCTCCAACCTTTCAGTTTCTGCCATGGAGTACAGACAATTTATCTGCATACAATGCCTCTTTCATAGCCTGGTTCGTTTCACTGAACATTAAATCTTCCATGTTCGTCCAGAGTTTTAAGGGACTATCATGAAATCTAACTGGTAGTGGTACGTATAGAGTCAGAGATGAGAAAAGGAAGGAAACATACCCTTGATTTTCATCAGTAGAATGATGTACTTGACCAAGTTAACCCATATTGTGACTTTCTAAAACATGGAAAGACAGATGAAAATAGTGCCTCAGTGATGGCCGATAAAATAAATACAATTTTTAAAAGTAAATAATAAAATCACTGGTAAACAAACAGTCCTCTGGGCCCCAGGATTCCTGGAGTGAGAAGTTCCTGTGCCAGCCACAAGGTGGCAGATGGGCTTTGCACACCATCCTCCCAGAGGCCACCAGGGGGACAGCACTGGCCTAGGATGCCGGAAGTTTACTGAAAATTCCAGGGAGGTGGTAAACCTAACTGCCAAAGAGAAAGCCTACTCCTATGCCAAGGAGGACTCCAATTTAGAAGGTCAGATCCAAGCATTTGACTTAAAAGGCTTGGATGTTTTAGGACAACAATTTTAGAGAAATAATATGGAAGTATTCCAAGGTCAAGAGATAGGCTCAGTCTTAGAATATTGTTACATGTAGAGAAACAAAGCCCGGACCTATTAAATCTAACCTGCTTAAATCTATCTATCTATATCTATCTATCTATCTATCTTTCAGTTTTGTAATTTTTTAAAGCTCCATGAAAGAAGAAATCGAATCTTGATTACTCACATAGTATCCCAAAGTATTGCATAATAATTTACACATAGCAGAAGTTCAGTAAATACTTGTGTATGAGAAAGAAAGAAAAAGGATGGCAAGGACATAATTTGTCTTGCCTCCATTTTGCCTGATATTTGATGGAAATAACATAACTTTTGACCTGAGAAATATCTGGGTTCACACGTCTACTTTGTCCCTTATCTAGACCTTGGACAAGCTGCATGGTGGTCCTAAGATAGACTATGTAGCTTTAGAATGAAGGCTAAAGTATATGTAATAGTATATGTAATAAGGCTTATATCACAAAGTCGTTGCAAAGATTAAAGAAAACTTGAAATAAAATATATGGCAAGTAGTAGCTGCTCAAAAAACCATTAACTCTCTCACTTCAGAAATTTTGGAGTGAGGAAAGTATTCTCTAGTGCTAAACCACCGATCCTGCCATAGAGGGCATAGCCATGAAAAATTGTTCTGTGACCTGAAAATAAATTTCCAGATTGTGGAAATTGCTGAGACATATGCTATGGTCATCTGGCAAGTTCTCCTTCTGCTCTTTGTGAGGGAGTGTCCCTTTTCAGTAACTCTGAGAACGCCTGGAAATCGCCTTCACATACATTTCAAATTAAGTGTTGAATGAACCCAGTGGCACCTGGAAATTCTGGGAAAACTCACAGCGTCCCCATCAATTAGCAGAGTTAACTTGAATCTTTGTAACACAAAGACTCCTTTAGTCATGAAGTCGGAATGAGATGACTGGAGCTGTCAAAAGTATAAATGTTGAGAGTCTGCTATGAATAAAATGTGGTATTACATCCAAGAATTAAGACAGTCTTGAATAATTGATCATTTTGCAAGTTTATGTGATCCCTAATAATATGGCATTGTTATTTATTAACATTTATGTCTATCACTATTCTATCATGTAAATATATAACAGATTGTCCAGCTAAGTATTTAATACTTTTGGGCATGTATGACTAATAACTGAGCATATAGGATTTGATGCTCAGTGAGGAATGAAGATGAATGAGGATTTTAGGCTCATGGATGTGTTTTAGGTGAAATGTACAATAGGTATATTGAGGGAGAGATCCAAGCAGTATCAAGGCTGAATTTTATTTTTCCAAAACAGAAGTAGAAGACAAAGCTTGATTTATCTAAAAGTCATAACCAGCTCTGGAAAAACATAGGTGCACTATCAAGACAGAGTATGGACCCCAGATCATCCATGCTACATTATTATCATTTGCTCATCATTATTCAGAAAATGCTTATTATATTATATGTTAGACACTAAGATTATAATAATCACCAAAAAGAACATAGTTTCAAGGAAATACTACAGGAAATGCCCAGCTGAATAGAACATCTCTGTCTGACATGAGAAAAAGGAAAAATGGGGAATTATGGGAGTTTTATAAAAATAAATAACTTATGCCTTAGTTTATTTTTTTGCTGCTGACAGAGAAATTTGAGACTAAGTGGTTTGTAAAGAAGTAAGGTATGGTTAACTCACAATTCTGGTGGCTGAGAGTTTGAAGTTGTAGGCCTGGCATCGGGCATTGTACAACACGGCCGAGGAAAACCAAGAGAAGGCGGTCCGTGAAGAGAGCGAGCTCCCTCTTACAACGACCAGCTCTCAGTCTCACAAGAGCTGGGACTCACTGGGCCTCAGGAGACGTCATTAATCTACTCACGAGAATGGTGCTCCATTATGCAGTCGCCACAATCCAATCATCAATTTCCAAAATATGAAATGCTGTGGACAAACATTCACCCATACCAAAACAGCACGTAAGTTTGAATTTGAAGATGGCCAGAGATGACAATCAAAGAAGCAAGGAATCATGCTGCAGGCTGTGGTGGTCTTTTATTTCTATATGTAGATCCAGAGAAACAGGTTCAAGTACTACATCCATCCCTTATTAGTTTTGTCAAATTAGCTTCTTACCTCATCTTCTAAATGGGTAAATCATGGCAATAATAGCAACCTTTGGGGATATTACAGAAAATAAAATGTGTGCATTTGCCAAGTAAAATTCCTGGTACACAGTAGATACTCTGTGTAATCACTGCTGATTATTTATACTTTCTTCCCTAAGTCATCCTTTCCCTTATCCCCATTCCTCAATCCAAACCATCCTCCTTTACTCCAGTTTATCCCATTGGCAATGCATTCATCACATTTTCCTCAATATAGGATATAGATATTTCTCTTATCTACCCATTTTTTTGGTTTCAGATTAACCTAAAAAGAAAAAAAAAAATCTTGATCAGAAACAAGCATGCCCATGCTAAAGAGAAAAGTCATTGACGGTATCATAGTCCACCGCCGAAGCCCACCTTCTGGTGGGACTAAATCCCCCATGTGGTAGGTGAAGTCTGCCTGCAGTATTTCGTCTTGGAGCAGTAAAGATTTAGTCAACTCAGAGGGGATTTTCCCCTGTGCTCGTTTGTCCAGCCATTCACCACCTAAATGATCACAATCCCCACTGAACTTTCACTGGCTGAATGAGGACCTGAGGGAGGTGCATCTACCCAGCAGGGTGGACCAGGACCCTCCGTTCCACCTTCCTGGTCAGCTGGGAACTGAGTCCTCTGCATGCTGCCCAGAGCCAAAAGGCCCTCAAGGACAGAGGCTGGGTGATTTAAGGTGGTTGGAGTTTTTCCCAGCCACATCCCAGCTGCAGAAAGGAAGGCCACTTTCTAGATAGCCCTACTCCCTGAGCTCTGAGAGTAAAAGTTGGTCCCACCCTTCCACAGGGCAAAGTATCCCTGGTGGCCCCCAGACAGCTCTGACATATCAAGTGGACTCCATTAAACCTAGTGATAAAGACTCCGTCAGCACCTGAGTCGAGGAGAGCCGTGGCAGATGCTCTGGCAGCAGGCCAGACCCTGATGAGCTGGAGTCCCCCAAAGCACCAAGTCTCAGAAAATTGAAAACAGGAAGGAGTGGGCTTAAGCGCTTTTGCCTTTGATTTGATGGAGAAGGACATCTGCCGGCAGGAAATCAATTCAGTATTAACGATTCTCTTTTCAGAATTTTGGACATACCAAGTCAAAGCTCATTACACAGTGGGATGGCCTTTCTCTTGCTTGAGAGGAAAAAAATGGAGGGCTTTGGTGACCTGGTAATAAAACTGATCTCCATGCTGCCCCACTGTCCCGAGCTATGATTTTTTTAGGAAGGACATCTCTGCAGGCCTGGAAGGACACTTATTTTGGTACTGTGTACTTAACCACTTCGATATGTTATGGGTTGATTTATGACTTTTTAAGGTGTCCTTGCTCTGCTTTTCCAGTAGTTAATATGATATATTCCAACTTTAAGTAATATGGTCGCTTCCTGGCATTATTTTTCTCTTACTCAGATTTTGATGCTGTTTTGTTGTCTGTATTCCTTCTCAGATCTGTTCCTACTTCATATCGGCATCTTGGTCTTGTATCTCTTCTAGCATATGTACAAGGGACGTCCTTAATGTGGCCCATCCTGTGCCTTCATTCATTGTTGTTCACTTAAGTGAAGCAATGAAAACATGTGTCATGTCATAAACTAGTTCTGAGAGCAACATGTGAAAGAGTATTGCATGCATGTTGGCAAACTCAACTACGTCACAGGGAGCATCAAGCAGACACTTTCCGACACACGCCGATGTCTAACCCACACCACAGCCTCTCCCATGTCTCATCATGCCCTTCCTTCCCAATCCACTTCTAGGCTCCTTCATTTGACTCTCACTTTTTCCATGGAGCCTTGCCAGATGCTTTTGTGATCTCTTCAGATGTGAGATCACTCCGTGATTCCCTCATATTTTAGCCACTCGAATCCCCATGTGTCTCTAATTCATTTATGAAACTGTTTAAATTTTATAACATTTTATTATTCTCAGATACTTACAGTTAACTATTATCTTTCTAGCCCTTTACAGGCTCTTCACCTTGCACCTGCTTTTCTCAGTTTTAACCAAAGCACTCGCCAATTTTATATTTTCTTTTGTTATTCTCAGATACTTATAGTTGACTATCATCTTTCTAGCCCTTTACTGGCTCTTCACCTTGCAATTGCTTTTCCCAGTTTTAGCCATGCACTCACAAATTTTATAGTATTTTCTTTTATTATTCTCAGATACTTACATTGACTATCATCTTTCTAGCCTTTTATTGACTATTCACCCTGCATTTGCTTTTCCCAATTTTAGCCAAAACACTTGCAAATTCCTACGGATCTTTCAAATACTTGAGATCTTTGAAAAACCAAGTGTGGTGAGACCAGTGGATAGCATAATGGTTTCATTGCTTAACTCCCACGTAGTTGACTATGGTTTGAGTCCTGGACCTGGAGACTTAAAACTCACACCAGGAATGTATTTGCCCAAGATCCTAAGAGAAGAATGGAGGAGAAAGGATTATGTTGTGATCTTTCCCCTGGGAGGGAGTGATTTCTCACTTTCTGTCTCTGTCTCTCTGGTGAACATCTGTACCATACAGCAAAAGTCTTAAAAAAAAAAAAAAAAAGGCAAAAAACCTTTCTAAATAAATAAATAAAAGCATGGTAATGTATTGACTTGGGTGCAGGAGGCAAGACAAGGCTGTTCAGGAAAGGAGGAAACTATAAAATGCTGACATTGTGATCTGAATACTGAGTCCCTCCAAAATTCTTCTGAAATCTAATCCCCATTGGTTTTATAGTTTGAGGTCTTAAGTTTAGATTTTTGATCCATTTTGAGTTGATTTTGATTAACAGTGAGAGATAAGGTTTCAGATTCATCTTTATTCAGGTGGATACCCAGTTTTTTCATCACCATTTGCTAAAGAGGTTTTCCTTTCCTCACTGCATAGACTGGTAACCTTTGTCAAAAATAAGTTGACTGTATGTTTTGGGGTTTATTTCTTGGGTTTCTATTCTGTTCCATTTTCCACATACCTGTTTTGGTGCCACTATCATGCTGTTTTGATTATCACAGTTTTGTAATATATTTTGGGGTCAGGAGTGAGATGCCACCAACTCCACTCTTCTTGCACAAGATTGCTTTGGCAACACGAGTTCTTTATGATTACAGACAAATTCTATGATTGTCTTTTCTAGATTTGTGAAGACTGTTTCTTGTAATTTTACAGGGATTGCATTAAATATGTACATGAATTTGGGTAGGATTGCCATTTTTAATATATTAATTCTTCCAATCCAGTAACAAGGGATATCCTTCCACTTTTTGAGGTCATTTTCAATTTCTTTTTAAAGACTTACATAGTTTCCCTATAGAGGTTGTTGATTTCCTTGGTTAGATTTACACCGAGGTATCTTTTATTTTTCGTGGCTATAGTAAATGGGATTACTTTCATCAGGTCTGCCTCTCTCCGTTTGTTGTTTGTATTCAGAAATGCTATAGATTTTTTCAAGTTGATTTGTATCCTGCCCCTTTACTGTATTCATTTATTACTTTGAGAAGTTTTTCATAATACTTTTGGGTCTTCTATGTATACAATAATATCATCCGGAAATAAAGATAATTTCAACTCTTCTTTTCCTATTTGAATGCCTGGGAAAACTTTGGGAGACATTGGAGTAGGCAAAGACTTCTTAAATAAGATCACCAAAGCACAGGCAATAATCCCAAAAATAGACAAGTGGGATTATATAAGTTTAAGACATTATATAAGACATTTCTGCATCACAAAAGACACAGGAATTAGTGTGAATTGAAAACCCTTGGAATGGGAAAAAAATTTTGTAAATTATGCTTCAAATAAGGGACTGACAACCAGAATACACAGGGAACACAAGTGGCTTATCTGAAAAAAAAAAAAAAAAAAAAAAAAAAAAAAAGATTAACCCAATTAGAAGGTGGGAAAAGAATCTAAATAATCAACTCTATAAGGAAGAAATATGAACAGCCAAAAATCATGTGTTAAAATGCTCAATATCCCTCATCATAAGGGAGATGCATATCAAAACCACAACAAGATACCACCTATCCCAGTCAGAATGGTGAATATTAAAAATAACAATAAATGATAAATACTGATGGGGATGTGGTAAAAGGGGAGCCCTCCTACATTCTTGTGGGAATGTAAATTGGTTCAATCACTGTGGAGAACAATATGGAGGTTCCTCAAAGACCTACAAATAGAACTACCATGTGATCCAACAAGTCCCCTCCTGGAAATCTACCCAAAGGATAGGAAAATGCTTAGTCAGAGAATTCTGTTTATTGTGGCATTATTAACAATTGCTAAGACCTGAAACCAACCCAAATGTCTATGAACAGATGAATGGATTGGAAAAGTGTTACACATAGACTTTGTGGAATACTACTCAGCCATAAAAGACAACAAGACCCTGGCATTTTATAGAAAGCGAAATGAATGTGGAAGATTTATTGCTGAATGAAGCAAGCCAAGCTATGAAAGAGACATTGTATGTCTTCACTTAACATATACCAACTTTCCACACTCCATGGTGGAAATTGTGAGAATAGAGGACATAGAAGCATTGAAAATGGTTATAGATTCTGGAGACAATGTGGGAAGAGGTTGGGAGAAGGGAGAGAATATAAGGAAAGAAATTAAGAAGAAAAATAGAGAGGCAAGACATTTATGTGACACAGAAATGGGTTATTATCTGTTAATGATAGTGTGTTTTGTATGTTCAACTGGACTGATATGAAGTGTATTCACGCTGGGTATTTTCAACTTAAAAGCAAAATGATGTATAGTGATTAGATGTATAAAAATTTAAAAATAGTGAAATAAAAAAACAAAAAGAGATAAAAAGAAATTTAATTCCCATTGTGGTGGCATTAAAAGATGAGGCCTTTGGTAGGGAGTTAGGTCATGTGGACTCTGCTTTCATGAACAGGATAAGGGCTCTCATGGAAAAAGTTAAAGGGAGCTGCCCTGCCTCCTCTATGTATAAGGGTATAGGCTGAAAAAAAAAATGCACCTTATTCAGATTTCCTAAAAATAACACCATTCACTATTTTTTAAAAATCACTAATTATTAAAGTACAATGAATTTATTTTTTAAAATTGAAAAACAGTAAGGATCAGAAAGACCATAGAAATCAGGGATCCCCAATCCCGGGCTGCAAACTAGTCCATGCCTGTTAGGAACTGCAAACAGCAGGTGGTGAGAAGCTGGAGCAAGCGAAACTTCATCTGTATTTCCAGCCATTCCCCCCAACTCACATCACCTCCCTCACTCACATTACCTCCCCTCACTCACATCACTCACATCACTCCCCTAACTCACATCACCTCCCTTACACTCAAATCACCTCCTCCCCTATTCACATCACCTCCCCGCATTCACATCAGCTCCCTACCGCTCATGTCACCTCTTCCCCCACTCATATCAACTTCCCACCACTCACGTCATCACCTGAGCTCTGTCTCCTGTCAGGTCAGCAGCAGGGCTAGGTTCTCACAGCAGCCCCAGGTGGGACAGCCCAGTTGCAGGAAACCACAAGGCCTCCACTGATTCTGCATTATGCAGGACTGGTTGAAGGCCAAGGGTGACTTCCAGGACCAGGACATTATAAGGCGCTGTGCCACTTTCTCTGTCTCTCTCACTTATGAGAGAAATAAATGAGTCAACTGGAACAACAATGGGAAGTAGCACTAAGCAGAAGCCTGTGCATACTAATTGGGTGGACACAGGGTGTGGGGTGGAAGGGCAGGAGCAGGAGCCCTATCTGCCAGCGCAGGCCTGAGAGTGCTCCCTTGGGGACTCTAAGTCACAGGAGCAGGGGATTAAAGGCCACTCAGCAGGCTGTGCTGAAGGCCGCAGCGGGACAATGGAAGATGTAATTCTAAGCATCTCGTGGAGAGGGATGGCTGCTAATTTTTATCCCCCTTGGCTAAGATTGGCTCTGAAAATACAAGGGGACTTCAAGAAATTTATGGAAAATAAAATTAAAATAAGAACTTATTTTGGTGAAAAAATACTGAAATCCCATGCAGGTTTTTCATTGTATTCATTTCCCATGAACTTTCTGAAGACCCACTCATAATAATAAATATAATGAGTCATAGCCTGAGTGCCACAGACTGTTCGAGTTACGTTATGGATATTAACTGACTTAACCTCATGACGATCTTCTGAAGTAGGTGGTGCAGTTATTCCCAAACTACACACAAGGAGACACAGAGAAGTTGAGACTTTGTCGAAGGTCACAACACAAGTTAATAAGGGAGGTGGGACCCCTAGGCTCACCTGCCTCAATGCCTTCATGGAGAGCATGTGGAACCAGATTGCATCACAGGAGAGAAGAACCAGGGACTGCGAATGGGGAGAGGCTGCAGAAAGCAGAAACAAAAGTAGAAGAAACAGGTCTGAAGTAGATGAGATGTCTCAAAATAAAATCTAGAAATATAATAGTATCTTCATAATAAGATTCAAAAATATTCTATCTTGCAAATGAGTTTCTCTGTGCGTGTATGTGTGTGTGCACAAAGAGTGTGCAGGGGCAGGAAGGAGAAGGGTCTCAGGCCCTCATTATACACTGTGCATAACTCCAGCCATGAAGGATTCGGAGCCTTTTCCAGCCCTGTCCCTCCAGGTCAGTGTTTTCCCAGGGCCTCCTCCAACATATTCACGTCTGTGGCTCACACAGTCCTGTGTGATGGTTCCTCCCGCACTGGCCCTCCGCACCTCATTCCGGGCCTGGCAGCTGGAACGCATGGCTCTCCTGCATGTCCTGGACTGTAAAAGCCAAAACACTGCCAGGCCATGGTGGCCAGGCTTGTGGAAGGCACACAGCCATGTGGACCACAGCGGCTGACAGAGGGGCTTGGCAGTGGCATTTTAAAAGCAGTCCTCCTTCCATGCTTCTATCTATAGTGGTCAGGAGGGAGGAGAGCCAGAAAAGCATAGAACAAAAGCAGAACACACCCCAGGCCTGAAACCACCCTCAACTGACCTTGTCTCTGCTGCCAGCAAAAAGGTAATATTGCTCCAGTCGTCCCCAAGGATTTTAAAAATAAAATGCCTCCATTTCCTGAAGTTCAGAGCACAGTCTCTGACTCTCTTGGCATAGCCAACATAAAGGCTTCGGTTATAGGGACTCTTAAAAATCAGCACAAAATGCTCTCACCAGGCTGCTGCTGGAGACAGACAATTCTTGGCCATGGCTGTGGGAGAAGCAGTTTCCTATGAGGTTCCTTTTGCATGGAAGTGTAAAATAGTTACACTCCATTCTGATCCAACTTCTCGCCTGCATCTGGGCTAGGCGGTAAAAGCAGTTTTCAGCTTCTGAAGTTCTTGTTTTTCATATTACTAGGCACATCCTCAGCACATCACCAAATTAACCATGCCTGGAAGCTTCTAGAGATTTATGATCAGCTTCCACTTGATTTTCAAGAATGGAGATTTCTAACCACAGGGGGCTGAGTCAAAGGCCTCCTCAAGCCTGTCCCCAAAATAGAAAAATGTGTCATACCTCTTACATTAGTGACATGGCTGTCACTAAACCCCTATTTTAGGAGAAAATAACAGTGCTGCAGAAATCAGCAAACTAATCCAGGTGGGTGTGAATTTTACCAAATTGTAGAAGAATCCATAAAACACATTTTAAACTCTTTAAGGCCATGTGGTGACGATGAGATTTGTCCTGCTCCAGCCACGAGAAGCTGCTGCTCGCAGAAAAAAAAGTGCCATTTCTTCCCCACCTTCGGGGTAACGCATATTTTCACCTTTGCCTAGAATTGTTTCTCATCTTTAAAGAATCTGGTCAAACATGATGTTCTTTGTGACGTTTCTTTCTCTCTCACCGCCAAAGCACACACTCGCACAGCCTCTCGGTCATGCACACTCCCTTTGCCCTGCTCTCACTGTGTGCAATGCTTTGCTCGCATGCTTGTTCTTCCCAATAGTCTACTACCTTCGCAAAAATTGTGGTCAGAACACTGTCTTAGTCCACGCGAGCTGCTATAGCGAAACACCGAAAACAGGCAGCTGATAAACAACGGGAATGTGCCTCTCGCAGCCTGGACGCGGCCAAGTCTAAGAGCTGAAGTCTAAGAGCAGATTTGACGTCTGGTGAGGCACCTTTCCATCATGCCCTCGCATGGCGGAAGGGGCACGGCAGACCTCGGGGTCTCTTGTAGAAGGGCACTAGTCCTATTCATGGGGCTCCACCCTCATGACATAGTCACTCCTCAGAGGGCACCTCCTCAGGTTACTGCCTTGGAGTTAGATTTCAACACATGAATTTGTGGGAGACACAAATATTCAGATGACAGCAAATGCTCAGCATAAGGTCTACTGTCCTAATACATTTTTCAGTGCAGTACATAGTATAGTTAGCACAACGTTGCAGAGAGGATCTCTGGAACTTACTCTTCTCACGTAAGTGAAATTTTATACCTTGAACAGCAACTCTTTTTGAAGACCAGAACCGTAGTTTACTCTTTTCTTTATTTCTTTTAACAAGTATTTTGTAGACTTAAAGTGGGCAAATAACACTGAATAAAAACCGTGTTCCCAAGTAGATGATTACTTAAAATCGTTGAAAGAAAAAAATAAACAATTTTATCACAGCAAAAAGATTATGTAGAATTGATCTTGGTACATATATAAACACAATGAACAGATCATGTCTACCCCAGTATATCCACAGTATTATTCCAAACTTTATGTTTCTTTGCAGTTCGAAGCTACCATTTTATATTATTTGCTGCAATAGCTCACTAGAATGCTTATTTCTTGTCTCTTCTGTTCTCCACAACTCTTCCTTGTTTCCATCCACCAATGCTTCCTTCTTGTAAATGCAATCTGGAGTGTGTGTGTGTGTGTGTGTGTGTGTGTGTGTGTACTCGACGTGTTCTGTTGACCTGCGATCCACCCTGAATCTCCCTCATGGCTCTGGTATTGCACTGTGGCATTCTACCCCCTATGTCACTGTTGTTGGACCTCCTTCTGTCTTTAAAAGAAAGTATGGATGGGTGTGTGTGTGTGTGTGTGTGTACACATGTGTATGTGTGTGGTGTTTGGAATGATTCAACACATCCCTGTTCTTCTCTGAGTGTTAAACAAGTTGTAAAACTCTAGGTTATGATGCAGAGGAACTGAAAGTGGTAGCTTCATTTTATATAAACCTACTACATTCTGGATACCACATCACGTTACCTTCCTTTGTTTTTAATTTGCTATAGGGTATTTTCACCCACTGGAGAGAGACACAGAGAAAAAGAGGAAATGTGAGAAAGCACTCCCCAGGGAGCATGGTCATGCCACGATCCCTTCTCCTCCATTTCTCCTGTAGGGATTTTGGACATGTACACACACATGTTTTTCAAGGCACCAGATCCAGGACTTGAACTGCACAGTTGGCCAAATGCAATCCAGCTGCTTTAACCACCATGCCACTGGCTGGTGCCATATCAGGTTACCTTAATGTGTTATTTGCTCCTTGACAAAATGTGTTATGTGCACACAGTGGGAATGAGCAACACATGTGTTAGGCACTTTTCTTACTCTCAACTCTACTGCACTGAGGAGCCCTCCCAGAAAACTTTTAGCATATATTAACGCATGACTCATGTCTCAGGCCAAGTCAGAATCTCAACCTAAGACCCAAGTATTGACATTTCTTAAAACTCTCCAGTTGATCCTACAATCTACAGAGTTGAAAACTGCTTTCAAGGTATTGTCTTCAACCTGTCTTCTGCTCAGTTAGACAAAAAAATCCTTTATATCAAAGTCGAGATATTATTTTATCATTCTATTTTTTTTTCATTTTGCGAGAGGACATGTTTAGTCTCCAGAGAGAGACAGAGAGAAAGAGAAAGAGAATGAGAGGGAAAGTGATAAGCACTCCTCATAGGCATGGTACCACCACAGTCCCTTCTCCATCTCTTTCTTGTCTTGAGATTTTGGGGCACACGTGTATGTGCACCTGATTTGTTTTTTTGGCCACCAGTCTGGGTCAAATCATACTGTCACACACATGGGATACATCTACCTTAACCACTAGCCTAGGGGCTAGTGGCCCTATTGAATCTTCTTTTTGTTTAGCATAAAGTTAGTAACTAATGAATATCTATTCAAACAAGTGTTTTAACATCAATATTCCCTGTTACAAACTGATTTTTAAGTCCCTGAATAGTTAGGTATTTAGAAAGTTTCAAATATAACTTAATTCAGGGACAGTAGGTGGCATGGTGGTTAAAGGCACTGGACTCCTACATGGCCAACCATGGTTTGAGTCCTGGGCCTGGCAGCTTGCTTGTCACTCCCCTCTTCTCCTCTCATTCTGTCCCTCTCTGGCCAAATTATAAAAAGAATAAGTAATAAAGTTAAACACACACACACACACACACACACACATATATATATATAAATACACACATATGTGTATATACATATACACACACACACACACACACACATATATATATATATATAAAACTAAATTTTCTATTTTTGGGTAATGGTGAAATGTGTTTTTTGAAGTTTTTGTAGTCTAATTTCAAGCAATCAAGTATTTAAGAAAAATGTTTTGTAAATGAGAACATTTCAGCAATCAATCTTAGGAATAGAGACTAATATATAAGCTAAATAATGTCACATAAACTCTGCAAAAGAACTTTGTTTTATTCTTTATTGAGTTTTTAGTCCCTAGCATCAGAGTTAACCAACAAATTTATGTAGAATAAGCAAATTAATATATAGGTAAATAACCAAGTAAATAGAGTAAGTATATTTGTACCCAAAAAGGAATTTTTATCAGAAGTGTGAAATTCTTTGACATATTTAACAAGATTATTGTAGGAATTGTTTGGAAAATATTGTGAAGGGAATCAAAGTCAGAAACAGGACAAGTGTAAGATTATTGCAGTTACCAAGTGAAGTGATGACAGTTTAGATCGTGCAGGTAACCATGAGTGGGTACAGGAACCAGAGTCTGGGCATCTTTTGAAGATAAGACCTACAGGACTTGCCTAGGAATCAGTGATTCAGTATGAGAAAGAGACAGGAGTCAAGCATGATCTCTAGCTCTGATAGCTGGAGAAACTAGTATTTTATTTGCCAGATACCTAGATGGACAAAGCCACAGGATGATTAGGCACGTGGAAAAGATCTAGAGTTTAATCTGGAGGAAGTTATACCTGAGATACTTAAGACATAGCAAAGGTGAGCGATCTAAGATGGGTACTTAAATCTAGGGGTCCTCCAAACGCAGATGCACGTGAAGTAATGAGGCTGGATAAACTGACTGCGGGGGACTTGAGTAAAACAGAGCTAGCCTTGGGTTTTGCCATTTTCATGACTATGTTCTGTTGAGTGATCGCTAACATGTACCTATGATGTATTCTGTAATTCATGTGTCACTTATTGATTTAACAATAATGCCTTATCAAACCCATCACATCCACAAATGTAGTATCCCCAGTTTGAACCCTGAGTATCCTGAAGCTTCACAGTCTGTAGAAATGTGTAATTTTTTTGAGGTCTGGATATGTTCTTATGCTGTGAGCCTAAGGTAAGGGAACAAATCACACAGCAATTAACTAAACCTAGTTGACTCATGCCTTTCTTAATTCCCCCACACGCTCTTTTTTCTTTTCTTTCTTTTTATTTTCTTTGTGTACATCTTGGTAATTCTGGTTATATCAATGTTAATAGATTTGCCCATATCTGAACTTTCAGGAAGTTTCCTCATAAGTACTAATGATATAGTCCATATTGAGATAGAATGAATTGAAATCGTATTCTGGAATACCCTTCCAGTTAGAAATTAAGTCTTGGCAGCCAATTCTAAAGTTATTTCTGGTACTAACATACACAGAGAACTGGACTAGGTATTGTGAGAACTGAAAAGAAATATTTCACTAATTTGTCCTCATAGGAGCTCACAAGCTGGCAGAAATGTGATGGGGATATTAATCTCTGTAATAAAAGATAGAGATGAGAACGACCATCAGGGGGTGACTATATGGATAGTGTTGGTACACCTTCCAGATCCCCTTGATTAAGTTGGTGTACGTTTTGACTACTCATGGCTAGGTTCTGCCTCCTCTGGAGAATAGCTTTGAGCAAAACCAAAAACTCATTGTCTTCCTCAAGAGATTCTGCAGAGCCCACAGTCCACAGACTGACATAAGAGACTAAAAGGCTGTCTTCCCTGACTCAAGATTGGAGCAACTCAGGATGCATTTCATGCTCCAGAACTTACTATGTAACCAATCGAGAGACAGAGTCCTGCTGAAGCCACACCTGTGCTTAGCCCCTCTACCTGCCCATACCACCCACCTCTCCCCTTCCTTCTGCTTCTCTGTAATGAATCACATGCATCCTAATTTTTATCTAAGGCTTTGCTTCTGAAGAAACTTACTAAAGCTAAATACAGATAAAACACAAAGGGAATATGTGCAAAATATTTCTGCCAGTTAGATGAATCAGGGACAGAGAGCATCATGGAAGACATGAAATTTATACCTTCTGAAATTTGAAGGCTGTGGGCATGAAGAATGAAATGAGAAAGGTCTATTCCTTGTATTTCATTAAACAGACTATGTAAATATGATCCATGCTCACCAAAGTGGGTAGGCATTTCTCCTTTTATAAGGCATTAAATCCTTATGAAAAACAGAGATCATATGTGCTAATATTAGTAAACTCTTGACCTATACAGGTCTCAAAGTAGTCTTGAATTTAAAAGAACATGTTCCAGGACCAAAAGCAATTTTACAGTAATTTGCCTTTTACTAACTTTTTACAAACAACATAAGGAATATAAATAGATCACAGCAACACCATTTAGCTTTCTCTTCCCCTTCATCAACTTTCCTCATATATAGAAATCTCTTTATGCCTTTATTTAACCCAAATACGTAATCTCGCCCCTCCCCTTCTATGTCTTTCACCTCTGGTCCTTCTTTAACTGCCCATGTTTCCTGGTTTTTGGGTGGATTAGAGTGCACTCATCACTAGATTTTAGCTTTGTCTATATTTTTTGTTTAATTGAGAAATTTTGTGAATCAATAAAAGGTGGAAAAGAAGTTTAGTATGGGAGGGAGGAAGGGGGAAGGGGAAGGGAAATAAAAGTAAAAGTGTGTTTAATTGACAAAAAGATGAGAAGCTATTTGCTGATGATAATGTATGTAGTAATATCTTTGTCTTTTTTTTTTTTTTTTTTTGAGAGATTTTTGCTATAGGGCGCGTGCACTCGCCAGACAGACAGAGACATAGAGACAGAAAGCGAGAAATCAACCCCCAGGGGGGATGGTCACGCCGCAATCCCTTCTCCTCCATTCTTCTCTGGGGATCTTGGGCACGCACGCACACGCGCCCAGCGTGAGTTTTAAGTCCCCGGGTCTGGGACGCGAACCACGGTCGACTACGTGGGAGTCCAGCAACATAGCCATTACGCTAACTGCTAGTTCCCTTTTTTTTTTTTTTTTTTTTTTTTGTCTTTGTCTTGACTGATATGCATGGTATTCATGCTGGAAAAAGAAATGTACTCTGTAAGGAGGTATGTGATTAAATGTAAATAAATAAATAAATAAATAAATAAATAAATAAATAAATAAAAGGCCATATCTGGCAAGTCAGATGCCTCTGTGGAGAACAGGAAAGGGAAACAGGCATCGAAATACAAGTTGGAATCAGCTGTGTGATCACGGTCAAGGAGGAGGCCAAGATCTGTTTGACATAAGTAAATTTTTTTTTTTTTTTTTAAACTTGCTGAAGGGTGCATGCACTTGCCAAAGAGCAATGAGAGAGAGTAAGGGAAAGTAATACAGCACCCCCACGGGCATGACCTCTCTGAAGTCCCTTCTCCTCCATGTCTTGCTCCTCCCAGGATTTCTGGCATGGACACACACATGCTTGGTATGTTTCTCTCCAGCCACCAAGACTGGAAATAGAACTACACAATCAGCCATGTGGGATTCACCACGCCACTGGCTGGCCCACTGGAAATAATTTTTATCTCATTGTCATTACTGAGAGGCTAATAGCTGTCATGCATGCATATATATAATTTTAATAACAATTTTTATTGTAGTTTCTCATTGATAAATTGCAGCTCTGTTCACAACAGCTAAGATATAGAAGCAACCTAAGTACCTAACAACTGATGAATGGGTAAAGAAAATGTAGGGCATGCACTATGGAAATCTAGATCATCCTCACATTTTGAATTCATAACTCTGTCATTACCTCTATTTTGCAGATGAGTAAATAGAGGCTCACAAATATTATTTCTAGACCTTTCTGAGGTTCATGGCTCCTTATACAATTCTGCTCTATTACTTTTCTTGTCTTAAACATCTCCAGAGAAGGTTACGTCATCTTCACTTAAGATGATGGTTAGTTTTATGTGTCAACTTCACTGGACTAAGGGATAACCAAGTAGCTAGTAAAACAGTATTTCTTGGTGTGTCTGTGAGAGACTTTCTGGAAGAGAATAGCATTTGACTCAGTAGACTGGAAAGATCCATCCTCACCAAAGTGGGTAGGCATCTCTCTCTCTGTCTCTGTGTGTGTGTACATATATATACACACACACACACACACACACACACACACACATATATATATATATATACACACACACACACTCTTACACACACACATATATATGTATGTATATATGTCTTACTGTAATTAGAAGAAAAGGTGTATGTTAGTAGACCCAAAATAATCTGAATAATTTCTGAGTTTTTCATCAATAATAAAAAGCTTTGACCTGGGACAATGAGATGGCATGGTGGTTAAGGTGGCTGGATACCACACAGAAAAATATCTGGTTTGAGTCCCAGATCCAGTAGCTTAAAAATCATGCTGGGCATTCACACATGCATGTGCACACCATGTGTGTGTGTGATCTAAATTCTGAGAGGAGAATGGAGGAGAAGGGATTGCAGCATGGTCTTACTGAAAATCTCATCCCCCTGGGGAATGTTTTTACACTTCCTCTCTCTTTCTCTTTCTCTCTCTCTGTCTCTCTGGTGGGTGAGCAAGCACATACACCCTATACTAAACTTTAAAAAAAAAAGAAGCTTTAAGCACATATCTGTGTTTACATGACATTTTCATAACCACCAATGTCATTTTCTTTCTGCGGAACTTAGAAATAAACTAACAACGCTTGTTAAGCTTAACTACATTGTTCAGTTGTACCTCATGTCATCCAAAATAAGATGATTATTACTACATTTTAGCAGACCTGGCACATGTACAGTAGAGGTCTCTGTAGGTCTTCAGGAAAACACCCTGGCCTGTGGTTTGATATTCATGTTTATCAGTCTGTCTTCCATTAATGAGTCATTACTGCTGCCTTTTTTGTTGCCTGTCTGTGCATTCTATCAGCTTCTTCTACAAAATAAATGTAGGCATATAGTATCCATGGTTATTACAATAAAAACAAAATAACAACAAAGTATGAAACAGCATTTTAGTCTCCACACCTAAATTATATTTAACCGATATTTTAGATGTACCTAAATTTATCTTTTTAGTAAATATTCTGTAACCACACTTATTTTAATATGTTTTGAAGTTATTTATACCATTCCATTTTATTTAAAAAAGTTATTTGGAATGATTTTAATGTCAATATCAATTAGAAATCTTAGGGTAACCTCTTTGAACAATGGATATATTGCCATTGCATATGGAAAAGAGGATGTGAAGAAAAACATCAATAATTAGGGGTTATTTTGGTGGAAATCTATGAAACACACTAACCTTAGTGGTTAAAAAAATCAGAGTTGAGACAATCCACTGATGAAAAATAACATTGAAGCCACACTTTTTATCAAAACATATAATGCTTAAATGTAGAAATCGTTTTATGATTGACTAACTTCAGAATCAACCACTCACTGTGGATGATTACCTCATCATCTGAATAGAAAATAGATCTTTTACGCAGAATATTTTGGGTTAAAAAAATTGTAAAAATCAAGTTTATGCCATCTATAGAACAGCTCTAGAACTGTCCATAGGATGTTTTTCACATGCGTTTCTAATCAATCTGAATCTACTAAAGGAATGTCAAATGTTTAAAATCCATGGAAAGTTCTGAAAAGCAAGGCACATGCAAATTCACCCTGGGGAAGTCTGCTCTGGCCGTCACTGTAACCTCGCCTGGCAGCATCGTGCCCTTTGCCTACATCTGGGTGGTGCTGTCTCTTTCCTAGGGACCCAGCAGGTGGACCGCACCCCACCCTGGCCACACTGCTCAGGCAGACCCGAGGCCGTGGAGTCTGTGGAAGGGTCAGTGGAAGGCTAGCAGCAGCCTGGCGTGTGAGGGACATCTGGCCTGCAGGGACTGTGTGGAGGAAGCTAATAACCCAGTCCTTGTGAGTGACTCCAGAAATGGATTCCAATACGGGCAGTTGGGAGAGAATGAGCTTTTAGGAAGGTCATTTAATGTCATATAGAGTCTTTTTCTCCGGCCCAGTTAAACTGCTTAACAGTTTACAAAGCAAATCCCAGCCCAATTTTGATCTGGTAATTAATTGAGCCTTCTATGGAGGCAAAGTCTGTGCACAGGAACTGGATATGGCCATAATAACTTCTCTGGCCTTAATAACTCAGGATTTGAATTGCCAGATGGTCTTTGACATGACGTGGCTGCTGAAAGAAAAGCTGCTCGTGTCAGTGCTTTTCAGGTCTCTCGACAGTGACGTGTAAGTTGAGCGAGCGTGTAGCTGCCCCCGGGACTGTAGACTTATTGAAAATCTCATATTAATTTTACAAATGCATTATCAGAGCTTGGTAATGAATAAGCACATGATTAAAGAAGACTCAAATATTTTTCCAGGGCTCAAATTTGGGAGAGAATCAGATTTCTTAGAACCATTCATTAAGTGTAAAACGCCGCACGTTGAGATAAGGGATGAAGGAATGTGGGTGTCCCAGAAAGGGTGAGGCTCACAGCATCATGAAGGAGCACACGGCCCCAGGGAGACCAACCGAGCGAGAGCCAGGAACAACAAACCTGCCAGCAAGCCATCGCTGACGTGGGATGAAGCCAACTTTTCACCATTTCTTAAATTTCCGTTACTGTTTACTTTTTCGTTTTTGCATCTTTTCTCTCATTTCACAAGCTCGAAAAATGAACTTTAAAAGAATACTCTATTTTGTAGCAAGTTTTATAAGGAGCTGTAGGATTTAGAAAAATAATGCATTTTCAAATAAGATATATTTAAGCATGAATGCTGCCACTTATTGTTTGTTAACATTGGACAAGTTCCTTTTCTTCACTAAACCTCACTATGCCCTTTTTTTTTTTTTTTTTGAGAGAGATTTCTGCTATAGGGTGTGTGCACTCTCTGGAGAGATAGAGACACAGAAAGTGAGAAATCCCCCCCCGGGGGGGGTTGGTCATACATTAATCCCTTCTCCATTCTCCTCTCAGGATTTTGGGCACTCACACACACATGCCCAGCATGAGTTTCAAGCCGCTGGGTCTGGGACTTGAACTGAATTCAGTCACATGGGAGTCCAGCACCTTAATTGCTATGCTACCTGCTATACTTAGGCATTCATTTTAACAAATGAGAACCTTATTATCTACTTAAACGGATGCTGGAAGCAGTAAAAATGCAAAACCTCTAGCTTGTATCAGTAGTACGTACTTATGAAAACTTCGTAACCTTTTTACCAGACAAGTGTAAATATTTTAAACCCCTGGGTCTAAAGCAGAGAAGAAATGGAAAGTAGTGAATTAAAGTTAATATAAAGAATGTGCAGTCTTGCACTTGAAGTACTATTTTACTAGAATTAAATATACTCTTTGTGGATAATGGCTCAAATGACATGTAGGCAGATAATGAATGAAAGTGCAGATGAAGCATTTGGAACCTAAGTGCTACTTACAAGAGACAAGGCAGCATTGACGTTCCCACAAGGTCAGTACCAGACTTCCAAGGCTGACCTACACCTGCTGTTTTGCTGTGTGCATTTGAACTAAGACAGTGAGGTAATAGTTTTATAATTTAATAAACCGAGACTATGAAGACATGGTCAAGAGACTGACCAGTGCCTGGACACCAGCTCAGGAATAGCCATGAAGCGCAGCAGTCCTGTTGAAAATAAAGCACAGTTCAATCTTCCCTAGTCAAGCCTTTATGGCTCCAAAGAGAACAGCCCTCCTTAATATTGCGTTCCACCATAAAAAGGGGTCACCCTAAGGTCAGAGCATAGAAATCCTAAGGACCATCAGCATTGAGTCACTGATTTTTGATGAGAAATGGGGACACCCTTCTCTATGATTCATCCACTTAGCTGAAAGCTCCTAACTTCCTGAAACTGCTGATCAAAATTTTAAATCCATGGCAAATATTATTGCACCGAGTGATGCTTAATGCAGTGGAACGGCAGTTGTCTCTCTGGTTGCAGCGTGTGTCATGATCCCTTGTGAGTTGGTCTAAAACAATTTGTTACAAAAATAGTTAAAGATAGTTTATTAATGGCTACAATCTAAATTAGAAAATGTTTACATTGCTTCCTTTCTTTTTTTTAAACACAATCCATTATTTCATTGCTATGTGCTTTCTTGATCCCATACAAGGATGGAGTCACAGATAACATTATGGGACACACACGCCTCCCAGAACAGCCTTAAACAGAACAAGGTGTGCAAATAACAGTGTCCTCACATACATGATTCGATGTATGTGGGGAAGTGGAGGGCTCTGATAAAGGACAAAATTAGGAACTGCTGCTTTTTTTTTGTGATTGTAAGGTCTGCATAAATTTTAAAACACTGTCTGCATCAAAAGTGATTTATGGGGTGTTTTGAATTGCATGCTTGTGTACCCCAAAATTTAATATATTGAAATTTTGACCCCTAGTATTAAAAGGCAGAGCCTTCGGGAGGTGATTAGGACGTGAGGGTAGAATACTCATTAATGAGTTAGTGCCGCTAAGAAGAAGAAACACAGGAGGCGTGATTTTCTCCTAACTGTGGAAGGACATGAGAAGGCAGGCGCTGCACCAGGCACCGAGCCCTCGCCAGGCACCGCACCTGCCTGTGTCTGCATCTGGGACCGCCAGCCTCCAGAACTGTGAGAATAAATGTCTGTGGTTTAAATTACTCAGTATGTGGTGTCGGCCTGAGCTAAGGCATGAGGCTTTCCTGGAAGTAGTGAAGAAGGTTTTCTGTCCACTCGTTTTAAAATGATGCCTAAAGTACAATACAGTGGGAAAGACTGATTTTTCAAGCACTTACATTTTAGTAAAATTAAAAAGTCAGCTGGAGCACCCAGAACACACAATGTGGAGGCACTTAATCTTGGGTCCTGCAAGTTTTAATCTTGTGTTTGCAGGACCCTGAGAGTGAGCACCTCCTTAAATGTTTTTCCAGGAAGGGGGTATAGGGAACAGCCACTATGGTTCAGGCAATAGAGGCACTGATGCACAAAGCTGGAGACCACACGGGAAGGCTCGGGTCAGCTCGTGTCTAAATTCAGGTCTCATGGCTACCTGAACACAGCAAGATGCCTGAAACGCTGACCGGGTGCAGGGCCAAGAGGACAATTGCTGCGTTAAGACCCTGTCAAGGACACATCTCAATTGCTCTCTATAAAAACATAGTAGAAAATCTTATGTTTGAACTTAGATTAGATATAATATTAAAAGAATGATTCCTAAAGGTAGTATTTAATAAATTAAATCTCATCAAAAATAAGAGCATGTACTTTTTAAAAAACACTATTAAAAGAAGGGTAAGAGAAGGCAAAGATCAGGGATAAAAATGTTTCTTTTATTTTTAATTGTCAGAGGGCACATACCTTTACCAGAAAGAGACAGAGAGACACAGAGAGAGGGAGAACGCACCTCCAACAGGGAATGGTCACACTGCAATCTTTTGTCCTCCATTTCGCTACCTTATTGGGATTTTGGGCATGCACATGCATGTGTCTGATATATTTAAGCAGGGCAGGATTTGAACCTCTGTCAGTCATAGGGGATCTTGCTCTCTTAACCACTAGACTACGTGGGTTGACACGGAAAAAAAAATTAATTGCGTATTTCATGAAACACATGTATTTGATTTAAATAAAAAACTCTCAAGTCTTAAGAAAATGGACAACCCAATTAATAAATGTGTGAACATTTTGAACAGACTACACAATGTGAGAAATATGGATGAAAAAATAAGCACATTTAAAGACATTCAACACTATTAGTCATTAGGGAAATACAAATTAATATCACAATGGGATTCATTATATGCATAATAGAGTGAATAAAATTTAAAAATGTCTGACAGTTCCAAGTACTGACAAGGATGTGGAATATCTGGAATTCACATTGCTAGTAGGGACATTTTCCAGCCAGTTGCAGAAGCAGTTTGGCTGTTTCTTATCAAATTTGATACAGACTTATCACATGGCCTCGTAACCCCACTCACAGAATTTGCCTGTATTGCATGAAAGTGTAATTTCACAGAAAATATGTACATACATGGTGGTTCTTTTCAAAATTGTCAAACCCTGGACACAGACAAATGCACCTCACCTGAGGAGCTGGTTAACAAACGTGAACATCCACGCAATGGGTTCCCACCCTGCAGTGAGAAACGGATCACTGCTATCCAACAGCACTGACGGATCTCAAGTGCATTTTATGCTAATTACTGGATGTTTAAAATAAAGTTAGGGTTCAAAATTTGCTTTAGAAATGTGTTTGTTTTGAAAATCTGACCACAGAGGAGGAATTTCTGTTAAGATACAAAGAGCTGTGCTGACTAGGTCTTTGTGCTTCAGAACTCGGTTTTTATGTGTTTTCATTGTTGAAATCACTCCAGTCACTGTGCATCTTCTCTGAGAGCCTAAGTGCCAATACATGGCTTGCAGGAAATAACTCTGGGGTTGGTCCTTCCAGTGACTCCTCCCTTCATTTCAGCAGGGTCGCCTGCGTCAGCAGCTGGGGGCCTGGTCTTTGGAAGACCCTGGAGTGGTTTTCTCAGTGGAAGCTAAGGAAACAGGGATCACTGCTTCCTCTCAAGCCCTCATTAGCTGAACACTGCGGTGATTGCCTTTGTATTCTGAGCTGGGAATTGTGCACAGAAGCTCGTTCATTGCCTCTGCTCCCCTCAGACTGTGGAGGTGGGGGAATATGAAGGGTGCCCTGTTCGTAAGAAATACAGTTATATTTAATTGAAAAACTTATTTTTATCAATTACCTTTCAAATATAGCACAACAAAAAGTAATAATGTAATGAAAGTGTAAGACACATGGAAACTATTCACAGAATGATTTATCAGTCCCTCATTTTGCTTTTCACACAATAAGAAGCTACTGAAGAAAGAAACGGTAGTGATGGCGATAGTGGGTCAACTTTTTCAAACTGCCAAATTTGGAAAGCACTGCTTTTCTTGGTTATCTATTCAATAAGTCCATTTATAATATTCTAAGCTTGCATGTCTACTAGGAAAAAAAGCATGAATTATCTATGGAAAGAATTGAATATTTCTATGTTATGAGTTATAATTGAAAAGCAACTGAGTAAATGCTGAATTCCATTAAAAATAATTTAACCATTTTCCTTTTTGTTTCTACTAGTGAAATGTGAAAGAGATGAAATGAAAAGAAAAATTATAAATTTTATTATGCGTACCTTTAAGAATTATTTCGAAGTATTTTTTAATTATACAAAATATAAACAACATTGTCTAACCTTATCTTTATTCAAATGATTTTGCTTTTTAATAATAATCTATGTGTCAAACATACGTCATATTTCTTTAACTCTCTACCTATCTGGATTCTATAAAACCTTTTAAAGTTGACTCAAATTCCATCTTTTCATATTTATACTATCACTCAGTTTTGGTTATAGATAATGAAAATGTCATAATTATGACCACAGAATGTGAGAATTGTAGGAATCTTAGAAACAAGGCTAACTCTGGTGTTTTTGTTGTTTTTTATTTCTTCTGTGAGTGAGAGAGGTAGACAGACAGAGAGACAGACACAGAAAGACTATGCTCCCGAAGGGTCTGGACACCGTGGTCTACTCCGTCACCGCCAGTCCCAGACCATGCCATGTGCACTCTTGGCGCACTCAGGGAGGTCTCAGGAGGGTCCCCCTCACAGAGCATTGAACTCTTCCACTGTGCCACTGTCCAACCCCAACTCTGATTTTTAAAAGATACTGAACAGACCCAGGGGGGAGTCGAAGCGGTTTGTTTGAGTGGGTGTACTAAATCTCCTTACTATTCCAGTAAACCATAGAAAACCCAACCCCATAACCCTTAGCATATAATGAGTTGCATATCTCTCAGAGACAATGGGCAGCAGTCCGTTCACTTGTCTTTTGCTAAGTAAGGAAGAAAGATATAGAGGGTTCCCAATCACGTGAGTTCACTGGAGTCATAGTGGATTAAAGTTGCTAAACCCAAGTCTAAGAAATCCACATTAGAAGCTTTTCTCTCACAAATGTCATTCCCACACTAATAAACCAAAAACGTAACTGCTCAATTGAAATTCATTCATATTTAGCTTTCAGAAATATATTTTTTAAAATTACTAAAGACATCATATAAATTATGCTATAGAAAAATACAAAGAACAAATACCAATATCCCAGCTCCCCAGCGGGCTAGAACCTGCATTGTTACCCTCTGCATTTCCAAGATAATGAGCATTCTCTTTTTATTCTTTTTATTTTCACTTAAGATATGTCACAAATATGTTTTATATTTACACACAAACATTATAATTATATTTTGGCTAAGAATGTATTATTTAATTATATTAAAATTTTATAATGTACAGAAACATTCCTGTGGTGTAGAATTAGCTCTTATTACTGATAATCTCTTACCACTTAAATAAAGCTGCAGTAAATATTTTTTTCCTATATAAGTATATAATTTGAAAACTATTAGTAAAAAAAAAAATCCAAAGAAAGAAGAAAACAGGATATTATCCTGAAGTCTCAGAGTTCTGCAATATGAAAATATCCTGATACGGAAATCTACCTTTTCATTAGAACATGTTTGTTATCCTCAACATAAGGCATAAACAGGGTTTTTCTTTGAAATTGTGATCTAAAATTCTAAGGAAAGAAAGGCAATAGGATCTAAAGAAAGAAGAAAAAGTGATGTAAAAAATACACAAGAAAATTTTGAGAATTAAAATCTTTACTGGAGAGTCCACAGAGTAAAACTGCAGAAAACTGAGTCATTGAAGTAGAGGACAAACTTTGTACCATCTCTTCAAGCACGAAGAAAAAACACTGTGGGGACCAGCAGTTGGCATAATGGCTATGTGACTGGACTCCCAAATAGTAGACCACGGTTTGAGTCCCGGACCCGGTGGCTTAAACTTACACTAGGTATGTGTGTGTGCATGCCCAAGATTCTGAGAGGAGAATGGAGGAGAAGGGATTGAAGTGTGGCCATCCCCCCCGGGGGGGTGATTTCTCACTTTCTGTCTTTCTGTCTTTCTGTCAAGCACACACACCCTATAGCAAAAAGTTCTCAAAAAAAAAAAAAAAAAAAAAAAAAAAAAAAAAAAAAGAAAAAAGACCCTACAACCAAGAGCCTAGATGGCAATGTGATAGATACAAAGATTAAAAATTGAGATCTGATTTAATAATTTAAGTGTTTGTATTAAAAGCCAGAGCACTAAGAAATGAAATGAGAATCAAAGAAGATAAACTTTTCACAAGGAAATAAAAATGAAAGCTCCCTTATGCAACTAGGCCTCACTGCATTTCAGGAGACACGGTAAACCCACCCCACTCATCGTCCCTCTGGTGTTTTGCACCATGACTCTGAGGCCCCACTCACACATCCACATGTTGGCGCGCGGGTAGCCTGAGCAATGCCTTTTCCACCTTGTCTTGTCTTGAACGGGTCGTCCCGCTTTTCTCCTCTGACCACCTGTCTGAGTGACCACGGAAAGCCCTGTCTGAATGTGAAAGGGAGTGACAGCCTGCCAGAGCCACTTCAACCAAATGCAGGACAAGTCAGCAGTAAAGCTCCTGCCCACAATCCCCGTGCATTACAGTACTGAAAATCCTTCAGAACGACCCATTCCACGGAGTGAGAGGAGTCTGCCAAGATGGTGCCCAATCTGAAATTTTACTCTAATGGACACTGGGGCAACATTAGTCTACCAAACCCTCCCAGAGCCAAGAGCTGCTATTTTTGACACTGTTGGACTACTGAAGACTGGCCTTTGGTTTGAAGGCAAGTCTCCTCTCGTAGGCGGAGGGTTCAGCAGCCTGCTCGGGTTTGATGATTACCCAGTTTTACCCCAGAATGTAGCAACCTGCTCCTGCCTGCACGTAACACTAAACTCACTGAACCATTTTCTCAGAGCACTCATAAACTGGAGGTGAGAACTTATTGGAACTGCAGAAAATTTAGAGGTGTTAGATAATGTAAACATAAGACATATCGAGAACATCGAGACAGCTTTCTCTGCTCTTGTTAATGCTGAAATCGCAGGAGGCAAGGTAAAGCATCGACAATTTTCACAGAACCTCGAATCAAATCTGAGGTCTCTGGGTTTTTTGTAAATGCCTGGGAATAATTAGATTTTCTTGAGGTCTAATTTTCAGACCAGGGCCCGCATTTCTAACTCAGGAAAACTGCACAGGAAAACCCATAGTAACAAGCAGTATTATTAAATATCCAAACAGGCATCTCAGCCTTGCTTCCTTCCGTGCTGTTTCTGGTCTCATGGAGCTTTTTGAATCTGGCATTATCTTGAAAAAGGAAAGAAAACGATGTATTTCTGCAGTGAAGTTGAGCTTAAATTTCTCCTTTTTAATTAAGCAGGTCTTTTGTGGCATCAGATATTAAATAGCTTCCATTAATTTCCCAGGATTTGGGGGAGCACTGAAGGACCGACTGTTTTTCTGAACGTTTGGTGCTTCACAGCTGGGTGGTCATACCTCACATCTCTCCCCTGACTTCCCAGCTGATATATAAAAGGGTGAAAACCAGGAACGGGCCAGTGACTCGGACTTCCTGCTCCTGTCAATTGTGGCGAATTGTCTTCCGTAACAGCAGCCGAGCTGCCCCTGGGGACACTGGGGCTAGCGTGTGCTTTGTCTCTTCCCACGTAGCTCAGCCCTGGAACTTCTATTCACCCTTCGAGTTCCCCAGGTCCCACATTTACTGTTTTCGTACTTTCATGGCAGACACGAAAACTCCTTAAACAGTAGGTAGATTTTACATCTCAGTTTTACCTCCAATCCCATTAAAAAACTGTTAACAATGAGGCCAGTACGTGACGTGGTGGTTGAGGTACTGAACTCCCACACGGCCAACCACGGTTCGAGTCCCGTACCTAACTGTTATCTTTTTCACTCTCTCTCTCTCTCTCTCTCTCTCTCAGTCTCTGTCTCTATCTTTGGTGATCACATGTGTCCTATACCGAATTAAAGGATGAAAATCGATAATAAAATAAATCGAGATGAATAATTCTTTTTAAAAGCCTGTTAATAAATCAGTCTCTACTCAGCAGTCTTTTATTCTTATTTTGCCTGTGTAGCCTCCTAGACCATAACCCAGTCATTTTGAGTCTCTTCCCCACAAAATGCCCTCACTCTCATTCTAGCCCCTGTAGGGGCCGTCACAGCACCTACAGCAGCCTGGAGTTACGTCTCGTCCACACTGAAGAATACCAGTTGGGGCAGAAGGCCTGTGAGGTATTCAGGTCAGTCCACACAACTCGCAATCAGAAACAGGCCCAGCATGGCGTCTTCTGCAGCGGGCACGAAGCCTAGAAGGAGCCTCTGTCATGCATTCCTCGCCCTCTTCAGTACATGCTACACCTGCAGGTGGTGCACGGCCCCGTGTCCGCAGCACAGCCTGTTTTCCAACTGCCCCTTCATCCTCTTCTCATCTACTTTAGTTTCTCTTCCCATCTTCACTGACTGCAGGTGTCTTTGTCTAGCTATCAGATTCCTGTTAGACTTTTATTTTGTAAAGAGAGAATTCAAACTAAAACAACACTAAAGAGAAAAAGTCTTCCCTTTCACCGCCGTCTCTTATCAGCCTTCACTCTTCGTGTCTATGTACGGAGAGTTTTCCTACCATAGCTCAGCTATTGTGTCTGTGCTGTGTCCCCTTTCTCGCTTTAGGTTGCCCGAGCCTTCCCTTGACAATGGAGTTAATTCTTCAAGTCCAGCCTGATCTCTGCATTTCTGATTCCACATATCAGGAAGATCCCAGATCTCACCTCCCTGGCATCCTGTTTCACTTCCTGTCCTTCCTCTGTGAGCTGGCTTTGTTTGGGGCCTGACCAGCATTCTCTCTGCCAGGTCCATTGGTTTCCTGGACTGCCCCCACAGCACGTCATCCTCATTGACCGTCAGTTGTTCTAATATTTGACTTCTTCACGTTGTGAACTTCGTCCTCCTGAGTTCCCCGATGGCTTTATCCAGCTGCCTAGCCAGAGGGAGCTGTCCAGTGACCCTTCCCCACCATGAGGACATATTTATTCTTTCTGCACCTCTTCTCTTCACCCAGGCTTAAACAATAAGTCCTGTCTAAAACTGAGCGTTCATAATCTGCCTTGAGTCTATACAACCGAGCAGTACTGACACTGACATCCACCTCTAATGCTTCAAATTCTCTTCTTCTCGGCCGCCTAGGAGGACTCTCTCCCGGGTCTTTTCATTCTTCTCCCTTCATCTGTTCCCGCTTTCTTGGCCTGTTCCTTAAATGCGGGGTGTCTCACAGGCTCCCAGCTTTGGTCCTCTTTGTGTGCTCCTAGAACACCTTCTCCAGTCGCCCGTCTGCCCTTCCCATGGTTCCCAGCTCCACCCATTCCCTGCTGACTCCCAGATCTAGGTCTCCGTGCTGGGCTGTTTCTGAGTGTGAGTGGCATGGACCTACCTGATACCTCGCAGGCCCCCTGGCCTCACTTGGGATCTAACTCCCCAGCTGATATGTTTCAGTATGAAGCCTAACTTTTCTTAGGTAAAACACAGATTCTATTTATTTCCTTACCCTGGTCATGGTTAGCTTGTCCAAAACAGGAAAATACCACTGAATAAACGGCATTTTGCTTCTTACACCTAACCTCATAGACTACCAAGTAACAGCAACAGGAATTCCAGAAATCACACTCAAAGCTACAAACCAACTTGTCCCTACATTCCCAGTAAGTTTTTCATGGGATATAAGAAAGCTCTATTGATCAGAAGCGTAGGCACCGTAGAGATGAAATGATGAATCACACACCATCCTGTCTGTCAGTCAGCTCCAGCTGCTATGAAAATTATTGAAGACTGAGTGGCTTAGATCAAAAGTATTTAATATTTGTAGCTCTGAAGGCCGGAAGTCTGAGGTCAGGGTGTCAGTGTGGCAGCGTTCTGCTCAGGGCTTTCTCCAGGTTGTGTCTTCCCGTGAGTTTTCCCAGTGTGCACATGCAGACAGACTTTCCGTCTCTTCTTCTCATAAGGACAGTTCTCCATCATGTGGCGCCACCCTCATGACCTCATCTAAATCTAATTGCCCACAGAGGTTCTCCCTCCAATACCATCACAATGGTGATTAGGGCTTCAACACAAAAAGTTTTGAGGGGACACAAACTTTGAGTTTGCAGCATTTCTGTTCTGGAAGCTCACGTTGCACCAGAGGAAATAGACAGCTCTTTGGAGCAGGGTTCACGAAGAGCTGATTGGAGCTTTGAGCAATGCCATAGGTTTGTAAAACAGGGGAAATATGAAGGCCAATTAGACTTTGTGTCTGCCAGACACTCATTAGAAAATCCTGTAGGATCAGGTAGTTGTCAACAGACAGGGATAAAGCAAGTGACAAATAGGAGCATGCATACATTAGGCATGGTTTGAAGGAAATAAATAAAAGGAACCCAGGAAGATGTTAGAAATTTAAAAATGGACTCTCTGGGGAAAAAGCCACGTTGCTCCTAATTCACAGGTGGGGACTATGACATCCAGCCTTTTAACTTCTAAGAGGACCCTCCCACCCACGTCAGGCTTGACTTCTAACTTAGTATCTGACTTAGGATAGAAAAGTCTAGGACTTAGACTTTGAGTATCCTAAAAATAACTTAGGAATAATATTTTAAATAAAAAAATGTAGTATTTTTCTTAAATTTTATTCTACTTTTTCTAAATCTTTTCTCAAGCAAATAAAACTCTCTGAGGTCTATATCAGGCATAGAAAAACCCTTTTGGTTCTCACCCCATCTCATCATCTGCCTGTCATTCACCTCTCTGCAAGTGGGCCCACGGGAGAGCTTCACAGGATGACACAGGACAGGATGAGCAGGCAGCAGGATCTTTTTTTTTTTTTTTTTTGCGGGGGGGGAGGGAAACAAAACCTTTTTTTCTTTTTTCTAAGTTTTTTTTTTTTTCCCCAAGTGTGTGTGCATTTACTGGAGAGGGAAAGTGAGAAAGCATCCCCCAAGGGGGATGCCCACGCAGCAGTCCATTCTCCTCTTAGGGTTTTAGGCATGGACACGCACACTCACACACGCACGCACACACGCACACACGCACACACACACACACACAGAGCAGTTTTCAAGCTGCCATGACTGGGACTAGAACTGCAGTTGGCTATGCAGAAGTGTAGCATCTTAACCACCATGCCACCTGCTGGCCCCATTAGATAAAAATCTTACAGGAGGCCTTAAGAGTTAGGAATTTTTCTCATTAATAGGGGCCATAGTTTCATTCACAAAACAGCTCAGACATCTAACAAGCATTCTCTGTTAAACCAGTGCACACACCCCCAGGCACCCCTAGACAATACCTGTTTTGATATTCTGCCAAGTATTCTAGTAACCTGAGGGTCCTTAGAAGCTGAAGACCAAGGATGGAGATGCTCTGGCCCAGGAGAATATTGACAGTCTCTCTGCCGCTGACAGCCAGAGCACTCTGCTACCTGGTAGCTGAGGACAACTGAGCACCTAGGGTTCGGGTTTAGTGGAGGGGGTGGAGTCAGAGCAGGGTCAGAGCTGCGAAACTTTAGTAATAGAATGTGTTTGTCTGAAATCTCATATCCTTTTCCCTTGTTTTGCTTCCACCTTTTCATGAAATTTGAGGGAAGGCAGTCATCTGCCTTATTGCAAGTGTACTGGACAGAGGCGATACAGATGCTGTTGCTGCTGTTTGATTATTACATAAGATGCTTTGGCAGAAATGACAAGCTTTTCTTCGGTAGCTCATAAAAACCACACAGGAGCACTCGTGTCTGAGTATGATGGGAGGTTCATTCCCACTAGTTTTAACAGTTTTATTCAAGCTCAGCTTACATATTATAAAATATATCCATGACCAGGGTACGACCCAGTGACTTCAGTTACCTCACTGAGTGGTGCTGCACTCACCACAGATTAGTGCTAAAGCATGTTTGTCTTCCGAGAAGATCCCTCACCAGCACTTACTATAGTTTATTCCCATTACCCTTCCATACCTGAGCAAGCCATAAATCTACTTCCTTTCTAAATTGATCTTTCATGAACTGTTCACATTAATGGAATTATATGACTTTTTTTTTTCCCCGTCACTTAGCACAATGAGTTTGAGTTTCATCCATAATGTAGCATGAGTCAGTAGTTTATTCTTTTTTTCTGGGTAAATAATATTCTAGTGTATGGTAATATCCCCTAGTCTCAATCTGTTCACCAGCTAAGGAACATTTGAGTTGTTTCCAGCTCTGGCTATTAGAAACGAGGCTGCTATGAGCATGTATGTGCAAGCTTTTGTGTAGATCTGGTTTTATGTCTCCAGGACATATTTCTCAGAAAAGAATTGCTGGATTGTATGGTAGTTTTATATTTAAGCTGTTGAGAAACTGTCAAATCATTTTCCAACATAGCTTCACCAGCAATACATGAAAATGTGGAAGACATTTATCCACATTCTTGCCAACACTTGTCATTTCTGTCTTATTTTAGCAGATGTAAGTTATATTTCCTTTTCCCTTTAGTTTGCCTTTCCTTAATGACTACTGATACTTGGCATTTTTCACATAGTTGATAGTTATTCATATTCATATCATTATTCAACTTGAATGAAATTTGTTTTTATATTTTTCCTCATAGTTTTTATTGAGTATCTTCTTATTGAGTTGTGAGTATTTTTGTAAGTTTTGGAAACATGTCCCTTATTGAATATATATTTGTCATATTTTCCCTGTCTCTTGCTTTTGTTTTTACTTTCTTAATGATATCTCCTGTGGTACAGAATTTTAATTTTTGAAGAAGTCTATTTTATCAGGTTTTTAAACAGACTGATTTTGATACAGCTTCTTTGCTTAACCCAAGGTCTTAAATCGTTCTATTTTCTTCCAAGTTTCACTGTTTTGGTGCTTCCAAGCAATTAAGTGATGAATTTTGAGTTAATGTTTATGACTCATGTGAGGGTTGAAGTTCATGCTTTTGCATGTGGGTACCCAATTGTCCACGCACCATTTATGGGACAGACTGCCCCCGTGGTTGGGAAAGTGAGCATATCAAATTCCACACACAAGAGTCCAGCGCCAAGACTGGAGGAGTCTGCCAGCTTCTGAAGGCCTTCTCCTTCTTTGCATCAGAAGCTGGGTTTTCTCGATCCAGGGCACTTGGAACTGTGAAGATGAACCTTTCTGGTGTGTTTGGAGGCAGGAGAACCCGCTTTCCATTTCATTGTCCTCCTGTGTAACAGACGGCTCAGTGTGGGGCAGGATCCTGACGTCAACGTCTTGCCACTCCTCCCCACAACCCTGCCCTTGCTGTACTGACTGCTCTTTCCCTTAGGGTCAGTAGCAACCAGTTGGGAGGAGTTTCCTGATCCCGGATGGAACTCTCTCACCAGAATCAGCCAAACTGCTGTGATCCTACTTCCTTCTTACCCAAGAGAAAGGGTGGGCCCTATACCTGTGGGCTCCTAAACGCCTTCTGCAGTCTCTGCCCCTCATCCCTTAGTACTTTAGGGACAGTGGTTCTATGGGAAGTCAGTGCATGCTTCGCTCCATGATGCAGCGGGGTTACTGTTGTCTAGCTAATCTTGTTCACCCACTAGCAGGTATCCTGGTAAGGAGGATTGCGTGCCTGTGTGTGTATGAGTGTGTGTGTGGGGTGTGAGTGTGTGTGTGCAGTATAGTGTGTATGTGTGCAGTGTCCATGTAAATGAGCATATTTTTCTCTATCTAACCCACATCCAGCTCCCAATGCTGCTTTCACCCCTACTAGAGCATCCCAGTCTGAGTTTCCTGCTTTGACCTCTGTGGTGTAAACTGGAGAAGTGTAGACTGGGTGGGCTCCCACCCTCCCAACTCTCTCCTTGGGGCTGGTCAGGCACAGTGGCCACTGTGGATGAGCCTTGGACAAAACACCAACTGATCTTTGTGAAGGTTAGCCTGGGGACAAAAACCCAGGTGAGGGAGTCACTAAATATACACATACGCACGTGTATATGTATGTATGCATGTGTATGTATGTATATGTATCTGTATACTGGACACAGAGATGCTTTGATTTTGGGGGCAGGAGGGCTCCGATGTAGAAGCATAATATACACATACATGTATATGCGCACACACACACACTCCATATATGTGGGCGGGGGAATGGGGTGTGTGGGGGGGGGGTTGTAGGGAACAGTTTAATAGGAAAAAGCATGTTTACTCAGCATTTCCGGTAATTAGTAGGAGATGTACTATTGACACCCACCCCAAGTGATGACGTAGTAACGGTGTGGGCCAAGAGCAAATCTTTAGTTGTAAAAGAAAAATAAACAAAAAATGAGAGGAGAAACGTTAGAGGAGCTTGGTGAGATTTGACCCTATGTAGGATGGGAAGAAGACTGAAAGGAGTCCGATGAACCATTCACCAAAGCCAAGAACACTGCTTAAAGGGAGGAGGAGGGGCATGGCCCACAGGTGAGCAGAGCTGAGCAAAGCAGGTAGGCAGCCATTCATCCTCAATGTGGGGAGAATGGCAGCTTTCCAACTGGCCGTGCACCTCCAGGTGGCTGTGCACATGGGGCAGCAGAGAGGTGCCCTTGGTGATGGAGGTGGAAGCCACATCACAAGAAACCCGTTAAGAAGTCGAATACAGGGGGAGTGGCATGGTGGCCAAGGTGCTGGACTCTCACGTGGCAGACCATGGGTTGAATCCCAGACCTGGCACCTTGCTTTCTCAATTTCCCTCTCTCTGGTCAAATAAATAAATAAATAAATAAATAAATAAAATTAACTAAATAATTATTTTTAAAAGAAGTCATGAGTAACCTGTGTGTAGTCTATAGTTTAGAGATATTTGGTGATTTTTAAAAAAATAAAAGGTGACTGACTAACTAGAGGCAAAAAAAAAAGGAAAAATGTCTCTCAGAATGGAAAACGTAGAATGTTTCTAAGGCATGTAGAAAGACTTGGAGAGTCAGACATTCACTATTAACAAAGAACCAAAAAATGCAGAATTTTTAGTGCTGGTTCTAATGTAAGGTAAATAGATTTATACCTAGCTATATCTAGAACTTATATTCATCCAAAGTGCTTCAGCCTTCTAGGGTCAGACTCTGACACAGCAGTAAAATACGACCATGTGCGGCTGGCCCACGTGGAAGGTACGACTGCACCTGGAGCCCTTCGGAGTCACACTGGAGTGCTTAAGTCTATGAGTCATTGCTGGCTGAGGTGGGATGGAGCACAGCGTAAGACCCTGTTGGGGGTTCTCTCTGTCTCTCACTTGTGGAAGAGATTAATACATTTTTTAAAGATTATTTTTTCCCAACATTTCACCACATGCATTTCTTCTTTTGCAGTCTAAACTGAGAATGCCATGTGAATGGGCCACTGTGAAATGTAGCAATTTAATTTTTCTCCAGTCGACATAGGAAACAAAGCAGTATGACCTCACTTCTATTAACTTTTAAAGGTTGCAGCAGTTAAAAAGTATTTTTGTTTATATAACCTATATATGAAGGTTAAATTTTTTTTTAATTTCAACTTTTAAAATTTTCCTTTGAAAAGTCACTGTCTCTTTTATGTAGGATTTCAAGGTCTTCTGCTTCAATATTCAATTTAATTTATTTATTTTTATTATTTTGTGTATTTTTGCTTTAGCGCATATATGCTCACTGGAGACAGACAGACAGAGGTAGTGAAAGGGAAAGTGAGAAATCACCCACCTCCCAGAGGATGGCCAATTCCTTCTTCTCCATTTTCTCCTGGGATCTTGGGCATGCACGTACATGCGCCTATTGTGAGTTTCAAGCCACCGGGTCTGGGACTCAAACCATGATGGGCCATGTGGGAGTCCACCAATGTTATTGCTATACCATCTGTCCGTCCCAATTTCAATATTTTAATTCAAGTCATTGCCAACATCATGGTATGAGAACTTTATCATATGTTCCCAGAAGCATCATGGAGGAATATCATAATAGCAAAGAATTCCTCTTGAACTGAAATGTTACTGTTACTTTGGGATCTTTTTCTAATTAACAATCAGAACATAAGCTGAGTCACTCAGATATAAAGCACAACACATGCTTCCTAATAATTAGTAATTCTATAAAATACAAAATATGAGTATTCTAGAGGCTGGCACATTCCTGAGCTGCAAATGAATCTAGTTTGGAAAATATGGAAGAATCTATGTACTTTAACAAGGACTACTTTATTAGATTTCTGAGTCTTCTTAATTTGTTCATGCCTTTATGTCAGTGAGTTTAAGACACTAGTGTTATTGTCTCTTTGATCATCGTATCAGGGTCTAAAAGAGCTATGTGTCTTTTATTTTTAAAAAAGGGTAAAAGCTCTTCCTGGGAAAAGGTATCCTAGTAAAACAGCTGCCTTTTAAGTTGAAACAGAAGGGCTCATTTTCAGGCCGCCCAGATAACAGACCTCCATTTTTTCCTTTCTTATAGCGGTACAGCCAGATAGCACTTAAGTGATTCAAAGAGCTTCTCCTGGGCTATATTACCTCGAAATGAATAAAGCTCAATGCATTATTGTAAAAACAGAGATGTTCTGATTTTGGTAGCAGGAGGGCTTCAAAGTAGAAGAACAAGAATGTAGTAATGGTAAAATGAGAGAGCTAGCCATGGTGAATGAAGACTCTAACGGAGAAACCAGCAAATTACTGTGTGATAGAGGGACACTTCAATGAGACAAAAGGAGAAGAGCATTGGCCGAGTCACCTCGGATCACAAGAGTAAATCATTACAATCAGACCTCTCTCAATGTATAATGGATCTGGCCTGCTTCGAATCCAGGCGAGCGAGAGAGGACATTGTCTCTGAAACCAATTTATTGGAAGTGTGTATATCCCCAAGGTTGCTTCACTCAGGCCCATGTACCAGTCCTTAAACCAGATGGATATTTGGCCACTTCCTTTATCTGCCCTGAGACTCTACTTCTTGTCTTTATGGGGGCTGACACACCCACCATGTTATGTCCCACGTGGAATTTAAAAAATCGAGCTGTCAGTGTTACTCAGTCTCCTTCTTGCTTTCAGGCTGATACGTCTAGTTTGCTTTCCTCTTCCTGGGAATAATCCTCAGCACCATGTGCTGTATCCAGTCCTGAACTTGCCGCTCATCCCGACCCTTCTCTTAACAACAGAACCTCTGTGTGACACCACAGTGTCCAGCTTTATTTCTCCTTATCCAACATCCTTTCTTTTCCAGGACCAGCTTAATAACAAAATACCAATACTTCCTCCATAAAACACAAGCGTATCAACACTGATATTAATTTTACATGTATTCCCAAATTAATATTCTTTTCTGATTTTTTTCATTGTCATTAATAGGAGACTTGGTAAATTTGAAATTCACAGCAAAGTGTTACGCAATCTAATAATCCTTGGAACTTAAAGCCATTCTTTGAAGGTCATGTTAGTTTAGTTTAGTGGCAACTTGGAAAGAGCCATGGTCAAAGGAGATTTGGGGAAAGCAATGTGTTCAAGTCTTGGAATATAATTTCCCAGAAATGATAGTTTGTTTTATTTTATTGTATATTTTATCCCACTCCCACTCTTGCCTTCTTCTCTGTGCCACAGGGAACTGAGGGAAGAACTCTAACATCAATGTCTACTATGTCCAAATATGTGAGCCTCAGGGTGGACTGCTGAGTCCCCTCCTGATTGGGTTACAGAGTTGTGGCTGAGGACACACAGATCGCCCTATCTGCTGGGTGACTGTAAACTCATCATCCGTCCTGGGACAACTCTGAGAATGGAAGGGAGTGCTATTACTAATTGGGCCAAGGCAACAAGAGTAAACTGGAACTGTCCCAGGGAAAATGGGAGGTATGTTTACTTCCTCTTTAAGATATTCATGGAAAAGATTAAACAAAACAAAGAAAGGAACAAAGGAAGAGAAAGAAAGAAAGAAGAAAGAAAGAAAGAAAGAAAGAAAGAAAGAAAGAAAGAAAGAAAGAAAGAAAGAAGAAAAGGAAGGAAGGAAGGAAGGAAGGAAGGAAGGAAGGAAGAAAGAGAGAGAGAAACTATCCCTGTCCAATTTAAGCTCAAGTAGTAAATACCTTGGATTAATTCAACAATAGAAAATGCACTCGACAATATGTGTAACAATTGTTTTGTGAAAAGTTGTGGCAACAAACAATCAATTGAGATTTAAAGATAAGCACTCAAAAGTCTGACCTAAAAGTTAGAAACAGATCCTATCTCCAGTTTTGGAGTAGCAAATTTTCCACCTATGAAACAATGTTAGTTTAATCAATTTATCAGATGAGATAGCTGCAGAAACTGCCTATGGAGATGATCCCAATTGTCACTTGTCCTAAGAAGATTAAAAAAACGGTAAGGGCCTTAAATATACATAAACCTGATATGGCACGGTTTGTGTTCATATATGAGCGTCCACTGTGTCCTTCACTTGAACTTACAGAAGGGCAGGCAGCAGGTGGTATAATGGTTAAGGAACTTAACTCCCACATGGCTGACCGCTGTTCGAGTCATGGACCTGACAACTTGAAAATCTCTCCAGGCGTGCATGTGTGCATGCCCAGAATCTCAAGAGGAGAATGGAGGAGAAGGGATTGCAATGTGGTCATATTCCTAGGGAGGTGGGGAGGGGGTGATTTCTCACTTTCTTTTTCACTGTCTCTCTGACTCTCTCTCTCTCTGGCAAGCAAACACACCCTTTGGCAAAACTTAAAAAAAAAATGCGGAAGAGTGACTTAAGTGTTCATGATATTATTAACTTTTTTCTCTAGTGAAATCACGACAGAAATAAAAGCAGGTTCAATTCAGATCAATAACGGCATGTAGCACCATGATCTACGTCACCTCTAAAAATCTCTGACCTCCCTGGCAGGAACTCATGCAGCGCACTGTCATTGCCAATTCTACAGAAATGGAGAGCGTGGCACAAGCTACCCCACTACCTGCCTAAAGCACAATGTTTAAGAGTCTGTACTAGATTGCTAGGCTGCCATAGCAGTGGGCAGGACTGGGTGTCTAAAACCGTAACATTTGTTTTCTCACTGTTCTGGAGACTGAAAGTCCAAGATCAATGTGTCAGGAGTTATTGGTCACCTTTTTTTGTGAGCTCACTTGGCCTTTTCTCTGCGTGTGAGCATCCCTGGTATCTCTCTTTACATCCAAATTTCCTGTTCTTATAGAGTCACCAATCACATTGAGTTAGCTAGTATCTGCTCTGATGGCCTTTTTTTACCTTAATCACTCCCATAAAGGCCCTGTTTTCAAATAAAATAACATTCTGAGGTACTAGGGATTAGGACTTTGACACATGACTTTATAAGGAAGAGGGGACAAACAATGCCCCCAACAGAACCCAGTATAAAATTCAAATTTGCTGTAAGTCTAAAACTCATGCATTCTCTCAATCATACATGACTCTAATTATTGGAGGCAAATACTTACTCTATGCTTATATGCTTGTTCTTTTGGTGTTTATTGCCAGAGGGTGCATACACTTGCAGGAGAGAAAGAGAGAGAGTGAGAGAGAGAGAGAGAGAGAGAGAGAGAGAGAGAGAGAGAGAGAGAGAGGAAGGACAGAGAAAGAAAGAGAGAAAATGCACTTCCCAAGGGACATGGTCATGTTGCAATCTTTTTTCTCCATTTCTCCCTCCTGTCAGACATTGGGAACACACACACATGCTCCTGGCATGTTTTTCAAGCAGCTGGGGCTGAGATTTGAACCACATTTCAAAGGCTCCCTATGCACAAGGCTTTGCCACTGTAATATAGCATTGAACATGCTCTATACTTTAAGAGAAGAAAAATTTCCAGGTTACCATGTCTATTTACTTATAGTTTCAGCATAGTAGCAAGTGAACAATTTACTCTAATACAAAACAAAATGCAATAAAAATTAAATGAGAGGTTGGAAGACTGTATAGAACAATGGATCAAAGGAAGGGGTCTAAATGACAGCGCCTTTGTTCCAGTCTTAGTCTCCAATTCAGCAGGTAAAGGTGAAACACGTTTCCAGCCTCTTCTTTCAAAGCTGTGTAATGAGGGTCTACCAGATGCCATGTGTGGTTCAGGCTCCTGGGACGTACTACACTGCTTCGAGTGACTGTCCAGGGAAATGTTTGGGAAATTGGGATGACATGCACAAACTAACTGCCTAATGTTTCTATCATCCTTATACAAGGTCTTCATGGATAATCCAGATCTGCTGATTTTAAGGTTCTATTTTCAGTAAAGTTTGTTGGTTGTGGGTTACTGTAGAAACTTTAGGGAATGGTTTATATATATATAATAATCCTTCGTAGTAATAATGAAAGCTTCACAATGAGAAGTGAGAGCAAGTGGAGGCTGACCAAACCATTGGAAGAAAGTTTTTTGATTAAGTAGTTTTGAAACATACAAAGACTGACTTAAAAGGGCTCCAGGATCTAGCAGGTGACCTGGTGGTTAAGACACTAGACTCCCACATGGCTGACCATGGTTCGAGTCCTGTACCTGGCAACTTGTTTTCTCACTTTCTTCCTCCTCCTCCTCCTCCTCCTCCTTCTTCTCTCTTTCTCTCTCTTTTTCTCACTGGTGAGCACGCATGCTCTATGGCAAATTTTAAAGATATAATAATAAAAAATAAAATTAAATAAATAATTCTTTTTTAAGAAAGGTAGCTCTAACTATTGAAAAGAATTTGAATAAAAGATAACAAAGAGATATTAGAGATACGTGTAGTAATCTGAAAATGCCAAAAACATTCTGATCTGATTCTGCATCTAGATCTGCACCTCTCCCCTTCACAGCAACGAAACTCAAAGCCCTGGGCCAGTCTCCACGGCCCTCTCAGCACTAAGCACACATGGGTGGTGCTTTGTGCAAAATGAGACATGTGCAAGATAAACCCGTCTCATACAGTGGTACAAGTAGGTGTTATTCCAGAGTCCTCTGTATAGATATGACTTATCTGTTTAGAGACAAAAATTGGGATTAAGGTGGAAGTGTGTTTGTCTCCCTGGGTCACACTTTACAGATGGAAGTAGCCACATTTTCTATGGTTTTAAAAACATAAGCTACTAAACAAGTTTCCGGAATTTCAGATAAGACCACAGTGCCCAGGTGCTCCGGGCGCATTGAATTCAGCCATCTAATAAAACACTCTTCATAGTTGTCATGACAACATCCTCATTCTTCCCATTTGAAGTATGCCTCTTTCTTCTAGATTGAAGTGTTTACTTGGTGTCTACTGGGAGGCTATAATTTTTATTGAAATATACAGCTGAAAGGGCACTGAGTTGAAATTCACCAAGCCTGCTTTAAGATGATTGTATACGAGTCCATGCTAAGTTAATATGTGTCTCTTTCTCCCGTCCTCCTCTCATGGCAGCCAGGTTTCTTAGATCTCTTCGGAGGCTTTATTTCTTCTTTTAGTGGTATTTAAATAAAGACCTAATCCAGAGCCTGAAGGTTTTAAAAATGCCTGCCTTGTTCTTAATTTGTCCAGGACAGGGCATTTTCCAAAGCAACTATACATTCTGAATTCTCATTGTGCATAAGAATTCAAAGCAGCACGTCCTCTCCTACTCTTTGGGCTGTCAGTCATTTTCATTTCTACCATGCTGTCAGGTATATGTTATGGTTTGAACAATGGTTTGTCCTCACAACGTCCCTGTTTTGGAATTTGGTCTAGTGGGCATTGATTGGATCTCAGTGACTGGGTCTTGCAGGCACTGGCCTTGTGACTGGATTGATATTGTCTCCTGAGGGTTTTACAGCTTGTGAGAAGGTTAGTTTTCACAAGAGGAAGGTGTTGTTAAACAAAAGCTGTCTACAGCTCATTCTCTGTCTCTCTGTACATACCTGCCAACCAGCCTGTGCCTAGGAGCCTTATGCCTTTAGACTTTTCAGCCCCCAGAGCCATGAGTTAAATACACTTTAATTCTTCATTTTTTTTTTTTTAGAGGTTTTTGCTATAGGGTGTGTACACTCACCAGAAAGACAGGAAGAGACAGAGAGACAGAAAGCGAGAAATTCGCCCCCAAGGAGAATGGCCACACCACAATCTCTTCTCCTTTATTCTCCTCTCGGGATCTTGGGCACACATGCACACGCGCCCAGCGTGAGTTTAAGTCACTGGGTCTGGGACTTGAACCGTGGTCAACTATATAGGAGTCTAATGACATAGCCATTACACTAACTGCTGATCCCCACTTTAATTCTTCATAAATCACCCAGTCTCAGGGATTTCTGTTTGTAATAATGGACTAAGTATGAAATATGCTATAGTAGTTTTAATTCACAGTTCCATAATTATTGATTTTGAGTATCTTTTCATATAGTTTTGGCAATTCATACATTGCCTTTTGTGGAGTGGCTATTCAAATACTTTTGCTAATATTTTACACTTTATCATATTGTAAGTATTCTTTATATATTTTGCATACAATCACTTTGTCGTGTGTGTGTGTGTATGTATGTGTATGTATATATATGTATATATATAATATTTTCTATGAATGTGTGGCTACACTTATCATCTTCTAACAGGGCCTTTCAAAAAGTAGTTTTTCTTAAAAATACCAACTTATTCATTCTGTTCTAGGGTTCCTACTTTTTAAAATTATTGATTTTAAAAATTATTAACTCATTTTAAATTCACAATGATCTTGTATATATGTCTCTAGAAGTTTTATTTTACCTTTTAATTGAGGTGTTATTTAGTTCGTGTTATTTCTGCATGCTATGTGAGGACATGATGAATGTTTATTATTTCTATAATAGTTTATCCAGCCATTTGTTGAAAGAAATGATATTTCCCACTCTCAATGCTCTCCGACAGTTCATTGCTCTTGTAGGAGTCGAGGTATCTGAACTCCTGTCCCATCACGGATCTCTACTTCCGGTGCTAAGCTCACGTCAGGATGCCGTGGTTACTGCAGTTTGAGATCCGGCGGTATGAGTCTTCCAAATTTGTTCTGCTATTTCAAAATTCTTTTGGCAATCCTAGATGATTTACATTACCGCATGTATTTTAAAATCTGTCAATTGCTATGAAAAAGCCTGCTGATATTTTTATTTAGAACGCATTACATCTCCAGGTGGATCCTAGGATAAGTATTCTGATAACTGGGATAAGATATTTTTCTTACCTTAGTTTTTATTTTGATTTGTTTTATTTTTAACTAAAATTCTTGTACAAATTTTAAAAAATCATCATTAAATGTTTCACGTCTTCTGTTACTCTTATAAGTGATACTTTAATTTATTTCACAGCTGTCTATTCCAAGCATATATAAATACAGTGGTTTAGTTTTCCATTAGTTTATATGCTACATTTTGGAAATATTGGATTTTAGTTTAAATGCCATCATTTTTAGACTCTTAAATGTCTATGAACATGCTTATAACATTATCAGATAAAGCTGTTATTACTTTATCATTTTCAATTTTTCTGTGTTTTTCATTTCTTATTACATTTTGTCATGATGTCTTATTACATTTTGTCAAATGTTTTTGCATCTATGAAAATGATCCCTTTTTTCTTGTTCATTACATTCATGTAGTAAACTATACTGATGCTTTAATGTTGCGTCAATGTTGTGTATCAGGAGTAAATCCTAGTTGGTTATATACAGTACATATGATACATTTTTATACACACACACAAATTTTCTATCTTTCATTTGAGATATTTAACTACCTATTATTTACTTTAAGTCACCTGACTTACATTTATTTTTCCAGTGGTATTCTCAGATTTACCAAGGCCAAAATAATTTTCCCCTCTGAAATTCTTAAATATATATGTACAAGTGTTCTTTCAAAACCTCATGGAAAATGTATATTGTTAAAATAAGTTCAAGGCCAGCTCCATAGCCTAGTGATTCAGAGGGCTGGATCCCACATGGCTGACCGCGGTGAAAATCCTCGCCCTGGTGGCTTGAAAAACATGACAGTCATGTGTTCACGCATGCTGCAAATGCTGACAAGAAGGAGAAGTGGAGGAGAAGGAATTGCACTGTGATCCATCCCATTTGGGGTTCCTCTCTCCCTCTCTGTCTCTACCCTCTGGCAGGTAAAAAGAAAAAAAAGCATGAATTTTGAAAGAAAATTTCACTAAAATAAACTTATATTTAATTTTTCATTAATATTAATATTGTATATATATATGTGTGTGTGTGTGTGTGTGTGTATCCCAATTTAAAACTACTAAATATCTTAGTATGTTCTGGTTTATATGCTGTACCTCCTCTCATTATTTGGATACTCTCTGGAATTTTTTACTTTTCATTTTTTCTATATTGCTGTGGTATAAATCTTCAACATAAGGGCTTATGTGTGTTTAAATCCTGTATTGGTCATTTGCTAAAACCATATTTCCTCTTTTCCATTAACTTTTTATGTTCCTGGAGCATCTTCCAGACAGATTTTTTTGGCATTTCTATTTTTTCCTGCACATAACAATTTTTAAAAGTATTTTTATGTATTTTTGCTATTTTCATTATTCTCTTTTCTCTATATCCTAAGGGGCTATTTTTCCACTTGTTAATCTGTTCCTGGGCCATATCACATTTTAATAGCTCTTCTGTTAATATCTTTACTTTAGCTACTATATTCTCTATACATACCCCTCCTCTTACTTTATTACTACTTGTTCTTGCTTACTTTAGAGTAGAAACTGACAGATCGGAAGGTATAATAGCAGGTAGGTGAACTGTAGCTACTACAGACAGAATAGAAGATGGCCATTAATAGGGGATGAGAGGAAAGGGATAAGGGAAAAAAACAAACACAACATTTAATAGACACAAAAATGTGAAGTTATCGGAACCAGCAGTTAGCCTAATGGCTATGTCGCTGGACTCCCATGTAGTCGACCGCGGTTCGCGTCCCGAACCCGGTGGCTTAAACTCATGCCGGGCGCGTGTGCGTGCATGCCCAAGATCCCGAGAGGAGAATGGAAGAGAAGGGATTGCGACGTGGACATCCCCCCTGGGGGGTGATTTTTCGCTTTCTGTCTCTCTGTCTCTCTCTGTCTGGCTGGCGAGCAAACGCGCCCTATAGCAAAAACCTCTAAAAAAATAAATGTGAAGTTATCTGTTGATAATATATATGGCAATGTCTTTGACTTGACTAATATGCATTGTATTCATGCTGAGGAAAACCACGCTGTACATTGTAAAGATGTATAGTGATTAAATGTGTATAAAAACTTGGGACCAGCAGTTAGCGTAATGGCTATGTGGCTGGACTCCCATGTAGTCAACCGCGGTTTGGGTCCCGGACCCGGTGGCTTAAACTCATGCCGGGTGCATGTGTGTGCGTGCCCAAGATCCCAAGAGGAAAATGGAGAAGGGATTGTGGTGTGGCCGTCCCCCCAGGGGGTGATTTCTCACTTTCTGTCTCTGTCTCTCTCTGTCTTTCTGGCGAGCGCATGCGCCCTATAGGAAAAACATCCTCTCCAAACAAATAAATAAATAAATAAACATACATAAAAATGGATTGAAAAGGGAATAAAAAACAAGTACAAAACATTCTCTGTAAACAAATTTATTATAAATTTCTACCTGGTCTCTTTTCATAATCATGCTACATCTGGAACAGAATGTACAGTAAGTAGTTGCTCTCTCCTTCCCCCAGTAATATTTACTTCCTTAAATGGCTCATTATTTAGCCCTGAGTTCACATTCACAAATATTTAGATGCCTTTACTAAGTTGTACAGCTGGGAGGCGTTGTCCCAGGCCCTGGTATGTCCCTTCTTGCCTTGGAAAATGCAGTTGATGCTGAGTGGAGGCTCTGGAATCTGACCCTACCCCTCAGACTCAGAGCTGCTTCTTCAAGTGTAATTTCTCTATTTATAATCAGACATCAGGTGAGCATTGGAGCTTCTTCAGCAGCAAATACTCTGAGGATGGCAGGTCTTGTAAATCCTCCAGCCTTGAAATAAAGTTTACCTAGAATGTGGCCATGTCCTGCTTGCTATTGAGTACGTGCTGGTTTGCAGGTTGCCTTTGCCTGGAAGGAGCTGTCTCCCCAAGAGGAAAATGCTCCCTAGGAGCAATCTGTGCCCAGCGACTGGTCCCTATGGGGTACAAGTGCCTGGACTTTTGCCTTGGTTCAAGACTAATCCCTGCACCATCCTGGCCCCAGAGGACCCGGTCTCATCAGCTGAGGTCTCCGAAGCAGCTGCACTGCAGGTGAGTGCCTGCCAGTCTCAGACTTGCTTCCCTGACTCTTCCCTCCATGGTGGTTTTGCTGAGAGTCCACTCTCTCAGCTTCTCCTGCCCACACCGCTCTCTAGCTCAAACTCAGATTTCTGTGGAACCAAAGAGGATGTGGTAGGGATCAAAGCACCATACCATGTGACAACGTGCTGTTTACTGCATACCAGCTGATGAGCATCAGGAGGCAGACCTAGTTGGAGACCTGTAAATGGCTTAATGGGTACACCACTGGACTCCCACACAGACCACATTCAAGTTCCGGACCTGGTGGCTTAAAGAACTCATGCTGGGCATGTGTGCATGCATGCCCAAGATCCCGAGAGAAGAAGAGAGAAGGGATTGCAGCACAGCCATCTTCCCTGGGGGATGATTTCTCACTTTCTGTCTGTCTCTCTCTCTCTCCCTGGTGAGCATATGCTCCCTATAGAAAAAATATCTCTCTAAAAAAAAGAAACAAAAAATGAGAAAGGAAAATAAATAAGAAAGAGAAAGAAAGAAGAAAGAGAGAAAGAAGAAAGAAAGAGAAAGAAGAAAAAGAAAAAAGAAAAGCCCAATTTGAACTCAGTAGAGGGGGCTCTCCTGTGAGGGAAAGGCACTGTGGGCCCGTAGATGGAGGCAGAGCCACAGAAATACGAAGCAGGAATTTGAACTAGAAAGAAAGGATGCTCAAGAGCCACAGTGGGATGCAGACACACTCTGAGATGGAATGTCTGACTTTTTGCATCAATTTCTTTCAGTATCTGCCTCCTGTAAGTAAGATCAGGACCATCAGATTCATGACTTTTGTGCCAGCCAATGGCATGGTGGTTAAAGTGGTTGTATCCCACATGGCCACCTGCACAGTTCAAGTCCTAGACCTGGAAGCTTGAAGAATACACTGGGCAGGACCAGCAGATGGAGTAGTGTTTATATTGCTGGACTCCCACACGGCCAACTGTAGTTCGAGTCCCGGTGACTTGAAACTCACGCCAGGCATATGTGTGTGCATGCGCAAAATCCCGAGAGGAGAATGGAGGAGAAAGGATTGTGGCGTGGCCATCCTTCTTGGAGGGTGGTTGTTCGCTTTCTGTCTCCCTGTGGCCATTGTACATGCCCTGTAGAAAAAAGTCTCTCTAAAAGAGTAGAAAAACACACTGGGCACATGTATGTATGTGTCCTAAATCCCCAGAGGAAAAATGAGGGAGAGGAGATTATAGTGTGGTCATTCCCTTTGGGAGTGCTTTCTCTTTGTTTTTCTCTCTCTCCCTCTCTTCCTCTCTCTGCCAAGTACACATGCCTTCTCACAAAAATTGGGGAAAACAATTATGACTTCCAGTTAGAACACATCTGTCAGTTCACATCTGTCAAGACCTAGACAGGCCCCATGAATGTTACGTTTCAACAAGCTCTCAGACCTAGGCTGAACTAGAAATCCCTCTGCTTTTATTTTAAATCTCAAACAAGCTGAACAATGTCTGTCATGACTTTGTGGTAGTTCCTCTGAGCAGTTTGATGTTTACATGAAATGTGCCTTGGTACGAAATCTGTGGGAGGGAGTGTCAAGTAGAATGCCTAACAGTTTGAGCATCTGGGACTAGTGAGCTATCGGCAAACACTTGGCTTATGCGTGACCAATCTGTGTTTGAATGCTGCAATGCTGACTGTATCAATAAAGATAGGCTGTGATGGGAAACATTTGCTATTATTCAACAACATGCGTGAATGCTGAGGGCGGAAGGGAGGAAGATCACCATAATAACAATGGCCGAAGTGGGAAGGGACGTGAAATGGTGGCAGAATTAATAAAAGGCAGTGATTAGAGAAGGCAGCTGTGGAAGGCTCAGACACTTTCTTTTCTCCTTCCTTCCTTCCTTTCTTTATGTCTTTTTCTTTCACTCTTATAGAATTCAAAGAACATTGACAAGATACTTACGCTTTGCCTCAAGGAACTTACAATACAATAGCAATCTTCAGTTTATATAATGGCTTCAATAATGTTCCAATCATTTGGTAGGTGGTATTCAGACATAATTTTACGATGCTAAATAGGCTAGAGACTAAAAGAATTATAACGTTAATGCAGCTGTAACAAATGCTATTTGCATAATTTAAAATACATTTGCTCGTTTTGAAAGAGCACCTATCAACAAACTAACACACAGGAGCTGCAGGTAAGTGTTGCAAAGATGAGAAAGATGGGAATGGATCCTGAGTATAACAGAGGATGCAAGTAAAATCAAAGAAAGCCTCTGAGGGCTGACCCTGTAGCCTAGAAGTTGAGGGAACCAGCTCCCACATGGGCATGGTTTGAATTCCAGGCCCAGTAGCTTGAAAAACATGCTAAGCACATGTACGTGTATGCCCAGAATCCCAACAGGATGGAGAGATTGAGGAAAAGGAATTGAGGCATTACCACCATGGGAGGAGCTTCTTTCCCTTTCTCTGTCATCTCTGGAAAGCACAAACGCACTCTGGCAATTAAAAAAAAAAAGACAGAAAGGAAGGGGTTTCCACAAACCAATGACAATAGTACACCATTAGCTGAAGAGAATCATTAGTTGCATCTCTGTCTGAAAACAAACAAACAAAAAAGTGAAAGTAAGAAGAATACGAAGCTCTTAGAGTCAACACCAGACATGCTCACTCACCTCTAAGAGAAAACATAAGCTACTAGTCTGTGCTCAATCTCTTGCAGAGGAGGAGGAAGGTGAACTCTAAAACAGCTCAAGAAGAAAGAAGAAACCAGTAGAACGATGACATCTCTGAAATACATCTTCCCATTGAAAGGACACAGATATCAAACTAAATGACTAGAAATATTTATTTTCTATGTCTTTTTCTTGATTAAGGAGCTGTCGTTTACTTTGCTTGGTCCTTTGGAGACAGCTGGTGTCTGGAGTTACATCTGTGGATGCCTCTTATTTAGAAGACCCCTGGGAGGTGGGCTCTCAGTGAAGAGGTGTGGTGGGCAGGAGCGGGCCCCTGCAGTGTGTCTCTAGTGGAGGTTTCTTTTGCTGCCTTGCCTGGAAAACTGAGTTGCCATTTCAGCCTGTTGAATCTCTGAATCAATCTTAGAATCAATCTTTTTTTTTTTTTCATGCCAGAGGGCATAGTCATGAGTGAAAAAGAAAGTGAGGAAACACTTCCCAAGGGAGAAGGCCATGCCACGACTCTTTATCTTCCATTCTCCTTTCAGGATTTGGAGCACACACACACACACACACACACACACACACACACACACACACATATATGCCTGGCATGTTTTCTAGCTGTGGGAGCTCTGGGAACCATGCAGTTGGTCATGTGGAGAGTCAGCCACCTCAACCACACCACCACCCTACCCAGTTTTTTTCTTTTACTTTTTTTTTTCTTATTGTAATATAATTCATTTACCATAAATCTCACCAACTTAAAGTGTGCAAGTCAGTGGTTTTTTGTGTCCTCAAGCAACTATTTCCATAGCACACATTTAAGACATTTTCATCACTCCAAAAAGAAGCCCTCTACCAGTGGCTACCCATTTCCATTCTTGCCTCTTAACCCAGGCAACCTCTTACACAGCTTCTGTGTCGCATATTTTCAAAATGAACTATTGAGTTGTCAGAAACGTCATGATGTATTTTTCTCTATGTTTTTCTATACAAAAATGCATCATGGCCTTTCCAACAACCTAATAGTACAATGGCACTTTATAAAGTTCACCAAAAAAATGGAAGTATAATTTGTTTTGGTGAAAAAATAATGTTGAAATCCATGCAGTTTTTTCATAATACGTGTATATTTTTTCATAAGACTCCCCATACAGTGCTTCCTATGTACCCCAGGGAGAATAGCATACCAAACACAAATTTTCTTTGTACCCTATTATTTGCTTGCTCTTTGCCTATAAAATAACTCTGGTTATTCTCGCCTCTCTCCAGTCACACTGAAGGAGAATATTTGTGTTTACCAACCCCAGGATCACATGACTTACCTTGGCATGCGTAAGTCTATTGAGTCTGTAAATACCATGGGGAATCACCATATGGTAGGAAGAAAGGAGCAAGATGAGGGGAATTGAAATCATTTTAAGTCATACTTTGTATGTTGGAGTCACTGATATTCTCTCTACTCAGAGTAAATCGATGCTCATTTTTCCTCTACTGTCTCCTTTTTCATAGGTTATATACAAAATAGAGAGCTGTTTCATCCATCATGGAAAAGATTTCTCTCAGTTTAATTTGCCTCTTAATATTCCTTAAGACATTTTGTACATAGAGCCAACACGAGGTCAAGCGTGGGAGCGATGGAGCTGTAGCTGCGTACAGAGTGTAAGGCACTTCACAGGTGCTGACTCCACTCCATCCACACGTCTTCACCGGGATGCACACACTGGAAACCACCAGAAACACCGTTTCTTTCTCACTGTGAGCTCCAGATACTATGACCTATGTGCTGTCCCGGAACCCAGTACCATGCTGGCACGAAGCAACGTTTCAACAGATGTGCAGAGAAGGAAGAAAGAGAGGGAAAAAAGGAAGGAAGGAGGAGGAGGTGGGGGAAGGAGGAAGGAAGTGAGAAATGGAAAGACGAAAGAAGAGAGGAGGAAAGAGAGAGGGCAGTTGGGAGGGAGAGAGGGAAAAAGGAAGGAAGGAAAGAAGAAGGGAGGAAGGGAAGGGGAAGGGAAGGGAGGGGAAAGACAGAGAGGGAGGGGAAAGACAGAGAGGGAGGGGAAAGACAGAGAGGGAGGGGAAAGGCAGAGAGGGAGGGAGGAAGTTAACCAGCAAACAAACTGGCACCAGACAGTTCTCTTAGGTTGGCTTATATATCAACAAAAACAAGACTTATCTCATTGTTTCAGCTGCATTTATTCAAATGCTGTTAAGCATGATAGTGAAATGCAGGGCAAATTAAATACTAAATATAAAACAATTTGGTGAAGTAAATGCATATAAACCACAAAAAAAAATGCATTTTTATCGATTTGATTCAGTCATAACCTCCCACTATTCCCCAGTCACAAGGCACTCAAATGCCCGTCAGTTCTCCATTTCCAAAGGGACCTGGGTGCTAACTCTAAGCTGTCTGTCTCTTCCTCACCTTTCCAGTGTTATCCTAGTCAATTATGAGAGGATTCACAATGAGTGGATGGAAACTTGTCTCAACGTTGAATTTGAGCACCAGATTTTTAGTGATACTAGCCTAATTGCTTTTGCATGGAAAATATCGAAGTCAATTTTCCTAGTAGCCATTGTAGCATGGTGTAATGCATATCCACACATGTATATGTATGTGTGTGTATGTAGGGTGTGTGTGTATAGCAGTCTTCAAAAACTTTATGAAAAATGCATATTATGGGACCAGCAGTTAGCGTAATGGCTATGTCGCTGGACTCCCACGTAGTCGACCGCGGTTCGAGTCCCGGACCCGGCGGCTTAAAATCACGCCGGGCGCGTGTGCGTGCGTGCCCAAGATCCCGAGAGGAGAATGGAGGAGAAGGGATTGCGGCGTGGCCATCCCCCCTGGGGGGTGATTTCCTGCTTTCTATCTCTCTGTCTCTCTCTGTCTATCTGGCGAGCGCACGCGCCCTATAGCAAAAACCTCTCCAAAAAAAAAAAAAAAAAATGCATATTATGAAAAAAATGTGTATATTTCAAAAAATTGTATATCAAAATAAATTCATACTATAACTTCATTTTCCACAACCTTTTTGAAGTTCCCTTGTATGCGTAACCAATTTTGTGCCTAGTTTAAGAATAAACTGAAAAGCCAGAATAATTAGAAGCATTAAGATGTTAATGTTATTTTAGGGTCATCCACAGCATTAATATTCATATGCGGGTATTATCCTAAATAATAAATGTATTTGAAATTTGATTCATAATTGTGAGAATTTTCTTGATCAAACAGTTGCTGTAATTTTTATAAAAATTAATAAATATTGTTAGAAAAAAAGAAAGCAAGTAGCTTAAAAACTGTATGCTTCTATTAACTGAAAAAAAAAGACAGGATGAATGACGGTATTTTTCGAAAGTGCAAAAGCAAGCATAATTTAAAAAAAATATTAGAATTTGATATGGCGATGGGACCAGCAGATGGTGTAATGGTTATGTCACTGGACTCTCACGTTGTTGACCGCAGTACGAGGCCTTGACCCGGTGGCTTAAAACTCATACTGGTCACGTGTGTATGCGTACCCAAGATCCTGAGAGAATAGAGAAGGGATTGTGGTGCGGCCATCCCCCCGAGAGGGTGATTTATTGCTTTCTGTCTCTCTGTTTCTCTCTATCCCTCCGGCGAGCTCAAGCACTCTCTCTTGAAAAAAAAAAAAAAAAAAAGAAAGAAATAATTTGATATGGTAAAACTTTAAAAATATGTGATAAATAAAGATAAAATTAAAGGTAGTGATTACTTTTGGTGAACAAACAGAAGTTTGGGCTTTGGAGAGAGACATAAGGATGGTTGGTTACAGAAGCACTGTTTATGAAAAAATACACAGGCATGCACATACACATATATACTTACGTACTTATACACACATCATATCTTTTTAGAAGGCACATAAGTGTAGCAGTGGGGAGAGATCTAGAGGTTAGGGTAGAAGACTTGATGTCTAGCACATATTCTTTGTATTATTTAAACATTTACCTTTACATGCATGTTCTCAACCATTAAACAAAAATACTTACTAATCAAATAATCTAGGAAGCAACAAATACTTATTACACAATTACAAGGAATATGATACAGTGTTCGAGGCCCTGAGATCATAGACATGATAACCAGACAACAAAATAAACATTAAAAAGATATCTAAAGTGGGACCAGCAGATGGCGAGGTAGTTAAGGTTCTGGACTCCCACATGGCCAGCTGCAATTAAAACCCTGGACCAGGAAGCTTGTTTTCTCACTTCTGTTCTCCATTTCTCTCTGTCTCTCTCTGGTCAAGTTAACATAAATTAATTAATTAAACTAAGTAAGAAATTCTAAAAAGAAAATGATCTAATCTATATTGAGAACTTGTTCTATTTCAGACATTACTTCAAACATTTAGTACATATCAATTTTCTTAACCATCAAAGCCTGATCAAGTAAATCATATTATTTTTTCAATTTACAGGCCCCAAAGCTGGTAGTTCTATAAGCTACTCTCATATGATTGGTTAAGAAAGCAGCAGAACCAGACCCATTGTGCAGCAGGAATGCCCCGCTTCAGCAAAGTTGGGTCCACGTAGAAGACACAGGGTCAGGTCTGTGGTTGATCCCTGTGTTCTGTGTGTGCACTGAGAAGGCTGAGGGAGGGTCATCACGTTGTGAGATCCTACTAAGGTACCTGTTTCTCTCTCTCTCTCTGTCTCTCTTTCTCATTCATGAAATAAATAAATTTTATGAGATAAATAACAAAGTAAAGCCGCTGAGATATGGAGTTCATCTGACTTTAACCATTATGCTATGTCCCTTGCTTACAGGTCCAGAGAAATGACTTTCATTACCCCGGTGCTCTGACCACACACTGTTGTTCCTCCCCTGGATAAATGGCAAGAACTCCTCCTCTTTCCACTGCCACTGTGCCTATCAGCCTTGCTCCAGTATCTAAAAATGTGATCATAAAAAAAAAAAAGGACAAATATGGCAGGAAAAAAAGTTCTCACACTATGAGAAGCCTCCAGATGTTCATGGGAAAGTGGAATTAAAATACAAGTTTGTTTTGGTGGGAAATATCTTTGAAATCCACACATACTTTTTTCCTAATATATTTTACCTGAACTTTTGAAGCTCCTTTGTGCTAGGTCAGCCCTCTCAGAACTAACTGCAAAATCTCACTAAGGAGAACTGCCCATAGTCGGCAAAGCGATTGTCCACGAGGTGCAGTGGTTTGACTAAATAAGAAAACACGTGGGGCACTGGGGAGGTATTTACAGGTCCAGCTTGGGAAAAAGTATGGCCAAAGGCAGGCTCTTTCTGAGTCCAGTGAACAAATCACTATAGACATTCATCTGCACAATCTTGCCCTTTCAGAATGCAAGTTAATGAGAGAGACGTCACCGCAAGAGTTTGCGTAAACTCCAGAAAGGTGGAAAGTTCTGAGAAAGTTTTACTATTGCTCTCAGCTTTCCTTTAGTTTACTCGTTTTTTGTCCTTGTTGTTTGTTTGTTTGTTTAAGTTTTATTCTGCTGGGAAGGTGCAGGACAAAAAGAAGCAGCAAGGAGAGGAAAAGGGAGAAAGACCCTGAGTTGAGTGAGAGGCTGGCCGTGGTCCATGGCTCAGCCTACGTGCTGCCAGTGCAGTTCTTCTGCCAGCTGGTGGCATAATTGGTGGGGAGGGATAGAATGTAACCCATGTGTCAGGGCACTGCCCAGGCCAGATGGAAGGAGGCAAAGGAAGAGAGGGAGTCACGCATGGCTGGTGTTGCAGTCCCTGTTCCATTTGGCATGAAACAGACATGGGTGGTTGGGAGGCCTAGAAGGGTGGAGAGCCCCACACACATTTCAGCATCTCTCCGTTATCCCATCTGGCCATCTGGACCCCCATCCTGAAAAATCTGTACTCCGTGTTCTCTAAGAACTGAGATTCAAGGAGTAGCTACTTCTCAGAACTTCCTCACATTGTTGATAGCCTAACCTTTGCAGCAACAGAACAGGCTATTATCCTGTGCACCTCCTTCATTTTAAAGGCATCCCTATTTGAATAACTGTCTGTAGTTCCTCCTTTTGTGAAAAGTATGTATTATTTAATCACTACCCTACAAGGACTTCCTTGAAGCTGATCTAGCCTACTAAATTCTAAATTCATATCCAAGAACTCCTTTAAGCAATGGATCCTTGACACAATGGGGCTTTGGCATGATATGCATTCTCAAACCTCCAATGCAGATCTGCATATTGAAACATCTTATGACAAACATTCCTGAGCATTCTTAACTGACAATTTTCAATTGCTTTCGAAAATGGCTTAGATGAGGGTTACAAAGTGATTGACTGAAGAGGGGTCTGAACTCATAATTATCTCCCAACTAATGTGTACGTTTAGGATGGTGAAGCCTCTTCACATGCTGAGTTGTGATCATACTTCACAAAATAGGCGATTCTGAAGAGATGTTTGGTGAAGGTGTCGAAGGAGATTTCTCCACAGTGTAGATTATCCACAACCCCCCCACACACACACACACACACACTCCACGTGTGTAACTGTTTAGAAGATGGCTCTGTGGCTCACTGACAATGGGGCCTGGACCCCTGAATGCCAACCCAGCTGCTCCCCGGAGCTAGTCAGAGGAGTGCCATGGGAATGTGGCCCTGATTGTCCTGGGCAGGGGCTCACCTGATGGGTTTTTGTCTCCTTTGTTTTTCTCTTTTTCTTGTCTCTGGGAGAAAAAAAATATATATTCAGATACGTTGAGGTTGTTGAAATTGGGATAGCATACCTTTGATACTTTATTCTAAGTAATGTCAATGATTTTCTATCTATTTGGAACTAATGACTAAATATAGGCTGAAAAGTGCCAGAAAACAGAAAACGTAGCAATGTGCCACCTGTGGCCATGTGTTCGGTTTCACCGTGAGGAAGAATAATGAGCTGGTTATAAAAAGGTTGTGGTTGCAGGTGCTCTCCTGTGCTGCTTTTACTGAACCTGGATTCCAGCTAAGTAAAGCACATGCAGTGGAAGAAATTAAGCAGAATTCCAGTTTCTAAAAAGCAATAATAAGCTTGTGGCCAAAGGAAAAAATTCAATGTCATAATACATCCTTGAGTCAAGGTTTTGTCAACCTCAGTCCTTAGGTAAAGCCGTAGCCATTGTCGCGTCCTTACTTGGAAGATGCCACATTGACACCCAGAGAAATGTCCTGCAACAATCTAGGTCATTGCTATATTTTTAGTAGTTTAGTGTTCAAAATATGCAGTGCATCTGATTCTTTCTGCCGCTCTCCTTTCTTTTCCTTCCCTTAACCTGCCACCTTCTTCTCTTTCACTCCGTCCTCAACCCTTTTCTGTTTCCTTCCCTGGTCCAGTTGACTTTTCTTTCCTTCCTTCCTGACTCCTCTCTCTTGACCCCTCTCTTCCCCTTCTGTCCATATGTCTCATGATTCCACCTCCCCATCCTTGCCCTGCCTGCCCACCTCCCTTATCTTTACGAAATACCTCTCGTTTCACGAACGTCTGACATAAAGTGCTTTTCTTGATGCCCTGACCTTCCAATGATTGGGCCACTTTATTCTCTCGATCATCTAAATTTCCTCTGATCTATTCAAGATGCTTATAAACCCTGAATCTCTCTGTGGCTGCCTTCCTAAGAAATTCTGTGGATGGAAAACTGAAAAGGAATGGAGACCTGGCAGGAGAAAAGCTCTTTGTGCAATGTCTCACACCATCGCCACTCCGCTTCCTTTCCTGATGCCTCTTTTCTTTCATTTACTTCCTTCACTTTCTATTTCCTGACACTTTGTAGGATTTCTAAATCTGACACACGTTGTAAATAATGCTGATGGTGATGGTAACGGGAAGGTGAAAAATATCTCTCCCTAATCTTGGCTAGGTTCTGAGATTTTTTTAAAAAGTAGCAAGCTGTCTATGAGAAGGAAAATATGTCATGATTTCTGAAGACATAAATTTCCTCAGAGCCCAATATTTTAGTAGTTAGATCGAGCCTTGAGCAGGATGACTTGCGTGAACTCAATTTTTTAGGGACATTGGCTCTCCTCGTCCCTTGTGAGGCCCTTCACCTTTGTTCAAATTTCTATTTAGCTAATTAAATTCCTGTTTAACTAAATGTGGTGAAATTTGGATTGTTTGATGTTGCTACTTATTTCAGAACTGGCATAGAATCTGTTCAAGCAAGACAGTTTCGAATTTGTCACATGGCATTGATTACTCGGAGCCCTTCCAGCCAGTGCTGCCCTCGAGTACATTTCTGGGTGCAATTATAGGATTTCCAACAACAAATTCTGTGCATTGAGGGATCCAGTTACCTTCTTAATCACGTGGTATGCCTCTGTAGGGTCTGAGATTAACCAAAGAGCACCTCCTTAGCATAGCTGAAATAAGTCATGAGAAATGAGAAAAATCTTTCTAATTTTAAAATCTGCTAGAGTTTGAGCATATCCAAATTCATACACAAGATTCATTACATTTAAACATATATGCGTATAATATTAAACATGTAATAGATGCATATTTTGCTTCAAAATTTGATTTAATTTAGAAGAAATCACTTCTTGAAGCAATTAAAACCAACTTTAGCTTTAACTACTTCTCATAAGCTGATATTTGAGGAAAGTGTGTTTGCATAGAGACTTGAAAATACATTGATTTTCTGATTGGTAAAAATGTTAGTGACACTTATTTGATATTAATAATAATCATAATAATATAATACACAAACATAAAAATTATAGGATGTTATATCTGCAAGAAATGTTGAAAGCTTAAAGAAATCTGTTTCAAAGTCTAAACCTTTCATATACTACTACATAATAATAATGTGCCAAGTAAATACATGATTATCACCAGATATAATAAATTCCTTAGCATTTTAATGTGCTTTTCCAAACTAGAGTTTATATATTCCCTTGAAAATATGGCAGTGCAAATATGCATGATATACTTACTTCAACTCACAGAAAAAGCCTTGATTTTAAAATGCGTGGAGAGTTGTTGCAATGACCCCATGTCCTACTGCGCCCTGGTGCCATGCCCACCCAGGGCCCTCCGGGGCTACCCCAGACCACAGTTGGCTGCCCTTTCTCAGGAGAATGGAGGAGGCCCCCCACTTGCTGTCTTGTGGGGTTAAACGTCCTCGCCAGCAGCGGGTGTCCTCGCGGCAGCCCAGGTACAGTACATACCCAAGACGGGGCAAGGAGATGAGACCCACACTCGGCGCACACAGGCGCTGCCCTGACTTAAAGCTTCTGGACCAACATTAAGGCCCTAAGTCGACGTACTTTTCAGTTTTGTGTTTCACAGATGTGAGGACGAGGTGGGCTGCAAAAACCATCGCACTCTGGAAAGCCCAAACATTGCCTCTCCATCAGATATTTATAGTGCACTGATATAATTCCTTTCAGTTCACATACAATGTACTAATCAGTGGTCCCTTTTATCCTGAGTGTTGCTTAGTAACATAAGTGACGATTTCACCTTTGCCAGGTTACCAGGGGAACGGAGCCAAACAGCGTAACCAAAGGTCAGTGAGGAGCCATGGATTGGGTATAGCATCCCAAAGAGCTGAAAAGAAAGCTAAGCCTTCCCGTGCTGGGTCTCAGATCACACAGCAAGTTCCGACAGACAGGAATTGACTCTGAAATTCTGGACTCCCTATGTTCAACTGATTTTATGATGCAACATTTCTATAAAATACTAGTATAAAAACTTCCTGCCAAGACAGCACCCACATCAGAGCACGGTTGTGTGATGGGGGCTGCATTCTTCCCAGAAGGTCAGGGATGGCAGAACCAAGGCCTTGCCCACTTCCAGCAGGATTGCATTTCTTTCTTTCGCTGATTTATCAGAGTTGTCACTTGGTCAAATGAAATTAGACCAGAATTTATTAAACATCTTGCGTTTATTAGGGTCCTCTGAATTCCTCACATGTAGTTGCAATTCTATACAGTCCTTACCACTTACATGCCAAAGTGATTTTTGACCCATTAATAAATAAAGATTTTAATTAGTTATTACTTACAAGCAAAGCATGCTTCTAAGCAATCTGTAAAGGAGGGCAGATATTAGATTAAAACCCTGTTTACATGGACCTTTCAATTGTCAACTAAAGGAAAAATGAAAATACATGTGGAAGGGGCAGGCTGGCGGTATGGTGGTCAAGGGATCTGGACTCCCACATGGCCAACCCTGGCAGCTTTCTCTCTCTCTTTCTCTCTCTCTCTCTCTCACTCTCTCTCTCTCGTTCTCTCTCTGTCCCTCTTTGTTCAAATTAAAATAAATAAAATTAAGATAAAATAATTCTTTAAAAAATACATATGGAGAAATTAACCATATAGAATATACTAAGTACCAATGACAAATACTATAGGAATCTACCAGACAGAGATTACTTTCATCAATTATGAATCAGTAAAAACTTCACAAGGGGCATAAAAATTGAGGTAAGACTTCAGTAATGGGTTTGATTTCATCCTGATGTTTAAGACTTTGGTCAGTTTTCTACAGCCAGGATGGAGATGGTTCTGTATTTCTGGACCCCATTTGGGGATGGAAATAAATTTGCAGTCTTGGAATCCAGAGTGCTTTACTAAATAAGGGAGCATTCACCATGTCTGAAGGCAAAGTAGGAGATAATGGGGACACTAGCCTTACATTATACCAGGGGGGCGTAAACTCTCCTCAGCTTCTGCCCTAAACCATAGGCTTCTCGGTCATCCTGGCGCCCTATAAAATATCTGTGATAGTATTTATCACACTGCACTGTACCAGTCCAGCTGTGGTGGCTCAAGTGAGATGTGGCCACTGCACAATGACTGCTGCAGCATATAGAAAGCCCACGACTTGATCCCGGAATTACCTGGACACCCCAGGCATGGAAGGGCATGCCTATGGTCCTGGCTAACTGGGAGGTTGAGGTAGAAAAAGATCATGGCATGGTGTGCTCCTGTCCAAAATAACTATCTCTTTCTCTCATTAGAAAACAATGAGGGACCAGCAGTTAGCGTAATGGCTATGTCGCTGGACTCCTACATAGTCAACCGCGGTTCAAGTCCCGGATGCGGCGGCTTAAACTCACGCCAGGCACGTGTGCGTGCGTGCCCAAGATCCCAGGAGGAGAATAGAGGAGAAGGGATTGCGGCATGGCCATCCCCCCGGGGGGTGATTTCTCACTTTCTATCTCTCTGTCTTTCTCTGTCTTTCTGGCGAGCACACGCGCCCTCTAGAGAAAACCTCTCAAAAAAAGAAAACAATGAAACAAAGAAGAAACTACACTATATTTTATCAGTTCAGTCTATGCTCACATATTAGTTGCTAAAGGAATATTTGAACAGATCCAACTAAGGAATATTTGAATAGATCCATCTAAGATATGACTTTGCTGCACAGTACCAAACTATGGATCAGCTTCTGGGTCATGAAGAATTAGCAGTTTTCAGAATACTAAGCAGAAGTAGGAGACCACACTTCCTGGTGTTCTAGGGCAGCTTCCAATGCAAAATGAATACTCTTTTCACTCTGAAATATTTCACAGTTTAGAGAAAAAAATTATTGTAACGATATTCCTAACTATATGCACTATTTTGAGGTAAAGTCTCCAAGGATCTTCCCTCATTCTTGTACAATGACACAAAGGTAACCATGTTTAACATTTTAATGTAATTCCCCCTTTTTGAAAATATATTTGTAAAAATTCTGAGGTTATACTTCCTATACATGTCTTATGTGGTCACTTTCTTTTCATGAAAAGCATTTCTTGTGTAGTGGATAACAGGTCCTTCATAACAGGACCGACTGGAGTTGGTCCACAGAAGCTACCACAGAGCATCTTCACCAACAATGCTCATGCTGACATCAAGTTGTGACTTAAAAGAAGCCATGGCAGAAATATTCACATCATCAAAACAGGCAAATACTACAAATCAGAGTTTGCCTTTTTCTGTTTTGTTTTGGCATATTTTTTGAGAGTCAATTATTGAAGACTTATGAGAATAGCTCTGTTGTGCTTGTAGTAGACAATTTTAAAAAAGTTTGATACATACAAACCAGAAAATTAAGAAAACACCTATAATCTTACCATTTGGAGAGGCTATGAATGTTGGGATATTGTCCCTTTTATCTTAGATGTGCCAACACACATACACACCCATCCAACACAGTTGGTATAAAGTCATAAAACTGGTTCTAAGCAGATGTTACAAATATACCCATGGAAGTGGCTATGGTCCCAGATACAGTCCCCTGGTGAATCAGAATGTTTCTTCTAGGGCAGATTCTATGGCTCTATACCCCTATGGCTTCCCCTGTTGTGACTATCAGAGAACTCGTTTAAGAAACACACAATAAAATAGCATCTGATTTTTTTAAGCCTAAATTGGAATTTCCATATTTAATGTTAATTTATATGTGCAACTTCAAATTTGTTCTTTCCAAATACAGCCAGAAAATAAAGAAAGAAGCTATTCAAAACAATGTTGTCCAAACCGAAGACAAAGCTCAACCCAAAGAAGGCCTCTGGGTAGCAGTTGGTGCCAGGAGAGGGAGGCATATGATGGGACCTGCATGTGGGGTACAGGACCTTCAGGTGTCCCTCTGAACCTCCTACTCATTTGGATATAAAAATGCCATTATGAATCTTTAAAAGCTATCACATGATTTTACAGGGCTCACCTTTTATGTAAACATATTTATATATAAAGATTTGCACATTTTAAGAGGTAATTTTAGCCATGATTTATGTATTTCATGCAAGTCTAGCTATGTTTTATGCATTTTAAGTTAAGTTTGATAAAAATGAAAATGTATTTTTCTAAGGCCTTCTCTCCATAATTCTTAATCCCATGTGCATTTTAAAGGAAATGAATTCCGTGTGTTTTTTATTCCATACACTTAACTCGTCAAACAATGTTTTGTAAGGACCCTTTGATATCCAAGAAGCCCTTTGAGTCTTTTTATGAGACTTTTTAAGCCTTTCTCTGCAGAAACAGGAAGTCATGTTTGGCCACAACCAAAAGAACTCATACCAAATGGTTCAAGTTCAATCTGACAAGGCCACACCACCGGGCCTGGATGGCTCTCACTGAGGCCACACATGTTCACCAGTCCCAGAGACAATGAGGCCGGGTTTTGATCTACTCAGAGGCCAGGATGAAAGACCCTATCTGTGACGCGTTGGAGTTCTGCCGAAATTTTAAGAGATGCTAAGAATTTTCAATACAAAGAAATCATCTTTCTAAATTCCTAGAATGTAACGTGTAGGGGTTTTATTTGCTTATTTATGTATTTCCATGTTATGAAAGGGGACGTGGCCAGGCGTGGAGAGTGCCTGCGTCTGGTACCTGACATCTGACTGCATTTAGGCAGGCTGCATAATTTGGTATTTCTGTTCCTTTTCCTTCCCACACGCTGCTTTCAACTTTGTGTTTTTCTGCTGTAATCATGATCCAAGAGCCCACAGAAGTAAATTCTTTAGGGAATTGTTCTCCTTCAAACCCGTGGAGGATTCCTATCGCTCATTTTAACAGAGACATCTGTGCCTCACTTTAAACTGCCCTGCTAGTTTGTGGTTCTCTAAGAATGCTATAGAATATTGGGGAAATCTTGTACGGGTAAGCACACATGCACATAAATAAGGTCATGTCATTTAAGTCTAAACCACCTGAAACATAAATCAGATTTCTCTTCACGCTATGAGTCAAAATAGAGTACCTGCTGCCATTCCCCGAGAGTGAGAGGTACGTAAAATGAACACATGTCCAGTTTAACACCAAATAGCAAAACAGGTTTAAAAAGTAAGGTTTATGCAATTGTACTGTCAAAGTTGAGTTAGCAAAGGGTAAAAGATTATATTGTATAATATACACAGAAAATCTCACGTGAGGTTAGAAAAAACCCTACGAGCCTCCTATACTGAAAAATACAAAGAAGCAGCAGTGCTCACCGTCAGCGCGCGGCGATCGCTGCGGTGCTGAGGACAGCCGGGCAGCGCCGGCAGGTGCGGTTTTCCCTCCTACCCTCTCTGGTGAGGCGACGGCCATAGGAATGATTAATCAGAATAGCTTGTCTTTGGATACTTTCCAAATGCTTTCAAGTCTATTATCTCATTTGACCCTTACAGAAACCTCTACGTGTAGTTAAAGCAGGTATTGATATTACTTTTGACAAGAAGAAAACCAGTCACAGAGACGTTAGGAAACTGTCCTAAAGATAATAAGCTAATTAATGCCTCAAAAGGAGGAAGCCTTTCCAGACTTTTAGCCATTCTCCAAATTCCTCCAGCAGGGCTGCAGGGTGGGCACTTTCTGCCTGAGACCAGGCGTAGGAGCCCCGAGAGCCCAGGTGACTGGACAGGTCCCTACGAGTGAGGGTGGACGCATGCACCACTGAGGCCCAGGAGGACAGACTGAGGCCCAGGTCCGACCCGCCCTCCCGAGGTGTAGCTCCTGCTCACTTGCACGCACTCTTCCCATGGCAGCCCCACTCTGAGACAGCCAAATGGAGTTTTAAACGGAACCCGATCTTGTGCTCAAAACAACTACATCTATTCATTAGCCAAAGGCATTTTTATACTTTAACTGCAAACCTCCACAACTATTTTGGAATATATCGCCAGATGAACAATTTGGAGGACACCTAACAGTTATATGAAATTGCAGAGAAGAAAATATACTCACTAACTTGGTCACGGGCACCTGGTGCTGTGGGGAGACCTGGGCCTGGAGCCCACAGGCCTGCCTTGGAGTCCCTAAACTGCCCTCCCAGCTGTGCATCACAGGACACACCACTTGCCTTGTTTGAGCAGATGAAAACCAAGAATTAAAACTTACTATGATATGGGACCAGCAGATGGCGTAATGGTCACATTGCTGGACTTCCATGTAGTCAACTGAGGTTCGAGTTCCAGACCCAACAGCTTAAAACACACGGAGCGTGTATGCGTGTGTGCCCAAAATCCCAAGAGAAGAATAGAGGACAAATTTCAGTGTGGCCATCCCCCCAGGGGGTAATTTCTCGCTTTCTGTCTCTTTGTCTCTCTCTCTGGTGAGTGCACAAACCCTATAACAAATATCTCTCTCAAAAAAAAGAAAAATATAAATTCAAAATGTTCTGAGACTCAAAAATGGTAATATGTGACTGAAGCTTAGAGAGCAAAAGTTTTCTTGGTGTAAAGAAGGAAAGAATGGTTCAAAAAAGACCGCGTGTGTGAAGTCATGGAATGAGGGCGGTGCATCATGACCCATCCACAGAATAAAAGTAGTTTCGTACCATTAGAAACAGGATATCTGATGAGGAGTTGTATTAAAAATTATTCTACCATTTATTAAAAATGTAAGGATGTCTTTATTCAAGACTATGACAACTGAGGAGAGAGATTTGGATCAACTTTGAATAAAGCAAAGACAGCTGGGTTTATGGCCAAGAAACAGAGGTGAGAGATTCTTGCTAAATGATCGAACAGGATTTTTGCTGAAGATAACCCAATGACTTTAACATCTAAGGAGGGAGAGAAGGAACTTGATCAGATATTAGAGTAGTTGGCGTAATGGCTGCATCGCTGGACTCCCACGTAGTTGACCACTGTTCGAGTTCTGGACCCGGTGGCTTAAATTCATGCCGAGTGCATGTGTGTGCGTGTACAAGATCCTGAGAGGGGAATGGAGGAGAAGGAATTGCAGCGTGGTCACCCCCTCTAGGGGGTGATTTCTTGCTTTATGTCTCTCTTTTTCTCTCTGACATTCTGGTGAGTGCATGCACCCTATAGCAAAAATCTCTCCAAAAAAAAATTACAGCAGGAGCTGACTTAGCAGGATTCGTTGCTATAACTGAGCTGGGCAGACCAGGTGAAGAGTTACAGAGAAGCCTGACTGAAGTTTGATCAAGAAGAGAGTCTGTGTCGAACAGTGAGATATGGGGTGAAGTGAGAAGGGTCCGAGCATCATGGAGCAGTTAGTTACCACGTTGGAGAATTATGTTTTACCACCTGGGAGAAGAGAGGCCACTTTAGAATTTTGTGTTTCAGAAACATGTTTTTAAGAATACTTTTCATACATTCTAAATTATTATCTTTGATGTGATATTTAGGGAGGGAAACGTGTACCCAGAAAAGGTCTGTATCAGTAACACACCCATTTGAAACCATTAATTTCATTAAATAAATAAATAAGACAAGCCTAGGGCCAGCCAGTGGTCTGGTGGTTAAAATGACTAGATCCTATATAGTCCACACCATGGTTCAAGTCACAGACCTGGCAACTTTAAGAACATGCTGGGTACATGTGAATACATGCCCAAAATCCAGAAAAGAGAACGGAGAAGGGATTGTGGCATAGCTGTTAACCCTGGAGAGTGTTCTCTCTCTCTCTCTCTCTCTCTCTCTCTCTCTCTCTCTCTCTCTCTTCTCTCCCTCCCTCCCTCTTCTCTGGTGAATACACACACCCTATAGCAAATTAAAAAGAAAAATCAAGCCCTTTGTGTGTGTGATGGGAACTCTAAGAAAAATAAGTTAGAGACCTTTTCTTAAAGGACATCAGTCTATTCCACCATGGTTCTGGAATCCCAGCAGAAGTGAAATCTATGATATCTACAAGGGAACAGATGATTGGAGGAGCAGGGCTATTCTGAAATGTTGATAAAAGTCCACCCAGAAAGTCACTGCTCACACAGTCTAATTCTACTAGTCAGCTGTGGAGTTTTTAAACTGGTTTAGTCGCTCTGCTCCAATCACCATCCCATTTAGAAGACTGAATTCTTCCCTTACCCACAGGCCCTTCCCCGCACTGCTTCCCAGGCTGCAGTATTGCCTTTAGTACTCTGTGTTCCTGGGATGGCAGGGAGGTGGCTGCTCATAAGTACGTTAGGAAGATGCCATTAAATAAGCATCTCATCTGGACCGAGGAGGTCTAGCCAACAAGCACACTATCGTGCTGGTGTGCCTGAAGACGGACCATTGAGGCCACAGGCAGCACATGCACTTGCCACAGACAGAGCATGCCGACACACGTGGAATGAGGAAAAGAATGAGGAAGCATGGGCTTTGGTGCTTGAAGAGTCTTTATTTTAATTTCCAGCTCTGCACCATCCCTGGCTGTATGACTTGCAGATAATCAGCATTTCTGAAATCCAGCAGATAATTTTCCATTTTCTGTTCTTAACTGTCTCACGTCTTCCTTTCCCCCTGGTTCTCTCCCTCACCCTCTGCCATCTCCCACCCTCCTTCCACGCTGCCAGTACTTAGTGTATTCTGGATGGGAAATTCATGTTGTGTGTTGTAATGACATACAGTGAATGTATGTAAAATAAATAAATTAATGATGATGGCGATGGTGATGACAAAATGCAGTTGTTCTTTTTTGACTCTTTCAAATGAAAATAATAATAGCAAATTGGTGGTTCTGCTGTGGTTGAATAAGATGACCCTTCTAAAACTTCTAATGTCTCGCACATGACATTCTGTCTACACATGTTCATTTCTGAAATGGAACTGAGTTCGATTTGAGTCTACGTTATTCCTTTATGTGTCTCGTTTCTTTCTAGAGATTGCATGAAAAGACTGAAAAAAATCACCACTTTTTTTTCTTTTTTTAAGTTTATTTATTTCTCTCATGAATGAAAGAGAGAGAGAGCAAATTAGGCAGAGACAACACTACCAAGAAAGTCTTTTTTTTTTTTTTTTTTTTTTTTTTTGAAGAGGTTTTTGCTATAGGGCATGTGCACTTGCCAGACAGACAGAGAGAGACAGAGAGACAGAAAGTGAAAAATCACCCCCCCAGGGGGGATGGCCACTCCACAATCCCTTCTCCTCTATTCTCCTCTTGGGATCTTGGGCACGCAGGCACACGCTCCCGGCATGAGTTTTAAGCCACCGGGTCTGGGACTCAAACCACGGCTGACTACATGGGAGTCCAGCGACATAGCCATTACGCCAACTGCTGGTCCCCCAAGAGAGTCTTGATGTTGGGATCCACCCCCAGTTTCTGACAGCTCCAGATCATGGACCACACGACCCAGTGTACTCAGGGAGTGTCCAGACATGAACCTGGGACCTTCTCATGTGAGTCAGCCTCACAAGGCCTTGTACTTAACCTCTGCACCACTATCCAGCCCTAACGGTCCCTACTTTCATTCCACAGGCTCTCCTGTGTTCAGAGCCTGCAGCATCTTCTCCGAGCCCTGGAGAAGTCCGAGTCCTGCCTCCATGTGGGCACAGAAGGACCCCTTTTCCTGGCTTCTTCTCAGCAAAACTATGGCCCAATGGTCTCAAGACAACTGAAAAATTATTTTAAAAACAAGAAATACAAGGAAATAAGAGTTCGAAGAGGAAAAGGGTCTGCCCAGTGCATAATTGAGAGGCATAAACCACTATGCAGATGCAGTACGCTCAGCGTGGATGCTAAAAATGCGAGCCGCATTTTCCACCCACGTTTTTTGTGAGGTCTCCTTGAAAGGGCGAATGGAACCTGGGACCTGGCAGCTTTCTCGAGGGGAACCCATAAACGGCAGCAGCTGATACTGGTAAAATAGGTTATATGGAACCTTAGAAATTACAGCTCGATTGGCCAGTATTTATTGCCTGTGTAACGTACAGAAACAGGAAAACAGGGGCGCAAGTCTCCATCTGTGCTGCATTAGGACGCCATGGATGAGGACAAGGGCCGCTTTTCATTTACAGGGGTGGCAGTCCTGCAGCCAGCCCTCTGATAGCCTGGGCCACACAAACGCCATCGCAGCAGCGGGCCATCTGCAAACAGGAATCTGGGCCGTCCTGCAGGAGGCAACAGCCTCTGGACCCACCATCGTGCCTTCCAAGGTGTGTGTATGTGTGTGTGTATGTGTGTGTGTGTGTGTGTGTGTATGTGTGTGTATGTGTGTATATGTGTGTGTATATGTGTGTATGTGTATGTGTGTATGCGTGTGTATGTGTGTATGTGTGTATGTATGTGTATGTGTGTATGTGTATGTGTGTATGTATGTGTATGTGTGTGTATGTATGTGTATGTGTGTGTGTATGTGTGTGTATGTGTGTGTATGTATGTGTGTGTGTGCATGTGTGTGTGTGTGTGTGGCGGGGGGGATGTCAGACGTTCCCATCGTGTTTCCTCTTTCTGAGACTTACTCTTAAGTGGATTTATAGTGTTTTCTTTTACTTTCTTTAGGGACAGAATGGCTAGAACAAAAACTACTGCCAAGAAACCTCAGAAGTGCACAGCTCTCCATGAAACTCGCAGTGACTGAGCCAGGGGCTGGCCATTTAAGAGTTACGTCTTCCTTTCACATCCCAAAGCTCTGGGGAGCCTGGAGGGCTCAGATCCCCTCCCTGCACCAGCCAGGGCGATAGGAAAGGAGCTCTACCTGGCCTTATCTGTCGCCACTTGAAAGGCTAAAGAGCAGATTGTCCTCCCTCCCTAACAGGGATTTTAACAGCTTTTCTGTGTGGTGGTTTTAGCAAGCCTGGAGACAAGCAGGAGTTTTAGGAGCTTTGTTACTTCATCTGAGACTTCTCTAGGAGTCAAGTGAACAGGAACCTAGAGTTAAAACAAACAAGCAAACAAGCCAAAGAAAAGAAAAACTCAAGTTCAAGTTGCCTTGCCTGAGGTGAGAAAGATGGGAGGGTGTTGAGAATCCTTTCCCCACAATCTTTCAGAAGTCCTTTCCTTTCTTTTGCAAACACACATTTTACGTTTGAAAAAAAGAAATCATTAGCCCTGTTAGAGAACAGAGATTTCCATTTTCATTTGTCCAGTCCATGATGGCTCTGAAAAAGAGTTACTAGACTTGAGTGGAAAATTTCCTTGGAGATAATCCCTTGAATCAAGGCACTGATCAGTTAGTTGCCCAAGACCACAAGGTGGGGAAGGGCGGACCTGCTGAGTGTATGAGCACAGGTGAAAGAGGAAGAGCCTGGGGAACAGACAGAAAGCTGGTGCTCACTACTGTGCAGTCTCCGGGAAGACACACAGATTCCCAAAGCTTCGTGTTCCTGATCCAAATAGGTGTCCAGATCTCCTTAGTAGGAATCTTAGGTTGCTGTAGAGATAGGCTGTTCATTTGTTCTGTGACTTCACTGGACTAGGCCTGGCCATTGTTCTTTGGAAAAGCCCTTTTGGTTGACTTGTCATTTGGGCCACCATGTGGGCTACCCCAGAACTAAGAACAAGGTGACATGATAAGGCAAAAGGAACCGGGTTTCATCGCGAGCACTAAAAGCAGCCACATCTAGAAGCAACTGGACAGACGTCTCACGTTTACATGAGCACGGACAGGTATTGCAGTGAGTACCACCCCAAGCTGAAGTGGAGTGGAGGCTCCAACCATCAAGGAAGAGAAGAAGTCCCCCCCCCTCCACCCCCCCCACACTTTGCATGGCCCATCCATCGAGAGTCATCAGACATCAAAGGAGGGTTCAGTACAAACAAACAAACAAACAAAAAAAAAAAAAACAGCTCAAAGAAATTCCGTGAGGATTGCCAGGAGAGAGATGCCAAGAGCAGGAAGTGCTGAGTAGCAGAACCCCCCCACGTCAGGGGCTAGGAAGTGCCTCTGTGAGTGTCCCTTATTCACATGAGTTGTTTTAGAGCCCAGCAATCTTTCCTGAAGATGGTAAGGGGTAAGAACAACTGTAACTTCCTTCCCTGATGAGAGAATCCATGTTGTACACTGTAAAGATGTATAGTAATTGAATATAAATAAAATTTTAAAAAGAATTGAATTCTAATCAATCAAAAAATTAAAAAAAAATCAACGGTAGTAATTTCTAGGCTCCATTTTCTCTATAGCACATGATTTGCCAACATGCACAAGGGTTAGAGGGTAAAATTTTTCTTAGCTTACAAGACCCTAATTGCTTACTCTACATGAACGTATCAGTGGATATATAGAGAAGATAAATAAATAGAAAGATAGATAGAAGATAGAGATAGATAGACATGCTGTATGAAAACCCTCCATGTAGAGGTTTTAAGACCCACTGAATACCTGAACAGAATCAAGAGGAACACCTCAGAAGTGTAAGACCATATACCCAGTCATACACCTGACATCGGTCAATGCGAGTGTGAAGTTCTGACCCTGGCTTGTTTGAATCTCACCACTTTCTATGGAATGCTCTTTGGTGAATTTCCTAGATTTGCTATTATGCAGGCTCTGCAAAATGGAAGTTTATAAGAAAATCTATCTCTTATGACATCTTGTCTTAAGGATAAAAAAAGTAAGGCATGTAAATATCTGCTAGGTCATGCCTACACACAGTGAGAACAAATACATTTCTTAAAGAAATTTTTTTAATGTACATTTCAAAATCATTGCAAGTATCAAGCAAAGAAATTATATTTCAGCAGCCAGAGGGACAGAATAAGCCAAGGTCTCAGGTCTCATGGAGTCTTCATGCCTTGTGCCCTTTGCAGGGGCTGCTTAGAATGTCTTTGTGATTTGCTCCCTAGCACATGCCAACATTCTCCTTATACTGAGCTGATGCACTTCCTCCCAGGTAGCAGGAAAAGTCCTCCAGACGCCTCTGAAGAAGCTGATGGAACTCACTACACTGAATAGTTTCTTGAGTCGTTTTTTCCTTTAGTTAAGATTTCATTTTAAAGTACAATTTCTGGCTGGCTATCTTCAATGTTCACCTTTGTAGCATACAGTATGGTCTTTGAGGCATGCATAGAGTGTATAATGATCAGATCAAGGCTATATACATACTCGTTTTCCTCAGCATTGAGCAGTGCATTTGATAATAGTTTTACTAGATTTTTTTTGAAATATGTAAAACATGTATTAAATTGCCTTTTTCTTTCATTTTGAAAGCAAGGTCTGGGGCTCCCTCACGGTTTACATCCTCACATGGTCATAGGTTGGCCCACGCCAAGTGTTGGAGAGTATCTGGTGGATGAGTGAACATCAGGAATACAGCAGGGATGGGAAGCAAGTCTGTGTCTGTGTATTCTGTGTATGTTTTTTGTTTTTACTAGCTGAAGGACTTTGTATTCATGCACTTCTGTATGTAGACTTTTTGCTCTTTGTTTTTGTTATTTTGGATTTTTTTTTTTTTTTGACAAGCTGTTAACCAAGTCGTGTTTGTTGTTGTTTTGTACAGTCTCTGTATTCCTTACTGGTGGTATGTACTTTTCTTGTGTTTAGTGATCTTAAGATGTGTGAGGTGTTTGCATAAGGTATATTTATTTCCTGATGGGTTCATACAGAGTAAGCAATTAAAATCTAATAAGCCAAGAAAACAAATCTTTTCCTCCAGCATTTGTGCATGTTTGAGACTCATGAACATATCACAGGAACAATATGATTGAAATATTATTTCAAATGTTCATCACAAGTCGTGTGGCTTTTGCATGAACTGTGATAGGATATGAGGAAGCAACCGGTATGACAACTGATAATCACCCATTCCTATAGGGAAAAGGTTTGTAAAAACCAAAGAACACGTTAAGGGCAGAAACAACAGCATGTTTAATTTTTATTCTTCATGCATGACAGAGCATGTGTGCACATTCATGCGGGTGAGAGAGAGAGAAACACTCTTACAGGGTCTGGTCACACCGTGACCTCTTTCTTCCAGTCCTCCAGGCTGTCAGATCTTGGGCACTCATGCATGTGCCTGGCATGAGCAGAGCCATGTTTAAACATGCAAGGCCTGCTTTCTCCAATCTTGGGCAGATGGCCTAGCAAAGAGTCAGGGAAAAAATTAAGAGGAGTATGAGGATTATTTATTTTTGTTTGTTTTTATTACCAAAAGGCAAGTGTATGCACATGTGCATGTGTGTGAGTATGAGCTCATGTGAGAAAAAGAGGAGAGAGGGAGAAAGGACCCCAGTGGGACGTGGTCATGCCTCCATCCCTGTCCTCCACTTGTCCTTCCATCAGGATTCTGAGCCTGGAAGCACATTTACCCAGTGTGTTTTTCAAGTCCCTGGGCTAGAATCTGAACCAGAGTTGGGCATCTGGAATCCAGCTCCCAAAGCACAGCACCCATCCGCTGTCCTCATGGGACTATTCTGATGAGAAATTTTTGAAAGATAAGGTTTTGGCAGACAATAGATATTTGGCCATCTACGCTATGTGAACCACGTGACTAAGAGAGCAGAAGCATTGTGTGTTAGGGTACTTCAAGGATGTCAGCAATGCTGACATGCATGGTGCACAAGAGAGGAGGCCAGGTGGCCCATGCTGTCCGAAGGGGGTGAGTTTTATTTTCAGCGAGAAAGCCAGTGATGGGAAAATTCTAGGTGACAACATTATGAATTAATCTTGGTCTTGAGTTAGCCCAGAATTATGGAGGATGGCTTGTTGGGAGAAAGACTGATATCTGGAGCCCAGGCAGAAGAGCATCATGATGTCACAAATGACAGAAATGAAGACCTACACTGAGACCCGTAGAATCTTTGTTCTTTAAAATGTCACATCAAAATCCTGTGACTATGGAAAAGAATCTTTTCTCCTGACCTAAATAAATGACATGAAACAGTCCCACCAACATTTCCCCCTGCACATTGATGCCAAAATGTAGAATACTGAGCCTGTGCTCAATAAACCCTGCGGCTACCCTCTGATTCAAACAACATGAAATACTTAAATTTTGGTTTTAGAGTGAAACATATTTGGTCATAATCTTACTATTGCGTTGTCAAAAAAGTCATGATGTATTCTATTATGCAAAACTGTGTCATGACTTTTCTGATGATACCAAAACAGGGTCATGGTAGCATGCTGGTGTGCCCTGCTGCTGGGCTCAGGCCCTAGGGGAAGCCTAGGTTCAATCCAGGCACACTCTGAAATGCTCAGGGTAGCCGTGCACATCTGTATTCCCACTTACTCAGAAGCTGAGGCAGGAGGACCATGACACGTAAGACCTTGTCCAAAATAAACAAATAAACAAAAATTAGGGTCACTTTGTGGTTTCTATAGGAAGGCTTGTACCAGTTTTGGTGAAATTTTGATAGCATTTGAGAGAATTGTACAGCTAGGTCTGACAGTGAGCCACATGCACAAACCTGCACATTATGTTCAATAAATCACATTTACGTTGGCCGAATACTTTGTGTTTGTAACATTATTGACAAGGTCTGCCCCAGGTCTGCCACATATCTAACAGATATTTTAATATAACATGTTTTTTCAGTTAGTAGTTTCTTGACTAAGTTGCAGAGGACAGAAGTTGCTCTCATAGCAATAGATCTGAGATTGTTAGAGAAGAATGTCTGGCCCCACTTCTGCCAGTGGGAACATGTAACGATGTCAACCAGCACATGCCACAGAGCACTGAGAAAGCCTCTTTCAGCTGTAGTCAAGAAATCTCTACGCAAAGTCATTGATAAGAATTTTGTCTTTAAAATAAACTTTGTGCAAGTGCACCAAAAGGCACTTGATTTTAGGGCCCTCACATGATGGTAAAGCTTACAGCTCCTACCAGTTAGACCGCTTTTGCCACAAATAACAAAGCTCAATTAGAATGGCCACAACTAAGTAGAAAATGAATTCTCTCCTTTATGGGAAGTACACGGTGCCTGCAGATTCCAGCTTACATGAGTCAGGGTCCAATACATCGTAAGGGACCTGCTCCCCCCCACCCTCACCATGCACCCATGACCTCAGTCTAATGCTGATGCTGGCTCCTCCGGGCCTCGCAGGCCCAATTGAATGATGCATTTCGTATTCCCATGCAATAGGAGAGGAAACACGAAAACTTCCTTTTCTTCATCAGTTGGATAGTTGAGCCAAGGACCCTTGCATTAACCAGAAACGATAATGAGAGCAGAGTACTGATTGCTTAGAAGTATCAGCATGAACTTCTGGCCATGCTAGAAGAAACAACCCCGTGGTTCAGGGAACAAAGCTGAAGTTCTGTTCAGGAGGAAAAATGAAGTGATGCTGAGTAGACACCATGAGGAACCTCACCCCAGAGTAAAGCAGCATGGACACCTTTGAGGGGATGGGCAGGAAATGGGCCATCCAGGGACAGGAACCTAACTTGGCAGGTGGGCACCACTCCCTCTCACTATCCTGGTCATTAGGAAGGAGTCCCTGCATGGGCCACAGGAGTCCCACCACATGCTCACAGCTGTGCACTTGTGCCTGATTGTAAAACACACATCTCACTTCACAGGGTGGAGTCATTATTTCTAAATTTAATAAAATTTAAATTTAAAACAGCTTTGTAGATATCAATTGAGATAGATATCTGATCTAGGTAGGTTCTACCTATATCTTACAAACAAAAGTTTTGTGTTCAGCTCAAGGAAAAAATCAAAGAAACAGAATTCCTCATTGATTTTTTTTTTTAATTTACACTTAATCACCATACATATTTACAGTGTATAATGTGGTTTTTCCCAGTGCATATCAGTAAAGGCAAAGACATTACCATATACATAATCATCAGTGAATAACTTTCCTTGTTGGTGTCAATTAAATATATCATTTGTTTTTTTTTCCCCTGATTCCCTCCCTCCACTTCTCATTGAATTTTAAATTCTGGATATATTGTATTTTAGAACACACACACACACACACACACCACACATGCACACACCACAGTACATGTATGACGGAGTCAGATACACATTCTACAGTTTCAAAGTTCATTGTGCCTGGCTTACACTGCCCCTGACCGGCACCTGTGATTCACGTCTGTCTGCACTGAGTCCATTGCTTTGTGGTTTCAAACAACGGTGTTGAGAGTACCCAGTGTGACACCAGCTTAACCAACACTCTACTCAGAGCTTAGCACCAACTCAGTTACATTTTCCAAACCCATTTTTCCACATTGCTTAGAACATATACACTCCAAATCCAATATAGCCCCTGATTCAGGCTCTGGAATAATTAGGGCATATTCCCCTAGCTGTATCAGATTTATTTAGATACCTTTCTTGTTTGTGGTGACACATCTAAATAAATCTTCTTTTTTTTTTTAAAGTTTGTATCTTCCTTCCATGGGTGAAGCACAGAGAGAGAGAGAGACAGAGGGATACAGACAGAGAGAAAGAAACAGAGAATTAACTGTGGTGAACTTGAGATCATCTGCCTTCCTTGTCTTACTACCAAGTCCTCTAGCTCATTGAGCCTAATGTTTTCCCTGCAATGATAACTTAGCAATCAACTATGAAAATTAACAATAGAATATGTAGGCATTAGCAACTCAAGTCTGGAGCTATACTGAGAAATTAGTAAAGCTGAAAATAAATCCTATGAGTATTGAGGTTTTCATTTTTCCACATCTTGATCCAAGAGATGAACTAAATTAAATAAAGTGATACACACAACTGATTCAGTGTCACGTTCACATTAATCAAATGGAAGTCAATTTCTTGTATTTAAAAGCATGATTTATTTAAAAGATTATACATCTGAAAAATTCTTCGTATTGCCGTGCCTAAGAGTGACTCCAGTCCACCATGATGTAAGCCCCCATGCCCAGCCTATAAGAGGTCTCTGAGGCCCCATGGGAAGGAGACTGTGCCCACGATGTCCAGCCTCACAGGAGACCTACAGGGCTAGTTGGGCACCAACCATGGAATACCTGTCTCCAGGCCTTCCTGCCTGAGAATGAAATGAAACCCCCAAGATGCAAATCACATGTTTCTCTCAAAGAATCTTTAAAAATCTTGTCTTGTCCAAAAAAAGTATAGAATAGTCATACCTAGAAGCCTATGAAAAAGAGAAATTATTCAGTCAGATAGGTAGGTATAATATCTCTTCCAAGCTTGAAGACTGGAAACACATGTCCAATGAGTAAGCAGAACCATCAGTTTATTTTGAAATCATTATATTTTGTTTTTAGAATATGGTACATGGATGTATAGTCTGTAGTTTCACCTGAGCTTTTCAAAACCATTTTTTTTTTGTTGGTCCATGTTTTCTAGTTTCTGTCCAGAAATCCAGACTTTGCAAGGACTTAACCCTTAACTATAGGCCCACGGCCTCATTGGTTGCATGGTGGTGTTTCTCCTGACTGCAAAGCTGAGCTCGAGCCATCAGATCAGCCCCCCTGATCACTTCTTTTCTTTTCTCTTTGGTGATCTCTTTGCACTCAGGACATTTTCAAGGACAGCAAGCAATGCTTTTGAGATCAAGTCCTGTAGAGAAGATTGCACCTTTGGGAAATATTATTTCTCTGTAGTCTTGTTGGGTTCACTCTCTAAAACCTTCTCCTTCCCTGATAATTCAGTTTGAAAAACTATATAACTCTTTTTCAAAAAAAAAAAAAAAGAAAAAAAAAAAAAGCAAGAGAGGTCACTCATTTATTAATTCTACAGAATTTTCAAATGCCTCATAAATTTCTTAATTTGTGTCTGTCAGTTAACAGTTGCTTCCAGTTCATCCTGACCTGAATGGGTACTGCGTATCACCCTTGCTCCCCAGAACAAGCATTTGTGACATCGCTGTGCAGAGTGAGGGTCACCACCTAAGGTCCTGGCATGGCGGGTAACTGTGGCGAACTTGGGGTCATCAGCATTCCTTATCTTACCACTAAGTCCCCCAGCCCATCAAGCCTAATGTTTTCTCTTATAATGATAACTTAGCAATCAACTATGAAAATTATCAAAAGAATATGCAAGTATTAAATGAAATAATTCTCTTCCCTTTTCTCCTTTTATGATTCCTCTAGCAATATTCTATCAAACTAGACACAATGTCACATAAAACGTTCACATTCACAAAGAACAGCTCAGTGTCAGCCCTGCTTCCTTTTCTGGCCTCAAACTCAAGTTACGCACCATATTAACTGCAAACAGCAGGGTCTTAATCATTCTTAGTTGCCAAATAGCCTAGCAAATTACATATTGCACTGGCTCTGGGTACTGCTAGAGGAAATAAATGCCTGTGTTTATGTGGAAAATATGACCAGAGAACATAATTGGGGGAATTTAAGTTTTTTTCATGAATATATAATTTCAACAATGAGTATGATGGGCATTGCTAGGGAATTCTTCAGAAAAATGAAAAACAGATTTACTAAAATCATTAGAAACTGATCAGTGATTAGTGGCAGTCGCTTTCATTAACACAGAAATAGAGCAAAATAATCAAGGTATTCATTTGTTTTCACTCATTTAATGCCCATATGCTATTTCCATTAGAGCGGCCTAAAGTTACTTAACGTTCAGTCCGCATTGTGGGGAGGGCTGCTCTCACACGCAGGCATGGCCCAGTGGAGAGGCATATGGGAGAGTCGCTCCTTCTCTCTGAGCAGATGGAGACGACGCATGTCATAGAAATAATGTGTTTTGTCTCTGGAGGGAGGATACTGGCTGCTTTGTTCTTAGATGACATCGCTTGCCAAGCCTTCTGCTCAGGTTAGAATGCGTATATTTTGAGTTTCCATTGACTTTGCTTCTTTTGAAAAGAATTTCCACAACAGAATTCCAGGAACATAAAACACTCACATTGCAAAGTTCCGGAAGTTCAGAGTACAGAGATGAACTTTTAATTCTTTCAGAGACTACATGTACACCCAACTTGGCTTCACACATTCCAGGGGAGTGCAGGAGACAGACAGCAACAGGCTCTCCCGGGGGATGGAGGGGCACAGATGCAGAGAAGCTTACCCACCCGAGGACCAGGAGTTGGTCCTCGGGAAAACAGGCTTCATGACTTCCCTGCTGGGTGATGGGTGTATCACGAATGAGGAGGAGGCAGGAAAGAGCAACTCCCACAGACCAGCCTGCAACATGAACTGGTCCACGTAAGCTACACTGATGCAGCACGAAGTGCAGGCAGTGACCGGACATGACTCTGGGTACTTCTCCCCTGAGGGCAGGATGCCTGCTATCACCGCTCATGGGTCAGCGTTTTGCCAGATGTGAATGCTCCAGGTCCACATCCTCAGTGTCTTCTATTTAGAGTTCCGCGGTTAATTGCAGTCATTAATACACTCATAGAGATGCATGACGCAATTCAAAGAAGAAAATACCCATCATGCAAACTTCAGCTATGCCACATGATTAGACCATATTTTCTCTGGTACATGAAGGTATTAGACAGCCAGGGCTGTGATAGTAAAGCACCACATGCTATGTGGCTTCAACCACAGGAATGTCACCTCTCAGTCTGGAGGCCAGATGTCCAAGATCAAGGTGACATCAGGGAGAACCTGTCCTAGCTTCCCGCCTTGACCATCTCCTCTGCGTCTTCATATCATCCAGATTTTTCCTTGTGGGTAAGGTCACCCATTTTCTTGGATTAGGATCCACCCTGATGAACGTATTGGACTTTGATTACCTCTGTGAACACCCTCTCTGCAAAAAAAAAAAAAGTCCCATTCTGAGGGGCTGAAGGTTAGGACTCAAAAACTTTTTTTAGGGTGACCAGCAGTTGGCGTAATGGCTATGTCTCTGGACTCCCATGTGGTCGACTGCGGTTTAAGTCCTGGCCCCGGTAGCTTAAACTCACACCGGGCACGTGTGCGTGTGTGCCCGAGATCCCAAGAAGAGAATAGAGGAGAAGGTATTGCGGCGTGGCCATCCCCCCTGGGGGGTGATTTCTCACTTTCTGTCTCTCTGTCTCTCTCTCTGTCTTTCTGGCGAGTGCATGCACCCTATAGCAAAAACCTCTCTAAAAAAAGAATAAAAACTCTTTTTAGGGAAGACACATTTCAAAGGAACCCTGATTCTAAAACTCTTCCATGGAAGCGAGACACACATTCTATGAATGGATTAATTAATTAAATGCGAACGGGAGCATTGTCACAGTAGCGTGCTCCTGCTCTGGCCTCAACATGTGTGCTCATACTTGCTGCTATGGGCCATGTGTGCTCATGCTTGCTGCAATGGCTTCACATTCAATGTCCCAAGAAACTCAGTGGCACACAGTGTCTTTTGCTTATCTTGGGGTCAGAACAGGTATTGAGACTGGCTGAAATGAAAGTGTGTCTCACTTAGGACATGACCACTGACGATCCTGGGAAAGGCCCACACAACTCTTCCTGGCTTGATTTAAGCTTCTGGAGAAGCCACGTAGCACAGAGGGAGATGGGCCCAGACCCAGGTTTGCACTTGCCCTGGGTATGAGGCACCACAGGCTGACTTTGGTTATGTCACTTACACTTGACGGCAGGCAGGTTTCTCCTTTGTAAAATGAGTTCTTGACGATAATCACAAGACCTCGCCTGTAAAATGCGTGGTCGAGAACACACACTTGACAAGAACAAATGCCTTGGCCCCACGCCTCGGCGAGCAGGATAATAGCAGCCGCCTCTCATTGTGTCCGCCACTTGCCTGGCGCTTTATATGCATTACCTTATGTAATCTCTGCAGCCATCCAGCAAGGTATGTGTTATTACATTATTATATACGGGGAAATTCCAGCTCAAATAGCTAATGCATAAGAGCCTTCGATTATAGATAGAGAGGGAAGCTAAACCTGAGACTTAAGGAACATGGCTTTTCAAAACAGGCCACCTCAACTCCAACCTGGGCTTTTGGTTTGCATATTTCTTTTTTTTTTTTTCCCCACATCAAGGCTCTCTAATGATTGATGAAGCCTTTAGATGATACAAACTTAAGGAATTGCTTTTTGTAAAGGAGATTTTACAGGTAAAGTATACTATGAGAGATTAAAGAATAAATATCTTCTAATGCAACATACACACACACAGGAGCATTTAGACAAGTTGATTTCTAGATATGAGCAAGGAAAAGCATTCAGTAGGATTATAGATAATAATATTTATATTGCAAGGACTTAGAACTAAGAAGTGGGGGTAGGAGCCCATTTCTAATTGGAGAAACAGTGAAGAGGCATATCACTTTTAGGAATCTTACTTCATGGTTTTTATAAAAAGAGCACATTGGAGTTAAATGGTGAAACCTTTGAACCCTGGAAACACCAGCACAGTTCTGCATCTGTGAGATGCTGGGTAGTCCCAGGCCCGCCCTCTGGCTTCTTTCACCAGTCTGACATTGTTAAATGTCCCACTCACCTATCATGCCCACCCCTACATCCCCACCACAGACCCTGGATTGAGTGGTATGTTACATGTGCATGGATAAAACGCCACGTCCTTTGAGATACCCACACACTCCGCTCAACACCTATTTCTGTTCAACTGTGAACAGGGAAGCGAGGGAGCCTGTTGTTACCATTTATAACTAAGATACCAGCTTTGATCAGTTCTACCCTGCCATACACTATGCCAGCTTTTTTGTTTTCTTGTGTGACTTTTTTAATATAGTCTATTTTATTTTAATCCCTCCAATAACCAGGGAAACTACAGTTTATTACTGTCTTCTATTAGATGTAAAATATATATTGGAAATGCAATTTTATGACATAAAACCTTGACAAAGCGGCACACAAACCTGAACTTTCTTCCAGGAAGGTGTATGCTGGAAACTTAAAGGTGAGTATACCAGACTGCTCTTACGCCACTAAATCCGAAGCAATGAGATATTTGCCTCTTGTTTGAATGCTTGGAATTGCACGAGCATGCTATAGAAGAATATGGAGAGAGAGTGCCTCGTATTTTTAAAATATGCGAAGACTCAGAGGCCCACGGAGTCTCCAAAACTCATCTATGCCCCTTGTGAGTGTGTTTATGATACTGAATTTTGAACAGAGTCTTCCTATTTTTTGAGGAGATGATAGACCCAACAGGGAGGAGTGCTGCTTCCTAGTTTCAGCTGGCCCCGTGAATGCAGGCTAAGTGTGGTGGGACAGATGGAAAATGAGGCCATTATGAAGCCTCCTCATTACTCCTTGTCAGCACAGAGTTCCATTAGGAAAATTAATATATTGACTATTTCTCTTGAGATGAATCCCAGGAAAATGATCCATGCAGAGGGAGGAATTAGAATGTCTAATATCTATGATCTATTCAGGGCAGTTCTGGAATGTTCTGTGTCCAGAAATCCTGCCGTCTCAGTAACCTTGACAGCCCCTGTAAGGTGAGGGGACTCCCTGATGTGCTGTGCTAGCCAGCTCCCTGGCCAGGGAACCCCCAAAGAGGCAAGGACTGCAGCTTGTCCACAGAGAGCACTTTATGGCTGATTAAGTGCCACTCAAAACTCATTTATCATTTTAATAAACTTTCAAAAGGAGAGGACGAATCCCCTTGATCCTCTTTATCTTTGCCTAGGAAGCTGAATAGGTGACTGAGGAGGGGATCAGTGTTAGACCCATCTTAATCCCTTTTCACAGCCATGTGAATATTTTGTTTTCATTAAACAGTTGCATAAAAACCACTGAATATTTTTTTCCATTAGTGATGTTTGTTTAAAGGAGAAAAGACTAGCAAAAACAGGGTTCGAATGCAAGGGTTGGGTCAAATGACCAAAGCAGGGCGCATGCACAGCAAAGATACCCACCTCCAAACACACTGGGAAATACAGCCCTGTGAGACTGAGAAGGGAAGAAGGAGCAGGTGCTCCCTGAGCAGCCTCCGTAAGCTGGCTGCCTCGCCGAGCTGGCTGCCTCAGACAGTGGCTTCATTTCATACCTAGGACCACGGGTGCCTGCTCAAATCCTCACTGTAAATTGTAGCGGCTCAGGCTCAGAACGAGGGGATCCTCTCAGATTTGAGCAGGGAAGAGTTTCCGTCTGTGCTGTTTCCATGAGTCTCCTCTCTCCAGGGAAGGAGCACGAGTCCTGTTCTGGCATAAAACGGCTGTTCTGTAATTTCTTCGTCATGTTCCACCTTCCGCACTTCCATCCTGCCCCGGAACCACACCTGTATTCCCACAAAACCATGCCCAGTAGATTTCTTGTGTTTCATGCTGTATCAAGACCCAGAGAAGTATGAAAAGTTTTGAAAAATGCAGAGAACCCAAAGCAAGTCGTATGAAAGCCCAGGGCAAAGTCTCTGAACCTGCATGGACTGCTTTCAGAAACTTACGGTGATTCTGGGAGAGAAACCGTGGCTGCTTCTGTTCTTCCTGGAGGCCCCCGCTCTGGTGGCACCATCTACTGTTCTGGTCTCTGCTGACCGGCACTGCCCCTTAGGTGGCTCCCAGAGGCTGAAAGTAAGAGGGCCAATAGATGGCCTGGTGGTTAAGGCATTGGACGCCCACAGTTCAAGTCCCAGACCCAGCAATTTGGAAATCACACTGGGAGTAATCCCAAAATAATGAGAAGAGAAAGGAAGAGAAAGGACTTCAGTGTGGCTATACCCCTGGGGAGTGATTCCTTACTTTCTCTCTCTCTGTCTCTCCTTGTCTCTCTCTGAAGAGTGCACACACCCTAAGGCAAAATGCATCCACCTCCCCACACCGGAAAAAAAAAAAAAAAAAAGGATCAAGAAAGTAGCAATCAAATTTATGAAACTGAGAGTCAGTGGTCAGGACCAGAAAAAACAGTCTAGGCTTAGGAGGAATAAGAAGAGATGAGAAGAGAAAACAGCAGAGGCAGAAGTGAAAGTGATGTGAAGGAAAACAGGTGTGGGCAGAGCGGACGAGGACTGGCCCCCTCTGCAGAGACTGGCGCAGTGAGCCAGGGAGGTACGCGCAAGGGGAACTCTGTTCTGGGGTCCCAGAGGATACCTGGGTAAGAGCAGCCCAGACAGCAAGAAAGATGATGTCGCAGAGAGCAAAAGGATGGAGCAGGGAAACGCTCTGGATCTGGTTGTCCCTAGCGCTAACACCCTCTAAAAGGGAGACCATGACTCCCTTTGTCCTGGAGAGGCAGAGTCCTGGCTGCACAGCACCCACCAAATGCCAGGTGTTGGCTGGGCCTGCTTCCCTTGTAAATGCACACATGGGTCCAGGCTGCTCTACTACCGTGACCCTCCTACGCCATAATCTTCCATTCCCTGACCCCCAGTAAGAGAAAGGTGGGGCTTTGCCTGTGAACTGCTCTAAACAGCCCTTTCCCTGCAATGAAAGCCGCTGCCAGTCACCACAGAGCAGGTTCTCCACCCTCCAGTGGCCCCTGGGTCTCCACGGAGCCCTGGGTGTCTGTCGGCCCTCGGCATTGGAGGTCCTCTTTTCGTATATGGTAGGTCTGACCATGGAACTGGCCCCTGCCATTCAGAGCCTCATGTCATGGGCTAGAAAAATTAATTGACAAAAGGAAGAGCCAGATATTTCCTTGATGGCAATGCATCTTGAAAAACCAAGAAAAGAAAAGAAAAAAAAAATGACCCTATTGTCCTGCCAACCAAGAAGGAATTGCCAGCTTCTAAGCAGCATTTGTTATGTTTAATTAATAAACATCTCCCATTGAATTTCCAGTCCTTTGCTAGTTCTTCGCAACAACAGCCTGATGTAAGTCACCATTACCGTTTGCACTCTACAAGTGAGGAAGTTAATTTCTTCCCTGCCTGCTCCTAACAAAAGCAGACAAAGGGGCTCCTCTGGGCTTGCTAGTCCGTCCCTGCTGCTGCCTAGACCTCATCTCAGCAATTGGGAATGAATTCTTAGCTGAATGACAAGGACTCAAAGACAAAGGGGCCAAGGTCAGCCTGACAATGTGCCTGTCACCGCTTTCTGAGCAAGCCCAGTATACACACAGGAGGCAGGAATTTGACCTAGACCTAGTCCAGAAAGGCTTTCTGAAACAAAGCCTCCTCGTGGGTGCCATTGTCAGTCAGCAGCCTGGAGATGTGTCCTTCACTTTCAGCACCTGTAAGTCACGGAAGCAGAGGGGAAGGCGCGTTGGGCTGCCAGGAGGAGATCCCGCAGGCGTGAGTGTTTCCTGGCTCATTTCTCGCTCGTTGCCAGAAGAGAGTACTAGTTCAGCAGGACTTAGCTAATTCTGAAATTTTGGACTTTTTTAGTCCTGAGCCTTTTGTTGTCGCTATTTTAATGGAGCTTTGAATGCATATCACAATGTAACACATTGGGGTGTTTAAGTATGCGTTAACACATTTTAAATATACACATATGCCCATCATAAAAAGCTGCGAGAAAGTCATGTAACAAGAAAATGGAAGTAAAATAAACAGAAAGAGTCTGTACAGGAGATGCACAAAAGCCATCTTTCCTCCATAGACCTCCTTAGGCAGCTGAAAGCCATTAGGTCTCGATGAGGCTACTCCCTTCTTGTTTACTTTTGGGTCTAGGTTGAAGATCTGCTTCCCAGGGTAATTCTCTACTTAAATTGTGTTGGTGTGTCTGGGCCTGAACTAAAAAAGCTGACCTAGGGCCTTAGCACAAATTGTAAAATGAATACCTCACAGGCCTATAAGCAAAGATGAACACAAAACAGAAACAGACCAGAGGGGTGAAATATAAGAAAGTGTTTTAAGACATTAAAAGAAGAGTCCTTTCTCTTTTTCTTCTATTCTCCTGGTTGACCTTTGTGATGTATGAATTCTCTCCCCCGCCAGGAGGACTTGCTATTCACAGAGGGAGCCCTGGTAACGTTCATGGGCAGTTCTGAATGGACGAGCAGGCACAGTGAGGTTCTGCCAGGTGAAAGAGAGGAAACCTGGCAATGTGGGAGCTCTCTTTGCTCCGCTTTTCGTGGTGGTTGAACTGGCTGTGGAGGTCCTTCTGCCACGTGAAGTCACTGTGCTGCTCATCCAGGGAGCTGGGCTGTTTCTCTACACTTCGTCTCTTGCTGTCTCTGCTGACAGTGGAGTGGACTGTCAAGCCCAGATGCCGTCATGACCTTGAGTTATTGCCACCTTTCAGGCCAAGACTAGAGCTTGATAATCAGCTACCAAAGTGACCTTGTACAACTAGGCTTATTACTAACCCTTTTATTAATTTATTTAGCATTAATTCAGCAAGGTCTTTTTATGTTAATAATGCCGTGCTAAGCAGTTGTACAAAAAGTGACAACACTGGTGTTCGGTGCCTGTTTCATGGATGACTAAATAACAAACTGCAATATGCTTTTATTACAGAAGCGTACATTAACACCCATTCTGTGTAAAATATTGGGAAGACATTGAGGTAACATGTGAGGTCTTCAAAAACTTCATGAAAAGTACATATTATGAGAAAACGATGTATGAATTTTTTTGTTTTTAAAGATTTTTCCATAGGGCAAGTGTACTTGCTACAGAGATACAGTGAGAAATCACCCTTCGAGGGTTGGCCGCACTGCAATTCCAACTCTGTCATTCTCCTCATGGGATTTTGGACATGCATGCACATGTGCCCAGAGGGAGCCCCAGTAACGTTCAAGCTGTCGAGTCTGAGACTTGAACTACAGTCAATCATGTGGGAGTCCAATATCTTAACCACCATGCTACCTACTGTACACTATGTATGTATTTAAAAATATGTTTTGCACACAGATAAACTCATCTTTTAATTTATTTTCCCGTGCACTTTTGGGAATTCCTCTCCTACTGAGATGAGTATGTATAATTTCTGACCTGGGCTTGGCTATGTTTTAGTCTGGAAGATTCACACAGATAAAACAAAATAGTCTTTGAATTAATACAAGTTCAAGAAAAACAATGTGTGAATGGCAAGAAATACATACTTAGTTGCAACTGGGAGGACTGGGAAAAAGGAGTTGGGTTTTTAGATGGCATAAGGAACTAGAGGACATTCCACATGAAAGATTTTGAATCAGTAAGGAAATGGCTTAAATGACACCAATGGATTTCCCAGATAATCATTGATGACTTACAGAATGTCAGGTTCTGAACAACCAAGTACACCTATGATCTCTCTTCCTTTTTTTTTTTTTTTCAAGGATTTTTGCCATATGGCACATGTATGTATTCATGGGCATGATTTTCAAGCTACCTGTTCCAGGACTCAAAATGTGGTCAGCCGTGTGGGAGTGCCTTAACTGCAATGCTACCTGCTAACCTCAGGTATGAAACCAAAAAAAAAAAAGGAAGAGAGAGAGAGAAAGACAAAGAAAAGGGAGAGAAAGAAAGAAGAAAAAAAAAAAAAAACAAAGATAAAAAGAAAGAAGAAAGAAAATGAGTGCATTGACACCGCTTGAGCTCATTTCTCTTGTCTGTAGCAACAAGGCAGACAATGGACCTCTCAGTGTCACCCGGGGAGGTGTAATAGCATTAGAAAGGCTTTCCGTCTATTCCCTGTTCCTGTCAGCAAGCTCTCAGTAATTGGGATGACTCCACAAGTGTACCGGATAAAATTCTCTCTCTTTCCTTTGTCATTCTGTTTCTCCAAGGTTAACCATGGAGAATAGGGTACTGACAGTCTACGCCAACTATCTTTCAAAACCAAAACTCCGTAACCATTTTAATGTGGTTAAATGCCTAAGTGCCACATGTTAAGGTGGAGAGAGGAAACTTTTGCAAATTACAGAAGAAAGATTAGTAAATTATAGAAGAGAGAAAATAATATTTTTAAGCTATTAGAAAGAGCTGTATATTTCCTCTGGTGCTACATGACAAAATTGAAGATTTTGTTTAAAAAATGTTTCATTGAGATAGTAGCACTTATGGAGGGGCAGAACAATGGTTTCCAAAAGTCCATTCCTCCACACAGTCAACAAATGGCACTGGGAAAAACTGGTCATGTCAGCCTCTACATAACAATAACCAAACCCTGGAAACAGTCTAAGAAGTGCTTCGCGACAAAAGTGCTGAGTCTCATAAGAACAGTGAAACTTGAGGTTTCTGATTTGTCCTCGCTCTTCCCTCTTCATGTCCACAGTGGACCTGAAAAGCAGTGATCTGGCACCACGGTAGCTGCGAGACCAGCATCCTAGCAGCCAAGAAAGAGGACTTAGGAGGTTTGGGGCCTCCCAAATAGCCCGCCCCTAAAGCTCTTGCCATTATGTGACCTTGCTGGCACGTCCCTTGGAAAGGCCCATTTTCAGGTTATTGTTATTTGACCTGACTTGTGCTTTCTCCATACACAAGGCCCTATGGCCAAGGCCTTTGCTGTGAAAAACCAGGAGTGACTGTCTGACCTCTCAGGTGCCTACCGCTGTGCTATCAGCTGGAGCAAACAAGACTCTGGCAAAAAGCTGAAAAGGAGATCTAGGATAAAGAGATGACTGAAAAATTCTGACACAATGCCGGGGACTTCAAAGATCATGCACATGCTAAACTATGCATGTGCCAGGAAGAACTTGAGAAGATATAAGGTCATCTCATCCTGGATGACCTTGAGGCCCTGTGGAGCAGAAGGTAAAGCCCAAGACAGATTTATGAACTGACACAGCTTTGAGTGTCCATCAGGACCGTCAGTGAATGTAAACTAGATGGTAATTATTTGTTTTGTTTATATAAATGTGTGTGTGTGTGTGTGTGTGTACGTGTGTGTGTATGTGTGTATGTTTTTGCCATAGGGCATGTGTGCTCGCCAGAGAGAGACAGAGAGGAGAACAGCGAGAAAACACCCTCCAGGAGTAATGGCTATGCTACAACCCCTTCCCCTCCATTCTCCTCCTAGGACTTTGACCAAGCATACACACACGCTCGATGTGAGTCTCAATTTGCCGGGTCCAGGACTCAAATCACCATTGACCAAGTAAGAATCCAGCACCTTAATCATTGTGCCACCTACTGACCCCAAGGAGTTATAATTCCTAAGAACTAAAAACACAGACAAAGTTTAGAAGGTGACAAGAAGTTCATTGAACAATAAATGCATTTAAAATTTTATTTAAAGAATTTAATAATTTAATAAATGCTTTGTACAAGTTGATTAGAATGACAAACAATGATACATAAAAATGTCTAAGTAATAAAAATTTAAATTTCAAAGAATTCGAGTCTTTATTATAAAATCACAATGTGCTCTTTCGTATCTGTGGCTCCCGTCCTAGGTCTAACCATCATGGATGGGAATGTGATGTCGTTGGTGACACAGACTATGCAGTTAGGCCTCCTACGGTTGCATCTGTACGGAACATATACAGACTTCTCCTTTGTGAGACTGCTCCCTAAACAATATAGTACAGTAGCATGTACAGTCCTAGATACTGTAAGTGACCAGGACAAGGTGCAGAATACATGTCAGGATATGCACAGGCTATATGCAAATACCACTGCACCTTGTAGAAGAGGCTTCAGCATCTACAGAGCTTATTATCTGAAGCGAGTCCTGGAACCGACCCCCTGTGGATACCAAGACATAGCCATATAGCATCTAGGATACTGCTACTATCCACCCAAACCCTCTCCTCCCTTCTCCTTGTGCATATAATTATTACTGTACAGGTTTCAGCTTCCCTTGTAGATAGATACAGTCATGATCAAATCTGCAGTAAAATGCAAACATACGTGGTGCATGCCACTGCAATTCTAGGGGCTACCATTAGCAGTGTAAATCTTGCTTGTGTTGTCTCATCCTCTTCAATGGCAATCACCCATTACCAATCACTCCTTGCTTCAGTCATGCTCATGGTAGCAATGCCACTAATCAATGGTGAGTAGTGGCAGAATGTCCTGGAGAAAACCAGATCTTTGGGTGGCTTCACATGACAACAGAACATGGTCTAACTCTCCAGTCTAGAATGTCCAACTTACTATCATGTGATCTAAAAAAAACCTCATTTTAAAGCCACTGTATCTTTGCACCATTTTATTGTGAAAATACAGTTTTACCCTAAGTAGTAAAGAAAATGAAAAACATTCAATAGATCTAGCAACCAAACACAACAATGCATTATGACCTGAAAGAGTGTATCTTAGTAAAACAAAGTTCAAACAATTTCAGTCAATATAATTACCAATCTTTACAAAGCATAAGAGAAAAATCTGATTGTATCTATTGGTGTAAACAGCTGTTTGACCAAATTCAATAGCCGTTAGCCATAAATTTCTCAAGAAACACGGAATAGAAGAGAAATCTTCCAACTTTCTAAATGGCAGCAGCAAAGAACCTATGACTAACAGCATACTTAATTTAGAAAGACTGAGCACTGCACATTCCTCTGAAAATTAGAAACAGTCAAAAGGGTCTACTACAACTTCTCTTGTTCAGCACGGTACTAGAAGTCTTAGCAATTACAGAAAGGGAGAGAGAGAGAGAGAAGAGAGAGAGAGAGAGAGAGAGAGAGAGAGAGAGAGAGAGAGAGAGAGAGTATATTGGTACACACACACACATATTCCATGTAACAGATACCATGATCATCTGATCATCAGTATAAAGGCGTCTGTAAAGAATGGCCACAGGAGTGATGGGTGACAGTGCTAATTCATACTCTGTGAGGCTGAGTCACAGGGCAGGCCCCCAGCTCCCTGGGCACACCTGGAGTCCCTGTGCCCACCATCCAAGACTGGGTGAGACTGGAGTGGACTGCAACATAAAATCCCATTGGGTACTCCTTGCTTTGTGTCTCTCATTCATAAAATAAATAAATGAAAGAACTTGAAAAGAACTGCTAAAACAAATAAGAGACTTTAGCGAAGTCACAGAATGCAGAAGAAAATACTTACATTTACTAGAAAAAGACAGTTGGAAAATTACATGAAAAATGCCATGCACAGTAGCTCTGAAAACATAAACTATTACAGATGATTTTTTAAGAAAAATAGGAACTATAGAATGTGGAAAACAGCCAAGGCAAATAAATACTTAAGTAAATAAGCTTCTAAAACAAGCCAGGTAGCTCTACAGTGCCACGAGACAGGTTAGGGGTATCCCAGACTAAGGAGTGCAAGGAGCAGTGGTGGCGGTTTGGGTGTTGAGTGTGGTGTTGGTTGTGTTTTCATGGGTTACCAAGGGTCATCAGACTGTACACTCATAATGGATACTTTTTACTGACATAAACGTTACCTTGAAAATAAGTGAAGCAGAAAATAAAACACATGAATAAAAAGGAAACATTAAAGAAATAGAAATGGTTAAAATAGATCTTTTCAAAGGCTCAGATTTGCAGGAGATGGCTACCAAACTTTACCCAAACATGTAATTCCTATTTTACATAACAAATTAAAAAATATAGTAAGAGTAAAAATTAAAGAAATATGATCCCCAAATAATGGGGTAAAACAAGAAAAGAAAACTATTGATCACTTCAGTTATGATTACAGATACACAAATCAATAATACACTATCAATTAACCAGATCCAACTAAAATGTGCTTAAGACATAATCCAACATAAGTATAATAGGCTTCATCCTAACAATACAAGTACTCTATTACAACAAAAGCCTGTCAGTGCACTTCATGGTAGTTATAGACTAGAGGAAAAATGGGGTTAAATTCTGCATTAGATGCTGGATATGCCTTTAATAAATTGAAGGCCTATCATTTAAAGACACAAAATAAAAAATGTAAGATTCATCTACAAACATTATATTCAGCTGAATATAAAATCAAAGTAAAGAGACAAACAAACCGTGGGATAAACACCATGGAGCCATTCTCCCTCCCCTGAAAGAAGTCAGACAAAAGTAAAAAGGCCCGTTCACGACGCTGGAGGTCCAGCTCCTCTCCTGTTACTCTGACATTGCCCTAAACTGGCAGGGAGCTAGGAAGTGGGCAGCGAGGGACCAGCAGGTGGCACAGTGGTTAAGGCCCTGAGCTCCCACATGGCCGACCATGATTCCAGTCCTGGACCTGAGGACTGAAAAATCATGCCAGGTGTGTGTGAGCCCAAAATCCTGGAAGGAGAATGGAGAAGAGATTGTGGCGTGGCCATCCCCCCCGGTGGGTCATTTCTCACTTTCTCTCTGCCTCTGTCTGTCTCTCTCTGGTGTGTTCAAGCACCCTATGGCAAAAACCTAAAAAAAAAAAAAAAAAGCAGTCGTGGAAGGATGAACTGCAGCCTCTGCTCTCTGCCCTCCATGCTTACCCACAGGGCCCACCCTCTTCTTCTCACACACGGAATATGTGCATGCCCTTCCTGAGAGAAACCACAGTTCCCATCAGATTCTTGGTAAAATGGTCTGTATTTGCACATAAACTGCTAACATGAAAACCTAACAGGTCACTCTTAAATTTTCACTTTTTTTTTTTTTTTTAAAGGTTTTTGCCATAGGGCACAGGCACTTGTTGGAGAGAGGCAGTGAAAGGCAAAGTGAGATATCACCCCCCGCCCCGAGGGGGATGCCGTGCTGCAATCCCTTCCCCTCCATTCTCCTCCTGGGACCTTGGGGCACCCACCCAGGCCTGGCATTGAGTTTCAAGCCACTGAGTCCATGACTCCAATCATGGTTGGCCACATGGGAGTCCAGCACCTTAGCTACTACATAACCAGCAGGTCTCCACCCTTATATTTAAATTAATTAATTAATTAATTAATTAATTAATTAAAACCTCTTCCTTAAAACTACCATGTTTTTGTGATAATGTGTTTTGTCTTGTTTGAGCTAATTTTATTTTTCTTTATGGTATTTAAAATATAAAGGAAATAAACAACTCTGTGGGTGGGACTAACTCCAATTGCAAAAAGCATGCCAGGTGTATGTGTGTATCTATCTATCTATGTAATAGATAGATAGATAGATAGATAGATACACACACACACACACACATATATACATTCACATTTGTATAAATGCTAGACTGAAGTGATCTTGAAAAGCATATTACTATTCTCTCTTATATTTATACGTTAGGGATGACAAAATTATTTTCTCAGGTACTCTGTAAGTTAATGGTAAATTCAGCACTTAGAATTCAATGCTTCATTTATTGTTCTTTCTCCTAAACTAAAAATATTTCTTTATAACACAGATAACAATTAATGTTCAGCAACATGAAGAATGAACAGATTCATTAAGTTTTTTGTTTGCTCTAATATTTCGAATTCTTACAAGTGATTTTTAGAAAGTTAGGTCAACATAATTTGCATGGTGAGCATTGAATAAGATTCTCCTTGCAATTTCATATCTGCATCTATATTTATGCACTTAGCTTTCCTTTGGTTCAAGGATATTTTTATTTCCCTGCTTTAGTTTTATAGAATAGAAGATTCTTGACTATCTTTATGAGCTGATCCTATATAAAAGTCATTCCTCTATGATGACCTGTAAGTAATTAATGCTAATCCGATAATAGGAATTGATAGCTCAAACAATTATATGGATAAGAGACGGGTCAAGGTAAACACCACAAAAACAATTCTTGTAGGTGCTTCAACATACTTCATTCTTGTAGGAAAAAAATAAAAAAGAGGGAGAGATTGTTACAGATTCCCTGGGAATGATCATAATAATTTTGAAAGGTTTACAGATGTGCAGAACTGTGGGTTGTTGATTTTTTCCATGTGGGAGAAAAGAAGATGTTGGTATAGAAGACGTGCGTTTTTAATCAGACAGGCAGTCAGAGCCCCATCCTGCCGTAGAGTGGACACTTGATCCTGGGCTGCATGCCTGGACCTCTACACCCCTACCCAGAGGTTGATATAATGGCACCTGTTCAAACTTGGAATGAGGATTATAAGAATTTAAAGTGCTTATTAGAGTGACCATCACCATTTTGCCATTAAATTATGTTAATTGAATTCATGGCAGAGCAGTAATCCACATGTCACCAATACAGAAATGCTTCCTGGAAATGAATCATGATCCAGGCATCATAAGAAAGAAAAGGAAGCATAGAAATGACAGAAATGGGGGCCAGCAAATGGGTGGAAGTTGAGGCAGCTAGATCTCTTATTGCAGACCGAACATTCAAGTCCCAGACCCAAAGGCTTGAAAAACACACTGAGTGTGTGCACGAGCATGACCAAAATCCGAAGAGAATAGAGAAAAAGGAATGGCATGGCCATGGCCCCCCTGGGGAATGTTTTTTCACTTTTCTCTCTCGATCATTCTCTGTATCTTTCCAGCACGCATATATGCCCTATAAGAAAACAAAAAATAGTAAAAGAAGAAATGACAGAAATCAGATTTTCTGCACCCACATGCTCACTGTGGAGTCCCTCCTTCAGCATGACTGGAAAAAAAGTAAAAAGTGCAGATATATGAGGGGGTGTCCAGCAGATGAGGTCAGGAATTCTCCCGCTGGGAAAACTAACCAAAAACAAGGAACAAAACCATCTCCTAAGCCTGCGCTCCCGCCATCTTCCTGCTCCCACAAGAGGAGCAAGATGCCTTCTCTGGGCCTAGTTCTCCCTTCTCCCCAAGCCCTTTCACCTGTTTCCCTCTGGGGGCAGAACCTCCAGCTTGGTGCTCTGAGTATCCACGACCTACCATTCCTGATCAGAAGCAAATCACTTTAGTAACTGTAGTGCACTGATGAAAACAACTCCAGGTTTACATCCCAATTTCCAGGTCAGTTTTACTCGATTGTTGTTCTAGGCCCAGGCGTGGGTGCTGACAACCCTGCGGTGGCCACCGTGGCCCTGGGTCTTGAGCTCGAACACTTGGTCTGAATCTAAGCTTCAGAATCAAGCAGGCAGGAGTTCACATTTTGCTTTCTAGTCCAACAGTTTTGTGATTCTAAATGACTTTGTCTTCACTGCATCATTTCAAAGTGTGTTTGAGGGACTTCAGGTATTGTATATAATGCCCTGCTTGACATATTGTAGGTGCTCAATAAATATAAACAGCTACCAAAAGCTGTGTGGCTGTCTGCAATCTCTGCATGTGTTGAACCCATTTCTTTTTGAAATGCTTCATCAGCTTGCTGCAAAGCCAATAACCCTTTTTGACAAGCTAATGTCAAATTTGATCTATCCTCTTCCCTGTCTTGGGTCCCTGATGCTCTGGTTTCCCTCTGTGATTTGAGGCCAGCTTCCCTCGGTTGCAGCCCCTTCTCACAGAGGACCTCCTCTGCAAACCTGGCAGTGAGTGTCACAAATAAGTACAAGGTATTTCCTCAAAAATGCCACCCATATTGTAAAGTTATTGGTTCTTATTTTGCCTTTGTTTCCCTTTACTCCAAAATTCTCTGTGTCTGTGTCAGAGTGTTCTGCCGTGCTGAGAGGAGCACACTAACCAACTTCTCTGCAGTCTTGCAATTAAATGGTGATGTTTTCTAAGGTATTAGGGCACATTTCTTTAGGTGGAAAATGTTTATTACTAGCATTCTTTTCTTTTTTTTTTTTTTTTTTTTTTTTTTTTTTTTTTTTTTTTTTTTGTGATAGGACATGTGCACTCACAGGAGAGAAACAAAGAGAGGAAAATGAGAAATCACCCCCCAGGGGGCTGTCCGTGTTGCAGCCTCTTCTACTCCATTCTCCTCTTGGGATTCTGGGTGTGCATGTGCAGGCACCCAGTGTAGTTTTCAAGCTGCCGGATCCTAGTCTTAAACCACAATCAAATATGTGGGAGTTCAGTGTGTTAACAGCCATATCACCTGTCTTTGCAATAATGTTCTTTTTTGATGATCATGTATAATCTGGCACATAAAATAGTCTAGACTGTATTACTGGCACTGGTTTTTCACCCTATCCAGTGTCTATGCTCTTTATGTGTTACTCGTGGTTTCTCCCATGAAAGTGACATTATTCTCTGCCTTTGGGTTGGCTCTGTCTTGGACTTGCTTTGATCAGAGAATGAGGGAGGAGTGACGGTGAGTCAACTCTAAGCTGAGATGTTAAGAAAGCTTGTAGATTTCCACTTGCCTTCTCACACTTCTGTATCCTATGGGATGACTACATCTGGGCTAGTCTGCTCAGCTCAGGAGCATGACTGCAAGCACCTGGAGGAACACTAGCTGGGAAGACACACCCAACCATGCCATCATGGGTCACTCATTCTCCAGCCAACTCACAATAACAGCATCACGGGATGAAGTCTTAGCATGGCTAATTTCATAGCAGAAGTAAACTGATGCAGAAAGATGGCAGTAGTTAGAGATAGATAGATAGACAGATAGATAGATAGATAGATAGATAGATAAATATAGATAGTTATGAGCATATTCAATATAATGTCAATTATACAGAAATGTTGTACACTTTGTATTTGTGGTGGTGGTTGATACTAATTTGGAACTTATCTACAAATTCTACAAATATAGTTTGGTTTGATTGATCAATGGAAACATGAATCAGATTCCCACACTCCCTTTTAGCGGAAAATACTTTCCTGAATAGCTGAGTCCTTCTGTATGTTCTACCGTCTTTTCTTCTCTCGCCTCTTTTCTGTCTACTTATATCTCCTATCTCATTTTGTTTCATGAACATCAGCTGGGGCTACATCTTCAGAACAGATTGAGTTTTGAAGGGCTCTCCTAGGAAACAGATGTTTTTCAAAATGCCCACCTGATAGACTTGCTGAAAGTAGAAATGGGCTAGGTAGGTGTTCCCTGCCTATCTCTGCCTTACTTGTCTGTGACTGTGGAACAATGAGGGAAATTGCTACATCTGCAATTTCATTCAGTGCACAATCTTTTCCTGAGGTTACAGCGATATCCAGGTTTCAGCATTTCGTGCTTGCAATAGTACACATTCAAAGTGAATTCTAAATGACCAAAAGCTACTTGATGAGAAGAATTCAATTTACAGCAAGATTCACCACTTCAAAGTCAATTCTATCCCTTTTATTATCCAGAGGCTGCAGAAAGAATCATTTTCTGTTCATAGTCCGGATACTTAGAGGGTTGAAATGACTAAGAAGCGGAGTCTGAAACAATCATGACTCCAACCACATTTTATTTTTCTCCATGCTGGTGTCATGCTCGCAAAATGGGAGCTTCCTTTAATTTAAATATTAAGCACTAAAATTTGGAGCCACTCCCTTGTTCATCAACATTCAGCTCTGAAACAGGACTTCTCAGACCTGTTTATCACATTACTTCCCACTTTCATGTGCCCCATTTATTTTGTAGCCAATTCCCATAGTACTTCTGACCTGCAGCACTACAACAAATTTGCTCTTGTTATGCAAACCATGGTGTCTAGGCTGTATGTTTTAGCAGAACCCAGCTGGGAATCCCTGAGGCTCAAACCACTTTCCTGCAAGCTCTTGGCCTCACTTTACTCACAGGCTTGGCTGCAAACCAAAGGCATGAAAGAAGGTAGAAAATACAGAATGGAACAAGAAACCTCTGAATCAATTGAAATTGCCTTATTTGATGCTTATTAAATTCCAGGCAATTGGATAAAATGTCTATCGTGATGCCTATTTAATTCAATTACATCTAAAGTGAATCTTTTTCCACATTGGCTTTGGTGCTTGAGACTTCCGTACTCACTAAACTCGTGGCTTCAATGGTAATATCCTGGTATCAATGCTATTAAATTGAAATGCATGTATGGTTAAAGCAGCATTTAAGAAAGGAGGTAAATATAAAGTAACCAAGAAAGATTTCTTTGTCTTGAAAAATAAAAGGAAAGTCTTCATATGCAGGTGTGAGTAAAGAAGAGTTTAACCAGGGGAAGTACTGTGCACATATGTAGAAAAGAAGAGAAGTCACATATTCTGAAAAGGACTAGGATATTGGCACAATGGGAGAGTAATTTTCCCCTGTATTATCCCTTCCTCTTTGCCATGGGAAGAACTAGAGTAAGAGTATTTCTTGTAACTTATTGATGATATGTTTTTTTCTTTTTTTTTTTTGGAGAGGTTTTTGCTATAGGGCGCGTGCGCTCGCCAGACAGACAGAGAGAGACAGAGAGATAGAAAGCAGGAAATCACCCCCCAGGGGGGATGGCCACGCCGCAATCCCTTCTCCTCCATTCTCCTCTCGGGATCTTGGGCACGCACGCACACGCGCCTGGCGTGAGTTTAAGCCGCCGGGTCCGGGACTCGAACCGCGGTCGACTACGTGGGAGTCCAGCGACATAGCCATTACACTAACTGCTGGTCCCATTGATGATATGTTTTTAAAGGCAGTAAACTAAAATATTCTGGGAAATGTAGACATTATGTTATCAGAGCAATATCCAACATGCCAGTACCTACAAAATAAGTTTTATTCTATCTTAGAATAGGCAAGGAACCATTATCCTTCTTCTGAGAGTTTTATTTTAAAAGTACAAGTGATTAAGAACTATGGCATGATTCTCAATATTTATAAAATATTGAGAATCTAAAGACCATTTTATACTCTTAAAAGTTATTGAGTGCTCTCCAAATCCCACTGGCTAACAAAGTTGTATTTCAGTGCCAGCTCTAACTTGGGTGCATTTGCCACCCCAACCCCACCCCCAGCTTGCCTTAGGACCTGTAGCCCTCCAGTGTGCTCACCAGCATGTGAATTTGCCATGCGACTTGACTTACTCCATCATGTCATACCACTGTAGCTCATTCCTAACTCAACAGAACCTAACCATTTAGGAGAGGGGCCAAGCACCCTGAGTCAGCCACATAGACACTGCTCTAAACTTGGAAAGGTGGTCTCTTTCAGGAACACACCTGGGGTATAGAGCTGATCTTCCCCCTTCTGACATTACAGAATCTACTCCAATAAGTAGGAACAAGAGAAAACTTCATCAGGTAACCAGAAACAAGTGAAGAGACAGAAGAAATATTTTTTAAAAAGGAGAATATTTCTCCCCAAAGGGAACACAATAAACCCTCTCCAACAATAGTTAGCACAAAAGAATTCAAAGAAATGTCTGAAAAAGAATTCTGCATATTCATTGTGACAAAACTCAATGAAATGCAAAAACCTGAGGATCAATTTCAAAAGATGAGAAAATCATTTCATAATATGAAAGAGGAATTTCGTAAAGAGTTAGACATCCTAAAAAAAAAAAAATCAAACAAAACTCCTGAAAATGAATACTACAATACGAGAAATCAAAACTTCTCTTGAAAGTATTAACAGCAGATTGGATCATGCAGAAGAAAGAATTTCTGATCTTGAAAATAAAGTCTCTAAACTTTATCTTCCACTTAGACCAAACAACTTTTTTTTTAAAAAAAAAAGTGAAGATAACATACAGAAAATTCTGGACACCATTAAACACATAAATATATGTATAATGGATATTACAGAAGGTCAAGAAGGAGATAAAGGCATAGAAAAACCTCTTTCATGAGATACTATCTGAACACTTTCCGAATCTGGAGAAACAAGTAGAAATTCAGACCCAGGAAACAAAAAGAACTTCAAATAGAATCAACATAAGAATATCCTCTCCCACGGCCCATGATAGGCAGATTAATAAAAAATTAATATTAAAAAAAATTAAAGAGAAAGACAAGATTCTAAAAATGGCAACAGAGACTCATCAAGTTACCAAGGTCATGCTATCAGGTTAATGTCAGACCTCTCAACCGGGACGATGCTGGCAAGAAACAAATGGAAAGACATATTCAAAACATTGGAAGAAAACCAAACTCAACGAAGAACGCGATAACCAGCAAGATTATCTTTCAAATGAAAACAAATAATCTTATCAGCTAAACAAAACCTGAAAGAATTCACTATCATTAGGACGGCTTTTTAAGAAGTATTGTATCAGGAAAACTAAAGAAAGACAAACAAAATAAGAGAGCATAAAATAACCAAGAAAATGGCTAACAAAATGGCAGTGATATGTCCATAAATATTGATAAAACTGAGTGTCAACAGATTAAATTCACCAATTAGAAGACACAGACTGGCTGAATGGATTAGAAAATGGGACCCCCAGACATGCAGCTTGTAAAAATTGCACCTCACTGATAAAGACATGCATAGATTGAGATGAAAGGCTGGAGAAAGGCAGCCCATACAGATGGAAATCAAATAAAGACTGGGGTCATAATACTGGTATCAGACAAAATAGACTTTAAAACAAAAATCTCTAAAAAGAGACAAAGGACACTATATAGTACTAAAAGAGCTATTCCGCCAGGAAGATATAACACCCATTAGTATATATGCATCTAACACTGGAACACCCAAATACATGAAAGATTGCTATATCTAAAGGGAAAGAGAAAGCAGCATACTAATTATTGAAGATCTCAACATCCCATTGTCTCCTCTGGGCAAAACATCTAGACAAAAACTAAGCAGAAATATGTAATATCTAGATGATGCCATAAGTCAAATGGACTTGACCGACATCTGTAGAGCTTTTCACTAAACAGCCACAAAATACACATTATTCTCATCCCCACATAGAACATTTTAGAAGATAGACACAAGAAAAGACACAACACAAGCCTTTACAAATTCAAAGATAATGAAACTATATTCAGCATTTTTTTCTGACCACAATGGAATTAAACTTGAAATAAACTATAGAAAGAACCTTCAAAAATACACACACGTGGAAATTAAAAGCCCACTCCTTAGTCACTTCACAGCTGCTGAAGAAATTAAGAAAGAAATCAAAAGATCTATTGAAACCAATGTTAGTGGTTTCATAACTCATGGGACACAGCAAAAGGAAGTTTGTAGCAATGAGTACTCACCAGAAAAAAACTGAAAAGTAGCCAAGAGACACCCTAGCAATACACCTCAGGGAAGTGAAAACCCACAACAAAACCCTGAAAAATATTGGAAAAAAGAAATAATAAAGATTATAGCACAAATAAATGAAATAAAGTGTCAAAGAACTATACTGAAAATTAAATAAGCCAAAGCTGGTTCTTTGAGAAGTTAAAAAAAATTGACACACTAACTAGACTAATTAAGAAGAAAAGAGAAAGGAAGTAGACAAAATTAACAATAAAACAGGCAATAATATGGCAGACATAACAGAAATACAAAAGATCATGAGAAAATAATATGAGCAACCATATGCCAACAAACTAGAAATCTTAAGATGAGATGGGAAAATTTCTGGACACATATAGTCTACCATGATCGAATCAGAACGAAATAGAATGTCTGAGTAGGCCCATAACAAGCAATGAGATTGAATTAGTAATGAAGTCCCCCAAGAAAGAAAAGCACAGGTCATGATGGCTTCGCTTCTGAATTCCACAAGACTTTGAAAGACGAGATCACTTCAGTTCTACACAAACCATTTTAGAGATCCAAAAGGAAGGAGCGTTCCCAAACTCATGTTACGAAACCTCCATCATCCTGATCACCCATATGAACAAGGACATAACAACAACAAAAAGTTATAACAGTACCCTGATGAACACAGATGCAAAACCTCTCAACAAGATCTAGCAAACTGCATCCAACAACACATTAAAAAGGTCAGACACCATGACCACATAGGCTTTATTCTAGGGATACAAGAATGGCTCAACATATGCAAAACAATAAATTTAATACATCACATTAACAGAAAGAAACATTTTTAAAAATTATTGTATCAGTCAATGCAGATGAAACATTTGATAAAATACATCATACCTTCACGATTAAGACTTAGTAAAATGGCACAGGAGGGCCATTTCTCAAAATAATAAAAGCCATATATGAAAAACACATAGTTATACCATATAGGTTGCAGGATAACAGAAAGTTTTTCCACTAAAATCTGGAACAAGACAAGTCTGTGCACTCTTTCCACTCCTTTCAACCCAGTCCTGGAAGTCTTAGTCAATGCATTCATACAAGAGAATAAGGTAAAAGGCATTTAAATAGGAAAAGAAGAAGTGAAATAATCTCTATTTGTAGATGACATGGTTACATAAATATAATCCAAAATAATACATTAAAAAACACCTGAAAGTGATAAATAAATAAGTAAAGTGGCAGGATACAAAATCAACATACAAAAATCTACATCATTTTTATACAGTTAAAAAGGAACAGAATAAAGTAGAATTAAAGAAAACAATTCTATTTACGATAGCCGCTAAATAAATAAATACATACATGCATGCTTACATACATACATACATAAAATAAATAAATAAAAAGATACATAAAAATAAACTTAACCAAAAAAGTCCAAGACCTCCACAAGGAAAACTATGAAAACTGAAAAAAGAAATTGAAAATGATACATAAAAGGAGAAAGACATCCCATGTTTCTGAATTGGAAGAATTCATATAATCAAAATGTCAATTCTCCCTATATTAATTTACAAACTTAATCCAATTTCAATCAAACTACCAGAGATATTTTTCACAGAAATGCAAAAGGCAATCATAAAATTTGTCTGGAATTATAAACAGCTCTGTATCACTAAAGCAATACTGTGTAAAATAATAAAATAGGAGGCATCTAATTTCCTGATATCAAAATATATTACAAAGCTTGTGATAACCAATGCAGCATGATACTGGCAGAGAAAAAAAGAATGTAGGTCTATGGAATCAAATAGATAACCCAGACATAAGCCCAAAAACATACAGATTTTTGATGAAGGGGTAGGAAAAAGAAAATCTCTTCAAGAAATAATGCTGAAAGCTGGATATCCATCTGCATAAACATGAAACTGGACTCCTATCTCTCACCATTAAAAAATCAACTCAAGGGACTAGTAGATAGCATAATGATAACATGGCTGGACTCCAACATGGCTGACTGTGGTTTAAGTCCCAGGCCTGGCAGCTTGAAAATCAAGCTGTGGCGTGGCTATCCCCTCAGGGGGATGATTTCTCACTTTTTTTCTCTCTTTCTCTCTCCTTCTCTCTGGCAAGAACATGTACCCTTTGACAAAGAATTTCTCTTAAAAAATAATAAACTCAAAAGGGTTAAAGATCTAAACGTAAAATTTCAAAGTATAAAACTACTAGCCAATGTGATCAGAGAAGAGAAGGAAATAAAAGGCATTCTAATAGGAAAAGAAGAGATGAAATTATCTATTTGCAAATGACTTGGTTTTATACATAGAAGACACAATAGTATCCATGAAGAAACTTCTTGAAATAATAAATAAATATGATAAAGTGGCAGGATACAAAAATAACTTAAAAAAATCTATAGCATTTCTATATATAAATAACAAGCAAGCAGAAACAGAACTGAAGAGAGTAATAGTGTTTACTACAGGTACAAGAAATATAAGATACCTAGGAATAAAACTAACCAAGGAAGTCAAAGACCTCTATAAGGAAAACTATGAAAACCTTCAAAAGGAATTTAAAAAGGACACAAAAAGTGAAAGGACATTCCATGTTCCTGGATCAGGAGAATTAACATATTCAAAATGGCAATCCTACTCAAATTAATCTACATCTTTAATGCAATCTCTATAAAATTACAAGAGACATTCTTCACAGATCTAGAAATGGCAATCATAGAATTTGTCTGGAAACATAAAAGACCCCATATTGCCAAGGCCATTCTGCACAAGAAGAGTGGAGTGGGTGACATCTCATTCCTTGACCCCAAAATATATTACAAACCTATGATAATCAAAAGAGAATGGTATTGGCACAAAAACAGACATGAGGACCAACGGAACAGAGTAGAGACCCCAGAAATAAACCCCAAAACATACAGCCAACTCATGTTTGTCAAAGGGTATCAGTCAATCCAAGAAAAGGCAAACCTCTTTAGTCAATGGTGCTGGAAAAACTGGGTATCCACCTGGAGAAAGATGAATCTGAACCCCCACCATCTGTCTCCATTAATAAAAATCAACGCAAAGTGGATCCAAGATTTAAACCTAAGACCACAAACTGCAAAACAACTGATGGAAAACCTATGACCACAAATTATAAAACTATTGGGGAGACTCTGGGAGACATCGGGGTAGGTAAAGACCCACAAAGCACAGGCGATAATCTCCAAAATAGACAGGGAGGATTACATCAGATTAAAAAATTTCTGCACAGTGAAGGACACCGTAATTAGTGTGAATCAGCAATCCTTGGAATGGAAGAAAATTTTTCTTAAGTGTGCCTCAGAAAAGAGACTGATAACCAGAAAACACAGGAAACTCAAGTGGCTTACCCAGAAGAAAATGATAAACCCAATTAAAAGATGGGAAAATGAGCTGAATAAACAACTCTCTAAGGAACATAAATGACAGCCAAAAAGCACATGAAAAATGCTGAACATCCCTCATCATAAAGGAGATGCAAATCAAAACCACAATGATACCACCTAACCTCAGTCAGAATGGTGAAGATTTAAAAAAAAATAAAAAAAACAGAAATGACAAGTGCTGAAGGGAATGTGGTGAAAGGGGAACACTCCTATTTTGTTGATAGGGAATGTAAATTAGTCCAACCACTGTGGAGAACAATATGGAGGTTCCTCAAAGACCTTTAAATAGAACTACCATATGATCCATCAATTCCACTCCCAGGTATCTACCAAAGGACAGGAGAATGCATTATTCAAGATTGCTAAAACATAGAACCAACCCAAATGTCCACAAACAGATGAACGGATTGAAAAATTGTGGCACATATACTCCATGGAATATTGTTCAGTCATTAAAAAGAAGGCTTTGGAATTTGATGGAAAGTGGATGAATATGGAAGATTTGTTGATAAGGGAAGCAAGTCAGGCTATGAAAGAGAGACATTGTATGTCTCCACTTTATCTATACTGACTTTATGGTAGAGATTGAAAGACTGGAGAACATAAAAGCATGAAAAATTGTTGTGGGCACTAGAGACAAAGTGGAAGGAGAGTTTGGAGGGGAAGAGTGTAGAAAAGGAAATTTGGGGAGAAAATAGAGAGGTAAGACATTGGTGGGACACAGATATGGTTTATTATCTTTTGATGAGGATGTGTATAGTATTCTTAACTGGGCTGGATTGGTGTATATAATGCTAGATAAACTCTCTTTACAATCTAAATGATGTATAGTGGCTGAATGTATAAATAATAATAATAAGAATAATAATAATAATAAACTACTTATGGAAAACACTGGGGAAACTCTTGGAGACACTGGAGTTGACAAAGACTTCTTAAATAAGATCTCCAAAGAACAGATAATAATATCAATAAATAGATAAGTTGGACTCAGGCTGGAAAACTTCAGCACAGTAAAAGAAATAATAGAGTGAATAGACAACCCTCCAAATGAAATAATATATTTGCAAACTGTGCCTCAGATAAGGAACTGATAACCAGAATATACAGGGAACTCAAGAAGCTTGAATTCAAGCAAAAAAAAAAAATGATCCAATGTCAAAATGGGTAAATGAGTTGAACAGACAATTCTCCAAGGAAGACAACTGGACAGCCCAAAAGCATCTGAAAACATCCTCAGCATGTCTTATTACAAGGGAAATGCAACCCAAAACCACAATGAAATATCACCTAACCTCAGTCAGAATGGCTAACATTAAAAAACTAAAGAATGATAAGTGCTGGTGAGGCTGTTGTGAAAAGGGAACCTTCCTACACTATTTATGGGAATGTAAATTAGTATAGTCACTGTGTAGAACAATATGGAGATTCCTCAAAAACCTGCAAATGGAACTACTTTATGACCCAACAATTCTGCTCGTGGGTATCTGCCCAAAGAATAAGAAAATACTCAGTTGGAAAAACACTTTCACATCCATGTTTATTCCAGCACTATTCACAATTGCTAAGACATGGAATCAACCCAAATTTCCAAGAGCAGATGAATAGACTGAAAATATGGTGCACATACACAGTATAAAATATTACCCAGCCATCAAAAACAATGAGATCCTGAAATCTGATACAAAGTGGACAAAAATAGATTTAATGCTGAGTGAAGCAAGCCTGGTTATGAAAGAGAGGCATTGTATGTCCCTGTTTAATATATATGGAATGTCTGCACTCTGGGCAGAAACTGAGACTGGAGGGTATAAAAGCAGGGGGGACAGATGTAGACACTAGAGATAGTATGGGAAGATGGTGGGCAATGAAGGATGAGAGAGAAGTAATTGGGCAGGGGGAAGAAGCAAAACATTTAACAGACACAAAAATGGATAACTATCCATTGATAATAATGTACATGGTAATATCTCTGGACTGATATACAATGTATTCATGCTAGAAAATCATTTTGTATGCTGCTATAAAGATGTGCAGTGATTAAATGTAAAATAATTTTTTTCTTAAAGTATTGATTTGCTCTTAGTGAAAAGGAGCCACACTGCAAATGATTCTTATTTATGTTTTGATAACTTACCTAAGAAACAGATATCTATATGCTTTATATTTGTGTTTATTGAGCTTTAATTACTTAGAAAAACTGAGCTTTAAAAGGTTAAATTTTTAACTACATCATTTTCTATATTCAATGTTAAACCATTTTGATTATCACATTGGTTAAATAATTATTGTTTCTCAGTTATCTATGATCCTGTTTTGATCAAATGATATACTTTTTTTTGGAGAGGTTTTTGCTATAGGGTGCATGAGTTCGCCAGAAAGACAGAGAGAGACAGAAAGCGAGAAATCACCTCCCAGGGGAGATGGCCATGCCACAATCCCTTCTCCTCCATTTTCCTCTTGGGATCTTGGGCAGGCACACACACACACCCAGCATGAGTTTAAGCCACTGGGTCTGGGACTTGAACCGTGGTTGACTACATGGGAGTTCAATGACATAGCCATTATGCCAACTGCTGGTCCCAACTTTTTTTGACATCTTTAACAGGTTTCTTCATGAGCAAATTCTAAATTAAATATTTTTTACTTAAAATTTGACTTTTGGGATTTTAGTTTGATCTCTGGAAAACTTCAAAGGAGCTACCTCTCATTTTATAAATACTTTCCTGACATATCAATTTATATGAGAATAATCATCAATTAAGAAAGAAATACTAAATCTCTTTTAGGGTTATATTTATATAAAATGTAGTTAAGATCATGTACTATTTATAACAATTTAATTCTGATATGACACTGTCAGTCATAATTCTGGTTATCTTTAAATGCTGTATACAACAGAAATAACTGAATTGTTTTCTCAGTTACATTATTATTTTAACAAACTGTCATCAAGTTATTAATTAAAGTTATGTTAAAATTTTATCATCCATAGATCCAAAATTTCTTCCCATGAAAAAGACTAATAAAAATTCTGTAATACAGGTTCCTGTCAGCTTTAAGATCAATGAGCTTGGGACCAACGGTTAGCGTAATGGCTATACTGCTGGAATCCCATGTAGCCAACCGCGGTTTGAGTTCCAACCTTGTGGCTTAAACTCACACCGAGCGCGTGTGTGTATGTGCCTAAGATCCCAAGAGGAGAATGGAGAAGGGACTGCGCTGTGGCCATCTCTTTCTGGTGAGTGCACACACCCTATAGCAAAAAAAAAAAAAAAAACCTCTCAAAAGAAAATCATGAACTTAAGGTAGACTTAACCTGAGAACCACTAACTTCAAGCCTCCTTTGTTTTCTCAAATATGGCCAAAAGGGTCTTTTGACTTGGACTCCGAGTCATCAATCGTTTTCTCTCCAATAAATGATCAGAAAAGCAACAAAGACAGGTCTATTTTTGGCCCCAAGAAACAGTTAAAGCCCCCATAAGATGTTAGATGCTGATGCTTACAGAAAAGAAACTGATCAATGGGGAAATTAAAAAAACATATTTTCAATATTGAAATGGAGTCATTAGTGCCAATCCTGACTACACTTAGCTGGAAAGGCTAGGGAAGTGTGTTCTCACACTAACATGCCTGATAATACAAACTGTTGCTGAAAAACTCTGCTCTTCGAACCAGCAGGTGGTGTGGTGCTTATGTCACTGGACTCCCACATGGCCAAGTACAGTTCTAGTCTTGGACTTAGTGGCTTAAAATTCACATGGAAGTGTGTATATGCATGTCCCAAATTCCAAGAGGAGAACTGAGGAGAAGGGATTGTGACATGGTCATCCCTCCTGGGGGTGAGTTGTCACTTTCTCTCTTACCATCTCTCTCTGTTTCTCTCCAAAAAACAACCACACCCAATGGCAAAGTCAAAATCAATCAATCAATCAATAAATAAATAAATAAATAAAACCAACTTCTGCCCTGTTCATGGGTTTTGTCTTTAAAATATGTCAAAGGTTTAAAACACATTGATTAACTTGCATGGAAATTATGTTTGTAGTCCTCAAGTTTATACCCAACTTAATTACCTTTTACATGGAAAAAAAAAAGTAGGTGAACACTCCCAAGAAGATTTTGTTTATGTAGATAATAACTGATAATATTTACACCATTTAAGTTAAAACATATTACAAAATAAAACTTTAAAAATTTAGGGTTATCCTATGGCAAGATATTTGAGGAAATTGGCACCCATATGACTAGACTATGTGGTTAAGTCCCAGATCCTGTGGCATGAGAGACATGCTGGGTGTGCGCATGCACATGCTCTTAACCCCAAAAAAAGGACGGCATGAAGAAGGGGTTGTGGCGTAATCATTGCCTATAGGAAGTACTCTCTCCCTTTCTCCCTCTCCCTTATTCTCTCCTTGACAAGCATATGTGACCTCTGGCATGTTAAAAAAAGAAACATCAAAAATGTTTATTAACTTGAATCAATAATAATATGCCTATTATTAACAAATGAAATGTTTTAATAAAAATAAGTATTTTTCAAACATAAAAAAATGGTGAAAATGTTCACATACATTGTTTTATACTTTTGCAAATATCTTTAATATCTAGTTTTATAGAAGATGATTGGTTTTCATATATGCATTTTTATGGTAGGGTATTTTGGTTCAAGTACATAAAACTTAAGCTCATACAAAATGCACAAAGGAAGGGGCACTTTGAGTCTTTTCTGATAATTGTGGATATTCTTTAAAACCACATCTAAATTTGACAAGTATGATTTAAATGTGTTCCCCCCCAAAATTAATGTGTTGAAATTTGGTTGCCATCATGACCCTACTAAGAGAGTGATAAATTAATCTGACTGTGGTATGAAGAGATGGGATTTTTAAGAGTTGATTAAGAATAGACACAGTGATCATGGTGGGGACCCCATGACTGAGTGCCCAGGGCTGTATAAGAAGCAAATGAGACATAAGACATACACACCCTTGTCCTCCTTGCAGATGATGCCCTATGTCATTTCAATATCTTGCAGGAAGCCCCCACCAGCTCTACCCTTACTAGATATAGCCCCTCAACCTTGGACTTCACACATCATGATATGGATCAACTTCTATTCTGTATAAATTAGTCTCTGGTATTGAGTTATAAAAACAGAAAAATGGACTATAACATGTACATTAAGCTCCACTGGTATATTTTGCACTTTAAATGGATTTTGTCCACTTTTGATTTCGCATCATCATGTACTAGTCATTTGGCAAATATTGGTTTATACAGGGTCTTTCAAGTGTTAGCTAATAACATTCTAATATTAAAAGGCATATATGTTAATACACCATTGATCTCATCAGAAAATTCCTCAAATGTCAGGAAGCTATTAAATTCATAGTGTCAGATTCAAGCAATATTGCAAAATCCTATTTTTTTTCAGAGATTAAGTTTTATTATCTACAACAAATACTGTAAGGTACTTTTCTTTTTATTTTTAAGAATATTTTATGTTAATTTTTTATTTATTTTAATTTGACCAGAGAAAAAGAGAAAGAAAGTGAGAAAGCCACCAGGTCTGGGACTTGAACTGCGGTTGGCCATGTGGGAGTCTAGCACCCTTAACCACCGTGCTACCTGCCGGCCCCAAGGTACTTTTCTTGAAATGACAGGCTTACTCCATTTATTTTGGAGGACATGTCTTCCAATGCTCCAGGTTTAATAATTCATGTTTTTAATTTATTTTTCTCTCAAATGAAAATTGTGTCTGAGTAAACAGTAGATAGTTTAGCTTGCAACTCAGACAATTGTGCACATATTTTTTCTTGAGAAAGTTACAATTGTTCCATTCAGTATTGAGTCCATGGAGGGAGCCTTTCATACCACTGCACTGTACATGGTCCTGACATGTTATCTTTAATGACTTAGTATGGTAAAGTGCATGAGAAGTGACACCTGTTCTATTTCTTCCTATTTTTCTCCTTTTCACTTAAAAGTAGGTGGAAGAGCAAAAAAGAATAATTTCAATCTGACATTACTAGTCATGACACTGAGTAACATACTAAGTGATAGTGTTGACTAGAAACAGCATCAATGGCAATATGTTGACACCAGAAGTTCTGTCTCCTCTGCATAGGAAACTGCTCTTGTTTCATGAATTCAGTTGTTTATCATAGATGTTAGTATATCCAATATTATTCAAAAGATCTTTGACATTCTTATTTTAAACCCATTTCAGACAGTTTTGTTATTTTTATTTTCAGAGAGTTAATTTTATCCCATTTAATTGTTAGGAAAATTTTCTCCTTATTAGGTTTCTGCATTTGCCCTCTGCTTCATAAGGTACCTTGAATAGATCTTTCTCCTTTTCAGATCCATCTCCAGTTTTCACATAAGCTTCAAATCTTGTACTTGTCTTCAGTCTAGTTTAGATTTAAATTTTATGTGCAGTTTGGGGCCATCATTCGTTAAGAGGCATTCTACTTTTTTTGTTTTATTTATTTATTCACTTTTAAATTTATTTTTACAGTCACTCATTGTACACCACTTTGCTTGTAAAGAGAATTTATCCAACACAGCTGAGGATACTATACACTTTATCAAGAGACAACAATCCTTTTTTCTTTTTTTTTTGGAGAGGTTTTTGCTATATGGCGTGTGCTCTCGCCAGAAAAACAAAGACAGAAAGCAAGAAATCACCCCCATGGGGGATGGCCACACCGCAATTCCTTCGCCTCCATCCTCCTCTCGGGATCTTGGGCATGCACGCACACGCGCCCAGCATGAGTTTAAGCCATCGGATCCAGGACTCGAACCACGGTCGACTATATGGGAGTCCAGTGACATAGCCATTATGCTAACTGCTGGTCCCAACAACAATCTGTTTTTGCGTCCCATGAATGTTTTGCTTCTCTATTTTTCTACTGAATTTCTTTCATCACACTCTACACCTTCTCCCACCCTCTTCTCACACTGTCTGCAGTATCTATAACAATTTATCAGGTTTCTATATCCTCTAATCTTTCAGTTTCTGCCACAGAGTGTGGACACTTGTATATATTAAGTGGAGACATACATTGTTTCTCTTTCATAGCCTGGCTTGCTTCACTCAGTAGTAAACCTTTCATATTTGTCCACTTTCTATCAAATGTCAGGATCTTGTTTAAGAACTGAGTAAAGTGCAGGTTGGATTACTTGCAATGAGGACAGCTCTTCTCACTAAGCAGGCAGCTCATTAACAGCTGCCCTAGTGGTTACAACTATTTCCAGCGTTAATTTAGGACTGAAAAAGCCAATCCACTGACCATTAAACCAAAGAGCTGGATACATGTTCTATTCATTTGAGAGACCTACAAACCTACTTTGGTTGGCTTCCTGGTCACATTGACAGGTTCTTGTTTCCACTTTCAAGGCCCATAAGCCCAGATCTACAGACCAATCTTATGAGTTGGTTTTCATTCTTTTCCCAGCTGGGAAGAGGTGAATCATTTTATTGTTGTTTTGTATAAATATAAAGGGACACATGCATTATTAAAATATTTTATTAATATTTATTTTACATCTAAGGTGTGATAGAGGTGTATCTTCCTTGTAAATTTATGCTGTATTGACTAGACTTTTTCTAAATGCTTTTTTATTTTCTTTAGTGTTTACTAAAGGAAACTTTGAAATAAGTAATAATCTATTTCTTTGATGAATGAAAAACTCAAGTCTAAAACAGGCTATGTAACTTTTCTGGAATTACAATGCTTGTTTTTGCTAGAGCCACAATTTAAAGCTTAATATATTTTAATCTAATGTCTAAGGTTTTTCTGTTTTTAGATGCTGGGCAGAAGACTGGACATGATGGGACCAGCAGGTGGCGTGGTGGTTAAGGTGCTGGACACTCCCACATGGCTGACCATGGTTCGAGTCCCGGACCTGGTGGCTTGCTTTCTCACTTTCTCTCTCTCTCTTTCTCTCTTTCTCTCTCTGCTTGTATCTAGTCAAATTAAAATAAATTAAGGAATAAATAAAATTAAATAAACAATTATTTAAAAAATAAAAAAGAAGACTGGACATGATATTAAAATTAATATGTATTTTACTTTGAAAATATTTTTACATTTTTATTTTTTCTTTATACTATACATGTAGAATATTTTGAATCCAATATTACAGAAGATGCATTTTCCTATATAGGTAGAAGTGATATTGTGGATCTAATTTTTCACACATTGTTTCACTCATAATTTATTTTCTTTTATTAGATAATATGTGTAACTCTCTGCACAAAGAAGGAAAAGCCAGAATTGTCTACTTAACAACTGAAGAAGATGGATAAAATTAAATAATTGTCTATAGTCTAGTGAAGCTTAGTTTTAATTGCTACAGAAAAGACGAAGATTCCAAAGAAAAGGCGCAGTATTTGTAACTGCCAGAGGCACAGAAGCAATCATGTGAACAGCACACGCTGTATCTCACTTGCACGATCCATGCACGGTTGACTCGCAAGATTCATGCTCCGCTACAGGCCTCCAATTCTACACCCACATGGTATCAGCATTAAACCTAAGTGAAGATGGTACAGAATTTTAAAAACACAATGAAACTCATTCCTGTAGAGATTCACCTTAGAAATAACCCAAATCTCTAGTTTAATCAAAATATTAAAATCAAGGGCACTTGGGGAGCCTAGATTCTGTGCATTTAAACCTTCCCGGTGTGAGGCAAGGTGGCCAGGGGTGGGTCTCTCGCCAGGTTGCTGTGATCCAGGCTCATGGGAAGATGGCATTCTACAGAACTCTGGAGGAGACAGCTCATGCCAAGCACCTGCTGTGTAGCTGAGCAACTGTGGTCTGAGTCCAGATGCTGCCAGTTATCAGCTATGGACATGAGATGAGAGGGAAACTGCCCACCCTCAGCTCCCTTACCCGAGAGAAGACAGCATCTTTTCACTGAGAAGACTGATGTCTCTGTACCAGGACGTGGCAGCTGTCCCAGGGTGACGATTCACACAGATTTCTCCTTCGGTACTCTTGTCCCCAAATATTTTGTGCAAAAAGGATAAGCCTTGTTTATTAATCTGTCAAATAATGTCAAAGATGTCCTGCTTGTTATTTTCATGACTCATCTAATATAAATGGAAGTTTAAAAAAATGACCTCATTGCTGTTCTTAGAAAGACATTTGGAGAAGGGATACAGAGGTCGAGCATTGACGGGATGGGGAGGTGTGGTGTTATCTGTTGAAGATATTTCGATCAACAGCTTGGGGAGAAATGTTCACATATCGAAATGGTCTCATTGTAAGCCAAACAATATGATTGAAAGTATATACAAAAATTAATAATAATAATAATAATAAATAATGTGAAAAAATAAAAAACAAAAAAAATAAAAAATAAAAAAGTAAACACATACTTACCATATGACCCAAGAATTCCATTCCTACGTTTGTTCACAAGAGAAATAAAACTGTGTCTGCAGAAAGAACTGTAAAAAAAAAAAAAAAAAAAAAAAAAAAAAAAGCATAGATTCTGAGGGAGAGAGAAAAAAATATTGAGAACCCAGAACACACACATAGACATACACACACACACACATGAACACAAGTTAAAGCGACTTCTTGGAAAAGGATCCTCCCAGTAGATGACCTAATTGGCCTCTATGGGTCATGTCTGTGTTTGTTTAAAGGTACCAATTCCAGCTGGCCCTCAGCCTAGTGGTCAGGGAGTGGGATGCCACGTGGCCAGCCAAATCAAACCAGGGTCTGACTCCTAACCAGGGTAGCAAAATCAAACAAACAGAACACTGGGTGTGCGTGTGCGTGTGTGTGCCTAAGTCCTGCCAGGGTGGGGAAAGGGAGGAGCCAGGAAAGCAGCCTGACCGTCTCTCATCCGGAAGTGCTCTTGCTCTATCTCTTACATGTCCTCTAGCAATTAAAAAATAGTAATAATTTTTGGTTTTGGATACTTTTAAGGATCATTATGTTACCTTCTTCTGAGAGGATGAAATGTGCTTATTAGGTAAATATCCTCCAACAGAGCGGTTATTGGCTTCAGGTTAAATTGAAGAAACAGTCCAGGGAGCTGTCCTTTAGTGGTCAGAGCAAGCCATACTCCAGTCACAAGATCTGAATCCACGAAGGTGAGGCCTGAGAACCTGCCCACTCACTAATTCCTGCAGACACCCCGTGGGCAGTCCCTGAACCTCCTCTTGGAGAGACACTCCAGGATGCAGAATATGTAGCTGGAACCTTCCAAGAGGAAGAAAATTCTGCCCAAATTGTTGCTCCTTGCCTAGCCCCTCCCGGGTACTCTGCGGTAAGGATTTCATGTCACTAGGAGTCCTTAACTGCAGTGAGAAAGGCTGTTTTTTTCTGTGTCCTGCTACACAACCCATCATAAATACTGCAGTGTTTTAACACCAAAACTAACATGCTATTTTTTTAAAAAAATGTATCCTTCTCTTTCACAGATATACAAATTTCAGCATTGTAGATTTTACTTGGATAAAAAAATAATAATAACTGGGAATTAATTTGGAAATCGAGAGACAAACAACACTAATGCAAGCTCTCTAGGCGAAAAGAATTTGGCCGGAATACAGATTGTTTCTCCATTTCCATGGGCTGCTTTCTCGGTTTTTAGAGTGCAATGAGCAAAAAGGTTTTAAATATCATCTAAATAACAACACACCACATGGCTCCCTCCCCCATTCTCAACAGACAGCACTTTTTGCACAAGTGCTTGTCAATCAAATGCTACCAGGAGATTAGTCTGAGTAACAGCAGTTTCTATAGACCAGGTTTTCACAACTCACACCATTTTATGATTACATATCAAAGGCATTCATGATGCCAACCAATCTGTCAGCATTTAAATGAGGCATTTTGAGAAAAAAAAAAAAGACACAGAGTAAATGTGTCCAGTGCTATAGCATTATACATTATGCTCTGAGAAATTCAGTGTACATGAGTCCTTCCACACGTACTTGACCCCTTCCTTGTGTACCCGTGTCCTTCCTCGTGTACCCGTGTCCTCCCTTGTGTACCCATGTCCTTCCTCATATACCCGAGTCCTTACTCTGTACCCGAGTCCTCCCTCGTGTACCCGTGTCCTTCCTGGTGTACCTGAGTCCTTCCTCGTGTACCTGAGTCCTCCCTCGTGTACCCGTGTCCTCCCTCGTGTACCCGTGTCCTCCCTTGTGTACCCGTGTCTTTCCTCTGTACCCGTGTCCTCCCTCATGTACCCGTGTCCTCCCTCGTGTACCCGTGTCCTTCCTCGTGTACCCATGTCCTTCCTCGTGTATCCGTGTCCTTTCTTGAGTACCCGTGTCCTCCCTCATGTACCCGTGTCCTTCCTCGTGTACCCGTGTCCTCCCTGGTGTACCCGTGTCCTCCCTCATGTACCCGTGTCCTTCCTCGTGTACCCGTGTCCTTCCTCGTGTACCGGTGTCCTCCCTCATGTACCCGTGTCCTCCCTCATGTACCCGTGTCCTTCCTCTGTACCCGTGTCCTCCCTCGTGTACCCGTGTCCTTCCTCATGTACCCGTGTCCTTCCTCGAGTACCCGAGTCCTCCCTCGTGTACCCGTGTCCTCCCTCATGTACCCGAGTCCTACCTCGTTTACCCGTGACCTTCCTCGAGTACCCGTGTCCTCCCTCGTGTACCCGTGTCCTTCCTTGTGTACCCGAGTCCTTCCTCGTGTACCCGTGTCCTTCCTCTTCACCCGTGTCCTTCCTCTGTACCCGAGTCCTTCCTCGTGTACCCGTGTCCTTCCTCGTGTACCTGTGTCCTCCCTCGTGTACCCGTGTCCTTCCTCGTGTACGCGAGTCCTTCCTTGTGTACCTGTGGCCTTCTCACCTGCCTAGTTTACACTGAAACTTTTGTTGAACAAGAATCGTTTTTCAGAATCAATGAATAGGATAAATTAGAAAAACCTCCCAAATCCAGCCCTCCCCTCTCCTTTTTCAGTACCTATTCTAGGCTTGCTTGGGCAAAGCTGTGATGAGGACTGATTTTACTTCCTGTACTATTGTGAAAGCAAGTGGCATAGTGTATAGGAAAGAATTTTGGAACAAGACTGACCTGGGCTTTAATATTGAGTTTTGTGGTCTGCTAAATACACACTGTTAGGCTGCTCACCTGAGTTCTCAAAGCCTCTATTGGGCACTCTGTAAAGTGAAAATAATTATATCCCCATGGCTGACTGCGGTCAGCCTGAGTCCCGATCCTGGTGGGTTGAAAATCATGCCAGGCGTTTGTGTATGCATGCTCAAAATCCTAGGAGGAGAACAGCAAAGGGACTGTGATATGGCCCTCTCCCCGGCGGGAAATTCCTCACTTCCTCTCTGTCTGTCACTCTATCTCTTCTTGGAAAGCACACATGCCCTGTGATGAAAACCAAAGAAAAGAAAAAGAAAACAATTGCACCAATTCACCGTGTAGACATGCCTGATTTCCTCTGCCTAGTTATTCTTTGTATAAGATTCTAAAAGAGAAAATACAACACACACAGGCCTTTTTCAGGTAGCAACCTAAACCAAGTGAGCCACTTTTATCAACACTTTCCACATTTTTAAGTGTATAATTTTTCTTTTTACTTTCATCACATTTTATTGTGGCTTCATCAAATCCACAAGGAAAAGGAAGAATGACTAAATAAAAGGAAAGAAATGCCCATAAGCTCTTTATTCTCTTAATAACATAAAGAGCCAGTCACAATGCTGTACTGGGTCTGAAGGGATACCCGTTTTCACTGCTCTTTACACCTAAGGAATAAAGCTCTTCTGGTGAAACTTCAGGCAAAATTAGGAAACACAAAATCAAATGGACATGTGGGTGGGAAGTGAAGCCAGGAAAGGCATTTGGTCATTTCTGGTGCCTCCGAAATCATACCATATGGGGGGACGTTTGCTCTGTCCTAGAGTCAGATTGGTCTTGCCAATACATGATACTGAAACTACTGCGATTTCATCTGCCCAGTTGAATCAAAATTGAAAGGATCAATTCAAACCAGATGGACCAGGAAGCTTCGGCAACTGCCTCTGAGAGTCTCGGCTTGAATTTAAAGAGCCCTACACCACCAGGACTTGGGAGTCAGTGGATCCCTGAATGTCCTCTAGCCCACCAGTCACCACCAAGAACTTGAGCTCCTCTGCAAAGCCTGTCTGTGCCCTGAGGTGCTGAGGCTGAACTCACAGTGGCAGGACAGGACTTCGGGTTTGTTGCAGGGCTAGAGCAGGAAAAGGGAGGTATGGGGTGTGATGAAAACTCTGGGGGCAGCTGAGTCAAATGTAGTCATGAGTCACTTGACAGTGGGGACACATTCTGAGAAATGTGCCGTTAGGTTATTTCTGCATTGTGAGAACATAGACTGTGTTTAGGAACCTACATGGTATAGCCTCCTGTACACCCAGTGCATGTGGTGTAGGCTATTATCACCTGCTATGGGACCACCTTCCTGGATAAAGTCTGTATTGACTGAAACATCAGTTGTATAATTTCTGTAAAACGGAAGACTCAGATATTGGAGAGACTAAGCACAAATACTAAGTTGATCGACCAGAGAAGCAGGATGTCGAATTTGGAGTATGACATCACTCAGAGTGCTGGTATGTCAGGCACTTGGGAGGCATACCCAACACCACTGGTGCCATGCTCACTCCTGGAAGTTGTAGCATCTTGGGGGACAGGGGTTGAGCTGATGTAGAAGGTGTACATAAGTGCAGGTGCATATTGCCTGGTCTCCTATTCTATGCACAGGTAGGATGGAGTGTGGCCTGTGAGAATTGGAGGTCTGAGTCAGCAAAACTAGCTCATAGCTACAAAGTCATGAGGGGTGAGTACCTTGAAATTCCAGGGACAGGACCAAAGCATTGTGTCCAGGGATCGGCATCCGAAATGGCTGGAGAGTCAGCGAGAAAGAGTATCCTAGACAGGACTGTGGGCTTGAGGCTTGGGACCAGCGAGCCTGGAAAGGACAGGCTCCCTGAACCTCTCATGGGGGTTGCATGAGCAGTAGGGGATGAACCTTTGAGGTGCACAGTGGCAAGTCCATGCACAGGGTTCAGCAGCAGGGGAGACTTGTTCACTTCCTCGGAGGGGAGTTCGTTGGGCAAGGATGAGATGCCAGAGGCAAGCAGAGGATCTAAACAGACTGAAGTGAAGACTATAAAGAGATTTGCAAGGTGAAGAAAGAGGTTCCTTCTGACCAGGAGACTGGGTGAAATTAAGCCATGCTGGCTGTGCCAAGGATAAAGTGGAAGGAGAAGCTATTCGAGTGACGTGAAAGAAAGCAGGACCTCACCATGATGCAGAGAAGGCCAGTGTGAGGCTTTGCATATGTCAAGGCCTACGGCCACATGTAGAATACCCAAGAAGGACAAGCAAGGAGACAGTGTGGCTCCTGGGAGTGAGGGCCCAGCACCTAGGAAAGAGAGCAGAAGGTGTCCAAGAGTTAGGGGCATGCCAGATTGGGTGGCCAGGCTGAGGGGGTGGCAGTGGCCATGCCTACAATGCTGAACCCACATGGGAAGCTTCCAGGTTTGCATCCCAAGGGTTCCTTGTCCGCTGTAGGCATGCGTGCGTGCCGGTGATCTGAGGCTGAAGGGAGGTCACGGCATGATGGCTGGGCTAGGAATACCTCTCTCTATCCCTCTCTCTTCCTCTCTCTTTTTTTTTTTTTCAAGTTTGGTCTGTCTCTCTCATGAAAGAAATAAATAGACTTTACAAACAAAGAAGGAAGAGAAAGGTGAAGGCGAGAGGCACTTGCTGGAATAGACATACCTAGTTGGGACTAGGACTCGTACTGAACAGACCCTTAATAAGCACATCGAATCAGGGTTATTTTATGCTTGAGCTGGCCCCGCGGCCCGGTGGGTAAAGGGGCCAGATCCCACACGGCTGACCACACATTTCAAATCCTGGTCTGGAAGCTTGAAAATCACTCTAGGCACGTGTGCATATGTGCCCCAAATTCAAAAAAATGGAGAAAATGGAGGAAAAAGGATTGTGGCATGACCATACCCTGCTGGGGAGTGCTTTCTCCTGCTGGCTTTCTCTTGGTCTCCCAGTTTCTCTCCAGTGAGCACAGGCACCCTCTGGCAAACACATTTTGTTTTTACTCTATTGTGATGAAATTTTTTTATTAGACTTTTTTGAAAAATGTAAATAGGGTTCACCAAATTCTATATTAATAAAATGATCAAAACAGACAAGTTGTTTCAAAGTATGTCTATTTAGTGGAAGGAATAGCATATTTACTTATTTTCTTATTTGTGGTCAGTATTTATAAAAAATTGCTTCTAGTTTATTCAAATACATTCATCTTTTGTTGTGGATCTTTTTATATACTTAATCATAATACATTTATAAGTATTTTCTTTGCTTTAAAAATGTATCTTTAGGGACCAACAGTTAGCGTAATGGCTATGTCACTGGACTCCCGTGTAGTCGACCGCGGTTCGCATCCCGGACCCGGTGGCTTAAAACTCATGCCGGGGGTGTGTGCGTGCGTGCCCAAGATCTCAAGAGGAGAAGGGATTGCGGCGTGACCATCCCCCCTGGGGGGGTAATTTCTCGCTTTCTGTCTCTGTGTCTCTCTCTGTCTTTCTGGCGAGCACACGCGCCCCATAGCAAAAACCTTTCCAAAAAAAAAAAAGTATCTTTATATCAGTCTTACTAAAGTAAGCTTTTTCAACCTTAAGTTATTTCATTTTAAACTTCTAGGTTCTTCTGCAATGCATCCCATTACTAGTACATAAATTTAGTAAATATTCTTAGTGTAGTGAAAGGCAGAAATCAGTAAAACCCTGAGTGATAAAGGGTTGTGGAATGCATTTATTGTAAATCATGTTATCCAAATCAAGTATCTAGTTTCATATGTTAAACCACATACCATGATCATAAATTTAAGAGTGATAAATTTTATTACCTTGTTTTAGAGATATCAGTTAAAACAACATTCTTCATGTGGCTGGATTTTCCTTTATTAAATCAATCTCAATATTTAGTCTCTCGGGTATATAGCATTTCAAAAGTAGTGTTGCATTATTCTGGTTATTGTCAAAGGCAGGTTTTCAAATAGTTTTGCTGGGTCAAATAAGCTAGATGACATCAATACAAAACCCGTGTCATATGATTTCATTCTCGTCTCATGTCTGAAAATATGACTATGCATGCAAGACTCTCTCAAAGCTTTGAGGAGAGTGGCTCTGACTCCTAGGTCCTGTTGGGGCTGACTGTCAACATCGCTGCCTCTTTCACACAGATCCCCATGAATTCATCCTCCATACCCACCTTAGTGAAGTGGTTTCTAACAGCTATTTATGCCTAAGGATGCAGGCCCCATTTGCAAGACCAGATGAACCTAGTAGCATCTCTATCACAAGTAGTTCAACACCGGGTAATCGAGATATGCAGTCATATGCTGCTTACCAGAATTTCGGCCACACAGACAATGGCAGTCCTGTAAGATTATAACAGAGCCGAACAATTTCTCATGACATGCACCCTCCCGTCCTGCAAGTTTTATATGTGGTTAAGTGCCTTATACAAGCGTAAGAGTTTTAATCTTGTATAGTTTGTTTTCACTGTACCTTTTCTACTTTAGCTATTTGTTACACAAATACATCAGGTTACAAGTGCCTGAGGTGTTTAGTGTATTGACGTGCTCTCTCGGCTTATAGCCTGGAAACAGTCATTTATGCCAAAAAGCTCAGACGTGCAGTAGGCTACACAACCCTGGTACATGTAAGTGCACTGGGGTATTGCACAACAAAGCCACCCAGCGACACTTTTCTCAGAACCCATTCCCATCACTAAGCATAGGACTGTAAAAACACTACAAAGGTAGGAGGCCAAAACGAAAATACCCCGCTCTACGTCAGAAGTATGGCATGAGGACAAAACATGGAGAAAGGGACTTCAAAGCTCCATGGCTTCGGAGGCTGGAGGTCGGAGGATGGAGTGGAGGGAAGCAGGCGGGAGGCACGTAAGGCTGCAGCTGGAAACTGGGAACGACAACGTTCGCACCACTGGCATAACTTGCTTGATTCCATGTTGAATATATAATATGTAGTCAGGCTGTGCTGTCTTATTTCTTGTTTGGAAAAATTTACCACATTTTAGGCCATGCCAGCTGTGTTCTGCACCCTCATACAATTTTACTCAATGACAGGGAGTCCTCCTCACAGAGGAGAAAATTCTTTTCCACAAGGACTCTGGTTTTTTTTACCTTATTTTTTTTATTCACTGTATAGTGCATGTGCACACATGGGAGAGAGACGTACCCTCCAAAGGGTCCAGTCATGCTGTGAGCATCTTCTTCCAGTCCTTCGGCATGCTGCATTCTGAGCATACATACGTGTGCTTGGCATATTTGAAGGATCCCAACTCCAGTCGTCATGTGGAATCCAGCTTCTCTGGGCTGACCCTCACCACTGTATCACAGAGCTTGTCTTAACTTCCCTTCTATCATGGACTGGAGCCAGGGTCCTCAACACGCCTTACTGCAGAGGGTGGGAAAGGAAGCCTCTAGCTCTTTTAGCCTCAGTCCTAGGAGGAAGTTTCTACCAGGAGGAAGAAGGCAAAGGCTATTGATCAGAGGCTAAAAGTGTCTTTCATACCCCGAGAATGACCTTGTGGAACAGAAATGAATGAAATTTCTCCAGTAGAAGGAGCAGCAAATAGAAAACAGATGGGTAAAAGCACTGGAATTATGACTCAGAAAGAGAGAGGCAGAGCCAGGGAAGCCAGGGAAGTGTCTTTTGCTGGCAAAGACCCCGCTCTTTATTTCTCTTCTTTCTTTTACTCTTCCTCCACAGACAGCTCTAGAAATACTACAAATTTACTCACTACCTCAATGTTCCAGAAAATGTAATTGCTTAACTTCTCCATTATTTATCTGCTCTTCCTCATAAGCCCTCTGCTATGCTTTGAATGTGTCTCTAAAATCCATGTGATGGAAACGTAATCCCCCCTGTAAGTGTTGGAAGGTGAGACCTTAGGAGGCAGGGCCCTCCTAGATGGACTACTGCACTGCCGTGGGAGTGGGTTAGTTACTGTGGAGGTGACCTTGTCGGAAAGCGAGCTCCCCTGGTTCTCCGGTTCCTTCCTGAGTCATGCCTCCCGCCGTGTTATGACGTAGCAGGAAGCCCCCGCCACGTGCCAATGTCTTGGACCTCCAGCCTCCAGAACCATGAGCTAGACAAACTTCTCTTCTCATTGATTTCCCAGTCTGCGATACGCTGTTCCAGTGACAGGAAGTGAACGAAGGTGCTTCAGCCCTGGTGAGTCGCATGAGGGATTATAAAGCTTAACCACGTTCCGACTTAAATCTTTGTGTCATTGACATCGTTCTATCAAGGGGTCTTCATTCAGATGAAGCTTCATCTGTTGGACCACTCCCTCCCTCTGCTCTCCCAGAAGCTGTCAGATGCCCAGCTAATGCTTTGTGCCTGACTCTCTCGATGCCACTCTCTTACTGACCAGGACTTTCTCTTGCTCCTGATCTTGAATGTTACCCTACATTCACACCTCGGTCTCAGGGGATCTAAAAGCGTCCTCTCTTTATCTCACATGTTGTATGTGAACTTTTGTTTTCTTTGCTCCCTCACAGCAGAGAAAAAGCTTTAACTTTTAGTGAATTATTTTTTTCAGAGAGATTTTTGCTATAGGGTGCATGCAATCAACAGAGAGAGAGAAAGTGAGACATCACTCCCCAGGGGGAATAGCCATGCCGAAATCCCTTCTCCTCCATCCTCCTCTCAGGATTTGGACATGCACATACTCATCCCTGGCGTGAGTTTCAAGCTACTGGGTCTAGGACTCAAACCACGGTGAGTCTTGTCCAGTGCCTTAACTGCTATGCCATCTGCTGGCCCCTAGTGAATTTTACTAAGAACCTATGTATTGGAGGCTGAATGGGGTGAATGTGAGGCTTACCCTTGTCCCTTGCGGGAAGGTTCCCAGTTTGCATCCAAACACCTCCCGGAGTGTGCTGGGTTCATATGTGCCCATGACCCAGAGCTGTCTAAAGCCGGGGGTGAATCTCACCATTGAGACCCCGTTGGAGTGCTGTCAGAAATAAATAAACTTTAAAAAGATGTATGCACATTAGAGTCAAGAATTAAAGAAAATAATTTGCATTTCTTTCTTCGATCTAAATTTTTCTCCTCATTTCTTACTGAATTCTGTTCTAGCTCACCGTTCACCTCATTGATGCAGCAGAGGGTGACTTATAACCCACTTCACAAGGTCCCTGTCCTCCATGTCCCAAAGTCCAGGTGGAACTGCTTCCCCCAGAAACAGAAGGGAGGATTCATTTCACTCCCCCTGCCCCCCCACCACACACACACACACACACACACACACACACACACACACACACACCCCTCTGAGACAGCCTGCCCTTCCAAGCTCTAGATTCTGCTCCAGGTCAGTTTTTCAGGATAACTGATGCTGGAACATCGGAAGAAGCATATTCTTGTGCATGAAGTCTAGCCTGTCTTTCAGCCTAGGCCCAGAGAGACTAGGATACCAGTTTGAGTACCCTTTGAAGCTCTGATAAAGATTGGATTACCCTGCAGACATGACTGTGGGAAGTGCTTACAAGATGAAGGGAAGGGGCAGGCAGGGGCAGCCTTCAAACCCTGACTCAGGCTTGGCACCTGTGATGGGAAAGAGAGGAGGATTATATGGGATGAGCCTCCTAGCATGGTGGAGTTCTGACACAGTCTCACCCACACCAGCGTAAGGTTTCCACATTCTATTTGCCTTTAGAGGAACCCTTCTTCACCATGGCACATCAGCAGGAGGGGACTGCAAGGCCCACAGCTCAGCACAAATGGGCAGTGGTAGGAACCTTCCATCGGCTCTCGCCCCATGGTGGGTTTTCCTGACATTTCCCCAAGTTCGAGTTAGTCGGCCTCGAGTCCTATCACACAGAGGCTCTTGGCAGCTTGGTCTTGGCTCCCTGTGTCAAACTCAGTCATGTACTTTTTAGTCTCCCTTGAGAATACATGTTGATCAGGAGGTGTATGGTAAGAGATGAACCCAGCAATCTCAGTGAGCTTACCAAATTAACTCTACCTTTGATTTAACAAGTTAACGTTGGTCCAGGTAGCACCCCAGGCCAGTTGTCCTCCAGATGGGGGCTCTGTGGTCAGACTGTGTTGCTTGTGACCCCTTATTCTTAATCCATGCCCCAGATACCATGAGAGAAACAGGGAAGGGGAGGTGGTCAGCTGAGAGCTGGCACACGGAGCTGTCATTCCAGGGGCTCCCTGCAGGACTTGATGGACACGTGGGCAGGTCCACCTCTTCCCTTGGAGGTGATGGGGGCTGGTATGGCTGAGTCTGTGGGGTCTTGATCACTGGACTTCGACAGCTACAAGCTCCAGTTTATCTTCAGGCTACTTAGGAGACCTCAAGCAGGAGTCATAAAAATCAGCCCATGGGAACCAGCAGTTAGCGTAATGGCTATGTTGCTGGACTCCCACGTAGTCGACCGCGGTTCGCATCCCAGACCCGGTGGCTTAAAACTCACGCCGGGCGTGTGTGCGTGCGTGCTGCCCAAGATCCCGAGAGGAGAATGGAGGAGAAGGGATTGCGGCGTGACCATCCCCTCTGGGGGGTGATTTCTTGCTTTCTGTCTCTCTGTCTCTCTCTGTCTGGTGAGCGCATGCGCCCTATAGCGAAAACCTCTCAAAAAAAAAAAAAAAAAAAAAAAAAAAAATCAGCCCTGCACACTATCATGGTTCTAGCCTTTCCTGAGAACTTCTGTAACTTTATAGAAATATCTGTCCTGGTGGTGCTGGGAGAGGTATCTGGAGGCTCTCTGGGGCAAACAGCGTGAACTTGCAGTAATCTGGAGAGTGCAGTCATCCTTCCGTGTTCCTGGGGGATTCACTTCAGGAAGTCCCCAAATCCACAGACGCTCAAGTCTCTTACACAAAACGATGTGGCATTGCCATGTCACTTATGCACACATCCGATGTACTTTCAAAAATCTCAAGATCACACATAATACTCAATGTAAACCAAACTCTGCTTCTTTTTTTATTTTTTATTTTTTGAGAGGTTTTTTGCTATAGGGCATGTGTGCTCACCAGAAAGACAGAGAGAAACAAAGAGATAGAAAGCAAGAAATCACCCCCAGGGGGAATGGCCATGCCGCAATCCTTCTTCAATCTTCTCTCGGGACACATGCACATGCACCTTGCATTTATTTATTTATTTATGTATTTATAAATATTTTCAATCCACAGCTGGATGAATCCATGGATGTGGAAGCCCCAGGAACAGAGAGCTGAATCTATTGTGAAAAATGCTTTTGGAGGGAACCAGCAGTTAGCGTAATGGCTATGTTGCTGGACTCCCACGTAGTCGACCGCGGTTCGCGTCTCGGACCCGGTGGCTTACAACTCACGCCGGGCGCGTGTGCGTGCGTGCCCAAGATCCCGAGAGGAGAATGGAGGAGAAGGGACTGCGGCGTGACCATCCCCCCTGGGGGGTGATTTCTCGCTTTCTGTCTCTCTGTCTCTCTCTGTCTGTCCGGCGAGCGCACACGCCCTATAGCGAGAAACCTCTCCAAAAAAAAAAAAAAAAAAAAAAATGCTTTTGGAGAACCAAGAGGAACAAAGATTTTCACTCTAAATGCTTCATATATACAAATATATTTTTGCAAATATGTCCTGTTTTTTCAATTTGAGATGGTCAACTGGTAATTCTGGAGTTGAAGAATTTCTCAAAAGAGTTCCACTCATAATAGTGTTATAAAGTGGAAAAAAGTGCTCTATATTAGGAAAACTAGCCATATGTTTTATATTTAAAAAAACAAAAAAAAACAAGCCTAAATATACCTTTTTCCATTCCCTGAACCCATGTCCCCAAAGACCAGAGGTGAGAAAACTAATAATGTGGCAGTTAATAGCCTGTGGCATGGGGCTCTCCACGTACCCTGTGAGGGCCTATGCTGAGCCCAGCTGAAAACGACCCTGGTTGGTTTTCCACCCTGTCTCCACCCTGCCCCTCCACGTCAGCACCTCCTTCTGCCACCTTCAAGCCATCCTTGGCACCCACAGCACCCATTTCCTAACTGCTTTACAAGCTGCTCTCAGGAATTTCGTACCTCGAGGCTGACTTTGACACCTTTCTTCCATGTTTTATGTTTTTCCCAGGTTTATAGTCATGGCACAGCTGAAAATGGTGGGGATGGGAGCCCTTGGCTAGCCATGCAGTTCTCTCAAAAACAGTCAACTGTTTATTAAAGCAATAAGTAACATTTTGGCCTGAAGTAGGATGCATATTCTCTTTTCTCTGCTGACTGGATTGTAAACAAAACAAATGGTTCTTCCCTTGTGTGTTTGGAAGGGAGTTGTAACACGTGGCCTGCCCGGGTCCTGCTTGCTCCAGGTGAAGACAGGTGGTCTCCCAGGGTTATTTCCAGGGACAGGTTCTGGCTGAGAACACACCTTCCCTCTCTCTCGATGCTTTGTTCCCTTAACAAACACATTCCTCGCAGCAACTATTCAACATTTCCACCTAAATATTGGCAAGAACCTTACCCTCCGAAAATTCAAACATTCTCATCCCAGTATTTTAACTACATTGTGTCTAAAATCCTTTGTCTTATTGTAATTATTCTTTTTAATTGCTATAGGGTGAGTGTACTTGTTGGAAAGAGACAGAGAGAGAGTGTAAAGCACCCCCACTACCATCACAGGGCCTGATTACACTGCATTCTCTTCTCCATCTTTGCAGAATTCAGGCAAATTCTTTTCAGAATTTAAGGCACACATACACAGGTGTCCGACAGGTTTTTCAAGGTGTCAGGTCATGCCAGGACTTGAACCAGGTAGTCTGCCATGTGGAATCCTACTTCTTTAACCACCACACCACCAGCTGTCCCCCTAAAACCCTTTTAGAAGTAAATGGAGTTTGCACACAGCCAAACATACAAGGAGCTGAGTAGCTGGCTCTACAGGAATTCTTGCCAGGAGGATTTAAGAGCTTCTAAGAAAAAAATCCTGAAAGAAGAAGGGGTCAGACATAAACTATCCTGAAGGAGAGGGTAGTGCTGAGTTTAGCATGGTCTAGCCCCTGGATTTATAACTCTGCCAGACTCTGCCTGAAATTGCTGGATGTACAAAATATCCAGAGTTGCTTCCATCAAATATCTAACAACGTGGTGCTGCATGAGAGGAGAGGAAAGAGGGGACTGGAGATGCAAGCAGCACCCTGGGTACCTCAGTGCAAGAGCATTAGAGTGGAGAATGCTTCTCTCCACCAGGATGGCTTAGTTCTTCGAAGAAGTGCAAAGGCTCCCAGATGATCCTCTGCATCTAGTGCCAAAGCCAAGGGAACTCTCAGGTAAATACTTGGGAGGTAGCCTTTAGGAGCTCCAAGAAATACTGCAGTGGTGAGGGTGTAGGGCGTATCAAGAGTGCACAGATTACAGAGGTGGATCCTTTGGGAGTCACTTATTCACTCTTTATCATCATTTATTTATTCACCAAATGCATACAGAAAGTCTGCATGTGCACAGTGCTGACTACAGAGGAATAAGCCAAATAGACGCAGAACCACCATCTGCAGAGCTGTGGCCCACCACCATCTGCAGAGCTGTGGCCCACCACCATCTGCAGAGCTGTGGCCCACCACCATCTGCAGAGCTGTGGCCCACCACCATCTGCAGAGCTGTGGCCCACCACCATCCGCAGAGCTGTGGCCCAGATGGGAAAGCATGCGAGCAGAGGGAAATGCAGCCATGACTGCAGGTTACCTAGATGCTGTAAGTGCTTCACTAAGTGGAGAGGACAGGATGTGTGAAGAGGCTGTGTTCACAGTGCCGTTCTGGAGATGTGAACCCCAGTGAATGTTGGAGAGCCAGGAAAGGCTCCTGAAGATGGATATCTGTAACAAGACTTGTGGATGAGAAGTCTGCATAGTGGAGGTAAGAGAAGAGATTTTTGGGCAGACAGGATAGAATCTGCAATGTCCCAGGGTCAGAAAAGGCCTTCAGTGTGGTCAGGCTGAAGGGTCGCTCTTTCCTTTCTCTCTCTCCCTCCACATGGTCCTCTAGTAGGAACCCACTCGAAGGTGTGAGCAGGACAGAGGCATAGAGAAGTTGCAGCGCTTCCCCATCTCAAGGTCCCTGCAGTGAAGCATGGGAAACCCAGGCATTAGACATGCACATTATTGACTGTGGTAACAAGTTATCACACATAAAACAACGTCAATGTGTTTTTAAAGTTCTGGAAATCAGAAGCCTACATTCAAAGTGGCAGGAGACCTGTGTTCCTTCTGTAGGCTTTTAAAAAAATCTTACACTGTGGGACCAGCAGTTAGCATAATGGCTATGTTGCTGGACTCCCATGTAGTCGACCGTGGTTCGCGTCCCGGACTGGGTGGCTTAAACTCATGCCGGGCGCGTGTGCGTGCGTGCCCAAGACCCTGAGAGGAGAATGGAGGAGAAGGGATTGCAGCGTGGCCATCCCACCTATGGGGGTGATTTTTCGCTTTCTGTCTCTATGTCTCTTTCTGTCTGTCTGGCGAGTGCACGCACCCTATAGCAAAAACCTCTCAAAAAAAATTAAAAAAAAAAATCTTACACTGTGAGAAGTCTTCTAAAAGTTTATGAAAAATGTGTATTTTGAAAACATAAAGAATGGATGTCAAAATTTTATTACTCCAAAATGAACTCTTACTTCAAGTTTTTCTCCAGACTTTTCGAGGTACCCTTATATTTTAGAAAAAAACACACATATTACATGAAACCTTGTAAGTAATGCAACATTTACATAACATTTGCTCAGTTGTTATACCCAACACTGTATTTTCTCAGTTCATCTCTACAGCTTCCGGCAGTCAGGTAACACAGAACAACATTTCTTCAATGATGAACAACGTAGATGGAGGTGGCTCCTTAAGATTACACCATATGACTTGGGTAGAAGAGGCTACACCATCCACATGTTTGTAAGCATGCTCTGTGATGTTTGTGCAATGGCAAAGTTGACTAAAGATAAAATTCTCAGAAAGCATTCTGATCACAATACCCGCAGATGGTATAATGGTTATGTCACTGGACTTCTGCATAGTCGACCACGGTTTGAGTAGCAGACCCAGTGGCTTAAAACTCACACCAGGCATGTGTGCATGAGTGCCTAAAATCCCAAGAAGAGAATGGAGGAGAAGGTATTGTGGTGTGGCCTTCCCCCTTGGAGGGGGGGGGTGATTTCTTGCTATCTCTTTGATGAGTGCACACATCCTATATAAGAATCTCTAGAAAAGGAAAAGAAAGTATTACAATCATTACACAGCGAAAGACTGTGGTTGTAGATTGTCACTTCATATTATGTCTCATAATACAAATACCCTACTTCTCTATTCTATATTTGAAGGACATTTGTGTGGTTGCTTTCCAATTTTTTTGCTACATCTGGAATATTCTTTCACATTTCTTCTTTATTCTCATGAAGTAGTTTCCCTAGAGTGTGTGTAAGTATAAGTAAAATTTCTGTACATTAGATATACAAACCTTCAGGTTTACTATAGAACTGAAGAGGGAATAATTTGTCCATGATAAGAGATGAGAATTCCTCTGCTCCAAATCTCACCAACACTTGATATTATCACACTATAGGTTTCCCCGGTCTCTTGAGTGTTAAATAGTAACACATTTTAAGTTTTAATTAGCTTTCATATGGTTACTAATGCGATTGAATATCTTTTCATACATTTATTCATAGTTTTTGTTTACATTTTTATGAGATGACTGTATCTTTTGCCTATTTTTATTTGACTTATGTCTTCTTATTGATTCATAGAAATATTTATTAATAAACTTTTTTATTATGAATTTTACATCATGTCTTCCCACTTTATGGCTCCTCTTCTCACTCTCTCTATCTCTATGGAGATAAAATGTATTGTTGGGTAAAAAAGGGAAAGAAAAAGTCCTACAGTGAATTCCATTTATATAAAGGACAAGACCCTGAAAAATTAACAATTTCTTTTCTTTTTTTTTGAAAGGTTTTTGCCTTAGTGCATGTGCACTTGTCAGAGAAAGAGAGACAGACAGACACAGTGAGAGGGAAAGTGAGAAATCACCTCCTATGGGGATGACCACACCTCAATCCCTTCTCCTCCATTCTCCTCCCAGGATCTTGGGCATGCATGCACACATGCCTGGCATGAGTTTGAAGTCACCAGGTCCAGGATTTGAACTGTGATCAACCATGTGGGAGTTCAGCAACGTAGCCACTACACAATCTGCTGGTCACAACAATATATTTTCTTGTTATCTACATGTGTGTAATAATAGGAAAAATAAGAGAGTGAACAACACAAAATAGAAAGTAGTAATTATTTCAAGTTTTGAGGGAGGAAGAGAAATAATGGGAAGTGAATATAAGAGATTAAATCAAATTGATGAAACTGAAAGACTTGAAGATATGAGAGTAGAGAGGATAAGTGTAGATATCAGATACACAAGTGAGGGGGTGAATGGGAGGGGTTGTTAGGAGGCGAAAAGGGAAGAAAAACTTAATGATGGAACAATGTCAAGTTTACGTTGAAAATGATGTATATGGTAATTTCTTGATTTGATTGTCAAGAAATACATACATATTGAAAATTCATATTGTACCTTAGAGATGGACAATGACGGAATGTAAATTGAAAAATAAAAATAAGTGAAATTATAAAAAACAAATTAAAATAGACTAAAGGTTGATGGTGAGCTCATAGGTATTGATTTTAATATTACTATGTAAATGTTAACTGCGTTATAACATTTATGCACTTTGCATAATATGAGTGCTTTTCTAAAATACATGGATACTTTAAAAAGTTTGTGAAAAAATGGAATAAAATATGAGTTTATATGTAGTAAAAGATAATTTTTATTCCTTTTATGGCTTAATATTATAAAGACTTTATTCCAAAGTTTTTAACATTTTTTTATCTTTCACAATGAAGAGTTTCATCCATCTGGAATTGAATTGTGTGTGTGGTGTGAAGTAGGGATACAATTTTATTTTACTTATAGCTATTTATTTTGAGAATTCCAAGTAGTGAACTACATCACAGAGAATGCTTTTGGTAGCAAAATATTACAAAAAAACCCATGATGTAAGAAGGACATGGTTTGAAATCTATTTTTTTCATTGACTCCTGAATGGGTAATGCTGGAAAGTTGAATTAAATCACTGAATTTGGGGCTAGCAGGTGACGTGGTGCTTAAGTCGCTGGATCCCACATAGTTGACTCCACGGTTTGAGTACAGGCCCCACAGCTTGAAAAACACTCCAGGCACATGTATGTGAGTGCCCAAAATCCTGAAAGAAGGATGGAGAAGAAGAGATTGTGATATGGCTATATTCTCCATGGAATGATTTCTCACTGCTCCTCTCTCCAACAAGCTCACACTCTTATAGAAAAGCCTAAAATATTTTGTTAAATAAAATTTAAAAATCGGATTTCATTATTTCTTCCACCAGAAAATGAGCAAACCATGCTTATCTATCTAGAAGTAAAGATGCAAAACTTCTAGTGCATTGTGCTTATACTATGACAATCCAGGGACCGGCAGTTAGTGTAATGGCTATGTCACTGGACTCCCATGTAGTTGACCACAGTTCGAGTCCCGGATCCCATGACTTGAACTCATGCTGGGCGTGTGTGCGTGCATGACCGAGATCCTGAGAGAAGAACGAAGAAGGGATTGTGGCATGGCCATCCCTCCTGGGGGGTGATTTCTTGCTTTCTGTCTCTGTCTCTCTCTTTCTGGCAAGCACACACACCCTATAGCAAATACTTCCCCAAAAAAGAAGAAAAAATAATACGACAATTCATTTTTCCTTCTCTCTTAGATGTTGTATTTTTCTACCCATAAAGACATATGATGCCATAATGTCATGATGGAAAACAACAAACTAGGCCTGGAAATAGATATAAATATGAGTATCACTGAGCCATGTTCATAGAATAAGCAAGGCCCTTGTTGGAATTCTTCCTGAGAAGTTGTGTTCTCATTTTTCAGTCCTCGCCTGCATGCTATCACTTAGTTTTTTTTTATTATTCTACTTTTATTTTATGCATTTAATCATTGCACATCACTACAGCTTGTTAAATGAATTACCCAACATGAATACTCTTCACACCAGTCCAGTTCACATCACTACAGCTTGTTAAATGAATTACCCAACATGAAAACGCTTCACACCAGTCCAGTTCACATCACTACAGCTTGTTAAAGGAATTACCCAACATGAATGCTCTTCACACCAGTCCAGTTCACATCACTACAGCTTGTTAAAGGAATTACCCAACATGAATGCTCTTCACACCAGTCCAGTTCACATCACTACAGCTTGTTAAAGGAATTACCCAACATGAATGCTCTTCACACCAGTCCAGTTCACATCACTACATCTTGTTAAACGAATTACCCAACATGAAAACGCTTCCCACCAGTCCAATTGATGATCTCGTACTCGTTATCATCCACAGCCGTGAACGTGGAGCCAACCTAATAGGAGGCATTTAGGTAATAAAATACACAAGGATCCTCTATTTTTCAGAAAGACCAAATCCTTTCGCAATTATTTTATCATTTTTTCAGGAAAGTGAAATTATTATGGATCAAAATAGGATGAAAAACACTATAGCAGACATATTCTTGCCATGAATTTTGGGTTACAGAGTATTACTGAGAAATATACGACACATGCGAATTTGAGAATGGAGTGAATATTTACTACCGAGTCCACGTTTACAAAAATAGAGGTACTTGTTATTCTTATTATCTTCACAGATGGCGAGTGGGTTGTTGTAAACCCATACAGGAAACCTCTCCCCACACATAGGAATATAGTGTTGCTCTACACAGCCTCTCCACTTCCGCCGTCTGTAGGCTGCAGAGAGAGAATTCATTGCCTCAGAATCTACAGTGAATAGTGTTAAACCCTCTATCTGTTATTTCCTCTCCATAACTGCCATGTTTCTTTATTGCCATTTCAAAGATGATCAAAAGTAGGTTTGGAAAAGTTAACGTGCCCAAGTCCCAGAGTTAATTCATTAAAATCCTAGAGCTTCTGTAACAAACTCCCACCAACTCAGTGGAACTAAGCTCTAGAAATGTATTCTTTTATAGTTTTGGAGTCCAAAAGTCTGCCACCAGGATGCTGACAGAGCCACACTCCCTCCACAACCTGGAGAGGAGGACCTGTCCTTGCATATTCCCATCTCTGGAACGTTCTGCAGTCCTTGGTGTTCCTTGCACCACACACTTCCCTCCAGTCTCTCCTGTCACCACGTAGTGCACTCTTGTGTGTCCAGCCTCCCTCTTCTATCACAATCCAGTGAGCTGGTGCCCACCCTAAGCCAGTATGATCACGTCTCTCCTTGATTCCCTCGCGTGTACCTCCACAGGCCCGATGACCACATGGGTCACATTCATAGATACCACCATTGGGTTTTGGAAATGTATCTAGGGGGAACAAAATTAAAATAATATTAGTTCATATGTAGCAAGCATTTTTTGTCTGTGTGCATATTTAGTCAGAGTGGTCCAGAGATGTTTAACTATTTACAGTGAACTATGAGATACTGGGAATTCATTTCCTCATTTCTTTTAGAAGTAGGAAGAAAGAGTAGTTAAACCCAAATAGTCAATCATTCTAAAATGATTAATATGCGAATTACTGAATGCCAATTTACAGACATCTGAAAACGTCCTGATAGTAGAGACGGTCGTACATAGCAGTAACCTTGGATGAGCAGTCATGTGCATTTCAGTCAACAAAGCTTACTAGGGGTCAGTAGTGTAATATAATCTCCTCACACAGTGGGTGCGATATTAGCCTTAATATAGTAGCACAATATTCTAGAACTCAAGCAGACAATGTTTTGCTCTGCTCTGCCCTGAGTAAACCATATCAGTAGTGATAGGTTTACTTAAGCATGTATTATGTAGAATTAGGCTAAGTTGCTAATAAGCACATGCAAACACATGGAATCTCAAACAAAAGTTCCTGTCATAAATCAGAATATTATGGACCAAATGCTGGTATTCTCCCAAAATTCATGTGTTGAGGCCTTGTCCCCTTAGCAGCAGATGGCATAATGGCTATGTTGTTCAAGTCCTGGACTCGGTAGCTTAAAACACCCCAGGCACATATGCATGAGTGCCCAAAATCCTGAGAGAATGGAAGAGAAGGGGTTGGGGTGTGACCATCATCCCTGGGGGGTGATTTCTCACTTTCTGTCTCTGTCTCTCCAGCAAGTGCATGCATCCTGTATAGCAAAAACCTTCCTCTGAAGAAAATTTTAAAAAGCCTTACCCCCTAATGAGATGGGGCTTTTGAGAGGTAATTAGGTTTAGATGAAGTTATACTTTGGAGTTTCCATGAGGGAACTTGTGTTCTTACACGTAAAGGAAGAAACCAGAGAATTCACGTGTGCCATGTGAGGGTGTAAGAAGGAGGCTCTGTGTAGGTGGGGTAGAAAGCTCTCACCAGAAACCAATCCCTGCTGGAATCTTGGACCAATCCCTGCTGGAATCCCTAATCTTGGACGTCAAGACCTCCAGGACAGTGAAGAAATACATTTCGGTTGTTACAGACACATAGTCTGCGTTATTTTACTCTAACAGCCTGAACAAACTGAAACACAGATAAGACGATGCTCAGAACAGATAGGCAACTCTGCTGCACATGGTGCAGGGCTATTCCCGGGTCTGCTCCTCGCCATTTCCAATCATGATGCCAGAGAAGAGCTTTAAATTATTCTTCAGCGTCTATTCTTTCCTTATTCCTTTTAGTAATATAATCCTACACATTTCAGCCGAACAATGATCATTCTGTGACAGACTCGGTTTCCAAGCCTGTGAGCCAGATGATTGAATTTATACCAATGGAATCTGAACAGAAGGGATGTGGGCAGCATCTGTTTCTCCTTCTTAAAAATAAAGTTCCTGCCCTTTCTCTGTTGGAACACAGATCTGGTGTTGGTCTGCCAGCTTTGACCACGCAAAGCACAATACATTAAAAATACATTAAGAGCAATTAAGTGTGCTTGGGACAGCATGGTGTCACCTTTCAGAAAAATAGGGCAACAGAAAATTGACCACCAAAAGCTCTCAGAAAGAAATGTGTATTTTCAAATTATTTCAAAGACAGGATGTAACTGGTTTCCTATTTGACTGGCTGTCTCTTTTATGTTATCATTTTACATTGTGCTTTATTTAGATAATCTTTCCCCTTCTATTAAAATGTTTGAAAAAAGAACAGATCAGTTGATGGCTGAATAATTGGGTTTTATGACCCAGCCATGGTGGTACAGCAGTAACACACACCTCTGCAAATTTAGGAAACATTTGGGAGATTGGGATTCAGCTCCTGTGGCAACTTGTACATGTTGGGCATGTGCGTGCATACCTGTGATTCATGCATGTCCATACCTGTGATTCATGCATGTCCATACCTGTGATTCATGCATGTCCATACCTGAGCAAGGCAGGAGGGATAGCTTTAGCATAAGACCCTACTGAGTATGCTTATTGTGTCTGTCTGTCTCCTGCTCATGAAATCAATCAATAAATAATTTAAAGAATATAATAATAAAGATTTCATGACCTCTTCTACCCTTCTTCCACAAAGTTATTTTTTATTTTTGCTGTAGGGTGCACAGGCTCTTACTGGAGACAGACCAAGACACACACAGAGAGAGAGAGAGAGACAAAGAGAAAGAGAGATGAGAGAGAGAGAGAGACAGAGAGAGAGAGAGAGAACACCCTCTGGTGGAGACCTTATAGTGTTTTTCAAACTACCAGGTCCAGGATTTAAACCATGCTCTTGGCCATATGAGATTGAGTCACTTTAACCACCGTGTCACCTTCTGGTCCCCACAAAGTTATTTTAAAAATGAACATTTCATTCCACATTCAGATAAACCAATATAATTTATTTTAAAAATAAATAAAATAAGAATAAAATTTTACCCTTTCTATGCATTTATGAAAAATTATTTATACAAAAATTATTAAAAGATTAAAAAGAGAAATAATCCAACCTTAGCTGTACATATAGAAATGCTAACTGTGACCAGGCAAAGAGCCAGGAATGAATGTTGTGACTGCACCTTCCTCAAGTGAGGAATATTCTGGGAAAACCTCACTCCTGTTTTCCCTCCAGGGCACACATCTAGTTATTAGATTAGAGTGTCTATAATTGGGTCTATATTAGCAAAGATAGCAAGCATAGTGTCCAGCATGAGGAAAGGTGGATCTTTGGAATTACTTTTAGCTTTGGAGCTAGGAATTGCTCATTCCAGCTCCCCTGCACTGCCAATCCAGGGAGATCATGAGGACCCTGCTCCGGGACCCAGCAATGAGGCCGTCTCCTGCCATGCTCAGTTCAGAAGGGAGAATTTGACACCTAATGCTGACGGAGTCCTGGCCAAAAACCTACTCCCTACCTTCCACCTCATCTCTCTACACCTGGATAAAACGAAGGAGTGGAATCCTAGTTCCACCGAGGAGATGTATCTGCAGCTCTTCTGTTCTATGAGGCGCCCTGCTCTCTGTACATACTGTGACACGAGTTTCAGGACATGAAGTGTCAGTGAAACACAAGCAGAAACAATGACTAGGGGAGGAGGCATCTAAATACGACCATGCATGCAATTATACTTTCCCATTTTCCATGGTAGCTGCCCTTCAGACGTTTGTCACAAAGAGGCAAACCTTAGTTAACTGTGTTCATCTTAGTCTAGTATGAGAGCTAAGATGATAATCACTGTTTGAGCTGCTATTACCCCATGTGAAATTCCTACCCAAACTTAGTGCTTAGAACAGCCACTTTATGACCCTTTTGTAGTTCCTAAGTGTGACGATTGGGTGTCTCTGCCTCCTTCGAGCTTTGTTACCAGCACAATACTTGTCTGACATGAAAAACAAACAAACAAAAAACTACACGGCCATTTTATTTTATTCCTAATTTTGACGAGGGACTCGGCTGGGCTGCTTTTACAAGAGACCTTTCATGTACTGCCAGCCAAGTTGAAGGGGAGGGCCTACCAGTCTGCCTCTCGATGGGATAGAGCTCAAATGATTTGTTGACCTTGTTTTTATTATTATTAGATTTTTGCAATAGGGCATGTGCACTCTCTGGAGAGAGACACAAAGAGAAACAGAGAGCAGGAAAGTGAGAAAACTTCCCCCTCAACCCCCGCCAGAGAGGATGGACACACAGCAATCTCTTCTCTGTTCTTCTCTCAGGACCTCAGGGTTTGGGGCATGCACACACTCACACCTGGTGTGTTTTTCAAGTCGCCAAACGGATTGGTCATGTTGGATCCAGAGCCTTAACCATTACACCTGGTTAAGTCTATGTGCTGGCCCACAGCCTTCTTATAAAGCCACACATTATTTTCTATGAGCCTTTCGAGAAATAAAACTTCCATCTTCGCCTATGTTTCACTATATTTTTCTTTTAAGTCATTTGGTCTTAGTCCAAAAAAAGATGGTGTTATCTTATCAGAAACACGTATGTCTTCCCAAATTTTACTTCTCTTTGTAGGCATATATCTTTTCTAACAACTCTTTCATAAATTAGAAAAAAAAAATAGCTTGCAATGAGCAAATAAAGTAAAATTCACTGATTTTGTTTTCATTTCTTTGTGTTTTATATAAATAATTGTGATGCGATATCTCTTGGGTTAAAATGGCCTAAGCTAGCATCTGATTTTTCTCTTCCCAGAGTCTATTCTAGCTGAGATTAGCAAGAGAAGAAAACACACTTAGAATGTTGGTGTGTTTGCTCAAGATCATCTCTAACAGCAGCTTAAAATTCAAGATCTTGATTTACTGTATATCAATCTCTCTGGGTCTTTCCCACACTACAGAGTGGAGACTCTCGCTCTGTCACAGGATACTTAGGAGAATGTATCAATGTTCTACAGAGGAGTAGGCCCTGTCCAAAGAAATGACCCATTAATTTCCCTTGTTAATGAGAGTCTACAGAAACACACTTTGATTTTCGAGTGCATTCTCACTTCGCCAAAAATTTAAAAAAACAAATTATTCCGGAGTAAAGTATTCAGTTGTGAAATGTGTGAAATCCCTCCTTTTTAAATTATTATTACTTACACATTCAATTGCTAGACATCATTTAGATTATAAAGAAGAGACTTTACCCAGCATGATACACACCTCAGTCCAGTCCAGTTGAAAATACATTTCCTCATCAATTGGAACACGCCATATCTGTATCCCATAAATGTCTTACCTCTCTATTTTCCCCCAAATTTTCCTTCCTATATTCTTCCCCTCTCCCACTCTCCTTCCACTTTGTCCCCAGTGTCCATAACAATTTTTGATGCTTTTATGTCCTCTAATGTTTCAGTCTCTGCCATAGAGTGCAGACAGTTGGTATGTGTTAAGTGGAGACATACAGTGTCTCTGTTTCATAGCCTGACTTGCTTCACTCAGCAATAAACATTCCACGTTCATCCACTTTTTAGCCAATGCCAGGGGCTTGTTTTTTATGACTGAGTAGTGTTCCATGGAGTACATGTGCCACACAAAAATGTGGAATCCCTTCTAAGACTTCATCTTCCCAAACCCATGACTCTTTCTCTTTAGAAAAGCATGAGTAAAAAGGAGTTAGTGTTATCGAGCTCTGGGTACGTGCAGTGTATCACACCACGTACACACAGCTCTGCAGGAGCTTCTCCACTGCACAGACGGGAGACCGAGACCAGGCTGGCTCGATAGCTTGTCCATGTCCTCAGGCTACCGAGAGGCGGCACCGAGTCTCACTGTTCCTGGTTACAAGCCCCAAACCTTCAATCAGTACCACTCTTTTTAGTACCCTGATACCAGACTGGGCTTCACACATCTTGAGAGACTGGAGAAAAGATTCATAAAAAATAAAAAATAAAAAAACACACTTTGGTAATGGATACAAAATGTGCATCCCTTTCCTTATCATTATTAACTAAATATCGCCATGTTAGTAATATCATAAAACAGTTACCTTTGGCCCAGCCTCCATAGCACAGCTGACACGACACCAGACTGTGGAGCTGGAAGCCTCACACCACTCTGATCTGAGTCCCTGGCCTAGTCGTCCTGAAACACGCCAAGCATGTGTGTGCTTCCCCTGGGCCCTGGTGGGTGGGAAGACTGGCACAAGGGACGTGTGCTGTGACGGCCTGTGGAGGGCGCCCCTCTGTCTCCTTCTGTCTCTTTTATGTGCACGTGGCTGCACTCTCTCATGAACTGTTTGAAAACTAATTTTTAATTCCCACTAGCAGTGTGAAAGAGTTCCCCTTTCACCACACCCCCACCAACAGTTATTATTATTATTATTATTATTATTTCAATCTTAGACATTCTGACTGGGGTTAGGTGATATCTCTTTGTTGTTTTGGAAAATAATCAATAAAACATATTTAAAAAGTAATTTGGCTTTGAAGATAAGCCTGAGAGAAGCTTGGGTGGAGGGAAAGTGGCTCTCCACCCTGCCCCTCCTTTACCAGAGCACTGTGGGAGAAGTGGGCAGCTCAGGCCTTGTTTTTCAGAAGTGGGCCCCAGAGAGGTAAGAGAATGGAGCCGTGCAAACCGTTCTGTGAGACAGGCACAAGCCCTAGCATCTCGTAACACAGGCAGCCACATCTGGGGGCTCCAAGAGGTGGAGCTGAGCTGAGTCTTAACAAATAAGCGGGAGTTAAGGTGAAGTGTGTGCCTTGTGTGGTGTGGTGTGTAATGTGACATGGCAACATGTCTTGTAGCACAGTGTAGCATGTAGTATGATGTGGTGTGGTGTGGCTGGTATGGCATGGTGCAGCATGACATTGTGTGGTGTGGTGTGGAGTGGCATAGCATGGTGTGGCGTGGTGTGGAGTGGCATAGCATGGTGTGGCATGGTGTGGTGTGACACAGTATCATGTGGTGTGGTGTAGGTGGGCAGGTGTGGTGTGGTGTGGCATGGTGTGACAGGGTGTGTTGTGGCACAGTATTGTGTAATGTGGTGTGACATAGTGTGGTGAAGCATGGCATTGCGTAGCGTGCTGTGGTGTGACAGGGCACAATGTGGTACAGTATTGTGTGATGTGGTGTGGTGTGGTGTGGCATGGTGTGGGGCATGGTGCAGGATGGTATTGTGTGGTGTACAGTGGTGTGGTGTGGTGTGACACGGTGAGGTGCAGCATGGTATTGTGTGGCATGGTGTGGTGTAGTGTGACATGACATGGTGCAGCATGTTATCGTGTGGTGTGGTGTGACATGGCATGGTACAGGATGGTACTATGTGGTGTGGTGTGGTATGGTGTGGTGTGAAATGGAGAAGTGCAGCATGGTATTGTATGGTGTGGTATGAGGTGGGGTGAGGTTGTGTTTTGGCATGGTGTGGCATGTTGTGACGTGGCATGGTGTAGTATGGCATTGCATGGTGTGGTGTAGGATAGCATGGCGTCGTGTGGGGTGACGTGGTAAGAGATGGATGCACGGTGTGGAGTGGCGTGATGTGGTGGGCTGGCATGGTGTGACATGATGTGATGCAGCACAGTATTGTATGGTGTGGGGTGTCATGGTATAGCGTGGGGCGGCAGGTGTGACATGGCAAGGCGCAGCATGGCACTGTGTGGTGTGGGTGGTGTGGTGAGGCATGGTATTGTGTAGTGTGATGTGATGTGGCGTGGTGTGACACGGCGTGGTGCAGCATGGCATTGTGCAGTGTGGGTGGTGTGGTGAGGCATGGTATTGTGTAGTGTGATGTGATGTGGCGTGGTGTGACAAGGCATGGTGCAGCATGGCATTGTGTGGTGTGGTATGGGGTGGGGTGAGGTTGTGTTTTGGTATGGTGTGGCATGTTGTGATGTGTGGTGCAGCATGGCATTGTGTGGTGTAAGTGGGTGGCATGGTGTGGGGTGGCACTGCATGGTGTGATGCAGCGTTGTCATGTGGCAGTAGAGATGGGTGGGGTAAGGACCATGACGGTTTCTGTTTAATTCCATCTTCTCAATGAGGGATAAAAAAAGTACATGGCCCCACAAAACAGAACACTAATGGCAACAAAACTCGCTATCTAAATAATGATGCATTATTTACAGTTTTTCATTAATATTCATTTGCAACTTGTTCATTCATTTGTCATCTGCTAGCACAGAAAATAGTAGCAGGTGCCATGATTAAAAACATATTATGAGCCGAAAAACTAGAAGTGAGAAAATTATTTCCATTCATTAAATTTTTTTCAGCCTGTTGGAAGACAAAAGTTAAAGCTGCTCCATTTCAGCAGTGTAACACCTTTGTGGAACTCATGGGGGGAGACGGCAGACGACCATGGCCCTTCCTCATCAAATGCTACTTCCCCCATCGCCTCTCCTGGTCGACAAGGCTGTTGGTAGTGCGTGCGTCCCTCTTCAGAGCACTCATCAGACCCGGACCAGTGTAACCACTCCTTTGATGTCTATCTGGCCCACTAAAATGTGAACTGCAGACTTGTGCTCATCCTCTAATGCAGAGAATTTCACATTGTGCCTGAGAATTCAATAAACAGTTTGCAATGAAATAAATCAAGAGTAGACTTTTGATTTGGCTTCTGATAATTGCCAGTGTTATCTAAGCACACGTGCATCTCTAGACAGGCCAGCCTAGTTAGAGCTTACTAATTATCTCAGAAATGTCCTCTGCTCCCAGGTTCTCTCTAGCAAGTCTAGCCATCTCAGAAATGTCCTCTGCTCCTAGTTCCTCTCTAGCAAGTCTACCCATCCCTCCAGGTTCAGCTGAACCACCAGCAGGAGCCCCATGGAGCTCTGCTGCCTTTGGTAGTAGATGCTCCTTTGGAATCTGGTTCTCCTACCTGGTCCTTGCTTCCTGTGGACACACTCTCCGACTCCAGCAATTGGCCAGCTTGGATCTCTTTTTCAAAATTGTAGTCAGACTTCTCTGGCCTTCCAACCCCAGTGAGAAAAGAACTGCACTGTACATCCTAATTTGGATATTGGTTCTACTTTGTGATCTTCGGGAAGACCCATTACTTCTCTGAGCCTCGGTTTCCTTAGTTATCAACCACGTGTAATAACAGATAACCGTCCAGGGCTCTTCAGAGAAATAAGACCCCTGGGCTTGGGTGAGTATGTACCTGTAGAGGAAGAGAGAAATTTTTCAGGGCTTCCTCATGTGATTGTGGGGTTGGCAAGTCTGGGATCTGTAGGACAGGCTGGAGACCCAGGGAGAAGCCGATGCTGCTCTCAAGCCTGGAGGCAACCTGGAGGTGGGCTTTCTTCTTCTTCAGGGGACCTTTCACTCCAGCCTTCAAGTGACTGGATGAGGCCCGTTCACACTATGGAGGGAAATATGCTTTATGCAGTCAGCAGCTTTAAATATCCATCTCACCTAAAACACACCTTCATAGTAACATCTAGACTGGTGTTTGACTTTAGCCAAGCTGACTCGTAAAAGAAAAATTTAACTCACTGGATGATTATGGAACTAAATTATGTGGTGGAAGATAAATCAGGGATCATGTGCTAGGTGCCTAGAGCATGAGGCACCCCCATTCCTTTCCTCTACTATCTGGTCACTGGCTCTGATGTCACCGGCCACCTCTGCGTAGGAGACTAGGAGAGAAGTTTTTGTACTAATGGAGTTTCAACAAAACCGGAAGACTTGTTCAATCTATTATAACCATACTAACACAAGCTTTCACCTCCTCTGGACAAGACCTACTTTCCATAAAAGATGTTCTTATGAACTCTTCAGTTGGCTTGCAGATGGTTTTATCTATCCGGAGTTTCTCTATGCCATGACCTTACGTGCTGTCTACATGATAGGTCCTAAACCACATTACAGCCCGAAGCCACAAGGCAGCACAATCAGTTTCTCCCCTCAGATGGTTAATGTCAGCGTGCCGAAGACCTCTCTGCTTTTACTAAAAATTACCATAAGCACATATGTACCTTAAGTCAGAATTAGGAATACAAATTGTGGTCCTATTTTTTTTCCATACACAATTGCTAATTTCAATTACAGAAAGTAATCTTGGTATAATTTTCCTGGATCTGAAAATGAGTGGCTGCTGAAACCTAGCAACAATGTGGAAAAATGGACTTCTAATTGTCAAGTGTCACTTGGCTCTTCTTATTCACCACATGTAAGCCCATGTACTATAGTAGATTTTTGTGAGAATGTGTGAGTAATTTGAGCTCCTAGTGGCCTGCCTAGTTATTCACCCTTCTATGGGGTTTGGCTATTTGGTTCTTAGAATTATAGATTTTTTATGTCAGTGAAAGGCAATTCTCAAACATCTGCTGTCAAATGGTGGGATCATACATGATGGTGCCTGTTTGTGTGCTTCATATCAGTCAACCTTTGCAAAGCCGTTGGTGTGAATTCACTCCAGATATCCGCTAAGCATAGTGCTGAGTTATGATGGAAATGGATGACCAGTAAACATACACGTGGTCTAATCAAACAATAGGAATTATTCCAAAGAAAGAGGTTAGATCGTGAAGGAGGGACTCCAGCTGGCGGCTTAGGGTTTTGCCACCGTTTCCCCTGTTGATCTCCTGACATGGGACTCCTGTCTCACTTAAACTTTTTACGTTGACATTGCCTCTTGTCCCTGCTCAAGGTTCAAGCTGCATCCACCGGAAACCAAAACCTGTTCTGAGGAAGAAGTTGGCACCTGATACAATGAATTTAAAGGTAGATCCTATTTGTTGATTCAAAAAGTGGTGTGAAAACATCAACATCTATGTTTATGACCATTACTAGAATACATAAGTAGAAATTTTTTCCTACAATCAGCACAACTAAAGATGTCCCTGGAAATATGTTCTTCTCAGAAAGGACTCTCTTCTGCATACATCGTCTTACTCACATTTGAAGTCATACCACCCCAAGTATTCCAAGGCTGAAGCTTGAGAAGAAAAACTGATACCTGATAAAAGGAGAATTTGACAACTCTTCAAATGCTCTTTGCAATTATGTTCAGTGTGTTTCTATTAAAATTACCTGCCAGAACTAGCAGATGGTATAACAATTACATCGCTGGACTCTCATATGGCAGACCATGGTTTGAATCCTGGACCCGGTGGCTTGATACTCATGTCAGTTGCACATGTTGGTGTGTGTGGGCCCCAAGATTCTGGAAGGAGAACGGAGAAAGGCCATCCTCCCCGGGAGGTGAATTCTTGCTTTCTCTCTTACTATCTCTGTCAAGTGTCCATTCCTTAAGGCAAAAATCTCATTAAAAAATAAAGCACATGCCACAGTACATAAAGATAAGTATTGGAACCAGCAGTTGGCGCAATGGCTATGTCGCTGGACTCCCATGTAGTCGACCATGGTTCAAGTCTCAGACCTGGTGGCTTAAACTCACGCCAGGCGTGTGTGTGTACGTATCCAAGATCCCGAGAGGAGAATGGAGGAGAAGGGATTGTGGCATGGCCATTTCCCCTGGGGAGTGATTTCTTGCTTTCTGTCTCTCTGTTTTTCTCTGTCTTTCTGGCGAGTGCATGTGTGCCCTATAGTAAAAACCTCTCAAAAAAAAAAAAAAAAAAAAAAAAAAGACAAGTGTTGCATGAGCTCATTTATACGTGGAATCTAAAAAGAAAATTCAATAAAAAGAAAATTCAATATACAGTGTTAGAGAACAAAACTGGCTATCAGAGGCAGGGTGGGAGGATTGTGGGGAATGGGGAGATAGAAAGAGCATAGGATGTGAAGGGACAGTTACACAGGGTGAGCAGGTGGACAAGCTGGACACCTCAGGTACAGCACAAAGGCCATGGATGGTGACCTTGTCCTGCATTTGGGGTTCATGCAGAATGGGCAGAGTTCAGCTGCTCTTGCCACAAAAATAAAACCAAGTCAAACCCGTGTAACTATGTGAGATAATGAATATGATCATTTGTTTCACTATAGTAACCTTTTCACAATTGATATGCATTCCATAACGTCAAGTTAAATCTAAACAAAATTGTTTTTGAACAATTATTTAAAGCATATGCCATGAGTGCTAGTTGTCTAGGAAGGTTTCAAGGCAGCATCTTAATTCTTATCTGGAACAACCATTCTCTCCCTCGTAATGTCTCTCATTCACCCACAGGAGGGTTCAGTCTTGGTTTCATGATGATGATGACTTTTCAAGATAGTAAGCAGAAGCATGCAAGGTCAACAGTGTCACCTCGGATGTATTGTCTTCACAAGAGCAAGTCACAAGAACAGTTTAGATATAAGAAGCAGAAAGAAACTATCTTGTTGATGATGTTGTTGGTTTTATTGCATTTAAAACATTTTTTAAAGATTACAATCTGTGTATTCTTTCAAAATTAATTTGACATCATTTTATTTTAATTTTATATTTTTAAAATTTGTGTTCATTCTATACATCTATATAGTACACAGAATGGTTTTTCCCAGCATGAATACAATGGATATTAGTCAAGTCAAAGGTATTACCACCTACATCATCATCAACAGATAACTTTTTATTTTTGTGTCTGTTAAATTAAAAAGCCGCCTTTGTCAGAAGGACTTGCAGAGTCGCATTGCACTAGTTGTGTATATTCTTACAGAAATGAAGAACTGAGGCTTCTTCTACAATCAAACCATCACACTGTGCATGCAACAACTGCAGAATTATGAAAATCCAAATTGAGAAACTGATGTAGAGGGTTATTTCTTGGTTAAGAGAAAAGACATTGAGAATATGGTAGCAGAAAAGAAAGTAGTATTTTGGAGATGATAGTCTTGAATAAGTCATGGTCTACATGAGAATCTGGGGAAAGTGAAGAAATGAGAACAAAGGTGTTCAGTGAATGGCCAAAACCACTCACGGATTTACAAGTTCACCTGGCTCCTGTAAGCCCTTCCGTTTCCACACTGAGCATGTGAATCAACAGTGACTATTTAATGATCCACACTTCTAGGTAAAACTGTCTTCAATGCTTAGGAAATATTATTTGTTTAATTAGATACTTCCCTTCCTCATGTTGTGTCTATCATTGCATTTCACAGAACGAAAACGCATTCCTCCTCACAGTGGTGCATCAGTCAGAATTCTCTAGTCTATGTTTGGTAACAAATAAACGCACAAATCTTTTAATTTTTTTATTTATTATTTTAATTTGCCAAAGGATGTAGTCACTCACCAGAGACAGAGAGAGACAGGGGAAGCGAGAAAGTATTCTCTATGAGGGACTGTCACGCCATAATCCTTTCTCCATTTCTCCCTCCTTTTGAGATCTGGGGCATGCATACACATACGTGTGGTATCTTTTTCTACATGCAGGATCCAGGACTTAAACCACAGAACCATGTGGGATCCAGTTGCCTTAACCACCATGCATTGGCCAGCTTCCTCAAATCTTAATATGAGAATATAATAGATGTTTTTATTGCTTCCATTAAGTCTGGCAGACAGATGGTCCTCCTCTGCCTGGTAACTGTGCCTCCTGGTCTCCACAGTGCTGAAACAGCGGGCAAGAGGACCAGAATATGGCGCACAATGAAACAAAACAGACATAAAGGGCACTGCAGACCATGCCCCTTATATTCTTATCATAAAAGTTTTGTTTTCTCATGTCTGTGTTCTTGCAAGACATGAAATGTAAAGGTAACCCCGCTAGGTTCTTTTTGCTAGAGCATTTACTGGATGGTTTCTAACAATGAAGTTCTGAGTGCTACGAACAATGAAGGCAATTTTTTTTTTTTGAGAGATATTTTGCTATAGGGTGCGTGCGCTCGCCAGACAGACAAAGACAGAGAGACAGAAAGCGAGAAATCACCCCCCAGGGGGGATGGCCATGCCGCAATCCCTTCTCCTCCATTCTCCTCTCGGGATCTTGGGCACGCACGCACACGCGCTCGGCGTGAGTTTTAAGCCACCGGGTCCAGGACGCGAACCGCGGTCAACTACGTGGGAGTCCAGCGACATAGCCATTAAGCTAACTTCTGGTTCCCCAGTGAAGGCAATTTGGGGAAGTATTGCATTCCTCCAAACTTCACATGTTCTCGTTCACACTGCACATGGCCTAGCATCACCTCCGGGCCAGGTAAGCAATGGCAAGGGCGGAGGGGAGGTTCCCTTCTGCTGCATTATCTTCACCTTTGCCTGAATTGAGTCTGTCCCCTTTCAGTTTAGAAGACACCCATTTGCTAGAACGCAATCTCCTCCACGACATCCCCCCACTCGATTACAGCTAGCCAGTGACTGGGTCCAAAATGAGTGTGCAGGCCAACTGACTCATGCCTGCGGTATTCGTGACAGTAAGAATTGATGTGCACAAGACAAGAGCAAGATTTATGGCTCTCCTTACTCACATGATTTACCGAAAGCTGACTTTTATTACCTAAGAGCCAGTCACAGACATGTGCTGGGTGTGCTCCGGATAAATGCCTGAGGTGCAGCTCCATGGGCGGCTGCCAGGAACAAGGAAGAGGAAAAAGGGAAAAGAGAGAAATGATTTTACAGATGAGATACTTGTCGAAAATGCAGGGGCTACGGTGCTCCAGGAACAGCTGGCGATGATGAGCTAAAAAAAACTGCGCCATTTGCAGGCAATGGACAGCTGGAGGCCCCGCCACGCTAACTACTGAGTGGGCAAGACAGATTTATGGATGGGCCGATAATGGCAAAGAAATAAAGATTGATTTGCACTAGAGCACGTGTGGAGAGTTGTGGCAGCAGTGGAGAGAGAAGAAAGGAAGGAGAGGCAGACCCTGACAAAAGTCTCTTCAGAAGGTACACACAGGCCTGGTAGGAAAATAATAACATTACAGTACAGACATTGCTTTATTTCGCAAATCTCTATCACCTGGCTGTGGACACAGTGCCAGCAATCCTGTGGCTCCTACCTGCCAAAGAACCAAGGGGCGGCTGGGTTCATCTGTCTTCCGGCCTGGGACCCTCACTGCTTCCTGCTTCCTGCTTCCTGAGTGTTTTTTCTGTGGCCAACCCTGTACTAGCTACCCCAATGGGAGAGAGAAGCTGAAATTCCAGCCTTGGTCCCAGGAGACAGGAGAGACGCATTACGTGTCTGGAGAAATAAGACATGCAAAGCTAGCAAGCACAAAGCAACCTGAGGTAGGATGCTCACCTCTGAAGCATCCTGGATCCCCTCTTCCCTCTGACTCCCATTCACCCTTGAGGATTTAGTACAATCAGCACCTCCTTCCAGATCCTGGCAAGGCCTTATCCCAACTCATAGAGTTCCCTCACATTGTGTGCTGCTCTTCCACAAACCACACAAGTGTTATTTCACACGGTTCACGATGCTGCGTGTTTATCCTCTCCACTCCATCACACACGCACTGGAAACTCATTTAGAGCAAGATATTTGAATCAGTGGTATTTTGTCTATAGTAGATGCCTTCTAATAGTAAATGGTCTGTCTTTTCATTCATTCATTCAGGGCCAGCCAATGGTGTGGTAGCTAAAACGGCTTCAACTCTCATGGCTGACCACATGGGTTCAAGTCCCCGATCTGGCAGCTTGAAAAACACATCAGGGGCCAGTGTGTGCCCAAAATTGTAAGAGGAAAATGGACAAGAAGGGATTTCAGCACGGCCATCTCCCACCCCACCCCACCCCCCACCCCACCCCCCCACCCCCGGAACTGTTTTCTATCTGTCTCTCTCAGGCCAGTGCATGTGCCTTCTGGCAAATTAAAAAAAAAAAAAAAAAAAAAGAAAGAAAGAAAAGAAAAAGTTACTAAATGACTGCCCCTGAGTACTAAATGCGAGTATGTTTGATGGTGACATGCCCAGTGCAAAGGAGCACAAGGGAGATGGAGCAAGTGAGGGAGGCTGTTCTAGTCTGAGGACTGGGAAACGCCTGCAGTGTTCTAGCCAAGGTCATGTAAGAAACGCCACACATGCAAACATCAGGCGGCATGCTCCGCAGTGGGAGGTGGTAACCGAGCACCCTGCTTCAGGAGCTACTCCATCTGCTTGAGGTTTAAGAAATAGAAAAAGTGTAGTGCGGCTGAAGCTGCCTTTGCTCATTGGCTTCTTAGTTACTCATCTCTTCCCTTCCTTACCGGCTCACCCACTTGTTTGTAACTTCAGGACCTCTGCCAGGTGCTCAGAACCAAGTTACCCAGGATCAGCCCTGGTCTCGAGCCATTGGTAGCTCCCAGAGCAGAGACAACAAAGGCAGAGACGATAGGAGCCTTTTGGAGGAGGGCTGAGATGGCATGAGTTTGTCTAAACTGAGTAAAGGAGGCAAAACTGGAGGGCCAAAGCACATTGCTGTAGGGTAGGGGTCCTTGTGGGGAGGCCTCCCGACCCCGCCAGCCCTGAGCCACATCCAAGTGTTCGGTAGGTCAAAGGTGGTTTCTAACACACATTGCATGCCTTTTCCACAGCGTGAAAGTCTGCACTCGTAGTTTCAAAGCACTGGTGGCTCAAAATGCTGGTGTTTCAGCCTAAACCAGGCATTTGCAACAAACTATATTGCCACTGAAAAACAGTATCACTAAAAACTAAAAATCACAGGAGCCATCAGGTAGCCAGGTGGTTAAGGGCCTGGATTCCCACATAGCTAACTGTAGTTCCAACACTGGACAGGACAGCTTGAAAAGCATCTCAAGAAGGAAGTGGAGAAGAGATGGGGGCATGGCCATCTCCCTTGGGAGGATGATTTCTCCTTGTCCCTCTCTTTCTCTGGAGAGTGCATATGCTCTATGGCAAAAAAATAAATAAATAAAAATTTAAAAAATAATAGTTTAATTAAAGAATGATCCAATTAATCAATAAAAGACATTAATTTTATTGTTTTTTTTTTTTTTTTGGAGAGGTTTTTGCTATAGGATGCGTGCACTTGCCAGACAGACAGAGAGAGACAGAGAGACAGAAAGCGAGAAATCACCCCCCCCAGGGGGGATGGCCACGCCGCAATCCCTTCTCCTCCATTCTCCTCTCAGGATCTTGGACACGCACGCACATGCGCCCAGCGTGAGTTTTAAGCCACTGGGTCCAGTACGCGAACCATGGTCGACTACATGGGATTCCAGCGACATAGCCATTACGCTAACTGCTGGTCCCAATTTTATTGTATTTCAACCCAATATCATATCTTCTAAGGCTTTTCTGTGAAGGACTGAGAAACCCTCAGAAAGACTTCTGCTTCATACCTAAAGACAATAGTTTCCTCAAGGATATCATTGGCAAAACTGAGCCTCAAGCTAAACTGGCTCCTTTTTCCACGGAACATCACTTTTATTTGAAAGAAGCTTTGACAGCAGACAGCAGTCTTCAATCAGTCAGGCTTGAATGGCAAACATATTCATAAAAACAGAATCAGCCTGTCACTTTAAGAAAACTGACTGGGACCAGTAGAAGGCATAATGGTTACATCACTGGACTCTCACATAGTCAACCATTGTTCAAGTTCTGGACCCGATGGCTTGAAACTCATGCTGGGCAATGCTCATGTGTGTGCTCAAAATCCTAAGAGGAGAATGGAGAAGGGACTGCACATGGCCATCCCTCATGGGGAGTGATTTCTCACCTTCTGTCTCTGTGTCTCTCTGTCTCTCTTGAGAGTGCATGGGCCCTATAGCAAAAAATCTCTCATTAAAAAAAAAAAAAAGACAAGAAAGCAGACTGACAAATTCTGTTGCCAACCACAAAATTCAAGCTCTCAAGAGAAAGTTGGAATTTTGAAAAGTTCAGATGTGCCACTGTGATCTAGACAACTTCCAATAGTTTAGGACCTTTCTGATGAAGTTGGTGAATGAGATTTTTTAATCACCTATAGTAAAATTTATTACCATTTGCATAAGCTGTATAACTAAACGAGCCAACAGATTTTCAAATAACCAAAGCACAGTGCTGTGCAACCCTGCACAGGGAGAGATATTAGATGTGCAAGATTGGCCAATGGATTTCTCTTTTTTTGTAAATTATTTTTGCTATAGGGCATTTGAACTCACCAGAATCCCTTCTCCCTTCATTCTCCTCTAGGGACTTTGGGCATGCACACACACACACACACACACACACACGTGCGCGCGGCTTGAGTTTCAAGCTTCTAGGTCTGGGACTCGAACCTTAGTCAACTAAATGGGAGTCTGGTGATGCAATCATTTTGCCATCACTGGTCTCTGATCAATGGCTTTTACTGTTCAATAGTATGAACATTTTCACAAAATAAAGGTTTTCACAATTACCTTAAAAATTAGTAAAATATTCTTCCATCTTTCAATTACTCATGCATAAACTTCACACATGTCAACTAAAATAACACATTGGAGTACATTAAATGCAACATTAAATAAGAGAATCCTGTTCTTTTCTGTGGAAAGAAAATTACAGAGACTTGTAATACCTGAAACAATGTTACTCTTCTTGCTGATTTTGTCTTGAGAAACTTGCTTTTTTCTTTTTTCCTCATTTTCTTACATTAAATCATTGTGTATCATTACAACATATATAAAAATAGCATGTATTAACATGTGATAGGCTTGTTATTGCTATTTTTTAATAAATTCAGAAATACTTTTTAAAACTCAGTTTCAATTTCTAGTATGGTAAATGGTGATAGATATAATTCACATTTAAAAAATCAAGGGCTCCTGAGGCCACTGCTAGAGGGTATGTCTGGGAGCCACTGCCAGAGGGTCTAGTGAGAGAGAAAATGGGAAAGGCATTAGGTTAAAAGCATAGAGAATTTTTATTTGATGTAAAGGTGAATATGATGGCAGAAATCACTCTCACTGATATCAGTGTAGACCAAAAATAATGTGTTTTCTAAAGATAGCAAAAAAAAAAAATTCCCCATGAATTATACATAATATAGAAAGCTGGTTTACTAGCAGATGTATCATTCATTATTTTAGTATAAAACTATGTGGCATTTGTGGGATGGCCAACTTGGAAGACCCTGTCTGAAGTGATTAATTTGTAATAACGTGTTTAATTCTCAAACCAACTCTATGAGGTACATGCTATTGCTTGTTTTTGTTGTTTGTTTGTTTGTTTGTTTTAAGATGAGGGATTTAAAGTGAAAAGACCAAATCAATTTTCCCAGGGAACACACAGGGACCTAGCAGTAGGTGAACAGAGGTGGTGGCGTCCTGGGCCCGGAACCACACGACAACGGAGCTAACCACCTACAGGGTGCAGGCAGCACAAGTACGGCACGTTGTTTGGTTTATTCACCTTTTTAAACATGCAGTTTCTTCCAGGAAGGTTAAAGTTCTGGTTACAGGCCAGCAGCCAGTCTGCTGATGCCCACGGCGGTTTCCTTTGCTTGCCGGGAACCTTCTCATGAGCTGCTTCATGGTATCTGCTCGGTGGGTCTCAACACTTCCGCGTGCTGGGAAGCGAAGGGATTCTCATCTTTTTTCTTTAAAACATTAAATTTATATATTTGTTATGTCTAATCTATTAGCCATTTCTCTATAAATGAGCGCAACTCTCTTCTCTAGGCAACAGCAGGGTTTTCCTTCAATCTCGCTACGCCTTAGCTGTCTGACTGAGGAGCTCCTGAAGCATTTACAGTAACAGAATCAGGCATCTATAGAAAGGGAGGCGACGGCCAGGCCAGGCCTTTCAGATCAGACTTCTCCCATCTAGAATCTGTCCAGTAATTGAACTCTGGGCCCCTTACCAGGCTCCCTCTGCCCTTTCAGCCCAAGTCCTCCCATATGGCTTTGATTTGGAGGCACTCAATTTATCAAAACAGTTTGTTATGGTAAAAAACTATTTGATGTCAGCGAAACCATATGACCCTTTTTATGTGTCCTTTTCCTGGAATAAGAAATCAATTTACCCATTTTAAACAAAGTTGGGGCCTAAAGAGACTTGAACTAGTACTACATTCATAAACCACCAAGAACAAACGTGGTCGGCAAAGTGTATTCTCCAGTTCATGGTCTCATGGGAGGGGAGTAGAGGGAGCTGTGTCAGCACTCTACCCTATGTTGGGTCTCATTGTCAACTGCCTGGCGTTCCCGGGGGATCCTGGCTTAAAAGACAGCTGGCCGAGCCCTGCCTCCATCCTTTCGGGGCCCCAGGAGCGTGTGTTCTTAAACAAACCTGGTGGTTCTGAGGCAGGCCTTTAGACCAAGACTTGAGAACAACGTCTTCCCCTTAGTGCTCTCTCCTGCGCGTCATGCTCTCTGCATGTTCCACCGTTATCTTGCCTCTCCCTCAATCCCTCAATGGGAATTCTGCAGAGGATTCTGTGCTGGCTGACCCCACCCTCAGCAACTGCACACCGAGTGTACAACGGTGCTGCCCAGCCCAGACTACAGCCAGGGCCCTTCTGAACTTCAGATGGCCAGCAGTGTGCTTGGCCTGCCACGGGCTGTTGTATGACTTGTGCAGTTTTTTCTCCACTGAGTCGAGAAGGAATTGACTCTCTGTTCCCTATAACCATGCCTATTCTTTGGCTTTCTTAATCCCTTCTTGGGACAATTGCAACAACTTTATTCTTGACTCCTCTAGATGATCATTTTCCAATCCCATGTCCCCATCTGACTGCCTTCTGCGAAGGACATATTGCAGAGAACAGGACATTGTAAACTCATATTAATCATTAACTCAGATCATTCAATGTTTAGTGCTTCCTACTTTATGTCTAATTGCTATTTTTTATTTTACTATCATTATTACCAAGTGCTAATAGTCACAGAAAGCAAACAGCTTCCTCAGTGATCTGGCCCTGTTGTATTCTAGGCCACTGAATTTACTGACGGTCTCCTTGTCTACATTTCAGCCGGTTCCACCTGTCCTGTTCAGATACCAGAATGTGTGCCCCTCAGGACTCCTTCAAATAAAAGTACCCTCAGACAGCAAGAAATCCATATCACTAATATACAATGTATACAAAAGATTCATGTATGTCCATGAAGCAGACAAGTCTCCACGCTCTGACTCATTGAGCCCAATTATTCCTGAGGTAGAGAGTTGGGTGTGCTGTGCATGAAGACCTTCCCCACCAGCTGCAGGGGAACATCCAAACCCCTGAGGCATTTCTTTCACTACACCTTTTGAGGCCCATTTCTTGGGGTCCCTAATTGAGTCATTCAAGTCTGTGTTCAGCACAGGTATTTAGGAATAGGATGTGGTGGTCCGAAAGTGATCCCTCTGGCTCAGGAGCCCCGTCCAGGCAGAGCTCAGTGCCCCATGTGACAGAACCAACCTCTGTTTCAGAGACTGGAGAGCAAGGAACAGGGCCTGCCACAAAGATGCTGGCATGATCCTCCTTCCTTCCTGTTTCTTTCCTGCTTGCTTTCTTCCTTCTCTCTTTTTCAGTTGTCTGAGGGCACATGCACTTGCCAGAGAGAGAAAGCAAGCATCACCCTTGGAACATGGTCATGCTGCATCCCCCCCCCCCCACTTCTCTATCCCACCAGGTTTTGGGGCATACATACATGCACGCCTGGTGTGCTTTCTAAGCCGTAAGGCTGAGATTCGAGCCATAGTTGGCCATGTGGGATTTGGCTTCCTATGCACAGCACCTAACCACTGGATTACAAGGCCAGTCTTTGGCATGATCTGTTATCAACAGTTCCAAAATACAGAGTCCTGAGAACTTACAGGACCTGTCGTAACTCAGTTGGCAGGATTACTTGACCTCAAGTGACCTGAGTCTATTTGTAGTCCTTAACAGTCTCCCTCCATGTGAATATTCATGTCTGGCTACAAGAAGAGAAATTGCACATTAAAACTTTTTAAAAATGAAATAAAATCTTGAATACAGAGGTCTGAACCAGAACCCAGGATAGGAGGTCTGGTCTCCAGGACTTTAGATGTACAATTAGGAACTTGTGTAGGTTAGTTAAACGGGACATTGGTATTTAGATTAATGGTGATCTAGTGTGTCTAAAATATCTGGATAATCTTGAAAAAAATACATAGAGGTGTAGGTAATTTCCCAGGAACCTCTGTTCTCTGAGAAAAATCTCAGTTAATGTTTGGGTTTGGGGGGTATTTTTTCTCTTTTCCTTCTTTCCTCCTTTCCTTCCTTCCTTCCTTCTCTCTTTCTTCCTCCTTTTTTAAAATGTAAAAAAAAGAGACTTCCATATTCAGATGTCTAATAAAAACAGTTTCTACTTAAAATAAAAGTTTCGACTATGAAAAATCTGACCAAGTGTGCATTTGGGGATTCAAAGAAATTATGTTTGTAGACCTAACAAAAAAAAATTCTTCCAAACTAATAAATTTAGATCTGTAAACAAGCGGAGACCAGAAGGAAATACGCAGCTGATGCTATTGGTCTAGACAATCCCCTCACCTTATTTTCTTCAATAGTCACTTGAGTATAGTGTGTACATCTATGATTTGAAAACTAATTAAACTGTGCAAAAGAGCACAGCACAATGATCACCTGTGAGAACCCTCCCATGCAGCTTCTTTTAAAACATCCTTTTAAAAATTCAAATGCAAATCTATATTGTATAATGCACATAAAACGTTCTCCTTTTCTTGGTGAAAGATAAAAATAAAATGAAACCCCAGGAGTGACATTGCAGAAGATACTGATATAACTTTTATGATTTGAAACATAATGAAAAGCAATTTGTTGAAGTTTCCCGGGGATACCATTTTATACACACTCACACACACACACACACACACACACACACACACACACATACTTACATTTATATGCATATTTACAAATGCAGAATATATGCATGCATATATTATATTATGTATATGCACTTGTCTGTGTGTATATGTGTTGTGCATACATAACGATTGAACTATAACGCAATTTCAACAAATTAATCAATTGAATGCAAGGAATAATTTAAATTATTCTATGTTTATATATATCCTTTATTCCATAGAGCATATACACTTTCCAGAGACAAAGAAAGTGGGAGAGAAACAGAGAGACAGAAAGCACCCTCCACTAGGGCGTGATCATACTGCAATTCTTTTTCCTACATTCCTCCATTCTGTCAAAATTTCAGGCAAGCACATACACATGCACTTACATGTTTTTAAGCCACTGGGGCTAAAATCTGAACCACAGTCATCCATGTGGGATCCAACTCCGTTAACCACACTGTGCTACTGCATCAGCCCTTTGCTTGTATTTTTTTTAATTAATAAATAATGTGTCTCAGTTTTAAGACATCTTCAGGAACTGATCAAGAACATGGTAAGTTTACACCTGAATTTCAGATATTCCTTGAGGGAGCTGGAAAACAAGTGTTAGAGAATCTTCTGGCAGACATGGTCCAGGTCAGCGCTCATAAGCAGGTGAGGAAGGTTAACCCAGTGGGGATATTGGCAAGATGCTTTTCCACCACCTTAGCCATATTCAGAGGACACTACCCCTGTGGACTTAAGTACACAGGGCTTTATAAAATCACATACCCCCAGTCTCAAAAAGTCCTAATATAGCCACACTCTCCTGTGGAAATACAGCTTATAATGGAAGATCGTGCTGATACCCCACATGTGGATGGTGGGTAAGTGAAAACAAATGTACAGGAACAGCACTTTTTTTTTTAAACCTCTATCCTAGAAGGGAATTAAAAAAAATTTTTAAGAGGTCATTTATTATTTTTTACACTCAATCATGATATATCATTAGAATATACAAAATAAATTTTCCCAGCATGTATATACCGTATATTAGTTAATTCAAAGATATTACCATACACATCATCAACAGATAGTTTTCCATTTTCATGTCCCTTAAATATTTTGCTTCTTTCTGGGGCTGGCAGGTGGCATGGTGGTTAGAGACTTTGGATTCCCACATGACCGACCGCGGTTTGTGTCCCAGACCTGGCGGCTTGCTTTCTCACTTTCCCTTTCTCTCTCTCTGTCTCTGTCTGGTCAAATTGAAAATAATAATAATAACAAATGGAATTAAATAAAAATAAATAATTGTTTAAAAAATGTATTTTGCTTCTTTCTTTTTCCCTTTGATTTCCTCCCTCTCACCCTCTACCATTTCCCACCCTCTTCTCAAACTGTCTCCAGTGTCCAAAGTTGTTCTCCATGCCTTTGTGCCTCTCAACCTTTTAGTTTCTGCCATAGAGTGCAAACATTCAGTAGATATTGAGTAGGGACATACAATGCCATTCTTTCACAGTCTTGTTTTACTTAGCAGTAAGTCTTCCATATTCATCCACGTTTTATCAAATGCCAGAGTCTCATTTTTTTATGGCCAAGTAGTATTCCATAATGTATATGGGTTGCAATTGTTCAATCCATTCATCTGTTCATGGTCATTTGAGTTGGTTCCATGTCTTAGCAATAAACATAGATGTGCAAATGTTTTTTCCTGACTATTTTCCTGTTCTTTAGGTAGATACCCAGGAGTAGAATTGCTGAATCATATGGTAGTTCTATTTGTAGGACTTTGAGAAACCTCCATATTGTTCTCCATGGTGGCTATATTAACTTACATTTCTGCCAACAGTATAAGAGAGTTCTTTTCACCAGCACTTATCTTTTTTTTTTTTTTTTTTTTTTTTTTTTTTTTTTAATCTTAGTTTGACTGGAGTTAGGTGGCATCTCATTGTGTTTTTGATTTGCATCTCCTTTCTGATAAGGGATATAGAGCATTTTTTCCCTATGCGTTTTGGCTGTTCATATGTTTTCCTTGGAGAGTTATCTGTTCAACTCCTTTGCCCATCTTTTAATTGGGTTGATTGTGTTTGTTGGAGGGGAGGAGTGGAGGGATTAAGTAGTTTGAGCTCTCTGTATATTCTGGTTGTCAGTCCTTTATCTGAGAGAGAGTTTGCAAATATATTCTCCCATTCTGAAGGTTATCAATTCACTCTAATTGTTCCTTTTGCTGTGAAGAAGCTTTTTAACCTGATGTAATCCCACTTGTCTATTTTTGGGATTATTTCCTGTGCTTCAGGGGTCTTATTTAAGAAGTCTTTGCCTACTCCAAAGTGTCCAATAGTTTCCCCTGTGTTATCCACCAGTAGTTTTATAGTTCTAAGTCTTAGCTTTTTATCTTTGATCCATTTTGAGTTGATTTTAGTTAGTGGTGAGAAATAAGGTTCTATTTTCATCTTTGTGCACGTGAATATCCAGTTTTTTCAGCACCATTTGCTAAAGAGATTTTCTTTTCCCCAGTGGGTTTTGTGGTACACTTTGTCTAAAATCAGTTGGCTCTATGTTTGGGTATTTATTTCTGGGTTCTCTACTCTGTTGTATTGGTCCACATACCTTTTTTTTGCCCAAATATCATGCTGTTTTAATTATCACAACTTTGTAATACATTTTAGAGTCAGGGAGTTAGATGCCTCTTATTCTACTCTTCTTGCACAGTATTGCTTTGGAAATATGAGGTCTTTTATGATTCCAGAAAAATTCTATGATTGTTTTTCCTAAACCTATGAATAATTTCTCTGGTAATTTGATTGGGATTACATTCAGTTTGTAGATTAATTTGAATAGACTTGACAGAGTCAACATATAAAAATGTACAGCATTTCTTTACATCAACAGTGAACAGACTGAGGTAGAATTACAGAAAGCATTTTTATTTACAATAGCTGAAAAAGAAATAAGATACCTAGGAACGAAACTAACTGAAGTCAAAGGCCTCTACAAGGGAAACTATTAAAAACTTAAACAAGAAATGAAAATGATACAAATAAGTGCAAGGACATCCCACGTTCCTTGATGGGAAGAATTAATATAATCAAAAGAGTACTTTCAATATTGGTCCATTAAGACTCAATTTTTCCTTTTTTTAGTTCTCACTTACCTTTTCCCTACCATCTTTTATTCTAGCAATTAACGTCATGTACTTAACCTTAGCTGCAAAATAAATTCATCCAGGAAATTTTTAAAAATACTGGTTCAGGACCCCACTGCAGAGCAAATGCATAGCAACCTCTGGTGTAGATGCTGGAAAGTATTCTGAAGCCTCCCTGAGTGAGCCTAACCCAGGTAAGGTGGGGAACCACTGGGCCGTCACTGCTGTAAGTGTTTATCAGCCACTCCAAGGAGCAGACTGGGCCAGACACCAAGACACACATCTCTGCATGAAAAGCACATTAGCAAGGGAAAATAAATAGGAAGAAAACCTCAGCTTGGTTTATTACTGTTTGCAGATGCCTCTGTATGTTCAGAAAACTGAAAATAACCAAATCCAGGTCCTGTCTGTAGATAAAAAACTGTAATTAGTAGAATTGTTATTTTTTTATTGTCTTTTACTGCGTATGATCTTTTCATCTACATCAGAGATAGAGATACATTTTTAAGAAATTGCTATGGAGCATGCGTGCTTGCCAGAGAGTGAGAGACAGAGAGTGAGAGTGGGAAAGTAAGAAAGTACCTCCAGGAGTTGGGGATGGTCATGCTACAATCCCTTCTCCCCCACTCTCTCCTCGGGATTTGGGTACACACACACACACATACCCATCATGTTTTTTTTGTTTGTTTGTTTGTTTACTTTTTCTTTTTTTTTCACTTTATTTATTTTTTACATTAATTCACTATACATCATTACAGCATACAAATGAATTTTCCATCCACAATACACTGTGTATTGGCTCGACCAAGCACATCAACATACATGTTTTCAGCAAATAATTTTCCAATTCTTATGTCTTGTATACTTTGTTTTTTGTTTTGCCATCCTTGATTCCTTATCTCTCACCCTCTGCCATGTCCCACCCTCCTCCCACATTGTCTCTGGTATCCATGGTTGCTTTCTATGCCTTCCCCCCCCCCATTTAATTGACTTGCTAATGAACTTAATTAGTCTAAATATATCCAATAGCTAGCACAGCTGAAAGATACCAAGTTTGAGATTCTACCAGACCAGTTGGCCATGTGGGATACAGCTACCCTAACCACCATGCACTGGCTGCCCAAGATACTTTCAAAAATTCATGACTCAGAATATTCTATTGCAAATACTAAAAATCAGGAGCTAGATGAAGGCACAGCAATATATCATGATGCCTTGAGAGGTTTATCCATGTGGGAAGGTTACTTGTTCACACCCAGTGACCTCACTGAGTACCAGGCATGTACATGCCCATGATTAGACACGAACTGAACCTAGGGGAGGATTATGACATTGGGACCCTGCTGTGGGCACTGTCTCTCACTCATGAGAGAAGTACATAAAATATTTTTTTAAAAAAACACACACTTGTGTGTGTATATTTATATATATATGTATATATATATATATATATGTATATATACATATTATATACATTTTATACAAAGAAAGATGATTTTCCTCACCATAAAACAAGAAGGAATCTAAATACCAGTAATTTTTTTACTAAAAAAATATGATATCTGACAATAGTTTTCCTTAATTGACCTAATTGACAGGTGGAAAAAATGATACTTCCTATTAATTTTAATAGGAATATTAATTCTGTAATTTTAACTTAAATTATCCTGACATCAGGCTCATATCCTGAGTAGCAATATATTCACATGGAAAACAAGTTGAAATATTGTTAATTGTATTCATTTTCTTTATGAAGATAATATTTATCCATATATGTAAATATATTTATACATCTGCCGATATATAGAAAATATTATATAGTTGTATTTTATGTAAGTTGTTAATAGTATATGATATTATGTTTCAACCCATTTTTCATCCTTACTCATGGGTATATCATTTTGTGAAAGGTTCTTCTAGATTTGCTTTATCAGAGAAGTGAAATAAACTAGTATTTATCCAATTTTGAGGCTGTGCTAGATATTCTAAATAAAATATCCCAATTAATATTTACTATAGCCCCATAAGGTAAGTGTTATTATCCCCATGCACTGACAAAGACAATGACTCTCCAAAGAATTGAGTGACTTCTCCAAAGCCACACACCATTCAGTGCGAGAGGATGGGGCTACACTGGCAGAGCTCTCAGGAGGGAATCTTGTGATTAGTGTGATTTGTCACTGGAATGACAGCAGACGGTGAGGTCTTAGCACATGGGAGATATCTCAGCTGAGGTTTAATGTGCATGTTTATTTGGGGGGAACCCTTTTCTTTCCTTCCCTGCCTGATAAACATCCTGTCATCCTTCAAAACTCATAGCACCTCCTCTGAGAAAGCATCCTTGACTTGCTGGTCCCCTTTCTCTTGTAGTAAACAGTGTTTCGTCTTCCCTTGGTGTCAGTTATGCTGCAGGTGCTGATGCAGTTGCCATTCCGGCTAGACTGCATGCCTGTCCTTGATTTCTGCTGTCTTAGTATGTGTTCTGCACTTGGGAAGGACTGTGTTAGGGTTCTTCAGAGAAACAGAACCAACGGGAGGTGCAGAGAAAGACAATTAGTACAGGGAAGTGGATCACGTGACTACAGTGAGGAGCAAGTTCCACATCTGTAATGTGGCAGCAAGCAGGAGACCTAGAGGAGCACGGGGTACAGTTCCAGTCCAAAGGGGGCAGGCTCACCATCCAGGAAAAGACAGTATTTCAGTGTGAACCTGAGGGCAGGTAAATGCTGATGCCCCACTTCGAAGGTAGCCATGAAGTAGAATTCTCCCTATTCAGGGTAGAGTCAGCGTGTTTATTCTATTCAAGACTTCAGTTGATGGGATGAGACCCATCCACATTAGAAAGGACCATCTGCTTTACTCACTTTCCTGATCTACATGTTAATCCCAAACATAAACACCCTCACAGATACCAACTTCTGTTAGGTGCAAGCAACAGAAAAGAATGTGAATAGCTGTTTCTCTAAGTACCTAGTGAAAGCAATGCTGTAGGAGACATTTTGGAAACACTCTTTAAACACAAGGAAGTAATTAACATGGCTATTTTTAAAATATTATTTAAATTTTATTATTCCATTATAAAACACAAGTATTTCCACATTCTTGCATTTCTGAAATCAAATTCTATGCTATTTCTTTAGAAGTGATCTGAGGTTGTAGTATAGAGCTCTACGTATCCTCAATGAAGGACGCATGCGTTCATGTCATTCATTAGCACAAATGTTTCCTTTTAAAATGACTAAGGTAAGAATGTGATTAAAATAAGACAAATTGTTTTCTATCACAAATATTTATACTTAGTAGGGTCAGCGATTCAAAATTAAGAGGGTATAAACTCTAAAAGTTTGGAGAATTTTATATTATTTTAATATACTGTCTCCAAATTGTCAACATGAATAACTCCGTTTCTGTCTTCAGATGTTAGAATCTCATTTATTCTAAAGCTGTTATAATGACATATTTGTATTATTTTAAAGAGATTATAGTACCTAGTTTACAAGTTGACTAAAAAACTCTTGTATATTTACCTCTTTCTAGAATGATTGAGTGGTCACTTGAACATATTCACATTTATTTAAGAAAAAAATCAAATGTATTTATTTCAAAAATGCCAGAAATAACTCTTATCTTCCCTTATCAACTTTCATAGGTCTTCCAGTACAACATGGGTATGATACTCCTAGATTATTTTAAATCCCTCAATACCGCCCAAATACGGGAACCTCAAATTATTCTTAGTAGGACTCATGAGTTTCTCCTGGATATTTATCTCCCAGATTCAGGTTTTGACTTTTTGCCCTTGGATTTGATTTCACCTCGAGCCCAACATGAGCTCAGAGTGGATGTATTTATCTTAGTTTGCCTAAAAGGCACTCTGGGATCTGCAGTTTGAACTTGATGATGGATTGATAATTGCAACTGGCTTTTAAAAGTGACATTTTGGTTAAAAGTCATTTCAACAAAGGAAAACAGCTTTTATAGAGTGTATATTCAATAAAATTCTGGATGTGGGCCCTTGATGGCTGTCACAAGTCTCGTACTAGCAACGTGTTTGAAACTCTGCAGCCTGGGTAAGAGCTAAGTGGCTCCTTACAGCACAGGGGAGAGACTGCTCACAGCTCCTCTGGCTCTGATAGAAGGGGAGCAAATCACATGGCCAAACCCAGGTTTCAATTTGAAATAGGCACTCTTCTTGTGAAGATCACCTCTGTTGACTCATACTCTTCCTGTGTGGGATGCTTCCACAATGGATGAGTTTCTTTCTCCTCCCCCCCCCCTTTTTTTTTTCTTTCAGTCTTTTTTGTCATAGGACATGTGCACTCGCCCAGAGAGAGGGAAAGTGAGAAATCACCCTCCAGGGTCATGTGGTCATATTGCAGTCCATTCTCCTCCAGTCTCCTCCTTGGATTTGGGGCATGTACGCACATGTGCCCAGTGTGATTTTCAAGCTGCCAGGTCACTTGGGAGGCCAGCACCTTAACCACCATGCCACTTGCTGGACCCATTGATGAGTTTCAATCACCTCAAGCCTAAGAAGCAGCAGCCAAACTACAGAAGAAAATTATTTTTCAGAGAGATGCCCTTGAGAATACAGCATTACCTCCAAAGAATATCTCTAGGGACTTGAAACATTCTCAATTCTTTTTATAAATATATTTTTAGTTATATTAACTTTTGGAATTCCTCAAATGTAATTAATGAATATTTACTAAATTATAGTGAACAGGTCACTCTATAGAACATCCCTTTGATACAGACCCTATAACAACTTAGAACATGAGAAACTGCTCAGATGTACAGTAAGACCAGAATATATGTCTGATCCAGGAAGCAGGATGGAGGAAGAGGACCTAAACTTAGAGAGAAGAAAGAAGAAAGATAAAATAGAACTGCTGGAAAAGAGTCTAAGTTTCAGAGGAGATTAAGAAGAGGCCAGATTGGGACCAGCAGATGGCATAAGGGTTACATCGCTGGACTCCCACATGGCCAACTGTGGTTTTAATCCTGGGCCTTTTAGCTTCAAAATCATGCTGAGTGGTATGAGGATGTGCATGCCCAAGATCCTGGAAAGAGAATGGAGAAGAAGAGATTGCAGTGTGGCCTTCCCCTTTGTGGGGTGATTTCTCACTTTCCCTCTCACTGTCTCTCTCTCTGTGTCTCTCCAGAAAGTGCATACTCCCTAAGGCAAAAACCTCTAAATAAATAATAAATAAATAAAAGCTGAAGGCCAGATGGTGTGCATTGGTAAAATATGGCATTCTGAGAGGCGATCACATTTGTCAAGGTTCCTGGTTCAAGTCCAGAGACCTCCCTGAGAATCCAAGGCCCATACTTGCCCACTACATAGGGCTGATTGATAGCTGGAATTAGATCATGGTATCAAGACCCTGGTAGGAGTGATTTTCTCTGTCTCTCTCTCTTTTCTATCTCTCTCATTCATGGAATAAATAAACACATGAAATTTAAAATAAAAAGAAAAACAATAAATATGAAGGAAAAAGGTAGAAAAAAGGGGAGATCAAGAGATTGAAAAAGAATAAAGTAAGTTTCCACTGGACTGTCAGTATCTCAATGGTGTGAGCTAGTTCCTCGTGCTTTGAGAAGTTAATTATCTGACCAAACACTGTTCACAGTTCTTAAATGGCTCTTCTCCTCTAACCTTTAGAGACTTTTATGACTGGAATAACCAGAGCAGCCCTCAGGAAGAACATGGTTTTCTATGCTGTAACATCAGTGACCAGAAATATGAGCACCTGGGGACCCAGCCGAGGGCTAGCCCGGCTCACAGGTCGGCAGTTCAGCCCCGTGGCCCATTCTGCATTAGGGCAGGGTCGTCGTGGAAGATGTGAGGGTCATGTTGAGCAACGCCTAACCTCTAGGACCAGTTCCCACACGCATTGGAAAGCGACTCCCTGTCTAAGAGAGAGGTATGGCTTTTCTCCGGTGCATTTGCTTTTAATGTTTAACAAGCTGACAGGAGCGATTACTCAAAGACTAACAGCCGACTTACTGGTTACTCCAACACAAACAAACCATCTCCAGACTGTCAGGGCCTTGACGGTGGCCATTCCACTCAAAACGCTTGGTATGTTTCTCACATTCACAATGATGCACATGCACAGTTTCCCTCCCAAGTCTATCTTCTGAGCCCCCAAAACACTATTAATTATGTTCTGTGTTTTATTTTGTTGTTGTTGTTGCTAAGAGGGAGGAAGGAAAGCTTTTCTTCAAAGTTGGGGTGTGGGAAACAAATGAACAAGCAAACTCAGGGTAGTTCAGATGCCCCCTAACCAGGTCGCCATCTGCTTTCCTTCCTTAATCAGCTCATTGATCTTCCCTGAACATTTCTGCTCCCAGCTAAATTGTCTACAGAGCTCTTCCTGCCTGCAAGCACGAGGCACTAGGAAAAGCAAATCCAACTGCAGCGCCTGTTAGGAGACACCCTGGAATATGTCCCCAGGTCAACTGCTGCCTCTCCTGGAGGGAACACGATTTTTGAAGTGCTGATTGAAGTACAAGGCTAGTTCAGCTTTCAATTATTTAAGGTAGTCATTCCTTTTGAAACTGGAAGGAGCTCTTAGCAGGATTTGATGCCAAGACAAAAGAGGAAATGGGCAGTTGTGGCTTTCCTATTCTCAGAAGTCTCCATAGGGACATGTCATTTCTGTCCAGGACGTGAGATCCTGCCTAGCCCTGCCCTCTCAGCCTCTTGCCTCCCTGTGTCCCCTGGCCGCTTGAGATTCTCACCAGAGTCACCAAGCACCTCTGAATGGGATGCAGAGTTCTGCCATCACAGCTGTCACTGTACGCTCAGATTGTCACACAGTTTAGGACAGACTAGAAAGTCACTTCTGACTCGCCTATTAGGAGAGGTAGTCACGTTAGCACACTGAACTAGGGAGGCTTGGCCCTGCAAGCCCCCAGTGAGCCCCCAGCCTAGTTTCCCCTCCGCTGATTAATGAATGTTATCAATTAAGAGAGCCTCCATGACGGACAGGCTGTGCCTTTCCAAGGCAGTGTTGTGTTTGCTCAGAGGTAATGAAGAGTAAACACGAAGTTCAGATAAACTCAGCCAGACAAAGATCAAGCGCCCCCAGTTCACCACCATTCTTCATTCCTGCAGTTCGAGAGCTCAGCCCATCAAAGAACCAAACAGCCCAGCACTTGCAAGGGCTGATTAATAATTCTGCACTTTGACTCAGCTGAATGTCCTCCTTGCAATTGCCCAGGTATATGCAGAAGATAACAATTAAATGACAGCTTAAAAGGTATTAACTAGACATATCCACAAACACAGCCTGTCATACCTACCTTGCATGTCCTTCAGGTTGTCAGATGTCACAACGATCTAGGCAATAGATACAGTTTACATTTCAAAACATGTCCTGCAGTCATCTTGATCTGTTAAATGATTTCACTAAATTACTGCCCGCAACTTGGAGAAGGAGAGTAAAGATATAAAATATTAAATAAGGCCAGTTACCAGGTGGGCATGCTCTGTCTTCAGGTTGTCCTGCAATTCGGAGTCAGCTGATGAACTTCACCTCTCACAGATAGGGTCAGGCCCCTCTCTCTTGCAATTCAATGTAACCGGTTCAATCCCGTTATAATTTATGCTCAGGTACCTGTCTGCTTTCTCAGGTAGGCTGCTGGACAGGCAGGGACTGAATAATGTTTGTGTCATCACCAGCAATCACCACGTCCTCAAGTGAGAACAGACTACAGAAAACATCAGACCGTGATGCTTTGGTGAAAATGAGCCAAGAATGGAGACACAGTTATCTTTTTAGACATATAGTTAATTTCCAAGGGAAATGATATAAATGATAAAAATACCTGTCAATATATTTAAGAGAGGGAAAGAATAAAAGGATTTTTATAAAGAATATATAAAGAGTGTCTACAAATCAATGAAGAAAGTGTTTACAAACTAATAGAACAAAACAAATAAATGAACAATGCACACAAAAGAAATTTTGTGGCCAGTTTACACATAAGAAGAAGTTCAACAAGACCAGCAGGTAGCATGGTAGTTAAGGCACTAGACTCCCGCATGAGTCACTATGGTTCGAGTCCCAGACCTAGGGACCCACTTTCTCACTTTCTCTCTCTATCTCTGGCGAGCCTATGTACATGATAGCAAACTTAAAATAATAATAATAATAATAGTAAATAGATAAAAAAAAAAGTTCAGCATGTTAACAATCAAGTAAAAGCAAATTAATATTCAATATTATTTTTCACCCAGCAATTACAAAATATTTAAGCATTCATTGTTTGAAGGTAAGAAATAGATGGTTGTCATATACTTTGAGTGGGAGTAAGTGCCCAGTATTTAAGAAGTATATCAGCAAAGTTGGATGACAACATGCTAATAAGGTTACAATGGTCACTGCACTGTTTTTTTTTTGTTTGTTTGTTTGTTTGTTTTTGTATTTTATTGCTTTTCTTCAATAAAAGGAAAGGGATAAAGGTGGAGAAGGGTGTCACCTCTGGCTCCTTTAATGATTTTTACAAGTGATAATGGTCCATAGGGGACATCTCATAAGAGTGAGTCTTCTGGTTTTATTCTAAAATTTCTTTGGTAGTAAATATTTCACCAAAGCAGGCCTCCAAGCCTTCCTAGGTCTGGGAGCTTTAGCTGCCGTCTTCTTCTTCTTCTTCTTCTTCTTCTTCTTCTTCTTCTTCTTCTTCTTTCTTCTTGAGAGAATTTTGCCACAAGGTGCACATGCTCTCACTGGGGACACAGAGAGACAGTGAGGTGGAAAGTATGAAATCACCTCCTGGAGGTAGGGCTATGCCGTAATACCTTCTCCTCAATTCTCTCCTCAGGATAGTTTGGTCATGCATGCACACTCAATCAGCATGAGTTTCAAGATATCAGATCTGGGATTTGAACCACAGTTGGCCATGTGGGAGTCTAACACCTTAGCCACTACTCCACCTGCTGGTCTTGCTTCTGCCTTCCTTCATCATCCCTTCCTCCTTCAGCCTTCAGACAAACTACCCATCCTCTTCAGAATTCTAAAGAGAAAAATAAACAAACATCATTTACTTCTGAATAAAGCAACAAAGTCTGAAAAACAATCATTTCTAGTTTAGAAATGACTTGATCTTCACGATATTTTCCATAGCAATTTAACTGGATTCCAAGAATAGCTTCTATCCTAGAAAACCATTAAGTCATCCCTACTATAGGCAAAATTAAGGGGACAATATGCCAACTCTATGGCTAAGAGGAATTATCCAGGAAAACCTAATATAGGCATCCTCCCCCATTGCCCTTCCTGATTTTGGACAGACCAAAATTCTTCAGTGAGATTATTGTATACATGTGAATGCTAGCTGAGCAGTCTATACTACAGTTAGAATGACTTCCATGTAGACTTTGGTTTGCCATTAGATTCATGCCTCATCTTTCTGTTGGCTTGGCTTCCATGTGTGTTTCACAAACTGCTCTCTAAATCTCCATGAAAACCCCTCACAGCGCATTCAACAATTCAGATGCTCTTTGACTTTCACCCATCAGGCTTGTATCTGGACTTGGCTAGTACTCAGGGCCTGTGAACAGCTGTCATCCTGGGATCTCCCAACCATATTATTCTAGAGCTTTCTTCCACCTCTCTTTTCTCTTTCTCTTTTTTGTTTGTTTGTTTTTAAAGATTTGTTGCCAAGATTTCATGTGTGCTCACTGGAGAGAGAGACAGAGAGAGAGAGAGAGAGGGAGAGAAAGTTAGAAATCACCCTGAGGGGATGGACACACTGAAATCCCTTCTCCATTCTCCGCTCAAGATTTTGGGCATGCACACAAACATACTCAGCGTGATTTTCTAGCTGCTGGGTACAGGACTCGAACTGCCATTGGCTATATGAAATTTCAGCAACTTAACCACTTTGCCATCTGCCAATCTCTCATTTTTTTTTCTTTTTTAATTGCTAGAGGATATGTGAGCCTGCCAGAGAGAGACACAGAGAGGGAAAGAGAAAAGCTACTCCTACAGTGGAGTGTGGTCTCATCACGATCCCATCTTCATTTCTCCATGCTATTGGGATTTTAGGCATGCACACACATATATCCAGAGTATTTTTCAAACTTCTGGGGCTGGGATTTGAACCAGCAGTTGACCATGTGGGATACAGCTCCTTAATCCCTAGGCTGTGAGGTCAGCTCCTCTCCATCACCTTTCCATCATGTGAAACATCTGGTTCTCAGGATGCATGTGATCCTTTTACTTAGTCTGGATGTTTCTCTTATGTAGAAAGTAGAATTCTTTCCTCACACTCGATTAATGTGTTTCTGAGTATCGGATATAATTGAAAACTTTCATTTTTCTGAGAATCGTAAAAGCATTATTCCATTTCTCTTGAGCTTCTAATGTGCTTGCCAGGTCAGGCAGTACTCCTTAGCTAAAGGTCTAGGGTTGTTGCTATGACTTAGTGTGGATCTGTGTCTTCCGTTGTGATAGACTCTGGGTGAGCCACTCGATTTCACAACTCATGTCACTTGTTTCCGAAAATGTCCATCACACTTTTCATTAAAATTTTCTCCCCATTTTCTTTGCTTTCTCTGTCTGTAAGCTGTATTATTTGGATAATATTCTTATGGGCTCGACCTTTAATTATTATTTTTTTTGGCATAGGACACATGTACTTGCCATATGATAGACAGAGCGAGACAGAAAGGGATAGAAAGAAATAATTCCCCTGTGGGAGAGCCACACTGCAGTCCCTTTTCCTCTACTCTTCTCTTGGGATTTTGGGCATTCATGCACATGCACCCAGTGTGATTTTCAGGCTACCATATCTAGGACTCAAACTGTGTATGCTCCTGTGAAATACAGCACCTTAACCACCATGCCACCAGCTGGCCCTGCCCTTAATTTTATTAATTTTTCATATGATACACAATAATTGAAGGTGAAATAAACAAATAAATTCAATGTCACTGGAGCTTTATTGGTACAAAATTCTAATAAAATTGGTCAAAAGAAAAAAAATTAACTTTTCTATTACATCTCCCTTGGTCTTTTTGTTCAATTTTCTGGAAAGTTTCCTCAAATTTGTGTTTCATCACTTCTATTGAATTCCTAAGTTTTTATTTTAAAGAGTTGCTCTTCATTTTTCCCTTGATGTCTCTGATTTATGGAAACAAATTTCAGTTCACTTCAGTGTTAATATCCCTTCTTACATTCCCAAAAAGTTCTTTTTTTTCTTTCCTGTCATTTAGTTGTTAACTATCTTAAGTATTATGATGACATCATTTACAAACCTGTGTTGACGGCATATCTCCTCTACTTTAACCTTTCTATTACCTGGGAAATGCACCATTGCCAACGCTCATGTAGCATTTCTACAGTTTCTATGGGGTTTTGGACAGTTGTTAAAAACAATTCTAAAATATAACAGCCTGACTTAGAGAATAAAGAACTCAAAGGTGAAATTTAACTTGCTACTAAATCTCATCATGTTGACTTTCAAAAGCATCTGACCTTACAAATCATTTTTCAAATATGTAAAGTGTTACATATTCTTTAGTTGATAGTATGCACAAACCACACTAAAATGTCTTTCAGTAAGTAAAAAGCAGTGTTTCAGATATAGGAAAATCCAATTAGATTGGCATAGTTAAGACCAGAAATATAAAGCAGACCTCACTGTCTTCAGCCATCTTCAGCCATTGCCTTTCATGGGCTAATGAGCACAAAACATAGGTGAGTCTGCTTGGTTTTAAGAAGTGAAGGGAATTCCCTAGCATTTATATTTGGTTGTCAGAAAAGTCATGATGCATTTCTGCATAGGAAAACATAGAAAATTACATCATGATATTTTTGACCTAATATATATATATATATATATATACCATATATATATATATATATGCACATATATATACATATGTGTGTGTGTGTGTGTATATATATATATATATTCATATAAACAGCTTCATATAAGCCTACATAAAAAAAAAAATCTCCAGTAAATTTTAAAATTGCACCACCTTTGTAGAAAGACGAGCATTATTAATGAATTACCAATTATATCTTTGGAAAGGGTAAAAGGTCATAGCATTTACTGAACCAAAATTACTATCAACATTTAAAAACCCAGAAGTATTCATTTAACCACAAGCCAGTCTTGCTTAAATCAGTACTGTCCAACAAAAATATCCTGTCAGCCATTCATGATCTGAGCTCTGCTGTAGGAGGTCAATTAAAGTGCGATACACATAAAAAGGTGAGACATTTTTGTTTTGTCATAAATAAGGCAGTGGCCAACTATTTTGAGATAAGCAATCAACTCTGTTTTTTCTGACTTCTTTTTAATGCCAGCAGAGATCATTTTTGTTCCAGGGATGTCCTTCTTGGGATTCTCCAAATCCTCCATCAGTATATCCTCTCCCCAGGTGATGCCTTTGTTCTTGTTGGCATCCATGTAAGAGAATCCAGGGGCCTGACCTGTCTTCTGCCCAACCAAACCATGGAGATTTGTCTCAGTCCTGTGCTCGCCTCCCTTTTCCATGGTGTGCCACTGGATACATTTCTGAACAAAAATCTTCTTGACTTTCCCTACATAACCCAATTTTTAATTCTTTCATTTGCTGTTTGCTCTACAGAGATCTTGTTCAGAAGTACAACATCTGATGTGCCCAGCAAGACCTTGGGCCTTGACTAATCTTCCAGGTGTTTCTTGGTGTTGCCTGAGTCAAACAAGGCAGAAAGTTTGACAGCCAGCACATTAGGTACACCCTTTTCTGAGGGGGTCTACCTGACGATGTATGCATTCAGCTACATCCTGCCCCAAAGCCAGAATGAATGCCAGCAAGAGTAGAGTTCATCTCCTATTATTGAATTGCATACTTCGATCAAAAGGGTCACATATCATAGATATGTCTAATTCGTTCAGTGAGATTCATGCTAAATGCCTTGGCTAAATCTATCTTATTTCAACTCTCTAGACAAAGTGAGATTTATCAAGTAGAATAGATCTACTAGAAATGGATCTAGAAATAGATCTGGCTATGTAGACTGCTCAGGAATTACTTCTAGAACTGGGAATTTCAGATGCTCACTGCTGGCCTATGTGTGAAGACTGAGAAGGAGGACCTACAGCAGTTAAGGGAGGAAACACCTTCAGCAAGAGCAAGACCCTTAGGCAGCAGAGATTGCCCAGTGGGTTCATGGTTAGGCCAGGAAAGGAGTGCCAGCATGTCTCCTCTCCTGAATTCCACCTCTTGGATCTCCGGGTTCTCGCCAGACAGGGTGACCTGGCTGACCTCAGGAAATAAAGTAAGCCTGACTCATCAAGTCATTTGGCCTCATTCTCTAGCTATTCGGGGGAGAAAGAGAAAGAGTGAGAAAGCATCTCAGGGGCACGGGCACGCTACAATTTCTTCTCCCCAGTTTCTCCTTTTGAGATTATGGACACGCATAATATCCAGCATGTTTGTTCAAGCTAGTGGGTCTGAGATTCAAACTGCTCAGTTGGCCACGTGGAATCCAGCCACCTTAACCCGTGCACCACCAGCTGACCTGTTGGGGTTCTTTATAGTGCAGAAAATACATCATCATCAGCATCATAGTAATGTATCAATTTGATTACTTAGAATATTTCAGGCACCGTACTTACAGAATTTTAGTTAATTCAGAAAATAATCTAGCTGAGGTGAGAGATCTTCTATCTATAGGATAAATCACAAACCGATGCTGGGAGGGCTTAAATGACTGAAGCATTGTCACATACTCACTTATATTTTCTGTACATTACACATCTCCTTTGTTTCTACTTCCAAATCTTCGGCTCTGCCTATAATTGAAAGATAACAAAATAGAAGATTAATGAGAAACAAGGCACCCAGAGCAGTTAAAAAAATGCCAAGGAAGCAGGAAGCTTTTTTGTTTTTCTTTTTCCCAGATTGCAATTTACTGATTTCTGTGCTTCAGCCTAGATTTCACTGGGTCTGAACCTCATTTCATGTGGCTTTCGCTGGAGTAAAGAGCCGAGAATTGGCATTGCAGATTAGTCAAGATGATAGCTCCCCGTAGACATGAAAGCCTCCTTTATTGGAAGAAATAAAAGGAAAACGACCCAAAATCACAACCCTAGAATTATAACCTTATTCAAAAGCTATAAAGCAGGACCAGTTATCTGTTAAATTCACGCATACTTAAAAATTCAATAATGACCGTGTTGTGAATACTAACTTTGAAAAATGATCAGACTCGTATATAATGAACACTTTTTCCTACAAAAGGCAAAAATATATTGTGCTTTTTTTGCAATAGATTAAAGATTTATTTCCATCAGGATTTTCCTCAATATCCCTGATTTTAAACAGCTTATCCTACTAGCAGAATATATATATACCAATTTTCAGATTAAAAAATGTGTATCTGCTTACTACGGCTTTAACAATTAGAGATATTTTCATTTGTGAGCACAGAGTAACCCCATCAAGGAGAAAGGACCCTAGTGCCACTTGCATTTTGATGTATAAAAGGGCAGACAGAAGGAAGATAAATTGCTCACTGAGGTCACTGGCCAGGAGCAACAGAAGAGAGGGGCCCAGATTTCCTACTGGCCTCCCAGGGTTTTCTCCACCAGAGCACAACTGTCCACAAAATGGAATGTGCAATAACAAAATGAGATATTGATTGTGGGTCGTGGAATTGATATTATTGCCTTATCCTCACATTGAAGATAAAAATGATCAAAAACATACTTGGAGATGCCTCCTTGACTCGGCTCTCCCCTCTGCTTCTCGGCCTCTCAGGAGACGTAATGAGACTACAGAGAGAAAAGGAGAAAGTGGGCACGACAGCAGGTCATGACTGAGCAGGTTCTCAGGAAGCCCCGTACATGGACATGTTCAACTGCATGGCTATGCAGCGAAAACATCGGATTGAAATTTGGTATGAAATGTTACCATTATTCTTTCTGTCTTAAAATTTTAATGAGGGGAGGGTTAGTCCACAGAAAACCACAGCTGAGAAAGGTCAGAACAGGCTTTAAGTGGCAATAGATTCCCCAAAGGCACATGCACCACGCAGGGCTGACCTCACGGGGAGGGCGCACAGGCCATTTGGAGCATCGCGGCAGTGTGTTCCGCTCCTTCAGCAATGCAAAGCCAGGACACAGAGGGGCTGCGTTCAATGCCCCGATACAGACAAGTTACAAATGAATGCATTTGTCATTTGAAATTTTTAATAGCTGATAAGCTACACAGTTATCTTTCATGTTGCATCTGGGGAAAATGAGCATTAGAAGTCAACTCGTGAACACCAGCTGTTTCAGTGTCTGCAACCCATCTTTGCCTTACTTACATTGGGTTGTCAGAAAAATCATGATGTGTTTTTGCATAAAAAAAAGTCATGACTTTTCCAACAACCCAATAATACGATTATGTCTTTTAAGAACTCAGGGTTTTCTTTTGTTTGTGTTTCTTTTGTTTGTTTGTTTTTTAATTACGAACCCACAAACCCAAACAATCTATACTTGGAAACCGATCTTCAACAAGCACATAAAGGAGCTATTGAGGTGGGAATTCACAAAGCTAAAGCCATTGTTCCATTTGGACAAATATAAGAATATGAATGGGGTTCCATGGGGCAGAATATTTGATATCAGGACTCTGCAAGGAAAACTGAGATTCACCATGGGACATTGGAAATCCAAAGTCTCTGCAATCTTTGCATCACAGGTTCTTCGCAATATCGAAATTCAAACCAGGCTGTTTCTTTGGCTTTGACTATGATTGAAGCATGACACGTCAGAATTACTGGTAATTGGCACTACAGGCTTTCTGTGCACAAGACGAAACGATATAGAAACATGCAAATCTCTGACTCTGCAGCTCCGATCTCATCCCTGCCAAAGAACATACATGGCTGCACCAGGACTGTTTTTCTTTGAGAGTGTTTGATTAAATATTCACATGGTATTTGCCCAAGCCTGCTGTCATTTCCCTTGATATCGAAAAACATATAGGTGGTCTCCGTTGCTTTCTCACTTTCTCTTTTCCTCTTCCTTTCTTTCTCCCTCCCTCCCCCTTCTCTCTCTGTCTCCTTTTTTCCCTTCTTAAGCAGGTGATGTTTTATATTCAGGCGAGAGTTTGGTATTCTAAGGCATTCTGTACCAAAGAGCACAAGACCCAAAGGTCTCAGGTACAAAAGCATAAGCAGTTTTTCATCTGAGAAAAAGAGAGGTGGGGAGAAGAAGCCACAGAAGACTCTCGGGGACCCCAACACACACCACCTGACATGGCCGCCCCTGGAGCATGCTCATGCGTCCAGCCCACACTGCCTCACCAGCTCTGGGGAGGGCCGAGCTGCTGCCTCTGAAGACAGTACAGTAGAAATACACCGCCCAAGTTCCAGGCTCCTTGAAAGGGGAGATTGTATTTCAGCCCATTGTTTTGTGTGGACACTTATGAACCTGGCTGAATTTAGAGCAGGGGATTGCACTCAATATCTATTGATTAGCAGTCAGTAGTGCAGTAATCCTCCTGCTCTGATCAATGCAGGCTGAGACCAGGCCTCCCCCCATGCCCTTTTTCCCGGTCATTGACATGACATGCACGTCAGGATTCAGAGGCCAGAGGGAAGGGAAGCTGCGGTTTAAATGTTCCCAGTTACCGAAATTCCTGTGAGGGGCTACTGCTCTCTTGCTGACCCTGCACCAGCTCTGAGCATGTTCAACAACTTACACGTGAGCACACCATGGGAACCGTCAATCCTGTTAGTAACCATCAACCCGCACAGTAACCATGGACCAGGTGGGAACTGACGCAGCCGGCTTCTGGAATCCAACATCCAGTCTCCGCAACGTAACCAATAAGCCACTCCTCCAGTTTGGTGCCATCGCTGATCTGGATCTCAGACTTGGCTGTTTGTAGTATTACATGGTCACCTTTGGCTTGTTGGTAGTGGGAAGGCATTTACATTAACAAAAATATAAACGAGAAGCACCCACTTTCTGTATTTTCTTTATGCTGATCCTTATTTTTCTTTTAATTGTCCCCAAAACAATTGCATTTATTGATATATTCAGGGAACCCACAGGAAAGCTACAAATTTTAAAAAACGATTAAACAAGTCTTTCAAAGTCACTTCTCTCCTTGTAAAACTGTGGAGTTAAGGTACCTACAACTAAACCAGACGTAGAGGTGGAGCATCTCCATGGAGCTGTCCAGGGTCTGTCATTGACGCCTCTAGGTTCTGGAAGGCACAGGTGAACAGGTGTGCTCACCTGCAGAGCTCAACATGGCTGACCACCGTCCTGCTTTCATAGAAGGGCCTGGCTGCTCTCGGACTCAGGTGCACCTAGAGCAGAAGCTGTAAATGAGGAAATGTAGTCCTCTCGGCCCCACACTGGGCTCCCACAGGCTGTCTTTGCATGGCTCCACAGCGGCCCTCGCTGCAGGAGGAAGGGCCTGCGCCATCCCCTCCCCTGCACTCAGAACCCCACAGCCCCCCCCCCCCACTCCCACTGCACGACTGGTGAGCTCTGGACGTCACACCTTCAAGGCAGCTTTCAGTCCTGGCCACAAAGTGAAGGAGTCTGAGTGCCCAACTGGCAGGAGGGTGCGGGAAGGGACCCTCGTGTGCACAACTGAAACCCACATGGCCTGACAGTTCAGTAAACACCCACACACACTCACAAACACACTACACATATCACACATATATATACACATACAGAAGAGTACACTGCCACACTCATACCACACACACGTATACTACACACCATGCTCACATAGTACTCATACACACAATAAATATATCTACACTACTCATACACACAAATACACCACATATGCACACACCACACACACCTACACACAGTCACATACTGGAAACCACATATGCATACTTTACACACACAGCACATGCACCATATGCATACACACATATACATGCTCGCCCCATGCTGCATATACACACACCACACACATCCATACCACATTGGCACATGCACATTCACACACTGCACATATGCAACCATGACTAGACGCCACACATGCCACATACATACACACACCTCACATCACACACACACGCAGCATTGCTTGCTAGGATAGAGCAATATTAAAATACGCTGTGCCATAAAAGAGAACTATTAAAACAAATGAAAGAATGTAAGCCTGTTTCCAAACACTGTCACACATAGATATGAACTTTGATGCATTCGTATTTTCTTTTAATGGCACAATCAGATTTAGTTATGATTAAAAGGCAAAGTCAGCTCACAGAGGCACTTTGTGAGTTTTCTATATGAAATGTAGAAATCTAAGGTCTTTCTGGTAAATTAGGAGAGTATACTGTCTTTCAGAACTTAAATGGAATTCAAAAGAGAAAATAGTTTATTTCTATTTAAAAGTGAATATTTTTATTCAATAGAAGTAAAATGCATGGTCTACATCTCTGTGCATGCACACTGCATGTATCAAGGAATCAGCAGAAAAGCAGACCTTTCAAGTGAAGCCTTGAGCTGGACAGCAGGTGGCATGATGGTTAAGATGCTAGACATTCCCACAAGGCCAACCACTGTTCAAGTCCTGGACCTGGTGGTTTGCTTTCTCACTTTCCTTCTCTTTGTGTGTCCATCTTTCTCTGGTCAAATTGAAATGAATGAACACATAAATAAAATTAATTTTTTTTTTAAAAAGTGAAGCCTTGGGTTATTTACATTAACTTGCACATTTCTTGAGTGCAGGGAATACACTACACACAAGAGATAAAAGGAAAATTCGATACAGACACTGGCCCAAATGATGTGTCAGTTCTTACTTGGTTCTAGCCAGTCTTTAATATTTTGTTTGTTTTTATGCCAACACCTTAAATTTTTTTCAAGAGCTGGAAACCAACTAAATTTTTCTGAGGTCCACATAGCAATATTATACCTAGAGACAGAATCTTATAACTACTGGTGGCACGTCAAAAGCCATTTCCTGCTTGGTCCCCATTCTTCTTCCCTTCTGTCAAACCCTCTATCCTTTCCTCTCTTCCCATCCTTCCTTCTCTCTTGCTAAGTAGCATGTAGTCATTAGGTTAGCTAAATAAATAGATTATGCCACTGATTAATTCACACATCCTGCAAATATGTAGATTGTCACTTACTTGAGCCAGATACAGTGCCAGGTCAGAGAAGGACAAAGATCACCTGGACATGATCCCTGCCTTCAAGACATGAGCAGCTTGGCAAGACAGCAGGTAGTTGTGATGGCCTCACTCCACCCATACCTGAGCCCCTCATTTCCTCAAATCTGCTTTCCCATTACAATAAAGCTACTGTCCGGTAGTAATCAGCTATAACCAGTGCTTTATGGATTTGTTCATTAGTTTTAAAACAATGAAGAAAAACAATGTAAAATACGTTATTCAAATTTAATAAAGTCTTTCTTAAGTAATCAGAAATCTGCATTTACAAACAAAAACATGATGTCTTGAGGTTGTCACTATTTTGCTGTTTTAAACTTTAAACATAAATGAAACACTTTAAGCTGTTGTCTAGGATGACCAGAATGGAACCAAATCAAATTCTGATTTTTCATTTTTTTGAAAAAGGGTCAGCTATATAATGGTGAGCTCTCCAAATTTAACTTCCATGTAAAATGCAGGGTTAATTGAAGTATAAAAATGTGCTAATTTGAAGTTTACATATATTATTAAACCTCAACAATACGCAGAACAATTTGCCAGAGACCTGCTCCAGCCAGGGTGGGTTGAGACTCGATGGAAGGCAACGCAGGTGATAAGAAATCAGTCAGAGCCCTCTACGCTCTTTAGCATTTTCTCAGCTGACTACAGTCAGAGCAAGCTCAAGACTGCAGTGTCAGTGGCTAGGAGACATATGTATTTATTGAGGGATGTTTACAGGAGTAGGATTGGTGAGGGGGAAGTAAAAAGCATAGGAGCAATAATCATAAAACATGATGCACTATTCTGTTTGATTAGGTGTAATCAGTCACAGTCCTCAGGGTGAGGGAGTCCATTTGTCTGGTGCATTCTCTTCTTAGATCTTGATTACTGGGAAAGGTCTTTTGGATGAGGGGGCTTTCAGGAAGCTTGATAACTTCAGCCCCAGGCCGGCTCGATAACTTCAGCCTCAGGCCAGTGCAGCAGCATTGCCGGTTACGAAGGCCTAGATAGAAATCTTGTCTTGTTAAGTGAAGACGGTTAATATATACTAAAGTGGAATATCTATATTATAGCTAAGGGGGTGAGCCTATTGCCCATATGGTAAAGGAATGTTGTCTTGTAAGCAACTTAATGACTGACCTAAAGGTTATTGTGTACTTGGGACCCTCTACGTGCTGTTCTATACAATGGCTGTGGCTCAAGGGAGCGGCAATCTTTTCCTGTCTTGAGATCAAAGGTGGATCATGGTCTTTGTTTGGGGCATCAGTATCTCGTGGATGAACCCCTGAGCCTCTCCCAGCTACTGAGGCCGTTACACCAATTTAGTAGTTTTCTATTAACCCAAACTTTTCTAATGCTATCTATGTAGTCCCTAGTAGGAGAAGTGAATGTAGCATTCTTTATTGATATTTTCCAAGCAGGTGGGGGTAAGTCTCATGAAAATCATTCCCGCTCACTGCCACCTTAGGGGTCCACATTCTTTTAGGATAACTAGTTGGTTTTATTTTAGAAGTTGCAGTAAGGCTGGGGGTGTTATTTTACCCTTACGGGGCACCAGGGTACCATAACTACAGTAAAGCCCATGGCAGAGAGATTGAAAGCAAAACAGCACAAACCAGTACAAAAAACACAGTTGAAACCTTGAGCTCGCAGCTGTGGCCGTTCCTGCAGCTCTTCTCAGCCAAGTCTTGCTTAGACATGAGAGGCAGCTCCCCATGTTCTGCCTGTGTTGGCTGCATGGCTTCCGCCAGCAATCGTTTAAAACTGAAGCCTATAAGATACTATTTTTCAGAACGTTTTGATCACCAGCATTGTTTGCAATTGCCAGCATCTGTTGATAATGAAGAGGACTGACTTCGTTTTTATGACTGTGTAAAATGTTCTACAGACAATGCTGGTATTGCCTTAATGCCTGCTCTCACTGCCCAAGACTTGGAATGCCACCCCAAACAAGAGAGCGTAGAATCACCAAATACTATTGCTGAAAGGTGGGCAGGCCCACTTACCCTTCAGGTAACTGTCACCTAAAAAGTGCAGGGCCTGGTGGGCTAGCAGGTGACATGGGGGTTAAGGCACTGGATCCCACATGGCCATCTGCACAGTTTGAGTTCAGGTCCCAGAAGCTTGAAAAACACACAGGGCACATGTGTGTGTGCTCAAAATCCTGAGAAGGGAATGAGAAGTGATTATGGCATGACCATCTCCCCTGAGGGATGATTTTTCACTTTCCCTGTCTCTCTGTCTCTCTCTATCTCTTTCCAGTGTGAGGAGATTGACCAATTCACAAGGAAAGAAAGAAGTACACTCACAGTTGTCAGGAAAAGAGAAAACCCCAAAACAGCAGGAAATTCACAGGCTGCCTAAGGCCTGAAAGATTTTCTAGTTTCTAACCACACAACAGGTAATGTTCTCCTTTGTTCATGAAAATTTCAAAAATTAATAAACAAAAAACAAGTTTATGACATTTTAGTATTTTTACGTATTTTGCATACAGAGGTTATTCCATAGTTGCTAATCAGTTTTTAAATCATACTGTGTTTTTTAATGCAATGTTCTTTTTTGTGACATTAGTCATGAAATAATTTCTACAGAATTATTTCTCAGTGTTACTATGGTCTTAAGTCTGTGTGTTAAAATTGAAAAAAAATAATTAGAATAATAATAATAATGATTGGGAAAAACATTGAAAAGATATTGAAAGATGAAGTGGGGAGATTAATGTCTCTGTATTGACTGACATGCATGGAATTCCCTTTTGAAAAAGCAATGAAATACACTGTAAAGTTATATGTAATCCAATGTAATATAAAGAAGATTATGATGATAATAAAAATTAAAAAAACAAACAAAAAAATTGAAAAGTACACTGCTTGAAATATGAAAACTCTGAATTCAGGTAAACATTCACCTATATTCTGAACTTCAAATATATGTGGATAATATAATTTTACAATAAAATCCATACATGTATATTTACATGGAGTTGAAACATATCTAAATACAATTAAATAAATTATATGAAAAACAAAAGTAATCAAAATTCACTACCAGGGGAGTGCAGTTGCAGATGGTAGGTAGCACAGCAGTAACACATGACTCTCCACAGGGCGATCCCACAGGGCAAGCCCCTGATACAAGTCCAGAGTTGTCTCTGGGTGCACAGTTAGAGCATGACCGTGACCCAGCAGCAGAGGACTGTAGGGGATTTTATAACTCTCTCCCTCTGCCTTTCTCCCTGTCTCCAAGTCAAGGAAGAACTAAATAAACTTTTAAAAAGATGATTTCATTATTTCTATTTTTTCCCTTCTTTTTTTATTTATTTTTTATTATCATCATAATCTTGTTTATATTACATTGGATTGCATATAACTTTACAGTGTATTACATTGCTTTTTCAAAAGGGAATGCCATACATGTCAGTCAATACAGAAACTCTAATCTCCCCACTTCATCATTCAATATCTTTTCATTGTTTTTCCCAATCATTATTATTATTATTCCAATTATTTTTTTAAACAGTCAATCACTATTTCTCATTTTGCTTGTAAAAAGACTTCACCCATCATGAAATACTTCTCAGACCAATCCAGTTGAGAATATTATACATGCCATCATCAACAGGTAATAAGCCATATCTGTTTCTCACTAACGTCCTGCCTCTCTATTTGTTCTCTTGCTATCTTTTGTGTCCGTTATTTGTGTATGGTGGAAACACTAGACAAGAGCCACTTACTATGCAGCATAAGACATGGTGGGTGTATTTACACTACCCAGATCAGCCACCTTCACACACGAGGGCTTGACAGGCCATTTTGCTGGTTGTCTAATTTCAAGAAACTGATGGAGAAAAATCTTAATAATTCTAATACTACTTAGAAGTATGCATGTCTACAGTTGTAACATTGTGAGTACATGAAACATTGAGTGAATGTTCCTTCTAGAACGAAAGACTTTTACTTGGTTCAGGGAAGTCACTCACATATTTGACAGAAGAGGGGAGTTCCAAAGTACAACTTTGTCATTTTACTTTTGTCTTATTTATTTACTAAGTGGAAATGCCAACCAACCGCCTATTGAAATCACATTCATTTGTCCTCATTGTGACTCCTTTGATGAATCAACTAGTCATCAAACATTTATTTGTGGTCTGATTTAGTCAAACTATGGCTTGATGGCAACTATAGGTTGGTGATGGATACAAAAGTTAGGAAAATATCAGTGAAAACTTTCTGGAATCATTTGACAAAATGGTATTTGCACAGGATTTTCTACATTTTATTACTTGCAAACTGTAAATTTTAAAACAAATGTATACACCCATATATGTATACATTTTTTTTTGTCTGGTGAGCTAGTCATTAAATACTTACCAGAACACCGTGGGGTCAAGAAATCATGGTGCTGTAGAACTAAAAGGCAGGCATGGTGTAAGAAATCCAGAGAGAGAGGCACAGAATGAGGAGAGATGACCCTGGTTGGAACCAGGTCCGAAAGGGGAGGTTCACCCTAAGAACTTTGGAAAACCAATGAAAAGGTTTTAAACACTGATATGTCACTGACAAATTTTTGCCTTAAAAATATTTCTATATAAAAATACAGATCAGAGAACAAGAGAGTATGAGAAAAGACCAGTTTTAGGGTTTTTCAGTAATCCACATGATAGATTATGATAGCATAATCTCTATTTAATTAGGATGTGTAAGGCTCAGATGCTGTAACAAAAAAAATTCAGAATACTTACTGAATTATCAAAATAATAACTCATTGCTCATTCACTTCAGTGCAAATAAGGTTTTGTCAGGCAGCTTTATGTGGTGACTCAGGGATGATACCCCCCTTCCACTCAGTGGATCCAGTGATGCACAGGGTCCCCTGTTTATTTCCATTATCTGAACTAAAAGAAAGGGAGGAGTGACAGTAGAGGATTAAATGAAGTGGCTGTATATGGCTAACATTCCACTGCTTAAATTCAATCTCATTGTCCTACAGAGATGTGCAGAGATGACAGTGTGGGCTTCCTCTGTGTCCAGAAGGAATGCAAAATGAACTTCTGCTCAGCTCCATTTTGGACAAGTCTTATTTCCTGACTTCCAGAGACAATTGAACATTTGATAATTGGACCCACAGACATTTCTCATGGATCTTTCCACTTTCTCAAAGCAGCAAACTTTCGAGAAATAGGAATCCTGGAAAGTGTTCATAGTAGAGTATCTGCAGAGAGCGTAGACTTGAGTTTGATTTAATTTGGGCTCTTCTTGTTTAATCTCTCTGTAATCTTGAACTAACTTTGTTTTGTTTTACTTTCTTCCATCCCTAAGCTCCAGTTTTGAAAATATTAAATGGGGAGAAATAATAGTGTTTCTGCTTAGAGAAGATCAGGAAATCAAATGTCCAGGTTGACAGCTGGATGTGGAGACATGAGCCTATGATTTCAGCTACTCAGGACGCTGAGGCAGGAGGATGATAAGTGAGAGACCGGCTTGGACAGCATAGTGAGATCACTTGTGTTTGTTAAAAAGATACCCGTAAAGTACATATTATGAAGTATTAGCACTCTCCATGGGACCTCAGATTTTAAAAGATAGCTTTAAAAAAAAATTGCCAGAGGATGCATATTCTCACCAGAGAGAGACTGAGAGAGAGAGAGAGACAGAGAGAGAGAGACAGAGAAGAGAAAGCACCTCCATGTGTAATGGCATGGTCATCTGACAATCCTTTACCCTCTGTCTCACCATCCTATCTAGACTTGGGACACATATGCACCCAAACGTGGTATATTTTTCAAGTCATCTTGTCTAGGATTTAAACCACATGGTCAGCCATCAGCTCCCTTAACCACCAGATTATGAAACTGGTCCCAACAAGGAGCATTTTAAATGGAATGCTAAATATATCGGTGGGAACCTGTCAGGCCTTCTTAGTAATGTAACAATGCCATGATTTTTGACTGTTATGCCACTTACTCTGCTGGTACAGCAAGAAACAAAGAAACAAAGCAGTTGCTTAGCCCACTTGGAGGAGCAGTCAGCAGACAGGGCTGCTCAGAGCTGTCTGCAGATTCTACCCTCCGTGTGCCTCTGGGTACAACAGTGCGTACGTGATATAATGACTGAGAGCCTTCTAGCAATTTCACTGAAATCTAGCAATTTCACTGAAATCCAGAAAATAAATTAACACCTATTTCCTACACAGTGTCCAAAAATTCTTGGGTGAGGGATAGAGTAAGACTCAATTTCTATAAACAAACAAAGACTTTATCTTTTTTTTTTTTTTTGAGAGGTTTTTGCTATAGGGCACACACACTCACCAGAGAGACAGAGACAGACAGAAAGTGGGAAATTACCCCCCAGGGGAAGATGGCCACACTACAGTCCCTTCTCTTCCATTCTCCTCTCTGGATTTTGGGCATGCATGCAAACATGCTTGGCATAAGTTTTGAGCCACCGGGTCTGAGACTCAAGCCGTGGTTGACTAAATGGAAGCCCAGTGACTTACCCATTAAGCCATCTGCTAGTACCCTTTTTTCTGTGTTTGTTTGTTTGTTGTTTGTTTGTTTTGTTTTAGAGAAAAGCTTTATCTTTAAATTTCTTCTAAGCACCATAACATTTAGTGCAAATGGTCTTTATCCAATTGAAAAGAAAACGTGAACATTGCTTTATAAAATCAGCAATGAAAATATCAATGAAGATATACTATTGCATGCTTATTATACATGTTTTGCAGAACTCTGTATTTTCATGACTCCTCTCTACCAAAAAGAATAGATTCATTTCTACCTAGACTATTTCCATCACTTCTTCTCTATAGCCCTATTTCTAGCCTTGCCTAACTTCTAATTGTCCTATACAGAGATGTTTCCACAGCAAAATCTTGATCTTATGACTACTGTCCTTTTCAATAATCTTCACTAGTACTCATTCTCCCGTGGGGTAGTAAAGTCCTATTTATGGCATCTACTATGCTCTGAATGTTTGCGTTCCTCCAAATTCACATGTTAAAACTGGCCCCAAGATGATGCTATCAGGAGATGGGCCTTCAGGAGGTGATTAAGTCAGGAGGTGGAGTCTTCATGAACGAGATTAGTGCTGTTATAAATGAAGTACCAGAGAATTGCCTTGCCCCTGTCACCACATGAGGACCAGATAGAAGGCACCGTCTATTCCTCCTTCTCCTCCCCTTCTCTCCATGCTTCCAGAAGACTTATTTCATATCATAGACTTTCATTTTTTGTCTTTATAATAGCTAATAATCCTACCAAGTAGTAATTATTATTTTGATTTCTAGGGAAAGAAACCAATCTTCAAAAGTGAAATGCAGCTATTAGTGATCCCAGCATCTAAACTCTAGCCCACTCTCTGAGGAAAGAAACTCCCTCTTGCAAATCTGCCAGCTTAGGGAATGAGAACACCGGAGTTCTGAGCGGCCTTAGGAATGATTCGGAAAGAAGGAAGGGAGGAAAGATGTTAAGAAGGCATTTCCGGTTTCATATAATAATTCTCCTCCTTTCCTCTACACTCTGCCTCCTTGCTCCTGGCTTTCCATTAAACGAAGCAAGATGGGAGCTGGGAAGCTTAAACAAAATCTTCCCAGAGCTGTCCTGGGCCTATCCTCTGGGCTCTCTGTGTTCAGAGAGATAAGCTCAGGCATGAGAGATAACCTCTGGGCAGAATAATAACCAGATTTCTACTCTAAACATCTAGTGAAAAGCACATCGCTGCGCTGGCTCTGTGACGCAGGAGTAATACACTGCCCAAGAGAAGTCAGATCCCACATGGCGACCAAGGGCCCAATCTCCACCCGATCATGCCTGAAACACGCTGGGCACATGAGCAAGGGCCCAAGATCAGATGGGCCAAAGGACTGAGCTGGGAGACTGCAGCATGACCAGAGCCTGTGTATGTGTGTGTGGGAGGCTCCTCTCTCTCTCTCTCATTTGCACGCTTGAATTCTATCATGAATAAAAATAAAATTTTTTTAAAAGTACATTGTCCACTGTGACTGGAGAAAAATAGCACTGAAGGGAAGAAATGCTCTTGTCCAGAAAAGTCCCCAGTAAAGATTACCTCAAGATCTTTCTCAGAATCCAGAATAGTCAAATCGATGACTCTGTGAAGGTATATCTCATGGGATCAAAGGTCTAGAGACTGCTTTTTCTCACTTGCACAAAAACAAGAGACCACAGCTAGACAATAACCAGTCTTAATTATTGAAGTCTAAAGAGAGCTAATTATTATCAACATGGCAGTTTGTTTATATAAAAAGTGAATTAAAGCACTTCCCAAGGCGTTTTTACAGTCCACATTGGTTAGTTTTATATGTCACCTTGCCCAGTTATTTGCTTGGACACTAATTAGATATAGTTACCAAAGTATTTTTTACATGTGAGAAACATTTAAATCAGTAGACTTTGAGGAAAGCAGATCACCCTCTGCTGTGGTGTGAATGTGTTCACAAATTTCACGTGTTGGGAACTCAACCCCCAGGACAACAGTGCTGGGACAACAGTATTAGTAACTTAACCCCCAGGACAACAGTGCGGGAGATTAGGTCATGAGGGTTCTGCCCCCACAAAAGGATTAATGCTGCTGTCCAGTCTGTAGAGGTGACTTTGTCCTCTCCTGTCACATGAGAGCACAAGAAAGTCCTCCTCAGACATCCACACCTCCACCGCAAGCCTTCCAGATTCCCCAACTGCGAGAAACACGTACATTCCTTCTAAATCACCTGATCAAGGATATTTTGCTACAGTTTACAGCTGCATAAAATAGACTAAAATACTCTCCATAGTGTGGGTGGGCTTTATTTAACTATTGGGCCATCAGAAAAGTCATGTTGCATTTGTGCATAGAAAAACACATCATGGCTTTTCTGATGGCTCTGTAGTTGAAAGGACTTTAGAGCAAAAACTGGTTTTCCAGAGAAAAATCTGCCTCAAGCCTGCAGCAACAACTGCTTCCTAACTGTTTAGGCTGCTGGCTCGTCCTAGAAATTTTAGATTTGCCAGCCCTCAAAATCACGTGAGCTGATTCCTTGAAATAAATCTGTGCGTGCTTGTGTGTGTGTGTATGTGTGCACACATGTGCATGTGTATGTAGCTTATAGTAAGAATAGCTCACATAGAGACCAGCAGATGGCAAAGTGGTTAAATCATTGGATTACTATGTAGTCGACCATGGTTTGAGTCCAGGACCTGGCAGCTTGAAACTCATGCTGGATGTCTGTGTGTGCATGCCCAAAATCCCAAGAGGAAAATGGAGGGGATGGGATTGCAGTGTGGCCATACCCCCTGGGGAGAAATTTCTCATTTTCTTTCTCTCCAGCAAGAACACCTGCCCTATAGGAAAAAATCTTTGCAAGAAAAAAAGAATAGCTCACATATATAATTTAAAAATGGTATTTTCTAGACATATATTTAAATTCTGTCCCAAATTTAATATTCAGTGAATTTTATATGTTAAAACTAGAAAGACTTTGAGAAGTCAGTGGATCCAGTCTCTTCACCCTATGTGAATTCAATTATGTCTAACAATAAAATTAAAACAAATTTAGTTATAAATTGAATTAATTGGCTTTTACTTGCAATTCATGAATCCGGGCAGCTTTCTTCTACAAAATAAAATGAAACTTCCCCCTGGGCAATGGCAAAACAATACATGTTCTAATATGGAAATAAGGAATCAAATAGGAAAAAAATCAATTTGGTAACATCAGTCTATTTGAGTTTCCTTTTTGTAAGGGTTAAAACAGAGAAAACAACCCGAGTACCTCATTCAGGCCCTCTGGAATTTCTTGTTTTCAGGAAAATCTGGTCTGTTCAGGAATCTGTCTGCTTCCTTCCGGTGTCAGTTCGATCATGTAGCATTTAGCAAGAGTGATTCCATTTTGGTTTGGGGTCTGTGGGGACCTGGTACCGTAGCTCAGTGAGAAAGAGTGGCCTCCCACGATTGTGTTTGATAATTGTATGCTCCTCACTTCATCCCTGAGACTCAGGTTGTCACCTCTCACAGTCCTGTGGCTGGGAAAACAGTGCCGAGGTGCCAGGGCCCGAGAGGCGACATGGCTGTTTCATTGAGATGTACACAATGGTGCCCCCTCTCCACAGCAGGATCCATCAGGCCGTGTTTAGTACAAGACTACTTCCTGGCCATGTCTCCATTCAGGGACAGTGTAGTCTGATTCTGCGCTCTGATCACAAACACACATGGGATCTGGGTGATCACAGCGTTACTCATGAGGCTGAACCAAAAACTTCTCCTTTCTCCATTATTATTATTGTTATTTAATGTTTTCATGTTTTTGCTATAGGGCATGAATGGTCACTAGAGAGATAAAGAGAAATAGTGAGAGGGAAAGTGAAAACTCGTCCCCTGGAAGGATGGCCACATCACAATCCTTTCTTCATTCCTAGGGTTTGGGAACACATGCACACAAGCCTGGAGTGATTTACAAGCCACCAGGTCCGGGACTTAAACCATGGTCATCCCGTGCCTTGACCATCATGCCACATGCTGGTCCCTCCATTATGTATATGTATATATGTGGCCTCACTGCAACCCTTTTTCCTCCATTCTCCTCTCGGGATTTGGGGCATGCATGCACAGGAGCCTGGCTTGAGTTTCAAGTCACTGGGTCCGGAACTTAACACTGTTGGACAGGTAAGAGTCCAGTGACAACACCATTACACCATCTGCTTGTCCCTATATTTTAATAGCAGCAAAAGCAAGTCATGTGACAAATCGCCCTGTTCAGACAATAATTATTTTTCATAAAATTAGAGTTTCTTTCTTCCTATTCGACAAAATCCTTAGAGACTATCAAATTTTCAAACCTCTGAGTACACAATTACAGCAATATATTGAGATGCTCTATGTAGTCTATTTCCCCAGAAGATTCTACTGTGCCACTTCCAAAGTTACTTCGCCTGGAGCTGCTGACTGGGGCCACCCTGGAGTGGGTCTAGAACTCCTGTTCAGCTACGTGAGCCAGGGAAGCAACATGCTCGGGGCTAGACTGAGTTGCTCTGTGAAAGTTACATGCAGTTCCTCATGGGGGGCCAAGTCCCCACAATCATCAGGAGAGTTTGAGAGCTGCCTTAGAATGGCAAAAATAGCCTCCCTGGCAAGATGCCAGCTCCGTGTGGGTGGCGCCATCCTTAGTGCTCCCTGCATGTGAAATCCATGGTGATCGTGAGTAAAACTCAGAAGCCAGCTCTGTCTGGAGCAGCATCAGCTCCTGACTTCCGCGACTCTATTCCAAAGTCTCCAACATCCTTTGCCATTACAGACGCACGTCACCCTCTCACTGCGTCTACTGCCCTCTTTCCATCAAATACGTTCCATCCAAATGTGACACCTACACGGTGGCTGCCATGGGGGACTGCGGGCAAAATCTCTCGGAAGAGCTGTAGTTGAGAGCCTTGCAGAAATTCTAGCAGACAGGTGTTCCAGCTGACCATCTTTAGTTTATTTCTCCTTTAAGTTACTCCTGCCAGTAGTGAGCAGCTTTACTATTAGATTCCAATCATTCCTTTCTTCTGTAAGTTTCTTTAAGTCCCTTTAAGATTTCTAACAATTTTGTAGATGTTATCTATATCCGCTTTTCTGAGAAATGCTAAATCTAGGAGTTAGTGATGCAAAAAGATGTGCTGAGAAGGCAGAAAGAAAATTGCCGGTAAATGAGGCAGCAGCCCGGGCTGCATGAGCACCGCCACGTCCTCAGCAAGACCAGGGAAGGAGAAGCAGAGACCAGCCGGCCATGTCTGCTTCTCCTGTGCCCGGTCCTGGCACGTCGGCCAGCAGCTTTGGCATAGCGGAGAAAGCACTAGGTTCACAGTCATGAGCTCCGGTGGGAAAACTTTCAAATTCAGAATGAAACTCAATTTTCTCCTCTATAAAATGGAATTAGTATCATCATTATACAGTTGTCATGGGGGATCAAATAAAGTTGTTGTAAAATATCAAATACACACAGTTCTCACATGGTGTGTATCTCTAAATCAAAAATATTAAATCTAAAAATGCTCCAAAGTCTGAAAATTTTGAGCACTAGTAAGATGCCACCACTGGAGAATTCTGCACCCAGCTTCATATAAGGCCGCAGTCACAGTGCAGCCGTTAAAGGTGGACCCGTACACCGGGTTAAGCTCTGTGTCCTGGGAGCCAGATTCCACATGACAGACTCCAGTTCGTGTCCCTACCTTGGCAACTTGAAAAACAAGATTAATTTGCATTTGCGCCCAGAATGGAGGCATGGAGAAATGGAGGAAGGGCGACAGCATGACCATTCTCCGCTAGCGTCCTCTCTTCTGGCAGCTCGTGTACTCTCATGATCAAATCAAATCAAATCAAATCAAATAAAGTATTAGAAATATACTGCATTTCAGGTCAGCAGATCACTAGATTCCCCCATGGTCAACCGCGGCTTGAGGTTTTGACCAGTGGCTTAAAACTCACTCTGGGTGCATGTGCGTGCGTGCGTGCCCAAGATCCCAGGAGGAGAATGGAGGAGAAGGGATTGCGAGGTGGCCATCCCCCGGAGGATGATTTCTTGCTTTCTGTTTCTCTGTCTTTCTCTGTCTCTTAGGTGAGCACACATAACCTAGAGCAAAAAACAAACAAAAAAACTCTCAAAAAAAATACTTCATTTCAAAATATTTTCTAAGATCACCTTCAGCCTATGCTGTTAAGGTATAGATGAGACATAAATAAGTTTCATGTGTGATCTTAGGCCCTACCCCCAAGATAATATAAATATGCAAATATTCCAAAATCCAGAACACTTCTGGTCCTAAGCATTTCAGATGAGGGATACCCAACGTGTGTGTGTGTGTGTGTGTGTGTGTGTGTGTGTGTATGGGTGTGTGTGCATGAAATAGACATCTCTCACCTGATTCTTTTCTACTTCAAATTACTTTCTCTTTGCCCATTCTTTGTTTCCCAAATATGAATTCTTTATGCGCTCTCTCTCTCCACTCTGTCTCTCTCCAGAGATTGTATGCACCCTATGGAAAATTAAAAATTATTTTGAAATTTATATGGGTGTAATAAAATAGTGATAAAGTAGAAGAAATTCTTTAAATGAATACATCCGTGGAGTTTCTGTCACTAACACCTGTATAAAGAAAGTATGTAAGTTCACTTTCCCCATCTGCATCTCTTTCTGTTTTTAATTTGCCAGAGGACATGAGTATTCACTGCAGGAGAGACAGAGAGAAGTGGAAAAGCTCTATCGATGGGGGATGGTCATGCCACCATCCCTTCTCCTTTCTCTCTCCCTCTCGGGACTTTGGCATGCATGCACATGTGCACAGAGTGTTTTTTAAGACACTGGGTCCAGGATTCCAAACATACCACAGACCACATGGAATCCAGCCTCCTTAACCACCACCCCATGGGGTGGCCCTGAATATCTCTCTGAAGATTCTGTATTTTCTACGGCAATTTCCCTAAGAAAGTCTGGAAGTCTAAGTGGAAAGCTTGAAGTACCTAAGATCTCTATAATGTAAACAGCTGGAGAGAGTTTGAATAGGAAAGAGCAATGGACCAAGTATTGAAATCTATCAAAAGAAAACACTATGGAAATAAGCAAATTGAAACAAGATCTCAGTACCATTTGCCATGACCCTATTTCTGGGGTTTCTTGTCTTCTTCTTTCTATCTTCCTGCCCACCCTCACTCTCCCTTCCTTTCTTCTTTTCTTTCTTTATTTTCTCTCTGTCTTATAATCTATAATTAATTAATATTAGTTTCCAAATCATCAACACTTCAGTCAGGTTCAATTTTGTATGGTGGTGATATGGTGGTTACAGTGGCTGATCGATCGTGCGGTTCGAGTCCCAGACTGAGCAGCTTGAACGATACACTGGGTGCATGTGTGTGCATCCCTAAAATCTTGAGACGAGGATGGAAGAGAAGGGGTTGCAGCATGGCCAACCTCCCTAGGGGGTGCTTTCTCTCTCTCTCTCCAGCAAGTTCATGCACTCTATGGCACATTTTTAAAATATATGTATTTTAAAATTTATACAGGTGTAATAAAACAGTGATAAAGTAGAAGAAATTTTTCTACTGAATAGCTCAGCAGTCACTCTACCCAGGGTATTATGGAAGTACTGAACTCAGTGCGTAAAGACCTGATGGTCTTCTCAGGACTGTGCTGATGTTGCACTGCAGAGGGGTCCACCCAAGACAGCTCAGGAAAATGAGCTTTACGAAAGGGCATTGGGATCATGCAAGAATAGAACAGGGCTCAAAGTATAAGACAATAGAATGATAAGGCTGCAATGAACTAGAGAATGCCGGTCTTACCTAAAATCTCTGAATTTAAATTCTTTGAGCAAACATGAATTGAACAAATAATATGATTACCTGTCTGAGAGTTTTGCACAGTTCTCTCTCTCATGATGTTTATTTTTTATTGTGCTTCTTTCCCATTCTTCTCTATCCAACAATCCACCCCTTATGCTGACTGATAGTTTATGATCATTCATAACTTCTGTTAGGCACAACTCATTATCAGAGATTCCCTCCTTCTTTTATATCACAACCTTTCTCAGCATATTTTACTCTTTTGTTTCTATTGCCGTTAATTACATTGTCCTCTCTAAGAGAGAATTCTTTTTTGGGGGGAGAGGTTTTTGCTATACAGCGTGTGTGCTTGCCAGAAAGACAGAGAGAGACAGAGAGACTGAAAGTGAGAAATCACCCCTCATGGAGGATGGTCATACCACAATCCCTTCTCCCCCATTCTCCTCTCGGTATCTTGGGCACATACACACACATACCCAGAGTAAGTTTAAGCCACCGGGTATGGGACTTGAAGCATGGCTGACTACATGGGAGTCCAGTGACATAGCTATTAGCCAACTGCTGGCCCCAAAATACTTGATTTTTATGAAATAAAAGCAGGTTAAGCCAAGAATGAAACATGAAGAAGATGTGGGTCTTCTGTGAATGCCTAGATAGGTATACTGTCTACAAGTATGCCACTAAAAGATACTGCAATAAACATGGATGTGCAAGTGCTTTTCTGACTGAGCAGTTGCCTATCCTTTGGTAGATAACCACGAGTGGAATTGCTAGATCATATGGTAGTTCTATTGATAGGTCTTTGAGGAACTTTTATGTTGTTCTACACAGCGACCATACTAACTTTCTTTTCCACCAACGGTGTTGGAGGGTTCCCTTTTCACTGTAGCCTCGCCAGCACTTGTCATTCTTTATTTTTTCAATCATAGCTGTTCTTACCAAGGTTAGGAGGTATCTCATTGAGGTTTTGATTTGCATTTCTCTTAGGATAAGAGATGTTGAGTATGTTTGCTCATGTTGAAATGTTGACATGCATTTTGGCCATTTGTGTGTCTTCCTTGGAGAGTTGTCTGTTCAGGTCATCTGCCTATTTTTCAACTGGATTATTATTTTTTTGAGAGGTTTTTGTTATAAGGCATGTGCACTCACCTGAAAGGCAGAGAGAGACAGAAATAGAAAGCGAGAAATCACCTCCCAGGGAGGATGGCCATGTTGCAATCCCTTCTCCTCCATTCTCCTCTCAGGATCATGGGCACACAAGCACATGTGCCTGGCATGAGTTTAAGTTACCAGGTCTGGAACTTGAACTGCAGTCAACCACATGAGAGTCCAGTGACATAGCCATTATGCCAACTGCTGGTCCCTCAACTGAATTATTTTTTGCAAGTACCTGCTTGACTTCCTGTGTATAGTAATATCTTTGATTGGATTTATATACACTATATTTATGCTGGTAAAAAACATTCTGTACATTGTAAAGATGTACAGCAATTAAATGTAAATTTGAAAAGTACAAAATTAAAAAAAGTTTTAAGATGTTGCAATGTAAGTGGCATATTTTGCAATGTTGAAGTGCATGGCCTATGCAACAGTGTGCAGTGGGCCTGGGCAAAAAGATTTTCTTAAGATTACACATCAGTGTTACAATAGCCATTTCTAGTGGCCACTCCTAACACAGGAGTTGATTCTGGGAAAGCATTCACTGCTCTGGATTTTTTTTTCTTGCATTAATACAATGCAAAAGGGAAGGAGGAAAAATAGATGTTTGACAATAGCACTCCTAGTCCAACTATTCTGTGATGCTGTGAGAGCACCAAGTCCCATTAAACAGGGAAATTAGATAAAAATAATACACAAACTCACAGATTATGTGACAGGTCTTAAAGAGCAAAACAGTAGGAAATGTATGATATTAGTGATTGCAATTTTTATAATAGGCATTAATACATGACAGGAATAAATTGGCAATGATGGTAAAAACTACATAGGATTTATCAAAATTGTGAAGAATTGTCTATTCTTCCAAAAACTAGGGATTACTCTCATAGATAATAATGTAAATAAATCACACTATAAACCCAAAATGAAGATTCAAGTGTAACATGACTTTGCAATAACTGATGCAAAAGTTTTCATTGTAATGATCTCGCAGATATCAGTACGTGTTCAGTTAGGATTATTTTATTTTATGGTACTCTCAAGAGTTCCAGATTTATTATTTTGTCTTCATCTTTATCCTGCAGAATGAAATGACTGATTACCAAGTATTTCTGCTTATCTGCCACATACAAAATACTGTTGGGCACTTTAGAAATATATGAAGTAGGCATGATATCGTTCCAATAATCAAAAAATGTTTAATTATAAAAAAGTATAGTACATGAAAGGTTAAAACCAAGAGGAGTATTAGTGCATAACATTATGATATTGCAGTAGCCAAAATAAGGTTAACGAATTACTAAGTAAGAATTCGAGACAACTGATTCAGATCATCTTATTTACATACAAACTGACCCAACATGGCTGGCTCCTTCAGCATTTCTTCCTGCATGCAAGATAACTCCCACGAGCCAGCTGGTAACTTGGTGGCCAAAGCGGCTGGATCCCATATGGCCTTACAAGTGTGGTTCGAGTCCTGGGCCCAGTGGCTTGGAAAACATGCCAGGCATGTGTGCATGCATTCCTAAAGTCCTGAGAGTAGAAAGAGAGGAGAAGGGATTGTAGTGTGGGGCCATCCCCTTTGGAGGGTGCTTTCTCACTTTCTCTGTCTCTCTTGGGCAAGGGCATGTGCCCTATAGCACATTAAAAAATAAACAAAAAAAAGATAGCTCCCATATGCAAGTTTTTATGTCTCCTTGTTACTCCAGATAGTCTCAAGATGTTTTTTTTTTTTTTTAATCCAAGAACCTCTACTATATGAGCATACATCTGTCGCATGGCACAGATACATATTTAAAATTCTAATACTGTAAACGGCATTTTACAAATTAATTCAAAAAGTCTGGAACTGTTTTCAATCAAGAGAAAATATACTTCTACATTGAGACAGCTTTTCTAAATTACCAATCAGAAAATAGATCCATGCTAATTTAAGATTAGTATTCAAATGAAAGATATAATCAGCACAACTCTAAATTATATGTCAATCTGTATTAATCATCTTTGAAACCATGTTTTAAAAGTAGGTTTATTTGATATGTACAGAAATTATGTACTATATCATGTCCACGATGACTAATTTTATTGAATTTAGCAGGTATAATCAGCAAATTTTATTTTAACTTTTTAATGAAGAAAACTAATGTAAAGAATGTTTGGTCTAAATGTGATCAATCTGCTAGCCTGATGATGAATTCAGAAAATTGTGAAGATGGGATAGCTCAATATTTTTGTCATCAGCTTGGTTATGGGCTTCTTGTGATGGAAAGTAGCATTTGGATTTTTAGAAACTGCTACATCTTACTATCAGATAAACAATACTGAACTGAAAAGAAACATTAAGGTTTACAATTAGTATTTCTGTAGTACCTACAGTGTACTAGCCGTTATTCTACTTATTAAGAATGTAATAAAACCAAACAAACAAACAAACAAAAACCTCCTGTCACTCCCGTCCTTGGGAAGCACAGATTTGAATGAGGACACATAGATCAAATAAATGAAGACACCATAGGTTGTGTGTGCTGAGGGCTATAAAGGACTAAAGCAGGATATGGAAAATGGAGAGCGATGTGGTGTGGCTGCTGTTTTGTTTTTGTTTTTTTGAGAGAGATTTTTGCTATAGGGCACATGTGCTTGCTAAAGGTACAGAGACAGAGAGATAAAAAGAGAGAAATGTCCCCCCAGGGGGGTTGGCCACACGGCAATTCCTTCCTCTCCATTCTCCTCTCAGGATCTTGGGCACACACCACAGGCATGTGCGCACAGAGTGAGGTTTAAGTCCCTGGAAAACTGTGATTACTTGGGAGTCCAGCAACATAACCATGACACCATCTGCTGGTCCCAATGGCTGTATTTTTAAGGGTGCTCCTCAATGGTATTTTTCAGAAAGCAAAATCCTAGCAGAGACAAAAAATGAGAGGAAGTAAACTAATGAGATGTTAGAGGGAGCATTTCCTGAGAAATGCTTCAAGGAAGCAATATTCCTGCATCCTGAGCAGAGCTAGGTCCAGGATCTGCAGGTGGGGATGGGGCAGAGGAGATGTGGCCATGGAAAGGTGCCAAGGCATTTGCTCTGAGTGATAAGAGAAGCCCCTGTGATGGTTTCAATTACAGAGAGACCATAACTGATTTTGTTCTTGGACTCAAATTCTACAGGGAGGTAAGAGTAGAAGCCATATCCAACTGAGAGGTTATTTTAATAGTCAAGACAGGTGATGATAACTGTTTGCGTGAGGACTTAATGGTAAAAGGGATGAGATGTGGATTTTGAAGATGTATATATTGTCAGGCTGTATGGATGACTTATACATAGGGCAGACATAGAAGGGTGGAGTGTGGCTCCAAGGGTCAGATCTTGAGTTTCTGGAAGAACAGAGCTGGCATTTACACAGATGAAGAAGACCGAGGGATGTGAGGCTTGGCTTAGGGGTGGGGTTCCAAACACTTAAACATGTTAAGTTTCATAAATCAAAGAAGCAGCCAAGAAAATGTGTCAAGTAGGCACAATCTGGAATTTCAGGGGTGAAATAAGATAAGAGATATAAATGTGTTTATTTTCAGCATAATTGATACTTAAAGTCACAAAATGAGATATTCAAATGCTGTATATATTTTTTAAGATTCTGACTGTTATTTTCCACAATCCTGCTTTATAATGTGCATTCTAGTATGAGTAATATTGGTAATATCAGTCATAAAACAGAGATCTGTATATTTATCAAATAAATAAAATCATATTTTAAATTTATTTTCAATATTTTGTTGTACAAATGACATTGTTAAGGCCTTAGCAGAAATTAATTTGAGAGCAAAAATGAAAAGTCCATTACTGAAAACAAAGTTCTTCTTATTTATCTATATTCTTTTCTAGTTATATTTATACAGAAATATTTTTTAAATTTGTAATCATTCTTCTGATGAAATATCTTATTTTGTTTTTATAGTTCCAATTTATATCCTAATGATTATCCATATTATATAAGACACTTTGATGTTTACCACATTTTGACTTTATGCTTCACGACAGAGATATATCGAAATCAGATTTTTTTTTTTTTTACATGTATACCGTGTCCTGTATCACTAGAAAACAAACAAAGTGTCATTGATTCCATTCTGGGACCATTCCAGGGTATACAGCATGCAGATATAAGCAGTATAAGTCCACGATCGTCAATTTGTCTCAACTTGACTGGGTCACAGGGTGCCCAGATATTTGGCTAAACATTTTTTTTTAGGTACAACAGCAACGGTGAGTCCAGATGAGTTTAACGATTGAGTCAGCAGGTTCAGTAAAATAGATTGACTCCCAGTAGAAGTGGGTCTCATGCCTGAATAGAACAAAAGACTAAAGGAAGAATTTGTCTTTCCTTCTGCTTATCTGCTGAGCTAGGACATCAGCATTCTGTATTCAGACTGAGATTTAAGCCATCAGCACTCCCTGTTCTCAGACTCAGGCTGAATCATACCATGCTTTCTCCATCTCCAACAGATCATGGGACTTATCAGACTCCTTAGTAATTGCACAAACCATTTCTTTGCACTAAATCTCTATCTATAGGTCTATCTATCTCCTAGTAATCTACGTTTTGGAAAACCCTGACTAATACAGGCTGCCATGAATATAGACACAGATAAAACAAGCATACATGTAAGAAGTACAAGCCTCTTCACCAAAAGAACAACATTGATCCGGGGGTGGTGATTATTGTTGCTATCCCTGATTGTGCTATTGCTTGCTCTATGAACACCAGCACATCACTGCTTTCACTTTCTTCATTTGAGAAAGGAAAACCTGGGGCCAGCAGGTGGTGTGGTGCTTAAAGTGCTACTCCCACGTGGGCAGTGGCAATTTGAGTCCTGGACCCAATGGCTTGAAAATCAGATCAGGTGCATGTGTGTGAGTATCCAAAATCCCAAGTGGAGAATGGAGGAGAAAGGACTGCAGCATGGTCATCCTCACTGGGAGATAATTTCTCACTTTCTGTCTCACTGGAAAGAGCAGAAGTCCAATGGCAAAAAAAAAAAAAAAAAAAAAAAAAAAAAAAAAAAAAAAAAAAAAAAAAAAAAACAACAACCAAAAACCTAAAAATAAATAAATAAGAAAAAAAGACACGGAAGAACTGGGCTACATAGCTATTTTGATGCTCTTTTTAAAAAAAAAAAAATCCTGAATGGAGAAAAGCTGAAAGCTTTCCCACTAAACACTGGAACAAGACAAGGATGACCACTTTCTCCACTCCTTTTAATATAGTACTGGAAGTCCTCACCAACATAATCAGAAAAGAGGAAAAAATAAAAGACATTCAAATAGGAAAAGAAGAGGTGAAACTCTCTCTATTTGTAGATGACATGATTATATACATAGAAGACCCAATGGTCTCCATGGAAAAATTACTGGAAGTAATACATGATTACAGTAAAGTTGCAGGATATAAAATCAATATACAGAAATCGATAGCATACCTATATATATAAATAACTGACAGACTGAGATAGATCAGAAAAAAAGCTATTCCATTTACCATAGCCACCAGAAGTATGAGATATTTAGGAATAAATCTAACCAAAGAAGTTAAAGACCTCCACAAAGAAAACTTTGATAAGCTATAAAAAAAAATTGAAAGAAATTGAAAATGACACAAAAAAGTGGAAGGATGTCCCATGTTCCTGTACTGGAAGAACTGATATAATCAAAATGGCAATTCTACCCAAATTAATCTACATATTTAATGCAATGCCAATCAAAGTACCAGACACATTCTTCACAAATCTAGAAAAGACAATCATAAAATTCGTCTGGAATTATAAAAGACCACATATTGCCAAAACAATTCTCCACAAGAAGAGTGGAGTGGGTGGAATTTCACTCTCTGACCCAAAAATATACTACAAAGCTATGGTAATCAAAACAGCATGGTACTGGCACAGAAACAGACACATGGACCAATGGAACAGAATAGAGGCCCCTGAAATAAATTTCCAAACATACAGTAAACTGATTTTTGACAAGGGGTACCAGTCAATCCAGTGGAAAAGGAAAACCTCTTCAGCAAATGGTGCTAGAAAAACCGGATTTTCATCTGCAGAAAGATGACCTCTGAACCCCTACCTCTTACCTTTGACAAAAATCAAGTCAAGGTGGATCAAGGATCTAAATCTAAGACCTCAAACTATAAAACTGCTCCTGGAAAACATTGGGGAAACTCTGAGAGACATTGGTGTAGGGAAAGACTTCTTAAATAAGACCCCCAAAGTACAGTCGATAATCCCCAAAATAGACAAGTGGTATTACATCAGACTAAGAAGTTTCTGCATGGCAAAAGACACAGTAATTAGTGTGAATCGACAGCCCTCAGAATGGGAAAATATTTTTGTAATTTATGCATCAGATAAGGGATTGATAACCAGAATACACAAGGAACTAAAGAAGCTGTTTGGAAAAAAGATGATCAACCATATTAAAAGATGGGAGAAGGAGTTGAAAAAAACACTCTCAAAAGATGGCATATGAATAGCCAAAAGGCATATAAAAAATATTCAACATCCCTCATTGTAAGGGAAATGCAGATCAAAACAACAATGAGGTACCACCTAAACCCAGTCAGAATGTCTAAGATTACAAAAAAAAAAAAAAAAAGAAAAAAAGAAAAAAAAATGATAAGTGTCAGCAGGGGTGTGGTGAAAGGGGAACTCTTTTACAGTGCTGGTGGTAATGTAAATTGGTCCAGCCACTGTGGAGAACAATTGGGAGATTCCTCTAAAATCTACAAATAGAACTACCATATGATCCAGCAATCCCACTCCTCGGTATCTACCCAAAGGACAAAAGAATTCTTCATTGAAACAGTGCTTGCACATTGATGTTTATTGCGGCACTATTTACGATTGCTAAGACATGGAACCAACCCAAATGCCCCCGTACAGATGAATGGATTGAAAAACTGTGGCACATATACTCTATGGAATACTATTCAGCCATAAAAACCAACAAAACTCTGCCTTTTGACAGAAAGTAGAAGAATATGAAAGATTTATTGCTGAGTGAAGCAAGCCAGGCTATGAAGGAGAGACATTGTATGTCCCCATTTAATATATACCAAATATCTGCACTCTATGACTGAAACTGATTGACTAAAAGATATACAAACACAAGAGATGAGTGTGAATGCCAGATGTGGTGTATATGGAGGAGTGGGGCCTGGGGAAGGACATTTGGAGGACTGATACAGAGGCAGAGCATTGATAGGATGCAGAGGTGTGGTGTTATCTGTTGAAGATATATATATATATGTGTGTGTGTGTGTGTGTGTGTGTATTATATATATGTGTGTGTGTGTGTGTGTGTGTGTGTGTATATATATATATATATATATATATATATATATATATATATGAGAGGCTTTTTGCTATAGGGTGAGTGCGCTCACCAGAAAGACAGAGAGAGACAGAGAGACAAAAAGCAAGAAATCACCCCCCAGGGGGTATGGCCATGCCACAATCTCTTCTCCTCCATTCTCCTCTCAGAATCTTGGGCACACATGCACACACGCCCAGCGTGAGTTTAAGCCACCGGGTCCGGGACCCGAACCACGGTCGACTACATGGCAGTCCAGCAACATAGCCATTACACTAACTGCTGGTCCCTGTTGAAGATATTTTGATCAACTGGACTGAGGAGAAATGTTCACATATTGAAATGTTCACTTTGTAAGCTAAACAATGTGATTGAATGTATATAAAAGAAATAAATAAAATTAAAATTTTAAAATTTTTAAAAAATAATGGAAACATCAGTGTAAAAAGAAAAAGAACAGTTTCAGTAATTTACCTCCTAATTTTTGTTAGCATTTACTTGAAAAATTTTGCATTATCGAGGAACCAATGAAGAAATTCTTCTAAAAAGAAAAAAAAAAAAGAAAAACCATTAAATTCTACAATGTAAGGATTCTGCTTGTTTTTCCTTTTTTAAAAAACTTGCCATAGGGCTTGTGTGTTTATGGGAGCAAGACAGAGAGAAAAAGAAAGCATCTCCCAATGGGGAATAATCACACTATAATTCTTTCTCCTACATTCTCATCTCAGGATTATGGGAATCATGCACACCTGCCCAACATATTTTTCAGGTCCCTGGGACATGAACTGTGCTATCAGCCATGTAGTATCCAACTGCCTTTACCACTGTGCCACCTGCTGGCTCAAATTCCACTTCCTTCTAAATTTTAATGTATTATGATTTTAGGATTCTGAGTAGTGACTCAAAGTATTAGAACACTGAACATTATATCAAAAAGGACCAGGTTGGGACCAGCAGTTAGCGTAATGGCTATGTCGCTGGACTCCCACGTAGTCGACCGCGGTTCGCGTCCTGGACCTGGTGACTTGAACTCACGCCGGGCGCGTGTGCATGCGTGCCCAAGATCCCGAGAGGAGAATGGAGGAGAAGGGATTGTGGCATGGTCATCCCCCCTGGGGGGTGAATTCTCGCTTTCTGTCTCTCTGTCTCTCTCTGTCTGTTGGCAAGCACACGCGCCCTATAGCGAAAAAACCTCTCCAAAAAAAAAAAAAAAAAAAGGACCAGGACCAGCAGATGGCGTAGTGGTTACATCACTGGACTTCCACATGATTGAGCATGGTTTGAGTCCTGGATCAGGCCACTTAAAACTCATGCTAGGCTCAGGTGCATGTGTGCCTAAAATCCCAAGAGGAGAATGGAGGAGAAGGGATTGTGGCATGATCATCTCCACTGGAGGGTTCTTTCTTTCTTTCTGTCTCTCTGGTGAGTGCACATGCCCTATAACAAAATTCTCTCCAAAAAAACAAGCCCACATTCAGCTCTTTCTCCACATCCAGACACTATTAACTGACTCTCACAGGGCCAGCAGAGGTGAACACATGACTATACTCAGTGAACAATTCTGCATGGATAGCGATGGGGAACGCAAGTGCTCTTCCTCTGTAATCAACCTTTTTTCTTTCCCAGATAGTCATCATGGTTCAGTAGATACCACCAGGCATGGAAAAATTCAGTGTATAAACCAGAATCTTCTCTTGATAGATGTCCTCATAAATCTGACTATCCTCACATCTTCCCAAGTACAGGGGTAAAAGTAGAAACCTGTTGACTCTCCTTTGTACTGAGGAGAGAAGTGGGGATAAGTGTGGAGGATGAGCCTCTCCCATTTTTCTCAGGGTGTCCTTCTGCCTACAGTGATGTTAGGTCTTTACTTTCTTTTTCCCAGTTCTTTCTCTCACTTAGTGGAAGACTCTCATCCAGTTGTTCTGCCAATAATAAAAGGTGTGAAGAAGGTCACATTCTCTCACGGGTGATATGGTGAAGTAGAAAACAGTGTATTACTCTCATCACAGAAAACTTCGCCCAGCTTGGCCTAATGCTAAAAAGAGCCAGATCCCATATGACAGACCACATGGTTCAATTCCTAGGCCCAGCAACTTGAAAAACATGCTGGGCAAGTGTAATGTGTATGTCCCAAATCCCAACATGATGGAAAAATAAAGGAGAAGGGAGTGTGTTGTAACCACGCCCTGCTGGGGTGGGCGGTGTTTTCTCCCTCCCTGTCTCTGTTTTCTGTCTCTGACAAGCACACGTACCCTCTGGCAACATTTTTAAAAAGAAAATTTTTCCCAGCAATATCTTCTATTAATATTCTGACCTCCCATCAGATTTTATATCTTAGTTCAAACTCACTAGCACATCAGTATTCTTTTCCTTTGAAAATGACTTTTTTATTACCATTTCTTAAAAAATGGGACATAACTTCTAAATTTCTTTTTATGAGTTGATTCAAGCTCATTCATATTCATGCTTAGTTGAGGACATAGAAAGACTAACTTCATGTACCTTAAAATAGAATTAAAAAAGTAATAAGACTTAATTTATTTCCCAATAAATCCCAAACAGAGCACTTATCTTTTTCATTAAAATAATCTATATGACATCATTCTAAAATGTTTCTGAAAAATAGCATAGTTAGAAAATTACAGGAAAGGGTGGCTTATTCAATTATTCATTAAATTGGAGTCCATTTTCTTAGTGTCCCTATAGTAATTGTTTGAGGTTCTTTTGATTTTTAAGTCTTCTGTTCATTCCACTGATATGCTGAACTGAGCTCTTTCTGGGTGTATAAAGTGAACACCTTAATAAATTCAAATTTAATCCACAATCTTTCCCAACTTTCAGCAATTAATCTTCATGTTCTCATTTATCAGTCCTATTTCAGAAGGATTCAACTTTAAGGAAATGTTTTGGGGGGTGTGGAAGGGAGAGACCAAAAGGAAGGTACGATGAGTAATAATTACAGAGAAAAAAATGTGTGTGTGTGTGTGTGTGTGTGTGTGTATTTCAAAACCTGTACTTACAAAATTTCATTTTGGAAAGAAAAGCCTATCAAAGCATATCATTTTAATTATACTTCGATTACCAGGGGAATATGAAAGTGTATATTAAATTAATGAAATGGATTGCCTTGGTTCCACAGTGGTTATTAGCAGGAAGAGCTCCCAGTTTTCATATTATGTACATCACTAACTTTAATTGCATTAGGCTGAGCTGGGAGAGCTATTTTTAGGAAATATTTCATCCACAAAACAATTTCTGTTGGCTGTCTGCCTACTACAGCTCCAGGACTGAGATTTCACTCATAAATGTGAACTTATTATTTCTGTCAGTCATGCTTTAGCACATATGTGTTACCTTATAAAAACCACCCCACATTACACAGGCTCTCCAAACCCATGACTGACGCTCCTAGGAAGACATGTAGGCTCCTTCCTTGACGTGTGGTGACATTGAATGACTGCATGGTGCCCAGATGCGCACACTCCCAGGACTGACACCAGCAAAGGGGCAGTGACATACCTGAGATTCCTGTAGACGGAGAATGTCACCTCTCACATAACCCACAATAGGAAGATGACATGCAAAGAAAACCGAAAAGCACAGGGTAAGCAAGCTCTCAGCCACTTCTGCCAGGCAGCTAACCAAGGTCCCCAGTTCTGGCTCCAACTACAGCTGAACACCAGTATGGTAAATACAGATCATGTCATTAATATCAAAATGTTTCTAGTGCCAAGGTCTCTATTAGACCCTATAGATTATAAAATTTGAAGATGACCTAGAAATTGCATATGCCAAGGCTTCTACTGCGTAGAAGGTTCATTGTGAACAATTGATGCAGCCTTTTTCTAAAGAATTATTTATTTAATTTTATTATTATTATTAATATTTGAAATTTGGTATATGGCATATGTACTCAGCAGAAAGAGATAGCAAGGGAAAACGAGAAAGCAAGGCACCAGGTCCATGACTTGAACCACAGTCAACCACGTGAGAGTTCAGTGCCTTAATTCCACATCACCTCCTGGGCCTGACAGCATTTGAGAACGAAAATTTAGCAGTCTCTTGAGGTTCACAATGGACATAGCTTCAACCCAACATGTTGTTTATAAAAATGTAACAATATTCATTCCCCTAAGAAGGCGAAGAAAAATGTAACACTGTTTATAGTTAAGGAAAATAGAAATAACAGGGGTACTTACTAGTAAAAAATATTTAAATAAATTATAGGGAATTTACAATATAAAATGTCATGGAGTTGTTTTACTTTTTTAAAATGAGGTAGATCATATATGTCATTAAAAGACCTCTGATATACATTAATTAATGTAATTTGCATTAATTCATAGTATGCTTGACAGAATATGACCCTATTTATGTAAAATAAACCATATGATGCAATTTAAAAATTATGTAGTGGGGACCAGGAGTTAGGGTAATGCTATGTCGCTAGACTCCCATGTAGTCAACCGTGGTTCGAGTCTCGGACCCGCTGGCTTAAACTCACACCGGGTGCATGTGTGTGTGTGCCCAAGATCCTGGGAGGAAAAAGGAGGAGAAGGAATTGTGGCGTGGCCATCCCCACTGTGGGGTGATTTCTTGCTTTCTGTCTCTCTGTCTCTCTCTGTTTTTCTGGCAAGCGAATGCTCCCTATAGCGAAAACCTCTCTAAAAAAAAATTACGTAGTGTATAGACATACAAAGACTTCAAGTAGATGAAATGTATATCTATATTTCTCTACATATTTTGCATATGTATGAAATAGTATTACATTTATGTACACACACATATTACTTGGTGCAAAAGTAATTGCAGTTTTGCATTGTTGAAATTTGCTAATTGATAATGGATACAGTGTTAAATAAATATGGTTATGTCATACATAATTTTAATGTATGCTTCCCACTTTATTATTTTCTTTGCTAATGACTATATTACTTGTTTACATCGTATGTACTTTACACTATGGAAATGATGTTGGGCAACATTCCCCAACAAGACCCTTCACACGGTGACCACCCCCAGTCTAAACCAGCCGAGGTTAGTAAACATGCACCCACCTGAGCTGCTCCAGGAGGCCCCAGGAGGTGAGCCCAGGATCTTTCCATGCGAGTCCAGTTTGTTACCCGTACACTGCTGCCTGCTACAAAAAACAGGTACATTTTCAACAGGCATTGGAATGAGGAAAAAAATGGTGAGTATGGATATCATATTTTTAATCCTATTTTTTATTTTATTTGTAATAATCATGTAATTATATCTGACTAGTGTACCTAAAATTTTTACATAAATTTTTAAAAAAGAACTAAAACCAATAGAAGTTACTTGTATGCCTGTCACTCTACTAATTTATGATAGAGCTATAATTAAACAGAGAGAGGATGAGCCCCCTTGGACTAAGTTTATTCTTGTCACAGATCTTAGAACTGAGAGAGACCATGTGAGCTGACAATACTGAAAAACCTTTGTTGAGCCCCAACAGCACTTAAGAAAGCAGTGCCTTAAGTGCTGTGGGCATGTTAATTTACTTAACCCTCAAAACCATCCCATTAGGAACATTATTATTCCAGTGGTAAAGTATTCATAATGTGGAAACTATCACCCCCCTCTCTGGAGGCACATCCCATAAATTTCCCCTCAGACTGCCTGAGTTTGTTTTTTGTCAATGGTACAAGAGCAAATTTACGTAGGCAGAAGCTTAAAAAGTACAGGAACGTCAGCATGCCTGCTCTGGCTTCTAGGACCTTCTCCCCTGATGTGAGAGAGAGAACACGGGCAAGAGCTCAAGCCATCCGTGCTGAGCCACAAATGAAGGAGGCCCTGCCTGGCCAGCAGGTTCACCGAGAAGACTTGAATGCCATCAGGTGAAGCTCCTACTGCATGAATGAGAAAAGTAAGGCCAGACAATTAGTAAGTGGCAGAGACAGAAATAAACCAAATACAACCAGCTGGGTTCTTATTCATGAAGCTATTTATCTGACAGGCACTTGTGATAAGAAATGGAAGACACAGTCATGCGTCATCCAGTGGGTTTGGCCCGAGGTAACCATAACAACAGAGAGGAGAGAGGCCTTTCAAAGGCTGATCTGCGGGATATTTATATGTTCTGGTATCTACCTTCTGTAGATGTGGGGTTCGAAGGCAAGCATCCTAGAGGTTTAACCAGAACAAGGTTAGGAAAAGGGACAATGACCAGACCAGACCTGCCACCTGTTTGTGTAAGTAGAGTTTTGCTGGAGTACAGCATGCCTGTCAGTCTCTGCATGGTCTCTGGCTGACTCACACCACAATGAAAGAACTAAGCAGTCACAACATATGGACTAAAAAGTGAAATATTTACTATCAAGACCTTCATAGAAAAAGCTTGCCAACCGATGACATAGAGAAGAAAGAAGTGAGTGGGTTCTGGAAATGAAGATGTAGACCCATATTCATTTCTGTTTCTTTCATTTTATTTTACATTTTCTTATTTACTTTTAATTATTGTATACCTTTATGGAATATAATATATGTTTTTTTCAAAGCATGCATGCAGTGGGTGATAATCACATCAAGGATATTACCATGTATACCATTTTCAATGAAGAACATTACATTTTTGTTTCTGCTAAGTACTTTTCTGCTGAGTCTTATTCCTCCCACAACCTCCCTATACAATATCTGGTACTGTGCTTGTCCTCCCCATGACTATGTCTTCAAATATTTAAATTTCTGTTATAAAGTGCAAATATATGCAGGTACATACTATGTTTGTTTTTCATAGTCTGGCTGATTTCACTTAGTATTAAATCTTCTAGATTCATCCACTTTGTATCAAATAACAGAGTCTCATTGTTCTTTATGATTGAGTTGTATTCCATGGTGTATATGTGTCACCTATTCTAATCCAGTCATCAATTTGTGAGTACTTAGGCTGATTCCATGTCTTGGCAGTTGTGAATAATACTGTGATAAATATGAATGTGCAAGTGTCTTTTGATTGAATGTTTTCTTGTCCTCTGGGCAAATGCCAAGGTGTGGGATTACTGGGCCATATGGTAGTTCTATTGTAAATTTTTGAGGAACTTTGGTATTGTTTTCCACAGTGATTAAACCTCAAAACATACAGTCAACTGATTTTTGACAAAGAGCACAATACAACCAATGGGGAAAATAGAATGTTTTCAGTAAATGGTGCTAGATGAACTGGATATCCACTTGTAGAAAAATGAAATAGGAACCCTGTATCTCATCATTAATAAAAATCAGCTCAAAATGGATCAAAGATCGAAATGTAAAACCTCAGACTATAAAACTATTTGTGAAAAGTACTGGAGAAAAACTTGAAGACATTGGAGTAGGCAAAGATTTCTTAACTATGACCTCTAAAGCACATGCAACATTACAAAAATAGATTAAGTGGGATTACATCAAGCTAAGAAGTTTCTGCACAGCAAAGAAAACAATAAATAGAGTGAAGAAACAACCCACAGAATGGGAAAAAGTATTTGCAAAGTATACTTCAGAAAAGGAATCAATAACCAGAAAATGTAGGGAACTCAAGCAGTTTATTTGTATAAAAACTAATAATACCATTAATAAATGGCAAATGGGCTAAACAAACAACTCTAGAAGGAAGATATGTGAATGGCCAAAAAGCATATGCAAAAAAGTTCAACATCTCTTATTGCAAGAGAAATGCAAATCAAAACCACAATGAGATATGATTTACCCTCAGTTAGAATGTCTAAAATTAACAACAACAACAACAAAAAATTAACAAAAAAAAAACTAAAAACAACTACTGTTAGCAAGGTTGTGATGACAAGGAAGCTCTTCTACATTATTGGTGGGAATATAAATTAGTACAGCTTAGTTCATTTCTATGTGAATTCATGTCATTGGGTTGATGCAGGGTGGATGGGGAAAAGGAACTAGAAATCCAGAAAAAACACATCTGCAAAATAGGACTGCAGTGAAGATAAATGAGACCAGCAAGAGCACATCTCAAAGGGGCTGCCAAGAGGCAAAAAAAAAAAAAAAAAAAAGCCAAGTCTATGGTGGGAATGATGGAAATGCTCAGGAGGAGGTAACACGGAGGGCAGGTGTGGAGTGAAGCAAAATCTGCCCAGATGGAAATCACTCTGTACACTATGGGTACTCTGCAACTGTCAGATAATTGCAGCTCTCAAAGACAGATTCTCCCTCCCTATCTCCTATATGAAATTGCTGCTATTTTCCCCATAACTTACTCTTGTACTCTCTCCCTAGTCATGAAGGTATTTCAGCTCACCACCTTCTGAGAGTTAGGCAGAGGATCCCAGACAATCTCCAATTCCATCATTTAGAAAGCTATCCTTTTGCTGGGTCTAACCACATTTTATTATGTAGAGATTCCTTCTTTCAACCTGGGAACTTGAGTCTCAGAGAGTTTGTTCCATGGAATATCTCACACAAACAAAAAATAGAAAACAAGAAAATCAAATTCAGGGGAATATCATTCCAAAGTCAATAGTTTTTTAGTCAAAGTATGAATATTGGGGAAATATTATTTATTTTCTAAAAATTTCATTTCAGATTTAATTTTATATGTGGTTTGTAACACAATATCTATATTTACCAACCCTCATTTAATTTGGGCTCTTTTTCTTAGAAGAAAAAAGGCACATGGAGTAGGGAAGAACAGGGAAGTGCTGGGAGCTGGGAGCCAGGCCTGAAGAGGGGATGCTGTCCTGCATTAACCAGGACTTGGGGGCTGTTATCTCACTACATGCTCTCCTGCCAATGTTTTTCTTCTTGCGTCCTATCTGCTCTCTGATTAAACTGCCCAAGAAATGATTATCGCCAATTGAGTCATTGCCTGGTTTAGAGTGTGCTTATCCCAGCTGAGTCTCTGGTGTGAGGATTGGTAGGAAAGTGTGGATGATGCTGCAGTAACCAGCACCTCTCAAGTGGAAGAGGAGGTGAGGCGGACTCAGGGACAGCTCTCATGGGACAACATCCACTGACTGAACTTGGGAATGATCCTTCAGTAGAGGAGTGTCCTCGGCTCCAGCCTGGGCCCTTTTCCTGGTGCCCTCATTCCCTCCTGCCCTTCTCTGGCCTCACACCTACATTTTCTTGTTTCTCCAGGATTTCCGATAAATGTTCTGCCATTTATCCACACGCATGCAGGAATTACAGATGCAGAATGCTCATACAGAACGCCCCTCAAAAATCACTTGACTTCTCTCTATTGTTTTAGAGATAAGGAAACTGAAGTCCAAATTTTTAAAAAAAGTTATTTCTTTCAAGAAAACAAGCAAGGTGGAGGAAGAGCTGAGGCCAGAGAGCAGAAATTCTGTTTCCAGATCCAGCGTTTCTCTCGTCCTGTTACGATGCATTATTACGGGGTTTAGCGACTTATGTGAGAATTCTGGATTTGCTGGATAAAGATCTTTCCTTCCTCCTTCTCCCTTCCTTCTTTCTTTTCTTCTTCCCTTTATACCTCCTTCCTCTATCCTGAGAATTTATTTTCCTGTTTCTTCCTTCAAGAAGACTCATGCTTCTTCAATCAGGTCACTGATTTACTTTATTAGAGAGGCCTTCTCTGACCATCTTATCTAAGATAGAAACCCCCTTTAATTTCACATTTTCCTTGCCCTTCTTTAATATTCTTTTTATGTTTTGTTTTAGTTTTTACTATGGGGTGAGTATGCCCACTGGAGAGAGACAGAGTGAGACCAAGGGAAAATGAGAAAGCACCCCCCATGGAGGGTGACCATGTCACAATTCTTTCTCCTCCATTCTTGTTTCAGGATTTTGGGCATACATGCACATGTGCCTGGTATGTCTTTTCAAGCTGCCAGGTCCAGGACTTGAACCATGCAGTTAGTCATATAGGATCCAGCCTCCTCAACCACCATGCTACCTGCTAGCCCTCTTTAATGTTCTTCACAGAGATGAGCATGATGTAAAATTATATTGTATGTCTATTGGTGTATTTTATATTTTTCTCCCCTAAAGACAGAGTCTTGGTATGTCATTTATAATTTTCAGTAATTGAATATGTAAGTAAAGTGACCTGAAGCCTCGTCTTTCGTAACTAGAAGTTAATATCCAATGCCAAAATTAGTATTATGAGTATATTATTTAAATCTATAAAAATAACTACTAGAATTAAAATGAAAACATGGTGAAGTATGGCTGTTCTATCAGTACGGACTGGGATTGGGCATGGTGGAGTAAGGACTGTTCATTTTCATTACAAGAATTTTTGTACTATTTGCTTTTAATCTTGATGCATTTGTTATGTCATTAGTTTTGTCTTCTTTACTCATAACAAAGCACATGAATGTACACATGATGAGAAAAAAAGAGGAAGATAGAGAGAGAGAAACTCTCTCCAGAGTCTGATCATGCCACAGTCCCCTTCCTTCAGAACTCCAGCTTGTGGAATCTTGGGCACATACATGCATGCCCAGGGTGTTTTTAGATGAAGGGGCCAGGTGTTTGAACCCTGGTCACCATCTGGGGCTGTGTTCTTTTGAGTAGCACATTCATGCCATGCCATGGAGCTGACTCTGTTAGTTTTAAAACACACAAATGTAGGAGATAAATTCAGAAAACTGGTTCTAAGTTACATCGTGTTTCACCGAACTGTACTCCTTGTTTCTCAATCTGATCCCTGACTAAATAATAGTTTCTCCCAGATGCCATGGACATGCACGTATCTATAACACTGAATCATGTGAAGGCCGTGCTAGCCCTTAGTAAGTTACTATGATGGTTCTAAACACTAAACAAGTTCTCTTCACCAGCAATGGTGGATTTAACAGTGTGTCTCGCTGAGAAATGCCTTGAATCACCAGCTGGGAGGTAATGAATAGCCCACGCCTTCGAGGTAGATAGAAAAGGAATGACTTGGATTGAGTCTCTCTGCTGCTCATATTCAGCTCCAACACCTGGCCCGTACTGCATCAGAATGAATCTACAGAAAACAGGAAACATATCCAAACAATTCCACATGAAGAAGGCAGACAAGTGTAGAGAAAAGGAGAGGTTTTAAGTCCAGAACTTTTGTAGTGTGCTCCTCATCTAAGTAGACTTCTTATTTCAATACAAATCTTAACATTCGTTGGAGCAAAATATGGGTTAACATTAAGGAACACATTTTGTGCACTTTTGTACTGTGACGTGTACGATTTAAAGCATGCACTCTATCTTCCTTACTTTTCATAGACCTTTATGTCGTTGTTAATGTGTGACAAAAGTTTAGAAATCACTAGGTCAAAGTTCAACAGGAAAGAATATTAAATCAATAAAAATATTACCAAACGATATTTCCTCAAAGACACGTGTGTTGAGATTAGTGTTTGCTTTTTCTAATTTGTTTTGTTTTTAATTTTTAGATTTTTTTTAACTTTTCTGTACAACTCTGATTTTCTCTAAGCAGAAACAATTTAATTGCTCTGTCAAGAAAATCAAACTGATTATACCCACATGGTACATTTTCTGTGAATGAAAATTAGAGGAGGTGCTGTGTTCTGGGCTTTCGTTTTGTGGTCAGGGATGAAGTCGGACACAGACTTCATCTCCCACTGCATCCTTTCAACCCCTCAACCCAGACTTGTTTCTACCTGAGGGTCTTTCTTCCAGTTTTTATCATGCCCGAGTTTATATTTTTGTTCAGGGAGCTGCTCACAAATCAAGTATATTTTCCCAAAGAGGCTTTTCTAACTGCTCCTCTAAAATTACTCATTCATCCCCTCTCTAACCCACTATTTCCTTTTATTTTCTTCTCAGGGTTTAGCACTATTTGCATTTCTACTACTAATGTATATTCTTTTTAAAAAAAAAAAAAAAAAAAGTTTCTTTCTTTGTTTCTTCCATAAGTGAGAGGGACAGGGGTTGGGGGAGAGAGAGGTAGAGAGAACCCCCAACAGAGTCTTGACAACTCAATCCACTCCCGGCCTTCCTAAGCCCAGATCCTAGGCACATACATGCCTGGCGTGCTCAGGGAGTTCCACATGAACACAGACCCTTCCCGTGTAAGATTGTCTCCAGAGCTTTTCATTTTACTGTTCCACCATCCTCCACATCCTGATCAATGCAAGTCCTTTTCTCTCTCTCTTTTTTTAACTGCCAGAGAGTGAATGCAGTGACCAGATACACACACACCCACACACACACACACACACAGCGGATGTGATCATGCCACAATATTTTTTTTCTACATTTCTACCTCCCATCAGGATTTTCAACACACATGCACGTATGTCTAGTGTATTTTTTAAGTCACCAAACTGGGATTTGAATGGTGGTCAACCATGTGGGACCTGGCTTCCTTAACTGCTGTGTTACAAATCTGGACCATCATCCATGAATTTTCTTACGTGCATTCTCCTCGCTGGACTCTGAGCTCCACAAAGGTAAGAACTGTTTTCACCTTTTCACTGACAGCAGTACCCATTCCTAAACCATTGTCTCCTGCATGACTGGAAAATAGCAGTTGCGGGTAAGTAAATAATGAAGTAGACGTAACAGGAAGAACTGTACCAGTAGACACGTCAGTGGAAACGCTAAGTAGCTGAATGTAGCATATGTGGTGAAATAACAGTGTGCTTTACAAAGTGCAGTCATATCAATTGCCTCATTTGAGTCCACCAACAATCCTGTGTGAAAGAAAGAGGCTCAGAAACGTTGTGTAGCTTGTCCTCGATGATACAGCAAGAAGGGCTGGAGACTCAGCTCTCGGCCAGCCCAAGTCCCTGTGGCCAGTGTTCACGCTGTGCAGCAGTTACGTTCTCAAAGGGAGATTTGATCTTTGTATGTATCAAAGTGTTTTGTACTCCTTGGCCATTCACACCATTATGGTCATAACGATAATTTTTGCACAAAACAAAATCATCTGATAAATGGATTAAAACCTTGGTTTAGAGGTGACTCTTCTCCCTTTTTCTATCAGTATTACTCGATGCAATGCTGTTTTGCCAAAATGCTGATATAGGTTAAGTTCAAGGTTGGAGGAAGGAGCACTTACCCTTTATCAATAAAACATCTCGTTACATTTACATGTAAAACAGTCATTTGCACAGGGGCCAATCAATGTGGAGATAACACTCTTTTAAACGGATGCATCATTTTTTCTCATCAGTCTAGACATGAACTGTGCCTTCCTGACCAACTCAGTGTGGCTTGTGCAAATCTACAAAAACAGTAAACAGAGCTGCTACATCTGGTGCCTTCCTTGAAAAGGAAAAATACCATGAGCTAGTTCAGTGTGGTCTTCATGTTCGGCAACACAATGTGACGACATCGAGACACTCAGTGTGATTAAATGATGGGGGAGATTTAGGAGTCAAATTGTAATGGTTCTCTGAAGCAAGTTTTGGGTTCCTAGAAAGCCATTACATAACTAGGAAAGATAATTGCTTTTAGGACTAATCGATATAAATTAGGAGATATTTGGAGATATTTCTTTATTTGCAACACACAGAATCACACGCACACACACGCACACATCATGCCCAGTTACAATATTCTTACATCTGAACATCACAGGAAAGCTTTCCCTCCTTTCCCCCCACCCCCGCCACAGGATGTATTTTTCAAAATCTCCCCTTCCTTTCCAGATCTGTGAGACTTTGACAGCAAGTCACTTAACTCTGTCCAGCAGCAGCTGTGTGGGTTTTGCATAATTAATTATTTATACCAAGGCAGACACAGTAATTAACATCCAGATGAATATGATATTCTGATCAGAAACACTTTGCATTTCAACCATCCCTCAAGCAAGTAACTGTCAAAACTGGACTGTTTGACAGAGTGGGGCCTGCCAAAAACCTCCCAGACATCTGTTCTGTAACAAAAAGAACAGATTCTCCAAGCAGTGTGTACATATATTCACTGATTTCAGTAGGCAAGGAATAGTTGATTACCTTTTTACAAATCCCGGTCAATTCTGTCTGGTTCCAAGAACATCATTCAGCATCTCACAGGACAGAATGTTAAATGGGAAGTCTATGTTTCTCTCGTGAGAACCAGCCAGATACAAGACCCTGCCCTGCTTCTTCTCAGAGCTGTGTGCCGAAGTGTCATGAAATTACTTTCCTTGTCTCATGGCCAAAAAACCAAGGGGACCTGTGGATTATTCTTACCTAGTCACTTGATACAAAATTGTATTGCTTTTTGTATAGGAAGGAAAAACGCATGAACTCTATGAAAAAATTGTAGATTTTTCTAGAAATAATAGGGAATGGCTGCCAGCTAGCAGCAAGGTCTGCCTGGTGTGTGAACACACAGCCGTCCACATGGCCGCGTTGCTTCCTGGATGAGTTGGACTGGGTGCTTCCTGGTCATTTTTCAATTCAAAGCAGAGTGGTTATTGCCAAGAAATATAATTATTGCCTAGGGCTGGTGATTGAGACTAATATGACTGGATGGGTTGGCTTATTCATAATCCAATTAATTATTCTGATGTCAACCGGAAAATATGGATTGGGAGTCAAAAGACTTGGATACTAGATCGATTCCATTTCTTAGGACCATTTATTTTAGGTCGTCAGGAAAGTTGTGATGCATTTTTGCATAGAAAAATGACCTTTACAGTGACCAAGTACTTTGGGTCAACTCTTGACTATTAGGGTCATCAGTTTTCTCACTTGTAAAATGGGAAGGGCTTAATAAGTTTACTTTATTTATATTTATTGCTTTATATATTCAGGTATGTATTTTATTTTATATAAGCTTATATATATTTATTTAGGTATATATTATATAATACATACATATATATATATATATATATATATATGTATATATACACATAATCGTATATGTTCATTTATATTTATGAAGGTTTATGAAAACTCCTAAAGCATAGGTTATAATATCAAGTATGATAATGGTGCCGGACTGTCATAAAGGCGTATTTTATTTTGAGGGACTTTCACATTTTCTACTTTCTACTATCAGCTGATTCATTTTTAATGTTAGATTTGGCAAATAAAAATACAGGATGCCCAATTAACTTTGAGTTTCAGGTGAAAAAAAGCTTTAGGCTAAGTATGTCTCATTTCTATTTGTTGGTAATACATACTTTCCATGGACTTTCTGAAGAGCCCTGAAATGTGATAGATACTTCACTCGGATTGCTCTTGAACTTCATGGTGGTAAAGTCTGTGACTGCTGATTTCTCTTTTTATCCAAAACTCAATTAAGAGCAAAAATACTTAGATAAGGGGGCTGGTCCCTTAGCACAGGGGTTAAGCACTACATAGGAAGCTAGATCCCACAGGGTGGACTGCAGTTTGAGTTTTAGCCCCAGAAGCTTGAAGAACACATCAGCAAGTCGGAATGGCCGAAACTGTGATAGTATGGAGAAGTGGGAGAAAAAGGATAGTGGCATGTCCATGCCCCATTGAGGGGTGTTTTCTTTTCTGATTTTCATTTCTTTGCTTTTCTGGTGAGTGCACACACCCTCTGGGGGATAAAAATAATAAAAAGCTTGAATACGAATGCAAAAATGAACCAAGAATTCTAATGTTATCAAGGCTCTATTACAAGCTAAAAGACATTAGAAGCCGTGCAGTAATGCATCTTTCTTAACAAAGAGAGAGAGACAGAGAGAGAGAAGGAGAAGAAGGAGGAGGAGGAGGAGGAGGAAGAAGAGAAGAAGGATGAGCAGGATGAAACAATTTATGTAAAAGAATAGGTAAGAGGGTATTTTATCTGTAAATTTATATCTAGAAGGCAGGAACAAAAGAAACTTCATCTATGGAAAGACAGACATGCTCTGTATATGTATATTTAGTATTTTTACCAGATGAAAAGAGAGAGAGAGAGAGATGAGATACACTACGGGACTCCTATGCCAGCAGGGCTGATGTTGATGTCTACTTCTTCTTCCAAAGAGGTCTGCCAGAAAGGCCCCAGAGGGACATTCCACTCAGAGAAGACGCTCTTGATTTAGGTCCACGATGATAACCTGGTATGCAGCATGGTTACGAGTCTCATTCCAGAGAAGGACACAGCAAGAGGAAGGCCGTCTCGGGCGACTGTGTCCATCACACTTGTAGTGGGCGATGGGACCGGATGATGGGATGTCCTGCCAGGAGGGCTTACAGATCATCGATTCTCCTCGGTCTGGAATGACAGAGAAGCAGGCCTGCACACTCCCGAAGAACAGCACCCGCCTGGGATGATTTGGGCAGCATGCAGTGGTAGGAGGACGTCAGGGAGCCAGAACACCTTCATCTCAGTCCTAGCTCATGTCATGCACATTCACACATATCACTTTGTCTTTTGGGGTCTGCATTTTGTTCTACAAAATGAGATCATGGTCAAGCCTCTCTGTTCCTTGCTTCTCAGCAGGTGCAAGCTCCTCATTTAGGCTGAGTAAACCGCAATTTTAGTTTCCTATCCAGTTCTCAGCTGCAGGGGGGGATTAGAATAAGGAGCCTGATAGCGAACATGGCACCTGCCCTGTAGGAAGCAGGCAATTTCCACTCACAAACAGAACCAATGACAGGGTTGCCTGGTGCATGTTGACGGAGCCCTCATGCAGGTGGTCACCGACCACTCACTGGGCATATTCTGGAAAAGCTTTGTCATTGATAGAGCTGGTGGCCTAGATGAACCTACGCCTTCTTCCAAATTGGAGAGCCTGGGACACTATCAATGATCTATAGTGTGGCTACCCCTTATTTTCTGAAACAAGTTTCTTTTTTTTTTAAATTTTTTTCCCAGGTATCTTTGGCCAACTCCTTGTCTTAAATTCTAGTTTATCAAAAACCGCTCTGTCATCTGAGACTTCTGCTATCAATCTCCCTGATGCTGAGACTCGGCCTACCACAGAAAGGTACCCAGCTGTCCCTAGCCAACCCTGTCAGAGTGACAGCCTGACCCCAGGAGGTGAAGCCAGTGGTGGCTCATGTGTCCTACAGTGGGGAAGGAGGGACAAAGAGGGTGAGGCTTCCATTCTAGCTCTGGTATGCATCACCTATGTGACCTGAAAACCATGCCTTTTCTCTGATGTGGCTCTTAGTCTCCTCAACACAAAGTGTATTCCCGCTCAACTCCCATGATTCACGTGAGGACTAACTAAGCCATGCAGGGCTGCTGTTGATGTCCATTTCTTCTCTTGTGCCTACCCTACTTCTCCAATCCTTCCTGTTGCAAGACTGGATGTTGCGTCGTGGCTCTTAGCTCAGTCCTGGGTTCAATCTACAAACCCAAACAAATCCTCTGCTCACCTTTCCATGTTAGGTCTGTGCAAAAGTCACTAAAGCCCAAGAAAAACAAATCAAGGAATCCACTTTTTAATAGATAAGCTTACCTTCTCTGACCTCTCCATAACTCTGATCCTGTGCATTTTCTTCTCATGTGAGTATGACTCCCTCACTGTGGAGCCTCCAGTGCACTGGTCCCGGGTGCAAACACGTCCTTAAACTATCCAGCACTGCTGCCTCTTTGGTCTAAAACAAAGCCCTGCTGTAGTGGGTGAATCTAAAAGCAAACAAAATCTGTCCTGCTGAGTTAACAAGTTTCACCCTTGCAAAATGCTCATCTTCATTACTTTACCATTTCCCCTTAGTTAATCCACTTCAATGTTGAAATTACATACTCAGTTCCTCTTTTTTTAAAGTGAATTTATTTTCTGTACTGGAGAAATCCTGTTTAGTCATCTGTAGCCAATCAAGTTCAAAACAACGGGTTTCAACCACTAAAAATAATGTTCAAGTATCTCTCTTCCTAGACAGACAGCCTTATAAATTATTTCGAGAACGTCTCAGCAAGGTGAACAGCCACCGATGAGGTATGCAGAGTGTGGAGGAGCCAGAGAGGTAATTGAGTGGGCGTCAGAGCTAGGGATTGCCAAAGCTCTCACCCAGTGTGTTCACAGAGCATCACGAGCATGGTTCTCCATGCTAATTGAGGGAGGTAATCTACTAAGCGCACTTCCGAGGCTGAAACCTGTGATTGGGGAACATGTGATTAATCCTCTCACATGCAAATAGACACATGTGCCACCCTTGGGCCTGTGTCTTGCAGCTCTGCAAACCAGTCCATGGAGTGCCTCGAAGCACTGTGCATGGTTTGGCCATTCTGGAGGGAAAACACCTCCACTCGATCAATCTTAGATCTGCTCGGCGCAGAACCTCAGGTCAAGTGTTCAGCTCTGACCTTTACTGAAGGAACAGTTTCGATGTTCTTAGTGAATTTTTAGGCAGTTTTTGTCATTCCCTAACTGACTCCCTGAAGAAAGAGCAGAAAAGATCCAGGAATTATACTTACTTAGTTGTTTTGGACAGGATTATTATCCAACTTAAGGTGAGTTCAGGAGCTTGCATTTTCATTGATGTCTCACCTGCGTATGCTCTGGGGTCAATAATTTAAAGCCTTACTTGTTCTGTGCACCTTGCTTCTTTCAGAGATTTAAGATCATGAGAGCAACCTCCTTCCTTCCTAGTTCTGCATATTCATGGTGTTCTGAATGCTTACACATATCAAAGCCTTTAGAAGATGCTGAACCAATGAGTGACAAAATGCCCTCCTAATATATGTTAGTATACTAATCTATTTGAAATGTTATCACTAATTCAGAGTAAACAATCTGAACCCTAACAGCTAAACCTGATTTGGGATTAGAACATGGGTTTTTCTATTATCGTACCGAAAAAAGAATTTCAGTAAAAGAGAGATAGGGAGAGAGTACATGTGAAAAAGGAAGGAAGGGAAAAGAAGAGGGGATTTTTCTGAGTATTCCTCAAAAGGTTATTAGGGATCACCTATTACTTCAATAGGCAAATACGGCAATACAGCAATCGTTTTCAATGCCTTCTGCAGAAATAACTGATGCATTTGCTTCTCTTAAACTCAAATGACTCATTCGCATGCACAGAATCTAAACCAATAAACTTCTGGCAAGGTATTCTGGGAAATATGGCCTCCAGGTTTTGGTCCCTATAAAAACTTACAACGTTGGGGATGGTGACGAGTAGCAGTGGGCCATATCAAACATAATTTATAAAATCACTAGAAATAGAGAAAAATCTATTTAAAATTTTAAAATAAACACTTCAAATTGCAATATGTATAAAACTTTGAACTACCTGTAGCAAAATCTGTGTAGTATATTTATGAAGAAAATGGAAGTTCATTGAAATTTAAAGATTTATTTAATTTAAATGTAATTATAGTTTTCAAATGTGTTGATTCTTGTGAATATTAATAGAAGGAATGTTTCCAATTTTTAAAAACAATACTGAATATAACCTAGATATCTAATAATGAGAATAAATACATTATTATAAATTTTAAAAATTAAATATGCAATGATGAAAATAATGACTTATAGCCACATGCAGAAAAAATTTTAAATCTTAGAATCTTCGTATTCACTGAAAAAAATGTTACAGAGTGGTATGTATAGATGACACCATTTGCATAGTGCTCAAAATCAAGTAAAAGAAAACAAGATATCTTTTAATAAAATAAGAATATATGGAAAAAACTATTTTTACAAGACAAAGAAATGATAAATACAAAGTGGAGGGTAGTCACTATTTCCAGGAAAAAGTGGGGAATGGGTCCCTGGGAGACCCCTCAGGTGTGTTCTTGCTCCTACCTGGATTGGTAAGATCGGGAGTGCTTATTTTGCTACTGTGCTTTACGCACATACGCATGTCTTTGAAACCATCAACTATTAAATAATGCATATTTTTATGAAATAAAAGAATAGATAAATGAGTGAATAAAAATAAAAGTTACAATGTTTTATTCCACATAACAATGAGGCATAGAAAATATCCAATAAAGAGACTATTCATCTAGGAATTTAGATCTTAGTCAAGGAAATAAGAGCCGGTGTAGAAAAACAACCAGGTTCATTCTAGCTGAAGAACCACACTAGCACAACAGACATCAGTGCTGTGTGCTACAAAAGGCGGGGAGGGACCAGATAAGCCACACAGCTGTCTGCGCTCAGCAGCGTCACCGTCGTGAAGCGTGTGTGTGCTCTTCTGTGCTCGGCTTGTCCTCACTTACATCCCCTGAAACGTGAAGCAGAGCCTGAGGTCCCTGAATGTCTTTATTAAATGTGCAATAGTAACAAACATGGTAGTTTAAGTATAGTTCCACTAAATGTATTCAAGTCACCAACACACGTGCTCAATCATACCTCAGCTAATCTATTTTATCTTCTCAATTTATTGGTCACCGATGTTGTTCCATGCATCTTAGGAGGCCTGAAGTTGTGTAAAGAAGGAATGCAGGAGCAGACTTTGCAAGGGTCTTAGCTAGGCAGGGAGGACAGATGAATACACAGGCAATGAGTAACCCAGTGCAGCATCTACTATAGTGGGGATATTACCCAGAAAAGCTCAAGGACCCAGCGAGGGTGGAGCTACTCTCTGGGTCTCGGGAAGGAAGAGCAGAGCTCCAGGGGAAGGTTGTGCTGAAGCAGTGCTGAAGGCCGAGCACGGCTTTGTCACGTAGAAGGGAGGGGAGAGAATGGCATCGACCTGAAGTCAAATAGCCAGAAATGGCAATGGCATGTTTACAGCGTTTTAGGAAATGCTTAATATGAAAAAAAGTGTGGATGTGCCCCAGCTGACCCTGGTAAGGGAAAAGAAATGAGAGAGATCATGATGGTTCTTGACATTATCTAAACTAGTGAGATTTGATAATAATGTGATGTGGAAGAGAATGATTGAGACCACCAGATATTCTGAGCAGAGAAACCACAGCACCTTGCTTGTTCATCTAGCAGATGGCAAACACTGGCAGGGAGGTGCCCACAAAGGAAAATGCTATGGAGGAGATCAGTTACAACAGAGCTGGCTGCAAGGGCCAGCAGGTGGCAGGGAGGTTCAGGCCACTGGATCCCAAATGGCTGACCATGCTGTTTAAGTCCCAGACCTGACAGCTTGAAAGTCAACAGGCATGGGGACCAGCAGTTGGTGTAATGGCTATGTCACTGGACTCCCATGTGGTCAACCATGGTTTGAGTCCCAGACACAGTGGCTTAAGCTAACGCTGGGCATGTGTGCATGCGTGCCCAAGATCCCAAGAGGAGAATGGAGGAGAGGGGATTACAGCATGGCCATCCCCTCAGGGGGTGATTTCTCCCTTTCTGTCTCTCTGTCTTTGTCTTTCTGGCGAGCACACACACACTGTAGCAAAAACTTCTCCAAACTAAAAAAAAAAAAAAAAAAAAAAAAATAGAAAGTCACTGGGCACATGTGTGTGAGTGCCCAATATCCTAAAAGGAGAATGGAAGAGAACAGAGGGGAAAGCATGATTTGCTCTCTCACTGGAGATTGTACATGCCCTATAGCAAAATAAACTAAAAAAAAAAAAAAAAAAAAAAAAAATCTGGCTATGGGAAGTGAGCAGCAGGGGCTCCTTTTGACAGAAGGAAGCGAACACACCAGGACGTGTGAATAAGCCGACGAGAGTGGCAGCTGGGCAGCGATGCATTCACCAATGCAGTGTCTGTTCCCCAGGGACGCAGACTCTGAGACTTGCTCATGCAAGACCTTAACAGTGGAGGCACTGTGAACCAACACCAACAAAGGGCAGAACAAAGGAAGGAAGGGTGGAGAGCTGGAGAAGTTGGGCTCCCATAAAAGTCCTGAGGGTCAGGATGGCCCTGCAGAGTTTATCCCACGTTAGGACAAGGATCCAGACCTTCCAGATTCGACTCAGTTACTGACTGGATGAGAGCAGCTCCAAGAGTGTGTGTATGTGAAGTTGACGTGTAAGTGTGAGAGTAAATTCTGCACTGATGAAAGTAAGAACCAAAGCTCCCTACTCCCCCAAACGAGAAAAATGTAAAATACCTCTCAGATATTTAAGATGAGATGGTGAGAGCCAGCCCCATAATACAGTGGCTTAGTGCTATGCATAGACAGCCATATCCCACATGGTCACCCAGGGTTCAAATCCTGGCCCTGGTGGGCACTTGTGCACGCATGCATGGCCACGCCCCACTAGGGGGTGGTTTCTTTCTCTCTTTAATTGCAACTGCATATACCCACTAGCAATTAAAATCAAAATTAGGTGATGTAAAGACAAAAATTAATGGAAAGTTTAGGTGATACAATTAACTTAAAACATCTTTGCAGAAGCTTGTGATATAATGTAGACAGAAAAACAATATAATAAAAATAAAGCATCAGTTCAGAATGTTTTAGGAATAGAAGATTAAAAAGAAGACAGCAGAAAGAGGGAAAAAAATAAACTAAAATTTAAAAAGGTTAAAAAAAAAGAAGTTCCCAGAATTGAAGAATATTAACTGGTCAGATTGATGGTTTTCCCTTCTATTCCAGCACAGCTGAAGGAAATTGACTACATGGGAAGGAATGTGCTGCATTAGGTGATTTCAGAGCACTGGGATAGGGGCAGAGTAAGCGACCTTAGAGTTGTCCAGGCAGGAACAACACAACACAAAGCATAGAATTTAGAATGTGATTGGCTTCAGAATACATCACGTCAACACTGAACACTGAGCATTGTCTTCAGAAAGTCTGAGAACTAATGATTTGCAACCCATATTTTTATATCAACCTAAAATATTAATTAAACATGGGAAATTAAAAGTTTTTTTCAGATTTATAACCTCTCAAGAATTTTAGGTATTGTGCTAAAAGAAGACATACTCCACCAAAATGAGAAAATGGATCCAAGAAAATCATGACAATGACTATGGCATTGAATTTGTGGGTAAATTAAATAATAACTGACAGAAAAAGGAACACCTAAGCAAAAATCTAGCAAGTAAATAAGATGATTATTGACTTCTAAGAAACAGACAGTCATGTAAGAAAGGAAATGCTCTAGCAGCTATTAGTACACTGCATGTCCAAGCTGTGAACAATATTTACACGGGCAACACCCCATAGGTATTGCCTTAACAAAAGCCTGTGGTATATTCGTTTAAGAAAAGAAATGGGAACTTTTAAGATGTTTCTAAAACATTTTATACCCTAACCTTCATTTTGATATTGGCTATAAATTACTTTTACTATTTTGAGTAATACTTTTATTAAGAAAAAAACAGAAATATTTCCTAATTTCAAAAAAAGAAAAGAAAAGAAATGGGATAAGCATATAAAATTCACCATTTCTCAACTTTGAGGTCACCATGCCCTCATTTCTACGTTGAGGATAGTGAGAGCTACCAACAGAGTCATGCAATGTATTAAATCATGTAATGTGAGTAACATGCTTAGCCTATTGCTTGGTACACAGCGGGTCCTTGTGCTCATAAGAGTTGTTATTCTTGCCATTTTGAGGTGGCTTTTCATAGTTAGTAGTTTTGTGTCTAGATAAGAATGCAGAGACGCTCTGTAAAAACATACTTAACCGCAAGACTCAGACCAAAGACGCTATATATTATAGATAATATTTCCCTAAGTTGGTAAAGCTTTCTGATATCCCAGTGAAAGTAACTGAGAGATAAATGGAGAATTTTATTGTAAAATAGCACTAGCACACCATTTTCAGTAGAATTCTCAAAATAAAATAGAACACTCAGTAGAAAAGCTGAATCTTTCATGCATGATTGGTTGAAATATAAAATGGTACATCCTTTCCTGAAAATAGTTTAGCAGTTTTTTAAAAAATAAATATCCACTTATCATAAGACCCATCAATCATACTTCTAGACATTTATCCCAGAAAATCAAAAACTTATGTTCACACATAAACCTGTACTTGATTCTTAGAGTAATTCAATTTTAAAGAATTATTTATTTTAATTTTATTTATTTATTCATTCATTTATTTTAATTTGACCAAAGAGAGGTACAGACAGAAAGAGAGAAAGTGAGAACGCAAGCCACCAGGCTTAGGATTCGAACCATAGACGGCCAAGTGGGAGTGTCCAGCACCTTTACCACCATGCACCTGCTGGTCCCCTAGAGTAATTCAATTTTTAATATCTAAAGATGAAAATAACTAAAGTGACTTACAATAGATAAATGGGTAAATAAACCATGATACAAGTATAAAACAATGAAAAAGAACACATGGTTTGTCCTTACGGAACAAGGTAACTGGACACAACTGTTTCTTAACAACCACATGTACCATAGAGGATGAAGGTCTTTTTTTTTTTTTGGAGAGGTTTTTCGCTATAGGGCGCGTGCGCTCGCCAGACAGACAGAGAGAGACATAGAGACAGAAAGCGAGAAATCACCCCCCAGGGGGGATGGTCACGCCGCAATCCCTTCTCCTCCATTCTCCTCTCGGGATCTTGGGCACGCACGCACACGCGCCCGGCGTGAGTTGTAAGCCACCGGGTCCGAGACGCGAACCGTGGTCGACTACGTGGGAGTCCAGCGACATAGCCATTACACTAACTGCTGGTTCCCGAGGATGAAGGTCTTTTAACAAAGAGCCAAACCTTTGAACCACACAGCTTTCTGTGGTGAATGAATGATTTCTAACACTAAACTTTTTCTAAGTTATAAATATTTTGAGAAATTATTTTCCAGAGGCTAAGACTGCAATATCTAAATAAAAACAAATAGGTTTCCCTTTTCCCTTATTAGGCACCTCAAAATGGTAGATACAGTAGGAGACAGATTTCCACATTAAACCTATAAACACATATACTGTTCTTTTCTGAACTCCTGCCATGTTTTAGCCTGGAAAAGAGAAGATTTAGGAAAGCCATAACAAGATATTCAAACACGTAATGGACTATCACATGGGACACAGATCACACACATATGGCACAGCTCTAAAAAGAAGAGCCACAGAGAACTGGGGAGAAGAAAGAACTTTTTACATTTTGACAGGCTTCTGGGTGGGCAAGGGCACAACAGGCCTCCCAGGACGGGAGCACATTTGTTTTTTTAACAGCCAGATCCTTTCAACCACCACCTACACCCAACTCAAGCCAATTATGCAGAAATAGAACACTGTTGACTCAGAACTAGAAACTCCAGGGTGTACAGATTTCAAAGACTGCTGTGCAGGGGTTCACGTATGCTCAACCCAGAGAAGGAAGCATATTCCCAGACCATCCTCATAGGAAAAGAGAGCTCTCGTGCTGCACTAGTCTATTCTGCTGATAATAACAGAGAATGGGTGATTCATAAGAATGGAGATTTATCCAGCTCACAGTTGGGTGGTCCAAGTCCAGGGGCCACATCTGGTGAGGGTCTACTTATTGATAGGGTTTTCAAGGCATTTCATGGTGAGAGAGCAGGAGTGAGTCCATCTGTGTCCCTGTGTCCCATTCTGGTCTTACTCCCTCTCCTTATAAACCCACCAGGAGTCAATCATGGGTTCCACCCTAAAGATTTTAATCTCCCCCCAAAGGCTCTACCTCTCAACCCAGTTAGATGATGTTTTCAGCCTCTTACTCCCATCATGACCAAATTCTTTTTTTCTTTTTTATGATAGCACATGTGTGCACATGACAGCGAGAGAGAGCTACAGAAAAGCCCACTCATCAGGGTCTCATCACACTATGATCTTCTTCCCCAGCCTTCCAGTTTGCCAGGAACCTGAGCGCACATCTGGAAAGTTTTCAGGCTGCTCTGGGGATCCAAACCCATGGTCATCATGAAGCTTCCACCACTGCGGTACAGTACACTACGGATCGCGCCACCTAGGCTGGGCCCACAGCCAAATATTAACACATAAATCTGGGGGGAAGGAGACATTGAAACCAAAGCAGTTTGCAAAGTGCTACTGCAAAGACCAAGAATATCCTATAGGCCACTAACAAGTGGCAGTGGGCCTTTACCATAACTGAGCTCAATCATCGTCTTTAACGACTGTGACAAACACACATATCTTGACCCTCTCTGCAGGCATTCATCCTTACTGGTCTTGGGAGATCCCAGGGAATCGGCATTTTTAACACGCATGCTTTCTCATCTTTCAGGACTGTTCAGGTGTTAAGTGAGAAAATTTCTGTGGAATCACTGTTAAGTGTTGTGAAAATGTTAATAATTGTTCATTGAATCAAAGGTGAATTTACTAAGATCATGGAAATAACTGGCGACAGAGCCAAGAAACTTCAAGTTAGCATTCCTCCTAGTATTCTGTGCTCTACTGTGTTCTCCCAGTATGTTTGTATGTGTGTGTGTGTGTATACATGTGGGTACATGCAAGTGTGTTTATAAAATTGTTTCTCTTATGCAATGTAAGTGATTAAGTTCACAGTCACGTATCAATTACTTGATATGTGATAATCATATACCACCTCTTATTTTATGCTTCATGGCAAGTGAATTCCTTGTGATGCCATTCACTGATGCGAAAACTAAACAACCGAAAAAGAAAGTTCTAGACACCAAAACTTTTACAGTTAATCAGATAGAATGTTTTTGTTTATAAGTAGTATAAAAACCCAGTATATGTAATCTGAAGTAAGATAGGTAATTGATAACCTTTATGTCCAGACACCTGGCTTAGAAAAGTTTGATCCAGAGAGGTATTGTATGTCCCACTGCGTATGTACCGAACGTCTGCACTTTATGGTGGAAACTGAAAGACTGGAGGTTACAAAAACATGTGGTGTACCTGCAGATACTAGAGACAGTGTGGGAGGGCAAGAGCAATGGGGGAGTAAGGGAAACTAGGGGAGAAAAACAGAGAAACCATAGTGTATACTGTAGAGATGTATAATAATTAGATGTAAATAAGAAGTGATAAAATAAAATTTAAAATGAAAGAAGACAAACAAAAGCTTGATCAAGCTGCCAGTTTACTCCTCACACAAACGCAGTGTCAATCACAAGACATGAAGTCATAAGACCCGGTGAGTCTCCCCCTGTGTAGACATGCCTCCCTGTGCTGGCTGACCTCTACACTCACCTTCATCGTGATGCCCAAGGGCACTGCATGGCCCAAAGGTCATGAGCTCCTGGAATTTAGCCTCACCTGTACCCAGCTCTGAACCAGCCATCAGGGCTGGGGTACACTGCATTTCAGCGTGGATGACATCCACCCCCCCCACCTGTGAAGACATCGGATGGTACAGAGCGGAATATCAGCGGGGAGGGGGCACCGGGGGGTGGGGGGGGGGGGGACTTGGCCAAGAGAGGCAAATGGATGCTCTCCGGGTTCTCAAAACTGGGGAAAACTCATCACCATAGTGAGCAGAATTAAGCTAGAGAGTATGTCTGTATTTATTACTTACCACCTTGTAACACACAGTACAGATCTCTGCACGTAATAAGAGCTTCACAGTAATAGTCACACACACAGCACGTACCGCATAATACCTTACCGTTCCATTGTACTCTCCTGGCAACCTTGTGATATAGCTCTTTCCCATACCAGAAAGAAGAAAAAACTCAGGAACAAAAGTAAAAATCATCACACAGCCTTTTTGTGAATAAAGGAAGTTCCAATTCTGTGTTTTCTGATTCTGTATCTACTATAATATGTTAAATTACCAAAAATGTTTGGCCCAAATCACCTTGTCCCCTGTCCTCTTAAAATCTAACACAGCAGTACCAGCATGTAGCATGGTGGTTAAGGCACTAGACTCCCACATCACTGACCATGGTTCAAGTACCAGATTTGGTGGCTTGCTTTCTCACTTTCTCATTCTCTCTCTCTCTCTCTCTCTCTCTCTCTCTCTCTCTCTCTCTCTCCTGCTGCATGTATGGACACTTCAGCAAATTAAAAAAATTAATAATGTTAATAATAAATAAAATAAATCATTTTTAAAAATTTAGACATAGCTTACAGCAAAATTCCTTACATGTACTAAGTGTTAACCACAAACCTTTCTTTTGCACTAAGGCACAGTTAGAACACTGAGGCTGAGAAAGAGAGCTGACTGCAGACCAGTTCTAAGTTTATAACATTCTTAGATGTGACCATTGTCCTAACTTTAGGTTATGTATCTTATTCACAGATCTTCATTGCAAAAATAGAATGCTACTCTGGAGAATTTAAAAAGAAATTTACACTGAAAGACAGGAAGCCAGACCAGCTTGATTACCTTCTCCTACATATATTTGGGAAAATTGTTTAATCTTTATGAGCTTCCACTTTCCATTTGATAAACAGGATTATTGTAAGCCATAATTGAATGAAGTACATAAAGTATTATACTTAGAAGAAGGAGGCCTGGTATATAATAGGGATACAAAAATAGTAGATATTATTTTTCTAATTCAATATTATATGTTCTACAATGTGATTGATCATGTATTTCTTTTTATTCATAAAGGGCATATAACTGTAACAAGAACCCATATCTCCAAAGACTAAGTTCACTCGTCCCCGCATTGACTTCGCATTTAGTCTTCCATCGCCTAGACTGTGAAGTTAGTGAACTGGGAGTAGGAGGTCTCTCCATGACCCTGCACAGAGGCTAACACCCTAGGAGAAATCACGTCCATTGTTCTTTCACCCCGGTGCTATGCCCTGATGGGATATGACATCCTGGGTGGAGACCCATGTCCCCGAGGCAATTTATTATGAAGCTCTACTTATACCATCAGCTTCAAGACAACTAAGATGGTGTTGAATGATAAGCTGTTCCACTTGCTGACAAAGTAGATTCTTGGGTCTCTCCCCATATTTTTAATTGGTAATTTATTTCAGAGTCTACATTGTACAGTGATTTCCACTCTGAGGCTTTGTTGCAATCTTATAAGGTCAATATATCAGTATTGACTACTTTCAAGTAAAATAATAAGAGACTGAGGGAGAGAAAAAGAGAAGATAGAGATTAAATAACTTGTCACTAGCACAAAGCAAGTGACTGGCATCAGCCACCAATCCATCAGACCCCAGTCCATTAACCTCAGTCCATCCAACTGCAGTCAATCCAACCACAATCACGCCAGATTTCTGTCCATGGCACTGGGACATCTGTGTTGACCAGAAACTTCGGTGGGAAATTGTATCATTTTTGAGATAAGAACAGTGTTATTACTCTTAAGATGCAGTTGAATAGACAAAAGTATTTCAAATATAAAACCTCTGGAGAAAATGAGCATAGGTCTCTCTAGTGGAAGGGGCAGAGAACTCTTATTATGCTAACATTGGTCTTCCCTGTGTCTACCAAACAATAGAGTAAGAAGAAAGAAGGAATTGGGATCAGCACCTGGCATAATGGTCATGTTACTGAACTCTCACATGGTTGACCACAGTTTGAGTCCCAGACCCAGTAGCTTAAAACTCAGGCTGGGCACATGTGCATGAGTGCCCAAGATCCCAAGAGGAGAAGGAGAATGGAAGAGAAGGGATTGTGGTGTGGCCATCACCCTGGGGGTGATTTCTCACTTTCTGTCTCTCTGTCTCTTGCTATCTCTCCAGTGATCACATAAGTCCTATAGGAAAACCTCTAAAAAGAAAAGATAAAGAGAGAGAGAGAAGAAAGAAGGAATCCATATCAGAAAGACCTTGTTTTCAAAGTGGTGGCTGAAACTCAATCCATTGAGCATATAGCCGTGACAAAATCACTAGCCTTTTAATCACTTTCAAGTAACCTTTTAGTGCTATTGTACTTTGGCCCAATATCCACAGGATTATTTTGTTCTCTATAACAAATGGATAAATCCAGAGAATACTTATCTATTCCAATAGAGTCTAGTAGGCTCTTCCATTCCTGAGATTCAGTCAACTATACAGCTCTTCTGTCTAAATTATTTCTGGGTTAAATCTGGCCAGCACAAATCTCTCAGTTATTGTAGAAGGGATTAAAAATTGCACTATTTCTGCATAAAAATATATGTTTGGATTATAAGTTATGGAACAAAATCCTCATAATGAAATCTTCCTACACAGTGTTATAATTAAGAGAGAATACACCATATTAAAGAGAGAAAAATCCATAATTGTCACACAATTTTGGAAACAGATTGAGGAAAAAAGTAACAAAGAAAAATGCTTTCCAAATAGTGGTGTGACATTATTTTAGTTTTATTTTTTGAAACCTTCAGAATTTGGAAAAATTTCTTTGTCATTAAATTCATGCCAGAAATGATGTCAAAATACTGGCGCCCTGCCATCCCAAAGCCACCTGGTGATCGCATCAGCTCTCAAGGACAAGACAAGGAGAACATGTTCCTGGCCACCCAGCCCCAGGACAAAAAAAGAGACATTTGATGATGTTCATGCTGGGCCCGGAACTGCAGGGCCATGTGGAAGTGGGTTACTCACCTCAGTCTTCTTTGTATTACACACCAGCGGCACAACCGCACCTGCAGCTAATTACAACTTCAGCAGGCATGAAGGCATGCAGGCATGAGGTATTTATTTACTAATCTGTGCTTTAGAAAATGCAAGCTAATATAGTATTTTTATTTCTTGGTGTCTCTCTGAAGAAAAACAAAGAAAGAAAGAAAGAAAAACAAAAGAAGAAAGAAAGAAAGAAAGAAAGAAAGAAAGAAAGAAAGAAAGAAAGAAAGAAAGAGAAAGAAAGAAAGAAAGAAAGAAGAAAGAAAGAAAGAAAGAAAGAAAGAAAGAAAGAAAGAAAGAAAGAAAGAAAGAAGAAAGAAAGAAGGAAGGAAGGAAATTATTTCTATTTTATAACTGAGGAAACAGCACTTATTTGGTTTCCATCACTGCATCTTTGTGAGTGCTTTGAGCATGTGTGTTTGAGGAGAGTAACATTTCTTAGGTGACTTTTTGACACCAAATACTATCTATTCCAAAATCAATTCAAGAAAATTCTTCTGAAGATATGATAATAGAGTAAGTGCAGACACCAGAGACTATAAGGGAGGAGAGTGGATGGTAGAGTGTGGGTGGAAAGGAGAAAGGAAAGAAACATTTAACAAACAAAGAAATATAAAATTCTCTATGGAAAAAAATGCCCTATAATTTTTGCTTTATGAAAACAAAAATTTTTAAAAACGGGATTAAAAAAAATAAAAGAAAATCTACCTGCCCATGTTTTCTGTTTGTCACACCGTTTGTCCTCACCATTGTCAATGTTGTATTGGTGTAAGAGGAAAAAATAGGGCAAAATGGGAAATTTGAAAGTAGCATGTGGAATACCAGCTCTGCCCTTACCAACAAGATCACCTGAGTTATTTAATTTCCTTGAGCATCAGAGACAAGAAAACCCTATAGAAAAATAAAAACTAAAAGATTGGTGAAAATGGACAAATCCACAAACTCTTAACTAAACTAAGAAAAGAAAAATAAGTAAGTTCAGAAATGATAGTGAAGCTATTACAGCACATACCTCAAAAATATGCCAGTTATGGGACCAGCAGTTGGCATAATGGCTATGTCACTGGAAACCCATGTAGTCTACCACGGCTCCAGTCCTGAACCAGGTGGTTTAAACTCATGCTGGGCACGTGTGCATGCATGCTCAAGATCCCAAGAGGAGAATGGAGGAGAAGGAATTGCAGCATGGCCATCCCCTCAGGGGGTGATGTCTCTCTTTCTCTCTGTCTCTCTCTTTCTGGAGAGCACACGTACCCTATAGCAAAAATGTCTCCAAAAATAAAAATAAAGAAAGAAATATGCCAGTAAATTAAACAAGCTAGAAGATAAAAGTACCTAAAATAATAAGACCTTACCAAGACTGAATTAAGAAGAAATAGAAAACCTGAGCAGAGCAATAACAAGTATGAAAATTGAAATAATAATTAAACACAAGACACCAGAGAAAAAGAAAATTACAGACCAAGAACTCTGTTGAACATAGATGTAAAAATGTCCAATAAAATATTAACAAACCAAACTCAACCATACATCAAAAATATTATACACTATGACCAAGCAGGATTATTTCATGGTATGCAAGGTTAGCCTGACACTTCCAAATCATCAATGTGACACACCACATTAACAGAATAAAACAGCAAAACCATATGATCTCCTTCTGAGATGCAAAATTAGCATTTGACTAAGTTCAACATCCATTTCTGATTTTTAAAAAAAGAGAAAAACCTCTGTACAGAATAGGTAAAAAATTAATTTTCTCCAAATAGTAAAGATCATTTATGAAAAACCCATGCATAGCTAACACTGTCAACAGTTGAGGTAAAACTGAAACTTTTATCTATGTTCTGGAACAAGATAATGATGTTCGCTTTTGCCACTTCTATTCTACATTGTATTAAAAGCACTAGCCAGAGCAATTAGTCAAAAACAGAAATAAAAGGCATAGAAGTCAGAAACAAAGAAACAAAATGATATTTTAGATATCATGATTTTATTTATAAAAACCTTAAAATGACACAAAAAGCTATTAGAACTAAAAAACAAATTTGGTAAAGTTTCAAGATACAAATCAACATACAAAAATTTAGTAGCATGTTTGGAAAGAAAACATGCTACTAAAGAAAACATCAAGAACACGAATCCCATTTGAAACAATATCAAAAAGAATAGAATACAAAGAAATAAATTTATCCAAGGAAGCAAAAGATATGTACACTGTAAACTATAAAATAATGATGAAAGAGACTGAGGAAGATACAAGTAAATAGAAATATATTCATGTCCATGGATTCAAAAAATTAATATTTTTAAGATGTCCATACCTCCTAAAGCATTATAGATTTAATATAATCCATAGAACAATCTCAATGGCATTGTTCACAGAGATAGAAAAAGAAATGCTAGCATTTTCATGTAACCACAGTAATCGAATCTGTATTGAGAACAAGGCACAAAGTTGAAGACATCATCACATTTCCTGATTTTGAATTATACCACAAAGCTACAGTACTCCTCTCCAGGTCTTAAGACCATGTCAGTGTTAAAATTGTTGCTATACACATCAAATATAATTTAGACAACTAAAGAAGGGGAAAATACGTTTTCCCATATTTTTACTTTTTTTGTTGCTGTTGTTTCTCTTTCCTAAAGTTCTTTCACTTATTAATTCATCTCTGTTAACGACACTTCACTGAGATGCTCTTTTAGAGTAGGTCTAATAGTAAATTCTCAGTACTCTTTACCAGAAATGTCTTGATTTCCCCTATGTCACTGAAGACTATTTTTGTTGGCCATAGAATTCTAGTTTGACAGTTCTTTTATTTCAGCATATGAAAAACATCGTGACTTTTCTTTTGGATCTTCATGATTTCTGATAATAATCTGCTGCCACTGGCATATCCCCAAAGACAAAATGTCATTTCTTCACCATTTCATTCAAGATCCTTTCCTTTGCCTTTGCCTTCAGAACTTCAACTATGTCTGGGTGTAAATTTCTCATTAGGGCTTACTTGGCTTCCTACTTTGTAAGTTTATATCTTTTGCCTAATTTGGTAAGTTTTACTCACTATTTCCTCAAGCACCTTTTAGCTCTCCCTCTTTTTCCCCTCTTTCCTGGACTCTGGTAACATAAACGTTAAGTCTTTTCAATGTCTCAATCTGTGTTCTTGTTGATTGTATGGGTAATTTCTCTTGTTTACTGAAGTTTACTGAATCACCCCTCTCATCATTTTGCTGTTGAGTCCCTTCATTGAGGAGGTTTTTTTGTTTTTTGTTGGTTTTGTCATTGTATTTTTCATTTCTAAAATTTCCTTTTTTTAGACAATCAATTATTTAATTTTATTTATTATTATTTTAATTCGCCAGAGAGAGAGAGAGAGAAAGTGAGAAAACAAGCCACCAGGTCCAGGACTTGAACTGCCTTGGTCAGGTAGGACTCCAGCACCTTAACCGCCATGTCACCTGCTGGTCCCTCCTTTTGGTTCTTTATGGCTACTAGTTCCTTGCTGAGACTTTGTATTGTTTTCTTTTTTCAGGAATGCTCTTTATTACTCATGGAACAATTTCATCAAGCCCATTCTAAAATACTTGCCAGATAATCCTTTGTTCCCTGTTTTTTGACGCTGGCATTTGTTGATTATTCAGTTTCATTAAATTTGAGATTTTCAGGTTCTGTCATGATTGGTAATTTTTTATTGAAGCCTGGACATTTTTGATATTATGTAATGAGACTCTAGACCTTTTTAATTATTTTCTTTAATCTAGATTACTATGAGACCAGCCTGGTGTAAGAGTGAAGACAGAAACAGTGCCTCATTATTGTCACCTAGAGGCAAAATTCCAGACTCCATACTCTGCCTCCAGCAGCATCCAAGATGTGATAAGCTCCTTATTATTCCTGGGTGCAGAAGGAAACCCTGGTCTCTCACTGAATACTGTCTGATAATTCCTTGGCTAGGTGGGTAGGACTGCCCTGTTACTGCTTCTCACACACTCTTACGCAAGTGGTAGGTGTCCTAAGATAATACCCCAGAAGGGAGGGGAAGGGTACCTCGTTACCATTGAATGAGAATAGACATCTCCACTGATACCAAAAATCTCACCTCTAAGGAGGAGAATGTAGCTACTACTTGGTGGTAGATGGACTTCTCAGATCCCCCTGGCATTCTCCAATACCACCTTCGAGGCAGTTATGGGGGTTCCTAGTTTGATTTGGTGAATGTGGAAGTCAGCTCCCCATGCAGCTTTGCTAGTATAGGTGAAGATGTGGTCTCAGCGTCTTCTAGTATTTACCTGCAGTAAAGCAGTTGTGGTATTAAGAGGTTTCTGCCTTGCTGTGGTGACCCGTTCCTGTCCCTTTGATTACTTAAAGTGGGTCTGACTGTAACATTTTCCTGTTCATTGGTATTTCTAGGTTTTCAGCTTCTTCAACTTTAAATGCTGAACCAACAAAAACAGAGAACTCACAACTGTGTCGTTTTTGGGAGTCCTGAGGTCCTTGGCTAGTAACCATCCCTTCCTCTAGATTTCGAGCCTTCTCATTTGTTGTTTATGTGGCACTCATAGATTTTAGTTATAGGAGGTGACTTCAAACAATAGAATTAAAGCAAAGTTTGTCTTGTTGTTAAAAAAAAAGGAAATATATGGACAGGTTTTTCATGATACCCATTTTCATGAACTTTCTGAAGACCTGCCATCATACTTAGCAGGAGGAATAGAAACAATTATGCCTATTCCTTCTTCAGAGAAGCAGAATCCATCTTTTATTTTTTTACTTCCAAATAAAACAGAAGTTTCAAAATACAGAAAATGACAAATTATTCCTATTGGTTATTTAATGGCATCCTATCTTTGTAATTATTATCAATGTAAAAATGTTTAAGTGCTATAATTAATCATTAAATTCAGAGATTTTATGAAGTACCAAACATTAAAGATAAGTAATACCACCAAGATTTCTTGAGAAAAAATTATTTTGTTAATATAGTACTTTCAAATTATAAAAAAAAATTATAAGCGGGACCAGCTGTTAGCGTAATGGCTATGTCGCTGGACTCCCATGTAGTCGACTGCAGTTCATGTCCTGAACCTGGTGGCTTAAACTCATGCCGGGAGTGTATGCATGTGTTCCCAAGAACCCGAGAGGAAAATGGAGGAGAAAGGATTGCAACGTGGCCATCCCCCCTGGGGGTTGATTTCTTGCTTTCTGTCTCTCTGTCTCTCTCTGTCTGTCTGGCAAGCGCATGTGCCCTATAGCAAAAACCTCTTAAAAATTATAATGAAAACAAAAAACAACATTCAAAATTGTTCTTGATAGTATAGTCTAAAAGTGTTTCCAACTCTGCTTTGAAATAACTCAAAGGCCTTTGAGTTATATTCCCTTAGAAAATCAAACAAGGATATCATCTCTCTTAAATCCAAAGACAGTAATGTTTTACCACAAAATACCACAGAAATTTGCACTTTTTTTAGTGTAAATCAGAATCAGTGCAGATTGACTGGAATTATTTGTTTTGATTTGTTGTTTACTCATCATTGGATAAACTTTATTTTTCATAAAGAGACCACAGATAAATTAATGTAGAAAAAATGATGAGCCATTCACTTCTCTACCTTCCAACCATTGATATGACCAAATGAATTTGTTATAATTAAAAGTTTACTAAGTGACATAACAAATAATTCAGTATGTATTACAGTTGCTTGACATTAAATTGAAGCCAACAAGAAATTTTAAATTACCTTATAAGAACATTAATCCACTGCACATGCAAGTCTTTCCATTTGTTTTGTTCTAAATTATCTTAGAAGGAAATAACCATGTACTTTTCCATTTCTTTTCAAGTGTCTTTTATGCTCTGCTGTTGGGATTGTAACAATGGAGGATTCCAAGAAAAGAGTGACAGTTCCTATCTTGCATGGATCAGTGCAACTCTAGAAATCTAGTTTAAGTAATTATTAGTAAGTACATGATAGAATTTATGTACATTGAGTCCATCATTAAAGTGTTAGTTAGGTAGTATTAGATTGCAGTGAGACGTCTTTTCCAGGTACAGTTGAAACTGCTAGTATACAGAGCATAGTGCCACATGTGCTCCACCTTGAAGCTGAATTTACCTCTCAGTCCAGGCTTGCTTTCTTGGACAAACCGATATTTTTGATTGAGCTAGTTCTTTTGTAAATATACTATTTTGAAAGAAGTTCCTCTTTCTCCACACACTTAGGATGAAATTTAAAATATTTTTTATAAGACTAAAGGTAATGAATGCATAGGGTAAGGATGAACCACAATTCTACCAACCATGGAGATGCTCAAATAAATGGCTACATGTGAATATTTGTTGTCTGTGTCTACCACTATACTCTCAGCTCTGTAATAGCAATACACTTCATTAAACATTCTATATTTATTATCTGTGATCTTCAATATGCTGGTGATAAGTAATTGTACCATTTTTATTGTCAATGCAATTGTGCTTATAACCAGCATACAAGATAAAGAACCTGTTCGGTTAACTTCAAAATCTAGGGTGTGAGACAAGGATCTGTTTTATCTTCTTTCCATATGGCCATAATATTTGAGACATAATTCATCCCTCATACTTTCCTGGTTTCTTTCCGTGTTCACTTCAACCCAGGGTTTCATTCTCCCAGCTCTACCCAACCTAAGTGAGATGTCCCATTGCTTATCCCAGTGATGTTCTAGGCTGGATGTCCAACAGCATCATAGAAGAAGAGCACACGCCTAAAGAGGGAGGCCAGCACTTCCTCCTATCAGTGCTAACTGACTGAACCCTTAAGACCTGAATATGTGACATCATGGCTAGACATACTTTTTGTCTCTTTTTTTTTTTTTTTTGAGAGATTTTCACTATAGAGCTTCTGTGCTTGGTGGAGAGGCAGAGAGACATAAAGCAAGAAATCACCCCCCCCCCCCCAGGAGGGATGACCACACTGCAACACCTTTCCTTTATTCTACTCTTGGGATTTTAGGCACATACACACATGCACCTACCAGGTCCAGAACTTGAACCGTGGTCAACTACATGGTAGTCCAGTGATGTAACTGCTATGACATCTGCTGGTCCCTGTCTTTTATTTTTGATTACAGGAACTGATTTTCCTATTTATGCTTAATATTTTAGCTTATTTGTTGAAGAGTTCTCTGCTCCAATAACAATATCTATGTAATTAAAATAGAATTTAATTGACTTTGTCGGGTGAATATTATCTGTTACACATTCTGAAGCACTTTGTATGAATTTTAGATTCCATGGTACAACAAACATAGAAAAGAGCTACAACTATTATCTCCATTTTGTAATTGAGGAACCTAATGTAGAAGTAAAGTAAGTAACAGATACATAGTCACACAGTGTGTAAGATTACCATACTTGGACCAACCTAACACCTGTGATCCTATGCTTAGGATCTTTATGCCTCCTAGGAATGAATGATGCTGCATATGGATCCACAGAACCTTTTCCCTGTGCTATTCCAGGCAGGTGCTTTGGACTCCACATGGCAGTTACAGGGCACAGGAACAAACTTGTTGATAGAGAACAGAATTTGCAAAACAGAAAGACTTAGCGTTGCACTGCCACTTCCCCAAGAGCAGAACAATGTCATTTTGTCCCCAACACCTAGCCCAAGACCTGGAGTGTGTTGTGTATTTGGGAAGTAGTTGTCAAATAATGAGTGAATCTTGGTTCTAGTGGTTAGGCAAGATTCCTCTCCATACCGTACAGACTCATTTCATGACGTGTGTGCTGTTTTTATATTTGCCATGCTGCATGGACCAGAGGGCTGTCAGCACCTGCATGAGCAATCCATATTTCCCTTATCTGTCACATTTTCCAGCATACATGGACACAAGCCTCCAGACAGCAACTCGTAGCATTGTCATGTTAGATTGAAAAGAGTTTCTGGGCTCCTTTCTCTGAACCTGACTCCTTTTGAGCATAAACGACAAAGGCCCCATACCCTAAATCATAAAAGAAGCTCCAGGGAGTGGGAACAAAAATAACGCTTTAATACAAGCATCCTTTGCAAGAGCTTGCAGCTTGGGTATTCTCAGAACAGCAGGAGAAAGAATATATGAATATAAAGGAGTGCCTGCCACTGCAGCCTTCGGAAAATGTAGCTATAAGAGTTAATGAGCTAGTATCTGACTGCCAGGGCCAGCATGTTAATTACCCACAAAGCCCATCCCTGCCCAAAGTCTTCACGAAGTCATCAATGCTATGGTTAAAGACAAGTGCTCAACTCCATGATCACTTTCTCACTGTCGTCGCCCTTGTCCAAGGGGAAATAACCTCCCTGCCCCCAATGCCACAACAGCTTGAAAGTCCCCTTTGTACTGGGACTGCGTTTCTGGGACAAAGGAGCTGGCAGTGCCCTGGAGAAAAGTCCTTTGGTATTCTCTGTGGTGGCTCAGGCTACATGCTTCTGCACGCCTGGGGAGAGACGTGGTGTGCTGCTAGGTGCTGGGGCAAATCACCTCATGAATATCTTTATACCAGGCTTGTTTATGCCTGTGAGGTGCCTGCAGCTCAGCAGGGCTTCTACTGCTCCTGGAAGCTGTGGATTAAAAATTCTGCTGAGTGAAAACACAGGCTGCAACTCCAGGTCTCAAGACATCCTCCAGCGAATGACGACTCTGCTCTCCCAAGCAAATAGAACCCATCAGCGGAAGTCAAGTGCAGAATAGCAGAGGGCAGGGATAGGCTGTCCCACGGATCTATTTTCCCCAAGTGTTTAATCAACCCAGGCGTCCCAATCTGGGTCAGCGCACACCTACTGTCGGGCTATGGCTGAACCCCACATTCGTATTTCTGCTCTCTTTTGAACAAAACAACTGTGGTTCTGCCTTGTCGTGGGTTAGAAAGGGCATATGCTAATCGCTACTCCTAGATCATTTATTCATACATTCATTCACTCAACCAAGAAATTGTCTAGAGCCTACTGTGTGTCAGACATTGCTCCAGCCACCGGATACATCAGGGTCAGTCAGAGCACTGCCAGCCCCCTGACCTCACGGACACTGTATTCTAAAGGTGAGAAGCTAGGGGAAAACAGGCAATGAGTATCATATGTGATTTTTAAAAGTCAATCGTATGGTGGGACCAGCAGATAGCACAAAGGTTACATTGCTGGACTCCCACATGGCTGACTGCTACTCAAGTCCTGGACCCAGAGTCTTTAAACTCACGCCAGGCACATGTGGGTATATTCCCAAAATCCCAAAAGAAGGGAGGAGAAGAGATTATGGTGTTGCCATCCCCCCCCCGCCGTGGATTATTTCTCACTTTCTGTCTCTCTGTCTCTGTCTCTCCAGTGAGCATACAAACCTTATAGCAAAAAAAAAAAAAAAAAAAAAAAAAAAAAAGTCAATTGTATGGTGAATAGAAAAGTAATAAGTGGGACGAGCAGATGGTGTAGTGGTTATGTCGCTGGACTCCTGCAGGGCCAATCGCAGTTCGAGTTCTGGACGCAGTGACTTAAAAATCACATAAGGCATGTGTGCACGCATGCCCAAGGTCCTGGGAGGAGCTTGGAAAGGAAGAAATTGTGATGTGGCCATCCCCCTAGGAGGCTGATTTCTCACTTTCCCTCTCACTGTCTCAGTCTCTCTCCAGCAAGTGCATGTGCCCTAAGGGAAAATATTCCTAAAAAAAAAATATATATATATATATATATATATATATAGTAAGAGCTGTGGTTTAGAGAATGAGAGAGAAAAACAACAAGCAAATGACAAGGGGAAGGAGGTTAGAGTCTCCGTGGGAGGGAGCAGGAGTGAAATGTGCTAGGTAAGGACTAGAGCAGCTAGGGTTGCCTACAGTGATGAGGTAAGCTGGATACATCTCCAGGCTGGGGTGAGCTACGGGGGGACAGCATGATAACACCCACTCTGCGAGTGCAGCTCCTTGTAATGGTAAAGGAAAATAAGCAAAGCAAACAAACGTCATCTATGGCAAAGGTTTTGTTTTCTTCCAATTCTAAACACAATATGTTCTATTCATGTATTTTTGTGCTATAGTGGCTATTACCCAGGAGAATGTTAAATGAAGGTGTTGAAAGTGGCCAGCCTTGACTTGTCACTCATCTCAGGGGAGACAGAGTTAATATTTCACCACTAAACATGCTCTAGTGTAGAGTTGTGATAGATGTCCTTTATCAGGTGGAAAAAGGTCCCTATATTCCTGGAAGGCTTTATCACAGTGGAGAGGTTTAATCATAAACAGGACTAGAATTACTTTCATATAGACATTTTACACTTACTGAGATAATCATATTTGTTTAGTTTTTAAATTCTACTAGGAGTAGAAAAAGTGATTATTAATTTTGAATGTTTTAGCTACCTTGTATTTGTGAGCTAAGTATCACTTCTCTATTTCTTAATATTTAATTAATAATTTTTATATGTATAAGTTTATGTTAGATATTGGTCATTAAGTGTGTTTCCCTGGGAGGCCATTTTAAAGATTTTTGTTTCAAATATAAGCTGTTTCATAAAATAAATTGAAATAAAGTTTTTGTCCATCTTTATTTCCTGAAAGACTCTGTGGATGTTTGATTTTAACTCTACTTTAAATTGTTGATAGAGTATGTCAATGAAACATTCATGCATGAAGATTTCTCTGTTTTCAATATAGATGTGGTATATTAATAGATATAAGACTATTTGGATTTTATTTCTTCTTTTGTCCATTTCACAAATTATCTTTCAATACATTAATTTATGTTGCTGAATTTATTAAATAGTTACTTATAGTAAAGTATAATTTTTCTTTAAGTTTCATAAGACCTCCTTTTTCACTCTTGTTTTTTTTTTTTTTTTTTTTTTTTGAAGAGTTTTTGCTATAGGGTACATGCGCTCGCCAGACAGACAGAGACAGACAGAGAGACAGAAAGTGAGAAATCACCCCCCCCCCAAGGGGAGATGGCCATGCCGCAATCCCTTCTCCTCCATTCTTCTCTCGGGATCTTGGGCACGCACGCACATGCGCCTGGTGTGAGTTTTAAGCCACTGGGTCCAGGACACAAACCGCGGTCGACTACATGGGAATCCAGCGACATAGCCATTATGCTAACTGCTGGTCCCCTCCTTTTTCACTCTTGATATTAATAATTTATGTTTTCTGGGCAAAGCAAGTCAGAGATTTTGGATGCCCCCACTCAATATATACAGAACGTTGGCACTTTATTGTAGGAACTGAAAGATGAGAAAATATAATCATATAAGCAGCAAGAGGAGATATCATAGACTATATTGGAGTGGGTAGAGGGTTGTGGGTGGGAGAGAAAAACTCAAGGAGAAAAAAAGGAACATTTAACAGACAGGAATGGAAAGGTGTTAGGTATGGTAATATTTTTGATTTGCTTGACATGAAATGCACTTGTGTTTTTAGATTGCATATTGTATGCTGTAAAAACATACAATGATTGGGACCAGCAGGTAGCATGGTGGTTAAGGCACTGGACACTACCACATGGCCGACCACAGTTTGAGTCCAAGACCTGGTGGCTGACTTTCTCACTTTCTCTCTCTTTCTCTATGTCTCTCCCTGGTCAAATTAAAACAAATGAATGAATAAATAAAATTAAATAAATAACAAAAATAACAACAAAATACAATGATTAAATGTAAATTTAAAAAATAAATAATAATTTATGTTTTCTTACTTTCCCTTTTTGGATTAAATTTTATTGACTCAATTTTCATAGAATTAACTTTCAGAATTTCTCATTTCTCTATTTTTACTTTTCAGTTTGTTAAAATTTTATTGATTTTAGTTCATGTCTATTTTCTCCTCTCTATGAGTTTAAATTCAGCACTTACTTTTCTAGGATCTTTAGATGGAAACATAGATTGCCAATTTTGAAACTTCATTTTTTTCTAATGAAAACATAATCTATAAATTTCTCTGTAAAGCACTTTCTGAGCTGCATTTGACACATTTTTATATGTTGTATCTTTATTATAATCAGGTTAAAATATATTCATATCTTCTTTGTGATATTGTTTTTGAATTCACATCATGAATTGTTTAATATTCAAATATTTTGAAATTTTCTAGGTCTGTTACTATTGAATTCTAATTTTATATTTATTTATTTATTTGTTTATTTTTGTAGAGAGGTTATTGCTATAGGGCATGTGCACTCGCTGAAGAGACAGAAAGCAAGAAATTACCCCCCATGTGAGATTTTTTATGCTTTGTGCTTGTTGCTTGTCGGGACATAAGATAATAAAAGATCAATTGCAAACTAAGAAATAGAGCATAAACAAAACTTTACATACCTTTGCAGGGAATTGGCAGAGCTTCTTTGGAGAAATGACTCCGGAATTGAGATTCACAGGATAAGCACAAATGATAGTGGGGTGGAGGTAAGAGTGCATTAAAGACTGGCTGGTTCTATGATAGGCTGTGTAAGAGCATACAAGATGTGAAACAAGGCCACATACCAGCTCCTGGGGATGGAGATGAAGCTGGATGTAGAGTACCTACTTAGCACCAGACACTTTAAGTTAGGTATCTCATCGAGCCTCCTCACAACCCTGAAAGGCAGTTACTATCATCACTCTCATTTTATAGTTAAAAAAAGAAAGGACTATAGAAATAATATTATGTTAAAATTATGTTAAAAGAGCCAGAATTTAATCCCAGGTACACTTGACTTTAAAACCCTCAACAATTAAAGAAGATAAACCTCTCAAAAGTGAGACTGGAGTGCTCCCAAATAGTATAACCAAAACCAAGAGAGATTATTTACAGGCACTAGACTCAAGGAAGTGTGGGATTATTTACTTTTCAAAGATAATAAAATCATAAGATATATATAGAAAGAAACAAATGTGACTTTCAGAAAATAGAGAAGGAAGTTTCTTAAAATAAAATCTGATTAAATGACTGGGCAGATTTTAAAGGGTGAAAATAATGTGAATAGATTGGAATGAGTGACTTTCAGAAAACAGAGAAGGAAGTTTCTTAAAATAAAATCTGATTAAATGACTGGGAAGATTTTAAAGGGTGAAAATAATGTGAATAGATTGGAATGAGTGAATGAGACTACTCCTGGTGATGAGCAAGAACCAAGGTCCACGGAATGAGAAATTCAAGTGACATACAGAAAAGAACTAAAGTTTTAAGCCCCCATGTGGCCTGCAGTATGCCCTCTGGGGTAAAGACTTTAAACATGGGTTTCCCCCCTTGGAGATGCATTATTTCGAGGGTCAAATATCCCTCAGTGTCTTCTTCTCTGGAGTTAGAGTTTTTCATTGCAACCACTGGAGACTTAACCCCAAAACACACTCCATTCTCACTGAAGACCTTTTCTTCTAAAGAATACTGGCCTGGGCTAGTCATGCTTCAGAATGGATTGTTTGTCTGTCCTGGAAGCTGACTTGTATTCACTATGTCAAAAGAGCTCATCTGTGGAGGCTTCCAAGTAATTCACCTCTTCTGAAAGACTAGAAAGTGGAGACAAATGGAGATCAGAGTTTTCCTGAGTTTGATAAGTAAGTCATGAAAAGCTTCAGCAATCAAGTTTCTAAACTAACTTTGTTTGATGACTTCTTGAATTTCATGTGTACAAAAAGTTAATTTATTTAATATAAATGTCTCTTAATCCCTTCTAGATGATTCTTGGATATAAAATAAAATCATATTTTAGGTCTCAGAGAATATAAATATCTAATGGTCAAAATAATAGAATTTTTAATTCAAAAAGAACTCTTAAGAGCTATCCTACCTGGCCTCATTTATATTTTTCAGAAGTGGGATATTCTTCTTTTCTCTTCTTTTTTTAAGAGGTTTTTGCATTAAGGCACATGCACTCATGAGAGAGAGAGAAAGAGAGAGAGAGAGATACAGTGACAGGGAAAGTGAAAATTCACCTCCCAAGAAGGATGATCATGCTGCAATATTTTCTCCTGCACTCTCCTCCCAGGTTCTGGGGCATGCATACACATGTACCCAGTGTGATTTTTAAGCCATTGAGTCTCAGACTTGAACCACCATTGGCCATCTTGGAGTCCAGTGATATAACCACTACACCATCTCCTGGTCCCAGAAGGGGAGGTGCTTTTGAGTGATTCACAATTTTATAGTGAGTATGGAACCAGAATTATATTTATTTGTTCTTAGTTCAATACTCTTTTCTTAGACTAAAACACTCCTTTCTAAAGCAATTCAACAATGCAATGGTAAATCTCTCCTTTACATATAGTGTGCTTCTTTAATGCATATGCATTGCAATTATGTCGGCAGACAGGATTGCCTTTACATAATTTTCCTGGTAAGCTTCCAATGTCAACAAATGAACAAAAATCAAGTCAATGTCAAAGATAGAAGACAATCTGATTCTATAAATAAGTGGATGATCACAACTGTACTTGAGGCAAGTGCTCTCAGATTTTCCATCTATCATGGATTTATGGAAATTCCTCCAAATAAAATGAATTTCTGTTATGAAGGAGATTAATTCCTTTAAGTGTCACCTACCAGGAAAGAATCCATCAGTAAATTAACTCATCAGCCATCCCAAAGGTTCAAAGAACATGCCAACTAAATTAAGGTGGGCAGGGCTTGATCCTTGGAATCAGGGAATGATAGGAGAGCTATGTAGAAAATCTGCATAGTGGTTGGAACCAGAAGACTAAAATAAAACAGTATTTGAGAAGTAATGTTTAAGCAAAGTGGGAGAAGCAGTGATTTCTCAGGTCCAAGTCATAAGCACACATGCAAGGATATAGAATGAAATAAAAGAGGAGAGAAGAATTTTAAGAGTCAAAGTAAAGAGTCCAAATATTTTTGAGCACACAGAGTCAGAGACGAGACTTCTTTTCCTTTGGATGCCAGATATGTAATACGTATGCAGAGGGTGAAGATGGCCCACGTGGAAAACGTGCCCACCCCGGCTAGTTCTTCCCCGTCGTAGTACTCGTTGCCTCCTTTCACCTTGGGCTTCTGCAGTCATGCCTAAGAGATTTTGATATTTTGAATTAATTAGTAATACTTACTTGATAATCTGTTTATCCAAAAATATTAAAAGGTTTACATTCATTGCAAATCCTATGCATGGCCAAACTTTTGGCTTGACGCTTAGCATATCTAGATCCCAACAAGGTCAATTGTGTTGTTTGAATCCTGGGCCTAGCAGCTTGAAAAACATGCCAGGCATGTGTTTAAGTATGCCCCAAATCCTAAAAGGTTGAAGACATGGATGAGAAGGCATTTCAGCATGATCACACTCTATACGGAGAGATTTCTCGCTCTCGCTCTCTCTCTCTCTCTCGTCTCAGGAGAGCACATATGCCTTCTGGCAAAAACAAAACAAAAACATTCAATGCTTTATTGTCACCTCCACCAAACATTCCAATGTAGGCCTTATACATAGAATAATACTAATAAAACTATCTTATTAACTATCTATATAGGTGATCAGTCAAAATTCCAATTCTCTATGCTCTAAATGAGGAGACTGAGGACCATATAGCTTAAATGATATGTCTAAAACTCCATTGAATCAAGCATCCTTGTGACTTTCTAATGGCAAGGGAGTCTAGCAAGTACTCTCGATGACTTAGTGTGATAGTTATTAATAATAAACTTAATTAGTGCAACTCCTTTGATATGAAAAGCATTCAACTGCTTCTTATCCATCCAAGTGCCAAAGCTTGCATGGCATTTTAAGGTAGCTCAGGGTACACAGCACTCAGAACTTAGAATAGTGCAGATGCTTAGTAATTATTTTAAATAAATCAATTCTTGCATGCACAAAGATATCATTATGTTATGAATATGAGAGATTAAAAAGAACTTTTCCATATTCATAGCATCTGCTTTGGAAAATTGCATTCTTGTCTATATGTTTGTTTCTAAACTTCTCTCTCTCTCTCTCTCTCTCTCTATATATATATATATATATATATATATATAAAATATATATATATACACATATATATCATAGGTATATGTATGCATATATATGTATGTATATTTATATATGTGCATGTATATATATATGTATGTATAAATATATGTATATTTATACACACACATACACTTTTCAGGTTGACCCTGTGGCCCAGTCCTTGAGGGAGCTGGATCCCACATAACCAACTGTGCAGTTTGAATTTCAGACCCAGCAGCTTGAAAAACATACTGGGTAGGTGTGCGTGCATGCCCAAAATCTCAAAAGGAGGGAGAAACGGAGGAGAAGGGATTGTGGCATACTGTGCCAAATTAGAGATTCTCTCTCCCTTTCTTTCTCTTTGTCTTTCTAGTGAGCACACACACCCTCTGGCAAATTCTAACAAACCTTTCTTATGATTAAACAAGAAAATTTACATGACAAGAACAGGCCTCTCTCATATAATTATAATGGGTTTTATACAACTAATTTAAAGACTAATCCAGTCTAGAAAAAGGCTGTTCATCAAAAGTACTTGTGACAGTCTTTTCTAAACTACCAGGTAGGTTTGTTAGTGAGTAATAGTTGAGAAAAAATTCAAAATACACGAGGGACCAGCAGTTAGCGTAATGGTTATGTGGCTGGACTCCCATGAAGTCGACTGCGGTTTGCGTCCTGGACCCGGTGGCTTAAAACTCACGCCAGGCGCGTGTGCATGCGTGCCCAGGATCCGGAGAGGAGAATGGAGAAGAAGGGATTGCAGCGTGGCCATCCCCCCTGGGAGGGGGGGCATTTCTCACTTTCTGTCTCTCTGTCTCTCTCTGTTTGGCGAGCAAACGCGCCCTATAGAAAAAACCTCTCCAAAAAGAAAAATTCAAAATATACGATAATGAAATAGGAGGCTTCAATGCACCAAAATGCTGCTTGTCTTTCTCTTTAGAAAACTGTTTTTACTAAAAAACAAAATGGCCTTACCAAAAGGAAATGCAACTACATAAATCTACATAAATGGCATTCAGTCTGTTTCTTTACACATTGTTCATATTTTAACAGCTAAGAAATCGCAAGGCATCCTCTCTAGATAAAACCAACTTACAATTATGTTTAGCAAGCTACTTTTTTTCCACCTTACTGATTCATAAAATTGTAAGGCTTCTAAATATATATTGGCATCTTCTTTTTAGCAAAGTGTATTTTTTAATGTGTATTTATTTATTTCTTCCATGAGCCACAAAGAGAAAGAAATGGAGTGAGACAGAGGCAGAGAGACAGGCACCCTTAAACAGGTCTTGGTGCCCTGATCCACCCCACTTTCAGCCAGGCCCAGATTACGGGCACGTGTGTGCCCACTACACTCAGTGCAGTTTCCAGCCGTGAACCTGAAACATTCCTATGAGGCTAGCCTTACAGAGTATCATATTGTACCACTGAGCTACCATCAGACCCCATCAAAGAATCATGTTTATACCAAGGGCTCGTACAGTTATTTTAGTCAATGAATGTGTAGAAGAGAACTATACAGTTAAGTATATAAATCCATGATTAGACTCTATTGTTTTGTAAGCCTGAGTTACCCAAAGGCCATCTAGTACAAGAAGAGGAACAGAGCTGAGTTAATGAGTGAGAAAATCTAGCTTTCCAGGGAACTCTGTAAGTGTGCTGGTATATGTGTCAGATAACTGTCCAGAGAGAGCACACTTTCATAGGTCAAACACCCTGCAGGCTTCTTAGTGGTTTCAGGATTTTCTGGCTAATGACTAGCCACAAAGGTAACATTTATCAAGTTACCCAGGTTAAGTTCATCATTAAATTTCCCATTTTCTTTCTGCCAGTGCCTCTTGGGTTTTGTTTAATGTTACAGACAGATGGTGCTGAAGAATTTCAGGTGTTAGTTGATGACATTTTGGTTTTCCTAGATTTTTTCAAGTAGATTAAAATCTAACAGTAAATCACTTGTGATTCCCAGTATCATAGTCTTGTTAGCTCCCTGATGCCAGCACTGAATATTTGATCCTTCCACCATCATCACACTTCCTACTCTGCCTACAAGTTCTGCCCTTAGAATCCTAGGCACCATCTGTTAACTGATGTGCAGAGGAAATGAGACACAGTTTTATGAATGTTACAACTGATTAGTTATCAAGTGGTATCTAATTAGTTCATCTCTGATTATCATATAGTTAAATATATCTATCACATTTCTTGCTCAGCACTGGCATGGATATTTCTCTTCATCAGAAATCAGAAAGGACAACGCATCATCACAGAACTGCCTGGGAGAAGTGGGCTGTACTCCCATCTCAGCAGGTTTTGCTCCAGTTCCTCCCATTGGCAACTGGTCCTTTGAGGCATCCCCTCTTTAGAGTGTGACACAAAATAATTTCTCACATTTTCTCTGGAGCAGGATGGGAAGCTAGTGAAGACTATGTGTTCTTTGTTGTTTTTATAACATCCTGGCTTCAGCTTTTGTATATTGCTGAATGGAGATATAATATGAGGTCAGTCTTCCTCTCTCTTAGCTTCTGGGAGAAACTCTCCAACTGCCTGAAAAAACAAGGCATCAAGAGAACAAAAGAGGATAATAATGGGAAACTCAGGCTCGGTCTTCCTTTTCTCTTTGCATTCTTCTCAAAAATAAGAGTAGAGACATGCAAGAGAGAAAGGGACTTGCAAGTAAACTCACAAGGGATGAATGCAATGAAAATTTCAGTAATGATATTGAATATTTTTTATATTCTTTTTGGATATCCTTGTGAGAGGCTTCAAAAGGCCACAAAAATGGAATTAAAGTATAAGTTGATTGTGCTGCAAAAGTATTTGAAATCTATGCATAATCTTTTCATCATAAACATTTTCTGTGACTCTTTTGAAAAACTCTTATATGTCTTGCTTTGAGAATGGTTTAATGAAGGTCATTGTCCACTTTTTAAATTCAGTTAATTTTGTTGTTGCTGCTGAGTTTTTTAGTTCTTGTATATTCTGGTTATTAATTCATTGTGCTAGTTTGGAAATATTTTCTCCCATTCTATAGGCTGTCTCTTCAGTCTACTGAATATTTCTTTTGCTGTGCAGAAGCAGCTTTTTAGTTAAATAGAATTCCATTTGTCTATTGTTGCTTTTGTTGCCTGTGATTTCAAGGTTTAATTCAAAAATTCCTTTTAGGTCAAATCATAAAGACTTTCCCTGCTTTCTTCTAGCAGTTATAGCTCTTATATTAAGTTTTTAAATCTATTTTTAGCTTAGTTTTGTATATGGTGAGAGGTAGGGGTCTCATTTCATTCTTCTGCATATGAATGAAAGAAATACTGCATGTTCTCACTCATCTGTGGAAACTCAAAAAAGAAATCCCTATAGAAGTATAGAATAAAATAGTGATTACTGAGGTCGGGAAGGTAGAAGGAGGAGGGGAAGAGAGATTTAGGTTAGCAAAAAATAAACTTACAGATAGATAAAGGAAATTAGTTTTAGTATTATAAGGACTAGAAGGGTAACCATAGTTAATAACTTACTGTGCCTCTCAGAGTAGATAAAAAAGAGGATTTTGAATGATGACAATGCAAAGTAATGACACATGGTTGAAATTATGTATATACTAATTACACTAATTTGATCATTTCACATCATATACTTGTATTAAAAATCACATTGCACCCTATAAGTATGTACAATTATATGTCAAATAAAAAATTAACAAGTAAAAAATTTATTAAATAAATGAATGAATAAAATCTGAACAAAAAAGCTTCAGATGTAGCTCTCTGTGTGATAAAAATTATATTTATCTTATTATTAAATTTGACTTATCAAAAATGATCATCTAAAAGAAATAAAATGGAAATACATACTAAAAATATTACTATAGTAGTTAACTGCTATTGAGTGCTGCTATCTTCAATTACTGGCTAACTAGTTTATAATATATTATAATGATATCATATATAATTAATGTAACTATATATTATATAAATTCATGTTGCATACAGAATATATAATTTTAATATAATGTCACTTCATAATGATCACCCAAGATACTGGAATAGCCTTATTTTACAAATGAAGAAACTGAAGCTCAGAGAGTTTACATGCTTTGACTGATCATGTAGCTAATACATAGTATGGCAAGATGCAGGCTTTGATCTCTGTCACAGAATCTTCAGTGTGCTCTTAACAACCCATAGTACTAGCTTGCCAATAGAGACATTAGTTATGTTTCTGAACCTCAGTTTTCCCATCTACAAAACAGAGATAAAAATCTCAAAGGACTTGTGAGAATTATATAAGCAAACATACCTGAAAGTTCTGATTTGGGGGGCTAGCAGGTGGCAAGGTGGTTAAGACACTGGACTTCTAAATGGTCACCCATGGCTTGAGTCCCAGACCTGGTAACTTGACAATCACAGTGGGCTCATGTGTGTACATGCCCAAAATCCCAGGAAGAGGATGGAGTAAACGGGACTGTGGCATGGCCATCTTGTCTGGAGGGTAATTTGTCACTTTCCATCTCATTGTCTCTGTCTCTGTCTCTGTCTCTCTCCAACAAGTGCACATGCCTTATAGAAAATAAAAAACTACAAAAAAACGTTCTGAGCTTGATAGGGTCCACGGATCTCAGTTTCTTTCCTAGTTTGATCTGTCTGCTTTATTTTAGCATATCTTTAAATACCAACTAGATGTTGGACTCTGAAAATTTAATGATTTAAAATAAAACATCCAGGAATCTTTTTCCATCTATGAATTATCCAAAGCTCATGGTATAATAAGGTAGTCAAATATTCAATGAACACAGTACAGAAGGATGGAAATAATGAAATACTTCTGGATTATTCAAGAAAACTGAACATAAATATATAGCAATTGAGATCAGTTTGGATAAGACTTAATAGGAATGACACAGGTAGATGAAAGGACATTTCAGTATAAATGTATCAAAGTGTGAAGACATACAAGTATACACTAAATTTTCAGTTTAATTACTTTTAATTATTTTATGGGGTTCTACAGCCATCACCACAATGCAGTTTTAGAACATTTTTAGTTCTTCCCCAAATTTCCTCATATTCATCATATCCCACCTCCAGTATCAAATCACTAATCTGCTTTCCAGTTTCATAGATTTGCTCTTTTAGGAATTTTCTATAATGAAATCACATGTAATACAGTTTTTCTTTATCAGGCTTTATTCACTTGGTATAATATTTTTGAGGCCTGTTCGTGTTATAGCACATATCAGTAGTTCATTCCTTTGAATTCTAGAATGGTGTTCTATATTCCATGTACACATCAACCATATTTTATTTGTCCATTTATCAACTGAAATATACTTGGATTGACTCCAATTTGGGGTTAATAAGAATAGGGCTTCTATGAATATTCACATCTATGTCACTGGGTGGACGTATGTATTTAATTTCGGGACACATACCTGGGACTATTTCCTCTTTTAATATTTGATAGAATTCACCACTGAAGTCATTTCCATGTGGTCTTCCTAAAGAAATATAAAATTAGAAATTCAGTGGCTTTTCTCATCATAGAGCTAGTCATATTTTCTATCTCTTCTTTAGTCATCTCAGTAACATAGATCTTTTTAGAATCTTTTTCATTTAATTTATCTACTTTTTGTTAAAAGGTGTTTCAATAGACTGCTTCTTTACACTTTTAATTTATAAAATCAAAATCAGTTTACAATATGATAGCATTTGAGGTGACGTCTTTAAGAGGTGAAGAGAATAAAACCCCCATGAATGCGATAGAAGAAGACAAAGAACTCTCTGGCTATCTTTCACCATGTGGGGACATGGGAGGTCAGCAGTTGCCATTCAGCCTATGGGCACTCAGACCTTTGAGCTGAAGCTTCCAGACTCGCAAAACATACATTTCTGTAAGCCACTCAGTCCATGGAACTGCACTAGAGCAGCCCAAAGTAACTAGAACAACTTTTTTATTCTTAGTCAATCTAAATAATTGTTTATAAATTAGTTTATACTTTCAGAAAAAAATTAAATTTTGGTTTTATTAAAATTTTCTCTATTAATTTCTTTTGTTCTATTTTTAATCTGATTTTTATCAATTCCTGAACTGCTTTATTTATATATAATTTGTTCCTTCTAGTTTCTTCCTTTTTTTTTTGGGGGGGGGGGTGAGGTTTTCCATAAGATACATGCACTCACCAGAGACAGAAAGAGAGGAAAAGAAGGAAATCACCCCCCTGCAGAGGGATGATCACACCACAACCTCTTCTCCATTCTCCTCTTGGGCTTTTAGGCAGGCACACACACATAGTCAGCCGCCAGGGCCCAGCCTCGAAACACGATTGACCATGTGGCCACGTGGGAGTCCATACCTTAACCACCACATCACCTGGTGGCCCACCTTTGTAATTTCATTCTTTTTTGTTGTTGTTTTGTTTTTAGTTTTTTGCCATCTGAGAGAGACAGTCATAAATTACCCTGTGAGCATTGCTTCAGCATAAAACCATAAATTTTATGCTGTTTATTCATTTTCATTCAATTTAAAATCCTTCTAATTTCCTTTTTGATATCTTCATTTACCCTTGTGATATTTAGAAATGAGTTGCTAAATTTCCAAATATTTAGGGATTCTCAAATATCTGTTAGTGATTCCAAATGTATTTCCAGTATGGTTGAAGAACACACTTTGTATGATTCCAATTCTTTTATTTGTGGAATATCATATGGTTTATTTTATCCAAAATTATAGCAGTTTTTCATGAATAAACATTTCTCAGTTTGTTGCTTTTCTGTAGAAAATTTCTAGGACCCTGAAATTATCACTTCTGACAATTTCATTTAGTTTAAATTGGCGTTTGGGGCAAGAAGTTTTGCTGGTTTCTTTACTCCCCTAGAGCCAGAAGTCCTTCCTCCATTAAATTATGCAATTTTATAGGGTCTGGGGTTCCCACTTTTTGACCTGCATTTGTATCATTTTCTCAGTAGATGAGAAGCCCCTTAGGTAGCTATTCATCTGTGTGTTTAATACTGCACCTATCACCGAGTTTTGCAAACTCCTTAAGTTACTAAATAGTTAAGTCAATCACGGTCAATAATAAACTTTCAAATTCATATTTCCATTGGAAAACTGGTAAGAAACAATAAGTTAACAGAAAATGACAATTTTATAAAAATCTTGCACTAAAACTCTCTTTATTGATCACAAAAGGAAACTCCACAACTTTATCATGCATTAGTGAGACAGAAATGATTATCAAAAGGTTTATCAGGGAACCAACAGATGGCATAATGGTTACATCACTGGACTCCCAAGTAGTTGACTGTGGTTCAAGTCCTAGACCAGGCAGCTCGAAACTCACTCCAGGTGGGTGTGCGTGTGTGCCCAAAATCACAAGAGAAGAATGGAGGAGAAGGGAGTGGGGCAAGACCATCCCTCTTGGGGAGTTATTTCTCAGTTTCTGTCTCCCTCTCTCTCTCTGTCTCTTCAGCAAGCCCATGTGCCCTATAGGAAAAATAACTCTTAAAGGTTTATCAGAAAAGCTCTTTGTTTGTTTGTTTGAGACACCAGCATATCACAGTCTCAATATTCTCTGTATAATGTTGAAAGGGATATTGCCAGTTCCCGCTGGGAGCATTTTCACATCAGAACACCAGCTTTGATAGCACAGAGTTTAAATCTATGATAATACTGTTCCTTACATTTTCCTTGGTTTTACTTTTAAAGCCAAGATAACAGTTCATGAAGTACAAAGCCTGGTCAGCCAATTTCTAAGTCAAAATGGGACCTGGAGACTACAACCCAGGGGAACTGTCTTACTGTTTATTTTCACATTTGAGTCTGGGTTCTTTCTTCCAGATGTTTGTAAGACCCACCCTTGCTTCTCTCCACTAGAGGTATTTATAAAATGTCCCTCTATATTTCCTATCTAATCTCCAGTAAGATATATACTGAATTCTTTAAGCCTTTTCATTTTTTCATAAATAATCATTCGTCACACTGTAATTCAGTTTTCAGCTCAGAAATAATTCAATAAAACTGATACAACAAAATTACTCAGAGCAAAATATTTGAAGAAGTTGCTTTTAATTTTAACCTTTTCCTCACCAGTGACATTAATAAAAACAAAATAGAATAAAATAAGAAAGGTAATCAGGCAAAATACATAAATAAAGAAAGCCATAGCCATACCTGAGACTGTTCGCCAGGTGGCAGATTTCCTGGTCTTGTAGTTAGTGACCACCCTCTTTGGGATCACAGAATGAAATTAGTCTTTTCATAGTCTACTCCAAATCCCCATACTAGATGCATTTGTGGACCTAATTAGTAACTAGTGTTGGGAGTATATGACCTTCTATAAATCTGTTCTGTTTTATTCTGTTTACAGGAATAACAAACATCCGATACTACTAGGTCATTGGGAAAGTCATGATGTATTTTTTTCTGTTTTCTATGTAAAAATGCATCATGACTTTCCTGACGACTCAATAAGTAGACATAATAGTAATGGAGGTGTATTACTTTTAAGATAATCATTGTGCTATTTTCATTTAGGGCTCTTTGCTTAACAAAAGTAAAAAATTAGAACCTCTTTCTACACAATTCCAATTTCGACATTGTAAATATGTGTTAATTTGCTGCAAACAATATCCCTACTAGATCGTTTTTGATGTTATTATCTGACTGAAAATCCAGGTAATAAGTTTTCAAACTATTTCTATAATTGTTTCATCACTCATGCTGGTTATCACCATAGTCCCAGAGACTGAGATTATCAGCTACAAAAAGTGAGAAAGGTTTTGTAAGACTGTTCCTAGCCTTCTTGCACAGCTTTGGGAGTTACTCCTTGTGCTTTGATCCCACGCATGGCACTGCGGTTCCATTCAGGCTATGATAGCTTCATGCCAATCCCAGACTTCCAAGGACACAGGTCTCAAAACAGAGATCTCAGATTCTGGTTTTCTTCATCAGGGCTTTATGTCTTTCAAAACTGTTTAGTCAAAATCTCTGATTCTGATTTCCAGCAGGTGGCATGGTGGTTAGCGTGCTGAATCCCACATGGTGAACCATGGTTCAAGACCTAGACCTGGTGACTTGAAAATCACACTGGGTGCATGTGCATGTCTGCCCAAAATCCCAAGAGGAGAGTAGAGTAGAAGTGATTGTGGCATGACCATCCCCCTGGGAGTGATTTCTCACTTTAACTCTCACCGTTTCTGTCTGTCTCTCTGGCGAGGGCATATGCCCTACCCTATGGAAAAATCTTTTTTTTTTATAAAAAGTTCATTTTTCTTACTAAATACAACATCTAATTTCTTCTTTTTAAAATGATGAAAATATTTGCAAACAACTGCAAAATTGTGCACTTGTGTAAAAAATTCCCAGTTTTCTTAAAAATTGTATGAAGATAAACTCAGGCACACTAAAAATTGGTAATTTGAGATATTGCTGATTGAAGAGGGATAATTTTAGATATAAGTGGAAAATAAAACAAGATAGAACAAGAAGGCCAAAATTCTGAGGACTGTTGATGGTAATAGTTTACCTTGTTTAAGAAGTTGAATTTTATGTACACTTAAATGCCTTCTTTCTCTTCAGTTAATCCCTCCACAACCCTAATAAATAAAGCATGACAGTGAGAAATGCTCTTCATTTAGGTTGCCATTTAAATTTACATCTTCTGTCTGCTTCCTTTGAATATTTCAATAAAGTGTCTCATGAACCTGGTTACCTTAGCCAGCATCTCATATCATGTTTAGCAACTATTCTAAAATAAAAACAAAACAATAAACAAAAACTACACAAATTTAATGGAGTAGTACAAACTCTAGAAGTCGAAAGACCATTAATACTATTTGGTCTGTTATGCTAATTTTACATATCCACCAGAGGTTATATGACCCACCCAAGGTTACACTGCCGGTTGAAATAGAAACACAATAAAATATTGGTCACTGACCATAAGCCCGAGATTTCTCCCTACTCAATTTGCAGTTCTGATTTGGGAGCTGAAAAGACTAATATTCTGGAAAAACAACAGTGTTTCAGAAATGCAGATGACCTCAGTGAAAATATGAGTTCAGAAGTAAGATATTAGTGAACTCTCTTCCTTCAGAAATGACATGGTAAACATCTTCATATTTGCATCCCACATTCACATACCAGCGCCATGTGAAGTGAGTTGATGCTAATATATCAATAGTAAAACTTAAAGAAAAAGTGAAAAGAATACAAGGTCTTGTCCATTTCATCCTTAAGCAGAATTTGGGGTCTCTAGAGACTTGAGTCTTTCACATGCTTTTAGTTACAAAAAGCCTGTTTTTAGGCTAATTCACTGTTTTTTTTTTTTTTTTCAGAATTACAGACAAGATTAGATCAATTTTATTATTATTAACTTTAATAGTCATAGAAATTGTACATATTTAGGGAGGCAATGTGATTTTCCTACATACGAGTACAATGTACATTGGTCAAATCAAGGTAACAGCTAACCCATCATCTCCAACATTCATCTCTTCTTTGTTGGGAACATCCACAATCCTCTGTATTCTACACACCACTTCTAAGGCCTCAACATTTTCAGTTTCTACAAAGAAGCAAGTCTTTCAGTGTCATATATTTCCAGAGAAATTCTCTAGCCCTGAGTAAAGGCTGGAGTAATAAGCCTGGGACTGTCATCTCAAGACATCACACTTGGGTTTCCCCTGCACAGCGGAGGACAGGGCAGCCTCTTATAGGGTCCCGGCTCCTTCTCACCAGTGTCTCTGTCCTCTGTGATCTGCTCTTCCTGCCATGGCCGCTGGGATTGGCAGCCCTCCCCTCCCACCATTCCTTCCCACACTCGTGGGTTTTGAGAGTTGTTTTGTTGGATATTTTAAAGTAGATTAATCCAAGAACAACTGCTGCTCCACAACTTACAAGAGGCCAGGAGGCCTCCATTTCCCTTTGTCCAGTACATTCTGATGCTGACAGAAACACATTTGATGAAATGAAGGCCAGACACAGAAGGCTGTCCTTGCACTAGAAAATAGATTCATTGTTCCAGGGAGTTTGGGCCTGGTCAAGACAGCAGGACTTAGACGCCCCAGGACTGAAAATAAACTCCTTTCTCAACCTCAAGTTCAGAGGGGGAGGAACAAGGAAGCTGGAATGATCTCATTTCCAGAGAAACACTCTCCTGTGACCAGAATCCCGTTTTCAGACTCCAGGAGCCTACAGAGGGCTCCCATGCCATTCCCACTTGCTTCCCACAGCTAAGCATCCTGCTGATTTCTGTTCAGCATAGATCCCGTGAGGGGACAGCCGGGCACAGGAGGGCTCAAGAAAGGCCTCTGTTTCTCTCTCAGGAACCTTTCCTCTTTCACTTCTAGGTCACGCCTTTGGGATTCCCATAGAAGTTTAAATGCCATCTTCATTGTGACCTTCACAACCTCCACTGCTACAAGCTGGCAACTAAATGACCTGGCGAAGCCACACAAGTAAGGCCCTGGGGGCAGGATGGCCATGCAGCCTGCTGACCCTGCCCCAGGGCTCCTCTGTGTCCCAGGAGATGATGGGGAGAGAGTTGGAAAAGATGAAACAGAGAGAGATAAAGAGGTACGTGTTAGGTAGACCAGGGAAGGTTCTACATCTCAAAATATGGCCTCTTGGGGGTCAGCGGATGGCTTAGCAGTTATGTCTCTGGACTCCTATATGGTTGACCATGGATCAAGTCCTGATCTGATGAACTTGAAACTCACACCAGGTATATGAATGTACATGCCCAAGATCTCAGAAGGAGAATGGAAGAGAAGGGATTGTGGGATGGCCATCTCCCCTGGGGGCTGATTTCTCGCTTTCCCTCTCATCTGTCTCTCTTCTGCTCCAGGTAGTACATGTATCCTAAGGCAAAAACCTCTAAAACAACAACAACAACAACAATGGCCTCTCAAGCTAGTGTCTTCAGGCTGCAAATTCAAGTACTCATTCAATAAGTGTGTACATATCAAGTGCTTAGGATTGAATATAGATGCATGAGCGTCCCTGTTCTGCAGGAGTTCAGGAGAGGAGGTTAATTAAAGGATGATTACAGTGCCCCGCTGTGGTGGCTCCTGGCATGGTCCCAGCTGTCACTGCTCTGCAGGCAGAGGTTTGCACCAAGTTCTGCGGTAGCCTGGGAGAGGAAGTGACATTGTCCGTTTTGGGCATTGACCTTGGTAGAAATCCGCTTTTCTGGGAAAATGTAGCTTTTTTGCTATAGGACATGTACGGTCATCAGAGAAAGAGAGAGGAAGAAAGAGGGAAAATGAGGAAACACCTCACAGTGGGGATGACCATGTCATGATCCCATCTACTCCATTTCTCCCCTTGGGACTTTGGGCATGTGCTCGTGCGCACACACACACACACACACACACACGCACAGCATGTTTTTCGAGCCACCAATTCCAGGATTCAAACCATGCTATCAGCCATGTGGGACCCAGCAGCCTTAACCACCAAGCCACTGGCTGGAGAAATGCTGCCAGTCATTACATCTGCCTGTGAATAAAGGACAAGGGTTCTCTGGGAAGTGAGGAAGGAGGAACTATTATGATAGAGGCTTCAGGTGGGCAATGAAGCTTACAATATGGGAGAAAATGATGCGAGCACAGGAAATGAAAGTGATCGTCCCCAAAGCAAAGATTACTGGTTTGTGTGAAAGGCTGACATGGGCTGCAGAGCTGAGTCATGAAGACAAGAGCCCTTCTCCACATTTTCAAATCGGACTCTTGAGCTCTATGGAAAGACCCATACTCTCATGTAGAAATGGAGTTGAGAGATCCCTGGTCTGTGAGCATATTTAATGTATTCATTAATCTAACGTTTATTGAGCTGATCTTATGCATCAAGAACTGGGCCGGCACAAATGTCAACAGATTAATGAGACATGATTGTTGTGCTCAAGAGACTCAATGCTGAGTCTCAGCCAGTAGTCTAGGGGCTAAAACTAACCCTTAGCCAATCTATGGCTCCTGGGCAGAGGCCTTTCAAGGGATGGCCCTGTGTTTGCTGCTCCACAATGAACTGCAGTCATAAACACAGGACACTGGTCAGGTTTAATGTAGTGATGGGTAAATACTAAGGTTCCTCCTCTCCCTGTTTGTGCAACTTGTTGGGCGTCTATAATTGTCATTTAAAATTCATTGAATTTTCGTGGAACGTATTGTGTGACCAATATTTCTGAGCACTACCTATCACAGCTGATACTTTTTCAACGTTATGCCCTGCTCACGTGACTGCCTTGTCCTATTCATTCTGCCTCATTAGAATCTCTGGAGGCCACAGACACGTCCTCTGTTTTTGCACTCATGTCACACTGTCCTACCTGTCTGGCCCTAGGCATATGGCTCATGCCACATTAGTAACAGCCTTCCAGCTGGCCTTCTCCCTTGAAGTGCCTACTCGCCAAACATCCCAGATGTGATTGCTGAGTGACCTTTAAATACATGTGTATATATATATATATATATATATATATATATATATATATATACACACAGAAAGAGAGAGAGAGGGAGGGAGAGAGAGAGAGAAAGGGAAAGTGAGAAAGCACCTCCCGCAGGTATGGTCACACCACATTCCCATCTCTTCCATCTCTCCCTCCTTTCAGGATTTTGGGGACATATGCACATGTGTCCAGTGTTTTCTCAAGCCACTGTATCAGGACTTGAATCACATAGGCAGTCAAGTGGGACCCACTGAGAGCTCTCTATAAACAATGTAACAAATCATGGCTGGTGACCTCTCTCTTCCGCAGTCCTGTCCACCCTGGCTTTGAATACCCTAGTCTCACGCTTTGTCTTCGCACTTAGCTTTGTGAACAGACCCTGTCCGACCTCCTTGCTGACACATTCCACGCCCCCAGTTTAACCATCTGCTGTGTCGTGCTCCTTTGCCTTTACATGGGCCAGTTCCACTAGAATGCCGTTTCTTTCCCTTCATCTAGCATCTCACACCTAATTCTACTTTAAATCTAAGCATATGTCACCTCTTTCAGAAAGACAGGATTGCCGAGTGGACAGTTATTACCAGTTTTTCTCATTGCTCTGTATTCACTAATTTATGTGTCTGGCTTTCTACTAAATAATACTTTAAATGTATTCATGGGTCAACAGATGGAATAGTGGTTAAGGCACTGAATCCCATATGGCTAGCTCCATGATTCGAGTCCCGGACCTGGACGCTTGAAAAAAGCCAAGTGCATGTGCATGTGTGCCCAGAATCCTGAAAGGAAAAGGACGGAGAATGGATTGCAGCATGGCCATACCCACCGAGGGGTGCTTTCCTACTTTCCCTCTTTCTCTCTCTTTGTCTCTCTCTGGAGAGGACATGTGCCCTGTGGCAAAAATCTAAAACAAACAAGTAAAAATAAAGAGCTATTCATAACTTCATCCCCAGGGTATGGTTACCAATGTTAGAAAATAGGTAGCAGAAGGAATAAATAGGCCAATACATGAATGAGAATCTTGTCGTCTCTCCTACCTTGTTTTGCTTTGATTGTTTTTAATTTGGAGAAGGGTAGGAAAGATTGCTTACAAATAACAACACAAAGTGATAAAGAAATTCTACCCTGATCATTCCATTCTTTTCTAGAAAGCTGAGAAAATCTAAGTGTCATGATCTGGAGGAATACACTCTTCCTTTTCTCTCTCTAGTAACTCATATCCTGAAGGGTGATGGACCATATGAGACCATTCCAGGTGAGCCAAGGTCACATGGACAGAACATACTGACTTTATCTCAGAGGAGCTCCAGTTGAATTGAGTAAAGTTGCAACTTTATACATTCGGTTCATGCAAAGGCTTTTTAAAATAAGACTCTTCGATGTGAATTTCAAAACTCGTGGATGTGAGATTGCCTCACCCCCAAAGACTTCTATTTTTAGCTGAACTCCAACAACACCAATGCTTACAGGATGCATAAAACAAATGATCCTTCTGGGTCACACCCAAAACTTCACAGAATTAGATACTTTTCCTGTCTCCTAGTACAATGCAAAATTTATTACACCCCGTTCTCATAAATACATCCAGTTAAGCATGACCTTTTCTATGTTTGTGTCATTCCAATTCCTGCTGGTGCATCTGTAAGTTTCCAATGAGAATCTTCATAACAACTTTATTAAAATCTTACTAGCTTGTATTTAGTTCCTGTTACTGATCTGCCATGATACAGCTGCAAGGGAATTGGGGGGACCTTAGAGTGAGCCCAAGCAAACACCCACAGGATATCTGTACGCTCTCCCTTGGTTATCCTTTAGATACATTCTCCCATCGCCGAATATTGAGTTTATATAATAGAAAAATGGAAACTTTCGCCAGAAAGGGTGAAGAAATTATCCCATATGAAGACTGTGCTTCGTAAATGAATCAAAACAAAATACAGAGAGACAAGGACATTTGTATTTAATCACAGAGACAGTTGGCAACAAAACTAAAAGCAGGATCCTGAATCTTAATTCTACTCAAAATCACTAAGTCAGAAGGCTCAGGAAAATCCTTATTTGCTAAGTAAGACCTGATAAGATATGAATTCAGAAAGAGGGCCCTAGTTTCATCAATTTCAAAACTTAACAACAATAAAAAATGTTGAGTTACCATCAAAGATCCCTTGAGCTCACGGAGTGTCTTCTGTCTCCTAAAAGTTGTTGCTTGGTCCTGTGTTGTCTCTGGCATAAATTCACAAAAGAAAATAAATCTTCCATTTTTTAATCCAAGATTTTTTTTATTTTAAGGAATTATTTATTTTATTTTATTTATTATTATTTTAAAATTTAATGCACATACACTCATCAGAGAGTGAAAGAGAGAGAGAGAGAGAGAAGGAAAGTGAGAAAGCAAGTTGCTAGGTCCAGGATTCAAACTGTAGTCAGTCACATGGGAGTCTAGCACCTTAACCACCATGCCACCTGCTAGTCCTGAGATGAAATATTAAATTTGAATTTTCTGGTTTTTAGAATTTATAGATACACTTGTGCCCATAAAAACATTTCAAAGGACATTAATAAGCTGTTTCAACCTATACTGTATTTCTACTTTCTTTTAAGAAAATACTAGGGGAACTCAAATATTTGTGACCATTGAATTTCACCAAATTAAGAAATTTACCTTGGAATAGCTTTTTAAGTGCATTGCCCAGAAGGCTATGACAGCCATCATGTGCCAGTCTGGATGGACTCATTTGTAAACTGAGCTGGGAGGACTTCAGACCCTAGTGAAAGCCTTCCTCTCTACAGGTAGTGTTAACAAGGACTCCAAAGCGGTAACTCGGGAAGAACACACGGCACTTAGAGACCAAGGGGCTCGTATGAGCTTTGAGACTCACCGTGTTAACGTCTCTTAGTATTCCCACACAGGGAAACCTTCAGTGAGCAGCAGGTGAGGTCCTGGTTTGGGTTTGTGGGGAATACGGAGGTGAACGAAGACCTGTCTCCACTCTTCGGGAGGCTGGATTCTTTGAAGAGGTCTTTTGTTATATGGTATTTCTTTCCTTTTCCTTTTTTTCCTGTTTTATACAGAGGCTTTGTCAAGATCTTCTTGCATCCTTCAGCCTCTCAAGCAGCAGGGATCACAGGTACATGCCACCATCGTTTATGGGGAGAGCCTGGATTCAAACCCTCAAACCTAGGCTTCCCATGCAACCTTGGCCTCTGGAACAGTATCATCTTTACCAGCAAGCACACTGTCAGGGACCCAGTGGTTTATTTTTCAATATGTGTAACCCCTATAAACCAGGTGTTCATAAGAGCATTTATTAAAACCCTACAAACTCAGATTTGGCTTGTAGCCTGAGACTATGATAAAGATGATGAGGACAGCTGAGTATTTAAAAGGGGAATTCAAACTGTTCATGTAAAATGGAATTAAATTATTATTTTTACAGAATGGTGCAAAAAAATGAAATTCATGCATGATTCTTTCATAATATGCATGTTCCATGAACTTTTGAAGACCTCTTGTACATTATTGGAAAGAAGAAACAATATTTTTATGCACTAAAGTCACCTAACTGATCTCGCTGTTTTTATTTTCATGGGTCAAAAGTGCTTTCATCCAGTGGAAATAATGACTTGATATTGTAGAAAAAGGGAAAGATGACATTTGGTTTGCTTTATTAAGGACTTAGTGTATTAATTATAAATGAGCCTTTGTACATGGTCACTGAGAGGGAAAGTGTAGTGTGACTCTTTTATGCAAGAAAGCATGAAAACATCGACATGACAGCTGGTCCTCCGAGATGGAGGCCTTAAATCTGCAGTGTGCTTAACCTTCTTCTTTTAGCGTTTCTTTAATTTTTTTTCTCTTCATTTAACTATCACTGACTGAGCCTCTTGTATGCCCGCTGCTCTGACAGAGGCTAGAAAGTCAGATATGAATGAAGCTGGGTGTGTACCTGCAACATGCAGAAAGAGTAGAGGGCCTGGGTCAGAGGGATGTCCCTGAACCATGGGGAGGGGCGCAGTCCTCTTTGAGAGTCTGATGGAGAAGCTCTGTGCACGAATGTGTGTGAGGGTCTATGAAGAAGAGCTGCTACCTGCTTGCTCTGTCCTGTCACTTGTTGGAGCTCAGCTGAAGTTTTCAAATGTGTCTGGGATATTTGGATGCTATTGAGGAAAATGATAAAGTGATAACAGACAGTTATTTACACAATTTTGTGCTAATACAGCTATCGTCTTACATTCAGTTCTAGAATGAATAAGCAGCTTGCAGAGTCCCTGGTCTGAGATTAAATATTCTATCCACTATTACTTCTCCCCATTCCCCAATTGTGAAAAGATTCCTCATTCCTTCGGATAAGGGACATTTAAAAATATATACTATTCATTTTAGAGCATGTATACACACGTAAAAGAAAGAAAGAGAAAGGGAGAGAAGGAAGCGCCGCCCTTCACAGGACTCAGCCTTTCCACACACCCCCTTTTCCAGTTCCCCAGTTCACCTGGGTGTGTTCTGTGTCTCCAGGCCAACCGGCCAGATGACTTGAGCTACAGGCAGCATGTGTCCTCCAGCCCCACAGGCTAGCATGCCATCAACTGTGCCACAAAGGCTGGGTCCAGAGACAGACCTTAAGAAATCCCAGGATGGCACTGTCTGGCAGGCATGCAGGTTGTAATAGAAGCAAAGTCACCACAGTCAGACGGTCGATGCTCGTCAAATCGAAGATGCTGGGTGTGGAATACCGTGGCTCAACATTCGAAAAGCCTACTCATGGAAGATGAGCAGCCAGTGCAACCTCACAGACCTCAGAGGTCAACACACACCACTAGATTTCAGCTCTAGCTACATGTCATTCAACCAGCCACCGACCACACCCACAATAGCCCACACTTTTACAGATGACAAGAGCAAATCCTTTTCAACATGAAATATGTACTTTCAAAAAGAAAGAAAACTGGGACCAGCAGATGGCATAATGGTTACATCGCTGAACTCACACATGGCAGACTGAGGTTTGAGTCCCTGACCCGGCAGCATGGATCTCACACCTAGTGCATATACGAGTATACCCAAAATCCTGAGAGGAAAATGGAGGAGAAGGGATTGCAATGTGGCCAACCCCCTGGAGGGCGATTTGCCTTCTGTCTCTCTCTGTCTGTCCTGTGAATGCATGCAACCTGTAGCAAAAATCTCTCTCTAAAGAAAGAAAGAAAAAGAAATCTACTGCAACAAATATTGAATGTGCACAACATAATGTAATGCTGAATGTTGAAGATGATACACATGTTTATATACTTGATTTGATGATTACATGTTGTATACATGCTTTAAACAACCATACAGTATCTCAAAAAGATGTACAACTATTACATGTAAATCAGAAATTACAATAAAAATAAGGATGGAAGAAAGGAAGGGAGGGAGGAAGGAAGGAAGAGAATGATGAGGCCCCGTCTACATTTGATAATCTAGTCTGGGTACCAGTCTAGAGCAAAACTAGTATCTCCCAAATGCTCTCACCTTTTTCCTGACTGCTTCTTCATTTCTCTGCTCTTTCTTTATTTTCTCCTTATTTCTCCTTCTGGGAGTAATCATTATAATTACTATTGTAATCAAAGCTAACATTTTTAAGTGCTTCCTTTGTGTTAGGCTCTCTCTTAAAAGCTTCAAGTGTACTGGCTCACTTGACCCTAACAAAAACAACAGGAAATGTATAAACCAATTTAGCCCATCATATTGATCTGACTTCTGCCATGAATCGTGGAGAAGTAAAATGGCCAGGCCAAAGCCACACAATAACAGTGTCACTGGTCTGAAGGCCCCATAATCTGACCTCCATACTCAACCTCCTCAGACCAGCTGTACTTGCTGTCCACTGCCCTATTAGCTTGGCCCACGGGTGTCACACGTGTGCGCCAGACCTGGATCCCACAGGGAATCCAGCTTCTCTTGGCCCATGCCATTTTGAACATCTCTGGAAGGTCTCACCTTTGCCATGACATCTACAATTTTAGTTGGTCCCAGGAATGGCAAGTATAACTCTTCACTCTTGCTCAGATAAGCATACTCATATACATGATACTGAAAATCTGTAAGAGTTATTTCAGAGGAAAATTGCTAGCCAGTATAGGAAAGATATAGATGACCAGGCTTTCCAGAAACCAACCAAATTCCTAGGAAGAATCATAAACAATACTGGAGAAACCATCCAGTCCAATCTTCCCAACCTGCCTTCTTCTCATTTGATTCTGTTATTTCCTGTTGGGTCTTAGGAATCTTGTCATCCAGGGCTGATCTGAGTAACCATAGCAGTGAGACTTAGGAGAAGGTCTTCAAAAAGTCCAAGGAAAATGCATGCAATGAAAAATATGTGCATGAATTTCTAAATCTTTTTGCACCAAAATATTAATAAACTAATACCTATTTGTGTTCTTTTAAAGTGTATTTATTTATTTATTTCATGAGAGGGACAGAGACAGAGAAAGAGAGAGCGATGGGAGGACACCCGTAAAGTGTTCTTCATGTTGTCATCCACTGCTAGTCTTAGCTGACTTGGGACACAGGCATGTATACATTCACCTAGTGTACACAGGGAGGTCCCAGGATGCAAACCCAGGACCCTTTCCATGTGCGTCCAGTGATGTTACCACTGTACCATCCCCTGACCCAATAAACTCACACTTTAAATTCATTTTTTCATGAATTTTTGAAGTCTCCTCATATAAACTATTCTATTTCTGACAACTTTAATTTCTGGAAAATTGATTCACCAGTAACTACTTATTAATAGGTGACATGTGGCTGAAATCTGTCTCTTAAGATTTCATCAACTTGTCTTGATGTGCATAGCAGAAGAAAGGATTATACCCCCCATATTTGTTGAAGGACAAATCTCCACTGTGTCAAATATGCCTCCCAGTAAGTGTTATCTATAAGAATCTTGCCAGACCTGCTTACTCTAGTATTTAACTGTATAAGTTCTTTTGTTGTGCATCTTCAGTTAGCTTGTAAGGCCTCCGGAGACAAATAGCAAGCTCTGAATTTCTAAACCAGCATGGCGGAGTAGGAAGCACACTGACACAAGACCAGCTCTGATCGATCTTGGGTCCAGCTCTGGACAAACAACCATGAGGAAATCTCTTGCTTTTATACTCTTCATATATCTTTTTATTTTTTTCTTTAGGGATATTTTTACTAGAGTGCATGTGCACTCACCAGAGAGACAGACAGAAAGCAAGAAATCACCCCCCAGAGCGGATGGCCAATCCACAATCCGCAATCCCTTCTCCCCCATTCTCCTCTCAGGATTTTGCACACACTCACACGCACTCTGCATGAATTTTAAGCAGCTGGGTACAGGACTCAAACCATGGTTGACCATGTGGGAGTCTAGTGACAACCATTACACCATCTGCTGGTTACCATATATCAATTTTTTAAATGGTACCAAAGGAGAAGACTAAGAGAGTTAATGTTAGATGCTCTCTATAAGTGGATAAATTTCAGACCTTGAAGTCAGTAGATGTGAAATGTGGATTTGGATCTTACATCTGCAACTTACTGACCTCAACAAAAGGACAATGTGAAAGTCATCTTCTTCTACTTTAAAGTGAAAAAATCTGTAGCATGGAAACCACAAGATTTGTGTAAAGATGACATGAGATAACATAAATAATAGGCTTGGTACAATACCTGATACATAAGAACATGTGCAAGAAATGTTGGTCATTTTATGACCTTTAAGATATCAGAGCCAAGAAGCAGTCTCCTAAACATTATTTGCCAGGTTGCTTTGTAACTCTGAGTTTGGTAGTTTCTCAGCAATGTGCTCAGTGGAAAAAAAAAAAAAATCAACAAATCAATTAGCAAACATCCACCAATACTTTCAACATGCAACAGAATGCTCCAGGCTCTGTGAATGATCCAACAAGCATAAGACATGGTTCTTCCCCTCGAAGAGATAATTTAATTACGATAAGGCAACACATGAAAACAAAATGAAAAATTCAAAGTAATAATGGATACTCAATGGGTAATACATGCTCTGTTCCCTAAAGGAGCAAAGAAAGAGATCTCTTTCCAGCTCAAATTATTAGAGAGAGCTCTTTAAGGGACAGAGAGGATAGACTAATATCCTTCCTACCCACCTCAGAACAGTAACATGACATCTCCCATTTCCATCAAAGTCAAATTAAAAACAAAACAGCTTCTTCTCTGGATGTCCTCGGTCATGAAAGGCATCAGAACACCTAGAATTCCAAGGAGGAACCCTTTCCAAACCCTGTTTCCTTCATCTGCTGTACTCATGTGGTCTTGGTATTTTCAGCCAACTGCTCAAATGTGGGTCCTTCTCAAGCCCTGAGTTTCAGCTAAGTCTCTCTGCCCTGGATCTCTGGCACAATCTCCTTATATAATCCTGTTCTTTAACTTTGCATTTCCCTAGCCCATTTGTTCAGGGGGTCACCATCATGATTTTCTCCAAAAGAGTAAAGGCCACGTGATAGTAATTGTTGCCTTGTCAACCTTGTCTCCTGGCACTCAGCACACAGGGCAGTTTTTCCCAGCAGACACAGCTGTGTACTGCCCCTACTGTTACACTTTGCCCAACCTCCAGGGTTTCCCACAGCAGAAAAATCCAAGGGCTCCTGGTGTCTCCACTAAGAATGTCCCCCTCCTGCACCTTGCTGCCTTTGTATGATCCATGCACATACAACACAGAGTCTCAATAAATGTGTGCTGAAAGCAAATGACTGTATCTAAGACACACCTAAAAGATAAATACAATTAGGCCAGATTTGTCAAATCCGAGAAGTCTCTACGAGCAAAAGCCATAAACAGAAAACACAGCAAAGAAAGCATACGGGGTCCTCTAAAAACTTTGTGGAAAAACAGAATTGGAGTACAAGTTTATATTGTTGCAAAATATATTGAAATCCATGCACAGTTTTTTCATAATATGCATATTTCCCATGAATTCTTCTAAGATCCTTCACAGTTTGAAAACGACTAGATATCACTGGTGATACTAAGCAATGTAGTCTACATTTCTGTCAAAATAGAGAGCCTCATCATCTAACTGGTTTACCTTTCAAAATTGTAGATGTCTAAGAAATAATGAAACAAGATGTCCCTGGCTTGCCTTACAGCTTCATCCCCTCTTCATTATTAACCCATGTTGAATGCTCACCTCTTCCACCTCAGCACCTCACAGCTCATCTGAAAGCTTTGGTCTTGGCATAGAGTCCCCACTGGATATAGTAACCCTTTGCACTGTTGATATTTTAATGGAATCATGAGGAAGAAGATGGGTATGCAACTGAAATGAGCAGTGGTTTAAACATCTCTCTACCCTTTCCACCCCATAAAGAATATTCTCTATAAACACATGTTATAAAGCTAGAAGCAATGCAGGAGCATTTTCAGTACTGCACAAATTAAGCGAAAGGATCCTTGGAAAGAAGTCTGAGCTTCAGAGTGAAAATAAACCAACGAGCCAACACCCAGGAAAAAAATTATTTCTGTAGTATTCTTTAATATCAGTTTGATGAGATCTAGGTTATAAACAGGTCTGGTGCCATGTAATTTGCAACATAATTTCACTGTCTGTTTATCTATCCCTCTGTCCACCCATTCATATGTATATAACATAGGCAGGAAATCTGGTGTCTGTTGCTAGTTCATAAATCAGTGTCTGCTCTCAACAACATCTGAATACAAATGTGATTAAATTTGATACCATGCCCATTTTTCATTTATCAGATTTCAGAATGTGAAGCCTTGGCAGCTGTCCTATGGCAATGTGTTTTGCATTTAACCCTCTGAGTCCTGACTTCCCTCAACACATGAAGCCCCTTGCTGAGATATCAGAAACTCACAGAACAGTACAGCTACTCTACACTTCACAGATGAAAGTGTTCTCAGAATAGCAAGGGAAAAAACTGAAGAAGGGGAAAAAATAGCACTGAAAATGCAAAGAAAATCCACGATCTCTGTTTTTGAGCTGGAAAACACCTTAGGCAGCGTCTAGCCCTGTGCTTCCCACAGTTTCACACTCTGCAGAGCCTGAGGCTCTCGGGAAAGAGCAGGTTCATCCTCAGCAGAACTTGGTGAGGTCTGATAGTCTACACTGCTACCCAGCTCCCCCAGGCAAGGCCCACAATACACACTGAACAGCAGTCTAGTTGGCTACTAGTTCCTATATGTGTTAATCATCAAACTGATGAATGCTTTTAGGTATCCTCCCCAGAATCATAAATCAGACTTTCCTGAAAAGGGGGCCTTGGGAAATTTATCATTAGTTACCAACTCACGTGACTGACCAAGTTTGGGAAACAGTGAATTCCGAGGCCCAAAGTCAGTTGCTAAAATTGAGATTTGAACACAGATTTCCAAGTAAGTGTTTTTTTGTCACTAAAATAATTTTAAAGGACCTGAAATAAGTTAGAATGGAGGTTGCAGAACCATCCAGAATGTTCAGAAGAGGTTCCATAAAAATTGACTGTAATAGAAATGGATTATCCTGAGCTGGTGTTGAAGGACAATCCAAGTTTGCCAAAACAGGTGCCAGAAAAGAGAGAAAGTAACCTGCCCTCGCGAGGCAGCCAAACAAACCGACAAAACAAGCACTGGCAACAGGACGCTTCACCAACAGTCAGACCCACACTGAGAAACACTTTCCTCTTCCTTCACCTGCCGTCTGAGAACAAAAACAAACAAACAACAACAACACAACTCTTCAATTTTGCAACTGTGCTCCATAGAAAGGAAGTACCTCCTAGCTGGCTAAGAACCACGTGGCTTCCAAAGCCTTCCGGTACTCACCAGCACGCACATGCACATTTCACCAGCAGTTCCTGGGTCACCCAGACATGACAAAACGTCAGCTTTCCTATGGGCACATTCAACAATGAAGAGTTTTAAAAACAGATCTGTTGGGACCAGCAGGGAACATAGCAGTTAAGGAGCTGAGCTCCCATGTGGTTTACCACACCCTGTGGCTTGAAATTCATTCTGGGAGCATGTGCACATGCGTCCAAAGTCCTAAGAAGAGAATGGAGGAGACGGGGTTGTGGCATGGCCATTCCGCCAGGGGGTCATTTCTCGTTTTCTGTCTCTTTGCCAGCACACACTCCCTATAGCAAAAATCTCTCAACAAACCAAACACAGACTTGTTATTGGTCGTCCTCCTTCTGCTAGGTATGCCATCCTTCTCATTCTCTTGGAACAGAAGACAGCGACTACCAGAAAAGCATGGTCTCTGAGGTGTGTGAGTAAGCAGCAAACTCCCGAACATTACTGCACTTGCTTAGGATGAAGCAAGAAGTAAACCAGATAAGCATACTGTACACTTCTGTTTCTTTCGGGAGTAAATAGAAAGCATTGACTGCTCACCTTAAAGGACATAAAACATTTTTTAATCTACAACATTTAAAACATGGAAAATTACAAAACAGCCTTTCTGAGTCGCAGAGCACCAGTTAAACATCAATCTTTTTAGGATCAGCAGAGTACTGATATGCACCTTCCGTGGGTCTGAGAAGACTGAATGTGTACAATTGACTTGGACATGCAGCTTTCTCCTCAGCAAAAGGCTATGCATGAGGCTGGCCAGAGAGCATCTGGGTGACATTTCAGATAAAGCCGGCAGAGGCACACCGCTATAATGTTTGTTTCTTCACAATAATTTGGTATTTACATCAAGAACCTTAAAAGTGCTCAGTGATGAAAACTCCAGGCAGCCTGGCCTAAGGGAATAATTAGCTGCACACACAAATGATATCCAAAACGCCTTCTTATTTACAACAGAATGCCTGGAAAATGCATAAATATCAACAACAGAGAAATGGCTAAGAATGCCATGATACATGGAGAAAGAGGTAGTCATTTAAAATGTGGTTTGAGGAAATACGGAATTTCTCATATTGTTAAGTGGAAGGAAAAGAATATAAGGCTGAATAAGCAACTGAAGTGCACTTAAATATTCATAGAAAAAGAAAACTGGGAATAAATATAGAAACTGTTTCTCATCTGTCCAATGGAGAAAATAATGCCTAGGTTCCAGGGTATTGCAGGAAGTATAAGTTAGCTGTATAAAGCACCTCACTCACTGACTTGGCAATATTATGAAAAATAATCCACAGTCCTGGGCATTTGTAGAAGTGTGGGTCAGCTGTATAAATCATCTAGCACCACACTCAACAAACGGTTTATACTGTTAAATAATCCGTGAGGGTTACACTAACTACCATAATTAACAGTTCCCAGTGGATGTTGCATTATTTTTTCTCTTACGTGATATTTTTTGTCCATAAGTCTTGCATAGTAATAAAATATTACTTTTCTAGAAAGAGAAATTCTATTAATTTTACTTATAAAGATGCTGTATGTGGTAAGAACTTTGATTTGTCACATACTGCATGCATACCCTGAATGGCCATGTTGTGTGCTATAGGAATGTACAATTAAAGGTGTATAAGAAATAATAAAATAAACAATAAATGATAATGAACAGGACAAGTGAGTTCTCCCCATCCTTCCCTCCTCTGACCTTATCCCAAGGAGGTTGAGTTTAACCCTCTGTCTTCTGGCATTCACAGGGTTAACAGCCAGCCTCTCCCCACCCAAAGCAGACTGTGATTATCTCAAAGGCAAGTCTATCCTCCACCAATCCTTAGACACAAAAGCCCAGAATTGAAGGAGTGGGGGTAGGGTGTTGTTGCCCTGTGGCTCTTTCCTGTTTTGCAATATAAAAATGACAAGGGGAACCAAAATCTCTTTTTGAGAAAACAAATCCTACACGTTAGATTTTTCCTCTCACCCCAAGTGGCTGTCCTTAATTGGTAAGGATTCAGCCATGTTTCTCGTTGTCTCGAGTAGGGTGGGGGGGGGGTGCACAGAAGCACAGAAAGCCTTAAATGAGTTGCTCGGTCACTGCTGCCAACAGAAAGATGCAGAGTGGCAGGCAGGGGAGCCTCGTCCCCCGTCCACTGCGTGTGCTTCAGAGAAGCGTAAATCCACATGCCACCGGCACCATTTGCAGTTAAGCAGGACATGGTATGCAAGGAGCTGGTCGGGCTGGTGGCAGACAGCGAGCTGGTCCCACTCTCACCCTCCTTCCCCCAGTGCCTCTCTCTCCCTCTTTCTTTCCCTCTCTCTCTCTGTCTGCCTCTTCCCCCCTTCTCTCTCCCTCTCTCTCTCTGGAGGTTCTCAGTGGAGTCTGAAGTAACCCTGTATCACCAGGCTCTGGCCTGTATGTACAGAAGTCACTGGGTTCAGTTCCATTTTCAGCCTTGTGAAAGAAATATAGAATCTGGGAGAGCCACCTCACATTCAAGCTAATATAGAAAGGATTTAAATTTCTATTCAAAACAGAGCTTGTTATAATTGGGACAAAGACTCTCCTCCCTGAGGCACTTTGAGTCAATTAATTGGGTTTTTTGAAGTGTTAATAAGAAAAAAAAATTTTTTTGACCTTTTCCAGGGCTTTTTCATGGAGTTATTCAAGAAAATTGCTGGGCTATTAACCAAACCAATTCTGGGGCCACAGAGCCCTGAGAGCTGAGCAGGTCTGAGAATGTGGGAATACAAAACATGGCTCACTCATTCATCATATTGGGGAAAAGCACCCATTTGATTAAGAGGCTAATTGTACACTGGCCCACGTGTGTGTGTGTGTGTGTGTGTGTGTGTGTGTGTGTGTGTTTATGTGAGAGAGGGGAAGAGAGAGAGAAGAAAAAATTGAGAAAGTGAATTATAATACTGACACTTGGAAAAGAGCCGCAATAATGCGTGAACCTGCCCAAGGACCAAAGCAGCCAAAGAACCCCTTGGAAACTTCAATGGTGCAAGAGTTTCCTAGGAACCAACTCTACGTTTTGAATAGAAAGAAAAAGAAACCAAAGTCAAGAGAAGAGAGCGTAGAAGCTGAAATTTAGAAGACACACTGGTTTAGAAATCTTTCCAGATCCCCAAAGTGTCTCCAGTATATTTAAAGGTAAAGAGGGCATTATAGTAAATTCATGTCAGTAGATAAAGTCTGCTTAATTTTAGCCTCTTTTTTTTAAGAATTATTTTATTTTATTTGTTTATTTATTATTATTATTTTAATTTGAACAGAGAGAGAGAAAGTAAGCCTCCAGGCCTGGGACTCAAATCATAGTCCACCATGTGAAAGTCCAGCACCTATGAGAGTTGACAAGATTACTTTCTAATTATTTTGTGCTCTAGTTCACTAGGTACCCATGAAAATCCTAAGCATTGGCTTTCTTTCCTGTGATCACACACACACACACACACACACACACACAGTGGAAGAAAGGGAGCCAATCATACATTTCACCACTCATTTTTCTCTCCCATAGGCTTCTGTTCAAGATACAGTGGAAAATTAAATAAGTAACCAGAACTTAATGGAACAAACAGCCATCCCGAACACGCACAGGCTTTGCAGGGGGCTCTGCTACGGGAACAGTTGGCTATATAAATAGAGTACTTGATTTAACTACAAGGAAACCTTCCATTCGTCTCCCATGGATTAGAAATTGGGTGACTGAATGAATTAGACATTCTGATAAGCAGTGAGGACCCATTTAAGTACAGGAGTCTCATCTGTAAAAATGTACATCACGAGTGCGTTCACTGTGCACTGAATGGAGTGTGCTCTCATTCTCCTCAGTGTGGTTCAGAACAGACCTCCAGGATCATCCTCCAGAGCCAAGCAGACGGTCAGGCCCCAACAGATGAAAAGCGCCATTGGATGCCACTAGACCATCATTGTCTGGTGACCCAGGCTGAGCAGACACCAAGGAAGGTCTCTGAAATCAGGAGCACTTAGACACATTTCTGGAAAGGGACAAGAGGGAAGAAGCATGGAAGGGCTGAAAACTGAATTCTCATATCTACAAAGAACCTACACGGAACACAATTAATGGTGAGAATCTAGAAGCTCTCCCACTGAGAACAGGAACAAGGCCACCACTACTTTTCAACATCATCCTGGAAGTTCTAGCTAATAAGATAAGAAAAAGAAGCAAAACGTAAACAGACTGGGAAGAGAGAAACAAAACTGTCTTTGTAGGTGGAATGATTGCCTATGTAGAAAATCTAGAAAATTTGACAACAAAAAATTCTAGAACTAATGAACAATTTCTGCAAGGCTGCAGGATATAGGCTTACTATACAAAAATCAACACCTCCCTTATAGACCATCAATATAATAAGTAAAAATGAAAACTTAGGTGTAAATCTAATAATATATACATATATTTATATATACAATCTATGTCTTAGTCAATTTGGGCTGCTATAATAAAGTACCATAAACTGGGTGCTTATAAACAACCTAAATTAATTTGGAGTCCTTTCAGTCCAAGATCAATGTGGTGGCCTGTTTACTGTCTCATGAGGGCCCACTTCTGCTGTGTGTGCACAAGGTGGAAAGGCAAGAGAGCTCTCCAGAGTCTCTTTTATAGAGGTACTAATTTCAATAATGAGGGCTCTGCTCTCAAGACCTAACCATGTATGAAAGATCTCACCTCACAACGTCATTCTGGGTGTATATATATCTATATATATATAGGTATATATATATATAGATATATATAGATATCTCTCTCTCTCTCTCTCTCTCTCTCTCTCTCTCTCTTTCTCTCTCTCTCCCCCTCTCTGGTCAAATTAATATGAAGTAAATGAATAAATAAATAAAGTTAAATAATTCCTTTAAAAAATGCAAAACTATAAAACTCCTTAAAGATAGCCTAAGAAAACTTGGAGGAACTTGTACATAACAATCATTTTTAGATAAAATACCAAAGGCACAATCCATGAAAGAAATAATTTTAAGCTGGTCCTCACTGAAATTAAAGATATATATATATATATATATATATATATATATATATATATATATTTGCTGTAGGATGTGTGCACTAACTTGAGAGAGAGAAAGAGGTGAAGAGACAGAAAGTGAAATCACCCCCCAGGGTGAATAGCCATACTGCAATCCCTTCTTCTCAATTCACTGCTCAGGATTTGGGGCATGCATGAACATGTACCCAGTATGAGTTTTAAGTTGCTAGGTCCAGGACTCAAACTGCATTTGACTAAATGGGAGTCCAGCAACGTAAACATTACATCATCTGCCGGTCCTGTGGGGACTCATTTATAACATATGAATTTTAGGGAGACACAATGTCTGTAATAATCTATGTGAGAACAAAATGTAAAACTAAGATGAAATAAATGAAAGAACAACTAAATGAATTAGAGAGATTGCAAGTTCATGGAGAAGAACTCGATATTGTCATGATGTCAGTTTTCCCTAACTTAATCTATAGATCCAATGTAATCATATCAAAATTCTGGCCAATTATTTTGTAGATTTTGACAAAATCATTCTAAATTTATACAGTAATAAAAAAATACCTAGAATAGCCAACTCAATATTAAAGGAGAGGACCAAAACCTGAGCACTGACAGTACACAACCTCAAAACTTACTAGAAAGCTCTAGTGGTCACACAGTGCAGCACTAGCAAAAGAAGACACAAACAGACCAATGTAACAGGACAGAGAGCTAAGAAATCTACCCTCACAAACACAGTCAACTGGTCTTTGACAACAAAGCAAAGACAATACAACAGAGCAGAGATAGTCTTAAACGGTGTTGGAACAACTGCACATCCACATGCAAAAGTAGACCTTGCACAGATCCTACCCCCTTTACAAGAACTAACACAAAATGGTTCATAGGCCTAAATTTAAAATTAAAAAAAAAACTAGGGGCTGGCAGGTGGCATGGTGGTTAAGGGCACTGGACTCCCACATGGCTGACTGCGGTTCGAGTCCTGAATCTGGTGGCTTGCTGTCTCACATTCTCTCTCTGTCTCTCTCTCTCTCTCTCTCTTTCTCTCTCTCTCCCCCTCTCTGGTCAAATTAATATGAAGTAAATGAATAAATAAATAAAGTTAAATAATTCCTTTAAAAAATGCAAAACTGTAAAACTCCTTAAAGATAGCCTAAGAAAACTTGGAGGAACTTGTACATAACAATCATTTTTAGATAAAATACCAAAGGCACAATCCATGAAAGAAATAATTTTAAGCTGGTCCTCACTGAAATTAAAAATGTATTCTCTGCAAAAGACAATGTCAAGAGAATGAGGGGATAAGCCACAGACTAGGAGAAAATATTTTCAAAAGACCTTTCTTATAATAGAATGTTTCCCAAAACATAAAAAGAATTCTTAAAGCCGAACAATAAGAAAATTACTTAATTAATAGACAAAAGGCTTCAACGGACAACTCACTCAAGGGGATACTTTTAATTTACTGATTACATATATAAAAAGATTCTCAACATCATAGATCATCAGGGAAATGCATATTGAAATAACAAAAGAGATCCAACCAGTGGTGTGGTGGTTAAGGTGCTGGATACTCCCACATGGCCAACCACAGTTCGAACCCCCGACCTGGTGACTTGCTTTCTCACTTTCCCTCTCTCTCTCTGTGTATCTCTCTCTGGTCAAATTAAAATAAATGAATGAATAAATTAAGTTAAATAATTCTTTAGAAAAATAAATAAAATAACAAAAGAGGTACAACTATACACTATACCATTAGTGTGGCCAAAATACAACCACTGAGTCCACCAAATGCTGGTGAGGATGTGGAGCAACACGGACAGGAGTCTCATTCAGTGCTGGTGGGGATGCAAACTATGATATAGGGATCAACGTGTAGCCACTTTGAAAGATAATTTGGTGATTTCTCACAAAATTAAACAAAACCTTATTATATAATCTAACAATAGCACTTTTTAGCATCTATCCAAAGGAGTAGAAAATGCATAGCCACATATAAAGCCTGTATATGGATGTTTATAAAGCTTTAGTTATGATTGCCAAGAGTTGAGAGTGATCAAGATGTCCTTCATTAGCTAAATAAATAAATGAATATGGTACTTCCAGACAATTGGAACCTTGTTAAGCACTAAAATGAAATAAACGATTAAGCCCTGGAAATACATAGCAGAGACTTAACACCTATTAGTAAGCAAAAGAAGCCAGTATGAAAACGATGTCCACTGTTAAATAGAAAGCAGAGCTGGCCAAGGGCTAGGGAGAGGGAGGGACGACTACCCAGAGCTAAGTACTCTGTATGACAGCACAGCGGTAGATACACGTCAGGAAGCATGTGTGCAAACCCACAAAATATGCAGCAGGAAGAGTAAACCCAAATGTAGATTCTGGGCGACGATGGCATGTCGATGTAGATTTGTTGATTGTAACAAATGTACCAGGCGAGTGTGGGATGTTAATTATAGGGGACGTTCTGCATATACATGAGGAGTCTGTATACCTTCAACTCATTTATGCTGTGAACCTAAAACCACTCCAAATATCAAGTATTTTAAAAGAACAATAACTGATTGTGCACCTGATCCAGTAGATGCACCTGATCCAGTAGATTCAGTAAAGAAAGCAAGAACTGTCCACGTGAAGGAAGGCCGCCTGCAGACGCGTTTGACCGGCTCCCAGCTCCTAGAGTCAGCATCGAGGACTCGCCGGTACAGAGTGAGGGGTGAGAAGACAGGAGCTCTCATTGCTAGTTCCAAGACAGGGTACAACCCTCTAGCCCGTTTTCTCTGGACCCAGAGTGAGGCTGGGTCCTCACTAATTGCAGGGACCTCAGTAGGGGCACCGCCGTGGGAAGGTCACCAGCCCAGCCTGCTACCAGGTCTGCCCAGCACACTTGGGTGAACCTTGGTTCCTCATCTCTAAACTGAGGCAATGATAGACTCTTCGCCGGATTGCTGAGTCAGAAAAGCAGAGTCGCACGGACAGAATGTCCAGCCTGGGGTCTGGCTAGAGCAAGTGCCCACTAAAGCAACTCCCACTGCTCTCCTCCACCTGCAAAGACAGAGGCTTTGCCCAGTGAGAGAAATGCGCGGCCCCCGTGCCATTCCTTACGTGTGGAGAGCATTTAGCCTTGCCACCGCTCGGGCGGCTCTAGCCTATTCTGCGACTAAGGCCCTCCTTCGCATCATCAGGACTCTCACTCTTGAAAAGACTTGATCCCCTGCTATGCTAGGCCAGGCTCCTGTCCCTCGACTGCTGTGCTCTCCGGGACTCCATCTCCTGTAGAAGGACTTCAGAGTTTCGATTGCTGGCGAGCTCCCCTGCCCTCTGCTTCCCCTGCTGTGTAGCATGGAGGCTTGCCCCAGCCCCCAGCCTGGTGCTGTTGATCAGACGCGCCAGTTTCCCTCTGTTTGGCCTCTGCCTTGTGCCAGCACCACACATTTCAACACACAAGATCTGGTTTAGTCTCAACAAAATGAGTGAAGTTGGGAGTGCTGTTACCATTTCATACATGTGAAAATTGAGAATTCGAAAGAATAAAGAACTTGCCCAAGATTATACACCATGCAAGGGGAAGCAGCAGAATTTAAGCCAAATACATCCGCCCACAGACGCAGCGTGCACTGGCTACCTGTCAGTGTCCAGCAGCCGCAATGGTCGCTGCCAACTTCTGCTTCCCCGCTCTATGATCCTCAGATGCAAAAGACGCATAACAGAACCGCTCAGCACTCTGGCCCCAGCCACCTCGCTCAAGCAGCCTGTGTCAAGTTCGAAAAAGGGAAAAAACTGAAGAGGATTTCAGTTACAATGAAATATCTCCCCTGGTTTCTAACGACATGTCTATTAGCAATTCATCCTGGTAGTAATTGATCATAAAACCCAGTTGCTGGCTGGCCCCATGCACCTTCTAATGACAACACTGGGAAAATGACCAGCGGTGCACTTCTGCCAGCCCCATAAATCTGCTGTGTATCAGCAGAGTAAGAGCATCTCATAAAAGGCGGGAACTGTAAAAGCTCACGAGGAAGAAATAAACATGTGACCATAGCACACAGACAGGCAGTGGTGAGGGGAGAGGAGAGACCAGGTCGGGGCTGTTTCTGGAACAGCTGAGGAAGCAACCTCCAGACCTCCAGACCTTCCACACCGTCCTTTGGTCCAGGTCTGGGAGGGCACCAGTTATGTTTCCTGGAGGTTTTGAAATGTGGGGGCCAAGTGGTGCAGTGCCTCGTGGCACCTTACCTGGGCTCTGGTGGCAGGTCATGCTGCAGGTCTGCACCGATCAGCTGACTCACCTCACTTGCCGCCCCAGAACCTTCTGGGGCTTAGTTTCCTGGTCCGTAAACTGGTTGTGACTCTCACTTACAGTGGGACCCCATCATGCCGCCTTGTGGAGACTGGACATAGCTTTGTCACTGAGCAGTTACCCTATTTTTGCATCACCATTTCACTTATGCCATGTAGTTACCAAAGAAATGAAAGAAGGACATCTGGCAAAGCAAAATACTCAACTTCCAGACATGCAGAGCCAGCACCAGAAAGTCCAGCCCCCGGGAGCAACGTGGGTCACTCCTGGCCCCATCATCCTGCCTCAAGGGAGTGCCTGAGTGTGAAGAGGAAGGATAGAATGGCGCCCGGTCTGTGCATGTGCACAGGGAAAGCCCACCCCAAGGAAACAAGTGAGCATGGGGACCCCAAAGGCCCACAGAGGGACTGAGTGTAAGACGATGACTGGCTGCGTCATCCTTCCAAGAACCAGCCCCAGGAGGACGCGATCATGCAATCTGTCCTTAGACAGACAGACAGACAAGAGAGGGAAACCGAGACCCAGCGAGGGAAGGACGGCACGGGAACCCCAGGTGCTCACGTGGGTGCAGTTCTTCCCCGGCCCGTGGTCCTTGGCCCACTTACCAGTCGCCCAGCATCTTCCAGTGCACTGAGGAGGCTTCAGAAGCACTCCCCGCACTGAAAGCTGCTGCAGAAGAACCCCTCGTTCCCAGCTCGCTCCGAGGGAGAGAAGCCATGAGAGATCTCGCCGACGCCTACGACCTACACCAGGCACCAACAGGCGGGCGGGATAAAGATTCAGAGGAGGAAGGTACAGGGAATAAAGAGGACCGAGGTGATTATGGCAAGGGCTTGTGGGAACGGAAGTAAGGCTTTTGCCATTTTGTAGGGAGCATTGTCAAGGAGCAGGCTGACAGAGGAGGTCCACCGGGGACAGAGTGATACCTGCCCTGTCAGGCCCGCAAGGCAGGCCCCTCCTCCATCTCACTTCCTGCTGACAGTCTGACGTGTGGGAAATGCTACCTTTTGTCTGAAACGGTAAATTTCTATAAAGTTACCAGTAAATGAAGTTCTATAAAGAGGTCGAGGGTCCTTTGTTTATCCAGGAAAATGCTAAATAAGTGTGCCATTCCTAGCAGACCAGGACTGAGTACAGAATCGTAGCAGTTCCAGGAAACAAAGGTGCCTTTGCCAAAGCGAGGGTTTGCTCAGCGCGCCTGTGGCATCAGGAAAAGCCCTGTTAGGACATGAAGAACGGCCTGCTTGGTGTGAAACAGCACAGCCTCACCCAGGGCAGGGGAAGCAGCCTGCATCCGTCACATTTCAGTGCTGGGAGACCATTAGGAGAAATTCAATTAAAACCCATGACTTTCATCAAATCTCTATGGCCAGTTTGAAAAGACTAATCCTTAGGAAGAGCTGACTGTAGCATTATCCAGCGTTAGCTGAGCTGTTATGAAAAGAATACAGCAATAAAGGGAAAAAATGCTATATGCTTTTATTAAAACAAAACATAACAACCATATAAGACTGTTTCATAAACCTAGATATGTGCAGGTAGAGGTCTTTTCTATTTTTTTTTTTTTTTTTTGAGAGGTTTTCGCTATAGGGCGCATGCGCTCGCCGGACAGACAGAGAGAGACAGAGAGACAGAAAGCGAGAAATCATCCCGGGGGGATGGTCATGCCGCAATCCCTTCTCCTCCATTCTCCTCTCGGGATCTTGGGCATGCATGCACACGTGCCCCAGCATGAATTTTAAGTCACTGGGTCCGGGACACGAACCGCAGTCGACTACGTGGGAGTCCAGCGACATAGCCATTGTGCTAACTGCTGGTTCTCGAGGTCTTTCCTATTTCTCCTTCCTCCTCCTGCTCCTCCTTTCCTTCCTCCACATCCTTTTACTCCCTCCCTCATCCTGAGCAGGAACATTAACCGAATGCAGGCTCTGTAGGGGAGACTGAATGAACTTCAGAGTCCTGGGATGGAGTATCAGCCAGGGAAGGGGCTCAGTCCCTACCAATCTTGGCATCTCCACAAAGCAAGACTCGTGATGTTGGAGGAAGAAGAGCAGGTGGAGTTGAAGCTATCACTTAACGATAGACGGTTTGCACACAGGCGTGATTTGTTTCTTCTGCACCCACACAGTGCCAAAGGCAGGTCAGGACAGGAAATGTTAGAACTGCAAATAAGCTTCAAAGTCATCTGGTCACGGACGACATATGCCATGTCACAACCAAGTCTATGTTATGTGCATGTGCTGAGTAGGATTCCGAGAGGCACCTGCATCACCAGGACAGCTGTCACAATCAGGAATAAAACTCAGTAGGAGAAAGGGAGGGCAGAAGCAGCAGTTCTGTGTCAGGTACTCTTCATGTAGTGGAACACTCACGTAATGCAAAGGAAAAGTCGAGTCCCCAGTACCTGAACCATCTGCCCACTGCTATGCGGAGACAGTGCTTCCCATCCCGATGCAAGTACTGTTTCAGAGAAGAGTGCTCAGAGGTCCCTGTTCTGTTTTCCCTGTTACCATATAACAGATCATCCAGACATAGCAGCCTACGGCAACAAGGTTTATTAACTTTCCCAGCTCCGGAATGGAGCAGGCTTGGCTGCAGGTGGGGAAGGTTAGGGTTTCTACATGATGACTCAGCTCCCGAGAGAGCAAAAGTGAAGCTTCTAGGGCTTTTAAGGTCCCACTTAGCACTGGGTGGACATTGTTTTCACCACGTTCCACTGGTCAAAGCCATTTTTATCTCCCAAAGCACTTGCAGGGATGAGCGGGGATGAACTATCTTCCCTGATAATCCACCAGGGTCCTCCCACTGGGCTGCTATTATTCAGTTACGTTGCCTTGGGCAGGTGAACCAAACTTGTGCAGTGCTAAGTTTGGATATGGTTCAAGAGATGAAGGCTTGGTCCCCAACATAATGGGATCTTTAGGAGGTAAGGCCTAGTGGACAGAGTTTGGATCATAGGGACACCATCCTCAGGAATGGATTAATACAACATTGCAGGAGGGCGTGAGTTCTTGATCTGAGAGGATGGAGTTAGTCCCCATAAGAGTGGGTTGTTATTTATTTATATTTATTTTTGGGAGAGGTTTTTGCTATAGGATGCGTGCACTCACCAGACAGACAGAGAGAGACAGAGAGACAGAAAGCAAGAAATCACCCCCCAGGGGGGATGGCCACGCCACAATCCCCTCTCCTCCATTCTCCTCTTGGGATCTTAGGCACGCACGCACACGCACCCAGCATGAGTTTTAAGCCACCGGGTCCGGGACATGAACCGTAGTCAACTACATGGGAGTCCAGCGACATAGCCATTATGCCAACTGCTGGTCCCAGAGCGAGTTGTTACTAAAGTGAGCGTTTCTGCAGGTCTCTCCACATGCACTCATAGACCCGTCTGCTCCTCTCTGCTATGTCGTGCCCACAGCACTGTGCATTTGGAGTTTCCAGCCATGGGAATTGTCACCGAATGAACCCCTGTTCTCTGTAAATCACCCCGTCTCAGGCTCCTGTCTAGCCACACGATGATGATCCAAAGTCTCAGTCTCAGTTGGTTAATCTGCAAGCTGCGGATAACTTTCACCGTACAGTGCGTCGGTGACGATCCGCCCGGTCACGTCCAGCTTGCTGCACACACCCGCATCACGAGTCCTACCAAAGACCTTGTATTTTAATCATCGCCCCTTTCTGCATGCCCCATCGCAACCTAGAGGCTAAGAAGGAAAGATGCTTGTGGGGAAGAGCCAGGCAGTCATTCAGCAAGGTAACCCAGCACTGACAGGCCTGGACACAAACACCAAGCCCACCTGGCCCACTCTGTCACATGGTTACAGCTGGCTTGTTACATTGGAAACAGGGTTTCTCTAATTATGGCTCAACGTTTCCACAGAAGTGTCCAAAAATCACGATCGATCCATCTATGGACTCAATCTCATTTATTAGCACAGAAAGTTGGAGTTCGAGAGAATTTCAATCCAGAAGGCTGACAAGGTTTCTGAGCCTTCAATGTCCTTGGGAGAGTCCTACCTGCAGTGTCCTTTCCATTGTAGCATGGGCTTCTAGTTCAGACCACTCAGAAATAAGAAGGGTAAGTTCCCTGGCCACGAGCAGTGAGGATTAGAAATAGTTTTGCCTTCTGACTCGATCACAGTTGTGCACAGTTCCACCCAGGCATTCATGTGTAGACAGCTAGAGACAAAGCATCTCTATGGGGAGGGAATTTTGACTGTAGATATATTAGGGAAGACACAGAGATACAGCATCAAATTTGGGCAGGATGCATCTGTGAGAGGAACTTTAAAGGCATGGGAATGTGCTCACTGCATTCAGGAACAACTGAACAGGCTCCAAAGACCTGTGGGAAGCAATGCATACAGAGGAAATGCAATGATACAGTCTTGGACTCAGACATGCAAATGTACAAGACAGAGTGAATAGTTTCAATAGAAATTATTTTGAAAATAAACAGGAGGGACCTCGCCACAGCAGAACAGGCTGTGGAGCATTACTGTGCAGCATTGGAGATGCATGGGAGGGCTAGGTTTGGATCCCAGGTTGATCTGAACACACTGTGCATACCTGCACACATCCAGGACCCTGGCTGCCTGGGAGGCTCAGGGGGCAGTGGATCATGGCATGGCAAGATCTGTCTAGTATACCTTTCTTTCTTTCTAACCAAAGAAAGGAAGAAAATACATTAAAATAATAATAACTAGGAGAGATGTTTACGGTTAGCTGTGTAGTCTTTATGAGCTTCTGGGATGAATTGTGGATTGGAAGGTTAACACTCCCTTAGGCAGTCATGAGAGAGTTTGGGTGTTCTGAATGAGGAAAGCAACATCTGGTCTTTTATGGTTGAATACAGTAGAGCTTTTGACTGCTGATACTTGCAGGAAAAAGCCCTGAAAATTGAGCCATATTTGAAGAATGATCTGTTGATATTCAACCCAAATAAGATAGGACATAATTAGTGCAACTGAATAGAGGTTTTCAGACCATCGAAAGATTTCTAACCTAGACAGATGCCTGATGAACTTGTTCAGGAGTCAGGTCTAGCTGCAGGTAGAGAAACACCCAAGTGACATGGGGTCCTGAGATCCCTGGAAGTGAGACTGGACCATTTGCAAAACCCCCTTTAACCTCTGTGTTCAAACCCAGAGCCCACAATGCTCTTACAGTTGACTGCTAAACCATTCATAGATCTTATAGAAGTTATTGAGAAGGTAATTCGATTTTGAAAGTTTTAAAAAGCAAAGAACAACTACCAAGCATTGCTAATTGAAATTAGCTGAGCATGTATGCATTTTTCAATCCACAAAAGCAATTCTACTTTAAATACTTTAATATCAGTGAAGTACTGCCTCTGATTTGGTAAAATAACTCTCCTGATGTCCCATGACTCCATGGGTGACTAAGTTTTGCATTCCTTGCACAGACAGATTTTCATACTGACTAGACAGGGATTACGAGCTGTGTGTCAACTCCTTACTGTTGGATTGGTTTTTGCATTTCCGTGGAGCATACTCTAAAATTCATGAGATTGAAGATGCTCTCTGTACAGTCTCATGTAGGCTGTGACAGACACCCTTAATTTGTAAGCATTAGCAGAATGAGATGCAGTTGCAGAAAGTGTAATTGGATCATCTTTGTATTTTATGTCAGCGTGTCTAAGTACTGCTAAAGGACGCACCACGTGCTCAGCGCCATCTGACAGCAATGCAGGAGTTGTTGTAGGCATGACAAATAATAGCAGAATCAACTTCTTACTGTTATATTCAGAGGGTGTGTATAAGAGATGGAGGAAAAGAGAGAGGAAGGGCATGCACACTCGCTTTTCTAAGCACTAGGCATTAAGAAGGAGAGCTTTAAGATCTGCAGAGCAGCATAATGGCTTTCAAACCTTTCTGACATTAAAGTGTTCTGTAATCACCTTCCATTAGTAAAACCAGAAAAAGCCTGGCGTTGGTGGAAAGCACAAAATTCATTTGCCTTCCACCCCCACCCTTTAATGTCCTTGCACCTAAAATATTCCAGACTGTCAAGCTCTCAAAGGAAATCGGTATGTGTTTTCCTTCCTTTTTTTTTTTTTTTTCCTTAAGAAAAAAGATCCAGATTTCATGGCTGACTATGTTTAAAGAACAGGTAAGTTTTCCATAATTAAGTTATACAATTAAGACTAAAGAAAAGGAAAACCAATCCTATCCATTGCCTGACTTCATACATAAGGAAATTGCATTGTTTTTCCTTGTCCATGCCAAAATGCACCTAGAATCCAAAATCACTCCTGACCAGATGGTAGGAGAAATGTAAACAGACTATCATGAGAGACAGCGCATAGATCTGGAGACCTTTAGCCTGGGCAGAGGCAGGAAACAGTAGCCGTCTTCATGGGTCCGCAGGGTCGTCCAGTAGAGAGGAGCGTGGGCTCGCGTTCTGTGGCCCCAACAGCAGAGGAAGAACCAGCAGGTGTCCTTCCCAGCGAAGCACATCTTGGCTTCACGCACTCCCACCAACAACTTCTGAAAGTCTTCCCCCAAAATCACATTCACCTCATGTTGCTAGCTCTGGGATGTACCCTCGGGGGGGGGGGGGGGGGGGGGGCGGCCAGAGAAAGAAAGAAAAATCAGCTATCAATATGTTTGGGAGTGTTGTGAGACAAATCTCCATGTGTTAGAGATTGCAACTCATTTAAAGGCTTTAGTAAATGTTAAGAAACTGTGTAGTAAAGCAAACAATTATTTAACCCACTGTTTTCCAGTTGATGCTATGACCTTCTTTGTACCTTTTTATCAATAATTATTTGAAATAAACACACTTTGGGAAATTTTGAATTACAGAAATAAAGCCTGAATTCTTTTTTTTTTTTTTTTGAGAGATTTTTTCGCTATAGGGTGCGTGTGCTCACCAGACAGAGAGAGACATAGAGACAGAAAGTGAGAAATCACCCCCCAGGGGGGATGGTCACGCTGCAATCCCTTCTCCTCCATTCTCCTCTCAGGATCTTGGGCACATATGCACATGCGCCCGGCGTGAGTTTTAAGCCACCGGGTCTGGGACACGAACCACAGTCGACTACGTGGGAGTCCAGCAACATAGACATTACAGTAACTGCTGGTTCCCAAGCCTGAATTCTTTATCCTGGCATTTGAAATTCAAAAAAGACCTGATCTCTGCCTACTAGACTTTATTTAGAATGTTTCCCCAACTTTAATAACTTTGTTGTTAAAATACTCTCTACCTGGAATTTTGAAACATCAGACTATACCCTGCTATCTCCATGTGTCTAACTCAAATTCCATTCTTCACTTAATGGTTATTTTTTTTAATTCATAATAGACATGTGCACATGCATGAAAGAGAAAGAAGCACCCTCCACACGCTCAGTCTCACCACAATCCCCTTCCTCCATTCCTCTAGTTTGCCAGGATCCTGGGCACGTGAGCAGACATCTGGTGTGTCTTCAGGACAACTGCATCAGGACGTGCACTGTGGTTGGCATGTGGCTTCCAGCTCTGCAGTCCAGTATGCTATGGAATGTACGACAGAGGCTGGGCCAACAGTTATTCTGTGTTTAATACTTAGGTGCAAAGAAGCTGAGTAACTTCCCCAAGGTCACATAATTAGCAAAAGGCAGAGTCATGTTTCAAATCATGTGTGTCTCCCTACTTACAGAGAGGGGCCCAAAGGTTCAAGGCACCACCAATTGCATGTAGGGGTCACATGTAGGGGTAAGGTCACATGTAGGGGCCTCAGCATGGGCTTTCCCAAAGTTGAGAGTCGCCCAGAGAGAACCATCCAGAAAGGAGCACAGGCTGGGCAGCACACCAAGGAGACCAAGTGTGTCCACCAGTCTGCTGCAGACACCCTAAAAGCAGTGACCCTGTAGTGGACCACGGCTAGTCCTGCTGACCTCGAAGCCCCATGCTGCAAACAGCCTATCGGGTGGGCCACGTGGGAAGGGGCTGAGGACAGCTTCAAGACCTCAGTCCCTGCACCTTAAAACTGAAGCCTCAAGTCCTCACTTCAAATAAAGGAATGAAACAAAATGCTTTGGATACTTGAGTAATATTTGCTAAGCTCAGAACTAACTGAGTCTGAGAATCACACTCCTTGTCTCTCCTTTTTTTCTGTTTTGGGGGGGGGAGTTTTTGCTACAGGGTGTGTACACTCACCAGAGAGACAGAGAAAGAAAACGAGACAGTTCATCTATGGATTCCCTCATCAAAGGTAATTGTCGAAAATAATAATGATTCCAACCCAGTTTTCAGAACTACATAATCCATACTCTTTCTGCCATGCCAGGATGATAAAGAAGAAGATATGGAAGACCGACTACTTGCTTGACTTTTTCACTGGGGGAAATTAATAAAATAAAATAAAGTTTAAAGTCCAAGATCCCAGGGCATCTTCGGGTTCATGTTGCATATAACAAATAGTAAATTAATTCGGTTGTGTAGGTAAGAGTCAGGCGAAGAAAAACAAACAAACAAATTACTCTTGATCAGTAATGTGTTGAATGAGGTATCTGTCCAGATGACTGTCAAGGTAACTTTGAATTCCAAAAATTACACCTTTAAGAGCACTAACTTGGTCTTTCAATCTTTCTATATTGTGGTGCTTTCAGATTTACAAAGTGAGTCTCTCAGAGAGAAGATGAGGAAGCCCATCGATCACATGGACACAAATACCCGTTTGTCTGGAAGCCACATTGCCCAAATGCTCTGGTCTTAGGTCGTCCCCAAGAAAGGATGAGACTTTATTGCTCCTGGTAGGTAAATAATGAACCTCAGAACTTGAAGGCCCTTTGTTTTATTTTCTGTGTCAGGACTGTAAAGGGTTTGTGAAGCTTACAGTTTGCTGTCTGTGTAGTTTACTCTCTGTCCATACGGAGCTCATTGCTCTTCTCTAAACACAACACCCTCATTCCCTCCTCCAGGGAACTTTATATCCATTCTTCCTGCCTACCACACCCTCCTCAGACTTCCTTGCTTAACCCTTACTTTTCTTCAAAGCTCAGTTTAGGAGTTGTCTCCAGGCATTAGGCACCCCACCCTAACCTTCTCCCATCTTCTGGCTGAATTTAGAGTCCTCCTCTGGAGTCCCTCCACCTCCCTGGATCACTGCTGGCAGGGCAGCCACCACTAGCCACTGACGCCAGTCAGATACAAGCATAAACTGGGTTGTGCTTACCTGCCTGTCTGAGCTACCTAATCCATACTCTTCCTACCGTGCCAGGATGATAAAGATTAAGAGAAAAACACAAAGAAGGAAGTCATATGGAAGTCTGGATAGTTGCTTGATTTTTGCATCAGGAGAGATTAATTTTAAAAATAAAATAAAAAATGTAAAGTCCAAAATCCCAGGGCAGCTCTAGAACTATGACTGTCTGTCTGCCCCTCTAGACTGTGAGCAATGTAATGAAGAGAAGCAAGCCGACATGTGAGGGTTTAGATACTTCACATCTGCTGCCAGATAATTGAGAAGACTCTCGATTTACGATCGACTCTATTTACGATTGACTCCAGTTTACGATTCTTGACACACGTTGAGCACAGCGCTAAAGTCAGCCCCAGTGGATGTCCCTAGATGAGACAAGACCTCTGGACAGGCTGTCCCCATGAGCAGGCATGTGTCACTGGTCTTAAGACACAGTCCTTGTTTCTAGGAGACACCAGAATACAGCAATATCCTCTCAAATTGTTTAACTTGAACAATTCTAGAAAACAATCTTAATGGTGCATTGAGACCCTTTTATTGACTTGGTTCACAAGATGTAAGTGGATTTCAATATGCGTTTAATCAAAATGCCCAGCTGCATTTACTTAAAAGCATAGCCCACAAAAACATCTAAGTAGGCCCCTTACCTCCCTATTGAGAACATGCA